>JBBGZY010000051.1:0-2976951 GCA_037952925.1 Lithobates clamitans
GGGGGGGGGATGATGTACACAGGCAGTGGATGATGGGGGGGGATGATGTACACAGGCAGTGGATGATGGGGAGGGGGGGTGATGTACACAGGCAGTGGATGATGGGGAGGGGGGTGATGTACACAGGCAGTGGATGATGGGGGGGGGATGATGTACACAGGCAGTGGATGATGGGGGGGGGGATGATGTACACAGGCAGTGGATGATGGGGGGGGTGATGTACACAGGCAGTGGATGATGGGGGGGGGGGTGATGTACACAGGCAGTGGATGATGGGGGGGGGGATGATGTACACAGGCAGTGGATGATGGGGGGGGGATGATGTACACAGGCAGTGGATGATGGGGGGGGGTGATGTACACAGGCAGTGGATGATGGGGGGGGGGATGATGTACACAGGCAGTGGATGATGGGGGGGGGGGATGATGTACACAGGCAGTGGATGATGGGGGGGGGGTGATGTACACAGGCAGTGGATGATGGGGGGGGGGATGATGTACACAGGCAGTGGATGATGGGGGGGGGGGATGATGTACACAGGCAGTGGATGATGGGGGAGGGGTGATGTACACAGGCAGTGGATGATGGGGGGGGGGATGATGTACACAGGCAGTGGATGATGGGGGGGGGGATGATGTACACAGGCAGTGGATGATGGGGGGGGGATGATGTACACAGTCAGTGGATGATGGGGGGGGGATGATGTACACAGGCAGTGGATGATGGGGGGGGGGGGTGATATACACAGGCAGTGGATGATGGGGGGGGGGATGATGTACACAGGCAGTGGATGATGGGGAGGGGTGATGTACACAGGCAGTGGATGATGGGGGGGGGGGGTGATGTACACAGGCAGTGGATGATGGGGGGGGGGTGTGATGTACACAGGCAGTGGATGATGGGGGGGGGTGATGTACACAGGCAGTGGATGATGGGGGGGGGGGTGATGTGCACAGGCAGTGGATGATGGGGGGGGGATGATGTACACAGGCAGTGGATGATGGGGGGGGGGGATGATGTACACAGGCAGTGGATGATGGGGGGGGGATGATGTACACAGGCAGTGGATGATGGGGGGGGGAGATGTACACAGGCAGTGGATGATGGGGGGGGGGGATGATGTACACAGGCAGTGGATGATGGGGGGGGGGGGATGATGTACACAGGCAGTGGATGATGGGGGGGGGGGGATGATGTACACAGGCAGTGGATGATGGGGGGGGGGGGATGATGTACACAGGCAGTGGATGATGGGGGGGGGGGGTGATGTACACAGGCAGTGGATGATGGGGGGGGGGATGATGTACACAGGCAGTGGATGATGGGGGGGGGGGGATGATGTACACAGGCAGTGGATGATGGGGGGGGGTGATGATGTACACAGGCAGTGGATGATGGGGGGGGGTGATGTACACAGGCAGTGGATGATGGGGGGGGGGTGATGTACACAGGCAGTGGATGATGGGGGGGGGGGGGGTGATGTACACAGGCAGTGGATGATGGGGGGGGGGGGTGATGTACACAGGCAGTGGATGATGGGGGGGGGGTGATGATGTACACAGGCAGTGGATGATGGGGGGGGGTGATGTACACAGGCAGTGGATGATGGGGGGGGGGGTGATGTACACAGGCAGTGGATGATGGGGGGGGGGGGGGTGATGTACACAGGCAGTGGATGATGGGGGGGGGGGGGGTGATGTACACAGGCAGTGGATGATGGGGGGGGGGTGATGTACACAGGCAGTGGATGATGGGGGGGGGGTGATGTACACAGGCAGTGGATGATGGGGGGGGGGGTGATGATGTACACAGGCAGTGGATGATGGGGGGGGAGATGTACACAGGCAGTGGATGATGGGGGGGGGGGGGATGATGTACACAGGCAGTGGATGATGGGGGGGGGGTGATGTACACAGGCAGTGGATGATGGGGGGGGGGGTGATGTACACAGGCAGTGGATGATGGGGGGGGAGATGTACACAGGCAGTGGATGATGGGGGGGGGGGATGATGTACACAGGCAGTGGATGATGGGGGGGGGGGGGGATGATGTACACAGGCAGTGGATGATGGGGGGGGGGGGATGATGTACACAGGCAGTGGATGATGGGGGGGGGTGATGTACACAGGCAGTGGATGATGGGGGGGGGGGGGTGATGTACACAGGCAGTGGATGATGGGGGGGGGGGGGTGATGTACACAGGCAGTGGATGATGGGGGGGGGGATGATGTACACAGGCAGTGGATGATGGGGGGGGGGGGATGATGTACACAGGCAGTGGATGATGGGGGGGGGTGATGATGTACACAGGCAGTGGATGATGGGGGGGGGTGATGTACACAGGCAGTGGATGATGGGGGGGGGGGTGATGTACACAGGCAGTGGATGATGGGGGGGGGGGGGTGATGTACACAGGCAGTGGATGATGGGGGGGGGTGATGTACACAGGCAGTGGATGATGGGGGGGGGGGGTGATGTACACAGGCAGTGGATGATGGGGGGGGGGGTGATGTACACAGGCAGTGGATGATGGGGGGGGGTGATGATGTACACAGGCAGTGGATGATGGGGGGGGGTGATGTACACAGGCAGTGGATGATGGGGGGGGGGGGGTGATGTACACAGGCAGTGGATGATGGGGGGGGGTGATGATGTACACAGGCAGTGGATGATGGGGGGGGGTGATGTACACAGGCAGTGGATGATGGGGGGGGGGGGTGATGTACACAGGCAGTGGATGATGGGGGGGGGGGTGATGTACACAGGCAGTGGATGATGGGGGGGGGGTGATGATGTACACAGGCAGTGGATGATGGGGGGGGGTGATGTACACAGGCAGTGGATGATGGGGGGGGGGGGGTGATGTACACAGGCAGTGGATGATGGGGGGGGGGGGGTGATGTACACAGGCAGTGGATGATGGGGGGGGGGTGATGATGTACACAGGCAGTGGATGATGGGGGGGGGTGATGTACACAGGCAGTGGATGATGGGGGGGGGGGTGATGTACACAGGCAGTGGATGATGGGGGGGGGTGATGATGTACACAGGCAGTGGATGATGGGGGGGGGTGATGTACACAGGCAGTGGATGATGGGGGGGGGTGATGTACACAGGCAGTGGATGATGGGGGGGGGATGTACACAGGCAGTGGATGATAGGGGGGGGGTGATGTACACAGGCAGTGGATGATGGGGGGGGTGATGTACACAGGCAGTGGATGATGGGGGGGGGATGTACACAGGCAGTGGATGATGGGGGGGGGGGGGGGATGATGTACACAGGCAGTGGATGATGGGGGGGGGTGATGATGTACACAGGCAACGGTGCTTTGTGGCAATAATGACCTCCCGGTCACATTCGGCAGGCAGTATCGCCCGGCCAATAGAACCCAATCAAGCGAGGGGCAACACAGTGGTGCCCCCTCACCTCCTGTCAAACACCTCTGAAAGGTGATCCAACTGCAGATCACTTTTCAGTGGTGTAGCACACATAGCCTTACATGACAGGGGAATCAGATCAGACCGTCCTATAGAAAGGATGTACAATCTGGGCAGGTCTTAGAAGGATCAGGCAGAACCCCCCCAGATAGACCTCCAGTCCCTGAAGTGTGCACAGGGCTCATCATCACAAAGGTAATCCCGGGGGGGGGGTGTACAGAGACCCCTCTCCTGCAGTGAATGAGGGGACAGAGAATAGGCCACAGCTGTGCCCTGCCCATCACATGACATGGAGGGTGGACTGAGGACACTGAGTGTCTGGGGGGATGTCTATGTATGGAGGACTTCTCTGATCACACTGCATTCCTCCTCTAGGTCTATAGAAGGGACAGGAGGGCCAATCCTCCCTGGGGCCCCATCGGACTGTCTATGGACATGAGGCACCCAGGGGTGGTCAGTGGAAGTCTGGGTCACATTGCACTGTATGAACGTTCGTTGCTATGGTGACAGCGAGCCCCGGACACTCCCAACATTCCCCCTCTCCTTCTATATAGAGGCCCGGCTCATCAATTCACTTACCTGAATCTCACCTCCCGGCGACGCCATCTTGCTCTTTGCTCTGTCACTGCATTCGCCCGGATCTCGTGAGACGCCGCCGGGAACACAGGCACATACACTACCGCAATCCCAGCCAATAGGATCGCCTTACGTCGCCAGAAAGAGACGACGACTTCTGGCATAGGTCACCTTGTTTGCGTCTTTCCGTGCGTGAAGCGCTGGCCGCCATGTTTACACAGGGCAATGAGACATGGGGGCTAAGCGGGCGACATGTTTGAAGAGGGCAGAGGGGGAATGTTTCATTTGGGAGCAATTTGTCACACCATTATTAGTGTTACAGTTCAATTAAGGCATAGCGTGTCACATTTATAGGAAGGGCAATGCTAAACTTTGCATAGACCTTTTAATTTCAGTGTGTTTTTGGTTGTTTGAGATTTATTTAAAGGGGAACTACACAAATGCCGGGCAGCAAAAGGACCTGACAGTTATTCTGGTGACAACTTTCTGTTGCTTTCATGGATGGACATCAACCACTTCAGCCCAGAAGGATTCATACCTCCCAACTGTCCCTGATTTGGAACAAAGTCCCTCTGTCCCTCTTTCCTCCTTATTTGTCCTTCATTTTGGTCTGATCTATCATAGTTGCCAACATTGCAAAAAAATATGTGGGACACTTTTTTGGCTGTAGGCGGAGCTGTACAATAATTAGGGGGCGGGGCATTCGTTTGTAAGCGTGGCACATCGAAAAATGGGCGTGGTTTACGTGAAATAGTGGGCATGGCTTTAATGGGTGTGGCTCAAAGAGGGTGTGGTTAGGGTCTGAGATGAATGAGGGATGGAGAGGGAAAGGGGGAGAGAGGAATGACGGGACAGCAGCCCCAGATCCTACACAACAATAGAAATATGTGTATTCTAGAAAGTTTAACACTCAGCAGATAAAGATACTCCAAACACCTGGTGTTAACGCTTCAATCATCCCAGCACCATGATTGTTATGGTGTCAGGATGATTGAAGCGCATTATTTCTATTACTACATTGTAATATAAAATGAAATCATTCAACTCACCATAATGCCGAATCAGTGGGATCCCTGAGCGTGTCACCTGCCACGTCGCCTGCCACCAGCAGAGTCCATCCTTGCATCAGGGGTCCCCAGCAGAGTCCGTCCTTGCATCAGGGGTCCCCAGCAGAGTCTGTCCTTGCATCAGGTGTACCCAACAGAGTCTGTCCTCGTATCAGGTGCCCCCGGCAGAGTCCCTCCTTGCATCAGGTGTCCCCAGCAGAGTCTGTCCTCGTGTCAGGTGCCCCAGGCAGAGTCCCTCCTTGCATCAGGTGTCCCCAGCAGAGTCTGTCCTCGTATCAGGTGCCCCCGGCAGAGTCCCTCCTTGCATCAGGTGCCCCCAGCAGAGTCAGTATAGACCCCCTCAGTGCAGACCCCCCTCCATCAGTGCAGACCCCTCAGTGCAGACCCCCTCCATCAGTGCAGACCCCCTCCATCAGTGCAGACCCCCTCAGTGCAGACCCCTCAGTGCAGACCCCCCCTCCATCAGTGCAGATCCCCTCATTGCAGACCCCCCCTCTATTAGTGCAGCCCCCCCTCAGTGCAGCCCCCCCCTCTATTAGTGCAGACCCCCCCTCTATTAGTGCAGACCCCCTCAGTGCCGCCCCCCCCTCTATTAGTGCAGCCCCCCCTCTATCAGTGCAGACCCCCCCTCATTGCAGCCCCCCCTCTATTAGTGCAGAACCCCCTCAGTGCAGCCCCCCCTCTATTAGTGCAGCCCCCTCAATGCAGCCCCCCTCTATTAGTGCAGACCCCCTCAGTGCAGCCCCCCCTCTATTAGTGCAGACCCCCCTCTATTAGTGCAGACCCCCTCAGTGCCGCCCCCCCTTCTATTAGTGCAGACCCCCCTCAGTGCAGCCCCCCCTCTATTAGTGCAGAACCCCCTCAGTGCAGACCCCCCCTCTATTAGTACAGACCCCCCTCAGTGCAGCCCCCCCTCTATTAGTGCAGCCCCCCCCCTCAGTGCAGCCCCCCTCTATTAGTGCAGACCCCCCTCAGTGCAGCCCCCCCTATTAGTGCAGCCCCCCTCCATGCAGCCCCCTCTCTATTAGTGCAGACCCCCCTCAGTGCAGACCCCCTCTATCAGTGCAGACCCCCCTCAGTGCCGCCCCCTCTATTAGTGCAGACCCCCCTCAGTGCAGCCCCCCTCTATTAGTGCAGAACCCCCTCAGTGCAGCCCCCCCCTCTATTAGTGCAGAACCCCCTCAGTGCAGACCCCCCTCTATTAGTGCAGACCCTCCTCAGTGCAGCCCCCCCTCTATTAGTGCAGCCCCCCCTCTATTAGTGCAGACCCCCCAAAGTGCAGCACCCCCCCTCTATTAGTGCAGACCCCCCTCAGTGCAGCCCCCCTCTATTAGTGCAGCCCCCTCAATGCAGCCCCCCCTCTATTAGTGCAGACCCCCCTCAGTGCAGACCCCCCTCAATCAGTGCAGACCCCCCTCTATTAGTGCAGGCCCCCTCAGTGCAGCCCCTCCCATAACGCCCCCACCACGTCCAGGAGCGGCCGGTGTTCTGCCGAGAAAGTTCCCCTCGGCAAGTAAGGACCCCCCTGTACTGCGCAGGCGCAGCGCTTGCGCAGTACGAGCCGGTGGAAATAGCCGAGCTGAAAAGCTGGGGAACTTTCTCGCCAAGACACCGGCGCCGTGTGTTCAGTGGAGAGGGGAGGGGCCGATCCGTGCAGCTAAAGAAGCCGATTCATTGGCTGCACGGATCGAGCCCCCTTCCACTCTCCACTGAACACTAGGGGGAAGATCTAGCGGCGGCGCCGGTGGCCATTTTGCTGGAGCCAGCTGCTCCAAAAATGAGAAAAAACAACATTCCTGATTTTCCTTATCTTCAAGTCAAGCCATCATCACCGGAGTCCACTAGGTCATCACTCTCTTGAAAGATTCTCATCAGCTCCTTTCTTCAAGAGAGCAATACCACCAGCTATCTTTACCAACAAGAGTGCCACATTATCTCTTCTGCATAGTTTAAGTTTTGTGTGTGGGGATAGTGTTAGAAGACTCAACAAAAAGTCTAAGGAACCCTCCCAGGGACCAGGCACGGCTGTACCAATACAGGTTCCTACACTGGTGGCGGCTGCCACTCCAGTAACTAGAGGGGATTCCCATCAGCCCTCTATTTCCCTTTCTGCAGCTTCTGAATCAAGAAGACTCAGAAGCTGTGGCAGTGGCAGGAGTCTCCACTGCCTGCCACTATTTTACTATAAGCGCTTTTTAATACGGAAAATGTAAGTGTGTTACTTTTCAATAAATTTACTTTTAAAAACGTTATCACACTATGTGGCCACTTTCTTTACCTTATATGGGCCACTACGAGATCGAGTCACATATGGAAGAGGTCTGCCGAGAGTCCTAGAACAACATCTGGATTCCACAACGTTTCATTGGGAAACCCCACTTCATTGCATGGTGGCAATACAAGCGTTATTGACTCAGGTGACGTATGTCTCTCTGAGTCCAACAGTTCCGGTAAGCCTGCATTGCTTCCATACGGAGGATCCATTTATTACATATCACTTCCTTTAGTTTGGTATCCACGGGGTGTATAACCCCATTACCTGTGCGGGACTTTCAGTTTTTATATTTTATTTTTATATTATATATGCAATAGATGCTTATTGGAGTCCCCTCACATTATGGAATACATGGTGTTAGGAATAACTGTTTGATATTTCTTTGAAATTTGTAAAAATCATCACCTTAATCAGCGCTACACTATATATACCTACACATCCTGACAGGCCAGGAAAGGGGGGGAGGGGGGTGAGCATACGCCACGCCCTCCTCTCCTCGCCCATACCAGGCCACATGACCTCAAAATAAAGAGGTGCCTTGTCAGGGGGGAGGGGGGGTCCCCCTTTTCAAAGTCCACTTCCCATGTTGAGGCCACGTGGTATGGCTCAGGAGTGGAGGGGGTGCACACTCATCCCCCCCTTTCCTGACCTGCCAGGCTGCATGCTCGGCTAGGGTTCTGGTATCAGATTTGTAGGAGCCATGTTTTGTTTGTCATTTTTCCCACGTGATTCCCTCTTTAAAGGTGAGCAGCAAACTTTACAATTTTTATTAAGTTTTATTCTGTGAATGAGAACATGTAACAGATATAAAAGTAGGTATTATCCCAATATGGCTGCAAAAGTGGAAATACCTTTTAGGTGAGCGTCAAAGAAGTAGCGCTGGTGCTCCATTCAAGTGGTCACCATTCAGACGCCCATAAAAACAGCAGAGGCCGGCCAGCAGACCTGGGCACAGTAGGTGGAGCTACTAGTGGTAGCAGCTCCACAGACAGACAATCATAGACAATGATGAAGGACTATCAGGGCATCCTTGTTGCCCAATCCACCATACTGGGAATGGACTCTCTACCATCTATGAAGAGCCAGGCTTCCACATTCAAGTGAGTTGTCCTGTCCCTGCCTGTCTACATTTCAGGTTACACTCATGGCTAGCTCATGTCCTCTTATATAAGACAGAGCTTATCCATGGAGTAGAAACACTATACAGACCAGAGGACATGTATTTGTCCCATACCACACGAAGGACATCACCAATATTGGAGAAGTGACCACTGAGGCCTACAACAGCTGAAGGACTCCGTAGCTCTAGGTCACTCTACAAAAAGAATCTGCAGCTCTAGATCACTCTACAAAATGGATCTGCATCTCTAGGTCACTTAAAGCGGAGTTCCGCCAAAATATTTTTTCAAAAGTCAGCAGCTACAAATACTGCAGCTGCTGACTTTTAAAATATGGACACTTACCTGTCCAGGGCACCCGCGATGTCAGCACCCGAAGCCAATCTGTCGCTCGGCTCTTCGCCGCCATCTTCGGTAAGGGAATCAGGAAGTGAAGCCTTGCTTCCCGGTTCCCTACTGCGCATGCGCGAGTCGCGCTGCGCAATCAGGATGGCCCCTGCTGTCTCTGGGACCCGTGTGTTTCCCTGCAGACAGCGGGGGGGGGGGGGAGTGGGTGCAAATACCTGTATTATAAAGGTATCTGCACCCCCCTCCCCCCTGAAAGGTGCCAAATGTGACACCGGAGTGGGGGAGGGTTCCGAAAAGCGGAGGTTCCATTTTTGTGTGACCCTCTGCCTTAAGAATATCATAACCCAAAGGGAAATATGGACGGCTCAATGGGTAGGGTGGATGGAATGAGAACCATTCAGAGTCCCTCCCTACAGGACAGAATATGAAAGATTCATAACACTACAATATGGACCTGTATCTCCAGTTCCTTTAGGAAATTTAAAGCCGAATGAGGAAGAGGATGAAAAGCGGAACTTCCCTTTATAGGTGAAGTTCTGCTTTAAGATTGGGCAGCACAGAGGCTTAGTAGTTAGTACTTCTGCCTTGCAGCACTGGGGTGTTTGGTTCATATCCTGACCAGGACACTGTCTGCATGGAGTCTGCATGTTCTCCCTGTGTTTGCGTGGGTTTCCTCCGGGTACTCCGGTTTCCTCCCACACTCCAAAGACATGCTACCTCGCGTTGATGATGCAGTGGTAAGCATAGCTGCTTTCTAAGCAGCTGACCCGGGTTTGATCCCCAGCCAACGAATGAGGAAGAGGATGAAAAGCGGAACTTCCCTTTATAGGTGAAGTTCTATTTTAAGATCGGGCAGCACAGAGGCTTAGTAGTTCGCACTTCTGCCTTGCAGCACTGGGGTGTTTTGAACATATCATGACCAGGACACTGTCTGCATGTTCTCCCTGTTTTTGCGTGGGTTT
Source organism: Lithobates clamitans (assembly GCA_037952925.1). Lineage (NCBI taxonomy): Eukaryota > Metazoa > Chordata > Amphibia > Anura > Ranidae > Lithobates > Lithobates clamitans. The sequence goes on from JBBGZY010000051.1 coordinate 9,787, forward strand.
CCTCCGGGTACTCCGGTTTCCTCCCACACCCTAAAGACATGCTACCTCGCGTTGGTGGTGCAGTGGTAAGCATAGCTGCTTTTCAAGCAGCTGACTCGGGTTCGATTCCCGCCCAACGCAATCTCACAAGATGACTGCCTCACCTGGTAAATGTTACCCCCCCCCCCTCATAATAGCTGTATATACAATGTTCCCTCTACAGTACTGTGCAAAACTTTTAGCCAGGTGTGAACAAATGCTGTAACTAAAGGGGCCATGTGATCCCTTCCTGGCTATGTCCTGGTTGGAGATCACTATGAACCTACCATAGGGGCCATGTGATCCTTTCCTGTCTATGCCCTGGTCGGAGATCACTATGAACTTATCATAGGGGCCATGTGATCCCTTCCTGGCTATGTCCTGGTTGGAGATCACTATGAACTTATCATAGGGGCCATGTGATCCCTTCCTGGCTATGTCCTGGTTGTAGATTACCATGAACCTACTATAGGGGCCATGTGGTCCCTGCATGGTTATGTCCTGGTCAAAGATCACTATGAACCTATCATAGGAACCATGCGATTCCCTTCCTGGCTATGTGGGGGGATCCATAGTAGAGAAGGATTTGGAAGTTTTGGTAGATCATAAGCTTGATACATTGCATTGAAAAGTATTCATACCCCATTACATTTTCCACATTTTGTCATGTTACAACCAAAAACATAAATGCATTTTATTGGGATTTTATGTGATAGACTTCTCATCTGCCCCAGCACTGTACCTCCTGCACATCTGTCCCACCTCTGTTCCCCCTGCTCTTCTGCCCCACTACTACAACCCCCTGTTCATCTGTCCCACCAATTTACCTCCTTTCTCCTTTGCCCTTTCACTGTTCCCCCTGTACATCTGCCCCACCTCTGTACCCCCTGCTCATCTGCCCCACCACTGTAACCCCCTTTCTCATCTGCCCCAACACTGTACCTCCTGCACATCTGTCCCACCTCTGTTCCCCCTGCTCTTCTGCCCTACTACTGTAACCCCCTGCTCATCTGTCCCACCAATGCACCTTCTTTCACATTTGCCCCACCGCTGTACCCCCCTGCTCTTCTGTCCCATCCCCGAACCCCCTTCTCATCTGTCTCAACACTGAACCCCCCTGCTCATCATTCCCACCACTGTAACCCTCTTAACATCTGGCCCAACACTGAACCCCCCACTCATCTCCCACTGGTCCCGGAAGAAGAGATCGCTCCTCCTTGCTGAGCCATGATTGGATGTCTGCTCACAGCCCCGCCTCCATTCCTCTCCCTTCACTTCCTTGTTTACAACTTAGAGCAGTGTTTCTCAACTCCAGTCCTCAAAGCACCCCAACAGGTCATGTTTTCAAGATTTCCCTCAGATGAAACGGCTGTGGTAATTACTATAGCAGTGAAACTGATCAAATCACCTGTGGAAAATAATAGGAAGCCTGAAAACATGACCTGTTGAGGCGCCTTGAGGACTAGAGTTGAGAAACACTGACTTTGATTCCTGGAAAGGAAGTGATGTCATCGTTCTTCCGGCGCCATCTTTGTTGAAGGCAATAGCCGGTGTTTCGTCAGAATCGGTGACCCGTCAGAATGTGTAACGGAAGTGATGTTCCGTCGCCGCCATCTTGCTACACCCCGAACTCGGCCACAGTAAACATACAGCGAGAAGGTGGGAAGCGGTCATCTTGTTACACCTAACAGAGTCATACATTTCACTGTTATTCTTTAACAGTAAACTCAGCTTATATAGTAAAATACAGTATTTACAATTCTGTCAGACTGTGTAGAAGTTGATTTTTGAAAGCAACAGCAAGCCTGCTCACAGGTTTTCAAATCCGACAGAACACTGCTGCTTTCAAAAATCAACATCTACACAGTCTGACAGAATTGTAAATACTAAGCTGAGTTTACTGTTAAAAATAACAGTGAAATGTATAACTCCGTTGGGTGTAACAAGATGTCCGCTTCCCGCCTTCTCACTGTATGTTTACTGTGGCCGAGTGTGGGGTGTAGCAAGATGGCGGCAATGGAACATCACTTCCGTTACATATTCTGATGAAACACCGGTCTATCGCCTATACTTCTCATATAAAGTAATCAGAAGTCAGTTTCTGGGGTCAGCAGTGTGTAATACAGAGACCCCGCCAGGAGAGACTACAAGGAGAGCTGACATGCTGGGACTTGTAGTTCATACACAGAGAATCCTCCATAGGAGGTCTATGGGGACATGCTGGGACTTGTTGTTCACACACTGAGAATCCTCCATAGAGGTCTATGGGGACATGTTGGGACTTGTAGTTCATACAGAGAGACCTCCGTAGAGGTCTATGGGGACATGCTGGGACTTGTAGTTCATACACAGAGAATCCTCCATAGAGGTCTATTGGGACATGCTGGGACTTGTAGTTCATACACAGAGAATCCTCCATAGAGGTCTATGGGGACATGCTGGGACTTGTTGTTCATACACTGAGAATCCTCCATAGAGGTCTATGGGGACATGCTGGGACTTGTAGTTCATACACAGAGAATCCTCCATAGAGGTCTATGGGGACATGCTAGGACTTGTTGTTCATACACTTAGAATCCTCCATAGGAGGTCTATGGGGACATGTTGGGACTTGTTGTTCACACACTGAGAATCCTCCATAGAGGTCTATGGGGACATGCTGGGACTTGTTGTTCATACACTAAGAATCCTCCATAGAGGTCTATGGGGACATGTTGGGACTTGTAGTTCATACAGAGAGACCTCCGTAGAGAACTATGGGGACATGCTGGGACTTGTAGTTCATACACAGAGAATCCTCCATAGAGGTCTATTGGGACATGCTGGGACTTGTAGTTCATACAGAGAGACCTCCGTAGAGGTCTATGGGGACATGCTGGGACTTGTAGTTCATACACAGAGAATCCTCCATAGAGGTCTATTGGGACATGCTGGGACTTGTAGTTCATACACAGAGAATCCTCCATAGAGGTCTATGGGGACATGCTGGGACTTGTTGTTCATACACTGAGAATCCTCCATAGAGGTCTATGGGGACATGCTGGGACTTGTAGTTTATACACAGAGAATCCTCCATAGAGGTCTATGGGGACATGCTGGGACTTGTTGTTCATACACTGAGAATCCTCCATAGGAGGTCTATGGGGACATGCTGGGACTTGTTCACACACTGAGAATCCTCCATAGAGGTCTATGGGGACATGTTGGGACTTGTAGTTCATACAGAGAGACCTCCGTAGAGGTCTATGGGGACATGCTGGGACTTGTAGTTCATACACAGAGAATCCTCCATAGAGGTCTATTGGGACATGCTGGGACTTGTAGTTCATACACAGAAAATCCTCCATAGAGGTCTATGGGGACATGCTGGGACTTGTCGTTCATACACTGAGATTCCTCCATAGAGGTCTATGGGGACATGCTGGGACTTGTAGTTTATACACAGAGAATCCTCCATAGAGGTCTATGGGGACATGCTGGGACTTGTTGTTCATACACTAAGAATCCTCCATAGAGGTCTATGGGGACACGTTGGGACTTGTAGTTCATACAGAGAGACCTCCGTAGAGAACTATGGGGACATGCTGGGACTTGTAGTTCATACACAGAGAATCCTTCATAGAGGTCTATGGGGACATGCTGGGACTTGTTGTTCATACACTGAGAATCCTCCATAAAGGTCTATGGGGACTTGTAGTTCATACACAGAGACCTCCGTAGAGAACTATGGGGATATGCTGGGACTTGTAGTTCATACACAGAGAATCCTCCATAGAGGTCTATGGGGTCATGCTGGGACTTACTATACTGTACTGTACATGGACAGACTTTTAACTAAGCCAACATTTCTGTATTAAAAAATCCTTTTTTTTATTGGTCTTATATTTTTATTGGTTTATATGTAATATTATAATTTTCTGAGATACTGAATTTTGGGGTATCACTAGCTGTAAATCATATATATAACTCCGTGTGTAACACATCTGTATAAAATATATCACTTTTTGAATGCAATTAGGCCGCTTTCACACGGAGGCGTCGGCGGTAAAGCGCCGCTATTTTTAGCGGTGCTTTACCGTCGTTTTTGCGGAGGTATTCGGACGCTAGCGGGGCAGCTTTAACCCTTTTTCAGCCGCTAGCAGTGGTTTGGCCGCACTGCCCATTTATTTCAATGGGCAGGAGCGGTGAAGGAGCGGTGTACACACCGCTCCAAAGATGCTGCTTGCAGGAGTTTTTTTAACGTCCTGCCGGCGCATCGGCAGCGGCAATCTACTTATAGCCTAGGCCATCTTTATGTAGAGCAGCAATTCTTTTTTTCAGATCCTCAGAGAGTTCTTTGCCATGAGGTGCCATGTTAAGCTTCCAGTGACCAGTATGAGAGATTGAGAGCGATAACACCAAATTTAACACACCTGCTCCACATTCACACCTGAGACCTTGTAACGAGTCACATGACACCTGGGAGGGAAAATGGCTAATTGGGCCCAATTTGGACATTTTCACTTAGGGGTGTACTCACTTTTGTTGCCAGCGGTTTAGACATTAATGGCTGTGTGTTGTTATTTTGAGTGGACAACAAATTTACACTGTTATACAAGCTGTACACTCACTACTTTTCATTGTAGCAAAGTGTAATTTCTTCAGTGTTGTCACAGGAAAAGATATAATAAAAAATTTACAAAAATGTGAGGTGTGTACTCACTTTTGTGAGATACTGTATATTTGCAAACGTGTGCAAACAAAACCCTCTGTGTTTAATGTGAATTGTTAGACAGGGCTAATTTGTTTGTTTTGCAGGCTGGCTGGTAAGTGTGTCGGGAAATAATTTTTTACTTTGTGATTTACATTGTATTACTGTCCACAGTACTCCCCTAACAATGCCTTCATCTGCTTTTTTCTCCAAGTAGTCGGAGCCATCTTTGTTCAGGCGTCATCCAGGATCCAGTCACATACCCTCAACATGGAGGAGTGCTTTGGGGCAGCGGCCTCTTCCCCACAACCCTGACTGGTGGTTGTGGGGGTCTGCAGGAAGGGGCTTATCTGAATCTGGAAGCCCCCTTTAACAAGGGGTCCCCCAGATCTCCCCAAAAAATGTAGTGTATAACTGACAGCAGGCAGTTTTTGACAATTCCTTCATTAAAAAATATATATAAAAAATGTCCCCCACAAAGAGAAAAAAAAAACTCTGGCCCTGACAAAGTCTCCCATTGTCTGCCCGCTCCGCCTTCTGACAGCTCTTAAATAACTAAGGGGCGGGGTCACTGACATTCGGCTGTCAGTGGGGAAACTCGCTGACAGCTGATGAGTTATCGGTTGGTTGGTCTGGGCAGGAGGGGGGTTTAGGTGCCCAGTAAGCAAGTAGTTAAATAACAGAAGAGAGAATAAAGTAAGATGTTGATGTCATGATGATCTTTGGTGACAAGAATGGAGAGCCTGAACATAAGCACCACTTACTGGAAGGCGGTCATTGTCATCTAATTTTGGCCATCACATGGATGTATATATAAACGGGATTCTATCCTCACCTCCCTGACACTAAACTCTAAATCTCCCATAGTTCCTGGCTTCCCTCCAGAGTCCATCGCTGTCACCCCCCCTTGAGTACTTACATGGAGATACTGTGATGAAAAGTGACCAGTATGGAACCAAGGCCATGAATCCTTGCCCATCATGGGAGCTGAGGTGGCCTGGGGCCGCACGCCAGCAGGGGGCACACACAAAGCCCCCCTACACACAGACACAAGACACAAGATGCTGAGGTTCTTATTTGGACCAATGATACACCAATGAGGACAGCCATGAGGAGTCTAAAAAGAAATGTATATATAATGATGTCGTTGTATCATATAGATTATCCGCCAAGAATGATTAATCCAGGCGGATAAAAGGTACTCAGGGTAAAAGAATATATTAACCTGCGAGTGGCGTCCTTGGGTCCTGGAGGGGGTGTAGAGATGTGATGTAACCTGACAGGGGTATGGCGTCTGGACTGTGTCCGGGAGGGCTGTAAATAGCCGCCCACGGCATACGCACACCGTCCGCCACCAGCGTCACGCTGGATCTGGCAGAGAAGGGAGAAGGCGTCCCGACGTAGGCGGCGTGCACCACCCGCGGGGAACGCCCACATTTCCCCACTGCCAGACCGAAGATGGTAAGACACACGCTCCACGCCGTGACGTCACTTCTGGCGTGGAGCAGGAGGCGTGGCGCCGATGCACTGTGTGCGCCAAGAGAGCCCCCCCCACCCACCGTCCGCCCAGAGAGGGCGGAGGGAGGAGCAGTGGGGGGAAAGCACGCAGAGCGCATCGCAGCTCCCAGGAATGAACAAACGACAGCCATGGATAACAGCCAGTCACGACACAGAACCATGTCATGCGGCAAAACTGCTGAACAGAAACCCGAACACAACTTAGTTGTGTTCCTGGCCCAGACATGGTGCATGGTCAGTCCAGGGCTCTAAACCTAACACTGGGTAGCAAGGGAACATTACTGGCCCTGTATAACTGCCTCCATCCCTGTTGCAAGACAAAAGAGAAGGGGGGAATTTGGGACTTTAAAATGAGGCACATATGCAGTGTGCCTCCATCCCTAATAACAAAGACTTTGAAAAAGGGGGAGTTGGGACTTTGAGTGAGGCAGTACACATTGTGAAGGTTAATTAAATGTAGGTACAACTTTATTAATCATAAGTCCATAATACATCTACAAAGCAGTGACCACATATAAGAAGGACATTGTGATGAATGTAATTCTAAAAATATTGACACGCACATAAGTATGCGTGCATTCAATACAGACATCAAGGGTACAAAAATGCATACCAACCAAGCGCCACATAGTGGTCTGAATGAAGAAGTTATGACATACAATGAATTAATATGTGTACATGACAGTTCTGAACAGCATTGCGGCAATAATAAAATATATAAAACCTAAAAGACCATGATGAATAAAGTTGATGCTAGGAAGTGAAGATTAAAACATGTATCTACCTCCCTGTTGACCGACGCGTTTCGTGTATTGGGAACACTCATCAGGGGCAGGTGCTTCTGGGATATCTACAGAATATAAAAAGATATAACTTAGAGGGTCTGATCGTAATACAATATATTATATTAAAGGTGGGGCAAACAAGCCCCCTTGAGTACTTACATGGAGATACTGTGATGAAAAGTGACCAGTATGAAACCAAGGCCATGAATCCTTGCCCATCATGGGAGCTGAGGTGGCTTGGGGCCGCACGCCAGCAGGGCGCACACACAAAGCCCCCCCACACACAGACACAAGACACAAGATGCTGAGGTTCTTAATGGGACCAATGATACACCAATGAGGACAGCCACGAGGAGTCTAAAAAGAAATGTATATATAATGATGTTGTTGTATCATATAGATTATCCGCCAAGAATGATTAATCCAGGTGGATAAAAGGTACTAAGGGTAAAAGTATATATTAACCTGCAAGTGGCGTCCTTGGGTCCTGGAGGAGGTGTAGAGATGTGATGTAACCTAACAGGGGTATGGCGTCTGGACTGTGTCCGGGAGGGCTGTATATAGCCGCCCACAGCATACGCACACCGTCCGCCACCAGCGTCACACTGGATCTGGCAGAGAAGGGAGAAGGCTCCCACATTTCCCTACTGCCAGACCGAAGATGGTAAGACACACGATCCACGCCGTGACGCCAGAAGTGACGTCACGTGTGGAGCGGGAGGCGTAGCGCCGATGCACTGTGTGTGCCAAGAGAGCCCCCCACCCAACCGCCCGCCAAGAGAGGGCGGAGGGAGGAGCAGTGGGGGGAAAGCTCTCGCTGTTCTTTAGGTTCTGGGGTTACAGGCAACTGGTCTCTTCTTCTTCCTTAATTTCAGCTTCCTCAATGAAGGATGGAAAGTCTTAGGGGTCTCTTGTCAGCAGGGAAGATTGAGGGTCTTCCAACTCTTCAAAAGGTGGACTTTGAGGTACAAACTCAGGAGCCTCGGCCTAAGAGTCACCTCAGTCACCTTGGGAGGAGAAGAAAGAGGGTGGGGGTGGGTGGCAGGCCCTGGCATTTGAGATGGCCACAGACAATCTTTCTCTTCATCCTCGCTGTTTTCATCTTCAGTAAGGGGTACAGAGTAAGATCTAGTCACTGGCCGGGATCTTTGAGATTCCGTGGGTGTGGACTGTAAATCTGGCTGTGGTGGCACATGAACTGCTTCTGACAGAGGCAACAGATGATTGTGATGCTAAGTCTTCAGCAGGCCTGTGCTTCCCTCTGGCCGGATTTGATATACTGGGTGTCTGGGCAGATGCTTGCAAATGACATAGGGCTGTGACTTTCAGCGGTTAGCCAACTTGTGCTTTCCAGGGACACCCAGGTTTCTGAGCAGTACCTTGTCATCCGGCTGTAGGTCCTGCACTCGTACCCTAAGGTCAAAGTTTATTTTGTTTCTCTGTCCTCAGGCATATGAGGCAGCTTGAGCCTTATCAAAGGTGGTTTTTAGACGTCTCTGCAGGCGATCCACATACCCTCTGTGGAAAGTTGCTAAGGTATGGTCGAGGGATGTCCTGAAGGCCAAGTCTACTGGCAGCCGGGCCTACGGTCCAAACATCAAACTATAGGGAGAGTAACCTGTGGCATCATTGGCGGTGCTGTTATAAGCATGCACAATAGCCACTATATGCTTGCTCCAGTGCTGCTTTTGTTCTGAACTTAGAGTTCCAAGTATATTCAGGAGGGTTCAGTTGAATCTCTCTGGTTGAGGATCTCCTTGAGGATGATACAGGGTGGTTTTAGACTTCCTGATGCCCAACAGGTCTGAAAGTCTCTTGATGAGACTACTCTTGAAATCTCTCCCTTGATCAGAGTAGATGCGTTGGGACAGACCATAGTGCACAAAGAATTTCTCTGCGAAGATCTTGGTCACCATGGATGCTTGTTGGCCCCTCGTGGAAAATGCCTGGGCATACCAAGTAAAATGGTCAGTCACTACCAGGATATTTCCCTGCCCACTCAGATCAGGCTCCAAGCACAGAATGTCAATGCACACCAGCTCCATGGGTCCTTGACTCTGAAGATGGTCCATTGGGGCAGCTCGTGAGGCAAAGTCTTCCTTTGGATACATCTGATGCAGGAGTGGCAATAGTCCTCAACTTCAGCCTGCATGCAGGGCCAGTAGAACCGGTCTCTCACCAGGAGAAAAGTCCTCTTGGGCCCTAGGTGGTCATGGTTGTCATGTAGGTGTCAGGGCTGGGCTCAGCCCTTCCTTCTCTGAGCTGGCCGTTCAGCTGACCGCTAATTGCCAGCTACCATTTCTCTCCACAGTTACCCAGCAAGTCGTCCAGCTCACTTGATCTCTGCCTTCACCTTTGTCAACATCACAGAGTCTTTCTTCTGCGTTCCTGTTGAAGACTTGCTAGGCTGACGTTCCTTCTGGCTCCTGATCCTGCTTGCTGTACTACTACGTTTATCTCTGGCTCTCTGACATTTGCTTGGCTGACTACCCGATCTGGTTACTGAACTTTGGCTTGTTTTGACTACGCTTACTCTGTTTACCTTATTATTATTATTATTATTATTATTATTATTAAACAAGTGTGATTTAACTATACTTCTGTCTCGGTCTGATTCATGGTTCCTGACAGTAGGGCAGTTAATACTGTCTCCGTATGTTTTTAAGGTAGGAATAGCTGCCATTTTTCTTCAGAATCGTCAGAGGGGCCCCTTTGGTAGACCAACCCCCTGTGCACCTGAAACCGATCCCACTCTTGGTGCAGCAGATGGGTTTCCTTCAGGGAGTCAGTGAGGAGCAAGTCAGGGCATTGGCTCGCCAAGGCCTTCAATGCCAAGCTACAGGGAGGGTCCTCCAACTGGTCCCTCCGCAGGTCTTTGACAGCTTGGGCAGACCTTCATCCCCGACTTGGGCGACATTGCAATAACATCTGGGGACACCAACGGCTGGCACTCCAACCTCTTCAGTCCTGGATCCTACTCCAGGTTGATGTTCTGCTCCTTGACATAAGACTCGTACCCTTCAGGTGTCAGTTGGGCCTATTCTTCTGGAGGGTCTCTGGAACAATGGGGCCTTCTTGACAAAGCATCAGCGTCTTGTTTCCTGACCCCAGTCGATGCTTCAGGCTGAAAATAAACCCTGATAGTGCAGCCAACCATCTGTGACCCGTGGCGTCCAACTTGGTGGAAGTGAGGATGTAGGTGAGAGCATTGTTGTCGGTCTTGATCACGAACTCCGCTCCATACAGTTAATCCCTCAGCTTATCCACCCACTTCAAGGCCAGGAACTCAAGTTTGTGCATGGGATAGTTCTTCTCGGCAGGGGCCAAGTTCCGACTCACATAGGCAACAGGCCATAGATGGCAGTCATGCTCTTGATATAGCACCCCACCTAACCCATCTCGACTGGCGTCAAAGTGTAGCTCGTATGGCTTGGTTGGATTTTCATAGGCCACGACTGGAGCGGTTGTTAGGCTTTACTTCAGCTGCCTAAAACCTCTTCACACTTCAGAGTCAATTGTTCCTGAATGAACTCTCTGGGTTTTCTGGGCCCTCCAGCTGATCTGACAGGCTTCGCAGGTCAGGGTCAGCGTCTTAGCGAATCCCTTGACAAATCTTCTGTAATAAGAGCAGAATCCCAGAAATGATCTAAGCTCAGTCACGTTGGTAGACCTCGGCCAGGTCAGTGGCCACTTCATCAGCAGACACAATGTGACCAAGGTAGTTGACCGAGGGTTGATAAAACTGGCACTTTTCCAGAGACAGCTTCAACCCCCTCACCATGGAGTCTCTTAAGGACCTTCTGCAGAAACTCTTCATGCTCTTCCAGGGTCTTGCTGAAAACGATGATGTCGTCTAAGTACACCAAGACCTCGATCAGTTTCATGTCACCCACAGTCTTCTCCATTAGCCTTTGGAAGGTGGCTGGGGCACGAGACAGGCCTTGATGCATACGGTCAAATCCAAGTATCCCCTGCGGGGTAATGAAAATGGTCTTCTCCCGATCCTCAGGGTTCATGGGGATTTGGTAATACCCACTCTTCAAATCCAGCATGCTGAACCACTTCGCTCCTGACAGGCTCTGCAAGGCATCTTATATCCTTGGGGTGGTATATTGGTCGGGAATGGTCCTTCAGTTCAGCGTCCGATAGTCAATATCCAGCCTCAGTGACCCATTCTTCTTCCGTACCACCACTATTGGGGAAGCGTATAGACTCTGGGACTCTCGGATGATACCTGCCCTCTTCAACTCTGCCAGTTGTTCATGCAGATCCTCCAAGTCCCCTAAAGGAATCTATCAAACTCTTTCCCTGAACGGCTTATGCACTCGAAGAGATGGATCTGGTATTGGGCACTTTTTGTACACCCCACATCAAATTCACTCTTGGAGAATGCAGCCTGCCATCTCAGGAGCTGAGTCTTGGCCCTTCCCTTCCATTCAGGCAAAAGGGGAGTATTTATCAGATAGAGCTTCTCCACAGAGACCCCATCCTTTGCTCCCCTCACCAAATCAGACGGCGGGACTGGGGTGGCCAGATTCACTTGTCCCAGCAACATCTGAGCCGGCATCTTCACTGGAGAGGCTGTTATGTTGCGGACACTAACCAAGATCTTCTTGTGACTTCTTTGCAACCCTTTGGTTGAAACCACCTTGGGAATTATCTCCACCCTCATGTCTTCTCTCTGTCCGTCTGATTGAAGGACAATGAAAGGGCCTGCTTGCTTCCAATTTAGCTTGACAGATGCTCGTAAATAGGCCACTTTACCAGGCTGTAACACCTTCTCACACTTGCCCAAGCGCCAGATTTTTCCCTTCTGTTTTTGTACCAGGTGCTGGAAGGCTTGTCTCAGCATGGGGTGCAAACTTGTAGTTGAAGTGCCCGGCTCCAGAACAAGAGGTGTCAACAGCCTTCTGACAAGATCAGTATTGGTCCCTATGATGAGAGAACTCTTATTGGCCCCTGGTGGGCGAGGACAGACCACTGCCTGAGTTTCAAAAGTCTCGGCTTTCCCAGCCATGGAGGGATTGAAGGTCAGCTTGACCGGTAGATAGCTATCATAGGGGAAGTTCTGAGTCACAATGCCCCATATCTGCAACTCTTCCAACTTCTGCAAAGGCAGGTGCTTGAGGTGCCTGTCATAGAAGTCTCTGCGGAGAAGGGTCACTTAAGCTCCAGTATCCAGAAGGGCCTTGGTGTATTCTCCCTTTACTTGGATGGGAACAACAGGAGAAGGTCCCACCAGCTTGTCAGGGAGCATGGAGGAAGTGGTGGCCCTGGCCTGTTCGGTGGTTTGTTTCTGCGCTCCTCTCTGCAAGGTTCTGATTGGGCTTAAGTCTGCGCTAAGTTCTGGGAGTCTGGTGTGCATTGACTCTCCGACACCAGGCAGCATTTGTCAAAAGAAACAGAAAACTGGGTTGCTTGGAGGCAACAACGGGGGACCCTCTGCAAGGTTTTGGACTTTCACTACTGTCTCTTCGTGTCATTGGTTTTGAGCCAGCTACCGTAGATGGGCACCCGGTTGGCTCCTTCACCAGAGCCCTCCGAAGTTTCCCTCTGGCTTCTGGCACTGTGCTTCAGGCTTCACTGGGCTTGGACACACCTGTTGATTAATGTCCCACATAATTTCAGCATACCTCAGTATGCTCAATGGCACTCCTCACTGGTACACATGAAAATGCTCATCACCGCCTCCAATATAGACACTAGTATGGATATACGTGCATCGCTACCAAATATCCATAATATCCCTGTAATTATGGATAACTAAACATTAAAATCACTTGATCTTATAGGATCTAATGAATATCAATTAGCTGGGGTGATTTTTTGGCCAGAAAATTTGATAAGAGGGGGCCATCCCCCCTCATTAATTACTTAATAAGTCTCTAATTATGTGAGATCTAATCTCATCCTTATGTACTACCACCTAATATCTCTAACGTTAAAACCACTTGATCTTACCAGATCTAACGAATCTCTATTAGCCTAGATGATTTTTGGCCAGAAAATTGCCCGTCCACATGTACCACCTAATATCTCTATCTTGATGTGGAATATCTCTGAAATGATGTGAGATGTAACGTTAAAACCAATTGATCTTACGGGATCTAACGAAAATCTATTAGCCTGAATGATTTTTGGCCCGAAAATTTGATAAGGGGGGGCCAGCCCGTCCATATGTACCACCTAATATCTCTATTTTGATGTGGAATATCTCTGAAATGATGTGAGATCTAACGTTAAAAACACTTGATCTTACCGGATCTAACGAATATCTATTAGCCTGAATGATTTTTGGCCAGAAAATTTGATAAGGGGGGGCCAGCCCCCCCTCATTAATCACTTAATAAGTCTCTAATTATGTGAGATCTAACGTTAAAACCACTTGATCTTACCGGATCTAACAAATATCTATTAGCCTGAATGATTTTTGATCAGAAAATTTGATAAGGGGGGGCCAGCCCGTCCATATTTACCACCTAATATCTCTATTTTGATGTGGAATATCTCTGAAATGATGTGAGATCTAATGTTAAAACCACTTGATCTTACCGGATCTAAAGAAAATCTATTAGCCTGAATGATTTTTGGCACTGGTCTACAATTTACAAATTTTGAAACAATTGAATGCACTATACAAACTGATTTTTTTTTAATTCTTCTGGATAATATCTCACATGCATTTTATCTTGGGGAAGTTTCATCTTGATGGTCAAATATTTACATTATTCAAACAGTAATGATAATTTATTCATCATCTACTTTTTAAAAATTATTTGGTGTTACCGCTATTAGTACAGAGGATTTAACACTGAAGTGAGTGTTCGCACATTTTTTATTTATACAGTATATAGTAATATCCACATTTATATTAATTATGGTAAGGTTGTGATACAGCCGGTAGATACCTACAGTATAATTTTTTTAAATAAGACAGTCTAGTCTTTGTTCCTTTGGCCAGGACATAGAAGCAGGCTCCGGCACACTTCTGCAAAAAAGTTTATTCAGGCCTTTTCAGTGTTGCATGTATCAGTCACTAATAACATAGCATCGTTTAGCATTGTAGAAATCTTTTAGATACTGATAACATAAATAGTTAAGCCATGCTCAGCTCTAACCAAAATATCCTCAATCATTTGTCCAATCTCTTTTATGTGTCCCACAACCAGTTTTGTCATATAACAAACCTTTCCCAAGAGACGCATAGTGGCTGCCACTGCCAATCACCTAAAATGCAAGTTTCCTGACTAGTGTACTGACCAACTGGTTTCAATAAGTATTCAGTCTTTGACTTGGAACAAGTACAGTGGGGACAGAAAGTATTCAGACCCCCTTAAATTTTTCACTCTTTGTTATATTGCAGGCATTTGCTAAAATCATTTAAGTTGATTTTTTTTCCTCATTAATGTACACACAGCACCCCATATTGACAGAAAAACACAGATTTGTTGACATTTTTGCAGATTTATTAAAAAAGAAAAACTGAAATATTACATGGTCCTAAGTATTCAGACCCTTTGCTCAGTATTTAGTAGAAGCACCCTTTTGATCTAATACAGCCATGAGTCTTTTTGGGAAACATGCAACAAGTTTTTCACACCTGGATTTGGGGATCCTCTGCCATTCCTCCTTGCAGATCCTCTCCAGTTCTGTCAGGTTGGATGGTAAACGTTGGTGGACAGCCATTTTTAGGTCTCTCTAGAGATGCTCAATTGGGTTTAAGTCAGGGCTCTGGCTGGGCCATTCAAGAACAGTCACGGAGTTGTTGTGAAGCCACTCCTTTGTTATTTTAGCTGTGTGCTTAGGGTCATTGTCTTGTTGGAAGGTAAACCTTCGGCCCAGTCTGAGGTCCTGAGCATTCTGGAGGTGGTTTTCGTCCAGGATATCCCTGTACTTGGCCGCATTAATCTTTCCCTCGATTGCAACCAGTTTTCCTGTCCCTGCAGCTGAAAAACACTCCCACAACATGATACTGCCACCACCATGCTTCACTGTTGGGACTGTATTGGACAGGTGATGAGCAGTGCCTGGTTTTCTCCACACATACCGCTTAGAATAAAGGCCAAAAAGTTCTTTCTTGGTCTCATAAGACCAGAGAATCTTATTTCTCACCATCTTGGAGTCCTTCAGGTGTTTTTTAGCAAACTCCATGTGGGCTTTCATGTGTCTTGCACTGAGGAGAGGCTTCCGTCGGGCCACTCTGCCATAAAGCCCCGACTGCTGGAGGGCTGCAGTGATGGTTGACTTTCTACAACTTTCTCCCATCTCCCGACTGCATCATCTGAGTTAAATATATGAGTGTCACAGCAAAGGGTCTGAATACTTAGCACCATGTGACATTTCAGTTTTTCTTTTTTAATAAATCTGCAAAAATGTCAACAATTCTGTGCTTTTCTGTCAATATGGAGTGCTGTGTGTACATTAACCACTTTAAGACCAGCCTCGTTTTGGATTTTAGGTGTTTACATGTTTAAAACAGGTTTTTCTGCTAGAAAATTACTTAGAACCCCCAAACATTATATATGGTTTTTCTTCTAACACCCTAGAGAATACAATGGCGGTCATTGCAATACTTTTTTTTGCACCGTATTTGCGCAGCGGTCTTATAAGCGCACTTTTTTTGGAAAAAATTCACTTTTGAATAAAAAAATAAGACAACAGTAAAGTTATTCCAATTTTTTTTTATATTGTGAAATATAATGTTACGCCGAGTAAATTGATACCCAAAATGTCATGCTTGAAAATTGCGCCCGCTCGTGGAATGGCGTCAAACTTTTACCCTCAAAAATCTCCATAGGCGACGTTTAAAAAATTCTACAGGTTTTATATTTTGCGCTACAGAGGAGGTCTAGGGCTAGAATTATTGCTCTCGCTCTACCGGTCGCGGCGATACCTCACATGTGTGGTTTGACCACCGTTTTCATATGCGGGCGCTACTCGCGTATGCGTTCGCTTCTGCGCGCGAGCTCGTCGGGACAGGGGGGTTTTAAAAAAAATTTTTTTTATTTTTATTATTTATTTTACAATATTTTATTTATTTTTACACTGTTTAAAAAAAAATTGTGTCACTTTTATTTCTATTACAAGGAATGTAAACATCCCTTGTAATAGAAAAAAGCATGGCAGGACCTCTTAAATATGAGATCTGGGGTCAAAAAGACCTCAGATCTCATATTTACACTAAAATGCAATAAAAAAAAAAAAAAAAAAAAAAAAAGTCATTTAGAAAAATGACATTTGAAAAAATATGCCTTTAAGAGGCGTGGACGGAAGTGACGTTTTGACGTCGCTTCCGCCCAGCAGTGTCATGGAGACGAGTGAGCGCCATCTTGGCCTCACTCGTCACTATACACACCACGGCACAGGACGCGATCGCCTTCGCCGCTACCGACGGCTCCGGTAAGCG
Organism: Lithobates clamitans; assembly: GCA_037952925.1. Classification (NCBI taxonomy): domain Eukaryota; kingdom Metazoa; phylum Chordata; class Amphibia; order Anura; family Ranidae; genus Lithobates; species Lithobates clamitans. The sequence goes on from JBBGZY010000051.1 coordinate 26,204, forward strand.
GCGGAGGGCACCGGATCGCGGCGGGAGGGGGGGGCCCCTCTCCCGCCACCGATAAAAGTGATCTCGCGGCGAATCCGCCGCAGGGACCACTTTTATCTGAAAGCCGGCCGCCGCACGAAAACGGGGATACCGGCTAGCTGCTGCCATAACAACGATATACCCCTTCAAACTTAGGACGTACATCGTCGTGCGGCGGTCGGGAAGTGGTTAATGAGGAAAAAAAATGAACTTAAATGATTTTAGCAAATGGCTGCAATATAACAAAGAGTAAAAAATTTAAGGGGGTCTGAATACTTTCCATCCCCACTATATGTACAGTATATCCATAAAGTCATAGTAGACATCCTTGCTTGTTTAGGGTAAGGGAGTCCACACTTTATTTTTTTAATCGTTTGGGCAATACTGGTGGAAGCAATGCAGCAACTTGATTTTCAAGGAAAAAAGGGAGTCCGTACTATTAAAGTAAACCTATCATTACCCAAAATATTTATAAAACAGCATTGTATAGCAGGCACCCAAAGTTTCCTGGAAACCCCCAAGCAATCTAATACACAAACATTGAACACCACAAAACTCTGGACTGTTGTTCTGCCCCCCAGAGTGCCTTAGACTAATAGGCAGATTCACTGTCCAATAGTGGGGCAGTTAGGAGGGGTTAAAATTTGTGTAGCCACCATCAGAGTTGTCTAGTAAATGTTACATTCCTGGGTAGTAGTTAGCTCAGGACAATTTGTAGTTTTTCTCATTAGGTTTCTTCCCTAGGTTTAGGATAGCTGCAGTTCCCTACTGCCACTAGGTGTCATTGGCACTCAGGGTAAACGTTATGGGGGCGGTGACAATCTTTTGATCTTGGGCATTTATGTCCTCTCTGGTTACCACTAGAAGGTTCAGGACAGTGGTGCATGCTGGGAGAGGTTTTAGCTTTGGGAGTGGCCTGGCAAGCTCTCTTCCCCCCAGGCTGTGACTTGGGGAGGTGCTTGCGCTATGTAGGCTTGCGACCTATATGGTGCCTAGTACAGAAATCCTTAAGCTTCCCCTTCTGGCTAGAAAGGGCAAAGTGGCAGAGCCCGATGGAAGTCCTGCTGGAGGGGGATTGGTGTTTGCCATCAGATGATCCTGGCACTCCCTTGGATAGAATAAAATATCTGGCAGCCTGTTGCTACCTCCACCCTAACCCTTTCCCTGCGATTTGGAGCAATAAAATACAGAAAAAGGGCTAAAGTGACTGGCACCCTTTTTTATCAAGATGATCTCCACAATGGCCATGCATGCACCTTGTGGTAATGTCATACTTCTCTCTGCGCTTGAGGTAAGTCAACCCTCTACCATGGCCAGGTGGGGGCACTACATTTGCATCAGCGTATTTTGCATTTTAGGCCTCCCTGGAGTCTCCAGTGTTTGTAGATGCACAATGCTTGTAAACTAGCCTCTTGGTGTATCCAATACTACTTCTTAAAGCGGAACTTCAGTCATTTTTTTCATCTTTCCATCTATTAAATCCTCTCCCTTGTTGTTTTAACTTTGGATAGTAAAACATTTTTTTTTCTGCCAGTAAATACCTTATACAGCCCACTTCCTGTTTCTTTTATGGGAAAAAAAGCCTAGGTTTATGACATCATGCACAACTCTCTCACTCTTGTAGGTTTGCCAGAAAGGGAGGGGGATGAGTCATAAGAGGGCCAATGAGAGCTGCAGAGCTGGAGGCGTGCCTCTGCGTGTCTGTGTAAATCCAGGAAGTGAACAGACAGCAGCTTCAGCTGCCCACAGTTAAAGTGATTGCAGCCAGACTTAGTGGAGGGAGATTTCTGCAGCATATTTGGTAAGTACAGAATCACAGTATGTATAAAATAATATGCAAAGTGGTTGGAGGGAAGCTTCAGGGTGCAGCAATTAAGATCGATCCACAAAGGGGTAAGCAAGGACAGGAAGGCAACAGTGTGGAGAGTGTACACTAGGGGATCACCAACAAAATAGTAAGGTCCAAGCAGTGGTCGTGGCAGGTGTCCGGCAGGTAGTGGTCAGTTCCAGGCAGTGATTGTGGGGAGCAGTATGAAGAGAATGGTCAGGTCCAGACAGAGGTGGTGAACTAGCAAAGAAAACAGCAGAATAGTCAGGGCAATCTGAGTCAGCAACAGGCAAGTATGAACTGATGCTTAAATACCCTTTGGGTCAGAGGATACGTCCAGTGTTGTTCCAGTGGAAGCACTGGAAGAGATTGTAGAACTCTTGGTGGTACTGGAGGTACTATAATAGCTGGATTGTTAACAGCAACATATAAAAAAACAACAGGGAATTAAATTGCAGTAACACAGCGAGTGTAAATCAGCCTTTTAGGGCTTGTTAACACTTGCAGTTGGGGGGCTGGAAAACAGCAGTTGAGCTGTGTTTTTATCTCCCCTTAGCTGCTCCCACTTTAGCTGCAGAGGCAGCAGCTGGAGATGTACACATTCCATGGTGTTTTGCTTCCTGACTGCAGCAGGAATTATACCTCCTGTCACACTCAGCAGGCACTACCACCCACTGAGCGGAACCCATTCAAGTGAACAGGGCCGCACTGCAACCAGCCTGCCAACACACACAGCGCACCTGACAGTCCAGCATTTAAGGGGGTAAAAACCAGCAAAAAGGAGGCAATGCAATGATCCTTTCTGAATGAGGCTCACTCTTCATAGAGAAAGCAGGTGTAAACGAGCCCTTAGGCCCTTTTCACATAGGTTTCACCTTGTATAAAAAAAAAAATTATTTTTTATATTGTTGAAGCCTTTAACCTTTTCACTACCACCACTGTCACTCTTATGGCGATGGCAGTACGAGCTCAATGTTGCTACAGCAGCCAAGCGTTTAATTACATTTTTTACTGCACTACCGGATTTCTTGTAAAAGTAAGTTTTGTACTTAACTTGGTGACGAGTGCCCCACCTGAACCGGGATGTGATGGGGGCTGCTCAGCATGCGCACCAGGCCTTTGAAAAAACTGACAACATTGAGAACCGCCTGAAACGCAACAACGTCCGTATAGTGGGGCTCCCGGAGAAGGTAGAGGGCAGGGACCCCACTGCATTAGTTGAAGGCTGGTTGCAAGAAATATTTGTCAAGGAGGCCTTCTCTCCCCTGTACGCAGTCGAGCGGGCACATCGGGTGCCGCCGAGGCCTCTCCCACCAGGAAACCCCCCCCCCCGAGAGCGATGCTGGCCGGGCTCCTGAACTACCGGGAGCGTGAAGTTGTGCTGCGACTTGCCAGAGAAAAGGAGGCTGTGCAATACAGAATATCCTTCTACCCCCGTCTTCTCAGCAGAAGTGCAACACAGAAGATCCAAGTTTGCAGACGTCAAAAAGCGGCTACAACGACTACAGCTAAAATACGGTATGCTGTTTCCAGCCAAGCTACGAATAACAGCTGGAGAGCAAAACCACTTCTTTGCAACCGCACAAGATTCAGCAGGATGGCTGGATCAGAATGAACAAGACCTCCGTCGCCGAAGATGTGAAAATGGAGAATGTTGACATTGCCTAAATCCTCTATACCAGGCATAAAGGGCGCCCACTTACTACTGCAGCTACCGTATAAACGAAAGAGGACCTTCACTTAATACCTACTATCAGCGAGTGAATTTCCATCTACTATTTGCTTTCTTTAGTTTTTGTTTCTACATTAAGGCGGAATGCAATTATGCACATCACCTGAACCTTGCCTATTGCCTTGGTTGATATGGCTCGAGTTTCTGTGCCCTGTTGACACGATTAGGGCCTATAGAGCCCAAGCCCCACACCCTTTGGAAATACCTTGCTCTGCCCTGTTGGTAGGGATCAGGATACAGGCTGAATGCCACCCCCAGACATGCCACCCAGTTCGCTTTGCTGCGCAGGATGTCCTTCCACAGTTTTTTGATGCATCTCCAATGTAAAAGTTGCTTCATCGCTACCTCTCATGTGCTACACTACCTGATGACCCTCCCGGACTGTACACTGGCCACCTGTTGATGGTATATGGGAACAATACCTAGTCCTGCAGGATTTTCACATAATTACAGGAAATTATATCAATATGTGCTATGTCTGCTACACCCATAGTGTCCTGGAATGTCCGGGATGTGAATGACCCATTGAAAAGTTCTATATCACCTGGTATGCGGAAGTTCCACCTGGCCATAATCGGCCTGCAGGAGACTCAACTGCAGGGTGATACAGTCAGCTTCTTGCAATATGCCTGGGTCGGTAAGGCCTATCACTCCACCTACTACGCCTTTTCTCGCGGAGCAAGTGCATTGATACATAAAGCACTAGCATACCAAAAGTTGGACTCCCTGATTGATATATCTGGTAGATTTTTGTTTTTGTATTGTAAACTGTATACAATTACCTTGATTTTAGCCTTTGTGTACATACCCCCGTTCTCCAGGGAGGTGCTGCAATTGTTACTGTCCTATCTGGCTAACAAACCGGATACCCCGGTCTTAGTAATGGGTGACTTTAATTGTTACTTAGACCCTAAACTAGACAGACACCCACCTATATCGTCCCCTAGGGGCGGTCGAGGCACTGCTCTTAGCCGCTTAATGGCGGAGATGGGATGGATCGACATAAGGCATATCCGCAATCCAGATAGTAAACAATTTTCATGCTTCTCCAAGACCCACGGCTCACTGTCCCACATTGACCTATGTGTGGGCACCCCAAACATGGTCGGTAACACTTTAAAGTAGAGTACTTCCCACGGGGAGTGTCGGACCAATCCCCACTAGCTATATGGCTAATCACTCAACCCCCCAGTTCTCTACCCAGGGCTCCATGGAAGCTGAACGCCTTCTGGCTTAAGTTGTTCACTTCACAAGAAAGGATAGCCTCTCAGATTCAGGTCTTTTTCCGGTCTCACCAGCAGCACACTGACAACTTGCAGAAATGGGAAACCTTTAAAGCATATCTAAGGGGCGTATTCATACAAGAAATACAAATGGTTAAGTAGAACTCCTCTGCTCTGTTAGAACAGGCGGGGGACCTGGTGAGACAATTGGAACTAACATATGTAACTAATCCCACTGACTCTGCAGGGGAGGCATGGATGTCGGCCCAGGATTCCTTGGACCGTCTGAGATCCTCCACTGCAGAGCATAAGAGGTTCTTCACAAAGCTGGCGTTTTATGGAGGACAGGGAAAAGACGGGCCACCTACTTGCTAAAATCGCAAGATCCCAACAACAGTCACCGGTTATCGGTGCTATTCACGCTGCAAATGGCGAAGTGGTTAACTCTCCAGAGGACATAATATCCGAGCTGGGGACCTTCTATGTAGACCTATATAGGTCGAGGGAAGCCTACTCGGATACAGACCTGACCACATATGTTTCCAATATTGATTTGCCTTTACTGTCCGCTGAGACTAAACAACAATTAGATGCCCTGATAACTCTCGAGGAGCTTCAGATGGCGGCCTGTTCTTTACCTACATGTAAGGCACCTGGAGAGGATGGCTTTTCTATGGAGGTATTTACTCAATATGGGGAACTGATACTTCCAGAATTGTTAAAGGTTTTTAATGCTTGCCTGGAAGACGGTAAACTCCCTGACTCTATGGCCAGAGCAAATGTAATCTTACTACTTAAGCCAGGGAAGAATCCGGTTGACCCAGGCTCCTACAGGCCTATGTCATTACTTCAAAGTGATGTAAAGATCCTTGCCAAGGTCCTGGCACTTCGGTCAAGGAGATAATATCCTCCATTATTCACCAAGATCAGGCTGGCTTTATGCCACAAAAATCCATGGCTACAAACCTGAGGAGACTGTTCCTAAACATGCAAATACAAGCGGATAATGGGGGTCAAAGGGCTCTTTTGTCCCTCGATGCCAACAAGGCATTTGATAACATCAGCTGGAGATACTTATGGGCCTTGCTAGATAAATTTGGTTTCGGGGACAGGTTTGTTGCATGGGTAAAACTGCTATATGCATCCCCTCAGGCTAACATTAGAGTGGTGGATAGAATGTCACAAGCTTTTGCCCGGGGCAGGGGAACAAGGCAGGGTTGCCCACTGTCCCCGTTCTTCACAATTGCAATAGAACCACTGGCAGACATGATATGGGACACTACACAGATCAAGGGATTCCAATATGGAGTCCTGCACGAAAAATCTATGTTATATGCAGGTTGACATGTTACTCTTTCTGGGAGACCCAAGTTACTCACTGTCAGGGGTAATGTCCATAATAAAACAGTTTGGTCACTACTCTGGGTTGACCATAAACTGGTCCAAGTCAGCTCTGATGACGCTGGACGAGGACCGGGAGGTTGAACTTCCCGACTCTTGTCCCATCCCTGTGGTTACCAGTCTCAAGTACCTGGGCGTACAAATCGCACTCAGACTTGGAGACTATTGCTCCCTAAATATATATCCCTTACTGCCCTGCTTTCGGGATAAGATAAACGCATGGAACAACCTTAAGGTGTCAATGGCAGGTAAGGCCAACCTAATCAAAATTATTTTAATGCCCCAGTTGCTATACTTACATAACTCACCGGTAGTAATACACCTAAAAATTTTCAGAACTGTAAACACCCTCTTTCGGCGACTGTTATGGAATACTAAGCCTCTTAGAATTAGGCTAGAGCAGCTGCAGCACTTTAAGGATAGCGGAGGGCTGGGGGTTCCCAGCCCTTGGCTTTACTAAATAGCGGCCCAACTGCAGCACCTGGTCGGTTCTATGTCCCAAGACCTGACGGACTCAGCGGTGCAGCTGATGCTGGCTGCCTCTGGAGCTGAGACCATCCCTATGGGCCTAGAGGTACAACTGTTCATGAAATCTAACAAACAGACCCCAACACTTTCACTAGTACAAAAAATATGGAATAAGGGCAGACAACTCCCAGGGGGTGCAAGGATTCATGGATTTCAGCCCAATATGGGGTAATCGTACATATGTTGAGTTGGGTAAGCTACAACAGGGGCCTAGATGGCGCACTCATGGAGTGACTTTGCTATCCCACATATTCCGGGATGGTAAATTACTAACCTTCACAGAACTACAAGCTAAATTCAACCTACCCGACACCATGCTTTACTCATATCTTCAGTTACGGCATGCAGTTGCTGCACAGGGGGATGCTGGAGAGTGGACATTGTCGCCCACTCTGGTGTTCCATGTGCTACAAACCAGCAATGTAACTAAGGGGATTATATCCCAATGCTATCAAAAGCTACTTGCAAGACACTTGCGGGCTTATCTCCCTGTAAGGCGGTGTTGGTCTAGGAAAGGGGCCTTGGTCAAATTACAGGGCATCAATGGGAAGAGGCTCTACTATCCATATCCACGTGCTCCCTGAATGTTGCACAAAAAGTCTCCCAATTGTATATAATATTAAGAGTGCACTACACCACGACAAAACTACATAGGATGGGCAGGGTGTCGGACCCTTTGTGTTGTCAGTTCTGGCAGCACAACGGGCATCTTATTCACCTCCTGTGGCGCTGTCCAAAGCTCTATCGGTACTGGAGCGAGGTAGTTGGTACACTCAATGGGGTGTTTCAGACAAAAGTGCCTACAAACCCTATATGTTGCATATTGGGGGTTCTGGAGGATGTGATCCCAGAGGAATTGACCAGGGTCGCGTTCTCCAGGGCACTATTTCAGGCCAGGAAACTTATTCTAGTGGGCTGGATAGCACACATGGGAAAAACCCTTATTATGGAAAGGTACATATACCAACATAGGGGATGCCCGGGCAGGTTTGAACGCATATGGTCACGATGGTTAGATACACCAGGTTTAAGTCCTAGAGAACTTGTGATGTGTCGACTTCTACAGTTTCCTAAGGGGAAAATATACTGTATATATAGTATGCAAGAAGCAGGTTGCGATACTGGAGAATGGGAGTGGTGAAATACAACTGTTTGGAGTAATGTGATGAGTAGTAATGCCAAAAGTAACAAACCTGTATATATAAAAAATAAATAAACCGCGCTAATATTTAGAGCGGTTTATTTATTTTTTATTTTTTATTTCTATTTAGTGTTGTTGCACTGTTTACTGCTGCTTATGTTTTATTTTATTTTGTTCTAGCGCGGAATTTTTGATTATAAACCTGTATATATGATAATGAAGAAAAACTTATATATGTACCTGTGCATTGATTGTTGTTGATGGTCATATACATGTTCAATAAAAACCTTTTTGATTAAAAAAAAAAAAAAAAAACTTGGTGACGAGTGCGCACATGTACGAAAAGGTATTGCCACCTACACCAGAGTGAGTGCAATAATTTAAGGACTGTCATTCCTGGTTAACTCCAAACTGCTGACCTGTGAACGCTGTTAAAGCATCACCTAGAGCAGTGTTTCTCAGTGCATAATCTCAAGACACCCCAGTCTAAACTGTAACATTTTACTTATCAGTGGGAAAACTGATTTTGGAACAATGCAAACAACTACCTTGATAAAATTACCTTCATATCAGAAGTCCCCCTTCACCTCAGGATCTCCCTTTATGTCAGAAGCCCCCATCACCACAGAGTCCTATCATCACATCAGAGACCCCACATTCACACAATCCCTCCATTAAAGAGCCCCCAGAGAAATACCCATCACAGATCCTGATCCAGGGCCCCCTGGGGGAATCCAAATGGCACCCTGGTTGAGAAAAATTAACCTAGACACAATTTTGGGTGCTGTGTTTTTTTTTTTGTTTTTTTTTTTGCCACTTCATAGGTGCACCCAATTCAAGGCTTGACATATTTGGTATCCATTTACTTGACCCAACCCTATCTTTCTTTTTGTTTTCCCCAAAAAATTAGGACTGTCACTTTATGCAAGCTGCTAGTCAGCTTCAGGAAGCTTGAGCGCTACCTGAAGCCTGTTGAAAGCCTGCAGAACCCTGCTATCATCTTATTTAAATTGACAGTCAACACACCCATTAATCATACTGAATCTAAAAGTTGTTCCCACATTTTTAAAAGCTTGCTGTACACACTGCTCTCATACAAGCTGAAGTCCACAATAACAAGGCCTCGGGGCTGAATTCGCCTAATAAAGTGGAAGTAAACCCATCTATTTAACAGTTTAAAAAAATAGTTACATTTCCAGCATGTGCCGGGAATGTAACTGTCACACTGGTTGTCCTCTCAACCAACTGTCAAACCATCCAATGGCTGGTGTCATAACTGATCACATGTGCAACATCATGGCAGTTGAAGATTAAACAGAGGCCAAGATGGCAGCCTTCTTGGCTGAAAACAATAGGAGGGTTTACTTCCACTTTAAGCAGGGAGGTTGGTAAGCATTTTCTTTTTACTTTCCCCCAAAAAGACCAAAACACATACAATTATAGTACTTTGCATTTCGGCCAAAATATGTAAACCTCCCATCCAAGTCAAGGGTCTTCATGTTCTACATCCAGATCTCATTCACATGGGCATAAATTATAATGTATACAGGAGTTCCAATCAAACATGGCCAATCAGCCTGTACACCTGAATGACCGTCTGACAGAAGCCACTGCACTCCAATAGAACCTGTGGTTGTGAACAGATGTCTGGCCCAGATGCAATCTATCAACAACACTGATCAAAACACATCTGATCCCAGCTGCAAGTATCGACAGTATACTTGCCACAGAAATCCACAAGAGGGCACTTTTTGCTTGTGTAAATGAGGCCATAGGCCCCTCCTTGGTGGAGTCCGCCAGCAGATCTGCCCACTCAGCAGGGAATCTCTCTGCTGATCCCCACTGAGCAGGCAGATGGCAGGTCAGTGCCCGCTCTGCTAATGCAGAGTGGACACGGACACAACCCGCTGTCCTGTATGGGCTGTTGGGTGGAAAAGGACCACCTTTGCATTTCCAACTGTCATCTGATCTGCCAGGTGGATGGAGAACGGATCCCCATCCGTTTTAGTGGATAGGATCGGATGTCGGCAGGTGTCAATGGACACATGTCATGACACATCCACATCTCCATAAAGAGCAATGGTTGGTTTGATCGGGTCTGCCTGAAAAACTGACAGGCGGACCTGATCGGTCGATCCGTATGAAAGGGGCCTAACACTTTATAAAGTACAAAAGAAACTGACAGTTTTTATGGCACAAATTCACTGTGTAGCAAATTAAAATGAAGTTTAGTATGGATAAGGTGACTTTTATAAGCACATCAGCAAGTAATTCTAGCAACTATTTAGGGCTCTTTTCACACAGGCTTTACGTTCAAGTCCGCCTGTCAGTTTTTCGGAAGCTGACGGGAAGATTGTCACAAAATCCACCCTTAAAATCCACCCTTTTCTGCTCCATGGATTCCCTGCTGTATAGAGCAGATCGTCCCTGCATAAATGGTTCCTAACACAGAGTAACTAGTATTTTATGTGTACTGGTTCTTTAAAAATCCCAGACAGTTGGTAATTATCCTTTTCATATGTAAAGAAAAGAATACTTCTTTCCTCATCTATGATTTGACTTTGTTGCATTTCAGGATGTAACCTCTTCCTGTTGATTAATAGGCTATAAAAACTATCTATTTGCAACAAGCATTGAAATCTGATCAAGACTATAGGGCCCCAGCAGAGGACACCTGCAGGGTCATTAAAAGTTTGAATGATTAATCTTCATTAAAAGCCCTTAAAAATTCTTGCCCTCCATCTAAACTTACAGCACAATGACTTCTGTAATGGATTAACTTTTATTATTAAGGGTTTACTTTGGTCAAACTTAAAATGCAAAAAAATTCAGGGAATGTAACGTGTCTGCTCAGGGTGCCTTGTCTGTTTTTTTAAATCTAGGCTTAGCTATAGTGCTCAGACTCATCTCCATCCTTTGACCTGATGCACATGAACATTTACACACTTCTTAGACATGAAACTTAAAATGTCCAGTGCTTTCCTGCACCCAGGGAGCCACGGCACCATATACAACCTCCAATACAAGTGAATGGCTGTACGTGGATGGTTGCTTGTATGGCTTCTGCATCGCCATTTACCCGGACATGCGCATACGGTGTGTCAGAAGCATGGGGGTTGATTTACTAAAACTGGAGAGTGAAAAATATGGTGCAGCTCTGCACAGGAATCAATCAGATTCCAGTTTTTATTTTTTAGTTTTTGTCAAAGCTTAAAGTGTTACTAAACCCAGGACTCTGCATTCACTATATCTGGTCTCCCACAGTACACAGAATATGAAAATGCTATTATTTTAGTAAATATAAACTGCTACAAACCTTTTCCTATCAGCAGTATATAGCAGTCTTGTGTCTGGCCAAGCACTGGTTAACGCTTGTAGGAGGAGTTTTCATTCTCCTATGATTGTCCCATGAGGCTACAGAACCCCTGACCCTCTGTCTGGACTGTGCCGATCACATGCACCCTCAAAAAAAAAAAAAAAAACCTCTCTAGCAATACACACCTAACTGAGCATGTGCAGAGTGCCCCCAAGGCTCTGTACTATCAGGAAATGGATTAGGGACAGTGGAAGAAGGGGAGGATCAGAGAAGACAGGATCAAACAACCTTTTTACACAATGCGCAGGATTAAACCCTTAGGCCTTATTCACACCTGAGTGTAGTGGTTTTTAGCGGTTTTCCGGCATTTTGTTGCACGTTTTTCGGGCATATTTGTGCGTTTCCATGCAGCATTGTCCAGCGTTTTTGAGCTTTGATTTTTTTTTATTAGCTAATAGGAAAAATGATCATCTGTTTCATCATTTGTTGCTATGTTTTTAGATTTTGTCATCTGTTTCCTGCTTCAAAAACGCCCAAATCTGCCCGATTCGCGCGACAAAAAAGGGTCTAGAACTTGTTTGAGCTTCAGGCGACTTGGAGTGGAGATGTGAACCATCTCCATAGAGAATAATGGATTTTTTCCCCTCAAGCGTTTTGTAGCTTCAGGCTTTAAGCTAGGTGTGAATGGGCTCTTTGGTTCCACAGTGAGTATAACAAGCATGCTTTACTGCATATACATACTGATTTTATTGTTGTGGGTTTAGTAACACTTTAATTGAACAAGTTGAAGTTATAAGCTGATTGGCTACCATGCACAGCCACTGCTGGCCCATTTAAACATGAACTCTGCACTAGTTCTTTGCTGTATGGATCTTCAGCCTTGTACCTGTGATCCAGTCTGATCCATGATCCTGTTACGGATCCAGCTTCCTTTCTGAACTTGCTCTCGGTTTACCCTTGCCTGCTGACGTTTGCTATATATGTTTTTGCTACCAACCATGGCCTGGACTACAGACCACATTTCTTCTTAGTGACTCTGTGGGGTTGATTTACTAAAACTGTAGAGTGAAAAATCTGGTGCAGCCCTAAATAATAACCAATCAGCTTCCAGGTTTTATTGTCAAAGCCTAATTAAACAAGCTAAAGTTAGAAGCTGATAGGCTACCATGTGCAGCTGCAACAGATTCTGAGTGCACCAGTTTTAGTAAATCAACCCCTGTATCTCACTGCCCAATTGTTTCTGATTTCTGCCTGTTCCCAACTCTGATTCTGCTTACATACTGATGTCCTTCCATCCGGCTCTCACTTAACCAGGTGTGGGACCTGACTCCACCATCAACTGGACTTGGGGTTTCCACAGTGCATGATCAGCTGTACCTATGCTTGTCAGATGCCAGAGCTCCCAAGTTCTTACACTTGTGCCTTTTTCTTTCGCCCCTGCAGTCCGTGTCTCAACATTAAGGGGTGCTCAGACAGTAACTGTGCAAGACGCCGACCTCATCATCTCAGGTTCTGTATACAGGTACAGTACATGACACCATATATTTCTCAAAATACAGATGAAAAATGTCATTAACGTTTACAAGCAACTGGCTGCATACAGCCATTCAATTGTGTTGGTGGCTGTACATGTTATGCTTCAAAACTCAGGAGTGTGTAAATGTCTGTGTGCATGAGGCCTTTGTGTCTTTAATCTGGAGCCTAGGTTGGAATGCTGCAGCAGGGAGGAGGTAAGGGAGACTGGCAGGGTTATGTATGCCTGGGGTGTCATGGTTATGCAGTAATGTGTGTCTGTCAGCTCACCTTTCCTCCTGTGTTCACCTTTAGAGGCAGCCACCCTCACCTGACTGTTTAACCACTTCCATACAGGGCATTTTCACCCCCTTCCTGCCCAAGCCAATTTTCAGCTTTCAGCGCTGTCGCACTTTGAATAACAATTGCGCGGTCATACAACACTGTACCCAAATGACATTTTTATCATTTTTTCCCCACTAACAGAGCTTTCTTTTGGTGGTATTTGATCACCCCTGCGGTTTTTATTTCTTGTGCTATAAATAAAACAAGAGTGACAAGTTTGAAAAAAACACAATATTTTTGACTTTTTGCTATAATAAGTATCCAAATTTTTTTTTTTTAAACAAATTTTTTCCTCAGTTTAGGCCGATACGTATTCTTCTACATATTTTTGGTAAAAAATATCGCAATAAGCATATATTTATTGGTTTGCGCAAAAGTTATAGCATCTACAAAATAAGGGGATAGATTTATAGCATTTTTATTATTATTTTTTTTTACTAGTAATGGTGGCGATTTGCAAATTTTATCATGACTGCGATATTGCGGCGGACACATCGGACAATTTTGACACATTTTTGGGACCATTCACATTTATACAGCGATCCGTGCTATAAAAATGCACTGATTACTGTATAAATGTGACTGGCAATGAAGGGGTTAACCAGGAGGGGGTGCTGTAGGGGTTAATGTGTTGCTAGGGAGTGATTCTAACTGTGGGGGGAGGGGATTCACAAGGGACAAGGGACCTCTGTACTGGGAACACACCATCGGTCTCCTCCCATCTGACAGGACGTAGATCTGTGCGTTTACACACAGAGATCCACGGTCCTGCTCAGTTACCGGGCAATCGCAGGTGCCCGGCGGACATCGCAGCCGCCAGGCACGCACACCGGGACCCGAGCGATGCGGCAGGCGCGCGCGCGCCCCCTGGGCTGCCTGGAAGGCTGCGCCGTCATATGACGGCGGCCCAGAACAACAGCTGCACCGTCCCGCTGTCATATGATGGCGGGCGGGCAGCAAGTGATTAAATAATCTTCCCTCAGCATAGCTCCACCCCGGCCTCTAATTAGGAACACTATATTTACCTGGGCATTGCAAGCCAACATCGCTGATCAACCATTGTGTTTACTTGCTGTGTTTCCTACGTCCGATTCCAGTTACCGACCTTGGCCTGTTCTCAACTATCCCTGTCTGCTTGTGACCCTGACCTTTTGCCTGTTATGTTTATCCTTGTCTGCTTGTCGCCCCGACATTTGGCTTATCCTTGCACCCATCAGACTCAATCTTCTCACAATCACAAATTTTCAAAGCAGAAGCCAAACTCAGGAGTATTGTTGCTACAGCTCTGGACAGTGTAACCATTTGCAGGCTAAATATCCAGCTACTAGTTGTGACATAGTTCGGTTATATTAGATTTTAAAGCCCAACTCTCGGCACAGCAAAAAAAACCTTGTAGTGAGCTCTGCGAGCACTGCAAGGCTAAAATGCTCATTAAGTCAAGGGCTAGAATGATGGGCTGTATTACTTTCCTGACTTCCCACTGGAGCAGGCTCCAGCTCTGTTCTCCCCAAAGCTCCAGGCAGTCCCTCAGCCAAGGGTGGCATAGAAAGGAGGCTGCGGGGGGACCAATCAAAAAGATTGAGAGAGCCTTGTGCGAGGAGAAACAAGTAATACAACCCCCTAGACAGCCCGATGCTGCAAGCTGTCCCCCACTGGGTCTAAGCCTGAGAACCAAGCAATTGCATGATCCCTGACTGCTCAGTTCTCAGGTCCACTCTTAGTAGAGAGTGGTGACCATCAGTCACTGCTCTCTGCTTTGCAGCGCCAACGCTCACTGGAGCGCCAGGCTGTGGAGGAGGTGGGAGTAGCTGGCTCAGGTTTGTGTAAGCCAGCTGCCTGTAGGGCATATGGGTGGATCCTGACATTATTGTTTAGATCTCTCCAGAGGCTTGGTGATGTCAGCCGACAGCTTTACCTTTGTGACCTCAGCCGACCTGCTGTCTTCTGGGTCACATGAGAGCAGAACTAAGTGCACTCCTGTGACCCACATAAAAAGTATGGCTTAAAGAGCTTTGGCCACACTTCGCTTTTAAGGAGTGTTTAACCTCTGCAGTCTGCAGGGGCCCACTACAAGGTTTTTTTTTTTTGTGCTTGGAGTTGGGCTTTAAAGTAAAATCAGCAGTCTCTATAAAAACACAGATTATATGCAGGGGCATTGCCAGGATTATAAGAAGATCTGGGGCACACTAAGGATAAACAAACACCAAGGTGCAGATCAGATTTGGAAGTTGGAACCACGCTGGAGGAAAGGATGGCCCCTCGTGAGAGCAGGTGGCATGGGATTCCCCCGGGCATGGCATCTAAATGGCAGTCATTATTCAGCAGAGCTCCTGATGGGGTAGATGGGCTTTGCTGCATGCGGAGGCCAGGGCACAACCCCCAGGTTCACCCTACTCCATACCAGAGACTTGGAGACAAGACGTTACCAGCAAGCAGGTCTGAAGCAAGAAGGTACACCCTGATGACAGTCCAGAAGATGAAGCTTGTTGCAAACACAGCAGGGACGGTACAGGTCAGGGGTCAGGTCTGGCAGCATACTTGGATAACCAGTAGCTAAGCCAGGGGTCAGAGCAGGTTACAGACTTGGCTTCATCCCTTGTTATCTAAGGGTCAGGACAGGTAGCAGATTCGGATAACCTGGAAACCAAGAAAGAGAGCGGTACATGGAGATCATATAAGAAAAAAATAAAGTTCTTTGATTAAATATACTTTTCACAGAATGTACACAGAGCGCTGATAGTTTGTCTGATCCTACCTAAAAAGGTCATAAAAATAATAGAGAACTACCTTACAACTAGCAACTGTTAAATCGGGTCTTTACCCATAACAACTTGGTAAAAAATTATGTTATTTAGCAAGAAACATACATTCCACATTTATAATGATGCTATCACAATTAGTGTTTGCTATAAATTGCCTCCAGCATTGTTCCTGTTCCTTCTTGCCAGAGGCTACCATTGTGCTGAAGCGGAGAGCTCCTGAACAGCAGTAAATCTTTAGACTGTCTTTAGACTGTCAGCACAGTGCCAAAAAATAGAGGGCAACTGAGACTATGCAGAGCAGGGTGAGACATTGTATTACTGGAGTTTAAGCAAAAGCTTGAAAAATGGGCCAGCCTGAAGGGATCTAGCAAGACTTAATTTGCTGACTAAAGTTTCACTTTAATGCAATCAATAAAGAACAATGCATACGTTTTATACAGTGCAGTCATCAGGACTATATGATGCACAAAACAGGTAGAATAGAGGAATAGGTAGAGTAGTGTAGAGTGCAGGATTCAGGCCTATGTAATGTACAACACAAAATACAAATTGCACCTGTCAGGACTGTATAATCTACAACATAGTGTGTGTTATACAGTGGTCAGGATTGTATACAGTATATCAGTCAGGACTATGTCATGTAAAACATAGAATAATAAGTGCAGAAGTCAGGACTAAGTAATGTACAAAATAGCATATAAAGTACAGGGGTCACAACTATGCAGTATGAAAAATGCAGCGATCTGGACTATGTAGGGCATACAGAGCAGCAGTCAGGATTATGCAACGTACAAATTGTCAGGGTGCAGGGGTTAGGACTATGTGACTGCACAGCTTGTATATTACAATAGCCAGGAGTGTCTGCTGGTGGTCCGTGTGCACCCTTACATTGGTTGTCAATGCTCAGTCTGTTCTCTTACATTAGGGGTCAGTGCGCTGTCCTACACTGGTGGCCAGGGCTCAGTATGCCCCCTTACGTTGGTGATCAACAGTGTGTTCCCTTATATTGGTGGTCAGTGTGTAATCTTACATTGGTGGTCAGTGTGTAATCTTACATTGGTGGTCAGTGCCCAGGTTCAGAAGAAATCAACAGCCTGAGATTCCTTGTGTAGGTGAGCAGATGGGGAGCAAGTGGGCAGGCAGGTTGACGGTAACAGACTGGCAGTGGGTCCCCAGCTCCAATTTCAGTGGAAGTGCCTATTGTTCCTGGCGACACATATACAAGGCAGTATTGAGAGAAACACTGCCCTCCCCAACAACCCAAGTCTGCCCGGAGAATTGCCTGCAAACAATATGACAGACAAGGGGTGTCAGTTCAGGCTGCATTATGTGTGCAGTAAAAAGTAATTCAATTACAGTAAATGATGGGCAGTTCATGCCCTCAGGACCAGGGGCACCAAACATCAAAATGTGGGACACATGTGCTGGATGCCCGTTGCTAGCACTGGCAATGGTTACATGAACAACTAGGCATTGTTTAAATCAGCCAGTTGCTTTTCAAGATTGATAAATGGATTCCTGTGTCTGGAGACTTAAAGCAGTTGAATACCCGCAAAAAAAAAAAAAACCCTGTATGGCAAAGGCATATTGAGCTAGTATGCATCGCAATGAATGAAATACTCACCTTAAAACGAAGCGCCGGCATTACCTTCCAGTCACCGCTGAGGGAGCCGACATGTTCCCTCTGCGTTTCTTCCGGGTTTGCGGCTCCGGCGCTGTAAGTGGCTGAAGCCGCGATTACGTCACTCCCGCACATGCAAGCGGGAGTCCTCTTTCTGGCAGGGAGCTCTGATTTTTCTGTAGCATCCACCGGACCTTCAGATCGCATTTACTGTAATTGAATTACTTTTTACTGCACTTACAGATTTAGGAGATATTCATTTTACCTTATTATAGGTTTAGCTGTAGGTAAAAATGTGAAAGCGGGGTATACAACCACTTTAACAGGAAGCACAGGATTCACATTTCCAGACACTGCATCAGTAATTTGGGTCCAGGTCTTTTGCTGAATGCGAGAAAAAAAAAAGAACAGTCTTGCACTCAGAGTAAAGAGTCATGCCCCATACACACGATCCGATTTTCCGACGGGAAATGTTGGATGTGAGCTTGTTGGCGGTAAGTCTGACCGTGTGTATGCTCCATCGGACTTTTGTTGTCGGACTTTCCTTTTCTGTACACAAGTCCATCGGACAAAAGTCCAAAGTACAAACACGCATGCTCGGAAGCAGAAGCAGTCGGTCTTGTAAACTAGTGTTTGTAATGGAGAATTAACATTCGTGACGTGACAAATTATGAAATCTCCAAATGCAGCGCACAATTCTCTTCTTCTTTAATGGGATAATAATGAAGCTGCTTTGCTGATGATACTGATGGAGTTATTGCAAACACATTTTCAAAGGCTTTTTTTTCTAGCAATATCAAGAATAGTATTATGGGGTTTTTTTTGTTTTTTTTTTATTTGTGCAAGTTACCACAACCATTATGCCGTAGTTTTTAAGATCAAAGATACAACTATGTTGGTGTCCCTTGTCAATTTTACATTGTATTTTTTAAAATGTAACTGCCTATTCCCAAACTGTCATGTGAAGAAAAACACATAGCCAAGTATTAATCTACACAATTGTTTTATTGTGCATTAAAAAAATAAAATTAGACATGCTATCTGCCAATAGAACTTAACCCAAAAGTGTATTCTATGCATCAAAAAATTCAACCAAAAAAATAATGTCAAAGCAATAACTCCAAGGCCAATAATAAATAACACATTATCTCCTTCGATTCCGTAACATGGCTGGTTGACGAACGACCGCTCAGAAACGAACTTGAAAAGCACGAATCAACACTCACCAAACTTCTACTAACATGAAATTAGCAGCAGGAGCCCAAAGTGTGGCGCTAAAGAGCTGAAAAACCACGTCACATGTGACTACGTTCATAATTGTTGGCCAACATTTGTGTGACCGTGTGTATGCAAGACAAGTTTTAGCCAACACCCTTTGGACAAAATTCCACGGTTTTGTTGGCGGAAAAGTCCAATCGTGTGTACGAAGCATCAGAGTAAACAGAGCTTAAGCTGGCCATACACTAGTAGATTTATGAACATTCTTCACACAAACATTTGTACGAAAATTATTATCAGTACATTCAATGGCATGACGGATGTCATTTGAAAATAAATCAAAAACCATTTGCTTTTAACATTCGATTTTGGAGTTAATAGATTTTCCTGAATGAAAACCACATTCCCTGTTAAAAATTTGTTCAAGAAAGATGTTCCATCCTACTTCTTTGAATCTTCTCATCACTGCGATTGAAAACAATTGTCAGGTTGACCCCCACTAATGATTAGAAAATCAAACAAACGTTCTTAAAAAGAAAGCTTTCAAATGAAATTCTACAAATGTATGGCCAGCTATATTCTTGTAATAAGCATTGCGTGTGTACACAAATCCGACGCACAAAGTGCCACGCATGCTCAGAATAAATTAAAAGACGAAAGCTATTGGCTACTACCCCGTTTATAGTCCCGACGTACGTGTTTTATGTCATTGTGTTCAGAACGATTGGATTTTCCGACAACTTTGTGCGACCGTGTGTGTGCAAGACAAGTTTGAGCCAACATCCGTCGGGAAAAAATCCATGGATTTTGTTGTCGGAATGTCCAACCGTGTGTACAGGGCATTAGAGTTACAGGCCTACAATATAAAAACACCAAACTTCCATGCAAAACATTGTACAGCTTTGAGCATCAAAAATCTGAAATAATCATACCGCCAGGGAGGTTAACCTTTCAAATTATCGTTCGTTAAAAAATTTCCAAACTTGTCCTTCGTTTTTTTGGCTCAAAAACGTCCCAACAATTATCGATTTTGTGCCCATTAACTGGCCGAAAAACGAACAAACTGTCTAAATGACCGAATTTCGGCCAATTTTTCGTATAGTGTATGGCCAGCATAACTTCAGCTTGTTCAATTAAGCTTTGACAGAAAAAACCTGGAGGCTGATTGGTTTATATGCAGAGCTGCACCAGATTTTGCACTCTCCGGTTTTAGTAAATCAACCCATGTTCTTTCTCTGCCTGCTAGTCCATCACAATCATAGTTAAAAAAATAAACATCATTACTTGTCTCTTGGAGCTTCTATGAGCTGTCATGTGCATCACCTAAAGTGACAAAATTCAGGCAATAAAAGTGGTTGCCTGTAAAGATCAAAATGTGCCTGTGCATAGCTTCAGCCCGGGTTCACACTATAATGTGCTGCGGACCGCACAGGAGCGCTGTGCGTCCCTGTTCACCGTTTCAGGGACGAATCAGGGCCGATTCTATGCCTGAATTCGGCCCTGAAACGCAGCCAAAGACGCACAGCGTTTTTATGCAGTGCGCACCGCAGGCGTTCCGGAGATATGTGAACCGGCTCCATAGGAAGCCAGTCACATTCTCCTACTATGCGAATTAGATGTGTGGAAAAGTACATCTAATTCGCATAGGTGTGAACCCAGGCTTAATCTTCTCCTAATCCCATACCTGAAATATTCAATAAATAGAGCCATTTCCAGCTTCAGTTATAACCCTGGTAGGCCTCCTTGTAGTGCTCACCTTTCAGAGAAGCATGGAGCATTGCTAATACTTGTACATCTAGTGCTCAGGGTGATTTGTGGCCCCTCTGGGTGCCCAGTAAAAAGAAAATCTTTTGTGCAGGCACCTCTCAGTGGTTCTGCTGCCATCATTGGGCTTGCTTTGTATAAGTTCACTTTAACAACCAGAGAAATAATTCTAATAAAATATATCTCAATCAAAATAATGTGGCAAAATCTCATTCAGCTGCGCAAAGAAACTGTTTTTTTTTTTCCAGATGCCCTTAAAAAAGAAAACAACTTTATGCATGTAAAGCCAAAACATTTTCTTTTTTGGATACAATTGGGAAGGTTTAGGACAGTGGCAATCAATTTACTAAAAATAAGAGCCTCAGAGGATGACAAAATAGCTTGGTTTGTTTAAATCTGCTGTTCTGATCCATTTCTACAGTGCTTTTTTGCAGTGCATTTTGAGTTTTTGCACACACATTTTTTTGCCCTTTTTTTAAATGCGTTTTTGCATTTTTTTTTTGGCTAATTTTTTGTTAGGTGGATTAAAAACGCAAATCACCGCAAAAACACACTACATGCTTTTCTGCAGCTTTTGCATTGAAGTCTATTGAACCCAAAATGCACCGTTTTGCTTTTAAAAAAAGTCCCAGAGCGATAGTGTCATTTCCTGTCATTGCATTTGGAGACTCTACCTCTGAAGCCACTGTGTCCAGCACATGCTGTTTTAATCGTCTTTTCATGTTAGCGCATTACCTTCATTAAAGAGGAAGTAAACCCTCCTGCAAAAAAAAACTAAAAACACACCCTGCAAGATAAAGGCATAATGAGCTAGTATGCATAGCATACTAGCTCATTATGAATTACTTACCCGAGAACAAAGCCCCCGCAGCCGTCCTCGTCTCCCCCTCAGGCCGCCGACATGTCGCCCGGGGCTTGCTTCCGGGTATCACGGCTCCGGCGCTGTGATTGGCCGGAGCCGCGATGACGTCACTCCCGTGCATGCACGCTGGAGCTGGCGCGAACGGCACAGTACAACTGAAGCAACGGCACGTACTTGCCGTTGCTTCAGTTGGCTTAGGTGCGCATGTGCCGCATGACGTTGGCACATGCAAATACAGGGATATCTCCTAAACCGTGCAGGTTTAGGAGATATCCAGTGCCGCTACAGGCAAGCCTAATTATAGGCTTGCCTGTAGTTTAAAGAGGTTGTAAAGGGTTTACAACCACTTCAAATCCTGGTAGAAAAGGTTTTACACTATTGTGGCGTTTGTCTCTTATTTGGGGTATATGACCTGATGTCACGGTTGGAATAAAAGAAACCTGATGTTTTCCCCGGTGCTAGCTTGAAGTTTCTGTTGAGCGGACCTCTTTACAGACATGGAGTTTTTCCAGACATACAAGCCTATGTTGACCCCCCCCCCCGTAATAGGTGGTCAACGCTCTTTGGTAAAGGCACATTCTATTTTTTTTTTTTTTGGTGGTGGTCGCACAAGGTGGAGGAAGTTGGAGACACAAAATTCAAACTCTCACTATTGTGTCACGTTTGTGACTCTTGGACTCACTTGTTTATATTATTTATTTACTGTTTATTTCATTTAAGCGCAACACACTTGTTCACCTATTTCATTTTTGGGATAATATCTCTCACTTGATTGTTGCAGCTGCAATTTTTGTTTTATTTTCAATTTTTTAGTCTGATCTAACTGCCAGCTCTATGGAGCTATTGAGACGAACCCCTTCCTCTGTCCATACGGATGTCAAAGATTTGTGAAATTACCTCTGACTCCACAGATTCTACAGGTTCTACATATAACTATGAAGAGCAGCAGGGAACCCCTAAATTAAATCAGTTTTAAGAATCGTACTGAAATCAATTCAACTGTGGGCCATGGGAATAATGCTCCACACACTGGAAGACAGTAGGAACCAAAAACCCCTACAGCGGTGATCAGAATGCCACCCTCAACAGTGGCCACAAAAAAATAATCGTCACTGGCCAAGTGTCACTGGCCCTGAACCACCCAGGCACCATCCAATGAGCAGCCAATCAGGCACTGTAAGCATGGAGATGCTGCTTGATATCCCTGGTTGAGTATGGAAATAGCTAAGAGATCACCTATACCTGGAGTTGGAATGAACTACTGTAAGGACTATAGAGACTGGAGGATAAAACCATATAGTAGAATTCCATGATACCTAGACCATAATTCCCCCTGCAACTCCTGATGTGTCCAAACAGCTACTTAAAGCATGGACCAACAAAGAACGTCCTTAACCATCAGTTTAGAAAGGGGTGACCAGGTAGGTGCTCTGATCACAAAAGAAAGAAATACACAGGAATTGCTAGATTGCCAATCAGTTACTACACATATGAGCAATATGTAAGAACAATCATACAGTACATTCTTGTATACACAATATATCTGTCCCTTCATCTGAATGCAAAGGTCAGGTGTTCTTCCTGTGTATTAAGTCTGAGTCTCCCCCCAAGGACTCTGGCGCTAGTTTTGATACCGGAAGTGGTATGAGTAAAGTTGGGTAGATCCCTGCTTAACCGCTTCCGATCCAGCTGCTGCAGTTTTACTGCGGCAGGTTAGCTCCCCTACGCGAAACCACGTTACTGTACGTGATCTCGCGGGGACCGGATAGCAGGCGCACAGCAGGGGTGCTGATGCTCGTGGCCGACGGTCGTGATGACCGCCGGCCACGAGCGATCATGACCAGGAGACACAGAACAGGGACGAGTGTGTGTAAACAGGACAGGAGTGGAGTGACAGATCGCGTGTTCCTATTAGGAACACAATAGGAACTAGGAACCACAATCCATCACTTCCTGTAGTTAGTCCCTCCCCCTTCAGTTAGAATCACCTCCCAGGGAACACAGTTAACCCCTTCACCGCCCCCTAGTGTTAACCCTATTCACTGCCAGTGACATTTTTATAGTAATCAATGCATTTTTAATCGAACTGATCGCTGTATTAATGCCAGTGGTTCCAAAAATGTGTCAGAATTGTTCGATGTGTCCGCCATAATGTCACAGTCACAATAAAAGTCATAGATCGCCACCATTACTAGTAAAAAAAAATAATAATAAAAATGCTATAAATCTATCCCCTATTTTGTAGACGCTATAACTTTTGCACAAACCAATCAATATACGCTTATTGCGATTTTTTTTTTAACAAAAATATGTAGAAGAATACATATCGACCTAAACTGAGGAAAAAAGTTTTTTTATATATTTTTGGGGGATATTTATTATAGCAAAAAGTAAAAAATTACGCGTTTTTTTCAAAATTGTCGCTCTTTTTTTGTTTATAGCGCAAAAAATAAAAACCACAGAGGCAATCAAATACCACCAAAAGAAAGCTCTATTTGCGGGGAAAAAAAAGGACGTCAATTTTGTTTGGGTACAATGTTGCGCAATTGTCAGTTAAATCGATGCAGTGCTGAATCGCAAAAAGTGCTCTGGTCAGGAAGGGGGTAAATTCTTCCAGGGCTGAAGCCGTTAAAGATACTGAGTCTGTAGCAGTAACAGGATAAACCGTTCATGTTAACTGTTACACCACTTCTGTTAAAGTGGAACTTTAGTCAGAAAACAAAGTCTTGCTAGATCACTTCAGGCTGACCCCTTTTGCAGGTATAGCTATGTAAAATGTTTAAAAGTAAGTGTCTATACCATGTAAAATTCAGTAATCCACTGTCTCATCCAGCTCTGCACATGCTCAGTTGCTCTTCATTTTAGGCATTTTTAGGCACTGCCGAGTTTGTAGACTGATCTGCTCACAGCTCTAAAGCAGAATTAAACCCTATTATCCTTTACAGCCAAGGAAGCAGCTGCTGTCTGATCTGCAACTGCCATGGTGCTGCACATGCAATCAGTCATGACACCAGCCAATTGATGGTTTAACATTTTGGTTGATGCAGCAAGCAAATGCGACAGCAATTCAGGAATGTAACTTTTTAGAAACTTAAAGCGATAGGATTAGTTCCACTTTATGATTCACTTCTGCTCAGGGGCAATATAAAAATATACATATTGGCTAAATTTGAACATAGTGCCATAACAACCCAAGTCTGGTATGAGGTCGGAGTGATAGCAAATAATGATAGGCTGAAACACTGCCTACAAACTTTGCACATAAAATGTGCTGCAGAGTATTATGTGAATGACCTGGCTGCCTCTGCAGCCCTGGTTCAGGATAGACATAGACACTATAATATAATATAGTGGCCCCAAGTCCTTTATGTTGGTATGCCCTCTAGTATATTGT
Organism: Lithobates clamitans; assembly: GCA_037952925.1. Lineage (NCBI taxonomy): Eukaryota > Metazoa > Chordata > Amphibia > Anura > Ranidae > Lithobates > Lithobates clamitans. Next base: position 50,869 of record JBBGZY010000051.1, read on the forward strand.
GCCAGAACATGAACACCATCATATGCTTTTGAGAAGATATACCATATTCCCCATATGCTAGAGAACTGGAATCATGTCCTATAAAGCTACCAGTGACCAGATGTCCAGGACCTATTAGGCTGGATTCACACCTATGCATTTTTAGTGCTTTTTGCATTTTGCAGATCTGCACTACAGAATGTGTTCCATAGGAAACCATGTTAAATGGACTGTAGTGCAAATCTGCAAACTGCAAAAAGCACTAAAACTGCATAGATGTGAATCCAGTCTGATTCTACTTCATGTGCATGTTCATGTCCAAACAATATCATAAACATAGACAAAATAACATATTGAGACATAGCATATTGCAGAACCATCAGAGAAGCCCCAGCCACCAAGCCTCCTTGGCCCTCAATGTGCAATTACTATCTGATTATATTTAAAGGGATGCAGTAGAAAGAACTGAACCACCATGTTATTATATAAAACACATAAGTATAAAGTGTTCTGTATAGTGCACTACCACACAGAAACTTCTGGAACTGAGCCCGTATCTAAAAGAAGGCTGTTAGAAACATCACATAGATATAGCAATAGTTTATTAAATGCACAGTATCACAGATAGTGATTTTACATGTACAGTGGGGACGGAAAGTATTCAGACTCGCTTAAATTTTTCACTCTTTGTTATATTGCAGCCATTTGCTAAAATCATTTAAGTTCATTTTTTTCCTCATTAAAGTGGGGTTCCACCCAAAAAACAAAAATACCTGGAAAAAATCTAAAAAAAACCCAAAAAAACATTTGGATATTTTTTTTTTTTCACTTACCTCTAAATGCCTGTTGCTAGGTGGTCCTCGTAGTCTGCCTGTTCCTTTGCCTGGGCTGGTGACATCACTTCCCCCCAGGCACAGGAAGGGTTCCGCTCTGCTCCCTCCCTCCTGTCAATCATCTGGGACCCATTACAGGTCCCAGGTGATTGAGCGGCCAATCACGGCGCGCGGCGCCGCTCGCGCATGCGCAGTGGGTGCCAGGCTGTGAAGCCACAGCCCGGAGGCCACAGTTGCAATGCCGACGAGCTGAGGGGGGGGACGAGCGGGGCCTCGATCCCCCGCATCGCTGGACCCAGGGACAGGTGAGTGTCCAATTAAAAGTCAGCAGCTGCAGTATTTATAGCTGCTGACTTTTAATTTTTTTTTTTTTTTGACGGCCCCCTGGGTGGAACTCCTCTTTAATGTACACACAGCACCCCAAATTGACAGAAAAACACAGAATTGTTGACATTTTCGCAGATTTATCAAAAAAGAAAAACTGAAATATCACATGGTCCTAAGTATACAGGCCCTTTGCTGTGACACTCATATATTTAACTCGGGTCAAGTCTATTTCTTCTGATCATCCTTGAGATGGTTCTACACCTTCATTTGAGTCCAGCTGTGTTTGATTATACTGATTGGACTTGGTTAGGAAAGCCACACACCTGTCTATATAAGACCTTACAGCTCACAGTGCATGTCAGAGCAAATGAGAATCATGAGGTCAAAGGAACTGCCTGAAGAGCTCAGAGAGAATTGTGGCAAGGAAAAGATTTGTCCAAGGTTACAAAAAAATTTCTGCTGCACTCAAGGTTCCTAAGAGCACAGTGGCCTCCATAATCCTTAAATGGAAGATGTTTGGGACGACCAGAACCCTTCCTAGAGCTGGCCTTCTGGCCAAACTGAGCTATTGGGGGAGAAGAGCCTTGGTGAGCGAGGTAAAGAAGACCCAAAGATCACTGTGGCTGAGCTCCAGAGATGCAGTCAGGAGATGGGAGAAAGTTGTAGAAAGTCAACCATCACTGCAGCCCTCCACCAGTCGGGGCTTTATTGCAGAGTGGTCCAACGGAAACCTCTCCTCAGTGCAAGACACATAAAAGCCTGCATGGAGTTTGCTAAAGAAACACCTGAAGGACTCCAAGATGGTGAGAAATACGATTCTCTGGTCTGATGAGACCAAGATAGAACTTTTTGGCTTTAATTCTAAGTGGTATGTGTGGAGAAAACCAGGCACTGCTCATCACCTCTCCAATACAGTCCCAACAGTGAAGCATGGTGGTGGCAGCATCATGCTGTGGGGGTGTTTTTCAGCTGCAGGGACAGGACGACTGGTTGCAATTGAGGGAAAGATTAATGCGGCCAAGTACAGGGATATTCTGGAATAAAACCTTCTTCAGAGTGCTCAAGACCTGACTGGGCTGAAGGTTTACCTTCCAAAAAGACAATGACCCTAAGCACACAGCTAAAATAACGAAGGAGTGGCTTCACAACAACTCCGTGACTGTTCTTGAATGGCCCAGCCAGAGCCCTGACTTAAACCCAATTGAGCATCTCTGGAGAGACCTAAAAATGGCTGTCCACCAACGTTTACCATCCAACCTGACCGAACTGGAGAAGATCTGCAAGGAGGAATGGCAGAGGATCCCCAAATCCAGGTGTGAAAAACTTGTTGCATCTTTCCCAAAAAGACTCATGGCTGTATTAGATCAAAAGGGTGCTTCTACTAAATACTGAGCAAAGGGTCTGAATACTTAGGACCATGTGATATTTCAGTTTTTCTTTTTTAATAAATCTGCTGGAGGGCCGCCAGTTTGAGACCCCTGATCTAAGAGATACCCCCTGATCTGTAATGCATACACAATTGATGGTTATGCCATCAAGAAGTTAGCAGAATCCAGGACCTAGGTATAACTTGCTCTGTGACTACCAATGCTTTATAGATGAAGTGGAAGTGCTGGGGGACTTCAGGTAAAAGTAGTGTAAGGTTGAGCACACCAACTGGTGTGTATAGTGGATACTGGTAACTCATAATAGGTACAGCGTCCACTCCTCCCTGACCATAGCCAAATGTCTAGTTGGAATGAGTGAGCCACATAGAGAAAAGTATTATAAAGCAAACCTGACTATCTCACTCAGGTGAGAAGCAACCAAAGTTTCTCAATTCCTAAAGGTCTAGATTTGGTAGTAAATTAAAGCTGCTGACATCCTGAGCTTGGAAATGTAGCCAGAGCAGTCAGAACACCTGCCTGTGATAACAAGCAGTCATTAAGTACAGGTTTGTCTATGCAACCCTTGCATAGGGTCTAGTCCAAGAGCCAGTCAATTATATGTTGCAGGATCCACCCAAAATCAAGCACAAAAAACCTGATTGAGCCCCAGACCGAAGGGAGAGGAAGGTGTCTGACATTTCCTGTACAGTGGAGACCAATCCTTTTGCCACAGGTTTGCTTATGTACTTTTGGCAAAGATTTTTGGCCCAGCTGGCTGCCATTTTGCCCTCGCAGGAAGCACAGTGCTTAGGAAGAAAAAAAAAAAAAAGATACAAAAATCGCTGCTACCACTAATTAGCATTAGGGGCATAGTGGTTTTGTAAGTACAGAGGTGGCCTCAGTATGCTCTGGTTTACCTTGGAGCGGTCCAGGATGGTGCAACGTCCGGTATGGTCAGCTTCAGGAAAACATCCAACACATGCTCCTTAAAGCTGGGTTCACACTGGTACGACAAACGCTCCGACTTTGGGAGCTCATGTGGCATGACGTGTAAAAAGCAATGATTCCCTATGAGAGCCATCTTAACTGGTCCCACACAAGTCGGTCCGACTTTGAAAATGCTCCCTGCACTACTCTTGGTCCGACTTTGATCCTACTTCAGCCCATTGAATATCACTGAAGTCAGATCAAAGTCAGATCGCCGTCTTAACCTATCCGACTTTGGCACGCGACTTGTTAAAAGGGGAAATCCCATGCCAAATTAAAAAAAAAAAAAAAAAAAACTGCGTTGGGTTCCCCCTCCAAGAGGATACCAGACCCTTCGGTCTGGCATAGATTTTAAGGGTAACCCCCCACGCCGAACAAAACGGCGTAGGGTCCCCCCAAAATGCATACCAGACCCTTATCCAAACATGCAGCCCGGCAGGCCAGGAAAAGGGGTGGGGATGAGCAAGCGCCCCCCCCCCTCCTGAACCATATCAGGCCGCATGCCCTCAACAAGGGCCTCTTCCTGACAACCCTAGCCGGTGGTTGTCGGGGTCACACAGTACACAATTTTTTATATAAATTTTATCAAGGCAGCTCCGGCATCTCTTCCAGCTTCTCCCCTGGGTCTCCTCTCTCAGCTGTCTTTTCGCTCTTTTGCCGGGTCTTCTCCCTATTTTTCTTCCATTGTTGACTCGACGTGATCTCCTGATGCTGGGTTCGTCGTGTGCAATGACTTATATTGGCATGGGGCGGGGCCACCCGCTGACATCATCCGGAGGCCCCTCCCCCTTGTGGCATCACTGCCCGGGGCATGATGGGGCGGTGATGTCACAAGGGGTGGGGCCTCCGGATGACGTCAGCAGGTGGCCCCATCCCATGCCAATATAAGTCATTGCACGCGGCGGACCCAGCATTACATAAGGAGGTCGCGTCGAGTCAACATTGGCAGAAGAACAGAGGGAGAAGACCCGGCAAAAGAGCGAGAAGACAGCGCAGAGAGGAGAAGAACCGGAGAGGGAGGAGATCCAGCAGAGGGAGAAGATGTCGCCAGAAGAGGGGAGAAGAAGTCGGAAGAAAAAGCATCTCCCATTCTTTTACGAGAGTAGGACCCACTAATTCGGGGTACTTTGTCGCAGTAAGTGGGCTTAGCACTATATGACCATATAGTGTGACCAAACCCCAGTATTTTTTGAATATGTTCAGGTGTTTTTAACTATCCTTGCAGGAAATGTCATTCTTGAATGTGTACGTTGTAAAACATTTTGTACTGTTTGTAGGTCTTATAGCAGCACCATCTTGAATTTAAATGCATTGTAGGGTGTGCCCCCAAATATGTTTTTGTATATTGTAATAGACCTTGACCAGGTTTTTTGGGCTGGAGCACCCCTCCCCCTCCTCATTACCTCTTATTTAGTGGCCACCAGTGCATAGGATGTATCCCCTTCAGTTCTCCCACTAAGAGGAGTTCAGCTCCCATGGTTGAGACAAAGGATCTTCCATTCTATTACTAGAGTAGGACCCACTAATTAGGGGTACTTTGTCGCAGTAAGTGGGCTTAGCACTATATGACCATATAGTGTTACCAAACCCCTGTATTTTTTGAATATGTTCAGGTGTTTTTAACTAGCCTTGCAGGAAATGTCATTCTTGAATGTGTGCGCTGTAAAATATTTTGTCGGAAGAGACGCCGGAGCTGCCTTAATAAAATAATTTATAAAACCTGTGTACTGTGTTTATTTTTGACAATTTTTTTTTTTTTTTAGCTGAATGGGTAGGGGTACAATGTACCCTATACTCATTCACATAGGGTGGGGGGCTGGGATTTGGGGGCCCCCTTGTTAAAATCGCCTTCCAGATTCTGATAAGCCCCCCGCCCGCAGACCCCAACAACCACCAGCAAGGGTTGTTGGGAAGAGTCCCTTGTCCTCATCAACATGGGGACAAAGTGGTTTGGGGTGGGGGGTGCAAATCACCCACCCCCCATGTTGAGGGCATGCGGCCTGGTATGGTTCAGGAGGGAAGGGGGGCGCTCAATCATCCCCACCCCCTTACCTGGCCTGCCGGGCTGCGTGCTCGGATAAGGGCCTGGTATGCTCTTGGACGGGGAACCCCACTGTCAGGGAAGAACCAGAGCAGAACTGGCAGATATGCCAATATCCATTATGGCCGCGTAAATTTGTGCATTGGCAGTCGGCGCGTAACGGCGAACGCACGTTAGCAACAGCTAACTTGCGTACTGACGTTGGCAACGTCTAACTTGCGTACGCAAAACGTGCTAATTACCAGCGTTCTGCTGGCCTATATAAGGACTCCAAGTGCTCTCATAAATCGCTGGATTATCGTCAGCTCTGTATCCTGTGTTCCTTGCTCCTGTTGGATTACCTGTTACTGACCCGGCTTACCCTGATCTGCTCTGGCTTGTCTCCTGGCTCTGAACCCAGCTTGTTTCACGGACCTGCTCTTGTCTGTTCCAGATTGACTTCCTGTGTTTGACCCCGGCTTGATCACAACTACACCTCCTGCCTCTGCTTCTGACTGCCTTCTTGTGTTTGATCCACGACCTGGCTTCTGATGACGTCTCTGCTTTTCCACCTGTTAAGATCCGCCAGTACCTCCAGGAAATAATTAGCTGTGACCACCCTCTCCGCACTGGGTGTCCGCTCCTGGAACCATCAGACAGCTTCACCGGGAGGCAACCCGTGCATTTCTGGGCATAGCACCCTCTGTCTCCAACTCCAGGGGTTCTCTGCACTCAGCCGCAAGGGGAGCCCTCTCATCACCTCAGCCTCCAGCCTGGTACGTGACACCCACGTGGAGTCCCCCCTATAGATTTATACCAGACACAGTGCCTGGTATTGTCGGGGATCAAAGTCGGATCCCTGTTCATTGAAATCGGATGGATGTCGAACTTCAAGCTGCAGGACGAAGTCGGAGCCACAGTCGTACGACTGTCGCATCGTACCAGTGTGAACCCGGCCTAAAGACTTTTCCCGCCCCTGCTCCGGCCCCGCCCCCAGCTGCCCCATCAGTAGTATGGGTGGACACATACCTGCTGATAGTGTGCTTGGTCGTCCCTGCTGCAGAAGGTATCTGGCTCCATGAAATTGAGGATGCATGTTCCAGGTTCCAAAAATGCCGTCTTGGCGAAACCGAAAGTGATGTCACCCACTGCAACCAAACAGGATGCACCCAGAAGTGATGCAAGCAAAGGTGTGGTATACCACGCGTCCTTGCATACCTCCACCAAGATGGCGCCGGTTGAAAGTGATGATTTCACCATATCCCACGAGCAAGACACCGTCATCTTCGTCCCCCCTGTGCTCCAGACTGAACACAGCAGGTGGGAGCCAGTGCCTGAGGGAAAAAGAGCAAGCTCCCCTCTACCTCTTGGCCCTGCAGCAATGAGTTAGAGACACTCAGGGCGCTGTTGATTCGATGCTTGCAATGGGGGGGGGGGGTTGCTTACCCCCTGAAACCTCAGGCAAAAATGAGGGAGTAACCACGAGGGTGTCCTCTAGTGGGCCCTGTCCTGAAGCGGCCTAACCTCCCTAGAGGCATGTGCAGGCAGTTAGTCGGGAAGGCCCTTGCAACTAGCACAGAGCCTAGAAGAAAATAAACTGCTTGTAGCTCCTGTTGGTCCAGAGGAAACACAAGAACTGAGGCATTGAGGTATGTAACAGCTTTTTAAAATGGTGGACGATGTGTTTCCTGTTTTAGGTGGAAGGAGCCCTCTCTCTCAGATGCTGCCCTGGAAGACGACTTGAGAAAATTGTATAATGTATGGTCTGCTTTAAAAAGTCCTGCTCAACATTATCATTCCCTGGTCACATAGTTGGGTAGAGTTTAAACAGAACAGGACAAGATTGGGAAAAAACACTTACACTGCCATGTACTGCGCTGTCTTCATGCCGCTCTTTTGCCAGCGGAGGCCCGGACTTCTGGCTTCTTGTCTTCTTCCCTCTTCTCTTCTCCAGATGTTGACACGACGGTCTCTCCGGCTGGAATGGTCTCTGAGCGCTCCGCTGTGACTTATATAGGCAGAGACCCTGCCCCCTTATGCCATCACAGTCCCTGGGCATGCTGGGACTGTGACCTTTTAGGGTGCGTGGTCAACATCACCCAGGGACTGTGACGGCATAAGGGGGCGGGGTCTCCACCTATATAAGTCACAGCGGAGCGCTCAGTGACCATTCCAGCCGGAGAGACCATCGTATCAACTCCTGGAGAAGAGAAGAGTGAAAGCCAAGAAGACAAGAAGCCAGAAGTCCGGGCCTCTGCTGGCAAAAGAGCGGCATGAAGACAGCGGAGGAGCCGGTGTCTTGCCGAATAAGTTCCTTCGGCGGATAGGTTCCCCCCCTGTACTGCGCAGGCGCAGCGCCTGCGCAGTACGTACTACTGTCGGCTGCCGGAGATAGCCGAAGCTCAAACGCTTCAATCAGCTGTACACGGCGCCTGCGCTCTGGGTCCAGGTTCCTCCCCCACTATCCAAGTGGACCTAGAGGGGGAATCTAAAAGTGCCGAGCGCAGCGAGGCCGTGCCCGAAGCGTGGCGAGCGAAGCATGCGCAGTAGAGGGGGGAACTAATCCGCCGAGCGGAACTTTCTCGGCAGAACACCGGCAGAAGAACTGGAACACCGGGAGAAGAGGCCAGAGAGAGCGGAGAAGAACCAACCGGACGCCGGGAGAAGAGGAACTGGAGGGACCCCCAAAGTCAGAAGAAGACCCCCGAATCCGGAGGAAGACCCGGAGCTGTCTAATAAATTATTTTAAAAACCTGTGTAGTGTGTTTTATTATTGACACTTTTTCCCTAGGTGAATGGGTAGGGGTACCATGTACCCCATACTCATTCACATAGGGTGAGGGGCCGGGATCTGGGGGCCCTCTTATTATAGGGGGCTCCCGGATTCTGATAAGCCCCAACAACCAACGGCCAGGGTTGTCGGGAAGAGGCCCTTGTCCTCATCAACATGGGGACAAGGTGCTTTGGGGTGGGGGGGGGCCCCGCAGGGCGCCCCCCTCCCCCAAAGCACCCACCCCCCCTATGTTGAGGGCATGCGGCCTGTTACGGTTCAGGAGGGGGGGGGGCGCTTGCTCGTCCCCACCCCCTTTCCTGACCGGCCGGGCTGCGTGCTCGGATCGGGGTCTGGTATGGATTTTAGGGGGGACCCGACGCCACTTTTTCGGCGTAGGGGGTTCCCCTTAAAACCCATACCAGACCTAAGGGCCTGGTATGCCCCGCGACGGGGCTCGCAAGGTGTCAATCTCGCCGATAAAAGCGGTGAGATTGACTTCCTTTTCTAGTCCCGTCGTACCCGAGTCACGTTCAAAATGAACGGACGTGTCCGTGTGATGGCAAGTCCGTTTATTCTGAAAGTCCGACGTAACTCTGGCGAAAGTCCGTTGGAAAGACGGGCGGACTTAGCCTGCCGGAAAGTCCGGTCGTGTGTAGGCAAGTCCATCCGTTCAGAAAGTCCGGCGGTAGTCCGCCGGAAAGTCCGGCGGGAAGAATGTCGGACCAAGTATGCCATAAAGTCCGATTGTGTGTACGCGGCATTAGACACTTCACAGCTGTTTGCTCGGTAACACATGCTAAAAAGCACATTTTACTGCACGTTGATGCATGCTACAATGTGCATTGTGTTACCATTAATTTAAAATAGCAGCCCAACAGACAATAGCTGCTAACCCGTCTACACTATAGCGCAGTACAATGCACATGCCAGTTTTGTGCATTGAGGAATGCCAATTAACAATAAATGCGCTACCCTAAAGCAGTGTGCCTCAATGCATGAAAATAAATGCGTTAACACGCACGCGTGTGAAGAGGCTCTCAGATCCTAACTCAACTCTTAGGCTGCGTTCACACTTATGCAAATTGGATGCGGATTATCACACATTCAATTCGCATTACAGGAGACTGTGACCGGCTCTCTTTGGAGCTGGTTCACACATCTCCGTGGCGGCCGTGGAGCAGATTGCACAATAGTCCCGTGCATCTTTGGCTCTGTTTCAGGTCTGAATTTAGAAAATTTGGGTGTGATTCGTCCCTGAAATGGAGAATAGGGATGCAACAGACCCCCTGCTGCGAGCCGCATCCGACTTAATTGTGAACTCAGCCTTAAAGTTAACACTAAGTCCAAACCCTACACTTGACCCCAAAAACCTAAAGTTATAGTAATAAATAAATGCTATCATAAGAAGATAAGATTATCAAGGTTGCTTTCACACTGTGGCGGCGGGTCCGTTGGCGGTAAAGCGCCCCTAGTTTTAGCGGCACTTTACCACTGTTTAAGCTGTGCTTTTCGGCCACTAATGGGCGCTTTTAAGCCCCACTAGCGGCTGAAGAAGGGGTTAAAAGTGCCCATGTTGCTTTTCCAATGGGCAAGGGCACTGCAGGAGCGTTGTATACAGCGCTCCTACACCACCCCAAAGATGCTGCTTTTTTTTCCGTCCCGCAAGTGCACCGCCCCAGTGTGAAAGCACTCAGGCTTTCACACTGGGGAGGCATGGGAGGCAGCTTTCTGGCGCTTTACAGGCACTATTTTTAGTGCTAAAACGCCTGAAAACTGACTCAGTGTGAAAGGGGTCCAAGTGCACAGATAACATGGCACTTGAGTTCACAGCCTATTAGGTGACTTATAAATAAGTTTTAGTGAAGTCTTAAAGTGATTGTAAACGATTGCCTTGTAAAACAATCCATTCAGTTTAAAATAGAAATATAAAGCAAAACATTTGTGTAGAGATATAAAAAAATTAAAATAAAAAAAATTCTAAATACTTTTTCTCCCTTTTTTATAAGTCACATACCCTCTGTTCCCAACTGCATAAGAGCTGGTGGGAGAATAAGCAGGAGTACACTGAGCTTCCCAGTGAATGGCCGTGCAGCGGGGCTGTGACAGGACAAGTCTGATCATTGGAGGAGAGCAGGCTAAGTTCCCAGCATAGCTAGAGAATTGACCAAGGTGTGCTCTCCTGCCTAGTGTGGTCAGTTTTTAACAGGAAAGCAGAGGGACTGGCAGGAACACCTGGGATTTCATGTAAAGGAAGCAATACAAAAGACAACAGGATACTTTATCATACAAGTACATGGTACAGCAGGCACATATCAGGAATATGACGTGTTGGCACTGTCAATTAGCTCCTGCTTGCTGAAACAGCGTTTTGTGGGTTAAGTGCAGTTCTGCTGATTTGTTTTGTATATCTTTATTTTATTATCATCGATTGTAAACTGTGGCATCCATTTTGTTCCCACTGCTGTTTTTCATACAATATGTGTCATATTTTTAATTTTTTGATATAATAAAACAAATATTTTTTACACTCTTTGATACATTATTTGAGACTTCCGCTCCTCAAAATCCCATTTAAGAGGAAAAAAACTTTCGATTGTCCCTTTGGATAATATCACACGAACTATTGTGATCGGCTGTCAAAAGCTGTGTACTAATGATCAGATTATTGTATGATCAATTCGAAAGCTGTATTTTTCATCTGATTTTCTCATCATGTATAATAGGCATTACACTATGTTACCTATCAAAGTAAGGTTACAGTAAATTGGTAGGATGTCAGTAAAAAAATGACACTTACCGGGGGCGTGTCTTGACTATGGAGGAGTGAGGACGTACATCTCCTCAGCTCCGTACCCACTGCCGCTATATCACCAGCACAAAGGGGAGCTATCACCCCGAGAAGGGCAGAGAACATGTCCCAAGGACAGCGGGCACTCTCCCAACAGTCGAGGCCGGATGGAACACGGCGGGTCAGCTGGACGCTTTCTTCAGCGGGGCCCTGGACCGGGACACGAGGCCTCCAAGATGGCGCAGACGCCGAAAGCTACTAGGGCTGCAAATCCTGCACAGTGAGCCGCAGCCCAGCAGCAGCAACTCGTGGAGTCCCAGATCCCCTCTCCGAGGTTGGCGAGTGACTCTGCCTGTCTCCCTGGGATCCTCAGCCTCATATGATAGGGGCTCTGACATGGTGGACTTCCTAGGGGATGAGGACATTAAACGCCACATCTGGTCCATCCACACCCTGGATGACCTAGAGAAATTTACCACCAGGGTTGAGAAGGCCTTTAAGGAAGACCTAGCCCAGCTCAAAAGTGATAGCAATCAATTGGGGTTTAGGATGGAAAACTTGGAACAGAGACTTGATGAGGCCCTGCCTGCCATCTCTATGCTCCAGGACAGATGCAACACCCAGGATAAGAAAATTGAGAATTCACTGTGTCAGTTGGATGACTTTGAAAACCGCAGCCGGCTGGCAAATATCCGCATTCGCAGCCTGCCGGAAGCCACGTCTCCTAAAGATATTGTCCCTACTCTGGAGGACATATTCCGGGAAATCCTGGGGTTTCCTGCTACAGCGCCCATTTAGATTGATCGTGCCCACAGGGCTCTCAGGCCTATGTCATTCGTAAACTTCACAAATATACGCTAAAGGACCAGATTATGCAAAAAATGCATGGAAAACCATACTTTGATTTCGATGGGGCGCATCTTTTCTTTTACCAGGAGATTTCCAGGCGCACCCTCATGCAGCGCAGAGCAATCCGCCCCCTGCTGGAAGCTATTCAAAAAGCAGTCCTGCCTTACCGCTGGGGCTTCCCCTTCTACCTTCAGGTGACCAAAGATAGCAGACAAGTTACGCTGTGTAGGTGAGTGAATAAGGGGGCGCTAGTGATTGAATTACCGTATTTATCGGCGTATAACACGCGCCGGCGTATAACACGCGCCGGCGTATAACACGCACCCCAAGTTTAGGAGGGAATTTTAAGGAAAAAAAACTTTTAGGAGTAAAGTTTAAGGAAGAAAAACTTACATTAAAATGCCCATCAATGCAGCCTTATCGTGTCCATCTGCAGCCTTGCCCCAGTGTCCATTGCAGCCTTGTCAGTGCAGCTTTGCCTCAGTGCAGCCTTGTCAGTGCAGCTTTGACCCAGTGCAGCCTTGTCAATGCAGCCTTGTCAGTGCAGCTTTGCCCCAGTGCAGCCTTGTCAGTGCAGCTTTGCCCCAGTGCAGCCTTGTCAGTGCAGCTTAGCCCCAGTGCAGCCTTGTCAGTGCAGCCTTGCCCCAGTGCAGCCTTGCCCCAGTGCAGCCTTGCCCCCAGTGCAGCTTTGCCCCCAGTGCAGCCTTGTGTAAATTCAAATATGGTGCCGATACCCGAGTGTCCTCGGCTTTTCTCGGCGCCGCTCACAGTCCCGCCCAGTCCCGCCCTATGATGGACATAACACAGGTCCAATGGCAGGACTGGGCGTGATTGTGAGCGGCGCCGAGAAAAGCCGAGGACACTCAGGTATGTGTATCTTGGCTCCGACGAGTCCCTGCAGTCTCGGCGCCATATTTGAATATACACACGGCTGTGTATGTCGGTGGCAATCGCCGCGATCGCTCCGATCAACCAAAATTGGCGGGGATCGGCCTATAACACACACCCACGATTTCCCCTGATTTTAAGGGGAAAAAAGTGCGTGTTATATGCCGATAAATACGGTAAGTAAAAAATAAAAATTATTGTAATTGTACTAAAAAAAAATTTTTTCCTAGGGCTTCTCACAAAAAATTGAGAAGTAAATAATGAAAACCAATAATAAAAACATTTAGCAACATCAAATAATAAGACACAAAATGATCAGTGACACAATCTCAATAGTGGACTATCTCAATAAACAGTGAAACACAGGAAAGAATTTCTTCCAGAATGGTTTAGTTTCTTGATGTTCACAAATATAGGTTCCTTCACCAAGAGAGAAAAAAAGTGCACCTTGCGGTAGGAAATAGATATCTGCTTACCAGATACCAATGACTCCTTTAATTAAAAAGAGAGTCATTAGTGCTTGTGCAGGGTTGTGCCTGCTCACATAGGACGGCTGGATGCTGGATGGTGCTTTAGGCAAAAAAAACCTTCTGGCCCCCGATAGTTAAGACATGGGATATGTGAAAAACAATAACAGCTTCCATAGTGTAAAACCGTTTATTAAAAAGATAGGAAAACAGATAAAAAAGCCAAATGGCTGCTTACATTTGTGGGTGCCTACCCGGCACTGGGGCTGCTCGCTTGTCTAGGTATGGTTAGGATCGGGATCCCGTCGCACCACCTCGAGATTCGGCGTGCGTTCCACCCGGCGTGAGTAGTAAGCCAGAGGATGCTTCCCTGAAGACGTTCATACGAAACGTACGTCGGAGCGGTACGTGGTCACATGACCTCACATAACCTCCACCTACGTCCGGGTCTCTGGCTTGCTACTCACGCCGGGTGGAACGCACGCCGAATCTCGAGGTGGTGCGCCCCCTTATTCACTCACCTACAATCTGATCACTATATGTGCAAGTTGGGGAGTAGCTTGGTTTGGTCATTTAACCTTTTTAGACAATATTCACTTTATTTGGCGCGGAGTTCGTTTCTTTTCTTAAGTTACGCTGTTTACTAAAGATGACCTCCCACATTTCCTGACCACCCTGGGGCTCGAACCAGTTGACTTTCAGGATTGGAGGGGACCGCCGGAATACCCCCTTGTTCAACTCCCTCAGTCCTGGCTTCCAGCCAAACACAAAAGTCGCAAGAGAGACCGCAGGTGTCCGCCCTCTGCCGTTCCCCCAGGCCATGCATCTCCAAGGCACTGAATAGACACTCTCTGGCATTCCTCTCCCCATATATGTTTTTGCTTTTCTTTAGTTTATTTTTTATTTCCTATTTTCTGCTTTCTGAGAGAGAGAGACCTAGGCCCTCAGAGGCTGCCCCTTGCCTTGGGCCCGGAAATGGACTCCGCCAAGATGTGTGCCTTTGTGTGACTCCCTAGTGGAACACACGATTCTACTAGTTAAAAGGACAATGATCTCCCTTGTTGCCTTTTGGAGATGGCCTGAGGCTTCGGTCCCTGTCCATTACACCATTTCTGGGCTTTGCCCAAGTGTTCTCCCCCCTTGTCAACTGACAAACATCTGAGGGGTGGTAGTGGGCGGGGGCTGAACCTCACGACCTTCCCTCTCATGTCGGTCCACGTTCCCCATGTAGGCCGTACCTTACTAGGTATATTTCCTTTTTGGGATAGGAGGTTGGGTCTCGGGGGCTTCTCGCTAGCGGAGTCGTGCCCGGCACCTGCCTCCAAGGTATTTCAAGATGTGGTATTGTTACCAATGACATGTCATGTTTTTTATGTCTGTTGTGATGTTTCTAACCGCTTCTTTTTCTCTCCCCCTCGTTTCCTTTCTCTTGCTCCACACCTCTTTACAGGAACTGCCTCCTGCTCCACCTCTCACGCCATGCCTGCCATCGTAGCACCAGACTCACCTATCCCACGGATCAAAAATGGTGTCTCTTAAGGTAACTTCCTACAATGTACGTGGTCTCTGTTCTCCATGCAAGCGTAGCAAGTCGTGGTGGGAACTGAAGCGGTTAGGGGCTCAGATGGTTTTCTTGCAGGAGACACACTTCACCCCCCAGTCGATGCCCAAACTGCTTACCCACCTGTATAACAAGTGGTTCTTGAGCAACTCGCCGGTCCCAAAATCCAGGGGTACAGCTATTGCAATACACAAGTCTTGCCCCTTCCAAGTCACAGGGAACAGGGTGGATCCTCAGGGTTGGTACGTCTTCTTAAAGGGGACTATAGCGGAACAGAAGTTCACACTTGCCACGTTTTACGCCCCCAATACCAACCAACTTACCTTTATTGATAAAACTCTAGATAGCCTAGCGGACTTCAGAGAGGGATCTCCGATTATGGGCGGCAACTTTAACGTTAGCCCAGATCCACTGCTTGACACGTCACACCGGTGCCCCCCCACCCCACTCCCATGCCTTTCTTAAACACTTTCGCAGGTCCCTACAGGCTCACCGTCTGATGGACAGCTGGCGAGTGCTTCCCCCCTCAGACAGGGACTACAGCTACTACTCGAAGGTACATGATGTATATACCCATATAGATCATCTCTGTGTGGACCACTTGACTCTTGAGCTGTTGCAGGCTTTGTCCATCAAAAAAATAACTCATTCTGACCATGCCCCAGTGACGGTCACACTAGCTTTGCTGCTGGGTTCCCATAGGGCCTGGTCGTGGCGACTGAATGAAACCCTGTTGTACGATGCGGCGGTGGTTTCTGGATTCACGACTGTCCTGACACATTACTTTAAAGAGAATAACACGGAAGGTATGAGTAAGGGGATCATCTGGGAGAGCCAGAAGGCAGTGGTGAGGGACGAACTGATCTCTTTGGGCTCTAAGCTTAAGAAAGCCTGTCAAGCTGATTTCAACAGGGTACTTCGGGCCCTCCAACAGGCAGAACTTCAGCATAAACATGACGGAGGCCCAGAGGCTCTGACGAATCTGACTGAATTGAGAGAACTATTCCTACGCCTACTAGATCGACAGGCACGTAAACAATTCTGTTACATGTTGCACAAATATTATGAGCACGGCAATAAATGTGGCCGAATGCTGGCAAAAGCTCTCAGAAAGAAACGTGCGCTGATGTATGTACATAAGTTGTGCCTATCCTCTGATGAGCTCTCAGTCAGGTCCTCTCAAATTGCCTCTGGGTTTCATGACTATTATGCTACCCTTTATAACATAGGCTCAGACCAGACCCCAGATGCTCAGATGGCGACTGACTGCCATTTAAGCTTACATGACCGCTTCTGGCCTTCCCCCCACTGACTGACAAGCAGTGCTCTACCTTGGAGTCCCCCATTACACCTACTGAGATAGAGTCAACGGTGAAGTCCTTGCCTAATAAGAGCCCTGGCCCTGACGGGTTCACCAAGGCATATTACAGGTTATTTCTACCCCTGCTGTCGGAATCGATGCGTGGTTACTTCAACTCTATAGCAGAAGGCACCACAATCCCCACAGAGGCATTGTTGGCTCATATCTCAGTGATCCCCAAAGACGGGAAGGACCCCACTATGCCCCAAAGTTACCGACCTATATCCCTCCTTAACGTGGATATTAAGATTTAAGCGAAAATTCTTGCGACAAGACTGAAACACCTGGTTCCACTTATTGTTCACCCTGACCAGATAGGGTTCATTGCGGGTCAGGAGGCTAGAGACAACTCCATTAGGGCAATACAACTTATCCACTTATCATATTTTGCCATGGCACCGAAGGCAAGGCGTGAGAGGTGGTGTTGGATGCGAGATTCCAG
Organism: Lithobates clamitans; assembly: GCA_037952925.1. Lineage (NCBI taxonomy): Eukaryota > Metazoa > Chordata > Amphibia > Anura > Ranidae > Lithobates > Lithobates clamitans. The sequence continues at coordinate 67,510 of JBBGZY010000051.1, forward strand.
GTATGTTCCAGTTATTCTGTCTTCTTCTTCTTGTTCCCCACACTTTTTCTTACCTTTATATCTTCTTAACCCAGTGACTTGACCAATGGTTGCTCATTTGTTTACACATCAGGTAGTAAGTGGTGAGCGAATGTGCCGGCCAGACCGGCAAACTGGAGAGTTTGTTACCATGAGACAGCCCAGCACACCCGGGGGTTGGCATAGCTTTGCCACCATGGAGCAGACACTCTGCCTCAGGTTGGCCCTGGTATGGGTGGTATGTGCGGTGAGCCTATATAGTTGCCCCCCTCCCCTTGCACTCCACCCAGGAGACCCAGCCCTTAATCTTCTTAGCACACCATAATTGCTTGTTGTTTGGAAAGCCCACTCCTCTTAAGGGGATTTAAGCCTTTTGTTCTTCCAAGCGCACTACCTATTCTAACTATGTTGTTAATGTTTTACATGTTTTATACTTTGCTATATAGGACTTGCGCAACAATTGCTTCTTATGCCAACGGCACTGCTCATTGAGATGTAGTGCCGTGTCTTTCACAAATAAGGATTTTACAAAAAAAAAAAAAAAGACACTTGCCAGACTATTAATTTCAACAAAAATATATTTGTAAAAATTATAGGTGCATTTAATGTATTTTATAAGAAGTGCGTAGTGACGTACTATGTGGTTTTTCAGCTCTTTAGCGCCACCCTTTGGGCTCCTTCTGCTAATTTTGTGTTAGTAGAAGTTTGGTGAGTGTTAATTCGCGCTTTTCTTTTCACGCTTTTCAGTTCGTTTCTGAACAGCCGTTCGTCAACCAGATATGTTGCGAAATTGGAGGAGATAACGTGTTATTTATTATTGGCCTTGGAGTTATTTCTTTGAAAATTTTTTGGTTGAATAATGATTTGATTTGGTATATTCTCTATATTTTTGGATGCATAGAATGCACTTTTTGCTTAAGTTCTATTGTCAGATAGCATGTCTAATTTATTTATTTATTTTTTTTAATACACAATAAAACAAAATTGTGGAGATTAATACTTGGCTATGTGTTTTACTTCAAATGACAGTTTGGGAGTAGGCAGTTACATTTTAAAAAATACAATGTAAAATTAACAAGGGACACCAACATAGTTGTATCTTTGTTCTTAAAAACTATGGGATAATGGTGTTGTGGTAACCTGCACAAAAAAAAAAAAACAAATATAATAATATTATTCTTGATAGAAAGAAAAGCCTTTGAAAATTTGTTTGCAATAACTACATCAGTATCACCAGCAAAGCAGCTTTATTATTATCCCATTAAAGAAGAAGAGAATTGTGCACTGCATTTGGATATTTCATAATTTGCTACGTCACAAATGTTAATTCTCCTTTACAAACGCTAGTTTACAAGACCGACCGCTTCTGCTTCCGAGCATGCATGTTTGCACTTTGGACTTTTGTCCGACGGACTTGAGTACACACGATCGGAATAACTGACAACACACATTTGTTGGTGGAAAATCTAAAGACATGCCAGCCAACATTTGTTGGCGGAAAGTCCGACAACAATTGTCCAATGGAGCATACACACGGTCGGATTTTCCGCCAACAGCCTGACATCCAACATTTCCCGTCAGAAAATCTGATCGTGTGTACGGGGCTTTAGAGTGAGTAGCCAGTAACTTTTTGCTACAGTATCTGCAACGCCTACTAATGTGAGTGTAACTGTAGAGGAGGGACAGTTTAGCAGAGGCTTCCTGGGACATCTTGCCTGTACATGAAGACTCTACAAAGGCAAGAATAAAAAAAAAAAAAAAAAAAAAAGATTCTAACCATCAGTCAACAGTTAAATTATCCATTCTCAAACTCATCTGACCCCTGTTCCAAGCCCCAGCTACAAAAAAAGAGAAGCACTATAGTCTTTACTTTTGCCACAGCCACCAGCACTGCCTTTCAGTTCTCAGAATCCATGAGAAGAGGGTAGTGGTGTTGTATAGAACTCCTAAATATGCTGCATCCTCTGGGAGGAAAAAACTGTGTGTAACATTTATAGGTGGAGTCCCCAGCCACTCTAGATGAAGCTGCTGCCAGACAAAAGTGCTGTTCTCTTGTGCCAGATATAAGCCAGGTACTGAACCAGAACCACCCCATCATGCCCTGACCAGCCACTCCTGTGGAACACACAGGACATGTTTCCCACTGGAAGATGTGCTCACACAGAGACTGAGTGAGGCAACCAATCAACTGCATCACCCAGCGGGAAGCTTGGAACGCATGCCTTTTCCGCAAATGCGCTTGCAAAACTGGAAGTGATGTCCAATGCGAGCTCTCCTTGCACCTACTGTTGGTCCTTGCAGCAAAGCCACCCAATGTGCACACCACCCCCTCAGAGACCCCTCATCTCCTACAAGTTTGGCAACTAGGAGCACTTCAGAATTCAGACCACCACTGGGGTCAAGATGCTGGATCCAAATTGTGATACTGGAATCAAAAGTATAATGGCACAGCTTCGCCTCAGAGAGGGACCTTCCTGCCCAAAGGCTATTAGATCAGTAAAAACAATCAATGATGTGCTACCCCACGGTAAGTGACAAAATCTATACTGAGGGATAAGGGGGTGGGTGGGAGTTTTTTTTTACTGCCTGGTCTAAATGTGTTTCCTGTCAGGGTGGAGCCAATCTTCTCTCAGGTTTGCTGTTCTGGAAGATGATTGGAGAAAAAGCCTTCTACATGGGAACTGGTATCATGCACAAATCTTGTCATTTTCTCCAAAGAAAAGTATTGAAAATCTACTAGTCAAGTAATTTTTTGGGGAAGTCTAAGCAAAGATATTGTGTTTGTGGGATGAGATGGGATGAGAAACAAATAAAAGCCTTCTAAAATCCCTACTGTTACTCTGAGATTAGTGGTGCGAGGCTTTTTTTTTTTTGCACTAAATGTGTACATGCTTTTGAAGCTGTCTGGAGAACTAACTGCCCTCTCTGGGTAGCCTTAAGCAGGCCGGCCATGCATGGTCGAATTTCGAACAAATTTTCTTTTCAAAATCAGAAAGTTCGTTTTTGTGTGATCCGATGATGCCACCATTGATTTTCGAAATTCGGCCGACCAAGCCTTCAATTTCACCGCATGTTGCTACAGAAAAGAATTTTTGTGGCCGGGAATCTTCTTTTCTCTTCGTAAATGTCCTTTTCTTATTACATTTCTCGCACGATTCTCCCATCATTGATTCGAAAATCGTTTGTACGAAAATCGGCCGTTGCTGCAGCCCACTAATGCTGCGAAATTCGTACGAAAATTCTTAGATATGATTTTCGAAAGAAAATTCTTTCGAAATTTGAACCGTGTATGGCCGGCATTAGTTTATTCCATAGAATAACTGCAGAATGAAGAAATCTTGGAAACAAAATAAAGGGGTGCTAATAAAAAAAAATCATTGTCTTTGTTCCAACCCATACATGTGACATTTGCCATGGCACTGCACCTAGCTGTTATGAAGTTTGAGGATCAGGGTGGCTTTACACGGAGTTCCCACCATTATCAGCTATTCACTGATCATTGTAGTGATAGGACTATCTGCCCCAGATTTCGATATGTTAGACAAATGCAAAGAATTTTTTACATGAATGACCAACGGGCAGTAAAAAGAACACACCTAATTCTGTAGTGATCATACAATCTGACATTCTGTATATAACTGAAACCAGTACAGAACCTAAGTTGAAAGAGCAGACAGCTGCCTGTCAAGAATTCTAGCCCCAGCAGGTTCTGACCTAGGGAAGAGACAGATCCACCTCTGAGGGCTAAGAAATGACGCTCTAACAGGGTCAGAATCTGCTTGGTAAAACTTGTATGACCAAAGGTGTAACTAGAACCTTCAGGGCCCCAGGGCAAGAAATCATGAAAAGCCCCTCTGAACCCCCTCCTACTCCTTCTCATTGGCCCCGGGCCCTTCTCACTGATCCCAATGCCCTTTACTCCCATTGTGGGGCTCCTAATTAAAACTAAAAACAGGAGCGCAGGATTCCATTTAAAACGAATAGTATTTATTGGCACAAAAATTATAGCACACTTCCATTGAAGCAGCTCTATATCAGCATGGATGGAATGAACCGAGATGTGCACACAGGCAGGGTGGTATGAAGCAGAAGCAGCTGGCGATCCCGATTCCGGCATAGGGCAGCCCGCTCAGTGTAGTGAACAGTGTCTACCTCAAGCAGCATTACCCGCTGTCGTTGCACCTCGGGTCCTGCAGTGGGACCCTTTCTCATGTTCTGCAGCAGACCCCCTTCCTGTCGTCTTGCCCCCCCCCCCACGGTGGCAGAACGCCAGGGCACGGTCAAAATGGCGACCTGTGCAACCCTGGTAGTTCTGCCACTGTGCATGACCCATATGCAGTATACTTCATATTTTTATTGTGTTTCAACTGGACGTCACACAAGCTATGGTGTATAGTATTGTTTGTAGACCCTCGTTTGTGTGTAATACTTTTGCAGCTTCCTCTGAACCAGATGTTTTTGTTTCCTAAACAAAGTATGGGAGGGATAAGAGTTATCAAAAAAGCTCCACCCATCAAATAGAAAAATAAATATAAATCAGGTAAGCAATAGTGGTACAGCTACATCACAATGGAATTCCAAATGTGGAAAGACTACCTGCAGCTGGCTTCGGTCATCCAGGACATGGCAAAGGCTGAGATTTCTGAATCACCTCTTCTAAAGGATTTCCAGCCGAGTCCTGCTAAAAGACCAGAGGATGATGCCATTAATGAACAAAATGTTCATGTTCAGCCACACTCCTTCCGTCCATGTCAGCCCATGGGTTTTTCTCACTATGGGATGAATCATAACTCGCAACCTACCAGTTTCTATCGTCAAGCTAATTCACTGCTCCATTCTGATGAGGATCAAGCTACTGCTTTTCAAGCTTCGAAGACCCAACCAAATTCGCTACCAACCTACTGTCATGGGCAACCTAATGCTCATCAAACCAAGACTTCTGTGAAACAGAATTCATTACCTCCACACGAAGAGACTGATGGCATGTGCTGCTTTTGCAAACATAACGGCGAGTCGCGCCATATCTACATGGGCCACAAGTTAAAGGATGAGCAGGGCAGAGTTGTTTGTCCTGTCCTAAGAATGTACTCCTGCTCACTATGTGGGGCAACAGGAGACCTATCACACACCAAGAAGTATTGCCCCCTCAACAAGGACAAACACTGTCTGTACAAAAAGAGTGGACGCAACTCCGCTGGGCGCAAGGTGAAGCGCTAAAGACAAAAATGCTGCCGGTGAAGGACATTTAACGTTGTTCTGATGCTCTTCTGTGCAAAGCCAAAGATCAAGCTTGTCCTTACTCAGAGGCTAAAGGTTTGGCCTATAACGTAAGCAATCTGCAAAAATCTAGCAGAGGACTGGGACTTTTTTTTTTTCTGTCTTATTTTAAAATCTTATAGTGAAGGGCTGTATTTGGCTGTTCCTGAGGAGTATTTATGTTCCGTTCAAATTACTTTTGAGTGTTCTTCACTTCGGCCCTGAAGGTCTGTAAGGACCATTTGTAAATGTTTTTAACTTTTCAATAAATAACATTTTTTTTCTTGACGATTATTGCTCATCATTGTGTAACCATAATGTTCTTATTCTTACCAGTCTATTTCAGATGGATAACACAGGATTAAAACTGGGTGTAACAATGCATTTAAAATGTATTGCTATAGTATTTTAGTACTATTTTAACAATTAAGTAGATTTAATAGGTTGAGGTCATTAAACTGGTCAGTTGTGTCCCAATAATTTACTGGAGATATACATGTTATGTGAAAGAAATAAGTGGATCTAAAGCAAACACTTTGTCATGTTTGTATTGCTGTCTGTATCCCTGCTGGGGAGATTCACAATCTCTCTTTCTCCTGGTGACCACTGTTACCTGGACAGAAAGTGACGGCAAATCCAAAATTGTACAGTTGTCACAGGAACTCAAAAGGTTTGGAGACAGCTACCTAAAATAGGATTTCCCCTCACTCTGGAGAGATCTTACTTTTACTTATATTGCCCCTTGGGTAGGAAAGAAAGGAAATCTCCCTAATGGGACACAGGTGGCAAAAAAACAAAAACCTGATGGGAAAAAAATCAAACTCCTGCCTCCCCTCTTCCTCACATGGAGCACTACCTACACCTTATGCCTAAAATAGAAAAAAAAAAAACATTTATACATACTGTTTCAGTTTTAAGTCTGCAGGTTGTGAAGAATCCTATATGATATAGAAAGAAGCACCATATGATATGATATTCTACTGTGAACGCAGGGTGGCTGAATGATGTACCCCCACGGGTGGGTCCTTGCCACCTCCAAGAAATAGGTTTAAAGACATTGCTGCTTTCACCCTGGAAGACATCTAGTGGCAGAAATAAATACTGCACTGCCCAGCAAGTATTGCAGCCTTACATTAAGACCCCTTTCACACTAGGGCGGATTTCAGGCGCTTTAGCGCTAGAAATAGCCTCTGCAAACCGCCTGAAAACCACCTCCCATTTATTCCAGTGTGTCTCTTCACACTGGGGCAGTGCGTCCTGCAAGCAGCATTTTTGGGGTGGGTTGGGAGCACTGTATTTAGTGATCCCAAAATGGAATGAATGGGCAGCGCTTTCAAAGCGCCGCAAAACGGGAGTTTTTGACCTTTTTTTGGGGTTAAAAGCGCCCCGCTAGTGGCCGAAAAGCGGCACAAAAGCACTGCTTAAACAGTGCTAAAGCGCCACTAAAACGAGCGGCGATTTAGCGCTAACGGTGGGCGCTATTAGTGTGAAAACAGCCCTAATATAATATTGCTGTGGGTAGGGGCAATATTATTAGTTCAGTACATCTTCAGTCTAGTAAAAAAACAGATTCCTCCAGCCACACAAAGGAGGTGGGATAGAGGAATCCCCAATACCCTGCACTTCCCAGGGACATTGTATTCTGACAGTGGGACTCTCCACTGTCAGAATACTTTGATCAGTGGCTGCAACCAATCGGCTGGCGATTCATAGTGTGAACCAGGGCTTAGTCTGTGGTCTGCTTAGTCTAGGAGTCCGCTGACTCATTGAAAACAATGCCCCTGTCCTGACAAAATACGCAACTCAGCAGAATATCGAACCACGTCACTTCCGGTTTCTTAAAACACACAGTAATTGCAGATTTTGACAAATTTGTGTCTGGACACAACAGCGGCAACCGATTGCAGTCAGGTAAAGGAACATTTGGGTGTTTTCACAGCACAGCAGCTAGTGAGGATGAAGTTGTTGCCGCCTCGGAGGCGGCCATTTTGTTGGTTAGTGTTGGAATGGAGTAACAATCTCTGCTCATAATACCGTACACCGGACAGCATTCGGTTGCCGCTCTTGTGTCAAAACACGTATTCCTCATCATGTGAAATTACTTCATAGAAATCTGCAATTAAGCAAAAACAGGGATCATAGAGCTGTCAGTGCAGGAGAAGGTAAAAACCCAGAGGTAAGCCGCCATAATCTGCGAATGAGCAAAATATTTTAGAGCAAGCACGGGGCAGGGATTAGCAGTGACTCGATATCATACAAAGAAGAACCCTTCACAACTAAGGACTACATCTTCTGGCAGCTCTTGACAACACTGCTTTAATTTGATCAGCAGCCTGGAAGTGTTGGCAGCCCTCTGCAAAAAAATGAAATGGATGGCAAAGATGACCTGGCAGACATGGATGGCACGTAAAATCAAAGGGAAGGAAAGGGAGGAAAACCAAGAGCATAATATGACAGAACACACACTATATGAATTATATTATACTCTAATAATTAGAGATGTAACAGATATAAACAAGATAAATAAAAATGTTTGCATTAATGGTTTAAAGACTGTGAGGTTGATTTACTAAAACTGGAGAGTGCAAAATCCGGTGCAGCTCTGCATAGAAACCAATCAGCTTCCAGGTTTTTTTGTTGTCAAATTGAACAAGCTAAATTTAGGAGCTGATTGGCTACCATGCAGAGCTGCACCAGATTTTGCAGTCTCCAGTTTTAGTAAATCTCTTGTATTGACCTATGAACATAGTTATTATTATACAGGATTTATATAGCGCCAACAGTTTGCGCAGTGCTTTACAATGTAAAGGGTAACAATGCACCAACAGTACAATTCAAAACAAGAGGGTTAGAGGAGCACTGCTCCTGCAAGCTTACAATCTAAGAGGGAGGGGCTGGCGAAACAAAAAGGTAGGGACTGCGAGGGATGAACTGATGAGGGGAGTAGAAGATTCGGTTGTTAGCTGGAGGCAGCATGAGCCTCCCTGAAGAGAAGAGTTTTCAGGGATCGCCTAAATGTGAACAGAAATAATTACCACCGCTCCGGACAAGCCAGGCTGAAATCTCTTTTCCTCCACAGCAAAGAAAAGGAGAGAGCCCCACCAGGTGCTGGCAATTGCTGGTACAAGTGTAATCGTGTAGAGAGATCTGGACGGCCGCACACCGGGATAGGCAGATAAAATCTTCTTTATTCAAAACATGGAATAAAAAAATACATGACGCCGCTGGAGTGGTACAGCTTAGCAGCTCGTACAGAGCGCTTACTCATTGCTTACACGATTACACATAAAAGTGAACAGAGTAAAAGATAACCGGACAGATTGGGTTAGTGAATTCCAGAGGATGGTAGAGGCTCTGGAGAAGTCCTGGAGAGGAGCATGGGAGGAGGAGACAAGGGAGCTAGAGAGCAGAAGGTCTTGGGAGGAGCGGAGAGGACGGTTTGGGTGATATTTGGAGATAAGATTGGTGATGTAGCTCGGGGCAGAATTGTAAATGGCTTTGTATGTTATTGTTAGTGTTTTGAATTTTATTCGTTGGGCAATGCCAAGCCAGTGGAGGGATTGGCAGAGAGGAGTGGCGGACACTGAACGGTTGGTAAGATGGATGAGTCATGATAGACTGAAGGGGGGATAGCTTGCAGAGAGGTAGGCCAATGAGGAGGGAGTTAAAATAGTCAAGGAAGTTTTAACTACATCTTCTACAGTTTTGCAGTACTACATGGGCTGGGAGTCTTGGCAGTTACAGCTATTGTAACAGATTCCCTCTTGCCAGAATTAAAAATGTTCTTTTACCATACCAGTGAAAGTGGTTAACCTACTGACCAGCTTAAAAAACTTTATCAGCAAACACAATAGCAGATTTTGAACGAATGAAAATCCTTTTCTGTTGGGAGCATACTCTTACCTGCAGGCTGTAGTGGAAAGACAGTAACTGGTCGGCGTTCTTCAGAACAGCTTAGGCGATACGCTCTCATTTGGCACAGCAGGGAGCTTGTCATCGCAAACCTACAGAAACAACAATAAACACCACAAGATAATGTTGCATCAATATATATTTTAAAAGCCTAAACTCATTCATTAAGTTTTATTTAAGTTTGGATACAGTGGGTGAAGGAGCCACTGTAACCAAGAGCCTTGGTTACATTTTTGAAAAGATTTGATGCTTTAACCTAGTTAAAGTACATATTAGTGGATAAAGTTACCTGTGCCAGGATCACCGCTGCACATACCGTCCAATAATGTAGAAATAAATAAAAATAAAGGTCCAGCATCACGGTACAACTTCCAATAAATTTCATAAAATCTTTATTTCAGTTCCATCAAGACAAAGGGGGAATCCATTACCCAGCAAGGTTGACACGTTTCAGCCCCTTAATGGGCCTCAAGCAGCCCATACACGGAGCAAATTTCTTTCCTACCACAGGCTTGGAAAGAAATTCGCTCAAATCCCCCCATCATCACAGACCGTGTTGACAGGGGAATCCCTCCCATCAAACCATTGCATTCTCCTGGTGGGGGAAGCCGTCTCCGCCGTAAGAAGACAGTGATTGTTGCTAGCGGCTATACTAGCCTCTAGCGGCAATAATCATATGCAAAATTCATCAGGCTGGTTGTACCCAGGTTGATTGATCAATTAACTTGGTACATTCAGCCTGCCCAGACATGGTTCGAATCCTAGCTGGTTTCTGCTGAACCGGTCGAGATTCAAACTGTCTATGGCCAGCCTTAGTTGTACCGTGTCATTAGCCCTTCACTTTTTCTCTGTTAAATTTTAATTCCTGCCTGTGTCCCTATTGGGGAGATTCCCCTTCACTTCATGTCAAGACAATAGGTGATGAAAAATCTTTCCAAAAAAGAAAAAGACAAAAACTCATATTTAGTACAGCGTGGAAGGATTAGATGTAACAATAATTTTATTCCTTTCCTGTTTCCCGATGACAACCGCATAGCTCCCAACTGTCCCTGATTTGGAGGGACTGTCCCTGATTTGGAGCAATGTCCTTCTGTCCCTCATTCCTCCTCATGTGTCCCTCATTTTGTTCTGATCTATATAGTTGTGTATAAAATGCACTTTTTAGCTATTAGAAAGTGTTTTCCAGTGTTAAACCTTTCATCTGATTTTTTAATTGCTGCATTTGTAAATTCCAAAAGCAAATATAAAGTAATAGAAGTGGTAAAAAAAAAGCACTTGTGGGTTTAACCAGTCTTGTTTTTTTGTACAATTCTCCTTTAAGGGGGCGTGGCAAGGGGTGTGTCCTATGCCTGCATACTTTTGCTGATAGGTGTCCCTCATTCCCATCTCAAAAAGTTGGGAGGTATGCAACCGCTCCCTTCATTTCTTTTACAGGTCTAATAGTGACAGAAGGTGTGGCAAAATCTCCCCAATAGGGTAACAGACATAAAATTTTAGGCCCCATTCACATCTCGTGTTCCTGCTCGCAAATTTTTTTGCGTGATTTACATGCTCTTCCACTTAAATGGGCTTCCCTACGCAAGCAAAAAAGCTCAAGGACCGACTTCTGGTCCTGAGCCAGGAGCGTCTTTTCACACAAAAACCGCAGCCAACTCACTCCACGTTTGAGGTGCCATTTAGAATGAAAAACACCCAAATGTGCATCGCACGTTTTACCTTGATTTCAGCGAGATATGAAAACGCAGGCAAATTGCCAGATGTGAACAGGGCTTTATTATTGCTCATGCAGTCACAAAAAAAAGGATTCACATTTTGCTTGCTGCACTTTCCATTAAAATCAATAGAAATTAAAGTGTTACTAAACCCAGGACCCTGCATTCACTATATCTGGTCTCCCACAGTACACAGAACATGGAAACGCAATTATTTTAGTAAATATAAACTGCTAAATACCTTTTCTCAGTCTTGTGCCATCAGTGTCTGGCTGAGCACTGGTTAAAGCTTGTAAGAGGAGTTTTCATTCACCTCCGATTGTCCCATAAGGCTGCAGAACCCCTGAATCTCTGTCTGGACAGTGCTGATTGGCCCTGTGCTGATCACATGCACCCTCCCAAAATAAAAAAACTCTCTAGCAATACACACCAAACTGTGCATGTGCAGAGTGCCTCCAAGGCTCTGTTCTATCAGCAGGTAGGGACAGTAAAAGAAGGGGAGGATCAGAGAAGACAGCCATTTTACAAAATGTGGAGGATTAACCTCTTAGATTCCCCAGGCAGTAAAACAAGCATGCTTTACTGCATATACAGACTGATTTTACTTTTGTGGGTTTAGGAACACTTTAATGTCAACAAATGCATTAAGACGCACATCAATGCTTGTCATGACACACATAGATACATCATGACAGCATAATTTACTTACCTTTCTTTTGCTCCGCAACTTGGTGCCAGAGGCCAAAGAAAACATCCAGTACTTCAAGGTATAAAAGAGCATACTATTATCTCTATTATGTGGAGGTATCAGAAAAATGATCAAACAAACTGCAATGTGCAACTTGAAGTTACTATAAATGCAAGATAAACTGGCAATGCCAATAAAATGGTAATGGTAAAGGGGGATGTAACAAGCATAAAGTATAGCAGGAAGTGCACCTCACATTGTACAAGGCTGCCAAGGGGTAGTTCCCACAAAGGCCACTAGGTGGTAGCACATTCCACATTAACAATATCTAAAAGAACAGAATATAAGAATGCTGAAAATGGTGGGTAAAGAACTGCATGAACCAATCAGCACTTTCACCAAGGGAGTCAATAGTCCTGTGTAAGGTAGAACTCTAGTAACTCATAGCTTACATAGGAGTTTCCTGGTTCACACTTTTCCCGTACATTAATGCATGCAGAACCCCTTTCTGTCTGACTCACGTAAGAAAACAGCAGCAGAGTGGCTTTCCTCTGCTGGATCATGTACCTAATACGTTCCGACTAGGAATCGCATACGCGCGCTGAAGCTATTCTGTGATTAAACACAGCACAAGCCGATCAGCGGGTGCCGGCCATTAGTACAGTGACAGTGCGTATTTACAGTGATCACTGTATTAGTGTCACCGATTCCCACAAAGTGGCAAAAGTGTTAGTGTCAGATTGTCCGCCACAATATTGCAGACCCGCTAAAAGTTGCTGATCGCCGCCATTACTAGTATAAAAAAAAAAACTCCAGTATATAAACCATAGTTTGTAGATGCTTGATACTTGCAAACCAATATATGCTTATTGGGATTTTTTTTTTTACCAAAAACATGTAGCAGAATACATTTTGCCCTAAATTTATGAAGAAATTAGATTTTTTATATTTTTTTTAATGGATATATTTTAAAGCAGATAGTAAAAAAAAATATTTTTTTTTTTCAAAATCGTTGGTCTTTTTTTGTTTACAGTGCAAAAAAAAAAAAAAAACACACAATGGTATATAATTTTTATTTATGTATGGCGTTGCATGACCGTGAAATTGTCAGTTAAACTAACACAGTGCCAAAAAGCAAAAAAATGGGCTGGTTGTGAAGGAGGGTAAATCCTCCGGAGGGCAAGTAATGCAAGTTAGACCCCTTTCATGCTGAGGCAGTTTTCAGGTGTTTTAGCGCTAGAAATAGCGCCTGTAAGGCGACTGAAAACTGCCTCCCATTCACTTTAATTAGTGCTTTCACACTGGGGCGGTGTGCTCACGGGACATTAGGAAAAGACCTGAAAGCAGCATCTTTGGGGCGGCTTAAGAGCGCTATAAATAGTGCCCCCAAAACGCCGCTGCCCATTGAAATGAATGGGCAGCGCTTCCAAAGCGCCGCAAAACGGATCTTTTTTCATTTTTTTTTTTTTAAGGTCCCGTTGTCATGAGACCTAATAAAGCCGACCCACTCAAAAAGCGCCGCTAAAACCCCCCCGGCAAAAATGACCGTCGCTTAAGCGCTATTTTAGCAGCGCTTCAGTGTGAAAGTAGCCTTACTCAGTATGTTGTGTTAGGACTCATTTATACCACAATTTCTGTGTTCGCTGTGTGTTTCTGCATGCGCATTTGTTCACGTTTTCAGTGCATTTGCATGCATTTACAGTGCATTTTAGGATAATTTTTACTCAGTTGCATTTACACTCGTTCACATGCATTCATGTGCATTTGCAGTGCGTTTATGCGCATGTTTTCGGTGTGTTTTGTTGTGGAAAAATGCAGCATTCTGTACTTTTTTTAAACGCACATTATTATTTGAATACATTAATTTTTCTTGAATATGGATTTGTACTGCGTTTTTGCTGCATTTAAAAATGCAGTTGACTGCATCTGGTGTAAATGAGCCCTTAAAGTTATTAAAGTAATACCAAAGCTTAATTTTTCTAAAATAACAAACATGTTGTACTTACCTGCTCAGTGAAATGGTTTTGCACAGAGCAGCCTCGATCCTCCTCTTCTCGGGTCCCATGCTGGCTCTCCTGGCCCCTCGCTCCTGCCAGCTGCCCCCATGGCAAACAGCTTGCTCTGGGGGCACCCAAGCAGGCGTACTCCCGAGCCGTGGCTCGGCCCTGCCCCCTCCATCTAATTGGCTCACTGGCTGTGATTGACAGCAGTGGGAGTCCATGGCTCCTGCTACTGCCAAAAGCCAATTAGGAGTGCGAGTCAGCAGAGAGCCAAGGCTTTCGTGGACATTGTAGGATCGAGAGGGGGCTCAGGTAAGTATTAGAGGGGGCTGCTGCACACACAAGGTTTTTACCTTCATGCATAGAATGCATGAAGATAAACAAACCTTATGCCTTTACAACCACTTTAAACCCAAAAATATAAAAAGCTTACAGTGCTACTTACCACTATTGATCATGTTTTTCTTTTTGAGCCTTGCTTTGCTTTCCGTCTCTCAAATTCTCTTATCCCTGGGTCCAGTTTTTTGGGGGACCTACCCCTTACAGGGACCCATGGAGCCAACTTTATGTGCACGCTCCCAGCCAGCACCTATGTGCACCCAGAGGGGTTCATTTACTAAAAATTGGAGAGTGCAAAATCTGGTGCAGCTCTGCACAGAAACCAATCCGCTTCCAACTTCAGCTTGTTCAATTAAGCTTTGACAAAAAACCTGGAAGCTGATTGGTTTCTATGCAGAGCCACATCAGATTTTGCATTCCCCAGTGTTAGTAAATCAACCCCAACCTATGCTGTTCCCTCCGAACAATGGAAGAGACACACACTCAGGTTGTGCGCTCCCCCATCCAAAAGTTCAGGGAAGTGTACTCTGGGACCCCTAGCCAGTGGTGCTGTTTACTAGGCAATGCAAGATTTTTGGCCAGATATGCAGCAAATTTTGTAAGTTTGTGGTTAGGGTAATACATGCTAAGCAACATGGTGATTTAAAAAAAAAATGGAGCATTTAATATGACTTTAAAGCCCAAATCCAGGCAAAGAACGAAATGTTCCTGTCCCTCTCCCCCACCCCCCTCTAACCCATCATGTAAGGCTATTTCTTTGTCTTACCTGCTGAAGGAAGATTTACTCACCATCTGGTCCCTCACCAGTGCCATTTTCTGCTGCTGCAACATATTCCTTGCTGTCCCAGTACTCTACCATTCCCACGCGATGACGTCACTCCTCTTCTGGTTCCAGAAAGGACCCACCACTGGACATCCAATAAGAAGTTTCCACATCACACAGCCAGTGATGTGGACACCTGAAGAAGGACTTCACCAGAATAACCTGGAGGAGGAAGAAGGATCAGGACCTAAAAGTTTTTTCCCATTCCAGCAATCAGCTAGAACACATATGTGAAGCACAAGGCATGCAGGTCAAATCTTCAAAGAAAGAATGATCTCCCTGCAAGGCACAACCCCTACACAGGGAATAGAGTCGGGTCAGGTAGGAGAGGGAGATGCAAGGAAGCTTGTGGGGGATGTTTGGGGTTGCACACCCTACACTCTGTACACAGCACACACCTGAAATTTGTATGCAACGCACTCCTAAACCCTGCCCTTTGTACACAACATGCCCCTAAGCCCTGCCCTCTGTACACCAGGGGTGGATCCAGGGGGGGCAACAGGGCAATTGCTCTCTCCGAGAATGTGGGTGAGTGGGTGGGCAGGCATCGCTGTGGGTGAGAGGGCCGGCGGGTGGCTCCACGGCTGAGAGCACGGGCGGCTCCGTTGGTGAGCAGCTGTGCGTCTCAGTGACAGTGTGTGAGCGGCTGCTGGCCAATCAGGGAGCCGGGGGAGCAGAGAGATAACATCATCTCTCACCGCCCAGCGCCGCCCTGCATTCCTGCAGTTCCGCCCTCACTGTAGAATGTACAGGCAGCCGCGGCAGCAGAGAGAATACATCATCTCTCTGCTGCCCCTGGGGTGGGATGCAGCACTGACACATCCTCTCAGGATGAGCCCTTTGTTCGCTCTGCTCCCATCGCTCTCCCAGCGGCAGCAGCCAGCCCATTCCTCCCTGCCCAGCACTGATGACAGGGGGGTCACCAGTTGAATCAGCCTGACTCTGGGACACAGCAGACAATTATAGCAGGCAAGTGACAATCCGCAACGTGTGGCATGGGACGTGGCAAGTGACAATCTGCAACATGTGGCATGGGACGTGGCAAGTGACAACCTGCAACGTGTGGCATGGGACGTGGCATGTGACAATCTGCAACGTATGGCATGGGACGTGGCAAGTGACAATCTGCAACGTGTGGCATGGGACGTGGCAAGTGACAATCCGCAACGTGTGGCATGGGACGTGGCAAGTGACAATCTGCAACGTGTGGCATGGGACGTGGCAAGTGACAATCCGCAATGTTTGGCATGGGACGTGGCAAGTGACAATCTGCAACGTGTGGCATGGGACATGGCAAGTGACAATCTGCAACGTGTGGCATGGGACGTGGCAAGTGACAATCCGCATCCAGTGACAGGTGACGTGGCAAGTGACAATCCGCAACGTGTGGCAGGTGACAGTGGCAAGTGACACGCTCGGGGCTCCCACTGATTCTATGGTGAGTTGAACCATTTCATTTTTTATAACCATGTAATAATAGTAATAATGCGCTTCAATCATCCTGACACCATAACAACCATGGTGCTGTGATGATTGAAGCGCTAACACCAGCCATTTCCCCGTTAAATTTACCCCCAAAAAAACATATTTTCTGGCAGTTCTGGCAGTGCCCCTCCCGAGACTAGGCTCTGGATCCGCCCCTGCTGTACACAGCACACCCCTAAGCCCTGCCCTCTGAACACAGCACACCCCTAAGCCCTGCCCTCTGTACACACCTGAACCCTGAGCATAACACACTCCTGAACCCTGCACTCTGTACATACCACACCCCTAAACCCTGTCCTCTGTACACAGCGCACCCCTAAACTCTGCACTTTGTACATATCGCACCCCAGACACAATCGTCCCTTTAAAGGCAACCATACTGCTGATGTGGCCAGTGGTGAAATGGAGCTTGACACCCCTGAGCTAGAAGGTAGTGGGATTGAGTGATGGGAGGTGGTAGTGTTTTACCCAGGGTAGGGCTCTAGGTCACCTCATCACAACAAAACTGCCCCTGACCCTTTGGTCCAGGTCACCCCTAAGCACTTTCAACATTAGGATTCCCATTATATTCAATGGTGCCGTTCACACCTGAGCACTGCATTGCTTGAAGCTTGTCGCTCAAAAAAAGTACATGAGCTTCTTTGGGGCAAAGTCCCTGTAGATCTCAGTGGGAGCGCCTAAAAAAAAAAAGCCTGAACAAGTGTTTTTACGTGATTTCTAACTTCTCCTAAGCTACTTTCACACTGATCCGCCGCAAAACCTGCAAGTGTTTTACAGTTTTTGTGGTGCTTTTTTAAGGGACATGTCACTCAAAAACTGCGCCGAAAACACACTGTTGGTGCATTATTGATGCATTTTCCATTGATTTCAATAGGGAGGTGCATTTGGTGTGTTTTTTTTTTTTTAACTGACCAAACATGCACCAAAAATGTGGCAAGCAGGATTTTTTAAACCGCAACAGACTAATGTGAAGTCATACATAGAATTTAAAAGGAAGCATTTTTCTTCAGCTTTTCTTTTGCTTTTTTTTACCGCAAAAGCGCATCAAAAACTGCTCAGTGTAAAAGCACACCAGAACACGGTGCGAGATAGGCGCATTCCATGCACATTTCCCGCACTGTGTTCAAAACATTTTGGGGTTAATTTACTAAAACTGGAGAATGTAAAATCTGGTGCAGATGTCCATGGTAGCCAATCAGCTTCTAACTTCAGCTTGTTCAATTAAGCTTTGACAATAAGCCCTCATTCACATTGAACGCGGCTTTCAAATCGTGCAACTTTATCTGAAGCCGCATGTCCATGCGACTTGAAAAACATCTGTGCGGCTTTAGGCTGGGATCACCCTGGAACAAGCAGCGGCTAGCAGCAGGAGGACAGTGCGTCTCCATTCACCATTTCAGGTTTGATTTCAGCCTGAATTTTGAGCAAAATTCAGACCTGAAAGGAATCCTGTGCAATTCGTGCTGGAGCCGCTGCGGAGATGTGTGAATCCGGCTCCAAAGACAACCGGTCACAATCTTCTGCTATGCAAATTGGATGTGGGGAAACCTGCATCCAATTTGCATAAGTGTAAACCCAGCCTCATGCATAGAGGTCTATTAATGGCGCACCTAAATTGGGCAAAAATAGTGCAGGAACTACTTTTGCAAATTGGTGTCGCACCGCACCCATTGGAACGGTGCCATTGCCATTAAATCGCTTCAACGTGAACTAGGGCTAAAACCTGGAAGCTGATTGATTTCTATGCAGAGCTGCATTCGATTTTGCACTCTCCAGCTTAAGACCTTGCTCACACTGCTGCGACTTTCAATCCAATATCCCTGAACGACTTTATCGTGGCCTGCATGCAACTTTTTTTAACAGCAGTCAATACAAGTCGTGTTGAAGTTGCAGCAAAAGTAGTGCAGGAACTTTTTTCTAAGTCGGAGCGACTTGAATCGCACCAATTAGAAAGCTTCCAGCACCGTTAACGGGGGGGGGGGGGCTACTTGTCATGTGACTTTGAATGCTTAAGTCGCGGCAGTGTGAATTGGGGCTTAGTAAATCAACCCCCGTTGCAATCTGCTGTGTGTGCCAATACATTGTTACAATCCCCCCCGAAACTCAGATGCAGTATGTTTTAAGTAGCGCATGAACTACTTTTTGCGTGTTCCAGTGCAATTAGCAGCCCATTCAAATTTAACCACTTCCCCCCTGAGAGGGCGTACATGGACATCCTCCCGTTTCAGTGGTTATACCGGGATGAGGCCTGCACATACAGGCATCAACCCGGTATCAATCTCTTCAGCCGGCAATTCCCTGCACCGTAAGAACAATCATAGCAGCAGTTCAGCCGCCTGATTGTTCTTACAGGCCCCCCCCCCCCCGGTGCTTCTACCGGCTTGCCTGTGCAATCCGCGAGCCGGCCAAGGAATCCACCGGCGCCGGAGTTGACCATAGAGATTTCCGGGGAACAGATGGTCACCCTGTCATCTCTATGACTCTCGGAGGCCCGGCAGTTGCAAATACTGTCATATACTCGGCTGGAAAGCCGAGATCGTGCTGTTTTTTTTTTTTTTTTTTTCAATTTCAGGCTTTCCAGCCTGAAGGAGAGATGTGAGGTCTTACTGACACCACATCTCTCCATAAAGAGGACCTGTCACGCACTATTCCTATTACAAGGATGTAACTTTTTTTTTTAAAGGGAAAGTGTAAAAATCAAAAAATTTTAATAAAAAATGTAAAAAAAAGCCCCCGTCCCCGCGAGCTTGCGTGCAGAAGCGAACGCATACGTACGTCACACCCACATATGCAAAAGGCATTCAATTCACACATGTGAGGTATCGCCGTAAATGTTAGAGCGAGAGTAATAATAGTTCTATACCAAGACCCCCTCTGTAACCTGTAAAAAAAATGTAGTCACCTATGGAGGTTTTTGAGTACTGAAGTTTGGCGCCATTCCACAAGCGTGCTCAATTTTCAAGCGTGTCATGTTAGGTATCTATTTACTCATCATCATCTTTCACATTATACAAAAAAAATTGGGCTAACTTTATTGTTTCTTCTTTTTTTAAATCATGAACAAGTTTTTTTTTTCCCAAAAAAACGCGTTTGAAAAATTGCTGTGCAAATACCATGTGACGTAAAAAGTTGCAACGACCACCATTTTATTCCCTAGGGTGTCTGCTAAAAAAAACGTATATAATGTTTGGAGGTTCTGAGGAATTTTATGCCAAAAAAAAAAAAAGATTATTTTTACATGCAGGATCAAAGTGCCAGAATTAGCCCAGATGGAAAGTGGTTAATGGGCTACCAAATCCAGGGCCGGTGCTACCACTAGGCAAACTCGGCAGCCACCTAGGGCGCACTGCTGCCTAGGGCACCCGGCCACTGATGTTCCTACTCTCTTTTCTCTGCAGCAAGCAACTAAGTCTCAGCATCAGCAGGCAGCCACCGCTCCGTTCACACATAGTGTCAGAGGCGCAGCGGCAGCGGAGGACTGTGTCCCGATTCCCAAATGAATGGAAGCAAGCAAACATTTATTGATGGGCACTGATAGGCTACATTTGATGGGTGCTGGTAGGCTGCATTGATGGGCACTGGTGAGGCTGCTTTTGATGGGCGCTGGTGAGGATGCTTTTGATGGGCGCTGGTGAGGCTGCATTGATGGGCGCTGGTGAGGCTGCATTGATGGGTGCTGGTGAGGCTGCATTTGATGAGCACTGGTAGGCTGCATTTGATGGGCGCTGGTAGGCTGCATTTGATGGGCGCTGGTGAGGCTGCATTGATGGGCGCTGGTGAGGCTGCATTAATGGGCGCTGGTGAGGCTGCATTAATGGGCGCTGGTGAGGCTGCATTTGATGGGCACTTGTGATGCTGCATTTGATGGGCGCTGGTGAGGCTGCATTAATGGGCGCTGGTGGACTGCATTTGATGGGCGCTGATAGGCTGCATTGATGGGCGCTGGTGGACTGCATTTGATGGGAGCTGGTGGACTGCATTTGATGGGCGCTTGTAGGTTGCATTGATGGGCACTGGTAGGCTGCATTGATGGGCGCTGGTGAACTGCATTTGATGGGCACTGGTAGGCTGCATTGATGGGTGCTGGTGAGGCTGCTTTTGATGGGCGCTGGTGAGGCTGCTTTTGATGGGCGCTGGTGAGGCTGCATTGATGGGCGCTGGTGAGGCTGTATTGATGGGCGCTGGTAAGGCTGCATTGATGGGCGCTGGTGGACTGCATTTGATGGGCACTTCATTAAAAATGTGGGGTATACATGGGCAGGTCAAAGGGGGTGGAGCTGACGGGGGGGGGGGGGCGGCAAAATGAGGTTTTGCCTAGGGTGTCAAAAATCCTTGTACCAGCCCTGGCTCCCGAATGAATGGAAGCAAGCAAACATTTATTGATGGGCGCTGCTAGGCTGCATTTGATGGGTGCTGGTAGACTGCATTGATGGGCACTGGTGAGGCTGCTTTTAATGGGCGCTGGTGAGGCTGCTTTTGATGGGCGCTGGTGAGGCTGCTTTTGATGGGTGCTGGTGAGGCTGCTTTTGATGAGCGCTGATGAGGCTGCATTGATGGGCACTGGTGAGGCTGCATTGATGGGCACTGGTGAGGCTGCATTGATGGGCGCTGGTAAGGCTGCATTGATGAGCGCTGGTGGACTGCATTTGATGGGCACTTCATTAAAAATGTGGGGTATACATGGGCAGGTCAAAGGGGGTGGAGCTGAGGGGGGGGGGCAAAATGAGGTTTCACCTAGGGTGTAAAAAATCCTTGTACCAGCCCCGGCCAAATCGCACCGCAATGGAGCACATTCTTGTGCGATTCTGGTGTGAATGAACCCTTGGTAATGAACTTTTCATTAGTTAAAGGGGAAACACTCAAGCCTTAAAATTCCCCAAAAAAGTGCAATAAAAAGCTTGAAGAAGCTATGACGTGAAAGGGAACACATAGCAGGGTAGTGCACTGTGGCATGCTGCTGGGTAAGGCTAAATGAGCTGACCACACTGGGCATATGTTCCTTTTATAGAGAAGGGAAGGGTCAGAGACCCCAGTCAGGTCTTCATAGCTGTCCCCTCTGGGTAGGTTCTCATCCTCAATAGTTGCCTTGATGACCACCATTATCAGCAAGACATAAAGCAAAGAAAAACATAATCTGATTTAGTTGTCACCTGAACAGGAAGTGAGGGGGGAGTGCGCTAATACACACCCAGAGAATCTCATCTCATCTACTGTTCTGTCTCCAAGAAGGAGAGTGAACGGCTACAGGTACTTCCAGCTCTCACCGGGAACACCGCCCTGTATCAGCACCTCTCCTCTAACATTCAGCGTGCACATGTCATTTAGAAGAGGGCGGGGCCTTGCGGTTACCAAGCCAACAATGCTTCGCAAACCAATCCTTAGTATTTCCTACTAAAGCTGTTGTGGAAGCTATGACTGACAGGAACCTTCACCAATCAGGGAGCAGCAGGGACAAAGAGGCAGGAAGTTGGGTGACTTGCGTACAGAAAGACCAATGGAAGGGCGGAAGCTTGGTAGGGTGGCCCAATGGGAATAGAGGGCGGTGTTGTTGGGGATACCGGCGGTTTAACTGACCGAGTGATAGTTGGTACAGGAAGAGGGAGAGAGGAGGTGAGTAGTGGGGCTTTGCTGGTCGTCTGTGTAGTCACTGTTGTAGGGATCTGCTTGTATTAGTCCTTGTCAGGTTCTTCCTCTCCCTACAGACTGAACTGTGACTGAATAGACTGGCCTATAAGCCTTCTACAGCCTAAAGAACTACAAATCCCATGCTGACCTATTCATGGCAATGCTGAGGGGAATATGGAGGCTCCCATTGCAGATCACGACTTTGCAAACTGTTGGTTGCCTGGCTGTCATTGTGATCCCCTGGCTTCACTACTTCCTGAGACAATGAGGAGAATTTACTAAAAGTGGGTGCAGCCGTGTGTGGAAACCGATCAGCTTCAAAATGGAAAACTAGAATTGCACCGGTATCTGTGCCGATAGCGAGTATTCGCACGCGTGCTCATGGAAATGCTCCAAAGCCTTTGCTGTTTGATGTGAGCCTGTGCAAAACAATCGCCTTGGTTCACACAGGAGCAAAGCAGGAATTGCATGGGATTCAGACAGGAAATCGCACCGCAATCCTGTTCAAATCTTGCATGTGATTCTTTGTAGTGCAATATGAGCCTATTAATTTTATATGGGCTAAACCGCTTACCGACCAGCCGCTGTCATTATACTGTGGTAGGTTGGCACGGCTGTGCGAATCGCCGTAGGTGTTATCTCAGCTTGCAGAGCTTGGATTCATTGAATGAGTTTACCAAAAATGTAAATATTGCAGAATATACAGTCGTCTCATGCTACATAACTAAGCTCCATTTCATGCTGAATAAACTAAATTATTAATGTATCTTAACCTCTTGACGTCCGCGCTATAGCCGAATGATGGCCACAGCGCAGACCTGAATTTCCGGGAGGCCGTCATAAAACGGCCTCCCCTGAGCATGCGCCCTGCGCGCGCTGTGATTACTGAGGCTCGGGTGATCACCGATCTGAGTCCCGGCCCCTTACCATGTGATCAGCTGTCAGCCAATGACAGCTGATCACATGATGTAAACAAAAGCTCAGTAATTGTTTTTTTTTTTTTTTTCTCACGCTTTCAGCGTGAGGAGAAAAAAAAAAAGCCAATCACCGGCTAATCTGCAAGGGACATCGGTCCCAAAGAGGCAATTATGCCTCATCTGTGCCACCTGCCAGTGCCACCTATCAGTGCTGCCTATCAGTGTAACCCATCGGTGCCCATCACTGCCACCTATCGGTGCCCATCAGTGCCTCTTTAGCGTACATCAATAAAGGAGAAAAATTACCTGTTTTAACATTTTTATAACAAAATATAAAAAATAAAAAAAAATTAAATTCCATTACATTTTTTTTAACCAAAAATGAAAACCGCAGAGGTGATCGAATACCACCAAAAGAAAGCTCTATTTGTGGGAAACAAATGATAAAAATTTCATTTGGGTACAGTGTTATATGACCGCACAATTGTCATTCAAAGTGCGTCAGCGTATGGTATATTTTTATATCAATGATTTTTTTTTTATGTCGCACGGTATTTGCGCATCGGTTTTTCAAACGCAGTTTTTTGGGAAACAAATACACTTTTCTTTTTTTTTTTTTCTTTTTTTATTTTAATGCAAAAAAAAAAATCCACAATGCATAAGCCAATTTTTTTTTGTAAAATATAAAAGATGGTGTCACGCTAAGTAAATAGATCCCAAAATGTCACACTTTAAAATATCACACACTCGCACAACGGCGACAAACGACATCAATTTTACTATCCATAGGCGACCCTTTAAAAGCCCTTACAGGTTACTACTTTAGATGTACAGAGGAGGTCTAGTGCTGGAATTACTGCCCATGATCTGACGTTCGCGGTGATACCTCATGTGTGGGACGATCGTACTTTGATCGCCCCCAAGAGTGATATTTTCCCAGTAGCTGTACAGTATACCCTGTTCCAGAACAACATTTATGATGAGTATGTGTTGGCGTTGTTTCCAGGTTCTAAGATGGATGAGGGTGAAGTAGCTGAAGCACGATGCGTGTTTAGAGGCATAGAACACATTCTGCGTATCCGAAACACTGATGATCACCTAGAAGTAGAAGTTGAAGATGCTCTCACAACCGACCAGTGGAGGGGCGAGTTTGATGCAGAATGTGAGTGTTATCGTGTAACAATAATGCATAGGTTCTTGTGTTTTGCATTTGCCTATAGTGTACTTTTTTTTTTTTTTTTTCCACATCCTTTTGGTGTAAATGGGTATCTCTGATCTTCATTTCTTTGCAGTTGTTGAAGATCTTACTCACAAGACCGGAAACTTCAAGCAGTATGCAATATTTTGTAACATGCTGCACTCTGCACTTGTTCAGGTAACATACTTTTATATATAATTTTGTTTTGGCAGTGCATGGTCACTTACCCAGGGCTTGACAAATCCCAGGCGCCAGGTTGCTATTGCGACCAGAAGTTCCAACCTGGTGCCTGGGCTGCCGACTGAATGCTCCCCACACCCTGTGTGCCCCTCCTGCTATGTATCCCGGGCTCCACTTGCCCATCTGCAGGCCCGCCGTAGCCGTTGCTGCTGGGTAGAGACGCGGGGAAGGAGAGCGGATGCACAGATAGATATTGTGAAGTGACATGTGATGCAGTGAACTGTGCATTGCATTACATTCAGTAGAGCACAGGGGAGACATGCAGGGTCTTTTAGATCCTGCATGTCTCGTTAAAGTAAACCTGTGGAAAAAAAAAAATCATCACTTTTAGTCCCTTTATGTGATGGGGGGGGGGGGTACGTTTAAAAAAAAATAAAAAAATGTAGTTGTAAAAAATTAAAGTTACCCCCTAAGCACATAAAATCCCTTCCCCCTCCAAAAATTTAGACCCCCACCCTCACATATACGCAGGTACAAACATGGGCGGCACAGTGGTCTAGTGGGTAGCACTCTCACCTAGCAGTAAGAAGGGTCGCTGGTTCGAATCCCAACCACAACACTACCTGCCTGGAGTTTGCATGTTCTCCCTGTGCCTGTGTGGGTTTTCTCTGGGTACTCCGGTTTCCTCCCACACTCCAAAGACATGCTGGTAGGTTAATTGGATCCTGTCTAAATTGCCCCTAGTATGTATGAATGTGAGTTAGGGAACTTAGATTGTAAGCTCCTTGAGGGTAGGGACTGATGTGAATGTACAATGAATATGTAAAGCGCTGCGTAAATTGGCGGTATAAGTACCTGAAAGAAATAAATAAAATAAAGAAATAAAGAAACGCACATGGCAGGGCACCTACGTTTGAAATCGTTGCTTGCGATATACATGTTGCATATCGCCGCACACGGAATGAGAGCATTAATTATTGCACCAGACCTCCTTCGCAAGGCTAAACTGATGACCTATAGGGGGCTTTTAAAGCGTTGTCTATGGAAAATATGGGGTACTGACATGTTTAAGGTTTGACATGTTTTGTATCTATTTACATGGTGCAACTTCGGCTTTTATATATTATCAAAAAATTGGGTAATTTATTGCATTTTTGTGCCCCCTAAAATGTACTATTAACCACTTCAGCCCCGGAAGATTTGGCTGCTGAATGACCGGGCCATTGTTTGCGATTCAGCACTGTGTCGCTTTAACTGACAATTGCGCGGTCGTGCAACGCTGTACCCAAACAAAATTGACGTCCTTTTTTCACCACAATTAGAACTTTCTCATGGTGGTATTTAACCGCTTCAGCCCCGGAAGAATTTACCCCCTTCCTGACCAGAGCGTTTTTTGCGATTCAGCACTGCGTCGCTTTAACTGACAATTGCGCGGTCGTACGACGTTGTACAAAAACAAAATTGACATCCTTTTTTTCCCACAAATTTCTTTTGGTGGTATTTGATCGTCTCTGCGGTTTTTATTTTTTGTGCTATAAACAAAAAAAGAGCGACAATTTTGAAAAAAAACACAATATTTTGTACTTTTTGCTATAATATCCCCATTTTTTTTTTTTAAAAAAAAAGCTAATTTTTTCTCAGTTTAGGCTGATATGTATTCTTCTTCATATTTTTGGTAAAAAAAATTGCAATAAGCGTATATTGATTGGTTTGCGCAAAAGTTATAGTGTCTACAAAATAGGGGATAGTTTTATAGCATTTTTATTTTTTATTTATTTTTTTACTAGTAATGGCGAACCATTGGCATTTAAAACGGCGATCAGTGCGATTAAAAATGTCACTGGCAGTGAAGGGGTTAACACTAGGGGGCGGTGAAGGGGTTAACTGTGTTCCCTGGGAGGTGATTCTAACTGAAGGGGGAGGGACTAACTACAGGAATTGACAGATTGTGGTTCCTAGCCAATAGGAACACACGATCTGTCACTCCTGTCAGAACAGGGAAGTGTGTGTTTACACACACTCATCCCTGTTCTGTGTCTCCTGGTCACGATCGCTCGTGGCCAATGGTCATCGCTACAGTCGGCCGTGAGCATCGGCACCCCCACTATGCAGCGGGCACACGCGCGTTTGCTATCCGGACCCCGCGAGCCAACGTATAGCTACGTGGTTTCGCGCAGGGGAGCCAACCTGCCGCAGTATAACTGCGGCGGCTGGTCCGGAAGCGGTTAATCGCCTCTGCGGTTTTTATTTTTTGTGCTATAAACAAAAAAAGAGCGACAATTTTGAAAAAAACACAATATTTTGTACTTTTTGCTATAATATCCCCATTTTTTTTTTTTTTTTTTTTTTAAAAAGGAAATTTTTTCTCGGTTTAGGCCGATATGTATTCTTCTACATATTTTTGGTAAAAAAAATCGCAATAAGCGTATATTGATTGGTTTGCGCAAAAGTTATAGCGTCTACAAAGTAGGGGATAGATTTATAGCATTTTTATTATTATTTTTTTTTACTAGTAATGGCTGCGATTTTTATCGGGACTGCGACATTATGGCGGACACATCAGACAATTTCGACACATTTTTGGGACCATTGGCATTTATACAGCGATCAGTGCTATAAAAATGCACTGATTACTGTAAAAATGTCACTGGTAGGGAAGGGGTTAACATTAGGGGATGATCAAGGTGTTAACTGTGTTCCCTGTGTGTGTTTCTAACTGTAGGGGGAGGGGACTGACTAGAGGGGATGACAGATCGTGGTTCCTAGCTATGAGGAACTCGCGATCTGTCACTCCTCACAGAACAGGGATTTGTGAGTTTACACACACATGTCCCTATTCTGCCTCTTGTGCCCGCAATCGCTCGGGGTCGGCCACGAGCATTGGCACCCCTGCAGTGCAGCGGGCGCGTGCACACGCCTGCTATCCCGATCCCGCGAGCCGACGTATAGCTACGGCGATTCGTGGGATCGTGCCAACCTGCCGCCATATAATGACGGCGTCTGATCGGCAAGCGGTTAGTGTGTGTTGTGTTGGGGTTTTTTTTCTTTTTTACTGAAATGTTGTTTTTCCTAGACCTTTGCGGTAACATTGTGTGACATAAAAAATTGGAACTATCGCTATTTTATTCTCTAGGGTGTCTGTTTTCAGAAAATATATAATGTCTAGGGGTTTATTTAATCTTCAGGCATAATTTTTTTTTAAAATGTGTGCAAAAAAAGCACAAATGGCTCTGTGTGTGAAAGGGTTAAAATAGAAGTTCACTTTCGGGGACATGTTAAATCTGTAAAATTTGTTAGTTAAAGTGGTTGTAAAGTCAGAAGGTTTTTTTTTTTTTTTTTTTTATCTGAATGCATTCTATGCTTTCAGATAAAAAGCCCTCTGTGTGCAGCAGCCCCCGCCCCTCTAATACTTACCTGAGGTGCCTCGTCCAGCAGTGTTGTAGGAATGTCCCCTCCTCATTGGCTGAGACTGCTTGCTATGGGGCACCCAACAGGAGGGAGGGGCCAGGAGAGTAAGGCTGGATTCACACCTATGCATTTTTAGTGCTTTTTGCATTTTGCAGAATTGCACTACAATCCATTCACCATGGTTTCCTATGGTACACGTTCTGTAGTGCAAATCTGCAAAATGCATAGGTGTGAATCCAGCTTTAAAGAGGGACCCGAGAAGAGGAGGATCCTGGCTGCTCTGTGCAAATTCACTGCACAGAGGAGATGAGTAATTGCCAGACCATTGTTCATAATTTTTACTGATTGGAATGGTTCCAGGTGATTAGAGAAAAGCCAATGTTACACCAATATTTAAAAAGGGCCCAAAATACATCCCTGGGAATTACAGACCAGTTAGCCTAACATCAATAGTATGTAAACTCTTGGAGGGGATAATAAGGGACTATATACAAGATTTTAGTAATGAGAACGGTATTATTAGCAGTAATCGGCATGGATTCATGAAGAATCGTTCTTGCCAAACCAATCTATTAACCTTCTATAAGGAGGTGAGCTGCCATCTAGATAAAGGAAGGCCCGTAGACGTGGTGTATCTGGATTTTGCAAAAGCATTTGACACAGTTCCCCATGAACATTTACAGTGTACAAAATAGGGTCCATTGGCATGGACTATAGGGTGAGTACATGGATTGAAAACTGGCCACAAGGGTGAGTTCAGAGGGTGGTGATAAATGGGGAGTACTCAGAATGGTCAGGGGTGGGTAGTGGGGTCCCCCAGGGTTCTGTGCTGGGACCAATCCTATTTAATTTGCTCATAAAAGATCTGGAGGATGGGATAAACAGTTCAATCTCTGTATTTACGGACGATACTAAGCTAAGCAGGGCAATAACTTCTCTGCAGGATGTGGAAACCTTGCAAAAAGATCTGAACAAATTAATGGGGTGGGCAACTACCTGGCAAATGAGGTTCGATGTAGAAAAATGTAAAATAATGCATTTGGGTGGCAAAAATATGAATGCAATCTATACACTGGGGGGAGAACCTCTGGGGGAATCTAGGATGGAAAAGGACCTGGGGGTCCTAGTAGATGATAGGCTCAGCAATGGCATGCAATGCCAAGCTGCTGCTAACAAAGCAAACAGATTATCGGCATGCATTAAAAAGAGGATCAACTCCAGAGATAAAACAATAATTCTCCCGCTCTGCAAGACTCTAGTCCGGCCGCACCTAGAGTATGTTGTCCAGTTCTGGGCTCCAGTCCTCAGGAAGGATGTACTGGAAATGGAGCGAGTACAAAGAAGGGCAACAAAGCTAATAAAGGGTCTGGAGGATATTAGTTATGAGGAAAGGTTGTGAGCACTGAACTTATTCTCTCTGGAGAAGAGACACTTGAGAGGGGATATGATTTCAATATACAAATACCACACTGGTGACCTCACAATAGGGATAAAACTTTTTCGCCGAAGGAAGTTTAACAAGACTCGTGGCCACTCATTAAAATTAGAAGAAAAGAGGCTTAACCTTAAACTACGTAGAGGGTTCTTTACTGTAAGAGCGGCAAGGATGTGGAATTCCCTTCCACAGACGGTGGTCTCAGCGGGGAGCATCGATAGTTTCAAGAAACTATTAGATAAGCACCTGAACGACCACAACATACAGGGATATGCAAGGTAATACTGACATATAATCACACACATAGGTTATACTTGTGTCTTTTTTCGACCTCACCTACTATGTCACTATGAGTATAACATGTTTGTTATATTTGATTAAAAAAAAAAAGACTTTACAATCACTTTAAAACTTTTACTCCTGCAACAGCAGACGTAGTACAACAAAAGGAATATGGCTATGCTATTTGAGGCAGACTTCCTGGGAGCTTGAATCCCCTTAAGGCTATGTTTCCGCTATTGCATCCCCAAAGTCGCGCGATTTACACTACGACTTTGCTATGCGATTTTTGATGTCATGCGACTGGTGAAAACAAGTCGCACTGAAGTCGGAACAAAATAGTGCAAAAACCTCTTTTGGAGTCGCTGCGACTTGAGTCACACCAATAAGAACGGGGACCATTGAAATACACGTGTTTTGACTTGTCCTGCAACTTCACATGTGTCAAGTCGCACAACAACTCGCAGTAGTGGAAACAGAGCCTCATGGTTTGTTTCACAACCATAGAGTGAGTCCTTGACTAGCAGCTGCATCAAAAAAAAGCTGCAGTGGTATTTCAGAATCCATGATTAGGCATCGCACTCAAATCTCTTGCTTAATGAAACACAGATTAACACTGTAAAGAGTACAATTTAATCTGTTACTTGCCTGAGAATTTGCCACCAACAAAAATGAAAGCCTAATGCCAGGCCTTAGATGGTTCAAATCTCAGCTGGTTCAGCAGAAACCAACTTAGATTCGAATCATGTATGGGCAGGCTGATTGAACCCAAGTTGATTGATTGATCAACTTGGGTAAACCAGCCTGTCTAGCAGCAATCATAGTGTTTTTTTTCCTGGCGGGGATGGCTCGCCCCACCCCACCGCCAGGAGAACACAGTGACTCCGCAGGCGGGATTGAGCCCGTGGTTGCAGGAAAGAAAAGTTCTCCATCTATGGCCGGCTTTAGACATGAAGGTGTACTAGTGACATTACTTTCAGAGTAATGTTACTACTGATAAGATCCTTCAGCTGCTGCTTAAGAAGTCATGTATTTTTAAAACTGAATTTTTCCATGCAGATTTTCCATTTGTTTATCCTAGACCAGTGAATCAGTAACACTTGACCTCCTGACCTATGCTGACCTGGAGTTACTACGCCATAGAAAGGCTGGTGGGGCTCAGCGCCAGCCCCCCCCATCCAAAAGCTCAGCACTGAGTTCCAAGCGGTACCTTATACTCATCTACTCCGTAGAGTTTGACAGGTGATTCTTGTTGCCATTTCTGTGTCATTAAGGTTTACTAAAAAGAAATCCCCTTCACTGATTAGTTTATATTTACAGAATACATTATCCTCTACCTCTGCCCTATGTTGGTAAACCAGACCCTGTCTATTTGCGGCAAGTGATTAGAGGGCTCAAGGAGGAGCTGGCTGCTCTAAAACTAGCACCCAGCGAAGGGAACAGAGAGGCTGAAATCCGACATCTACGTGAAGAGTGAGTACTGCAGTAACTCTGATGGACAACAGCAGTCTGTTTTACAAGTTCTTTCCTGTTCTCTAATTGTTGGCACTGCCTTTGATCTACAGGCTGCAAAGGGTGATTGAGGAGAAAGGAGAGGCTGAGCTTGCTTTACAGAGACTACAAGACATTGAAATCCCCAATGGAAAGGAAGTCAGCCACACGAGAATCCTAAAGAGGGCAGTACAGACCTTGGAGTCAGAGCTACAAAAAGAGCGAAGCCGGAATCAGCGACTCTCCAATAAGAGGAGGGAGGAATGCCGCCAGCTAACAGAGCAGGTAAAGATCACAGTATTTTTATTTTGTAATAGTATATTCAGTCTGCTCTTAAAATATTTTTTTATTATGAAAATTGTGTAAAGATTATTTTCCTTCTCCTAAAAGCCACTATTGTGTTTTTTTTTTGTTTTTGTTTTTTTTTAATAGTTGCTATAAAACTGTAGGGGTGCTTTCCCTAGAGCAGGAAAACCTGTAGGGGTGCTTTCCCTAGAGCCTGCAGATTTTGAGGGCCATTTCTAAATCCAGAAGTTCACAATATTTGCCACCTGTCAACATAGCTGCTAGATTTCCTGTTTCTGCCTTGAGTTTTCCTTAGCAGCCAGGGGGACCCCTTTTCAAGTACAGTAGTCCAGGGGAATATCTAAGTAAAGCACTGTCTGCAGATTTCGCATACGACCTAGAAAGAAAGCAATAAAATCATTTTCTAGTAGTTAGGAAGGGTCAGAGCAGACAACATTTAAAACCTGGTTGGAGTGGGCTTCAATGTGCACAGTATGCCAAGCCAGAAAGATTGGATCAGGTAGGTGTTTTATTATGAGTTCTGTGGATTCGATTTTTTTTTTAACCACTTCACGCAAATCGCCGTACCCGTAAGTCGGTACTTTGACGCTAAATACTGCTGTTATGGCAGCAGCTAGCTGCCATAACCCCGTTATTTTCAGGAACAGCGTGCATTTCCCTTTAAGGTAAAAGTGGTCTCTGCGACGGATTCATCGCAAGATCACTTTTATTGGTGGCAGAAGAGGGGCGCCCTCCCGCCGCACTCCGGTCATCTCCGCCGCTTACCGGAGCCGTCGGTAGCGGCGGAGACCATCGCATCCTCTCCCCTCACTGCCTGGATGCCGAGTGAGGGAAAGATGGTCCCCGCTCGGCTTCATAGCATTGGAGGGCAGAAGCGACGTCAAACGTTATTTCCGCCCAATGCTCATAAAGAAGAAATTGTTGTTTGTTTGTTTTTGTTTTGTTTTTTGTTTTTTTTTCTTTTCTTTTTTCATTTTAGTGTAAATTTGAGATCTGAGGTCTTTTTTGACCCCAGATCTCACATTTAAGAGGTCCCGTCATGCTTTTTTTTTTTTTTTTTTTTTTTTTTTTAATTACAAGTGATGTTTACATTTCTTGTAATAGAAATAAAAGTGACCCACATTTATTTATTTATTTATTTATTTATTTATTTATTTTTAAAGGACAGTATAAAAATAAAAGGTAAAATAAATAAGAAAAAAAAAAACATTTTTTTTTAAAGCACCTCGTCCCTCCGAGCTCAGGCACAGAAGCAAACGCATACGTAAGTCGCGCCTGCATATGAAAACAGTGTTCAAACCACACATGTGAGGTATTGCCGTGATTGTTAGAGTGAGAGCAATAATTCTATCTCTAGACCTCCTCTGTAACTCCAAACTGGTAACCTGTAGAAATTTTTAAATGTCGCCAATGTAGATTTTTAAGTGCCAAGGTTTGTCGCCATTCTACAAGCGAGCGCAATTTTGAAGCTTGACATGTTGGGTATTAATTTACTTGGCTTAACATTATCTTTCACAATATAGAAAAAAATTGGGCTAACTTTTACTGTTATCTTATTTTTTTAACTCAAAAAATTGTAGTTTTTTCCCAAACAATTTGCGCTTGTGATGTGTGCAGCTAAGAGAGGAAATATTGCCGTATGAGTTTCTGGCCTCTGCACCTACTGACTATCTGCCTGTGTCCCTGATTTAGCTGGAAGAAGCACGAGCGTTGGAACGGACCCTTCGTTTGAAAGTAAAGAGTCTGACCACGGAGCTAGCTATGTACAAAAGAGGGTGAGGAAACCTATTTGAAAACATTTTAGTTTCTTCTTGTTAGAGGTCCATCAAATTAAAATCTTGCTACCGAAAACGAAAATAACAGTTTAAAAATTTTTTATATTTATAATTATTATCATAAATTTAAATTTAATATGAATTTATTGTTGGACATTATCGGCACCTTTTAGCGTAAGAAAAGCTCAAGAAAAATACATCCCTTTAAATTCTATGTATGTCTTCACACTGGTCCATTGCGTTTCCGTTTTGGTATTAAAAATCTTGCTTGCTGCATCTTTGTTCAGTTAAAAAAAAAAAGTGCGCCAAAAACACATTTTCCAGTTCCCAGCAATCTTCTATGCCACAACATCCGGAAAGAAACCCCTGATGAGATATTCCACTTGATCTTTTCCATGCCTGAGGGTCACTCTGTGGCCACTACTGTCTGGTGAGCGCTTTGACATATCACTTCGGGTGAAGCACGAATTGTACAGCATTTGCACTTTATTGTCATGTGGTGATTGGAGTATATTTAAGAAGATTGCGTTTTTTTGTTTCATAACAGTATGAGACAAATTATGAACTTTTTTTGCACTATATTCACTTTAATTGGCATTTACATGATTTAATTTTTTATTGAATTATACACAGTTGCACTTTGTTACATTATTGAGTTAACACGATTATTTAATTATTTGGATATTGCACTACTGATGCGCCCTTCACTGTCTGTATATATTTATTTGCTATCCTTGTTGTGGGACCTTCCCTCCCCATCACCTTCTCAGTTTTCCCCAAGGTCTCTTCTCGGCCAGAGTTGAAGCAACTATCCCCTTGAGCTCAGAGGCTATAGTGGAGGCCTCCCTTACTCACATTTGGAGGGGTAACAACCTAGGGGGTGTCTGCTGAAGTCTAATTTCATACAATCTGCTACATTTTGCCTATGTATAAATCTACAGCAAGGGAGTAGATGGTTTAGAGATAAACCTTTTGGCTTCTGAGGCCTGACCAGGGTATCTTTTTTTTTTTTTTTTTTTTTTGCATTGAAGGAGGCTCTGAGAGCTTCATATTTACTTTATTTCTTATGCTATTTTACAGGCGTGTCACACCAACTGGCCCATCACCACAGAGCCGTTCCAGTTCTGCTGGCCGGGGTCCTATTCAACGCACTAACTCTCGTGGAGAGGTTGGCATTCGAAGAGATAGGTCCACATCCCGGGAACGAAGTGCACTGAGCTCCGGAGAAGGAAGGACTAGGCAGCCAAGGTTATCACCTTCTCCAGTGGGTAAGCTTTGCCTTCCTTTGATTGCCATAAAACTATGTGCATTTGGCAGAGATGCAGTCACATCCAATATACTCTGAACTAGGATTTTAGCGGCACATCTAACTCCACTATTTCCTGCATATTCCTCCTCCACTTGAAAGCTACATTTGACCTTTGAATCTATGTGTGGGGAACAAGGCCCAGTTAGACATGCCCTCTCTGTGTTAAACGCTCTGCTTATTGGCAGAGATGAGACACAACCCTTGTCATTTCTACAGAAATGGGAAAGGGAATAACAACTGTTCTTCACACAAGAACAGGGGGAATGGATATTATACTTAAATAATACATTTTATACCAGCATTCAGGAAACTGGTTATAGGTTCCTAAGAAGGTGGTATAGGGTCCCTAACATCCTGCATTCCTTCTCTACGACATGCTGGCGCTGTGGGTCCTTGTCCCGGGCTTTCTGAGTTCTGGAATGATGTGAAAATCATCACCCAAAAATTCACAAACTTTCATGTCCCTGATGAACCTGCCTTCTACCTACTCTACCACAACAGAAACCATTCCACCAGACCATGTGTCTCAGCACTTTGGGGTAAGCAGGAACCCCCTAGGAGAAGGCAAAATTTTGAGAGGTGGAGGTCTACATGAACAACATGAAGGGGGGGGCGTCGCCCTTTTAAAAAAAAAAGAACTTAAATTAATTAGCAAGGCCCCAATAAAAAGTAGAGGTGGCTAGGAGAAAACTTTAATACAACTAACGTCACTGTAAAAATATAAACTTGACCTACCTGAAAGCGGACCTTCAGTAATTATTTTCAGCTTTCCATTTATTAAATCTTCTGCCCTTGTTGTTTCATTTTGGATAGTAAAACATTTTTTTTTCCTGCCAGTAAATGCCTTATACAGCCCACTTTCTGTTTCTTTTCTCGTAAAAAGCCTAGGCTTATGACATCATGCACAGCGCTCCCTCTCTCACTCTTGTGAGAGTTTGCCAGGAAGGGAGGGGGGATGAGTCATAAGAGGGCCAATGAGAGCTGCAGAGCTGGAGGTGTGTCTTTGTGTAAATCCAGGAAGTGAACAGGCAGCAGCTTTCGGCTGCCCACAGTTAAAATGGATGCAGCCAGACTTAGTGGAGGGAGAGTTATGCAGCATATTTGGCAAGTACAGAATCACAGTATATATAAAATAATATGCAAAGTGGTTGGAGGGAAGCTTCAGAATGGCAAAGATGTTTTTTATTACAAATTATGTGAGCAGACTACAGTTCCTCCTTTAAAAGTTAGCTTTAGTGAGAAACTTTTCATTCACATTTTGTTTTATGTCTGGATAGTAATTGGTCACCTCAAGTCTGAGTCCATCATGTACAGAGTTCAGTAGGATGATGAAGGGCAGTGTACAGAGGTCTTGCAGCATATGGGGTCATTAGTATGTTGGGCAGATTATAGGAGACAGCAGGGTGGAGGACAGTAGTGCAATTGTACAGGGCTCAGCAGAGCGGAGAACATTAGGGCAGTGTACAGGGCTTGGCAAGGGAATGCCTCCACTGCCTGTGATTGGCTCTTGGCTTTGACAGCTTCCCACCTGAGCTCATCCCTGAGATCTACCTGTCTATTAGTGGTTCACACATCATAGTGAAATGAAACTTATGGAGGGCCTCTCCTTTTTACTGTTCAGGGCACAGAAGAAGTTTTTTTGTCAGAGATGGTTCTACTGGAACAGCAGCAGCAGAGTGCACAGTGAGGCTGTAACAACTCCCCGCCCCCCTTCCAATCACTCATTCCCCTCATGACTCCTCTGTTACCTCTCTCCCTTCAACAAACCCCCATGTCAAGTTTTCATGAATGACCCCATCTATGACTACTGCTCCCCTTTTTGACCTTACATATTTCTAGTTCATATCCATGTTAAGAACCAGCTTTTGTTCCAACCGGGAAGACATTGTCAAGGAAGCCTGCTACCTTAGTACCTGGGAGTACCTTAGTGCCTCTAGTACCTGGGAGTAACATTTAGTACCTGGGAGTACCTCTAGTGACTAGAGTACCTTTTGGTACCTGAGAAATACCGTTAGTTCCAGGGAGCATCTTTAGTAACTGGGAGTGCCTTTAGTACCTGGGAGTGCTGAGAGTACCTGGAGTAACAGAGTACCTCAGTATCCTTACTTCCTAGGAGGTAAAGTGACACTGAGTGCTGAATGTGGCGTGGGATGCTGTGAGGTAATTGGAGTAGCTGTAGTACCAGGGGAGAGCAGAGTAGAGTACCAATAGCAAGTCCTTAATTATTATCCCAATTAGAATATTGGGAAATGTCCAACAGGATTGGTGATGCCACTCAGTGCACATCCTGCTCCATGTATACGTTCCTTGATGAACCAATCAAGGGCGAAATACTGCTGTGCAAGATGTCAGCTAGTTGTTTCTCTGGAAGCCCAGATCATGGATCTAAAAAAAAAACGTGGCAACACTGCGCAGCATCAACAACCTAGAAAGGAATTTGGACATTACCCAGCAGGTGCTGGTGGGGGCCAGCGCAGAGGAGTTTAGAAGCACAGGAGCCAGAAGTAGGTAGCTGGGTGACATCTAGAAAGGGGGGGAAGAGTGCTAGGGAGGCTTGTCCTGAGTTGGTACACCCCAACAAATGTGCCAAGTTGCATAATGCCGGGGATATAAGCTCAGGGGTGGCTGTTCTAGAGCAGGCACTCTCCCCTAGCTGCTAGGGGAGAGACAGTTCCGGTAAGGAGGGGGGAACGGTTAGACAGGTACTGGTAGTAGGGGGACTCAATTATAAGGACGACAGAGAGGGCAATCTGTCAAAAAGACCGTGGTCGCCAAACAGTATGTTGTTTCCCGGGCGCTCGGGTTTGGCACATCGCGGATCGAGCGGACAGATTATTGGGTGTGGCTGGGGAGGACCCAGCTGTCATGGTACACGTTGGCACCAATGACAAAATGAGAAGAAGGTGGAGAGTCCTTAAAAATTATTTCAGGGACCTAGGGAATAAATTGAGAGGGACCTCCAAAGTGGTTTTCTTGGAAATACTACCTGTTCTTCGAGCCACACCAGAGAGGTAGCAGGAGATTTGGGAACTGAACAAATGGCTGAGGAACTAATGTAGGAAAGAGGGGTTCGGTTCCTGGAGAACCGGGCTGACTTTGCAGTTGGTTACTGGCTCTTTAGTAAGGATGGGCTGCACCTTAATGGGAATGGTACAGCTCTATTGGGAAGAAAGATGTCCACAAAGTTGGAGGGGATTTGTGTGTGTGTGGGGGGGGGGGTTTAGAAGTAGCAATAACCAGCAGTGAGCATAGGACAGAGGGGAATAGTGGAGACACTAGTGATGATATATCCATAACATCTAATCCTGGGAATTGGGGTTGTCCCGATACTAGTATCGGTATCGGCACCGATACCGAGCATTTGCCCAAGTACTTGTACTCGGGCAAATGCTCCCGATGCTTCCCCCGATACCTGGAAGACTGCCGTGATCGGTGCGTGGGGGAGTTACAAGATTCTCCCCCAGCGGCTTTCACCAGCTTTAGTGACATACAGCTGTGATCGCTCACAGCTGACTGTCACTGCATCCTCCTCCGTGCCCCCTCCTTTCCTCTGTGCCTCTCCGCTGTCCTCTTCGTTCCTCTCTCCTTATCTGTCCCCCTCCGTTCTGCTCTCCTTATCTGTCCCCCTCCGTTCTGCTCTCCTTATCTGTCCCCCTCCGTTCTGCTCTCCTTATCTGTCCCCTGCATTCCTCTCTCCTTATCTGTCCCCCTCCGTTCTGCTCTCCTTATCTGTCCCCCTCCGTTCTGCTCTCCTTATCTGTCCCCTGCATTCCTCTCTCCTTATCTGTCCCCTCCGTTCTCCCCCTCCGTTCCTCCGTCCCCCTCCTCCTTCCTTTGTGTATGGAGAGAGTCAGCTGACTCTGTCCATTCACATAACTGAAACATTGTAATCTCCTGTGATTACAATGTGTCAGTTTATGAATGGAGAGAAGCCGCTGTCTTCTCTCCATTGATTCTCAGTGCAGCTGACGCTGCAGAGAAAGGGACTGGGGAATCTCTATCCTCTGTCTCTTTCTCTGTCTCAAGGGGGAGATATCAGAGGTCTGTTAAGACCCCTGATATCTCACCAAAGCCCCCCAAAAGGGCTGATTAAAAAAAAAAAAACAAAGAATAAAAAAATATTATTGGAAAAAATAAAAATTGTAAAAAAAAAACACACACACACATACAACGTTCACCCCCCCCCCCCCAAAAAAAATAGCAAAAAAAAACCACTGTCACATGACATTAAAAAAAAGTATCGGTAATCGGTATCGGCGAGTACTTGAAAAAAAGTATCGGTACTTGTACTCGGTCCTAAAAAAGTGGTATCGGGACAACCCTACTGGGAATTATGGGTTACCAAATCAAAAACTAGGTCTGAGAAACCATATTGAAAAAAATATGCACCAATACAAAATTCAGGGGAATGTTCACAAATGCCAGGAGCCTAGTCAAAAAAATGGAGGAATGGGACGTGCTACTACAAAAGGAGGCTGTGGACTTGATGGGAATATCAGAAACTTGGTTTGACAGCTCACATGACTGACTGGCAAACATCCAGGGGTATTCCTTGTATCGGAGGGACAGGAAGGGTAGGAGAAGGGGAGGGGTGTGTCTATATATCAAGAATGATTTAAGGGTAGAAGAGCAGAATGACCTCAGTGATGGGGCATGGGGGGGAGGTGGAGTCCGTATTGGTGGAACTCCAAAGGGTGGAAGTAAGCGGGAAATTACTAGTGCAGGTATGTTACAGGCCCCCTAACCTGAGGGATGAGGTGGAGTTGGAGCTCCTTTCACAATTTTGAAATGGCAGCTAGACAGGCAAATGTCATCATAATGGGGGACTTCAACTATCCCGACATTGACTGGGCGGAAGGGACAGCCCACTCATTAAAGGCCCACCCTTTCTTAAATGTTCTACAGGACAGCTTCATGTCCCAATTGGTGGGGCTGCTGCATCACAGGAGGTTTTTCACCTTAATGCATAGAATGCATTAAGGTGAAAAAACTTGAGGGTTTTACAACCCTTTTAAGCTGCGTAAGGAATTTTTCACTGTCGGGGTGGTAAGGATGTGGAACCCTCTTCCACAATCGGTGGTGTCGGCAGGAAGTATGGATAGTTTTAAGACTCTTGAACGTGCATCTTGGCGAAAACAATATACGGGGATATGGGAAATGATTTTCCCAAACACACACACACACCTACACACACAGGTTGAACTGGATGGACTGTTGTCTTTATTCAACCTTACCAACTATGTTACTATGATATTGTATTGACACTGTACCATGACTAGAGCATTAGTCCAAAGGAAAACTTGCATACTTCTTGCTGTCTACTTTAAATTAAAGCATTTATGAAAAATATATAGACTCTGTTCAAGTATTTAATCTACATTTCTTAATTTGTGCTATCCTTTAGCTATCCGCCCTCCACGGTTTGATCCTACAGCTTACATCCGAGACAGAGACCGTAAACAGAAGGATGTTAGCCTAAAGAAGTGAGTAACTACACTTACAATTGTTCGTCTACCTTTTGGGCCTTGTTCACACAGGTGTTGTGTGTCCTTATGCCTGTCTGAATTTGGGGTGGCTCTTTATAGAGCTATTTAACTCGGCACTTACCAGTGCTCATCTTTTGTGGTATATATTTACCTATTAAATTTGATTTATTGGAGCCCACGTGGAAAGAACTTGAAAGTATTGTGCAAATTTTCTCAGTCACACAAGCGTATGCTTCACTTCTGCATCCAAGTCCTACTAAAATGAATCAGCCAGCTTTACCCCTACTTCCCTTTAATTATGTCCCTTTTAAGTCGTATATAGATATATCTGTATATATTCATTTTTACTGACCTTTTTAGTGGGTATAGGTGTGTAGCAAAATACATGTGTATTACAAATATCAAATCTATCAATAAAGAGTTCAGTAGGCTTCTAAACTGTTTAAACACTTATTGCAGAGGTCGACGAGCATTGGCATCCCCATCTAGTATGAGAGGACAGAGGCGCAGTTCGTCAGGTGGGTCACATTTTACATCTTAATACTTTTTGTATGCTTTTGTTTAGAGCAGCCTTTTTCAACCAGGGTGCCTTGGCAAAATGCCTAAAAATGTATCAAAAATTGTATACAACAGAACTCCGCTCACCCCACCATATGTCCGATCCCCGTTAGGAGATCACACGCGGTCCGCTACAGTAGTCCCTCTAGGAGTCCCCCGCCCTCCCCGGCAGTCGCAGTGCCCCCTCCCCTCCCACCTGTGCACCTCACTCTGAGCCACCAGTAGATCCCATCCTCCAGGGGCAGCAGTGAGCACTCTCCAATCTCGGCACACTCTGTACTGCACTCTCTGTTAGGACAGTCATTAAGCTCTCTATACTGCACTCTCAAGTCTGAGCACTCTCTCGCTATATTGCGCTCTTAATAGAACTCTATTCTGCTCTCCCCAGCAGAAATAGCTTGATCCTTTCTTGTCTCTCCCAGCGCTCTGTCCATCTCTGGTGCAGCTCTGACAGTACATATTTAGATTGTTATGGTCTGACTCCCCGGGCACATGTCTCCCTGTCCTTCTTCTTCTCCTCTTGGTATAGAATTTCCCATTGGTCCCGGCGCTCACCTCTGACAGTTCATTTTTCAGCCCTTGTCCTATCAGGGTGTCTCTCACTCCCCTATTCCGGCCCCCACCTTTACTTTCTCCATTAGTCTCCAGTCACTCCGGCGGCCCCTTCTTGACTCTTTCCCTGCAGTTGAGAGTCCTCTGCAGAGGATCAGCCATTCCTCCCCAGTGCCCTTAGCACTCGCAGCGACTGCCAAGGTGGCGGAGGGCTCCATGCTGCAGTCAGTGCTCCAAACTACGGGGTTCCTCTCCCCGCTGTACATACTTGGAATATTTCTGAGGTGATAGACCACCTCCTCCCATCCGTGAGGCGGGCTCTACCCTACTGCGATACGGCTCTATCAGTGGCTGTCTCAGCGGACCAATCCCAGGCGGCCCGGCTAGAGGTCATGTGACCCAGGTAGCGATCCGGCGACATACCTCCCACAAAGAGGGCTCTGCGTGCCAGCTGACATAGACCATCTTCCGCACCGCCAGCTCTCACCGCTGTCAGTCTACAATGACCGGGAAGACTTCCCTGCAGTAGAGCAATCTGAAAGCGAGGCTTGAAGAGCGCAGTGTGGAAGGGATGATGTTGATGGTGGTGCAGAAGATGGTCTATGTGGACAGCTTTACCCCAGATTCCTGCATACTTAGATGTGCCTGTTTTTAACATCAACCATGTGAGTTGCTAAATGTTGTAACTTCATTAAATGTAACCATATTGCTACACTTAGAGGCGCCGCTTCTCTTTTATACTCAGTTGTGACGTGAAGCTACTTGCATATCAAGACATCCCTTGTTTATCAAGTCAAAATTTATATAAAGAATTTTTCTTGTCTTGCAAAACGCTCTCAAACCAAGTTACTCTCAATCCAAGGTTTTACTGTTTTTGCTTTGGAAGAATAAATTGCCTCTAACGTTGGGTGTCCTACATGTGGTTGTTGCTGCATTGTGTAAAACTATTAGAATTGTTTTTTTCCATTTTAGAATGGGGTGCCTTGAGACTGTCCATAACTTTTAAAGGGTGTCTTGACTGGAAAAAAAGGTTGAGAAACACTGGTTTAGAGTTTCATTATACTATGCATCTAGATAAGTAGCACTTGACCTTATTAATGCTGTTTTATATAAGCATGACTTTGTTACCTATATATGTTTCATTTCTAAAATAGCTGAGAGTCTTCAAAGTCATCGATCCTATCAAAGCTCTGGAGATGAAATGGAATATGTCAATCCATTACCCAGCAGGTAAAGTTATATACTGGGCCTATAGTTCAGTAAGCAGTTAAAGGGGGCCTAATAGATTGAATCTACCTGTACAGTGCAGTATTAAAATATTGTGAAATTAAAACTAAAGCTTGTATTTACTGAGTATGCAACTCCTACTTCTGCCTGGGCCAAGATTAAAGTTGTTTTCTTAAAGTGACTCAGACAAGAAGGCTTTGATGTGGGGAGGCGAAAGAACCCTAATGGCCCGCACACACGGTCCGAAAATCGCACGAAAAATACAGATTTTGAAGCAATCGTATGCTAATCTGATCATTTAGTACACAGCTTTCGATAGCCAATCACGACAGTTCATCCGCTATTATCCCATCGGACAAGCAGGACATTTTTTCTCGTACGATACCAGATCTTACGATTTTCCGTTAATCAGTACAGTTGTCCAAAATTACAATACAAATACATTATAACACAGTACATCACTTCTGAATTTTTATTCTGTCTTCTGAGAATTTTTGCAACTTTAGTAACCTATTCAATTTCTACTTGCGACTAGCAAGCGAAAAAATTTGGACGATCGGTCGTCCGATTTTCGGATCGTGTGTACAGGGCATAAGACTTTACTTATTGATATATTGTATATGTAAATAGTGTTTTGTTTTTTGGGGGGTATTTTACTCCAGCTTTGCATGTGTACTGACAAGTCAAACAAATAATGTTTTGGTCTGTTTGTAAACCTGAGAGGGCTGATAATTTGCAAATTAGTTGGTACAAGACCAGACATCTATGCAGGGCAAAGCAACATATTTGAATTAAATCCCCCAACCCCCCCCCCCCCCAACTAAAAAAAAATCTCAAGCTTTGAACATTTCATGGAGCACTGTTCAATCCATCATCCGAAAATGGAAAGAGTATGGCACAACTGCAAACTTACCAAGACATGGCCGTCCACCTAAACTGACAGGCCGGACAAGGAGAGCATTAATCAGAGAAGCAGCCAAGAGGCCCATGGTAACTCTGGAGGAGCTGCAGAGATCAACAGCTCAGGTGGGAGAATCTGTCCACAGGACAACTATTAGTCGTGCACTCCACAAATCTGGCCTTTATGGAAGAGTGGCAAGAAGAAAGCCATTGTTTGGGGGGAAAAAAAGCCATAAGGAGTCTTGTTTGTTAGAAGCCACGTGGGGGACACAGAAAATGCGGAAGAAGGTGCTCTGGTCAGATGAGACCAAATTGAACTTTTTGGCCTAAAAGCAGAACACTATGTGTGGCCGAAAACGAATACTGCACCTCACTCTGAACACACCAGCCCCACCGTGAAACATCGTGGTGGCAGAATTATGTTGTGGGGATGCCTTTCTTCAGCAGAAACGGGGAAGCTGGTCAGAGTTAATGGGAAGATGGATGGAGCCAAATACAGGGCAATCTGTTAGAGTCTGCAAAAGACTTGAGACTGGGGTGGGGGTTCACCTTTCAACAGGACAACGATCCTAAACATACAGCCAGAGCTACAATGGAATGGTTTAGCTCAAAGCATATTCATCTGCTAAATTGTCAAAGTCCAGACCTAAATCCAATTGAGAATC
This sequence comes from Lithobates clamitans, assembly GCA_037952925.1. NCBI lineage: Eukaryota > Metazoa > Chordata > Amphibia > Anura > Ranidae > Lithobates > Lithobates clamitans. The sequence goes on from JBBGZY010000051.1 coordinate 111,054, forward strand.
TGTGGTAAGACTTCAAAATTGCTGTTCACAGATGCTCTCCATCCAATCTGACAGAGCTTGAGCTATTTTGCGAAGAAGAATGGACAAAAATGGCACTCTCTAGATGGGCAAAGCTGGTAGAGACATCCCCAAAAAGACTTGCAGCTGTAATTGCAGCGAAAGGTGGTTATACAAAGTATTGACTCGGGGGCTGAATACAAATGCACGCCACACTTTTCAGATATTTATTTGTATAAAAAATGTAAAAACCATTTATCATTTTCCTTCCCTCCACAATTATGTGCCACTTTTGTGTCGGTCTATCACATTCAATCCCAATAAAATACATTCACGTTTTTGATTGGAACATGGCAAAATGTGGAAAATTTCAAGGGGTATGAATACTTTTTCAAGGCACTGCATGTAAATGACTTGATATAATTGCCTTCTTGTACCATCTGTAGTTTTGTGTATGTCAACTTTGTGCACACTACTCACAATGTGCTCTAACCATATTATAGCGGTGAAAGAAAACAGGCCACACGTGGCAGGAAACCCTTTGCCCCTTCATCATGGAATAGCAGGAATAGTGTAAGTTGTCCTTTTAAATTCTATGCTGCTTTCTTGCTGATTCCCTGTTTCTCAGCATGAAATATGATTTAGTACATTGGTTGCCACTTAGTTTGTGTTGGTAGGAGAATTTTTTTTTTATTTTTTTTGTTTGTTTTTTTCCTCTGGATCTGCAGGGGAATAGAGACCGATCATCCGGGAAAAAGAGGCTTTCCAGCACACCAAACTATGACCGGAAAATTGAGAAAGGTAGCTAAATTTGTATCATTTCAAGTTTTATATGTAGACTAGCGCAAAAGTGGTATCATTGTTCATAGTTCCCTGTCAATGTTCCTTTTTTTTTTTTTTTCAAAGGTAAGAAGGCATCTGGTTGTTATGTGCCACATTCATGAATCTGCACCACAGAATTTAAAATGTAGTTTTCTTTAAAACAAGTTGGGGTTTATACTTCTGTGTATATATCAAATCTAATCAAATTTTCTTGCACCCAATGCAGAAAACCGCTTTGACCCAGTCTCTGACCTATCAGACATTGATGCCCGACTGCAGGCCCTGCAAGATTATATGAAGAACTTAGATACACGCACCTAAACTGGACTCTCAGACATTTATCTTGTATGATGGTGTTTTAGTCTAGGACTGTGCTGATTCATACATGGACAATCCGAAAGTTTTAATTCTAGACCAAATAGTCCCAAATTGAAAATGCAGAAAATAATCCCTCGGGACAATATACCCTATGAGCCTTGCCAATTTCATGCCGTTTCTTGGTTGAATGATGCTTTGGAATCTGCAGTTAACATCAGAGGTTCCCAAGAAATCACCAATACTGAATCGCAGAGTGCAGAAGTGTGGCAAGGACCTGAACTTTTTTATTGAAAACTTACCTTTTCAAGATATGAAATCATTTACAAGAGGGTTTTACTGGGGATGCACTAAGTCAGTGGACCAAAAATTCAATTTCTCAGAATTGGATCTAATTTTACTTACTTGAACCAGAAAGCAAAATGTTTTTTCAATGCAAACGAAGAGTCAGATTTATACCTACTACATGATTGATTGTATGCTATATTGAGATTGTATGATTTCTTTGTAAATGTATTCCATTAATTATTTTTGGACTTTTCTGGATGGGTTACCAGCTTTTTTTTTTTTTTTAATCGTGAGAATTGTTATTTATTTACATTGTATTTTATTACATTTTAAGGCTAACTCCAGCCAGAACTTTATATTTTGTTTTGTACAGAAGGAGGAAGGGTTAAAATCTTTGGGAGATTTACCCTCAATTCATGTCCAGGTGACAGTGTCACAAGGACAGGAAGTGATGGGATAGGCATATTAGCAAATTCATTTAAAAAGGGGTTGTTTTTAGAACATCTATTGGGCTTGTATTGCTCTTTATTTCCCTGCCCTGCTGTCAGTTGTGCTCCTTTTATATTTCTTATCCTGGTGTCTCTGTAGAAGTGAGAGGAAATCTCCCCAGTGCAGACACGGGCAGCAAATAAAACTTTACAGAGGTTCTGACTATTACCTGCTCTATTAAAAAATTAAATTAAACCTTTGGCTGGAGTTGGGCTTTGTTTTTAAAACTTTTTTGTTTTTAAATATATTTTTATTTAAGGTAAAATATTGTGTGGTCATTGTCATGTTCAAAAAATAGTTTTTATTGAAGTTAAGAACAAAGACAAGAGTAATGTTACAGACTCAAAAAAGCCAATTGTTTAGCCCAGATGACCATTCAGTAACAGAAAGCATTATTGTACCATTAAATCAGTCATTTACCATCATACAGATAAGTAGGTAATACTTGCATGTGAAAATTAAATGTCAAGCTGTATAGGTTAACAAAATACATAGGAGTCGCTTTTACATATACAGTGGATATAAAAAGTCTACACACCCCTGTTAAAATGTCAGGTTCCTGTGATGTAAAAAAATGAGACAAAGATAAATAATTTCAGAACTTTTTCCACCTTTTTTAATGAAAACTATAAATTGTACAACTCAATTTAAAAACAAACTGAAATCTTTTAGAGGGGAGGAGGAGTAAAAAAATAAATAAATAAATTATGTGGTTGAATAAGTGTGTACACCTTCTTATAACTGGGGATGTAGCTGAATTAAGCAATCACATTCATACTCATGTTAAATAGGAGTCAGTACACACCTGCCATCATTAAGGGCACTTTCACACTGCCAGTGCCCGGGCGTTGGTGGTAAAGCGCTGCTATTTTTAGCGGCGCTTTACTGTTGTTTTTGCAGCGCTTTTCGGCCGCTAGCGAGGCGCTTTTAACCCCCGCTAGCAACCGAAAAGAGGGTTAAAACCGCCTGCTAAGTGCCGCTGCAGCGGCACCGCCCATTGATTTCAGTGGGCAAGGGCGCTTTAGGAGCTGTGTTTTCACCGCTCCTGCAGCGCTGCAAAGAAGCTGCTTGCAGGACTTTTTTTTATGTCCTGCCAGCGCAGCGCCCCAGTGTGAAAGCACTCGGGCTTTCACACTAGGATTGCAGCTGAGGCATTTTACAGACCCTATTGTTAGCGCTAAAGCACCTGAAAAACACCTCCAGTGTGAAAGGGGTCTTAAAGTTCCTCTGATTGCCCCCAAATAAAGTTCAGTTGTTCTAGTAGTATTTTCCTGACATTTTCTTAGTTGCATCCTACAGCAAAAGCCAAAGTTCACAAAGTGAGCTTCCAAACCGTCAGAGGGATCTCATTGTTAAAAGGTATCAGTCAGGAGAAAGGTACAAAAGAATTTCCAAGGCATTAGATATACCATAAAACACAGTGAAGACAGTCATCATCAAGTGGAGGAAATATGGCACAACAGTGACATTACCAAGAACTGTTTCATATTCCCATTGCACACGTTCCTGGTATAAGCTCTTAAAGGTCGGGTGCTGCAGCAACAACCAGCTGGATACTGGTTCAAGTCACAATGTAGATATTTGCCAGCACACCAAGGATCAGCACAAAGTGGCGTCCACTTTGTGCTGATCCTTGGTGTGCTGGCAAATATCTACATTATTACCAAGAACTGGACGTCCCTCCTAAATTTATGAAAAGACGAGAGGAAAACTGGTCAGGGAGGTTGCCAAGAGGCCTACAGCAACAATAAAGGAGCTGCAGGAATATCTGGAAAGTGCTGGCTGTGGCACATGTGACAACGATCTCCCGTATTCTGCATATGTCTGGGCTATGGGGTAGAGTGGCAAGACGGAAGCTTTTTCTTTTTTTTTTTCCAATAAAGTTTTATTAAGTTTTACTGCTTTACAGAGTATATGTAACATACATCTCAATCTGTGCGTTTACAAACTCATAGCATAAATGCAGTATTCAGAGTAGTACATTCACAAACGGGCGTTAGGTACGCCACTCTAAAGCGAGAAGATAATGTTCTAAAAATCAACAATTAGAATTCCCAAACTGAAAGCAGTAAACTTGTGCTGAGATATTGCTGCTGGGAGGGAGGGTCAGCATAGGGTCCACGGTCACGTCCGGACACGGTAAGTGAAGAAACCCCGAGTCCATTCACCCCAAAAAGGGATCATTTCTGTGAATGGGTCAGTGGAACCATTGACTAATGAGTAATGTGGGTTATGAATCGGTGTCACTGAGTGACCTGGTTCTTTGCAACCGGGTGTTGTGCAAGATAGATTGTCTGGGGTATTTATACCCCTGCGTCACAGGTATGTAAGATGAGAGAGTATGTTCAAGAGGATAAATGTCCATGTTGTCTGTGAGAAGGGTGGGGGTAGGGTCCCAACTGAGACGGGGAGAGGGGGGTAAAAGGGACCAGGGGGTAGGCGGCCAGGCGAAGTCAGGGAGTTCAGATTATGCTGCAAATGTGTTCAGAGCGTGGTGTGTGGATGAGTGGCAGGTTGAGTGGTTGTCGTGGATGATTGGCGGAAGTGTAGCCAGCTCGCCCAGGTGGTGTTAAATTTGGTGGGGATGTCGTTGGCTTGACAGATAAGATTCTCCATGTCTGCTATTTTACGGAAGCTTTTTCTTACAAAGAAAAACATCCAAGCCCGGCTAAATTTTGCAAAAACACATCTGAAGCCTCCCAAAAGTATGTGGTAAAAGGTGTTGTTATGGTCTGATGAAACCAAGGTTGAACTTTTTGGCCATAATTTTAAGATCTGTTTGACGCAAATACACTGCACATCACCAAAAGAACACCATGCCCACAGTGAAGCATGGTGGTGGCAGCATTATGCTTTGGGGCTGTTTTTCTTCAGCTGGATCAGGGGCCTTAGTAGAGGGAATTATGAACAGTTCCAAATACCAGTCAATATTGGCACAAAAACTTCAGGCTTCTGCTAGAAAGCTGAACATGAAGAGGATCTTTCAGAATGACAACAACCCAAAGCATACATCCAAATCAACAAAGGAATGGCTTCACCAGAAGATGATTAAAGTTTTGGAATGGCTCAGTCAGTCCCCAGACCTGAATCCAATTGAAAATCTGAGGGGTGATCTGAAGAGGGCTGTGCACAGGAGATGTCCTAGGCAATCTGACAGATTTGGAGTGTTTTTGCAAAGAAGAGTGGGCAAATATTGCCAAATTAAGATGGGCCATGCTGATAGACTCATACCCAAAAAGACTGAGTGCTGTACTAAAATTTAAAAGACGCTTTAACAAAGTATTCATTTAAGGGTGTGCACACTTATGCAACCATATTATTTTAGTTTTTTATGTTTACTTCCCTCCACCTAAAAAGATTTAAGTTTGTTGTTCAACTGAGTTGTATAGTTTACAGGTCACATTAAAGTAGGAAAAAGTTTTTTACATCACAGAAACCTGACATTTTAAAATGGGGGTGTAGACTTTTTATATCCTCTGTATGTGGTGGGTTTCGTCCAGCACTTGTCCCATACCTTAGTATATTTAGTAGGGCAGCCTCTATGTGTGTAAATCAGCTTTTTGTAAGGAAGGGGTGGAATTCTCCTCCTGGACCCATACCTCAAGCGTTGGCGGGGGTAGCCTACATCCAATTTTGCGTAATAACTGCAATCAGTGAAGAGTGTTTCACGTAAAAAATATATTCAGAAATGTATCAGGGTCTGGAAAGAAGCCAAGCAAGCAGGGTTTGGGTTCTAGAGACAAGAGAGAGACCATATGGTCATGCAGGAACTGAAGTATTTGGATCCAAAAGGTCTGTATAATGGGACAGGACCATATGAGGTGAAAAAAAACGTGCCTGCATGCTGAAAACTTTAGGGGCACAAGGGACTGTGAAAGGGTTTATAACAGGAGTTAGGTAGGCCCTGTGTAAAATGTACAGCAACACCATATGATGCCCATAGGATTGGATCTAGGAGTGATTCCGGTAAATGGTGATTGTACCATAGTGGAGTGTGACTACGAAAGGGGGGATTACCAAGTCTGGTTAGGGCTAACTCCCAAATGTGTTGATGAAATAATACTATTATGGGTATGTTGAAGACTGATACCCCTAACATTGTCGAGAATTGACTATAGGCGGGTGAGCCGGGTGGGAGGATTGTCCACACATTATGGTTTGGTAGCTCCCAAGATCTGTTTTACCAAGGTGGTAAAAATGGGATAATTGTGCTGCAATGTAATACAAGTTGAAGCCTGGCAAGGCTGCACCCCCCAGGGCCGTCTGATTTTTCAGTGTTAACCATTGTAATTTATGCCTGCCACTGCCCCAGACAGAGGTATTTAAGATGGAATCTATGGTCTTTAAGATCTTTAAAGGTAAATAAACAGGGAGTACCAAAGGACATACAATAGTTTAGGCAATAGAACCAGTTTGATCAAGTTGATTCTACCCATGACACCTATTGGAAGCTTTGTCCAGATTTGGGTTTTCTGCTTAATTCAGGTAAACAAGGACTCTATATTTAATGTGATATAATCCATAATAGTCCAGGAAACTCATATCCTATGGTACCGGAACAAAGCCATGCTGGCAAGAGGTAGACTGGCCTGGTTGGCAGTGGGTGGAAAGTGGTCAAGGGAAAGAATTTGGGATTTATCCCAGTTGACATGTAAGCCATAATGAGCACCCAGTTGGTCGATGGCTTGAAGAGCGGAAGCAAGGGAGGGCCCCAGATCTTCCAAGTAGAGAATGGTATCATCAGCGTACATGTCCACTGTTTCCGCAAAATGGCCTGACCGAAGGGCATGAATACTAGGGTGGGACCTAAGGTATATAGCCAGGGCATACAATAGCGGGGAAAGGGGGCAGCCTTGGTGTGTGCCTCAACTCAATGAGAAGGGGTCCGACAACCAGCCATTCACTGAGACTTTTAGCTATAGGGGACTGATAATGTAGTTGCAAAAACATACTTGGGGGGCACACCCTAAAATGCTTTACATTCAAGATGGTTCTGCTATAAGACTAAAAACAGTACAAAACAGATTACAGGGCACACATACAAAAATGACATTTATCCTGCAAGGCTAGTTAAAAACACCTGAACATATTCAAAAATACGGGGGTTTGGTCACACTATATGATCATATTGTGCTAAGCCCACTTACTGCGACAAAGTACCCCGAATTAGTGGGTCCTATCCTAGTAGTAGAATGAAAGTACCTGTGTCTCAACCATGGGAGATAGTTCTCCCACAGAGGAGTTTGAAGGAATTCCTCATGCAATGGTAGCCACTAATAAGAGATAATGAAGAGGGGGAGGGGTGCTCCAGCGCAAGAGACCTGGTCAGGGTCCATACAATATACAAAAACATACTTGGGGGGGGCACACCCTAAAATGCTTTACATTCAAGATGGTGCTGCTATAAGACCAAAAATAGTACAAAACAGATTACAACGCACACATACAAAAATGACATTTATCCTGCAAGGCTAGTTACAAACACCTGAACATATTCAAAAATACAGGGGTTTCCCTTCAGTTCTCCGACATAGAGGAGTTTATCTCCCATGGTTGAAACACAGGTACTTTCATTCTATTACTAGGGTAGGACCCACTAATTCGGGGTACTTTGTCACAATAAGTGGGCTTAGCACTATATGACCATATAGTGTGACCAAACCCCCGTATTTTTGAATATGTTCAGGTGTTTTTAACTAGCCTTGTAGGATAAATGTAATTTTTGTATGTGTGTGCTGTAATCTGTTTTGTGTTGTGATATAGTAGTTGTACCCACTTAATAAAATTAGGACCAAACCCATATTTCCGTAGACATTCCCATAGGTACCCCCCACTCCACCCAGTCGAACGCCTTGGTGGGGTCTAGTGCTAGTAATCTCATGTGAAGATTGGATGCTCATAAACAACTGTCTAATGTTAATTTCACTGATCTTACCAGAAATAAAGCCTGTTTGATCAGAGTGGACTAAGGATAGCTTCTTGACTGAACCAAGTTATTCTAACACTTTCGCTAGAATCTTTGGAAGAATGATTATTAAAGCTTCACACATAGTGGGAAGTAGAAAAGAAGTATCGAAAATATTAGGTGGGCTGCGTAAAATGCAAGTGGTAGGCCATCTGAGCCTGGGGCCTTGGCAGTGGCTAACTGGGACACTGCTGCTGACATCTTATCAGCAGACAGGGGGCCTCCAGAAGGTTCACTTGTTCCTCCATTAGGCTAGGGAACGAGAAAAGCTTGAGTAGAGACGGTTAAGAGGGTTACCCAAGAGGTGTAGAGGCTAGAGAAGTAGGTTTAGAATTCTGTGGTTACCAAACTAGGGTCAGTAAGAAGCGTCCCATCGAGGATTGTAAAGAGACTACCACCAGAGGCCTAAGATCATGGTGGACAAAGTAGACCAGGAGTTTGCCTGCATGTTCTCCATGTTCAAAAATATGTTATCACTTGGCCTGCTCAGGATACCACTGGTCAACTATACGTGTGTGCATCTTCAAAGTGGTGGCTGTGGTCGGGGAGGGGTCCCTGGCAAATAATTCCTCTAGTTGACTAAGCCTATCAGTGGCCATTCTAAGCGCCAGTTTGGAAGAGGATTTTAAGCAGGAGATATGAGAAGTGAGTAAGGCACGGGCATGTAGCCTAAATGCCTCCCATACTGCCCCCGGGGTTGCTGTATCAATATTAGTATTGAAAAAGTACTGCCATTCGGCTGCCAATGCCTCCGGGTTGCCTAGGGCTGTCAGCCAGAAAGGATTGAGGTGCCAGCGGGGTGCTGCTGGTAGGGGGTTCCCAAAGCCAATTGTACCTAGTAAAGGGAGTGATCTGATAAAATTCTGGGGCAAAACCCCACATCTTGGAGTAGGGTGCAGGAAAGAAAGAAAAAATCTATACGGAACATAAAGGAATGTGTGGCTGAAAAACGGGAGTAAAACCTACCGGAGGGATATTTGTAGTACCAGGAGTCTGCGAAAACTAAGTCTGGTAAAAGGAGTTGTATTCTCGTAGGATGTCCTGAGTGGCAGGGGGTCCTTGGCTCGAGTGGTCCATGCTGGAGTCAAGGACCATTTTGAAATTGCCTAGCCAAACTGGGTTTTGCGCCATGTAGGCCAGGCCCTCATTGAATACCGCAGCATTATAAGGGGGGGGGGGGACATAACAAGCAATAAATAAAGGGTGACCAAGAATATAAAGCATGCAAGAAAACAAATCTGCCATGTGCGTCCGCACGCACTGCGAGTAGTTCAAAGGATACGGATTTTGCTATCAATATAGAGACTCCCCTGGAATAGGGAAAGTGGGTGGCATAGTAAGCCCAACCCACCCAAGGGTTTTTGAGAGCCGACTGTAAGTGGCCTGTGACATGCGTTTCAATGAGAACTATAACACCTGCCTGTTGGGCTTTTAGAAAGGCTAGGGCTGCAGAGCGTTTGATCTTGCCGCGAAGCCCGCGATTATTCCAAGTAAGACATTTTAGGGGGCCATATTTTAAACAGGAATAGATATAGTTGCACAAGAGGGCGTCAGACCAACATGGTAGACCGCAGAATAATACATTATGGTGTGGTCACATGTATAAATTATGGTAAATGTGGCACTAGGTTGCCAATTGGCATGCAACAAACATAAAGGAAATAATACGTTGTAAAAAATATAAAGTAACTTGTACCCCACCCCCTACCTGACTCAGCTCCCCAACATAGCTGGAGCATAAATCCCCCAAACTTTACCAAAAAACGCATTGTTCATGTACATAGACTGTAGGTTACACAACCTAAGGTAAAGTTGTAAATGCCTGAACCATCTGGCCAGGCCAGGAGGAGGGGGGGCGAACCCCTCGCTGAAGAGTGCGGCAGAGCCGAGGATACGGTGGGTCCCCACCACCATGAGATCTTCTGTAAGGGAGGGTGCAGACTTCCAAGGGAGAGGGTCTCATTAGATCGGTATCAGAAATTATGACAAATGCATCAGAAGAGGATCAGGCTGGGGATGTCTGGTCCACTGATCCAGCCATTTGGATGCCAATTCAGGATCCTGGAAAAGGTGGACATGGCTCTCTGCCCCCACCCAAAGCCTAGCAGGGCGTACTTGAGGTGTTGAATGCATAGCCGGCATTTAACATTAATAAAACAAGACCGCTGGTGTTGGACCTCCGCTGAGAAGTTAGAGAAGGCTGCCACCCTAACATTTTGAAAGGGAATGTTGCCTTTTTTCCTTGCCAGGCACAGGATGGTATCCCAGTCCCTGTAGTTAAGCATCTTGGCTATAAATGTGCACTGTGACGCTCCCTGGGTAGCCGATGGGGTGGCATGCGGTGGGCTCTCTCTACCACAAACATGGCAGGAAAAGCAGCTCTGCTATAGGTGGTGGTCAGGAGTTTCCCCAAGAAAGAAGGAAGCTGGATCAGTGCCCTCTGGCAGACCCACAAAGCGGGTATTTCAGTGGTGGAGGCAATTCTCCATGTTGCCTTGCTTCTGAGTAAGCTGCTAAAGTTGGTGTTGCATGTGCTCCAAGGAGTGCTGTAATGGCTGCAGCATGTTGTCCGCTTTGCGATACGAGTCCCAGTTCCCCTGATTCTGTCTCGCAATTTGTGGAAGTCCTGGCGTATGAAAGAGAGATTGACTTTGACCTCTTCAGTCTTGGTAGTAAGTGTCCCCTGACACATAGCGATAATGTCCAAGACTTTAGCTTTTCCTGCCGCCGAGGGTCCTAAGTCAGCCTCCCAGTCTTTATGTTGAAAGTTCTCAAGCTTAGAGCTAACTTTAGATGCTTTTCAATAAAGAAGCATGTTATGCTGGGTATAGGGGTCCTCTGGAGCAAGAATCAGTATGTGAACGCAAGGATTACTCCCAGGATATCGGAGAAGGGATGTGCTAAAGACGGAGCTCTCCTCACAAGCATCCTACTCCATCGTGCTCCAGGCTACGCCCCCCTTGTGCGGTAATTTTATTGAATTTGATCACTTGAATCAGTGGCAAAAGAGGGGTAAAATCTATTGGGGTCTGCTATGCTTCAAAGAAAACCTTTAGGCTATAAATATGGGAGCTGAGATTGCCGATGATTTATCTGAAGACCCAGTGACTGTCATCTAACTAGTAAGCTGGAAAAAAGAAGATTCCCTGATGAAGTCACGTGATCGTGACGCTATGCGTCGAAATAGATAGGCACCGGAAGTGACGTCAGGTTGCGAGCTCGCCGCTCGTGGTCCTGTGTTTTGTTTGTATACTTTTAATGCGAGTACTATATCGGCTGCTTTTTTAATAAACGTATCCAGTTTCAATATACTTCACGATCTGGGTCCCCATTCTTTTCCTTCTCCTCTGTACACCACATTGAACCTGGAGCTCCTCCTTTTATTCCTATTGCTGAGTTACACAGAGGAGAAACCCTTACTTGTCTACGGCAGGAACCTGGACTACCTTGGTCATCTCTATACTTTCTCACACTTTTACCTTATGGCGGAAAGGGACCACCTAACATAGAGGTGTAATTGCACTGAAGAAACTAATCACCAAGTCACTAATTTTTGGATCTGCACAGAGTGTCATTTGGAGCAGCACTTTACGGCTCCAGTTCACTCTTATATGGACTTGTTCTATACTAGCAGCAATTTAATATTTATCTGAAGAATTAATTATGTGGACTTTTTCCATCACTTCAATATGAGCCTATAGATTGTATTTCACTATTGTCACTTTTATCACTTGCACTTTATATTTATTCATTTATAGTGGCTATTCTCTAGTACTGTACGATTAGCAATCAGGTTTTATATTATATGTGCTTTATTGTATATCCACTATTATTATTTTAGCTAATACCTAGAGCGCAACATCACTCATTGATTTTTATTCCTAACTAGTAAGCTGGCCACTTACTAGTTCGATTTATTAGTAAAACATTGCCAATAACTAGTAGGAGGTCCTACCTGTTTGGATATAAATTGAAGGTTTGTTTTAAACGTAGGCCGCTGACACTACATCGTTTAATGCTAACGTTTGCTAATCTAACTAGCCAAATCTGTGAGAAATCTTTTGTGTAGGATAACTTTTCAGCAGAGAATAAATAATTAGGTAAGGGGTCCACTGACCGCACATCTCCATCTTGATTCGTAAACTACTATTCTATGACATCAGGATGACTGCTTTAAATCTGCACCTTTTTAAAAACAAATCATCTATTTAGGTTTAGTTCAGTAAATGCTGTGAGCAACAGTGTGTATAGCATCAAACCTAAATGTGCACACTAATGAAATAAATGGTCATAATAGCAAGCAAAAAGTCCATAATTGATAAAGCCCAACACCAAATTGAAATTCTCTGAGATAAAACTTCTAGTTCTTCCACCACGAGTGCTCAGTATGAAGATGGCCACTCACCAGAGATGTTTGACCACTTTTTACAGGTCGGTCAAAAAACACTTTTGGAACACCAGATTGGTTCCGCTAATAGCATAAATGCACTCCAATGGCCACTCACTCAAAAATGACTGCACAGGAGACACGGATAAAAGTCTCATAGTGTAGTAATTTTTAATAAAGTAAAATTAAAAACAGCAGCAATAATAGCAGTTAAACTCACATGTTGAAGTGCTTGGCACTAGGTGTAATCGGCGTGTGCGAGTCAGCTAATCCCCTGGGGATGGCATGTGTTCCATATCTCGCTCTGGAAGCCAAAGCCTGGTATGGGGTTTCAAGTTAGGACCCAGAAGTGATGGATCCTCTGCTCCGACATATGTTTCGCCGTGATTGGCGTCTTCAGGAAGTGACGTAATGCCGCTTCCTGCTTGCTTTTATGTGAATGGGAAGGCTGCTATTGGTGAGGCTCCTCTAAAATGGTGGAGAGGATGAAAATGTTATATCAAAATCTGCCGCTAGGGAGCGCCGATGCACACACGCTGCCCACACCGCACATTAATAGCCAACCATAAAACCAAATCAATTAATTGACTAATGTATAAAAAACTTATAATCAACAATCACCTACAAATTGATGGGTAAAATATGTTAGTGCATGGATGCCATTTAGAACTAAATGAGTTCGGATTGGCACATTAAAGATTGAAGGAAATAATTACCAATACATCCATGCCTAAAATAAATAAATAAAAAAAAGGAATGGTCGAATATACAAAAGATGTGAAGGACTTCTTTAAAGTATTGTGATGCTAAAAATTAAATATTCAAATAGAAGCCCTGGTATTGAAGGTGCATCATCCACAAACATCTTATTGTGGGGAAGGAGAGACAGAACACGAATTTTGGGGTAATGCCTCCCCTCTTACTCCCCAATATAGAGTTCCCACCCACAACCACTATGCACCCTAAGGGATCAGTCCCCACAGACCCCAGTGACACCTTATTATGATACCTATGCGTCTAGGTATACACCATATCAAGGTAATCAGAGGGGAAATTTTAGGGAGCATGGTAGAGGTAGAAGAAGGCCGCCCTATAATACACAGTCAGGCCATCCACAGAGGGGGGCCAGTAACCCCACCCCTTCCCGAGCACGCAGGAGAGGGGGCAGAAAAGAAAAAGAAGTCTAACTACAGGTATTTTTAACCTCACTGATATTTCATTCACTAAGGAGGAGCTTCTCATTCTCAATGAGGGTTTGAAATTTGCTCCAGCAAAGTTTTTGGACAAGTTTGAGGCATTCATTGACCTGGAAAAGTTTGCCAGGAAATTGAATGTCAAAAATTATTTTTTTTGAGGAACATCCCAGTTCCGACAAAACAACGGTTCCGCAGTGTCACACCCATACAGGGTTGCGGAATAAATACACTTTTGATCCCAAAAATCTATCCCATAGGTTTATAGAAGTCTTCAAGCACATGGTACAATAGGATATAAGGAATATTCCTTTTTACCAAAAAAAGAAAAATCAAACAGACTAGAGAAGCCATCTCGAAATTAGAACAAAACAGGAATATAGTTATTAGACCAGCGAACAAGGGGGGAGGTTTTGGTTATCCTAAAAAAGGAGGATTATATTGCAGAACTGCAATGAATAGTACAGGATACAGCCACCTACAAAAAACTTTGGGGTGATCCAACAGATAAATTAAAAGCTCTCCTATCCAAGCTGATAGCTAAAGGGTCTTCAAAAGGTATACTTAATAAGAAAGAAGCAAAATACTTATTACCCAGAGTCCCAAAAATCCTTGTTATCTATCAAATTCCCAAGATATATAAGAATAGGCTTACTCCCCCAGGCAGACCCATTGTCAGTGGGAAAGATTCCCTTTACTCTCGGTTAGGCGAATATATTGTTTTTTTTTGCAGCCTATAGCCTCTAGGGTTAAAGCATATCTAAAGGATAGCAAGGACCTTATTAATAGGATTAGGGGAATGTTGATATAAGAGTGCACGTTGTTGGTCACAGTGTTGAATCCCTATATACCAACATCATACAGCAGGATGCCCTCAATGCCGTGTTATGGGCATTGAAGAAGTATTCCGACCTTAAAACCCCCCAAAGAAATTTTTTTTTGTGGAGGCCTTAGAAATGGCAATGACTAACAATTTTTTCTGGCATGCAGGAGATTTTTTTTTAACCAAATAAAAGGGGTGGATATGGGGGCTAAGTACGCACCCAGCATTGCCAATATCTTTCTAAACAAGTGGGAGGAAGAATGCATTTTTTCCAACCAGTGGCCCCAAATGCAAATGTATCAAAGGTACATAGATGATATTTTTATTGTTTGGGAGGGTTCAAAGGAGGAGCTGGATGGCTTTTTAGTGTATATGAATAACAATAAATATCAAATAAGGTTTACCAGCACTTGGCATCAATCGTGCATCCAGTTTTTGGATTTCGAGATCTTTAGGATGGGTTCTGGTTTGGGGACTCAGACCCATTTTAAGGAAACTGATCGGAATGGATATATTTCCACCCGCAGTTGCCATTGCCCTAATTGGGTGAGATCAATCCCAAAGGGCTTAGAATTAGAAGGAATTGTGTGGATGAGGATGATTTCATGGCTCAAACCAACATGCTCATTGATAGATTTATAGAGAAAGGGTATAATAAAAGGCAATTGGAGATTATGAGATTGCCTCACCCTTTTGAGACCCAGAGCCAGGGACCCAGCAGGGGACCAATTTAACCTTGCATTTTTTTCAGGCTTCCATCTCCAACACAAAGAGTTGGAAAGGATGATTAAAACTTATTGGCCTATATTACAAAAAGATCATACCCTTAGAAAGATCCTTCCTATTAAACCTAAGTTCATTTTCAAAAGAGCCCCAAGGTTACGCAATATGTTGGCCAAAAATGTCATCTGGCCCCTCA
Organism: Lithobates clamitans; assembly: GCA_037952925.1. NCBI lineage: Eukaryota > Metazoa > Chordata > Amphibia > Anura > Ranidae > Lithobates > Lithobates clamitans. Next base: position 126,252 of record JBBGZY010000051.1, read on the forward strand.
AAAAAAAAAACACTTTTTTGGACCGTACTGGGTTCTACAAATGTAGGAGATGCAAGGCATGTAGAACTGTCTGGGACAAAACTAGGAAAGCTACCAGCTTTCCATCAGTGGTCATGGGTGGTGAATATGACATCAGACAGTTCCTCACCTGTGACACAAGATATGCTACTTACCTGCTTATGTGTCCGTGCAATTTCCAATATAATGGTAGAACCGTGGCCAAAAGAGTGGGAGAACATATAGACAACATAAAAATGGGTTTAAACACCACAGTGTATCCAACCATTTTAGGTTAATGCACAACAAGGACCCCTCCCTGCTCAGGTTCTGGGGTATTGATTGGGTTCGCCAGCATTGGAGAGGTACGGACATGACTAAAAAAGTGTCGCAGATGGAGACACAGTGGCTATAAAGACTTCAATCTCTCCAGCCTATGTGATTAAACATCTACAGTATATCGATGTAAAATGTTTGATTATTGATTGTAGTATTCTATTTTTATCGGTTGTATTTGATTTTCAGATTAGACCCTGGAAATACCAGGGCTTCTATTTGAATATTAGATTTTTAACATCACAATACATTAAAGAAGTCCTTCACGTCTTTCGTATATTTGACTATTCCTTTTTTTATTTGATTATTTATTTTAGGCATGGATGTATTGGTAATTTTGGCCATATGGATATTTACCACTAGATGGTGCTGTCCTAATTATTTCCTTCAATCTGTAATGTGCCAATCTGAACTCCGGCTGTTCCCTCCTTGAGCAGCTGAGGACTGATAACTGCAACTCCACCTACTGTGCTCCTCCCTCCCCACCCTACATCAGACGGATCAGTGAACTTCTGAAATAGTGTACTTCTTAAGGAGTTTTTACCCCCCCAGCTTTACTTACTGGATACTGTAGTCTGCATTACAAGCTACTTTCTGCCTACTGTAGGTAAATGAGAGCCCCTAGTCCTAAGAATCTCAGATGAACTCTGGACTGTTTAATTCCAATCTGGACCCAGGACATAGGATGGCCAATGTAATACCTGCCTGTTCTTATCCATGCATCCACAGTTCAATCAGTTAATAGCTATATATCCTTCTTAGGGTAGCTACAATTCATTGCTCTATTAGGAAATAGGACGGTAGTTTATGGAGTTTATTGCCAACCCATATTTAAACTATCCTTAACTCTAGAGCAGGTTGTTTGATTGAATGTGTGTGTATGTGCGATCTCTCCCTCTTTTTAAAAGACAACATTGTCTTTTTAATTACCTTGGAAGGTAATACTCAGATTGATTATTTTTGGTACTTTTGTTATATTCGTTATTGTGTTTTTTCTATAATAAAATTTAATCTAATCAACCGTAGTGTCCAATTACTGTGACCCCCTTGGAAGGCCTTTTCTTTCCTTTTTTTAATATGCATTTGTATTCAGCCCCCCTGAGTCAATACTTTGTAGAACCACCCTTTGCTGCAATTACAGCTGCAAGTCTGTTTGGGTATGTCTCTACCATCTTTGAACATCTAGAGAATGAACTTCTTGCCCATTCTTCTTTGCAAAATCGCATAAGCTCTTTCAGATTGGATGGAGAGCGTCTGTGAACAGCAATTTTCAAGTCTTGCCATAGATTCTCAATTGGATTTAGGTCTGGATATTGACTGGGCCATTCTAACACATGACTATGCTTTGATTGTAGCTCTGGCTGTATGTCTAGGGCCATTGTCCTGCTGGAAGGTGAACCTCTGCCCCAGTCCCAAGTCTTTTTTCTTTGCAGACTCTAAGATTGCCAAGTATTGGGCTCCATCCATCTTCTGATCAACTCTAACCAGCTTCCCTGTCCCTGCTCAAGAAAAGCATATCCAAAACATAATGCTGCCACCACCATGTTTTCCTGTGGGGATGGTGTGTTCAGGGTGATGTGCAGTGTTAGTTTTCCGCTACACATAGCTTTTTGCTTTTCAATTTTGGTCTCATCTGACCAGAGCACATTCTTCCACGATTTCTGTGTTCCCCACATGACTTCTCACAAACTGCAAACGGGACTTCTTATTGCTTTCTATCAACAATGGCTTTTTTTGGCCACTCTTCCATAAAGGCCAGATTTGGACAGTGCACAACTAATTGTTGTCCTGTGGACAGATTCTCCCACCTGAGCTGTGGATCTCTGCAGCTCCTCCAGAGTTGCCATGGGCCTCTTGGTTGCTTCTCTGATTAATGCTCTCTTTGCCCGGCCTGTCAGATTAGGTGGACGGTCATGTCTTGGTAGGCTTGCAGCTGTGCCATACTCTTTCCATTTTCAGATGATGGATTGAACAGTGTTCCATGAGATGTTCTAAACTTGGAATATTTTTTCATTAACCTAACCCTGCTTTAAACTTCTCCACAACTTTATCCTTGACCTGTCTGGTGTGTTCCTTGGCCTTCATGATGCTGTTTGTTCACGAGGGTTCTCTGACAAACCTCTGAGGGATTCACAGGTGTATTTATACTGAGATTAAATTACACACAGGTAGACTATATTTACTAATTAGGTGACTTCTGAAGGCAATTGGTTCCACTAGATTTTAGTTAGGGGTATCAGAGTAAGGGGGCTGAATACAAATGCACGCCACACTTTTCAGATATTTATTTGTAAAAAAATTTGAAAACCATTTATCATTTTCCCTTACTTCACAATAATGTGCTACTTTGTGTTGGTTTATCACATAAAATCCCAATAAAATACATTTACGTTTTTTAGTATTAACATGACAAAATGTGGAAAATTTCAAGGGGTATGAATACTTTTTCAAGACACTGTAGGTATGATGCTCAAGGCTTTTCAGGGTTTCTGCTTGGGCAACATTACCTTTCTATATATCCCCTATAAGATAGCAGATCTTTTTGTGTAGGAGTGTGATAGTAAATTGAAACTTCTGTAGAGTAGGGCTTGGGTCCAACAGTTAATATGTTCCTTTATATGTTCCTTTTCTAAAGCTGATACATCAGTTCCAGGACTTGTGATTGTTTACGCTCACTCTGGCTTTTGACCAACTGCTATATGTTCCATTTCCAATGCTGATACATTAGTTCCAGGACTTGTGATTGTTTCCACTCACTGTGGCTTTTTTAAAAATATATATTTCTTTGTTTGTGCAGAGTAGCAGTCTAGACCAGTGGTCTCCAAACTGCAGCCCGGGGACCAGATGTTACCCTTTGCTTGTTTTTATCTAACCCTTAAGGCACTATTTCATCCACTGACACCAAGAATGGGGCATAATTCTCCCCACTGATATCAATGAAGTGGCGCAATTCCTCCCAATAATACCAACGATGGGACACAATTCCTCCCATTGACACCAACAATGGGGCCCTATGACATCAATAATGTGGTACAATTCCTCCCATTACACCAATAATGGGATGCAATTACGCTCACTGAAACAAACAATGGGGTGTTATTTTTTCCCACTGATGTTGAGACCTTCATCACTCCCACTGGCCACAGTCCTGCCCTCCTAAAGTCTGAAGGACAGAAAACTGGCCTTTTGTTTAGAAAGTTTTGGGACCCCTGGTCTAGACTATTCCAACAATACGCTCTCCTTTAGGCATCCTTTTCTACTAAGCCACTTTCACAACCCAAAAATTAGGATTAAGGAAAGAACACAAAGAAACAAACAACAGAGGTAATTTCCCCAGAATGTCATTTATGGAGCCCATATACAGTGGGGACAGAAAATATTCAGACCCCCTTAAATTTTTTCACTCTTTGTTATATTGCAGCCATTTGCTAAAATCATTTAAGTTCATTTTTTTCCTCATTAATGTATACACAGCACCCCATATTGACAGAAAAACACAGAATTGTTGGCATTTTTGCAGATTTATTGAAAAAGAAAAACTGAAATATCACATGGTCTTAAGTATTCAGACCCTTTGCTCAGTATTTAGTAGAAGCACCCTTTTGATCTAATACAGCCATGAGTCTTTTTGGGAAAGATGCAACAAGTTATTGTTACAGTTATTCCTGTCCATTGCCTCAGTGCACTGTAGCATCCCAAAATACTCAAACTTCGAGTATCAAGATCTGATGTTGATTAAGCTTACGTTCACACTGCTGCAATACGATTTTGATCTGACTTTTAGTGAGATTATGTAGTGCTACTTGGATGCAACTTTGGTGCAGCTTTGATAAGGTTTGTATATTCTAGAATCGCACCAAAGTAATACAGGAACCTTTCCCAAAATTTTCCCATGGGGAGTCGAACTGATGTGAAAGGACACCATTGAAACCAATGTGATGTCCCTTGTCATGCGATTCTGTGCAACTGATCTGAAAAAGCTTCTAGTGTGAACCAGGCCTTAGGATTTGCAAACTGTGTTGCAGCTGTCATTTGCAGGTAACATATTCCTATTATGCATGAGCTCTTTACTAATCAATTTATTAAAATCATCCTAGAAACTATAACAAGCCTCAGAAATGTATGTTTATACACTAAGGGCTTCTGTACACAAGTTCTTTTCAGATGGATCTGCTGAACCGATCCTCCCCAGTGTCCAAGCTTTGCTGTGCTTGGAAAGCTTCTAGACAATCTTTTGTTTGTGGAACTCCTGCAGGCCCCTCTGGTACATTTGGAGACATTTACAGAAAATATTCTGTGCAAGTCAAATCTGCACATTGGGCTTGTTCGCACCATTTGCAGAAGACCTGCGTTTTTCTGCACTAGAAAATATCAGGTCACTGCAAGACACAGAAAACAATTCTTTTCTACGTGTCTCGTTCATACCAAAACATTGATGTGCAAAGAAGAACTGTATGGAATTATGCAGCATTCGGCATTTTTTGCAAACAGCTCCGCACATGAAATGTGGGAAATGTACAGAAGCACTCTGCTCATAGAAGAAAAAAACCCACATGTCAGGAAGTGGGGAGGAGAGAAGAGTCGTGCGGTGTGTCCAAACCTGTTCCGCCTACTGAGGCCGGACTCCTATCCTGCTGCCTCCTAGTTTACATGGCTCTAGTGAGGGTAAGACTGATGGGGAGGTTCTCACAAAAAGGCTCCAATAGGGGGGCTCTGATGAGGGGGACTAAAATGTAAATAGAGGTTTGATAAAGACTATAGTGTAAAGGGGTGCTCTGATGGGCACTCTGGTGAAAAGGGGGCTCTAATGGGGACATCTGATATAAGGGGGCTTTGATGGGGATCAAAAGGGTGGCCCTGATGGGGGCTATAATGCGCAGGGGACTATGATGTAAAGGGAGACTCTGATGGGATCTGTAACGTGAAGGAAGACTCTGATGGGAACTATGATGTAAGGGGAGGCTCTGCAAGAACACTAGCAATAAACTGTCCAAAATGTCCTCTTCTCTCTCCACAAATGGGAAGGGGAAGTGATGACATAGGATGTGATGTGAATCTCTACATAAAAAATGTGCATGAAAAAAATGGATGTTAATGTGCATAAAAACAAATCATGTAAACTTGTGTCTCTGCAAATTAAATCTGCACATTCTTTCCTTCAGTTTTTCTGCACGTATGGTGTGAACGAGGCCTGAAAGACATCTTCATATGGTGGCATTGTGCTTGCATGTCAGCCCGTTCTCCAATGTTCAAGGATGTTTTAAATATAACAATTATTTTTGTGCTGCTCAAAGCTAAAAAAAAATTACCAGCTCAATAGCAGCTTTAAAATATGTTCTTTACACTATAGATTCTGTATGCTAATAGAAAACCTTGGAGTCTTTGTACAGTTACCTTTTCCCATAGCCTGTGCCTGGCAAAGGAATCATCAGTGACTGAAGACAGAGGTGGTTTATGACATGATCTTTTCTATGATTGTAAGTAGCAGCATCTGGTATTATAGCTTTTAAAAGCAATTCATTGCTCATGGGACTCAAAGAACACATGGCCAGGAACAGGTTTCAGTTTCTGCTATAGGCCCAAAGCATCACAGTAAATATATATTTCTTTATCATACATCACGGGACACAGAGCAGGCTATAATCATGACCATCTGGGTTATGTGCCACCTATAGCTGAATGGACACTGGCCAACCAAAAACAGACAGGAAGTCCTCCCCTATATAACCCCACCCGCACAGGAAGCACACCATTTTTTTCGCCATTATCTTTGAATCATGCAACAACAAATTTTTTCCTCTTGGGGGATTTTAAATTGGGGGAGGGTCTCCAAGAAATATAGCAAGGAAAGTATAAAAAATATATCCAATTTTTATTGTATCAAAATATTATTAAAAAACATAGCACATACTAAAGGGGATCACAGATACCAACAAATATTGTGGATGCCAGAATGTACGATTGACAATAATGCAAACAGAAATATACATAACAAATTGGCGGAGCTACACTTGACCCTTGGAGGCTGCTTGAGCAAGAAGCTCTTGACAGTGCAGGCCCAACGCGTTTCAAGGTATTTGCTAATGATTATAACCTCTTCTTCAGGGGCTGAGGGTGAGGTGTATATCCGTCGTAGTATTGTCGGGTCAACATCACATGACATCTAATCCAAGGAAGGGGGAGGATAAAATGGTTAGTCACTCGCTGGGGAGACACTGAACTGAATGTGCAGTTGCTGCTGACCGTGTAAGTCACCAAGTGAGGTACTCCAATGCTTTTTCTTTTTGGACTAAAGCTCAATTAGCCACCATAAACAGCATTATAGTCCATTAATAGCACTATAATTGTAAACAGCTGGGTGGCTATCAGCCACATGGTCATCCATATGTTGGAGCGAGAGTGGAGATTTCTACTCTCTACACAACAATAGACGTGACGCCCTTTGTGTTCGGTCTCGATCTGCTTATGATCTCGGTCTCGTGGTGGTGGCGCCGCTATTCGGTTCTGGACCCCGGTGACTAACCATTTTATCCTCCCCCTTCCTTGGATTAGATGTCATGTGATGTTGACCCGACAATACTACGACGGATATACACCTCACCCTCAGCCCCTGAAGAAGAGGTTATAATCATTAGCAAATACCTTGAAACGCGTTGGGCCTGCACTGTCAAGAGCTTCTTGCTCAAGCAGCCTCCAAGGGTCAAGTGTAGCTCCGCCAATTTGTTATGTATATTTCTGTTTGCATTATTGTCAATCGTACATTCTGGCATCCACAATATTTGTTGGTATCTGTGATCCCCTTTAGTATGTGCTATGTTTTTTAATAATATTTTGATACAATAAAAATTGGATATATTTTTTATACTTTCCTTGCTATATTTCTTGGAGACCCTCCCCCAATTTAAAATCCCCCAAGAGGAAAAAATTTGTTGTTGCATACATTTATACAGGGATGTGGGGGTTGGTTGTCTCCTTCCATTAAGTACGTGTCACCACCCACTGTTTTATCTTTGAATCAGGACATTGTCTTGCCTTCCTTTTTTCCTAATTCATAGTCAGCAGGGGAAGATTACTGCGTACTTTGGATGTAGTTTTGAGCTGTCAGAATCTATTTGAGAATGTTGGCACAGATCAGGAAGTTGGAATCCTTGTTTGTGCTGTCAGAAGGGCCCAGGAAAGGGCAAGCAACATCCGAAGCAGCTATATTGCACTGAATCCGCCAGTTAATTATTCAAGCCTATGGGTTGCAAGGTACAGTCCCACCCTTTCGGGTAAGAGCACACTCTACCAGGAGTGTGGGAGCACCTTGGTCTACTTGCCATCAGGCGTCAGTGACTCAGGTCTGCAAGGCCGCACCCTGGTCTTCAGTACATATGTTCACAAAGTTTTACCAGGTGGATGTGGGAGCCATGTTGGATGTGGGCTTTGACCACAGCATGCTACGGTTGGCAGAGTAGGTCCTTTTGGTTGATGGCGGTAGTTGGTCTTCCTCCCTACCCTCACGTGTATTGCTTTGGGACGTCTTAGATGGTCATGATTATAGCCTGCTCTGCGACAATAAAAAATTTTAAATTTTTCTACTTACCTGTAAAAATCAATTTATTGGAGTACATCATGGGACGCTTCCCTCTTTCTGGAAGTTCATTGCTTGCTACAAAACTGAAAAGACCAGCAATAATGACTGACGGTTACCACAAACCAGTTAAAATGGGACAACGTTGTCACAAGGGGTGATTAAAAACATATGGGAGCCGCGGCTTCACATCCACTCATACACAGGGAAATAGGAAACGTAAACGTAGAGGGAAGAGGAAAGGATCGAAACATAACTCAGCATCGACGCAGTGGGCGACTAAGGAGCCAGAAAAGACGCTAAACGGAGTCTCTAGCTCAGCCTCTACGGATATGAGCATTATTAATCTATCTGATTTCCAAATGGACTCCAATCATGTAAAACTCCTTCAAAAAGGACTATCCTTCTCCCCCACTGCGCCCATGAATAAATTCGAAGTGTTTAAGGACATAAACTTATTCCTCAGAAAGGTTCTCTTCAGACTGTGGCACCAAAATGATTCCAATAATAAATCTATCCCCAATCCCAATTTTGACAAGGATGAAAATGAGGCTATTAATAACTTAATTTCTTTATTAGAGGAAAACGCCGATAGCGACTCCGAAACTGAAAATAGCTACCCAATCAGGAGGAAATCCAATTTGAGGATCAAGTCTAAAAAAATGCCAGCCTTATCAAAGCACAAATGGCTTCAACTATTCCTAGATCAGGTCAAACTCGATCTTGGTAAGATCAACTGGGAATGGTTGGGATCAAGTAATTTAACCAGCTCTGAGAGAAAAGCACTAAAAGAGCTACAGGAGGCCCCAAACTTGGTGATAAAGAGAAGTGATAAGGGTGGAAATGTGGTCCTACTTAGTGAAAAACTCTATGAGGATGAAGCTTTCAGATTACTAAATGATACATCTACTTATAAAAAACTAGCTTGTACCCCATTTCCAGCCCTGATAGACACTCTTAACACCAAGTTAAAACTAGCTATGGAAGCCAATCTACTCACTAAAAAGGAATACCTTTATCTCCGAGCTGATAACATTACTATCCCAACCTTCTACATAATCCCAAAGTTACATAAATCACTCACAAACCCTCCTGGAAGGCCAATTGTTTCAGCTATCAATGGTCCACTTGAGAGAACAGGCAAATTTGTGGACTCGATGATCAAAGATATGGTAACAAAACTACGGTCTTTTGTCCGTGATAGCAGAGACATACTTTCTATACTATCCCATTTCTCCTTGTCATCAAATGCCCTTTTGGTGGGAATAGATGTCGAAAGCTTATATACATCGATTCCCCACCACTGGGGTATCCAAGCATCCAAAACCTTTCTGGACATCCATTTCCCCCTATTGGGAGCCCATAATGAGTTCATTATTGATACATTAGAATTCATGCTAAACAACAATTTTTTTCAATTTCTTGGAAGATTTTACCAACAGGTGAGAGGCACCAGTATGGGTGCCCCATGGGCCCCTTCATATGCGTGTCTCCACCTCGGCCTATGGGAGGAGGAGGAAGTTTACAAATCCTCGATGTACCTTGACCACTGCACTTTGTGGTCAAGGTACATCGATGATATACTCATGGTTTGGGAGGGCACAGCGGAACAACTCGAGGAATTTATGTCCCAACTCAATAATAACGAAAGGAATATTCATTTAACTTATTCCTATTCTGCTGATGCCCTTTCCTTCCTTGACTTAAAAATCACCAGATGCGGAGATAGGATAGCGACCAGTACGTTCCGCAAGGAAACAGCAGCCAACACCCTCCTCCTGGCACAGAGCCATCACCCGAAGTCCCTAATAAATGGGATACCAACGGGACAATTTTTAAGGATCAGGAGAAACTGTTCAGAGGATGAACAATTTCTATCTGAAGCACATGAGATGTACAACAGGTTCAGAAAAAGAGGATACTCACACAACTGCCTTAAAAAAGCTAAAAATAATGCATTAGAAAGAAAACGTGAGGATCTCCTAATTACACAAAAAGACACTCAAGGACCTGAAAAATTAGAAAATGATTTTCCGAGAATCATCACTAGGTTCGGTGCACAATGGACAAAAGTCCAAGAGATTCTCAACAAACATTGGCACATCCTTAAATCAGCACCTCTAATCACAGATTTAATTAGCCCCAAACCACTACTTACAGCTAAAAGGGCACAGAATTTGGGTGATTTTTTGGTCCACTCAGAATACACCAGAACCATTAATAAAAACTGGCTCACTGAAAGAAGACCCCCCCCTGGCATGCATGCATGTGGACATTGCAACATATGCAAATACGTGGACCACACTGATGAGTTCGCCAATCCGAGAGGAGGAAGGCATTATCAAATCAAACAATTTATTAATTGTTCAACGACACGCGTCATATACATGCTCACGTGCCCTTGTAATAAAAACTACATAGGAAAGACTAAACGCCAACTCCGAACCCGGATTGGTGAGCACATCAGTGGCATTAGGAATAAAAAAAAGAATAAAGAAGACGATCGACCTATCCCAGTACATTTTGCCAAATTTCATGACAGCAATCCAAAGGGCCTCAAAGTCAAGGGGATCTATGTGCTGAATCTACCCCCCAGAAGAGGGGACTTTGACACCATTCTCCTTCAGAAGGAAAAAATGTGGACGTACTACTTAGACTCCTTAGCCCCCAAGGGGTTAAACACAGAATGTAGCTTTCAACCTTTCCTAGAACAATGATACCCTGTCCGTAAAATCCTAGAACTAGTCTTCAATATTGCTATTACCATAAATAATCAACCTCTTCACTCTTTCTATTGCCAATCTTTTTAAGTCACTTTATCCTAGTCTCTTTCAATCGATGCTCCCACTTGTTTTATTTTTGTGCTTGATATGCACGTCTTTTCCCTTTGCTGAATGTCTTTCATGTGAGTGGTCCGGATGGTGACATCTAGTGGATAAAAATAGGAATTGCATCCCTTAAATGGCTATTTAAACCCTTCACCACTGACCCCTCCTCGCTCTGAGGAAACCAGCGTCCATTGGCTGGTGAAACGCGTCAGCGGTGTGACGTCAGCACGTCACTGGGAGCCGCGCACTATTCGACCTGGCAATTCGACCTGGCAACTCGACCTGTACTATTCGATCCGGTCTATCCCTGCACAACTCAACAGCTGATGCTTGTCTCCTCCATCAACATCTTTCCATACTGAGACACCTGCCTTACGGCGGCTTCATCAACAAACGGTCCCTTCATCTTGGCATTTATCCGCTTATTACAGCGGCACCTATCCATGTAGAGACTTAGGAACTGTGGACTGAGGACTTACTGCAAACCTGGCGACAGAGCTACTGAGGCTGGTGAGATCCTTCCATTTCATTCAGCGTCTTTATAAAAGTATGTCAGTATTGTTTGCACCTCCTATACCTGTCTCCATGGACATATATTTTGCTGCTTGAACTGCACAATTTATATCTACCTGCTGGAACCGGGACATGATTTGATTTGCCATCTAAACAGCTGCTATACATACAATGTGTGTGCAATAACTGGGCATTGTTTACCCCTCAGCAGATCGATTCATCTAAATTGAACCACAGTATACCTCATTAATTGCCAGATTGTCCATCCACCCACATCTCTGCTATTGATATATGACCTGCCCCCATTATACAGGACTTTCCAAAACACTTTTTTGCCAACTGCTACATATGACTGGTACTTCAATAGGGCAGCAATATTTAATCTTCATTATATCATTTAGCTCACTATACCTTATTTACAACTTTGAGATGTGTATGATGTGTATGAGTGGATGTGAAGCCGCGGCTCCCATATGTTTTTAATCACCCCTTGTGACAACGTTGTCCCATTTTAACTGGTTTGTGGGTGGTGGGTCTTCAGTACATATGTTCACAAAGTTTTACCAGGTGGATGTGGGAGCCATGTTGGATGTGGGCTTTGACCACAGCATGCTACGGTTGGCAGAGTAGGTCCTTTTGGTTGATGGCGGTAGTTGGTCTTCCTCCCTACCCTCACGTGTATTGCTTTGGGACGTCTTAGATGGTCATGATTATAGCCTGCTCTGCGACAATAAAAAATTTTAAATTTTTCTACTTACCTGTAAAAATCAATTTATTGGAGTACATCATGGGACGCAGCGGTCCCTTCCCTCTTTCTGGAAGTTCATTGCTTGCTACAAAACTGAAAAGACCAGCAATAATGACTGACGGTTACCACAAACCAGTTAAAATGGGACAACGTTGTCACAAGGGGTGATTAAAAACATATGGGAGCCGCGGCTTCACATCCACTCATACACAGGGAAATAGGAAACGTAAACGTAGAGGGAAGAGGAAAGGATCGAAACATAACTCAGCATCGACGCAGTGGGCGACTAAGGAGCCAGAAAAGACGCTAAACGGAGTCTCTAGCTCAGCCTCTACGGATATGAGCATTATTAATCTATCTGATTTCCAAATGGACTCCAATCATGTAAAACTCCTTCAAAAAGGACTATCCTTCTCCCCCACTGCGCCCATGAATAAATTCGAAGTGTTTAAGGACATAAACTTATTTCTTAGAAAGGTTCTCTTCAGACTGTGGCACCAAAATGATTCCAATAATAAATCTATCCCCAATCCCAATTTTGACAAGGATGAAAATGAGGCTATTAATAACTTAATTTCTTTATTAGAGGAAAACTCCGATAGCGACTCCGAAACTTAAAATAGCTACCCAATCAGGAGGAAATCCAATTTGAGGATCAAGTCTAAAAAAATGCCAGCCTTATCAAAGCACAAATGGCTTCAACTATTCCTAGATCAGGTCAAACTCGATCTTGGTAAGATCAACTGGGAATGGTTGGGATCAAGTAATTTAACCAGCTCTGAGAGAAAAGCACTAAAAGAGCTACAGGAGGCCCCAAACTTGGTGATAAAGAGAAGTGATAAGGGTGGAAATGTGGTCCTACTTAGTGAAAAACTCTATGAGGATGAAGCTTTCAGATTACTAAATGATACATCTACTTATAAAAAACTAGCTTGTACCCCATTTCCAGCCCTGATAGACACTCTTAACACCAAGGTAAAACTAGCTATGGAAGCCAATCTACTCACTAAAAAGGAATACCTTTATCTCCGAGCTGATAACATTACTATCCCAACCTTCTACATAATCCCAAAGTTACATAAATCACTCACAAACCCTCCTGGAAGGCCAATTGTTTCAGCTATCAATGGTCCACTTGAGAGAACAGGCAAATTTGTGGACTCGATGATCAAAGATATGGTAACAAAACTACGGTCTTTTGTCCGTGATAGCAGAGACATACTTTCTATACTATCCCATTTCTCCTTGTCATCAAATACCCTTTTGGTGGGAATAGATGTCAAAAGCTTATATACATCGATTCCCCACCACTGGGGTATCCAAGCATCCAAAACCTTTCTGGACATCCATTTCCCCCTATTGGGAGCCCATAATGAGTTCATTATTGATACATTAGAATTCATGCTAAACAACAATTTTTTTCAATTTCTTGGAAGATTTTACCAACAGGTGAGAGGCACCAGTATGGGTGCCCCATGGGCCCCTTCATATGCGTGTCTCCACCTCGGCCTATGGGAGGAGGAGGAAGTTTACAAATCCTCGATGTACCTTGACCACTGCACTTTGTGGTCAAGGTACATCGATGATATACTCATGGTTTGGGAGGGCACAGCGGAACAACTCGAGGAATTTATGTCCCAACTCAATAATAACGAAAGGAATATTCATTTAACTTATTCCTATTCTGCTGATGCCCTTTCCTTCCTTGACTTAAAAATCACCAGATGCGGAGATAGGATAGCGACCAGTACGTTCCGCAAGGAAACAGCAGCCAACACCCTCCTCCTGGCACAGAGCCATCACCCGAAGTCCCTAATAAATGGGATACCAACGGGACAATTTTTAAGGATCAGGAGAAACTGTTCAGAGGATGAACAATTTCTATCTGAAGCACATGAGATGTACAACAGGTTCAGAAAAAGAGGATACTCACACAACTGCCTTAAAAAAGCTAAAAATAATGCATTAGAAAGAAAACGTGAGGATCTCCTAATTACACAAAAAGACACTAAAGGACCTGAAAAATTAGAAAATGATTTTCCGAGAATCATCACTAGGTTCGGTGCACAATGGACAAAAGTCCAAGAGATTCTCAACAAACATTGGCACATCCTTAAATCAGCACCTCTAATCACAGATTTAATTAGCCCCAAACCACTACTTACAGCTAAAAGGGCACAGAATTTGGGTGATTTTTTGGTCCACTCAGAATACACCAGAACCATTAATAAAAACTGGCTCACTGAAAGAAGACCCCCCCCTGGCATGCATGCATGTGGACATTGCAACATATGCAAATACGTGGACCACACTGATGAGTTCGCCAATCCGAGAGGAGGAAGGCATTATCAAATCAAACAATTTATTAATTGTTCAACGACACGCGTCATATACATGCTCACGTGCCCTTGTAATAAAAACTACATAGGAAAGACTAAACGCCAACTCCGAACCCGGATTGGTGAGCACATCAGTGGCATTAGGAATAAAAAAAAGAATAAAGAAGACGATCGACCTATCCCAGTACATTTTGCCAAATTTCATGACAGCAATCCAAAGGGCCTCAAAGTCAAGGGGATCTATGTGCTGAATCTACCCCCCAGAAGAGGGGACTTTGACACCATTCTCCTTCAGAAGGAAAAAATGTGGACGTACTACTTAGACTCCTTAGCCCCCAAGGGGTTAAACACAGAATGTAGCTTTCAACCTTTCCTAGAACAATGATACCCTGTCCGTAAAATCCTAGAACTAGTCTTCAATATTGCTATTACCATAAATAATCAACCTCTTCACTCTTTCTATTGCCAATCTTTTTAAGTCACTTTATCCTAGTCTCTTTCAATCGATGCTCCCACTTGTTTTATTTTTGTGCTTGATATGCACGTCTTTTCCCTTTGCTGAATGTCTTTCATGTGAGTGGTCCGGATGGTGACATCTAGTGGATAAAAATAGGAATTGCATCCCTTAAATGGCTATTTAAACCCTTCACCACTGACCCCTCCTCGCTCTGAGGAAACCAGCGTCCATTGGCTGGTGAAACGCGTCAGCGGTGTGACGTCAGCACATCACTGGGAGCCGCGCGCTATTTGACCTGGCAATTCGACCTGGCAACTCGACCTGTACTATTCGATCCGGTCTATCCCTGCACAACTCAACAGCTGATGCTTGTCTCCTCCATCAACATCTTTCCATACTGAGACACCTGCCTTACGGCGGCTTCATCAACAAACGGTCCCTTCATCTTGGCATTTATCCGCTTATTACAGCGGCACCTATCCATGTAGAGACTTAGGAACTGCGGACTGAGGACTTACTGCAAACCTGGCGACAGAGCTACTGAGGCTGGTGAGATCCTTCCATTTCATTCAGCGTCTTTATAAAAGTATGTCAGTATTGTTTGCACCTCCTATACCTGTCTCCATGGACATATATTTTGCTGCTTGAACTGCACAATTTATATCTACCTGCTGGAACCGGGACATGATTTGATTTGCCATCTAAACAGCTGCTATACATACAATGTGTGTGCAATAACTGGGCATTGTTTACTCCTCAGCAGATCGATTCATCTAAATTGAACCACAGTATACCTCATTAATTGCCAGATTGTCCATCCACCCACATCTCTGCTATTGATATATGACCTGCCCCCATTATACAGGACTTTCCAAAACACTTTTTTGCCAACTGCTACATATGACTGGTACTTCAATAGGGCAGCAATATTTAATCTTCATTATATCATTTAGCTCACTATACCTTATTTACAACTTTGAGATGTGTATGATGTGTATGAGTGGATGTGAAGCCGCGGCTCCCATATGTTTTTAATCACCCCTTGTGACAACGTTGTCCCATTTTAACTGGTTTGTGGTAACCGTCAGTCATTATTGCTGGTCTTTTCACTTTCTTTTGTATTTAATTTGGTTTACTATTTGGTAATTAATAAAACTGATTTGTATCAACATCAGTGTTCCCTGCTGACCCTCTTTTAGAGAACTCTTTCTCTTATGTTTTTGTTATATGATTCATAGGGTATCTTGGAACTGCATGCAGACTTTTGCCTGCATGATTTTTTGATACTTATCCGTTAAAACGACCATTTATATAATTAACCTATTGGTTGATCCAGGCAACAATCCCCTATTTTTTGCTACAAAACTGATGTGCTTCCTATGTGGGGAGGACTTCCTGCCTGTTTTTGCTTGGCCAGTGTTCATTCACCTATAGGTGGAGCATAATAAGGATGGTCATGATTATAGCCTGCTCTGTGTCCTGGGATGTATGATAAAGAAATGGATTTTCCAGGTAAGTAAGAAGAAAAACATTTTTTCCCTTCAAAACGCTATATTTAAAGAATGACACAAGTTTATTATTGATTTGTTTTAATTTAGTCTACAGTTCTCTGTAACTGCCAGCAAAAGTACTCATGACTTCTTTTCTTATAGATTGGTCAAAGTGATGGTATGGAAAAACACAATGCCACAATTATTCCATATTGCTTTGTGACAAGAAATAAGGTAAATATTGTACAAGTGTTTATGACGAGGGGACAAACAAACCCTTTTAGCCTGTCTGACAATGATGTTTATAGTGGCAAAGAAGCTGCAAAGAGCTATTTAGACCAGCTATTGATCTATACAGTATATACCTGTATGAAAAAGAGGCCCACTTAAGACTCTGGAGACCTCAGAAAGTAGGGGAGCTGGTGGATGCTTTTAAAGAAAATCTTTACTAAATTCTTCTAAACATGTCGCCATGATTGTCATGCTGATCCATTTGCTTTTGTACTTTGAGTCACAGACCTGGACCAAGTATGCAGATCAGAACTTCTAATTTGACTTTTCTAATCTTCATGATTGTTTCAGGTTAGTAAGTTTAGTACTGAAACCATTTTGGGCAGCATAACAGCCAAGAAATTAGCATTTTTGGAAAGAGGTCGACAACACCAAAGCCTCCATGTTTTTTCATGAAATGAAAATTGTCTCAGAAACCTGGGTGGAAGAAATAGAGAGGCTGATATTGCAGCTCTCCCTTCCTGAAAATTCCAATTCCCTGGCTGCCATGCTGATTTAATGGCTATAACACTTTCTGGGACACTAGAACAAGGAACTCTAATGCCGCGTACACACGAGCGGACTTTACGGCAGACTTTGCCCGGCGGACTTTTCGACGTACTTTACGACGGACTTTCCGAATGAACGGACTTGCCTACACACAATCCACCAAAGTCCGTCGAATTCGTACGTGATGACGTACGACCGGACTAAAACAAGGAAGTTCATAGCCAGTAGCCAATAGCTGCCCTAGCGTGGCTTTATGTCCGTCGAACTAGCATACAGACGGCAAACTTTTCGACCGGACTCGATTTCGACGGATTAATTTGAAACATGTTTCAAATCTAAGTCCGTCCAACTTTTGAGAAAACAAAGTCCGCTGGAGCCCACACACGATCGAATTGTCCGACCAAATCCCGTCCGCCAGGCAAAGTCTGCCGTAAAGTCCGCTCGTGTGTACGCGGCATAACTTTCCCAATGTTTTTGCTTGTTCCAGTCTAGAATCTCAGAAAATACTGAAGACCTTAGACAACCTTGAACTGCACATGTACAGCTATAAGACACAGAACAGGAATGTCTAGGTACAGTCATATGTTTGGAAGGGCACTGCTGTTAAGGACGAATTCAAGAAACAAACTGCTTAGGCACAATTGCCATTTTTAGATGATCCCTTTAACCACTTGCTGACCGCCCTATAGCAGTTTTATTGCCACAGGGTGGCAGCTGTGCACTGGATCAAATGTGTATACAGTATCTCACAAAAGTGAGTACACCCCTCACATTTTTGTAAATATTTTATTATATCTTTTCATGTGACAACACTGAAGAAATGACACTTTGCTACAATGTAAAGTAGTGAGTGTACAGCTTGTATAACATTGTAAATTTACTGTCCCCTCAGAATAACTCAGCACACAGCCATTAATGCCTAAACCGCTGGCAACCAAAGTGAGTACACCCCTAAGTGAAAATGTCCAAATTGGGCCCAATGTGTCAATATTTTGTGTGGCCACCATTATTTTCCAGCACTGCCTTAACCCTCTTAGGCATGGAGTTCACCAGACTTTCATAGGTTGCCACTGGAGTCCTCTTCCACTCCTCCATGATGACATCACGGAACTGGTGGATGTTAGAGACCTTGCGCTCCTCCACCTTCCGTTTGAGGATGCCCCACAGATGCTCAATTGGGTTTAGGTCTGGAGACATGCTTGACCAGTCCATCACCTTTACCCTCAGCTTCTTTAGCAAGACAGTGGTCATCTTGGAAGTGTGTTTGGGGTCGTTATCATGTTGGAATACTGCCCTGCGGCCCAGTCTCCGAAGGGAGGGGATCATGCTTTGCTTCAGTATGTCACAGTACATGTTGGCATTCATGGGTCCCACAATGAACTGTAGCTCCCCAGTGGCCGCAGCACTCATGCAGCCCCAGACCATGACATTCCTACCACCATACTTGACTGTAGGCAAAGCACACTTGTCTTTGAATTCCTCACCTGGTTGCCACCACACACGCTTGACACCATCTGAACCAAATACGTTTATCTTGGTCTCATCAGACCACTGGACATGGTTCCAGTAATCCACGTCCAACCGCTGTATGGTCTTGGCCACCGTGCTGCAGCTCAGTTTTCAGGGTCTTGGCAATCTTCTTATAGCCTAGGCGATTTTTAAGTAGAGCAAAAATTCTTTTTTTCAGATCCTCAGACAGTTATTTGCCATCAGGTGCCACGTTGAACTTCCAGTGACCAGTATGAGAGAGTGAGAGCGATAACACCAAATTTAACACACCTGAGACCTTGTAACACTAACGAGTCACATAACACCGAGGGAGAGAAAATGGCTAATTGGGCCTAATTTGGACATTTTCACTTAGAGGTGTACTCACTATTGTTGCCAGCGGTTTAGACATTAATGGCTGTGTGTTGAGTTATTTTGAGGGGACAGCAAATTTACACTGTTATACAAGCTGTACACTCACTACTTTACATTGTAGCAAAGTGTCATTTCTTCAGTGTTGTCACATGAAAAGATATAATAAAATATTTACAAAAATGTGAGGGGTGTACTCACTTTTGTACTGTATATATGTGATCCAGCTCTTCTGGGTAGCGGGCGCAAATGCGCGCTACCGGCGGCTCGCTCCTGCTGTGATTATACACAGTGGGAGCCAATCAGTACCATGGACTCAATGTCCGCCGGCACCCGCTGAGTATTGTGCACAGACACAGAACGGCAGTCTGCTTATGTAATCAAGGCAGATCGCCATTTTGACAGGAGGGAAGGCATGGATCCTGTGTCTCTGCAAAGCAGGAACTAGAATCCATGTCTTCCCCTAGTTAAAGCACCTCCCACACTGTAGTAAAACAAAGGCTAGGCACACAGTTAAACAGGTGTATAGGCACTGCAACCTTCCCACACAAAAGGTCTGTCCGGTGCTCAGACCTTGGGGCTGCTGACACCTCCAACGTACCAGGAAAAATAGGAAAGGGATGGTCGGCACTCAGGATGACTTCCAAAATAGTATTGCTTTATTAAATGCATGTACAAAGCTGTAAAACAGCCTAAGCGTTTTGAACGTTAGTCCGTAGTCACGGCTAAGGACTAACATTCGAAACGCGTAGGCTGTTTTACAGCTTTGTACTTGCATTTAATAAACGAATACTATTTTGGATGTCATCTTGAGTGCCGACCATCCCTTTCCTTTATTCTAGGTACACAGTTAACCCTTTGATCATCCCTGATGTTAAAACCTTCCCAGTCAGTGTCATTAGTGCAGTGACAGTGCATAGTTTTTAGCACTGATCCCTGTATTAGTGTCACTGGTCCCCAAAAAAGTGTCAGTTAGTGTCCGAATGTCCACCGCAATATCGCAGTCCCGCTATAAGTCACTGATCACCGCCATTACTAGTAAAAAAAATAAAAATTATAATAAAAAGATCCCATAGTTTGTAGACGATATAACTTTTGTGCAAACCAATCAATATTATGCTTAACACATATTGGGATTTTGTTTTACCAAAAATATGTAGCACAATAAATGTTGGCCTAAATTTATGAAGAAATTAGATTTTTTTGATTGTTTTATTGGATATGTTTGATAGCAAAAAGTAAAAAATATTGTTGTTTTTTTTTTGTTAATAGCGCAAAAAATACAAAATGCAGAGGGGATCAAATATAACCAAAAAGAAAGCTGTATTTGTGGGGGGGGGGGGAAATTACATAGTTTTATTTGGGTACAGCATTGCACGACCGCTCAATTGTCAGTTGAAGTAACATAGTACATTGCAAAAAATGGCCTGGTCATGAAGGGGGGTACAGTATCTCACAAAAGTGAGTACACCCCTCACATTTTTGTAAATATTTTATTCTATCTTTTCATATGACAACACTGAAGAAATGACACTTTGCTACAATGTAAAGTAGTGAGTGTACAGCTTGTATAACAGTGTAAATTGGCTGTCCCATCAAAATAACTGAACACACAGCCATTAATGTCTAAACCGCTGGCAACCAAAGTGAGTACACTAAAGAGAAAATGTCAAAATTGGGCCCAATTAGCCATTTTCCCTCCCTGGTGTCATGTGACTCATAAGTGTTACAAGGTCTCAGGTGTGGTAAATTTGGTGTTATCACTCTCACTCTTTCATACTGGTCACTGCAAGTTCAACATGGCACCTCATGGCAAAGAACTCTCTGAGGATCTGAAAAAAAGAACTGTTGCTCTACATAAAGATGGCCTAGGCTATAAGAAGTTTGCCAAGACCCTGAAACTGAGCCGCAGCATGGTGGCCAAGACCATATAGTGGTTTAACAGGAGAGGTTCCACTCAGAACAGGCCTCACCATAGTCCAGGCGAACATGCCTCGCCAAAGAAATTGAGTGCATGTGCTCAGCGTCATATCCAGAGGTTGTCTTTGGGAACCAAAGATAAACTTATTTGGTTTAGATGGTGTCAAGCGAGTGTGGCGGTAACCAGGTGAGGAGTACAAAAACAAGTGTGTCTTGCCTGCAGTCAAGCATGGTGGTCGGAGTGTTATGGTCTGGGACTGCATGAGTGCTGCTGGCACTGGGGAGCTACAGTTCTTTGAGGGAACCATGCATGCCAACATGTACTGTGACATACTGAAGCAGAGCATGGTCCCCTCCCTTCGGAGATTGGGCCGCAGGGCGCAATTCCAACATGATAACGACCCCAAACACACCTCCAAGATGACCACTGTCTTGCTAAAGAAGCTGAAGGTAAAGGTGATGGACTGACCAAGCATGTCTTCAGACCTAAACCCTATTGAGCATCTGTGGGGCATCCTCAAACAGAAGGTGGAGGAGCGCAAGGTCTCTAACATCCACCAGCTCCGTGATGTCATCATGGAGGGGCGGAAGAGGACTCCAGTGGCAACCTGTGAAGCTCTGGAGAACTCCATGCCCAAGAGGGTTAAGGCAGTGCTGGAAAATAATGGTGGCCACACAAAATATTGACCTTTTGGGCTCAATTTGGACATTTTCAATTAGGGGTGTACTCACTTTTGATGCTAGAGGTTTAGACATTAAGGGGCTGTGTGTTGAGTTATTTTGAGGGGACAGCAAATTTACACTGTTATACAAGCTGTACACTCACTGCTTTACATTGTAGCAAAGTGTAATTTCTTCAGTGTTGTCACATGAAAAGATAGAATAAAATATTTACAAAAATGTGAGGGGTGTACTCACTTTTGTGAGATACTGTATATCATCCAGGCCTGAAGTGTTAAGATGGCAAAGAATCACTTTTTGAGCTCAGCCCTACATTGAAGTCTCATTAATATATATGCAGTCAAATTGGCATTGTACTAGCAACCTCCATCTCCAGTCTTACCCCAACTTTCCTGTAACAGCAATTGTCTAGAGTCAAAATATCACTGTGTATCAAAATGGACTCCAGAGTAAAGCTGGCCATACACTGATCAAAATTTCACCGTTTCAACGTAGACTGGAGTTTCAATCAGTGTGTGGCTGTCCCTGTTCAACAGAAGTTGATTGTATGATCAACTTCTGTCCAATGGACATTCTGAAAGTTTTTTATGATCAGCTGCAGGAGCAGATGTCAAAATACAATGTCCTTCATTCACCTCATTTGTGTAGATGGAAGAGTCTGTGGGTTTTTTTTTTTATTCATTCACTCTGCTGGCAGTGTATGGCAAGCTTTTGGCCGGGCATAGACGTTCGAATTTTGGCCGGTTCAACAGGAACGGGCCGAGATTCAAACCACGTGTAGGCAGGCTGAATGTGCCACGTTGATCGATCAACTTGGGTACAACCAGCCTGCCAGATTCACTTGTGATTAATGCTAGCGGCTGCTATAACTGCTATAGCTGCTAGCAATAATCACCGTCTTCTCCCTGGGCCGGCGGGGACGACTTCCCCCACCCTCCCCTGCTGGGAATAGACTATTGCTCAGCAGGAGGGATACCCCTGTCAGCACTGTCTGTGTTGATCGGGGAATCGTGCAAATTTCTTTACTGATTGCACTAGGTCTAAGGCAGGCCATAGTTCTTTCCTGCAACCACGGGTTGCCTTAGACCTAGTGCTATCAGTAATTAGCTGCCAATAATAGTATTGGTCTGACACATCCCTTCTCTTTCCTTCAATACAAGTCTGTGTGAGGTCACTTTAAAAGAGGGGTGTGGCTGCTACTCAGCTCTGTCTGCATAAAGCACTGTAATATGAGAGCAGAAAGCAGCATTTTTCATGAGAAGGTATTTCCAAGCAAGAATCTGTCATAAGCTATGATAAAAGGGTGTTAGGCTTCAAAAGAGCTTTAAGGCCTTAAATAAACAATGAAATGGTCTGTATGTCTGTCTGGAGAGGTTGTGAATCCATACCATAGAGGAACTTGTAGTCTAATATTTCACTACAAGAACATTTATACATATCAGGAGTTCTATTTTCGCAATATCTGTATGCTTGTTCATAGTTATTGACTCCCTGAATCCAGACTGGGGTTGCCACCTGTCCAGTATTCACCCAGACAGTCCGGGTTTTGATTTATGTGTCCGGGTTTCAGTCCACCTGGAGGGTGAGGGGGCCAGGTAACTTGGATTTTCAGAAGGAGGTCATCCATCTTTTTTGCACAGGTTTAGTTAAATTTGTTTGGTCTCTCTAACATTAAACGCATGTATTTTGCTAATGGCTTGGCCAATAGGCCTTGTTGCAGAGTAGAAATAACTTTAAAATAAATTGGCTTCTCTTCCCTCTGGCTTGAGTCCTGCTATTTGCAAGCATGACACTGATTGTGTGCGAACCTCTGGCAAGTGGTTTGGTTTGGAATGGAGCTGGGTGTATTTTCTTGGCTGGGTATCAGCTTTGTTGTTGTTGGTTGGACGGGGGTAAGGCACGAGGTTTTTATTGTAATGACTTTCAGTGATATTAGGCAAGGGTTAATTGCTCTGCCATGACTGCTTGCATTGTCCAGCACCGGTTTCTGCCAGGCAGGGGGGGTTAAACGATGTGCGCTGATCTGCACTATGTTTGGTTACATTCCTGTGCAGAGAGTTTTCGGATGTTTATATTTAGAGCATGTGGAACTTATGAATAGGGAGAGAGACATGGAAAGAATGAGATTTCTATCTATATCTGCACATCTATCTGCCCGCTTATTTGTCTGTAGTTCTGTCCATCATTTGGCTTCAACAGTTCATCATTCTGTCCATCCTCATACAACAACTGTCTTATCCATCTGCCAGAGTGTGTAATCTATCTGGTCGTGCTTGTAGGTGCTGAATCGATTTCTGTTTATAAACTGTGATCTGACTTTGTCATTTATGGTTCAGGAAGAACAATGTGTAAGAAGTCAGGGGGTAGGGAAAGGGAAAGAATAAAATCATACTGAAAGAAGGAGGAAGAAGGCAGATATAGATGAAGAGAAGTTAGATGGGAATAGTCACGGGAAGGATTATGTTAAAAAATGACAATATTGAGAAAAGGAATAATAGGACTATGGAATTGAGGACAAAAATGGAGAAGGGGTATATTAAGTAGAGAGGAGCTGAGATCAAGGTGACTGTGGAGGCAGAATAAAGGGGTGCTGTGGGGAGACTGTAGAGGCAGAATGAAGAGGTGCAGTGGGGTGACTGTAGAGGAAGAATAGAGGGGTGCGGGGGGTGACTGTAGAGGAAAAATAGAGGGGTGCAGGGGGTGACTGTAGAGGAAGAATAGAGGGGTGTGGGGGGTGACTGTAGAGGAAGAATAGAGGGGTGCGGGGGTGACTGTAGAGGAAGAATAGAGGGGTGCGGCAGGGTGACTGTAGAGGAAGGATAGAGGGGTGCGGGGGTTGACTGTAGAGGAAGAATAGAGGGGTGCGGCAAGGGGGCTGTAGAGGCTGAATAGAGGGCTGCGGCAGAGTGACAGGAAGAATAGAGGGGTGCAGCGGAGTGACTGTAGAGGCAGAATAGGGGGGTGCGACGGGGTGACTGTAGAGGCAGAATAGAGGGGTGCAGCGGAGTGAGTGTAGAGGCAGAATAGAGGGGTGCAGCGGGGTGACTGTAGAGGAAGAATAAAGAGGTGCAGCGGGGTGACTGTAGAGGCAGAATAGAGGGGTGCAGCGGGGTGACTGTAGAGGAAGAATAAAGAGGTGCAGCGGGGTGACTGTAGAGGCAGAATAGAGGGGTGCAGCGGGGTGACTGTAGAGGAAGAATAAAGAGGTGCAGCGGGGTGACTGTAGTGGCAGAATAGAGGGGTGCGGTGGAGTGACTGTAAAGGAAGAATAGAGGAGTGCGGCGGAGTGACCGTAGAGGCAGAATAGAGGGGTGCGGCAGGGTGACTGTAAAGGAAGAATAGAGGGGTGCGGTGGGGTGACTGTAGAGGCAGAATAGAGGGGTGCGTGGAGTGACTGTAGAGGAAGAATAGAAGGATGTGGCGGGGTGACTGTAGAGGCAAAATAGAGGGGTGCAGCGGGGTGACTATAGAGGCAGACTAGAGGAGTATGGTGGGTTGACTCTGGAGGCAGAATAGAGGCGTAGGATGGGGTAACTGTCAGGTCAGAATAGAGGAGTGAGGTGACTTTGAAGGAAGTAGGATTGTGGTGGGGTGACTGTGGAGGCAAAACAGAGGCGTGTGGTGGGGGGGCTGTAGAGGTAGAATAGAGGGGTGCGACAGAGTGACTGTAAAGGAAGAATAGGGGGTGCGGCGGAGTGACTGTAGAGGCAGAATAGAGGGATGCAGTGGGGTGACTGTAGAGGAAGAATAGAGAGGTGCAGCAGGGTGACTGTAGAGGTAGAATAGAGGGGTTCAGTGGGGTGACTGTAGAGGAAAAATAGAGAGGTGCAGCGGGGTGACTGTAGAGGCAGAATAGAGGGGTGCGGCGGAGTGACTTTAAAGGAAGAATAGGGGGATGCGGCAGAGTGATTGTAGAGACAGAATAGAGGGTTGCGGCGGGGTGACTGTAGAGGTAAAATAGAGAGGTGCAGCGGGGTAAGAGGCAGAATAGAGGAGTGCAGCGGAGTGACTGTAAAAGAAGAATAGAGGGGTGCGGTGGAGTAACTGTAGAGGCCTACTAGAAGGGTGCAACAAAGTGACTATAGAGGAAGAATATAGGGGTACGGGGGGTGACTGTAGAGGAAGAATAGAGGGATGTGGCGGGGTGACTGTAGAAGCAAAATAAAGGGGTGTGGCGGGGTGACTATAGAGGCAGTCTAGAGGGGTGTGGTGGGTTGACTCTGGAAGCAGAATAGAGGAGTGGGATGGAGTAACTGTCAGGGCAGAATAGAGGAGTGAGGTGACTTTGAAGGCAGGAGGATTGTGTTGGGGTGACTGTGGATGCAAAATAGAGGTGTGTGGTGAGGTGACTGGAGTCAGAATAAAGGACTACACATAGAGGGATACAGGGGTGTGACTGTAGAGGCAAAATAGAGGGGTGCGGGGTGTGACTGTAGAGGCAGAATAGAGGGGTGTGGCAGGGTGACTGTAAAGGCATAATAGAGGGATATGTTGGGGTGACTGTACAGGAAGAATAGGGGGGTTCAGTTTAGTGACTGTAGAGGCAGAATAGAGGGGTACGGGGGTGTGACTGTAGAGGGAAAATAGAGGAGTGTGGTGGGTTGACTGTGGAGACAAAATAGAGGGGTGTGGTGAAGTGATTGTAGAGGAAGAATAGAAGAGTGCAGAGAGGTGATCGTGGAGGCAGAATAGAGGGTTACGGTGGTGTGACTGTAGAGGCAGATTAGAGGGATACGTTGGGGTGACTATAGAGGCAGAATAGAGGGGTGCTATAGGGTGACTGTAGAGGCAGAATAGAGAGGTGCAGCAAAGTGACTGTAGAGGCAGAATAGAGGGGTGCGGCAGGTGACTGTAAAAGGAAAATAGAGAGGTGCAGCGGGGTGACTGTAGAGGGAAAATAGAGAGGTGCAGCGGGGTGACTGTAGAGGCAGAATAGAGGGGTGCAGCGGAGTGACTGTAGAGGCCTACTAGAAGGGTGCAACAAAGTGACTATAGAGGAAGAATAGAGGGGTACGGGGGGTGACTGTAGAGGCAGAATAGAGGGGTGCGGTGGAGTGACTGTAGAGGAAGAATAGAAGAGTGCGGAGAGGTGATCGTGGAGGCAGAATAGAGGGTTACGGTGGTGTGACTGTAGAGGCAGATTAGAGGGATACGTTGGGGTGACTATAGAGGCAGAATAGAGGGGTGCGGCAGGGTGACTGTAGAGGCAGAATAGAGGGGTGCAGCGGGGTTACTGTAGAGGAAGAATAGAGAGGTGCAGCGGAGTGACTGTAGAGGCAGAATAGAGGGGTGCGACAGGGTGACTGTAGAGGGAAAATAGAGAGGTGCAGCGGGGTGACTGTAGAGGCAGAATAGAGGGGTGCAGCGGAGTGACTGTAGAGGCCTACTAGAAGGGTGCAACAAAGTGACTATAGAGGAAGAATAGAGGGATACGTTGGGGTGACTGTAGAGGCAGAATAGAGGGGTGCTATAGGGTGACTGTAGAGGCAGATTAAAGGAGTGCTGCAGGGTGACTGTAGCGGCAGAACAGAGGGGTGCAGCGAGGTGACTGTGGAGGCAGACTATAGGGGTGTGACAGGTTGACTGTGGAGGCAGAATAGAAGAGTGCGTTGGAGGCAGGATAGAGGAATGTGGTGGGGCTACTGTGGAGGCAGAATAGATAAGTGTGGTTGGATGACTGTGAATGCAGACTAGATGGGTGTGGTGGGGTGACTGTTGATGCAGAAATAGAGAAGTGTGGTGGGGTGACTGTGGAGGTGGAATAGAGGGATGCAGTGGAGGCAGAACAGAGTAGTTCAGTTGGGTTAATGTGGAGGCAGAAAAGGAAGTGTGTTTAGGTGACTGTGGAGGAAAAATCGAGGAGGGCAGTGGGTGACGTGGAGGTAGAATAGAGGAGTGTTGTGAGGTGATTATGGATGCAGAATATGGTACGTTGGGGTTGTGAAAGAAAGGAAGGAAAGTTGTGAATAGAATGTATAAAGGTCTGAGGTTTATGCCTTATGCAAACTGAACGTTATAAAAATGCCAGTAGTTTTAGCTGTAAAAAGCTGTAGCTGTAGAATGAGTTTTGCAACGTTTTGGCAGTAGCGTTTTTCAGCATTTTTTAGCTGTAGCGTTTGTTAGCTTTTTTAGCAAAACTATACTTCCATTACTAGTAAACTATACTTATGGCTCAAAAATGTTGATAAACGCTGAATAGCCAAGTTTTTCAGCATTTTTAAGCTTTTATCAGAGCGTTTTTACAGCTGAAAAACTCCTCCTAAAACCCACTAGTTCTGGGGGTTTTTTTCAGCCAGAAAACTCCCCTGCCAAAAAACGCCGATAACAGCCTATGTGTGCATGGGCACATAGGATAACATGCTGCAGAGTTTACTGGCTGCAGAAAACAATACCTGAAGCCAAAAACAGCAGCTGTAAAAACATCCAGTGTGCATGAGGCCTAATGCAGCGTACACACGGTCGGACTTTTCGACGGACGCCGACGGACTAAAGCTGGCTGACAATCCGATCATGTGTGGGCTTCCCCGGACTTTCAGCGGACTTTTTCAGCCGCAAATCTGATGGACTTTAGATTTGAAACAGTCTTCAAATCTTTACGTCGTAACTACGCCGGACCCAGAAATCCGCTCGTCTGTATGCTAGTCCGACGGACAAAAACCCACGCTAGGGCAGCTATTGGCTACTGGCTATAAACTTCCTTATTTTAGTCCGTGTACGTCATCACGTACGAATCCGTCGGACTTTTGTGTGATCGTATGTAGGCAAGTCCGTTCGTTAGAAAGTCTGCCGTAAGTCCGCCAAAATTCCGTTGAAAGTCTGTCAGATGGGCTGTCGGACTTTTGTAGCCGAAAAGTCCGACCGTGTGTACGCGGCATTAAAGGCAGCGCAGAGGAGCTAAAGGATGGAAATGCTGCACAAAGGGGTGCAGAATGGAAAGGCCAAGGAGTGTATAGGCATAGCGGGTGGGATATATGGGGCACAAATCAGAAGAAGGGGTTGCTGAGGCATTTTAGGCATGATAAGGGGGCTTAGTGGTGTAAAGGCAGGATAAAGTGGCCAAAGAGATATAAAGACAGGGTGGTTTGAAGGATGTAAAGGCAAGACACCTTGAAGGTTGGTTTATGGATATGTGGTATTATGGGTGGGGGTTAAAATCAGATTTGGGTGGTTAATGTGAAGTTGCATGGTTAAGAAAAAGAGATTAGATAATTTAATAGTAATATCAGGGGAAAAAGGGAAAAGATTCGGGTGGATGTCCTGGACTTTCAATGGTTATACCGGGATGATGGGAAGCAGTACAACAGAATCGGTTGAGTTGGAGTTGAGGGTGGGATATAAAGTGGCATAAATTTAGGATAGGGTACCTGGGAATGAATGTGGGCTGCTTATAGAGTGATATAGAGAGGATAGAGTATGAAGACAGAAAGAAAAAGTGGTGCATAGGTAGGACTGAGAGATGGACGTTTTTGGGTATAAAGGGGGGGGGGGGGGGTTATTGAAGCAATGAAGGACAAAATAATGAGGCTATAGGAAAGGTAGCAGAGACTGATAGTGAAATTGCAAAGAAGAAAATGAACTGTAAATAAGGGCTTGCAAGTATTGGAAGAACTAAAGGAAACTGAGGGTATCAATACAACGTTGTAGGAATAATGAAAAAGTAAATACTAAAATCCAAAGATGTAAGGAGTGGGGGGCATGCTAATGGAAAAATAAGAAAAGGGCTTTAGAATAGATTAAATGTAAAAATATGAAGACTAAGGGAGACTGCAAAGCAGAACTGGATGAGGAGTGAAGGTCTGCAGTCTTTATCAGAAGGAACAAGTGATTAGAAAAGAGGAAGAAGAGAATGAGAAGGGCAGGGAGGAAAAGGAGAAGGCTGCAGAAATAAATAGGAGTGGTCAGGGATGGATATCACTGTAAAAACCTGATTGGCCATAACAGAAACAAGCAGCAAAGTGAATTAGTTGGCTTAGTGAAAACGAAGTAAGTAGTTCAAGCTTGTAGGAGTTAAAGAGACAAGGGAGGTGCAGAAGGGGGGGTTGGATAGTGACAGGAAGGAGGGAGAAAAAGGGTGGAACAGAAAACAGAATTTAGAGGATAGGGAAAGAGAAGCTGACAATGAGGATTACCTAGTAAAGGAATAAAGTGGGAGAGAGTCACGTCAAGCGACGATAAAGAGAAAACAGAAAAGAGGTGAAGTATCTGTTGCCAGTCCTTTGTCATATTTTAAATTCTTCATTAGAGCTAGCTAGAATGTTGTGACAGGTTCCATGAGCATTCATTAACACTGGCATGTATTTAAAAATATTATTTACAATTCAGACACATTCTTAATATCCAGTTGTAGTTATTGATAGGCAGAAACTATTAGACAGCGATTAGTAATTACTTTTAGCAAAAGTATAATTTGATACCCATGGACTGAATATGATTTGTAACATACAGACTTCATGGGCGTGCAATGATCCCTCGGCAAATGTGACATGGACGGGTGGCCTTCCCATTGAATCTCCGTAACCAAGGATGGAGCATACAATCCTAATGCCAGCACTGCTAAATCTGGATGCTCTACTGGACCTGGTCATCTGTGTATGCCATGAATTGGCCACATCTCCACTGGCCCAGGAGACGTACATTGCGGATTTTCTGCACTGGGGTGAGTGTCTGTCTTTTTCATTTAACGAATGGCTTGGGTACCACATGTGGTTCCGGCAGCCCCTCTACGACCCTTCAGCATGTTTATCTGACTACTTTCAGCAATATGCATTTCTACCAAGCAGAGTTTGCCTATAAGGAGCTAATTCCATTAGTTTTTTTGCACATTGCCTAAATTACATAGTGGTTCTGAAGCTGACAAAGGTTGGAAATCTCTACAATAAACGAATATTTGTTATCTTGATGAGGTTTCAACATATTGCATAACTGTGTGAAATTAAGTTTGGAAACCACAGTGCAAAGTAAAGAGACTTCTTTGTTTTATGTGACTACTTAATAATGCTCTTTTGTCTGCGTGATCCTGTGACTGTACCATATGTGTATCAACGCCATCATGCCTCAGCTGTTATGCCTGTCATTTGGTCACATTTTTTTCTGTAATTCTACATATGAAGTAAAAGAGAAAAATAAAGATTACGTGAAGCGAAATGCTTTTAACAATGTAGTGCAATGAGGAGTAACTAGACAGCAACAACCAATCAGAGACGGGCTTTCATAGATTTAGTGCAGTAAGATTAAATATAGCCACACATTACAATTTTTGTAAAAGTCAATTGTTTCTTCTGAATTGATCAAAATATGTTTCCTCCTGGGGTCTGTATGCACAGTATATACCTTTTCTATGATAAATGTGTTTCTAAACTTAGCTCAGATCTCTGAAGTGGTCATAAGCAAAATTGTATGTTTTCACTTCTTTTACTGATGAGCTCAAAATTATCTGGATACAAATGAATTTGGGGGAAGTGCCTTGTATTTTACAATCCAACTGTATTGTAACATGTGCAGCTGGCCTAACACTGCTCGTTCAATGGTATCTAATCACTAATGATGCGAGTTGAAAGGTCTTCCTATCTCTATCCAATCCATCATGACTTTGCTTTTTGATATGACTAATATTTCACTTTGACACATACAATGAAAATGGATAATTTCGATAAAAGGAACAGTCTCACAACTTTGTAGTATTTCCCAGCATGCTGGAAAATCTCTGCATGCCATAGCAAGTAGTTGATGTTCAACTAAGTGCTCAATACCACTTAACAAGGATCCCATTACCCTACCTGAATATGAAAATGGTGCTCACATGGCCTTTATAAAGGGTAGCTTTGATTTACTGCTGTTACCATACTTGTCTACCTGAGTTGGTAAATAAGTGCCTTGATCACTGTTGTGGTACAATTTAGATATGGCGTTTTTATATTTTCACCTTCCTATCTCGTGTTCTCTCCTATTCTTGTTCTCAGTTAATGTATTCTAAAAATCTATATGCATATATATATGTTTACACACACTAGTCTGACTGGCTGGGTTGGTTGATAAGGCAGGGAGTGCCTTTGTCTGCTGCATAACGCCCTGTAATTAGAATTACATGTCTGGCTGCTGCATGAAGTAACACAAACCAAGGGGGCCTCATTCATTCCCCAACGTGGTGATAATCAGATTTATCAGCACAAATATTGCAGAATTAAGTTATAAGACCCGCCCTAGCGTTTATTCCATGCCAAGAGCCATACGAAAGCTGGGCGCTTTATCAATGATGGCACAGTTAGGAAGAACTTTGCAGTCTTAGGCTTTAACGTGATGCCAAATGCCTCCTGGGAGTTCCTTCCAGTTGTATGGCAGAGGCCAAAAAATGCATGGCTGCACCTCCACCTTCCACCTAATGCCCTTCTTCTAGGGCTACACAGAAAGACGAGAGAAAGTATTCTTGGCATCAGCTTGGTAGTGACACACGACAGCCTACAAGACAGCTGACTTAATTCATTGTTTGCTAAAGTGTGGGACATGAGCCAGTGGTGGTACATCCACCTTGTAGCTGGGACACTGCATGGCATGGATTTTTTAGCACGGCTTGAAATGGAAGTTAATATATACTAAAATGACGCAAAATATACTTTTTTTTTTTATCAAGCTTTTAAAAAGCAGAGTCCATCAGCAGCTAATTAGAACTACTCTAACCGGCTGCTGACCAATGCTGCTTTTTAACAGCTTGGTAAAAAAACTGCATATTTTGCATCAGTTTAGTATATATTACCTTCCATTTCAAGCCCTGATGAAAGAGATGTTCCTCGACCCCTGAAACACAGTGACTTTGTGATAATGTTTTTATCTTACCTTGGAATAAATCTGTATCTGGACAATTAAACTTTTTGGTGTGGTGCTTCAGTCTCAGATTCCCTCAGTCATGAACCAAGGAGACAGTGGAAGTCCATTGGGTGGAGAAGCTGCCAGCCCTAAGAGTCCAGACATCATATTTAAATATTTTATATTTAAATAACCATAATGTTCCAATGCTGTCTCTTCACCAGGGTTCTAACAGTAATTGTGGGTCTGTGGCATTTTTATTTAAAGCACAGGTAGCACAAGCGATGGACAGTCACCAAATGGCCTTTGTGTGTGACCAATTTTTGGGCCCCTCCATGCAATTACCGGTACTTGTCAAATAATAACACTTTGTGTCCTGTGTATGGATCAATAACTAGATAGAAGTGAGCCAGGGTCAGGCCTACATGACAGAGGGAGGGGTCTCAGCACCCATTTGACCCACATCTAGTAGAAAAGGACCCTTGTGCTCCTTCACAGTCTCCACAAATTGTATATAATATGTCAGATTCTCTGAATTACATATGACTGTGTTGCAGTACGAAGATTTTCCCTTTCATTTTAACAATGGCCTTAAAAAAATTGCAGGTAAAGGCTGATTGATTGCTATGGGGCAACTCATTGGTATTGGTGCATTAAAACTATAGAGAAAGTCTTGATGTGGAAATGCATGAAAGTGTTCATTTTTTGGGACTGATTTATTAAAATCACATCAAAATGGAAACCGTTGCCTGCAATAACCAACAAAAAAAAAACTTTTCTTTAAAAATGAAGCCACATTAGTTGCTATGGGCAAGGGCTCAATTTTCCATTGATGCAATTTTTTTTTCCAAGATTAGGCCTTCTTATTTCAGACCCTTTAAGCAGGGTGAGGTTCTGTATTTTAGGACCTCTCAGAGACATGTGTAGAATTTGCTAGTTTCTTATGAATTAAATGACTGCTCCTCATTCCAAGATTATGATGGAGTAGAGGTGGCCATGCCGACTGTGTCTTCTGGGGAGAGGGAATGAGTTAATTCCCCAGAAGGGGGGAGGTAACACTATTACATTAACCATATGTGGAGACTGTAAGAGCACAGACTGACAGAGGCCATATAAGGAAGAGGTCTTACAATGCTCCCCCTGGACTGAGTGCTCATACCGTTGTCCCCACACCCAGTGCTCCTTCCTTGTTCCCCCTCACAACCCCTGTCATGTTGTAATCATTGACCCAGGCGCAAGTGTTCCCCCCCCCCTAAGAATAAAGGGCCAGTAAATGATAAAAGTTGGCAATATGAAAGATATATTGATAACGTCTATATGAATGCATGTCATCATTTCATAATCTATTGGGACTGAAGGCTGTAATGTCAGGCGCAGATGTATTCTAACATCAGGGAGCCTATTGAAGGACATGTCAGTCAGTCCTTTTTCCAGCTCGAAATGGCTGATATTGTAAAACAATAGGTTGCACTCTGGTATGCCAAAAATATGAATACAATGCAAATCATGCAATTCTGTCATGGAAACTTTTTAAGGACGACTAAATACAAATTCTGAGCTGAATCAAGTATAAGAGTGTGCAGTGGAACCTCGGTTTGTGAGTAACGCGGTTAACAAGTGTTTCGCCAAAACGAGCACTGTATTTCTAAAAATCCTAACTCGGTTTGCGAGTATTGTCTCGCAAAACGAGCAGGATTTAGGCCAAAAGCTGTGTGTAGTACTGCCTTTGGCCTGAGGTGGGGGGCGCCGGAGCCGAACAGCGCCGATCGTAGTCGTTCCTATTGAAGGACATGTCAGTCAGTCCTTTTTCCAACCCGGAATGGCTGATATTGTAAAACAATAGGTTGCACTCTGGTATGCCAAAAATATGAATACAATGCGAATCATGCAATTCTGTCATGGAAACTTTTTAAGGACGACTAAATACAAATTCTGAGCTGAATCAAGTATAAGAGTGTGCAGTGGAACCTTGGTTTGCGAGTAACGCGGTTAACAAGTGTTTCGCAAAAGGAGCACTGTATTTCTAAAAATCCTAACTCGGTTTTCGAGTGTTGTCTCGCAAAACAAGCAGGATTCAGGCCAAAAGCAGTGTGCAGTACCGCCTTTGGCCTGAGGTGGGGGGTGCCGGAGCCGAACAGCGCCGAACGTAGTCGTTCGGAAATGCATGGAAAGGCCCAAGGACAGTTCGGCTGACCTCGGCAAACCTTAGAAAGGCTCATGAATGTAGTCTTTCCGAGGGTTTCCGAGGTCAGCCGAAGTGTGCTTGGGCCTTTTCGGCCATTTCCGAGGCTCTCCGGAGCCCCCCGCCTCTGGCCGCATGCGGTATTGTATCCCATTAAAGTCAATGCGGAACGAATTAGTTACATAGTTACATAGTAGGCGAGGTTGAAAAAAAGACACAAGTCCATCAAGTCCAACCTATGTGTGTGATTATATGTCAGTATTACTTTGTTTATCTCTGTATGTTGCGGTCATTCAGGTGCTTATCTAATAGTTTCTTGAAGTTATCGATGCTCCCCGCTGAGACCACTGCCTGTGGAAGGGAATTCCACATCCTTTCCGCTCTTACAGTAAAGAACCCTCTACGTAGTTTAAGGTTAAAACTCTTTTCTTCTAATTTTAATGAGTGGCCACGAGTCTTGTTAAACTCTCTTGAATTATTTTTGTTTCCATTGACTTCAATGGGAAAACCTGCTTTGATATGCGAGTACTTTGGATTACGAGCATACTTCTGGAACGGATTATGCTCGTAATCCGAGGTTCCGCTGTATAATGATATTTGTGGATGAATATCCACAAATAATGTTTTAGGACATTGGACGGAATATATCTAAAATTAAAGGTGTTTACTGGGAAGCATTTTTTTTTTAGTCACACAAATAACTTCCTGTCTAGTATTCTCACTGAAGGAAACTAATATTTGTCACTCTGGATCTAACATTTGCCAAACATGTACCATATACAGTAGAAATAAACTACACAGTGGAGCGACCTAAATGTCATAGCTCCACATTTCTATACAGGTGTGTCTACTTTTACATACAAAACTGCAAATATATACATACTATATACACTATATTACCAAAAGTATTGGGATGCCTGCCTTTTCACGCACATCAATTTAATGGCACCCCAGTCTTAGTCCATAGGGTTTAATATTGAGTGTGCCCACCCTTTGTAGCTATAACAGCTTCAACTCTTCTGGGAATGCTGTCCACAAGGTTTAGGAGTGTGTCTATGGGAATGTTTGACCATTCTTCCAGAAGCACATTTGTGAGGTCAGGCACTGTCGTGGACGAGAAGGCCTTGCTCGCAGTCTCCGCTCTAAGTCATCCCAAAGGTGTTCTAGTGGGTTGAGGTCAGGCATAAATGAGCGAGTTTGGGGTGGAGGAACTTGACTGGCCTGCACAGAGTCCTGACCTCAACCCGATAGAACATCTTTGGGATGAATTAGAACGCAGACTGCGAGCCAGGCCTTTGCGATCAACATCAGTGCCTGACCTCACAAATGCACTTCTGGAAGAATGGTCAAACATTCCCATAGACACACTCCTAAACCTTGTGGACAGCTTTCCCAGATGAGTTGAGACTGTTATAGCTGCAAAGAGTGGGCCAACTCAATATTGAGCCCTACAGACTAAGGCTGGGGTGCCATTAAATTTTTATGTGCGTGTAAAGGCAGGCGTCCTGATACTTTTGGTAATATAGTGTAGGTACCATTTCTTCTTTTAGGCGCAGGGCCTAATGTTGTACCATTTGCGATGCCTACAGAGACACCCTCCTAGTCTTTTTTTACTTCCTTCTTGACTGACAGCATGAGCATGGAAAGCTTACTAGCAAGTGATAATGATCGTCTAGAGCCCCATCTACAGACATGGTTGGGGTGGACTATCTATCACAACAAATGTGGATTTAAATCCCTTTTGACTTTCTAGAGTCATAAAACATGCTCAGTCTTTGCTCTCGAATGTGTACTCTCATACTTTTCTTACCCCACGTGGCCTCTTGTTTCTCTCTTATCAGTTTAAACCCATATACTACAACCCACCACCGTAAAACCTTGACACAAGGGAGCCCCCTCTCTCTCATCAACCCTTCACTTCTTCCTACACTCTCCCCACCTACCATTACCCTGTCCTTACCCACATTTCCCCTCTCTGTCTGTTGGTCATGGTAAACTAAACCCTCCCCATTCTATTTCTCCTTTTCATGTTTAATCCTGGTGGCTTAGGTTATTGACAGAAATGACAAGACAATGAGGGAAATGTGTAAAAAAAAGACAGAATCTGGAGCAGCTATTCATGACACTCTATAGGCTTTTATCTTTCATTTTCAAACCTTAAATTGGTTGTAAACCTCAGACATGAAATATAAACAAATCATATCCCTCTATAGTGTGTACGTGTCTCAGTCTAGAGAATGAAGTGTCATTTCATATTTGTCCGCTGCCTCGTTTCTCTGCTATAAGCATAAGTCACTTCTGATGGGTTTTACTTCCTCTTTATTCCCCTGCAAAGTAAAAGCATAATGGGCTAGTATGCATTGCATACTAGCCCATTATGTTGCATTTACCTGCAAACAAAGCACGTGGTGTCCCTGCTGCTGGCCGAGTCAATCTTCACCCCTCTTCCTTCTGGGGCCGTGGACCTCGGCTCTGTGACTGGCCAGAGTCACGTGACCTCACTCCCGCGCATGTGCATGAAAGCCGACGGTTACGGCACGGGCCCTATATTTTACTGTAGCGCTGGTAGATTTTCAATCTACCGTTTATAGGTAAATTTAGTGGGCTGTTTCATACATAGTCAGATTTAGCCTCTGTTCCAGTTTGGCTGTGTTGCGTGTAGTTTCACACTGTGCCTGTGGGTGGCGTTGTCGCCATGGGTCGGTGTTGGAAAAGCAACATGTTAAAGCGTATGAGTGCACCCCTGTCCCGGAGATAACTCGGTGGAGGTGGTCCTCCGAATTGCATTCTGGGAGAGGGTATTTATGGAACAGACGCCATGTTTTAGAGGCTTTTCGTTCCACCTGCTGGCCCTCCTGGCCGTCAGGTATGTGTTAGGAGTACTACCGCGTGGTCCTCCACATTGCTGCAGCGTGTGGGTGGGCCCAGAAGCCTGTCTGGGGCCTACCACAGCGGCAAGGGAATGGTCCTGGGCTGTGTGTCCTACGGGAAGAAACTGGACAACTGAGAAGATCCCAGGGGAGGACCCGTCATGGAAGGATCATGCAAAGTGCTGGTCTGGAGAGGGGCCTGGTGACTCAGTTGGAGGACGAATCCTAAAGTTAACCTACCACATAGTACTGCTGGGTCGGCTTAAAGGTTCTAGTGCTGTGTTTGCTATTCATCGTAAACCATTACATCCTGTGGCAGAGGATCGTAGGGGTTTTGTTCCAATCAAGTCTGTGGCAGAGACTTTTGTTCGTGCTACGTACCGGCTGCTAGGTTAGTGAGAGAAACCTATCCGGGCGGGCAAAGATTCAACTCTAAAAGGAAAGTACGTTCATCTACAAGATTCCAATTCTTAATACTACATCAAGAAAAGGTATTTGAACTTCCCTGCAACTATTCTTCTATCTCTTTCCTGCTACTTCCTTCAGTTACTCTTTATTAAAGCATTGGAAAAGATACTCAAGTGTCTGGTGCTTACACTGTTTAGTATTAAACTCAACGGGACCCTAGACCCAGTTCTGGTTAAATTGAGGTTACACAGGTGACGGTAACAGCCCGCTTTAAACCAGCAGCTCCACCAAGAGTTATTGCTACATTACTTTGGTCCATGACTTTGTATACTTTTAAAATCTTGAAAATTGAATAAAACAAATGCACAGCTGTGCATTTTTACTGCCCCCAAAACAGCCAAAGAGTTTTGAGAATGTAAAGAATGAAGCTAATTGGTTGCCATATACAGCTGCTCCAGATTCTGTCCACTCCTGTCTTAGTAAATCCCCTTCACTGAGTCCAAGACTTTCTGTCCCCTCTTATACCACGTCTTCATACAGAAAAAAACCACACACATTCAAAATCATTCTTTACACCACCATTTTTATCAGATATTTCACATAGGGTGAACATCAGTCTGACATCTCACCAATCCCAAAGTTATCTTTAGACTTATTGTGCCACTCTACAAGTCCTTCCTACAGTTTGTCTTCCTATCACTGATCTTCAGGTAGAATATCTTGCAGCTGGTTATTCACTTCACACAAAAGCTGTTCTTGTTCTCTCAACAGTTAGAAATGCTGCTGATCGTACTCAGCACTCAGTTACCAATGTAGTCAGGAGTAAATGGACCTCTAAAGCACTCAGTTCTGTTTTCATGTGGTATAGGATGGATCTTTGAGGACACGTGTTCTGTTCATGTGGTTCCAGATAGCATATGGAGAACACTCTGTATACTGTTCATGTAGTACAAGATAGTTTATTGAGGATGTTTAGAGCTCTGTTAATATGGAACAGGCTTGGATATGGAAGGCATTGCATGCAATTCTCTCTTTTCGTGGTGCAAGTCAAATGGAACTTGATTTGCACAAGTTACTGCTTTCCTTATGTTGTGTGCTTAAAGACAGCTGTACCTATTTTCTATTGCTACATGCACACCCCCACCCTCTAAGTTAAATAGTGTTATCCTCTTATTCCTCCAGATGCCTACTTACCTCTGTAGCAAAGCAGGTTCCTCCTTAGATACTTTTTATTAAGACTAGAAATCCTAATGCCCCGTACACACGGTCGGATTTTCCGACGGAAAATGTGTGATAGGACCTTGTTGTCAGAAATTCTGACCGTGTGTAGGCTCCATCACACATTTTCCATTGGATTTTCCGACACACAAAGTTTGAGAGCAGGCTATAAAATTTTCCGACAACAAAATCCGTTGTCGGAATTTCCGATCGTGTGTACACAAATCCGACGCACAAAGTGCCACGCATGCTCAGAATAAATAAAGAGATGAAAGCTATTGGCTACTGCCCCATTTATAGTCCCGACGTACGTGTTTTACATCACCGCATTCAGAATGATCGGTTTTTCCGACAACTTTGTGTGACCGTGTGTATGCAAGACAAGTTTGAGCCAACATCTGTCGGAAAAAATCCTAGGATTTTGTTGTCGGAATGTCCGATCAATGTCCGATCGTGTGTACGGGGCATTAGTGTGCAGCCTTATTTAAGTAAAAAGGAACATAATGTGAATGCATGGCCAGGGCTGAACAAATTTTTGTTCAACAGGCTAGAAATATCAATGAAGACCACAGCTCTGCAACAGAGTTGAGTAAACATTTGGCAGGGTGAGGGTTTAGCACTCTGTAGCTTAGGGAGCTGGGAGGGTGGATAAGGCAATGTAACATAGTGAGACAAGGAAAAATAACCCCATAGAGCAACTAACCCCTTGTGGTGCAGCATATTGTTTATCTTTGGCTTGCGACCAGAGCACCAGGCTCTCCCCATGAAAAAAATAATTACTGTCCAGGACAGGACTGCATGTTTGCCAAAATAAACACTACAGGTACACCTTCAGCAATGTAACATTTATTATAATTTAATATAAATGGAAGCTGCTGTTACCTTTCAGTTACAACTGTGGCCACACACTTCGTAAGGTTGCAAATAACTTGAAGCGGAACTAAATTTTTCTTTCCTTTACAGCCAAGGCAGCTGCCATCTTAGCCTCTGCTCGATCTACTGTTGTCATGGTGCTGCAGATGTAAACAGTTTTGACACCTGTCATTTGATGGCTTGATAGTTTGGTTCAAAGTAGAAGCAGATGTGACAGCTATTATTCACAACATGCCTTGAATGCAACTGTTTTGGAAATCACTTAAATCGATAGGTTAAATTCTCCTTTAACTTCAATAGAGAAACCCTTCCCATGGCTATTGTTCACATCCACTTCCTAACTAAGGGGGTACAGTCCAGCTTGCCTCCCCTCATCATTAGAGAGCAGTGCAAACGCTTTCCCCATAGAGGGGTGCACAACGCAGCACCAAATTCCAACCAGACCCGATTATTCAAATACCTCTGTCGTTTAGAACATTTGGTCAGTTCCCATGGCCATTCTCTCCCGAAAGGGAAATATGTATAAGGTGCTCTTATCACTCTTGATAGCCCCTACAAAGTTGGATTTGCTGGATCTAAAGCAGTTAAAGTATCTCAGGGCCAATATCGCCTAAAAAATATTCTAAGGCTTCTCTTAGACCTCCCCAGGTGCAAGAGCACTGCCTTTTGTAAAGTTCTGCTCCAGCAGGCCATCTGTGGGTACCTCTCCCTACGCTATCCCAGATCTGCTGTCTTGCGTGGAGACAGGCATATGTTCCAGCCTGTCCACTGCAGATTCCAGGTCAACTAATAGGGTAGATGTTTGTGGCGCAGTCTCTATGGGTCTCTCAAATGGGCTGATGGTGACACAATTTGAACCACTATTTTAGACTCTGTGTGGGACAGCCACAAAACCCTGACCTCATTAACATCATCAGAGGCCAGCGAGTCTACTTGAGATGACTGATCTCCAGTAGCCAAGGGGAAATCATTCCACAGCCCTCTTGGAAAAACACCTGCAGGACAAGGGTTTACTGCCAGAGTCTCATCCTCTTTCTCCACACTAGGATCCTCCTTTTTAAGGCCTTGCAGATTCTCTAAACCTGATTCAGGTTTTTCATCTCAAGTCAGAAGTCTCCTCCACTCAGGCAGAAGCTAGAACAGAAAATGGCAACAGCAATCACAGCGAACCCAAGGAATAATCTTCAACATGATCAAAAAACAACTTGAATAGACAGGCAACAATACTTTCATCATGCCATAATGGCAGAGAGCTAGGCCCCCTACAGGGTGGAAGCAAAGACCTGTGCTAGGACAAGGCTTTCCACTGGACGCCATGATGACAAGCTGTTGCACATGATCCTGTAGCTCTGATAAGCTGTTGCACATGATCCTGTAGCTCACTAGTTTCTCTCCCCCACAGAAAGATTGGCACTCTACAGTTTTAGGACATCATGGCTTCTCCCAGCCAGCCCAATCCAATGGGGACTTTTGATCCTGTTAGTAAACACAAAATTGAATGAAGTTGGGCAGGAAGGGTAACCTTGTTGAGCAATTAACCCTTTTGTGGTGCGCATATCATTTATCTTCTCCTCAGGGCAGTTAAAAATTTACCACCTGAGCACTAGACTTTCTTTTCCAAACACGAGTCATTGTGGATGTTCCAATCTAAGGACCCCACTGTAGCTTCACTGTAATCTTTTGCACCTTAGAAAGATACCCACTTTGTAAGGTTCCAAATAACTTCAATGGAGAGACCAACATCCAAACAGTATTCCTGGCTTCTGTTCACATCCATTTCCCAACTATGAGGGTACAGAAAAAACTTTCTCTTAGGTAGCAGTCCAAATGCTTCCCTAAAGGTGAGTACACAACCCAGCACTGTGTGCCTTCACATGTTGTCCTAACAGGCTCTTTGGTGAAAATAATCACTCCGCTACATCCTGTTACAGCAATAGTTAGCACCTGCTCTTTAGGTTTAAAGTACCTCCAGTGTTAATTTCATGCGTTACTTGATAGGTATAGAGGTAACTCAATGTTCTGTATTTTTGTGTGTAATGTAATAGGTATGAAATAAAAACAATGCTCTCTTTCTTAATGTAGTACAGGATAAGTTATGGAGTTCCTAATGTTAAATTAACCCACAGCAACCATCAGAATGTATCCTAAAGTGTTTTGACAAAAAGTAAATTCTAATTAGTTCTGCAATTAAGTATGTAGAACTCTATATCAAATAGTGTTTTCCTCTTCCTCAGATGGTTGGCAATGTATAGCCAAATGTGGAATTCAGCGTTCTATTTTTGTGGTCCAGAACCAATGGAAAAATCACACTTTTCTAAACCTTTACTACTATTGATATTTAGTAGCTATTCAATGGCCACTTTATTAAAAATAAAAGAACTGATTCTGTACCACATAATAATACTAGAAAGAAGGGGAGTTAATGGAGGAAGCTTAAATAAGTCAGTTCCATATACCATATGCTATGGTCCACCATAAACAAATATTAACCTAAAGCCAATCACCCTCCACCCAACTAGATAACCAGGTGTATAGAGTTATAAATTCAAACCCTTGTGTCACGTGGTGACCTGTTAGTCAGATAAAGCTTAGTGTTAACAGAATTAAAACATATCTGGCCTACAAAACAAAAATATATGTTGCAGCTATCCTTAGATGTAGTGCCTGCGTTAATTAATTTTTTTTCATGAATTGTTCTCTTTATTTGAACCTAGTTATCCTACCAATAACATTCCCCCTGTTCTAGGGTGACAACACTAAGGCCCCTTTCACACAGGGCGGATCTGCTGAACGGACTCTGCTAGCTCAGCGGGGGATCGCTCCGTTGATCCGCGCTGAGCAAGCGGATGACAGGTCCATCTCTGCTCACTGTAGAGAGACGGACCTGTCAGAGCCCCGCTGTTCTCTATAAGGAGATTGGAAAGAAATGGACAGCCTGCCTGTTTTCATCTGATCCCATCCGCTGGGTGGATCGCAAACGTATCACCATCCGTATGTTTTGAGCAGATCTTGTCAGATCGGATGGCAGGTGGGTGTCAGCGGACACATCTCTACTGACATCCGCCTGCCCATAGAAGTCAATGGGTGGCCCGCTCGGATCCGCCTGAATAATGGACAGGCGGATCTGAGCGGGCCGATCGTGTGAAAGGGGCCTAACACTGCACAGTATCTATGGAGGAGCAGGGTTGTCACCCTATGTTGCTCTCCTGATTTAGATTACAAACACCTCCTGCTCTTCTCATCTGAATTACAAAGAGAGGAGTTGTTTTGTAGGTCACAGAAGATAGCTTGGAAAGCTGATAACATTGCTTAAGATTTTAGTACAGTGTACAGAAAGTTACAGACTGGATTTTCTCACAGAAAATCTTTTTAGTCTAAAAAAAAACCCAATGCAGCCACCTCATCTAAGGACTGGTAAGCTGCAATTATCTACATTTTTGCTCTAGGGTAGTAGTCTCCAAACTGCGCTCCGGAGGACCAGATATGGCCATTTGCTTGCTTTTATTAGGCCCTTGGGGCACTATTTCATCCACTGATTCCAACAATGGGGCAAATTCCCCCCACTGAGACCAGTGAAGGGGCACAATTCCTCAAAATTACACCAATGATGGGGCACAATTCCTCCCAATGACACCAACCACTGGGCAAAATGACACCAATGAAGGGGCACAATCCTCCCACTGACACCAATGATGGAGCACAATTCCTCCCACTGACACCAAAGATCGGGCATTGTTTATTTCCACTGATGTCGGGACCTTTTCTACTCCCAATGGCCACAGTCCGGCCCACCAAAATTTGAGGGACAGTAAACTGGCTCCCTGTTTGGAAAGCTGCTCTAGAATTTAGATACAATTTATTCAGAATTACAAATGCAACACAGACGGTCAATAGTACTAGACTAAATTCTGCATATACAGTGTATTCATTCTTAAGGGACAAAATTGTGTGGGTTCCATACAAATTGTGAATGTCAATGTTGGTTGTATTTATTTTCTGTTTATTTGATTGTGCTATCAGAAAAATAAAAGTGATTCAACTTACTTAAATGTTTTGTGCGTAACCCATCACTCTTTATGTTTATTTTTTGCTTTATGGTAGACTTTGGTATACTGTGAAATAAATATTCTTATTTGAATAACTCCCATTATCTCCTGTATTTTTTTCTTTGTAGCTGAGAATAAGTTAAGAGTGGTTAGAAATAGATAACAGGCCCAGGTAAACTTGTTTAGATGAGTAGCGGATCACAAATATGTCACGTAAACCTAGCAACACTATATTTATGGACTTGCACAATCACCTAGTAAAACTATTTTTTATGCATGTGTATTATACATGGTTGCACATAGTCTTCTGGGTTTACAGTGACTTTAACATCTAGATTGTTGCATGAAAGTCACTGAAAGTGTCAGTCCAGTTGACATTGGTGATCCACTGGCTGAGATCAACCTGCCAGACTTCTCGGCCCTTTTTTTCTTCCACTATGGAGTGTAAGTATTCTTAATATTGCAAGAAGAAACCAAGACTGCTTTATGTACAAAATCTCCAACATGAAGTGGAAGACCTCTTCATATTGACTATGACGTATGGGTGGATCTGAGAACTCAGGAGAAGAAACATTTTTGTGGATGTTCTTGACAGATAGATGAAGGCAATATGTTATTTAAAGTGGAACTTCACTCTCTCAATCAACATTGACTATCTTTAATCCTTATGCTGATCTTTACTTGTTTTAATTTTTTGCAATACTTCAGT
Organism: Lithobates clamitans; assembly: GCA_037952925.1. Classification (NCBI taxonomy): domain Eukaryota; kingdom Metazoa; phylum Chordata; class Amphibia; order Anura; family Ranidae; genus Lithobates; species Lithobates clamitans. The sequence goes on from JBBGZY010000051.1 coordinate 170,880, forward strand.
TACATGTTTGAGCTAAGAGCAAATGGATTCCAGGAAGTACTGTAAATGCTACAGGAAAAATCTGCCCTTACTCAAGATGGCCACAGCCATAAATGCTAGAGGATGTTTTTTAAAGTGATTTCACAGCAAAATAAATCATGAAGACATGGGTGGATGGGGATGTTTACTTTGAATATTAAAAATGATTAAAAAAATAGCGATTTTGGTTTGTGGTGCTCCAGTGCAGTGTAGCTCTGCTTTAACCCACTGGCACCTTCATAGAGCTGAAACATCGGCCTTGGGTGGAATGACCCATTAAAGTCCTGTAGTCATAGTGTCCTTTAATGCATGCTATATATTTGTTATCATCTCAGGCATGACGTATAATCTCAGTTGGCAAACAGTATGAACAACTTAATGTCTATTTACATTTAAGATTTTTCATTAAGCAGTATGGCGTGAAGGTTAAGACTGGTACACTTGGATCTTGAAATGTTCAAAAGCACCAGTTAAAAAAAAACTTGGGTGTAGTTTCAAATATAAATTGCATCTCTGTGATAAAAATAAGGTCTGTATCCAGACCTTGTGCTAGCGCCAAATCAAATTACCAAAAGGACATGTGATACCATATCCTTTCACTAGAAGTCTGATTGAAGAAAAAATATATTTTGTTAATACCTAATAGACACATACAACTATTTATTCCAAAGTATATATTTTATTATACAAATCAAGTACAGTAAAACCTTGGTTTGAGAGTAACTTGGTTTGAGAGCGTTTTGCAAGACAAGCATAATTTTTTAATAAATTTTGACTTGATATACAAGCGATGTCTTGATGTACAAGTAGCGTCATGTCACAACTGAGTATAAAAGAGAAGAGAGTCGCCTCTAAGTGTAGCAATATGGTTACATTTAATGAAGGTGCAACATTTAGCAACATATTGCTACACTTAGAGTAGCCTCTCTTCTCTTTTATACTCTGTAGCTCCTGCTGGATTTTGCTTCTAATCCCCTTGTGGAGGCTTCCATTTGTGGATGGACATTTTATGGTTACACAGCCTGGTCACATTGCTATATTCTTTTTATAAGGACTATAAACTGAAGGACCTATGAATAAATGGTTGTGGAATGAATCATCTGAGTTTCCATTATTTCTTATGGGGAAATTTGCTTTGATGTACAAGTTTCTGGAACAAATTATGCTCGCAATCCAAGATTTTGCTGTACATTATTAAAAGATCAACCTCTACAATCTTTGAGAGCATTTCCCTAGGCAACTATACAGGTATAAATCTTATACCTCAATCCTGGGGGTGAGGTATAACGCAAAGGAACGCAAACTCCAACCACACATGTATACTCTTGCCTCCCCTCTCCTTTCAGTGGAATTGAACAAGCCTTGGTTTATTGATTTTCATTCTATGTTTTATTACCTGTACTGGCCTGCGCACATGTCAACCCCCGGGAAGGGATCTTACCTGGGTTCTGCGCAGGTTCCTGCCATTCAGTCGATCAACTATTACTGTAAACTACACCCCCATTTCTGTCTCCTGCAGATACTGCTCACACTGCGAAACATGTAAAGCACATGTGTCAAATACAAGGCCCGGGGGGCCGAATCCAGGCCATTTCATGTGGCCCGCCCATCTCTCCTGCAGCTGCTGCACTCCCCTCGTCTCCTCCCCCACCTTGTCTCAGCAGTCAAAAGCAGAGAGGAGGACAGAACTCCTCCACCAGATCCTGCGTTCTCCCTGCAGCCACAGAGAGGCTTGTCTTGGCCCCTCCCCTTCTCAGCAGTCAGCAGCAGAGACTCCTACAGATTTGTCGCCTCTCTGTGCAGCCGAAAATCCCCCGTCTCCACCTCCTCCAGTCTCAGCAGTCAGCAGACTCTGGCAGCCAACTCCAGCCCTCCTCCAGACCCTGCACTTTCTGCTTCCCAGCTTTGCAGTAGCAATAGGTAAGGGAAGTGCACTGTGATGTAAGGGAGGGTGGTGGACTCTTGACCTCTGATGGTGGGGGCTCTTGACATCTGATGTAAGGAGGGGGGAAGGCTCATGACATCTGATGTAAGGGGGGAGGGGGTGCTTTGGAAATCTAGTCCTACAGATACAGCTCGCCCTTTGATCGCAACCATAATACTGTTTACTATCTACTATCTACTCTTTGGTGGTGGTTCCTGTGTTTCCACTAATCTGCATATGAGGGTCAGCCCTCTGGTAAGCAGCTCGCACCACTAGTTGTCCCAACACTGAATGGGAGTTCTTTTCACAACCTTTTACTTATTGTTTGGAGTGCTTTATATATGCCGACTGTCCGATTATATCTGGTAAGCAGAATTTGGAAGTCGTCGCAGTTCACATTCTTACCCCTTTTTTTTCACTTTTATTTTTTCACTTGTGTTTGCATGATTGCATGACACCCACCCCATTGTCCTAGCTATTCAGCGTAGGATTCTATATGATCACACGTAATTTAAGGATATTTTAGTGTCACTTTTTCCTTTCTGGTGTGGCGTATTCTTCTAAAACAATATTACGCTATATTTTTGTTATATATTTTTTTGCATTATATCTGTGGATATACGGGAGGAGGGCGCCCTTCCTGCTTCACCTGGAGTGTACATCTAAAGGCCCAGGCTGGGTTTAAGCCACTCGCCATTAAAGTCTTACTTCTGGTAAGCGCAATATATGTTGAAGTGTTCCGCTGACTGTGTCCATTATTATCATTTCCTTTTGAAGAATTTTATTACTTCTTGATCCTGTCGGGACTATCATTGGGACTATTCATTTACGTTATATGGGACTTTAATTTGGACTTTTTTATCATCTATAGCGCGGTTTTTTTGTTTTTAATTTGATTTGGTGGGCTACACTTATAACCGCAGCTGGTTTTTCTTTCCTTTTTTCTTTCTAAGCGCAGTTTTTTTCTTTATATAATACTGATACGGCCTGTGATGAAATTGAGTTTGACACCCCTGATGTAGAGGATCACAATATGGTTGGAGTTTGTGTTCCCTTGTACTTGATTTGTGAAATAAAATGTAAACTTTGGAATAAATTGTTGTATGTGTCTATGGGGTACCAAGAAAGTCCTTGTATGTTTTTTCTTCAAATAATAAGGGTAAATTGTCTGAAATATCAGCAAAATGGCAAACCAAAAAAGCAATTTCTATTATCAAACCCCTTTCTACAAAGAGCAATGTATGACATCCTGTAATTATGTTGTTAAAGTGGAGTTCCACCCACTTTTACAACGCTTCAGCATCCCTCACTAAACTGTGCACTGTAAACAAATTGGATATTTTAAAATTTTTCTTCTCGGCACCTACTGTATATCTGCTGTATTCATTTTTCACTTCCTCCTCCCTGGCCGCGGCCCATCGCATCATTTCCTGTTTGCAATGCCTTCTGGGAAGGGGCGGCAACTTCCTCTGAAACTGTCGTTGCTATGGAAACCTGACCTGAAACCTATTACACTGCTTGTGCTGCACTGAGCATGTGCGAGATCTGCAAGGATGAGATCCAGGAAGAAATACAGTCTGGCTTCAGATGCCCACACTTAAGATGGCCACGGCCTGCTGTAAGTTTATAAAATAACAAACTACTGCTATAAACTAACAAAACAGACCTTAGTTTACAGACTAACTTTACTAGAATACATTAAGCTTGTGTATTATAGGGGTATTTTTATTTAAAAAGTATAATTTCGGCCGGAACACCACTTTAAGTGAAGGATGGCATCTCTGCAAACCCTTTTGTGCTTGCTTACTTTCTGCTTAGCCCTGCAAAAGACTGTGGTCTAGGTTTACTCATGTCTGGACGGATGACATGGGTGGTTTAACCATTAATTTGGCAAGTTTTGCCGACACGGACATTGGCCTGCTTTTATGGGATCTCATAGCTCTTAGCATAGACCCAGCCCAATATAAGACTCCGTTCACACCTATGCAGGTCTGACAGTCTGTGTGTTTTTACATGTTTTTGTACATCGTGTTTAGGGCAGCCTATTCATTTCAATGGACTGTGATTCGTGCGACAATCACACAAATGAAGTGCAAGCACCTTTTTTTATTTATTTTTTTTTATTTTGCAGACCCAATTGCATGATACTTTGTTACCCTGCGTTTTGGTGCACAAGGTTATCAAGGTGGCTTAATAGTTAAGGTGTTACTAAACCCACAACAGTAAAAATCATTCTGTATATGCAATATAGCATGCTTGTTATACTCACTGTGGAACCTAAGGGTTTAATCCTCTGCATTGTGTGCTGTTTGATCCTGTCTCCTCTGATTCTCCCCTTCTTCTACAGTCCTCAATCCATCTGCTGATAGAACAGAGCCTTGGGGGAACTCAGCACATGCTCAGTTTGATGTGTATTGCTAGAGAGTTTTTTTAAAATTTTCTTGCGAGGGTGCATGTGATCAGCACAGGGACAATCAGCGCTGTCCAGACAGAGGGTGAGGGGTCCTGCAGCCTCATAGAACAGTCAGAGTAGAATGAAAACACCTCCTACAAGCTTTATCCAGACACTGATAGAAGTCACAAGACTGCTATATGCTGCTGATGAGAAAAGGTATTTAGCAGGTTATATTTACTAAAATAATTGCATTTCCATGTTGTGTTCCATGGGAGACCAGATATAGTGATTGCAGGGTCCTGGGTTCAGGAACACTTTAAGAATTAATGGCACTGCTGCATACCTGCAAATGGAATACTTGTTTTTTGTGCACTGCAGTAATGAGCATGATTTTAAGTTTGTTCGTGCATTGCATAAATGTGAACCTATCCTAAACCATGCTTTGTTTAAATCAATCATCTCTGCAGTTGGCATTGATAAACAGTGCATTACGGGGATCAGCTATCTTTTTGTTTCAACACCTTCTGTGCCAAGAGCCATAACCGATGATTTTTATTAAGCTCTGATGTAATCACTGGAGAAACATATCTCACACTACCTAATAGAAGGCACCCTTTAAATAAGCATGTATAAACTTTTTTTATGCACCCTACCCCATGTGATACCAGGCAGCCAATTGTGGAAAGCAGAATACATTGGGGTCCTTCATAGATTCCGAGTCATAAAGGTCAGTCAGTACAGCCTGCAGACTGGATCAATGTCAACAAAAGAAGCAAGCTCGAAAAAAAATACAGTGAGAGAAAAGACTGAAGTAATAAATTATATTTGCAAAGTAGCTTGGTGCGTGTGCCTGTGTCTAGTTAGTAATTAGTCACATTCAACTGGACTTGTTCTGCAGTGTTGGTGACTATTTGTAGCTTGTTCAAGCCACTTCCTTAGCTCTGATAAGTATCAGGAAAATACTCCAGCATTTATATCCAAGCAGGTAGCACCAACACCTTGATCCAATTATCATGGAAAGGCAGATGTTATTGTCTAAGGATAGGACGGGAGGTGTTAAAATTGTGGAACCACCCTGCTCTAGTTATATAACCTCATCCTTGGTGTCAGGAAGGCTTCATAAATGTTAATCCTTCAATTTACCTGTGTATTGTTGTCAGTAAGCTGCAGTAGAGATGTTAAAACAGCATCATATGTGGTCTTCAATAGATGATGTTGAAGGCCCCCACCCCTGTTCAGTGTTGGTTGTTCCAGTGTGATGTAGATGGTCATTTTCACGCCTCTTGCAGTTGTTCTCTTAGTCCAAAATGTGCACTTCACTGCTCTCAAAAGAATGTCCGTTTTCTTTGAGGAGTAGGAAAACTTGACCTGTAGAATTTACTATACTATGTTGGGCCATTTGTTAATAGGTTCCTTTGTCTCCCCAATATACAGCTTTTTGCATTCCTCACTACAGTGCATTGCATATACCAAATTACTTTACCAGTGTTTGGGTGTTGGGTCCTTTGAAACGCTGGGCTTGAAAAACACAGGGATGTGATGTTTGTTAAAGTGGAACTTAAGCCTAGTACATGTTTGGCCAGCTTCTGTTGGACAAGCATGCCAGAAAACCAGCAGCCGACTGGCTCCCGATAAGCGCTCTCAGCCAATAGCCCCGTCAGAGCAGAAAAGAACAGCAGGGGAGATTGCTGCACTAACATTGGAACATTAGTACAACTGCTCTGACTGTCAAAGCACTCCTGAGATGTGGGTCATTTATATTTGATATGGACATGGAGTTGCTGGCCCTTCTCTCTTCTACTATTGTCTAAGTGTTGTTCGGACAGCAGCCAGAACACCCTATCGTGAACTTCATTTTACATCCAGGAGGCTCTCTTTGTGAGAGCGCTGCAATCCCTTGTCTACATTGGGCACTGATAGGTGGCACTGGTGGGCCTTGATAGGTGGCACTGGTGGGCACTGGTTGGTGGCACTGATGGGCACTGGCAGGTGGTAAGCGCGCACTGATATGCATCTGTAGGTGGCACTGATGGGCACTGGCAGGTGGCAATGGAGGGCACTGCATAGCAGCAGTGCCTCTCCCTGTTTGGGACTAATGTCCCTCTGTCAGAAGCCGGTGATCGTCTTTTTTTTTTCCAATTACCGATCTTCTGTTTACATCACATGATCAGCTGTCATTGGCTGATCACTCCGATCTGTGATCAGCCGAGTCTAATTGCTTTGACAATAAAACCTGAAAGTTGTTTGGTTTCTATGTAGAGCTGCACCAGAATTTGCCCGCTCTAGTTTTAATAAACCCCCCCACCCAAAGTTTCAGTGGACTTCACATATGTTTTTTTTAGTAATTTAAAGGAGAAGTACAGGCTTGTTCGGCTGTACTTCCCCTATGGACCACAGAAGTGTAGTTCATTCTGCACTCCTCTGACCCGTTTTCTGCAGACAGCGGGCTGAACTCACAGAGCCGGTCCAGGAAATATGGCGACCATATGGGATCCACCCACATGCCTGGACCGGAATCTGGCTCAACCTCTCAGCAAGCCGCTAAAAGCCTGAGCTGGCTGCTCCCACCCCTTCCACAGCCCAGTGCTCCAATGAGTGTGGGGGGGCAAAGCAGAGAGCTGGTGTCTGACAATCACCAGCTCTCTGCTCATTGAGCTCTAAAATCTGAGTGATCGGCGTTGTTTGATCGACCGGTTCTCAGTCTTAGAGCAAGTGGTGGCCAGATGCAGATTCGGACCGATGCTGCAACCACCTAGGTACATATTGTAGGGGTTAAATTCTACTCAGTCTCCCCCTTACCTTTGACTGCAGGGCCCTGGAAGTCCTGTTATTCAGACCACACACACTGGATCATACAAACAGAGACTTGTTTGTTGGGCGTGGTTCATCATGTTAAATATACAAAAGACATGTGGGAGGGAACATCTGTGCCCACAAATCAGATAAAAATATATTGCATATTATGATAAGTGCATTAGATGACAGATTTCCTTTATTATAAGGAGAAAACCTCCTGTATTCATTTACCAATCTTAGAGATACACATATTTAGAATTCTTTATGTATTAGTAGCTAGGCAAACTATCATGTTACTTAGAAGAGTTTATAAAAACTAGAGCGGTTTCCTATGTCTAACAGCGGAGACATTGGTCCGGTACATATCTTCACTTACAAGTTCCTCATTTTAAGTTTTCACAATTAATATATAACTTTCTGAAATGTACTTAGAACAAACAGCTTTAAAACAGAACCTAAAGTAGCACTCTACAGCCTGAAATCGTATTCATCATTATATTAAACAATTATTTAACCCTTCCAGTATGATTCTAAAACAAAAAACATTTCATATTTCTCTTTTAAGTCCCACCTCTAGGGATTCCACCTGGCCAATATTTTTCTACCTTGGCCAGTAAAAATGGATCTTGTTGCCAAATGTACTTAATAGGTAAGAGCTTTTAAAGCTGAACAAAAACTTTGATTTAAATATATTCCTCAATAACCTCAAAGGTCAATAAACCTACTATGTGTGCACCAAATACCTTTGCTAACCCAGATATTACAGTGTAAAAGTGGCAGGGACATCATCATTGTGCTGCACGTAGTTTGTACAGAGAGCTGAGTTGCGGGTTGGACTCAGAAGGTCCTCTCACTACAGGCTGCCTACAGGGGGGGCAGATACAAGACCAAGGAGTGACCGATCATTATTAAAGATCTGGTAGAAATACACACCAAGATTCAAGTAGGAATACACATGTCTCTTGTATTTGGACAATATTTATTTAGCTCAGAGTTTAGCTGTAGGATCAGTATTTTTTTCTTTGAAAAGGAGACAACCACACCTACCTTGATGAATCAGTGGTTCAGTTTCCGATGACTGCTCAAAAATGGGTGATTTTTTTTATAAGGTGAGTATGGCTTATTATACTTCAGAGCTGAATTTCACTTGATAATTCATCATGTCTGTCGGAATGTGCCCGCCACCATCCACCATTCATCCATCAATATACAGCCTGACGTGTCTATCTATTATGCAGGATAAAATACAGCCTGTTTTACTTTTATGAAGACTAACAAAAGGCACCCTTTCCTTGAACAGCTAATTCAGAATAGTGTTGTTCATGTAATTACAAATGTCATTAGGTATATGACTTATTTAGTGTTACAACAATTTAGTCATCTGTTTTTGGTAAGGTTTACGGAAACATAGGGAATGGCCGTTCCCAGTCACATTGACGGAGGCATTTTTTATGGCCATTGTGTCATACATAGCTGCGAACATTTGAAAATTTTTTGGAGGGACACCTTGAAGGGATTGAAACTATGTCGCCTGATGTGGATGTGATCAATCCTTGCAGCGTGTGGCTTATAGTACTATACTATACCCCATTGCTTTGATTTTTGCAATATATGACCTGAGGGTACACTGAAAAGATTGTCAATGGCAGCAATAATCATCCCTAGCACTGGTGTTAGTGGCAGGAATAGTAACCCCCAGCACTGGTGTCAGTGGGTTGAAAAAACAAATACTATTTATTGGTGGCCAGTGGCAGTAATATTAAATGCTGTTTTTTGGTGGCAATGGCAGTAATATTAACCCCCACCTCCTTCATTGGCAGTAATAATAAATCCCCTTTCATTTATGGTCAGTGGCACTACCATTAAACCCACTCCTTCAATGGGGTAATGGAAGTAATATTAAATTCTTCCATCATTGGCAAACAATGACTATTAAACCCCCTCTTTATTGGTGTTATTGGCAGCAATACTACCCCCCCCCCCCACAACAAATTGGTGGCCAGTGGCAGTAATATTAAACAGACCTGAATTGGTGCTCAGTGACAATACTATTAAAGCCAGTGGCAGTAACATTAAATTCCCCTTTATTGGTGGTTAGTGGCAGAACAAATACACCCCCCTTCACTGGCATCAAATGCAGTAAAATTAAAACTGCCCTTTATTCGTAGTCAGTGGTAGTACTATTATACCCCCTGATTGTGTTCATTGGTTTGGCTTCCCTGATCACATGTTCCTACACTACTCCTAGTTGGCCTGGAACTATACTTGTACTGTTGGGGATAGATCACTCTGCCTGACAGTACCAGAGTTATTTTGTTGCTGGAATGCAGAGAACAGTCAAGCACCCACCACCCTGGGTCTACTCACCATAGTTTCTATTTGCCACGGATCCTTTGGAACAATGTTTAGGGCAGAAACAGGGTCCAAAATCCCATTACTGGCCCACCAGATCTGGGAAACTTGGCAACTATGTGTTGTGGATGTTTTGTACGGCTTGCTGCGTGCATTCTGTGATGTATATGCTGTATGTTTTCTTTGCTGTGTCATGTTTATGCTGTGTTTACAGTGTATGGGCACAGTCTGCTCTTTGTTGCATATGCTTGGCATGTAGTTTTATGCATAACACAGAGCACACATAACAAACCGATGTACCTATCATAAAGTGGTTCCGTATACAGTGATGTATCCAGGTTATGTCACCTATGGCACCTGCCCAAGGCACCACTTGAAGAGGGCATCATGTCACTCAGTAGTAGGGATGGTGCAGACATTTGCAGGGCCTTTTGCTACTCCGTGTGTAAGGTGGACTATGAATGGGCAAGTGCTGGCGCCAATTTGTACAAATCCCTGCTCTGCTTCTTGGATAGGACATTCGCCTACCTGTTGTTAAGAACCCTCCACCATATTATGTCATACTGCTGGCCTGAGGCCCGCTCACGATATTCCTGACCTGAAGCCTTAATACTTGAAAATAAAGGAATTTCCACACAGTAATGCATTTTTTTGTACTTTACTGTAACTTCCATGACATATCAAAGTGACATACTAACGTAGATTTTGACACAGAATACCACACATATGGTTAGACGTTATGTAGCAGTCATCTCAGCGCGTAGTGCAAGTGCACATACTTAGGCCATCTTCCCTTTACACCTCCTTTCCTCTCCCTGGAGAGTTGGGATCATTTCCCTATGTATACTAAGTCCACAGCATTAGCTTGTCACCTTATCATAAACCCACAACTGAGGTTCAGGGGAATCAAGGTGCTTTCTTTATTATACCAGTCGCTCTCTCATCATCTCTTCCATAGCTCTGTCTAGCTGGTAATTCTTAGAAATGGCACATTCGTTCCCAGGCTTCCACCATTACTCATATAAGAGGACTCTGTCCAGGTCTCCATTACCCTAATCACCTCACTGCAGGACCTGCAGAAGAAGGTCAGGGGAGACAGGGTGACTACAGTTATTCCTCTCATGGTCTGTACCACCATTTCTGGGACTTCAGGCCTGCAAAAGGGCTCTTTGGATCCAGCTCTGAAGAAGACTATATCTTTTGTAGTACTGGGGTATCTTACGCCCATGCCCCATCTACCTTGGGCCCCTCCCACACTGACTTTTATATAGGCACTAACTACACCCATAACATCACTAGAGGAGGGACTTTCCTAAAAGGGGAGCTAACACCTGCTTATAATTTTCCTCTTACCAAACCATAATGGCAACACCACCATCATGTGTCAAGCAAGGTAACTGCACCTGCCAATAAGTGAGTCTATGAACGCTCACACACTCACAGGGACTGCAGAGACTCACAGCAGACTGGATAAGAGAATTAACTACTCTCTGGATATATATCACTATATATATATACTACTTAATGCTGTCTTGAATACTTAGCAGTGTGGACCTCTTACAGTGCACAATTTCAGTGCTTGCTTGCTATTGGTGCTATTTTCTTATGCCCCTGGCTGTAAATGATGTGGTCTGCACTATGTGGGGTGTAATCTGTGCTGTGTTGTGTGCATGCTTTATTGTGTCTGTTTATGTGGTCTTGCTGAAGAAGCCCTACAGGGGGCATAACGCGTACAGTTCGGAGGAGCTGTTACCCAACACATTTGCACCTTTGTATCAGCGTGGTAAGCTGATGATATGCTTGGTATTCATTTATCTATGTGAGTGTTTTTAATCCCAATGTTTGATTTCAATAAATGATTTGTAGCAGAGAGCACTATGGTTCTCCATTTTGTTTTTTATGGTCATGCATGGATGATAAAGCTTTTGGAAGTGGAATAACGTGGTCCAAAGGCGTTCTCTGCAGGAGTGTTCCAGCATCATCTCAAAAGACATTATATCAGGTGATTTTGACTCTGTAATAGGGTCATAGCCAGAAGGTGAGCAGGCATTCTGTCTATTGGTGGTGGTCACTGAAGGCACTAGATTATTTTGAACTGTCACGTGGAGTTACCACATAGGAGGAATTGTCATTCACAGTGGGGACTGTTAATGACACGGATGTACACTGGACTTATATTTAGAAGTATTATCAATATGTTTTGCAAAGCAAAGATACTTATGCCAACAGAGACTGCCCCACAAAATATGATAGGGTCTGGTCAAAATGGTTAGAAGAGCCTTCCACGGCTTCCGATATGTCCACAGCATGATGTGTCTTGTTTTAAGGTGTTACCATTGGGGTAGCCCCACCTTGGTGTCATCTGTTTTACGATCTTTTCATACTTGCCTGTTATTATGTTACTACTGTACTCGAAGGAGACATGTCTTATGCATTGCTGATGTAACCCTCTTTCTTGGATATCTTTACTCTTTGAAAGGTTTTTTCTGTTTAAGGCCCCTACAAGGGTTCCATCATTGTGAGCAACTTGTCCTTATGTTTTATATCTGTTTTTGATGTTAAAATTCAATAAACATAATAAATATATATTTTTTAAAAAGGTATATAAGATCCCTACGTTTGGAAATTCAATGACCTGTGAAAAGTTACCTTTATAAAGACCCTCAACATGTGGCCTTGTATTTTTCCATCATAATGTCTAATATCCTTTCTGTAGGGGGTGCATTCTTCCCCATCTTTATGTAACATGTATGTTTGTCATTCGACAGCTGAACCATTTGTGCAGAATCTACGGGCACAGAGGATGAAGAGAAGCGATTTTGACATCATCAAGGTGATTGGACGGGGAGCATTTAGTGAGGTAAGACCTGAGCCTGGTATGTGGAGATCACTGACCTTTGCAGGATGCCTAATCTCCATGTAATGTTTAACCATGCCATATGAGGAGTGCCTTACATAAGTAACCAAGATCAAATAGCATTCTGAACATATTAACTGATTAAGTAAAGGGGCCTGAGACAAGTGGCTTTAATTTAAGAAACGGGAAGAAAAAAATGTAATTTAATCCATATTACAGAGACAGGTTTTTGGCTGGAACTTTAAATAGCTGACAGAATTTTTTGTGCAATAAAAAAAAAAAACTGTCTGTTTGGACCGAGTTTGTTATGGAGCCTTTGGATACCCATAAACATGAGATGATTGATGCCTGATCTGGATAATAATGGTCCTATTCCCGAGGACACGGTGACCTCCACTGGCACCCCCGGTCCAACTGTCTCACAGAACTTCCACAATGCATTCTCATTAAGGTTGCAACTAAGAGAAAAAATATAAAATTAGACTTTATATAAGCATGATTAAAATCCACTAATAAAGTTCCCTGATACAAAATTTCCCCTACCGCATCTGCATATTTGATTTAAAATTAGTGAGCATCCAGGTCTGTGCCATAAAGTGCAAGTATCAACCTCTCTTTCATCGGGGTCATGATTACTGTAAAGAGATTTATACAAGCCTTATTGGGTAGAACAAGTTTAAGCTACAGTACATATCCAAAATGGCTTCTGTCGAAGGGAAATGACCGATAAAGGCCTGCCGACCGACTCTCAGTCGGAGCGCTGACTGGAGTGTTTTGGCGTGTGGTGGGTCCCCCTGTCAGAACATAATAAAACAGCAGGAGGGTCGCTGTACTAACATCGGATTGTTAGTACAGCGGCTCCGACCTGAGCTGTCAGTTTATTTTTCGTTCAGCCCGCTGGAACAGAAGTGTGTACTAGGCTTAAGGCTCCAGCTGTACTATTGTATTCTTTCACTACTGTCAGAATGAAATGATCAACGCTGCCAGCTATAGTTGGTGGCAGTGATTGTACACAAAAAAACAGACAGGTTGTTTGAATTGAAGTCGATCTATAGATCGATTCCAGTGTAACCAGCCTGCCCATAGATGGATCGAAATTGGACCAGTTCCTGCTGAACCAGCCAAATTTAGATCCATCTATAGCCGGCTTAACCTCCCTGGCGATATGATTATGTTTGATTTTTGATGCTCAAAGTGGTACATTGTTTTGCATGGAGATTTGGCAATTTATATTGTAGGCCTGTAATTCTTAGGAATAACACACTTAAATCAGTCCAAACAAGAGTCTAGTAGACATCCCGGGTATGATAAAGTTTGAAACACAAAATCATAAATTATAATATAATAAATAACTATAAATAATTATAACAAATAATAATATAATAATAATAAAAATGATTCAATAATGTAATCAAATCAAAAACACTGAAATTTGCTCAGTTGCAGAATTGTCGCTGTCATTACTTTCAGTGTTTGATGACGGATCTCCCCACAAATCACTATCGCTCAATTCTGCAAGTGATTCTAGTTTATTATCGCTGTTTTCTAGCTGGTCTAAAAACGCTTTTAACGTAAAGGGACGCTTTTTGGTTGCTATGGACATTCTCAAGTTTCCAGGCAGAAAGAACAGTATTTATAATATAAAACTGCAGGCAGGGCACTGGACAAAGCATTAGGAACAAAAGGGATGTGAAATAATTTGATACAGTAATGTAATCTGTAAGATTACAGTATACTGTATGTATTGTGTGTGTTTCACTTTTTGAATTTGGCGCCGGGCTCCGTCCCCATGCGTTGCGACGCTCGCGGGGAACGGAGCCGGTGTTCTGCCAAGAAAGGTTCCCCGTCAGATAGTGTCCACCCTGTACTGCGCAGGCGCAGCGATTGCGCAGTACGGAGGACAAAGGAGACGCCGAAAGTCTATGAACATGAACAGCTGTTCATCAGCTGTACACGGCGCCGGCGCAATTAACACTACATTGTGCCACATGCTCCCGCACGCTCCCGATGTTTGTGCAACTCTGAAAGGGGCTGGTGTAGGGGTGGATGCATACAGAAGAGGCCGCATGATGCACCTGCCCCTTACACACTTCTCAATAATACATCCCCCCCTTTGAGGAATCCAGCCCCATCGTATGAGCTGTGGCCATCATGCGGCCTCTTCTGTATGCATCCGCCCCTACACCCGTCCCTTGCAAAGTTGCACAAGCATCGGGAGCATGTGGCACGATGTAGTGTTAATTGCACAAGCGCTGTGTACAGCTGATGAACAGCTGTTCATTTTCAGAGACTTTCGGCGTCTCCTTTGTCCTCCGTACTGCGCAAGCGCTGCACCTGCGCAGTACAGGGCGGACATTATCCGACGGGGGACCTTTCTCGTCAGGACACTGGCACTGTGATAGATCGAGTGGAGACACGGCTCTCACACACAGCGGGGAGACATTGCAGGATCCTGGGAACAAGGTAAGTAACCTTGCCTGGATCCTGTGATGCAATCCCAAGTGTGGCTCGGGATTACCGCTTTTGGTAATGAAAATTCACCCCAAGCCACACTCGAGATTACCGCTAGGAAGGTTAAGTCTGGTGCCTCTGGGACTGCTCAAGAATCCTTTAGGCCCTCCTATTCCTTCTGTATTGAGCTGTATTGTAATTGTACTGTCCTCCCGCTACATTGTAAAGCGCTGCATAAGATATTGGTGCTATATAAATCCTGTATAATAATACAGTAAAACCTTGGTTTGAGAGCATTTTGCAAGACAAGCAAAATTTTTAAACAAATTTTGACTTAATATACAAGTGATGTCTTGATATACCAGCAGCGTCACGTCACAACTGAGTATAAAAGAGAAGAGGCGCCTCTAAGTGTAGCAATATGGTTACATTTATTGAAGGTACAACATTTAGCAACTCAAATGGTTGATGATTAAAACAGGCACATCTAAGTATGCAGGCATCCGGGGTAAAACTGTCCACATAGACCATCCTCCGCACCGCCGTCAACGTCATCCCTTCCACACTGCGCTCCACGAGCGTTTCAAGCCTCGCTTTCAGATCGCTCTACTGCAGAGTAGTCTTCCCGGTCACAATTGCAGACTGACAGCGGTGAGAGCCGACGGTGCGGGGGACCTTCATTAACCGCTTGCCGACCGGCTCACGCCGATATACGTCGGCAGAATGGCACTTCTGTGCAAACTGATGTACCTGTACGTCAGTCCGCAAAAGCAGGATAGCGGGTGTGCGCACACTGCCGGCGGTACGGACTTGATGTCCGCCTGCGATCTCGGCGAGGAGAGGCAGAACGGGGAGATGCCTATGTAAACAAAGCATTTCCCTGTTCTGCCTAGCAACATGACAGGGATCTACTGCTCCCAGTGATAGGGAGCATTGATCTCTGTCATGTCAGTGGTAGCCCATCCCCCCTACATCCCCCCTACAGTTAGAACACGCTGAGGAAACACACTTAACCCCTTGATCGCCCTCTAGTGTTTAGCCCCTTCCCTGCCAGTGACATTTATACATTACTCAGTGGCTATTTTTAGCACTGATCGCTGTAAAAATGTCAATGGTCCCAGAAATGTGTCAAAAGTGTCCGATGTATCTACCGCAATGTCGCAGTCCCTGAAAAAATCTCAGATCACTGCCATTACTAATAAACAAAAATTAATAATAAAAATGCCATAAATATATACCCTAATTTGTAGACGCTATAACTTTTGCGCAAACCAATCAGTATACGCTTATTGCGATTTTTTTTTACCAAAAATATGTAGAATCATATATCACATATCGTCCTAAACTGAGGAAGAAATTCGTTTTTTTAATATATTTTTTGGGGATATTTATTATAGCAAAAAAGTAAAAAATATAGCTTTTTTTTCAAAATTGTCGGTCTTTTTTTGTTTATAGCGCAAAAAATAGAAACCGCAGAGGTGATCAAATACCACCAAAAGAAAGCTCTATTTGTGGGGAAAAAAGTACATCAATTTTGTTTGGGTACAGCGTCGCATGACCGCGCAATTGTCAGTTAAAGCGACGCAGTGCCGTATCGCAAAAAATGCTCTGGTCATTAAGGGGGTAAAATCTTCCGGGGCTGAAGTGGTTAAATGTAACCATATTGCTACACTTAGAGGCGCCTCTCTTCTCTTTTATACTCTGTAGCTCCTTCTGGATTTTGCTTCTAACCCACTTGTGGAGGCTTCCATTTGTGGATGGACATTTTATGGTTACACATCCTATCACATTGCTGTAATCTTTTTATATGGACTATAAACTGAAGGACTTATGAATAAATGGCTGTGGAACAAATCATTTGAGTTTCCATTATTTCTTGTGGGGAAATTTGCTTTGATATACGAGTGCTTTGGATTACAAGCATGTTTCTGGAACGATTTATGCTCGCAATCCAAGGTTTTACTGTAATAATAATAATAAAAATAATAATAATATAGAGGTAAAGATATAAAAAAAAGAGCCTAGTTGTACAATTTCTGTCTGACTGCATACCATCAGATCACAGGACAGGCATTGCACAACTAAAATGTAATTTACTGGATGGTTCCTGTTATTTTCTTGAAATAAAGCCAATGGCAGGCAGGCATGCCTGCTTAGTACATAAGCATTCAAACTCGCCCAACACGTTAAAGAGGAACTTCAATCTTAAAAAAAAAATAGAAAAATTCAGCAAAAATTAGGTAGTTCCCAGTGCCTGGGGTCCAGCGTTGTCTTCTCACAGTTGGTTCTTCTTAGCACTGCGGGTTCCCAGGGCTTCTATTTTGAATATGGAAGCTGACTGTGATTTCTTAAGCTCCCCACTGCACACAAGATTACGTGGGGCTTCGAGGCTGGTCCTGCAGCCTCCTGGGAAGTGTAGCATGTTCCAGAAGTCTGTGGCTGGTGGGTGGGTGGGGGAGAACCTAAGTGTATATCATTCTTGGTGAGAATTGAGGAAGTGGGAGTGGGTACCTGTCAAAAAAGAAAAAGCTAGCTGCTACCTTGAAAGAAAAAAAAATGTCAAAAGTGTTAGGGACTGTGGTGGGAAGTTGAATAAACAACACATTCACTTTTGCGTGAAGGGCAGCTTTAATGTATGCTTATGCCAGGATTGTTTTGCATAAAGTTGTGCAGTGGTCAAGTCTTCATTTGACTTAAATAATGAAATGATCAGTCTACTTAAAACTAATATTTTAATTATTGGTGGAATCTGAAGATTTTAAATGACCATCAACTTTTTATGTCAACCAGGGACTTTGACAACACCTGCTGAATTGAAAAGGTCTGTTCCCTTCCCAACAATACCGTGTCACTCTGTCACTAAATCAAGCCATACTTCTACTTCATCCCAGATAGCAAGGATAACTTGGCACTAATTTGTGTCAGTGTTCAATTGTAATGCCCCGTACACACGGTCGGACTTTGTTCGGACATTCCGACAACAAAATCCTAGGATTTTTTCCGACGGATGTTAGCTCAAACTTGTCTTGCATACACACGGTCACACAAAGTTGTCGGAAAATCTGATCGTTCTAAACGCGGTGATGTAAAACACGTACGTCGGGACTATAAACGGGGCAGTGGCCAATAGCTTTCATCTCTTTATTTATTCTGAGCATGCGTGGCACTTTGTCCGTCGGATTTGTGTACACACGATCGGAATTTCCGACAACGGATTTTGTTGTCGGAAAGTTTTATATCCTGCTCTCAAACTTTGTGTGTCGGAAAATCCGATGGAAAATGTCCGATGGAGCCCACACACGGTCGGAATTTCCGACAACACGCTCTGATCGGACATTTTCCTTTGGAAAATCCGACCGTGTGTACGGGGCATTAGTCTGTTAACTTGCTGCATATTTTTACTGGCAAGTTGTACACTCGCAGATCACTTGAAGCGCACGTTCTAGTTGCAAATTTGCATGGTAAGTCTCTAGCAAGAGCAAAGTTGCAGTGGTGAGTCTACAGCAAGAGCTCTGCAAGTCAACAGCATAACAATTCAGCCACAGTGCCCCCTGTGGTAGGATGACTATTGCACAACATAAATAAACCAGAACTTGCAGCAGACTTGCAGAATGTTTGCAAAGAAAGTTGATCTGGTGTCATGCACTGCGGACTTGCTGCAATTGTGCAACAAACTTGTGAAGCCTGGCAAGTCTAGCTTAGCAAGTAATTTTCAAACTTGCAGCACAATTGTTTGCTATCTGGGATTTTGCTGTATGCAGTACAAATCTAAATAAAATATCCAGCAGGGAATAGCGTAACACCCCATGTGCTCATTCTGTTAATGGGCATACTAGGGAATTCCAGTGCATGCATTTTGCCATCTGCTCAAAAATGAAAACAACATAATTTTTTTGTTGAATTAACCATTAACATAATTAATATAATTTGCTCTGCACTAAAAAATATCAAAGTCTTCTTTAGTACTTGTATTTAATCTGTAGAGCGAAGTGCCACACTAAAGTGGTAAATTTTCAAAAACTAAAAAGAAACAAAGTAAATTGTAGCAAAACACAAACTGTTATCTACAACAACCAATCAATTGCTTTGTTTTTGTACAACCAAAATGCTGGTTGGTTTCTACAAGCCACAATTCTATTTTGAAATAGTTTTCATTCATTCATTCCCATGTCTTGTAATAGCTGAGTAGTAAAATCAGCCTTGGAGTCAACTATCCAGAAGCTTTATGGATTTTGGCACAGGCTCAAAATGCTTTTGGCTCAAAACAAAACACATGTGTAAATCAAAATTTCCATAATATTTGCATTTTATCTGATAAGAACAGCACATAATTTGATTCCACAAAGACTACACAAGGGATGCCTTGGGCCTTTCTATATTTAAAGCAAAAGTTTCAGCAAGTTTTAATTTTTTAAACATAAAAGTCATGTCTGAAAACAGGCATCAAAAAATGTCTGCGATCAAATTTATGAGCCGGAAAACTTCCCTTTGTGCACCCCGCTAAACCTGGATTCACTTGTTAATAAGTGATCAGCTCCTCTAACTTTGAATGCTGCTGACTCCCACCATCTCCCTACCTTACACCTTTATTAACCACTGGGGCATTGGACAGTAGGTGGAAAGTGGTCGGGGGTTATATCAAAGCCAGAGATGTCCAAGCTTTTAACAATTAGGTGAAGCCAAGATTGGCACGCAGAACAGAATTTTATGACTACTAAAGTGAGGTAGCAGACTTAAAGTGGTGTTGCAGCCGAAATTATAATTTTTAAATAAAAATACCCCTATAATACACAAGCTTAATGTATTCTAGTAAAGTTAGTCTGTAAACTAAGGTCTGTTTTGTTAGTTTATAGCAGTAGTTTGTTATTTTATAAACTTACAGCAGGCCGTGGCCATCTTAAGTCTGGGCATCTGAAGCCAGACTGTACTTCTTCCTGGATCTCATCCTTGCAGATCTCGCACATACTCAGTGCAGCACAAGCAGTGTAATAGGTTTCAGGTCAGGTTTCCATAGCAACGGCAGTGTCAGAGGAAGTTGCCGCCCCTTCCCAGAAGGCATTGCAAACAGGAAATGATGCGATGGGCCGCGGCCAGGGAGGAGGAAGTGAAAAATGAATACAGCAGATATACAGTAAGTGCTGAGAAAATGTTTTTAAAAATATCCAATTAGTTTACAGTGCACAGTTTAGTGAGGGATGCTGAAGAGTTGTAAAAGTGGGTGGAACTCCACTTTAAAGTTGTAGTAAAGACTAACTTTTCTTAACTATTCCTAAAGAGGAGCTCCAGTCTCCCCCCAAAAAATAAAAGTCAACAGCTACAAATACTGTTGCTGCTGACTTTTAATATAATGACTCTTACAAGTGCCTTAAAAAAAATATTCACACCTCTTGAAATTTTCCACATTTTGTCATGTTACAACCAAAAACGTGAATGTATTTTATTGGGATTTTATGTGATAGACCAACACAAAGTGGCACATAATTGTGAAGTGAATGGAAAATGATAAATGGTTTTCAATTTTTTTTACAAATAAATATGGGAAAAGTGTGGCGTGCATTTGTATTCAGTCTTCTTTACACTGATACTCCTAACTAAAATCTAGAGGAACCAATTGCCTTCAGAATTTACCATATCAGAAAATAGAGTCCACCTGTGTGTAATTTAATCTCAGTAAAAATACAGCTGTTCTGTGAAGTCCTCAGAGGTTTGTTAGAGAATCTTAGTGAAGAAACCACATCATGAAGGCCAAGGAACACACCAGACAGGTCAGTAATAAAGTTGTGAAAAAGTTTAAAGCAGGGTTAGATTATAAAAAGATATCCCAAGGTTCAAACATCTCACGGAGCACTGTTCAATCCATCATCCAAAAATGGAAAGAGTATGGCACAACTGCAAACCCACCAAGACATGGCCATCCACCTAAACTGCCAGGCTGGGCAAGGAGAGCATTAATCAGAGAAGAGGCCCATGGTAACTCTGGAGGAGCTGCAGAGATCCACAGCTCAGGTGGAAGAATCTGTCCACAGGACAACTATTAGTCGTGCACTCCACAAATCTGGCCTTTATGGAAGAGTGGCAAGAAGAAAGCCATTGTTGAAAGAAAGCCATAAGAAGTCCTATTTGCAGTTTGCGAGAAGCCATGTGGGGGACACAGCAAACACATGGAAGAAGGTGCTCTGGTCTGATGAGACCAAAACTGAACTTTTTGGCCTAAAAGCAAAACGTTAGATGTAGCAAAAAACTCACACTGGTGGCAGCATTATGTTATAAGGATGATTTTCTTCAGCAGGGACAGGGAAGCTGGTCAGAGTTGATGGGAGGATGGATGGAGCCAAATACAGGATAATCTTAGAAGAAAACCTGTACGAGTCTGCAGAAAACTTGAGACTGGGGTGGAGGTTCACCTTCCAGCAGGACAAGGGCCCTAAACATACAGCCAGAGCTACAATGGAATGGTTTTGATAAAAGCATATTCTTGTGTTAGAATGGCCCATTCAAAGTCCAGACCTAAATCCAATTGAGAATCTGTGGCAAGACTTGCAAATTGTTGTTCACAGACTCTCTCCATCCAATCTGACGGAGTTTGAGCTATTTTGCAAAGAAGAATGGGTAAAAATGTCACTCTCTAGAGTGCAAAAAGAATTGCAGCTGTAATTTCAGCAAAAGGTGGTTCTACAAAGTATTGACTCAGGGGGGCTGAATACAAATGCACCCCACACTTTTCACATATTTATTTGTAAAACATTTTGAAAAAAAAATTCCTTCCACTTCACAATTACAGTATGTGCCACTTTGTGTTGGTCTATCACATAAAATACATTTATTTTTTTGCTTGTAACATGACAAAATGTGGAAAATGTCAAGAGGTATGAATACTTTTTCAAGGCGCTGTATCTGTCCAAGGATCAACGCTGTCCTTACCAGAGCCAATTCTTTTTTCGGCTTTGGGTTCAGGTGCCAGCATCTTAACTAAGGGAAACTGGCAGTGAAGCCATGCTTTGTGAATGGTCCCGCAGTATTCTGGGACCTGTGAAGGCTGCCGGGGAAGGAGAGGGGGCCAAACTTCCAGTTCGCCTTACCAATCCGACCAGAAGTGGGAGCAGGTACCTGTCAAAACCAAGTACCCACTCCCCTCCCCCCCTAAAAAAAATGTGGCAAATGTGGGAGTGGAGGGAGGATGCAAACAAGCAAAGCTTCCCCTTTTGGGTGAAGTTCCGCTTCCCTCCCCCCTTTTCCTTTTCCTACCTATCCTGCATTCCCTGTAAAAAAGAAAAAAAGAAAAAAAGGTCTGTGTCACGTGATTCAGCAGCTCCGACTCCCCTTTGTAAAGGACTACTAAACATCGGCTGTGAATTCCTGGAGCTATGACATCACCCATTGGCTCCCGTAGCCCAGCTGTTGTTGGAGCTCCCTCCTCTCCCCTGCAGCAGCTGCTCACGCTCCGCTTTGCTCTTAGTATAAGCAATCACAATAACAGATTAATATATCAATCTACCCATACAGTGTTCTTCCACAATTTGTGATCAATTGTGACTATTGGCCTAAGATAGGATTGATTAGTCATAGGAGTAAACGATTGATTAAAAACAGATGTTTATTAAATCTCCATTGTGATTATTTATTCAGCACACAGGCAGATAATTGTTTAGGCAATTAAATTGATTTGTTGAAATTCATGACAAAGTCTGAATCAATCAAGAGATTAATCAAGAGAAATCAATTGAATGCAGGTTTGCTGGTGTTATTCAGTTTGGTCAAAATGAGTCACATGAGATGGTCAATTGATCATATACACTCACTGGCCACTTTATTAGGTACACCTGTTCAATTGCTTTGTAACACAAATTGCTAATCAGCCAATCACATGGCAACAACTCAATGTATTTAGACATCTAGACGTGGTGAAGATGACATGCTTAAAGTGGAGTTCCACCCACTTTTACAACTCTTCAGCATCCCTCACTAAACTGTGAACTGTAAACAAATTGGATATTTTTTTTATTTTTTTTTCTCAGCACCTACTGTATATCTGCTGTATTCATTTTTCACTTCCTCCTCCCTGGCCGCGGCCCATCGCATCATTTCCTGTTTGCAATGCCTTCTGGGAAGGGGCGGCAACTTCCTCTGAAACTGCCGTTGCTATGGAAACCTGACCTGAAACCTATTACACTGCTTGTGCTGCACTGAGCATGTGCGAGATCTGCAAGGATGAGATCCAGGAAGAAATACAGTCTGGCTTCAGATGCCCACACTTAAGATGGCCACGGCCTGCTGTAAGTTTATAAAATAGCAAACTACTGCTATAAACTAACAAAACAGACCTTAGTTTACAGACTAACTTTACTAGAATACATTAAGCTTGTGTATTATAGGGGTATTTTTATTTAAAAAGTATAATTTCGGCTGGAACACCACTTTAAGTTCAAACCGAGCATCAGAATTGGGAAGAAAGGGGTTTTAAGTGACTTTGAACGTGGCACGGTTGTTGGTGACGATGAGCTGGTCTGAGTACTAGGATTTTCACGCATAACCACCTCTAGGGTTTACAGAGAATGGTTCAAAAAAGAGATAATATCCAGTGAGTGGCAGTTGTGTGGACAAAAATGCCTTGTTGATGTCAGAGGTCAGAGGAGAATGGGAGGACTGGTTCGAGATGATAAAAAGGCAACAGTAACTCAAATAACCACTTGTTACAACCAAGGTATGCAGAACACCATCTCTGAATGCACAACGCATCGAACCTTTAAGCAGATGGGCTACAGCAGCAGAAGACCACAATGGGTGCCAATCCTGTTAGCTAATAACAAGAAACTGAGGCTACAATTCGCACAGGCTCACCAAAATTGGACAAAAGAGGATTGAAAAGACGTTGCAAGATGGCGCTCACTCGTCTCCATGACACTGCTGGGCGGAAGCGACGTCAAAACGTCACTTCCGTCCACTCCTCTTAAAGGCATATTTTTTCAAATGTCATTTTTCTAAATGACTTTTTTTTTTTATTTTTTATTGCATTTTAGTGTAAATATGAGATCTGAGGTCTTTTTGACCCCAGATCTCATATTTAAGAGGTCCTGTCATGCTTTTTTCTATTACAAGGGATGTTTACATTTCTTGTAATAGGAATAAAAGTGACACAATTTTTTTTAATTTTTTTAAACAGTGTAAAAATAAATAAAATATTGTAAAATAAATAATAAAAATAAAAAAAAAAACTTTAAAACCCCCCTGTCCCGACGAGCTCGCGCGCAGAAGTGAACGCATACGCGAGTAGCGCCCGCATATGAAAACGGTGGTCAAACCACATATGTGAGGTATCACAGCGACCGGTAGAGCGAGAGCAATAATTCTAGCCCTAGACCTCCTCTGTAGCGCAAAATATGCAACCTGTAGAATTTTTTAAACGTCGCCTATGGAGATTTTTGAGGGTAAAAGTTTGACGCCATTCCACGAGCGGGTGCAATTTTCAAGCATGACATGTTGGGTATCAATTTACTTGGCGTAACATTATATTTCACAATATAAAAAAAAATTGGGATAACTTTACTGTTGTTTTATTTTTTTATTCAAAAAAGTGAATTTTTTCCAAAAAAAGTGCGCTTATAAGACCGCTGCGCAAATACGGTGCAAAAAAAGTATTGCAATGACCGCCATTGTATTCTCTAGGGTGTTAGAAGAAAAACCATATATAATGTTTGGGGGTTCTAAGTAATTTTCTAGCAGAAAAACCTGTTTCAAACATGTAAACACCTAAAATCCAAAACGAGGCTGGTCCTTAAGTGGTTAATAAAGTGGCCAGTGAGTCTACATATGTGTGTGTTTGTGGCCACTCTAACATACTGTAGCTGGCAAGTTTGAATTAAAGATAACCTTTCTTCTACACAAAAAGTACAGATAGGCATCAATTCACTAATTATAAAATGTAACATATCTTCTGGGTCAGCCATTGCCATGACATGTTAAAGAATTGTCTGCAGCATCCAGGTGCAGAGCCATTTTTGTGAGATTGCCGCTGATAGATTGTTCCCTGCAAAGGTGTCACAGATTTAAACAAGCATCAGAACAACTTGTTTTTTTATTGCTGATTTCTCTTCTCTGGCAGCATAAATTAGAAAATAAAAAGTAATATCTGTAGTATGCTAGCCTACCTCTCTCTGAACTTACCTCACATGTGGCAAACTCCCTTTAATGTCCTGTTAAAATACCGGTATGTACGCCGCAGATGTGTGCGTATAGAAACATTGTCTTACATAAACTGAAGAACATCCTGCTCATCGCTTTCAGTAAATTGCATCTGCCATCTGCATGTGTGCCTTTAAGCTGAGACCAGCCATAGACTGAGCAAGCTTTTTGAAGGTGCTCCCCTTTTCTAGCCACCTTCCTATTCTCTGGCCCTAATATAGGTATATTTCTAATTCTCTGGGACTAGACTTTGAAGCTGATGAGGCCTCCCCATGCAACAGGCATGGAACGCAAAGAGTATCCTCACATTGGATCTTCTCTCCAGGCAAAGACCGGTTCCCTGGACTCACATCCTCTCAAAAGAAATACAGAAAGGAACGCCAAACTAAAATCAGATAAAAGAGTCAACGATAATTTTAAACGTTAATAAAAAATGTCATATAAAAGCAAGCAATGCGTTTCAAGAGCAATAGCCATATAGATCTGTGAAGTCACTGTTTTCTCTGAATCCATGCAGGTTTTATCTTGTGTAGAGCCCTGATGAAAGGGCAGTGGTGTTGCTGCCAATATGTGTTGCCCCAAGAGCAGTTGGTGAGGTAAAGCTTGCATCCTAAAAGTTGTTGCTAATTGGCAAATATTTTTGCCACATTTGAGAGATATACATAATTGAAGTGGCAGTTTTCATATTCCGAAATGTATAGTTAGATTTCATTCTGTTGTGGGCCAATATTGATGTTTACCTGTCTGGTAGCTGCTGGAAAATGAAATCTCATGTCTCTTAGCAGCCACAGTAGTCATCGCTCTTTGCTGGAGTTCCCTGGTCCACACAACTGATATGGAGAATAAAAGGATTCCAACTCTTCCTGCTGGATTCTTTCATTTGTTGTACATAACGCAAAATGCAGCAGGAGTGTGTGTGTTATCTGGAAAACTGTTGTTGTATTAGGAAGAGATACACACTATACAATTTTCAGTAGATTTCTTCCTTTAGATTTACCAAAACCATATAATATGAGGTCAAACCTTAAAGCCTCATACACACGGTATGATTGTTGGCAGAGGATTGTCTGTTGAGAGATTATTGTCCTAAAGTCTTACTGTTAGTACCGGGGCGGAATGATCATTGAGCCACTCGGGCACTGCCCGAGGGCCCTGGGCCACTAGGAGGCCCCATCAGGGTTGTCAGCCTCAGAAAAACCAGGGACAATATGTATAAATCTGTGTTTTTTTTACATCTGTCTGTGTATACTGTGTGTACATGTATGTGTATACTGTGTGATTGTATACTGTGTGTGTGTATACTGTGTGGCCCCATAATCTCCGATTGCCCAGGGGCCCCATGAGTTATCAGTCCGCCCCTGGTTAGTACTCTCCTTTTGACAATTGCTGTCCAACTTTCGGTCAACAAATGTTGGATGACAGGAAAGTACATTTTCAAGCGGGCAGCGGTTTCATATGGTCAGTACACAAATCCGTCACACAAAAGTTGAAAGTGCAAACACGCATGCTCGGAATCAGTGCTCACCAAACACGAAATTAGCAGAAGGGGCCCAAAGGGTGGCACTCAAGAGCTGAAATTCCTCGTAGTACGTCACTACGTTTGTGTTTGTGGCACGACAATTATGTACCGTTAGTATGCAAGAAAAGATCTTGGCACACACCCTTTTGACAAAAATCAGGTGCTCGGTTGGCCAACAATCGTACCGTGTATACGAGGCTTAAGACTTCATGGCGGCTAGGAGAGCTGGAAGGGAGCTGGCAGAGCTGGAAAAATCTGATGGGAAGAACTTGTGATTGGAGCGCTGAAGAGGTTTATGAAGAGTTGGATGTAACTCTTTTGGCTCTGCCTATTCTGAAATTTCACTTTAGGGCAACATTACACTTCAACATGTGTTCCTTGAATTAGCAGTACTATTACTGGTACTGAGTATACGATATTCCATAAATACTACTTTGTATTCTTGATCTGTAAAACAGCCAGACCAGCCCTTCAGACTAATTGCCAGGAAGTCAATATTTCTCAGCTAAACAAATAATAGAAGAAAAAAAGGTCTGGAAAGAATTTAACGCAATGTACCCCGTTCTATATTAGCATTTATGCAGGGCATATACTGTACTACCTCTTTTGTTGGGATGAACAACTAGCAAGGCTTCTAACAATAATTTAATTTAAAGAACAATTTGGCCCCTATTCAACTACTATGAGATAGATAGAAACAATTATTAAATTGAGTCACCATGACATGGCTATCATGGACATAAAAAGTGATACACTATGGGGGTTATTTACTAACGGCAAATCTAGTTTGCGCTACAATTGCACTACAAGTGCACTTGGAAGTAAAGTCACTGTAGATCTGAGGGGGACATGCAAGGAAAATAAAAAACAGCATTTTAGCTTGCACATGATTGGATGATAAAATCAGCAGAGCTTCCACTCATTTCAGATCTTCCCCTTAGATTTAGAGCGACTGCACTTCCAAGTGTACTTGTAGTGCAAAGTAGATTTGCCTTTCGTAAATAACTCCCTATGCCTCATCTCTAAATAATACAGAACAAAATAGAGACAACAGAAAATGGGACTTTTTTGGCACTGTATCGAACACACAAGATCGTATGTATATGTAAATATTGTCTTTTATTAGAAAATGGATTAAAAAACAATTAAAACCATTAGATAGTATTAACCCAAACTAGTGTGTGAGCATACACACCCCCTGTATACGGGTAGGGAGCCTCCAAAGTATTGACACTGGCACATATGTAATGGAACAAATACAATCACCAAGGACAAATAATATAGCGGGGGGCTATCTCTGTGCAGGGGTGCGTCGCCTCACACCAGATGGACAGTGCTGTGCTCAACATGCTTCGCGTTGACAAATAACGCTTTTCTGGAGCGTAAAGGGTTAATTACAGTGTTAAATTAAGCAAAATGCGGGGACCACAAAAGAGCAAGGGACAGAACCAGTGGCGGGCATGACCCCCCATATAATTGCAAGTAGAAATTGGAATACACAACAAAAGCTTATTATATATGAATATTCAGAATTTATTGGGGGTAGCAACTTCATCTCCCCATAGTACAAAGTGTAACGATGGAATTATCCAAGGAAAAAGCATCAGCTCTATATATCCCTGATCATGTGCAGCCTCAATATCCCATGCAGTATCCCGGCTTCTTCCAAATATAATTAGGGCAGATCCACCAAGGTAGCCTTGTCCTAGAGCAGTGATGGCGAACCTTGGCACCCCAGAAGTTTTGGAACTACATTTCCCATGACGCTCACCTACACTGCAGAATGCATGAGCATCATGGGAAATGTAGTTCCAAAATATCTGGGGTGCCAAGGTTCGCCCATCACTGCCCTAGGGCCTCATTTACCTCTGTATGGTCAGCTCTGCTCCTCACTGACTGGCTGCTAGAACTCCACTGGAAATGACAAGCGGGTCTGAACCTCTTTTGTGGTTCACGCATATATAATAACCTTTTGTTGTGTATTCCAATTTCTACTTGTAAACATATGGGGGGTCATGCCCGCCACTGGTTCTGTTCCTTGCTCTTTTGTGGTCCACGCATTTTGCTGAATTTAACACTGTAATTAACCCTTTACGCTCCAGAAGAAGCGTTATTCGTTAACGCGAAGTATGTTAAGCACAGCACTGTCCGTCTAGTGTGAGACGAGGCACCCCTCCACAGAGATAACCCCCTGTTATATTATTTGTCCTTGGTGATTGTATGTCTTTTATTACATATGTGCCATTATCTCTATTTTGTTCTGTATGAGATAGATAGATAGATAGATAGATAGATAGATAGATAGATAGATAGATAGATAGATAGATAGATAGATAGATAGATAGATAGATAGATAGATAGATAGATAGATAGATAGATAGATAGATAGATAGATAGATAGATTTCCTACTTTTGCCCACTTGCAAAGAAATTATCAGCCTATAATTTTAATGGTAGGTTTATTTTAACAATGAGAGACAGAATAACAACAAAAATATCCAGAAAAACGCATTTCTAAAAAGTTATAAATTGATTTGCATTTTAACCACTTGCCGACCAGCTGCCATCATTATCTTGCGGCAGGTCGGCACGATCCCACGAACTGTCGTAGCTGTACATCACAAATCCCTGTTCTGTGAGGAGAGGAGAGGCAGATTGTGAGTTCCTAACAGCTAGGAACCACGATCTGTCATCTCCTATAGTCAGTCCCCTACCCCCACAGTTAGAACACACAGTCAGGGAACACAGTTAAACCCTTGATCGCCCCCTAGTGTTAACCCCTTCCCTGTCAGTGACATTTACACAGTAATCCGTGCATTTTTATAGCACTGATCACTGTATAATTGTCAATGGTTTCAAAAATGTGTCAAAAGTGTCCGCTGTGTCTGCCATAATGTCGCAGTCCCGATAAAAATCGCAGATCGCCGCCAATACTAGTAAAAACAAAAATAATAATAAAAATGCCATAAATCTATCCCCTATTTTGTAGAAGCTATAACTTTTGCGCAAACCAATCAATATACGCTTATTGCGATTTTTATTTCAAAAATATGTAGAAGAATACATATCGGCCTAAACTGAGGAAAAAATTAGCTTTTTTTAAAAAAAATTGGGAATATTTATTATAGCAAAAAGTACAAAATATTGTGTTTTTTTCAATATTGTCACTCTTTTTTTTGTGCATAGCGCAAAAAATAAAAACCGCAGAGGCGATCAAATACCACCAAAAGAAAGCTCTATTTGTGGGAAAAAAAGGCGTCATTTTTGTTTGGGTACAGCGTCGCACGACCGTGCAATTGTCAGTTAAAGCTACGCAGTGCCGAATCGCAAAAAATGGCCTGGTCATTGAGCAGCCAAATCTTCCGGGGCTGAAGTGGTTAATGAGTGAAATAAGTATTTAACCCCTTCGCAAAAATGACTTAGTACTTGGTGGCAAAACCCTTGTTGGCAATCACAGAGGTCAGACGTTTCTTGTAGTTGGCCACCAGGTTTGCACACATCTCAGGAGGGATTTTGTCCCACTCCTCTTTGCAGATCCTCTCCAAGTCATTAAGGTTTCGAGGCTGATGTATGGTAACTCGAACCTGCAGCTCCCACCACATATTTTCTATGGGATTAAGGTCTGGAGACTGGCTAGATCACTCCAGGACTTTAATGTGCTTCTTCTTGAGCCTCTCCCTTGTTGCCTTGGTCATGTGTTTTGGGTCATTGTCATGCTGAAATACCCATCCGCGACCCATTTTCAATGCCCTGGCTGAGGGAAGGAGGTTCTCACCCAAGATTTGATGATATATGGCCCTGTCCATTGTCCCTTTGATGCGATGAAGTTGTCCTATCCCCTTAGCAGAAAAACACCCCAAAGTATAATGTTTCCACCTCCATGTTTGACGGTGGGGATGGTGTTCTTGGGGTCATAGGCAGCATTCCTCCTCCAAACACGGCGAGTTGACTTGATGCCAAAGAGCTTGATTTTGATCTCATCTGACCACAACACTTTCACCTAGTTCTTCTCTGAATCATTCAGATGTTCATTAGCAATCTTCAGATGGGCCTGTACATGTGTTTTCTTGAGCAGGGGGACATTGTGGGTTCTGCAGGATTTCAGTCCTTCACGGTGTAGTGTGTTCCCGTAGTGTGTTTTATTGGTGACTATGGTCCCAGCTGCCTTGAGATCATTAAAATGATTCTCCTGTGTAGTTTCCTCACCTTTTTCATGATCATTGAAACTTCGCAAGGTGAGATCTTGCATGGAGCCCCAGACCTAGGGAGATTGACAGTTATTTTGTGTGTCTTCCATTTGCGAATAATCGCACCAATTGTTGTCACCCTCTCACCAAGCTGCTTGGCGAGCATCTTGTAGCCCATTCCTTGTAGCCCATTCCAGCCTTGTGTAGGTCTACAACCTTGTCCCTGACATCCTTGGACAGCTCTTTGGTCTTGGCCATGGTGGAGAGATTGGAATCTGATTGCTTCTGTTGACAGTTGTCTGTTATACAGGTAACAAGCTGAGTTTAGGAGCACTCCCTTTACCTGTATAGAAGACTTGTTACCAGCTTGTTACCTGTATAGAAGACACCTGGGAGCCAGAAATCTTGCTGATTGACAGGGGACGAAATACTTATATCCCTCATTAAAATGCAAATCAATTTATAACTTTTTTGAAAAGTGTTTTTCTGGATATTTTGTTGTTATTTTGTCTTTCACTGTTAAAATAAACCTACCATTAAAATTATAGAATGAACATTTCTTTGTCAGTGGACAAACATACAAAATCAGCAGGGGATCAAATACTTTTTCCCTCATGATAGATAGATAGATAGATAGATAGATAGATAGATAGATAGATAGATAGATAGATAGATAGATAGATAGATAGATAGAAGCAATATGCTGAATTCATGGTTCATAATATGCAACTGGTGCCAGACAGAAAAAACCCACTTCTTTCAAGGTGGGCCAAGGGGAAATGGGAGAAGTATTCTGTATGTCTCGATGCTGGTCAGGCAGGAAGTGAGGGATGTTCTTGCTGCAGAACACTACTTGGATACTACAAACTACAAGCATTGTTACATAATTTATTTTATTTATATATATTACAGGTGCTTATATAGCATCGTCAATTTACGCAGCACTTTACATGTATATTGCACATTCACATCAGTCCCTGCCCTCAAGGAGCTTACACTCTAAGGCCCCCCTAACTCACATTCATTCATACACATACTAGGGTCGATTTGGAAAGGCTCCTATTAACCTACCAGCATTGTAAAGAATACCTCCCTTCTCACCTGTTGTGGAAGTTAGCAATGCCCAGGTCTATGTGAAAGAGTGGGATGTTTCAGTACCTGCCCAACCTATATTCAGTATAAATGGGCCCCTAGATAACAGAAAGCCCTTATTATGCTGCATAGATTGGGATATTCTTCCCCTGAATAGAAGAGGTGCTATGCAATTCACTGGTATTTCAATAAAGGTGCTCAAATAAATTTCTTTTACTTTAATTTCATTCTAAAGCAATGACAAATTTTTTAGCAGTTTACAGAGGAAACTGAACCCATCTTAGCAGACTTTACCGCAAATGGAAGGTGCAGACTACTGTCCCTACTGCAGTTGCACAACCACAAACACTGAATAATGGTGGCCAAGAAAGTGATATGTCTTCCAAAAACAAGAGACTGGATGACATGAGCCCATCCCCATTCATGCAATGACTTGTGTAATATCTGGTGATTGAGCTGATAGTAACCTTTCGGTATAGTAAGTCTTTCTTATCGATACAAAAGATAAGAAACAGCAGCCCTGCAGCACAGAACCTTCCAACAAGTTGTCTGGGAAGATTTTACCTATATAGGTCACGCTATAGCTAGCTAGTAGTTAGTCACATTTGACTTGACTTGTTTAGTAATGTTGATGATGTTTCACAGCTCATCCAAGTGACGAATGAATTAAAATAAGTGTTAGAATCATTACCCACCTTTTATACTCACACGGGAAAATCAGTCACCTTAATCCAAACATTATGGTGTCACGGAATGTGTCAGGCAAATGTTGAATATCAAAGAACATGACTGAAGGTGTGAAAAATTGTGAAAACACCCTCTTTTAATTAACATAATCCAGTCAACATGGTGCCGAGAAGTCTGGGGCATGTGCTAACTGTTTGAGTTACACAGCTAAAAGTGTGGATTGTTGTCAAATTGCAGGGATAAAGAGTTAGTAGGGATAAAGTAGTTAGTCACATCCAATCAAACATGTTCTGTAATATTGAAAATGGTTCACCAGTCATCCAAGTGTCTTCCTCAGTTCCAATCAATATTGGGAACATCCCCAAGCATTTAAAACCACATGAGCAACTTGATCCATTATCTAACAAATTGACTAAATGGGAAACCTTGGGAAAACACCCTATTTTTATTTACATAACTACTCATGGTGGTGCCCTAAGTCTGGGACTAATGTCAATCGATTGAGTTGAAGGTGTGAATTGTTGTCAAGTACCTGGTGTAGAGATGTTAAAGCTGCAATATAGTGGTTGTTCCTGTTTAATATTAAAAAACAAGTTCAACTGAATGCAACTACTATGAGCTTTCCAACAAGTTGTAAAATATTGTACAATAAAGAGCATATTTAAAATGTGTTTATTACCCACAATGATAGCCCTAGACACCCCTATTCTTGTATCAGGCTGTCAGATCGTGGACAAAATTGTTCATGGCTTTTCTAAGGCCAGTTGGGGTGGAAGCCAATTAGAGTATCGGTATATTTTTGAGCAAGGGAAGAAACCCCGAATATCTGGTCAAATCAGTGTAAACACTTTCACAATCTCCTTGTTTTTATTACTGTTTGGCTCCATGCAAACTGGGCTTAAAAAAACATCTGTTCTCTTGGCAAGAAAAACATGCTCATATAGAGCATTTTTCGTACAAAGTTTAGGAGAGTTTTAATTTTTTTCTGCCAGTAAGCTCCAATCGGGAACACAAACCAGAAGGTTTTTTTTTTTTCCTGCCTCTAAACGCTGAGCTCAAAATATGCCTGTAATCGTCCTAATGTGCATGGACACATAGGATAACATTGAGCTGCTTCTACAGACAGAACACAAAACTCCTACTAGAAGCAACGTTTTTTAAGTCAGTGTGCATGGAGCCTTAGTGAAGGTTTAGACTGGAGTAGGTAACCTTGGCACGCCAGCTGTGGTGAAACTACAAATCCCATCATATCTCTGGGAATTATGCCTGTACCGTCAGTCTTGCAATGCATCTTGGGATCTGTAGTTTCACCACAGCTAGAGTGCCAAAGTTGCCCAGTTTAGACCATTATCACAGGCTTGTATTGTTTATTGTCTCTTCACTGCTGAGCATTCCTCTCTTTCCTGCCCTACTAACTGTGTACACCTGGATGGTAACTAAGGGTAGAAGGCTTTTTCTGGAAAAGTGGATTCATATCCCCAAAACATTGGGTTAGCATAATTTTGTTCTGCTGACTGTATATTGCACTCTGGTGTGCTTTGGTTTATATACTTGTATCCTTGTATCTTATAATACACAAATTTGTAACTATATAGTCGTTTGTGACTCTTTTGTACAGCTCATGCAATCTAGTGTGACTTTTAGAGCCACTGACACTATTTTTACATATTATATTACCATTTAGATGAATGCCTTCCTTCCCTTTAGCTTCTCCATATACTATATTCATTGATGTGCCTAAATCACAGCATTTATCTATAGATACCATTTTTTGCTTGTGCTCTTTTACTGTACTGTGCCATGGAATCTCTTTTGTCCTGTACAATCCTATATCCTTATTACATAACAAAGAGCAGAACTATGTTGTACTGCTATATTCCAATTGATTTACTATTATAGTGAGGGTGGATCTCCCCAGCAGAGACCCTAATGCCGTACACACGGTCGGACTTTCCGACGGGAAATGTTCGATGTGAGCTTGTTGTCGGAAAGTCCGACCATGTGTATGCTCCATCGAACATTTGCTGTCGGAATTTCCGCACACAAATGTTTGAGAGCAGGTTCTCAAATTTTCGAAAGTCCGTTCGTTTGTACACAAGTCCGTCGCACAAACGTTCACGCATGCTCTGAATCAAGCAGAAGGAGCCGCACTGGCTATTAAGCTTCCTTTTTCTCGGTTCGTCGTACGTCTTGTACGTCACCGCATTCTCACATTCGGGATTTTTGGCCAACATTTGTGTGACCGTGTGTATGCAAAACAAGTTTGACCCAACATCCTTCGGAAAAAAATCCATGGATTTGTTGGCAGAAAGTCCAATCGTGTGTACGTGGCATTAGAATACTGAAAACCTGACAGAAGTGCTACACTTTGTCCAATCTATTCAAAACAAAAAAAAGTCTGGCTTGGATTTTATATGCCATGCATACTGCAGATGTATGTATCATTTGGAGGATGGGTCAAGCTTTAACCTCCCTGGCGGTATTCCCGAGTCTGGCTCGGGGTGGAATTCCAGAACCAAAAGCGGTAACCCCGAGCCAGACTCGGGATCGCATCGCAGGATCCAGGAAGAGCTAACTTACCTTGTCCCCTGGATCCTGCGATGTCTCCCCGTAGTGTGAGTGGCTCGTCCTCCACTTGATTCATCACGGAGCCGAGCTCCGTTCCCTGCGGGCGTTGCGACACACGGGGACGGAGAACGGCGCCAAATTCAAAAAGTGAAACACACACAATACATACAGTGCACTGTAATCTTAGATTACATTGCTGTATGAAATTATTTCACCTCCCTTATGTCCCTAGTGGTTTCTCCAGTGCCCTGAATGCAGGTTTATATTATAAAAACTGTTCTTTCTACCTGGAAACTGGAGATTGTCCATAGCAACCAAAACCGTCCCTTTACATCAAAAGGGGTTTTAGATCAGCTAGAAAACAGCGATAATAAATTCGAATCACTTGCAGAATTGAGCGGTAGTGATTTGTGGGGGGATCCGTCATCAAACACTGAAAAGTAATGACAGTGACAATTCTGCAACTGAGCAAATTTTTGTGTTTTTGATTTGATTACATTATTGAATAGTTTTTATTCTTATTATATTATTATTTGGTATAATCATTTATAGTTATTTATTATATTATAATTTATGATTTCGTGTTTCAAACTTTATCATACCCAAGATGTCTACTAGACTCTGGTTTGGACAGATTTAAGTGAGTTATTCCTAAGAATTATAGGCCTACAATATAAAACGCCAAATTTCCATGCAAAATAATTGTACCGCTTTCAGCATCAAAAATATGAAATAATCATACCGCCAGGGAGGTTAATACACTTCAGTTGAGTTATGTACTACTGTTACATGCACTCTGCTGCAACTGAATCCCAAGGATCTCCAGAAAAGCCTGAATAGTTGGTGGTGGAAGAGAGGTAGATTTGGCAGAGGAAGCTTCATTCTTCACCCCTTGACTCATTATGTATTCTTCTGTCTCCATCAGGTTGCAGTTGTGCGAAGCAAAAGTAACGCTCAAGTCTATGCCATGAAGATAATGAACAAGTGGGACCTTCTGAAAAGATCAGATGTGAGATGAGAGGACTTACAGAGGGATGGTGTAGCAGGGGAGAGGGAACTGATCCAAGGAGTAAACTAAGCAAATCACGTGCTGTTTTATTCTGTACAGGTTGCCTGTTATAGAGAAGAAAGAGACGTTTTGGTGAATGGAGATAAGAGGTGGATAACACAGTTGCACTTTGCTTTTCAGGATGACAATTATCTTGTAAGTTACTTCCACCTGCCAATTAACACAGTAAAACAAGGCTATTGAGATTGAGTCAACCTGTCAACCTAGAAAGAAGAACACATTTTTTTGCATCATAGCAGCCAATAAAATTATTTTTTTCATTCTCTCATAATAGAATGGAAAGAGAATTTGATGTTTAATGCGACAAAAAAATGGTGCTTTTCCCATAGGAGCTGCAATATGAAGACAAATGTCTTTATAATGGGATTAATATTCTTTGTTTGTGGTAAAATGCAGCCATTTAAAGGATAAGTGTGGGCATAGTAAAACAACATACTCACCACTCTGCTGTAGCATTGATCTGATGTTGCAGCTGTCCCCCACCGGCTCTAAGCCAGAGATCTGAGCATTCACATGACCACCGATCTCTCAGTTCTCGGTCTGCTCTGAGCAGAGAAGGGTGACTGTCACCACTCTGCTCTGCCCCTATAGCACACAATGGAGCACCAGGCTGGGGAAGGGGCAGGAGTGGCTGGCTCAGCCTCTTGGTGACTCGCAGAGATACTGAGCCAGCTACCATTAAGACATCTGGGTGGATCCCAACATTATTGTCAGTATGCTTCCAGAGCCTTGACTGGAACTGTGACGTTGATTCTGGGTCCCAGGAGAGCACAAGTAAGTGCACTCCTGTGACCCAGATGTATGGCCAAAAAAGCTTTGGCCGTACTTCTATTTTAAAATGGTAGACAATTCTAGACTAGTAAAAATCTTACAGGCTGCTTGCTAATTTTCTTTAATACTCATTTTTTAATGATACTTTTATAGAATTTGTTTGTTTTTTTGGGAACATAAAAAAAAACATAGACACGATGCCAATGCTATAAAAAGTTCCATGGCCTTCAGTCTTATTTCAGGCAAAAAGCCTTCCGTTGTCTTTTAAGCTGAATACACATTATACAACTTTTTTTGTGTGATTTCCTTTAGATTTACCTTCAACTATGTAGTGCAAGGTATAAACAGAAAAGTCAGTGCTACTACCAATACACCACATAGATAGCAGAGCTCCCAGGTGCTTGATTCACAGTCGCTGACTGAGTAAAGTAATGTAGAAAAAATTATCCGCACTCCAGTTGTTGCTCTTAAAATTTCTTCATTGTATTGAATAGCCACAGTGAACAAACGCAGATTAAGTCAGTTGACGCGTTTCAGCCTATAAGGCCTTAGTTATAACTTATGTAGTGCAAGGGCCTGCCTAATTGCATACAAATTCAAAGTGTTTAGGTTTTACCTCATATTATATAGTTTTGGTAAATCCAAAGGAAAAAATCTAATAAGAATTGTATAGTGTGTATCCAACTGAAGAAGGCATATTGGATTTTGTTATTTGTGAAGCCATCATTTGCACTTTTTATTCAAAATTAAAGCCCGACTTCATTCAACAGATGTCAGCAAAAAGATTAATGCATTTATATGTTCAATAACCTTGTGGCACATGCACATAAGTGTGGCAGCATAGAGGTAAGCCTAATAACATGCTGCCACTTATATTTTGTGCTGGGAGCATGGGTGTTCCCATATTGCATTAGGGTGTGCACCACATGCCTTTCTCTGTAGCCTCAGCTGCACTGGACAATGCATGAATGGGAAGTACTCTGTTCTGAGTGGCTTCCTGTTCATTCATAATCTGAACCATAGTAAACACGGTACTCCCGATCCTGTGATTACTGTGACAACCAATCATACAATTGGGAAGGCCATGTAACGCCTCCAACTATGCAAACATTTTAAGGGCTGTCGGGAGACAGTGATAAGAGGTCACAAATAATAACATGTATTTTAAAAGCAGCTTATGTAAGTACCTGAATTTGACTTGCTATCAGTCTTCTCTGTACATCAGCACTCAGAATAAGAGTGAGAGTGGCAGCACTAGGAGCCAGTCAGGACTGTTAAATATACGTATACCAGGGAAGAAAGCAGTGAGAACAGTGGATTGAACTTCTACTCCTCCATCACAGTCCCATCAAAGCCTGGGGACAGAGAGGTGACCTAGGTTTATTGCTTAAAGTAAAGTTAAACCTTAAAAAATCCCTGACTTATGGATTTCTATAGGCCTTGCCATGGTAGGTTAAAATATACCAGGCAGATGGTTTCCTTACAGTATCTCACAAAAGTGATTTTTTTTTTATTTTTTTTTTATTATATCTTTTCATGTGACAACACTGAAGAAATAACACTTTGCTACAATAGTAGTAGTAAAGTAGTGAGTGTACAGCTTGTATAACAGTGTAAATTTGCTGTCCCCTCAAAATAACTCAACACACAGCCATTAATATCTAAACCTCTGACAACAAAAGTGAGTACACCCCTAAGTGAAAATGTCCAAATTGGGCTCAAAGTGTCAACATTTTGTGTGGCCACCATTATTTTCCAGCACTGCCTTAACCCTCTTGGGCATGGAGTTCACTAGAGCTTCACAGTTTGCCACTGGAGTCCTCTTCTACTCCTTCATGACAACATCACGGAGCTGGTGGATAGATGCCCCACAGATGCTCAATAGGGTTTAGGTCTGGAGACATGCTTGCCCAGTCCATTACCTTTACCCTCAGCTTCTTTAAAAAGGCAATGGTTGTCTTGGAGGTGTGTTTGGGGTTGTTATCATATTGGAATACTGCCCTGCGGCCCAGTCTCCAAAGGGAGGGGATCATGCTCTGCTTCAAGAGGAAGTAAATCCTGATGGGTTTTACTTCCTCTTTTTCTCGCTGCTACAGCCTGCAAATGAAAACCATAATGGGCTAGTATGCATTGCATACTAGCCCATTATGTGCCACTTACCTGCAAAAGAGTCCAGCGATTTCCCTTGTATGGGCAGCGTCCATCTTCTGGCCCTCTTCCTTCCGGGCCGCGGACTCCGGCTCTGTGATTCGCCGGAGCTTCGTGACATCACTCCCGCGCATGCGCATGGGAGCCGCGACTAACGGCATAGGCTAGGGAAGAAACGGCACTTAGTTTCTTTTCTTCCCCGCGCATGCGACGTTGGAATTTCCAGCTGACTTCAAGTGAAATATCTCCTAAACGGCGCACGTTTAGGAGATATTTCCACTACCTATAGGTAAAAGTCCAAAAAGTGGGTTTACACCCACTTTCAGTATGTCACAGTACATGTTGGCATTTATGGTTCCCTCGATAAACTGTAGCATTTGTGAGATACTGTATGTGCTGAGATACAATACATATACCCTTCAGTATTATATGTACCAGTAAACTCGCCTGAGTACCTTTTCCACTAGGTAATATATATTGTATATGTTCCAACCCCTATGGCCAGAAAATGACAAGCAAATGAAAAAAACTTTTGTATAATTAGCCAAACAAAGGTACCAACCACCCCTAGGAAAATTGTAAGCCTAATCATATAATAGATTGATTTTTAAATGTGTTTGCCTATTTTATTAGTCAGTGCAGATACAGGGGGTTAGGAGTTCTAAGTGGCCTCATTTATCAAAGTGGCTGAAATGTGGACTGTGTGCTTTCCCATGGCTATTGAGCAGATTTATACCTGCACTAGAATATACCAGTTAAAGAATAACATTTTAAATCTGATGGCATTACAGTGTTGAAACACAGACAGCTCTTATTTCAAATACTTTCATAAATAAGGTCCAGAGAGACACACAAACTAGAGTTCTCCGAGCATACTGTTCACATGAACATGGCTCCAATAAGGCTTTCTGTTTCCTTCTTAGTACCTCGTAATGGATTACTATGTGGGAGGTGACCTGTTGTCCCTCCTCAGTAAGTTTCCAGATGGATTACCTCCCCAAATGGCGATCTTTTACCTGGCTGAGATGATAATGGCTGTCCATTCTGTCCACACTCTGGGCTACATACACAGGTGAGTTAATCACTGGTGATAGCTGAGGCCCACGGTATTTTTTCTTGAGTTGCTTCTCTATTTCCCTGAATTAATGCTTCCTTCTTCCTCAGGGATATCAAACCGGACAACATGCTTTTAAATCGATCAGGTCACATCCATCTTGGGGACTTTGGTTCATGTTTGAAGCTCAGAGACGATGGCACAGTAAGTCCTTCCTCTAGATCAACGGTCTCCAAACTGCAGCTCTAGGGCCGGATGTGGCCCTTTACTTACCTTTATCTGGCCCTTAGGACACTAGTCCTCCTACAGACACCAATAATGGGGCAGCATTCTTCCCCCTGACACCAATGATGGGGCATCATTCCTCCCGCTGATACCAATGATGGGGCACCGTTTCCTCCCACTGATGCCATCAATGGGGTATTATCTACTTTCACAGGCCACAGTCTGGCCCCACTAAAGCCTGAAGGACAGTAATCTGGCCCTTTGTTTAAAAAGTTTGGAGACCTCTGCTCTAGATTGTGCTTCTCTCTTCAACCTTTCACATTGGTTGTTGTGATTAACTAAAACATTTTCTCTTTTCTCTAAGGTATCCTGTTCTGTTGCAGTGGGGACCCCTGACTACCTTTCCCCTGAAATCCTTGCTGCCCTTGAAGACCATAGTTTATGTTATGGTGTGGAATGTGACTGGTGGTCAATAGGGGCTTGTACTTACGAAATGTTCTTTGGGCACCCTCCTTTTTATGCTGAGTCTGTGGTGGAAACATTTGGAAAGATTCTTCACTATAAAGTAAGGAAACATTTCATATTATCTATTTTTTCTGCTTCTTAGTACCTTAAAACACAAAAGACATGCATCTATTTTGATTAGTGGGAACTGGCAGATAACAGCTTGCTGTGAAAATATCCTCCATTCTTTTTTCTTGGAAGCACAGACAGGATCTGAATAATCTGATTTTCGATGATAGTTAAAGTGGAACTATGAATTAAATAAAAAATGACATATGATGCAGTCTTTTAGTGGCATTAGGGTTTTTTTTCGCACGGCAACTGAGACGCAATTTTTACCACCCCCAGACACCCATCTAAATTTTATCATTACAGCTGCATGGGGCTGTACACATGCCACAGCCAGGGCAATTTTAACTCAGTTCACAGAGTTTGGCAGGTGCCAGACTCGCCCATTGAGGTAAAAAAATAAAAATCAGACTTTCATAAGGGGACAGGATTGCCTCCTGAATGCGTGGCAGTTGCTGCTACACCGCCCTCTGAATAGCGATTTATCGCCCTAACACAGCAATTTTTGTTTTTCTGAATCCTCCCTGTTGATTACCTGTTGTTGATTCTGCCAGTTGATTCATTTTATTTTTTATTTCCTTTAGCAGACTGACACAACTGTTCACGTTACATTAAAGTTGCAGTAGTATTGTCACTATGCAAGGTTGTTTAATTAGCAACAGTTTGTATTTTGGGGGCATTTGAACCAATTGACACTCACAGCAGTGTTATATGGTTTGTCCAACCCTTGCAACTGTCACTTTTGCTGAACAGCTTTGTCAATGTGTAAATGTGAAGAAAATATATTTAAAGGCATGCAACTAAAAAAAAAAAAACATATACAGTACTGAATACTATCATTACAGGTATTAACCTGATACTATTACCCTAATACATTTTTTTTTACTATAGGTAACACACACCGTGCAAGGACCTTGCGGGTATCTATGGTATCCTAATAATCAACCCAGATAATCAACCCAGATGATGAGAATAGGGATGGATGAACAGTTCGGCCCGAGCATAAGTTTGGGCCGAACTTTCGCTGTTCGGTCGTTCGGCGAACATCCGAACAAACGGATTGTTAGACCGTTTGTTCGCCCCCCCCCCAGAACCGACCACAATGCATTGCGGCCCTGAACAGTGCATTGCATGCACTGATTGGCAGAAGCAGTGAAAGCTTCAGCCAATCAGGGCACAGAGCACTGTCAGAGTCATGATTGGACACTGTCATCATGACTTTATCCAATTATGGCAGCCATTTTCAGTGTGATTTTAGCGTGGAGAGAGATAGAACAAGGCTCTGTTCAGTGCTATTAGTTAGTTAGTGTGCTATACTGTGCTATTTTGCTTCAATTGTCAGTGTAGAATATTAGTTTAGTGTCAGTCTAGGGATAGTGTGAGTGTAGTGAGGAGGACCATCATTCAGCTTTGCATAGTGTGCAGCTAGAGTAGGGACAGCTCAGATAGTTTCACTGTAATGCAGTAGCGTATTTAGGTTTTGTGCTGCCCTAGGCCTGACTAAACTCGTGCACCCACTAATTTAAATATGACCCACCCCTTCCGGTCTAGGCCACACCCCTTGCTGTTTAAGACCCAACCTGAAATTTTCGAGTGGAGGCACTGATTCTGAGAGCTTGGGGGGGGGGGGGATGGATTCCCTTAATTTGCATATATTTCCTCCCATTTCCTGTTTGGCTATGGGGTAGGAAGTGAAGGGAAATTTCTGCAATGGAACAGGGATGGTAAAAAATAAACTGACAGGGGTTATAACCCTCCCTTACTCTATCCAAAATGAAAAAAAAAAGTGTTGCCTATAGTTTTACTTTAAGCACAAATTTCTGATAATTTTATAGAGAGGACTAAGAAGATATAACCATGCCAATGGTGCAGCAGAAAACATATAGCACAGTGAGGAAGGTTTGTGGTCCAGGATGAGAGGACAGTCAAAATTAGAAACGCTCGCATACCCGAAGCAGTGAGGCCGATTTATGGGGGCGCTAGACTAATTTGCCCCTCAGCCCAGTCCGCCCCATAAGACTGGTGCTACACTAACAGTGTAGCGCAAGCCGGCGGGGACTCTTTCCGTGCTGCCCCCCTGAAAAGTGCTGCCCTAGGCCTGGGCCTTGTTGGCCTAGGCCAGGATACAGTGTTGCTGTAATGTAGTGAGACCGTGTCATTCATACACACATTAGCAGGGCTGGACTGGGACAAAAATTTGGCCCTGGACTTCATCCAGACCGGCCCACTTTACTCCAAACACCTGGTGTTGGCGCTTCAATCTTCTCGGCACCATGGTTCATATGGTGTCAGGATGATTGAAGCGCATTATTTCTATTATTACATTGTAATATAACATGAAATAGTTCAACTCACCATAATGCAGAATCAGTGGGAGCCCTGAGTGTGTCACCTGCCACCTCATTTGCCACATCGCCTGCCACCAGATGCAGTGTTTCACTTGCCACATCACTTGTCAGCAGAGGCAGCTTGTCACTTGCCACGTCGCCTGCCACCAGATGCTGCATGTCATTTGCCACGTTACCTGCCACCAGATGCAGAATGTCACTTGCCACGTCACTTGTCAGCAGAGGCGGCTTGTCATTTGCCACGTTGCCTGCCACCAGATGCAGAATGTCATTTGCCACGTCACTTGTCAGCAGAGGCAGCTTGTCACTTGCCACCATCGCCTGCCACCAGATGCAGCGTGTCACTTGCTACGTCGCCTGCCACCAAATGCCGCATGTCACTTGCCACGTTACCTGCCACCAGATGCAAAACGTCACTTGGCACGTCACTTGTCAGCAGAGGCAGCTTGTCACTTGCCACGTCGCCTGCCACCAGATGCGGCATGTCACTTGCCACATTGCCTGCCACCAGGTGCTGCATGTCACTTGCCACCATCGCCTGCCACCAGATGCAGCGTGTCACTTGCCACGTCGCCTGCCACCAGGTGCTGCATGTCACTTGCCACCATCGCCTGCCACCAGATGCCACAAGTCACTTGCCACGTTACCTGCCACCAGATGCAAAACGTCACTTGCCACGTCATTTGTCAGCAGAGGCAGCTTGTCACTTGCCACGTCGCCTGCCACCAGATGCCGCATATCACTTGCCCCGTCGCCTGTATCCTGCCAAGTCACTTGTCACCAGATGGCAGATGCAGTGCTACTACAGGACTTGATGGGCACCTCCAACCCAGCTCTGTAACCCCCCCAACACACAACGTGACAGGGGCGGAGAGA
The DNA here is from genome assembly GCA_037952925.1 of Lithobates clamitans. Lineage (NCBI taxonomy): Eukaryota > Metazoa > Chordata > Amphibia > Anura > Ranidae > Lithobates > Lithobates clamitans. The sequence continues at coordinate 214,969 of JBBGZY010000051.1, forward strand.
GAGATACACAGCGCCAATTGTAGCATTAAAACAACTTGTATTCCACTTAAAGAACGTTACTGACAAAGTTTGTAGGGTGAAAGGCATTGAAACACTGTGCAAGAGTTCAGGCTTGTCATCGATCTGAATTAGGAGCCGCCACCGGGAACCGAACGGGCCAGTAGATGCAGAGCATCGGTGTGTACTACTACTTCCTGGTAGCGGTGGAACGCATGATGGGGCGGACGTGATGTCATCTTCCGGAAATGATGCAAGATGTGGGAGGTGACGCATCCTTCAGGCCATCATTCCTCCGCCACCAGGAAGTAGTAGTACACACCGATGCGCTCTGCATCTACTGGCCCGATCGGTTCCCGGTGGCCGCCCGCTCCTAATTCAAATTGTTGACAAACCTGGATTCTTGCACAGCGTTTCAATGCCTTTCACCCTACTTTGTCAGTAACGTTTTTTAAGTGGATTAAAAGTTGTTTTAATGCTACCTTTGGCGCTATGTATCTCTCCTTCCCTGTCCCTGAAACTGGCCCACTGAGCCATCGGCCCACCGGGAATCTCCCGGTAGTCCCGATGGCCAGTCCATCCCTGTACATTAGTGTAGAGTAGGGACAGCTCAGATAGTTTCACTATAGTGTAGTGAGACTATGTCATTCATACATACATTAGTGTAGATTAGGGACAGCTCATATAGTTTCAGTGTAGTGTAGTGAGACCGTGTCAGTAATCTTTACATTAGTGTATAGCTAGAGTAGGGACAGTTCAGATAGCGTTAGTGTAGTGATGGTTGAACAACGTCTATTTGATTGCATTACTGCCAGTTTAACGCCATTTACTTCTGTGTGCATTACTGCCAGTTTAACGCCATTTACTTCTGTGTGCGTTACTGCCAGTTTAATGCCATATAGTTCTGTGTGTATTACTGCCAGTTCAGCACCATATAGTTCCGTGTTACTGGCAGTTTAACGGCATAAAGTTTTGTGCGTTACTGCCAGTTTAACGCCATTTTCTTGTGTGTGCGTTACTGCCAGTTTAACACCATATAGTTCTGTGTGCGTTACTGCCAGTTTAACGCCATATAGTTCTGTGTGCGTTACTGACAGTTTAGCGCCATATAATTTTGTGTGCGTTTCTGCCAGTTTAATGCCATTTACTTCTGTGTGCGTTACTGCCAGTTTAACGCCATATAGGTTTGTGTGCGTCACTGTATGTTTGGCACATTATATTGCAGTATATTATAGTGTATCCGTGGAGTGTGTCTATGTAGTGTGAGTATAAAAATTAAAGTGCACCAAACACCTCTTTACATTGATTTAAGTGCATTTACATACAGATTTCAACTTCTCAGGCGGTCATACACAGCCAGTGCTCGGTTGGCTTAAATTCAGCAGGAAATCCACTTGCTCGTAAACCACCTGATTTATGACATGCCCACCAGGTGGAACTCTGTCAGTGCTGCAGTGGCTATACATACAGTAGAGCGCCGTCAACGAGTACCTGTGCGAATACGGCACGACGACAGGCTCAGGCCGCCTCGGCTGTTTTTCCCCACGCCAATGGCTGATCATTAAGGATGCATGCACTGTATTGTCACTATTTGAGGAGGCCACAAGGATGGTGAGCCATGACAGTGCATGCATCAGGGACACAATCCCTGTTGTGTTCCTGCTGGAGCAGACTCTGCATGGCATTATGGACAGGGCACTGGAGGCAGAGCAGCAGGAGGAAGAGGAGGACTTCCTTTCCTCTCAAGGCCCACTTTATCCAGACACCATCATTCCTATGTCACAGAGCACACAGGAGGAGAAAGGGGAGGAGGATGAGGAGGAGGATTCTGGCACTTTCATAGACTTTGAAGAAGAGGAAGACATGCGTCAATCTGTAAGCGATGGCTTACCAACCCCAGGACCCTTGGGAGTAGTATGTGGCTGGGAGGAGGAAGTTCCAGATGCTGACATCCTGAGTGACACCGAGGAGTCTGCTTCTCAAGCCTCGGCAAATTTGAGGCGCATGGGCAACCCAATGCTTTAAAGCCTGCGAAAGGACCCAAGAGCATAAAGGAGAAGGATGAACACTGGTTGGCAACCCTCCTTGACCACTGTTATAAGGGGAAGGTCTCAAAACTCATCCCATTCCCACAGAGAGTGCAAAAGATAAAATCTCTTGAGGACATGTTAAAGAGGATTTTATTGAACATTTTTCCTGACTCCAGTAGGTTACAGTGTCGTGGAAAATGTAGTTTTGAGTCTCCTGTTGGTCAAGAGAGGAGCGTTGGAGAAGGCGTCTGCCTAAGTGAGGCATTTCAGGATTTCTTTAGTCCTCGCTGCCCAGGGCTGTCAGCTTCCACATCCCATCGGCAGCGTCTGCATCACATGGTGGAGGATTACCTCGGGGCCAAAACAGAGATGGAGAGCTTTCCAGCTGACGATCCCTGACTTACTGGGTCATGAGAATAGACCACTGGCCAGAACTTGCCCAGTATGCTATTGACTATGAGTTGTTGGGCTGCCATGCATCCAGCATGCTTTCAGAACGGACATTCAGTGCTGCAGGAGCTTTCGTTACTGATCATAGAACGCGTCTGTCCACAGACTCCGTGGACCGTTTGACTTTTATAGAAATTAATCAGTCCTGGATTACCAGCTATGAAGCCCCTGATGCTGATGTCATTGATTAAGTCTTTTTGGGATGTGGAAACTCTGCAGAACTTCGAGGCTGCCTAGCTTTGAGGGTGAGCAATCATTTCATCTGGAGGAATGTTTTTGGTATAGGTTTCATGGGCGCAATTAACACCCAAAGACCATTTTTTCTGCACCTGTTTGACAGGTGCATATCATTGTAGTTTTTTTTGCCTTTATCAAGAGCACCTCTATAGGGTTACGGTGGAAAGCCGCGACCGAAACCCAAAGACCAATTTTTCTGCACCTGTTTGACAGGTGCATATTATTGCAATATTTTACAGCAAGGCCAATTGTTGCTTTCATTAAGAGTACCTCTATAGGGTTACGGTGGGAAGGCGCCACCGACACCCAAAGACCAATTTTTCTGTACCTGTTTGACAGGTGCATATCATTGTTATTTTTTACAGCAAGGCCAATTCTTGTTTTCATTAAGAGCACCTCTATAGGGTTACAGTGGGAAGGCGCCACCGACACCCAAAGACCAACTTTTACGCACCCTTTACTTCTATCCAAAGTCAAAGTGACACCAGAATGTATCCAAAAAATCTCTAATCTTGTTCCCAGTGCACTACATTGTGGCCTCACTGGCCACACTGGCTCCCCAGCTGTTGCTGAGCAAAATAAAGGCAGCTTGCAGGGAAAATTTCATTTTTTTGGGCTTTATAAATGCAATTATTGCTGCAGCAGATTCTAGACATGGTACAGATCTGCCATTTTACAGGTAGACTAAGGGGACCCCCAGGCACTATATTGCTTTCACTTAAAATCACTGCTCATTTAGAAATGCCATTTTTCACAATCTTTTTTTCTCTATTGATACATGTCCCCCAGGGCAGGACCCAGACCCCTATAACCATTGTATGCCCAATTACTTGCATATAAGCCTTCAAAATGGGCACTTTTGATTTTTGACATTTGGGTCCCATTGACTTTAATGGGGTTCGATATTCGGGTCCAAACTTTTGTGGTGTTCGAAAGTTCTGGTGCAAACCAAACAGGGGTCCGTTCGGCCCATCCCTAGATGAGAAGATGGAAAGCATATCTAAACCACGATGGGACTCTTGTCTGAGGCGCACTCTCACAAACGAATGCTCGTGATACGCTTCCAGTCCATCAGAGCAGCTCTAGCATCCCCGCTGGCTTGAATTCTATAGCTTCCTCCACTTTCACCTTCCCGGGAGTACAGATCTTGCCACATTATACCCGCTGGTCGGGTAGTTTGTCCCATCGTGTCCCACCAGGGTTTAGAAATGCTTTCAATCCATTGCACACCACAGAACACAGCGTAAGTACCATTTATGAGGCTAGGTTCACACATATCCGGCTGCGGTTTGCAGTCTGGTGCAGTTTTGTTCACCGGTTCAGATGCGATTCAGGTGCAAATTTTTACTTGAATTCACAGCTAAACTGGACCCAAAATTGCACAGGACCATTTTCAAAAATGGACCACGGCCACCCCAGACATGTGTGAACTGGCTTCATTGAAAGCTGATTCGGTTCACATGCGAATCGGATGGGGTTAAAAAAACGCATCCACTTCGCATATATAGGAACTGAGCCTGATTGCTGTTTTTATGTGGATACCATTTACTCTTTTAACCCCTTATTGACTCAATAAAGTGTCCATTGGATTTTATATGACAGTGGCACATTACAGTGCCTTGAAAAAGTATTCATACCCCATTGAAATTTTTCACATTTTGTCATGTTACAACCAAAAATGTAAATGTATTTTATTGGGATTTTATGTGATAGACCAACACAAAGTGGCACATAGTTGTGAAGTGGAAGGAAAATGATAAATGTTTTTATTAGGACACCATATATACCCTCAAGGTCATTCAGCTGTGTTTTGTGTGTTACCCTTTGACTTCTTCTACCCTAAATTGGATTTCTGCAGCAGAAGGGCTATTGAGACTACTTCAGTCACTACTGGTCAATAACGGTTTAGCGCCTTATTATATTATTTGTGTTATTTTTCACCATAGCAGCTCATAAGGCCCCATTCACACTTCAAAATTGAGCCATTTGCAGTTATATGCAGGAAACCCAGCAGGGGTTCTAATGATTAGCCGCAGGCAGGAAGCCCCTTTGAAAACAATGGGAAGCTGACAGCTCCTTCAGCATTTCAGACTACTTTCAGACTGGGGCGTTGTGGGCGTTGGTGGTAAAGCGGTGCTATATTTAGCGCCGCTTTACCCTCATTTTAGCGGCGCTATTCAGCCGCTAGCGAGGCGGTTTTAAAAAGGCTCAGTGTGAAAGTAGCCTTACAAACGCTCGCATGTAAACGCTCGTGAAATGATTACCTAAGAATGATCATAGGTAATCCCTATTTGAGCAATTACATGCGAGTGGCCATGAATAGCTGTGGGAGCTGTCAGCCTCTCTTGTTTTGAATGGAATTTCCCACCTGCAGCTAATTGCGTAAACCTCCACTGGGTCTCCTGCATCTAATTGCAAAGGGCCCCATTCACATGTATGAGTGGGGCCTAAAATACCTAGATGTTCCTCTGCTGTGTGCATAGTTGGGTTCACTCTGTTGGTCAGAATTTAAGAGTATGTATAGAGATTTAAATACATGGAGTTGGGAATCCCTAGCCTATAGAATCAGAGATTTGGTGTTAGGTGTCACCAGATCACCCGACCTTCAATAGACAAAGGATTTTTCACATGGTGTGACCTAGTGTACTCAAGCAAAGCCAGGTCAGACACCGTAGATTGTGTCACTGGTATGAAGTTTGAGTTTAAAGTACCTTTACATATGATTTTTTCTTTATTAGATAGCACTCTTTTATCACTATATGGTCAGTTTTTCTCAAATTTATCAAACTGGGCAATGAAATTGGAATATACCAGAAACCACAGCATAGGTAATCAGACAGGATCATTGAATTTTTCCTATGACAAGACAAGAATTTACTACTTCTGTATACAGACAGTGACAGATGATATTCCTACTGATGAAACAAAATAGATGGAGAGGATAACATGAAAGAAAATTCACTTTTGTACTTTTTTTTTTTTTTTTTGTCTCAGGAGCACTTTAACTTTCCCTCCTCAGCCAATGGTATACCACCTGAGACTTTAAACTTCATCTCATCTCTCATCTGTGAGCGGGAGAACCGTTTGGGCATTGGTGGACTTCAGGATTTCCAGATGCATCCACTTTTTGCTGAAATTGACTGGGAAGGTCTTAGGGACTGCATGCCCCCTTTTATTCCCGAGTCAGTGGGAGCCACAGACACCTCCAATTTTGATATTGTAGAAGATCGGCTTTCAGAAATGGTCAGCGGTGGAGGCGTAAGTATGGGTATGACTTATTACTCTCTGATCAATTTAAAGGGTCAGTCCACCCTGAGCTGTACTGAAAGTATTAAATAAAGTGTGTTGGTTTAAATGTTCCACTGGAATCTTATACCGCCTGGGGAGTCAGGCTGCAAGATCTCTATACCTGAGGTCCTATCTCCACTAGAAAAGATCTTACTGCTTTTTTCATTTGTGCTATTTTATTGTGTATACATCAGGAGATGTAAGGCTTCATGACATGGCAGGGTGTGTTTAGAGCTGGGCACTCCAGATGAGCAGTCTCAGCATTGGTGACCTTGAGAGCTCTAATGGGGTCCTAAAGGGACCAATCAGGTTTTACCTTTCATTTTATGAAAAAGCTAACTCAAGGATTCTGACTGGTCGCTATGGGCAACAACTCCAAGTTTTGTGCATATTTTCTTTTTAAGCAGTTTAAATGAATCAACGCCAATGTGTTCTTCTATGGATCAAATGATTGGTCTAAAAGAAATATAAGGAAGCCAGAGATGTTGTTCCTAGGGTCCAGTCAGGAAGAAACTGTCATTCACCCCGTAAAGGTTTGGAAGTTAAAGTTCCACCCAAAAGTGGAACTTCCGCTTTAAGCACTCCTCCCCCTTTACATGCCACATTTGGCATGTCATTTTTTTTTGGGGGGGGGGAGTGGGTGACTACTTTAGAGAGGGACTTCCTGTCCCACTTCCTCCTTCCACCCACAGGCCGCCTATGTGACTCCTCCTCTTCCCTAGGTGGTCCCTCCCTCTCTGCAATCATGTGACAGGTCCCAGAAGATTGCCTGTCCACTGGGAGAGCGTGACTCGTGCATGAGCAGTGCGCGCCCGGCCGTGAAGCCGCAAGCTGTCACGGCCGGGATCCCACAGTTCCAATGGATGCGCCAAGGAGAGGAGAGTGAGATGAGTGGGGCTCTGTGCGGCCGCATCGCTGGACCGTGGAACAGGTAAGTGTCTGTTTGTTAAAAGTCAGCAGCTAAACTTTTTGTAGCTGCTGACTATTAATTAAAAAAAAAAGCCTGGAACTCCGCTTTGAAGTAATACTAAACCATAATGTTTATTTTTTTTTTAAATAACAAACAGGTTATACCGACCTGCTCTGTGCAGTGGTTTTGCACAGTGCAGCCCCGATCTTCTGAGATCCCCCACCATCACTGCTGGCTCCTCCATCCTGCTGAGTACCCTCCCTAGAAAGCCACTTCCTGGGGGGGTACTTGTGCGGGCTCGCTTTTGTGCCCCGCTGTCTGAGTCCATAGACACAGACAGCAGGGCTTTTTGAAAGAGGACAGAGTGGCGGCTCTCATGCACAATGCAGGTTTGAGATTGGACTCAGGTACATATAAGAAGGGGCTCGGGGTCTTGGGTAGAGAATGCATTAAGTTAACATCCTTAAAGTTGTTGTAAACCCTTACTTATACCCAGTGAGGTGACTGGCCTCAGGTGATACACAGAGATGAAACAAATCCTCCTACATAAGTTGTACCTGTTTATCTCCAGCAATCTTTCCCCTACATCCATTCAAAGTGCAGAAATTACAAAGGATCTCTCAGCTCTAAAAAACAAGGGGGGTGGGAGAGCAGAAGTTACATCAGTGAGGAGGCTCTGAGAGCTGATTGGAGGGAAGGGACACACCCCCCTTCACACAGCACACAGGTACAATGTTGAGGCTGTCAATCACAGTTTGTGCCCGCCCCTGTCACCATTTTTCTCTTGGCGTCAGGAAAATGTGTCAGCAGTGATTCATGCTGATAGCAGAGGAACAAGGCGGCTGACAGAAATCACACTTGGTGCTCTGGATTGAGGCAAGCACACACAATACAGGGATATGTCTTGCTCATATTTTATATCAGAGGTTTACAACCAGGCTGTAGAACAAGTTTAAATTAAATTAGTGAGGTTGCTATGGGCAACATAATTAGATCCTTTTTTTGTTTGTTTTATGAATAGACTAAACAGCATATATATGTTTTCAATTCTATGAATACAACATGGGTTTACAGAGCTTTCTACAGCTCAGAGAACTGTATCCAATATCATTCTACTCTGTTAGTTCACATTTGAAAACATTCAGAAAAGATATGACCACCGAAAGACATTTCTCACATCTGATGGTTGCATATACATGCTTGCTTTTAACTTATAGAATTTCATACCGTGTTTCCCCGAAAATAAGCCCGGGTCTTATATTAATTTTGGCAACAAAAGACACAGTAGGGCTTATTTTCGGGGTAGGTCTTACCATGTAATGTGCTGTCTTCTCTTCCCCTCTCTCTCCCTGCCTGACAGGAATCCCCAGTGTGAACCGAGTTAAAATGCTTGTAAAATCCTATAATCCCCTCTATTACTGTAGTATATAATGTACAATGTGTCGATTTCTGTAATATAATTGTGCCAAATACCTGCGTTATATCGCTGCTCTGCGCTTCTGTGACCCACCGGAGCTTTCTTCCCCGCAATTATATTACAGAAACACACACATTGTACATTATATACTACTGCAATAGAGTGGATTATAGGATTTTACAAGAATTTTAAACTAGGGCTTATTTTCGGGGTAGGGCTTATATTGCTGCCCAACTGGAAAATAACCCTATTTTTGGGGTAGGTCTTATTTTTGGGGAAACACGGTAGGTACTGTACAATGCAAAAACCCCTGGAGCCACATATATGTCACCGAGGCAGCAACAAAATAGCCATTATGGGTGATTCCTAGTCATGTTGGGTACTTTTTTGCCTTTATTAAATTGCTGAAATAAGGCCTTGGGCATCTCATATATGAGGATGTGATGAGCATTCTAGTTGCCTTCAATGGCCTTATAAATGCAGCCTCACATAATCCACAATCTTATATTTCCATTTTTTATAGAAAGCCATGAAAATAAAATGTTACATGATAATCGATGTACATGTTTTACCCTTAGAAGGTTCCAGAGTTTTTTTTTTTTGGTTTTTTTTTTTAGTTCCTCCCTGTGTTTTTATTCTTTTATATTTATAATTATATTTAATTCGTATGTAGCACCGTGGCCCTGTGAGATACGACATTTCGTTCTACCGTATGTCCTCACGTGAATGACAATAAAGCTTGACTTGACTTGACGCTGTCCTGACCAATCAGCTCACCGATGGCTCTGGCTTGGGTCTTGGGGTGTTTTCAGTCTGTAGACATTTTTACACACATGAATTGCTGTCTGCTCCTTTGGCCATACCGCAGACTAATCAACTCTCTGCATTCTTCTGCATGTTATTATTGCAATGGCCATAGCTGGATTAATTGTACCCTGGGTCTTGGTTCTGTTTTCAGCTCATGAGCCACCCTCCTGTTTAATGAGATCATGTATTAGGGTCATTGTAAACAAACATTTGTGTCTGACATGGTTTGTAAAACATTTCTGTAAGATTTGAAACACATTGTTTAAATTTAAATTGAATGTGATGCAGCAGTAAACTCTTTGCACTCTTATGAGGGTGGCAGATATTACTGATACAATGTTTTCAGGTACAGGGAGTGTGCATGTGCATTGTTTATGATTGTATGATAATCTTAAATAAAAACTTTTATTGGGAGCAATACAAAGACTGCATTGGTGTGCGCAGCCTGTTGCATTAGGGTGTGCATTCCAAAGCTCAAAAACACTGTACTGATCACTCACTGTGTTCATTCAGAAAGGGGCCAGTAAATTACATATACAGGCCCCTTCCCCCACTCATCCTAAAACATCCCCCTCTGTGTGTGCCCGCAGCAGCAGCCGGTGGGAGAGAAGCCGGCAGCACTGTGTGTGTGTGTGTGTGTGTGTGTGTGTGTGGGGTGTGGGCAGGGCAGTAGGGGGAATCTCTGCTGCACAAGGTGATTAGGGTGTGCCCATGCACACCTGGCATACCCTGTGCGCACACCTAAGAAAGGCTGCTATTATTGATCACCTTGTGAAAAAGGTGTAAAAAGGTGCAGAGCTGAAATTGACTTACTATGAATAGCACTAAAATGCTGATTTTGTTTTTAGCATCCTCATGATCCCTCTGGAATCCTGCGCTGTACAGGGTGAAGTAGGGTGTGCCCAGGCACACCTGGCATACCCTGTGCGCACACCTATGAAAGGCTGCTATTATTGATCATCTTGTGAAAAAGGTCTAAAAATTTGCTGAAATTGACTTACTATGAATAGCGCTAAAATGCAGGTTTGTTTTTTAGCATCCTCATGATCCCACTGGAATCCTGAGCCCTGGGCAGCCACCTGTTTTTTCTCAACAAAGGTGGAGTTATACTTTAAAAAAAAAATAGATAATGGTCTTCAACCAGTGGTGGATCATAATGGTGGATTATTATGATCCACCACTGGTTGAAGATCATTATCTTATTTTTTTTAACCACTTAAGGACTAGCCTCATTTTGGAATTTAGGTGTTTACATGTTTAAAACAGTTTTTTTTTGCCAGAAAACTACTTAGAACCCCCAAACATTATATATATTTTTTTTCTAACACCCTAGAGAATAAAATGGCGGTCATTGCAATACTTTTTTTCACACTGTGTTTGCGCAGCGGTCTTACAAGCGCACTTTTTTGGGAAAAAATCCCACATTTTTTGGGAAAATAAGTTTTGGCGTCGCTTCGGCCCTCCTATGGTATGGAGACAGGTGGGGGCCATCTTCCCCTCACTCGTCTCCATACGCAGACATGGAAAGATCCCGATCGCCTCCGCCGCTACCAATGGCTCCGGTAAGCGGCGGAGGGCGTGGGAGAGTGGCGGGAGGGGGGTGGCACCCCTCTCGCCGCCGATAACGGTGATCTTGTAGCGATTTTGCCACAGAGACCACCATTATCGTAAACAGAACCGCTGGCTCTAAAGGTGGATACCTCGGTTGTGGCAGCAGCTGCTGCCGTTACGGAGATATCCATCTTCAAACTGCCGACGTATATCTACATGAGCCGGTCGGTAAGTGGTTAAGTATAACTACATTTTGTTGGAAAAAAAAAGACAATCCCCCTCTCTATGATTTATGTATATTGCAAGGATTTTAACAAAGTTTTTGGCATATCCCTACCCTTTTCTGTTCTGAAGAACAAACTTTTTGTTCCATTATGCCATTGCAAGACTGATTCCTTAGGGTCTGCACTCATTATAACCATCTGATGTGCTTTCAGTGTTCTAATAAGGAAAGTGGCAGTGTTTTCATCTCTTTACAAGTAATTCGTCTCTGGGGAGTATCTTACCAAAATGAAATCCCTTCCTTTTGCAGAGGACGCCTAAAATTTTAACTTGTATCTTAGTTCAGACAGCTGAGAAAATCAATGAGCCAATCACCCAAACAGGAAATGACATTTATGCCAGTGTTCTGTAAGCCAACTTTGTAGAGAACACCTCCAGGTTGCTATATTGCATAGAATGTTTTGATGGTTTTAGAAAATTACATTTGCCACAGATTAACATGAAACTATTGTTTTAATATTAAATTACAAAATGGCTTGTGGGGCAATTTTATTATACATATCTTTTTTTAAACAAAAGTGTAATTCCCTTTTAGCTATGTAAATCAAGTATAGTTCATTTATAACATAATCTCTATAATGACACTGCTTGTTTTTTCAGGAGACAATCTCAGATGTTGGGGACAGCTCCCCTCTTGGAGTCAACCTCCCATTTGTCGGTTACTCGTATACATTCAGGTAAGGACAGCTATTTAAATATAGAAGATCCCATCACACATTTATGCATCCCAGTAAAAATAGACGTGGATACATATTACATCTGTTATTTTTAGGGAGGACAGCCGGGAACATGTTTGGGGAAACGTGAAAAACATCTGTGAATGTAAATCAGTGTCAACATCAGACCATCAGAAAATAAACCCCAGAGATGACTTGGTGAGTCTTTTCATAATCTGCTATATTAAAACATGTAATAAATAACTAGTATGTACAACCCTTGGCAAAAAGTATGGAATCACCACTCTTGGAAAATGTTCATTCAATTGTTTAATTGTGTAAAAAAAAAAAAAAGAATTACAGACATACCTCAAAACTATTTTCGTTTAACATTCCAACCTTCTAGCATTAAGAAACACTTAAAAAGAAAGCTGTAGTCAGTTGCAACTATTTTTGCAGATCAAGCAGAGGAAAAAAATATGGAATCACTCAACGCTGAGGAAAATATTATGGAATCATCATGTACCATGTAGCAGTTCTAAAACAAACATCTGCATCAGATGACATCCTGAAAAATGATGTCATCATCACCAAACATCCTTTTAATTGATGAAATAATTAAAGTGTCCAAAATCTCAATATAAACTTGTGCATTTATTAAAGATTTAAAGTGGAGTTCCACCCACTTTTACAACTCTTCAGCATCCCTCACTAAACTGTGCACTGTAAACAAATTGGATATTTAAAATTTTTTTTCTCAGCACTTACTGTATATCTGCTGTATTCATTTTTCACTTCCTCCTCCCTGGCCGCGGCCCATTGCATCATTTCCTGTTTGCAATGCCTTCTGGGAAGGGGCAGAAACTTCCTCTGACACTGCCATTGCTATGGAAACCTGACCTGAAACCTATTACACTGCTTGTGCTGCACTGAGCATGTGCGAGATCTGCAAGGATGAGATCCAGGAAGAAATACAGTCTGGCTTCAGATGCCCACACTTAAGATGGCCACGGCCTGCTGTAAGTTTATAAAATAACAAACTACTGCTATAAACTAACAAAACGGACCTTAGTTTATAGACTAACTTTACTAGAATACATTAAGCTTGTATATTATAGGGGTATTTTTATTTAAAAAGTATAAATTTGGCCGGAACACCACTTTAATGACTGTCATCTTGCCGCCCGCTGGCTGTCATATTTCGGCCCGGCCGCGCGGCTCTCGTTATATGATGCCCTTGCCTCCCCTACCCACCAGGGGGCGCGCGTGCCACTGATGGCAATCGCCGTGTCACTGGGCACCCGATGCGCGAGCCCGGTGGCCGCGATGTCTGCCGGGCACGCGCGATTGCCCGGTAACACGGCAGGACGTGGATCTGTGTATGTAAACACACAGATCCATGTCCTGTCATAGAGGAGAGGAGACCGATATGTGTTCTCAGTACAGAGCAACACCGATCGGTCTCCTCCCCTTGTGAATCCCCTCCAGTTAGAAACATTCCCTAGGAACACAGTTAACCCCTCGATCACCCCCTAGTGTCAGCCTCTTCCCTGCCAGTCACATTTATACAGTAATCAGTGCATTTTTATAGCACGGATCGCTGTATAAATGTGAATGGTCCCAAAAATGTGTCAAAAGTGTCTGATGTGTCCGCCACAATATCGCAGTCACAATAAAAATCGCAGAACGCCGCCATGACTAGTAAAAAAAAAAATAATAATAAAAATGCTATAAATCTATCCCGTATTTTGTAGACGCTATAACTTTTGCGCAAACCAATCAATATACGCTTATTGCGATTTTTTCAACCAAAAATATGTAAAAGAATAAGTATCGGCCTAAACTGAGGAAAAAATTTGTTTAAAAAAAAATTGGATATTTATTATAACAAAAAGTAAAAAATATTGTGTTTTTTTCAAACTTGTCCCTCTTTTTTTTGTTTATAGCTCAAAAAATAAAAACCGCAGATGCGATCAAATACCACCAAAATAATGCTCTATTTGTGGGGAAAAAATAATAAAAATTTCTTTAGGCTATAGTCTGTATGACCGCGCAATTGTCATTCAAAGTGTGACAGCGCTGAAAGCTGAAAACTGGCCTGGGCAGGAAGGGGGTTAAAATTCCCTGTATTGAGATGGTTAACCACTTCAGCCCCGGAAGGATTTACCCCCTTCCTGACCAGAGCACTTTTTACAATTCGGCACTGCGTCGCTTTAACTGCTAATTGCGCAGTCATGCAATGCTCTACCCAAACGAAATTTGCGTCCTTTTCTTCCCACAAATAGAGCTTTCTTTTGATGGTATTTGATCACCTCTGCCGTTTTTATTTTTTGTGCTATAAACGGAAAAAGACTGAAAATTTTGAAAAAAAATGATATTTTCTACTTTTTGTTATAAAAAAAATCCAATAAACTAAATTTTAGTCATACATTTAGGCCAAAATGTATTCGGCCACATGTCTTTGGTAAAAAAAATGTCAATAAGCGTATATTTATTGGTTTGCGCAAAAGTTATAGCGTCTACAAACTAGGGTACATTTTCTGGAATTTACACAGCTTTTAGTTTATGACTGCCTATGTCATTTCTTGAGGTGCTAAAATGGCAGGGCAGTACAAACCCCCCCCAAATGACCCAATTTTGGAAAGTAGACACCCCAAGGAAATTGCTGAGAGGCATGTTGAGCCCATTGAATATTTATTTTTTTTGTCCCAAGTGATTGAATAATGACAAAAAAAAAAAAAAATTTACAAAAAGTTGTCACTAAATGATATATTGCTCACACAGGCCATGGGCATATGTGGAATTGCACCCCAAAATACATTTAGCTGCTTCTCCTGAGTACAGGGATACCACATGTGTGGCACTTTTTGGGAGCCTAGCCGCGTACGGGGCCCCGAAACCCCAGCACCACCTTCAGGATTTCTAAGGGCATACATTTTTTATTTCACTCCTCACTGCCTATCACAGTTTTGAAGGCCATAAAATGCCCAGATGGCACAAACCCCCCCCAAATGACCCCATTTTGGAAAGTAGACACCCCAAGGAAATTGCTGAGAGGCATGTTGAGCCCATTGAATATTTATTTTTTTTGTCCCAAGTGATTGAATAATGACAAAAAAAAAAAAAAAAAAAAAATTTACAAAAAGTTGTCACTAAATGATATATTGCTCACACAGGCCATGGGCATATGTGGAATTGCACCCCAAAATACATTCAGCTGCTTCTCCTGAGTACGGGGATACCACATGTGTGGCACTTTTTGGGAGCCTAGCCGCGTACGGGGCCCCGAAAACCCAGCACCACCTTCAGGATTTCTAAGGGCATACATTTTTGATTTCACTCCTCACTGCCTATCACAGTTTTGAAGGCCATAAAATGCCCAGATGGCACAAACCCCCCCCAAATGACCCCATTTTGGAAAGTAGACACCCCAAGCTATTTGCTGAGAGGCATGGTGAATATTTTGCAGCTCTCATTTGTTTTTGAAAATGAAGAAAGACCAGAAAAAAAATGTTTTTTTTTCTTTTTTCAATTTTCAAAACTTTGTGACAAAAAGTGAGGTCTGCAAAATACTCACTATACCTCTCAGCAAATAGCTTGGGGTGTCTACTTTCCAAAATGGGGTAATTTGGGGGGGTTTTGTGCCACCTGGGCATTCCATGGCCTCCGAAACTGTGATAGGCAGTGAAGAGTGAAATCAAAAATTTACGGCCTTAGAAAGCCTGAAGGCGGTGCTTGGTTTTCGGGGTCCCGTGCGCGGCTAGGCTCCCAAAAAGTCCCACACATGTGGTATCCCCGTACTCAGGAGAAGCAACAGAATTTATTTTGGGGTGTAATTTCACATATTCCCATGGCATGTTTGAGTAATATATCATTTAGTGACAACTTTGTGCAAAAAAAAAAAAAAAATGTGTCTCTTTCCCGCAACTTGTGTCACAATATAAAATATTCCATGGACTCGACATGCCTCTCAGCAAATAGCTTGGGGTGTCTACTTTCCAAAATGGGGTCATTTGGGGGGGTTTGAACTGTCCTGGCATTTTATGCACAACATTTAGAAGCTTATGTCCCACATCACCCACTCTTCTAACCACTTGAAGACAAAGCCCTTTCTGACACTTTTTGATTACATGAAAAAATGTATTTTTTTTGCAAGAAAATTACTTTGAACCCCCAAACATTATATATTATTTTAAAGCAAATGCCCTACAGATTAAAATGGTGGGTGTTTCATTTTTTTTTTTCACACAGTATTTGCGCAGCGATTTTCAAACGCATTTTTTGTGGAAAAAACACACTTTTTTAAATTTTAATGCACTAAAACACACTATATTGCCCAAATGTTTGATAAAATAAAAAAGATGATCTTAGGCCGAGTACATGGATACCAAACATGACATGCTTTAAAACTGCGCACAAACGTGCAGTGGCAACAAAATTAATACATTTTTAAAAGCCTTTAAAAGCCTTTACAGGTTACCACTTTAGATTTACAGAGGAGGTCTACTGCTAAAATTACTGCCCTCGATCTGACCTTCGCGGTGATACCTCACATGCATGGTGCAATTGCTGTTTACATTTGACGCCAGACCGCCGCTTGCGTTTGCCTTAGCGCGAGAGCAGGGGGGACAGGGGTGCTTTTTATTTATTTATTTTTTCTTTATTATTTTTTTGCTTTTTTATCTTATTTTTAAACTGTTCCCTTCATTTTTTTTTTTTTTTTTAAATCATTTTTATTGTTATCTCAGGGAATGTAAATATCCCCTATGATAGCAATAGGTAGTGACAGGTACTCTTTTTTGAAAAAATTGGGGTCTATTAGACCCTAGATCTCTCCTCTGCCCTCAAAGCATCTGACCACACCAAGATCGGTGTGATAAAATGCTTCCCCAATTTCCCAATGGCGCTGTTTACATCCGGCGAAATCTAAGTCATAAAATGCTCGTATCTTCCGGTTTCTTAGGCCATAGAGATGTTTGGAGCCACTTTGGTCTCTGATCAGCTCTATGGTCAGCTGGCTGAATCACCGGCTGCATTCTCAGGTTCCCTGTTGAGACAGGAGAGCCAGAGAAAAACACGGAAGACGGTGGGGGGGGGGGGCAATCCCTCCCACTGCTTGTAAAAGCAGTCTAGAGGCTAATTAGCCGCTAGGATTGCTTTTACATGAAAGCCGACCGCTGGCTAAAAAGAATGATACCAAGATGATACCTAAACCTGCAGGCATCATTCTGGTATAACCACTCAAAGTCGTGAATGGCGTACCTGAAGACAAAAAAATGGTTAACAATAAAGCACAGTAAACGGTAAAGTATAAAAAATTGCATACCTGAAAAGCAAACATGATAAAACATAATAACAATAAAACATTGCAGAATAGAATACAGTAAAAAAGAGCAGAACAATAGAGAGAGAGAACAATAAAACGACAACTATTTTTTTTTTTTTTTTGTTTGTGTTTTTTTTTTTTTTTTACACTTTTTTTTGTAACTAACTTTTATAACGGTAACCGGTTCCAGGTTTGGGTCTCTCAAAATGCGATGGCATCTTGGGAGACCCTGTGAAAGTGTGCCTAGTCTGTGCAATGCTGTACCCTACGCTAATACTCAACTAGTGTATGGTAGCGTTCAAAACATTCACCAATGCAAAGACCAGGATTATCAGGACAGGAGGGACAATAATAGCGGGTGTCACGCCTATATCCGCGCTAGCTGCAGACACGACATCTTTTTTGGGGGCGTTCGTTGGGTAGGGGTACTCGGGAGGACATAAAGAAAATGCCTCTCATGCAGCCGACTGCATTTGGTTGGGGATGTGAATGGGGGAAGTACGGGCGCTGCAGAAGCGGTGGGTTCCCAATTAGGATTGGCGAATGCAGCAGGAAGGGCACTATGGGCACGACGGGCCTGTGTTTGTCTTTTTGGTGGCAGCGGGACACTACTTGTGCTTGCCACCTCACCAGCTTGAACTGCACTTATGGGACTCGCCACGTCACCAAGTATTACTGCAGTGCTGGTTTGACTACGACCGGGGTGTACTAGGCCGCTGGTGCTTGCCAGTTCACCAAAACGCTACAAAAAAAACTGTTAGCGATCGCAGGGATCAGGCCTGACTCTGCGAACGCTGCAGTTATGCGTTTAGTGTTTTGTAAGTGACAGTGATCGATCGATACTGCACTTGGGTGGGCTGGGCCGGGCCGGGCGGAGGGGCAAAACGCAGGTGCTAGCAGGTATCTGGGCTGATCCCGCTAACACTGCGTTTTTGGGAACCCTAAACTGCTGGGGACGCTAATATAGATCTGATCGGATCAGATATTGATCCGTTCAGATACTATACCACTAAGGGAGGTGTACGCTGCGTGCGTGGGTGTTAGCGGTACTGGCGCTAACCTGACGCTGCCTGGGGCTGGTGCTTGCCAGTTCACCAAAATGCTACCAAAAAAACTGTTAGCGATCGCAGGGATCAGGCCTGACTCTGCGAACGCTGCAGTTATGCGTTTAGTGTTTTGTAAGTGACAGTGATCGATCGATACTGCACTTGGGTGGGCTGGGCCGGGCGGAGGGGCAAAACGCAGGTGCTAACAGGTATCTGGGCTGATCCCGCTAACACTGCGTTTTTGGGAACCCTAAACTGCTGGGGACGCTAGTATAGATCTGATCGGATCAGATATTGATGCATTCAGATACTATACCACTAAGGGAGGTGTACGGTGCGTGTACGGTGCGTGCGTGGGTGTTCGCGGTACTGGCGCTAATCTGACGCTGCCTGGGGCAACGCATATCACCGCCGGGCGATCAGGGGGCTAAACCTTTATTCGGTAATAAACGGCGGGTGCCCTGACACTATAAAAAAAAAAATAACTAACCAGCGTCACCCGTAACGGTTATACGGTGATCAGTGGTGAAAGGGTTAACTAGGGGGCAATCAAGGGGTTAAAACATTTATTAGATAGTATATGGGGGTCCCTGTCGCTATAAAACACTGACGGCGAACCTAAATATTTACGTCCCTAACTAGCGTCACCAGTGACACTAATACAGTGATCAGAAAAATGATCGCTTAGCGACACTGGCGACAGGGGGTGATCAAGGGGTTAAAACTTTATTAGGGGGGGTACTGGCGCTAATCTGACGCTGCCTGGGGCGACGCATATCACCGCCGGGCGATCAGGGGGCTAAACCTTTATTCGGTAATAAACGGCGGGTGCCCTGACACTATAAAAAAAAAAATAACTAACCAGCGTCACCCGTAACGGTTATACGGTGATCAGTGGTGAAAGGGTTAACTAGGGGGCCATCAAGGGGTTAAAACATTTATTAGGTAGTATATGGGGGTCCCTGTCGCTATAAAACACTGACGGCGAACCTAAATATTTACGTCCCTAACTACCGTCACCAGCGACACTAATACAGCGATCAGAAAAATGATCGCTTAGCGACACTGGTGAGGGGGGGTGATCAAGGGGTTAAAACTTTATTAGGGGGGGTAAGGGGGGTACCCTAGACCTACAGGGGGGTAATACTAACTGTCCCACCACTGCTAACTGTCACAAACTGACACTATGCAGTAATCAGGAAAAAAAAAAAAAAAAAAATAAAAAACCTGCTTGGTGTCAGTTTGTGACGGGGGGGGGGGGGTGATTGGGGGGGGATCGGGGGGCGATCGGGGGGGGATCGGGGGTGTAATGTATGCCTGGCATGTTCTACTGTGTGTGTTTGTGTTGTGCACTTACTTACATGTCATCTCTCCTCGGCGCTGGAACGGAAACTGACAGCCGAGGAGAGATGACATCACATCCTCTGCCTCTGTGTACTATACAGAGGCAGGGGATGTGTCTCATTGGCTGGGAGCGATCGCGAGGGGGGGGCCACGATCGGATGGTCTCCCCCTCGTCTGTCATCGCTCCCAACCAAATGCCGACCGCAGCTGGCACAGGGGGGGGGTCCGATCGGACCCCCCACCCGCGGGAAGGCAATCACGTACTAGGTACGTGATTTTGCCTGCCCGTGCCGCTCTGCTCACGTATATAGGCGTGAGGCGGTCGGCAAGTGGTTAATGATTGTGAAAATTTGCATGTTTTTTTCAGGCAGTCATCTTCATACATTTCATTGGAATGGCACCAAACAGTTCCAGCATCATCACCCTGCCCAATGAAGATTCGTAATTCATCACTCAATTCCGAGGAAAATATTATGGAATCGCCATGTACTCCTAAACAGAAAAAAACAAGGTTACAATGGGCTAAAGAAAAGCAATCATAGGCTGTGGATGACTGGATCAAAGTGATACAGTATTCAGTGATGAATTATGAATCTGCATTGGGCAGGGTGATGATGCTGGAACTGTTTGGTGCCGTTCCAATGAAATGTATCAAGATGACTGCCTGAAAAAAACATGCACATTTTCACAATCATTGATGATATGGGGTTGCATGTCAGGTAAATGTACGGCGGAGATGACAGTCATTAAATCTTTAACCACTTGACCACTGGGCACTTAAACCCCCTTCCTAACCAGACCAATTTTCAGCTTTCGGTGCTCTCACATTTTGAATGACAATTACTCAGTCATACAACACTGTACCCATATGCCATTTTTGCCCTTTTTTCACACAAATAAAGCTTTCTTTTGGTGGTATTTAATCACCGCTGGGTTCTTTATTTTTTGCGCTATAAAAGAAAAAAGACTAAAAATTCTGTAAAAAATGATTTTTTCTTGTTTCTGTTATAAAATTTAGCAAATTAGCAATTTTTCTTCATAAATGTTGGCCAAAATTTATACTGCTACATAACTTTGGTAAAAATAAGTACAAATTGGTGTATATTATTTTGGTCTTTGTGAAAGTTATATAGTCCACAAGCTATGGTGCCAATATCTGAAAATTGATCACATCTGAATTACTGACAGCCTAATTTCTTGAGACCCTAACATGCCAGAAAAGTACAAATACCCTCCAAATGACCCCTTTTTGGAAAGAAGACATTCCAATGTATTTAGAAAGATGCATGATGAGTTTTTTGAAGTTGTCATTTTTTCCTACAATGCTTTGCAAAATCAAGATTTTTTTTTCTTTTTTTTTTCACAAAATTGTCATATTAGCAGGTTATTTCTAACACACAGCATATGTATACCACAAATTACACCCCAAAACACATTCTGCTATTACTCCCGAGTACGGCGATACCACATGTGTGAGACTTTTACACAGCGTGGCCACATACAGAGGCCCAACATGCAGGGAACACCTTCAGGCGTTCTGGAGCACCCAGGCCAATTCTGGCATTTCTTTTCTACATGTAAAAATCATCATTTATTTGCTAGAAAATTACACAGAACCCCAAAACATTATAAATGTTTTTTTTTAGCAAAGACCCTAGAGAATACAATGGCGGTCGTTGCAACTTTTTATCTTGCACAGTATTTGCGCAGCAATTTTTCGAACGTGTTTTTTTTTGAAAAAAAATAGATACCTAAAATAGATACCTAACATGTCACCCTTCAAAATTTCACATGCCCGTGGAATGGCGCTAAACTTCGGTACTTAAAAATCCCCATAGGCGACGCTATAACATTTTTTACTGGTTACATGTCTTGAGTTACAGAGGAGGTCTAGGGCCAAAATTATTGCTCTCGCTCTACCGATCGCAGCGATACCTCACATGTGTGGTTTGAACACCATTTTCATATGTGGGCGGGACTTACATATGCGTTCGCTTCTGCATGGGAGCACACGGGGACAGGGGCGCTTTAAAACATTTTTTTTTTTGTTCATTTTACTTTATTTATTTTAGTTTGACACTTTTTTCCCAAAAAATATTTTTTTGATCACTTTTATTCCTATTACAAGGAATGTAAACATCCCTTGTAATAGGAATATGGCATGACAGGTCCTCTTTACAGTGAGATATGGGGTCAATAAGACCCCACATCTCACATCTAGGCTGGAAAGCCTGAAATAAAAAAAAAAAAAAACGATCCTGGCTTCGATTGTAGTGGTGAGTCGGTAGAAGCACCAGAGGGTGGCGGGAGGTGGGGGACATCCACTCTCGCCTCCCGTAAGAGCGATTAAGCAGCAAAATAGCCACTATGATCATTCTTATGGTGTAGGAAATCGCAGGCTAAAAAAGCTGATATCTGAATGATGCCTGTAGCTGCACCCATCATTCAGATATCCCCACACAAAGTCAAGGACGTCATATGATGGCGTGCGGGAAGTGGTTAAAACACTTTTTTTTTTTTTTTTAAAACAAAGTTGTCCATTTATACAATATTTCTAACACATAGCATGTACATACCAAAAATGACACCCCAAAATAGATTCTCCTACTCCTCCTGAGTACAGCGATACCACATGTGTGAGACTTCCACAGCCTGGCCACATACAGAGGCCGAGTATGACTGAGCATGGCCGAGCATGGCCAAGTATGGCTGAGCATGGCCTAGCATGGCCGAGTATGGCCGAACATGGCTGAGCATGGCTGGGTATGGCTGAATATGGCAGGGTATTGCAGGGTATCGCCGAGTATGACTGGGTATGGCTGGGTATGGCAGAGTATGGCTAGGTATCACCGAGTATTGCAGAGTATGGCTGGGTATTGCAGAGTATGGCTGGGTATTGCAGAGTATGGCTGGGTATGGCTGGATATTGCAGAGTATGGCTGGGTATTGCAGAGTATGACTGGGTATAGCAGGGTATTGCAGAGTATTGCAGAGTATTGGCAGGGTATTGCGAGGTATTGCAGGGTATTGCAAAGTATTGCAGAGTATTGCGGGGTATTGCAGAGTATTGCGGGGTATTGTAGAGTATTGCAGAGTATGGCAGGGTATTGTGGGGTATTGCAGAGTATTGTGGGGTATTGCAGAGTATTGCGGGGTATTGCAGAAGATTGCGGGGTATTGCAGGGTATTGCAGAGTATTGCAGAGCATTGCAGGGTATTGCAGAGTATTGCAGAGCATTGCAGAGCATTGCAGAGTATTGCAGGGTATTGCGGGGTATTGCAGGTTATTGCAGGGTATTGCAGGTTATTGCAGGGCATTGAAGGGCATTGCAGAGCATTGCAGGGTATTGCAGAGTATTGCAGAGTATTGCAGGGTATTACAGAGTATGGAGGGATGGCTGAGCATGGATGGATGGATGGCTGGATGTGACTGCAATTGTCACAGAGCAGCGCTGTGGGCACCACAGATCCAGCCCACAGCGCTGCTGCCATCTGATCCTTCCCCTTCTCCTCTCACACTGTACCGATCGATACACAGAGCGGAGAGAGGAACATGACGCCGGTTTGTTTACAAGTGATCGCTCCGTCATTTGACAGAGCAATCACATGGTAAACGGCCGCGATCAGCGTCATTCGGCTATGGGCCGGTTGTTAAGTGGTTAATAAATGCACAAGTTTTATTGAGATTTTGGACACTTTAATTATTCCATCAATTGAAAGAATGTTTGGTGATGATGACATAATTTTTCAGGATGTAATCTGATGCAGATGTTTGTTTTAGAACTGCTAAGTACACGGTAATTCCATAATATTTTCCTCAGAATTGAGCGATTCCATATATTTTTCCCTCTGCTTCAGCTGCAAAAACAGTTGCAACTTACTACAGTTTTCTTTGTTTTTTTATTTTTTTTAACTGTTTCTTAAAGCCAGAAGGTTGGAATGTTAAATGGAAAATAGTTTTGAGGCATGTCTGTAATTATTTTTTTTTTCTACACAATTAAACGATTGAATGAACATTTTCCAAGAGTGGTGATTCCATATTTTTTGCCAGGGGTTGTAATAGTACTTAATATATTAAAATCCAATGTAAATAATTCTAGTACATGTATATAGTCAAAAACACAGTGTAGCGCTAATCATGAATACATGGATGTGCAAAAATGGTGATATGAGGTGAATCATATAAACAATATATGACACAAATACAAATCTGTTAAAAAAAAAAAATGTAATATTAGTCATTGATGAACTAAAAAAGTCCAAAATAAAGTAAATACGTCCGTGGCGGCGTATATGATAATTGCGTGATCCAAATTGTGATGATCAATCACCTAGAGAAGAAGAATCACCACCGTGAAGAAATCTGCCACCAAATGGAATATAAGGCGGCTTACCGGAACATATGGACCTAATTCAGTTTATGCCAAATAGGTCAATGAAGGCAATGGTGTCTCAACACCTGGACATAGACGCTCCACTCCAATCATCTCCAAATGACTGTATGTTGCTAGGGAGATTGCCAACCATCACCGAAACCGATGTAGCAATATGAGTCAATATACAAAGAGAGAAGATAGACTCGACATCGTGTAAAAACCCTCAATAGAAAATGTAATAAAAACATAGAGCACTCACATTTCAGTATACATCAAAGCATGAGATGAACGATTCATGGTAAACCAGGAAAAACAAACTGTAATGGCATGGACAGGATAGTGGATCCATGAAACCTGTTAACCATGAATCGTCTGTGGTCTGTGTTTTTATTACAGTTTCTATTGATGGTTTTATACTATGTCGAGTCTTCTATCTCCTCTCCTTGGATTTATGTACTAATGCAGTGTTGATGAGAGGATTCCACCTCTGACTTTGAAAGGCCCTGATGATGATGGTTGCCAATCTCCCTAGCAACATACAGTCCATTTGGAGATGATTGGAGTGGAGCGTCTATATCCAGGTGTTGAGACACCATTGCCCTTCATTGACCCATTTGGTATAAGCTGAATTGGGTCCATATGTTCCGGTAAGCCTCCTTATATTCCATTTGGTTGCAGATTTCTTCAGGTGGTGATTCTTCTTCTCTAGGTGATTGATCATCACAATTTGGATCACGCAATTATCATATACGCCGCCATGGACTTATTCACTTTATTTTGGACTTTTTTAGTTCATTAATGACTGTGAAATTAATTTTTTTTTGTACAGATTTGTATTTGTGTCATATATTGTATATATGATTCACCTCATATCACCATTTTTGCACATCCATGTATTCATGATTAGTGCTGCACTGTTGTTTACTCATTACTTTTGCACAAGTTGTCCATTGTGGTGCTGGCTGCTGTTTTATAATTTATATTTCACTTATTTATGTTTCATTTTTTAACATTAGCATGGTATAACACTATATATTTTACATGTATATAGTCCACTTCTTGCTCAGTACTTCCAACACAGTGATTGTACTTTATTGCTTCTCATATCTCTACTGTCCTGTGGCTTGCCCTGTAAATTATTTTTTTTTCGTTCCACAAAAGCTTTATTGAAGCATAACACATACAAGATATGCTTGATCAGGAGATGTGTTTACAATAAGAGCCCTTTCACACTGAGGCGTTTTTCAGGTGCTTTTGTGTAAAAAAAAAAAAAAAAAAAAAAAAAAAAAAAAAAAAAAAGCACCTGGAAAGCTTGAAAAAAATGCTTCCCTATTAAAGTCAATGAATGTGTTCACACCGAGGCGGTGCGCTTCCGTTGCGGTGAAAAAAATCCTGCTTGCAGCATCTTTGGAGCATGTTTGGGGAGCTAAAAAAAAAAACGCACCAAAAACTAACCTTTCCATTGATAGCAATGGAAACTATGGCAAAAATGTGACTGCGATGCATTTTTGGTGCGGTTTTTAAATCACATGACCTTTAAAAACCACACCGCAAACGCGGCAAAAACATATAAGTTTTTACAGCGGATCACAAGACAGCGTGTGTACAATCATCTCAGGATGCATCAAGAGAACAAAGAGTATAGACAACTATACCAGTGGTTAGGCATAGTGCCTCGGAGGCTGAGTTAATTTTGTAATTGGAGATGGATTGAAATTGCTCCAGGTCTTGCATAAAAATTGGAAGAGTGGTGAACGGGCCAACAAAAAAAAAATAGGATAAAATCATCCGCAAAAGCTGCGAGTTTATATTTTCTATTTACAATGAATATGCCCCTAATATTTGGGTTTGCACGGAGGCATCAGAGGAGAGGCTCCAATGTCAGCACATAGATCAGCGGAGATAAGGGACAACACTGACTCCTGCCATTGCTAATTCCAAAGGCATTCGATAGGTGTCCATTCACCCAGACTCTTGTCTGGGGGTTGACATGTAGCGACAGTATAAAGTTTTGCATAGTTTGTCCAAGACCTAATGACTGCAATATAACCGCCATGTAGTCCGGGGCCACTTTATTGAATGCCTTCTACAGACATCTCCTTGTTTGCGTGTGAGGTTGAGCCAATAATGAAGGTTGATAGCCTTAACTGTGTTATCCCTGGCCTTCGAACTGGAGGTGAAACCCACCTGGTCGAGGGTGATCCAAGAATTGAGAAGTGGGGCCAGGGGATTGGCCAGAATTTCAACAAATATTTTTATGTCTACATATTTTTTTTTTAACAGAAAACCTATCAAAGAATGTCTACGTTTAGTAGAGAATATAGGTCTGTAGTTAGATACCTGAGTCCTTCCCCTTCTTGAAGATCACCATCAGAAATGGCTCCTGAGAGGTTGGGTGACAAGTGCTGCGATTTAGCTAGGGAATTGAAATCCTTCAAAAATCTCTGGGCTAGTAGATCTGGCAGACATCTAGTGTATTGAGCTGCAAGGCTGTCCAGCCCTGGACTCTTTGCAAGCTTCATCTGTTTCGGCATCAGGATGAATTCCTCTAGGGATAGTGGGGCCTCTAGTTTCCTGACCTTCTGGGAAGGTAAAGGCTTTGGGCAGTATTGGTCCAGGAATTCCTGTGTCTAGTCGGCTTTATGTCGGGCTGCGTGAGGGACATTCTGTTGGGAGCCTAGGTTGTTGAGTTTGCTGTAAGTCACAAATTGTTTAGCTACCTCCTCGTTCTGTGATAAATGGTCACAACCACTCTCTGGGCTTGCAGCACCCTAGCCAGGAATGTGCCACTTTTATTCCCCTGTTCATAGAACAGTTTCTGGGATAGCATAAAGCGGCATTGAGTTATTTTCCCCGGTTCCTCTAGCAAAAGAGTTCTGGAGTGCAATTCCTGGAGGGTCGCTTGGGCCTGTGGGCTTTTGTTTTGCATTTCCAGGGCTTCTATACGGTCAAAGAGTTTGCGTACAGTAGCCTGATGCTCTCTTTTGCGTTTTGCCTCCATGGCTAGGAGAGCGACCCACGCTACACATTTATGTGCCTCCCACTGTGACAAGGGAGATACCTCCGGGGTGTCATTAGTAGTAAACTACTCTGTCAGGGTATGCTGAAGAGATTTCAGATTAATTGGGTCACTTAGCAAGGAGGCATCCAACCTCCACATTTTTGTCTGGGGATCCATTTATGGGAAGGTCAAGGAGAGCGTTATCGGATGCTAATCAGAAAGGACAATGATTTCTATGGTTGTAAATGATTTTTTGTCAGTCTTTCAGTAAGGATGCACTGTTTTTTATAAATACTGGAGGGCTATCCTACATTTCTGTATATAGACTTGAAGTATGGTACAGCTTGCAGGTAAAATGCTATTTTTTTTTAGAAGTCCTGTACCTGG
Organism: Lithobates clamitans; assembly: GCA_037952925.1. NCBI lineage: Eukaryota > Metazoa > Chordata > Amphibia > Anura > Ranidae > Lithobates > Lithobates clamitans. The sequence goes on from JBBGZY010000051.1 coordinate 242,074, forward strand.
AGCTGCTTCACCTCTGATTGCACAAAACAATTTGATAACTTTGTAGCTTTTCTTGTTTTCAGACTTTATTTGTGCCTAATGAGGCCTTGGATGATGAGGTTTATTCACAATGGGGCAGGTTTTTTTTTCTTTCTTTTCCTCTGAGAAAGAAAGGCTGACAGGAAAACTTAAATAAGGAATCTTTGTGTATAAAAAAAAAATGATGAATGTTACAAGCATTCATCCAGCCATTACATATTACAAAGCATTACATATTACAAATTCTGGCTGTATTTTGCATAAAGTGGTATTAAAACCAAAAGCAAACGTCTATTATATTGCATCTTACCAATTTTTAGATGTGGTGGCTGCATTCGTTTTCTTTTAGGCTTTCTTTCTTTTATTTTCACCTGGTGATCCAGCCAGCAGGTCTGTTGCTATTCAAAAGAACAAGCTCTCCTGCAATTGAGGCAGTTGCAGGGTTGAGACAAACCATTTACTGTTAACAAGGGTGCTTACAATGATCATCTTTTTTTTTTTTTTAATATAAAAGCTTTATCCCAAAACGAAAAAAAAACTGCTGTACCTGCTTCTAAAGCGTTAGCTGGAGTTCACCTTCAATTTGTTAGTGTATTTTAATCTGCTAGTACATCTAACACTCCCTTCCCCCCAGACTGACAATGCTGCTGTCCAAAGGTGTCCCTGTTGCTCCTTCATCCATGTAGGCACTTGAATACAGGAGGTGTGTTACTGGCCAGATCACCAGGTGAAAACAGGGGAAAAAGCCTAAAAAAAGAAAAGGAATGCAGCCATCACATTTAAGGATTGGTAAGCTGAAATATATTACGTTTTTGGGTTTGGGTTTAATACTGCTTTAATGTGTTGTTTTCCTATTATCATCGGGTTTATCTAGTAGCCATAATGTACTTTTTCTCCTAAAATATCTTAATCAGGAAAATACCGCATTATGACCACTGAAGCTGATGATCATAGGAAATCAACATATTCAGCAAAATATACAGTAGTCAGAATTTGTGATGGCTAAGTGAATGTTTGTGGCATTTATCCTCTGATTTTTTTTTTATATCTATAAACCCTTTTGTGTCTAAAAACATACTCAAGCTTACTAATAGGCTCTTTTGATTTCAGTATATTTTTTTTTTTTACCTTTATCCAAACAGGATATCGTGCTAAACCTGTAGGTTATTAGGAGAAGCAAGACCTTTGCTAAGTGGAAGAGTGGGTTTGATAAAAAAAAAGGTTGGCAGTGCCTCCACCCAGGACAGGGTCTCTGTGAACAGAGAGGATTGCCTTCCTGGGAAATGAATCAGTAATCTAATCAAAGTAACTGAGAGCAGAAGAACTACTGCAACCAGCATAAAACATTAACCATATAAGAGAAAATATATGTACAACAGTATAGAAATAATATAATCTTTATATAAGAAGTGCATACATCCAATGTACAAAGAGGTATTATCAGCAAAGGTTCTGATAGGAGTCCAGGTGGAATTGCACATATAGTTATTGATAGAGATACCTCCAGATGAATGTTGCAGCAAAGTCTAGTTGTAGGGGCAACTGAGGACAGAATCTGTGTTTGTTTTGGAGAACCTGAAGACATGATCAGCGGTCTCGGGGGGTATTCTCCAACTGTTGTCTGACCAGCCTGGAATGGGGCTTCACATTGGCAGGAACTGTGGTGTGGCACTGGAACTCAGAGTAAGCCTATCTACTCTGTGCTTTAGTCCCTCCCTGGTAGTTTATAATAGTTTCTTCTGGTCTGGGTGAAAATACATCAGCAGCAACTCCATGGACAGGACATGAGGCTCAATTCTCTCTATCTTCTTCTTGGAAACTCCCCTTTAAAAAGATGTCAAAGTCCTCCAATCTGGGATTTCTGACCTGCTTTCTGTTTTTTTTTATTATGTACATTCTTGACAAATGTAATCTAAGAAAATTTGGTGACACTCTGATGGAGGAACCATCATATTGACAATGTTGAGAGTCTGATGTCCAAACTCAGCTTTCACTCTAAGCCCTATTTGATTATTATATCCGTATATGCAGATTTTATTAAAATGGACACATGAATATGAAAAGTAGCTATATTGTCTTAATATGAAATATTGTTTTTTTATGTTGATAAATACCTTTAATTCTTTTTTTTAAACATTTGTTGTGAGATCATACCCTCAATTAACTTCTAGTTGATGTTTTTTTTATGCATTTTTTATGTGTTTTGTGTTTTTGGGAGATGCCTAAGAAACCAGCAAAAATGCAGCAGAAACGCATCAAAAATGCAAGCACTGTGTTTTTGAGGCATTTCCGCTGTATTTCCATTGAAGTCTATGGAGCCAAAAACGCAACCTGCTGCAGCAAAAAAAGTCCCTGGCCTTTTCCAAAAAAAGTACAGTTGGAACACACACAGATGTAAACGTGACCCATGGGAAACCATATTAAAAGGGACTGTAGTGCTTTCATCGGCGAATTCCCCCATAGAAAGCTGCTTTTCTTTTAGACACAGACGAATGATAGCTCAGGTAGGTAAAGGGGGGGGGAAGGGGGTGAGGCGCCGATACTGATGCCAAAACAAGGAATGCATTAAGGTAACAAATGTTTAGGCTTTATAACCACTTAAACTTTTTTTCAAAGTTATTTTTTTTAATATTTTACATTTTTCTTTAACCACTTCCCGACCAGCCACCGCAGTTTTACTGCGGCAGAATGGCATGGGTGTGCGAAACGATGTAGCTGCATGTTGGCTCCTTTAAGCAGGATAGCAGGCGCGCCTACTGCATTGCAGGGGTGCCGATGCTTGTGGCCGGCGGTCGGCGCGCGATCAGGGGCATGAGAGGCAGAACAGGGACGTGTGAGTGTAAACACACAAATCCCTGTTCTGTAAGCTGAGGAGAGGCAGATCGTGAGTTCCTAATAGCTAGGAAGCACGATCTGTCATCTCCTATAGTCAGGCCCCTCCCCCCCACAGTTATAACACACAGTCAGGGAACACAGTTAACCCCTTGATCGCCCACTAGTGTTAACCCCTTCTCTGCCAGTGACATTTACATACAGTAATCAGTGCATTTTTATAGCACTGATCGCTGTATAATTGTCAATGGTTTCGAAAATGTGTCAAAAGTGTCCGATGTGTCCGCTAACGTCGGAGTTCAGATAAAAATTACTAGTAAAAAAAAAAAAATTATAAAAATGCCATAAATCTATCCCCTATTTTGTAGACGCTATAACTTTTGCGCAAACCAATCAATATATGCTTATTGCAATTTTTATTACCAAAAATTTGTAGAAGAATACATATCAGCCTAAACTGAGGAAAAAATTTGCTTTTTTTTTAAAAAAAAATTGGGGATATTTATTATAGCAAAAAGTACAAAATATTGTGGTTTTTTTTTCAAAATTGTCGCTCTTGATCAGATACCACCAAATGAAAGATCTATTTGTGGGGAAAAAAAGGACATCACTTTTGTTTGGGTACAGCATCGCACGACCGCGCAATTGTCGATTAAATCGACGCAGTGCCAAATCGCAAAAATGGCCTGGTCATTGAGCAGCCAAATCTTCCGGGGCTGAAGTGGTTAAAATAATATCTGGTGATCCTGCCATGAAGGTCCTTGGCAAGGCTCTGTGCCTGTCTCCCAGTTACACTTTCCCATTGTCGTCCTGTCACACAGGCTTCTCAAGGAGACTACAAAGTGACCATCTCTAAACACATTATTTAGCACATGGTTTAGACCCCTTTCCCACTGGGGCGGTTTTCAGGCGATTTAGCGCTGGAAATAGTCTCTGCTAAGCGCCTGAAAGCCGCCTCCCTTTCATTCAAGTGTGACTTTTCATACTTGGCTGTGCGCTTGTGGGACGTTCCGAAAAGTCCTGCAAACAGCATCTTTGGGGCGGATGGGAGTGCTGTATTTAGAGCTCCCAAAATGCCCTGCCCATTGGAATGAAGCAGCACTTCTGAAGTTCCTGAAAAGCGTTTCGGATGCGCCGCAACACAGGAGTTTTTAACCCCTTCTTTGGGGTTAAAAGCGCGCGCTAGCGGCCGAAAAAGCCGCTAGCGGGGCGAATGCAGGCATAGCCCCAGTGTGAAAGGGGTCTTACTGTTGTCACTGTCAGTAAACCCACCCTGATAAATGCCAGCTGCTGGAATGAATGTAGATAAATAGTGGATGCAGATAGATCTGCAGTATTTTGATGCAACAAAGCATAATAAAGGTGAAAGAAAGGTAATTGTCTTTGATGCACAGGTCTCACTTTTAAAAAGCTTTAACACAAAGAAAAGGATCGTTATTTTCAGCCATGTGGCTGTAATTTTCAATTGTTATTGGCTCCAACTGATAACTTTCACTTTTTTTGAAAATGAAGATTCTAATCCTGGAATGTTAGCTTTGAGAACTGACCCTACGGTGCTTTAGCAAATTAAAGGTCAGGGTTTACAGGAATTTCTGTTTTGTTTTATTAATATGGATAGCTCTAATCTTAATCCATAATTCCAGGACTCTTATGTGGACCCCTCACTACTGTCTGATCTACGTAGTGCTTTGCAAAGTGAGATTGAGACACGTGAGGCTTTGACCACTGAAATTAACCTTCTTCAAACAACCAATCAGTGCCTGGCCAGGTGAGTGGCTTTTCTATATTTTTTAGAATGCATGTGCAGTTTATCTATTAGGTTGTTCACAAATCGATATGCCCACGATCGTACTTACCCCCTTAGTATTACCCAGCCCTCAAGTTAAACTTACAGTAAATATATTTTACAGTGCTCTGGAATGGTCTGACATTCTGGAGAAGCAAGGCATAAAAATGGGGGTTAGGGAGATAAGGAAAAAGGGAGGGAGGGGAATAAGAGGGGTGGTCAGGCAGGCAGAATCTATGCATGCAGACCATATTTTACCATATTTTGCCGGACAGCCTCAGCTCATACTGTATATGTCAACTAGTACATAGGACGTACATAACCAGGCACCAGTTATGATAGGATGGTGGAGAGGAGGCTTTCCATTTAAGAAGAATTTCTCTTCTAGCATAGTAAGATGCATGAAAGAGCAGTAATTTAGCACGTCTTTGAATGGGAAGATCATCATAAATGCCCAGAAATAGCACAAGAGGATCTAGAGTTATAGGTAGATTAAAGGAGAAGTATGGCCAAAGCTCTTTCTGGCCATACTTCTCCCCTAGGTCACAGGAGTGCCCTTAGTTCTGCACTCCTTTGACTCAGATTCAGCTGACAGCAGACTAGAGAATTCTAGATTTATACAGTGCATCCGGAAAGTATTTACAGCACTTTTTCCAAATTTTGTAATGTTGTTCCAAAATGAGTTAAATGTATTATTTTTCTCAAAAATCTACAAACAATACCCCATAATGGTGGAAAAAACTTGCGCTAATGAGCAAGACACAGTGAAAAAATTGCTTAGATTCACAAAATGCAGCTGCAACAAAATACTCCAAATATCCATAAAGTAAAAAGCATATAAATTAAAATTTGTGCGCTAGCAAAATATAATGAAGTAATACAATTAGGAAGCTCCTTGGGATAATACCCGGAGCCACAATGTGTTTGAATCCTATCACGGAAAAAATACCAAGACAATAGATACAAGTAGTGCATTAAATCATATCTCCATAAAAAATAAAAAATGAATGAAAGAGTATGAAAAAAATATATTTGAAAAGAGGTGAAAGTTCTGAAGGTGCGATTGATCACTCAATCTTTTAAAAGACACCACATTCAGTCCATGAATACAAGTCAGCAAAAATAAGTGAAAAGGAAAAAAGGGGAGACGTTCCTTTGGTGTATCACATCAAAAGCAGAAGAGTGAAAAGATGCGAAAACGCTTCCAAACCACCATTGATTGCAGGAGAGGAGTAATGGATGTGCCCTTACCCCATTCGTTGGACCTCCTCTATGGCGAGGTCGTACGGGCTTGCAGATATAACCCTCTGCGGGGACAGATGGAATATTGGTGTCCGGGTCCTGTTAGCGTGCACCACAGACTCCGAGCTGATCCGACTGATCCGACTGAGTGATTGAAAGCAGAGAGGAATCCACCTGTTTATCCAGGAATCAGCAAGGAAAAAACTTCACTCTCCAGGACACTCTCACAAAAGCCAGGATCCTGGCTTTTTTTTGCTAGGGCACAAATTTTAATTTAAATACCCCATAATGCCTCAAGTCTTTTTGAATATGATGCTACAAGCTTGGCACAACTATTTTTGGGCAGTTTCTCCCATTCTTCTTTGCAGGGCCTCTCAAGCTCCATCAGGTTGGATGGGGAGCGTCAGTGCACAGCCATTTTCAGATCTCTCCAGAGATGTTCAATCGAGTTCAAGTCTGGGCTCTGGCTGGGCCACTCAAGCACATTCACAGAGTTGTCCTGTAGCCACTTCTTTGTTATCTTGGCTGTGTGCTTAGGGTCGTTGTCCTGTTGGAAGATGAACCCTCGCCCCAGTCTGAGATCCAGAGCACTCTGGAGCAGGTTTTCATCATGGATGTCTCTGTACATTGCTGGATTTATCTTTCCCTCTATCCTGACTAGTCTCCCAGTTCCTGATGCTCAAAAACATCCCCACAGCATAATGCTTCCACCACCTTGCTTCACTATAGGGATGGTATTGGCCAGGTGATGAGCGGTGCCTGGTTTCCTGCAGACATGACACTTGCTATTCAGGCCAAGAGTTCAATCTTTGTTTCATCAGACCAGAGAATTTCATTTCTCATGGTCTGAGAGTCCTTCAGGTGCCTTTTGGCAAACTCCAGGCAGGCTGTCATGTGCCTTTTACTGAGGAGTGGCTTCCATCTGGCCACTCTACCATACAGGCCTGATTGGTGGAGTACTGCAGAGATGGTTGTTCTTATGGAAGGTTCTCCTCTCTCCACAGAGAAACGTTAGAGCTATGTCAGAGTGACCATCCCTGAAGACCCTTCTCTACCGATCGCTCAGTTTGGCCGGGTGGCCTGCTCTAGGAAGAGTTCTGGTGGTTCCAAACTTCTTCCATTTACAGATGATGGAGGCCACAGTGCTTATTGGGACCTTTAATGCTGCAGAAATGTTTCTGTACCCTTCCCTAGTTCTGTGCCTCGATACAATCCTGTCTCGGTGGTCTACAGACAATTCCTTGGACTTCATGGCTTGGTTTGTGCTCTGATATGCACTGTTAACTGTGGCACCTTTTATAGACAGGTGTGTGCCTTTCCAAATCATGTCCAATCAACTGTATTTACCACAGGTGGACTCCAATCAAGTTCTAGAAACATCTCAAGGATTATCAGTGGCAAAAGGATGCACCTGAGCTCAATTTTCAGTGTCATGGCAAAGGCTGTGAATACTTATGTACAAGTGATTTTTTTTTTCATTTTTTTTAATAATAAATTTGCAAAGATTTTAAACAAACTTCTTTCACGTTGTCATGATGGGGTATTGTTTGTAGAATTTTGAGCAAAATAATGAATTTAATCCATTTTGGAATAAGGCTGTAACATAACAAAATGTGAAACAAGTGAAACGCTGTGAATACTTTCCAGATGCACTGTACAAACCGTATCTCACAAAAGTGAGTACACCCCTCACATTTTTGTACAATATTTTATTATATCTTTTCATGTGACAACACTGAAGAAATTAAACTTTGCTACAATGAAAATTATTGAGTGTAAAGCTTGTATAACAACTTGTGTAAATTTGCTGTCTCCTCAAAATAACTCAACACACAGCCATTCTTTTTTAAACAGCTGGCAACAAAAGTGAGTACATCCCTAAGTGAAAATGCCCAAATTGGGCCCAATTAGCTATTTCCCCACCCCGGTGTCATGTGACTCGTTAGTGCTACAAGGTCTCAGGTGTGAATGGGGAGCAGGTGTGTTAAATTTGGTGTAATTGCTCTCACTCTCTCATACTGGTCACTGCAAGTTCAACATGGCACCTCATACAAAGAGCTCTCTGAGGATCTGAAAAAAAGAATGGTTGCTCGACATAAAGATGGCCTAGGCTATAAGAAGATTGCCAAGACACTGAACCTGAGCTGCAGCATGGTGGCCAAGACCATATAGTGATTTAACAGGACAGATTCCACTCAGAACAGGCCTCGCCATGGTTGACCAAAGGAGTGCACGTGCTCAGCGTCATATCCAGAGGTTGTCTTTGGGAAATAGACATATGAGTGCTGCCAGCATTGCTGCAGAAGTTGAAGGGGTGGGGGTGAGCCTGTCAGTGCTCAAACCATACATCGCACACTGCATCAAAATGGCCTGAATGGCTGTCATCCCAGAAGGAAGCCTCTTCTAAAGACGATGCACAAGAAAGCCTGCAAACAGTTTGCGTAAGACAAGCAGACTAATGACAGGTGAGGAGTACAAAGACAAGTGTGTCTTGCCTACAGTCAAGCATGGTGGTGGGAGTGCCATGGTCTGGGGCTGCCTGAGTGCTGCCAGCACTGGGGAGCTACAGTTCATTGAGGGAATCATGGATGCTAACATGTACTGTGACATACTGAAGCAGAGCATGATCCCCTCCCTTAGGATACTGGACCGCAGGGCAGTATTCCAACATGATAATGACCCTAAACACACCTCCAAGATGATCACTGCCTTGCTAAAGAAGCTGAGGGTAAAGGTGATGGACTGGCCAAGCATGTCTCCAGACATAATTCCTATTGAGCATCTGTGAGGCATCCTCAAATGGAAGGCGGAGGAGTGGAAGGTCTCTAACATCCACCAGCTCCGTGATGTCGTCATGGAAGAGTGGAAGAGGACTCCAGTGGCAACCTGTAAAGCTCTGGAGAACTCCATGCCCAAGGGGGTTAAGGCAGTGCTGGAAAATAATGGTGGCCACACAAAATACTGACAGTTTGGGCCCAATTTGGACATTTTCACTTAGGGGTGTACTGACTTTTGTTGCCAGTGGTTTAGACATGAATGGCTGGGTGTTGAGTTATTTTGAGTGGACAGAAAATTCACACTGTTTTACAAGCTGTACACTCACTACTTTACATTGTAGCAAAGTGTCATTTCTTCAGTTTCTCACATGAAAAGATATAATAAAATTATACAAAAACGTGAGGGTTGTACTCACTTTTATGAGATACTGTATATGTGAGAAGTGTCAGAATTTGCCTGGGAGTCATATGGGTTAAAAAACCTCTCCTACCAAGAATAGAGGGAGAGCAGACCAGGTCTCTCATTTGGCATTAAAGGGGTTTGTAAACCCTCATGTTTTTTCACCTTAATGCATCCTATGCATTAAGGTGAAAAAACTTCTGGCAGTCACCGGCCCCCAGGCCCCCCGGTTTACTTACCTGAGCCCCATAATTCCCACGCCGGAGACACGCTGTCCCTCTCTGCACGGGGTCCTGGCTTTTGATTGGATAGATTGATAGCAGCGCAGCCATTGGCTCCCGCTGCTGTCAATCAAATCCAATGACGCGGGCGGCGGGGGCTGGGCGAAGTCCAGCATTCGTGTCTATGGACGCAAATGCTGGACTCGGAAGCATGCCTGCAAGGTAACCCTCCCGGGAGAGCGCTTCTCCTAGGGGGTTATCTGAAGTGAGGAGGAGCCGCGAGAGCCGCCGGGGGACCCCAGAAGTCAAGGAACAGGGCCACTCTGTGCAAAATGAGCTGCACAGTGGAGGTAAATATAACATGTTTGTTATAAAAAAAAAACAAGCCTTTACAATCATTTTAAATTGAACAATCAGTGGAGTAATATTGAATTCCAGGAAGAACTTAAGTTATATGGCAATGTGGATTCCCAATTAAACTGTTAAACACATTGCGGGGGGGGGGGGGGTTGAGGGGTAGTAGTTGCCAACTAACGTGCTAAATTGTTTCTGGGAAAAAGAATAGGTTTGAATCTCATTATTCTTTTACCCGAGTAATACCCGAAATCACCCAAGATTTGCAGAGTGGTGGCTAGGTAGGACTTAGTATCATTAAGATACAGGAATGCATCATGAGCATATAATGATAACTTGTCCTCCATTGTCTCCACCCGCAGACCACGGATATGTGGGTGGTTGGCACAAATTAGAGTTGCCAGGGACTCCATAGCCAAAGCAAAAAAGCCCGGATAAAGGCAACAACCCTGCCTTGTGCCTCTGTGCAAGGCAACAGGAGTGGACAGGATATTGTTGGCAAACACTCTGGCTTTGGCAGCCAAATCTATAGTTTGACTCATTGTATAAATGACCATTGCATTATTGGCTCTGTCTGGGCAATGAGTGATGTAATTGGTTCTTTGCACTCTGTAATGCTATTTGTAAGAATTTATTAAAGTATACCTATATTTCCCTCCACAGTCGCCTTTATGAAGCCGACCAGCTGAACTCTGAACTTCAGAGTAAAATACGCTCATTGGAGCAGCAATTAAGAGATAGAGAGGAACCACAGGACGAGGAGAGAGGTAAGAAAAGACCCCATGTCCCTACAGACACACATACACTTAAAGAAACACATTTTTCACCTGTGATCCATTTAACTGTTATTATACCATCTATCGTTGACTTGCTTGCTAAAAAAACAATGGTTCTGTAGGTGAAACCCTTGTCTCATACTTATGCATAAAGCTCTATCACTGCTGCACTGCAATTTGTTTTTTTTTTCTATGCCTTTTCTGTCCATCTTTTCCACTTTCTCTTCTTCTGTCTAAATCTGTCTCTTTGCTTCTCTTGTTATCACTAGCACCCTCTCTGTTCCATTAACAGAGTTTCTTTGATGTCTCTCCTCCACCCTTTTTTCAGACAAAGTTTTCCTTCCCCGAAGATGTGAAACCTGCAACCAGAACTCTGAACCTACCTCTAGGATTAGACAAGTGAGATTTCTGTAGGAAATAGAATGGGGCTCAAGGCTGTTGTATTGGAACATGAAAGTGTAATAGCGTGTCTTGCTTAGGAAATTTCAAAGGAGATCAAGTTTATAGGAAAGGAGTGATAAAGCATGTACAGTCAGACTTTATTGGAGTCTAGATTTTAATTTGAAATGAATGGTAGAACTTCGTTAAAAAACAACTATGGCTACCCATAGATTGAGGACTTTCAATTTTATACAGATAAGAAATGCTATATTTTTTGCATTAGACCAATGAATGGATGGACATAAGGAGCCACCAATTTCTTTTGTGTTGTTTACAATAGATGCACATTTTCTATCCCATTTAAAACACCTGGTGGCTCCTAGATTGGACTGGCTGGATCCTGGAATTTACACTGATTTGTCAGCCCCATATAAGACATTTATGTGGGCTTCATAGGACAAAGAGCAATAGTGCACATAAATCCATAGCAACCAAGTAGATATTGTCCTGTTTATGCTACATTTAACCATATATCTTAGATGGATGGCTGTGGATCCTTGCAGACGCCTCTGCTTATTCTTTCTTGGAAAGAATCCAAGCCCATCATTTTAATTTAAGTCCAGTCTATAAGGTTTCCATTGTGATATACTGTACATAGCTGGTCATATTAGTGGCAGACTTCAAAAAAATTTGCTGTTCATTTGACACCCACATCCATTTTTTAAAGTAAATTAAACTGTCCTAGTCTTAGTACTATCTGTAAAGCAATAATTGTCAACATTAAGGTATCCAACCGGGTATAGAAATGTCTCTCCAAATGCTGTCATTTGTGTACCTTTGTGACAACATTTACCCATAGCTGGTCCTATTATGTAACATTCTACCAACCTTAATCAGCTTGCCGTTTCTGATTGTTTGACATGGATTACTACACATCTCTATGATTTGCATGGTGCTATTAAATAAACCCTAGAGAATCACACATGATTTTGGTAGAAGGCATAGTAGAAATGTCAAACTATATCTGACCATGAAATTGTTGAATGTGATGGGTGGACAGATTGGTAACTTAATAGGGAGGCCCATGTAAATCTGAGGAAATAGGAAGGATTTAGCAGATTTTTTTTTCTTGCAACCTCCAGGGCTGACTCCAAACCTTTGTCTGTCTTCTTTCTCAGCTAGATAGCTGTATCCCTTCCTATTGCCACCCCTTAGTGACACCAGTTCACCGTCACATGCTGCTCTTCTCGCGGGTATGTCACGTGCATGTCACCTGTTGTCTTGTTCTGTGTAAAGAGGGGTAGAATCTGACTCCCTTCTGTGTCTTTACAGAAAAATTCTCAGGTCATCAGAGTCTGTGACATCATGTCTACCAGAATATGGAGACCTGACATCTTGTGTGTGTTACCTTGTCCTGTGTAGAGGGGTAGACTCCCCTGTCTTATCATGTGTTTTGTCCTTCAAGTTTAAAGCAAACCTAATGCCTGGTACACACGGGCCGAATATCGGCTGGTATCGGCCAGTTCAACAGAAACTGGTCGACATTCGGCCCATGTGTACAGCAGGCTGTCTGACAGAAGCCAGCTGGCTTCTGTGGGACAGGCATGTTAGAAAAACATCTGCCGATCAGTATCCAATCAGTGCTCGCAGTCAATGTCTGCTAGCACTGACTGTTATGTTCTGGCGCTGGGGCAGTCCCCCTGTCAGAACACAATAGTTTAGCGGGGAGATCACTTTACTAAAATCCTATCGTTAGTACAGTGACCTCCTCCCGAGCCCCTCAGTTTTTTGTCATATAGCCGAACTATAAAAAATAATAGTGTGTACTAGGAATTACTCAATTTTAAGCTTTTAGAAGTGAACATCAAGCCTATATATAGGTACCACAAGATGCCCCCTATTACCTTAATGAGTTAGAAAGGTCTTCTGTGCCATTCTCTAATTTAGTGTCACCTTGTTACTTGGGATGTGACTTTCACTGACGCAATGGGTAAGCTCCACCAATTCCACTTTCATATAAGAGTGCCTGTAATGGCCATCATGGCAGCCCCAATGGACACAGGAACAGTTGTTGGTGGATCTTGGCACCTCTGAATTAGATCCCTCTGATTTAATTTTACATTGCTACTGGGGCCTGACTTTCCCTGACATGATGGCCACCAAGTGTATTAACACTGTTCAGTGACAGTGCTTCTAATATCCTCTGAGGCCCTCTCAATGGACACTGGAATGGCAGTTGGTAGAACTGAAAAGTTTAAGACCTGCCTGCGTCATGTTTATGCCCAATCTTATAATTTTTTAATAGCAGTAATAGGGTGTTCGTTTGAAAGAAAATAAGGTATGGCAGGTACAGTCCCTAGCAATAGAGATACAGAGAAGCTGGAGTTGGAAATGTAATTTGTTTTTAACATGTGCTTCTCCAGTTTTCACTCTTTGGTTTTATTATTTTTCTGTCAGTGACTTAGAATATCATTGTCAGTTACACCTCATTCCCCTATAACTACAACACTAGAAAAATTACATACATTTATTAAGGAACCAGGTGTGTGATATTGTGTCTTAACATTTCCCCTAATTTAGTTAATCACCTTTCCTACTCTGCTCTTTGGCAGCCTAGTGTACAAAATGATGGATACTCATTTAATATAGAGATTTTATTTTATTTTAATACCTTGACTCTGAATTTTACAGGTACCTAAACCAAACTCATCCTGGATGGGATACCTCTGGCACATCTGGACTTGGCCCTTGACGTGGATGATGCCTCCTCTGCTCTGAGCAACATCCTTGAGATTTCACTTTCAGAGGCAGAACAATTAAGGTTTACATGTCTTGAGCAATATCATGAATATCACTGCCCTGAAACAGATATTGCTCTATAGACAATTCAGTGTGCTTTCAATCTGAACCAGATGGGTTTTTTTTTCACAAATGTCTTAAAGAAGTCTTACACAGAAATGTTTTTGCTGCAGTATTCTGTATTCAGTGATGTGAGTTTTTAGGTAGAATGACTAAAATGAACGCATGTCTTAATTCAAGTAGCCAGGTGCCTGAACTTTGGCCAAAAGCATTAGTAGTTTTTCTGGCTCCCTAATATTTGATAGACTGCGTTCTTTTGAATGTAGATTAAGCACACAAGATGGCCAACTCCACTGTGTGTAGGTGATGTGCACTTTAAGGTTTATGATCACACTGTGAGTGTTCACTTATGATTTTAACCAGAATTTTTAGCTGCTGTGGATAAGCTGCATGACGTGTGAATCTTTTCACTGTAATTGAAGGTTTTCATGGAAAAGCGCTGAGACCTCTGAACGTTTTTATGTACTTGATGGTTTTTCCATCTTTTAGATTTTTTTTAGGAATAATTTAGCATTATAAACTTTATCTACATCTCTCCAATGAAATTGGTAATACCGGGACTTTGATGTCTTTGATAGATTCCACCAGTTTTTCCCCTTTCTGACTGCAAAACATGCTCATTATCAGTTAAGATTCTGCTTCTAAATTAACCACAGATACTTCCCACCAAAGGTTTTTATTTGTGGCCTGTAAACCATATGATCCTACTCTCCTTCCCTCCTTCAGTACTCAATAGCTTGTCTGCATCAAACACCTGTATATCAGTAAAAATTGTGCGGCAATGTTTTTTTGGTATCTGTTGCCAAACTGAAAGTGTCTAGAATTGGGAGGCTGCTCACAATGTGTGAAAAGAATAGAAGGAACCTGTCAATACAGTAAAGTGATTCTGGAACATAAATAAAGAGAGCTTATAGAAGATATAATGAAAATGTTTATCCTAACATAGCTAACTATGTTACAGTAGATTGAAATATGCTGTTTTTGTGAATTGTTTAGGCCTCATGCACTCTGAGCATTGAACCCCTCATCAAAACTCTGCATTTTTGTGTTCCCGGGAGGCACAGGTGCAGAGTCCAGCCCCTCTGCCTGCAGTCTTTCAAAGTCCCTTAACCTATACTTCTTTATACACAAGTACAACTTGGTTCAGCAACCCGCTGCAGCATATTTCAGCCTGTTATAGACTTTGACAGGTTGCAGCCACCAGAACTGGATGCTTCACCTGTGCCTCCCAAGCACACAAAAACTCTGTACATTGATGCACAGTGTGAATTTAGCATTTGATTGCATGTAGCATTAGATTTGCTCAAGATGATTGATATTCTATAGATGGTGTGAAACATTTAGGTTGCAAACATTAATACCAGTGGTTTTCACATTACGAAGTATATGGTGCCTCAACTTTGGTCCATGACATCAACAAAAGGCCACAGATATTAATCGGGTATATGTAATGCTGGAGAGAACTGTCAGATACTGCAGACACACTGGAGGAAATTATAATTCGAGACTATGGACATGCCACATGCTTGATTGGAAACTTGAGACAGTGCAAGAAACAGTGAGAGACTGTGGACCCGTTAAATGAGGCTAGTAAAAGATAACTGCTACTACTCTTTTCAAATCAGCGCTCCCACTTCCACTTCAGATTGCTGGGTTCCAAGGTTCGCACAACTGTACCAAAGGACAGCGTGGTGCCTTCAGGCCACAGGTTGGGCACTAGGGATGTATACATTTGTGCGAAGGGTTCAAGGTTAATTTTCATCTTTGTTCACAGCCTATAACTCATTTTCTCTTTAAGGCAAATCTCCAATGCAGGACAATGCAACTGTTTCACTTTAATGCTCCCACCCAAGGAACAAATGCTCGACTTTTATTTGTTCCGCCACTACTCTGTTCATTTGACAGGTGCTTAAGCTCCAGGTCTCTCTTGTTGGAACTTACATAGACCTGCCCATTGCCATATTGCATCGCTGGGCCAATCACCAACACTGTCACATTAAAGGAAGGGAGGGGGTTAAGTTGCAAGCTCTTCTACACCCAGATGTACCATGTATTTTCTTTGTTCCCAGGGTTAAACAGAGCAGCAGGGGAGTGAAGGTGATTATGTGATGCAGCAGAGAGTGGGATTACATTTATCTCATTGCTTTGTTCTTCATTGACAAAGCATAATTTTGCTTTAATCATTTCATTTAATCAGTTGACCTTTGAATAAAAGAAAACAAAGAAAAGATAAAATGTGTATTTGAGCAATACTCAAAACTTCCACAAGTAAAATGTTTGTTGGGCACTTAAAGCATATCTAAACTCCAAAACAAAAATGTAGTATATTGCAGTTTACTCATTTTTTACACTCACTTCTCCACTGTTTCCATGGAGGCAACCATAGTTGGAGAGGGACTTTAAACATATCTACCTTTTGTTCATCTCTGGTACATTGTAGTTGAAGGGATTCATAGTTTACAAGAGAAAGATAACATTGTTTTTCTTGTCTTTTCAACTTACAGAAAGTGACTAGGACACTGCATTTCTGGCAAGATCAACAAGTATTTTATGTGCTTGCTGAAAATGTTTTAAATTTCTGTTTTAGATGTGCTTTAAAGCAGAGCATTCTTGGCACGCCTCAGTGCCGGGTTGAATAAAAATGGGCAAAGATGCCAAACCCAGAAACAGACTGGGTAAAGATGTCGGTCCAGGGAAGCTTGCAGACATAGCATCACGGGAAGCAAGGTAAATATTTGCAGCGCTAGTTACCCATTAATATGTATGAATCCCCAAAGATAATTCAGTACAATGAGCTGAATATATATATATATATATATATATATATATATATATATATATATATATATATACATGTCTTGCAGGTTATTTATTAGAGAGAATAGAGTCACAGGAGATCCAGTGGCTTGGACAGTTTGTATGATGGATGTGGTTCTGCATGTCAGTAATTAGACATTGTCCATGGTGTAGTGAATGACAGATATGCATGTCTGGTAAAGTGAGAATTGTGTGAGATTTCTGTTTTTTTTTTAATGTGGGGTTTTCAACTTTTTGGCATACTTCAAGTATGCTACTCAAAACTAAACTAGTGGCTAAATCCTTTATGCTCTGTTCACATCTGCGTGTTCTGTGAACACCTGCAGAAATTCTTGAAAAATGAATGTCATGCTTGTGGGGCCATTCATTCTTAATGGCACCCAAAACTCACCCAGCAAACTCTTTTTTTTTTGCACATTGCAAAACATGCGACAGACATGCCAAAACGAGCAGTAAAAAAACATACATGCAAAAAAGACGCATGAGCTTCTTTGGCACATACAGTATGTCATGCGCGGGACAGCCCTATGCTGTCACACAAAAATTTTTCAAGAAAAAGCACAAAATAACGCACTTCTAGCAAATGCTTGATGTGAATGCAGTGTTAGATAAGTTAAGGCAAGTAAGTAAAACTAATGCCGCGTACACACGAGCGGACTTTACGGCAGACTTTGCCCGGCGGACTTTTCGACGGACTTTACGACAGACTTTCTGAATGAACGGACTTGCCTACACACAATCAACCAAACTCCGTCGAATTTGTACGTGATGACGTACGACCGGACTAAAATAAGGAAATTCATAGCCAGTAGCCAATAGCTGCCCTAGCGTGGCTTTTTGTCCGTCGAACTAGCATACAGACAAGCGGACTTTTCGACCGGACTCGAGTCCGTTGGATAGATTTAAAACATATTTCAAATCTAAGTCCATTCAACTTTTGAGAAAACAAAGTCAGCTGGAGCCCACACACGATAGAATTGTCAGACGAAATCCAGTCCGCCGGGCAAAGTCTGCCGTAAAGTCCGCTCGTGTGTACGCGGCAGAACTTGATACATATTGGTACTGGATAGTATACAGTATACTTCCAATGGTGTTTTCAAAAATAATTATCACTTTTATAACTTAAAATCTGCCTAATCAAATGCTTATAAAGCTCGGTTATACCCAGTAGGCTCAGTTATGCCGCAGTTACCAGCATCTACTGAATAACACAGCAAAGTGAAATGCTTAAAAAGTGCTGCCAAGTTTTGTCACGGTTTTCAGAAGCTGTATTGGGATCTCACATTCAACTGTTTGTGGATATTTGGTTAACTTTATTTCATATAATACTGCCTGATAGACTTGGCACTCTTTTTGTATTTTTTATTTATAGAACTTGCTTTGCCTGGATGGAATGCAGACATATCAACATGACTAGCTTCTTCTGGGAAATGTCTGGTATTTTCCATAGAAATTAATACATCATATATTTTCCAAAATAAGCTATATACAGTAATAGTAAATAAAAATATCCAAACATTCCTGGCTTAAACAAGAGTTTACACCCAGCAAAGTTGGGTACTGATTACAACCCCTGGCAAAAATTATGGAATCACCAGTCCCTGAGGATGTTCCTTCAGTTGTTTATTGTTGTAGAAAAAAAGCAGATCACAGAAATGGCCAAAAACTAAAGGAATTTCAAATGGCAACTTTCTGGCTTTAAGAAACACTAAAAGAAATCAAGAAAAATAATTGTGGTGGCCAGTAACAGTTAAATTTATAGAACAATTACAGGGAATAAAATAAATTATGGAATCACTCAACTCTGAGGAAAAAATTATGGAATCATGAAAAACAAACAAAATAACACTCCAACACATCACTAGTACTTTGTTGCACCACCTCTGGCTTTTATAACTGCTTGCAGTCTCTGAGGCATTGACTTAATGAGTGATAAACAGTACTCCTCATCAATCTGGCTCCAGCCTTCTCTGATTGCTGTTGTCAACTCATCTCTGCAGGTTGGAGCCTTGTCATTGATCATTTTCTTTAACTTCCACCACAGATTTTCTATTGGATTGAGATCTGGACTGTTTGCAGGCCATGACATTGACCTTATGTGTCTTCTTATGTGTCTTTCTTCACGGAATTTTTTCACAGTTTTTGCTCTATGGCAAGATGCATTATCATCTTGATAAATGATTTCATCATCCCCAAACATCCTTTCAATAGATGGGATAAGAAAAGTGTCCAAAATTTCAATGTAAACCTGTGCATTTATTGAAGATTTAATGACAGCCATCTCCCCAGTACCTTTACCTGACATGCAGCCCCATATCATAATTGACTGTGGAAATTTGCATGTTTTCTTCAGACAGTCGTCTGCATAAATCTCATTGGAACGGCACCAAACAAAAGTTCCAGCATCATCACCTTGCCCAATGCAGATTCGAGATTCATCACTGACTATGACTTTCATCCAATCATCCACAGTCCACGATTGCCTTTCCTTAGCCCATTGTAACCTTGTTTTTTTGTGTTTAGGTGTTAGAGATGGCTTTCTTTTAGCTTTTCTGTATGTAAATCCCATTTCCTTTAGGCGGTTTCTTACAGTTCGGTCACAGATGTTGACTCCAGTTTCCTCCCATTTGTTCCTCATTTGTTTTGTTGTACATTTTCTGTTTTCAAGGCATATTGCTTTTAGTTTTCTGTCTTGACGCTTTGATGGCTTCCTTGGTCTAGCAGTATGCTTGCCTTTAACCACCTTCCCATGTTGTTTGTATTTGGTCCATGTTTTAGACACAGCTGACTGTGAACAACCAACAGCTTGTGCAAAACTGCGTGATGATTTACCCTCTTTACCTACATACTTAACAAGCAGATTTAATCTGATGCAGGTGTTAGTGTTTGTAATGAAAATTTACAGGGTGATTCCATAATTTTTTCCTCAGAATTGAGTGATTCCATAATTTATTCCCTGTGCTTGTTCTATAAATCTAACTGTTACTGGCCACCACAATTATTTTTCTTGATTTCTTTTAGTGTTTCTTAAAGCCAGAAAGTTGCCATTTGAAATGCCTTTAGTTTTTGGCCATTTCTGTGATCTGCTTTTTTTCTACAACAATAAACATCTGAAGGAACATCCCCAGGGACTGGTGATTCCATAATTTTTGCGAGGGGTTGTACATTAAATGCCAGGGATGTGATGTCCTTAGTGGCAAACAGCAGAACCAGAGCCTTTTGCCCAAACCACTGCACTTGTTCCTTAACTAAAGTTAACCAAATACCTGTAGATAGAACCACCTGACTCTTCCTCTTGGCTTGGGTCTGGAATGATCTGCTACATATTTGGTCATTTATGGCAATAGGAAAAACCAATTGATATGGGCATTCCATTCCATAAGGGTACAAAGCACTCATATATTATACTATATAAATAAATATAAATATATATATATATATATATATATATATATATATATATATATATAGTATATAAAGAACATACCAATAGGGAAGGAGCACAGTGACCATTATTGGGTAATAAATGGCCGGGAGTGTCACCATTCTAAGGGAGACTCAGGACTGACAGATTTTTGACTATTTACTCAAGATGAGAGTTGGCTGTTGTAGTTCTGATCATCACCAGATATGTGGGGCTTTTTAACTCAGCTTGCATGAAGCTGAACTGTTGCACACATAGTTGTAATGACTGTTAATTTTTCCACAAGAAAAAAGGAACAAACTCTGGCAATGATTAGCTTTTTTTGATCAGTGGCCATGCATGCCACCCTGCCCAGTTGCATGTAAAAAAAAGAACAAGACCAGGTGAGGCAGCCATATGTAGAGCCCAACAACAGATTAATTTCATTTCCTACCACTTACTGTTTATTCCCATCCTCCCTATGCTTCCCTGCTGCACTAATCATCCTTTGTAACACTGTGAAATAGTCAGTACTTCTGGGTATAGGGGAAAATGCGACTCTCCCCTCCTAGAATGTGGTACATGAAGGCAGTCCTAAGCCCTGTAAAAGCTCTGAACAGATTAACTTGGAGCCTACACAGGGCTTTTTCACTTCATTCCGGTGGGGGAGCAAAGGAAAAGGTGAGTATAAGCAACCAGTGGGCCTGCAATGAGTGAAATTGTTGCTCTGTTCTGTATGGGAAACACACAAGTTCAGCCTAATCCTGTACTTTTATTAAAACTCATATTTCAGGAAGCTAACCCGTTTTGGCAATCTTTTGCTCTTTTAGGTTCCAGTAATCAAAACCATTGATAGGTGTAATTACACTAACAGGCATTTCTGTTTACGGATTTCCGTGCTTTTTGTGTCCTTGTATGGGCCAAGCAGTTGACCTAGCAACTCTGGTATGCATTAAAATGGAATATGATGCAGTCATAAAGCAAGGTCTCTTTTAACATCCTCTGTCATAGTTTGGTTTTAAAGTTAGTAGACACTAGACAGAAATTCTATTTGTTTATATCAGGGGTCACCAAACTTTTTAGTACAAGGGCTACATTGTAAATTTTTTTAAAAAATTGTGAGCCAAAACAAATCTGTTTTATAAATGAATGAGGTCCCCTTTATATCATGGTCACCATTAGAGTCCCCCCTTTAATTAGGGTCCTTCAAAGTCGCCCTTACATCAGGGTCCCTCATCAGAGTCCCCTTTACATCAGGGCCCTCAAAGTTACCCTTACATCAGCATCTCACATCAGGGTCCCCATCCGAGTCCCCCTTACATTAGGGTCCCTCAAAGTCACCCTTATATCAGGGTCCCCATCAGAGTCCCTCTTACTACTGTAAGGCATAAAGTATGGCTGTAGCAGCAGGGTGGGGAGCAGGTGTGGACAGAGGAAGTATTATCCACCTGTAAATGCTGGGGCAAGCACATGATTGGTTCCTAGGACCTCCCACAACGGGGGGCGTAACTCGGGGGGAGTGGGGGTGGAGACCTTAGACAGCCTCTGCTCTGCTGAACCCTCAGTCTTTACATATTGAGGATTTGCCACTGACCCTAACTGCGGGGCCAGATACAGTGCCTTGTAAGTATTCATACCCCTTGAAATTTTCCACATTTTGTCATGTTACAACCAAAAACGTAAATGTATTTTATTGGGATTTTATGTGATAGACCAACACAAAGTGGCACATAATTGTGAAGTAGAAGGAAAATGATAAATGGTTTTCAAAAGTTTTTACAAATATGTGAAAAGTGTGGGGTGCATTTGTGTTCAGTTCCACTGAGTCAATACTTTGTAGAACCACCTTTCGCTGCAATTACAGCTGCAAGTCTTTTTGGGGATGTCTCTACCAGCTTTGCACATTTAGAGAGTGACGTTTTTGCCCATTCTTCTTTGCAAAATGGCTCAAGCGTTGTCAAATTGGATGGAAAGCGTCTAGGAACAGCAATTTTCAAGTATTGCCATAGATTTTAAATTGGATTCAGGTCTGGACTTTGACTGAGCCATTCTAACACATGAATATGCTTTGATTTAAACCATTCCATTGTAGCTCTGGCTGTATGTTTAGGGTTGTTGTCTTGCTGGAAGGTGAACCTCCACCCCAGTCTCAAGTCTTTTGCAGACTTTAACAGGTTTTATTCTAAGATTGCCCTGCATTTGGCTCCATCCATCTTCCCATCAACTCTGACCAGTTTCCCTGTCCCTGCTGAAGAAAAGCATCCCCACAACATGATGCTGTCACCACCATCTTTCACGGTGGGGGTGGTGTGTTCGGTATGATTTGCAGTGTTAGTTTTCCATCACACATAGAGTTTTGCTTTTAGTTAAATTTTGGTTTCATCTGACCAGAGCACCTTCTTCTACATGTTTGATGAGTCCCCCACATGGCTTCTCACATACTGCAAATGGGACTTCTTATGGCTTTCTTTCCACAATGGCTTTCTTTTTGCCACTCTTCCATAAAGGCCAGATTTGTGGAGTGCACGACTAATAGTTTTCCTGTGGACAGATTCTCCCACCTGAGCTGTGGATCTCTACAGCTCCTCAAAAGTTACCATGGACCTCTTGGCTGCTTCTCTAATTAATGCTCTCCCTGCCCGGCCTGTCAGTTTAGGTCGGCAGCCATGTATTGGTAGGTTTGCAATGGCCATACTCTTTCCATTTTCGGATGAAGGATTGAACAGTGCTCCGTGAGATATTCAAAGCTTAAAAAAATTTTTTATAACCAAACCCTGCTTTAAACTGCTCCACAACTTTATCCCTGGCCTGTCTGGTGTATTCTTTGGCCTTCATGATGCTGTTTCTTCACTAAGGTTCTCTAACAAACCTCTGAGGGCTTCACAGAACAGCTGTATTTATACTGAGATTAAATTACACACAGGTGAACTCTATTTACTAATTAGGTGACTTCTGAAGGCAATTGGTTCCACTAGATTTTAGTTAGGGGTATCAGAGTAAAGGGGCCTGAATACAAATACACGCCACACAAAACTGTTTGCAAAAATTCTGGCCAATAGTTTGATCCTGCATATTCCAAGTCTGGTCAACAGAGACCAGGCAGGCTTTGTGCCCCTCCGAGAACCCCGTGACAACACCATCCGGGTGGTAAATCTGATACACGCAGCTAGATCATCTGGAAGGCCTCCTCTCTTACTGTCCACGGATGCAGAGAAAGCCTTCGACTGGGTAAACTGGACCTTCATGTGAGCCACCCGTGAACATATTGGTCTCCGGTCTTCTATGATAGGCTGGATAATGTCCCTCTATTCTAATACCACAGCCGCGGTCAAGGTCAACGAAACGAGATCTAACTTTTTCAAAATTCACAATGGTACACGACAGGGCTGTCCTCTGTCCCCCTTGATCTTTATACTCACCTTGGAGCCCTTTCTATGCACCGTGAGGGCAGACTCCGACATAGCTGGCTACCACAAAGCCTCAGGGATGCATAAGGTGGCAGCAATTGTGGATGACTTGATTTTATTCCTAACAAAACCGCTTACCTCCCTCCCACAACTGCTTCGGTCCTTGCAGGAGTATGGTGATCTCTCCTTTTTCAAAGTCAACTTGTCCAAATCTTCTATCCTTAACATATCCGGGAAGGGGGACATGGTCAACTCGCTACGCTCAATGTTTCCCTTTCTTTGGGCAACCGATTCTATCCTTTATTTAGGGGTTGATATTACTCCTGACCCCTTTAATTTGTACTTGACAAACTTTGCCCTGCTGCTGGCCCGTCTTAACGCTGACCTCATCCATTGGCACTTTCTCACATTAACGTGGTTTGGGTGCTGCAATGCCCTCAAAATGGCCGCGCTACCTAGAGTGTTGTATTTGTTGCAAGCTTTTCCTATTCGCCTCCCGCCAGTGTTTTTCAAGCGAGTGAGTGCGCTGTTCCACAACTTCGTCTGGTCGCATCGCAAGCCCCGCCTTAGACTGCAACTTCTCCATCTTGCAAAGCATAGGGGTGGAGTGGGCCCTACTGGATGTGAAAGCCTACTACAGTGCGGCGCACCTCACTAGAGTAGTGGACTGGCACTGTCATGCAGAAGCAAAACACTGGGTGGCCATGGAAATAGAGGACTCTAAAGATACTACCAAGAGCTGGCCGTGGATCGCCTCACCTTTACCAAAGTCCCTTATCGAGCATCCTACCTTGGGCTGCACACTTCTGGTGGCAAGAGATGCCTTTCTTCACTCCTTGGTGTCACCACTACCCTCCCCTATGGCACCAGTACTTGGGAATTCTGAATTCCCTCCTGGCCTTCAAAATCCTAATTTCCAGAGATTGAACATGAGTGGGAGGTGCCATTTTTGTGACTTTGTGGGTCCCGATGGTCAGCTTTCCCCCGCTGAAGGGGTATCTGCCACGGATCCTTCCTTGGACTTCTGGAGTGGCCTTTAGCTACGAAATTTTCTTTGGAGACGCTTGAGGACTCTGGGCATAGCTCGCCAGCTCACGGAACTGGAACACACTTGCCACCGGGGGGGGGGGGGGTGAGGGAGCCAATCCGTCACAGTCTCTCGATGATTTATGCCTCTCTGACTTGCCCGACAGAGAGATTTGTTCCACCCTTCCTTTCTAAATGGGAATCTGACTTAGGTATTCAATTCAATGACTCTCAGAAGGAGAAGATTCTTCACTTTTCCCAAAAGTCATCCATAGCTACCAGAGTCCAAGAGACCTGTTATAAGATTTCGACCAGATGGTACAGAGTACCCACTACCTTACATTGTTTCTTCCCTCAGGTCCCCAGTTCGAGCTGGCGGTGTGGCACTGCTGAGGAAACGATGCTTTACATTTTTTGGGATTGCCCTAAACTTCAGCCTTTCTGGCGCAAAGTGACCGGCATCATCAAATACCTGACAAATGTAGGATATCTACAAAACAATTCTGCGCTGCCGTAACGACAAAAAGCAGCTAACACAACCAACAAAGCAAAAAGCATTGGGTCCACTCCATCCGGTAAGCCTTTTCACAATTGGTGGTGGTGTGTCTGTTTTTCATCTCAAGATTTTATACAGCTTTGGTTAGAATGTTTTTTTAAAGACTTTTCCCTCCATATACATATCGATGTTCCCTCTGCATTATTCATACTTGGAACTGTGATTTTAACGTTTTCCATATTGGACGTTTTTTCATCTCCACTAGCGCTACACTTATTGTGTGTTTTCTACCTGACAAATGTAGACCTGGATCTTTCAGAGAGACCAATCAAGAAATACAAAGCCTCCCTTACCATCCAGTTGCTGAACGCGGCTAAGACATGCGTTCCCCTCTATTGGAGATCGGAGAACCCCCCGTCCAAATCCTTGTGGTTTACTAAAGTAAATGAACTAAGAGATATGGAAGACCTCACCACCACCTTGCACAACCAGGAGGAGACCTTCCGTGAGACCTGGAGGCCCTGGCATCACTATGTGTATACTGATGCCTATCTACAGGAAATGGCGCAACAAGACTGACTCCTTGAATTTTGCCCTGCCCCACCATGAGAGGTACTATCTATCTAATCTTCCTTCTCGTTTGTCTGTCTTTCTGATTCTGTTACTACTATGTCCTGGAGACATCCGTTCTCACAACCTTTTCCCCTTCTTACAGTACCCCCTATTTACATTTACAATCTTAGCTCGGTTGTGGGTTGTTTGGTTAGATAACTGTATATCTTTATGCATATCGTAATCGCATTATGGTCCCATTTCAGAGCTAAGCGACCCATAGGGCAGTAATGTTACATGTTGTGTTGTCTCAAAGTTTTGATTTACTTTGCCCTACCTTATTTTATTATATTTTATTTGCATATGTGTTTATATGTAGTAGGTCCTGTATGTAGTTACTCGATGACCCCCCCCCCCCCCATTTCTAAGTAGTCTACAATTTACACAACCAAACTATGGCCTCAGGGCCACTCATATTGTAAAGTGTTGGGGGTGATGTTATATGTTATAGGATTGCTCGTGTATGACCCTTTTTCATTGATACGCAGATGTGCTATTGTATATACTGTACACTTTGGCTGTTATATGCAAACATCTTTGAAAATAAAGGAATTATAAAAATGCACGCCACACTTTTCACATATTTATTTGTAAAAAATGTTTTCCTTCCACTTCACAATTATGTGCCACTTTGTGTTGGTCTATCACATAAAATCCCAATAACATACAATTAAGTTTTTGGTTGTAACATGACAAAATGTGGAACATTTCAAGGGGTGTGAATACTTTTTCAAGGAACTGTAAAATCTTGTAGCAGACCAGATGTGGCCCGTATTTTGGAACTCCCAGGTTAAGGTGATGGAATGGGACATATGTTTCCATTAGAAGTTAGAACAGCTTAGCCTACCCAGCAATCCTTTCAGAAGGTATTCACTGCATGCTGTCATATTTCTGTGAGTCTATTGCACACTGATAGACACACACCGTGTCCACAGAATGTATTTTTGTCTTGCAGAATAAGTTTCCATAGAATATATTCACAAGTCATATTGGTGTTCTAAAATATCTATATAAATGTATATATACACCTGTTTATATATAGATATATATAGATATCTAATATATTGATGTAATAAATTTTATTTATGTTTTGTTACAATTAAAATGATGTATATATGAATTTTGTATATACTATTGTACATATTTGGAAGGAAGTGCATATTTGTGTGTATAGTAAAGAAATATATGGATGAGTGTTTCTGTGAGATGTTTGTATTTAAATATATTGTGTGAAATTTAATGATTAATAAAAAAGTTAATCTTACATTTCGAAAGAAGAACATCATTATTTTCTTT
Organism: Lithobates clamitans; assembly: GCA_037952925.1. Lineage (NCBI taxonomy): Eukaryota > Metazoa > Chordata > Amphibia > Anura > Ranidae > Lithobates > Lithobates clamitans. The sequence continues at coordinate 268,777 of JBBGZY010000051.1, forward strand.
TTTTCTTTTTTTAATTAAGGGCTTGTTCTCACTTGAGTGAAAATGTTTTCAATGTACCCTGTTTATAGTTGAACGCAGCCTTGGGATGAGCTTCAATGCAGTTTAGAAACCTGCAACATGTCTGTATTTTTCAATCCCACACCGCAGCTCATCTGCAGCTGTTTCTCCCTGTGTTTCTAAGCACTGCAGCTTCATAAAAATTAAAGAAATGTCACACGTTAACTTTCAATAAAGTTGAAAAATGTACCGAGCTCTGTGCTTTAAAGATGGAATTCAATATCTTACAGGTCAAATTTGAATGTGTTGGCCCCACAAAAGTTCTAGTACCCTGTTTCCCCGAAAATAAGACCTAGCGTGATTGTTGGTGATGGCTGCAATATAAGCCCTACCCCCCAAATAAGCCCTAGTTAAAGAGCTTGTAGGTCTTATTTTCAGGGTAGGGCTTATTTTCGGGGAAACAGGGTAGGGCTTATTTGGCGGGTAGAGCTTATATTGCAGCGATCACCGACAATCACGCTAGGTCTTATTTTCGGGGAAACAGGGTACTTTCCAGGTGCATTAAAACAAAGAAGGACCTCAAGCCGGCCATAAATGGAGTGATTTTCTTTCTTGCAATCACGGGTTACAACCAGTTAGTGTTAATAGTGAAATCACTCCCGCTGAGCCATTGTGTTCTCCAGGCGGGGGGACGGGGGGAGCTGTCCCCGCCAGGAGAACACAGCTTACAATAGCCATTTAAAATCCGACAGGCTGGTTGTACCCAAGTTGATCGATTGATCAACTTGGGTACATTCAGCCTGCCTATACATGGTTTGAATCCTGGCTGATCCCTGCTGAACTGGCCAGGATGTGAACTGTCTATGGCCGGCTTTACTCTCTTGCTGCTTGTGGAATATTCCCCTTCTAGTCATCGGGGGGGAAGATACCTGCCTCCATACAGGGACACAGTGTGGAAAAAAGCATGGTAAGTCAGTAATTGGGAAAAGATCAGCTGGAAGATGCCTGCAGGCAATACTGGTGATTAGTAATTTGCCCACTGCTGCCTTTTTGGGGTGGGGCTCAGCTTCTATGATTCCGGTTAACTTTAATGTTCGCCCAATGCACTGTTAAGATGATAAGATAAGTTATATATGTATGTTTACCTCCTCTAGCTGCAAAAGGCATCTCTAGTAGTGGTTAGTCACATTCTACTGGACTTGTTCTGTAATGTTGAACATGTTTCCTAACTATAATGTGATTTACCCATCATGTCTATTTTATATTTTATGCTATTTACTGAGATGTTTTTTGTTTTGTTTTTCATGTATGCCCACATGTATCATTAAATATGTAATTGAATATTAATTGATTCATTTTATTCCATGTTTCCTAACTTATCCAAACCACTTCTTCGGTCCTAATAAGTGTCAGGGGAAAATAAAACAGCATTTATATTCCTACAGGTAGCACAGACAACCTAAAGTGGTTATAAAGTCTAAAAATGTTTTACCTTAGTGTATTCTCTGCATTAAGGTGTTTCAGTATGTGCATCACGCCCCTTTATACTTACCTGAGCCCGATCTCAATCCAGCGCTGTGGCCACCTGTAGCGGCTATCTCCTCTTCTTCCTGCTCTTACAGGCTTTGCTGAGAGCAGTGGGGGATCTTGGCTCCTGCTCCTGTCTATCAAATCCTGTGATAAGGGAGCGGGGCCGAGCCTCTCTGTCTGCGTCTTTGGATGCAGGCAGCACAGCTTAGAATCCAGCCTGCAGATGCAGGGGAATGTTCCTAACACTTATTTGAACTGAAGAAATGGCTTGGACAAGATGCAAAACTTCTGCAACATTCAGGCCTTTTTTTCAGCCGGTACATAGCAGAACTCCATTCCGCTGCCTCTGGCACTGGCCCTATGTTAACCATCTATTGTCACATGTAAACACAGAAGCCTGACTTTGTGCACTGAGCTGCAGTCTGATGCCCAGATGCCCCTGACTGATGATTCCACTGCCACTGATGACCAATAGGCAGAGGTGGAGCCACTAATGAGCGTGCACTCTGTGGGTAAAACAAGCCACAGGCGGGACTAGAGCTGTGCTGGCTGCTGAGGGGTGATTTTTGCAGAGGTAAGCATGGCGGGTAGAGGGAGGGAATTGGGGAATGTGCAGAGGTCAGAGTTGAGGAGGGGTGCAGAAGTGGGATATGGAAGAGGGCTAAAAAAGGTAGCTGTTGGGGAAGGGTGGTTGCAGATATAAGCTGGAGGAAGGGGGGAGGTTGTAGAAATAAGCTGTGGAAGAAGGGTGCAGAGGTGAACTGTTGACAGGGGTTAGCATGGCCAGGGTTGCAGAGGAGAGCTGTTAAAAGGGGGTAAGTGTTCTATGGATGGGGTGCAAAGGTGGGATGCAGAAATGAGTTGCAGACGAGGGCTGGAGAGGTGAATTAGGGATAGGGAATGCAGAGGTGAGTTGCAAACAGGGGGTGCAGAGATGAGTTGCAGATGGGGGTACAGAGGTGAGTTGCCTAAAAGGGGTGCAGAGGTGGGTTATGGATGAAGGTGCACAGTTGAGGTGAGCTGTGGATGGGGGTCCAGAGGTGAGTTGTGGGCAGGGGTCCAGAGGTGAGTTGTGGACAGAAGTGCAGAGGTGAGTTGTGAATGGGAGGTGTAGAGGTGAGCTGTGGATGTTGGGGTGCAGAGGTTAAATACTGCAGCTGCTGACTTTTAATCGGACACTTACCTGTCCCAGGGTCCAGCGATGCGGGGGATCGAAGCCCCGCTCGTCCCCCTCTCTGCTCGGCGGCGCCGGCATTTTAACTGTGGGCACCCGGCTGTGGCTTCACAGTCGGGGGCCCACTGCGCATGCGCAAGCCGCGCCGAGCGCCATCACTGGCCCCGTAGGGAGGGTGAGTGGAGAGGCGATCTCCCTTCCTGCGCCGAGGGAAGTGATGTCACCAGCCAAGGACCGAAGGAGGCAGACTACGGGGGACCCCCTAGCAACAGCCATTTAGAGGTGAGTAAAAAAAAAAAAATTTCTCCAAATGTTTTTTTTTTTATTTTTTTTAAGCACATTATTATTTATTTATTTTTTTGGGGTGGAACTCCACTTTAACCTGCCCACTATTAGTGCAATTTGGCTACACCCACCCTATTACGTGGTGCGCGCAATGCCCCACATTGATGCCCTTCGGGAAAGTGAGGAGGGTTGGGTAAGTTTCTGCACCTCTTCTCTAACAAAGCCCTGTCAACATTACAGAACAAGTCCAGCTAATTATGACTAACTACTACTACTACTACATGGATATAAAATGGGTAAAAGAGAACCTTCGGACATAGTCACAAATTCCATGTTAATTCACAATGGGCTTCCATGCTAATCTGCTGCAGATACATTTTAATGAGAAGCTAGCTGTTCTCACCACATTTTTGACAATGACAAGAATCTAGCCCAGGGAAACTTAGATGGACAATAAGTATCATTTATGAAACAGAAAATCCTTGCCAATGTAGAACAAATCCTGTGTTGTTGAGTCATGCTGATATTTTTGTGCACAAGCAGGAAATGTATTCTCATCCTAGTTCTGATAATAAAAATGCACACACATTAAAAACAGAGGTCTATTATGGAACTTCTGGAATTTCTTCTAGATTTTCACAGATGCATATATGTATTCAAAGTGCAGCAGCAGCAAGCTGTCTTTCAAAGGTTTGTTTATTTCCATTGTGAACACGGCCAATTATATATATATATATATATATATATATATATATATATATATATATGTATATATATATAGCACTAACCCCCGAAGGAGCTGCTGAGTTAAATCGGGCTGTTACCGTCACCTTTTTACTTCCCCCTAGTGTTCAGTGGAGAGAGGAAGGGTGCTCGATCCGTGAAGCCAATGAATTGGCTTCTTTAGCTGCATGGATTGGCCCCTCCCCTCTCCACTGAACACACGGCGCCGGTGTCTTGCCGAAAAGTTCCCCAGCTCGGCTGTTTCCGCCAGCTTGTACTGTGCAAGCGCTGCTCCTGCGCAGTACAGGGGGTCCTTACTTGCCGAGGGGAACTTTCTCAGCAGAACACCGGCCGCTCCTGGACAAGGGGAGGGTCTGCACTAATAGAGGGGGCTGCACTGAGGGGGAGCTGCACTAATAGAGGGGCTGCACTAATAGAGGGGGCTGCACTTATAGAGGGGGTTCAGCACTAATAGAGGGGGGGCTGCACTAATAGAGGTGGGGCTGCACTAATAGAGGGGGGGGTCAGCACTAATAGAGGGGGGCTGCACTAATAGAGAAGGGTCTGCACTGATGGAGGGGGGTCTGCACTGATGAAGGGGGTCTGCACTGATGGAGGGGAGTCTGCACTGATGGAGGGGAGTCTGCACTTATGGAGGGGGTCTGCACTGATAGAGGGGGTCTGCACTGATGGATGGGGGTCTGCACTGAGGGGGTCTATACTGACTCTGCTGGGGGCACCTGATGCAAGGAGGGACTCTGCCGGGGGCACCCGATATGAGGACAGACTCTGCTGGGGACACCTGATGCAAGGACAGACTCTGCTGGTGGCAGGCGACGTGGCTAGTGACACGCTCAGGGATCCCACTGATTCGGCATTATGGTGAGTTGAATGATTTAATTTTATATTACAATGTAATAATAGAAATAATGCTATTCAATCATCCTGACACCATAACAACCATGGTGCTGGGATGATTGAAGCGCCAACACCAGGTGTTTGGAGTATCTTTATCTGCTGATTGTTAAACTTTCTAGAATACACATATTTTTATTGTTTAGGATCTGGGGCTGCTGTCCCGTCATTCCCCTCTCCCCCTCTCCCCCTTTCCCTCTCCATCCCTCATTCATCTCAGACTCTAACCACACCCTCTTGAGCCACGCCCATTTAAGCCACGCCCACTATTTCATGTAAACACAACCATTTTTCGCCGTGACGCGCTTCGCGTGCCGCACTTGTATTTTTTACTAAACCATGCCTACAAACGAATGCCCCGCCCCCTAATTATTGTACGGCTTTGCCTACAGCCGAAAAAGTGTCCCACTTTTTTTTTTTTTGCAATGTTGGCAACTATGAATCTTTGCCCACCCAGATAGGTTTATCTCACTGACCTATCAGCCGGAGTGTAGCACGAACAAAAAGTCTCTGCCACAGACTTGAGAAGAACAATTTAACTGTACGATCCTCTGCCACAGGACGTAGTAGTTTTAGATGAACAGCAACACAGTACCAGAACCTTTAAGCGGACCCGGCAGTACTTGTGCGATAGATTAGATTAAGATGCATCCTCCAATTGAGTCACAAGGCCCCTCCTGAGATACCAGCGTTCCGCTCGGTCATCTCCAAAGACGGGTCCTCCCCTGGGTCTTCTTAATTGTCCGGCTTCTTCCCACAGGACAGACAGCACAGGACCATCTCCGTAGTAGTAGGCCCTAGACAAGCTTCTGGGCCCACTTGTACGGCTGCAGCAACGCAACCCTCCGGCCTGGAGGGCCACAGGATAGAACTCCCCGTCACATATCTTTAGGCCAGGAGAGCCAGCAGGTGAAAGAGAAAGAAAAATGGCGTCTGCACCTTAAGTACCCTCTCCCAGAGTGCACAGCAGCGGACCACCTCTGCCGAGTTGCCTCCGAGAAAGAAGAGCACTCAATATACTTCAGCTTGTTGCTTTCCAACACTGACCTATGGTGACAACGACACCTACAGGCAACAGTGCGGAACTGCATGCAACACAGCCAATGCTGGAACAGAGGCTAATTTAGCCATAGATTAAATTTGAACTAGAAATCTACCAGTGCTATATATATATATACACATACACATACACATACACACACAGGGCTATTTTTCTCAGAGAATAGGTTCAGGAACTTCCCTTTTCAAGTCACCCCTTGTCTTTGCCCCCTATCCACCTCTGAGCACCGTCCCTTGGTCCCATCCTCTACCCACCTTCCTGTACGGCCCTTTTTAGAGAATACATAACCAAGTATGACAGATCCACCCCAGCAACAATAGACCCCTGTCAGCAACAACAGATCTCCCAGCAATCAGCATCAATAGACCCTCCAGCAGCCAGCAACAATAAACGCCCCTCTCATCAGTAGATCCCTCCCAGCAACAATTGGCCCCCAGCAACGATAGATCCCCCAGCAGCCAGCATCAATTGACCCTCCAGCAGCCAACAACAATAGACCCTTCCCTCAACAGTAGATTCCTCCCATTAACAATAGATCTCCCAGCCCACAGCACCCTTTGCCATTACATACATTCAGTGCAGGAGTTGCCGAAACTGCGTTCCCCCACGTTACTGCTGAAAAAAGCCGTGTGTGTGTGTGTGTGTCCGTGTGTGTGTGTGTGTGTGTGTGTGTGTGTATATATATGACACATTTAACAGAGAACACTCATGAACAAGGCTCATACTACTTATCTGATCTTTGCATTTACAGGAGAATATCAACATCTGGTCAATTTAATTGCTGATGAACACCATTTCAAGACAACAAAATGCATACTTTCACACTGGAGTGGTGCGCTTGCAGGACGGTAAAAAAAGTCCTGCAAGCCGCATCTTTGCAGCACTATAGGAGCGGTGTATACACCGCTCCTACAGCTCCCCTGCCCATTGAAAAGAATGGGGCAGCGCCGCCAAACCGCTGGTATAGCGGTGCTTTGCGGGTGGTTTTAACCCTTTTTCAGCCGCTGGCGGGGGTTAAAACCGCCCCACTAGTGGCTGAATAGCGCCTCTAAAATGACACTATAGCGGTGCTAAAAATAGCGCCGCTTTACCGCCAGCACCTGCCCGCCCCAGTGTGAAAGTAGCCTAAAGCCTAACTTTAGGGAAAGTAAAAATGCTTTGTTGCAGTCGAGCTGCCCCCACACTCTAATGCCGTGTACACACGGGCGGACTCTCCGACCGGACTGGTCCGGCAGACAATACGACCGTGTGTGGTCTGCATCGGACTTCCGATGGACCATTTTGGGTTGGAAATCCGACGGACTTTAGATTTAGATAAATCTTTACGTCGTAACTCCGCAGGACTTAGTTCCTAACGGAAAGCCCGTTCGTCTGTATGCTGGTCCGACGGACCAGATACGACGCAAGGGCAGGGTACTGCATCTCGCGCTCGCTGCAATAGGAAAAACACATTTTCCTATTGCGACGAGCGCAAGGCAACGAAGTCCCTTAGGTCTGGTATGGATTTTAAGGGGAACCCCCTACGCCGAAAAAACAGAGTGGGGTCCCCCCAAAATCCATACCAGACCCCTATCCGAGCATGCAACCCGGCCAGTCAGGAAAGGGGGTGGGGATGAGCGAGCGCCCCCCCTCCTGAACCGTACCAGGCTGCATGCCCTCATCATGGGGTGGGTGCTTTGGGGGAGGGGGGCGCACCGGGTCCCCGCGTTGCTCGGGACCCGGTGCGTGTGCCCGGTGGCCGCAATGTCCGCCGGGCACCCGTGATTGCCCGTTAACCGGGCCGGACCGTGGATCTCTGTGTGTAAACACAGAGATCCACGTCCTGTCAGCTCAGAGGAGAGCGATCTGTGTTCCCAGAACGGAGGAACACTGATCGGTCTCCTCCCCTTGTGCGTCCCCTCCCCCTACAGTTAGAAGCATTCCCTAGGAAACACATTTAACCCCTCCCCGCCCCCTAGTGGTTAACCCCTTCACTGCCTGTCACATTTACACAGTAATCAATGCAATTTTATAGCATTGATCGCTGTATAAATGTGAATGGTCCCAAAAATGTGTCAAAAGTGTCCGATGTGTCCGCCATAATGTTGCAGTCACGAAAAAAAAAAATCGCGATCGCCGCTATTATTAGTAAAAAAAAAAGAAAAAATAATTTTTTTAAAAAAATGCCATAAATCTATCCCGTATTTTATAGACGCTATAACTTTTGCGCAAACCAATCAATATACGCTTATTGCGATTTTTTTTACCAAAAATATGTAGAAGAATATGTATCGGCCGAAACTGAGGAAAAAATTATTTATTTTTTTTTTTTAAATTGGGATATTTATTATAGCAAAAAGTAAAAAATAGTGTTTTTTTCAAAATTGTCGCTCTTCTTTTGTTTATAGCTCAAAAAATAAAAACCGCAGAGAAAGCTCTATTTGTGGGGAAAAAAGGACGTCAATTTTGTTTGGGTACAACGTCGCACGACCGCGCAATTGTCGTTTAAAGTGCGACAGCGCTGAAAACTAAAAATTGGTCAGGGAAGGAAGGGGGTGAAAAGGCCCGGTATTGAACCGGTTAAAAAATGCAAAAACGCAAATCACGGCAAAAACACACTACATGCTTTTCTGCATCTTCTCCTTTGAAGTCTATTGAACCAAAAAAGCACTGTATTGCTTTAAAAAAAATCCCTGACTCTTTCTAAAAACACAGCGGCTGAAAAAAGCATGGATGTGAACGTGTCCCATGTTAAATGAATTGTAGTGCGTTTCTGCAAAAAGCATTAAAAAACGCATTGGTATGAACCGAGCCTAAACTGGTTTCTGCAGCCTTTTCTTCGCTATGCCCCAGCAGTCACATAGCATGTAAAGTCAGCATAAGTCTGCTGTGGGTGAGAGGCATTGAGGAATAGTCCATCTCTGGAGCACAGGGGAATTAGGTAAGCAAAACTGCTTTTTCATAGACCTAAATATGTATTTAATCTTTGCAGCGTGGGTGAATTTTTCATTTCCCTGGAGTTGGACTTTAACAGCAGAAGCAACAAAGTCCTTCAAATCTTTCTCTCAGCAGCTTAGCTCACTCTTCTCACCCTTCATACTTTGACTTAGCAGCCTTCCATCCTTGTAATTTTTGGATGTAAGAACAGAGCAGAAGCTCTGCCGGGGAAGTGGAGCTGCTGACAGAACGACTTGAAGAACTTCATTGCTTCATTTAATTTACACAGAATACAAGAAAACAACATCACATATCAATAGGTAAATATTCCACCAAACATGAAAAGTAAAACAACGTTTTATTAAATATACTGTACTGTGGAACTGAAAAGAGCATAAACCAATATATTTTATTCATCATCTTCATCCTCCTCTTCTTCTTCTTCCTCCTCTGCCTCTTCAGCAGCAGCTGCAGCCTCTTCCTGTGCAGCCTTTAGAGCTTGTTCCTCCTCTACAGTGGGGTCCACTGCTTCTGTAATCTCAGGTCCACTGGGGTACTCTGCCTGGGGGGGAGGAGGTGCAGGGGGGCTGTATCCTTCAGGGCTGTATTTCACCCCCCAGCCGATGTAGATGTTTTCAAATTTCCTGAGAAGCACAAATTACTAACATTAACCAATACGGAAAGGCTTCTTCACAGTAAGAGTTGGCCAGCTCAGTAGATTGTTTAAAAAAAAAGAGCTGGATGCATTCCTAAAAGCACAAAATATAACTGGATACTAATTATTAGAAGTAATAATGCCAGAGGTAGTGGTAGTTTATTCAGGGAATATCTAATTGTCTCTTGGGAGATCAGAAAGGATTTTTTTCCCCTCACTGGGGCAAATTGGACCAGGCTTTATTGTGGTGGTGGTGGCGGGGGGGGGGGGGGGGGGTGTTGTAGTGTTGCCTTCTCTTGGAGGATCAACTGTGGGTATGGAGGTTTTCTATTTGTGTGTTTTTTTTTTTTTTTTTTATTGGTTGAACTAGTTGGACTAGTGACTTTTTTCAACCTAACTAGGTAACAATTAAAGAAGAACTCCAGGATAGTGTTAAAATCTGTACAAAGCCATACATTATGTGGCTACTTCAGCAAAACCGCTAATGTGATACTTCTTAAAAGTGAACATTTTGTATAAAAACCCATGATGTCATTTCTTACCCAGCTTCTTCTTCAATCCTCAGGCTCTCCTAGGAGGGATCTCAGAAGCCGTGACCTCACTTCCCGTTGCTGTTCGTCATTGCTCACTGAGACTACAAATCCCATCATGTCCAAGGATTTAGAGTCAGATCATTGTTCTACTCATAGGAGACTGCCCACACACACAGCTGCACACTCTTCTCCTACTTTCACATTTTGGGGATGTGACACTATATATTATCCCCACAGTATCGGGAATGGATGTCATGATATTTTCATAAACTGCAGGCGGAGACTCCTGGTCTCTCAGTGAGGTCATAGGAGGCGGGACAGACCAGAAGTCTCCCGGCCCAACACTAACTATGCAGGACAGTGGGCGGATCAGTCTGAGTCTCCCGGGTCTGCCCACTGCAGTGATGCACTTGCTTTATAATGGACTACAGGGGGAGTGTACAAGACTGGTGGCTGGGGGAAAAAAGGGCATACAGTATCAGCCACTGGTCTTGTGAACAGGATATGAGGGGGATGGAGGGCTTTTCATGTAATAAAGAATGCTGGATTTCTCACTAGAAAAAGGACTATGTACAAGAACATCAACTAATTTCTTGAAAGGTATGGAAGCACCTGTTAGGTCACCTGAGACCAGGTGACAGATGCACTCTGTAGGAGTCGGAAGTGCACCACTAGATAGTGGACCCTAGGACTGACTGCTGCGGATTGAACCCTGGGAGGTTCAGGAAGCAGGTCTACTAGATCACTAACACAGATCCCACTGGGAGCTAGAGCATAGATTCCCCAGGGTGCAGAGTCTAAGAGCCAGCAGGTGTTCACCAGAGCCTCTAGTGGTGAGGATGGACTGCGCTGCAGTCTGGCTCCAGGTCGTGGCCCCCAGGGTCTCACAGCTCACGCTCACAGTAGACTACAGGAGAAGAGGAAGGAGGCAGCAGGCTGGAACAACAAGGAAAGTAAGGGATAGCCAAATGTCAGGGCGACTAGCAGACAAGGATAAACATAACACGCCAAAGGTCAGGGTCACAAGCAGACAGGGAAAGTCAAGAACAGGCTAAAGTCAGTAACTGGACTCAGACATAGGAAACACAGCAAGTACACATGAAAGCTAACACACAATGGTTGATCAGCACTGCTGGCTTGCAGTGCACAGGTTAATATAGGGTTCCCTAATAGGGCATGGGGTGGGGCCATGCTTAGAGGAGAGGTTATATAACCAGCCAGGTGTGAGTGGTTGGCCTCTTAGTCTGAACACATGAGGAGAAGGTAAGCTGACAGAGAAAATTTACTGCATAACCATGACAGCACCTGTATTTGCATATAAAAACATTTTTTTCCTGGAGTTCTGCTTTAAGCAATTTGATTCCAATTTTTAATGAAAATTGAAATATTACAAAAAAAAGTGTAACGCCACTTTTTTTTCTGTGATCTGAGCAGTAAAACAGTGTAAGCACAATGCAGTCTTTATTACTGTAGCTGTTCATCCTTTAGATTTTCCTTCATATCACCTTTTGCCTGTTAAAATTAAAAAATACCAATTTTTATTTGGGAGTTTTTGTTTGACTGACTTTCCACTGGAGGTATTTTTAGTTGAAGGTTCCAGTATCAGATGAGTCCTTTTCTTTTTCACATTTTTGCTGGGGCTGGACCGTCCTCAGTGATGCAGAAAATATGCTGAGGAAATCAGCATAGTTGTGCTGTGAGCCTGGGGTGACATTAGGATACACTCCAAAAGGTATGCTCATGAGGTCCTGTGTTTACAGGACACAGGAAGTGGCTTCAAAGATTTTGGGTGTCATGCTGTTTGTAAGAGGAATGGTGCTGGACCACAGGGCAGTGAGTCTCAGGGAAATGCATTTGAGAGAGGAGTATTACAAGAGCTGTTTTTTCCCCTGTTTTTACAGGTGGGTTATCTATTAAGCCCAACACCAGAAATTAGAGAAAATGTATCCTTGTAGTAGGATCTTCCTGCACTGCAAGGCTTAACTACCTATTCAGTCTGGGGTTAATAAGGAGAAAGGAAAAGTTGTAATACTCACCTTATTCCATGCTCCAGCAGTGCCTCTCCAGCAGTGCGAGCGGTCACATGAAGCCACCTCTCTAAAGCGCTCCCAGCCTGGGTCACTCTCCTACCTCCTCCACGTACAATGTCGGGTTAATAGCCCCGATTGTTCGTCATAATGCTGTTGAGCCACCGGCAACCCTGAGCGCCAGAGGTAGAAGAGAACAGTGGTGCAGCCAACCAGAATGGGGGTTAAGGTAAGTAATGCAGTCTCTTTAGCTACCCCTAGACCTAACAAGCATTTAACCCTTGACAATTGTGTAAATTGCCATGCTAAAATGACCGTTTAGGCCCCTGATGATGTCACATATGACAAAACGCTTTGGGAGGAGCTAACGCACGTGACATAGCCACGCCTACTTGATCCGGTAATTTTTGTGAAGCATTGTTTGGAACCTCTATCATGCATCTTGGGATTGTTATACATACAAAGTGTGTATTGTTTTTATTCATGTTAGTAGTATTCATACTTTGAAGTGCAGTAAAACCTTTTAGATCATTTTACACTGTGGATTCTTCTATTTTGATTTTACGTGGAATTTCGTGCATTTATGGTTGCCATTGATGTTACCATTGATTGGATTCACGAGATATACTGCTGAACTCCAGCCAAACAATATAAATCTGATCTCTGCTTGATGGGATTGTCATATTTTTGCTGATCTGACTCTGTAGTGGAGTCCTCATGGTTTGGTAAGAGTCCATTGCTGAAGTTGTTAGGCTCATGTGGTGACTGTCAAAGTTGATTGAGCACTTCCTTTCTGCAAAGTGTCACTGTGATGTTTTGGAAGACCTAATCTGGACTTATTTTCACTTATATATGCACATGTTTGTTTTATATCTTATATGTTATTTTTCATTTTAATTGAGTCACCTTGTACATTATCATATTTTAGCACAGCAATTTACACATTTTTTTCAATTGATTTATATTTAACCCTTGATGCCACCACCCCTTCCCACCCCCACCGCAAGGATAGATATTGTGTAACTTCTGGATTTAGGCTCTAAATTAAATCCTGGATCTGGGATTTCAACACACTCAAATGCCTTCCTTTCTATTTTGATTGGCACTGTTTACTTACTTAATCAGGCACCAGGGCATATTTAGACATTTGAATAGGTTGTTGAATGGGTTACACATTGATCCTGGAAGAAACTGCTGTGCAGCTATCCAAAACCTGACCACTAAGGTGCGGCAGTTCAGCAAACGTTTTACCAAAACTGCTTTTCTCTCTGAAAACAAGTGTTAAGGGGATGTTGTCCCTAAGGCCCCTTTCACACTTATACGACTTCAAAGTCGCGCGATTTTACCGCGATTTGGCGGCCCCGATTTTGCCGCGATTTTACCGCGATTTGGGAGCAGTACTACTTTGCCACGTTTTTGGCATTAACAAATGAAAAACACAGTAGTTGGTATAAGGGGGAACTCCACGCCAAGTTTTAAATAAAAAAACTGGCATGGGTTCCCCCCCAGGGGCATACCAGGCCCTTAGGTCTGGTATGGATTGTAAGGGGAACCCCCTATGCCGAAAAATCGGCGTGGGGTCCCCCCCAAAATCCATACCAGACCCTTATCCGAGCATGCAGCCCGGCCGGTCAGGAATGGGGGTGGGGACGAGCGAGCGCCCCCCCCCCCCTCCTGGACCGTACCAGGCCGCATGCCCTCAACATGGGGGGTGGGTGCTTTAGGGCATGGGGGGCACCCTGCCGGCCCCCCCACCCCAAAGCACCTTGTCCCCATGTTGATGAGGACAAGGGCCTCTTCCCGACAACCCTGGCCGTTGGTTGTCGGGGTCTGCGGGCGGGGGGCTTATCGGAATCCGAGAGCCCCCTTTAATAAGGGAGCCCCCAGATCCCGGCCCCCACCCTATGTGAATGAGTATGGGGTACATGGTACCCCTACCCATTCACCTAGGGAAAAAAGCGTCAATAAAAAACACAGTACACAGGTATTTAAAATAATTTATTAGGCAGCTCCGGGATCTTCTTCCGACTTCGGGGGTCCTCTTCCGACTTCGGGGGTCTCTTCGGCGTCTCCTCCCGGTGTCCGCATCTTCTGCCGGCTCCTCCGCTTTCTTCTGCAGCTCATTTGCTAGCGGTGGTCCAGACTTCTGCCTTCTTCTTTTCTTCCAGAGATGTTGACACGACGCTCTCTCCAGCTGGAATGGTCTCTGAACGCTCCGCAGCGGACTTATATAGGCGGTGACCCCGCCCCTTATGCCGTCACAGTCCCTGGGCATGCTGGGACTGTGACGTTTTAGGAGGCGTGGTCACCGGGTGATGACCACGCCCCCTTGTGACGGCATAGTCCCAGCATGCCCCGGGACAGTGACCTCATAAGGGGGCGGGGTCACCGCCTATATAAGTCGGCTGCGGAGCGTTCAGAGACCATTCCAGCTGGAGAGAGCGTCGTGTCAACATCTCTGGAAGAAAAGAAGAAGGCAGAAGGCAGAAGTCCGGACCACCGCTAGCAATTGAGCTGCAGAAGAAAGCGGAGGAGCCGGCAGAAGATGCGGACACCGGGAGGAGACGCCGGAGAGACCCCCGAAGTCGGAAGAGGACCCCCGAAGTCGGAAGAAGATCCCGGAGCTGCCTAATAAATTATTTTAAATACCTGTGTACTGTGTTTTTTATTGACGCTTTTTTCCCTAGGTGAATGGGTAGGGGTACCATGTACCCCATACTCATTCACATAGGGTGGGGGGCCGGGATCTGGGGGCTCCCTTATTAAAGGGGGTTCCCGGATTCCGATAAGCCCCCCGCCCGCAGACCCAGACAACCAACGGCCAGGGTTGTCGGGAAGAGGCCCTTGTCCTCATCAACATGGGGACAAGGTGCTTTGGGGTGGGGGGGCCGGCAGGGTGCCCCCCATGCCCTAAAGCACCCACCCCCATGTTGAGGGCATGCGGCCTGGTACGGTCCAGGAGGGGGGGGGGGGCGCTCGCTCGTCCCCACCCCCATTCCTGACCGGCCGGGCTGCATGCTCGGATAAGGGTCTGGTATGGATTTTGGGGGGGGCCCCACGCCGATTTTTCGGCGTAGGGGGTTCCCCTTAGATCCATACCAGACCTAAGGGCCTGGTATGTCCCTGGGGGGGAACCCACGCTGGTTTTTTCATTTAAAACTTGACGCGGCGTTCCCCCTCTGGATTCATACCAGACAGCTGTCAGCACTGCCTGTCGCTCATCGGGAAAGGAAAAAAAAGTTTTCCTTTCCCGATCAGCGAGCCAGGCTTGTGCTTACAAAGTCGTACTGAAGTCGTGTCTATATTATTCAGGCACGACTTGCATGCTACTTCAGGGTTTAAACATTGAGGTCTATGGAGTACAACTCGCATAGAAGTTGGACCAAAGTAGTGCAGGGACTACTTTCAAGTCGGCACGACTTAAAGTCGTGCCAATATGAATGGTAGTCATTGAAAATCATGGAGAATGACTTGTCATACGATTTTGCAGTACAAAATCGTGGGACAAGTCGTATAAGTGTGAAAGGGGCCTAAGGGTATCTATCCTTCACACACTTGTGCCTTCCTGCCAGCACTGTACGCCTAATTACACTACAATGGATAACAGGAGAGCATATATTGTAAGCTTCGTCTCTAAATCAACAAAACAGACTTTACAGGCAATGCTGGGAATTTTATAAAGGTCGCAAGATGGGAGAACATACTTGGAGCTGGAGATGGTGTAGGCTCCCGGCCACAGATTGGATCGAAGAACTGCCAGAGCATATTGAGGGATGAGAGAAGACGAGAGTGAGGCTGTCCATGGTGGCGTCTGGTTAATTTCTGAAAAAAAAAAAAAAAAAAAATTTACCATAAAGTCCTACCATGACAATATGATTTAGTGGGAGTAGAACTATTCTGACTGCCATAGAAAATCTGTGTATAAACCTGCAAACTAATATCAGATGAGAAAGGGGGTTACAGTGGTGGGGCAGATGAGAAGATGGTTCAGCGGTGAGACAGAAGAGCATGGGATACGGCGGTAGAGCAGATGTGCAGGGTAGTACAGTAGTGGGGCAACATTGGTGGGGCAGATACTCAGGGGGTTACATTAGTGGGACAGAAGAGCAGGGTGGTACAGTGGTGGGACAGAAGAGCAGGGTGGTACAGTGGTGGGACAGATGAGCAGGGGGTTACAGTGGTGGGACAGATGAGAAGGGGGGTTACAGTGGTGGGACAGATGAGAAGGGGGGTTACAGTGGTGGGACAGATGAGCAGGGGGGTTACAGTGGTGGGACAGATGAGCAGGGGGTTACAGTGGTGGGACAGATGAGCAGGGGGTTACAGTGGTGGGGCAGATGAGCAGGGGGTTACAGTGGTGGGGCAGATGAGCAGGGGGTTACAGTGGTGGGGCAGATGAGAAAGGGGTTACGGTGGTGGGGCAGATGTGCAGGGTAGTACAGTGGTGGGGCAGATGAGCAGGGGTTTACAGTGGTGGGACAGAGGAGCAGGGGGGTTACAGTTGTGGGACAGATGAGCAGGGGGTTACAGTGGTGGGACAGAAGAGCAGGGGGTTACAGTGGTGGGACAGATGAGCAGGGGGTTACAGTGGTGGGACAGATGAGCAGGGGGTTACAGTGGTGGGGCAGATGAGCAGGGGGTTACAGTGGTGGGGCAGATGAGCAGGGGGTTACAGTGGTGGGGCAGATGAGCAGGGGGTTACAGTGGTGGGGCAGATGAGCAGGGGGTTACAGTGGTGGGGCAGATGAGCAGGGGGTTACAGTGGTGGGGCAGATGAGCAGGGGGTTACAGTGGTGGGGCAGATGTGCAGGGGGTACATTGGTGGGGCAGATGAGAAAGGGGTTACGGTGGTGGGGCAGATGTGCAGGGTAGTACAGTGGTGGGGCAGATGAGCAGGGGGGCAGAGTAGTACAGTGGTGGGGCAGATGTGCAGGGGTTTACAGTGGTGGGTCAGATGAGCAGGGGGGTAGAGTGGTGAAACAGATTTGCAGGGGTGACAGTGATCTGAGGTGTGGAGTTGCAGGAATTGGGGCTGATCTGAGGCGTGAGAGTGCAGGATGTTAATTTGTCACTACTAAAGTAGTTTACAGCATTTTTCGTGATTGAGAGTGTGAAGTTGACATTTTTTTGTTATAAATTCGGCACGCTCAATTTCTTTGAAAACATTTTTCGGCACACTGTGCTCAAAAGGTTGCCTACCCCTGCTCTAGATTGTTGTTCTGCTTTGCACAACTGGTTGTGTACAATCACATTCAATAGGAGAATGGCAAAGCTTTGCTAAACTCGTAAAGAGGCTGCCTGCATACTCAGACTTTCAAAACATCACTAAACCAAACTCTTTTTAACCTAGCCTGCTTGCAGAATCCATATAAAATGGAGTGTAACCACTAAAACAGGGCCTGTGGTTAAACTTCACCCACCTAAAATACCTTAAACTGGTTGTAAACCATTACATATACCCATTGTGCAGTGACTGGCCTCAGGTGATACACAGATGAAACAAATCCTCCTACATAAGTTGTACCTGACTATCTGCAGCCGTCTCTTCTCTGCATCTGTTCAAAGTGCTGAATTTTAAAGCTTGTCTGAGAGTTCAGAAAAAAGGGGCAGTGAGCTCAAAGCAGAGCTCTACCCAAAAATTGAAGCTCCACTTATTTGCCTCGTCCCCCCCCTCCGCTGCCACATTTGGCACCTTTTTACACTTGGGGGGGTACCTGTCAAAACCAGGAACCTGCATGCACAGTAGGGAACCGGCTGTGAAGCCTCACTGCTGGTTTACCCTACCCGAGATGGCGGCGGCGGCACCCGAGAGCTGACTGAAAAATTGGCTCAGATAAAGATACTGCTGAATTCATGGACAGATAAATGTCCTAATATTAAAAGTCAGCAGCTACAGTATTGCAGCGTCACACTCTGCAGAGCTCAGTGAGGAGAGCTCTGGGAGCTGATTGGAGGGAAGGGGCACACCCCTGCTTCACACTGCACACAGGAACAGAGCTAAGCCTGTCAGTTATCTGGAGGTCCCTCCCCTGTCACCATTTTTCTCTTGGTGTCAGGAAAACTTGTCAGATGTGACTGATGGTGATAGCGGTGGAATGAAGCAGCAGACAGAAATGGCACTTAGTCCTTTTGAGACAAGTACACACTATAGAAGAATATGTTTTGTTCATATTTCATGTCTGAGGTTTACAACCACTTTAAAGCCCAACGCCAGGAAAATTAAAAAAATAACCTTTCCAGTGGACTCCCGTGCTCTGTAAAGGTAAAATGCTTGTTTAGCCTAGGGGCAGAGGATTGGGGAGAAATACTTAGGTTATTCCTCACTCCAACAGGCTCCTTCCAGTGCTGCGAGTGGTCTCCTGCAGCTGCTCTGTAAGCTTTGACCAGCTCTGGTCGTATTACACCCTCCCCAGCTTACAATACAACGTCCCTTTATTGCACGTAATGGCACTGAGTCTCTGCCCACAGACCAGACCTTGGGCCAGAGTAGGGGAACACTGGAGGCGCTCAAAGCAGGGTTTAAGGTAAGTAAAGCTGCTTGCACAGTATCCCTTAGGCATAATTAGCATTTACCTGTGCAGCACAGGGGCCCAACTGCAAGGGTGCATTTTTTAATTTTTTTTCCTGGCGTTCGACTTTGAATTCTTCAAAATGAAAATATTAAAAACACACATCATCTACTTTATCTATATGCCAACTTTGCATCATAATATTTTCGCCAAGTCTACAGGTGCTTTTAAAGGACACAAAAGATGGGTACCAGCATCCTCAGAAAGAGGTGTGAGCAGAGGAGGGCCCACTTCAGGCTCTGGTTCTTCTTCATCCTCTTTCTCTTCCTCCTCCCCCTCTTCTTCTTCCATCTCCTCTTCTGACTTTACAGCGGTGTTATACCAGACACATCGTCCCTAGAACAAGGAAACCAGGCACGTTTGTGAGGGCATATAACCTGAAACTAGGACCAGTACCTGCATCTGAAAAGTGACTCTTTTCACCTGTGGTAATATGTGTTGGACGTGGTGAACCCAGTTAGACAAGCTCTCCACCAGTTCATTCACTGGAATGCCCTCAAATTCGGAATTCTCTTCGTATGTGTCCCTTACAGCCCCTTCTTCCTCTTCTTCTCCTTCCTCTTCCCCAAACTGATAAAAACCAAGAGGGCTGACAAGGGTTCCCGCTGAGATACGGGCAATCTGAGCACGTAGGAGGTTAGCCTCGGTTCCTGGGAATGGGGGGTAGGTGACAACTGGAGCTTCAAGGTTTCCTGTGAAGAGACGTCGGATCTGTTGATACAAAGATTAAATTGATATCAGTTGACTGAAAATTAAGTCGAAAAATGGAACCTAATCTACACTAAAAATGTTACTTAAAAACTTAATTGGTATATCACAGTAAAAGAAAGATGGGCAGGGGTTGCTCTAGTGTTTGCCAGTATTGGAAGTTTTAATGTGTTTTTGAAACGTGAATGTTAATAATGAGCATGCTCCTCCCCCATCCTATTTGGACGTCATTATGGTAGTATTAGGAGATAAGGCCCATAAAGAAGTAGGAGTGACTAATACAACTATTTTTCTGGAACAGTAATGACAGCTATACGGCTTCGACAAATGGTCTCTTCTAATAGGAATAATCAATCTATAGTCGACAACCCATATGACCCATATGCCGCACATGGGGAAGGGAATTTCAATCAATAGTTAAAGATTCTAACTTAAGATTGTAAGTTATTGCTAGCATCTCTGTTTCCACTATGTAATCTAATGAAGTGATCAAATGAAATACAATTGTATTCATGAACAAAGCATCTCAGTGCTACCAATCGATGCAAATCGATTATTTTCCTCCCTGGCCAATCAACTCAGTTTGTTCAAATCTCGCACCGCATCAGAATCGCAGGCAGTTCAAACCGCTGCGGGCGTCAATATAAAGTTAATGACACCCCCAAATCAGTTCGTAGAACGCAGTGCAAACTGTGGAATTTGATGGAATCGGACCACATGGGTCGGAACACTGATGCGATTCAATTCAGTGGTAATGTCTGCCTTTATTTTGTTAAGCACTGCGCAAACTGTTGGCGCTATATAAAACCTGTATAATAGTAATAATAATAATAATTCCAGTGTGGACCAAAAAAAGGGTCCTATACCATTTTAGTGTGAATGTGATGCGGCTTCAGCCATACAAACTGTATGGCTGAATGCGCACCACACAGACATTGCATGTAACGTGCACAGGAATGCGATATGAATCACATGCGATGTCTGCAATCCCATTAGTGTGAACCCAGACTTAGGGAGACCCTGCGAATCCAGTACGGGTTCCTGCATTGCACCTGACTCGCAGGCAGTTCACCCTGCCCTCTGTGAACCACTGCTAGTGTCAATACAAAGTTAATGACACCCCCAGATCGGTCCGCACATCTCAGTGCGAACTGTGAATTTGGACAGGAATCGGATCGCATGGGTGTGAACACCCATGCGCTCCGATTCAGGTGCGGACAAAAAAGGGTCCTGCACGAGTTTGGTCCGAATGCAATGCAAATTCAGCCATACTGTTTGTATGGCTGAATTCGCATTGCATACACATCACATGTGATTAGCACAGCAATGCGGTGTGAATCACATGCAATGTTTGGCATTGCACCAGTGTGAACTGGCCCTTGCTCTTAATCGATCAGAAAGGAAGTTATGGCTATTTTATTGTTTATGGATTCAATTTTTTTGTTCAAATCACACATTTGTCAGATAAAAAATAATCAAAGTGGTGTGTACACAATGACGTTCAGAGATCACACTGCCCTAGACGAATGTGTATGAAATATACAACTCTGATAAAGCATGAGGTAAGTCATGTCACTAGTTCTTTGCAGACTGGTCTAACTCATCTTCAACCTCCTTAGAATATTGTTGATAAGAGTTCCAAACTTCCAATACTTAAAAGTCTGACTCCAGCCAAAATTGTTTATTTTAGTTTTGGACAGAGTGGGGAATCTTCAAAATTTATCTTAGGTTGGTATTTATGCCAAGACTCCATTAGGGAGATTTTTCTCATATCTTGACACCTGTACAATAAACACTTCCCCATGCTACTAAAAAAGTTTGTTTTGGTTTCTGCCAATGTTCCTGTTGAATAGACTTCCCATACCTTCCTGTCCTGAAAGAAAATACACGGCTGGCAAATAAAAAAATTAAAAAAAGAAAGGCTGACAGGGACTATAACCCCTCAAAAACAGCATAAAATTCTTAGACTGGTGTTGGGCTTTAAAATAGAAATTTGAGGTTAATAAAAAATCAAACATACATACTCACCTCCATGCTGCAGCCTCTGTGTGACTAGGGGTGAACTCAGGCATGTTTGGCTCTTTGCCTGAACCTACCTGAGCGAGGAAGCCGCCAGGAAGCTGTCACTATACTGGGCTAATTATAAGCGGCCAATGCATTCCCTACCATACAGCCACACATATTCATGCCCCTTGTATAGTTGTGGCTGCAGTAAGGGAGATCCCCCAGCTACAGATGACTGCTCCAGTACATGTGACAACTTCTTGGCTGGCTTGCTCTGGTGGGTTCAAACTAGGATCCAAACAATCCTAAGCTTATTACTACGTGTGACATTGCAGCAGTCCTTTGCCGAGCCTAAGACAGAGAACTGAGTGATTACATGGTCACTGATCATTCAGTCTGAATTCAGTCTGCTCACACTGGAGATCAGTGACTATCAGTCACCGCTCTCCAGCACTCACAGGAGCGATAGGCTGGGGAGAGAGGGGGCATGCCTGGCTCTGGCACTCAACTGCATGCAGAAAGGTGGAGCCAACTGTCAATTAGGCAGCTAGATGGATCCCAAAAATATTGTCAGGATCCTTCACATACATTGCGTGGTTCTTCTCAGTCAGCTAACAGCCAGCAAGAGCCCGCTAGCATCTGCCTCTGGGGCACAGGAATACATTAATAAATGCACTCCTGTCAGCCAAAAGGGAATTATAGCCAAAAAAAGGTTTGGCCATACTTCTCTTTAAATAGTTGCCACGGTAACATTCATACACAAGATGGGGTTAATAAGATAAGGAGTAATGAAAAATGTCATAGCTGAGCAGCGCCTGACATTGCAGCATAGGGATAATTACAGTTTGGGAGGCACACATTGAGATGATACCTTTCTTGCTGCTGTAATCTGTGCAGGGGTTACGGGAGGCAGGCGGACCCATTCTGCACCAGGTTCTGTACACACAAAGTAAACATATTTATTTGCTCCTGTGCCATTTTCCTCACGAGGCAGCACAGGAGGGGGCCGGTATGTGGATTTTGGGGGCAAATCTTCTGCTTCTTCTTTTTCCTCCTCATCTTCTTCTTCCTCGGCCGCTTTTTCTTCTTCTTCTGCCCCTTCCTCAGCTTCATCATCTTCACCTTCTCGGAACTGCACCTCCGCCACCAAGTAGCTGCCATGAACACCAAGGATCTTGCCCCAGAATCGGCAGCGCTGGAGGGGGCGTGTGTCAGTGAGCCGTTTCAAGGCAAGCGCTATACGCACCGTCTCGTCTCGCCCTAGACTCACACCTCCTTGCTGAAGCAGGTGAGCAAGATCCAGGAGATTGGGGAGAGGAGAGTCCATCTGTCAAAGAAAAAAAAATATGGGATCTATATTTTGGAGATGGTATTTGTTGTTGCGTCATCTCAACCATAAATCTCCCCAGCAGTAAATTGAATAGCCAAATCCTAGAATATTACTGGAAAATGAACGGACCATCTTACATTAAGCTTTTATCTAACGATACATCTGTGTTTATCCATGACATGCTTAAAGTAGAAGCCTGGTCTAATCAAAGCTTAAACCTGCTCCCAGCCCTATTCTAAACCCTGTACTATCTAGCCTGTAAAGGCCCTAACCTAATCTAAGGGCGCTCCGCTCCAGTTATGTGATCTCCCCAGATGACGGCTTCAGGAGAGAGGAGAGAGCAGCAACAATGGCTGCAGTGCCTGGATGGTAATGTCATCTATGGTTTTACTATGGGGCATCCAATGTCTGCTGTCCCTCATCTCCCTTGAAGCCAGCACTGGGAGCCAATAACATGACGGTGGCTTCAGGGGAGAGGAGGGACAGCAGACATCAGATGCCCCATAGTAAAACCATAGGTGACATTACCATCCAGGCACTGCAGCCATTGTCGCTGTTCCCTCCTCTCCCCTAAGGATGAGCTCCAGTGTGTTCGCACAGACCACGTGCAGAGCCTGCCAGGAAGTCGGCACTGCGCTGCACTAATCACAGACAGTGAGACATTTCCCGATCTCTGCAGCCGCACATTGGGACAATGTCTCACTGCCTGTGATTAGCGCAGTGCCCACTTCCTGGCGGGCTCTGCATGTGGGCTGTGCGAACACGCCTGAGCTCATCCTTACTCTCCCCTGAAGCTGGCTGCTGGGAAGATCACATGACTGGACCAGAGCGCCCTTAAATTAGGTAACTATACACATCTTTCCTTTACAAGTTGATTAGTATAGGACTTATGCCCCGTACACAAGGTCGGATTTTCCGATGGAAAATGTCCGATCGGAGCGTGCTGTCGGAAATTCCGACCGTGTGTGGGCTCCATCGGACATTTTCCATCGGATTTTCCGACACACAAAGTTTGAGAGCAGGATATAAAATTTTCCGACAACAAAATCCGTTGTCGGAAATTCCGATCGTGTGTAAACAAATCCGATGGACAAAGTGCCACGCATGCTCAGAATAAATAAAGAGATGAAAGCTATTGGCCACTGCCCCGTTTATAGTCCCGACGTACGTGTTTTACGTCACCGCGTTCAGAACGATCGGATTTTCCGACAACTTTGTGTGACCGTGTGTATGCAAGACAAGTTTGAGCCAACATCCGTCGGAAAAAATCCTAGGATTTTGTTGTCGGAATGTCCGAACAAAGTCCGACCGTGTGTACGGGGCATTAGAATGGGGATGGGAGCAGGTTTAAGCTTAGATAGGTTTAGATTGGACTTCTACCTTAACCACTTTTCCATCAGAGCCATTTTTTCTGAGATTGCACATGTTAAAATGCACATTTTAGGCATTATGATTAGTTAAATCCCCAAACTGTATATATTTTATGAAAGCATAGACACTGGAGAATAAAATGGTGTAAGTTGCAATTTTTATGTGCCACGTGATATTAGAGCACGTTTATCAAATGCAAATGTTCAGTAAAAAATACATTAAAGTTAATTATAGTGCACACAAACACAATATATTACCAAATGTGTTTGTAAAAGACAAAATATGAGATTCCAATGAGTTAATACTAATCCAAGCCTTAAAATTGTAATGTAATGTAATATCACACTGTAATTACAGATTTTCTTTACTGAGACATTAGGGTCCACATACCCACCTGTCGGCAGGCTGTGGAAGTGATCGGGTGGCTTAACAGGGGACCAAATCACTTGCACGTGAAAACCCATTGCCTGCTCTACATGTGTAAACATCCTCCCGCTGCTGTAGCAGATGGGAATGCGTTTTAAATCCCTGTCTATCAATCAGCATTTAAAAACAGCGCTGGTAGACAAGTGGATAAAATGTATCTCTAGGCAAAATCTTTCTCTTTGTTTTTTTGGATAGAGTGTCAGATTGCCCCTCTGTCAGGTTTTTATTGCTGTCCAGGTCCCCATTGGGGAGATTCACCCTCTATTTATACTAGGGACCATTATAACAGAGAAAGGAAGTAAACTAAAACCCAACATTTTAGAGTTGTCCCCAGAACATGTGGTGGGCTGAAATCTTCCAACAGGTCCACCTGTTCTGGGAACACCTATCTAGGGGGAATTCTCCTCACTTTGGGAATTTTCTCTAACTTCCTGTTGTTTTTGGCACAGAAAATAAAGAGAAATCTCCCCAATGATGCACTGACAACTAAAAATATTAGGGGAGGTGTTTTCATCTTTCCATACGATATCCAAAACTAATTTAAAAAAAAACAGCTTTTGCTATACGTATTCTTTCAGGGGTCACCACTGCTATTTGCACGTGATTTTGTAAGAAAATCGCACTGCTCAGATGTTTTCAGAAATACCATACCCACTATTCCCAATGCCCTAGCGTGCAAACAATGTAGCAAACCAGAATCAAAAATTTGAGCAAAAAATGGCTTTAAAATGGCCTTAAAGGGTAACTCTAGTTTCCTCACCCCTTAAGGCCCTTTCACATAGGCGAGCCAATCAGGTCTTCCTGTCAGTTTTTCGGTTGGACCTGATTGGAAGGTCCATGCATTACTGTGGACGGACTATGGACAGACTTGTGTCTGTTTACACCTGCCTAACTCAGAGTCTGATCTAGCCCGCTAAAAAAAAATGCGACCTCTTCCATTTGGGTGGACCAGATCGGAGGCAGCCAGGTGTAAACGGACAGCAGAGTCCGTTTACTCCCAGACACCGGTAGATCAGAGCAGGCTCTGTCCGTGTCCGCTCTGCATAAACTAAGTGGACAGGGACCTGTCATCTGCTCTGCTCTGATCAGCAGACAGATCCCCTGTTGATTGGAACAAAAGGCGCCCATGTGAAAGGTCCCTTAGGCTAGTGTCAGACAGGCATTTCTGCCTCTAGAGACAAATCACCATAAGCAGGTTTATTAACCACTTCCCGCCCGCCCTATGGCGGATTGACGTCCGGGAAGTGGTTGTGTTATCCTGACTGGGCGTCATATGACGTCCTTCAGGATAACATGCCGCAGCGCGCCCCCGGGGGCGCGCATCGCGGCGATCGGTGGAGCGGTGTGTCAGTCTGACACACCGCTACACTGATCTTGGTAAAAAGCCTCCGGCGGAGGCTCTTTACCACGTGATCAGCCGTGTCCAATCACGGCTGATCACGCTGTCAATAGGAAGAGCCGTTGATCGGCTCTTCCTCACTCGCGTCTGACAGACGCAAGTAGAGGAGAGCCGATCGGCGGCTCTCCTGGCAGGGGGGGTCTGCGCTGATTGTTTATCAGCGCAGCCCCCCCGCAGATCACCACACTGGACCACCAGGGATCACCACTAAGACCACCAGGGAGAGGGGCAACATGTGGATGGCCAGGTATGTACTCCATGGCCATCCACATGTGCCCAGTATGCCAAATCTGTGCCAATCAGTGCCCACAAATGGGCACTGATTGGCACAATTATGTTGCAGTGATGCCCAGCAATGCCACCCTTAGGGGCATCACTGCAAACAAGTAATGCCACCAGTGCCACCCATCAGTGTCCATTCATGCCACCTGTCAGTGCCCATCCATGCCCATTAGTGCCCATCTATCAGTGCCCATCCGTGCCCATCTGTGCCAACTATCAGTGCCACCCATAAGTAACCATCAATGCCACCTACAAGTGCCCATCAATGCCACCTATGAGTGCCCATCAGTGCCGCCTATTAGTGCCCATCCGTGCCACCTATGAGTGCCCATCAGTGCCGCATACCAGTGCCACCTATCAGTGCCCATCAGTGCCACCTATCAGTGCCCATCAGTGCCGCCTATCAGTGCCCATCATCAGTGCCCATCAGTGCCACCTCATCGGTGCCACCTCATCGGTGCCCATCAGTGCCGCCATATCAGTGCCCGTCAGTGCAGCCATATCAGTGCCCGTCATTGAAGAAAAAAACGTACTTATTTACAAAAAGTTTTAACAGAAACAAAGAAAAACTTGTTTTTTTTCAAAATTTTCGGTCTTTTTTTATTTGTTGCGCAAAAAATAAAAACCGCAAGGGTGATCAAATACCACCAAAAGAAAGCTCTATTTGTGGGAACAAAATGATAAAAAATTTGTTTGGGTACAGTGTAGCATGACCGCGCAATTGTCATTCAAATTGCGACAGCGCTAAAAGGTGAAAATTGGGCTGGGCGGGAAGGTGTCTAAGTGCCTGGTATTGAAGTGGTTAAAGAGGCTATCTATGAGTCCCTAGGGCAGTGGTTCTCAACTCCAGTCCTCAGGGCCCACTAACAGGCCAGATTTTAAGTATTACCTTGGGGAGTTGCAGACTAGAATACTGCAATCACTGAGCAGCAAGTGATATCACCTGTGATGTATTTCAGCTATCTTGCAAACCTGGCCTGTTAGTGGGTCCTGAGGACTGGAGTTGAGAACCACTGCCCTAGGGAATCATTCCCTCTATAGCCAGATGCAGACAACGGCATACAATGCACATGGTTGCAGTGCTGCAACCTCTTAGGAGATAAAACAGGCACCCAGGAGGCGACATATCACCTCCGAGCTGCCTGTCAAATGTCACTGAAAGGCAATCACACCCTATCTGCATTTGAAGCATATGTAAGTGTACATGTTTGTGTGTTTAATGCAACCTGCAGCACACAACTGTGTACAGCCATCTCTTCTAATGAATCTAATGAATCTCAATGGGTGGCGATATGCAACAGGTCCTGGTTATGTCATTATGCAGGCGCTGCATGCTGTACAGCCCTTGTACAATCGTGTGCATGAAGCCTTACATACTTCGTCAATATCTAACTATAGTACAGGAATGTTTACATTCATGTTTGTGAACTTTATTGGCGACTATTAAACTTAAAGTGATTATGTTGACTTGGTTTGAATCTTATTTGCTCACCATCTCTCCATCTCCCTCAGCCTCCTCTCCTTCTCCACCTCCATGGGTGAAGAGCGCACGGTGGGATTCTGCCTTAATGTAAGTGTGTGGGTCATCTTTCTGGGTGCGTAGTGTGTCAAGTCCTTTGTTCAGCCTGGACCAGTGCAGTTCTGTGCTCAGCTGTTCCAGGATCTCCAGTGGATTAGGTGGGCGCTCTGCTAGGATCCGGGATAGGAGAGCAGAGATATGATCATACCTGTGATCATTAGGAAAAGACAAACATGTTAATAGAATACAGTACACAGGCTTCCTTCACCAACTATCACTGGGCCTTATGTACATTAACTGGATGACAGAACAGTTCCTGCATTGTCCACACCAAACAATCATTGTCCAGCTGGACAATTGATCGGGGTCAGCCGTGTCATCAGCCCGCAGGGTCCATACTGCAGGCAGCCGTGCCTACCACGAGATTCTGTGCTTGATACAATTTATCAGTCTGTAAATGTGATCCCTTTTAAATAAATAAAAAAGATAAGGCCCTCCTTTTCCTTTCCACTTCTATCTGTGACCCAGGAGCCTTTGACCATCCAGAGTTCCATATAGATGGTCATGCAGATCGATGTCTCTCAGCTGAGAGCAGTGTAAATGCCCATTGACCTTTGAGGTCTGGTAAGCGGGCATTTATTCTTGTACACGTTGGCGATGCATGCAGCACTTTGAAGGTTTTGGAACAGCATCTGTTTGGCACTCAATATCATTTAGGACTGTTTGATTGATAATAAACCCTTATTGAGTTCTATTTGGGGCTCGCTTTGGACATTTATTCACAATTTTAATTACAATATTTTTTCACCCATGTTATTATACATTGTGTTAACAATTGACTGATGGTGGGTCACATCACTCACAATACAAAGTATAAGTAACAGCTGTGCACGTTTAATAGCACTCACATTCATGTTTTTTCAGGGTGTTTCGGGTGCAGCAGTTTCCTCAACTTACTGGCTAGCACAATCCTTTCACACGTTTTTAGCAATCATTGTCCAGCTGTCATACTCTGAGTTTTGGCTGAGCAACAAAAGGACACATCTGACTGGTTGTAACAAAAACTTCCTTCCATAGATTTGATTTGTAAAGGGTGACAAGTGCTTGAAATCTGCATTAACATGTTTGCCAAAGTTTATCAATAGCTGGATTTAGGGCTCATTCACACCTTATGGGCATAAAACTGATGGAAAAAAACACAGATTTGGCTTGCATAGAATTTTTTGGGCTTGTTCACACTATGTGCAGAGATGTGTGCTTTTCTAAAATAGCTCTATGCAAGGGCACAAAGAAAACAATGGTTTTCTTTGTGCCCTTGCAGAAACAGGTGCAAAAAAAATCACGTCTCTGCACAAGGTGTCAACAAGGCCTTACTATATATAAGATATATAGATATATAAGATATAAGAAAAAAACTGCACCACTTGGCAGTAGGAGTCTCCTCTTCTCCGTAACTGCATCAAACATCGTAACCATCCCATTCCGGAACCTAAAAGCATTGGTCAAATGGTTTAGTAACATGCTTTCTCCTTTCCTTTATCACCAACTCAGAATTTGGAATTCAGATTTCGGAATTTGGAGTTCGGGGACTTGGCAGTACGAGTCTCCTCCTTTCCCTAACTGCATCAGACTTTGTAACCATCCAATTCTGGAACCTAAAAGCAGAATAAAATTCTTCTCTGCAGTGGCGGCCCATCTATTAGGGGCTCTGCCCCCTCTCTCTACACCACCCCCCTTATATACCTACCATGCATAGCATGAATCTATCCACAGCCACCCCTATTCATGCGTCTGGCCCCTTTCAGGGCACGGGAATGTTTGACTATTCTTCCAGAAGCACATTTGTGAGGTAAGACTGGTGGGATGCCATTAAAGTTCATGTGGGTGTAAGACCCCTTTCACACTTAGGAGGTTTTCAGGAATTTTAGCGCTAGAAATAGCCTCTAAATAACGCCTGAAAACCGCCTCCCATTCATTTAAGTGTAACTTTGTAACATCCTGCACTTGCGGGATGTTAGAAAAAGTCCTGTAAGCAGCATCTTTGGGGCAGTTTGGGAGCATTATATACAGCGTTTCCAAAACGCCGTGCCCTGAATAGCGCTTCGGAATCTTCACAACACAGGTGTTTTTAACCCCTTCTTCGGTCGCTAGCGGGGGGGACAAAAGCGCCCCACTAGCAGCCGAAAAGCGCCACTTAAACGACTGGTGCTTTAGAGCTAACCCAGCCGTGGCTCAGTGTGAAAGGGGTCTAAAGGCAAGCGCCCCAATACTTTTGGTAATATAGTGTATATTCCCTGTAATGCCCCGTTCACACCGCCGTCATGCATTTTTCGCGCTTTTCTTGCTTTGTTTTGCGTGTGACAGCATACGGCAGCGCACTCCTATGATTGGGGTGCCCTACATGCAGCAAACATGCTGAAGCAAGCTCCAGGACCTTTTCCGGTGTTGAGCTTTGTGTATTTGCTCGCTACATGTGGGCCGCCATGAACTTTACCCCTGTTTTCCACACACTTGTGTCCATGTTTGTTCCTGGAATGCACAGTTGAGAATGGGGCCTAAATATTTTATAATCTTCAGATTCAGCCTGTATTACACCGGGATTGTCTTTGGATCGGGTGTTTATGGTTCTAATAATGATCACACACACAGTGCAATGCTGTGACTGATTCTTTGTCCCCCTTCATACTCACAGGCTGACCCCATTCGGGCCGGCTTGCTGTAGGTAAGCTTTGGCGTTGTGGATCTGCAGCTCCCGGGGATCCGGAGTCATCTCAGCCACACTCTCCGACATTTCTCACCGCACCGTCTGAGCACACTTCCCCTCTGCGTCTCCCGCTGCTAGGCAACCACGCCGTTCCCCCATTGCTAGGAGACCGAGCGACGCTTCCACGTCACGTGTCTACATCCCCACACACGGTGCATGCTGGGAGTTCTACATTTTTCACCCCGCTTAGCGTAAACTAGGTTGATAAGATAAACAGGCGGAGCCTTCCGGTGTATCGATTATATCCACACGGGGGGTGCCAGATTATCGTTACATTACAACGAATCTAACGTAACAGCGGCAGTATCCACTGCTGTCGTCAGGTGGCGCTGCTTCATCAACTTGTTTCTCAGTGTCACCTGCAGTATTATAAGCTGACAGCAGGTGGCGCTGGTGTCTTCGATTATCTGTAACCTGTAGTGAGGAAGCTGAGGGCAGATTGCTGATCTTTCCTTTTCAAAGTACCAGTTCCCTGGCTGTCATGCCAATCTAATGGCTTCAGCACTTTTTTCAAGAGCCCAGTTACTCCACTGCAAATAATATAATATAATGTGCCCTGATAAGCAGTTAACCTCTTCATGCCCAAGCCTATTTCTGACATAGGCTTTGGTGGCACTTTTCGGCTGCTAACGGGGCGCTTTTAACCCCCGTTAACAGCCAAAAAGGGTTAAATGCGCTGCTGCAGCGGCACTTTGCCGGTTCTTCGGCGGCGCTGCCCATTGATTTCAATGGGCAGGGGCGCAGTAGGAGCAGTGTAAACACCGCTCCTACAGCGCCTCAAAGATGCAGCTTGCGGGACTTTTTTTTACTGTCCTGCCAGAACACCGCTCCTGTTTGAAAGCCCTCAGGCATTCACACTGAGAGGAGAGGCTCTTTACAGGCGCTATTTTTAGCACTATAGCGCCTGTAAAGTGTGAAAGTAGCTTATAAAAAGTCCTGCAAGCAGCATCTTTGCAGTGCTTTAGGAGCTACACTGCTCCTAAAGCACCCCTATCCATTGAAATCAATGGGCAGCGCCGCCAAAGCGCCGCGGGTGTGGGTGCTTTTAACCCTTTATTCATCCGCTAGCGTGGTTAAAAGTGCCTCGCTAGCGGCCGAAAAGCAGTGCTAAAACAACGGTAAATCGCCGCTAAAAATAGCACTGCTTTACCGCTAACGCCCCCAATGCCCCAGTGTGAAAGTGCTCTAAGGGAGCAAGGGAGGAGGTGGAATCCTTATGGGAAGAGATACAAAGGGAGGAAACTAAGGGGAAAGTAATACTGGGAGTATGCTATAGGCTCCCTAACCAGAGGGTGGAGGGGGCGACGGACCTCCTATCACAATTTGGATTAGTGGCAAGGGTGGGAAGTGTTATCATAATGGGGGACTTTAATTATCCAGACATAGACTGGGTTGAAGGAACCGCACATTCAGCTAAGGCGCGCCAGTTTAAAAATGTCTTGTAAATGCACCAACTAGAAACAAAGTGTTACTAGATCTACTGATTACCAGCATTACAGACATGATCACGGATGTGGAAATACAGGGCAATTTAGGAAACAGCGATCACAGGTCAATTGGCTTCAGTATAAATCACAATAATAGGAAACTTAAGGGGAATACAAAGACACTGAATTTGCAATGCCAAGCTGCTGCAAGTAAGGCAACTAAAACAAAAAGGATAACTTTCCTGCTCTACAAGACTCTGGTCCGGCCGCACCTGGAGTATGCTGTCCAGTTCTGGGCACCAGTCCTCAGGAAGGAAGTGCTGGAACTGGAGAGAGTCCAGAGAGGGGCAATAAAACTAATAAAGGGTCTGGAGGATATTAGTTATGAGGAAAGGTTACGAGCACTGAACTTATTCCCTCTGTAGAAGAGACGATTGAGAGGGGATATGATTTCAATATACAAATACTGTACTGGTGACCCCACAATAGGGATAAAACTTTTCAGCGTAAGGAAATTTAACAAGACACTAAAATTAGAAGAAAAGAGGTTTAACTTTAAACTGCGTAGAGGGTTCTTTACTGTAATGCCGCGTACACACGGTCGGACTTTCCGACGAAAAATGTGTGATCAGAGCTTGTTATCGGAAATTCCGACCGTGTGTGGGCTCCGTCGGACTTTTTCTATTGGAATTTCTGACAACAAAGTCCGTTTGCGTAAATTCCGATCGTGTGTAAACAATTCCAACACACAAAGTGCCACGCATGCTCAGAATCAAGCAGAAGAGCCACACTGGCTATTGAACTTCATTTTTCTCAGCTCGACGTACGTGTAGCCCCCACCTGTTTGGGTGAGTGCCACAATAGAGAGTTAGGTGTTATAATAGGCCAAAATTGCCAGAATTTCACCCTGCATTGTAATCTGGTGGGGTTTGATTGGCTTGGGAGTATATTAGAGTAGAGGAGGGTGTGACCCCCTGCACTCTGCTTGGACAGTTCCCTTTGTTTTCTGGGGTTTGGCCTGGAAGATGGGAGGAATACAAGTAGGAGTGACAGGTAGCTTCTGGAAGACGCCTCTGGACCAATCATTAATTTGTTGGGACAGAAGCGGGACTTCTATATAAGGCCGGGTCACATGTTTCCTGGGGTGGTTGGTTGGTCAGTTGGTTGTCTGGTGGAGGATGTAGGATCCAAGAGGTTTTTTCGTGGGTGCTCTCCCCTTCAGGGGAGAGGGATATGCTCCCTGGTGTGGTTCTGTATGGGAAGAGAAGAGATCCAGGAGTGAGGATGTAGCCACTGGTACAGCGCTGGTGCTCTGCGTAAGGAGAGGGAAAGCAAGTTATGTGGATGGAGGAGAAACTGAAGTACATTCTTCTTAACCGTTGCCAATACTGACATACAAGGATTGGGAGAGGATTTTCTATGTGCGACATGGATCATCACTCGGAAACACAAGTGAGTGTAACCCAGGGGGAAACAGCACCTCTGAGAGACTTTATAGGGGTTAGTGTGCGGGTTCAGGAGAACAGAGCTGGGCCCTAGAGGAACTAATGCCTTGGAGGAATCCGAAAGTCACCTCCTGAATGTTATTCAGAGTATCATTCATGGAGTTAGAATCAAAAGTACTGTAAAGTCAGGAAGTGGTGGCGAACAGGAAGAAGGAAAGATGCATTGCACTATGAGCCCCTTCACACCGAGCCGCCCATAGCGTTGGCGGTAAAATGCCGCTATTTTTAGCAGCGTTTTACAGTCGGATTAGTGGCGCATTTCGGACGCTAGCGGGGCGCTTTTACCCCCCGCTAGCAGCCGAGAAAGGGTTAAAACCACCCGCAATGCGCTGCAATAGCGGCGTTTTGCCAGCGGTATCACAGCGCTGCCCCATTGATTTTAATGGGGAGCAGCGGTGGAGGAGTGGAAAACACACCGCTCCAAAGAAGCTGCTGACAGGACTTTTCCTGACATCCTGCCAGCGCAGCGCTCCGGTGTGAAAGCCCTCGGGCTTTCACACTGGAGACAATGCTGCAGCTGTTTGAGGGCGGATTGCAGGCGCTATTTTTAACGCTATAGCGCTTGCAAAACGTCCTCGGTGTGAAAGGGGTCTAAGAGAACTTATGTAAGATGGAAGTTTACTAATAGGGGCTTCTTACAATCTGGATGTAATGTTGTAATGTTTAGCATTCAACCGCACTGGAAGTCATTCAGAGTGACTTTCCAGTACAGTACAGCATTTCATATGGAAACCGCAATAAAGTTGTACATAGTTTACTTTCAATGACTGTCTGCGTGTTCTATTTGGTTGGGAAAAAGGGGTAATAAAACAAGCTCCAGGGTAGAACGAACCTTCAGCCGCTCCGACGGGAGTAGGGCGCTACATACATCACCGCGTTCTTCACATTCGGAATTTCTGACCAACTTTGTGAAATCGTGTGTATGCAAGACAAGTTTAAGCCAACATCTGTCGGAAAAAAATCCGATGGATTTTGTTGTCGGAATGTGCAATTGTGTGTACAGGGCATAAGAGCGGCAAGGATGTGGAATTCCCTTCCACAGGCGGTGGTCTCAGCGGGCAGCATCGATAATTTTAAAAAACTATTAGATAAGCACCTGAACGACCACAACATACAGGGATATATAATGTAATACTGACATAAAATCACACACATAGGTTGGACTTGATGGACTTTTGTCTTTTTTCAACCTCACCTACTATGTAACTATGTAAATGGAGCTGAAATGCATGTACTAGCTCACCACAAAAATGCACTGGCATTTTAGCACACCAACATCCACTTGTACAATGTGCCGCACTGCATTGAAGAAAATGGTGCAGGTATGTTTACCAATGCATTGGCACCCCTATTAAAAATGAATTGACTGCCTTAAAACAGCTCACCTCAACTTGTGAGTGAATCATAAGAGTTACAGAAAAATAATATTATAAGGAATAAAAAGGATAAGCCTCTAAGCCTGCATGTTAGCCTTTGTGGCTTTTAGGGTCCTTTCACACTGGTGTCGGCAGGGGATCTCTCCGCTGATCCCCGCTGAGCAGGCGGATAACAGGTCCGTGTCCGCTCTACTTTCCTCAATGGGCTGTTGGATGGAAACGGACCGTCTGTCTGTTTCCATCTGAATGTCATCCAAACCGATCTTCCAGGCGGATGGGGAATGGATCCCCATTCACCTGTTTTTAGTGCACAGGATCAGATCAGATGTCACCAGATGCCAATGGACACATGTCTGATGACATCTGCCGCACCATAGAAAGCAATGGATGGTCCGATCCAGGCTGATCAGTTTTTGGATGTCAGTTTTTTTTAAACACGCCCCGTCCCGACGAGCACACGTGAGGTATCACCGCAATCGGTAGAGTGAGAGCAATAATTCTAGTCCCAAACCTCCTCTGTAAAACATGCAACCTGTAGAATTTTTTAAACGTCGCCTATGGGGATTTTTAAGGGTAAAAGTTTGTCACCATTCCACGAGCGGGCGACATGTCGGGTATCAATTTATCTTTCACAATATAAAACAAAATTGGGCTAACTTTACTGTTGTCTTATTTTTTAATCCAAAAAAAGTGCACTTGTAAGACCACTGCGCAAATACGGTGTGACAGAAAGTATTGCAACGACCGCCATTTTATTCTCTAGGGTTAGGGTTAGAAAAAAAAAAGTATAATGTTTGGGGTTTCTATGTAATTTTCTAGCAAAAAAAAAAATGTTTTTAACTTGAAAACAACAAATCTCAGAAAGGGACTCGGTCCTTAAGTGGTTAAAGAGGAAGTAAACTTCCTCTGCAAACTTTTGCCTATGGGTAAGCCTATAATAAGGTTGTTTATATGGATTATCCCTGCGCTACCTTGGAAACAGCGGTGTGTACGGACAGCTGCAAGCACAGAGTGGGATCAAACAAAGCCCATGAATAGTGCAAAACAAAAGTGGGAAGTGCTGCGCTAATCCAGTGTGATATGTTTGTGTAACAGTGTTTATTTAAGAAAATTAAATCAACAAATGAAAAAATGGGGTGTACAGGTGCTATGTCTGTGTGCACAGTATCCTGTATTTATACACTAAATCTGAGTGAAAAAAACCCAATCCTATATGCTGTTGAACCTGTAGAAGGGATGCAAAAGTGCTCTGTGTGTAGGGAACCAATGCGAATAGTTCTCATACACATCTAATAACTTGTGCAAATAAACCCTTAAAGTGCTGTCGTGCCTGTGCAAAAAGGGGTATTAGAATAGAAAAGTGAAAAAAGGTATGCGGGTACTGTGTTTGTATGCACAGTATCCTGTGAAGAAAGTATATAGATATATAACACAATTCCTTATGAAATGGAGTG
The DNA here is from genome assembly GCA_037952925.1 of Lithobates clamitans. Taxonomy (NCBI): domain Eukaryota; kingdom Metazoa; phylum Chordata; class Amphibia; order Anura; family Ranidae; genus Lithobates; species Lithobates clamitans. The sequence goes on from JBBGZY010000051.1 coordinate 304,726, forward strand.
TACGGGTGCTACGTCTGTGTGCACAGTATCCTGTATATACACTAAATCTGAGTGGAAAGAACAGAAGACAAAAAACAAATCCTATATTACGTTGAACCTATGAAAAGGATGCGACAGTGCACTGTGTGTGGGGAACCAATGCAAATGGTTCTCATACACACCTAATAACTTGTGCAAATACACTCTTAAAGTGCTGTCGTGCCTGTGCAAGGAGAAAATACCGGATGAAAGCGGGAAAAAAAAAAAAGGTATGCGGGTACTGTGTTTGTATGCACAGTATCCTGTGGAAAAAGTATATAAATATATAACACGATTCTTTATGTCAGATTTTTTCTCTATAAGGGTTGTGACAGCACAGTAGGTTTGTTTTGCACCTACTGTGCTGTCACAACCCTTATAGAGAAAAAATCTGACATAAAGAATCGTGTTATATATTTATAAACTTTTTCCACAGGATACTGTGCATACAAACACAGTACCCGCATACCTTTTTTCACTTTTCTATTCTAATACCCCTTTTTGCACAGGCACGACAGCACTTTAAGGGTTTATTTGCACAAGTTATTAGATGTGTATGAGAACTATTCGCATTGGTTCCCCACACACAGAGCACTTTTGCATCCCTTCTACAGGTTCAACAGCATATAGGATTGGGTTTTTTTCACTCAGATTTAGTGTATAAATACAGGATACTGTGCACACAGACATAGCACCTGTACACCCCATTTTTTCATTTGTTGATTTAATTTTCTTAAATAAACACTGTTACACAAACATATCACACTGGATTAGCGCAGCACTTTCCACTTTTGTTTTAAGCCTATAATAAGGCTTACCTACAGGTATTGAAAATATCTCCTAAACCTGTACAGTTTAGGAGATATTTCCAGTGCAGGCAACCAGTGACATCACTTGTGCATGCGCTCTGAAGGAACGGCTCACGTGTGCCGTCTCATTCTGAGCCCGTGTCGTAAACGGCGGCTCCCACACGCATGCGCGGGAGTGATGTCATTGCGGCTCTGGCCAATCACAGCGCCAGAGCCTGTGAACCTGGAAGAAGCTCCGGGAAAGGTGTCGGCCGTGACAGCGGTGTGTGTGTGGGGCCCGCTGCAACAGATTTGTTTTAAGGCAAGTATTTCATAATGAGCTAGTATGCAATGCATACTAGCTCATCATACCTTTGTCTTGCAGGTTTTTTTTGGGGGTGGGGGGGATATTTTCAGAGGTTTACAACCTTGTTAATGGTGGAATTTCATGTAGTACTTTTAGAATAAGAAAAAAAAAAACACTTAAATCTTCAGAACACATAAAGAGCTATATTATATACCATTAATTGACCTTAGGCATGGGAGGGAAGCTTGTGGCTTTGTTTGGCTGTGGATTCCTGATGAATGTTTGTGTCACTTTGAAGTCTTTGATGACAGGGATATTAAGGCTTTACAATGCCAATACTACACAAACAGAAGCTTCTCCCAAGTCATCCGCAAGTCATCAAAGTCAAAACTGTAGAAGGACATTTGTATATAATGAAGTTGACAGGGAGAAGGTACGGTACAGAATCAAGTTTAGAGGATGCTTCCTACACAAAGCTTTTTGATGGTCGTTGCATGTCTTCTTCCTCTACCGCTGCCATGAGAAGGTTCTTCCAAAAGAAGTAAGTAATATTATGATATTCTAAAGCCTAGTGACATCAGGTAACATGACGTTTGCTCAAACATCCAATGTGTTGCAGTAGGGGTTTCTGGTCTTTCATTTTTTTCTGCATGATTCAACATTTGTAGCAAATCTCACTTTATCCCACAACCCTGCATTTAAAAAAAAAAATCTTCCAGGGTTGCAGTCTTATTATATTTACCAGGATTTTTTTTTTTAACTTTCTTTTTAATTTGTATTAAACTTAATATATTTTAAAATAACAAAAAATGCAAATTAACAAGTATTATGAACGTTTTTTCCACAAGCACACAAATACAGCTAGTGCCTTTACTCATTTACTATCCTTTATGATGGAAGTTTCACAGGGACCCATTTATTATTAAATTATACTATTATTATGGTTATTAATATAATATATTATGGTATATTTTCTATTTTACTCTCTTTTAATTTTCACCCTTGCACCTATTTGTAAAATTTCGACAACATAAGCTTTGCCCCAATTGCTATCCTTTATGGTGGAAGTTTCACAGTACACAGTACTCGACACAGTACTCGCAGGGAACATTCTTGGTCCCACGACTGGCTGCATCGCCGGAAAAGACATGTCCACACTCTGATCTTCTCAGCACGATCACGAGGCCTCTCTTCTTCTCTGGCGCCAAACACATACACACGTCCCACGCGGTATCAAGTAGGGTAGACTCCTCCCACTTCTTCTTCTGATCACGTTTTACTGGCGCCCGCCACCTACGCACTCAGAAATAAAGTCTTGCAACTTTTAACCTCTTCTTCTCCTGAAAAAATGACAAAGTCTAGCTCTCACCGTAAACTCCCGGTGAAACACTTTTCTAGGTTGCGAGAATTGATGGTTAACAAATCCCGGACGGCGCCCCCACATGTAGCAATAACTCTCGGTGGAGCTGCTGGTTTAAAGCGGGCTGTTACCTTCACTCTCGACACCTCTGTTTCACCGGCACCGGGTCTAGGGTTCCGTTGAGTTTACCTCTGGGCAATGCAAGCACCGAACACTCGAGTATATTTTTCCAATGCTTTAATGAACAAATAAAGGAAGTAGCAGGAAAGAGGCAGAAGGAAAGCTGCAGGGAAGCTCAAATACCTTTCAGTAGTATTCTTCAGAACATTCTTTGGAATTGAACACTTGTAGTTGAATAGTCTACCCCTTTTTGTAGGATCTATTCTTTGCCCGCCTGGATAGACATCTCTCACTTGCCTAGCAGCCAGTACGTAGCACGAACAAAAGTCTCTGCCACAGACTTGTTTGGAATAAAACCCGTACGATCCTCTGCCACAGAATGTATTGGTTTGTGATGAATGTCATACACAGTACTTGAACCTTTAAGCTAACCCGGCAGTACTATGCAGTAAGACTACTTCCTGATACGTCCTCTAACCAAGTCACCAGGCCCCTCTCCAGACCAGCACTCTGGATGATCCTTCCATGACGGGTCCTCCCCTGGGATCTTCTCGGTTGTCCAGCTTCTTCACTCAGGATAGACAGCTCAGGACCATTCCTCTGCTGCTGTGGTAGGCCCCAGACAGGCAGCTATGTGGGCCTCCAGAACAGAGGACCACGAGGTGATAATCCTAACACATACCTGTCTGCCAGAAGGGCCAGAAGGTGGCTGAAAACGAACCCCAAAATATGGCGTCTGTACCATAAATACCCTCTCCCAGAATGCAACTCGGAGGACCACCTCCACCGAGTTGTCCCCGGGACAGAGGAGCACTCATACGCTTCAACACGTTGCTTTTCCAACACTGGCCCATGGTGACTACGACACCCACCGGCACAATGTGGAACCACATGCAACTCAGCCAAGCTGGAACAGAGGCAAATCTGACTTCCTCTAACAAGCGACCCACTAAATTTACCTATCAGCGGTAGATTAAAAATCTACCAGCGCTGCATATATTTTACCCTTATTTATATTCACATATCATCAGGTTTCTCTATTCAGTGTAAGTGGGGATGAATAAAAATAAAGAAATAAAGAAATAAAAACGGAAAACTATTTTTCCAGCAACCCCACAGCACTCATTCATGAACTTTTTGTGAACCACATTCTGGTAAACTATAGGATTATTTTCTGGTTGGAGAAATTCCAGCAGTTATTTGGTTTGTCAACTTATGCCGGCCATACACGGTTCGAATTTCGTAAGAATTTTCTTTCGAAAATCGTATGAAAGAATTTTCGTATGAATTTCGCACCATTAGTGGGCTGCAACAACAACCGATTTTCGTGCGGCAATCAAATTTGAGGAATCGGACATGTTGGAAATTTTTAGAAAAACGAACGATTTTCTAATCAATGATGGGAGAATCGTGCGAGAAATGTAATCAGAAAAGAAAATTTACGGAGAGAAAAGAAGATTCCTGGCCAAGAAAATTCTTTTCTGTAGCAACATGCGGTGAAATTGAAGGCTTGGTCGGCCGAATTTCGAAAATCAATGGTGGCACCATCGGATCACATAAAAACGAACTTTCTGATTTTGAAAGAAAATTCGTTTGAAATTCGACCGTGTATGGCCTGCTTAAGGGATTCCTTAGGAAAAGATGATAAGAAAAAATGGTTATATAATTTAAAAAATGAGGAAGGTACAGCAGTAGGTAGAATTGCTGTTATAGCATAGCCTTTCCAACTCAGTATGCACACAGTCAGAAAGACAATAGACTATCCTCTGATTTTCTTACACATATTACTCAGCTCACACTCTAGCCTCCCTGGCGGTATGAATATTTCAGATTTTTGAAGCTGAAAGCGGTACTATTATTTTGCACAGAAATTTGGCGTTTTATATTATAGGCCTGTAATTCTTAGGAATAATTCACTTAAATCTGTCCAAACAAGAGTCTAGTCTAGTAGACATCCCGGGTATGATAAAGTTTGAAAAACGAAATCAAAAATTATAATATAATAAATAACTATAAATAATTAAAACAAATAATAATAAAATAATAATCAAAATTATTCAATAATGTAATCAAATCAAAAACACTGCAATTTGCTCAGTTGCAGAATTGTCGCTTTTGTTACTTTTAGTGTTTGATGATGGATTTCCCCACAAATCACTATCGCTCAATTCTGCGAGTGATTCTAATTTATTATCGCTGTTTTCTAGCTGGTCTGAAATCACTTTTGATGTAAAGGGACAGTTTTGGTTGCTATGGACAATCTCCAGTTTCCAGGCAGAAAGAACAGTTTTTATAATATAAAACTGCATTCAGGACACTGGACAGACCACTAGGGACAAAGGGGAGGTGTAATTATTTGATACAGTACTGTAATCTGTAAGATTACAGTATACTGTATTTGTACTGTGTGTTTTAACTTTTTGAATTTGGCGCCGAATTCTGTCCCCATGCGTCCCAGTGCTCGCAGGGAACGGAGCTCGACACTGTGAATCGAGCGAGACACGGCGGCTTGCCGATCACAGCGGGGAGACATCGCAGGATCCAGGGAATAAGGTAAGTAACATCTACAAGGATACTGCGATGCGATCCCGAGTCTGGCTCGGGGATACCGCTTTTGGTATTGAAAATCCACCCCGAGCCAGACTCGGGAATACCGCCAGGGGGGCTAGTGGCCACCTAACAATATATGCAAAATAACACACATGATTTATGTTTTAACAGACAAATAAGTGCTACAATATAATTACAAATGTAATATTCAACAATTTTATATATAAACACATTTCCAAAAAAAAGTCAATATAGTAGTAGTATGCTTTTCAGAAACAACACTACTGAATCTAATGCCTCCTTTGTTTATTTCTTTTCAGAATAAACTCAGCAATGAAACCATTTTGTAATCAGAACTTGATCATCATAGTCCCAGTTCTTTTCTTTGTGATCTTCTTTACCTGGTCATGGCAAAGAGCAGGATTCTCCATGGTCTTTGAATGTAAACAAAAAGACATTATGCGCACAACAGCAGATACACTTCCAAATGACTCCCCAATCTCAGTCCACAATAAAGAGAAAGACCTCCTTATTCTTGTTTGGGTTTGGCCTTTTGGGGAAACGTTTCCGTTAAATACTTGTTTAAGTGTTTATGGCATCTCTGGCTGCAAACTAACCGCGGACCGAAGCCTCTACAACACAGCCGATGCTGTGGTCATACACCATGTAGATATCATGTATGAAAAAAATTTGCCTTGGGATCCAAGGCCTCATCACCAGCGCTGGGTTTGGTTCAACATGGAACCCCCTTTAATCATTAAAAATCTCCATTTCTTAGACAATAAGTTCAATATGACCATGACATTCCGCCAGGACTCTGATGTCTATAGACCTTATGGCCGCATTGAAGCTTTGAGAGAGCCTCAAAGTTTTACTATCCCAGCAAAGTCTAAATTGGTCGCTTGGGTGGTCAGTAAATGGTATCCAGGCGTACGGCGTAATGAGTATTATGATGAGCTGAAAATGTACATTCCAATTGACGTTTATGGAAAGAACCACATGGAGTTATCTTGGGATGATTTTTATACAACCATCTCTCAGTACAAGTTTTACCTGGCCTTTGAAAACTCCATTTATAAGGATTATATAACTGAGAAGCTGTGGTCAAATGCTTTCGACTCTTGGGCTGTACCTGTCGTGTTAGGGACAACTAGGAAAAACTATGAGAGATTCCTTCCTGGGGAAGCTTTTATTCATGTTGATGATTTTCCAAGTGCAAAGGATCTAGCAGATTACCTTTTTCAGTTGGACAACGATGATGAAAGATACAAGAATTATTTCAACTGGAGGTCATTTTATCGAGTAAGAAGGGAAACTGGGTGGGACAATCACTATTGCAAAGCATGTAGGGCATTACGGCAAGCTCCAGATTACCAAATCATTCCTAGTTTGGAAAAGTGGTTCTTAGAGGGCACTAATGTGTATGAAAAATAACCAGAGAAAATTAAGATAGATAAGGTATTTAAGCAGACTCTGTCATGGGGAAAACCTCCAAAACTACTGCATGTATAAACTGCAGGCCCAACCAAATGGTGGACCATTTGGATAGGCAAAGTTCCAACACAGCTGGGTACTGTCAGAGCTTGCTACTAAGTCTTGACACCCACATTTCTATTGGCACACCACTATCATGGGCACTTCGCTGGTCAATAGGATTGTATGAGAGGAAGGAAAGCTTGGACAAGATTTGCACTTAAAAAAAACAATGAAGCTTTGCTTGTCAGAACTTCCTGGCATTAAGCCATCATAAAAGGGTTTGGGAGACTGCTGAAGGGTATTTGTAGACACCCTATGTGCCTGTGTTTTATACCTACTGCAGCTTTTACATTCCCAGATGACAGAGTCTATTTAAGTTTGTTACCTTTGTTTCTGTGGAACTTAACCTAGTTTGTAAAATTAGGATGTTGCATTATAGCAAACACTAAAGTTTTGCTATAACTAACAACTGCACCTTTCATGTTCTCTGCTGTTATAAATCATTTAATGAAATCCAATAGTTACACAGATATATCACATTTGGTGTTCTTGTCTGCCTCCATTGTAAAGATTTCCTAGACATTTTTTGTCTATTACACAGATAACAAATAGAGTAGGAAGTGGTGATAAATATTCACAATGGGTACACAGAAAACTATAAAAACATAGATGTCAGGAAGGGTCTAGAACTGTTGATTGCTTTTGTTTTCCTAGTTGAGGGAATCTCCTAAATTCCTGTCCAGGTGGTGGGTGTCATAAAGTACAGGAAATCAAAGGAATATTTTTAAAGTATGAATTCAGCTTCGGGGAAAATTAAATAATTAACATTATTTTTGCAAAAAAAATAAAAAATGAACAGATCGTGGGTGCAATCCCAGGCTCCTGCAGATACATCCTCTAGCTTTCTTGCCCATAGCTCCATATAGTCTTTCTGTTTGAAAGCTGGCGGAAGTGTCAGTGGACAAAGAGGAGGCTCATCAGCACCCTTGCAGTTCATTGGGAATTATTATATGTCTACCGTGGTGGAAGACGGGACTTGTAGTTTCTTCATGTGAATGAATAACATAGCTATGCAGGCAAAGCCCGCACAGCCGCGCCAGTTTTGAATGTGAAAATGCATGCGGGGTGAGGAAACACTGTTACAGGGTGGGGGGGATCAAGGGGTGTGGGTGCTGGAGCAGGATACATTTTACACCCTAAATACAGGTGTAATGTGTAACATACTCCAAAAGCGAGCTTAGCCCAAAAACACAACAATAAAACCCAACAGAGGATCTAAACTTTCTTCATTTCATTTAAAATAAAAAGCAATTCTGAAGGCTTGAAATTGGTTTACTTTTAAATTAAATAAATCAAAGTTAAACCATCCTCTTTAGAGGTTGTCATTGGCAACATGCTAAAGATAATGTCATAATACAGTATGCCACATTATATGTCAAATCATATATCGCTGATCAAACTTACAGGAGAGTCTGGCATTTATTAAATGCTTGTCAACAACTGACATTTATTTCTTTGGATATCTGTTGCATTTAGATCATAACTGGTTTTCCTGTTCTTTTTGAAGTGTGTTGAAACTTAAAGAGTTTAAAAAAAATATTTGGGATAATGTTTGAAGCTGAGGTGTAGTCTGCGTATATTTTATCTTCTCCGGTCCCCCCCTAATTAAAATGCTAATTAAACTTTTAACTAAAACCTTTCTGTTTTCATTACATAACATATTTTAGCAGCAGTAATGTCACCACCGTGTCTCTGCTTATTCAGAATATACTTACATCACCTATTCAGGCTATACTTGTAACTTCTTAAAAAGTTGGTGAATGGCAGCAGGGGGGTGATCTATGTTCGACAAGAAAATGATTAGAAAAATGTATGAACGCTCTTGCAATTGTAGTTCCCTACACATAGTTTCCAGTAGGGGCAGTATAGGATAAGTAATTGATATTATCTTCTCAGAAATCAATCTTCATGTAACCTTTAACTTTAGACTTAAGAGAAAACTATAAAATATCTAAAGCTGACACTTACAGTGGGGACAGAAAGTATTCAGACCCTTATAAATTTTTCACTCTTTGTTATATTGCAGCCATTTGCTAAGTTCATTTTTTTTTCCTCATTAATGTACACACAGCACCCCATATTGACAGAAAAACACACAATTGTTGACATTTTTGCAGATTTATTAAAAAAGAAAAACTGAAATATCACATGGTCCTAAGTATTCAGACCCTTTGCTGTTACAAAAACATAAGAGAAAGAGTTCTCAAAAAGAGGGTCAGCAAGGAACACTAATATTGATACAAATCAGCTTTATTGATTACCAAATAGTATACCAATTTAAATACAGAAAAAAGTGAAAAAAACCAGCAATAGTGACTGACGGTTAACACAAACCAATTAAAATGGGACAACGTTGTCACAAGGGGTGATTAAAAACATGTGGGAGCCGCGGCTTCACATCCACTCATACACATCATACATATCTCTAAATAATGAATAAGGTATAATGAGCTAAATGATATAATTCAGATAAAGTATAGCTGCCCTATTAAGGTACCAGATATATGTAGCGGTTGGCAAAAACCTATTGTTGAAAGTCCTGTGTGGTGGGGGCAGGTCATATATCAATAGCAAAAATGTGGGTGGATGGACAATCTGGCAATTGATGAGGTATATAATATTTCAATTTAGATAGATCGATCTGCTGAGGAATAAGCAATGCCCAGTTAGTGCACACGCATTGTATGTATAACAGCTGTTTGGATGGCAAATCAAATCATATCCCGGTTCCAGCAAGTAGATATAAATTGTGCAGTTCAAGCAGCAAAATATATGTCCATGAAGACAGGTATAGGAGGTGCAAACAATACTGACATACTTTTGTAAAGACGCTGAATGAAATGGAAGGATCTCACCAGCCTCAGTAGCTCTGTCGTCAGGTTTGCAATAAGTCCTCAGTCCGCAGTTCCTGAGTCTTTACATGGATAGGTGCCGCTGTCATAAGCGGATAGGTGCCAAGATGAAGGAACCGTTTGATGATAAAGCCGCCGTAAGGCAGGTGTCTCAGTATGAAGAGATGTTGATGAGGGAGACAGACATCAGCTGTTGAGTTGTGCAGGAATAGGCCGGATCGAATAGTGCGGGTCGAGTTGTCAGGTCGAATTGCCAGATCGAATAGCGCGCGGCTCCCAATGACGTGCTGACGTCACACCGCTGACGCGTTTCACCAGCCAATGGACGCTGGTTTCCTCAGAGCTCTGAGGAAACCAGCGTCCATTGGCTGGTGAAACGCGTCAGCGGTGTGACGTCAGCACGTCATTGGGAGCCGCGCGCTATTCGATCTGGCAATTCGACCTGACAACTCGACCCGCACTATTCGATCCGGCCTATTCCTGCACAACTCAACAGCTGATGTCTGTCTCCCTCATCAACATCTCTTCATACTGAGACACCTGCCTTACGGCGGCTTTATCATCAAACGGTTCCTTCATCTTGGCACCTATCCGCTTATGACAGCGGCACCTATCCATGTAAAGACTCAGGAACTGCGGACTGAGGACTTATTGCAAACCTGACGACAGAGCTACTGAGGCTGGTGAGATCCTTCCATTTCATTCAGCGTCTTTACAAAAGTATGTCAGTATTGTTTGCACCTCCTATACCTGTCTTCATGGACATATATTTTGCTGCTTGAACTGCACAATTTATATCTACTTGCTGGAACCGGGATATGATTTGATTTGCCATCCAAACAGCTGTTATACATACAATGCGTGTGCACTAACTGGGCATTGCTTATTCCTCAGCAGATCGATCTATCTAAATTGAAATATTATATACCTCATCAATTGCCAGATTGTCCATCCACCCACATTTTTGCTATTGATATATGACCTGCCCCCACCACACAGGACTTTCAACAATAGGTTTTTGCCAACCGCTACATATATCTGGTACCTTAATAGGGCAGCTATACTTTATCTGAATTATATCATTTAGCTCATTATACCTTATTCATTATTTAGAGATATGTATGATGTGTATGAGTGGATGTGAAGCCGCGGCTCCCACATGTTTTTAATCACCCCTTGTGACAACGTTGTCCCATTTTAATTGGTTTGTGTTAACCGTCAGTCACTATTGCTGGTTTTTTTCACTTTTTTCTGTATTTAAATTGGTATACTATTTGGTAATCAATAAAGCTGATTTGTATCAATATTAGTGTTCCTTGCTGACCCTCTTTTTGAGAACTCTTTCTCTTATGTTTTTGTTATATGATTCATAGGGCACCTTGGAACTGCATGCAGACTTTTGCTTGCATGAATTTTTGATACTTATCTGTTAAACAACCATCTATATAATTAACCTATCGGTTGATCCAGGCAATAATCCCCTATTTTTTCCTTTGCTGTTACACTCATATATTTAACTCATATATATATATATATTTAAGGTGTTGTCCATTTCTTCCGATCATCCTTAAAATGGTTCTGCACCTTAATTTGAGTCCAGCTGTGTTTGATTATACTGATTGGACTTGATTAGGAAAGCCACACACATATAAGACCTTACAGCTCACAGTGCATGTCAGTGCATGTCAGAGCAAATGAGAATCATGAGGTTAAAGGAACTGCCTGAAGAGCTCAGAGACAGAATTGTGGCAAGGCACAGATCTGGCCAAGGTTACAAAAAATACTGGAACTTAAGGTTCCTAAGAGCACAGTGGCCTCCATAATCCTTAAATGGAAGATGTTTGGGACGACCAGAACCCTTCTTAGAGCTGGCTGTCTGGCCAAACTGAGCTATCGGGGGAGAAGAGCCTTGGTGAGAGAGGTAAAGAAGAATCCAAAGATCACTGTGGCTGAGCTCCAGAGATGCAGTCGGGAGATGGGAGAAAGCTGTAGAAAGTCAACCATCACTGCAGCCCTCCACCAGTCGGGGCTTTATGGCAGAGTGGCCCGACGGAAGCCTCTCCTCAGTGCAAGACACATGAAAGCCCGCATGGAATTTGCTAAAAAAACACCTGAAGGACTCCAAGATAGTGAGAAATAAGATTCTCTGGTCTGATGAGACCAAGATAGAACTTTTTGGCCTTAATTCTTAGCGGTATGTGTGGAGAAAACCAGGCACTGCTCATCACCTGTCCAATACAGTCCCAACAGTGAAGCATGGTGGTGGCAGCATCATGCTGTGGAGGTGTTTTTCAGCTGCAGGGATGGGACGACTGGTTGCAATAGAGGGAAAGATGAATGCGGCCAAGTACAGGGATATCCTGGACGAAAACCTTCTCCAGAGTGCTCAGGACCTCAGACTGGGCCAAAGGTTTACCTTCCAACAAGACATTGCCCCAAAGCACACAGCTAAAATATCGAAGGAGTGGCTTCACAACAACTCCGTGACTGTTCTTGAATGGCCCAGCCAGAGCCCTGACTTAAACCCAATTGAGCATCTCTGGAGAGACCTAAAAATGGCTGTCCACCAACATTTACCATCCAACCTGACAGAACTGGAGAGGATCTGCAAGGAGGAATGGCAGAGGATCCCCAAATCCAGGTGTGAAAAACTTGTTGCATCTCTCCCAAAAAGACTAATGGCTGTATTAGATCAAAAGGGTGCTTCTACTAAATACTGAGCAAAGAGTCTGAATACTTAGGACCATGGGATATTTCAGTTTTTCTTTTTTAATAAATCTGCAAACATGTCAACAATTCTGTGTTTTTCTGTCAATATGGGGTGCTGTGTGTACATTAATGAGGAAAAAATGAACTTAAATGATTTTAGCAAATAGCTGCAATATAACAAAGAGTGAAAAATTTAAGGGGGTCTGAATACTTTCCGTCCCTACTGTATGTGTCAACTTTCCTAGACATTCTGGCTCCTCTTGAAAGATATGTGTTTGAGAAAATATACCCCACACAATTAATGCCGCGTACACACGAGCGGACTTTACGGCGGACTTTGCCCGGCGGACTGGATTTCGTCGGACAATTCGATGTGTGTGGGCTCCAGCGGACTTTGTTTTCTCAAAAGTTGGACGGAATTAGATTTGAAACTTGTTTAAAATTTATCCGTTGAAATCGAGTCCGGTCGAAAAGTCCGCCGTCTGTATGCTAGTTCGACGGACAAAAAGCCACGCTAGGGCAGCTATTGGCTACTGGCTATGAACTTCCTTGTCTTAGTCCGGTCGTACGTCATCACGTACGAATTCGACGGACTTTGGTGGATTGTGTGTAGGCAAGTCCGTTCGTTCACAAAGTCCGTCGGAAAGTACGTCGAAAAGTCCGCCGGGCAAAGTCCGCCGTAAAGTCCGCTCGTGTGTACGCGGCATTACTCGTGTTCTATATACCTTGAAAGTGAAGTCATGATTCTGACTAGAAACATAACAGCTATTCATGTATATTCTCATTAATAGAACTCCTAAACATACCAACTCATATACAGTATTAGAATCATATACCTCTCGTATACTAATATTTCCATGATTAATATTCAACAATAGAGAATGAGTACATATATGAGTATTATAAAAAAAATATTATAACAAAAATGCACAAACCAAAATATGTGACATTGTTCAATTACGGTAATTATGCATATAACTACTCCAATATAATGAACTTATATATTTGGCATATAGCTAATATAACTACTATGCAGTACATAATAAAATATTCGTTTGTGAATAAGGCCTATTTTGTCCCTCAATCCTGGAAACAAAAATCAGTTCTGTGAGCTCAGGGTTCCCTTATCTTGTTTATTTTACTAAGTGTTCAGATCTTTAATTTATGATCTAAGCTGATATGCAAGGAGCCTAAGAGTCTCGTGTGAGAGTTTCAAAGACAATGAACTTAATGTAACCTCCTAAAAAAAAAAAAAATCAAAGCAAAATGGCTTCTGTCATGTTCACAAAATATATATATAAAAAAATACATAATGCAAAGGCCTTAGGAATTCTTTTTAACCCCAATAGTTCTGACATCTCCATAATCCCTCATGCAACATGTGCAAGAGGGATCATCTCGTACCCCCATTCCTACCAGTCTAACCGGTGTATAATGAACTTGTAGAAGCAAATACAGCGGAGACAGCTTCTGAGCCACACTCAGTGAGCATTGGGGAACTGCTGCAAGGGCCTCCTCCCATTGCTCCTCCTCAAAAGCCCCAACATCACACTCCCATCTAGATATTGCCCTCATGTTACCCATGCAGAGAACCTTATTGAGCAGCATGGAGTAGCTGCAAGAGATGAACCCTTTATAGGAGGTCACCTCTGACATATAATAAAAAAAAGGGGTAGGACTCTGTACCCATATCTCAGCATCTCTTTGGGCCCTAATCGCATGCTGAAACTGAAGGTAGTAAAATAACATGGACAAGGGGAGTCTGAACTCAGCCTGGAGGGCACAGAGGGAACGCAGCTTACCATCTCTAAATATGTGTTTCAAGTGAGTAATCCCATATATAGCCCATTTCTGACCATATTGTAACTTTCCCAATTCCCGATTCCCAATTATTATCCCAGATGGGGCTAAACCTAGTAAGCAACCTGTTGTAGTGTGCAGACTTTAAACCAGACTTTTTGCACAAAGTTATAGGTGGGAAATAGTTTAAGAATCGTTTCTGCTCCGCTGCCGAGGAGACAACCTGACATAATGCCTCCTGGGCAGATAACCATGACGCTCTACGTTCATCTGTAGGATTAGACACTAATTCCGCCTCCAGATCATGCACCAATTTTTCAATCCCCTCCCTCCCATACCCTGTGCATTTGTGGCCTGCTTAATGGCTTGAATCACCCCTATAAACAATCCCCTAGGAAGGCCTTGAACACCTCCTAAACCACTCCCACATCTGGATACCCTGCATGTATGTGCCAAAAAGAGGCTATTTTAGTTGCTACCTACCTGAGCCTGTGATGGAATTAAATTCAGCCAAAAGGCATTCAGCTTCCAAGGGGCTCTAGAAGAAGTGGAGGGCTGACGAACCTCCAGGGATACAACCAACGGGGAGTGATCAGATATCCCACGAACGGCATATTTAACCATGGAGATAAATCGGTCGACTGTAACCAAGCAAAGACACAAATCTATATGTGATCATGTCAATAAGATTAAGTAAAGCACGAGAATTGTCGTTCACTCGGTATTTTCCCCTCCAGGGATCAATCCAACCCACCTCTCCAACTATTTTTTTCAGAGCTGTGCGGTGCAGGGCTCTTCCCCCAGTGGGGGGAGGGTGTTTGTCTAAGGAGGGGTCCAGGTAACAGTTGAAGTCCCCCAGGATATACAGAGGTACATTCGGATGACCCAACTGGAACTCCAGTACCACCCTCAGTACCTGGTGGATGGAGGCGGAATGTAAACAAAGGCAAGTATACATTTCAATGTGAATATATGGCAAAATAAAAAAACATAACTGCCTTCATCATCTATAACATTCTCCAATTCCTGGTAATCTAGAACACATGAAATACATATCATTATACACAGGGCTGGAGTCCTGTGGCAACGCGTGGGAACGACGTTCCTGCCCTTTTTTCACAGCAGGAACGTTGTTCTCGTTAGCAGCCACATCCTGCAGGACTGCGAGCTGTGGCAGGCAGTGTGGGAAGAGAGGGCGTCCATGCCAATGGGGGTCCGTCTGCCCCGGGTGCCACACATTGGGGGGGGTCATCCCAGTGCGACTGTCCTCCCCTTCCTCGGTCCTCCTCCTCCAGCCACCCCTGTAACAAGGTCCCGCCTCCTAGAGTTCAGTGATAGGCAGAACAATGCCGGTGTCACTGATGTGTATTATAGGAGGCTGGACCTTGTTACAGCGGCCGCTGGAGGAGGAGGACAGAGGGAGGGGAGGACAAGCGCGCTGGGATGACACCCCCCTCCCCAATGTGTGGCACCCGGGGCAGACTGACCCCCTTTGGCACTGGTAAGGCTGCATTGATGGGGACACTGATCAGGCTGCATTCATGGGGACACTGATCAGACTGCATCTATGGGAGTACTGATCAGGCTGCACTGATGGGGACACTGATCAGGCTGCATTGATAGGGACACTGATCAGGCTACATTGATGGGAGTACTGATCAGGCTGCACTGATGGGGACACTGATCAGGCTGCATTGATGGGGACACTGATCAGGCTGCATTGCTGGGGACACTAATCAGGCTGCACCGATGGGGGCACAGATCAGGCTGCACTGATGGGGACACTTATCAGGCTGCACTGATGGGGGTACTGATCAGGCTGCACTGATGGGGACACTGATCAGGCTGCACTGATGGGGACACTGATCAGGCTGCACTGGTGGGGTCACTGATCAGGCTGCATTGCTGGGCACCGGTGAGGCTGCATTGCTGGGCACTGATCAGGCTGCATTGCTGGGCACTGATGAGGCTGCATTGCTGGGCACCGGTGAGGCTGCATTGCTGGGCACTGATCAGGCTGCATTGCTGGGCACTGGTGAGGCTGCATTGCTGAGCACTGGTGAGGCTGCATTGCTGGAGACTGGTGAGGCTGCATTGCTGGAGACTGGTGAGGCTGCATTGCTGGACACTGGTAAGGCTGCATTGCTGGGGACTGGTAAGGCCGCATTGCTGGGCACTGATCAGGCGGCATTGCTGGGCACTGGTATGGCCGCATTGCTGGGCACTGGTGAGGCCACATTGCTGGGCACTGGTAAGGCTGCATTGATGGACACTGGTAAAGCTGCATTTAATGGGCATAGCTAAGGCTGCATTTAATGGGCACTGAGAAGTGAGCAGCCCGAGGCCTGGGCCCCACTTTGCACAATCAACACAGGCGGCCTGAGGACATTGTGTGTGTATACATTGTGTATATATATATATATATATATATATATATATACAGTATCTCACAAAAGTGAGTACACCTCTCACATTTTTGTAAATATTTTATTATATCTTTTATGTGACAACATTGAAGAAATGACACTTTGCTACATTGTAAAGTAGCGAGTGTACAGCTTGTATTACAGTGTAAATTTGCTGTCCCCTCAAAATATCTCAGCACCCCGCCATTAATGTCTAAACCGCTGGCAACAAAAGTGAGTACACCCTTAAGTGAAAATGTCCAAATTGGGCCCAAAACGTTAATATTTTGTGTGGCCACCATTATTTTCCAGCACTGCCTTAACCCACTTGGGCATGGAGTTCACCAGAGCTTCACAGGTTGCCACTGGAGTCCTCTTCCACTCCTCCATGACGACATCATGGAGTTGGTGGATGTTAGAGACCTTGCTCTCCTCCACCTTGCGTTTGAGGATGCCCCACAGATGCTCAATAGGGTTTAGGTCTGAAGACATGCTTGGCCAGTCCATCACCTTTACCCTCAGCTTCTTTAGAAAGGCAGTGGTCGTCTTGGAGGTGTGTTTGGGGTCATTATCATGTTGGAATACTGCCCTGCGGTCCAGTCTCCGAAGGGAGGGGATCATGCTCTGCTTCCGTATCTCACAGTACATGTTAGCATCCATGATTCCCTCAATGAACTGTAGCTCCCCAGTGCTGGCAGCACTCATGCAGCCCCAGACCATGGCACTCTCACCACCATGCTTGACTGTAGGCAAGACATACTTGTCTTTGTACTCCTCACCTGGTTGCCACCACACATGCTTGACGCCTACTGAACCAAATAGGTTTATCTTGGTCTCATCAGACCACAGGACATGGTTCCAGTAATCCATGTCCTTAGTCTGCTTGTCTTCAGCAAACTGTTTGCGGGCTTTCTTGTGCATTATCTTTAGAAGAGGCTTTCTTCTGGGATGACAGCCATGCAGATCAATTTGATGCAGTGTGCAGTGTATGGTCTGAGCACTGACCCCCCACCCCTTCAACCTCTGCAGAAATGCTGGTAGCACTCATAAGTCTTTTTCCCGAAGACAACTTCTGGATATGACGCTGAGCACGTGCACTCGGCTTCTTTGGTCGACCATGGTGAGGCCTGTTCTGTGTGGAACCTGTCTTGTTAAACCACTGTATGGTCTTGGCCACCGTGCTGCAGCTCAGTTTCAGGGTCTTGGCAATCTTCTTATAGCCTAGGCCAGTGATGGCGAACCTTGGCACCCCAGATGTTTTGGAATCTCCCATACATTTCCCATAATGCTCATGCCCTCTGCAGTGTAGTTGAGTATCAGAGAGAGAGAGTTTTTGGTACCTTTGGCACCTAGAGTGCCAACTATTTACTATTTGCCCAAGGTACATAAGAATCCAGTAAAACCCCCAGGGCCGGCCTATCGTGAGTGGGATAGATTCTGTCACCTCACGCATAGGCCGGTACATTGATTTTTATCTACAGCCCTTGGTGAGGCGCATGCCCTCTTATTTGAAGGACACGGGGGCTACCATACGCCTCCTCAAGAGTTTGGAGTTGCAGGGGGACCACATCATTGCCACCGCTGATGTGGCTTCCTTGTATACTTGTATACCTCAAGATAAGGGATTGGAGGCCGTCCGTTACTTCTTAGAAAAGGAGCCGAGGATTGCCCCGTTTCAATGTTCCTTTATTATAGAATTATTGGAGTTTGCTACCAAGAGAAGTTACTTTTGGTTTGATCAGCAGTACTACCTCCAATTATGCGGCGTTGCTATGGGCGCTAAATTTGCCCCTAGCCTCGCCAATTTATTTATGGCCAAGTGGGAGGAGGATGTCGTCTATACCAATAGGAACCCTTCCCTCATCCTGTGGGCCCGGTATATTGACGACATCCTCCTCCTATGGAGGGGTAGCGCTGAAACACTCGATTCATTTTTTCAACATTTGAATAATAATGATCAGGGTATTTCCTTGTCTTATACTGCCAGTAATCACAAGGTCAATTTTTTAGACCTAGAAATTGAATTATGCAATGACAGATTCCGGTTTAAGACACACTTTAAAGCAACAGACCGGAACAGCTTTATACCTCCAGATAGCTGCCACCACCAGTCTTGGCTTGATTTAGTGCCACGCAGCCAATTCCTCAGATTGCGCAGGAATTGCTCAGACACTGATTCCTTTAGGGTGCAATCTGCACTTTTGAAGGCCAAGTTTATTGATAAAGACTATGATCCTCAGCTGGTTGATCGTGAGTTTCAACATGCTCTTGAAACCAATAGAGAATCATTATTGGAAGAGAGACCTAAGAGAGAACAAAGTGACATCTTTAGGTGGTCTCTATTAACGTCTTTCTCCAATCAACATAAACACATCAAAGCCATTCTGTCCAAACATTGGGACATCCTTAAGAATGACCGAGTTTTAGGTACTCAAAGTCATCTTCAAGGGAGCCCCCACCCTACAGAGCAAAATTGCTCCAAACATCATTAATCCCCCTATACGCCAATCTTTCTTTCATGAGATGGAAGGATTTTACTCATGCAAAAAATGCATTGTTTGCCAACATAATTCTGGCATTGGGAGGAAAACTACATCATTTACATCATCAGCTACCCACAAAAAATATTCGATCAAACAATTCTGCACGTGCACTACTAGTCACATAGTGTACCTAATTACATGCCATTGTGGGAAACAATATGTGGGCCGCACTATCCGGTCCTTCGCCATAAGAGTAGCAGAACATATCGCGCTTATTAAAAGTGGGGATACCAAACACACTGTCCCCCGACACTATAAGTTATACCACAACCGTGTCATTGAGGGGACACGTTTTGTGGTTATTGATCGATATGTTCCTCCCTGGAGGGGGGGCGCCATGACAAGGGGTGTTTCTCGCCTAGAGACCTTCTGGATCCATGAGCTCCGTACACTCTTCCCTTTGGGTATTAATGTGGAATTAGATGTCAATGCCTTTATTAATAAGGCTTGACTTTTTTGACTTTTTTGGCTTTGGTTGTGTCTCCATCTATTGATATATGTGTTTAAATCAATAAGGTAGCTGGACGTCCCCTCGTCCCAGTTGTGTCTCTCTCTCCATTTTATGTCATTTTTCATTTCTATTCATTTTTTCTTTTTCACCCCCCTTTTTTCCTTAATTGTATTCATATAGTTTAAACGTATACACACGTATTTGTCCCATGCATCTGTACATGAGCTTTACTTTATGTACACATTTGGTGCATTTCTAACACACATTACCTATGTGAGTTCGTTCATGATTATGTCCATTTAACACGAATATTTTTTACATTATATATGAATACTTACCTCTCCTATATTTAAATATCACTTCAATTAACAGTCACAACACTAGTCACACTTTCGAGTGACATGTTAACTTTATTTGTCATTCTGGTCACATGGCTAGCGTTATATGTGTTGCACTTTATTTGTCTTTTTTGTTTATATTTTTTCCCCATCTGGGGTCACTTATGTACGTCTGTGCCGCTAGTTGCACGTTCGGGTTTGTGTGTCTTGGGTGTGTCTAACCCTCGGCTTCTGCCCGCCTCCGTATAGTGATCTTCCCCTTACGTGTTCACACGGCATGTCATTTTTCCTGGCTGCACGATATTGCTTTTACCCTCACAGCCTGGGTTCCGCCCCTTCACTGTCAGTATTGAGACGCTTTTGTCTCACAGCCGTGGTCCCGCCCCGCCATAGGCGTCATTGTGACGTTCTATCCTTGTATGGCGCCATATGCGCAAGCGCCGTATCCACTATTACACTTAGATGCGCGCGCACATCATCGCGCTCTATACATCTCCCACCACGCCCGATTCAACACTATTCATCTCTCCACATATTACACTCTTCGGGCATTATTATTTTCTGTATATTTACCTACAATGTGTGTACATCCATTAATAGGTCTAGTTCCTTGGTTTTTATGATTATGTCTCCTTCCCCCACTTCCGGTTTCTATTAATGTGAGGCGTGGAACGCAGGCCGGTCGGCCATTTTGCCGCGAAACCGGAAGTGATGGTTTTGTAGTCGTACAGGTGATTTTCATGTATTTTGAGTGGTCCTCTATATATATGTTTGTGGCTACAGTGGGGGTAACCCCCCAGACGACGTCTATGAAGACCCACTGTCGCCACTTTTATCACAGCGCTGTTTTTCAATGGATTTGCATGTGAGTGTATACCCATTTTAAAAAAATTTCCGGTTTTTAAGGATTTACACTATTGGCCCCTTTTTTCTTTCTTTTTCTGTTTGTCATCATCATCATTTGGTCTTCAACACTGTTCCGAGTGATCCGATCTACGTACCAGTTGTTTCACACTCCTCGGTTCTGGCAACTGTTTGGTGGACACAGCTACGTGAGAGCCATCCATTGCTCCTCCGGGCCGTCTACAGAGACACACACCACCTAAGCCTATCTGACCCCTCTTGGCGTACGCCCTGGCGGGTCCATTCAATCCAGTAAGCCTCTTCACTTTTGGTGGTGCTGTGTATATTTCCATCTCAGATGATATATGAATTTAAAGTGTCTAGCTCCTGGAGATTTTTTTGCCCTATTACTTGGGAAGACTCTTCTTTGCCTATTCTACTTTGAACTGCCAGCTCAATGTTTAAGACATTGGATTTTTGCATATTTTTATAGTGCTACACTCATTTTGTATTTTATAGTTGAGTATCATGGGAAATGTAGTTCCAAAACATCTGGGGTGCCAAGGTTCGCCATCACTGGCCTAGGCCATCTTTATGTAGAGCAACAACTATTTTTTTCAGATCCTCAGAGAGTTCTTTGGCCATGAAGTGCCATGTTGACACCCACAGCAGATCGCATGAACACATCGTGAATTGCTATGGGGTGTGAGAAACACACTGGAATGCCTGTGTTTCCCACACCACATGAGTGTGAACTGGGGATAAATGATGATTCCTTTACTGTGTACCTCTGCACCCCACCTGTTCACCTTTACATTCCAAGCAATAACCCTCCTCACTCACCTCTGCTGCAAGGCTGAACCACTCTACAAGTGCAGTATCTAGTGGCATGCTCAATGGGAGTACAAGTGGTTGTTTACATCCTCCAGGTGGGCCGCATGCAGAGGAGGGGGGCATGGTTTGAATATGAATCACGGCAGTTTTTTAAATGCCGACCCAATTTACATACAAATGCCTGCACGATTTACATATAAATAGCAGACAATTTACATATAAACAGCGGGCGATATACGTATACATAGCGGGCACGTTACATATGAATGCCGACCCTTGGAGTTAATTACAGGAGGATGCTATGTGTGTCTCTCTCTCCAGCAGCTAAAAGCTGGGGGGGGGGAGAGGGGGAGACACCGGCTTTTAGCTGCTAGAGGGAGAGACACACAGGGTATCGTTCTGTAATTAACCCCCACCTCACCGATCTTCCTCCCCATTCGTGCCCCCTACAGGAGGACCAGTGGTACCCCCCCTATTAGCAGCCCTGCAAAGAGTAACAGTATCAGTGTAAAATATACAGGAACCTTTTCCAAAATCATGCCATGGTGAGTTGCATTTAAATCAATGTGATTTCCATTGTCATGCAAATCTGTATGTCTCAAGTTGCATCTGAAATCACCCTAGTGTGAACGGAGTCTAAAACTGAATGTATTCGGCCTAATCTGAGGTCTGAATGTGAAAACACTGGGGCTGATCTGAGGTGTGATGGTTCGGGAATTGGGTCTGATCTGAGGACTGAGGGTGCAGGAATTCAGGCTTATGTGAAGTGTGAAGGCATAGGAATTGGGGCTAATCTGAAGCCAGTGGTGTAGTGGTTAGCACTTTTACCTAGCAGCAATAGGGTCGCTGGCTCAAATCCCGACCACGACACCATCTGCCTGGAGTTTGCATGTTCTCCCTGTGCCTGCGTGGGTTTCCTCCGGGTACACCGGTTTCCTCCCACACTCCAAAACATGCCGGTAGGTTAATTAGACCCTGTCTAAAAAATTGGCCAAAATATGTGTATGTGTTTGTAAGCGTGTCGGGACCCTACGGGGCAAGGACTGCGCTATACCGCAGATGGAAACCGGCGGCAGAAGCGCCCTGAGGCGATTCAGTTTGCATAGGTAGCGCTATACAAGTCACTCATTCATTTAAGCCTGATGGTGCAGTAATTGGGGCTGATCTGAGGTCCGAAGGTGCAGAAATTGGGTCTGATCTGAGGTCTCAGGGTGCAGGAATTGGATCTGATCTGAGGTCTGGGGTTCAGGAATTGGGTCTGGTCTGAGGTCTGAGGTTGCAAAAATTGGGTCTGATCTGAGGGTGCAAGAATTCAGGATTTTCTGAGGTGTAAAAGTGTAGGAATTTTGGCTGATCTGAGATTTGAAGGTTCAGTAATGGGGGCTGATCTGAGCTGTGAAGGTGCATAAATTGGAGCTCATCTAAGGTCTCAAGGTGAATGAACTGGAGCTGACCTGAGGTCTGAAGGTGCAGAAATTTAAGTTGTTTTTAAAGCCGTGTACATACGATCAGAAAATTGTCTGATATATTGTACAATTTTTAAGAAGGTGCATGTCATCAGGTTGGCCGAGAATGTTACTAACTTGCCTGAATTTTGTCGTCTGACAAAGGCAAACATGAGCTACGTGCTGGTGTAGTAAAGGGAGTGAAATAGCATTCATGACCCGTGCAGCCAACATCCAGTGACTATGTTTAGTCGTTTTTTTGGAATCGACATTTCATGAGTTGCGACAAATCATTGATATATCAACTGCACTTCATGGCAGATGCCCCAGTTATTGCTATTGTTGGTATAGGAATATTTGGCCTAAGCCAAGTGCTTAAAAAAAAAAAATGGAAGAGGAGAAGCTGGTGCAAAAATTGGTTGCGTCAACGTGATCAGTTTTCCCATATGTCCCTTCTCTGTCAGCTCCAGGAGAATAATCCAGATGATTTTCGAAATCATCGACTGTTTTAATCAGCTGCAGTACGAGAGCTATCCTCGCACCAGTATGGATCTGACCAGGTGTAAAGTGGATCTTGCTCTCCAGAGGTAAGAGGTCCCAGGTGCTGGCTGATGCTAGTTGAGGCTGTGTGCAAACGAGAAAATCCGGACAGCCGCACACCAGGAAATAATAATCCAAATTTCTTTATTTTAAAATCAGGAACATGTCATATACAGGATACCATGGACAGAATGTACAGATGATAGGCTAACGCGTTTTGCACTTATTCCAAGTGCTTACTCATAGCTAGCGATAATAAGAGATAAGACCACATATATACTATCCATTATTAAACATGTGACCAAGTAGTTAATCCAAACATACGAAACAGCTGAGATTCAGCTGTGAAGAGTGCGAGTGCTCATCAATGATTAATGAGCACCCGGTTGTTTCTTCCGCCACTTGCGATACAGGTAAGTCACCCCCTTCACCTTTATTGTTTATGGATGTTTGTGCTCTCAATGACTTAACTGATTTGGCTATAGAGTCGGATCCTTTCCCCATAGATCCCCCTGATACTAGTGAAAAATCTTTACCTAAATCTAGATCCGATTTTTACCCAGTGGCATCTAGGGGGAAGGATCTAGACCTATTCCAAAAAATGGTGGAGGGTGAATTGACTCGCCTGGCTCGCAATTGTCATAAAAAGTCAATGCATGATAATTTAACCCTAAATGAACAGGCAGCACTTAAAGCATTAACAACAGATGACAGTATTGTGATTAAAAATGCAGATAAAGGGGGTATTGTGGTAGTATTGGATGCAGTAACATATAGAGAGGAGGCTTTACGCCAACTATCAGACATACATACTTATCAAAAACTCTCTTGCAACCCCACTTCCACTTTTAAGACCAAACTGTCTGCTCTCTTGGACAGAGCAATACAGGTTGGCCTATTGTCCCCCAGAGATAAGGAATCGTTCATCCCTGAACATCCCATCATGCCTATTTTCCATCATTTACCCAAAGTACACAAGGGTTTTAACCCCTTGACAGGTCGACCTATTGTCGCTGGTATAGGTTCATTAAATGAAAAATTAGGGGAGTGGGTAGATTCACAGCTACAACCTTTAACCATGGAGTTACCAGGTTACTTGAGAGACACTAAACATCTTCTAAGCAAGCTCCAAGGTTTTAAATGGAAAGAAAATTATAGATGGATTACTTGCGATGTCACCAGCCTGTATTCCAGTATTCCACACCATCTAGGTCTACAGGCGGTTGCCTGGTTTTTGAAAAGGTCTGGCAAGTTCTCCATAGTGTTACAGTACTTTATTTTACAAGCCTTGGAATACCTTCTGACCCATAATTTCTTCATGTTCGACGGGGGCTATTACCTCCAAAGATGCGGGGCCTCCATGGGGGCAAAATTTTCGCCCTCATTAGCCAACCTCTTCATGGGTTGGTGGGAGAGGTCCCGCATCTTTGGATGCGATAGCCTCCGCCGACAAGACACAGTATTTTTCTGTCGTTTTATTGACGACCTCCTATTCATTACATCTGATGCTCATGCTGACATCAACATCTGGCTTTCCTATTTCAATGACAATGATCTCAACCTTAAATTTACGGGAAATTTGGAAATCAACAACATAGTATTTCTTGATGTAAGATT
Organism: Lithobates clamitans; assembly: GCA_037952925.1. NCBI lineage: Eukaryota > Metazoa > Chordata > Amphibia > Anura > Ranidae > Lithobates > Lithobates clamitans. The sequence goes on from JBBGZY010000051.1 coordinate 329,782, forward strand.
GATGGGAACAGGGGATGTGAATCACACCAGCCTTTTCAGAAAGCCTACGGCAGGAAATACCAACCTTAGAGCTGACTCTGCACACCCTAAACACACCATTAGGGGGGTACCATACGGCCAATTTTTGAGGCTGAAGCGTTTGTGCAGTACATCTGAACACTTTCATGCAGAATCTCATGAGATGGCACAACGCTTCAAAGACCGTGGGTACTCTGATTCCCTAATAATAAAATCACTCAATGCTGTTAGCAATATTCCCAAACATGCCCTCTTAAAAGAGAACACACAAAAAAGAAATAAGAATTCATTCAAGGAATCCCCAGGGAACATCCCAATGGGCGTCCCGATCTTCTCCACGCCTTTTAGTTTAGAGTTTAAAAAAATAAAAAATATCATAAACAGGTATCTTCCTATCCTGTTCAATGACCCAGTCTACAGTAAAGTCCTCTCTAGAGGTATCAAAGTGGTTTCGCGAAGAGCACCCACTTTGGGAAACTCCCTATCACCGAGCTTATTCCCAAAAAAACAAAATAAAATCAGTTGGTTAATCTCAACAGGGAACTATAGATGTGGTAAGAGGGGCTGTAACTACTGCCGTCATATTAAAGTAGATAAAAACATCTATTCATGCACTAATGGCAAAAGCTTCAAAGTCTCCTCCTTCATTAATTGTAACACACAGTTTTTGGTATATGTTATCACTTGTGACATATGCCAAATCCAGTATGTTGGCCGTACAACATGGCGTCTTAAAGATTAATTACATGATCACTGATATGACATAACAAAAGACAAACCAACAAATGTGGCCAAGCACTGGATCTTCACACACCAAAAGATGTCTCCAGTTTATCTATTCAAGGAGTGGAAAAAATAATCATGCCCACAAGAGGAGGGGACAAATTCCATCTTTTATGTAAACGTGAAGTTTTTTGGATTTTTTCTTTAAACACTAGAATTCCCTTTGGCTTAAACTTCGAATGGGATGTCTCCTACCACTATGATTAATGTACAGCTTACTTATCTCAACTTGTGATCATTCAGCCTCATTAATTACCATTTACCTAATTTAGTTTCCTAAAAAAAACATATTTAATAGGCGTTATAATATACACTACCATCAATCTTGACCTTTCACCTATGATTAGCAATGTAACCACTAGTGTGGCTATGTCTATTTTTACATATCCACACTTCAAGTTTTTAGATGAAATAGAACGCACTTAAGTATAATCATAATAAACCATTATCTATGTTGAGGCTTTACAAAAACGCTTCTACACATGGCTACACTGAATGTTTAAACTCTAATATAGTAACCAAAAAGTACATAAATCACCATATTCAGTGACACAGCCAATGAAGCAACACATTCACTAAAATGTTTAGTGGGCGTTTTCGATCACAACTATTATGGCTGTGTTTATGTACCTGGGTTCACTGCAATCCATGTTTACCCTGCTTCCATCTCCACTAGGGATGAGCTTCGTGTTCGAGTCGAACCCATGTTCGACTCGAACATCGGCTGTTCGGTCGTTCGCCGAATTGCGAACGATATGGGCCGTTCGCGCCAAATTTGTGTGGCGCGTCACGGCCCATAATTCACTGCGGCATTGCAGTGCATTGGTGGCTGATGATTGGCCAAGCATGCACTATGACCCGCATGCTTGGCCAATCACAGCGCCGCCTGAACAGAGAGCCGTAATTGGCCAAAGCCAAGGAGGCTTTGGCCAATTATGGCTCAGGGGATTTAGTACACGCCCCACACTATATAAGGCCGCCTGCACGGCGGCCCTGTATAGTGTGTGTTCCGGCGTTCATTGAGAGACAGAGAGAGAGAGACAGACAGTGACATTTGATTTGAGTTAGATAGATTAGGCAGAACAGTCAGTCAGTTAGCTGCACTTACAGTGTATTGTGTATATATATGCATCCCAGGTGTTGCATATATATATATATATATATATATATATATATATATATATATATATATATACATATACACTGTATTCAGTTTAGCTAAATCCATTCCTGTTATCTTCCTACTGACAGGCAGGCTTGTCTTGTTACAGTATATACAGCTACCTGAAGAAAATTACTGGTGTTCTTTTGATCCTATTAGTACCACAGTCAGGCAGCTAGACTATTTACAGTTAGTGCAGTGCGTCCTGCTCACAGTGTTCAGCTAGATCCGTTCCTGTTAACTTCTTACTGACAGGCAGGCTTGTCTTGTTACAGTATATACAGCTACCTGAAGAAAATTACTGGTGTTCTTTTGATCCTATTAGTACCACAGTCAGGCAGCTAGACTATTTACAGTTAGTGCAGTGCGTCCTGCTCACAGTGTTCAGCTAAACCTACAAGTTAGTGGGGTGCGTCCATCTCACAGTGTTCAGCTAAAGCTACCTGTAGAAGGTTGGTGGTGTTCTCATACTACAGGCAGGCAGTTGATTTTGCTAGCTGCAGTATCAGTACATATATATATATATATATATATATATATCCAAGCTTAGTGCAGCTACAGGCCATTAGTATGTCTGGAAGGCCAAGAAGGAGAGGCAGACAGTCACAAGCCAATAAGAGAGGGCAAGCAGGCTCTGTGTCTAGTGCTGGTCGTGGAGACGGTGCATCCTCATCAGCACGTGGGCCATGTCTATCCAGAAGAAGTGTTGTATCTCCAGAAATCATGGAAAGTTGTTATTGTATATCAAAATGACACTTGAGCAAATGTGAATAACAAATGTATAAAACTTTGACACAATTATATAACTTTTATTGAAAATAGTGGAGGTATGTGTCCATATGTCCTCCTCTCTTCTTTTCCATGCGACCAAATACTCTTTACAACATAAACCACATAATACATGTTAATTTTATGTATATTTACATGCGATTTGGTTGCAGATGTCATTCACTCCATTTAATATGTACATGAGTTCAGTCTTTTGACTTCTCCAAGCATACCTTCATTCATTTTTCCCTTTTGTTCCATTTTATTTATGACAATAATAATAATTTTTTAATATCTATCACACATTGATCTTTGTGTGCACTGAAATACATCATATTTAGACTAGCATTCATTTCTCACTGAGATTTGTTCTCTCCTCATAACTAATTAAATCTTATTTTTCATTTCAACCCCATTTTAGTTCTTCGTTACAAAAAATTTTCTTCACATTAATTTTCACGTATTTTAAATTCACATCAATCAATTTTGGCACTTTTTCACATGCCTCCGCTGCTTACATATATATATACTTCACATTCACAGTGACTTTTAAATTCGGGTGCTCATTAATCATTGATGAGCACTCACACTCTTCACAGCTGAATCTCAGCTGTTTCGTATGTTTGGATTGACTACTTGGTCACATGTTTAATAATGGATAGTATATATGTGGTCTTATCTCTTATTATCGCTAGCTATGAGTAAGCACTTGGAATAAGTGTGAAACGCGTTAGCCTATCATCTGCACATTCTGTCCATGGTGTCCTGTATATGACATGTTCCTGATTTTAAAATAAAGAAATTTGGATTATTATTTCCTGGTGTGCGGCTGTCCGGATTTTCTCGTTTGCACACTGTTTTAATCAGCTGTTGTCAGTTGTTTTCCCCTATATCCTGAAAAAGGATACATTAATGCAGGATGCCATCAGTCTGGAGCAAAAAAGTTAATTGCCACCTTTAAATACCTTGCCATGGGGAGAAGTCTTCAGGATCTGAAGTTTACCACTGGGATCTCCCCCCAAGCTCTGGGAGTGATCATACCAGAGACCTGCTTGGCCCTCATTAAAGTGTTGCAGTCAGAATATATTTTAAGCTATAAAACCTTTGGGGAGATTTGCAATAATCTTGGTGTTGTTTTTTTTAAGTTATGTGTAGAGTATTTTTTCAGCCATGTTACTTTATGCTTGAACACATTCTCCCTTTTTTAGTAATCAGCCAGCCTGCCAAATGTACGCATTAAGCAGTCATATTTTAACTATTTGCCTACTGGGGACTTTTTTACCCCCTTTCTGCCCAGGCCGATTTTCAGCTTTCTGCGCTGTCGCACATTGAATTACAATTGCATGGTCTTGCAACAATGTACCCATAGGATGTTTAGAGCAATTTATTAAACCAAATCAACCTTTCTTTTGGTGGTATTTAATCACCACTATATGTTTTTTTGGCGCTCCATACAAAAAAGGCCCAATCACGTTTTTATTTGTTTCTGTTCGAAGATTTTGCTAATAAATAATCTTTCTACCTAAATTTAGGCCAAATTGTTCTCCTGCTACATTTCTGGGGTGACAATAATCCAAATGATTGTTTCTTATTTTTTCAGTAGAAAAGTTATAATGTCTGCAAACTATGGTATATATATCTGTAATTTGTTAAATCCTGATGTACTGACAGCCTAGCTAAATTCTTGAGGCCAAATAACATCTTGACAGTACAAATATCCCCCCAAATGACCTTTTTGAAAAGTAGCCAGTCTGAGGTATTTAGTAAGAGACATGTTGCTTTTTTGGAAGTAGGAAATTTTGGTCACTTTGTCAGGGCTGGGCTCAGCCCTTCCTCCTCTGAGCTGGCCACTCAGCTGTCAGCTAATTGCCAGCTCCTATCTCTCCATAGTGACTCCTGTTGATGATATCCTGCTCATCAGTCCTGCCTACTTAAGCCGTCCAGCCCAGATGATCTCTGCCTTCGCCTTGGTCACACCTCTAAAGATGCTCTCCTGTGTTCCTGTTAAAGACTTGAAGCAATCACAGCTAACCACAACAACAGACAGTATCTACACACTGTCATTTCACTGCTCTAAGCTATTTTTTTTGTAGAATGACAGTGTGTAGATACTGTCTGTTGTTGTGGTTAGCTGTGATTGGTCAAAGCTAATCACATGGTACAAATGTGTACATAAAGGTGAAAAAATCTCTAAGCCGCGCACCCTGAAAACCACAATTATAAATATAACCAAATATAGAGCAGCTCGCAGTATAAGCAAAGGTCAGATAGTGAAAGGAAAATTAATAATTTTATACCGCGCTCAAATGCATAAATAATATTAAAAATATGAAGAAAAATACAAATATATATATATATATATATATATATATATATAAGAATATGGTGTGATCAAATAATGTTCAAATGTGAAAATGAATTTTCAATAAAGTTCAAAACAGCCACCACCGACGATTCTTCAATCAAGTGCGCAGTGATGAATAAATTCAGTGACAGAAATAGAAAGTGCCGTCTTCCACCAGTTTAGGCAAATATCCTACTTATCAGATTAATCAGACTCCCATGACAAGTGTCAGATGTACAGAAAAATATATCGAGATGTATCCACCAATATAGATGCCTCTCGCCAGCGATGTCAAGATGTGACCACCGAAGCAGATGCCTCTCATCAGTGATGTAGCCAGACGGGGATTATAAGTGAAGAAGAAAAGAAGAACTCCTCATAGCGTAATTTGTATTGTAGCCATTTATTCCTAAAGATTAATTCCAGTAAAAAAGCACATAAAATGGACCCGGTACGCCAAGCTGCGTTCCACCCGTGCTCCAGCAGGATGGCAAAAGTGCCATATCACGTATTGCGTAAACCAACGCGTTTCATCAGCACGTCTGACATCATCAGGGGTCATGTGATCGGACCCATCATTTCCTCAGCAACAACTTATACAGTCATGGTGAACTTAATATCCAATCCACTCCAATCCTCACCAACAACTCCAAATATGGAGTCAAAGATCTACATAATTTACCTACACATTAGTGGTCTAATTGTATATAGGATTATTTGTTAAAAAATATAAATGTAAAAAAAAGTATAAAAATATATATTAAAGCCATCTTTGCACACCCTAAGTGGTCATCTACAGGTAATGGCCCACAAGAGGAAAGGAGAAAAGAGTAACATGATCCAATGAGACTGCCATCTTGTGGAAAAAAGTGGCACTACTTTGATGGTAATCAATGTACTAAATTCATCAAACAAAGATACACAAAACGGAGGGTAGGACATGATTGAATCTCCATAACAATAAAAAATTTGAAATGTAACAAATCAAATCAATGTCTACATTGATACCAGCAGGATATAAAGTATTTCATTTATAAATCCATTCTACTTCATTTTTAGACACTTTTTGTCTCACCCCCCCCCACCCTCCAATGTGGCATAATCCTGTCAATCCCATAAAAAGTGGCCAAACTGGGGTACTGGTTGTGGTAGATCCTAAAGTGATTGGACAAGCTGTTTAGGAAACCCCACAGCAGACTTCTCCCACACTGCCTGGCTACCCCCTGAGATGTCACAGCTGCTCCACAGCTTCAGTAGGCAGTAGACAACACAGCTGCACGCACCAACCAAAATACCACCTGTATCCAAACGCTACAAGATCAACTTGAATCTACTCTAGCCAAATTGGATGACTTAGAAAATAGAAGCAGGAGATACAATTTCCATATACGGGGGATCCCTGAATCGGTCACTGATCTACCAAGCACGGTTAAGTTTTTCAGTAAGGACAATATACCTGACATCCAGCGCCACAGACTTGAGCTGGACAGAGCACATAGGGCCCTGCAACCCCCCCGCCAAGATGGACTCCCGAGAGTTATTGTGGTTAAACCCCACTATTATGGAGTATAAGAAGACATAATGAGAAGAACCCGCAATCTGGAAAACCTCTCCTTCCAGGGAAATAAAATTCAAATCTTCGCTGATATCTCCCCCACCATCCAAAAGCGGAGATCCCTCAAGCCTCTCCTTGAAATTCTGGCGCAAAAATCCATCAGATATCTCTGGTCATTCCCTTCTTGCCTCCAGTTTCAATTCAGAGACAAATCATTCACCAACTTTCAAGACGGCGAACGTTTGCTATTGCAACTAGCTTTCATTGCCCAAGAATTGCCACCTCAGCAACCTGCAGCCAAGCCAGGCTCATCCAAGCGACCTCCTCAAACCAGCCCACTGACTCCGCTGTGGAACAAGCAACTCTCAAAGAGGCACCGAGACGCTCACCCCCCAAGATGAGCAGCTTTACCCTAAATCCCTGACAGGATGTTTTACCCTCACTGCTGGAGCCGGACGGCTGTCCTATACTTTTGTGTAGTGATCTGCCCTACACACATTTGGTGACTGGTTGCCTCATTAGACCTTTGTTCCCCTTCGGTGGGATCCTTTTAGCCTTCTCGGTGGCTAATTTGGATACCTTCCTCTCCTCCAGTCCCCTACCAGGGCGAGCCACATTACCTACTTGCCAATGACTGTTTGCACATTGTTATGATCCTACTAGTTGTCCTCTCATGGACTTATTTTGTCCTCCTCCTCCCCCCCCCACCATCCCTTCCCCCTCTCCCCTGGCAGAGCCCCCCATATCTTATTGATAACGAGAGACTTCATTTACTCATGTATTTTGTTGTTCTGAACCTGAATATTCCTCATTTTTTCCTCCCTCAAGGGTCCCACAACACTATCCACCCCTATAGGGGGACCTGACGGCTGGAGCAGCCTAACATGCAACTCCATCTGTTGTGACGCAGGGGAGCTTTCTCCTCTGGTGACACCAGGACAGCAACCTTTACCAGGGTTTCCTCCGCACCGATCCCACCCCTATCGGGGGGGTTCGGTCTAGGACTTGGATTGCCAGTCCTGTTGCTACTTTGTTAGACGCTGTATTTGTCTGAATTCAGTGATTCTAATTTTTCTTCTTGTCCTTTCTTCTTATTCTTTCTGTGCTCTGTCTCCCCTCCTCTAACCTTTTCAACTACTTCCTTCAGGAACCTTCGCGGAGAATATCCCCCGATCTGTCCTCAGGACTTCCAGATATTTTCAGGGTCTTGAGGGTCAATCCCCGATCTCCAGAGGTAGAGGTAAGCTCCCCTCACGTGTACTCACTAACCCCCTCAGACGCTCATGGCTGATTTAAACCCCCACCACATGTCTCTCAGTATTGCTTCACATAACATGCAGGGACTCAACTCTCAATCCAAACGCCGGAAGGCATTTCAAATCTACCACACTAGAGGCCTTGATATTGTATTACTACAGGAGACCCATTTTCCCACTAGCTACACCCCATCGTTTCTCCACCATAATTTCCCCACCTTCTATTTGGCGAATGCTGACCCATTTACACACACAGTTAAAGACCCAGACGGCAGATATATTCTGATCAAAGGGCTCATTGAAGGGGTGATGCATTCCATCATCTCATATTACGCCCCTAACCGAGGCCAAGCACACTTTTTCTCCTCCATATTGTCAACCCTCTCCCCCTTACTGGAAGGGAGAGTGATTATGGGAGGTGACTTCAACATCACATTTGATCTCTTACTAGATAAGTCAACCCACGACAGACCGCATCTCAAACAACCTCCTACACAGAGTCTCTGTAAAGCTCGACTATTGCAGGACCTGGGCTTGATTGACAACTGAACTCCACATCTAAAGACTATACACATTACTCGGCCCCACACAAGACGTACACCAGAATCGACCACATCTTCATCCCCAACTCAGAGATCCACATGGCCACACATGCTTCAATTCACGAAGTTCCCTGGTCTGACCACTCTTTGGTTATCCTGAGAACCACCAGCTCCCTCTCCCCTCCAGGACCCCCTCAATTGTGCCTCAGCGAATCCCTCCTTTGCAACCCAGTTCATTGTATTATGCTTGAAAAGGACATTTGGGAATTCTTTCTCATTAATGACACTGGGGACACAACCCCGAGTACCCTATGGGGGGCCCATAAAGCTGTCTTAAGGGGAAAAATGATCCAGCTTGCTTCCAAATTAAAAAGAGAAAGGAAAGTAGATATAGAAAAAAACTTCAAATCCCTCAGCCTGTCCCACAAGCGTAACCCCACTTCTGATACTCATGCAAAGCTTGAATCCGTTTTGGCGTTTGGATTGAGAGTTGAGTCCCTGCATGTTATGTGAAGCAATCCTGAGAGACATGTGGTGGGGGTTTAAATCAGCCATGAGCGTCTGAGGGGGTTTAGTGAGTACATGTGAGGGGAGCTTACCTCTACCTCTGGAGATCGGGAATTGACCCTCAAGTGGCCCTGAATCTAGCCCTGACCTCTAATGTGGACAAACATCTTTGCTGAGTGAGTGGCAGATTCTATTTACAGGCTGACAAAATTGGCCCACACTTGGTGGCCAAACTCTCCCCCAGGATAAAAACTTTTTCCCTCCCCAAAATCAAATCCCTTCAGGTACCCTGACCCAGAACCCCAAATGAATTTTGGATACGTTTCACTCTTTTTACTCTAAACTCTGCACATGACCCGAATAACCCCAACTCTATCAACTCTTTCCTGGAGGACATTAACCTCCCTAAGCTCTCAGATTCACATCGCTCTGTTCTGGAATCTCCCTTGCAGGAAAATGAAGTCTGAGGTGTCATTAAAAATCTTAAAAAAGGCTCAGCCCCAGGCCCTGATGGCTTCTCGGCTCTTTATTATCAAAAATGTTCTGAAGTCCTCTCTCCTCGTCTGGTCCGTCTCTACAACTCCCTGTGTGGGGGCACCCCCCTGGAAACCGGCAGCCAACCTAGCTTATATCACCGTTATTCCCAAACAGGGTAAAGACCCCAGTGAAGTGGGGAATTATAGACTGATTTTGTTAATTAATAACGATTTAAAGATTATGACAAAAATCTTAGCTAACAGACTGTCTTCCTTCATTGATACCTATATTCATAAGGATCAGGTGGGGTTCATCCCCGACAGGCAGGGGCCGGACCAGATTAGGAGAGCGGTGGACTTAATTTCCCTAAATGCAATCCTCTTGGGATGGAGGCCCATCCCAGGAGGGATATATCCTTTCCATAGGTCTTCAAAAGGCCTTTGACACGGTCACCTGGCCCTACCTCTTCACCATCTTACAAAAATGGGGTTTTGGCCCGGAATTTATTAGAACCCTGGAAGCGCTCTATTCTTCCCCTAAAGCCCAAATCAAACTACAAGATCACCTCTCGGACCAATTTCCCATCCTGAAAGGTAACAGGCAAGGATGCCCCCTTTCCCCCTTCCTTTTCGCCATTGTGATAGAAACTTTGGCATCAGCCATCAGACAACACCCTGACATACATGGGGTAAAATGTGGTCAATTGACCCACAAATGTGCCTTATTCACCGACGATGTTCTTCTTTTTGTCACCTCCCCCCTTATATCCACTCCCAATATTCTCAGACTCCTAAAAACATTTGGATCAGTCTCAGGCCTGCAGGTTAACATGACCAAATCAACAGCCCTAAACATCTCCTCCCCCAAGACCTAGTCGATAGATTAAAAAAACACTCCTCCTTTTCCTGGAGCCCATCCTCTCTCCCCTACCTGGGCGTTCAGCTCACTACTAAAATTGAGCAACTACACCAATGCAATTACCCTCCTATGTTCAAGAAACTGTCGGAAGACCTCCCTCAATGGTCCCTTTATAAAATGTCCTGGCTGGGGAGAGTGAATGCGGTCAAGGTGACCTTGCTGCCCAGAATTTTGTACCTCTTCCACTCCCTCCCCATACCTATAACAAAGCGTCTACTGGATAAACTGCAGTCAGCGATTATACGTTTCATTTGGGGCAGTAAAGGACATTGTTTATCCAAGATGGTGCTATTTAGATCCAGGAAAAAAGGGGGACTAGGACTACCTAATCTATGGTTGTACTATCAGGATGCCCAACTTTGCCAATTCTCTGTCATTTATTCCAAAGGCCCGAAACCAGACTGGGTAGACATAGAAAGACAGGCGACCCCCAAACATACCCTAGATTTCCCAGTCTGGAGCCCACAGAAAGATCGACCCCCAATTCTTTCCCCCACACTCTCACATTCCATGACCCTATGTGACTCCCTACACAAACGACACTCCCTTACATTGGCCTGGCGTCCGCTCTTGCATATTATTCATAACCCCCTGTTCCCCCTGGGTCTCAATTTTAAGGCCTTCAGGTGGTGGCTTGACAAGGGCCTCTACAGAATAGGGCAATACTTCAATGGTAATGGCCCTATCTCTCTTAGCTATTGCATCTCTAAACTAGATATGCCACCTTCAGAAACGTTCCGATACAACCAACTATTACATTTCTTGCACCAGGTGTGGAAAAGTTCTGAGAACCCGCTCTCTGTAACTCAATATGAGCTTTGGTGTTCCTCAGTCATGAGCGTAAGAGGGGGAATCACCCTGATCTATTGAGCCTTAGCCCTTGGAGAAAGCGACCTACATGCTGAAATGGGAGCAAGATCTCCAGTTTGAGTGGGACCTAGACAAATGGCACACTAATTTTGCCCACTCCTACAGGGGAATCCTCAATAGTTCCCTTGTGGAGGCAGACCTCAAAGTAATTTCTCACTGGTACTTGGTTCCCACACGTCTCACCAAGTTTTATCCTCAGTCCTCTCCACATTGCTTCAGAGGATGTGGCCACATAGGCTCCCTCCTCCATACCTTATGGGAATGTCCCAGAATTAGAGGGTACTGGAACAAAATCTTTTACCTCATCCGCAAATCTACTGGATACGCGATGAAACAGGATCCCTCAATAGCACTCCTTAATAGCCGAGTCCCTGATGTACCCAAATTGACCCAATCCCTAATACACTTTATCCTCCTGGGGGCCAAGATTACAATAGCCCGGACATGGAAAGCCCCCTCGGTCTCCTTCCACCTAACTAAACAAAAAATTTCCTGGAAAAAATCTCCAACACCATACTCGACACGTCAGAGAAATTTAGACTCACTTGAGAACCCTGGGCTAAATATATAGGAATCTCTCTACTTCCCTCAGGAACAGAAGCCCCCTTAAGCCTGGGCAAGTCATGCTGCTGACCCATATCCTCTACCCTTCGTGAAGGTTCCCCCCTCCCCCTTTTTTTCTTCTTTCTCAATCCTATTTCTTCCCACTCTCTCTTCTCCCCTTTCTTTTCCTCTTCCTGCTTCTTCCTCTTCTTCTACCCTATGATCAACCTTAGGCTGAACCAGCCCACCAACCAGTTTTCTAAAACTCCAGAATGGCTCTTCTGTCAAGTGTTCCAAATCATCTGAGAAAAGAGGAAACTCCTCTGGTACCCTCCTCTATGATCTCCACTTGAACACCATAGGTTTCTGTTGTCAATACCGTGTTAACCTAATTATGTTTTACCTATCAAACCTTGTTCATTACCTTGTTTTGTTTGTTTTGTACCCTCTATGTATATGATGGAGATTCCCCTCAGATTGCACTAGCTCCTCATATGGGCTTTATCTATTTTTGTTCAACTGTTATTTTTTTTTTAATAAACATTTTAAAACCAAAAAAAAATACAAGGAGGAGAGAGGCTTCCCCATCACATTGGAGGTCATGAGGCGCTCCATAGTGTCTGACTCTAGGGTCAAGTGATCAGTAAATTGAGCCCCGAAGGCATGTCTCAACTACCAGTATCTGAACTTAAAAGTAACCGGTATTGAGTAAAGTCGTCTTAATTCCTGGAAAGTCATGAGTTTGCCGTCAAGTACTATGTGCTTCATAGTGGTGATACCCTTTTTGGCCCACAGAGAGGGGTCTGAGATACTATTTAAATGTGGTAGCATAGGGTTACCCCACAAGGGCATGTGTGGGAGAGATATGGGTAGGCTGCCTATAAACCACCCTAGCCTCCTGCCAGACCCTCACCGTGGTCTGCATGAGAGATGTCATAAGGGGACTGGCTTTCAGGCCTCTGAATACCAGGCTGCTCAAGGTTGCAAAGGAGCCCAGGATAGCCGCCTCCAATGTGGTAGCTGGATTCTGCCTGGGCTGGGAGAACCACCACCGTACCTTGACAAGGACGGCTGCCCAATAGTATAGTTGGAAGTTTGGGAGCGCCAGTCCTCCTCCCAACATAGGTAGATACTATTTCTGCTTCGCCACTCTGGGGGGTCTCCCAGCGCACACAAAGGAAATCAGCAATCCCTCCAGTCTTCTAAAAAAGGACTTGGGGATGTGTGACGGGTTAATCCTTAAGAAATTCAGGTACTTCAAGAAGTAGACCATTTTCAACAGGTTGACCCTGCCTACAGGTGTTAAGGGGAGTGAACGCCACACCACACATTTGGCCACCAGTTGTGTCATAAGTGGTTGTATATTGTTTTCCACATATTCTTCCATTCTGCTACTAATTTTATTGCCTAGGTAAGTGAATTCCTCTACCCATGCGAGGAGTGCAGTGCAAACAGAACCAATTTGTCCCAATTAATGCGTATGCCTGAGTAGCGGCCGAATTGGTTGAATAGGGACAACGCTGTTTGTATGGAGGATGAGGCATCTGGCAAGTATAGCAGGGCGTGATCCGCATACACTGACAGTTTTTCCTTGATCGGGCCTATCGCTATCACTCAAAGTGTTACTGCCAGTTTAACGCCATATAGTTTTGTTCGTTACTGTAAGTTTAACGCCATTTACTTCTGTGTGCGTTACTGACAGTTTAACGCCATTTACTTCTGTGTGCGTTACTGCAAGTTTAATTCCATATAGTTTGGTGCGTTACTGCCAGTTTTTTTTTTAATCTGAAAAAGAGTTTATTGTACAAAACCAGTAAATATACATACAGTTAGAGAACATGTATATTAGTAATCACCGACCCAGTTACAGTCATACTCAGTCAAGATTATATACATATATATTATGAATATATAGACAGTAATTATATGCCACTCACTTAAATGAGCTCTACAACTTGATCCTAAGCATAAACAATCAACATGGGTGTAGATTAATATATCAAGACAAGAAGAGAAATGAAGTAACTGTACCCCATTGGGGAATAAACCTATTTCAACAAATTATATTGTTAAAGAGTATGGTATCTCCACCTCGGTACTTTTCCCAGATCTCCTCGTGTGCATACACTTTACCTATCTATAATCTACTCAGGCTCTCTTATTCCAAAGCTTACATTTGTAAAAGTCTGTCCATCACCAACTGATTTGGGCCTAAGCCTGGTGTATCCAACCAAGGTTGCCACATTGTATAAAAAATTTTCAGGACATTACGGTGTTGATAAGTAAGCTTCTCACGAATAAGCAATCTATTCACCTGTTCCACCCATTGCCTACCCGTTGGTACCCTCTGGGTTATCCATTGTCTCGCAATAGCTTTGCGTGCAATAAATAACAGACATAATACAGCGATGTGACTGCCTGGCGAGAGAGAGGGAATCTCCAGGGCACCAAGCAGGCACAACTCCGGATCCTGTGGTAATGGAAACTGGTACATACTCGCAATAGTGGTAAGGACATACTGCCAATACCTGAAGAGCTTTGGGCACTTCCACAACATATGTAATAGATCACCATGTTGTCCACAGTGAGCGCAAGATGCAGTACTCTGCCCTTGCATCGTATGTGGTCCGTCGGACCAGCATACAGACGCATACAATCGAACGGGCTTTCCTTCAGGAACTGAGTCCGGCGGACTAAGATTTGGAGCATGCTTCAAATCTAGGTACGGCGGACTTTTGGGGAAAAAAAGTCAGCTGGAGCCTACACGCTGTTGGATTGTGCGGCGGACTCTGGTCCGCCGGACCAAGTATGCCGGAAAGTGTCAGACTTGTATGTAGTGGGTATAGCACCGAACTGTAAAAATATTAATATTGTAAAATTTGAGGTGGGGTAGTCAATAAGGTAGAACAACAAAAATAAACAGGCCATCATGGCCAAACTGTGTTGCCAAAGGGCAACGGTAGGTCTGAAACAGACCTTCTCGGGGGCAACAGTGGAAGTGCACATAGTGTCTTAACTACTTCTCAACAGCGATAACAGGTAGTTCGGTAGGAACTATAATTCCAGGCATCAATGGCTTTCTCCGCCTGATCATGTGTAGGTTAAAGAGCGAAAGAAAACCTCTGGAAACAATACTTCATCCATCAAGAGGATTAGAGCGCCGATTGCGAGCTTCCCGAATGTATTGTTCCTCTCTATCCAGCCAGTGTGTAGCTGCAGATGGTTGATCGAAGAAATGCACTGAGCCCACTTTAATGCGGGCAGGGTATAACATAGCATATTTCAGTTCAAGGGATCTGAGTCTCTGTTTAACATCAAGAAACTTAGTGTGCTGCCTCTGCAATTCAGCAGAAAAATCTGGAAAGAAGGATACTTTGGCATTATCTATTTTTAAAGCTTCCGGTTTAATCCTGGCATTGT
The DNA here is from genome assembly GCA_037952925.1 of Lithobates clamitans. Classification (NCBI taxonomy): domain Eukaryota; kingdom Metazoa; phylum Chordata; class Amphibia; order Anura; family Ranidae; genus Lithobates; species Lithobates clamitans. The sequence continues at coordinate 344,945 of JBBGZY010000051.1, forward strand.
GCAGGATTGCGTCTCTGTCCTTATAGTGAAGAAGTTTGAATAGGAAGGGTCTTGGAGGGGCTCCTGGTTGCAGAGGCCTTGCTGGTACTCTGTGTGCCCGTTCTACAGAGAACATGGGAGTAAACACATCTTTACCAAAAGCAGCTATCAGCCATTTTTCAACGAATTCCACTGGGTTCTTTCCTTCAATCCTTTCTGGTAGCCCAATCATTCTGATATTATTCCATCTCATTCTATTTTCTAATTCCTCTAAGCCAGAGGAGTGCTGTGTAAGGAGATGGTTGTTATAAGTGAGGTCCCGCTGCATGGGCGCCATATTATCCTCTATGGAACTGATTCTACCCTCTAATGCTGATGCTCTTTCCCTGAGTATTTGTGTATCTTGTCTCAAAAAGGAGATTTCAGCTTTTACCCCTTTTATCTCGGTTGTCAGGTTTGTCAGGGAGGCATTACATGAGGTTATAGCCGCAAAGATATCTCTAAGTGAGAGCTCATTGTCAGCATCAGGACTGATAGGTGCCTGAGGCCTAGTGGATCCTCCTTCTGGAGTACTTACTGCGTCCCATGCGAAACCAGATCCACCTGCGTCATCCAGGGGCACTGTGTCATCCGCTTCGGAGCTACCACCGGACGAGCCCTCCAGTGTGCCCGGTGCAGCTGCTGAATCAATTGTAAGGGATTTAGAGAACAGCTACTCTGCAGCTTCTCTATGAAGATCGTTGGCCGAGCGCTGTGCTTGAGCGCCATTTTGGGCCATGCTGTACGCGGTCCGGGCCAAGTTCTGCCTTTTTGCGGCTGACATCGTGTGGCAATCGTGACGCCGATTGCAGGGTAGTGCTGATAGAGTTGTTCAGGAACCGGCAGGTCTATTTTTCGAGGCTGTGCGATGTGTCTTCGGGATAAAAGTACGGAGTTTCGGCGGAGAGAACCGAGTGTACGTCCGACTACATCAGCTGCCTGTCCACGCCCTGCGTTACTGCCATTTTAACACCATATAGTTCTGTGTCCGTTACTGCCAGTTTAACGCCATATAGTTTTGTGTGCGTTACTGCCAGTTTAATGCTATATAGTTTTCTGCGTTACTGTACGTTATATTGCAGTATATTATAGTGTATCCGTGGAGTGTGTTTGTGTAGTGTGAGTACTCAAATTAAAGTGCACCAAACACCACTTTACATTGGTTAAAGTACATCTACTTTACAGATTTCCACTTCTTCTTTACATTTGCTTATAAGCACCGCCCCCTCCCTCCCAATAGTATCTGGGAGGACAGCAAGCAGAGGCAGATGTTCCCTTGGCACTGTAAGGCAGCCAGCAACAAATGTGTTCACAGGCAAAGGTGAACGTGGTGGTCAGTCCTCAGGCAGGGCATCATTTCCCCTGTTTAGTGAGTTTGCCCATGCTATCCAGCCACAGCATGCCAAGGAGGTGGTGGGCTGGCTTACTAAACCTTCCTCATCCTCTGTCACACAAGCAGAGACAAGTGTGCAGTCCCCTGCAGTTGCCAGAGTGGATAAACCTGCCTCCTTGTCCACATCTATTCCTGCCATAGCCCCAACATCAGCCATGGAGGAGTCAGCTGAGTTATTTGACCACAGCGTCAACCACTTGCTCCTTTATGATGCCCAGCCATTACTGGATTCAGATGTTGGTTCTGCGGTTGAGGCAGGGCAGGAACATGAGCCTAGAGAGATGGGGAAAACACTGGTAGACAAATTGGCATTCATGTTCCCCCAGCCGCAGCATATTGCCAGGTTGTCTCCAGTGGTAATGATGATGATGGAGGAGATGGAGATGATGATGATGGTGAGGTCACTGATGCTACTTGGGTGCCAGATAGAGCAGAGGAGGAAACTCAAGGTGAGGTGGCACAGCCCCAAGGAGGTCGACATCAAGAAACAGTAGAGAGCAGCCACCCTATTCCATCACATTCTGCAGCTTTTATCTCCCCAAAGCTCAATTGTTTGGGCCTTTTTCAGCACATCTGCAGCAGATCGCACTGTTGCTATCTGCAAACTGTGTCTCAGGCACATCAAACGTGGCAAAAACACCAGCCATTTGGGTACCACATGCTTAACAAGGCAATTAACATCCAACCACTCAGCCCGTTGGCAAAAGCACCTAAAAGCCACACAAAAGGAGCACAAATCTGTCCCTCTTCCTCCTCCTCCTTACCCACTTCAGACTGTCCGTGCTATACCGAGTCATTACCTCTCAGCAGCCTCCACTGACCAGGATGATGGTATAGCACAGGGTGTCCCAGGTCCTAACAGCACATCTGCCAGAAGCACACCACCAGCTGTAGACTGTAGCCGGCAAATTTCTCTGCCCCATGTGCTGCAGCGAAAAAGCTTGTCAAAGCTGTTGGCTCTCCAACTTCTGCTTTTCAGCCTGGTGGATTTTACCCCCAATGTGCTGTACCACAATGGCAGGTTCCCAGTTGCTACTACTTTTCACGTAAGGCCGTTCCATCTCTCTACCATCAGGTGGAAGGGAATGTTCTGGCATCGTTGGGCAAGGTAGTCAGCCATAAATTCCACCTTACTGTTGACACGTGGTCCAACAAGCATGGGCAGGGACGATATATTTAGTTCACAGCACACTGGGTAACGCTGCTTGCAACTCGAAAGGATGTAGGACAGGGCTCGGTACTGCAGCTTGGTGTGCCCCCACATCTCCATACAGCTGGTGGTGATAATGTCAGACCTGTGAGCTCTACCCCCCCTCCTCATCCTCCTCCTCTGCCACCTCCATGCCCTCCTCTGCAGAATTGTCCTATGAACATCAGGTACCCCCTAAGCGTTCAAAGGGCAATTCCCAGAGGCAGGCTAATAGGTGCCATGCAGTGCTTCAGCTGGTGTGTTTAGGGGCCAGGAACCACACTGGAGCAGAGATTCTTGCAGCTCTGCAGGGACAGGCCCCGAGGTGGTTCACACTATGCCAGCTGGAGCCAGGAATGGTGGTGTGCGATAATGGCTCAAACCACCTGTCCGCCCTTAGACAGGGAAAGTTGACACACGTGCAATGCCTGGCACATGTCCTCAATTTGGTGGTGCAGCATTTCCTAAATATGTACCCAGGGTTGAAAGATGTGCTAAAGCTGGCCAGAAGAGTCTGTAGCCATTTCAGGCAGTCATACACAGCCAGTGCTGGGTTGGCTGAAATTCAGCGGGAGTTCCGCCTGCCCGTAAACTGCCTGATTTGTGACATGCCCACCAGGTGGAACTCGACTTTGGCAATGCCGCAGCGGCTATACATGCAGCAGAGGGCCGTTAACGACTACTTGTGCGAATACAGCGCGACGACAGGCTCAGGCCGTCTCTGCTTTTTTTTGTACTGTTTGTAGGTCTTATAGCAGCACCATCTTGAATTTAAACGCATTGTAAGGTGTGCCCCCCAAATATGTTCTTGCTTTTTTTTCCCCACGCCAATGGCTGATCATTAAGGATGCTTTGCACTGTATTGTCACCATTTCAGGAGGCCACAAGGATGGTGAGCCTTGACAGTACATGCATCAGGGACACAATCCCTGTTGTGTTCCTGCTGGAGCAGACTCTGCATGGCATTATGGACGGGGCACTGGAGGCAGAGCAGCAGGAGGAAGAGGAGGACTTCCTTTCCTCTCAAGGCCCACCTTTATCCAGACACCATCATTCCTATGTCACAGAACACACAGGAGGAGAGAGGGGAGGAGGATGAGGAGGAGGATTCTGCCACTTTCATAGGCTTTGAAGAAGAGGAAGACATGCGTCAATCTGTAAGCGATGGCTTTCCAACCCCAGGACCCTTGGGAGTAGTACGTGGCTGGGAGGAGGAAGCTCCAGGTGCTGTCATCCTGAGTGACCACAAGGAGTCTGCTTTTCAAGCCTTGGCAAATTTGAGGCGCATGGGCAACCTCATGCTTCAAAGCCTGCGAAAGGACCCAAGAATACGTGGCAAGGAGAAGGATGATTACCGGTTGGCAACAATCCTTGACCACTGTTATAAGAGGAAGGTCTCAAAACTCATCCCGTCCCCACAGAGAGTGCAGAAGATAAAATCTCTTGAGGACACGTTAAAGAGGATTTTATTGAACGTTTTTCCTGACTCCAATAGGTTACAGTGTCGTGGATAACGTAGTTTTGAGTCTTCTGTTGGTCAAGAGAGGAGCGTTGGAGAAGGTGTCCGCCTAAGGGAGGCATTTCGGAATTTTTTTAGTGCTCGCCGCCCAGGGCTGTCAGCTTCCATATCCCACCGGCAGCATCTGCATCACATGGTGGATGATTACTTCGGGGCCAAAACAGAGATGGAGAGCTTTCAAGCTGACGATCCACTGACTTACTGGGTTATGAGAATAGACCACAGGCCAGAACGTGCCCAGTATCCTATTGAGTTGTTGGGCTGCCCTGCATCCAGCGTGCTTTCAGAATGGGCATTCAGTGCTGCAGGAGGTTTTGTTACTGATCATAGAACGCGTCTGTCCAAAGACTCCGTGGACCATTTGACTTTTATGAAAATGAATCAGTCCTGGATTACCAGCTATGAAGCCCCTGATGCCGATGTCACTGATTAAGTCTTTTTGGAATGTGGTATCTCTGCAGGACTTCGAGGCTGCCTAGCTTTGAGGGTGTTCAATAATTTCATCTGGAAAAATGTTTTTGGTATAGGTTTCATGGGCACAATTAACACCCAAAGACCAATGTTTCAGCACCTGTTTGACAGGTGCATATCATTGCAATTTTTTTACAGCAAGGCCATTTCTTGCTTTCATCAAGAGTACCTCTATAGGGTTACGGTGGGAAGGTACCACCAACACCCAAAGACCAATTTTTCTGCACCTGTTTAACAGGTGCATATCATTGCAATTTGTTACAGCAAGGCCAATTCTTGCTTTCATCAAGAGTACCTCTATAGGGTTATGGTGGAAAGGCGCCCCCGACACCCAAAGAGTAATTTTTCTTGCTCCCTAAACCTAATAACTGGTTGTGCCACCCTTGGAAGCAACAACTACAATCAAGTGTTTGCGATAACTGGCAATGAGTCTTTCACATTGCTGTGGAGCAATTTTGGCCCACTCTTCTTTGCAGATGTGTTTTAATTCAGCCACATTGGAGGGTTTTCCAGCATGAACGGCCTGTGTAAGGTCATGCTATAGCATCTCAATTGGATTTAAGTCCGGGCTTTGACTAGGCCACTCCAAAACCTAAATTTTGCTTTGTTTGAACCATTTGGAGGTGGACTTGCTGTTGTGTTTCGGATCATTGTCCTGCTGCATAACCCAAGTGCATTTAAGCTTGAGGTCACGAACTGATGGCCGGACATTCTCCTTTAGGATTTTCTGGTAGAGCTCAGAATTCATGGTTCCATCAATTATGGTAAGTCATCCAGGTCCTGAAGCTGCAAAGCAGCCCCAGACCATCACGCTACTGTTGGTATGATGTTCTTGTTATGAAATGCTGTATTAGTTTTATGCCAGATGTAACGGGACACACACCTTCCAAAAAAGTTAAACTTTTGTCTCAATAGTCCACAGAATATTTGCCTGAAAGTGTTGGGGATAATCAAGATTTTTTTGGTAAGTGTGAGATGAGCCTTTGTGTTCTTTTTGGTCAGCAGTGGCTTTGGCCTTGGAACTCTCCCATGGATGCCATTTTTGTCCAGTCTCTTTATTATTGTTGAATCATGAACACTGATCTTACCTGAGGCAAGTGAGGCCTGCAGTACTTTAAATGTTGTTCTGGGTTCTTTTATGACCGCCTGGATGAGTCGTTGTCATGCTCTTGGAGGAATTTTTGTAGGCCGGCCACTCCTGGGGAGGTTCACCACTGTTCCAAGTTATCTCCATTTGTAGATAATGTCTCTCCCCGGGGTTCACTGGAGTTACAAAGCCTTAGAAATGGCTTTGAAACCCTTCCTAGACCAATACATGTTTGTTTCTAATTTGTTCTTGAATTATTTTCGGTTGTGGCTTGATGTGTGGCTTTTTGTGATCTGTTAGCGTGCTTCATTTTGTCAGGCAGCTTCTATTTATGTGATTTCTTGATTCAACAGGTCTAGCAGTAACCAGGCCTGGGTGTGGCAAGTGAAATTTAACTCAGCTTTCCAAAAAATTGTGATCACGTGCCCTGGGCTTGGCATTGGTACCACAGCCGGTACCAATTCTCCTGCATCTGCTTCCCCACCTCTACCTCCCGCTAGTGGAACGGCTCCCCCCCGCTTCTCCGGCCCCCCTGCAGCATTCACCTCCTCTCCCTGGCTAACTTTGCAGTAAGCACAGTAAGCAGATGGGCTAAATACAGACACGATCCTCCGCACTGAGAAGCTCATCATGCGATCCGGAAAGACAGGCAGCCACAGACCGTTATAACAAAACCTTCCTAGGCACTCGTTCTCCTGCTCTTTCCTTTCCCTGCTCACCATCCTGTCTGCTGCTGCAGAGAATCTGAAGAGAGGAGTGGAGAGCGGGGGAAGGAAAGAGCAGGAGAACGAGTGCCTAGGAAGGTTATGTTAAAACAGTCTGAGGCTGCCTGTCTTTCTGGATCGCATGATGAGCTTCTCAGTATGGAGTATCATGTATGTATTCAGCCCATCCGCTTACTGCACAGCTAGCCAGGGAGAGGAGGTGAGTGCTGAGGGGGACCAGAGAAGTGGGGGGGGGGGCAGGGGAGAAAAAGAAAGCATGTGGGGGACCAGAGGAGCATAGGGGGGACCAGAGGAGCATGAGGGACCAGAGGAGCATGTGGGGAACCAGAGGAGCACGAGGGGGACCAGAGGAGCATATGTGGTACCAGAGGAGCAGGGGGGTACCAGTGGAGCATGGGGGTGCAAAGGAGTAGGGGGGACCAGAGGAGCATGAGGGGAAAAGAGGAGCAGGGAAAAACAGGGGAGCATGTGGGGGAGGAGAGGAGCATGGGGTGAGGAGAGGAGCATGTGGGGGACCAGAGGAGTACAGGGGGGACAAGAGGAGCATGTGGGGAGGATGGGAGTTTCTCACTTTCCTGCCTAATCTTGTCCCATGGGGGGGGGGGGGGGGGCGCCGAACTGATTCTTTGTCCTGGGTGAAAGAATGTCTAGCTTCGCCACTGGGTTATACAAGGTCAGCTTTAAAAATATGTATGCATTTATTCATTAAAATCATTCTGAAGAATAGCTAAGACTTTCTGACAAACATGAAACCTTATTTTTAATGTCACAATAAAATTACTAACCCAGTTTCTGCTGCTCTTTAAACAGATGAATAACATCATCCTATAATTTTAAGAACTAAAGTAAATTTTAAAAAAACGGTTTTATCTTTGCAGTCCTGTCCTTTATAAATACTGGTTGTCTGATCTGATGTTATGAACATTAAGACGTGCCTTTCTGTTTCAGCATGTGTAGTATACGCAGTTTTTGCTATAAAATATATTTCACTGATAAACAGAAGACAACTATTCCTTCTTTATACCATCTGAAGACCTGGATTCAGAATGTGTTTCATATACAGAATATACAGGCTGCCACCAATATTTTTACTGTGCTATACTGTATGTTGTATGGAGAAAATAGTGATAAAGGAGACAATTAACAGTGAGATAAAAGGCTTTTACCTCCCAGGTCAAATAATGATTGGTGCGATTGTGTCTGTTCATGGATTGATACCTAGTAAGCAGAAGCCAACATTTAAATGGAAGCCACTACCTTCTAGGATTTTTTTGTAAGTTCTAACCTGCTCTAAGCCATTTCTTATGGATATATATTTATGATTATATTATTATATTTTTATATAAAGTTGATTACATATATGAGATATGTTATATGTAAAAGAAAACCTACCAATCAGTACTGATATTTGAAAAGAATCCAGTTTCCAAAAAAATTAAATGGAGCCGGCCATACATTATGTTCATTTTTGATTGCATTGATGAGAAAATTTTGAAGGAGTGGAAATTTTTCTAGAACAAACAGATTTCTAACATTGAATGTGTTTTTTGTTTGGTAAAATCCATTTGTTCCCAAACTGAATGTTAAAAGCAAATTAAATTTTGAAGTCCTTTTAACCGGCATTTGTAAAGTCATCAAATGTATTTTTATTTTCATATGAATGTTCTTTTGAAATCTACTAGTGTGTGGCCGACTTAACAGGGACTCTTTAAACATCCTTGATTCTGTTTAGAATTTGTAAAAATATTAGTACATGGGGCAGCCATTATTATCTACTACATATTCAGGCCTGCTTTGTGCTCAGTAATACTAGACAATAACAGTTTTTGCAGGTGTTGCTTACCTGCACATCTATAGCACATGTTTCTAAACTTATGTGCGGCGCTCTAGGTTTTGGGCCTCCGAGTACTTCCTTCCGCCGAAAATTTTTTTTTTAAGTCAGCAGCTACAAATACTGCAGCTGCTGACTTTTAAAATAAGGACACTTACTTGTCCAGGGCGCCCGCAATGTCCTCACCCGAAGCCGACCTGTCCCTCGGCTCCTGGGTGGAGGTGCCGGCATCTTCAGTAAGAGAATCAGGAAGTGAAGCCTTGGGGCTTCACAGCCTGGTCCCCTACTGCGCATACGCGAATAAGGCTGTAGCTGCTATTAGAGAAAACTCTCTTTCCTGGACCAGCCCTCTTCTCTGACCACAGTGCTCAAATGTTGTTGGCCACTCGTTGCCATTAGAACACAGAGATGAACAGCTTCTCCCCAGCAGCCCCAGACCTCTCCCTAATTTAGGTCCTGCAGCTCTGGAGAAAAGAAGGAACAGGTATTATGCTTTAGAAAATGTTTCCTAATGTCTGCTACCTGTAAAAGCTTATGGTGCCTCTCCAAGCTGGAGGTACAATGTGCTTCCCTGCTGGAACTCAGGAGTAGGGAAGCCAGCGTTGAGGTGGAGTTGTGGCGTGAAAAGGAAAAGGCTTAAGAGTAGGGGATTAAAATAAGAAAAAAAAAAAACCAAATATTGAAAAAAAGAAAGGAAAATGAAATTAAAAAAGAAAATAAACTTAAGGATAAATGATGTGTGAGAAAGGTGTGCAAATGAATAAAAATAGAAAAAAATATTATAAAAGTAATTAAAAATGAAATGAAAAGAAATGAAAGATAAAACATGTGCAAAAAAGAAAAAAAAAGAGTTACTAAGGGACTAAATAAATATACTCCATTTTAACTTTATATCTTTTCCACCTTAATTTTTCACCACATCACATGCCTGATGATGAATAAATACTCTTGTCCTGCTCTTGCCTTCCACTTCTATGACTAAGCCTGGCGTGGCGAAACACATCAGGGGGCGTAGTCAGTGGAGCAGCGCTGGCTGAAGAAATCACATACATTTCAAAATGTCTGGTTTAAAAAAAATCTATTCAAGTATGTATTCTTAAACCAAAAAGTATCTTCTCTTGCTTCCAGCCTCCTTCAAATCTCCAAATTCCTTGATGCTGGGATCCGATTTCCTGTTGGAGGGTGGCTATGCTCATTCTCCATAGTCCCACTGTTTGTATAACTGTAGCCACCATCTCTTGCTCGCTCCTGAGATGAACTAGAGACTATGAGCTATTAACTATGGGATGTATAGTGTTCATAGAGCAGTACAAATGATCACAACTAACGTGCACTGCTCGTTCCAAACAACAAACATAACTTCAATATTAGTTAACCTCACTGAGACAGTTACAAAGAGGCAGAAAAACACAGTAGGAAATAATTTCATGAAAAATATAATAGAGGGCCAATAAGCAGTGAATGTGTATGAATTATTTTTGGAGAAAAAGGATATTGTTTAGTGTCACTTTAAGGACCTAGGACATACATGCTAGAAACTTTTTCTGCTGGGCAGCCACCCCCCACATGCAGCCATTGTAACCTGATGTCAGTTTACCATCAATAGATTTCACCGCCCAGCAACTAAACTATTGTTATGAGCTGTGCGATCACCAATCATGTGTTTCACACCTATTACTCATAAAATATATATAAAACCCCCCAAAACAATGTGCAATGCTGCCCCTAATTATACCTCATTCTCTACTTAAAATTGTGTTAACACAAAAACCTCAATTACATGCATATATCTTATAGTGTTAATATCAAACAATAAGTTATAGACACCTAGATCCAAATACATATACTATACGTCTCATAGAATATGAATATAAAATATAGCAGATTGGATCCTTTAGTGAAACAGAATATGCATTTTAATTAATAAATGAAATTGTGTCCACATACATAAATCATAAAAAATAAAATAAAAAATAGAGCATCCATGTGCACCAATCATAAAAGGTGGTAAGTCCCAACATAATCAAATTCTCCCCTTCTCAAAACCACCCCCTTTTTACTGCATCACCTGCACCCCTGTGTTTACAAATTGGATGCCCACCCTCATAGACTGACCTCTAAATTACTGTGGTCAAAATCAGCCTATTGAGCAAAGCATTAACTCCCAGCTTGTAAACCAATGTAATGAAGGATTTACTTGTGGGTCAGAAGGGGTTATGTATATGCTTGAATGCCCATGTGTGTTTCAGTATATTGGCAGGACTTCTAGAGCATTAGGTGTAAGACTCAAGGGTGTAGAAAGTACAACGTTTCAAACTATTTTAGGTTGTGTCATTATAAGAAACCCAGCCTTTTACAATTTTCGGTGGGCTGAGAAAGTACAGAGGCATTGGAAAGGTGGTAATTTCATTAGGAAATTGAGCCAGATTCCTGCTAGGAATCCTGGTGGTTTACCAAGTAAGAACATTGGTACCTAAAGGCCTCAATTCTGATTTTGACTTAAATTGTTTCATTGGTAACGCATAAAAAAAAATCTTTTATCTTATAAACATTTCTCTCTCACTATATATATATATATATATATATATATATATATATATATATATATATATATATTATTTATTTATTTATATTTTTTTAATATAGATTGTATATATTTATTTTTAATATATGTATTTTTTTAAATAATAATAAATGTCTTGTTTTTCTGTTCTCTTTACCTAGTTTTCAAATGTTATACTGTTAGTTGAAAAGTATGTTTTTGTGTTTTTGCTTATTGAAATAGTTTATTTTGTTTAAGCATTAAATACTGTAAATGCAAAATGTAAAAAAAAACAGCCATTTTATTTGTACCAGAGACATAATTTTAGTGCCAAGATAAGCACGAAAAATCAGATCATAAAGTTAGCCCTTTTTTAAGTTATTTTTTTTTAAATTTTACACAAATATACAAGTCAGTAGAGAATTCACAATTCGCATGATGAGATGTGGAAAAAAGGTACTTTAAAAGGGGCACAGGCCTCTATGTAAGTAATATACAGCAAATCTTTAGTCAGGCATAGAATTGGTGGTAGCAAATGTAGAAATAAAAACATTAAAGAAATATTACCTTTATATGTTTAAGAACACAACTAAATGAGTTAAATGGGTACAGCCTTTTGTACATTAGGCCATAGAAGTTTAAAGGCAATGTTCAGAGTTTAAAAAAATAAAAAAATTTTAGTCAGGTAAATATGAAATATTGCAGAAATCTAATTCATATTTACCGTTTTGCAGCCATAAGGATCCTGGGTTACAGGCACACACCCAATATAATGAGTTAATGAAATTACTTTTGAAGATTTTTTCTTAAGTAAATATGAAATATTGCTGAAACATAATTCATATTTACCTTTTTGAAGCTAGAGGGCTCCCGGGTTACAGGCACACACCAAGCTGAAAAAGTTAATGGAATGATTCAGAGGAAGAACACTCCCCCACTCGTATTCTCCAAGCAGACCCCATGCCATATAGATCTCCCAGACTTTTTAAGTAGATGCTTTTATAAGTTGCAAAAGAACTGTGGCATATTAGCCAAAGGTTGTTGGTGATACAATATATCTAATAAACCAATATATCTAATAAGCTCACGTTTTTATTAATATATAAATATTTAGTAATAAATATATTGTAGTTATTTGGACGTGTCTCTTTAAAAGTTATTCTCACCACCTTTGCAGTATTTTCCAGGAGAAATATCAAACAGCTCTGACACTTCTTTTTGCTACAGAAGAGATTAATAAGAATGATGACCTTCTGCCAAATATTTCCTTGGGCTTCCACCTATACGAATCGCATTGGAATGAGGCTAAAACACTGGATGCTTACATGAGAATACTGACTGGTGGAGGCCTCCTCATTCCAAACTATAAATGCAAAAACCAAGGGCATCTGATAACTGTAGTGGGCTTTGCCTCCTCAAAACTCTCAATTCTTGTGGCTGAAACATTTGGAATGTTTGGTTACCCACAGGTGGGGCCTTTTTAAAGATAAGAGTTTAATGCTTAATATACTGAATAGAGATCCCTAACCTTTGTCAGCTGATGAGACAGCTCTTCCCGGTAAAATCGTTCCTTTAATGGACACTTCTTGGGGCAAAGCTTCCAAAGATCCAGGGTACCAGATAAAAATAAGAAGTTATTGTAGATAGTGCTGTAACTATGTTGACCCATGCCTTAAAATGCTAAAATATGTTCACTCACATTCAAAAGTGGCAAATAACTGCACAATTTTACAAGTTAAACAGAACTAGAGGCTCACAACTGACATCCGATGTTATCAACTTGACAAAGCCTCTAGAACTGTTTCACATGTACAGTATCTCAAAAAAGTTAGAGTTAAAGTTAGTACACCCCTCACATTTTTGTAAATATTTTATTATATCTTTTCATGTGACAACACTGAAGAAATGACACTTTGCTACAGTGTAAAGTAGTGAGTGTATAGCTTGTAACAGTATAAATTTGCTGTCCCCTTTAAAATAACTCAATACACAGCCATTAATGTCTAAACCACTGGCAACAAAAGTACACCCCTGGGCCCTGAGTGGAAATGTCCAAATTTGGCCCAAAGTGTCAATATTTTGTGTGGTCACCATTATTTCCAGCACTGCCTTAACCCTCATGGGCATGGTGTTCACCAGAGCTCCACAGGTTGCCACTGTGAAGTCCTCTTCCACTTCTCTGACGGCATCACGGAGCTGGTGGATGTTAGAGACCTTGCGCTCCTCCACCTTCCATTTGAGGATGCCCCACAGGTGCTCAATAGGGTTTAGGTCTAGAGACATGCTTGGCCAGTCCATCACTTTTAACCTCAACTTCTTTAGCAAGGCTGTGGTCATCTTGGAGGTGTGTTTGGGGTCATTATCGTGTTGGAATACTGCCCTGAGGCCCTGTCTCCAAAGGGAGGGGATCATGCTCGGCTTCAGTATGTCACAGTACATGTTGGCATTCATGGTTTCCTCAATGAACTGTAGCTCCCCAGTGTCGGCAGCACTCATGCAGTCCCAGACCATGACACTCCCACCACCATGCTTGACGGTAGGCAAGACACACTGGTCTTTGTACTCCTCTTCTGGTTGCCACCACACACACACTTGACACCATCTGAACCAAATACGTTTATCTTGGTCTCATCAGACCACAGGACATGGTTCTAGTAATCCATGTCCTTAGTCTGCTTGTCTTCAGCAAACTGTTTGCGGGCTTTCTTGTGCATCATGTTTTAAAGAGACTTCCTTCTGGGATGACAGCCATGCAGACCAATTTAATGCAGTGTGTGGCATATGGTCTGAGCATTGACAGGCCGACCCCCCACCTCTTCAACCTCTGCAGCAATGCTGGCAGCACTCGTACATCTATTTCCCAAAGACAACCTCTGAATATGACGCTGAGCCCGTACACTCAACTCTTTTGGTCGAGCATGGAGAGGCCTGTTCTGAGTGGAAGCTGTCCTGTTAAACTGCTGTATGGTCTTGGCCACCGTGCTGCAGCTCAGTTTCAGGGTCTTGGCAATCTTCTTGTAGCCTAGGTCATCTTTAAGTAGAGCAACAATTCTTTTTTTCAGATCCTTAGAGAGTTCTTTGCCATGAGGTGCTTTGTTGAACTTCCATTGATTAGAATGAGAGAGTGAGAGCGATAACACCACATTTTACACACCTGAGAACTTGTAACACTAAAGAGTCACATGACACCAGGGAGGGAAATGGCTAATTGGGCCCAATTTGGGCATTTGCAGTTAGGGGTGCACTCCCTTTTGTTGCCAACGGTTTAGACATTAATGTTGAGTTATTTTGAGGGGATAGCAAATTTACACTGTTATACAAGCTGTACACTCACTACTTTACATTGTAGCAAAGTGTCATTTCTTCAGTGTTGTCACATGAAAAGATATAATAAAATATTTACAAAAATGTGAGGGGTGTATTCACTTTTGTGAGATACTGTATATGCGTATAATTATTAGCTACGGTACTTAAAGTTGACCTAGCACCCGACATTTTAATATACTAAATTCACACATGTTAAGTTATGTTAAAAGTATTAATTATCTCTCACAGAGCACAGTGCAGACCAACAATGCCTTTATCTTGTTTTCTCTCCAGATAGATAGCACCATCTTTGTTAAGGCATCATCCAGGGTCTATTCATAAATTGTATACTATTGTAGTTGGGGCAACACTGTATTGCCCCGTACACACGGTCGGATTTTCCGACGGAAAATGTGTGATAGGACCTTGTTGTCGGAAATTCCGACCGTGTGTGGGCTCCATCACACATTTTCCATCGGATTTTCCGACCCACAAAGTTTGAGAGCAGGATATAAAATTTTCCGACAACAAAATCCGTTGTCGGAAATTCCGATCGTGTGTACACAAATCTGACGCACAAAGTGCCACGCATGCTCAGAATAAATAAAGGGATGAAAGCTATTGGCCACTGCCCCGTTTATAGTACCGACGTACGTGTTTTACGTCACCGCGTTTAGAACGATCGGATTTTCCGACAACTTTGTGTGACCGTGTGTATGCAAGACAAGTTTGAGCCAACATCCGTCGGAAAAAATCCTAGGATTTTGTTGTCGGAATGTCCGAACAAAGTCCGACAGTGTGTACAGGGCATAAGACTTCTACGGACAAAGTTTTTCTGTTTTCAATCGATCAATCTATATGGAATAAAGTGAAATTTCTTTCTACCTTATATGCATTTTTGATGAATTAATAAAGCTATTTATTGGTCATACTCGAAGTGGTGTCTGCATCACTATTTCCTCTATTTCATTCTGTTAATGTCAGTTGAGTGTAGGCACTTGCCTAGAATGTAGGAAAATATCCCCTAGTATTTGGACATAGGGGAAATCCCAGTTTTTTTAAAGGTATATTTATAATGCAGGGTCAACATCTACTTCTATCACTGAAATGCTAGCTCGCAGATGACACGTACCTGTACATTTCTTGGCTGTGTTCACAAATGTCTGACATAAATAAGCCCCCGCTGCAGCCTCTCATCTTATGACTTGCTTCAAAACTGCAGTGTTACAGTCTAATCACCGGGGAAGAGAAGGCTGAGGAAATGATTCCTTCTTTCTGCAGCAGAAGGTAATGATGGCATCACCTAGACCTAGGCAAATGAACTTGACTGGACTCAGGAAAGGCTTTTTAACCTGACTTGACCATGATCCACCTTTAAATCTGGTAACAATGTTTGATTATAGTTGGTGATAATGTACCCTTCATAAAAGATGACAAGCAAGATTATTCACAGTGGACTGCTGAAAATATATTTAACAACTTAAGCCTAATAGCCCACTTTGTCCACCCTATATTATGAGGTATACAGTGGGGACGGAAAGTATTCAGACCCCCTTACATTTTTCACTCTTTGTTATATTGCAGCCATTTGCCAAAATCATTTAAGTTCTTTTTTTTCCTCATTAATGTACACACAGCACCCCATATTGACAGAAAAACACAGAATTGTTGACATTTTTGCAGATTTATTAAAAAAGAAAAACTGAAATATCACATGGTTCTAAGTATTCAGACCCTTTGCTCAGTATTTAATAGAAGCCCCCTTTTGATCTAATACAGCCATGAGTCTTTTTAGGAAAGATGCAACAAGTTTTTCACACCTGGATTTGGGGATCCTCTGCCATTCCTCCTTGCAGATCCTCACCAGTTCTGTCAGGTTGGATGGTAAACGTTGGTGGACAGCCATTTCTTAGGTCTCTCCAGAGATGTTCAATTGGGTTTAAGTCAGGGCTCTGGCTGGGGCATTCAAGAACAGTCACGGATTTGTTGTGAAGCCACTCCTTCGTTATTTTAGCTGTGCGCTTAGAGTCTTTGTCTTGTTGGAAGGTAAACCTTCGGCCCAGTCTGAGGTCCTAAGCACTCTGGAGAAGGTTTTCGTCCAGGATATCCCTGTACTTGGCCGCATTCATCTTTCCCTCTATTGCAACCAGTTGTCCTGTCCCTGCAGCTGAAAAACACCCCCACAGCATGATGCTGCCACCACCATGCTTCACTGCTAAGACTGTATTGGACAGGTGATGAGCAGTGCCTGCTTTTTTTTCACACATACCGCTTAGAATTAAGGCCAAAAAGTTCTATCTTGGTGTCATCAGACCAGAGAATCTTATTATCTCACCATCTTGGAGTCCTTCAGGTGTTTTTTTTAGCAAACTCCATGTAGGCTTTTATGTGTCTTGCACTGAGAAGAGGCTTCCGTCGGGCCACTCTGCCATAAAGCCCCGACTGGTGGAGGGCTGCAGTGATGGTTGACTTTCTACAACTTTCTCCCATCTCCCTACTGCATCTCTGGAGCTCAGCCACAGTGATCTTTGGGTTCTTCTTTACCTCTCTCACCAAGGCTCTTCTCCCCCGATAGCTCAGGCCATTGTGCTCTTAGGAACCTTAAGTGCAGCAGAAATTGATCAGATCTGTGCCAGATCTGTGCCTTGCCACAATTCTGTCTCTGAGCTCTTCAGGCAGTTCCTTTGACCTCATAATTCTCATTTGCTCTGACATTTAAGCTGTAAGGTCTTATATAGACAGGTGTGTGGTTTTCCTAATCAAGTCCAATTAGTATAATCAAACACAGCTGGACTCAAATGAAGGCGTAGAACCATCTCAAGGATGATCAGAAGAAATGGACAGCACCTGAGTTAAATATATGAGTGTTACAGCAAAGGGTCTGATTACTTAGGACCATGTGATATTTGAGTTTTTCTTTTTTAATAAATCTGCAAAAATGTCAACAATTCTGTGTTTTTCTGTCAATATGGGGTGCTGTGTGTACATTCATGAGGAAAAAAATTAACTTAAATTATTTTAGCAAATGGCTGCAATATAACAAAGAGTGAAAAATTTAAGGGGGGTCTGAATACTTTCCGTCCCCACTGTATGCAGCTTTTAGTGTATGACTGCCTATCTCATTTCTTGAGGTGCTAAAATGGCAGGGCAGTACAAACCCCCCCAAATGACCCCATTTTGGAAAGTAGACACACCAAGGAAATTGCTGAGAGGTATGTTGAGCCCATTGAATATTCATTTTTTTTTTGTCACAAGAGATTGAAAAATGACAAAAAAAATGACAAAAATAAAAATGACACAAAGTTGTCACTAAATGATATATTTCTCACACATGCGATGGTTATATGTGCAATTACACCCCAAAATACAGTCTGCTGCTTCTCCTGAGTACGGGGATACCACATGTGTGAGACCTTTTGGGAGCCTAGCCGCGTACAGGATCCCGAAAACCAATCACCGCCTTCAGGATTTCTAATGCCCCGTACACACGGTCGGACTTTTCGTCTACAAAAGTCCGACAGCCTGTCCGACAGACTTCCGGCGGACTTGCGGCGGACTTTCTAACGAATGGACTTGCCTACACATGACCACACAAAAGTCCGACAGATTCGTACGTGATGACGTACACCGGACTAAAATAAGGAAGTTCATAGCCAGTAGCCAATAGCTGCCCTAGCGTGGTTTTTTGTCCGTTGGACTAGCACACAGACGAGTGGATTTCGGGGTCCATCGTAGTTACGACGTAAGGATTTGAAGCATGTTTCAAATCTAAAGTCCGTCGGATTTGAGGCTGAAAAAGTCCGCTGAAAGTCCGAAGAAGCCCACACACGATCGGATTACCAGCCAGCTTTAGTCCGTCGGCGTACGTTGGACTTTTGTAGACGTAAAGTCCGACCGTGTGTACGCCCCATAAGGGTGTAAATTTTTGATTTCACTTCTCACTGCCTATCACAGTTTCAAAGGCCATAAAATGCCAAGATAGCACAAACCCCCCCCCAAATGACGCTATTTGCTGAGAGGCATGTTGAATATTTTGCAGATATCGCTTTTTTGTCACAAAGTTTTAAAAATTGAAAAAAGAAAAAAAAATGTTTTTCTTTCCTTTCTTCATTTTCAAAAACAAATGAGAGCTGCAAAATACTCACCATACCTCGTAGCAAATACCTTAGGGTGTCTACTTTCCAAAATGGGGTCATTTGTGGGGGGTTTTGTGCTATCTTGACATTTCAGGGCCTCCGTAACTGTGATAGGTAGTGAGGAAGTGAAATCACCATTTTACGCCCTTAAAAAGCCTGAAGGTGGTGATTGGTTTTCGGGGTTCTGTACATGGCTAGGCTCCCAAAAAGTCTCACACATGTGGTATCCCCGTACTCAGGAGAAGCAGTAGAATGTATTTTGGGGTGTAATTCCACATATGCCCATGGCACGTTTGAGCAATATATCATTTAGTGACAACTTTGTGCAAAAAAAAAAAAAGTTTGTCATTTTCCCGAAACTTGTGGCAAAATATAAAATATTCCATGGACTCAACATGCCTCTCAGCAAATAGCTTGGGGTGTCTACTTTTCAAAAAGGGGTCATTTGGGGGGGGGGAGTTGAACTGTTCTGGCATTTTATGCACAACATTAGAAGCTTATGTCACACAACATCCACTCTTCTAACCCCAACCAAGACAAAGCCCTTTCTGACACTTTTTGTTTACATGAAAAAAAAAAATTTCGCTAGAAAATTACTTTGAACCCCCAAACATTATATATTTTTTTCAAAGCAAAGGCCCTACAGATTAAAATGGTGGATGTTTATTTTTTTTTTTTACACAGTATTTGCGCAAATTAAATAAAATTAAAAACATTTTTTTAATTTTAATGCTCTAAAACACACTATATTGGCCAAATGTTTGATGAAATAAAAAAAAAGATCTTATGCCGAGATACCAAACACGACATGCTTTAAAATTGCGCCCAAACGTGCAGTGGCGACAAACTACATACATTTTTAAAGCCTTTAAAAGCCTCACATGCATTGTGCAATTGCTGTTTACATTTGACGCCAGACCGGCATTCCCCTTTACACGAGAGCAGGGGGGAACAGGAGTGCTTTTTTTTTTTTTTCATTTTTTTTTTTTTTGCTTTTTTATCTTATTTTTAAACTGTTCCTTTCATTTTTGTTTTATTTTTTAATCATTTTTATTGTTATCTCAGGGAATGTAAATATCCCCTATAATAGCAATAGGTAGTGACAGGTAGTCTTTTTTGAAAAAATTGGGGTCTATTAGACCCTAGATCTCTCCTCTGCCCTCAAAGCATCTGACCACACCAAGATCGGTGTGATAAAATGCTTTCCCAATTTCCCAATGGCGCTGTTTACATCCGGCGAAATCTAAGTCATGAAATGCTCGTAGCTTCCGGTTTCTTAGGCCATAGAGATGATTGGAGCCATTCTGGTCTCTGATCAGCTCTATGGTTAGCTGGCTGAATCACCGGCTGCATTCTCGGGTTCCCTGTTGGGACAGGAGAGCCAGAAAAAACCATGGAAGACGGTGGGGGGGACATTCCCTCCCACTGCTTGTCAGTCTAGAGGTTAATTAGCCGCTAGGATTGCTTTTACATGAAAGCTGGCTGAAAAGAATGATACCAAGATGATACCTAAACCTGCAGGCATCATTCTGGTATAACCACTCAAAGTTCAGCAACATACCAGTACGTTGCTGGTCCTTGTTGGGCATATATTGTAATCTTTTTTTTTTCATGCAGCCTGTGGGCTGAACGAAAAAAAGAGATTGATCGGTGAGCATGCCCACCATTAGAATACCTCCCTTCATCCACCCACTTCTAATGATGGGCATACATGCACCATTTATATATGCCAAAGCATGGGGGCATCCACCCCAAAAGTTAGGAGCAAATCGCTCCTCCGCCCCTGCTGCCCCCATGCTTCGGCATATATGCTCTTTTTTTTAACTGTGGTGGTGAAATCACCTCCGACACCCCGACTAAAACACACTATATTAACCAAATGTTTGATGAAATAAAAAAGATGATCTTATGCCGAGATACCAAACACGACATGCTTTAAAATTGCGCACAAACGTGCAGCGGCGACAAACTACATACATTTTTAAAAGCATTTAAAATCCTTTACAGGTTACCACTTTAGATTTACAGAGGAGGTCTACTGCTAAAATTACAGCACTCGTTCTGACTTTTGCGGTGATACCTCACATGCATGGTGCAATTGCTGTTTACATATGACACCAGACCGACGCTTGCGTTCGCCTTTGCGCATGAGCACGGGGTGACAGGGGTGCTTTTTTCTTTTTTTTTTTATTATTTAATTTTGCTT
The DNA here is from genome assembly GCA_037952925.1 of Lithobates clamitans. Taxonomy (NCBI): domain Eukaryota; kingdom Metazoa; phylum Chordata; class Amphibia; order Anura; family Ranidae; genus Lithobates; species Lithobates clamitans. The sequence goes on from JBBGZY010000051.1 coordinate 365,368, forward strand.
TTTTCTTTAATTTTTAAACTGTTCTTTTCATTTTTTTAAAATAATTTTTATTGTTATCTCAGGGAATGTAAATATCCCCTGTGATAGCAATAGGTAGTGACAGGTACTCTTTTTAAAAAAAATTGTGATCTATTAGACCCTAGATCTCCCCTCTGCCCTCAAAGCATCTGACCACACCAAGATCGGTGTGATAAAATGCTTTCCCAATTTCCCAATGGTGCTGTTTATATCCGGCGAAACCTAAGTCATGAAATGCTCGTAGCTTCAGGTTTCTTAAGACATAGCGATGATTGGAGCCGTTCTGGTCTCCGATCAGCTCTATGGTCAGCTGGCGGAACCACCGGCTGCATTCTCGGGTTCCCTGTTGGGACAGGAGAGCCCGAGAAAACCATGGAAGACGGTGGGGGGCTGTTCCCTCCCACTGCTTGTAAAAGCAGTCTAGAGGCTAATTAGACATTAGGATTACTTTTACATGAAAGCCAACCGCTGGCTGAAAAGAATGATACCAAGATGATACCTAAACCTGCACGCATCATTCTGGTATAACCACTTAGCAATATACCAGTACTTTGCTGGTCCTTGTTGGGCATATATTGTAATGTTCTTTTTTTCATGCAGCCTGTGGGCTGAACGAAAATAAGATTGATCGGTGGGTATGCCCACCATTAGAATACCGCCCTTCATCCACCCACTTCTAATGTTGGCAATGCATGCACCATTCTTTTTTAACTGTGGTGGTGAAATCACCTCCTACACCACTGGAGTCGCTGTTTTACGTATCATAAAAGCAAACGCTGTTGCTGTCAAGATGAATAAATCAGTGCTACAACTCAATGGCATACCTGCATGTCTCATGCAGGATCGAATCGCAGCTGTCCTGCCCCTGGTACGAGAACATATAGAGTAAGCCCAGGAGGCTCAGAGGAGGGTCTATGATTGGGATGCCAAGGTCCGTGCTTTCAGCCCAGGGACAAAGTGTTGGTACTGGTGCCCATGGTGGAAAGCAAGTTCCTAGCCTAGTGGCAGGGTCCCTTTGAGGTTGTCGAAAGGGTTGGGGAGGTAAACTACATAGTCTACCAGCCAGGGAAAAGGAAACCACACCAAATTTATCATGTAAATCTCTTAAAGCCCTGGAGGGACAGGGAGACTTTACTGGCCGCATCCCTGCCTCCCTCACACCGGGTACCGGTGACACCTGATGTCCCCATGACGGATTCCCTATCCGTGGCACAAAAAAGTGACGTTAGGGTGTTTGTGTGCAAAAATAGAGACTTTTTCGCCCCCTTACCCAACTGACCAATGTAATCCAGCATGACATAGTGACGGAATCCGCGGTTCACGTAAATGTAAAGCCATATAGAATCCCAGAGGCCAGACGAGAGGCAGTCGTGAAGGAAATCAAAAATATGTTAGAGCTGGACGTGATAGAAGAGTCCCACAGAAAGTGGTCGAGCCCCATAGTGCTGGTCCCAAAACCTGATGGCACTATCAGGTTTTGTAACGACTTTAGGAAACTCAACAGTGTGTCTAAGTTCGATGCATACCCGATGCCTCGGGTCGACGAACTCGTAAACAGGTTGGGACAGGCTCGCTACATAACAACCCTAGACCTAACGAAGGGCTATTGGCAAATACCGTTAACTGAATCGGCCAAGGAGAAGACTGCCTTTTCCACTCCCGAGGGCTCGTTTCAGAACAAGCGGATGCCTGTTTGTCTGCATGGAGCCCCTGCATCATTCCAGCGAATGATGGACAAAACTTTGAGACCACATCGCCCGTATGCAGTTGCTTATTTGGATGATGTGGTCATCCACAGCCCAGATTGGGAATCGCACCTGCCCCGAGTACAAGCAGTGGTAGATTCCCTTAGGAAAGCAGGTCAAATTCATGTTAAATTGTAATAACCCAGTGAGTAAAACTCCCCCCCCACAGAAATGGAAGAGGCTGCATCGGCTCTGCCCCCTCCCTCGCATTTGCACCAAAACAGTGCAGGACCCTTTTTTTGGTCTGCACTGGAATCGGATGGGTGTTTACACCTATACAATCCGATTCCTGCACCATTTCACAGTTCTCACTGTGATCTGCAAACCGATCTGGGGGTGTCATTAATTTTACATTGACACCCGTAGCAGTTTGCAAAGGGCAGTGTGAACGGCCGACAAGCAACATGCAATGCAGGAATCAGTACTGGAATTGTGGTGATTCCTGCATCGCATATATGTGAACCAGGACTCAAGTGGGTTCACACTGATGTGCTGTGGTTCAGTTGCAGTGCTGGTGTATACACAGTTTTCCTGCATTTACCTCAATTTTCACTACAGTCCCACAGACTTCTATTAGGTTACACATATTTGCAACATTTTCTGAAAGCGCACCAAATGTCCTCTATACTGAATCTTTGGTGTGCTTTCAGAAAACACAGTAAAATTACACAAGCTAATAGAAGTCAGTGAGACTGGAGCTAAAAATGTGGATAAAATGCAGAAAAACTGCGTATACGCCAGCACTGCGACAAACTTCAGGACACCAGTGTGAACCAAAAGGCTTCAGGGTGCTGTGTAATGTAAAGGAGTCCAGAGGTGCAGGGGGTTTTGTAATGTAAAGGGGTCTAGGAGGTGCAGGGCGCTGTGAAATGTAAAGGGGTCCAGATGTGCAGGGTGCTATGTAATGTACGGAAGTCCAGAGGTGCAGGGTGCTGTGTAATGTAAAGGGGTCCAGAGGTGCAGGGTGCTGTGTAATGTAAAGGGGTCCAGAGGTGCAGGGTGCTGTGTAATGTAATGGAGTCCAGAGGGTCAGGGTGCTCTGTAATGTAAAGGGGTTCAGAGGTGCGATGAACTTACAATTTACCCATATACAGACCCGCCGCAGTACATATACTGCGATGGGGCTGCAGCTACAGTATTGTATTGCTATAGTGTAGTGTTGTATTGTTTGAAGTGTTTTTTGGTTTTGAAAGGACACTGACTCTTTCTTTATACCCGGGGGGTGGGGGGGGGGCGCAGTTTGCCATCTTCGCCCTGGGCACCAGATGGCCTTGTCCCAGCACTGCCGAGATATACCCACTGAGCTGGAGAGGTTGATCACATTTGCCATCCTCATTGACTCCAGACTCAGAGAAAGACTCTCTGTTAAGGAGCGCTGGCACGAGCCTCCTGTACATTTGTCTCCGAGCTTTGCAGTCCCACCCTTGCCTCCCTCACCTCCCATGCCTCCTGGTATCGAGTCAGTCTGTGAAGATGAACCCATGCACTTGGGCTACACGCATCTCTCTTTGCGGATGAGAGAGCCCTTAGGAGGAGGGAGAGATTGTGCCTTTATTGTGGCCGGACTGGTCACTTTTTGTCTTGTCCTACCCCTCCAGGGAACGCCCGACCCTTGAGGTCCTGTCACAGACAGACCTTAGGTGGCGTTGTTTCGTCTCCAGTTTCCCAGAAAGATAAGCCCCTGGTTTCAGTTACCCTGCCTTGGGCTGAGTCATCCGTCGAGATACAGGCTCTAATCGACTCTGGGGCTGTAGGCCTGTTCAATTATGCTGCCTTTGTATCGAAGCACTCGATTCCGCTGCAGCTGTGTGACACTCCATTTGCCATTGAGGCTCTTGACGGGAGACAGCCTGCCCATGTGACTCATGAGACTGTTCCATTGTCCATGGCCGTAGGGGCCCTTCACCATGAGATAATCCAATTCCAAGTTATTTCCTCACCTAAGTTTCTGCTGGTTATTGGTTATCCTTGGTTACAGAGACACAACCCTTCTTTTGATTGGCTCCATGCTGAGGTTCTGTTCTGGTCACCACAGTGCAGTGAGAGATGCTTCCAGAAGGTAGCCAAGGTCCTTTGCATCTCTTCACTCTCCTCCCTGCCGGAGGAGTACCACGATTTTAGCGATGTCTTTGACAAAGGTCAAGCCGGAACTTTGCCCCCACACCGGTCGTATGATTGCGCAGTTGACCTTCAATCTGGTGCCATAGCCCCTCTTGGCCGGGTTTACCCTTTGTCGGTCTTGGAGGATAAGGCCTTGGAGGAGTATGTTGCAGACGCACTTTCTTGAAGTTTCATCCTCAAATCCTCGTCTCCTGCTGGTGCTGGTTTCTTTTTTGTGAAGAAGAAGAGTGGTGAGCTGAGACCTTGCATCGATTAAAAATGCCTATCCCATTCCGTTGTTTACAGAGTTATTTGACCGCTTCAAGGGAGCAACGGTTTTCACAAAGCTTGATTTGAGAAGGGCATACAATCTCTTCAGGATTAAGGAGGGCGACGAGTGACCAGATCAGGTCATTATGAGTATCTCGTAATGCCTTTTGGCCTTTGTAACGCTCCGGCAGTTTTCCAGGAGTTTATTAACGATGTCCTCTGAGATTTGTTGCAGTTATGTGTGGTGGCTTATCTCGACGATATCCTCATATTTTCCAAGTCCCTGGAGAGCCACCACACAGATGTCTGTCGTGTGCTTCAGAGACTAAAAGAACAATCTCTATTGTAAATTGAAAAAGTGCAAATTCCATTGTGAACAGGTTAAATTCCTGGGCTATGTCATTTCCACTGCTGGTTTTTTCGATGGACCCAGAGAAACTTTTAGCGGTCCTACAGTGGCCTCGACCCGTGGGTTTACGTCCTCTGCAGCGTTTTCTTGGCTTTGCCAACTATTATCGTAAGTTTATTTGTATGACCCTGGACTTCACAAAGGAGTTTATGGTACAGTCCCACCTCAGACGGAAGCCTCTGAGGTGGGACTAGGGGCTGTACTATCCCAAAACAGAGATAGTGAAGAACACCCGGTTGTATACCTGAGCCGGAACCTGAACAAGCATGAAAAAACTATGCCATTGTTGAAAAGGAGTGTCTCGCTATTAAATGGGCCTTAGACTCCCTGAAATATTACTTATTGGGGAGGTCTTTTAGGCTGGTCACCGACCATGCTCCCCTAAAGTGGATGTGTGACAACAGAGAAAAATGGCCGCGTGACAAGGTGGTTCCTGGCTTTACAGCCCTTTAAATTCACAGTAGAGCATAGGCCGGGCAAACTCCAAAACAATGCAGATGCCCTCTCCTGCATGCACTGTATGTTTGGGACAATTGCTCAGCCACAGGGGCTTGAGCAGAGGGGGAGGATATGTGACGGTATGCGAGGTGAGGTCATCGATAATCGATATATTTCACCTCGCATTTGTTCTATTGTCAGAGACTGAACCGGAATCCGGCCCGAATTTTTCCAGCCCCTGTGGCAGGTTTGGTTCTGGTCCGGGTCTTGTGGTCCACTTGAGTCCATGCTCAGGTGGATTTAAATGACCAGGAAGAGAGCACAGCAGTGCTCTGGCCTGAGACTCAGAAGGGAATCTGAGACAGAGGAGCACTGTTTGTTTGGACTGAAAACAAAGGTTTGCTTTACCTCATGTTTTGTGAGTGTCGGGGACCAGCCCCACACCATATAGAGAGCAGTGTACTGTTTAGTTTAGCACCAGACGGCAAGGATTTGTTTTACTGTTTTGTTTATTTTTATGACTTTGCAAACCACCTGTAAATAAACCTGGCAACCCACCAGATTTTAAAGAAACTGCCTGTACGCTGACCTTCATTCTGAGAAAAGGTGATCCCCACGAGCTAATCTCCCCACAGTGCTGTTAATGGTTTGCCGGGCCGTTGCCATGGTCACGGAATACTAAAACGAGGCTTGGTTAATCTTTACTGAGCATGCCCGAGATTCTGGCTTGTTCAGGGAGAAAAGGGCGGAAGTACAGATGATGCTGGAATCTGAAGGCAACCACAAACATGGCGCCGACTTAGACAGGAACAAATAAGGAAACCAAGCTGCAGAAACAGTAATAAAGATCCTAAAATGCTAATTCTTATCCTGGTGAGTTTATAAATGCTATACATGGTGGCCATATGATTACTGGGAATATTTCTTCTGAGTTTACTTCCTCTTTAACGCAATCTGTGCCTAAAAATATATATGTCGAAGCATGGGGGCAATCCGCCCCTAATGTTAGGAGCAAATCTCTCCTCCACCCCTGCTCCCATGCTTCGACATATATGCTCTTTTTTTAACTGTGGTGGTGAAATCACCTCCTACAGCACTGCAGTCACAGCTTTACATATCGTGGGAGCAAACGCTGTTGCTGTCAGAATAAATAAACCCGTGCTACAGCTGCTAAGCAAATGATGGTTAATAATAAAACAAAGTAACATTACAGTATAACAGTAAGACATACCACATCTGCAAAGCAAATATAATAAAACAAACTTAAAATAAAACATCACAGTTCTAAAATACAGGAACAATAGAGAGAGAACAATAGATATAGAACAATAGAGATCGAACAATAGAGCAGACAATAGAGAGCGAACATAAGAGAGAGAACAATAAAGAGAGAAGAAAAATATATGTATCTTTTTCACACAGAGAACCACACTTCCTGTTCCAGTGTATCTATGGGGGCAGCCATGTTTGTCACACGGGCTGGACTTCAAACATGTCTGCTTTTGTACATCTTCATTATATTGTGGATTGATGGAACTAGTAGTTTGCAAAATTTCAGCACACATCCAGTGGCAAGGATGCTGAATTTCAAGCAAGAGCATCATTTTTTTCTATACTTGCTGAGAATGTTCTTAGCCTAAAAAAGAACTAAAGCAACCACTACATTTATTTTTGTTTATGGGTAAAAAGCTATCACAGTAATCACAGCATGTTTTCATTATATTTACATTGCAGATTAGTTATGGTGCTACAGACCCTCTCCTTAGTGACACTCTGAAGTTTCCATACTTTTTCCGCACAGTCCCTAGTGCCATTCATCTGCAAAATGCCCTAAACTTGGTGCTGAAACATTTTGCCTGGATGTGGGTTGGAATAATTTATTCAGATTTGGAATCCAATGAAAATGCAATTCAAAAAATCAAAGTCTCCATCATTCGTGGAGGGGGCTGTATTGCCTTCATAGAAAAGTTTCTGAGTTCCACAAAATATCTGAACACTGAATATGTAAGAATATCCAATATCATCTCAGCCTCCGCAGCAACTATTATTGTGTTCTGGGCTGATTTGGAGTTCACCTATAAATTATACTGGTTATTGCACAAATTACCAATCTCTAATAAAGTCTGGATCTTCTTGACAGATATGGACCACCTTCTGACTTCCACAGTTGACAATCTTGACCTCAGTCCCTTTCATGGAAATCTGGCAATTCAGTTAAGAAAAAAGGAAATCCCCGGGTTGATGAATTTTCTGTGGAACATAGCTCTGGAAAAATATGGCAGTGATGATTTTTTTGTCCGTTTTAAGTCCTTACTGTATCAATGTGACCAACACATGGGGATGGTGCTCTATAACACGTGTAGACAAGACGTGGTGAAGATGAAACAGTTGATGAGTACCAAAACACTGGTAGAAAGTTATTGCTTATATAATGCAGTCTATGTTTTGGCTTATGCCCTCCAGGAGTTTACTGCTTCAAGATATTGGTTAGAGAAGCACAAGCTGGGGACATCACCAACTCTTGCCAACTTAAAGCCATGGATGGTGATTTCAGCTAATATGTCAAATTTAAGTAAATAGTAGAAAACTTTTAGGGTGGCCATATACCACCCTTTAGTTGCAAGCAATGCCGCTGATTTGAACATCCCTTGCGATGCTCAGGCCATGTACTGGTTCACTAGATGGTGAGGCATAGCTCTTCTGAGCATCACAAGTGTTTCTTATCTAGAGTTTTCCAAAAATGTAAGAAAATCTTAAAGTGAACAAGCAAAGATAATTTACATTTTTAGTGTAGAAAATGGAGTTAGCATTTCCTATTCATGACTTAAAACCACATGAGAGCTCATTACGGAAATATTGTGGCAAGTTTAGGCATTCCAAGGAGGACATCTAGACATTGTGTCTCTAAATCCAGGATATATTAACATTCAAGGAGGAATCTGTGATGGGGAGGTTCATAGAAATTACAAAGTAATGACAGTGATTTTAACCCTGATATCCTGTCACAGAAGAAGACCTTCCAAACAATGGCACAAATCTAACAGGACCACTGTCTTCTACATTGACATGATGTAGTATTCATAATCTTAGTGGAAACTTTGATTAAGCGATTCTGAGTTAGAAAAAAAGTGGTGGGTTTTTTGACAAGTAACATGTAGTGGATTTGTGTATATTTTGTTTCTGGATATATTATAGCCAGGAGTAAAAAATACAATGTTACTTTTTTCATGTTTCTAGACAATATTGCAGTTAGTTTCCAGGTTAATTAAATCTATTATTCAGATAACAGGAAATTTGACGCAAGACAGCTGAGAAACTGTAGAAGAGTAAAACATATTATCTGAAGTATATGTCATCGTGCCGGAATTCCCGACAGAAAAAGTCTGATGGGAGCTTTTGGTCGGATATTCCGACCGTGTGTATGCCCCATCGGACTTTTTCTGTCGGCATTTCCGACGGACTTAGATAAAGAACATGCTTTAAATCTTTCCGTCGGAAATGCAGACGGAGCTTGTCCCATTGGCAAGTCCGACCGTGTGTACGCGGCATAAATGTGTTTATCCACAAAAAGTGGAATTACGCTTTCCTGGCCTATCCTCACGTCAGCACACAATGGGTTAACACCTCCTCCTGAGCCCACAGGACCACCTCTTCCTGGCTAAATATAAGACAGCCCCTCCCCCAACTGAAGTATTCTTTTTTTTTTGGTTATGCTCCAGGCTACCTGTTGATTGCAAGTACTTTGTTTGCTGCAAGTATATCCCCCCCCCCCGCCGAACCAATCCCTCCATGTTCAGCCACTCATGGAGTTGGAAGACCCTGAATGTTGGAAGCAGTGGCGTATCTAAGGTATGGCAGCTATGGGGGGGCAGCAAAAAAGCGAATATAAGACTAATATAGCCCTCAGCGCTGCGGCTGGCCTGCTGGAGCGCGGCACTGGTGTTCTATCAGATAGCCGATACCCGGCCCGGGCTGTTAGGCTCGGCTTAGGCTGAGGGAGGTTCTGTCAGCAGGGAGGGGTGGGGCCAGGAGATCCAGATCTGAGGCTCTGACCCTGCCCTGCCCCGTCCCATGTAGTCTGTATGTGCTCGCAGCAGAGTGGGAGCACTGAGATCGCCTCTCCTGGACTTCTGAGAGCCCCACCCTGGACCACGAAATTACTCGCAGTCTCTGGTCATCTCCTGTAGTTGCATCTGCAGTCTCTGGTTATTTCCTGTAGTCGCATTCGCAGTCTGGTCATCTCCTGTAGTTGCATGCGCAGTCTGGTTATTTCCTGTAGTCGCATTCACAGTCTGGTCATCTCCTGTAGTCGCATTCGCAGTCTGGTCATCTCCTGTAGTCGCATTCGCAGTCTGGTTATTTTCTGTAGTCGCATTAGCAGTCTGGTCATCACCTGTTATGCTAAACCCTCCCTGACGATGTTGTTTACCCCCTTGTATAGCTGTGCATTGCTGAAAGTTTGAATTTTTAAAATGGCTACTTGATCATCTCCTGTAGTCGCATCCGCAGTCTCTGGTCATCTCTTGTAGTCGCATCCGCAGTCTCTGGTCATCTCTTGTAGTCGCATCCGCAGTCTCTGGTCATCTCCTGTAGTCGCATCCGCAGTCTCTGGTCATCTCCTGTAGTCGCATCTGCAATCTGGTCATCTCCTGTAGTTGCATTCGCTGTCTGATCATCTCCTGTAGTCGCACCTGCAGTCTCTGGTCATCTCTTGTAGTCGCATCCGCAGTCTCTGGTCATCTCTTGTAGTCGCATCCGCAGTCTCTGGTCATCTCCTGTAGTCGCATCCGCAGTCTCTGGTCATCTCCTGTAGTCGCATCTGCAATCTGGTCATCTCCTGTAGTTGCATTCGCTGTCTGATCATCTCCTGTAGTCGCACCTGCAGTCTCTGGTAATTTCCTGTAGTTGCATCCACAGTCTCTGGTTATTTCCTGTAGTCGCATTCGCAGTCTCTGGTCATCTCCTGTAGTCGCATCTGCAGTCTCTGGTCATCTCCTGTAGTCGCATCTGCAGTCCGGTCATCTCCTGTAGTCGCATCTGCAATCTGGTCATCTCCTATAGTTGCATTCGCTGTCTGATCATCTCCTGTAGTCTCACCTGCAGTCTCTGGTAATTTCCTGTAGTCGCATCCGCAGTCTCTGGTTATTTCCTGTAGTCCCATCTGCAGTCTCCAGTTATTTCCTATAGTCGCATCCGCAGTCTACATATAAGTAGTACCTGCTGTTGCACTGCACAAATCACTTTATTACACTTTATTTATGATATCTATTGCTATGCATATTTATTGAATCCAAATTGAGAACTATATTTGATTGACTGCTTGCTTCTGCTTGGGCCTGTGCAATTGTGCGTGTGTGCCAAGCAGAAGCAGCCAATCATATATAGTGCTCAATATGGATTAAATACATACAAAGTGATTTGTGCAACAAGCTCATTAAACAGTCCACATTCAGTGAAAGTTTATGTATTGCAAACTTTGCAGTACATGAACTTTCACTGAATGTAGACTGTTTAATGAGCAGGGGCGGGACCAGGACAATGGAATTAGATGTGGCAGATGATCACGGACAGATGTGTGCCAGATGTGCCCAGATGATTACAGACAGATGTGCACCAGATGATCACGGACAGATGTCCGCAGATGATCACGGACACGTGCGCCAGATGATCATGGACACATGTGTGCCAGATAATCCCAAACGCATGTGCACCAGATGTGCTACAGATGATCACAGACACATGTGCACCAGATGTGCGCCAGATGATCATGGACAGATGTGCACCAGATGTGAGCCAGAACACGGACACATGTGTGACAGATGATCACGGACAGATGTGTGCCAGATGTGTGCAGATGATCATGACAAATGTGCACAGATGATCAGGACAGATGTGCGCAGATGATCACGGACATATGTGCCAGATGATCATGGACATGTGCGCCAGATGTGCGCCAGATGATCATGGACACATGTGCGCCAGATGATCATAAACACATGTGCGCCAGATGTGCTACAGATGATTACGGTCACATGTGTGCCAGATGATCATGAACAGATGTGCACCAGATGTGCACCAGATGATCATGGGCACATGCTTGCCAGATATGCGCAGATGATCACGGACACATGTGCGCCAGATGTGTGCAGATGATCACAGACACATGTGCCAGATGATCATGGACACATGTGCCAGGTGATCATGGACAGATTGGACAGATGTGACAGATGTTTACTGAGACAGATGTTAAGTGGGACAGATGTGTGACAGGTGTTGGTGTTTTTCACTGTGTTGGGGACACTGTTTGGGGACACTAGCTGGGTGATCAGTGTGTAAAAAGCTGTAAAAAACAGCTTATACACACTGATCCCCAGCTCGCAGTTCTGCTCTCTTTTCCTCACTAACTCTGTGTGAGAAGCAGAGCCCATCGCCTGGCAATGGCAATTGGCTTACACTACATGACGGCTGTGATTGGACACAGCCATCATGTGATCAGGAGGGCAAATCACAGAGCCCTCCTGACGAGTGACGTTGCCCTGTCTCTGGGGGACACAGGCACATCGGGATTGCGCCGCTGCGCGATCCTGCATCCTGTGACACCCCCCTAGGCTGTTTACATCACATGATGGTTGTGATTGGACACAGCCATCATGTGATCAGGAGGGCAAATCGCAGAGCCCTCCTGCCGATCCGAGATACAGCGTGTCTGTGGGACACGCGTGCATCGGGATCGCGTGGCTGCGCGATCCCTCTCAGGAGGAGGAAGCACCCACCCAGCCGTTTATGTGCAGTGGCCAGGTGGGAAGTGGTTAAGGAATGCATATTAAGGGGTTTTGAATTTTTTTCGGAGCAGAAACCCTGAACGCAAACGCTCCAAAAAAACATAAGACCCGCCAACGATCATCTTATCCTGACCAGGACAATCGCACGGAGTCCTCCACAGGGTGGCTTTCATGCTTTCCAAGCACCCCATGTGGCAGTGGCTCACATGCGTTTATGTCAGCATGATAGGAAATGCCTTACCCAGCTCAGGGTGCATTTTGGGCCTGCAGAGAAATGAAATTGCACAGGTTGCCTCACAAGGATGTGATTGTGCAAAATTCTAAGCCCTATTAAGGAGGCTATAGCAGAAAGTATGCTGCAAATATCCACACCACAAGCAACACAAAAAAAGGGTATTTGACATTCCTGCATGCTCCGCTTCTGCTGCCAAGTGCCTCATGTCCATCAAACAGAGTACGAGAACTGTTGCCAATTCACGCCATTGAATTCTGTACTCTGGCAGCAGAGGTTGCTTGGAACAATGAGGCTCTCATGGCTGCTTTTTCTCATGGTCTCTCGGATTCCATCAAGGATGAGATAGCAGCCCGAGATATACCCACTGAGCTGGAGAAGTTGATCATGTTTGCCATCCTCATTTACTCCAGACTCAGAGAGACTCTCTTTTAAGGAGCGCTTGTGGAAGCCTCCTGTACGTTTGCTTCCGAGCTTTGCAGTCCCACCCATGCCTCCCTCACCTCCCATGCCTCCTGGTACCAAGTCGGTCAGTGAAGATGAACCCATGCACTTGGGCTTCACGCGGATGAGAGAACCCTTAGGAGGAGGGAGAGATTGTGCCTTTATTGTGGCCATGCAGGTCACTTTTTGAAGTCTCGTCTTATCCCCCCAGGGAACGCCCGAACCTTGAGGTCCTGTCATGGGCAGATCTTAGGTGGCGTTGTTTCGTCCCCAGTTATCCAGAAGGATAAGCCCCTGGTTTCGGTTACCCTTTCTTGGGCTGAGTCGTCCATTAAAATACAGGCTCTAATTGACTCTGGGGCTGGAGGCCTGTTCATTAATGCTGCCTTTGTATCGAAGCACTCGATTCCACTGCAGCTGCGTAACACTCCACTTCTCATTGAGGCTCTTGACGGGAGACCTCTACAGTCTGCCCATGTGACTCATGAGACGGTTCCGTTGTGCATGGCCGTAGGGGCTCTTCACCATGAGATAATCCGATTCCAAGTTATTTTCGCACCAGTCTCACTTCTCCTTAGGGTGACAAAATTCTTGCTGCTCAGATCCATGCTCCTCCTGAGAAACCTTGTGACCACTGCTTTGTCCCACAGAGTCTCCGTACTGCCGTGATCCAGACTTACCATTCTCCCAAGGCAGGTGGCAACCCTGGGAAGAATCAACTCATTTGGGCCATTTCCCAACAATTCTGGGGCCTAGTCTACGTGCTGATGTAACTGCCTTCATAGCTGCGTGCTCCGTGTGTGCTCAGAGTAAGACTCCACGACACCTTCCAGTGGGCCTCCTACAACCTATACCCAATGGAGAGAGGCCCTGGACCCACCTGTCTATGGATTTCATTGTGGAGTTACCCAACTCCCAAGCCAACACTGTTATCCTTATGGTGGTTGACCGGTTCTTAAAGATGTGTCATTGTATTCCACTTATTTTTTTTAACAAAAACAATGGTGCTTTATTGTTTTAAAAACAAATGGATTACAGAATACCTATTGACACATTACAAAACACTTCATGCATAAATTACATGTGTTAGAATAGGGAACACACTGTGTATAACCTGTAGATAGTGTACAAGAATATTAGTACATGTCACATCAAGTGTCTTCTATCCTCACAACCTCCAAAACCCTCCCATCATTAAGCAATGATCTTGATACACTGTGCACCTCTACGAGGCCATCCACGGAGCCCATACTTTTTCAAATTTCCATGGGCAGCCACGATTTATATATGTCATTTTATACATGGGGATTACTGCCTCAATCTGTGCTTCCTAGGCTGAAAAAGACGGAGGGGAAGAGTCTATCCATTTCATAAGTATTTTTTGGCATAGAAAAGAAGGAAAGAAATTAATAACTTAAGATGATAGGGCCTCTGCTCGTCGTCATGCACCCCCAGCAAGGCCACAGCTGGTAGAAGCGGAACAGAGGTTTGCAGCCTGGAGTTAAGTTCTCCAAATATTTCAAACCAAAATTTTCCTACGACTGGGCATTCCCAGAACATATGTATAAATGTACCCAATTGGACTTTACATTTAGGACACATGGGGTCTTTTTCAGGAAATATACGATGGAGTCTCTGCGGGGTATAATAGATCCTATGTATGAATTTCACCTGAATCAGTTTGTCCTTAGATGCTATAACTAGTTTAGGGCCATACTCTAAACATTCCCATCCCTCCTTATCCAGCGATGGTATGTCAGCCCGCCACCTCTCCCATAGTTTATTTATTTTGGGGGAATCTCTTCCCAAAAGTGCGTTATAAAGAGAGGATAGGGGTTTGGACAAGTCTCCAGGAGACAGGAGATCCTCAATGGGGTCTGTTTGTATCAAGGGGGTTTGTGGGAATTGAGCCCTGACCGCATGTCTCAGCTGTAAATACCGAAACCCCATCCACCGGGGCAAACAAAATTTAGCTGTCAGCTCCTGAAAGGAGAGTAGTTGTCCCCCAGGCATTATATGTTCCAGAATGGTAACACCATATCTGGCCCATAACTGCGGGTCCGGTATCGTACGGAAGTGTTTAATCCGTGGGTTCCCCCAAAGCGGATGAGCTGGGGACAATTGGCCAGGCCCAAGATACCTACGCCTAGCTACTTCCCATACCTTCCATGTTGCCTTAGTAGGTCCAGGAACCACGTAGTATGCTTGGGGTCCTCTGTAGGGAAAATTGTGAAGGTCAGCCAGTGAGCCCAAAATGTTCGCTTCGAGACAAGTTGCCGCATTAGATCTAGAGCCCTGGAACCACCAATGAACTGTTACCAGCATTGCCGCCCAAAAGTATAACTGAAAATTAGGGAGGGCAAGTCCACCCAAATCCGCAGGTAAGCACAATGTGGAGCGTGCCAACCTAGGGTTTCTCCCGACCAAATAAAAGAGCCCACTATTCGATCAATGTCCTTAAAAAACGAAACGGGGATCCAAACCGGGCAGTTCCTGAACAAATAATTACATTTAGGTAGTATCATCATTTTAAGGAGATTGATGCGACCTAAGAGATTCAGAGGTAGACTTTCCCAGGCAGTGCATTTTGAGCGTAGGGTGTTTAAAACAGGTGTTAAATTTTTCCCAATGAAATCAGAGGGATTTCTCGTGATCACCACTCCAAGGTATTTAAACTCCTTTACCCATTGCAACGGGGATGAGAGGGGTCCAGAGTTAGCTCCGTCATCCAGTGGGAATAAAACAGATTTGGTCCAATTAATTTTAATTCCCGATAATCCCCCGAAATTATTAAATATTCGCAGGGCAGCTTGAAGAGAGGGCCCAGCATCATTCAAATATAATAGTGCGTCGTCAGCGTAGAGGGAGAGGCGCTCTTCCAACATACCCACCCGCAGGCCCAGGACATCTGGAGCACTCCTAATGGCAATTGCCAGGGGCTCCAGTGCCAGGGCATTGTATTCCACTTAAGAAGCTGCTCACTTCTAAGGAACTGGCTTCCATTTTTGCTCAGGAAATCTTTCGCTTACATGGGCTACCCAAGGTGATTGTCTCGAACAGGGGTAATCAGTTTGTGTCCCGGTCTGGTGGTCCTCCGAGGGGGAGGGGTTGTTGAGGTGGGGGTACTGTCAGGGCTGGGCTAAGCCCTTCCTTCTCTGAGCTGGCCGCTCAGCTGTCGGCTAATTGCCAGCTCCCATCTCTCTCCAAAGTTACTCAGCTGTTGATGATCCTGCTCGTCAGTTCTGCCTACTTAAAGTGGAGTTCCACCCAAAAGTGGAACTTCCACTCATCGGATTCCTCCCCCCCCTCCGGTGTCACAGTTGGCACCTTTCAGGGGGGAGGCCCGTGCAGATACCTGTATATTACAGGTATCTGTACCCACTTCCGGCATAGATAGCCGCAGAATCTGCGGTTATTTACGCCACTTCCTGTTCCCCCCCGCTGTCTGCTGGGAAACACACGGGTCACAGAGACGGTAGGGACCATCCGTATTGCGATGCGTGACTCGCGCATGCGCAGTAGGGAACCGAGAAGTGAAGCCGCAAGCCTTCACTTCCTGATTCCCTTACCGAAGATGGAGGCGGCACCACCCAAAGACCGAGAGACGACATTGCGGGCGCCCTGGACAGGTAAGTGTCCATGTTTTAAAAGTCAGCAGCTGCAGTATTTGTAGCTGCTGACTTTTAAAAAAAGAAATTTCGGCGGAGCTCCGCTTTAAGCCGTCCAGTCCAGAGGAGCTCTGCCTTCACCTTGGTCACATCACAAGAAACTATCTCCTGCGTTCCTGTTTAAAGACTGGCTTTACTGACATCCCTTCTGGCTCCAGATCCTGCTTGCTGTTCCACTACTTTGAACCCTGACTTCTGGTTTGGCTGACTATCCGTTTCGGTTACTCAAATTTAACTATGTTTTGACTACGTTTGTTCTTTTTACTTTTATTATTAAACAAGTGTGATTTAACGGTACTTCTGTCTTGGTCTGCTTTCATGGTTTCTGATACCTTCACACCTCAGATTATAGTAATTCCTGCACCTTCACACCTTAGATTACCGTAATTCCTGCACCTTCACACCTCAGATTATCGTAATTCCTGCACCTTCACACCTCAGATTACCGTAATTCCTGAACCTTCAGATCTCAGATTACCATAATTACTACACCTTCACACCTCATATTACCGTCATTTCTGCACCTTCACACCTCAGATTACCGTAATTCCTGAACCTTCAGATCTCAGATTACCATAATTTCTACACCTTCACACCTCAGATTACCGTAATTCCTGCACCTTCACACCTCAGATCAGCCCCAATTTCTGAACCTTGCACCTCTCGCACTTGAAAGCCAGCAAGGTGCTATAGGGAAGGTGGTGGCCTCGGCTTCTCTGTCCCTCCTCCCTCCTCCTCTCGTATCCTTGTTGCCAGGTGACCAGTGGCTGCCTGGCACATGCGCGAACTGCGGCTTTCAGTTGCCATAGTGGGCGGGGGTATGGAGAGACTTTCCGATCCTCCCACCATCACCAGGCATATCCTCCCGCGGTCGGCCCTGCCAGCTCTTTTTAAGGCATGCGGCCTGGCGGCCCCCGGCCCACCAGCCAAATGCCGGTCTGCCCTATGGCCAGTCTGGGCCTGCTTTCTGCTCAAGTTTATTTGACTAGAGGGGTGGCAGCCTTTGGGGCAGTTATTCCAGGATTGCTTGGAAGATATATGTAGGATGGCTAGCTTGAAGCTCTTGTACAGCCTTCATTCAACCTTACAAACTAGATGTGCGGTCAGCAAGTTTGGGACAAGAGAGATCAATTATTTTTGGCTTTAGCAGCTTTTCTTTTATTGTCATTGTCTCTTTTTATTTGTTCTTTCCCACCCATTTATTCAGCTATGGTATATCCCGTTGTGTGCTGACGTGAGGTGGGCCAGGAAAACGCAAAATTATTAACAGATACTTACGGTAATTTTCTTTTTTCTGGCCTATTCTCACATCAGGACAGGACTCCCTCCCTAGTGGCCTGTCGCAGAATAGGTTATCAAACACTTCAGTTGGGGGAGGGGCTGTCTTTTATTTAGCTAGGAAGAGGTAGTGCTGTGGGCTTCAGAGGAGGTGTTAACCAGTTGTGTGCTGACGTGAAGCTAGGCCAGGAAAGGAAAATTACGGTAAGTATCTGATAATTTTCCGTTTTATATACTACATAACAGTATCATCATTCTAATGTATCTTATATGGGCAGCTCTGGGGTGGCCATGGAATTTGAGAATCATGCACTACAATCCGGCAATGCGACCATTACCTGTAAAGCCAAAGCAAGCAGACATGTCCATCACTACACACAAAATATTGTCCAAAATGTGGGAAAATCAATATGGTCATTTATTGAATGGCCCTTTTTTCTCTATAAGGGGAAAAGTATTTAGGACCATGCATGTGCTAGATCTGTGCATCAGAAAAACTTTACAGAAAATTGTGGCAGGTCCTTGCAATACAAAGATTGTGGGCATGACCCAGGTTTTCTTGATATAAGATCTCTCTTTCTATGGACTCCCTTAAAGGCCATTGTGTTCCCGTCACCACAATGATAGATCCATAACCATTACAAACTATTAAATCCCTCTGTAGCTTAATTTCTTCATCAGGAGAGTTTCTTTTACCAACAACGCAGGAGAACACATTTATTTTGATAAATACGGGGATGCTACTGGTGATTATCATCTGGTTAATTGGATTAGTAACTATAAGACGCTTAGAAGCCTCCATGTTGGAAAGATTACTTTCACAGATCTCTATGTAGATCAGTCTGCAGTAGTGTGGCCTGTCTTCTTTAACCAGGTAAATCCAATAGTAGATTTATTTAATTATTTATTCATTCAGGCACACACACACACACACACACATATATATATGAATATGAATGACCTGTATAGCGCTACCTATGCGAACTGAATTGCCTCAGGGCGCTTTTTTGCTGCCGGTGTCCATCTGCAGTATAGCACGGTCCTTTGCCCCATGGGGTCCTGACACGCTTACAAACACATACACATACAACATACACATATTTGGCCAATTTTTTCGACAGGATCTAATTAACCTACCAGCATGTCTTTGGAGTGTGGGAGGAAACCCACGCAGGCACAGGGAGAACATGCAAACTCCAGGCAGATGGTGTCGTGATCGGGATATGAACCAGCGACCCTATTGCTGCTAGGTGAATGTGCTAACCACTACACCACTGTGCTGCCCAATATATATATCACTGACAATTTCTGCAACACTGACATAAAATGGCCACACACCGATTGAATTTCAAGTACCATCGTATTGCCAGAGATATCTGTAGTATGATTTAGGTAGGAAAAGACAGTCACCTAATTTGGCAAAGTTAATTGCAATAGTCATTAAGGAGGGAAAAGACTGATGGACTATAGTATGAACAGCTTGCCAGTAAAGTTTGATAAGGGTCAGCTCCAATATATATGGTGAATTGTTCCTAGGGCCTTCCTGCATCTCCAGCATTTATTATCAGCAGAGGAGTATAGAACTCATAATCTATCTGGATTGTAGTACCACTAAAAAAGTATCTTGTATTGGTTCCCTTTATATAAAGGTTCATATTTAACTATTTGCCTCTTTGGAGGTCTCTACCAGGTGTCTAGGGGTATCCCCCAGTATTTGTTCCCACTTTTTTTATAAATGGATGCAAAGATGAAGCTGGGGAAAGTGAGGGAGTCAAGACCTTGTAGGTTTGTGATATTAACAAACTTGAAGGACCACCCAAGCATATTTTCTTGAACAGCGTAAGATCAGGGATTTCAAGTGATCTAGTCAGGGCTTGAGAATAGTGGCAAATGTGTAGGTAACCAAAAAGAGCCTGTGTATGGAAGTCTTGACTGTTTTAGAGATCCTAAAAAGATCATTTTTTTGGTTCTGGCAAACACCAGATGGCCAAAGTGGAATAAGCTCAATTCGTTCCAAGTTTGAGACATTTATGAAATTAGGCTGTCTGGAACAGCAGGGGTAAAAAAGGAAGGCAGTCGCAAGAGCTGCGTTAATAAATGTTGGTGTTTAGTTTGGCGCCAGAGAGTATAGATAAGCACCAAGGGTTGTAATAGGTTGGTCTACTTTATGGAGATATTGGAGCTCCACAGCATAGAATTTGGGTGTCTTAATTTAGTCCATTGGTTGAAAGAGTGCAGTGTGAGCCTAGAGGCTAGGGATCATACCTTAGCAGCAGGGTAATATTTAGAGACATTTAAAAAGGCTAGGCCTCCTTGGCTCCATTGGGGCATGTAGAACAGATCTGGAGATTCTATGATACTTATAGTTCCGGACGAAGTTAAGCAAGTTGTTTTGAAGTGTAATAAAGTGAGGGGTTGGTGTCCGAACCGGTAGGCTTTAATAAAGATACAATAATTTTGGCAAGATGGACATTTTAATGGTTGCAATGTGGCCAAAAAAAAGATATAGGTAGTTATATGCTATCCTGGTGCTGCTATCCTGGAAGGAGGGGTGAGACATACTATCTCTGATCTCAATATAAGATTGCGTGTGGGTTATCCCCCTGTGAAGATGACTCCTTTAATTTGACTGTGGCTTGTACCTAACTGTCTAAGTCAACATTCGGCCCGTGTGTACAGGGCTTAAGCATGCCCTCACTCTGGATCAATGAGCACATGGAGCACCTTTGGACAGAAGCATTGTCAGCCAGGGGAGAGGGGAGTGTTAGATGTTGTAGCATATTTAAATACACTAACAAATTGAAGCCAAACTCCAACGAAAACTTTATAAGCCGTTACAGCAAACAGTTTTTTTTCATTTTGGGATAAAGGTTTTACATAAATAAAAGCTGACCATTGTAAGCACCCCTGCTAGTGTTAAATGGTTGTCTCATCTCTGTAACTGATCTGTTCTGGATCACCATATGAAAATAGAAGAAAGAAAGTATAAAAAATAAAGCTAATGCAGCTATCACATCTAAGAAGTTGTAAGCTGCAATACGATAATTGTTTGCTTTAGGGTTTATTACCGTTTTAACTCATATACTTATTTTCATTGTGAAACAGTACAGTAAAGACAATTATTGTACAATGCTGCAAAGCAGCAAGCAGAGCAAACATGGCTTCCTCCATGTACACATACTGTATAATTATAAATATCACCAAACCATAGAACTTTTGGAGACTTTAAAGGTACCAGATATAAAGCACATACTATATATGTTTCAAAATGACACATTTTTTTATTGAAAACATTTCATTTTGAAATTACATTGGAAAAACAATAGTGATCACCAGATTAAATATTCGTAACATAAACTGCATTACAATATTACGGTTACATACACCATGAATCTCTTGTTTTATAGGAGAACAAAAATCTATAATTATTTATATAAAGGTAATTAGTGATTACATAAAAAGCAAGCTTTACTAAAAGAAATCATATAATTAATACAAAGAAAGTATTGATATATTTTAAAGCTTCATAAAAGATCAATTCAATGCAGTTTCATCAATATATATTTTTACTCATAAATAAGATTTTATAGTTAAGATTATTTACATCAATCCGACTGCATTTATGTTTTTTTAAAACATCTAATCACTTTTTTAAGTATTTTTTAAAAAAACATTGAAATGATAATACATTCCCTTTACAATCTCAGTCAATGAATCCTAAGGAATTGAAAAGCACCAACTATCTTTTTGGTGATGACATGTCCTTGACTTTTTTTTTCTATAGGTGTTACCACGTTCTGTCTGCAGTCCTAGCTGTTCACCAGGTTCCAGAAAAACGGTACAACAGGGAAAGCCATCTTGCTGTTATGACTGTGTTCCATGTCCAACAGGAGAGATTACTAATCAAACTGGTAAGAGCGTGATAAAAATATGTACTCCATTTGCTTCATTTCAAGGGCTGCATATCACAATTTAAGTAAATCATGGTTTTAAGGGCCAGTTCACACCACATGCAGTTTAGTGTGTTTTTTTTCTGCATCAAAAACACATGGAAAGTAGGTTATATGTTTTAATTAAATATAGTAGATAAAGTCCATTGATGTAGTTCATCCAGTGTTCCAAATAGTGAAGATAGTAAAAGAAAGTCTATTAGTAGCTCTCAGAAGAACAAAAACGCTGTCACCAACACCTCTGTGCTCCCAGAACTCTCACCTCATAGGCATGAAACATAAGCTTTGGACACCAATCCAATAGGAATCAATAAGCTCCCCTTCCCAGATCACAGCTGCAGCTCTTCAAAAAAGGAATCCGTCCCACATGCAAATCATTCCATCCCACATGTAAAATATTCCATCCCACATGTAAAGTAGACAAGCCTCCAATAGTGCATTACCATTTAAAACGATTTTTTAGCTTAAACGCCTGCTTACATGACTATATAAAAAAAACGCTTTAGAAAAACAAAGCAATGGCGTTTTTGCTGCCTTTCACGTTACTTCCGCTCCGCGATGTGCTCCGATCATGCCCTACGTGTTACGTAATGTCATGTGACTTCCTCAGGGGAACCAGATTGGATGTCAGATCATTCTATTTATATCCTGCAGACAGGAAGTCTATCGGATGCCATTTTGTTGTAGATAATTGGCTGGAAGGGAAACGTTATTGCGGCAGCCATTTTCCCTATGATTATCAGATCATTATAGGTAATAGGAAAGTAAAAACTTAGTGGCCATTTTCCTGAAGACCAAAACAAAGTGGCCATTATTCCCTGCTGTATAAGTGAAGCTTACATAGTAAAACACAAACATAGAGGCTAGAAAGACTGAATGCTTAATTAGCTATTCCAAACAATCGCCAAAGAAACTACACATTCTTTATTGGATATAGATTAAAATTAATACATTAATAAAAATGTTTAAAACTAGGATTATATAATTGTGACCAACTACAAAATGATAACGAATCTTATTAAAAATAGTTTCATATTTGAATGAACATCATCTTGCAATACGGAGTGGGCCAACAACAGGACCTACATAATAATTATTATTAATACAGCAATTGAGATCAAACTCAATGTTTAATCAATCTGGCACAAGTGTTCTCATTTTGTGTATTCATTTTGATTCTTTCTGGCTCAAAGATCTAATTTTATGATTACCTCTCCAAGGCTTATTATACCTCTCTATTGTTATACCTCCCAAAATGTTAAATGTGCTGGATTTTTGTTATGGACGAGTGCAAAATGTCAAGATACATTATGCTTTGAACATCCTTTGAGGATATTTTGTACATACTCCTTGATTCTTACTTTTAGGGCCCTTTTTGTTCTTCCTACATACTGTAATTTGCAGGAGCATTTTAAAACATACACTGCTCCCTCAGTATGAAAACTAATAAAATCTCTGATGGGATAGGTACTTCCTCTACTGGTGGCTTCAAAATCACTCTTTTTTTCCTTGGAATTTTTTTGAGTGTTGACATGCAAAACAGTATTTGCACGGAAAAAACCCTTCCCATTGAAAAAGGAAAATTGATTCTTGGGAGGTGGTTCAACCACATTTTTAACGATGAGATCTCTTAATGTTGTTGCTCGTTTGTATATAAAAGCGGGCTTATCAGGCAAAATGTTCTGTAAATGTCTATCCCCTTTCAGTACATGCCAATGTTTTCTGATCATTTTTTCCACATCTTTATGTTGAACATTGTAGTCTAGAATAAGAGCTGGAGCTTCTGAAATTTGTTGCTGGACTTTTTTGTGCAAACTTTGCTCTCATTGCTATCCCAGTTGTTTGTCTATAGTAAGCTTAATTGTGCCAAAAGTAATTATTCTTCAGACAAAACTAAATGCATTTAATTAGATATTTCCTTTGCATGCATTTGAATTTACTATGTTGTCTCAGCAGCAATTTTGTAGCCTCACAGGCCTGGTGGTGTTGGATAATTGTGTAAAGGGAAGAAACATCCTCCGTAGTAAGTAGTGTTCTTCCCTCTAACACCGATGGCAATTCTAAAAGCTGTTTCATGTCCCTTTAAATACTCTTTTGATTGTTGTACGGCTGGTTGAATGAAGTTGTTGTCAATATATTGGCCCATTCTTGCTATTAGGGAATCAATCCCATTCACAATGGGTCCTCCTGGCGGGTTTTCTTCATCTTTATGTATCTTCGGAATGATGTAAATCACTGGTATACAACAAGACTCAGGAATGAGATACTTGGCTTCCTTAGTATTAAATATGTTTTTCTTAATTCCCAAATGGACTATCTTTTCCAGCTCTTTTCTACATTGTGTTGTTGGGTTTCCCAGTAATTTCACATATGTGGAAGTATCTTGTAGTTTACGGTCAATTTCTTCTTGATACTTCTGTTTTGCCTAAATTACCACTCCACCGCCTTTATCGGCTGGACATATTACTTGTTTGTGTTGGCACTTGAACCCCTCTTAATAAAGAAAAGGCAGAACCCGGATATTAGGGGGATAAAAGTAGGGGAGGAGGTCCACAAATTAGCGGCATACGCCGACAATATTTTATTTTATATAACTTGTCCCAGGATAACCCTCCCAACCTTTATGAAATCCCTAAGGCTACTTTCACACTGAGGCGTTGCAAAACCGGGGTAAAAACGATGAGCGTTTTTGCTGCGTTTTTACCGCGTTAGTGGTAAAAATAACGCTAACGCCCATGCGTTTTAATCGCGTTTTTATAGCGTTTAAGCGTTAGCGTCAGCAAATCTGACCATGTGACCATGCAGTCATGTGACCTTCCCCACAGTTTCTGGGTGGTTTTAAAGCGTTTTTACCGCATTTCCCATTCATTTCAATTGGGATAGACGTTTTTACAGCGCTATTTTATGCGCCCAAAAGATGCTCCAAAATAGCTGTTTGCAGGATTTTTTCCAACGCACAGCCAGCACAACGCCTCAGTGTGAAAGGTTACACTGAGATACATGGGGGGCATTTTTCATGCGGTATTTAGGCGGTAATTTTAGCACTAAAACGCCTGAAAAACGCCTCAGTGTGAAAGGGGCCTAAGAGCCCTTTCACACTGGGGCGGGGGTGGCGTCGGTGGTAAAATGCCGCTATTATTAGCGGCGTTTTACCGTCTGTATGCGGCCGCTAGCGGGGCAGTTTTACCCCCCGCTAGCGGCCGAGAAAGGGTTAAATACCACCTCAAAGCGCCTCTGCAGAGGCGCTTTGCCGGCGGTATAGCTGCGCTGTCCCATTGACTTCAATGGGCAGGAGCGGTAAAGGAGCGGTATACACTCCGCTCCTTCACCGCTCCGAAGATGCTGCTGGCAGGACTTTTTTTCCCATCCTGCCAGCGCATGTACTAAGACGCCTCCTGAAGAAGCGTTTTGACTGCGAAACTGTAGAGGTTACGTTCGCAAGTACTAAATAACCTGCCTTCATTTACCCTTGCGGGCATTATTAATAAAAATTCTCTTGTCAACATTGCTGTAAACATTTTTTGTATTATGTTATTGTTCACTTATAATTGTGTCCTTTGGACTTTTTTAATGTCTTACTCTTCAATAAACTGAAAGATTTTATATATATCTCTGTCTATATTCCTTTGGTACCGCAACAGTCCCAAATTCCTTTTTCTGGAAGAGGTAGGACTCAATTGGAGAGGTCCTAGCTGTTCTCACTTTCAAACAAATATTGCTGTGTGTAGATAAAGAAGGGAAGAGGGTGATCTCTAGGATCTATTGAGTATTGACTGAGATGAAGGGGGTGGAGATACCACCATACATCAAGAAGTGGGAAAAGGAGCTAGGCAGGGCCGTCTTTAAGGCAGGGCAAAAGGGGCAGCTGCCCTGGGCCCTGTTATTGTTGTGGGGCCCAAAGCAGCTGCCTCATACTTGCCAACTATCCCAGTTTAAATTCCCTTGTCCCTTGAAGTTTTAGTCCTATGCTGCGTCCCAATATCTCAGTGTGAAGTGCTGGTACTGATGCTGCCCAGCTTTGCTCTATTGTGTACAGATGACTCACCTGCAGACCCTGTGTTTACATGTAAATAGCCGGAATTCATATGTAAATAGCGGCGGTACTCATAAGTAAATAGCTGCGGCCGGCAGCATTGATATGTAAATAAAGGCGGCATTCATATGTATATCATGCACCCCTGCAGTGAGGAGATGTGCTGTAACCTCTAGCAACCAATAAGTGAGCAGTATTACTGTACAGCAATCTCTAGCAACCAATTAACAATCAGAAATCCTTTGCTGTAACCTCTAGCAACTAATCAGTGAGCCTTAATGTGTGCTGTAAACTCTAGCAACCAGTCAGTGAGCTGTAATGATATGCTGTATCAACTGGCAACCAATCGCAATTGCTGCCTGATCTGATACAGTAAACTGATTTTAAGTTTAGCTGCTATTTATTGTATGTCTCAGAGCAGGTGGAGAGTGAAATTGCATGGGGGGGGGAACTAGAAAATTTTTGCCCAGCCTCCAATCAATATTAAAGACGGCCCTGGAGCTAGGTACACAGCTTAAAGACTTAGAGATCAGGCAACTACTGAAGCGGGTACATGCTACGTCGGTAAACTGCAATGTGGTAGAGCTAAACTATAAGTTTTTGGCAAGATGGAATATAACTCCTGATAAAGCACACAAATGCCAAAGTGAAACATCGCAATTTTGCTGGCGGGGGTGCAATGAGATAGGGACTATGGCTCATATCTGGTGGCTCTGCCCTGAAATCAAAAAATACTGGGGGGGAGATTAGGCAAATTATCAGGGAGATAACCAACATGGAGGTCCCAGATGATCCATTGGGGTTCCTATTTCATGGAATTAGAAGAGTTTGAAGAGAAATGGCAGAAATGGACAGACTATAAGCTTTCAATAAGGTTTGCTAAAGTGATGGGAACATAAAGTAAAAACTAAAAGACGACCAAAATAGCTAGATAGGTAGATGGAGTTTAAGAAGAGGTGAAAAGCCGAGGATAGAACCGGTAGGTGAAAGGGGAGAGGGGGGTAGGAATAGTGGGAAGGCTGCATGGGAATGGATTTATGAATGTGTTTTAATCAGCTGAATTGGTATCCCACTAAATGTAAACTGTTATTTGATATTTATAAAATTAATAAAGAGAAAGAAATAAAAAAAAGAATTGTGGCAAGGCACAGATCTGGCCAAGGCTACAAAAAAATTTCTGTTGCACCTAAGGTTCCTAAGAGCACAGTGGCCTCCATAATCCTTAAATGGAAGACGTTTGGGACGACCAGAATCCTTCCTAAAGCTGGCCGTCCGGCCAAACTGAGCTATCGGGGGAGAAGAGCCTTGGTGAGAGAGGTAAAGAAGAACCCAAAGATCACTGTGGCTGAGCTCCAGAGATGAGATGGGAGAAAGTTGTAGAAAGTCAACCATCACTGCAGCCCTCCACCAGTCGGGGCTTTATGGCAGAGTGGCCCGACGGAAGCCTCTCCTCAGTGCAAGACACATGAAAGCCCACATGGAGTTTGCTAAAAAAAACACCTGAAGGACTCCAAGATGGTGAGAAATAAGATTCTCTGGTCTGATGAGACCAAGATAGAACTTTTTGGCCTTAAATCTAAGCGGTATGTGTGGAGAAAACCAGGCACTGCTCATCACCTGTCCAATACAGTCCCAACAGTGAAGCATGGTGGTGGCAGCATCATGCTGTAGGAGTGTTTTTCAGCTGCAGGGACAGGAGGACTGGTTGCAATTGAGGGAAAGATGAATGCGGCCAAGTACAGGGATATCCTAGACGAAAACCTTCTCCAGAGTGCTCCAGACCTCAGACTGGGCCGAAGGTTTACCTTCCAACAAGACAATGACCCTAAGCACACAGCTAAAATAACGAAGGAGTGGCTTCACAACAACTCTGTGACTGTTCTTGAATGGCCCTGGCAGAGCCCTGACTTAAACCCAATTGAGCATCTCTGGAGAGACCTAAAAATTTCTGTCCACCAACGTTTACCATCCAACCTGACAGAATTGGAGAGGATCTGCAAGGAGGAATGGCAGAGGATCCCCAAATCCAGGTGTGAAAAACTTGTTGCATGTTTTCCAAAAAGACTCATGGCTGTATTAGATCAAAAGGGTGCTTCTACTAAATACTGAGCAAAGGGTCTGAATACTTAGGACCATGTGATATTTCAGTTTTTCTTTTTTAATAAATCTGCAAAAATGTCAACAATTCTGTGTTTTTCTGTCAATATGGGGTGCTGTGTGTACATTAATGAGGAAGAAATTGAACTTAAATGATTTTAGCAAATGGCTGCAATATAACAAAGAGTGAAAAATTTAAGGGGGTCTGAATACTTTCCGTCCCCACTGTATATACCCTTTGTTCTAATTTCCTCTTTAGTATTCCTCTTTCTTCCTTCACAACCTTGTTGGGTCAGTTGGCAGGGCAGCATATGTGCCATAACATAGTGTGACATGTCCCACACTGCATTTCCCATAAGCCTCTGTGCTCTGATGAGGCTGAGGCTGTGCCATCAAGCAGAAGGGTAGTCCAAACACACTAAAAAGCATTTTTGGCATTCAGAAGGAATGGCACCACATGGCACAATTGTCCATAATATTTACCCTCAAAGGGTAACTCCCCCTTACTTTAGTACAATAGTGGTTATAAGCCCTAAAATGATAGCTCATGTTGCAAAATAACTACTTCTGCTTTATTGTAATGCTTTTTGTGTTTTCTTATTTTTGCAGATATGATCCACTGTTTAAAATGTCATGATGAACAATGGCCAAATGAAAACAAAGATAAATGTCTTCAAAGACAAATAACCTTTCTGTCCTATCAAGAGCCACTTGGTGGATTCTTATCTTCAAGTGCTGTGGTTCTCTCTGTGTCCTCTGTCTATTTACTGGCCATCTTCAGCCATTACAAGAATACTTCAGTCATAAAAGCCACCAACAGAAAACTCAGCACAGTCCTCCTTCTGTCCCTAACCCTCACATTCTGCAGCTGCTTGGTCTTCATTGGTATTCCGGGTAATATTACTTGCCTCCTGCGACAACCTGTATTTGGCATGTCCTTTGCTGTTTCTGTGTCCTCCTTGTTAGCCAAAACCATTCTTGTTGTTTTGGCCTTTCATGCCACTAAACCCGGTAGCCAGCTGAGAAGAGTCATAGGACAAAAGTTTCCATGTGTGCTTGTTGGGATATCATCCTTTCTTCAAGCCCTTATCTGTTCCATGTGGCTAGGAACTGATCCACCAATGCCAGTACATGATTTCTACTCACACCCTGGGTATATAATCATAGAATGTGAAGAACGACTTGGCTTATATGTAATGTTGGCATTCATTGGTTGTCTGGCCATGGGATGTTTAGTGATTGCTGTTCTAGCCAGGAATTTGCCAAACGCTTATAATGAAGCAAAGTACATTACATTCAGCATGTTGGTCTTCTTCAGTGTCTGGGTCACCTTCATACCAACTTACATCAGCACAAAAGGAAAGTACACCACAGCTGTAGAGTTATTTGCTATTCTGGTATCTGGAGCTGGGGTTTTGACCTGCATATTCATTCCCAAATTGTATATCATATACTGTAAATCAAGTAAAAGCAGGACTACTTATATAACATCCAAGAATTCAAGAGTGTCCAGAAAACCTATTAGTCAGAGGCCACAATAGCACTGATAATAGGCAGTCTACCCAAAACGAAGCACACCCAAAAAAATAAATAAAGTGTTACTAAACCCAGGACCCTGCATTCACTATATCTGGTCTCCCACAGTACACAGAACATGGAAATGCAGTTATTTTAGTGTCTGGTTAAAGCTTGTAGGAAGAGTTTTCATTCTCCCCTTATTGACCTATTTGGCTGCAGGACCCCTGA
The DNA here is from genome assembly GCA_037952925.1 of Lithobates clamitans. Lineage (NCBI taxonomy): Eukaryota > Metazoa > Chordata > Amphibia > Anura > Ranidae > Lithobates > Lithobates clamitans. Next base: position 394,578 of record JBBGZY010000051.1, read on the forward strand.
CCCTCTGTCCGGACAGTGCTGATTGGCCCTGTGCTGATCACATGCACCCTCTCAAGAAAAAAAAACTCTCCAGCAATACACACCAAACTGAGCATGTGCAGCTTGCCCCAAGGATCTGTTCTATCAGCAGATAGATTGGAGTGTGGAAGAAGGGAAGGATCAGAGAAGACAGAATCAAACAGCCTTTTTACACAATGCAGAGGATTAACCCCTTAGGTTCCATAGTGTGTCTAATAAGCATGATTTACTGCATATACAGACTGATTTTACTGTTGTGGGTTTAGTAACACTTTAAGGCTAGTTTCACACTAGGGCGGGGGCGTTAAGCAGTAAAGCGCCGCTAATTTTAGCAGGGGTTTACCGCTGTAATAATGGCATTTTTCGGCCACTAGTGAGGCGCTTTTAATCCCCGATAGCGGCTGAATAAAGGGTTAATAGTGCCCGTAAAGCACGGCTGCCGAAGTGCTTTGCAGGCGCTTTGGCAGCTGTCCCTATTGATTTCAATGGCAGGGGCGATGGAGGAGAAGTGTATTCACCACTCCTGCACCACCAAAGATGCTGCTTGCAGGACTTTTTTCTAACCTCTTGCAAGCACACCGCTCCAGTGTCAAAGCACACAGGCTCTCACACTGGGGCTGCAGGGGAGGCGTTTTTCAGGCTCTTTACAGTTTGAAGTATACATGATGTATATGATGCACATGATGTGATGTATATATCTGCTGCTGTCCCTATCCCCATATTTTCCAGCAATTTCCATGGCCCACAAGGACAGCTGTGAGTTGGTGTGTAATTACAGCAGCTGATTGGCTGGAGTCAGAAAACAGACCTTCTGTTCATAAACACTGCTCATATGATTCGGAGATACAAAGTAACATTATTGTCCCATTTAACTGCAGATCAAAGGGGTGAGATTTGATGTGCAAATGAAATCAGTTAAAGCAACCTGACAAGTAAAATAGCAAGTTTTTCTTTTATATACAATTTTTATCTTATAAGACAGTTTATTAACCCTACATTTAACCTTGGCAGTCTAACAAATGTTTCCCCTTCTCCCCTTAGCTTTGTGTCTTCCTGCTGATTTTTTTTTTTTACAGTGCAAATCAATTTATAACTTTTTTGAAATACGTTTTTCTAGATATTTTTGTTGTTATTCTGTCTTTCACTGTTAAAATAAACCTACCATTAAAATTTAGATTGATCATTTCTTTGTGGGCAAATGTACAAAATCAGCAGGGGATCAAATACTTTTTCCCCTCACTATATTTTGTCATATAAGGCACTGTAAAAATCCTGCTTCTAGCTCTGTGTTTTGAGTATGTTTAATTTTTGGAATGTGGTGTCCATTTGATATGTTTTGAACTTGATGCTGTTTTGTCCCAAAATTATATTTTTTGTGTTATTTTAAACACGACAAATTATAGGATTAATTATAACTGTCTATCTACAGTAACAACATTTTTTAAACTAGCAAATAGCAAAAAGTTTTTCCTAAAAATTTTTGTTATAATATTGCCTATAGATTTCTGAAAAATATAATGATTTTGGCAAGACAATATCACCAAAATAAAGCTTTGTTGGTCGTAAAAAAATGTATGCAATATGTGATTATCTTAAAATATACTCAAAACCAAACAAATGTACTAATACTAGGGATGAGCTTTAGCTTCGGTCTGAACACAAATTTGGATGGAACCTTGGCTGTTTGGGTGTTCAGACAGCAGTATTACTATCAATATAATACATGACAGCTTTCCGCTGTCAATGGTTGTTAACCACTTCCCACCCGCCATATAGCAATATGACGGCTGTAAAGTGGTTTCATTATCCTGACTGGACGTCATATGACGTCCAGCAGGATAAGCCGCTCCCAAGCACCCGGTGGTGTGGTGTATCAGTCTGACACACCGCATCACCAATCTCGGTAAAGAGCCTATGACATAGGCTCTTTACCATGTGATCAACTGTGTTCAATCACAGCTGATCACATTGTAAACAGGAAGTGCCATTTATCGGCCTTTCCTCTATTCGCGCCCTGACAAGGCACGGGTAGAGGAGAGCCGATCATCTGCTCTCCTGATGGGGGGGGGGGCTCTGCGCTGATAATCAGCGCATTGATTATCAGTGCAGACCCACCAAGGGATGCCCACCCATGACCACCAGGGATGCCAATCATTCCCTATTAGAGGTGCCAATCAGTGCCCATTAAAGATGCCAATCAGTGCCCATCAGTAATGCCTGCCAGTGAATCCCCATCATTGCTCCCTATCAGTGCTATCTATCAATGCCCATCAGTGGCACCCATAAGTGGCCATCAATGCCGCCTTCAGTGCCCATCAGTGCGGTCTTTTAGTGCCCATCAGTGTCGCCCATCAGTGCCCATCAGTGCCTCCTATCAGTGCCACCTATCAGTGACCATCATTACCTCCAATCAAAGCCCATCAGTGCTGCATATCAGTGCCACCTATTAGTGCCCATCAGTGCCACATATCAGTGCCCCTCAGTGCTGCATATTAGTGCCTCATCAATTGTGGAAGAAGAAACCCACTTCAGCAGTGCAAATGCACAAATCCTGATCAGTGAGATCATGGTATGCAATCATGTTTTGGAAAAGACTCAGCAACATCATAGATATTTTAGGCAAAAACCAAAAATTTTTTTTAAGTTGTCGTTATGTTGTATGTGTTTTTTCAGTTTGAAATTAATTGCAAAGCCAAATTTTGAAGATGCACACAGTGTGTCAACATGTGCTATCATCATGTGCATCATGGGATATCAATGTTAGCATTTTTTGGGTGCAACCCCTTCCTCCAAACTAAAGTAAATGAGAGAAAGGGGTTGCACCCCCGAAACACGTCCATTGATCCCCCATGATAGGAGTTAGCACATGTTAAAACACTGGGGCTTATTTCAGAAAGGACAATCCACTTTGCCCTACAAGTGCACTTGCATTACACTTGTAGGGCAAAGTGGTTTTGCCTTTTTGAAATAAGCCCCAGTGTGAGTTCCTGTGCAGAGTTCTGACAACTTTAGCCATGATCTTGGCCTTTCTCACATTAGGGTTTCTGTACGGTCCATGATTCCCATCATAGTCTGTCCTCTTTAAGATGTCCACCATCTCCACCATCTCTTCCATTTCTTCTTCTTCTCCTTTCACTCTAGTTTTACTCTTTCTTCGTTATTATTTTTGTTTTCTTCTTCTATTTCTTCTCCTATCTCCTTCTTTTTATTTTTTTGCCCCTGTTTACTATTCCCCCCGTTCTGGTTCTTGTGTGTGGTGCTTTTTTGTTTCCCTCTTCCCTTGGATGTTTGTACACACTGACCCGTCCCGCAATTTGTGTTTCATGTTGTGTTTATGTGTATGGCTGTCAGTGAACAGCGCTGTAGCCTTGACAACCAGACGCTGAAGCCCTCACGTGGTTCCGTCTTGATGCTATATAAGATGATGATATCTGCTACTGCGCATGCTCTGATGAAATCCGAGTTACGGATGAAACGCGTCAGCATGACGCCATCACGCTATCCATAGCGTCCTTGCAGACCTACAGACCCACCTATCAGCCCTGATATCACTGGCCTGTGATCACTGTGGCCGTCTGAATTTACCCGCGTAAACGGAACGAGGGGAGGACCGATGGTATCAGGAAACCCGGCTTTACTCGCCGCACTCCCCTGGGCTTACCCCCCGTCTTCACTTTCATAAAACCATCGATGGATGTGTACCGCGGATGACTCGATGGAGGACGGAACACTTTGCAACTTATTAGCTGGAGACGGTGAGAGCTTCAACTTCATTTCCTGACGTGGACTGCAGTCGACACTGGGTGAGATTATACCTGTTTGTATCCTGAGCTCAGGACAGCTATTCTAATTAGCACCCAGTATCTACTACCTAGTACCTGGTTCACCAAGTCAGTTACACAGCTCAGCCCGGATCTACCAGCCATAGTTCCTTGTATCCTCCATTCCAAATTTCAACATATTGGTCTTTAGTGCTGTGAGCCATTATTGGCCCAGAGAGACTCTTACCGCATAGGTCTGCATCAATTAATGTCCTAAAGCCGCTGTTGAGTCAGCACTTGGTCCCTGCATCTTTGGCCTCTTCACTACTGGCCCTCCCTCTGGTTCCCCTGTTCCCAAGATTACGTTATCGTGTTAATCAGGACTATTATCACATTATCCACAACCCAAATTATTTATTATCTGTCATCATCTGCTGCTATCCCTTGATCTATAAAGGACTTTTAGCAACCCAGTTTATCCTATTTACTTTGAAATCATTCATGTACAATCATCCTGAATGAATTCATGTGCTAGGTGTGAGTGGTTAAATGTGATAGGTGGCCATCTGTGTCTGTTCATGACCATGTTGTCCTTTTTAATTGGTGATGGTACCTGTTTTTACAGTATATTTTTGGATTGGTGTTTATAGTGAGTTTTTTCAATAAATAGCATTTATACAAATATATCTTGACCATTGCATGTTCCTCATTGATGAATTTACATTTCCTTCTGTTTTTTTGCTATATGACGTATGAATTCAGAGGAACACACCCTAATAATGGTTTGTGTTAGCAACTGTCTTTAATTCATACAGACGTGGTCACATTAGGCCTACAGTCTGTTACAATCATATTTGAATGCAGAGTGTTTTGGTTCTTTTATCACCTGTTTTTTCCTGGGCAATACAGGGGGAAATCCCCAGGCAGGAATGAGAGGTTTGCTGAGCAGGGTGATGGTGGACAGCTCCCTATGAAGAGGATAATTACACAGGATGTCGAAGCCTCTGTGAAACACGTTTTCCTGGCTTCACATCCTAGCCATGCCCCCCAGAGTTCACCTTTACACCAAAGTCCACAGCATTCCCCTTTACATCAGGGTTCATAATGTTCCCTCTTACACTGTATGGGGGGACCCTGCAGACTCTAATGTAAAGGGGAACTCTGGAGTCTGATGTAAGGGGGTATTCTGTGGACTGTGATATAAAGGTGAGCGCTGTGCACTCTTGTGCAAGAGGGGGGCTCTGGTGACCAGAGACCCCCTTACATCAGAGTTTCCCTTTACACAGGAGTCCGTAGCATTTCCTCTTACATCAAAGTCCTCAGAGTTCTCCTTTACATCAGAGTCCACAGTGTTCCTTTTTGCATCAGGGTCCACAGAGTTCCCCATTGCACTGTAAAGGGGAACCCTGAAGACTCTGATGTAAGGGGGAACTCTGTGCTGAATCATATTAACCTGACCTTCATGTAGAAGAAGAAATATGTTTTTCGCCTTTTATTATACCGTAAACACATTGATAATTGCATTAGCCTCTTGTTTGTAGCCTTAATATTGATATTTGCACTGAAAGCTGTCTTTTTGGCAAATTTTTTGAACTGTCAGAAAAATTTGGCTCAGTAAATTGTGTTGTGTCAGTAAATTTTACGTCAGGAGGTTGGCAATCCTGTGTATGACTACAAGCAAAAACAATCCACACTGAAAAAAAAATCTTGTTTGCTTCTGTCAATAAGACATTGACAAACAAATGTTGTATTTGCTATTTGCTGAATGTAAAATCAGAACAAATTCATCATACAGAAACAAACTAAAGCATAGGTTTTGTTGCCAGTTATGTCCAGACATTCTTCTACTACTGCAGTTATCCTCAGGGCTAAGTTACCTGGAAAACTTTGGAGTCACCCAATATTTCAGGGTGGTCTCCCTGTCTTCTTTGGTGAAGAGTCAGACCAACTATCAGGTTTTTATTGTGTCTGTGTTCTAGGTAGGATGCTTCATTCTCTCTAATTGTCCTGATCACCAATGTTGCCAGGAATAAAAGTGAGGATACATCCAAAATTATAAGTTGCCAGCAAAACAAGAATTTAGGGAAAATCTTCCAATGAGGACATTTGTTCCCAGAACAACCGTCTAAAAGGTGATATCCTTTACATTGGGATGATATCCTCTCACTTCGTGTAGAGTCTACAGGACAGGAAAGAAAGACATATCTCCCTACTGAGTCAAAGAAAAAAAATGAAAGCCATATATTCCTCAAATCCAAGTTGTGCTTTAGACATACTTTTACTAATGTAGCAATATGGACTGTTACCAGAAAGCTTTGTACCTTTCCGTGTTCTAAACTTTGTTTGTCTCTGTGACTATTCGTGTAGCCAGTGACCTCATATCTGTGTGCCAACAGAGTGAGTTATGGGGCGTGTAGTCCTCTTTGAATCTGCTGCTATGCATCCATGAACCGTAAGACTACAAATCCCAGGGACCCTTGCAGCAGCCTGAAGGATGCTGGGAGAGATGATAAAAGGAGCTGAGAAGCCCGTGCACGCTCTCTTCCTCCTGGGCCTGATGCAAGACAGACCTCTCTGTATTACAGAGAGAGAGAGGTTGCGGCCTGCCACATGGTACGCTACTCCTACCACAATGCCTAAGAGGCCTACTCCTGTTATGCGCTGTCGGGCATCCTGTTACTAGCATCACTTACAGCGCCTACCCATCGGTGCGGACGTGTGGGGAAAGTCACTACAGGAGGCCGAGACATAGGATCCATTGCCAGAGTGTTGCCATCTGTGTTCCTGTCTAGAAGACTTTGGGTCGTTGGTGAGAGAGCAAGCTGCTCAATCTTTATCTATTCACTACCACCAGTACAGAACACCGTGCACCCACATCTCTACCCAAGTAGACTTTACTGCATTGCTGGAACACTGTGCTCAGATGCCTTAGGCCTTCACCACTCGGAACCTATTGTTTCATCTACAACCAAATGGGTTACAGTTAATGTCTGAACCCAGAGTGTCAGGTGCGTTGGAAAGTTCACTTGGTCATGGCCATGCAGATGAGCAGGTAATTCTCAGCAGTCCCCAAGGGACCGTGCTACACTAATTATTCCACAATCGTCTAAGCCTGAATGAAACCACCGGCAACCCTGACAGTGTCTTGAAATAGTTCTGCATGTTGCAGTCCCTCCTCACTCTCTCTGAAGTTTATGCCTTACCTGTTTTTTCATGACTACCTGTGCAGACCTCCTTCTTTTTAAGCCAGTTCCTGCAAGGCACAAGTAAGGTTGCCATACATGGCTGGTATTTCAGGCAATTCCTGCTAATTGATCCAAATTCAAGGTGTGGGTGGCCCTGTCAGCACCACCTGACCCAACAAAAGTAAATTTTTCAATTGATTTTGTCGAAGGAGCTGGGTAAAAAATAGTCGGCTGAATAGTGACTTCATCCATTCAAGTGTAGCTATGAACCAGTGGCTAATAGAATTAAATAGTCTGCAGGGAAGATTACTCCATCCATGTTTTTTAGTGTGGATGGAGGTATCTATAAGATTTCTCTCATCCAGCGGACGAGAGGGATCTATACATGTATGGTTATCCTTAGAAAAGGTGATGGATCCTGAGTGTTATGGATGTGTTAGGCAGAGTGTGGAACGGAGCTAAGCTGAGCTCATCCTCTGCAGAGCCAGTGACCAATACTCAGCACAATCTGGACATATAGGATTTACTTCGGAATACAATTTTACTTGTCTGCAAGTGGAAAATCATTATTGTATGGGGATTTTGGTGGAAGCTGAAGAGTTTATCATGAGAAGTCTCGTGGATTTGGTAAATCCTATATGAAGGCAGATGTCACTTTTTTAAAAGTGTCACCTTTTTTCATTTATTTATTTAAAAAAGACACCCTTATTTAAATTAACCATGCCGACTTTCACCATTTAGTATATTCTGCTGACATCTATTTATTATCAGACTTACTCTCATTTGCAAAACAATCAAATCTGCCTTAATGAGCAACATATATAAGGTGACATTTATTTTGAATACATTTTAGTACCAGGTGAGATAAAATGCAAGCATTGCCAACCAACAGGAAATTTGGATAAAAGCTGATTTCATTTGTTTTATTTTAGTTTTGAATAGTTGAGAAGATTTCTTACAGGTCTTTATTCTTCTCTGTAAACCACAGTGGGCAGATTTCCCTTACTTCTCCATCTGATGCCCATAAAAGAAATGAGGGGGGGTTGTCACCATTACTGGAAGCAGAACTAAAAACAACAACATCAGCTTCTGCTATGTGATGGACCCCGGTACTCAAGAGGAGTATGTCTGCCTGGTAACAGAATGATACCAGATCCCACAGCCCACACATTATTACAAGTATAAACACATAGATGAGAAGACAGACAGAAACAATAGGGGATCCAATTACCAATGGGAGGAAAACACTTAGGAGGCACACTATGTGAGAAACCTACTTACAATAAACACATTATGGCAGGCAACCCCAGTGGTTTGATCTGATTACAATAACATCTACAGTCATAAATGATTTGAGGCATAGAGGCCCCCAAAAAAAGAGTCTGTGTGTTTTGGGGAGATATGGACTTGAATCCAAACAAGACCACTTCATGGCTCGCCCAGGCATACACCTCCCAAAGAGTAGTGTTTCCTTAGTCAATATAAATATATATATATATATATATATATATATATATATATATATATATATATATATATACAGTATCTGACAAAAGTGAGTATACCCCTCACATTTTTGTAAATATTTTATTATATCTTTTCATGTGACAACACTGAAGAAATGACACTTTGCTACAATGTAAAGTAGTGAGTGTACAGCTTGTGTAACAGTGTCAGTGTCAAGCTTGTGGACGCTTCCCCTCAATACATTGTACAAAGGTGCTTCCTCTAAACAGTGACAGCAGCCAATTGAAGTCGCACCCCCTCCACTGCACCACCAATGAATGTGAGACTCTACCTAGAATAGGGCTACGCCCATCACTTAGCCACGCCCACAACCCATATATTAGGACGCCAGGGATGGCCACAGGCAGCATTCCACAACTGGCTTTGTTACAGAGAGGTACTCCAGGACCGGAGCTCCCTGCCACTTGGAACAATACATCTGACACAATCAATTTAAGGTATTTGATCTCTTTTACTCTATGATGGCCCTGGGGAACCTTATTTCCCCTACGAATCACCATTATTTGCATTCTTTGACCTTTTTGATGTTCAGTTTCTTAGCATTTCCCTTATACCTTCATGTTTTTCAGTTGTTTAACTATCACGACTGCCAAATACTGGTTTCTTCACAATACACCAGGCCATCCCGTAGAGGATATTTGAGCAGCATTGACAATCACGTGTTAGGACCCCTGCCAGCACTGGGAAAGCGATTTTTCACAGTTAAATGCAAATGTAAGTCGCATATAATACTTTTCTGTTGTAATGCGATTTCTGTAGTCGCAGATGTAAGTCGCATATAATACTTTTCTGTTGTAATGCGATTTCTGTAGATATAGGTAACAAACAAATATTTAAGTATATACCAATAATCATGCTGTTACTTAAAATTTTAGAATGTGATGCAGTCCCTCCCTGAGGAAGACTTTATCCTTACAATAAGTTGAAACGTGTTGGAAATCTGCTATCAGGACGCCATCACACCTATCGGGGGTGGTACTTGTAACTAGCAGTAGGATGCATCATATGTTTCCATATATCTGATGTTTTTATAATTATTCTTAACTATAGATCAATGTGTATGTTCATGTATATCCTATTCGTTTTTGTATCAATAAACTTTTTTTTTTTAACTATAATTCAACACTGCCAATTTCTGCATTGCCCTTAAAATCCCATTTTGAGGTACACATCTAGTTCTAAAAATTACAAGGGATGCTGGCAATGACACGGCCAACCCTCTGAGTCATACATTTATGTAAACAGTGTCAATTTTCTGTCCGCTCAAATAACTGAACACACAGCTATTAATGTCTAAACCACTGGTAACAAAAGTGAGTACACCCCTCAGTGAAAATGTCCAAATTGGACCCAATTATCCATTTTTCCTCCTCGGTGTCATGTGACTCGTTAGTGTTACAAGGTCTCAGGTGTGAATGGGGAGCAGGTGTGTTAAATTTGGTGTTATCTCTCTCATTCTCTCATACTGGTCACTGGAAGATCAACATGGCACCTCATGGCAAAGAACTCTCTGAGGATCTGAAAATAATAATTGTTGCTCTACATAAAGATGGCCTAGGCTATAAGAAAATTGCCAAGATCCTGAAACTGAGCTGCAGCACGGTGGCCAAGACCATACAGCAGTTCAACAGGACATGTTCCACTCAGAACAGGCCTTGCCATGGTCGACCAAAGAGGTTGAATGCACGTGGTCAGCGTCATATTCAGAGGTTGTCTTTGGAAAATAGACGTTTGAATGCTGCCAGCATTGCTGCAGAGGTTGAAGGGGTGGAGGGTCAGCCTGTCAGTGAGCAGACTGTTCTGTTTCAAGGAGCAGATAGCTAAACCTACTCATCCCAATAACCGATATACCATATTTCTTTGATCCCAGTTTTATTAGAACAAGCCAGGTGAAACTACAAAAAAACAGAAATAGACCTCAATAAGTATAGTATTGCATACAATACAGCATACATTGCATAAACAACGATATACAGTACAAGATGAGATAATAAAAACTTACTTTTTAAGTTCTCTAAGGGGTGATGGCGACAGATGGAGAAATACATGTGTTATTTCCTGAATGTCTTCTCACAAAATGGTGGCTGTTTCACTTCCTACTAAGATTCTACCCAGAATCTTAGGTATCTTTCTGAAGTCTGCACTTGTTGGAGAGTAGGGTAAAGGATAGAAGAAAGAAGAAAAGAAGAAGAAAATAAAAGATAGAAGAAAGATAAGAAAAGAAGAGAGAAGAAATCAGCCCTGCCTTTCTTTTCTCTTATGATGACAATACTATGCTGAGGGCTGAGCCCCCTTCCTGTGGACCCATCCATCTCCATCCCAGCACCTGACGCCCCTTCCAGGTCCCATCTCCATCTCTGTTCTCGGGAATTCCGGACCAGCAGGATTTCAAAAGCCCTCTTAGACCCTCGGTAACGGGGGGTCATGGGGTTCTGGTAAGTGGCCAGGCTCTTACTGTTGGTGGTGGTCCTACACATCCAAGGTTCCATGCGGTTGAAAGACCCGGGATTGCTTTTTCACATTTTTTGGGTTCTTTTTGTGGACTATTTTTTTAACTATTCACAATGATTTTTCAATATATACATTACGTTTGGACTTTATTTGACATTTGTTTGCACTAATGGTGACACATCATTGCACAGATGGTTTATGCATTCATTAATACTTGTTATATTTATAGTTTTTGGTGTGGCAATTTGACCACACATTCACTAATTTGCATAGCGCGAATAATCCAACTTTTTTCTTGTTCATGTCATGTGTTTGTGTCACATTTAAGATATCGCTGCTTTTTCTCATATCTTTAGACATTTTTGAAGCGTAATTATTTTTTTATTTTTTTCTGAAATTGGTCTGCATGGCTGTTGTCCCAGAAGGAAGCCTCTTCTAAAGATGATGCACAAGAAAGCCTGCAAACAGTTTGCTAAAGACAAGCAGACTAAGGACATGGATTACTGGAACCATGTTCTGTGGTCTGATGAGACCAAGATAACTTATTTGGTTCAGATGGTGTCAAGGGTGTGTGGCGGCAACCAGGTGAGGAGTACAAAGATAAGTGTGTCTTGCCTACAGTCAAGCATGTGGCGGGAGTATCATGGTCTGTGGCTGCATAAGTGCTGCCGGCACTGGGGTGCTACAGTTCATTGAGGGAACCATAAATGCCAACATGTACTGTGACATATTGAAGCAGAGCATGATCTCCTCCCTTCAGGGACTGGGCCGCAGGGCAGTATTCCAACATGATAACAACCCCCAACAAACCTCCAAGATGACCACTGCCTTGCTAAAGAAGCTGAGGGTAAAGGTGATGGACTGGCCAAGCATGTCTCCAGACATAATTCCTATTGAGCATCTGTGAGGCATCCTCAAACGGAAGGTGGAGGAGTGCAAAGTCTCTAACATCCACCAGCTCCGTGATGTCATCATGGAGGAGTGGAAGAGGACTCCAGTGGCAACCTGTGAAGCTCTGGAGAACTCCATGCCCAAGGGGGTTAAGGCAGTGCTGGAAAATAATGGTGGCCACACAAAATACTGACAGTTTGGGCCCAATTTGGACATTTTCACTTAGGGGTGTACTCACTTTTGTTGCCAGCAGTTTAGACATTAATGGCTGTGTGTTGAGTTATTTTAAGGGGACAGCAAATTTACACTGTTATACACTCACTACTTTGCATTGTAGCAAAGTGTCATTTCTTCAGTGTTGTCACATGAGAAGATATAATAAAATATTTAACAAAAATGTGAGGGGTGTACTCACTTTTGGGAGATACTGTATATATATATATATATATATATATATATATATATATTTATGGTTGGAGCCCTATGTCCGATATGGACATAGATAACACTTATAGTAAAGATAAGACTTACCATCGGAAATAGATCTGAAAGTGTGGACTTACCATATGAAATGGACCTGAAAGTGTGCCTTGGTCTAATGGCCGGTATGCCAAAATAAGGGGGCATACCCTGGTTTAAGAAATGATTATTCTGTAAGAGAAATGAATAAAATGAATAGTTTGAGAAATGCTGTGAAATGGGGATGGGAGGGTGGGTATCGCGCACAGGAAACCGACAAGCACCACAGGTGAGCGGGCTGCTTAAATACCCCCCGGGCTCCTCCCATAAATTCAGGCCACCATACTGGCCTTCCTACTTATGGTTGGAGCCCTATGTCAGATATGGACATAGATAACACTTATAGTAAAGATAAGACTTACCATCGGAAATAGACCTGAAAGTGTGGACTTACCATATGAAATGGACCTGAAAGTGTGCCTTGGTCTAATGGCCGGTATGCCAAAATAAGGGGGCAAAAACATTCAGGTAGGGTTATAATTTTATTGGTTTTCAGTTATTTATTGAGTCAATTTGGAGAATGCCTGTGCCATCTCTGTTTGCGGATTGGGGATATACCGGGCGAAGCAGGCTGATTTCCACCTGCCTAGTCTTTTGATGATGTGGTCTGGAACCCCGTGGCGGGACGCTGCGGAGGCTGCTCCGATGCGGAAAGAGTGTCCGGAATACTGACTAGGGTTAAGGTGAAGATTGCGGAGAAGTATCCTTATGTGTTTCACAAACTGAGAGGCGCTTAAGGGTTTAACTGGGAATGGTAGAAGGGGACTGCTGTCTGGTTGCTCAGGCAGGAGTGACAGGAGTCGGTTGAGTACAGCGACTGGACACCAGGTGTTGTTGGTTTTGTAGAGGTGAATGTTCACTCCTGAGCCCGTTTGCTGGGTTTTAGAGACCTCGAGGTGCAGGATGAAATGGTCTTGGTATCAAAGCAAGTGCCGTCTGCATAGTACTTGGTCTGTGGGTTTGTTAGAGGTGAATTCGCCAGGCCGCAAGAACCCATAGTAAGCTAAATATACGGCTGCTTGTAAGACCGTGCTGGGGAGCAGACCGAATGGCGAAGTAGCCAGAATAGTTGACATGTCCCTAAAGTTGGGCCCCGTAATGGGTAAGCGCTTAGTGCTGATGACTGGTTGTTGTTTCTGAATTCCCCTTAGAATGGCTCGTATAGTGTGTGATGAGAACAGTGAAGATTTCGTGGGGTCTTCAAGCGCCATGAAATGTTGAATGCCGGCTAGGTATAGCCGGATGGTATTGTAGGATAAGGCCAGCTGCGTGTGGCAGTGTGCAGTGAAGGCCAGTACTTGTTTGATATCTGTTGGTCCTTTACGGCAGGACGTGAGGAATTTATTGAAGGCCTTCCAAGCTGTCTGGTAGGCTTTGAGTGTGTTGTGGGAGAGGGAATGATTTATGAGTTGCGTAGCTCCGTGTAGATGTTGAACTAGTCCAGGGTCAGTTGTGACCAGACAGGGATAGGGGCCGACATTGGATCGGCATCGGGAACCTGTTTGAAAAAGGAGGTATAATTGAAACGTGACAGTGCGTCAGCTGCTGAGTTGTATCTGCCGGGAATAAATGCACAGTGTATATTGAACTGATGCTGTTAAGACAGTTGTACCAACCTGCGCAGGAAGGACATGACTGCTAGGGACTTGGACCTGCCTCTGTTGATGATGTCTGCCGTGGCCTGGTTGTCGGTGGTGAAGACTACGGTTTGTCCTGTCCAGTGGTGGCCCCAGAGTTGTGCAGCTGCCACTATAGGATAAAGTTCAAAGAGGGCAGATGTTTGGGAAAAGCCGGGATATCAACAGTATCTGTTGAGGCCAGGGTCCTGAAAACCAATGATGGCCAAAAATTGCCGCGAAACCTGTGGAGGCTGCAGCGTCCGTCACCACTTGGGGTGAATGGACCGAAACCATAGGTATAAATAGAGATATGCCATTCCAGGCGGACAAGAATTCCTCCCACATAGATAGGTCCGCTATAGCTGCGGAGTCTAGATTCAAAATCTGATCGGGGTCTTGGGTTTCTGACAGAAATCTAAGCAGGCGTGATACAAATGTGCGGCCTTGTGGGATAATTCGCATAGCGAAGTTGAGCATACCCAGGAGAGACTGCAACTGTTTTTTGGTACAGCCCTTGGTGTGTGTAAACTCGTGAAGGACTGCCCTAATGCGTGTTAGTTTGTCGGGGGGGAGACTGGCTTGCATCGCGCAGGTATCCAAGCTGACCCTGAGAAAGGTGATGATGTTTGCTGGGCCATCGACTTTGTGCTCGGCGATAGGAACATTGAGGTTTCCAAAAATCACTCTAAGTTTGTCGAGATCTCCTGGGGGCTTGCTGGGCGGTTCTATCAGTAGGAAGTCATCCAGATAATGGATGACTTCATGGCATTGACCCTTGTGTAATAGTATCCAAACGAGGGACTGAGCGAACGTGTCGAAGAGCCACGGGCTACTCTTCGAACCGAAGGTGAGTTTTGTAGCAAAATAATATGCTTCCTTCCATTTGATGCCATGCCAGCACCAAAGGGATGGGTGGATGGGCAGGAGCTTGAAAGCATCCGAGATGTCGGCTTTGGAGAGCCAGGCACCTGTGCCTGCTTTGATGATCGCTTGTATTGCCATGTCAACGGAGGAATATTTTAGGGAAAACTCTTCGGAGGGGATCAGGGAATTGAGACTGGGTATGTGGGAAGAATGAGGCGCAGACAGGTCGTACACCAAACGCAATTTATTTGAGAACTTGCCCTTGACAAGCCCAATAGGGCTGACTCTCCATGTGCTGAAAGGGGGGCAAGTGAAAGGGCCTATCACGTAGTCTCGATCTACCTCTGCCTGTAAGAGCTGATCTATGGCTTGTTCGTCAATGGCTGCAGAACGAAGATTGGCACATTCGTGAGTACTGTGGGGTAGTGAAATGAGGCCGGTGTGAAAGCCTGCTGTGAAGCCTTGGATAAGGTAGGTGGCCAGGGAAGGGGTGGGATGTGAAGTGAGATACAGTCCTAACCATAAGAGGTTGATCCGGCTTAGTCATGCCCTCTTGTGTTGTTTGACTTCACACAAATTCCTAGGGTGTGCTCTTTGGCATAAGGTGCAGATGTGAAGTAGACGGCACTGGCTGAAGTTGCAGGACCCATAGTTAAAGTTGTTACAGATGGCTGCCCCTCCCACGGTTCGGACTGGGCGTCCGAGTTTGTCCACCTGAGGCGTTGGTTCAGGGATCGACTGACCCTGTACTGTACCTGAGGTAGAGGGAAACTCAAAGGGCCATCTGACCGCCGCATTGGCGCACCAGGTGGCAGTGTGGGTGGAAGACTGGCAAATCGCACACAGAGGTGAGCGTAAGCCGGCAAAGTGGCGGCAGAAGAGCTCTGTGTCCATGAGACTCCAATCTGTCGTAGTCTGGAATTGTATGAGTCTGGCGGCGGCCTTAGCTGAAAAGGAACGATGATAATCGTAAAAGGCAAAACCTCCATACTTGTGGCCCAAGTCTACCACAGTATGGAGATACAAGTCCAGCTCTTCCCGCCTGCTAGGGGTGGCTGAGCACAGGACATCTCTGAGCATGCCAAAGGCCAGGGTAAATTCTGGGACTGATAGCTTGCGGTTCAATCTGGGGTCTTTGGCTTTAAGGACCACCGATATGTCGCCCCAGGAGTAGGCCTTATTTTCTGCCAAATCATGCACGGAAATAAGGAGAGAGGCCAGGTTGACGTCCTTGCCGTCCAAAATGTCCTTCCTGATACTGGTTGGGACCAGATGGGAGGGGTAGACAATGGGGCTCGAGCCTGAGGTACCTGCAGGAAGAGGTGTCAAGGTTTGAGTTGCAGTTGGGTCGGGGACAGCCGTGGCCGGTCGGGCCTCCAGAAGTGCAACCCTAGTTTGGACGTCTGCAACTGAGGTGGATAGAGATGACACCATCGTGTGTAATTGCGAGATGGCTGATGATATTGACTGGAGGGATGCCTGTTGGGTACTGGGTCCTGCTGCTGGTGGGGGAAAGAGGAGTTTGAAGAGCTCGCCTTTCCTCGCTGTGGCGGGGAAGGGGACACCTCTGCGTCTGAGCTCGGCCGTCAGTTTGGGGATAGTTCATCCCCTGAGGGACTGCACGCTGCCGCTCTCTGAGACCGGAGAAGGTGACAGAGGGGCCGTGAAGTCTTCGCTGCCGGCCTGGGACATAGTTGCTCTGGTGAGGATCTCTTGAGCTTTATTTCCTGGTTGACTGTAACCTGGGGGGATATCGTCCAACCTGGTGCAGGGTGGACCTACTGAACTTTGACTGACCTGAGGAAAATGAAAAGGTGATAATTCGTGAAGGGATTGCTAACTAACTTGAAGCAACGATTTGTATGGTGCTTGCAATCTTGTGACAATGAAATGATTCGAAATGTTTGCCTTGATTATGAATGAACTCCATGACAGAGGTCCGGCCTGGTCGTGTCATGACTTATTCGACCGTGAACCGGGCTCTGGAGCATGTATTGAAATGAGGCAACTGAATACATTGGTGCACCCGGGACGAATCGGTGCCTGTTTGATGCATCTGGATTCGAATCGGAGCGCAGTATGAAATGAAATGAGAGAAATGATTATTTTGACCGAGGCTCGAATTGGTTGTGCCGTATTTGCGACTGGCAACTAACCAAGCTCTGGTATAGGTATGAATGCGATCGAAACAAGCGAGGCATTCCGTGACGAATCGGTGCATCTCAGATGCGACTGGTTTCGAAACGGTGATGCGTTGTGGGAGTGAAATGGTAGTAATTGCATGACAGAGATATGGATCAATCGCCCGATATCTGCGACTAGCTATGATCCGGACTCTGGAGCATGTATCAGAAATGAGGCCGAGCCCTGGGGCACGCCGTAATGAATCGGTGCATCGAAGATGCGACTGGATTTGAAACGGAGCGCGGTAAGTGAGGATGTAACATATCGTTTACCATGACGGAGGCTCGAATCGGTCGTGCTG
Organism: Lithobates clamitans; assembly: GCA_037952925.1. Taxonomy (NCBI): domain Eukaryota; kingdom Metazoa; phylum Chordata; class Amphibia; order Anura; family Ranidae; genus Lithobates; species Lithobates clamitans. Next base: position 411,898 of record JBBGZY010000051.1, read on the forward strand.
TTGTAGCGACTGACTACGAATCGGACTCCGGAGCATGTACTGAAATGTGGCCAATCCTGGGCACGCCGAGACGAATCGGTGCATTTCCATGCAACTGAATTCATGTCGGAACGTGATACGTGGAAATGAAATGATAACCATGACAGAGGTACGAATGACTGATAAAACGTAACTCTGGAGCATGTATAGAAATGAGGCCAATCCTGGGGCACGCCGAGACGAATCGGTGCATTTCCATGCAACTGAATTCATGTCGGAACGTGATACGTGGAAATGAAATGATAACCATGACAGAGGTACAAATGACTGATAAACGTAACTCTGGAGCATGTATAGAAATGAGGCCAGTCCTGGGGCACGCCGAGACGAATCGGTGCATTTCCATGCGACTGAATTCATGTCGGAACGTGATACGTGGAAATGAAATGATAACCATGACAGAGGTACGAATGACTGACAATAACGTAACTCTGGAGCATGTATAGAAATGAGGCCGTAATAACTGGGGCACACTGGAACGAATCGGTGCATCTTTTGGTGCGACTGGATTCGAATCGGAGCGCGGTAGGTGACTGAAATGAGAAATGTTTGAAATGATTTGAAATGTCAGAAATGAGTTTAGAAATGTTTCAGAAATGAGAAATGATTGGTATCGAACTGACTTGATCCGATAAATTGCAAATTGCGACTCGCTATGGCTGTCTACCGACACATATTTTAAAATACCGACATGCTAGAAATGAAGCGACGTCTGCGTCGCGGTGCTATCTTGGGTAAGTCGAAATGGTAACATAACGAAAGTACGAGCGATATACATTGCAGTTTATGTTTGTGAAATGCGAGTGAAACGAAAATTTGAAATCACGGTTTAGTGACATGATATGAAAACGAAAAGTCCGACGGGACCTTACCTGCGACAGCCAAGCCAGACGCGTGGTACAAACTACGAACGAAAAACGCGGACTTCGAAAGTTTTGAGTACGGAATATCGAATACGGGAACTTGCGAGGCAAGAACTTGCGGACGCTGGTATATCGAATAGTCGGCCTAGTGACGTATATCGCGCACAGGAAACCGACAAGCACCACAGGTGAGCGGGCTGCTTAAATACCCCCCGGGCTCCTCCCATAAATTCAGGCCACCATACTGGCCTTCCTACATACCGTATATATTTATAGCAAATGCAACAGTTACCAAATCAAATAATGAGAGGAAACCTCCCAAAGGGGAAACCTATTACAGGTGTCAATTGTCTAAAGGGGGATTTCCTTGCAGATTTTTAGAAAGATTTCTGCTTACTTCCTGTTATTGTGTTTGCGGGACAAGAAATGAAGGGAAAATTCCCCAACAGGACAAAAAGACAGCAAAATTGAAGAAAAAAACTGCTTGGTGTTAATTATTCCTCAAAACTAAAATAAGGTACATAAGGAAATGTGTTAAAATAAATTCCAGGTACACATTCTGATTCTATAGCAAAGATTGTTGCTTATACAACATAATAGTGTTTTGAGAAATAGCAATGGCAGCACTTACCCATCAATGATTTACAAAAGTGGTTTTCTTGACAAAAACATGAAAACATCACACACATAATTCATTATATTACACAACATTAAATGTCATTATCCATGGGAAGCTTGTGTTGTGTATTTGTATGACTTTTGAAAATACCAAATGAATGTTTCTATGTCACTCTAAAGTCTTTGATGACTGTGTGTAATCAAATCCCACACCAATACACAGAGAGACGCTTCTTCTAAGGCGTCTGCAATTCATTATCCTCAACTCCATGAACGCTTTAACTCCAAGGTCTCGTTCACAGGGGTGTACTTAAAGAGTAATGCCACTTTTGTTAAGAAAAAAAAAACAGTTACCTTTTAAGCGTACATCCATGTGAAGGGATGTGTTTGCCTGCATGGGATGCACAGGTGTTCCGTGCAGGCAGACGCATTCATGCCTACTGGGGCGCAGCGGTGCTGGTCTCAATTTGATACCATGCAGATGTAGGTGCATGTCCCCGAATACAGACAGTGTGTGCCGCTGTCAAGTTGGCACCAGCAGCTGTGTCTGTCAAGCCACTGCGTCCCAATAGACATGAATGGGACTGCCTCTATGGAGCATCTGTACATTCCCTGCAGGCAAACATGGCCCTTTACATTGATGTACACTTAAAGTGGTTGTAAAGGTAGAAGTTTTTTTTAACATTAATCCATTCTCTGCATTAAGGTAAAAACCTTCTGTGTGCAGCTCTCCCCAGCCCCCCTATACTTATCTGAGCCTGATCTCGATCCAGCAGTGCTCTCCTTGCTCTCTCTCCTCTCTGGACATGGAGGCAGCAGCAGGAGTCAGTGGCTCCCACTGCTGTTAATCACAGCCAGTGAGCAGAGAGTTTGTGTCGGGGCCAAGCTGTAATATGTGTGTCTATGGACACACACAGAGCAGCTAGGGATTGAGCCTGTATGGGTGCCCCCATAGCAAGCTGCTTGCTATGGGGGCACTTGGCAGGAGGGAGGAGCCAGGAGTGCCTTTGGGGGACCGAGGAGGATCAGGGCTGCTCTGTCCAAAACCATTAAAAATAAAAAGGGTTATAATCACTTTAATTACCTGCTGACTGCTCACAGTAAATATACAGGCACAGGCAGGTACAGGCACAATCACGTACACGTACATATAAAAAGATTGAGAAACTCAAAAAATAAGTGTATTTTGTGGGTACACATGAGAGGAGAACTTAGTAAAAAATATAATTTTATTACAACTTAATTAAAAAAACATGAAAAAACATACAGTCAACACCCCATATTGACACAGGTTATCAGTTACCCAATAATGCAATTATGAAGGTTGGATCTGGGTATAAAAAAAATATATATATCTTATATCATATCAAGTAGAAGAATTTGATCCAATAACATCTTCACACTTGCTCGTCGACGCGTTTCACTAGATATTAGCTTCCTCAGGACAAATACTGGGTACATTTGCTGGTATATGTAAAAACAGAGACAAAAAGTTGTGTATAAGTATTATGTACAGTAAGTATTTGTATAGGCACAACAGTAATTATTTCAATACATATCCAAGAGAGATAAACAAACATAGACCATGTACAAAGACACACATATGCTTGCCTGGTGAGTCTGTGTCCAAGGATATGGGAGACTTCACAAAACTGGACAGGCATTCCAATCTATAGTTTCAGGTGTAACAAAACGATGCAAATGCATGAAAGGTTGTTTGTAATGAACCCGGTAAATAAAGTGCAAGAAAGCTGTAAGCCACTATGGAACTAAGTTCAGACATATATATCTGGAAAAAAATGAGACTGATGTGAATAAAGTTAAATAAAGTTTCCTAACTATTCCAAAAAAGTCATGCAAACATAAAAGGTGTCTTGAGATCCAAAAAGTGCTAGAAGTAGTACTCACCTACTGTATAGTAGTGACTAGACCAACCGCATATCAAAAACAGGGTCCAAGCCCATGATAGAGATATACTTCCGTACACCGTCAACCAGGAGAAATATCTGGAGATATGGACAGGGTCAAGGGGTAGCCATATAGATAATCGCATCAAACAAGACCGAAAATATTCAAGTAACACTTACCAAGGACATATAGGCCTGGCCCTGCAATGCTATGACTAGATATCAAAAGGAACGTTCTCCAAACTTAGAGGATTAGGGTAGCATCTGAAAGGGAAACAGTATAGGGAACTACGTACAAGTATGAGCTAATTAAAAAAGCACATTGGTAAATTAATAAACAAAACATACCAACCTATAGTATCAAGGTATGACAAATATCCCTATTAGGGAGGTCTATTGTCGAGGCCCTCACAAAGAATACTGAATGGGTGATAGTCTACAATCAAAACTATAAAAAAAAAAATCAGAGTAAAGCTCTCATATAATAACCAAAAGATGATCAAGTAGAAGCTCAAAGGTTCAGCTCACCTATATGACCCACTCAAATATGCATAGGTGTCCTCTCCGTGTGTAACTACAGCTTTTATGCCCAGCACCCTATATATATATATATATATATATATATATATATATATATATATATATATATATATATATATATATATATATATATATATATATAGAGCATGACATCCAGAGGGGGCCGGAGCGCCACCAATTTGGCGCCAAAAAACTGCCCCATCGCATGACGCATAGCGTCACCACCTGGAAGCACAAACACACCCCACCAGACATCGCGACCAATCGCACCAGAAGAGTACCGCGGTGAGGGGTGGAGAGACGCTGACCATCGGTGCCAGAGCGGGCAGCAGAGGGTGTCAAGCTAGTAAAGCATGACGTAAAGACGCAGCGTTTGAGCCCCGGCGCATGCACTGTGAATGTCCATATCACGGCGCATGTGCAGCTCCAGACAGCAGACCTCCACAGATTACAACAGAGAAGGCATTACTACATATGGATGCAGCCACAGCCAGACACATATACTCCATATCACAACAATCTAAAAGGGCACTCCACCACGTATCAACCAGCATCAAAATAAATACTCGCTATATACCAACATCGAACCAAGATAAGCTAAAACAGTGGAATAAAGCTATAGACTGTTCCGCAAACAAGCAGTAGCAATGAAATTGAAATGATCAAATACATATGCAGTAGGTCAAATAAACCATATCCAGACACAACAGGCAAGCTTAAATAGACAAACACACATAAACATATTGACACAAAAAACAATACTCACGAATAAAACATAAGATGGCCAATGGCATATAGATTAGTCAAACCTAAGTCAATTGTAGGAAGATATGAAACAAACAGGTCCCTGTCAGAAACCATGAATCAGACTGAGACAGAACTACAGTTAAATCACACTTGTTTAATAATAATAAAAAAGAAGGTAAACAGAGTGAACGTAGACAAAACATAGCCAGAGTTCAGTAACCGGAACTGATAGCCAGACAGGCCAAAACGTCAGTGAGTCAGAGATGAGTGTGGTAGAACAGCAAGCAGGATCTGGAGCCAGAAGGAATGTCAGCCAAGCAAGTCTTTAACAGGAACACAGGAGAGCGTCTCTAGAGATGTGAACAAGGGGAAGACAGGGATCATCTGGACTGGACGGCTTAAAGAGGAGTTCCACCCAGGAAAAAAAAAAAATTAAAAGTCAGCAGCTACAAATACTGCAGCTGCTGACTTTTAATTGGACACTCACCTGTCCCTGGGTCCAGCGGTGCGGGGGATCGAAGCCCCGCTCGTCCCCCCCTCCGCTCGTCGGCGCCGGCATTTCAACTGTGGGCGCCGGGCTGTGGCTTCACAGCCTGGCACCCACTGCGCATGCGCGAGCGGCGCCGAGCGCCGTGATTGGCCGCTCAATCACCTGGGACCTGCACAGGGTCCCAGATGATTGACAGCAGGGAGGGAGAAGAGCCAAGCCCTTCCTGTGCCAGGGGGAAGTGATGTCACCAGCCCAGGCAGACGAAGGGGCAGACTACGAGGGACCACCTAGCAACAGGCATTTAGAGGTAAGTAAAAAAAAAAAAAATATCCAAATGTTTTTTTGTTTTTTTTTTTTAGAATTTTTTAGATATTTTTGTTTTTTTGGGTGGAACCCCACTTTAAGTAGGCAGGACTGACGAGCAGGATATCATCAGCAGGTGATTTACTGAGAAGAGATAGGAGCTGGCAATTAGGTGACAGCTGAGCAGCCAGCTTTGAGAAGGAAGGGCTGAGCCCAGCCCTGACAGTATCCCCTCCTCAATGACCCCTCCCTCTCAGAGGACCACCAGGCTTGAGGGAAAAACGTCTATGGAAATCACGGAGGAGGACAGGGGCATGTACATCAGAGGATGAGACCCAAGAGCGTTACTCCGGACCGTACCCTTTCCAATGCACCGGGTACTGTATGCGCCCACGTAACCTACGGGAGTCAACAATGGACTGTACTTCATAGTCCTCATGGTTTTCAACCTGTACAGGGTGAGGACGAGGCACCGAAGTGTTAAAGCGGTTGCAGGCCAAAGGTTTTAATAAGGAGACATGAAATACAATCGAAATACGCATATTAGAAGGAAGGTTTAATGCGTAAGCCACTGGGTTAATCCTGCGAAGAATACGGAAAGGCCCAATAAACCAAGGTGCGAACTTCAGAGAGGGAACACAAAGTCAGAGGTTGCAAGATGACAGCCAGACCCTGTCCCTAACCTGGTAGGAAGGCGCAAGCAGGCGTCTGCGGTCAAAATGGAGTCTGTACCTATCATTAGCATGTCGCAAAGCCTCCTGGGCTTGTGCCCAAGGGAAACGAAGACCACGGAGATGCTCCTCTAATGCAGGAATACTCTGCGGAACAAATGAGTCAGGCAACATGGAAGGTTGGAAACCATAGTTCACCATAAACGGGGACAATCGGGAAGCAGAATTCAAGGCACTATTGTGAGCAAACTCCGCCCACGGTAAGAGGTCTGACCAGTTGTTATGATGATCAGAAATATAGCAATGTAGGAATTGCTCCAAGGACTGATTGGCTCGTTCTGCTGCCCCATTAGACTACGGGTGATACGCAGAGGAGAAAGCAAGCTGAATTCCCAACTGTGCACAAAAGGCTCACCAGAACGGGACACAAACTGACTACCCCTGTCTGAGACAATCACCTTGGGTAGCCCATGTAAACGAAAGATCTCCCGAGCAAAAATTGAAGCCAGTTCATTAGAAGTGGGCAACTTCTTAAGTGGAATACAACGGGACATTGTATTCGAGAACCGGTCAACCACCATAAGGATAACTGTGTTGCCCTGGGAATTGGGTAACTCCACAATTAAATCCATAGACAGGTGGGTCCAGGGCCTCTCTCCATTGTGTATGGGTTGTAGGAGGCCCACTGGAAGGTGTCGTGAAATCCTACTCTGAGCACACACGGAACAGGCAGCTACGAAGGCGGTTACATCATCACGTAGACTAGGCCACCAGAATTGTTGGGAAATGGTCCAAAAGAGTTGATTCTTCCCAGGGTAGCCAGCACCCTTGGGAGAATGGTAAGTCTGGAGCACGGCAGTACGGAGTCACAAGGTTTCTCAGGAGGAGCATGGACCTGAGCAGCAAGAATTTTGTCACTCAAAGGAGAAGTGAGACTGGTGCAAACTGTAGCCAGAATACGATCAGGAGGAATCACAGGCATCGGAACCGACTCCATCTTGGTCCTGGAAGTGGAGGAAAATTGTCGTGACAAAGTGTCAGCCCTTCCATTCTTAGTACTGGGTAAGAATGAGAGAATGTAATTGAAACTAGACAAGAAAAGAGCCCATCGCGCCCTTCTGGGAGAGAGGCGTTTAGCCTCAGACAAGAATGTGAGATTCTTATGGTCAGTAAGAATAAGAACCGGCACAGTGGTACCGTTGTCTCCATTCTTTCAGGGCTAAAATGATCGCTAACAGCTTTCTGTCACCAATCTCGTAATTGCACTCCGCAGGTGACAATTTCTTGAAAAAGTAGCCACAAGGATGCATAGCGCTCTCAGAGGTAGGACGTTGAGACAGAAGGGCGCCAACTCCAGTCTCAGGAGCATCAACCTCAAGGATAAAAGGTAACGTAGGATCAGGATGTGCCAACACAGGAGCAGAAACAAAGGCAGCCTTGAGACTCTCAAAGGCTTAATGGACTCCGGAGAAAAACTCTGTGGGTTACCGTCCTTTCTGGTCATATCGGTCAGGGGCTTGACCAGAGATGAGAAGTTACGAATAAACTTCCGATAATAGTTGGCAAAGCCAAGAAAACGCTGCAGAGAACGTAAACCCACTGGTCGGGGCCACTGTAAGACAGATGAAAGTTTCTCTGGATCCATCGAAAAACCAGCAGTGGAAATGACATAACCCAGGAATTTAACCTGTTCATGATGGAATTCGCACTTCTCCAATTTACAATAGAGATTGTTCTCTCTCCGTTTCTGAAGCACACGACAGACATCTGTGTAGTGGCTCTCCAGGGACTTGGAAAATATGAGGATATCGTCAAGATAAACCACCACACATAACTGCAACAAATCTCGGAGGACATCGTTAATAAATTCCTGGAAAACTGCTGGGGCCTGACAAAGGCCAAAAGGCATTACGAGGTACTCATAATGGCCTGTTCTTGTATTAAACGCAGTTTTCCACTCGTCGCCCTCCTTAATCCTCACGAGATTGTATGCCCCTCTCAAATCAAGCTTCGTGAAAACCGTTGCTCCCTTGAGGCAGTCAAATAACTCTGTAATCAATGGAATCAGATGACATTTTTAATCATGAAACGATTGAGACCCCTATAATCAATACAAGGTCTCAGTTCACCACTCCTCTTCTTCACAAAGAAGAAACCAGCACCAGCAGGAGATGAGGATTTGTGGATGAAACCTCGAGAAAGCGCATCTGCAACATACTCCTCCAAGCCCTTATCCTCCAGCCCAGCCACAAGGGGGTATGGCACCAGGTTGAAGGTCAATTTCACAATCATACGACCGATGTGGAGGCAAACTACCAGCTTTGTCAAGGACATTGCTAAAATTGCAGTACTCCAGGAAGGAGAGTGAAGAGGTGCACAGGACCTTGGTTACCTTCTGGAAGCATGTCTTACAGCATTGTGGCGACCAGGAGAGAACCTCAGCATGGAGCCAATCAAAAGAGGGGTTGTACTTCTGTAACCAAGGATAACCAATAACCAATGGAAACTTAAGTGAGGAAATAACTTGGAATTGGATTATCTCATGGTGAAGAGCCCCTACGGCCATGGACAACGGAACAGTCTCATGAGTCAAATGGGCAGGCTGTAGAGGTCTTCCATCATGAGTCTCAATGGCAAGTGGAGTGTCACACAGCTGCAGCGGAACCAAGTGCTTCGATACAAAGGCAGCATCAGATTAGAGCCTGTATCTCGACGGACGACTCAGCCCAAGAAAGGGTAACTGAAACCAGGGGCTTATCTTTCTGGATAACTGAGGACGAAACAACGCCACCTAAGGTCTGTCCGTGACAGGACCTTAGGGTTTGGGCGTTCCCTGGACGGGTAGGACAAGACTTCAAAAAGTGACCTGCCTGGCCACAATAAAGGCACAATCTCTCCCTCCTCCTAAGGGTTCTCTCATCTGCAGAGAGACGCGTGAAGCCCAAGTGCATGGATTCATCTTCACAGACCGACTCGGTACCAGGAAGTGTAAGATGTGAGGGAGGCAAGGGTGGGACTGAAAAGTTCAGAGACAAATGTACAGGAGGCTTCCGCCATCACTCCTTAAAAGGGAGTCTTTCTATGAGTCTGGAGTCAATTAGAATGGCAAACGTGATCAACCTCTCCAGCTCAGTGGATATATCTTGGGCTGCTATCTCATCCTTGATGGTATCCGAGAGACCATGAGAAAAAGCAGCCATGAGGGCCTCATTGTTCCAAGCAACTGCTGCTGCCAGAGTACGGAATTCAATGGCGTAATCGGCTACAGTTCGCATACTCTGATGGACATGAGGCACTTGGCAGCAGAAGCATGCGGGAACGTCAAATACTCTTTTAAAAGAAGCAACAAACTTAGGGTAACTCAAGACAACAGCTTTTTGCGTCTCCCATAGAGGGTTTGCCCAGGCCAAGGCTCTCTCAAAAAGCAAAGATATCACCTACTTTACTTCAGTCCGTGGAAAATGCCTGGGGCAGCATCTCACAGTATATCTCAACCTGGTTGAGAAACCCTTGGCATTGGACTTGATCTCCCCGAAATCACGGGGGAAGCGGAGTGGAACCAGACATACCTCTTATAGAGGTAATACTCGAGGTGAGTGCCTGCACAGAGACTGGAGCAGCAGCAGCGACGGCCTGCAAAACAGGTTGTACTGGAGCAGCCACAGTGGGAGATTCCAGGCGAGCCGTGTGAGTCAGGAGCGTTTGTAACGCCATGACAAACTGACCCTGCTCATCCAATCTGGAAAAAATATTACCAACAAGTGGATTCATTGCATCTTCTGAATTCATTGCCTACTGTCAGAAACCATGAATCAGACTGAGACAGAAGTACAGTTAATTCACACTTTTTTAATAATAATAAAAAAAAGGTAAACAGAGTAAACATAGTCAAAACATAGCCAGAGTTCAGTAACCGGAACGGATAGTCAGAGAGGCCAAAACGTCAGGGAGCCAGAGATGAGCATAGTAGAACAGCAAGCAGGATCTGGAGCCAGAAGGAATGTCAGCCAAGTAAGTCTTTAAAAGGAACAGCAGAGAGCAGAGATTAAAGGCAGAAATCATCTGGACTGGACGGCTTAAGTAGGCAGGACTGACAAGCAGGATATCATCCACAGCTGAGTAACTGTGGAGAGATAGGAGCTGGCAGTCCCGGATTACAAACATGTAAAGAAACAGTAATGCGCCTCTAAGTGCAATATTTATTTGAACAATGGCAAGTGGTTTAGTAAACACTCATATAAGGTAAGGAACAGTAGGCTCATATGGGGAGAATGCCCACAGAGAACAGTCCTCAACGCCTCCAGTCCAAAGGGGATCCTGCTGCGATAGCCACGGTAAACCAGGAGAGAGCCGGCAAGTCCTGAGTAGTTCTGGGTAAGCTAGGTAGAACCAGCTTGAAGCGCAGCACCCGTAGGCGTGGGACGGTGCAGGGAGAACCACAGCGCATTTCAGAGCATACGCGAGGCTGGTACGGAGCATGCGTGCTGCTTTCTCAAGTGATAGGGAGAGCGGAAAGGGGAGGTTTAAATGCTCTGCACGGCAAACATCTATCAATTAGCAAAGGGTGAGCCACTGAAATGTCGTTCACCTGGACACAATTAAAACTTGCAGGATACATGCAGCAATAACACACAGTAAAAATACTACAAATACACGTGGGTATAAAATTATATAAAAACATTAGCATACATGGTTACAAAAGGCCAGCAATAAAACCCAAGGAAAAATTATATATCTTAAATTATAATCTGTTGGGGATTGGCATATAACTATATACTGGAACATGCATGAATGCATACACGTCTGTGCATATCTGCATGCACACACCTATATGTGGAAACAATAAATTGATGATAAAGGAACATGTGTACGTGTATATAAATGTGTTGCGCTTAGCGCAACACATTTATATAACACTTCATATTTTTTGATAATATCTCACTTTAATGGTGTAGCTGCAAGTTTGTTCTTATTGATCACAAGTGCAGTTTATTTCTATTTCCAATGTGTATGTGTATGCAATCATGCTTCGTACGAGCCTCGCGCATGCTCTGAAACACGTTGTAGTTCTTCCTGCACCACGGTGACGTCACACTCCTATGGGAGCTGCGCTTCAAGCTGGTTCTACCTAGCTTGGATAGCACAGGGAAAGGGTTAACACCCCTGTAACATTTGTTTTGCTGTCGCTATGACAATTGGATTTTGAAAATTTTGGGTTGTTGTGGAAACGTGACAACCCAAACCTAAAGCTTCAGTGGAGACACCTTTTTCCCCATGATAACTCTTACAGGAGTGAATTTCCATTCTTAAGGGTAGATTTCCTCTCACTTCCTGTTGTCTCCCTCTGTTTGTAAGTAGGAGTCATTTGTAAGATAGATGTTTGTAACCCGGGGATGTATATGACACCTGACATCATACCTACCTACATGGCCAGATGTATATGGACAGTCTTCCAAATAATTGAGTTCAATTGTTTCAAGATAAGAGTACTGTTAATGGTACAGAATACAAAGACATTTTAGACAATTGTGAGCTTCTATCCTTGTGGCAAAAGTTTAGGGAAGGTCCTCTTTTATTCCTGCATGATTCTGCCCCTGTGCACAAAGAAAGATCCATAAAGAGGTTTGGTTCGGCGGAACATGAATGGAATAAATTTATGTGTTCTAGGTGTTCTCACAAATGCTCTTTTGGCTGAATGGGCACAAATTCCAACAGACCCACTCCAAAATGATCTGGAAAGCCTTCCCAAAAAAACAAGAAGCTATTATGGGAATTGAAGGATGATAGGGACAACTTCATATTAATGCCCATGGTTTTAAATGAGATGTTTAACAAGCTCATGTAGGCGTGATGGTAAGGTGTCCACACTTTGCATATCTAAACACACAAAAAAATGTAATATATTGCAGCTCATCATTTATTGGATGTAGAGGCTGCTTGAGTATTTTTTTCTGTTTGTTTCCATTATTTTCACTTGTTGATTTACTACTTACTAGTAACAAACTATGTGGCTTATGGTGATAATGCGCAATCACTGTACTGTGTCCCACTCTCCTCATCTTAAAGTGGAGTTCCACCCACTTTTACTACTCTTCAGCATCCCTCACTAAACTGTGCACTGTAAACAAATTGGATATTTTTTTATTTTTTTTCTCAGCACTTACTGTATATCTGCTGTATTCATTTTTCACTTCCTCCTCCCTGGCCGCGGCCCATCGCATCATTTCCTGTTTGCAATGCCTTCTGGGAAGGGGAAGCAACTTCCTCTGACACTGCCGTTGCTATGGAAACTGACCTGAAACCTATTACACTGCTTGTGCTGCACTGAGCATGTGCGATATCTGCAAGGATGAGATCCAGGAAGAAATACAGTCTGGCTTCAGATGCCCAGACTTAAGATGGCCACAGCCTGCTGTAAGTTTATAAAATAACAAACTACTGCTATAAACTAACAAAACAGACCTTAGTTTACAGACTAACTTTACTAGAATACATTAAGCTTGTGTATTATAGGGGTATTTTTATATAAAAATTATAATTTCGGCCGGAACACCACTTTAAGCTCTGTGCAGTGCAGTTTAGAGCCCCCCCCACCCCACCCAGAGGCAAGACAAGGTGGGGTAACCATCCGGGGCACAGGGTTTTCAGGTAAGAGGGAGGACACTGCGTGGCATTACATGCGGGAGAAACTGCCCCTAAAATGCAACAGCTGTCAGCAGACCACTGTCTTCCCCAGCAATCTCCAGCACTCGCCATGGGCCAGCATAAAGAGATCAAAGTTTGGGGGCAAGGCTGTCCACTTCCCGTGTCCCCACGTGCTTCAAACCTCTATCTCTCTATGTATGTATGTGAGTGTCTGTATGTGGACGTGAATGTATGTGAGTGTTTGTATGTAACTGTAGTCTACGTAGATTATTGTATGCAGGGGAAACTACTGATAAAATTAAGAACAGGATTGCAAGACACAAGTACTCTATCAGAGACAAACTGGTTCAATTACCTACACCTGGACACTTTTTAGCGAAGAGACATACTGTGGCACAACTTAAATATATGGTAATAGATGGAATTCCCCATAACAGACGAGATGACAGAGAACTAACTTTAAGAAAACATGAAGTGTATTGGATATACCACCTAGACACTTTACAGCCAGGCGGACTAAATTCAGATTTTGGTTTACACCTTTTACTGTGAAAAAGGAGTAGAATGAATGTGGCAGGGTATATTACTGTCAATTGGACCCTCTTCTCAATGAGAAGATTGACGAATCAGCTTTATAACACACAGACATCCAACAGGTTTCCACAATTCTTTCACCATACTTTCAATTCACTGTATCAATATTTACTTCAAAAAGGATTCACATTAAAGAATAATGGAAAAAGATAAACATCTAAATTTATGAGTTTTAGAAAATAATGTTCTGTCTGTACAGCACATCCTATAATGTGGAAACAATAGCTACTCACAAACAGTTTTAATTTAATTAGTATCTATTAAGAACGCTAACTCACGATTATAGTAATTAGCTAATTACAGGTGACTGGGAGCAGCTGTGACAAACAAAAAATTATTTAACAACGCTCAGAGTGTTCTAAATTATAGAGGAATGCTTTACGCTGTTGAAAACCTAGAATACGCACTTGCGTCATTGTCCAATGGGACAAAAGATTGTAAACTATAAAGAGGGCCTGTGATGCCACTATAGAAAAAGATAGCATTTTTACTACTTAGCAAAAATTTTTAGCGTATAGATTTAGGCCACATACATTTTATGAGCAATGACAACTGTAAATTTGCCTCTCTTATTTTAGAAAAGATTATTACACTGAACCAGTGACGTCTGGTGGTAATTTTATTTGAGGGGGTCACCCCCCTGGTACAGTCGGGTCCGGAGCACTTACCCCATCTAGGGCAAGCATCACAGGCGTCTCCCCCTTCTCTCCTCCACGGGCATCATGGGCAGCTTCCCTTTCCCATCCACAGCGGCTTTCTCCCTCTTCCTAGGCGGCCAATTGGAACGCTTCTCCTTTCGGTCAATCGGGAAACAGGTCTCAGACCCGCTTTCTAATTGGCGGGGAGGAGATTCAGTGTGAAAATAGAGAATATTCATTCGCTATTGTCACACAACTGGGTGGGCTCAGTTCGGAGAGCTCTGCGTCCCGGGCCCACCCTATTCTGAAGCCTATTAGAGCCTCTGGTTCTAATCACATGCTTCAAAAAAACACCCACGCCACTGGAATTCATGCATCCAGCATCCTGCAAGGGGCCGGGTGCATGGCTAGGTGGGGCGGCGCCCGTGCGCCGTTAAAGGATGGGCCGCCCCTGCTGAACTCCATTAGACCATTCAGACCCAATAAGTAGACTGTTGCTTACATTGGGAAATTGTTACTGCCTTGCCCATGCCCCCTCACTATTCGGTCAAAGCTCTGTGAGTGACTTTTCAGGTGCTCTTATTGGCCAGTGTTGTGGAAAACCAGGTTTTCTTTCTGTATCTAGTCAACCACATTGTCAGGAAAATAAGTTACTAAGTATTTTGAAGCACAATTATTCCCCTTAAACTTAAAGCTTTACAGTCCTAGGGCTTTGAAGATTTATGGTGAAATACTTATGCTTTGGATGACCTAATTATAACTTAATTTCCTGGTGTTTACTATTAAAGCGGCTCCGCTGCTTTGTTTCGGACTGGTAGGGGACGTTAACCTCAAAGAGACTGCACCCGTGATCGGGATGAAGACAGGGATACCAAGCCTGCAGTGGAATATGTTAGCTCTCAATAGTCAGTCATATAGTTTCATATCATATCAAGATACCATAGCATAAACCTTTTACATGGACGGTGTTTCAACATAACCACTTTTCTACCACCATACATTTTCAACAGCTGCCCATTATTTACCTAGTGCCATTTATGAACAACACAATAAATAGCCGTCAGGTGGGAGATCCACTTGCTAATCTGTAACCGGCTGTCATTAGACACTGTACTGAGCCAATCCAAGGAGCTAGGTACTATATGATCGTTGTTCATTGGTCAGTCATCACAGTGATTGCAAGGTATTGTTTACTGTGTTGATCCCTACTCTTCCCCTTACAACAATAGGAAAACAGAAAAGCACCTCTAAGTGCATAGCTCCCAACTGTCCCTGATTTGGGGGGACTGTCCCTGATTTGGAGCAATGTCCCTATGTCCCTCATTCCTCCTCACTTGTCCCTCATTTTGGTCTAATCTATATAGATGTATATAAAATGCACTTTTTATCTATCAAAAAGTGTTTTCCAGCGCTAAACCTCTCATCCTATTTCTAAATTGCTGCATTTGTAAATTCCAAAAGCTAATATAAAGGAATAGTAATGGTAAAAAAGCACTTGTGGGTTTAACCAATCTTGTTTTTTTGTACAATTCTCCTTTAAGGGGGCGTGGCAGGGTGTGTGTCCTATGCCTGCATACTTTTGCTGATAGGTGTCCCTCATTAACAGGGGTAACAGTAATGAAAATTAAAAACTTACAGGATAGAGGTAAAAATAAGGCTCATCTGTAGAGATAAGTATCCCAATGGAGTAGATGTGAACCACGCCAGTCCAAGTCTGCAGTGACCTCGGTGTGACAGGAAAAGATGCCAGGTAGTTCTGTGTCGTTCCAGGTGAAGAGGGAGGAAGGTAGCGTGAAGCCCAGCACCAAGGGTGGCGTGTGACCTTGCCGGGATGCTGGAAACACAACGCGTTTCAGAGCATGCGCAAAGCTCGTTCTGGACATGCGTGCTCCTCAAGTGTAATGGGAGTAAAGAGAAGCCAAGTTTAAATAGGATGGATGACAATTAGACATGAGATGAGATGAGATAAACACACGTATGGGTATATGCACTAGTACATACTTACAGGAGATGTTCTGGAAAAAAATGAGAGCATCTATATAGGCTATGTGTAATGTATATACCTGGTAAAATAGCAAGAGGTAATAAATTAGTGCAAAGAGCAGAGAAATATGAAAAATCTATAAAATCTAGAAATGATAATAATGGCATTTTTATAATATGGTACTAATTTCCAGTTCTTCGTTTAAGCAATTAGGCACAAGAGTATCTAAGGTGTATACCAAGAATGTTTCACGCTGACATAATCTGGAAAAACTTTTTGCTTCAGACAAGTTTTTAGGTATGGATTCTTTGACCCATACTTGTAATCCCAGCGTGAATTTGTTATGGGCCTCCAAAAAATGTTGCGGTACACTATGCTGGTCACAGCCCTCTTCAACAAAGCGACAGTGTTTACCGAAGCGCTCTCTGAGGGGTCTGATAGCGCGGCCGACATATAGTAGCTTACAAGGGCATGTAAGACATTATACCACATAATCAGTGGAGCAGTTGTAGAAATTCTCTAGATAATATGTTTTCCCTTTGTGTGAAAAAAAAGTTTGTCCATGTTGGACAAAATCACAAGTTTTAAATCGTGCTTTCTGACAGCGAAACATCCCTTTAAGGGGGACAGCATAATGAGTTGTTTTTTTGGCTGATACTCTTGAGTTGGCTTGGTTCTATCTTGCTTTTAAGGGTTGGTGCTCGCCTATAAGTGACTTTGGGTTTCTCAAGAATGACAGAATTGAGGTGTAGATCTTGTTTAAGGATATTCCAGTGTTTGCATAGAATCTTTTGCATTTTCCTATACTGGCAATGGTACATAGCAATGAAGCGGACTGGAGGGTCTCCCAGCAAGGGTTGGATTTTAGGTGGTTTCCCTGAGAGAAAAGTGGTATGGACCTGGTCTATTATTTCTTCAGGGTACCCTTTGTCTAAGATGTCCGCTTTGGGCGATGTAAGCACAGTCCCTCGTGCAGTTTTGTCTTAATCAACAGAATTGACGCTTTGGTATGTTTTTAACCCACTGTGGGTGGTGGCAGCTGTTGTAGTGTAAATAGGAATTACCCAGAGTGGGTTTAGTATAATTGCAGGTAAAGATGGTACCTTGTTTGTGACCAAATTCCAAGTCTAAGAAGGCCAGAGTGTCTGTCTCCTATGGGCCGCAGTTCTGGTGTCTCCAGCGGGTGTCTCCCGGCAGT
Organism: Lithobates clamitans; assembly: GCA_037952925.1. NCBI lineage: Eukaryota > Metazoa > Chordata > Amphibia > Anura > Ranidae > Lithobates > Lithobates clamitans. Next base: position 429,135 of record JBBGZY010000051.1, read on the forward strand.
CTGGAGCCTACATCATCTCCTGCAATCAGGCATCACCTGAGACTGATTCCAGGAGGTGTGTATATATACCCGGCAGATGATTGCACGCATCGCCCTGGTATTCTATCTATGTGCCCTGACCTGCGTTTGCTGAATCCTGTGTGCCTGAACCCCTGTATCCTGTGTTCCTGAACCCTGCATCTGTTCCTGGGCCCCTGCCCTGCAGCCTGATCCCTTCCCACGTGCTCTTTCTGTTTCCTGTTACCCTTTTCCTGCCCTGTCTTGCTCCCAACTCCCACTGCTTGATCTCCTGTGTATGACCCTGGCTCGGCTACGATTACAATTTTGGTACTCCCTATGTGCTGTATATACTTAATTAGACAGTTGTTCTTTGTGCGTCACTGTTTGGTTATTTGATTTGTTTTGCACAGTTTGATATGTTGGAGGTGCGTTTATATCTTTGTTGTTCACTTATCTTTTAAATAAATTATATTATTTTACACTACTTGTGTCTGGCATTCTCTGGCAGTCCACAAATTTCTGGTCCCCCCAGTTCCTGACATAATATCAGGGCCAGTCCTGACCAGAAGTGGCTGCACAGGGAAGCCATCTTGGCTCTGCTGTTGTATGTGTCAAGATGCATCCGGAGGAGGTTGTATACTTTTCTTTGCTGGTGACAGAGGAAAAAGAATATATTGCCACCAGATACTGAAAGAGTGGGCCAGTGATCAGCTTTTAGAATGCATTTGTCTTGCTCATTCCCTAGTTGATCAGGGCAGTATGTTATTTGGTGATGTTCAGCCATTAATTCCTAAAGGCAGTGATGACTTTTCTCCCCCCTTCAGTATGGCTCAGGTAGAATCTCTGGTGTGGTTATTGGAGGATGACTCAGCTTATTTCTTTAAGCGCTATTCAGCATGTTCCCAACAGGTGCTAGTGGAGTGCCCTTAACGCAGTGCAGTCTAATGTTAGACAGGTAGAGTGTAAACTGAATTTTGTTCAGCCATTACTATAGGCATGGTCAGATCTATTACACTCAGCCTCAGTCAGATTGCAACAACTCATTCCTGCTGCCAGAGACCTGCCTGTTCAGTGGCCTCTCTCTCTCCATCACCCACAGCAACCACAGTCAGAGCCCAATATACCCTGCTACCAACTAAGTATCAGTATCCTGTTTCCACTTGCTGCACCTACCCTGCCTTTAACCCGTCTGCCTCTTCTCTGCTGCCTGCAACAATCCCACAAAAATCCCCCTTAGCCACTGCTCCTTCTTCTTTACTGTACTCCAGCCCTTCTCTTCAATCAGCTGCACCCCCTACTTACAGCCCTGCAGTCACTTACAGAGCTTCAGTGGCTAAACCAAAGAAGAAATTAACGTTTTTCCCAACCCATACAATCCTGCCATTATCCCAGCCTGCTTCCGCACCAGCCGATCTGCTCCAGCCTGCCTCCACACCAGCCGATCTGCTCCAGCCTGCCTCCACACCAGCCGATCTGCTCCTGCCTGCTTCCGCACCAGCCTGCTTCCACACCAGCCGATCTGCTCCAGCCTGCTTCCACACCAGCCGATCTGCTCCAACCTGCCTCCATGATTGCCAATGGGGTTAGGAAAGCTTCTGATGGTCCTGAATCTGATGACCCACCTAATCCTGTCAACCCTCTGCCTGCTGTCTAGCCTGATGCTCCAGTGTTTGCTGATCAGCCTGATGTTACAGTGCCCACGTTCCAGCCTGATGTTTTAGTGCCCACGGTCCAGCCTGATGTTCCGGTGCCTGTTTCCCAGCCTGATGTTCTGGTGCCCACAGTCCAGCCTGATGTTCCAGTGCCTGTTTCCTAGCCTGATGTTCTGGTGCCCACGGCCCAGCCTGATGTTTCAGTGCCTGTTTCCCAGCCTGGTGTTCCGGCGCCCATGGTCCAGCCTGACTTTCCGGTGCCTATGTTCCAGCCTGATGTTCCAGGGTCCACGTTCCAGCCTGATGTTCCGGTGCCTACGTTCCAGCCTGATGTTCCGGTGCCCACAGTCCATCCTGATGTTCAGGTGCCTGTTTCCCAGCCTGATGTTCTGGTGCCCACAGTCCAGCCTGATGTTCCAGTGCCTGTTTCCCAGCCTGATGTTCCGGCGCCCACAGTCCAGCCTGATGTTCCGGTGCCCACGGTTCAGCCTGACGTTCCAGTGACCACGGTCCAGCCTGCTGAGCCGGTGCCCGTTACTCAGCCTGCTGGGCCAGTGCCCTTTACCCAGTCTGCTGAGCCGATGCCTGTTACCCAGCCTGCTTAGCTGGTGCTCATTACCCAGCTTGATGAGCCGGTGACCGTTACCCAGCCTGCTGACATGGTGCTTGCTAAATCGGTTCCTGATGCCCAGCTTGCCACTTCCCCTGTCCAGCCTGTTGTTCAGCTTGTTATTGCAGTACCCGCTGCCCAGCTTGATGTGCCTCTACCCGCTGCCCAACTTGATGTGCTTCTACCCGCTGCCCAGCTTGATGTGCCTCTACCCACTGCCCAGCTTGATGTGCCTCTACCTGCTGATTTGTTTTGCACAGTTTGGTATGTTAGAGGTGCATTTATATCTTTGTTGTTCACTTATCTTTTAAATAAATTATATTATTTTACACTACTTGTGTCTGGCATTCTCTGGCAGTCTACACATTTCTGGTCCCCCCAGTTCCTGACACCCAGTATCCCATAGTTAAATTAGCATATAAGGGCGCAAAATTGGCCCCCATAACCATACCGTGGATCTGTAGATATAAGTCACTATCAAAATTAAAATAATTGTGTGTTAAACAAAAATGTGTCACATCTAAAATGAAACCAGCTTGTAATAGGAAGTATTGTGTGGCTAGTATAGCTATGTTGCAGGATATAGACGTGTAAAAAGAATTGATGTCTAATGATAGCCAAAGGTTACTGTCTTCCCAAGAGTAGGGGGCCAGAAGTACCAACAGATGGGTGGAGTCTTGTATATAAGATTGAAGATTTTAAGCAAGTTGTAGAAATAAATCTATGTATTGTGAAAACCCGCTACTGACACTGTCCATTGATTTGACAATCGGTCTGCCAGGGGGATGTGACTGATTTTTGTGCACTTTCAGCAGATGATAAAAATAGGGGGTACAATAGAAGTCCCTATGTAAAAAGGAAGCTTCATCTTTACTGATCACTTGATTGCAGAAAGCTGTCTGAATAAGATCTTTTGCTTCTATTTTAAAAAAAGGTAATGGATATTTGGGACGTTTTATATATGGTAAGTTTGGAAATATGAGAGCAGCCAGCATTGATATAATACACTCTGTTCTGAAGGACTATGCCACCTCCCTTGTCTGCTGGTTTAATGATCAGATCGGTATTATTTACAAGATGCTTAAGGGCTGTTATTTCACCAGAATTAAGGTTATGGTATAGATATTTCTTCTTTTCTGTGGAGTGAAGACACAACTTTTGGAAATCTGAAAAGACTATTCTGTAAAAAGCCTCAGGGTAAGGACCCTTGGCTCTGGTAGGATAAAATACAGATTTGGGACGTACATTAGTGTGAGTAATCAGAGGAGAAGTTTGTAAGTGTTGTGTGAGTAAATATAAGTCCAAATCCAAATCAATTTATGCCTTGAGTTCATATGTACTAAAAGGGCTGTCCGGTGGGTCCTCTAAGGGTAAGTCTTGGTTACCAAGAACGTTTGGTATAATATCAGGGTTAAGGGAAACAGATTTGTTTTGGTTAGGTTTCAAATTGAAAAATCTTTTAAAGGTGAGATTTTTGATGAATATATTGAGGTCCTTGAATAAAAGAAAGGAATTGGGTAATGTGGTGGGAACAAAACTAAGTCCTCTGCTTAATAAAGTCATCCATCCTATTTAAACTTGGCTCCTCTTCACTCCCATTATGCTGCGTACACACGGTCGGATTTTCCTATGGGAAATGTTCGATGGGAGCTTGTTGTCGGAAATTCCGACCGTGTGTAGGCTCAATCGGACATTTTCCGTCGGAATTTCTGACAAACAAAAATTGAGATCTGGATCTCAAATTTTCCGACAACAAAATCTGTTGTCGTAAATTCCAATCGTGTATACACAATTACGACGCACAAAGTTTCACGCATGCTCGGAATCAAGCAGAAGAGCCGCACTGGCTATTGAACTTCATTTTTCTCAGCTCGTCGTATGTGTTGTACGTCACCGCGTTCTTGACGTTTGGAATTTCCGACAAGATTTGTGTGACCCTGTGTATGCAAGACAAGTTTGAGCCAAAATCCATCTGAAAAAAAAACATGGATTTTGTTGACGGAATGTGCGATCGTGTGTACGTGGCATTACACTTGAAAAAGGAGCGTGCATGCCCAGAAAGGGCTTCGCGCATGCACTGAAACGCGTTGTGTTCTAGCATCCCAGTGATGTCACACGCCACCCTTGAAGCTGCGCTCCATGCTGCCTTCCATCCTCATCACCCGGAACGACACAGAACTAGCCGGCACCTCTTCCTGTCACACTGTGGTCATTGTAGTCTTACACTGGCGTTCACATCTACTCCATTGTGATACTTACCTCTACAGATGAGCCTTATTTTTACCTCCATCCTGTGAGTTTTTAATTGCAATTACTGTTACCCCATGCTAAATAAATATTACACTCTTCCTATTCATCAGCTTTACAGAGTCGGCTTCTACTCCTGAGAAGAGCTTTTTGTCTTAAGTGTTTTCAGCCTTCTTACTGGCCCTCTTATCCCCATGACGCAGAATTTACTTGGACCCACCCCCTCTTTTTTGAACAAACTTGGACTGGCCTTCATTAAGCCTTACAGCTGTTAACCCTGAGCGCATGTTGTACACATTTACTTTGAAGCATTGCAGTCCTGCCAGGAGTTAATATACTTCTAGTTATTTATATTGTCCTTTTTGTAGCACCCTCTAGCTCAGGGGTCTCAAACTGGTGGCCCTCCAGCTGTTGCGAAACTACAAGTCCCATCATGCTTCTGCCAGTGTAACTGTTAGCCTTGCAATGCCTCATTGGACTTGTAGTTTCGCAACAGCTGGAAGGCCGCCAGTTTAAGACCCCTGCTCTAGGTAGGTAGGTAGTAGAGTAAGATTTTTTTTGTCTTAGGGTAGGCAGATTTAGGCAGGCCTGGCTGGCAGCAGTTTGTTTTGATCTGGGCTGGGAGTGGCTCAGGATAGCAGCTGGTGACTCACAGGCAGCATCACTAAGACCTCCCACTTCTTTCTAGAGCCTTCTGGAAGGTAATAGAAAGAGAGGAGGAGAGGAGAGGTGGAGCTGCCTGGGGTGTTCTAAGGAGCCCTGACCAATCCCCAATCCAGATTTTCAAGGGGCAGGCCTCCTTAAAAACCCAGGATCAGCTCAGCTGGGGAGGAGTTAAAGTTGTTCAGAGCTTGAAGATGAAATGCTAGGCTGTCAGGGCATTTGAGGTAGCTCCCTAGTCTGGGGGGGTGACCTTGGGCCCGGGGCTCGGGTGCAGACGAGGCCCTTCAAGAAACCATGAAGGTGTCTTGGACAGGAGGCACAGGAGGAGCAAAGAGGACAGCAGGAGAGAGCATTGCCGGGCAAGTCTTCATGGAGAGGAACAACTGGTTGAAGCCAGGAGGGCTGGTGAGTGACAAGCACAGTCAGGAGGACTGGGGAGGCACGCCTGAGAGGACTAGGAGCATGCAGTCTGGGATGGGTGCAGAGCCAGTGGAGTGGACTGTGTTGTCAAGGGCAGTGGAGAAGGGCAGCTGCAGCCAGGAGGGCTGGCAGGGCCTGAAGATGGGTTACTGGGCTTAGTAACCAGAGATAGTACAGCTAGCACCACAAACTTTCTATCTGCTACACTATAGGGGCCTGTGGTCCCTGCCTGCAAAAGGCTGTTGCTAGGGGCCTGGCTGAGTCAGAGTCAGGCCTAACCCCATTGTGCTGGGCTTAGAGGGGAAGTGATGTGCAGGAGGTGAATGGAGCGAACATTAGAGAGGAAGCGATATGCAGGAGGAGAAATGGAGTGAACCTACTGAACTGTATATAGTTGTCCCGAGCAAATTGCTATTATTTCCACTGGGCATCCTATTTTTCCCCTACCCCATCCAAGTTCAATTCCCTCAATAAAATACAAAAACAAAGCTGATGGACTGTTCATTGTCTTGGAGTGTCTGGAAGTGAATGCCGGGCTGTGCAGGGTGACAGGTGGGCCACATCACTTAGCAGCCCCTACAGGGGTACCGCTACACTTTGATACTGTTTTTTATACCACTTTAACTGTACTTTATTTTATTTCCAGTCTTATAAACTGTCAGCTGATATACATAATTTGATATCCTTTTTCCTGGTATACATATGTATGATGGATCTCATCAGTAATATAGAATTCCACAAATGACATACTAGATACCTTAGGGTACACGGTGTTACCCCCCCCCCCCCCCCCCCCCCCCAAGATTTTTTGCCATATCTCCAATCTTAGGCGGTCAGATTGTTACATTCTTTGTGACATTTTCAAAAAATTAGAAAGACTCATTAATTTCCGCTAATGCCCAGTGGTGGGATGATTTCTTCCTCAAAAAATATCTAGCAGAGAAGATTTCTCCCAGGGGGCTGAGAATACAAAAAACATGCTCCTTCCTTGACCCTATCCACCTAAAAGAATGGGAAAATATAGCAGAATTTTGCACCTCCAAATGGTTAGAAGTCCTTATTGATCAAAGACAGGCTTTAGTCTTTATCATGCTTTAGTACATAATATACAAATATTAGCCCAAGAAGTCATATATCACAACCAAAAGATTCCTATCACCTGGTTAGATACTTAAAAACACTAAAAAGAAAGAGGATTTTTAAATCCACTCCAAATTAGGGAAATTCAAACGTGACCTAGATGATTATCAGAATAATAAAATCTTCGTATGGAAACTCAATAATCAGATACCTCAACTCTTCCGCCCCATCATATCCATCTCCTGTCCATTCACCCAACACTCAAAGGACCCCATAATGGTCCTGCCAAACCACCTCCACCTAACATAGCAATTGCACTTCTGTACCTGCAAATACAGCTACCAGAACACATAATTCTAACAGCCCCACCACTAGTCAGACTTCACACACAGCTAATCATTCTACCACTGCCAAATACAATATAAGAAACAAAAACAAGCCTGTCCCTACTAAACATAACAATTCTAATAATAAAAAACAAGTCACTGCTATACCCACACCGCAGCATATAGTTTCATCACAGCCTCTTCATAACATATCTCCACTCTTATCTCCCCTTAGCTATATTACTGTACATACTACCACTAACAGAGACCATCATAGTCCCCACAGTTCATTTCCTTCCACTAGCATCACTATATCTATTGGGGATATTGACAGTAGCAAGAAACCATCCAATTCATCTTCACTGCCTTTTTTTAGAGACCAGCCCCTGTCCAAAACACAGATTAAAAAGAAAACACACAGACCAGGATGCAGGGGAGGAAGGACAAAATCCAAACACAAATGTCAAACAGCGAAAACTGTAAGACTGTTTAATTTTTCTCTCACATTCTCACACCTGAAGAAACATCTTTATTAAGCAGAGGACTTAGTTTTGATCCCACCACATTACCCAATTCCTTTCTTTTATTCTAGAACAGTGATGGCGAACCTTGGCACCCCAGATGTTTTGGAACTACATTTCCCATGATGCTCATGCACTCTGCAGTGTAGTTGAGCATCATGGGAAATGTAGTTCCAAAACATTTGGGGTTCCAAGGTTCGTCATCACTGTTCTAGAACCTCAACAAATTAATCAGAACTCTCACCTTTAAAATATTTTTCAGCATGAAACCTAACCAAAACAAATCTGTTTCCCTTAACCCAGATATTATACCAAACGTTCTTGATAATCAAGACTTAGAGGACCCACCAGACAGTCTTTCAGTACATATCAACTCAGTGCAGAAATTGATTTGGACCTATATTTACTCACACAACATTTACAAACTTCTCCTCCAATCACTCCCACTAATCTACACCCCAAATCTGTATTTTATCCTACCTGAGCTAAGGGTCCTTACCTGAGGCCATTCGGCTGCTCTCAAATTCCCAAACTTATATAAAACTTTCCAAGGATCCATTACCTTCTTTTAAAATAGAAGCAAAAGATCTTATTCAGACAGCTTTCCGCAATAATGTGATCAGTAAAGATGAAGCTTCCTTTTTACTTAGGGACTTCTATAGTACCCCCTATTTTTATCATCTGCCGAAAGTGCACAAAAATCAGTCACAACCCGCTAGCAGACCGATTGTCGCATCAATAGACAGTGTCAGTAGTGGGTTTTCACACTACTGATTATTTTCTACAACCGCTTGCTCAAAATCTTCAATCTTATATACGAGACTCCACCCATCTGTTGGAACTTCTGGCCCCCTACTCTTGGGAAGACAGTTACCTTTGGCTATCATTAGACGTCAATTCATTCTACACGTCTATACCCTACGACAAAGCTATAGTAGCCACACAATATTTCCTATTACAGGATCCCATGCTCCACCCCGATCAAGCTGGTTTAATTTTAGATGCAACACATATTTGTCTACCACACAACTATTTTCATTATATTAAGATCTACGGTAAGGCTATGGGGGCCAATTTTGCGCCCTCATACGCTAATTTGACTATGGGATACTGGGAAAGCTTGTTTATATGGAAAAAATAATCCATTTGCCAAACATAATATTCTTCAGTAGATATATTGATGATATTATCATCATTTGGGATGGCCCTTCAACCTAGATAGATCAGTTTGTGACTTATTGTAACAACAACCAATTAGGCCTCTACTTTACTTCCATCTGGGACAAAGACACTTTGGCCTTCCTAAACCTAGAACTTGGTCAAGAAACAAGTTACCGTCTTTGCCCGCAATTATACTAAACCCACTGTGGGAAATTCGTATTTACATTACAACAACTGCTAGCACCCCCAGTGGGTTAAAAACATACCAAAGGGCCAATTCTGTTGATTAAGACAAAACTGCATGAGGGACTGTGATTACATTGCCCAAAGCAGACATCTCAATTCTTAGACAAAGGGTACCCTGAAGAACTGATAGACCAGGCCCATACCACTTTTCTCTCAGGGAAACCACCTATAACCCAACCCTTGCTGGGAGACCCTCCAGTCCACTTCATTACCAGGTACCATTGCCAGTATAGGAACATGGAAAAGATTCTATGCAAACACTGGAATATCCTTAAACAAGATCCACACCTCAATTCTGTCATTCTTGACAAACCCAAAGTCACTAACAGAAGAGCACCAACCCTTGTAAAACTTGTGATTTTGTCCAACATGGACAAAAACATTTTTCACACAAAGGGAAAACATATTATCTAGAGAATTTCTACAACTGCTCCACTGATTATATGGTGTACTGTCTTACATGCCCTTGTAAGCTACTATATGTCGGTTGCACTATCAGACCCCTCAGACAGCACGTCAGTAAACACTATCACTTTGTTGAGGAGGGCTGTGACCAGCATAGTGTACCGCAACATTTTTTGGAGGCCCATAACAAATTCACTGTGGGATTACAAGTATTGGTCATAGAACCCATGCCTAAAAACCTGTCTGAAGCAGAAAGTTTTTCCAGAATATGTCAGCACAAAACATTCTGGATATATACCTTAGGTACTCTTGCGCCTAATTGCTTAAATGAAGAACTGGAAATTAGTACCATATTATAATAATGCCATTATTATCATTTCTAGATTTTATAGATGTTTCATATTTGTCTGCTCCTTGCACTAATTTATTACCTCTTGCTATTTTCCCAGGTATATACATTACACATAGCCTATATAGATTCTCTAATTTCTTCCAGAACATCTCCTGTAAGTATGTACTAATGCATATATCCATACGTTTGTTTATATATACACCATCATATATCACATATGCCCCCCCGAAAGTTATTTTTACAGTATTATATCATTTATACACCATACACATTTTATCAGTATTATGCATACGTGTGTGTGTGTGTATATATATATATATATATATATATATATATATATACACACACATAGTTACATAGTAGGCGAGGTTGAAAAAAGACACAAGTCCAACCTATATGTATGTATAATTTTTTCTGCTCTAATAGTTGTTTTCTAGTTATCCATTCCATATAGCAGATATACAGTAGAATGGAAGTGTGTATATTTGTCAGCTCATTTTATCATTGTGTTCTGCATGTCCCTTCCCCTTTTTTATGTATGTTCAGCCATAATGCCACATTGCTTTTTTATAATGCTTTTATTATTTTTTTTAAGTACTATAGATTTGCGTCTAATACGGTATCACTATTGGCTTCATCCTAATTTTGAGAATTCTTGAGATGTTTTTTTTGTATGCTTTTTTCTTGGTTTTCTTAGGGACTTTAAGAAATATACCCCTTTTTTTATGCTACCATTAATGTCACCCATTTATGCACTCATACATTATTCAGTGTACGTGACTCTATCCAATATACTGTATGTTCTCGGTTTTTATGTAAATTTACACTTAGATATATGTATACAATTTTTGTCTCTGTTTTTATACATATTGTGATTCCTATGCATTATATTACCAGCCCCTTTCATCCAATAATCCCATGCCAAATTGTTATCCATCCTATTTAAAATTGGCTCCTTTTCACTGTCATTACACTTGAAAAAGGAGCGTGCATGCCCAGAACGAGTTTCGCGCATGCTCTGAAACACGTTGTGTTTCCATCATCCCTGCGACGTCACACGCCACCCTTGGCGCTGCGCTCCACGCTGCCTTCCATCCTTTTCACCCAGAATGACACAGAACTAGTCGGCATCTCTTCCTGTCAGACCGCGGTTCACTGCAGACTTGGACTGGCATGGTTTACATCTACTCTATCAGGATACTTATCTCTACAGATGAGCCTTATTTTTACCTCCATCCTGTGAGTTTTTAATTGTCATTACTTTTACCCCTTGCTAAATAGATATTACACTTAGAGGCGCTTTTCTGTCTTCCTATTCACCAGCTTTACAGAGTCGGCTTCTACTCCTGAGAAGAGCTCTTTGCCTTAAGTGCTTTCAGCCTTCATACTGGTCCTCTTATCCCCATGAAACCGAATTTACTTGGACACCCCCCACCCCTCATTTTTAAAAGAACTTTATGGACTGGCCTTCATTAAGCTTTACAGCTGTTAACCCTGAGCATGTGTTGTACACATTTACCTGCCCCTTACAACAAAGGAAGGAGAGAGATTGAGTGGTCCTGAATGGGAACAGAATGAATCAGCAGCCGCAGAATCGTTCAATCTGTTTAGAATCTGTTCATTCTGTTTAAAGGGACACAGGGATCATTTTCATTAACATTTTTTATGTTCCCTCCTCCTACACATACTATCTCAATGTGACCTGTATATTAACACTTCACCTCCATTATTCTGCACATTAACATACCTCCCAACTTTCTAAGATGGGAATGAGGGACACCCATTTGCAAAAGTATGTAGGCATAGGACACCCCCCCTGCATTGCCCCCCCTTAAAGGAGAATTGTACAAAAAAATGATTTTTTACCACTATTACTTTATATTGTTTTTTTGAATTTACAAATGCAACAATTTAGAAATTGGATGAAAGTTTTAGCACTGCAAAAATTTTTTTATAGATAAGTAGTGAATTTTATATATGACTATATAGATCAAAACCAATAAACTTTTCCATTATCTCAAACTTTACTGATACCAGAGAGAAATGGTCACACAAATATTGTGAAACTAATATATTTATTACAAAAATATTTTAAAAACATTGAAAGTTATTCTCAAATGCTGTGTAAGCCATTTTAATAAAGAACAACCAATTATCTCTGCTGTATGATCCAAGAGGTTGACGCGTTTCACAACAACCAGCTTCCTCAGGACCCCCTTAGTTTAGTAGCAGAAATGGCACATCGCATTAAGCATATAGCTTTCAGATAGCAACAGGATATTCAACGTGGATATATAACGTGGATGTATCTCTTAGTTCAATTTGCAGTCAATGGAAGTTTCCCCTCTCCCGTTGTGATGGATCAGGACATATGTGGTGCTTGCAGGTTGTCTTTGTTGATTTTCAAGTGCTGGTTCTTAATGTGGACAAAATCTAATACTAGATAAGCACATATGTGGTATCCTCCCATCCTGGAGTGTAGCGAAAGAGCCCATATGGCAATGTACTTTCAGCCATAAGGTCCACTAATTTACAAACTCCCATTGACTGCAAATTGAACTAAGAGATATATCCACGTTGATTATCCTGTCGCCATCTGAAAGCTATACTCTTAATGTGATGCGCCATTTCTCTTTGCTACTAAACTAAGGAGGTCCTGAGGACGCTGCTTGTTGTGAAATGCGTCAACCTCTTGGATCATACAGCAAAGATAATTTGTCGCAGTTTATTAATATGGCTTCAAGTTAGCCAATTATTTTCTATCAGTGTATATATAGGTCGGAACAAAATGAGGGACAAATGAGGAGGAAAAAGGGGCAGAGGGACTTTGTTCTGAATGAGGGACAGTCCCTCGAAAACAGGGATGTTTGGGAGCTATGCATTAACATTCTCACATTCTCATCTTGTCACTGTATGTTACCAATACATGAACCCCCTCACTTCCTACTTCCTCCTTGTATGACCTTTACATTAAATGTATCTGGTGCACCCATTCTCAAGCTCTGGGTTTAACCTCCTCAATATCAGCATGTTTCTTCAGTTCTAAAAAAAACTGTGGCAAAAATAAAATCTTGGGGTGTCTACATTCCAAAAAAAAGAGTAATTTAAAGAATTTGTATATTATTCTGGCCTTTGTTTTTTAATAGAAAGTAAAGGAAAGGAAAGTTATTTTTTCAAAATTCTTGATCTTTTTTTAGTGAAAAATAAAGCACTGCCCTGTAGGGGATGATGGTAATAGCTGCTCCACAAGCACCAGTCCATGCACACTGGCTCTGTAAACTCAGTCTAGGGAACGTAGTTTTGAAATGTATTGCTTGAAGAACTGTACACGGGGGGTTGTTAGGGCATGGGATACTCCAAAACGCTGCACAGTAATAGGACAACACTCTTCTATAGGCACGCATACACAGATTACACTGGGGACACAGGGGAATGGCCAGTACTCTGAGACACTGTGAGAGCCATCTCAGTCTATAGCGACCTCTGGCCCCTTCATCACCAGGGATCACAATTCAGGGTCAGTACTTACAAGTTTCCAGGACAACTACACACCTTCCAACTTCCTCTGGACACATCCCAGAGAGGGAGGCAAGCCTTCTCCAGACCAGATCCCATAAGGTGAAATCCCACAGCCAGCTCCTCAAAGAGATTGCTTCAGGTTCTCAACTCTGCTACAGCTGAGACCTCAAAGAACAGCTACACAGTGCACAGGCTGCCTCAGGATGCAGCAGCCCCAGAGGCTTTGGAACTCTCCCTGATGAGCAAAGAGCAATTTTTCCAGGGCTCTAAACTATTTATCACCTGCCCAGTCACTTTCTGGACACTACCCTCCAAGGATTGGCTAGGACATGATAATTATTCAGACTAGTTATTTGACCTTCCCAGCCCCATAATCTGGAAACTTCTTCCTGAAGAAACAGTCAAACACCCAGCCTGTGAAACGATGAACAGACCAAACAATCACTGCTCCCTTGACTACAGGAGTCAAAAAATAAAATTGGCCTAGCATCCTACAATAGGAGGGTGCTATATAAAAAAAATCTCAGTTATTACATATCACCAAAAGAAAGCTCTATTTGGCTCAAAAAAATGATATCAAACTCATTTGGGTACACAAAGAGAAGAAGCAGACGGTCTCTCACCCTGCCCTCTCCTGCATGTTCCTTGCACTGCAGCACACCTGATTAATTCCTTGTGCTGCTTCTCCCTCCCCCTCTCTGGGCTTGGCAGTACAGGGATTCCAATAAAAGACTGATAACGGGTAAAATTCACCTACTTCCATTGCTTACATTTAAAAAATACATGTAATTATATATAAAATGTTTACAGAGCTGCATAAGGCTATGTTTCCACTATTGTGTCCCCAAAGTTGCGTGATTTTGCCGCGACCAAAGTAGTGCAGGGACTACTTTGAAGTCGCACAGATATGAATGGTACTCATTGGAAATCATGGGGTACGACTTGTCATGCGACTTTTCGGTCCCAAGTCGCATGAAAAGTTGCACTAGTGGAAACATAGCCTTAATGTGTGCCTTTTATATCTGACTAGATTTCAGCTTTAAATTAAAAGTCTAATAATTTTTTTCAGTTTTGGAGAGTGGGAAAGGTATAGAAATGTTCTTTTTTTTCTCCTGTTTGTGTAACTATTCTGAAATGTTGTACTGTACTTTTTGTGTAATAAAGTTTGCTGAAAGAAGTGATACTATCATCGTGTGGCCCTTTTACCCTCATATAATGCTTATACAGAGCTGGAATGGGTTCTAGGCACCAGCTCCCAGCATGTGCACAATATAAGTTTAGACAGTTTGTAGTTGGAGATGGTGAGATTTCAGACATGCATAAGCGTTCTGAATGTTGCGTTCTGAATAATGCTTTGCAGCATTAAAGGAATTGTTGCCTGGGATTTGTGCGCATTATATACCAGTTATGTTACAAGGTTATCTGAATACTGCTAATTTTCTTCCCAAAGTATGTCCACAAATAGGATGGATTTCCCTCTGCAATTAACAATAATGCCCTGTACACACGGTCGGACATTGATCGGACATTCCGACAACAAAATCCATGGATTTTTTCCTGACGGATGTTGGCTCAAACTTGTCTTGCATACACACGGTCACACAAAGTTGTCGGAAAATCCGATCGTTCTGAACGTGGTGACATAAAACACGTACATCAGGACTATAAACGGGGTAGTAGCCAATAGCTTTCGTCTCTTAATTTATTCTGAGCATGCGTGGCACTTTGTGCGTCGGATTTGTGTACACACGATCGGAATTTCCGACAGCGGATTTTGTTGTTGGAGAATTTGATAGCAAGCTCTCAAACTTTGTGTGTCCGAATTTCCGATGGAAAATGTGTGATGGAGCCCACACATGGTCGGAATTTCCGACAAGGTCCTATCACACATTTTCCGTCGGAGAATCCGACCGTGTGTACAAGGCATAAGAAGTCTGCTAGCCAGTGGAAGCAGCTGTGTGCATCAGGCATAGCAAAGCAGTTTCACCCTCCGGGCTTCTCGACGACTAAGCCCAAAAGGGTGAAACATGTTAAAAAGGAAGGTCCTTTAGGTGGAGGCATGCAATATGTACTGTTTATGCAATAAAGCTTGCTGAAGAAAGTGATACTACAAGCGTGCAGCCCTTGGTTTTTTTAAATAGAAAGCTTGAACATATATTGAATACCGCTAAGGATTATTTTTTTTCTATATTTGTCAACAATTTAAAGTAATTTCTTGTGTCACTTTTCTGCCAAGGTGCTGTATCCATAGTAGGCAGAAACAGCCAAAATGCTCATCTGAACAGGAAAATATGCCAGGATGATTTCACTGCTGGAGCATGCAAGACATAAAAATGTCAAGGCCAGACTAAAGTAGAACATACACTATAGGAAAAAACGGGTGAACGTTCATCCGATTTTTCTCGATGTTTCACAGCAAATCAGAACCGATGAAAGAAAATTCTTACGAATATTCTCGTTCGACAAAGGCTTTTTTTGTTGTTTATTGTTTCTGATCATGCACAGTCTTTCTTTTCTGATTTTTCTTGTACAAAAACGGTACACATAAAATGAAAATCGTACGAGAAATATCTTGGAGTTTGTTCCTTCGGGAATTTTTGTACAAAAATTTGTAATCGGCTGTTGAAAGCTGTGGACACACTATACGAAAATCATACGAAAGGTCTTCGAACGAAAATGTTTGCCTGATTTTCTTTTAGTGTGTATGAGCCTTAAGCCCAGCAGGATCAACCAATAGCTAAAACTTTCACTTTAGAGTAGACTAATCCTTTAACCACTTAAAAACTGGGCACTTTCCCCCCTTTCTGCCCAGACCAATTTTCAGCTTTTTATAATTTTTTTTCCCACAAATAGAGCTTTCTTTTGGTGGTATTTGATCACCTCTGGGGTTTTTATTTTTTGCGCTAAAAATAAAAAAATAAAAAGTTTATTTGTTTCTGTTACAAAACTTTTTAAATAAGTACGTTTTCTCCTTCACTGATAGGCAATGATGAGGCTGCACAGACGGGCACTGATGAGGCAGTACTGATTGGCACTGATGATGAGGCACTTTTATGCAGCACTGATGGGCACTCATAGGCGGCACTGATAGATGGCACTGTTAGGCAGCTCTGAGTGCTATCCCTATTGGGCATTGATTGGCATACATGGTGGTCCTGGGTAGGCATCCTCGAGGGGCTGCACTGATAATCAGCGCAGACCCCCCCGTCAGGAGAGTCGCAGATCGTCTCTCCTCTACTCGCGTCTGGCAGTGCGAGTGGAGGAAAAGCCAGTAAACGGCTCTTCCTATTTACACTGTGATCAGCTGTCATTGGACACAGCTGATCACATGGTAAAGAGCCTACGTCAGAGGCTCTTTACCAGGATCGGAGATGCGGTGTGTCAGACTGATGCACCACCGATTGTCAGGCCCCTGCAGGTTTCGCGCTGGCTTGTTATCCTGCTGGACGTCATATGACGCCCAATCAGGATAACGGAACCACTTCCCGGTCGTCAATATGCTATAGGCTGGGCGGGAAGAGGTTAAAGTGGTTGTAAACCTTAAACATGAACAAAGCGTATCCCTCTATGTGTACTTGTCTCAATCAAGAGCACACTGTGGGGGTAATTTACTAAAGCTGGAGAGTGCATAATTTGATACAGCTCTGCATAAAAACCAACCAACAATTTGATATGTCAAATCAGAGCCTATTGCCTGCAACAGCACCATCCGAATCGGTGCAAGGCTGACTTTGTGGCACCGCACAGATTTCCAAACATAGTTCCTGCACTACTTTTGGTGACTTCGGGGGCGATTTGAATAGACATCTGTGCATGAACCCGTACAGATGTCTGTCAAATCACACCCAAGGTCAGACTGGAATGCCAGTTTGAACTCGCACAATTTCAAACCGGCCCCCAGTGTGAACCTGGATTTATTGTCAAACCTTAACTGAACAAGCTGAAGTTAGAAGCTGATTAGCTACCATGTACAGCTGCACCAGATTCTGAGTGCTCCAGTTTTAGTAAATCTCCCCCTAAAGCTTCGTACACACGATCAGATTTTGAGCAGGGAATCGTGTGATGACAGACTGCCTAAAATCCGACTGTCAGACAATTGTTGTCCAACTTTACAAATGTTGGGTGGTGGCGCTCAAGAGCTGAAATTCCACGTAGTACGTCACTACGTTTGTGTTTGTTGGACGACAATTGTGTACCATTTGTATGCAAGACAAGTTCATGGCACACGCCCTTCGGACAAAAGTCTGGCGCTTTGTCTGCCAAAAATCTGATATTGTGTGCACGAGGCTTAAGTGTAATTTCTGTCTGCTGCTTCATTCCCCTGCTATCTGCATGAGTCACTTCTGACAAGTTTTCCTGACACCAAGAGAAAAATGGTGACAGAAGGGGGATCTCCAGCAGATTGACAGCCTCAGCTCTGTTCCTGATAGCTGTGTCTTCCCTCCAAACAGCTCTCCTCACTGAGCTCTACAGAGTGTGGCTTCAGCTCTCCTTCCCCTTTTTTTCTGAACTCTCAGGTTGGGTTCACACTATTGCCATATGTGGCTCACAATAGGGCTCTGGTACGTCCCCATTCACCGTTTCAGCCTGAATTTTTGGGCTGAATTTGGACATGAAATGGACCAAAAGACACATAGGACCCCTGTGCAAATTCGCACAGGAGCCACTGTGGAGATATGTGAACCGGCTCCATAGAGAGATGGTCACCATCTCCTATCATGCGAATTTCCCTGCATCCAATTCGCATAGGTGTGAACCCAGCTTTAGACAAGCTTTACAAATTCAGCACTTTGCACGGATGTAGAGAGGAGATAAATAGGTACAACATATGTAGGAGAATTTGTTTTATCTCTGAGTTTCACCTGAGGCCAGTCACTGCACTGGGTATATGTAAGGGTTTACAACCACTTTAAAGAACAACTATTAGGCATATATCCTTGCAGAACAAAGCCTGACCTTTAGCTAAAAAGAAATGATGAATGGATTACTCAGTGCAGATGAGCCATGATATAAACATCATTTTCATTAACTTACAAAGGATAGTAAAAACATAAAGAGCATTATATAAAAGTGCTAGGATTTGTTTAATTCATTTAATATATCAGTCCATATACTGATTCCAGATACTTCGTAGTCTCCATCTTGCTGTTTCAATGTCTGAAGTCTTGTTAACGCACATTCTTTAAGGTCCTGAGGTCCACTTAAGAGGCATCTAAAATGTTCAATAAACTCCTGGAAAGACAATTTAGGAGTGTTTCTAGCCCACATTCCCAAAGTAATGTCTTGCTCCATCCCATATCCCAGTTTAAATAGGTAATCTAGATAGGTCTGCCTAAACTTAAAAAACCTAGAACTCAATATGGCCAAGACCTTTTGGTTTACATTACTACAGAATCCTGTCCATGCAGCATCATTTGTCAGCAGCCAATCTAGAATTAGGTCATGCAATTGGTCCTGATGGTTAGCACTTGCAATGTCTCTAGATAACACAGCTGCTATCAGGTGGTACACAAGGGGTTGGGGAAGCTTGCCTAGGACATCTGACACTGCAGATGATTTCTGGTCATCTTCCAATTTCTTCAGTCTTCTTTGGAGGCTCCTTCCAAGGATGTCTGCGTGTGTAACTAACACAGGGTCCTCCAAAGGCTTCTGTGATCTTTCACAAGCAAAAGGGAGTGATAGGAAAAGTTCAGAAGCAATTTTCTGAGATAGTGTGTGATTTAAAGAAAGAGAATCAACCTTCTCAGAGTCAGAATCTTGTAGACGCTCAACCAATTGCTTGAAGATGAGAGTACTAACTGCACTGTTGTGAAGAAGCGCCATGCAAAAAATAGCCTTGCCCTTTGCAAGATCTCTAAAAGTTATGACTTTGTAATTTTTAAAGTTAACACAGAGCTCTTCATTCTTTGCTGCAAGATGTTCTTCAATGACATTTCTGATAGGGTCGTTATCCTTAAAGCGATGGTAAACTTGCTGAAAATAACTTCCCCACTCGAGTGCTCGTTGAACAATTAAGACATCCCAGTCTTTTACATCAACAGTAGAAGACAACGCAAGCATGTCCACAAAATGATCTAAGTTATCCAGCATGCTCTTCAGCTTTCCCGCCATAGTGTTGCCTAAAGCAAAAGAGAGATATCAGCAACATAAAGAATCTGGCATAGGATCATAATGAGAGTGAACTTTCCTCGTGCAAAGAAACAGGCTTACATAGCTGCCACCCTCCTCTGCTGTACATATTCACTTTTTCTTTGCTCTACTGCTGCCCCATTTGACTACTGAAAGCAAAGAGAAATACCAAATACTATTGGATATGGGAAGCATGCAGTTCACTACCATTTCTCCCACATGACCAGATGGTGCTTGGTGGCTATTCACTCATGAACCCTGCAGCATTACATGGGGGTGTAGGGAGGACTGGGTTCTTAACTATGCATTAGCTCCAAGTGGCAAACTTGAGCTTACACAGGGCTTCCATTCTTTGCTGCCAACAGCCAAACAGAGTGGCAGAGGAGTTAAAGTAAGGTAATTATGTGAAACAGGGGAGAGCGGCAGTTAAATGAAGAGGCAGAGGGTAGAGAAGCATCAAGCAAACTCTTGGTGTAGTACAGTTTTAATTATTCAATAAATGAAAATGTATAAAAAATTATCACTCACAAAAGGTGTAAACAGAGCGAGTGTGAAAACTGAGGAAGGCTTAGTGCAGCAGCGTCCTGCCTGTGGAGGGGAATCCAAATAAGGAGGTGTGGCTTGCCTCTGAAACGCGTCCCGATTGGTTATTCCTCTCCAGGTTGACAGACAGTGCTCCCGGCTTTGAGAGCTCGCTCCCCAGCATTCTCTTACATCATCCTCTACTGGAACTGCCACAGCAGCATTGGCTAACTGACCCTCCGCGGACGGGACGCTCCTGCACTAAGCCTTCTCAGGTTTTCACACTTGCTCCGTTTACACCTTTGTGAGTGGCACTTTTTTATACATTTCATTTATTTAATATTAAAACTGAACTACACCAAGTGTTTGCTTGGTGCTACTCTCCCCTCTCCCTCTTTTGCAGTGTGGGTTTCCCAGCCCTTTTGGACCCAAGCAAGAGTTAGTCACCTGTTTTTAACCCTTCCAGGCTAATTGCCTGGACCTTTTTATGAACATCATAATAGTTTATGGTCAATACCTTTCAACTATAGGCATTCTCACAGAGAAGGGTAGCGTTAAGAATTTTGTTTGTTCTTCAGCAGTTAAATGAAACTTTAAAATTTGCAGTACAGGAGCAAAGCATAGGGTGAATTTAAAGCTGAATCCCAAAACAGATAAAAATGCCCAGATTAATGCAGTTATACATTCACTAAAAAAAAAAAAAAAAAATCCTGGATAAGCCCACCTTAACATTAAATCTCTATATCTACAGATATCCACAATCTAACACTAACCTATTTAGCCCTGTATAGAAGAAATCAGTATACATACCTTTTTTGAAGCCGATCTGACCCGATCCCACGCTGAGCTGCGGCTTTGCTGTAGAGGCAAATGCAGGAGGACACAGGCGACAACAAAATCCCCATAGTAAGTCTATTGGTGACGTCACTTCCCATTCATTTCACAGCTGTTGTCGGCTGTGTCTTCGGCAGAGCTTCCACTGCTAGAGACCGGACCGGAGCGGTTTTAAAAAAAAAAAAGTATGTACACCGATTTCTTCTTTAGAGAGCTAGATAGGTTAGTGTTATATTGTAAGAAGAAAGGGAGGGGGAGTATAGTGGCGCTTGGAGAGAGACGGATGGGTGGGAAACAAAACTACAGGTAAAGGTGATTATGATAATAAAATCCAGTAGTTGGGGGTAGCTTGGACCCTGGAAAGTTCAGTTCAGGCTTGAATGGGTTAGGAACAAGTTAGGATCACAGCCTAAAGAAGGAGCACGCATGCTCCGAACGCGCTCCTGCCACACCTGTGCCCCACATCCAGTGACATCACAGCCGACGGGGAGACGACTGCCAGCTTGACTTGGAGCCTTGGAAACCTATCTGGATCAGGACTACACAGCGAGCCTCCCCTTGTGACTAATCATTTTAACCCTTACCCTGTGAGTTAATTCTTATTTTCATTTTTTATCTTAATAAATTCATCATTAATCATTATAATATAGCGCACTCAGATGAGTGCCGCTGTTCTCCACATTATAGTGTTAGATTGTGGATGTCTGTATATGTAGAGGTTTTAGTGTTAGGGTGGACTTATCCTTTAAAGTAAACCATTCCAAAAAAACAAAAACAAAAAATGAATTCTGAGTCAAGAAACTGAAACAATGCATATTAGGCAGGATCATATTTCTGCATAGCCAACACAGGCCATGTCCTTATGCATCAGGGCTGCCGCTGCCAAGGTGCAGCCACCCATACATCATTCACTGACAGAAACAGAATCTTATGTATAGTAGAAGGTTCCACGCTAAGAGTTATAGAATAATACGGGGGGAGTTTGGGACTTTAAATGAAGCACACGGTCTGTGCCTCCATCCTCTTGTACCACGCTAAGAGCTTGTCTGCCAGCATCACTACACTGTGCCCTAACAGGAGTCTCGAGTCTCAGTATACAAGTCATTCAAGCCTATTAGGACACAGTACATGCGGCAACCAGTGCTGAAAAGATTTTTATCAGACAGAATGTAAACAGACTGTGGCTCTGGAACTAAGGTGTACAGTTACAGGGGTGGGGTTGTTGGATTAGCATTGCTATATATCAAAGTACGGCTGTATTTTAAAGAAGAATCACACAAAAAAAAATTACTTGGACGTAAAATAGTTACATAACATGCCAAAACTATGACCTAGGAAAATAATGCCAGCCACTTCTTGGAAAATATTTATTTATGAGATTGTAGGGGGGGGGAGCCGTCTAAGGGCTAAAATACTCAAGTATTTGTTTTTTTCTTAAGACTTCAGTATTTTAAGTCTTTTAAAAGCTCTGGAATGCAGGACTTGTTTGAACTAATGA
This sequence comes from Lithobates clamitans, assembly GCA_037952925.1. NCBI lineage: Eukaryota > Metazoa > Chordata > Amphibia > Anura > Ranidae > Lithobates > Lithobates clamitans. The sequence continues at coordinate 451,320 of JBBGZY010000051.1, forward strand.
AATGGAACTCTAGATTTGGGTTTATTATTGCTTTCAATAGCACAGGTGCTTGGCAACTGGCTGCACAGGAAGCAGTGCAATCACACTGGATTGGGAAGAGAGTCCTCGGCCTTGTGTAAGCTCAAAGTAGGATTGACTTGGATGATACACAGAGATTCTTCTCCTTGTCCTGGCACCACATAGAGTAGTGATGGAGCAAAGAGAATGCAATAACAAGTTGCTGCAAGGAGCGTCATGTGAATCTTTTGCCTTGGCCCAAATAGACAAAACAAGGTTCTCACTTTAAAGTGGATCTTCCCCCCTCCATGACAAGTTGCCTCCCATCCACCCCTCTGCTGCACAAATTGGGCTTTTTTTCTTTGTTGTCTCCATTTACTCTTTTTTCAATATTAAAGTTCTGGCCACCATCTTGTGCACGTCATTTGCGCAGACCTGGCTAAACCCAGTGAAATCCACTAGCTTCGGGGTTTTGTGCTGGGTGGCTTTCCTACTGCGCTGTGAACACTGGAGGTCGCCCCCCTGGGCACAGAATGCAAAGGGTTCTCCGATTGGATGAGGTGGAGACATTGGGGTGGTCACGTCAAAATTGAGAAAGTGTAAGGGGTTCTCTGAATGGCTCCCATGCCAATTAAGCCACTTCCTGTGTTCAGTAAGCAGCAGGGCAGCCAGTCGATATGAAGCCAAGAATTTAGTGGAGATTATTGGAGTAGTAGTGTCTACTTCCAGCTTCCACAGGGATCCCACAGGTATGTTACATGCATAGTTACAAAATCACCATAGCTTGAACTCTTCTGTGAAGCTGATCTCAGGGAATGTGATAAAAATAACTCTTGCAGTGGGCGAGCCAGGCCGGGACAGGAGCGAGGGAAGGGGCACCCCTCTACGCACTGCAGGAGTTAACTGCTCATTTATTCTAGGGGGAGCTGAACTGGCAAGATTACTTACCTAACTCGTCATTCCAACTGGATTCAGTGTTTTCCCACTCTCTGGTCAATGGGTGGAGCCTTTGTGTCATTGTGTACAATACAGAGCTATTATCCTAGATTGCACATCTTGGGGGCAAGCATGCAAACACTGCCCAATGCAGCTTACAGATGATCTGTGCAACTGGTTCCCCACAGAGTCAAGGCAGCTTGCCAGAGCCAGAAGTAGGGTAAGTATTATCATTGCAAGTGCTATTTTTGTCACATTACTGAAGTTCAGCTTCACGTTGCATTCACAATTTTGCATAGCTGGAACAAGTGTTCCCGCTACGTGTTTTTTTGACAGGTGATTGTGCATGTCACAAAGGGTAGCCTATTCATTTGAATGTGATTCCGCTATGCGCGTTTGTTGCCCAAAAAGTAGCAGGAGCAAGAAGCTTCATGCGATTGTAAAAGGTGTGGTTTGCCACAATTGCAGCACAATCCTGTAGCATGAGATCGCAGCAGCAGAGGTCCATCACATTTGGGTGCCATTAAAAGATAATGGCACCCAAACATGCACACTGTGTTGTACTGTGATTGGCACGCGCGTTGGGATATTTTACCCTCCCTTTGCTCTTTACCTTTATTTTTAGTCTTTCTATGAACTCACCCGACAGCAAACCTCAAGGTGAGATTTCATTAACCGCTTCCTGCCCAGCGTACGTATATAAATGTCCTGGATAAGCAGCTGTTATACCAGGATACTGCAGCCAGGATTCTGATGTAATTAATTTCGGCTGCCCGATCACTTTTACAGGGCTTGGAAGGGTACCTCTGTTCCCGCCACCATTCCCAGGCTCTCACGTTCCACCAAGGAGCCTGGGACCGCTGCAAGCAGTCAGGTCATCCGTTTCTCCCTCAGCTCTGTGAAAAATTAAGCCACAAGCGATGAGGATTTTCTAATTTCTGGTTTCAGTGCTATGCCGGTGTCAGTCGGGGAAGCAGCCAAACAGAGCTCTGATCCGCTGCCTTGGAGGGCAAAGAAGTGAACAGAGGTCTAATAGGCCTCTGATCTCTCCATAAAGAGTACTAGTTACTGCCCAAGCTATCACAAGGGATTCTGTTCATCTCCTGTGATAGCAAAAGTTGAATGAAAAAAAAATGTGTAAAAACAAAATTAAATAAATAAATAAAATACTTAAAAAAAAATAAATAAAAATAAAATGCCCCCATCCCCCCCATGTGAATGCACAAATGCAAACATGCATGTAGGTAGCGCATTCATTTGCAAACAGTGATTGCACCACACATGTGAGGTTTCACTGCGTGTGTTGGAGTGAGAGCATTAATTCTAGTGCCAGAGCTTATGTTTAAAAGGAGAAGTACAGCCAAGACTCTTTTGGTCATACGTCTCCTGTAGGTAAAAGGAGTGCACTTAGTTCTGCACTCCAGTGGCCCAGATTCAGGCAACAGCAGGCTTTTCCCTGCTGTCAGCTGACATCACAAAATCCCTCCAGGCTCTGAAGGGATCCTGACAATAATGTTGGGATCTGTCCAGGTGTCTGACTGGCAGCTGGCTCAGGCTCTCAACATGCCTCTGAGAGCCTGAGCCAGCTGCTCTTGCCCAATCCCCAACCAAGTGTTCTAGTGAGCATTAGAGGGGCAGAGCAGAGAGCCAGTCATTGGCAGTCACCACTCTCTGCTCAGAGCGGGGGTGGGGTGGGGGGGGAGAACTGAGCAATAAGTGGTGTTTGATCACTTAGTTATCCATGTAGAGGTGGCGGGGGGACAGATGTAGCATTAAATCCATGCTGCATCTACATAGGTGAGTATGTGTTTATTTTTTTGAATCCCACACTTCTCTTTTAACTCTAAACTGGTAACCTGTAGGCTTTCAAAGCATCGCCTATAGAGATTTTTAGGTACCAACGTTTTTCCCCATTTCATGGGGGTGTGCAATTTTAAATCGTAACATGTTTGGTATCCATTTACTCGGGGCAGCATCATCTTTTATATTTTGCCAAAGAATTTGGATGTTATATTGTGTTTGTGTGCTAAAATTAGCATGCTAAAATACTAAAATTAATTTAAGTGCATTTTTCCATAAGATTTGCAATTAATAAACGACCTGCATAAATATTGCGTGGCATAAAAAATTGCAACACCCACCATTTTATTCTCCAAGGCCTCTGCTTTCAATAAATATATAACATTTGGGGGTTCTTAGTAATTTTCTAGCAAAAAAAATTGCAGATTTTCATATATGTGAGAAATTTCAGAATTGGGCTGGATGGCAGGTGGTTAAATTCTATTGGTCGCAGCGTGATATGTTAGTTTGTGTCGCACTTCGCTGAACTGATAAATGTATTGCATGCTGTGCTTCTCTTCAGCGGTGAACTGTTCTGGTCAGCTTTTCCTGTGTCTTGTATCGGGACAACATTGGCCAAGGCTAGCAATCGCAGTCACACCGAAGCTGGTGTTATGGGGCTCTCAGTAGTTCAATATTTTTATAGCAGTCTGTACATTAGACCAGGGCTCGACAAACCCCAGGGCCTGGGCTGCCGCCTGAATGCTCCCCACACCCTGTGCGTGCACCCCCCTGCTATGTATCCCAGGCTCCGCTTGCCCATCTGTGGGCCCGCTGCCGGGTAGAGGGGAGGGAGAGGAGTGGACACACCTCCACTCTCCTCCCCTTCTAGTTGGGTTCCCTGGCCATCAAGGCTAGGGAAGAATGTAATGCAGTGCGATGTTCATTACATTACATTTAGTGGAGTACAGGGGAGACATGCATTAAAGAGAACCTGTCACCAAAAAAATAATTACATAGGGGGCGTTTTGTCCCTTATGTGATGAAAAAAAAAAAAAAAAAAAGTAAAAACTAAAATTTTTATTTTTTTATTTTTTAAAAATTAGGGATGCACCAAAATTTCAGCTGTCAAAACATATTGGCTGAAAATTGTGTTTTCAGCATTTTGCCGATAGAGAAAAGGGTGCCGATAATAGCGCCGAAAACGCATAAGATTTTACTGTGCTTATGGTCTGTTTTTCATAGGTCATGTGACTCAAAAAACACATCAAAAACGTAACACGTGTGCAATAATGATGCGTTCTCGCTGCGTTTTCAATGCATTTCAATGGGGAGGTGCCGTTTTTTTAACTGACCAAAAATGCAGTGTAGTGTTTTGTTTTGTTTGTTAAGAAATTTAATAAAAAGATTTTAAAAAAATGCAGCAAGAAAATTTTTTAACACCACAACGGAAACGCAATGGACCAGTGTGAAGACATACATAGAATTTAAAGGGATGCATTTTTATTGAGCTAAAGGTGCCGATAATGGCCGACTATACTTTCATATTTATTTAAATTAATTTTAATAATTAAAAAGTCGAATATAATACAATTATAGTGCATCCTGAATTTCCAGTTTTGCCATCAAAATTTCCATTCGGTGCACCTCTATAAAAAATGTAAGTTACACTCAAGCACATAAACCCCCCCCCCCCCCCAAAAAAAAATTGAGGCTCCCCATATATATATATATATATATATATATATATATATATATATATATATACACATACACGTACAAAAGCAGACGGTGGGGTGCCTACTCCTAAAAACGTTGATTGCGATACACGTTAAATATTGCCACACACATTCCATATTGTTAAAGGTTTTAGCATTACGCTAAACTGATGACATATAGGGGGCCTTTAAAGCGTCGCCCATGGAAAATATAGGGTACTGATGTGTTTAAGGTTTGACACGGGTATCTATTTACTCGTTGCAACCTTGGATTTTATATTTTACCAAAAAAATTGGGTAATTTATTGCATTTTTGTGCCCCCTAAAATTTACTTTTAATGTTTTGGGTTTTTTTTACTGAAATTTGAAGTAAGATTTGTTAGAAAAAAAAAAAAAAAAAACACTGGTTCCTAACTTTTTTTTAGCTGGCTCCTAGATTCAAAGCAAATTTGTCCAGCCCTGACCTAAATGAGAAATAAGTGAGGAGGAAAGAGGCAGAGGGGCTTGGTTCCAATGAGGTCCAGGTGGGAGCCATGCCTGTTTGGTAAATACACTCTGCGGGAACTCTATCCTCTACCCCAGCCTTTCTCAACCGGTGTGCCGCGGGACCAGGGGAGAGAAGGACTGTCAGATGAGCCCAATTTCCTTCTGAACTGTACATCAGCACTGTGAGAAGCTCTGTCAACCAAAGTAAAGTGCAGAGGAGTGTGCTGTGCTCTCTGCTTCCCCCTACAGTGCAGTACTCGGCTGAAAGAGGAAACTGGAAAGGTACTGTGCTAGATTTGTTTTAAAAGGGCTTTATACATGTGTCTGTGTGTGTGCGCATGCAAGTGTCTGTATGTCTCTGTGTGTACATGTGTGTGTATGTATGTGCGTGTGGGCATGTGTCTGTAAGTGTGTGTGAACGCATGTCTGTATGTGTACAAGTGTCTGTCTGTATGTGAGTGTGCACGTGTCTGTATGTGAGTGTGCACGTGTCTGTATGTGAGTGTGCACGTGTCTGTATGTGAGTGTGCACGTGTCTGTATGTGAGTGTACATGTGTCTGTATGTGAGTGTCTGTATGCGTGCGTGCGTGCGTGCGCGTTACTTTTAATCCTGACACCACCCCCATTCCTGTAGCATCAGAACTGCTTTTGTAGGGCTTGTTTCTGAAAGCAGCAATGACTGCTGCTCCTCTGAAAAGCAATCCATGCACAGATCGCTTTTCAGGGGCATTTGACAAGAGGTAAAGAGGCATTACGTTGCCTCTTCACCACCTGTTTTAATGCAACATTACCACACCCGTGCAATGCACACAGTCGCAGGGTGGTTGCAGTGCAGCCCCATTCACTCTTGGTATACCTCCAGCTGCTGCCACAGCATTCTCCCCCTAGCTGCTGCCTCTGCAGCTAAAGGGGGAGAAGTTTGGGGTGGTAAAAACAGTTCAACCATGTGGTTTTACCGCCCCTCCAAGCTGACATGTGAACAAGCCCTTGGTTCACATCTGTGTGGCAGTGCGTAGGGCAGCACATTCATTTCAATGGGCTTCCCTACACAAAAATGCAAGGAAAAAAGTCCCCGACCTAGGGTTGCCACCTCATCCTTTTAAAACTGAACACATATTGACAAGTTCTGTGGCTGATTAAGGTGGTCATTAAACTCACTTGGTGCCTTATCTGCATTTAATTAGCCTCAGAACCTATGAGATTTATATGTGTTCGGGTTTAAAGGGATGAGGTGGCAACCCTACCCCGACCTTTTTTTTAAAAATTGCACTGCACCAAAAGCACCCCATGTTTTCCAACGTGTGGGGTACCATTAAGAATTAATGGCACCCCTAAAGAGCAGAGCATTCGTCTGTGTGTCAGGAAAGAGCGCAATTTTGTGTGTGTTCCGCGACACACAGTAATGTGAACCAAGCCTTGGGGACTGGGGTGCCTCAAGACTGAAAATACTTTTAGGGGTTCCCCTGACTGGAAAACAGTTGGTAAACATTGCTCTACCCCCACCTCCTATACTCACCTTCTCCAACTTTACCCTGCATACCAAGCCCAGCCAGCCATCTTTATTTGCCCTTAGCAAATATGTCCGGTGGGTGAGCGTCACCTCCCAATGACGTCACCACGCTCCGCGCCACAGGTTGCCCAGTCACCAGGACACTTGTCCTCACTCAAAATGGCCGCGAAAAACGTGCTAGTGCGGCCGCGCAGGTCCGGCGTGATAGGTTGACGTCAACGGGCAGCGGAAGACGTCATATTTTACAGCAAGAGGAGACGATGCCGAAGAGCTGCGTGGCCTCGGAGTGCAGGAGATCGGAGGGAGCGCGAGAAAGTTATTACAAGTAAGTAGAACCGGGAGCGCGGAGGGGAACGGGCGGTCACGTGGTACGGCGTCACTCTGCCCCGGGTAGCCTGATTGCGGACGTGTTGTGTTTCCCGGTGGAAATGGCTGAGGGGGAGGGGAATGCACTATAGAGGACAGGGGTGGCCAGCTTACTCATTTCAATGCGACCAGAGTCCTAAAGAGATGAACTTACATCGCAGGGGAATACCTCATCATACGGCCCAGGTTAAAGTGTATCCCGATCCAAAATGGAGGCAACACCTGTGTCCTGCTGGGGATATCCCTTCACTTCCGGTCCCAGAGATATAACCGGAAGTGAGGAGACCGATCCTTCCAGAGGGGATCCCCTTCATTACTGGAACCCGAGTCACCATTAGATTTCTTCTGAGGCACAGTTCACACCTGTGTGGTTCCTGAGAATTCAGATTGTGTTTTTAGCACATTTTTTAAAAGTTTACCGGGTCACCTGGGGAAAAATCGATATGAAACTAAAAAAAGGCACGGGGGGGAGGGGGAAGCGCCCCTTTTCACACAGCTGTGCTTACAAATGTGGTTTGTGCTTTTCAGGAATGCAGATTACATCTTTATTGCAGCTTTACATCCTGTTTATACCACAAAACGCTCTCCAGATCCATCCCGGATGCATGTTTTTAATGCATTTTCTTGATACATTCTAGCTGCGCCCCCCCCCCATATTGTACTGGGGTCTGTTGTGTTTTTTTGATATTTTCCAGTGCAGGAAAAATGCAGCCTGTGATACTTTTGTTTTTTCCTGGAACTGGCTGCACTGGTGTGAACTATGCCACTGGAACCCATATAGCCTACTTTCCATGTGTTTTTGGTGCAGAAAAAAAAGCACTAAGGGCTGTTCACACCACATGCAGTGTGGGTTTTTTTTTGTTTGTTTTTGCATTAAAAATGCATGGAAAGTAGGCTGCGCGGTTTCCAAAGGGAAAAAAAAAAAACTTGATTCGAATCGTGAATCAAGTTTTTTTTTTTTTTTTTTTTTTTTTTTTTTTTTTTTTAAGAGAATCAAAGATATATATTTTTTTCTTTTTTTAGAAAATCTCCCAGCCCTATGTCTAATCATCATCTTGATATGCCACACCTGTGAGGTGGATGGATTATCTCGGCAAAGGAGTAGTACTCACTAACACAGATTTAGACAGATTTGTGAACAATTTTTGAGATAAATAGGCATTTTGTGGACATAGAAAAAGTCATAGATCTTTGCGTTCACCTCATGATAAATAGGGGCAAACACAAGTGTTGCGTTTTTTTTTTTTCACTTTTGATGCCCTGGAAAATGTGGCAAAAGAGCACCAATGTGAAAAGGGGCCTTAATAAATATTGCACAATTCTTTTATAATAAAGTGTGTGTGTGTGTGTATGTATGTATGTGTATGTGTATATATATATATATATATATATATATATATATATATATATATATATATATATATATATATATATATATACATATATACTTTAAGTTAGGGACATGCAATTAGCGGACCTCCAGCTGTTGCAAAACTACAAGTCCCATCATGCCTCTGCCTGTAGGTGTCATGCTTGTGGCTGTCAGTCTAGCTATGCCTCATGGGATTTGTAGTTCTGCAACAGCTGGAGGTCCGCTAATTGCATATCCCTGCTTTAAGTATTCTATATGGGGGGGGGGGGCGGCGAACGTTTTAGGTATACTACTATACTACCCTTCTTCCCTTTTTTTTTTTTTTTTTTTTTTTTTTTTTTTTTTTTTAATGAAGCTGAGGAAATGAGAGCTCTGCTGAGCATTGTTCACCTCCTAAAGCTTGCTCTACATGGTATAAGTGGGCTGAGCAAAAAAGATTCCACCATCCACACAAATGGGGTTTTATTATTGAATAGACTGTACATGTGTCACGTAAACACACTGTCTTTCTCCCTTTTTGTAGGTTTCCTTTGCATGACAAAGTGCGCCTCAAGCAATGGCTAGCCAACATGAATGTGGAGAATTTCTTTCCATCCAAGAATCAGTATCTTTGCAGCAAACACTTCAAACCATCTTGTTTCCAAGTCAGATGGGGAGTTCGCTACCTGAAACATGATGCAGTTCCAACAATCTTCTCATCTGGTGGAGTTTCAGTATGTATTGTATTTCCATGCCTGAAGCAGTGATACATATACTTATAATGTACCCTTTGTTATTATCTATGAAAAACTGAAGTTGCTCAGTTACATGATGATGCATGAGACTGGGTGTGATTTTTACCACTTGATTATGCAGTGCCATTTTAAACCGCACTGGGAGAGTGGCTACTCCTCCCAATGCCATTTTAAAATGGAGCCAGGAATTGGCGGCTCCTTGAGGGGGTTTTATTTTATTTCAGGTACTTGTATAGCGCCGTCAATTTTGCGCATCGCTTTACATATACATTTTTTGTTCACATCGGTCCCTACCCTCAAGGAGCCTACAATCTAAGGTCCCTAACTCAATTCATACATATACTAGGGCCAATTTAGACAGGATCTAAATAACCTACCAACATGTCTTTGGGAAGAGGGAGGAAACCAGAGTAGCCAGAGGAAACCCACACAAGCACAGGAAGAACATGCAAACATGTCCAGGTAGTGTTGTGTTCGGGATTGGCGAAAGTGCTATCCACTACATCACTGTGGTTCAGAATGAAACTTTTGGCTGTTACCATCGACATCAAGCACTAAGCTGACATTGTCAGCTTCTGGGCTTATGATGCTTCTACAATATTACTCCTAGGAGCACCCCGTGAAAGAGAATGTGAACGGTTTACTATGTGAGAGTAGTGAGGGCACAGCATTTCTGTCAGTGCAGAGGCTTGGACAGCCCTGTCCAGCCTCTTTACAGCTTCAGATCACTGCTATAGTGATTTGTTGCTGGCCAAACTGGTGGCTACTATATATAAAATATTCCCTCCCAAAATGAATCCCCAGGTCCCAACAATGATGAATGATCTGGATAGCCCTTTGCATTCAACTGCTTATGCAAGTTAACCACTTGCCGACCGCCCCATTGTAGCTTTACTGCTACAGGGCGGCCACTTTGCACAGAATCCTGTATATATGCGTGATTCTGTGCCCGGCTGTCCTGTGATTCATCACCGCACAGGCCGATCGCTAGGTGCCGGACAGTGATTGCCTGCCGGTGATCGGCACGGAGACTTGGAACAAGCAGGGATTGAAAACTACTAGATCCACAGTAAAAGCAGCACATATTTACCCTTTGATCACCCTTGATGATAACGCCTTCCTGCCCAGTGTCATTAGTACAGCATATTCTGATTACTGTAATAATGGGCACTGGTGGTGCCAGTGGCAGTTTAAACCCCCCCCCCCCGCCAGTGTGAGATTGCTGCAGTATCACAATCCCGTTATAAGTCGCTAATTGCTGCCATTACTAGTATAAAAAATGCAGAATGCTAAACTCGCAAGGTAACCCCCATGGGAGAGCGCTTCTCTCAGGGGGTTATCTGATGCGGGGAGGAGCCGCGAGAGCTGCTGAGGGACCCTAGAAGACTAGGTTCGGGGCCACTGTGTGCAAAATGAGGCACAGTGGAGGTAAGTATGGCATGTTTGTTTTTTAAAATAAAAAACCCGTACCTTTTAGTGTCACTTTAACATGTCCTTCTGTCTTTCAGAACAAGGCACATGCAGCAAAGACCAGGACACTGAGCTCTGTACAGAGTAGAAGCAACGAGCTCTGCGCGTCTTCCATTTCTCATTTGGGCAATGAGACTCAGCCACTGGCGGAAACATTGACATTCACCCTAGATCCCAACTTTGCTGCTAGTCAGATATCCATGAATGGAAACGAGGTGTTGGTCACAGATCCTGATGCACTGGCTATTCCCACTACAATGGTGGGTGCTGTGAATTTGGTACCACTGGTTCATTTTGTTGAGTCATTTGATGGGTTGTCATTGGCATTTGCTCCTCCTCAAGGGTTTTCTTCGGTAGCTCTACCTATTGAGGTAACTGAGCAGCAACAAACCCATGAAATGCCATTGATTGAACCTATTACAATCCTGTCAGAGGAGCACATTGCCTCTGCCACATTACAGCAAGAGTTTTATAACAGTCAAGTCTTACAGTCAGTAGGAGTAGAAGATCCCACCTTTATTGAAGTGTCTAATAATGGGGCTCTAGTCATTGAAAACCTCTCTATAGAGCCATTTTTTGAAGCCGGATTGCCGACACCAGAACCGGTAACAATGTCATCGGAGGATGTAATTTCCTATCTGGAAACTATGCAGACAGCCACAGTTGGCCCTACACTTGCCACAGGCCCTTTACCACCACTGCCACCATCTTCAGAAACCGTTTTATCTACATCTATCACCAGGCCCATACCTTCCACAGTACCCATTGTATCTGAGCACAGTGAAGAAGTAATCTCCGCTGATGTAACCAAGCAGATCTGCTTAAACCCAACTCAGGAGCCAGATGGACTCTCTGAAACATTGACAACTGGTGAGCTGGTGTCAGTGGTGGTGAATCTACAGAAGAAAGTCAGCGCTCTTCAACAGCGACATCAGAAGCACTGCTCCAAGCTAGAGGTCATGGAAGGTGTGGTGGAACAGCTGAAGAATGAAAACCTAATTTCTGAAGAGCAGCTCAATTTCCTGGAACTGGTAAGTAGTAAATGAATGCTTCATTTAGGATGGACTTGGCCATACACAGTGGTAATAATTCATTATTAATGTTCATGTTCCAAATGCTGCTAGGAACAATCTGTTTAAAACCCAACTCCAGACTGCTTTTGAATGCGCCCATTCAGTGTGGTCCTGTTTGCACTGCATGGGTTAAATGCTTGGTTGGCTTGTGCCTTAATCCTCACTCACCAGCGACCAGCACTCTCCTCCATTGTCAGATATGGGCCTTTGCCCTGCTGGTCCTGCATTGTACACAATGACCCAAGAGCTATGACCATCTGGGCAGTGAATTAAAGCGGGGGTCCACCTATCTATCGTGTTGTTTTTTTTTTGGAGTTCATTCACAAACTTTTCTTCTCATGATTATCTACTCGCATGTTCTGTGTAATAAGTCCGCCTGTGTCCGATTTCGTTGTAAAGAATAACTTATAAAATTCACTGAAGGCGGTTTCCATCTTCATTGTGGGCATTTGAAGCCCACAAGCATGTATTTCCTGGATGCGGTGAATGCTGTGCTCCCAGCATTCACCGAGATGTTGTGATGACGCTGTTGCACAATGCATGCTGGGAAGCCTGAGACTAGCTCCCAGGGGACTGTGGGAGGTCTGGGAGAGGCTAGAAACACGCCATGGGAGGAAAACCAGGAAGTGCTAAGAAGATTAGAAAAAAAAAAGGTAATTACGGCGATTTAAATTTTTTTACACAGCATGTCAGCATCTAGGCAAGGAAGAGAATGCATAGAGATAATGTTCAAAATTTGGGTGGAACCCTGCTTTAAGGTGGCTGTTGGACGAAAAGGTAGAAGCCTGTGGGAATCTGTGATCAGGAAACCATTTGTTTTATATATTTTTTTTAAATACTTTTTTATTGAGAGAATATACATATTTTCCAATCTTAAAAAAATCACATTATTTAGTCAGTGTACATTTCCCAAAGTGAAATACAAAAACAGAACCACAGAAAGGGAAGGGGGGGGGGGGGGGGGGGGAGCATCAAGAGGCAAGAGAACAAACCATATTCTCTTTTATCATCCCATCCCTCCCCTCCCCTTTCCCACATATCCTTATATACAACTTTCACACTCAACCAAACTTCCTCTCTTACTCAAACCATTGCTTCCATATTTTAACAAATTCCTTATTTCCCCTCTTCTCGTCTGTCTGTCTATCTATATCTCTCTATCTATTTCTTTCTCAATCGTGTCCTTGGGAAACAATTTCTACCTATTCTACTTTATGGGTACGTTTTTAAAAGCAGCACAGAGTTTGGTTTTAACGGATGGGTTAACAGTTGAATGATGTCAAGGTATTGTATGTGTCTTTTAGAGCTGGTTCATGCCACAATTTTTGCATTTCACATCTGTTTTTGCATGCACTTCTTCCCCCCCCCTTTTTTTTTTTTTTTCTTCAAATCAGAATGTTTTTTGCTGTGTTCCATACAGAAAAAATACAGCATGTTTGCATTGGTGTAAACTAGGGCCATTGGAATACATGGAGAATTACTTTTAGCAATGTTGGCTATGGTAGGAAGGGGGGGGGGGGTTAATATTTCTCTGGAGAAAATGAGCATTTAAAGGATAACTCTAATTTTGTGGCGGTTAAAATGGCAATTAAAAAAAAATAAAATTTTTTTACTGGCATATACAATTGTTACACAAGTCATATTGTAGTTTAATGCTATTCAAAGTGATTGAAAACATATGTGATAAATCTGGCACCAACAAAATCAAGTGGTATTAGTAACTGAATACAATGAATGAGCAGCTGCCCCTTTAATTGAAAATGTCCACTTTAAACAAACTGAAAAAAGGTGTGGCGCTACTATGACTCAAATTAAATACAAGTCCAAATAAAGTGAAAAATCAAAAATGTATCCAAAAAATATATGTAAAAGTCCTTTCAAGAAATCCAATTACTTGGTGACTCCTTATCTTGTATGTGTGCTCCACCAAAGTGTGAGTAAAAAAATGCGCAGCTGCCAACCATAAACCTTTATAATGCCCCAGATATTTAATGTTGGATATTTGGATGGAATCCCTGAGATCGCTCTCCAAATGGTCATATAATTGATGGCGTAATGGCTCCCAAGCACAAAGGCACTCCAGGTGTAATCCTCACTCAGCCAGATAGATCAATAGCCCAAAAGAAGGCGATACGTAATATAGTGTATTAGTTTTAATAAACTGAATAAGACCTTAAAATTACACTTACGTTTCCAGATGCTTCAATCAGCACCAACACAGCCACAAGGGTAGAAACAACTGCCCTGCTGCTTGTGAGGAGCTGGCGTGGGTTCCATGGACCAGATGTGATGTAGAGTTGCTTGTTTACAGAACTTGGAAGTGCAGGCTGAGACTTGGGCTATGTTCACACTAGTCTGCCTGGTAAAATGGCTTGATTTACTGTGCAGGCTAGTTGAGCACCAGCAGACAGTGTTGACAGAGGAATCCCTCTGTCAACACTGTCTGCCATAGACTGTTTTTTCTTTCCTGCAACCACCAGTCAGAGTTGATTTTTTGGGGGGGGGGGGGTAGCCGGTGTCTGTCTGTCTGTCCCCACCGGGAGAACAGTGATTACTGCTAGGGGCTATTAAAGCTGCTAGCAATAATTGCATGTAAAATCAACAGGCTGGTTGTACCCAAGTTGATCGCTTTAACTTGGGTATATTAAACCTGCCCATACATGGTTTGAATCTTGGGTGGTCCTTACTGAACTGGCTAAGATTCAAACCATGTACGTCCAGCTTAACAAATCTACTTCTGAAAGTGAACTGAAATAAGAAAGAGCTGATTAGATTAGAAATGCAGGCTTAGGGACTGATTTCTGCATCCTTGAACCCCTTGCTTGGGTATTGGACCCCTTTCACACTGAGGCAGTTTTCAGGTGTTTTTAGGGCTAGAAATAGCGCCTGAAAACTGCCTCCCATTCATTGCAATGGGTGCTTTCACACCCGGGTGGTGTACTTGTGGGACGTTCGGAAAAGTCCTGTGAGCAGCATTTTTGGGGCGGGTTGGGGAGAGCTGCACACGTTGCTCCCAAAACACCCCTGCCCATTGCAATGAATGGGTAGCACATCAAGCTCCTGAAAAGTGCTTCGGAAGCGCAGCAACAGAGGAGGTTTTTACCTCCTTCCCCTTTTTTTTTATATTTTTGGTAAAAGCTCCGCTAAAATAAGCGGCGCTTTGCTGTGGCCCCAGTGTGAAATGGGTTTTGTTTTTTTTACCATTAATGCATTAGGCTAAAAAGCCTTCTGTGTGCAGCAGCCCCCCTTATACTTACCTAAGCCCCATCTCTATCCAGCGATATCCAGGAGTCTCTCGGCTGTCCGGGACTCTCCCTTCTGGTTGAGACACGGCGGCGGCATTGGCTCCCGCTGCTGTCAATCAGTCAGTTAGCCAATTAAGGGAGAGGGAGCTGCAGCTTGGCTCGGTGCCCCCATAGCAAGCTGCTTGCTGTGAGGGGCACTCGACAGGAGCGAAGTGCCAGGAGCAGTGAAGAGGGACCTGAGAAAAGTAGGGGCTGGGCTGTCCTGTGCAAAACCACTGCACAAAGGAGGCAAGATTTTAAAGTTTTTTTTGTGGGGGGTTTGGGAGATTGTTTTTTCACTTTAAACTTTTGTAGGTGGTGGTAATTTTTTATTTTTAATCCTTTTTTTTTTTTTCCAGGCAGGTCTAAACTCCACCTCTGCTGCACCAGAAGATGGCGA
Source organism: Lithobates clamitans (assembly GCA_037952925.1). NCBI lineage: Eukaryota > Metazoa > Chordata > Amphibia > Anura > Ranidae > Lithobates > Lithobates clamitans. The sequence goes on from JBBGZY010000051.1 coordinate 466,446, forward strand.
CACAATTGCAATAGTTTGCCAAGAAGACAGCCAACCCTTGATGTATACATTTCCCTTCCAGGAGGATAACCGGACAGTCTTTCATATTACTGAACAGTGATCAGATGTCACCTGATTATTATTCCCTTTTAGTTTTTGTCTCGACATATCAGATTCAGGATAGCCCTGCTGTTCATATCAAGCAGAGCACTACAGTTGTTGAACAGGTTTTTGCATATCCATGCAAATTATTTGTTTTTTTTTCCCTTTTTTTTTTAACACTTTTCAACCATTTTGTTCCAAACTGTAGTCCTAGCTGAGAATGTAACAGGTTCAGGTTTGAGTTATTTAAAACTGGAACAAAACTAAGCAGGGTTCAGCTTTGTTGTGTAAAAAAAAAAAACAAAAAAAAAATAAAGCTCTACAGCTTTATGAATCAACTTTGGTCTATATTTGGGCATGTGCAACTGTTTGGAGCTCTGTGGTTTCTGTGTCTTGTTTAAAGATGCAGAATCATTGGAACATTGACCAAAAGTTTGTAATTTTGGATGAAGAGAAACAGGGTTTGATTGCCTGCTGGTTCTTTACTGGTCATTATGACTTTAATGGAAAGATCTATCCTACTTCTGGTCCCTGCAAATTAATGTCATAATTACAAGTTACAATGTCATTATTAAAGGAAAGACTTGCCTGAAAACAAAGGCCTCCAGCGATGCACTTTCACCGCTGACAGGGCTTCCATCTTCACCTGGGCTTCATTCCGGGTTCCCAGGAATCTGCCGTTCGATTGGCCAAGCCACGATGATGGTACTCCCGTGCATATGCGTGGGAGTCATTGCCGCAGCACGGCTGTTTTTTGGATGGCACGCCGTCCATTGAGAGTGCAGTGTGCATGTGCTGATGACCTCACCGGTGATGCTAATATAAATCTCCTAAACGGTGCAAGTTTAGGAGATATTTACTGTACCTTCAGGTAAGCCTTATTATACGCTTACCTGTAGGTATAAATAATAAAGCCTTTACTACCACTTTAAATCACTGCTATAACTTAGATTAAAACCATTCTTTTAAACTGCTTACCTTATTGGTGCTGCATAGTGCCAGTGACCCAACCTTGTACTGCAGTGATTCATCTGATGTGACTACAAATTTATTTGCTGCTGTGAACTGATCATGTTTGCTTCCACTTTTTTTTTTTTCCATGGGCATTTCCAGTCTAAAGCCTAGTACACGCTTTTGCTTTTTTTTTTTTTTTTGTTCAACCCAGCGGGCTGAACATAAAAAAAAAAAAAAAAAAAAGACAGGTCAGGTCTGAGCCGCTGTACTAACAATCTGATGTTGGTACAGTGATATTCCCTGCTGTGCTATAGTGTTCTGACGTGGGGGCGGCCCCCAAACTGGAACACTTCGGTCAGCAATCTCAGCCATTGGCTGAGAGTGCTGATCGGGAGGCGGTCGGTAGACCTTGTCCAGTCATGACCCTTTTAACAGAAGCTGGCTTCTGTCAGACCAGCGGCAGTACACAATGGCCGGATGTGTACTAGGCTTAAAGTGGCGTTAACCATTGTGGGGGGTTTTGCTGCATTAGTGTAGTCAATTCTATAGCATTCATGATCTGTGTATCATTAGCTTTTGTGACTCCTGCACAGAATTGTGAGCTCATTTGGTAGTGTTGTGAAATTTAAAGGCTTAGTTTACCTTTCTGAAAAAAATAATAATAATAATAATAATAATGCACCTATTTTGCAAGAAAAATTTTGTGCATCCCTTTTTTTTGTGTCCACACCCTCAAGCAGTGGATTGTGGGTACAATGTCAGGCTCCTGCAGATACTGTTAGATAGCTGTAGGAAGTGTTGCTGAACTACGAGGGCGCTCATCAGTGCACTCGCAGTACATTGAATACTACAAGCCATCTGCTGTGGTAACAAATGCGACTTTCTTCATTCATAGGTTTCTGTGAATGAATAACACAGCTGTGCAGGCAAAGCCCTGCACTGACTTTACGGCCTCATGCACACTGGATGTTTTTGGACATTTTTACAGCAGCTATTTTTGGCTTCAGACATTTTTTCTACAGTCAAAATTCCCATCATGTTATCCTATGTGTCCATGCACACATAGTCTGTTATCAGCAATTTTTGGCTGGGGTGTTCTTTGGCTTTAAAAAAACAAAAAAACAAAATTTGTGGGTTCTGAGGAGTTTTTTTTTTTTTTTTTTCAGTGAGTAAAAATGCTCTAACATGGCTCGCTGTGTGTGTGTGTGTGGTTTTTTTTTTTGGCTCGTGTGTGTATCTACTGGCAGTTTTGTAACGTTATTTTAATGTCCAGTGTGCATGAGGCCTTAAATGTGGCTATGGGAGAGATGAACTCCCGTCTGTCACAGGTCAGGTCGGATTAGGCAGAGAGAAGGTTCTGTCTGAACAGTTACACCCTAAATACAGGTGTAACTTGTTTAAAAGTTGACCATATCCTTTAGTCATGACACTTGGAGGCTTGGCAGCTGTACAAATTTCTGACACTGGAAAATGGACCACAGGTCCAGATATGTTCTTATTTGACTTCACGTTTTACTTTTGATTATTGTTCAGATTAGGTAATCCTCTTCACTGATGCTAGACAATCATCTTACTTTTTTTAATAGAAATCTATACTAACGGGAGTATCACACCAAAATTGTAAGATTCCAAATCTCTTTAATGGCCCAAAAAGCATCCAATGCATTTTGGGAGTCAAAAACCTCTATCAGGGATACAAAAAGGTATTAAAATATGGACAGTACTTCTGTAAATCATACTTGTAATCCTAATGAAAGGGGGATGTTTTTGCCCCCTGAAACATGATTGTTTTTCCTGCCTTCTGAACTACAGACGTGGTCAGGAGGCATAGCCCATATAGGAAATGCACCACATCACTGCTTTCAGACAGCAAGGTACCATGGGATGTGTAGTCCTCAGATATTGAATATAAACTGAGCAGAGAAGGCACAGACCATGCAGGGAATACAGAGAGTGGTGAAAAGAGATGACCAGTAGACAGGCAACACTTCCAACATGAGTGGAGAACCTTTTTTTTTTTTTTTTTATTATTATAGGCTTATTTGATTTTCACAAATATCTATTGTTTTCATTACTACTACAGTGCTGATGATCTAAAATGAAAATGTGTGCTGTGACCATAGAACTCCTTTAAAGCGATTTGGATTCTTCCTATTTTGGTCTGGTGTGACTTTTTTATTTTTGGATTATGCTTTCAGTGACTTTCAGGTTACCAATTGGATGGTAGCCCCGGTGTGCACGCGAGCTGCCTAATCGGAGCCAGTGAGCTCTTTGAATGATTGCTATCCCTTCTCTGCCCTATGCTAATGAGCACGAATTCCTAGTGTGTCTGTTTTCTTATGAAACACAGAGATCCATTGTTCTTTAACTTGTGCTATCTAATTTGATGGTAATGTTTGACTTGGTTGCAGCACCAATCAGGAATCGGATCCCGCATACGTAAGAATGAGTAAAGCTGACCTTAATTCCCCTTACTGTATCTTCTTCAGTAGATGACAGTTTTGCAACACATTAACAATGTTCTGTCACAAATCTGCAAATGAGAGGCAGGGACATCGCAAATGTACTTCTGAATAAACACATCAGCTGTAGTCTCTTCCACAGATATATTGGCATAGCTTTCTTTTTAAAAGGGACAATGTACCCAAAACTGATCATCATGGGTAATTGAAGGGCAGCCTTCCTGGCTTTTTACACATTTAAAAGACCCTGTAATCGTGTCATTCATTTCATCAATCTTCACATAAGATTGTGAACATTTAAAGTAACTTCTGCATTTCATGTATCTGTAAGGGTCGGTTTATACTGAATACTCTGGGTAATTCACATGCGGTTCTGTGCAATTTCAATTAGAATGGGCTAAAATCGCACTGCACCAAAGTGCATGCAATAATTTTAGAACTGCACATCAATGCGATTGCATACTATTGTACCATGTGATCTGGTGTGGGCAAACGCGCTGCCTTTGTGACCTGTGTTTGGGGTGTCAGTAACTTATTCACACCTGCTGCAGATCTTAACTGGACTGCATTTTGAATGCTTTATGAATCGCACAGGAGAACAGTGTTTCTATGCAGGCATGGTGTGAACTGGCCCTAAAAGCCTTCTCATCTAGACTGCAGACTGTCATTGACATTTTATAGTGTTTCTCTTGGCTGCTCCCCTGCCAGCTACATAAAAAATGCTATGTAGTGGAGGAGTACCGTCTCAGGAGAGAAAAGGGCCCGGATAAGCCAGGAGGAAAGGGGGCTGTACTAGGAAAAAGTAAGCATTTAAAATACTATTTGCTTTTCCAGGGTCACTTTACCTATCGCTAACACAATTCCCGTAATGCATAAAAAAAAAAAAATAATCCTTCAACACTTAACCCATAAAATATACCCACAGCCTTACACTTATCTGGGTCATAGGACTGGAAAAATACTAAACCAGAATAACAAACAGGGAAAAGGTATTTTCAGAAGAGTCGGGAATGGCAGCATTCATACTTTCTCAGTACAATTAAACCCCAACATTTGAACCTGAAGCATGCTATAACGTTACTCCACCCAACTCCATAGCATTAGCTTAACTGCTAAAAAATCTACTCCTTGACACCAAAACTTAGTCATTCACTAAGGTTTCAGAAATAAAACAAAATCTCTTCTGCCTTTATATTGCTGCTGTGGGTATGGAGACAGGCTGAAAGATCCCACCCCCAGGGGTCCTTGATGTACATAAAAAATATATTTTGGTCCACCCCATGATGTTTCCTATATTTCTCAGGGACTCTGGTAAGAAATCTTCACTTGTGTTTTATGGCATTTTTAGAGAGGTTCCCATCATCCTGGCGAGATTTTTAATTTGCTTGTTTTAGGCCTTTCACATTCTTTCAGAGCTGGTGACAGACTGTTCAGTGGTGATATACTGCCTCCTGGATGTTTTAATTTGCGGTGGTACCGCCTTCCAATTTAGACAAAAATGTGCTGTGCTGCGATAGTGTGCAGACATGTGCAATGATAACTTGCTGGTGGACTCTCGGGCAGTAAAAATGCAGGTCAAACACCAGTTTTCACCTTTCCTCTGCTGCTGGTGTGAATGAAGCCCTACTAAGAATACAATAGGTGTGAGGACAGTCAGTATTTAAGGAACACTATGGCAGGGACATCTGTTGAAAGCTAGAAATGGCTCTAATTTTGGGCCCATTCCTTCTGACAAACCTTGATTTGAAAAATTTAAAGTAGTTGGAGGAAAATTGGGGGCTGAACAGCAACTGCATCCAGTCAGATGCAGTCATTTTTTAGCCACAGCACCTGCAGCTGTCTTAATGCCCTATCTAAATACAATAGCTGGCAGGGAGATTCCTTCATCCATGATGTTTAGCATAGATGGGGGAATCTGTTAGGCTGAATGAGATCAGTCTATGCTTGTATGGCTAGCTGTTATCCCCACGTAATCTAAGTAATAGAATGAGGCAGCAAGTAACTCAAGCTGCTATAATTCACCTATAATGGATATATCTGTTGGCCTTGCCCTTTAAAGTTACTAAACCCACAACAGTAAAATCAGTCTGTATATGCATTCTTGTTATATTTCCCATGGAACCTAAGGGGTTAATCCTCTACGTTGTGTAAAAGGCAGTTTGATCTGGTGGTCTCTGATCTTCCCCCTTCTTCCACAGTCCCCAATCTATCTCCTGATAGTACAGAGCCTGGGGGGCACTCTGCACTTGTCCAATTTGGTGTGCATTGCTAGAGAGGTTTTTATTTTTTTTGGGGAGCGTGCATATGATCGACACAGGGCCAATCGGCACTGTCCAGGTCAGGGGTCATGCAGCCTTATAGGACAGTCAGAGTGAAAACTCCTCCTCCTACAAGCTTTAACCAGTGCTTGACTGGACACCGATAGTTACAAAACTGTTATACTGCTGATGAGAAAAGTTATTTAGCAGTTTATAATTACTAAAATTGCATTTCCATGTTCTGTTGGAGACTATGATATAGTGAATGCAGGGTCCTGTGTTTAACAACACTAAGTTTCCAGCCTCTGCCAAAAATGTAATGGTTTTGGATGAATGGATTCTTTCAAAATGGCTCATTACTCTAACCACTAGTCCAGAAAGGAGTGTGATTTTTTTTTGTTTAGAGGTGAATCGAATGTAACCTTAGGATTCGTAACACATTTTTGATTTTTTTTTTTGTTTTGTTTTTTAATATATTTTTTCATGATTTGCTATTCATTTATGTGCAATACTACTTGAGCTTGATTGTGAAAACTTGAATCCCTTGTTGTAAAATAAAAATTTTCCCTTTAATGTCTTGGTTGTTGACTATTGAAATCTTCCTTTAAAAGAAGACTTTGTTGAAAAAGCAAAACCCATTTCAGTGGTGGAACTACCAGGGGGTAGCAATGGTCACACTTGTGACCATGCCCTGGCGTTCCACCACTGTAGAAGGGCTCGCCGCTTATTCCACTGTGAGGAGGGGGGGGGGGGCCTGTTGCTGTGAGTCAATGATGGGAGTCGGCAGAGCACTCTCTGCCATACCCACACAGCGGACCGCCCGCCTGCCCATCCACTCCGCGGCTCCCCCCCCATTGCTGCAGACAGATGTCGGGAGGTGGAAACTGAAGGAGAAAGTCAGCTGATGGGCAATAGCGTGAGGAGCTGTGTGTGGAGACCCCATGTTGGGATAGGAATGACTAACACTGAAAGCCAAAGCCTCTGATTCTATTCCCCCCCCCGGGCATGTGGCCTGATATGGTTTGGGGGGGGGGGGTTGCATCCTCAAATAGGGGTCTGGAACTTGGGGGAGGGGGCAAGACCCCCACATAATAAATAAATATATATATATATATATATATATATATATATATATATATAAATTTTTTTTTTTTGCCAGCAGTTCTTTTTACATGATGCATGTAAAAACGCACAATGCTGTGGGGAGACAAATTGTACCCAGATATCGTCTCTGAATTCCAAAAAAAAATGGAGTTGGAATGTAATTGCCATTCTGCATGCACTGTTAAGTGTACACATAAGACAAAAAATGTGCAGGAGTTAGGCAGGGGGTATGGGTGTTTTGTGTTTTTTCTCTTCCCTTTTTTTTTTTTTTTCCTCTTTGGAGCACTTGTCAGGATAGAAGGAAACATGGATGGGGCAAAATGGCTTCAAATTCTTGAGGAAAATCTGCTGCCCTCTGGCAGGAATTTGTCAGTGGAAAGAAGGTTTACCTTCCAAGAAGACAATTCCCCAAAGTACACAGAAAATAATGACCACACAGTGGTTGAAGGAGACAAAGGTGACTGTCCTTGCATGGCTTAGTCAGAGCCCAGACTTCAACCCCATTGAAAATCTGTGGAATGACTTGAAGACTGCAGTCCACAAATGATCACCATCAAATTTAACTGAACAGTTTTGCAAAGTTTGGTAGAGACATATTACAACACCATAAAGGCATGTGTGGGCCAAAAAATACTGACATGGGGTGGGGGTGATCCTTTTTCCAACTCGGTGATTCTGTTTTTGAAAAAATTGTGTTCTATCTTTCATTTGGATGTTATAAGTTACACTGAGTAAATACAGTTATATAAAACAAAAACTGTCTGCCTTCAGTTCAGGCTGCAAAGCAACAAAATGTGATCCCTTTAAAAGGAAAGGGGGTGGGGTGATTATTTTCTATACCCACTGTACTTTCCATTTTGTTGCTAAAAATAAATGAACACTTCTATTTCTGAAAGTATTCTTAATTTACAGCATGTTTTTTACACCTGCCTAAAACTTTTGCACCGTAGTTTACATATGCGCAATTTGGATTTTTGGGGGGTTTTAGGAACTCCATACCCTATCCAAACCTATAGAAAAAAAAAGTTTTGGCTTAAAGTGTTTGTTAACCCAAAAAAAAAAGGTAGATTCTGGTCCCTTAAAGCAGATTACACAGCGCTTGTGCTGTGTAATCTGCCCCCCTCTAAACTAAAAAAAAAAAACAAAACAAAACCTGAACACTGCACTGCTTGTATACCCTCTTTAAATAGACAACGATAACTAGGGCTGCTCTGCCCTGATCCCCATGGTCAAAGTACGTCCCTCTGTTGTATGCTGTCCCCTCTACTCTCCCCCTCATCCTTTCTCCCTGTCATCTGCGTCTGTGCCTGGCCCCGCCCCCCTGCCGCTATTGCTTGTAAAATAAAATCATACAATTTTCATTGCCAGCCTCTCTATTAGAGGCTGGCATGGCACGACATGTCATTAGTTTTACAAAACTAGTGTTGTAAATACCTAATTTGAGATGTCTTTAGGCTGATCACGTGACTCGCGGCCACTTTCCAGCTCCGATACACGGCTTCTGCTGACGTCCGAGGGAGATCACGGCCCTTCCCTCAGAAGCCATCCATCAGAGCTGGAAAGCAGCTGTGAATCATGTCACCGGCCTGAAGACAGCTTAAATTGGGTATTTACAACACTCGTTTTGTAAAACTACTGACAGTGTGCTATGCCAGCCTCTAATATATATATATATATATATATATATATATATATATATATATATATATATATATATATATATACACACACACACACACACACACACACACACACACACACACACACACACACACACACACACTCTCACACAAACAAACCCTTTAATGATTGTATGGCCTTCCTTTTACACAACTTGATATTGGTAGCTATTTGAGCCACAAGTGACATCTAGAGTTTTCTTCTGGTACTACAGCCATTTATGTATAGAATCTTGAGCTTTGAAATATAATTACAAATGGCCAAAGATTCATAACTTGTAAAGTAAAAGTATTCAGTTAAGTCCACAAAAAAATTCAAAGTGGGTATAAAGCCTAAACATTTTTTTTACATTAATGCATTCATTGCATTAAGGTAAAAAATATTTAGGCACCAGTGTAGCGCTACCCCGCAGGAGCCACTTGAATATTGTTGGTTCTTTACTCTGCCTCTTCAATGCCAAGAACAGACTCAACCCCACTGGCACACCTGACAGTAGTGTATATACCACAGTAAACGACACAGGTTATAGTGAAATCAGAAAGTAAATTTTACTGTGTGCTTGCTTAAAAGAGAATTAAACAAGCAGTCACAGTAATCCTAAGCAGGTATAACAAGACAAAAAGTTACAGGAAAAATCAACAAGGTCAAATTCGTCTGCTCTTAGAAGACTCATTTTAAGTGAAATGGCCCCAAGAGCAGAGGTAAACACATGAGAATAGCAAATCAAGAAAATGTACTATTAACTTCAATAGAGCATCTGACAACCTCAAATTGGGCTATATGAGTCCAGGCACCAGGAGGGTGAAGGCATGACCTTATCTTTGTCTGTCAATCCACTCCCTTCTTCACCCTAGCACCACAGTCCCAGCAGGCCTGCTTAACTTCAATACCTGACCCAGTGCACTGAATCAACCCCCAGTGTGGATCCACTTGTAAGTGTCGACTGTCCTGAACACAGATAGGGCCCTTAAGATCTGGAGTTACTTTATGGTGGTACACTTGTTGATCTCCTGTAATGAGGTGAACACAGTACATCAAAAGGGCTTGACAAGCAACCAGTATTGTAATCCTATGGGATAGTGGACAAGTGCTTTCACTGCCAGACAGAGTGTAACAGCATCACAGTTCCATGTAACTAAGGAAGGCAGGGCAACAAGGGTAAATCTGAGTTCTGGCTTATGAAGGATTGGGCGAAAGCCTGCTCACAAATTCCTGTGCCCAAAGGCCGCAGGGGAAGATACTGTGGTACCGGTCCTTGCAAGTGTCTGACACCTCTTCACGGGACATCACACGCTGATCAAGATGCCTAGGGATGCACTCGGAGTCCTCTTTTAGCCCCAGGGTGTCCGCTGCCGACTTCCTGGCTTTGGCAGGCTGCCCTCTGTCCCCCACGTCCAGACTCTCCCGTGCCTCATGGTAACTCTGCCCCTTCTCCCAGAAAGCCTCCGGGGTTAAACTTCTCCCATGCAGCAGTGCTTCTTGGGATGTGTAGTTCTCTGCATGTCGATTTCAATCAAGCAGTCTGTGCTGGGAACTCAATCTCCTGGAGTTCTTTGCATCTCCTCCAGTCCTTCTTTGATTGGTCAACTCGACTCTGCCTATGAAGAATTAGGTGAAAGGGCAGAGTGGGCTGTCTTGCCTGTGAACAAGTCTGTGAGCAGAAAAAAGGGAGGGGGGAAGTTCCTTGTGCAAAGCTGTCAAGCTGTGTCTCTATTCATTAAGATTACTGGCCAGCTTGACAATGTAATAAAGATGCAAAGCTACCGCTACACCAGTATTCCCCCCCCCCTCATCTCCCCTTTTACTTACCTGAGCCCTCATTTGATCCAGCGCTGTGCATGTCTGCAACTCTGCTATCCCCTCACTTCCTGGTCTTTTGGGCTTTGGTAAGGCAATGGGAGCCATTGTAGAATAAAAAAAGACTGCCTGGATCAACTTAGACTCAGTAAATTTAGAAAAAATATAGCGACACAGGGAAAATGATGACCTTTGACACTACAAACTACAGCCACAAAATGTGCATCCCTTTATAGCAGACCTATGCTTGCTCATGCAGGGCAAAGCAATAGACCAGCATACATAGCTCTGCTCTAAGGCCTAATTAAAAAAAAAATAATAAATGAACATATATTTACAGAAAAACAAACATATATTTGATGTATTTATTTTGTGCAAATTAACCTGCAGAGCATTGCAAGTGCAATTGGTGGATCATAGATGCGGTGCCAGGCCGTTTTTTCTTCCTGGCAGCTGGGGACAGTATGTGAAGCTGCAGAGAGGGACACTAAGGCTGGTTTCACAGGGGTGGTCTCCATAATGCGCATCCACCTGCTCAGCAGGGGATCTCTCCGCTGAATGAAAGGTCCGTGTCTGCTCCGCAATGCAGAGTGGACACGGACACAGTCCCGCTGTTCTCTAAAGGGCTGTCTGATGGAAACGAATCGCCTGTCCATTTCTATCCGACTGTCATCTGATCTAGTCTGCTGGACTAGATCAGGCAGACAGGTGTCAGAGGATGGATGGTGCGATCAGGTCTGCCTGAAAAACTGACAGATGGGCCTGATTGGACAGACCGCGTGAAACCAGCTTTAATCACTTCAGCCCCGGAAGGATTTGCCCCCTTAATGACCAGGTCATTTTTTTGCGATACGGCACTGCGTTGCTTTAACTGACACCATCGTGCGACGTTGTACCCAAACAAAATTGATGTCCTCTTTTTCCCACAAACAGAGCTTACTTTTGGTGGTATTTGATCACCTCTGCGTTTTTTATTTTTTGCGCTATAAACAAAAAAAGAACGACAATTTTGAAAAAAAATACATATATATTATTTTACTTTCTGCTATCATACATATCCCCAAAAATATGTAAAAAAACAAATGTATTCATCAGTTTAGGCCAATATGTATTCTGCTACAAATTTTTGGTAAAAAAAAAAATCACAATAAGCAAATGGTTTGGTTTTCGCAAACATTATGGTGTCTACAAACTATGGAAAAGATTTATGCACTTTTATTTTTTTAAATGTTTTTACTGGTAATGTCGGTGATCTGCGATTTGTAGTGGGACTGCGACATTGCGGCGGACAAATCTGACCCTAAGTAACACTTTTTGGGGACCAGTGACATTATTACATTGATCAGTGCTAAAAAAAAAAATGCACTGATCAATGTTTAAATGACACTGGCAGGGAAGGGGTTAACACTGGTGTGTTCTGTGTGGGGGCTGGTCTCACTGGAACACCACAGAGATCGCTGTTCCTGATCACTGGGAACAGCAGATCTCGATGATGCCTCCTGTCGGAACAGGGATCTGCCATATTTACATAGGCAGAGCCCCGTTCTGCCTCTATGTACCATGATCGTGGGTCGCCAGTGGATATAGAGTCCGTGGGTCCACTCCCGCTGCGTGCAGCGGGCACAGCGCTCCCAATGTCACATGCACGGACCACCGTACGGGTACAGTTTGTGCAATAGAGCTGACCTGCCGCCATATATATACAGCGGCTGGTTGGCAAGTGGTTAAAGTATTACTAAATCCACAACAGTAAAATCAGTCTGTATATGCAGTAAAGCATGCTTGTTATACTCACTGTGGATGAATCCTCTGCATTGTGTAAAAAGGCTGTTTGATCCTGTCTTCTCTGATCCTCCCCTTCTTCCACTGACTCCAAAATGAATCTGGATAAGACAGAGTTACTGGAGTCAGGCTGCACATGCTCAGTTTTATGTGCATTGCTAGAGAGTCTTTTTTTCTTGGGAGAGTGCATGTGGTCAGCACAGGGCCAATTAGCACTGTCCAGGCAGAGGGTCAGGGGCCCTGCATCCTGATAGGACAGCCAGTGCAGTGGGAAAACTCCTACAAGCTTTAACCAGGCACTAATAGAAGTCACAAGACTGCTATATACTGCTGATAAGAAAATGTATTTAGCAGTTCATATTTACTAAAATAATTGCATTTCCATGTTCTGTGTACTGTGGGAGACCAGATATAGTGAATGCAGGGTCCAGGGTTTTGTACCACTTCAGGCTTAAAGGGGTTGTAAACCCTCATGTTTTTTCATCTTAATGCATCCTATGCATTAAGGTGAAAAACTTCTGACACTGAACGGCCCCCCAGCCCCCCCAGCCCCCCCATTTTACTCACCTGAGCCCGTTCGTTCCCTCGCAGAGAAGCGCTCTTCCTCTCTGCCTGGGGTTCACGGCTCTTGATTGGATAAATTGATAGCAGCACAGCCGTTGGCTCAGGCTGTTGTAAATCAAATCCAATGATGCGGGCACCGGGGGGGGGGCCGAGTCCACAATTCTTTATCTATGGACGCAAATGCTGCACTCGGGAGCGCACCCGCAAGGCCCCCCCGGCAGTAGCCGCGAGCGCCGCCGGGGGACACCAGAAGACGATGATCGGGGCCACACTGTGCAAAACGAACTGCATAGTGGAGGTAAATATAAAATGCTTGTTATTTAAAAAAAACAAAAACAAGAAAACATAGGTTTACAATCACTTTAATTCCTGAGAATTAGACAAAATCTACCTTTGCGGTGGTGTCCCCTGCACTACAATGGTTAAATGCTTCTTTAGTCTAGGGGTGGAGCAATAAGCTGTATTGGTTACCCCATCCCTCACTTACGGGCGGCTCCAGTGCTATTCTCTTCTGCCTAAAGCTCCAGGCTGTGGATGGTCCCTTGTCCCCATCACATACAGTACAGGGCTAGTAACCCTGCATTTTACTTGAAGAAGATAAGCATTCAAAGTGTCTTAGTGAGTGTCTCAGTGCTGGATAAATGGAACCTACTAGAGGCAGGAATAAGGGAAGTATTACATCTTATCCCTACACCTCTACACTGAACAGACATTTACACCCTGCATTTGGGGGGCTCACTGCAAGAGCAGATTTTGTCTAACTCCTATAGATCATCTTTAGGCAATGCCCTCCGAAGAGTGATCCACACTGGATTGTGCTTCAGAGGGTATTTGAGGGGCAGTGAGGAGGCATTATATTGGCTATATTATATTGGTCTTTTTTAACCCCCTAAACCCTGGTGTGCCGCAACTGCGTGCATTGCACCTGCTTGTGGGGCAGTTGCCGGGACCCCCCATTCAGCTGACTGGATTGCAACAGTTGCCTATGATGCAAAGCATTGTGGCCTGTGTAAACTCCCATCTGCTGCCTTTGCAGCCTAAGAGGGGGCAGTAAGATTGCACGGTTGAGACCCCCAATCACAAGTGAAAATGAGGCCTTAAAGCAAATCTGTTTTTTTGCTTTAGCAACTAATCAAAATAATCAAGTTGTAAAGCACTGCACAAACTGTTGGCGCTATTGAAATCCTGTATTTTTATAATAATACTAATGCAACAAGAAGAAAAGGAAAATAAAAATCTTAAAACCAAATGTCCCTTTGGAGAAGAAACACGTAGCAGGTCATGTGACTAATGCCACACTATCTCACAAGGTCTGTACTGGAGGGAGATGTACTGGCAAAGCTTCTTAGGAGCTCGGCATATACTGTTATTCTCTCCATCAACAAGGCCCTGTGACAAAAGCAACCACAGTGGTCGTGTGACCCACCTCCAGCAAATGGCAGGAGATCAATTTCTTCCCAAAAGATAAGATGTCTGATATTTGTCAGTATCTTTTTTGTTTAATTTCCTTTCAAATCCAGCTAAGGGGAAGGTCTTTTTAAGAATCAGCAGGTGTTGGGTGATTACCATCAGGCAGACCTGGGGCCATGACCACTGCTTCATTCTTCCAGATGGCTGATTTTGTATGGAGGTGTATTGAAGGGAATCTTCCAGCTCCTGCAGGTAAAGAACAGATACATTAATATATTAGATAACATGGGCTGTCTTAGGATCCTAGAATAAAATATAGGTGATATTACATTCTTTAAAAGGCATGATTCCTGTTTTTGGCCAATGGCAGTATATTTGTTTAAATGTTTTGGTAGTCGTATGGGGGGGGGGGGTGGCCAGGATTTCTCAATTCTGTCCCAGAGGCATTGCTAAAGAGGAACAATAAGACCATTTTTGAGCATGCAATTTTTTTACCACGATTTTGCTGCAATTTGTGTTTTGACTTTTTTATGCTTTGCTTTTTTTTTTTGGCCAATTTGTTGATGGGCACATAAAGTTCCCACTGGCATTAAAAGCAGGCGTTTGGGAGGTGTTGAAAACACCCCTCAAACGCCTATGCACAAGATACAATAGACCAGAGGTAGGAAACCTTTTGAGCACAGTGTGCCGAAAAATGTTTTCAAAAAATTGAGCGTGTCGATTTTATAACAAAAAATTGTTCACTTCACACTCTCAATCACGAAAATGATTTTTTATAAAGTAAATGCTGTAAACTGCTTGAGTAGTGAGAAATTAACATCCTGCACTCTCATGCTTTAGATCAGCCCCAATTCCGGTACCTCCAGTCCTCAGATCAGCCCCAATTCATGCACCTTCATTCACACCTCCGATCACTGTCCCCCCTGCAAATATGTACCCCACTGTATCCCACTGTCCATCTGTCCCCTCAATGTCCTACCCTGCACATCTGCCCCACCACTGTATCTCCTTGCATATCTGCTCCACCGCTGTACCCCCATGCTCTTCTGTCTCACCACTGAACCACCTTCTCACCTGTCCTAACACTGAACCCATCTGCTCATCTGTCACACCTCTGTACCCCCTGCTCTTCTGTCCCACCAGTGTAACCCCCTTCTCATCTGGCACAACGCTGAACCCCCCTGCTCATCTGCCCCATCACTTTAACCCATTTGATCTTCTGTCCCACCGCTGAACTCCCTTCTCATCTGCCCCACCATCGTACCCTCCTGCTCATCTGCCCCACCATCGTACCCTCCTGCTCATCTGCCCCACCATCGTACCCTCCTGCTCATCTGCCCCACCATTGTATCCTCCTGCTCATCTGCCCCACCATTGTACCCTCCTGCTCATCTGCCCCACCATCGTATCCTCCTGCTCATCTGCCCCACCATCGTACCCTCCTGCTCATCTGCCCCACCAATGTATCCTCCTGCTCATCTGCCCCACCATTGTATCCTCCTGCTCATCTGCCCCACCATCGTACCCTCCTGCTCATCTGCCCCACCATCGTATCCTCCTGCTCATCTGCCCCACCATCGTACCCTCCTGCTCATCTGCCCCACCATCGTACCCTCCTGCTCATCTGCCCCACCATCGTATCCTCCTGCTCATCTGCCCCACCATCGTATCCTCCTGCTCATCTGCCCCACCATCGTATCCTCCTGCTCATCTGCCCCACCATTGTACCCTCCTGCTCATCTGCCCCACCATCGTACCCTCCTGCTCATCTGCCCCACCATCGTACCCTCCTGCTCATCTGCCCCACCATCGTATCCTCCTGCTCATCTGCCCCACCATCGTATCCTCCTGCTCATCTGCCCCACCATCGTACCCTCCTGCTCATCTGCCCCACCATCGTACCCTCCTGCTCATCTGCCCCACCATCGTACCCTCCTGCTCATCTGCCCCACCATCGTATCCTCCTGCTCATCTGCCCCACCATCGTATCCTCCTGCTCATCTGCCCCACCATTGTACCCTCCTGCTCATCTGTTCCACCGCTGTACCCTCTTCTCATCTATGATATGCAGAGTGGTGCAAGGAAGCAGAGATGAGACACATCTACCTGTCCTGGCACACTCATCCCCGCTGATCCACCTTTTGCATCCAGCCCACGTGCTTCTATGTGATGTCACATACAAGCATCTGGAATAGATGCGCAATGATGAGCTCAGGTCAGGGGCATTTTCTAAAAGCAGTGGGCCTGTATGCAAGATCGAGCCCCCGCAGCTGAGAAAAAGTGTGGTGCTGAGCACCACAGCAAAATTGGGTGTGATTTTCATTTAATACTGGCTGTGACTTAAAGGGACACGAGTGCAGGGGTTCAGTAGTAAGTGACTCAGAGGTCAGGTGTAAGTGATGTAGAGGTTGTTTATAAGAAAAAGGGGAGAAAGAGTAGCGCTCTCCAGTAGCGTAATAAAAAAAAAAAAAAAGTTTTTTTTTTTATTACGTAAAGTAAAAAGCTTTAATATGCTTTAAAAAACACACTCATATTGTAGCAGTGTTAAACAGGCATGTGGATCAGAAGTTTTTTCCTCTCAACTCTGCTGGATGCTCCCCCTGTGTCTCTGGCTGGGCAGCAGTGATGATGAAGGCAATCCCTGGCCGCTGCAGTGGCATCCGCAGCCCCGAGGCAGATGGATCACACACAGGCACGTAAGGAGGAGTTCGTCAGAAACTGGAGGAAGTGGTGGGCATGGCTTGAGCGCTCGTGTTCGGAGCATGCGTGCGCCTTCATCAGGCAGCTTATAAAAGACGCACACGATATAAAAGAAAATCACTGAAAGTTATACTTAGTACTTAATAGTAGTTCTAAATCGAGGAAAACAGGCACCAAACCAGGAAGAAAATGCAAACTTGTCTTCCAATATGGTTATTTCACCCAATATGGCAATTTTCCACTTATGTACCATGTAAGATGGCAGCCCTCCATTGACATCCTATTTAAAGGGGACACATCTCCATTGACATCCTCATGTAAGGGGGCACCCCTCCACTGACATCCCATGTAAGGAGCCACCCCTCCACTGACATCCCATGTAAGGAGCCACCCCTCCACTGACATCCCATGTAAGGAGCCACCCCTCCACTGCTAAAATGGGAATGAAAAGCCATATATATACTAAAAATATTAGAACATGTGACCATGCAATGGTGAGAAAATACAAAACAGCTGAGAAGCAGCCGTATGAGATCTCTGCACCTGCTGCTGGTTAGTAAATCTAAAATGGAAATCCCCATAGCAAATAGACATAGAAACAACAATTTGGAGATGTAATAAAATAAAGTGAAAAAATGAATGAGATAAAAATAAAAATAAGTGTTAAAATAATGCGATATCCATAAATGTATGAAATATACATATAATGAATGAGCACGTGAAAAACTGTGTGTGATGATATGTGTTATAATATGAACAAATAAAACAATTTATAACCCGGTTATCCATGGTCAAAATTTTTTTTTCAAAATGTGAATGTGCTTAGTGGCAAATGAGCAGTGATATGTATGTTATCTGAATAAAGACTAATCATGTGTGAAAAAGATGTATAAACACAGGGCAATCAATGCTAACAAAATATATATATGTATAATAAGATGACGACTAAGGGTAAATGCATGTGAGTGAATATGCAAGACATACACACAAAATGAATATGCAATAAATCAACAACAGGTGCTGTGATCATGATTGTTAGATTTACAAAGTCCATGTAAGGGGGCACCTCTCCGCTGTCATCTCATGTAAGGGGACACCTCTCCGCTGTCATCCGATGTAAGGGGGCACCTCTCCGCTGTCATCCCATGTAAGGGGGCACCTCTCCGCTGACATCCCATGTAAGGGGGCACCTCTCCGCTGTCATCCCATGTAAGGGGGCACCTCTCCGCTGTCATCCCATGTAAGGGGGCACCTCTCCACTGACATCCCCGTAAGGGGGCACCGCTCCTCTGGCATCCCACGTAAGGGGGCACCGCTCCACTGACATCCCACGTAAGGGGGCACCGCTCCACTGACATCCCACGTAAGGGGGCACCGCTCCACTGACATTCCACGTAAGGGGGCACCGCTCCACTGACATCCCACGTAAGGGGGCACCGCTCCACTGACATACCATGTAAGGGGGCACCGCTCCACTGACATGCCACGTAAGGGGGCACCACTCCACTGACATCCCACGTAAGAGGGCACCTCTCCACTGACATCCCATGTAAGGGGGGCACCTCTCCAATAACAAAGAATGCAAGGGGTTAATGCTCTACTAACCACTAATGTAAGAGGCACTACAAATTCCACTGTTGATATTTGCTTTCACTCCAATATTTATAATAATTATTTTCATGATCATTACTAGAAATAAATTTGGTGTATAAAGAGTGGAGTAGGCAAGGGCTTTAAAAAAATGGTCTGCTCTGAGTGCCAAATACTCAAGGTATGCCACATTTATTCTTTCATTTAAAACTTTCCACAGCGTACTGATCATGCTAATGTACCATGAAATGTAGATATTATTTTTTAGCAGGTGTTCCCTGAGACCTGAGGGTCTTCTTGGGTAAAATTAACGAGAGGTCGTCTTAGAGGGTTGAATAAAGTATGTTTGATTCTTTATATATTGCACAGTAGAAAGTAAATGAACACGTTATTATGCCTTTAATTTGTGCTGCTAGAACTGTCCCAAATAGCAGGGGAAATGGTACATTTTTAACTTCCACAATCAAACTTGCTCAAATGACCTGATTTAAATCTAATTGACTGTGTTGTTAAACAGTAATTGGAACATTTCCCGAAAATCTTCTAAAATTGCTTATTGTAACAAATGAAATAGTTCTAAACACTAAGTTACCTTTTAATTAACACTGACTGTGTGCTTGTAGAGAGAAATGCATTTAAAGTAGATCGAGCATCAGATGTAGTTTTAATTATATGATTCATGCTTGTGTGCTAAGTAATGTGGAAGTATAAGCCCCCTTTCACACATGCAGACCGCTCATTTCATCAGCTTAGTCACGTTTTTTCAAATGAAAAGGGGACAAAGTTTACATCAGTTTTTCATCAGTTATTACATGCTTTTTTTTTTTTTTTTCTTTTTTTTTTTTTTACATCCACTACCAATGCAAAAACCGACCGTCTGTCCGTTTACATCTGTTTTTCGTCTGTTCCGTTTTTTTAACGGGACAAAAATAGGGCTTTTATCCGTTTCAAAAAACGGATGTTGTTGGATGTGGATGTAAATGGATGATCATCCGTTTTCATCCGTTTTTCCATAGAGATGTATTAATGTCCATTCTTCATCTGTCAAAGCGTGTGTGAAAGGGTCCTAAGAGCCTCTGTACACATTAGAACTCTTATTTTGTCTATTTCCTTTAGATCTAACAACAACTATGCAGTACTGGGACCTGCCTAATTGTG
This sequence comes from Lithobates clamitans, assembly GCA_037952925.1. Classification (NCBI taxonomy): domain Eukaryota; kingdom Metazoa; phylum Chordata; class Amphibia; order Anura; family Ranidae; genus Lithobates; species Lithobates clamitans. The sequence continues at coordinate 485,986 of JBBGZY010000051.1, forward strand.
TTCAAATTGATTGGATAGAATAGATGGGTTCTCAGCATTCCTACCTTCTGTGCATGTAGAGTTGACTGTACAAAGATTATATAGGTCAGATTGTAGTGTGTATGGTGACCCTAACACTTTGGTTAATTCTTTCCTCTTAAGCTGACCACACACTATACAATCTGATTGTACAATCGCCTTTAGATCTACCATCAACTATGCACTGAAGATCTGGCTGACTTGATACTATTTGAATGGAATGCTTAGGGCAGCTATACACAGTTTGAATCTTGGCTGATTCAGCAGGAACCGGCTGGGATTCGAACCGGTAATGGGCAGGTTGAATGTACCAAGTTGATCGATCAACTTGGGTACAACCAGCCCGCTGGGCTCTCTTGCACTTATCGGTAGCGGCTGCTATAGCCGCTAGGAGAGCACAAATACCTAGTGCATTACCCGAGATTTATTATGTGGAACAAGAACATAAGCAAATGGGTACTCACAAAAATAGAAAAAAAGAAGGCATTAAATGCATGAAGCACAATCCAGTGCAGGAATCGCATGATGGAACGAGTGCGACAGTGGTGCTGGTAAGCTGATGCATTTCGAGGGCACGCCCTGTGGTTTGGCTCCGCGTCAGTTTACCAGCAGCACTCACTGTATCGCTCGTTCCATCACACGATTCCTGCACTGTATTGTGCTTCATGCTTTTAATGCCTTCTTTTCTACTTCTTTTCTAAATACCCATTTGCTTATGTTCTTGTTCCCCATAATACATTTTGGGTAATGCACTAGGTGTTTGTTCTCTCCTGTGTCTTTTTTTGCATACTGATGCTGCATGTTAAAATTTGCATTTTACTATGCTTGCTGTGCCATTCATTTTAAAAGGAATCTTAATACACTTGTACTGTAGCTGCCAAATCTCCTGCAGTGTAGCACCTTTAGCATAGTGTGCTATATTGATAACAATTGTGCAGGTGCATAGCTTTGGCCGTTAACAATATATACAAATAGGGTAATAAAGTCAAAGTCTTGTTTGTCTTCTTTAGAAAGCAGGCCCAGTGTCATTAGAAAAGCCTTGGAGACTCTCTCTCTTATATATATATATATATATATATATATATATATATATATATATATATATATATATATATATATATGTATATATATATGTATATGCGTGTGTGTGTGTGTGTGTGTGTATGTATGTATGTGTGTGTGTATATATATAAATAAAACTGACTGACTGGTGATTTATTGAATTTGTATTCTGGCTTTCTTCTCTCACTTGTAATACGGAATTCTATGCATTTAAGGTGTAGTGTAAAATGGTGACCACTGGGTAGCAGTATTGGACACTAAAATCATCTAGGTGTACTAAGATACAGGAGTTGAATTATAGGTTACTAACATGCTGGTACTATACCCCGTCAATACTGAACAAATTCTTCCCAGATGCATTAGATGGTTGCTGGAGAGGCTGTTAAGAACGAGGCACTATATTTCATATTTTTTGGTGTCCAGTAATTAGACAGTTTTTTGGCAAGAAGTACAGGGAATTAGTCAATTATTCACTGAATATCTGATTCCCGAGGACCCGGCTTTTTTCTTATTACATTGCTCACAAATTTAAACTAAGAGATACAAGAACTCAGCCGTAAGCCACTTAGTGAATGCAGCAAAAAGCTGCATTCCGTGTGTTGGAAGGAGCCACGAGCACCCCAGATCTCTATGTGGCTTAATAAAATCAGAAGAATTGGGATAATGGAAAACTTGTTACCAATGACTCCGGATAGAATGGAACGTACTACCCAAATATGGGCTTCTTAGGAGTTAGGAGAGGAGCAAGGAGAGTAGGGTATGCAGGAGGGGCAAATGGAGGGATATAGTAAGATGGTCCGGAACCTTGCTGGACGGGGAGGCTACCAGGGGAGGGTTTTTCTTTTTTTTTTTTTTTGTCTTTTGTTTTTTTTTGGTGTGTTTTGTTTGATTGTGGCCTTTTTAGGGTTTCTGGCCATAGAGTAAGAGGAGGTAAAGGGGAATTGTCTTTGTCTTGTATGTATAAAAAGATTAAAATAACAGGAACGCAGATTTTGATTTGGAAATAGAGATAGATAAATAAAGGGTAAAGCTTGACCTTCCTAGGAGATATGAGTAGAAAGGGGAAATAGGATTATAAAATGTGTTTTGGTTTGAAATATGTATGAAATATGAACATTTGGGGATGTGGTATGTTCCCACAGATTTACCTCTGTATTCCTGTAAAGAAATAAAGAATTTGAAAATGGACACTTGTTGGGCCCCCCAACAATGACTGGGCCCAGGGCAGCTGCCTCTTTTTCCCTGCATTAAAGATGGCCCTGCCGTTAACCACTTGCCTACCTGGCACTTTCACCCTCTTCCTGCACAGACCAGTTTTCAGCTTTCAGTGCTGTCGTGCTTTGTATGACAATTGCACGGTCATGCAACAGTGTACCCAAACAAAATTAGTAGTGTCTTTTTGAGACAGCTAAAACTTTCTTTTGGTGGTATTTAATTGCCACTGGGTTTTTTTTTTTTGCTAAACGAAAAAAGATTTACATTTTTGAGAAAAGCTTGCCTTAGTTTCTGTTATAAAATTTTGTAAATAAGTAATTTTTCTCCTTCAGTGATGTGCGCTGATGAGGCTGCACTGACGGGCATGGATGAGGCGGCAACGATAGGCGGCATTGCTTCACAAACTCCATATGGTCTGCACATTTCCACCATTGCCCTCCCCTCAGGAATTTAGCATTTTTTTTCTGTATGTGACAGCCTTTATTACTAAAAGTATACTCAGTGGACCTTTATTTCCTTAAATACCTGTAATCTTTATAAGCTTTAGGCAGTCCCACTTGTCCCACACTGCTGCATGTTGGTTGATGTTGATTTTTTCTGTTTGTGGAGCCTTGCTCCTCATTACAAAAAAAAAAGGCAGCAAACCCCTTGTTGGTAGAACCAATGCGTAAAATGTTGTATTTTAGGATCTGAATGCCGCTCTGCCAGGTGGTACGTTCAGGGAAAGTCATTCCAGCCTGTATTAGTTCTATTGTGAGGGGAAGGTGTCACCTGTAGCAAGCCATCAGATTCTTCCTCTCTCAGGGCCCAAAGAGGAGTGAAAAGAAGATCAGATTAGTTGCTGTAGGCACCATAAACAAAACTTCTCCATCAGTTTATGTACAAATGAGAGGAGACCATTGAAAATGTGAGTGCTCTGTGGGCAGGTGTGATTATAACCTGCATGTTAAAAACTTTTCAGATCTGTCTATATCAGGGTTCTCCAAACTTTCGAAACAAAGAGCTAGTTTACTGCCCTTCAAACTTTAGGGGGCCAGACTGTGGCCAGTGGGAGTAGAAAATGCCATAGGCTTGGTGGTCAGTGGGAGTAAAAAAATTACATCATTGGTGTCAAGGGGAAGAATGGTGCCCCATTGGTGTCAGGGGGAGGAATGGTGCCCCATTGGTGTCAGGGGGAGGAATGGTGCCCCATTGGTGTCAGGGGGAGGAATGGTGCCCCACTGGTGTCAGGGGGAGGAATGGTGCCCCATCATTGGTGTCAATAGCAAGAATAGTGTCTCATTATTGGTGTCAGTGGGAGGAATAGTGTCCCATTATTTGTGTTGGTAGGAAGAATAGTGTCCCATTATTGGTGTCAGTGGGAGAAATAGTGTCCCATTATTGGTGTTGGTAGGAAGAATAGTGTCCCATTATTGGTGTCAGTAGGAGGAATAGTGCCCCATCATTGGGGTCAGTGGGAGAAGTTGTTCTCCATCTTTGTTGTCAGTGGGAAAAATGGTGCCCCAAGGGCCAGATGAAGGCAAGCAAAGGGCCACATCCGCGGGCCGCAGTTTGGAGACCCCTGGTCTATATAATAATATAAAACAGACTGGTGATTTAATGAATTTATATTCTGTCTTTCTTCTCTCGTAATAATGAATATTATGCATTTAAGTTTTAGTAGAATTGTCAGTTGTAATGGTGACCACTGGGTAGCAGTATTGGACAATAAAAGGTTCTGTACAATCTAGAAATGGTATTTTTAGAATGATTGTAAAAAAAAGGTTAGTTCTACATTAAAGGGTTAGTTCACCATTACCAAATACCTGCCTAATAAGATAAGGGGCATCTGTAGATAAAAAAACTCTGCAGCTCTGACTAAAGTTAAATATTGCCCTTACTTTAGGTGTTGTTGGCCATTTATGTACCTCAAGAAGCCTGACTAGAATAGTCCCAGGATGGTGCGAGGCCTAGTCCTCTCTCCTCCACCATCACAGAAGTGAGCTCTCAAATGCTAAGATCAGAGCTAGTACATCAGCGGAGAGGAAAAGCTTGTGTAGCGCACCCCCTAAGGAGCCGCAAGTAGTTTGGGATCCCCCACCCTGCACAGCCAGGCACACCAAATTTTCACAGTCACTTCAGAGTCAGAAAACAGGGCAGTACTTTTGTTATTTTATTAAAGGATTAGAACTTGGATGGGGATTGGGAATTAGTTGATACCGACTTGACTTCAGAACAACTTTAGGGGACAACTTTTCTTATATACAGTGTCTTATATACACTCCTCTGCGTCCTCCAGCACTCGCTTTCTTGCAGTAGTCCACTGGCACACTGATAGTGGATCTGACACAGCAGATCGGACACACCGATTTGGAGAAAAAGCCGGTTATAGGCAGGAACTCGAAGCCCCTTAGTTGTGTAGCAAAAAAGTGAGTGTCCAGCATACATCCCTCTTGTGGCTACTGATCCAAGCACCACCTCTTTAGGCAATACCAGCCCGCCTGGCTGCAGCTGCCCCTTTCAATAGCCCTCCTGGCTAACTTCTCCACAATCCCCCCAGACTTACACTCTCTCTGTCCACAGCCCTCCCAGACTGAACACGCCATCTTCATGATTAACCACTTGCCGACCGGCTCACATCTCATCGTTATACATCGGCAGAATGTCTCTCCTGCACAAACTGACGTACCTGTACATCAGTCCGTAAAAGCAGGATAGCGGGCAATGCGGGAGCGTGCCCACGGACTCTATGTCCGCCGGTGGTCCGCAATCGTGGCGAGGAGAGGCAGAACGGGGAACTGCTTATGTGAACAAGGCATTTCCCTGTTCTGCCTAGTGACATAACAGGGATCTACTGCTCACAGTGATCGGGAACAGTGATCTGTCATGTTTCAGTAAGCCCATCCTCCCCCCTACAGTTAGAACACATTGAGGAACACACTTAAACCCTTGATCGCCCCCTAGTGTTAACCCCTTCCTAGCCAGTGTAATTTTTTCATTGATCAGTGCATTTTTATAGCACTGATCAATGTAATAATGTCACTGGTCACCAAAAAGTGTAATTGGAGTTAGATTTGTCCGCTGCAATGTCGCAGTCCCGCTAAAAATCGCAGATCATCAACCTTACTAGTAAAAACAATACAAAATAAATAAAAGTCCCTAAATCGATCCCGTAGTATGTAGACGCGATAACTTTTGTGCAAACCAATCAATATAATTTTTTTTTACCAAAAATATGTAGAAGTATATATATATATATATATATATATATATATATATATATATATATATATATATATATATATATATATATAATCGGCCTAAACTGATGAATAAATTAGTTTTTTTTATATATGTATTTTTTTTGGGATATGTATTATAGCAGAAAGTAAAAAAAATGTTTTGTTTTTTTTTCAAAATTGTCGCTCATTTTATTCTTTTATAGCACAAAAAATAAAAAACGCAGAGGTGATTAAATACCACCAAAAAAAAGCTCTATTTGTGGGGAAAAAAGGACTTCAATTTTGTTTGGGTACAACGATGCACAAAAATGCAATTTTCAGTTAAAGTGACGTAGTGCCATATCGCAAAAAAATGCTCTGGTCATTAGGGGGGTAAAACCTTTCCGGAACTGAAGTGGTTAAGCTCTAGGGCGGAGCAAAATGCAATGGGGTCGTGGCTGGGTGGGAGACGGACTGAGGTTGTCTCTTTCAACTTTATACCACATACATGGATGTGCGGCACTGGGGTTTCCTCTCTCTTCTCTTCAGCAGACTGAACACTTACCAGCCCACCCGGCTGACTTCTCAGGAGATCTCCCAGACATGCTGACCTGCTCCCACTGTCCCCTGCTTGCTCTTGTGCCTCCAGGAAGGGGTTCCTCCATGTGTTGTGGGCAGTGGTGGCTGGTGCTGAAAAATACTGAAAAAAACCCATAAACCATTATATATGTGGTTGATAATTATATACTATATTCCAAATAATATACCAAAGGCACCCTGAAGAAAACAATTGTTCAAAATTAGTTAGGTCTCTTCTTTATGAACTATATTATGTCAAAGAAAGATGTAGCTGTCATTTGTTAACCAGGGCCGTCTTTAATATTGATTGGACCCTGGCAAACATTTTCTTGGGCACCCCCCCCCCCTCGCTCTGAGACATACAATACCTGTGCTATGCATGCGGAGTGCAGGGTTTAGGGGTGCGCTGCGTGCAGGGTTGAGGGGTGCGCTACACATCCAAGTTCCCCCCCTCAGGTACAAAGCTATCCTCCCCTCGGATTCCAGTTTAAAGCTCCCCCCCCCTTTTTAGATTGTAAGCTCTAATGAGCAGGGCCCTCTGATTCCTCTTGTACAAAATTGTAATGTCTGCCTTTATTTTGTTAAGAGCTGCCCAAACTGTTGGCACTATATAAATCCTGTATAACAATAATCCCCCTCCCCCAGTACAGAGCTTTCCTCTGTACTGGGGGGAGGGGGATTATTTTTATACAGGATTTATAAAATGCCAACAGTTTATTATTATTATTTTTATTATTATTATCTCCCACCAACTAGAAAACAGAGTGGTGCTGCAGAAGAGCAGCTACAACTCACAGCATGTTCGTGCAGCTGCCAGTCTTTGGAGGAGCTTCTGCCTGTGTATGTGTGATGTATGGAGCAGAGAGTAGTCTGAAAGGCTGCACAGAGAGAAGCACTGCCACTTGTAAATACAGAAGCAGCACCCCTCTCCCGGAGGACAGTAGTGAACAGCTAGTGTGACTAACGCAAGAGGTGGTGAAACTCTGGCCCCCGGCGGGTAGCAGCGCAGGCTCAAGGGTCCCCAACAATGACTGGCCCCAGGGCAGCTGCCTCTTTTGCTCTGCGTTGAAGATGGCTCTGACTTTAACCACTTGCCTAACTGCCACTTTCACCCTCTTCCTGCACAGGCCAGTTTTCACTTTAAATAACAACTACGCGGTCATGCAACCAAACAAAATTTGTAGTGTCTTTTAAGACACCCAGAGTCTTTTATTTTGGTGGTATTTAATTGCCACTGGGTTTTTTTTTTTTCGCTAAAAGAAAAAAGATTGACATTTTTGAAAAAAGTTTGCCTTAGTTTCTGTTATAAAATGTTGTAAATAAGTAATTTTTCTCCTTCAGTGATGTGCGCTGATGAGGCTGCACTGATGAGGCGGCAACGATAGGCTGCACTGACTGGCAGAACTAATGGGCACTATTGGGGCTGCACTGATGATCAGGACACTGTGATTGGCTCTTTACCCCGATCTGGGATCGTAGTGACTGAAGGACACAGCGATCACAGATCGATGTGCGCCGCGGGGAGCACAGTCACAGGAGGACGTAGTCCCGAAAATGTGCGACTGCGTTGTAGCTGTCATTTGGCTATAGCGCGGTCGTGAAGAAGTGAAAGTATAACTAAAAGCAAAACCCCTTTTCTAGTTTTGGATACAGTGGAGAGAGATTAGACCACCTGTCAGTTTTTTTTTTTTTTGCTGTGTCCCTGTTAAGGAGATTCATCCTCTCTATTTGTCCTGTTTACCATTATCATTGAAAGTGAAAGTAAAGAAAGTGCCAAATTTTGGGTTGTCCACAGATAAGTAATAGAGGGGAAATCTTCCAATGAGGACGCTGGGGATCCCCAAGGAATTCCTTTAATTTGCAGAGATTTGACACAGATGGTGAAAAAAATCTGACAAGGGTTATAATCCTCCCCTACTCTATCCAAAATAGAAAAAAAAGTTTTGTCTATGGTTCTACTTTAATAAATTGAGCAAAACAGTGGTATAATGTATAAGCCAAGGACTACACAAATTTTACTTTGATCAGCCATGATTACTTTTTAACGTTCAAATAAAGATGGTCTATGATTTTAGAATTTTGTTAGCATTTTTTCAAATGATCAGGCGCCTATAAAGTCCCAGCCAGATGCTTGTTTTTTGGAGTTTGCTTTATTTGAGATGATTGCACACTGTGACATTTAACAAATGCCTCGTATTTGGTATAGATTCACTAAAGCTCGAATGACAGACCAACCAAGGACCTTGTTAAAACTACTTGTAGGCCGGTAGAGATTAGAGTGGGTCTCTTTAAGGGTTGCTCCTCCTAAGAGGAGGAATCTGGGAACCCATTTTTTAGAGGGGGGGGGGGGGGGCAGGAGAAGAGAGGAGAGAGGTGTGGCAGGAGAGGAGGATTAGGCTTGCTCTGTTCCAGGTCTCCCCCATTGGCTTTCCATAATTCGCCTGTCTCCCAGGCAGAGGTAAAGTCTAACTGAGCACAAAGAGGAGAAAAGCTGAGAGGAATGGGTCCCTTTCCTGGTTCTACCCCTATGGGTGGTGGGAAATAAATGGAGGACTTAGGTAGATAAAGAATGTAGGCTAATCAAGTTTGCCCAACCCTTGAGACACGAGCATCTCTCAGCCCAGAGTGATTGAATTTGACCTCTGCCGTTGTCTAGAGAATTTGCAAGATGGGTGGGAACTTGAACTGTCATGCTGCCTTTTATTCCAGTTTAGTTAAGGAAGTTGTTCCTAAGACTTGACATCCATGGGAATGTCTGGGCTGGACATTTCCCCAGCCAAAGCCTGGGGAAATGTGAGAACAAATATTATCTGTGGTAACCTGTCTGTTGAGCGTGGAAAGAATGAGGCCAGCGTGTGTGGGTACCCCTAGAAGTAAGGGGGTTGAACAGGAGCAACCAGGAGGGTGAAAGTGTCCTGTCCCCAGCTGCCATCTTCACACAGGGAACTGTAGAATGGGCAAAGAGTCACGTAAGCCCTGGGGTCAGTGTTGCATGTGGGGCAGCCCTACAAAAATTTCCACTCCTGCTGACCACGATCCGGCCCTCCTAAAGGCTAAAGGACGATAAACCGGCCATTTGTTTAGAATGTAATTGTATGCACTCCCTGTGTGGTCAATATCTTAAGGAAGGAGGTAGAATGATGCCAAGTCAAACACAGAGGTCCCTGTCTCAAGTTTAAACCTAAAACTAATATACACCGATCAGCAATAACTACCTGAGCACTGACAAGTTAAGTAAATAACACTGATTTTCTTTATCGTACATTACGGGATACAGAGCACCATAGTAATTACTATGTGGTTATAGGCCACCTTCAGGTGATGGACACTGCCACACCCTAAACAGGAAGTTGCCTCCCTATATAACCCCTCCCACACAGGGAGCACCTCAGTTTTTTCGCCAGTGTCTAAGGTGTTAGTCATGGTTAAAGATGTATTATGAAGAGCTCCACTGGAGCAATCTTTGCTGGACGAGCAAGCTAACAAACCGGATCTATTCAAAGTGCCATTTAAAGGCCAAAGTGGATAGTACCCGGGCCTCTTCACCGAAGAAACAAGGTTTTGCCTGTAATGCCTCTCTTGGAGGGCTGGACCCTGGGACCCAGTTCTTTGGTTATTTATCAAAATACCAAAGCCTTCCTGGCAGGGTGCTTTAAAGGTCCAGGGGAGTGGAACCCCTTTTTAAGAAACCCGGTCCCTGAAGGTCTTTGACTTAGCCCGCCGTGATGGGTGAAAATTGGGTCTGTCTGATTATTCAGCAGAATTCTGTGGCAGGGATCAGGTAAGTGAAGGTCCTAAGGAACTTGGTTCACTTAAGGATACTTCTTTGAGCAAAAAAAAATGTTCTTGTCTTGCCTAAGAATCGCCATTAGATGGTTTAGTGAGCTTACCTAAAGGTCATCTTCACAGTAGCCATACCTCTCGTACAGTACGCCTTGTGTCTGCAAAATAGAAACTTTGCATACCTCTCAGGGTATCTCTTCCAGGAAGGTCACAGCCACTATGGATGAAGGGCAGGGGGGTTGCTGGGGTCTTCCCATGGCAGCAGCGGCTGTTTCTGCTTCCCCCTGCATAGACCAACGCTCAGGCAGCGGGCGGTCTGGCTTCCTCCCTCTGAGGTTTTTTCCTCCCGGGCTTGAATGGCTTCCTTCCCACCGCCTCTCTCCTCCCTACCGCCACCGCCGAGATCCCGAGCAGCAATCACATTTTAAAGGCCGGTATGTGAATAAGCATCCACGCGTTTCTTCACACGGCAGCACAGGGCGGCTCAGTACTTAAGAAACTTCAGTCAGGAAAACATCTGACTGACGGAGGAGACACAGCAGCGGCTTGGGTGGCATATAGGTGGTGTATACAGGCATTCTGAAGGACACTTTTTGCCCAAGCATCAGGCTGACCGTTATTAGCAGCATTTATTGCTGGAATAAGGCTTAGCAGTGGGTGCGATTGGCTCTTTTTACCTCTGATTGTTGCTTTGCACTATGCCTTCTAAAAAGGTGGTTTCACCCCCTCAAAAAAGGCTCCAAAGGCATCCCCATCAGGCTCTGAGGACCCTGGTCATGCTTCCATAGTACCTTCCTCACCAGACAAAGCAGGGAGTAGCAGTGCCAGCCCCTGTTTATGTTACTGAAGACGTTTGTCCTCAGCTTTGATTAAAAGGGTTACTATAGAGGTTAGCTGCTTAATCGCATCCTCTTCCCGGAGTGGAAAGGATTACGATAGATCTCCCTTCCCCACACACAACATGTGATCACATAACATGATCATAAAAATGATTCCAAATGCAAATGGCACACTTGAAATGAACTCTGGACCTTTTATCTGCTCCTTGTAAATGGGAAAATGAGGGAATAATACACACCTGGCCATGGAACAGCTGAGCAGCCAATTGTCCCATTACTTTTGGTCCCTTTAAAAAGTGGGAGGCACATATACAAACTGTTGTAATTCCTACACCGTTCACCTGATTTGGATGAAAATTACTTGCAAAATCCTTTTCTTGAAGTACATCACAGGACACAGAGGTCCCTCCCCTCTTTTGTATGTATATTGCTTTGTTACAAAAACTGAGGTGATCCCTGTGTGGGAGGGGTTATATAGGGAGGCAACTTCCGGTTTAGGGTGTGCCAGTGTCCTTCACCTGAAGGTGGTCTATAACCACATAATAATTACTATGGTGCTCTGTGTCCCGTGATGTACTTCAAGAAAAGGATTTTACAGGTAAGTTGTTATAAAATCCTATTAAATTGATACAATGGCATCTGAAAGTCAGTGGGATATATTAGGCAGCAAGTAAACATGTTGTCCTTGAAGTTGATGTGTTGAAAGCATACATAATGGGCATCACAAGTTATATGGGGCTGCGTAGCTGCAGACTATTAAAGGTGCTCATGGTGACCCGTGTCCACAGCCAAAAGTGTCTATAGTGGGCACATAAGCATCAGAACTGGACTACAGAGCAATGGAAAAAGGTGGCCTGGTCGGATCACATTTTCTTTTACGTCATATGGATAGCTGGGGTCCATGCGCGTCACTTACCTGGGGAGGAGATGGCACCAGGATACAGTGTAGGAAAATTGCAAGTTGGCGGAGGCAGTGTGATGCTTTGGACAATGTGAAAAAAAGGAGGGGTTTGGGGAGCGCTATAAAAGTTGGTCAAAAGGACTAATAAGTAAAAATTGTTCAATGTGAACTAACAAATACGTTCAAGTAATAAATACCAGCCTGCCTATGTGGAAAGAAATTGAATAAACAATGGCACCTTTTATGTGAGTAGCCATTTGGCTATGCTTTGTTTTTACTTGAATTTTAAATAAATGGTGTTACACTATGTTTGGTTCCTCTCCATCTATTTTATATCCCATGCGTGAGACCCTGTGATGTGAGGACAAGAGTCTGGTTCATTCCTCTTCATTGCAGCAAGCATTATCTTGCTAAAGCCTATTTGACCTTTTTTTAATTAAATTGGTCAACTCCATCTGGTAAGCGTACACCCATTCCCATGAGCACATTGGTGTGTTGTTTTCAGTGATGGTGAAGGGACTTTGCTTCTCACGTTTTTGATATCAAGATTCACATCAGGATTTCATCATAATCAACTTTTGAGCTTGACGGACTTTTTACTTTATTGCACATTTGATGTACTTAATATTTTTTTCGACTATATATGTTAAGATTGCACAAATCACCATTGAACACATTTATATTTTTTATTGCTTTCAGGTTTATTATTTTGTTTATTCAATTTCTTTCCACATAGGCAGGCTGGTATTTATTACTTGAACGTATTTGTTAGTTCACATTGAACAATTTTTACTTATTAGTCCTTTTGACCAACTTTTTTAGCGCTCCACAAACCCCTCCTTTTTTCACATTTATGCATTAATGATTCTATTCATTTTTGCTTAGGGTGTAGCTGCAATATTAATCACTTATTACTTATATTTGTGGCGCGGAATTTTCACTTATTCGCTTTGGGCAATGTTTTCCTGGGAAAGCTTGGGTCCTGACATTAATTTCTATGTTACTTGACATGTACCACCAACCTAAACATTGTTGCTAACAAAGTACACCTCTTCATGGAACTGGTATGCTCTGATGGCAGTGGCCTCTTTCAGCAGAATAATGCGCCCTGCCACGCTGCAAAAATGGTTGAAGAATGGTTTGAGGAACACAACTAGTTTGAGGTTTTGACTTGTCCTCCAAAAATGCTCCAGATCTCAATGCCGTTGAACATCTGTGGGAAGTGCTAAAAAGTTAAGTCTGATCCATGAAGGCCTCAGCTCACAGGTCTTAAAGTGTAAGTAAACACCCCCCTATCGTTTCCAGCCAAGGAAGCTGCCATCTTTGCCTCTGTTTAATCTACAACTGCCATGATGCTGCACATGTGACCAGTTATGACACCAGCCATTGGATGGTTTGACAGTTTGGTTTTGCCGGACACCACAGCATAACTTTAGAGGTCTAGCGGCAGTCATGCCTCTATTGGTCAGGGCTGTTTTGTCGGAAAAAGAGGGACCTACTCAATATTAGATGGGTGGTCATGAAGTTATGGCCGATCAGTGTACGTATCATATGTAAGGCATTCTGTGATTGTATAAAGTGGAGGTGGTAATGTTCATCCACCCGCCTATCTCCTTGTCCATTTACAGAATGCTTTGTATATTTTAAAAAGAATAATATATTGCATATATTTACAGTCCTTGATGTGTTGGCTGCATTTGTCATCTTTCTTCTTCTTCTTCTTTTTTTTTTTCCAAGATTTTTTTGCTTGATTTTTATCTGTTTTTCTTACAAATAACAAACTTCATATCCCTGGGTGGCTACTGTTTCCATGGAAGATGGCATGGTTGTCACCCCAGGCTGCTGTCCTGATATGGACTACAAACATGTCCGTATCTCTCCATCTCCATTACATGGAGGGCAGTGAGATTGATAGTTTGCCAAGGATAGCTACGAAGGAAGATATGATGCTTACAGGAAATGACAAGGACACAGCAGGATCAACAGCTATTTTCTGTCATTGAAAATGTTCCTAGCTTAAGAAAAAAGAAAACTCCAATGCAGCCACCACATCTTAAGACTGAGCAGCAATATAATTTTATTCTTGGGTTTAGTTACCGTAGCACAACCCCTGCAGGAGCCGCTGATTATGTTAGGTCTTCTCTTCTTACCTTGACCTCTTCACAGACCTTTTCGCCTCTGACATCTCGGGTATACATGTCAATAGACAAAGAATAATAACTTTTGGCTTGTACCTTAGGGTCATCCAGAAATGACACTCGAGACCCTGAAAAGAGACAAAATATTACAACGCAAAACAGTTTTTGGCATATACTGTTTCCAATATTAAACAATATAGTAGGAGTGCCAACTAGGTTCTGGTAGGGTTGGCATACACTGTAGCCTCCCCCACTGAAAATGAGCAGCATAGACGGTGAGCTTCATATCAAGAGAATCAAGAGAATAATGACTAAGTCGTCTAGAGTCACTTATGGTGAGGAGGTTAGGCCTAGGCTATAATTCAATAACTGCAAAGTAATCACAAACTCTTGACTATGCAGGATACCAGGTACTCTAACACAATCCTTAAAGTGGTTCTAAAGGCTGAAGCTTTTTTGTCTTAATGCACAGAGCAGCCCAAATCCTCCTCTTCTCGGGTCCCTCGCCGGCGCTCCTGGCCCCTCCCTCTTGCAGAGTACACCCACAGCTTGCTATGGGGGCACCCGAGCCGAGCCGCTGCTCTGTGTGTCCATTCATAGAGTAAGATAAAAAACCTTCTGCGTGCAGCAGCCCCCCTAATACTTATCTGAGCCCCATCTCAATCCAGCGATATTGCACTAGAGCCACGAAGTCTGGGGACTCTCCCCCCTCATGGGCTGAGACCGCAGCAGGCGCCATTGGCTCCCGCTGCTGTCAAAGTCAGTGAGCTAGAGGGGGTGGGGCTGAGCCATGGCTCTTTGTCTGAATAGACACACTGAGCAGAAGCTCGGCTCAGGTGACCCCATAGCAAGCTGTAGGGTACTCGGTAGGAGGGAGGGGCCAGAAGCACCGGAGAGGGACCCGAGAAGAGGAGGATTTAGGCTACTCTTTGCAAAACCACTGCATAGAGCATGTAAGTATAACATGTTATTTTTAAAGAAAAAGAAAAAAAAACAAGACTTTAATATCACTTTAACCGCTTCTATGCTTGGCATTTTGAAACCCCCTTTTTGCCCAGGCGAATTTTTAGCTTTCAGGGCTGTCACACTTTGATAATTGCATGGTCATACTGTACCCAAATGACATTTTTATCATCTTGTAAATAAGTAATTTTACTCCTTCACTGATGAGGCTGCACTAATGGTAGGTGGGACTGATGAGATGGCACTGAAGGGCATTGATGAGGTGGCACTAATGAGGAGTCACTAATATGCATCACTGATGGCACAGACTGGAATCACTGCTGGGCACTACTGGGGCTGCACTGATGATCGGGGCATTGATGATTAGTGCCCTGATAATCTGTACAGGTTTCCCCTGTGAGGAGATGGTACTGATGAGCTCTCCTCTTCTCACACCCTGTCATTGTGAGGCGAGGAGAGCCGATAACCAGCATTTCCTTGTTTAAATGTGATCAGCTGTGATTGGACACAGCTGATCACATCGGCTCTTTACCTAGATCAGGGTTGCGCCGTGTCCCAGTGACACAGCACGCCCGCGATTGCCACTCTGCGTGCCACTGCGGGCGCGCAATCAGGGTGAGACTGGGGCGACATCATATGGCCTTATCCTAGGACAACAGAGCACCCCGCCCACCGTCATTTGTCTATACGATGGGCGGGCATTAGGTAAAGGAAGTCTTTGGCCAGTTACGTTGGAGCTCTTGAAGATGCTGGTGTGCTAGAGGTAATAGTTTCTGTAACAAGGAAACGAGTTGTAGAACAATTTCCTAAGAGCACCAAGCTTGAGAAGTGTCCAGTTAAGGGTTAATTATCAGGGGTATATTAGATATCTCTCAGATGTTCAGGGACACAGTTCTGAGCAGCAGAAAGAAAGTTAATAGATAGAAGGTGATGCATTTAAGAGGGATAGTGCAATATGGCCTCTTAATAGACTTCACTACAGGGTCAGTCAAAATGTCACAATATCCACTAACCAACACCACAATATTTGTAGTAGCGGGTCTTCCTTATTGATGAACAGGGCCCCCCTTTAAGCCCAGAGGGCCCACACCTGCGTGTGAGTGCTCACCTTGGAAGAAGGACACACGTTGATTTGCAGTGGCAGATTGCACGCACATGGAGCAATTTTGTGTGGAATTATTTAGATGAACTTTTATCCACTACTTTCATTGAGAGCATACTTGATCTCAATTTATGGACTGTATCTATTTTTAAGATTCTCAAGTTTTTACACTTATTGAATTTATTCACATGCACTTATGAGTATATTGTCACATTGCCTGTTTTTATTAGCACTTTATTCTTGTCAGTCTAGGGGATGCCTTTTTTGATATCCTATTTCTTTTAAGAACTTTAAACAGGAGAGTTGCTAGGGCATGGGGTACTCCAAAAAGCTCAAACGCTGCACAGTAAGAGGAGGACAGTCTTTTCTAGGCTCCTGATCCAAAATTCTGCAGAGGACAGGGGCATGGCCCGTATTCTGAGACTCTGAGAGCCGTCTCAGTCCATAGCTACCTTTTGGGCACTTGGGCACTAAAGACACCCAGTCACCAGGGGCCATAATTCAAGGTCAGTACTCACAAGTCCCCAGGACAGTTGTGCACCTTCCAGCTTCCTTCAGAAGCAGTCCAGTAAGGGAGACAATCCTAATCCACATCAGTTCCCCTATGGTTAAGTCCTAGAGCCAGCTCCTCAAAAGATCACTTCAGGTCCTCAGTTTTGTCACAGCTGAGGCCTCAAAGTACAGCCACTCAGTTCATCGGCTGCCTCAGAGGCTTTAAAACCCTCCCTGCTAAGGAAAGAACAATCTCCCCTGGGCTCCAGACTATTTAGCACCTCTCCAGCCACTTTCTGTACTCTCCCCTCCAGGGATTTGCTAGGGTATGATAAATATTAAGGCTGGTCTATTAAATCTCCCTCCCTGTGGCCTTGAAGCTTCTTCCAGTGGCAGGGGGAATCAATCAAACTTCTTAACCTGTGAAACCCTGAACAGACCAGAGCAACAATGGCTGCTCCCTTGACTACAGAAGCGGCCAAAAATAAAATTTACTTAGCATCCTATGTTCTACATACAGATAGCTAAAAAAGATCACTGATCTAATCAAATAAGAGGTCAATTAGCCCCAGCTATATGAGACAATCTATGTAGAAGGTATGAACTTACTCCAGAATGTATATGAATTTTATTTTACTGGTTCTTCAGTTTTTGGTTTAAGAGTTAAGAAACTTTGATTCAACAGCTAGAAAAAGCATTCCAAGTGTAAATAGACGAACTGCTGTGTTTTTAATTATTTATGGGCGTCGTCGCCAGAGCAGAACTGAACTTTTTTGTAAATATATTCATTCAGCCTAATTCCAACCATTTATTGGAGAAATAGTGCATAAACCTCATTGGATTGAACATAGTCATTCCTCAAGGGAACAGTTATTAGTAAATTAGATGCTTTTTATTCTGCAAGATATGGTATAAAAAGCTTGATGGTTCAACTGCCGCAGCAAATGATTATACTGTAGGCTGCTGAGCAAAAATCAGATTGTGGAAATCCTTCACCACACCTTTAAAGGGATAGCGGTAAGACAGTGTGGAGTAATAATTTTCCTAAACAAATTTTCAGTTCTTTATTTGCCTGCTAATGTCCATCAGGGTGCCAGTCAGTGGACTGGGTGAGTTGGGGTTGGGAAACATTGTTATCTGGGATGTAAAATTAATGAATGGCCTGAACTGTATTGTGGAAGCATACCTGCCAACATTTTGAGATGGGAATGATGGACACCTACTAGCAAACCTATGTAGGCATAGGACACGCCTCCTGCCACACCCCCTTAAAGGAGAATTAACCCAAAAAAAGGTTAATTAAATCCACACGAGCTTTTTTACCACTACTATTTCTTTATATTGGCTTTTAAAATTTACAAATGCAGCAAATTAGAATTTGGATGAAAGGTTTAGCACTGGGAAACACTTTTTGAAAGATAAAAATTGCATTTTATATACAACTATGTAGATCAGACCAAAATGAGGGACAAATGAGGGGGAAAGAGGGACAGAGGGACATTGCTCCAAATCAGGGACAGCCCCTCAAAATCAGGGACAGTTGGGAGCTATGTGGAAGCAAGTGTGTTGTGTCAAAGTATAATTACCTAGAAGAGTAAAAAGCTATGTTCTTGTTAAAGGGAACTTGGAGGAAAATACAAGGACTGATTTGGTCTTTATGCGCACTGGGCCTAACCCCAGTGCATGAGTCGGTTAGTGAAGATAAAAGGCACAGGTGCACCATCAAGGCCCATTGCTGGCAGCCTGTAGAATGTTATGAGAGGCTGACCACTTCTGTGATTGGATGGCGCTGGAAGCAGTCTGCGTTCCCAGTATTCGTCCCTGGGTGCATACTGCTCCAAACGTTAGCTGCTGTGGCTGTACGGTACACCAAGCAGTGCTGTCAGCCCCTCATTGACATTTACAGGCTGCTGGCAGCGGGGCTGGATGGCGCATCTTGCTTTCCACCTACACCCCAGCGCTGGATTCTCATGCACCAGGGCTAAACGACCAGTGTGCATGAGGCCTTAACCACTTCAGCCCTGGAAGGTTTTACCCCCTTCCTGACCAGAGTACTTTTTACAATTTGGCACTGCGTCGCTTTAACTGCGCTGTCATGCAATGTTGTACCCAAATGAGAGCTTTCTTTTGATGGTATTTGATCACCTCTGTGGTTTTTATTTTTTGCGCTATAAATGGAAAAAGACCGAAAATTTTGAAAAAAATTATATTTTCAACCTTTTTGTTATAAAAAAATCCAATAAACTCAATTTAAGTCTTATATTTAGGCCAAAATGTATTCGGCCACATATCTTTGGTAAAAAAAAGTCAATAGGATATCCTATATCTCACGTCTCTTCTCTTTATGCCTGTTTTCTTTCATCCCATTCCTTCTCATCCCTCCTTCCCCTCCCCCTCTCTTCCTTTCTTCCTCTCCCCGTCCTTCCTTCCTTCCTTTTCCCCTCTCCCCGCCCCCCCCCCCCCCGGCTTCCCTTCCCCTGGCTTCCCTTCCCCCCTGCTGTCCCTACCAGGTTTAGTTGAATATTGGGCCACTCATTTTATACTTTCAAAATGTATGAAGATTTGAGCTTTGAGAGGTCCGGTTGAGTAAACTTCTGATGTTTGCACACCTGGAATTTCTGATAAATAATGGCTATTGTTTAAGCTTCAATTTTACTGTTTTTATTCTCACTACAATGTCTGTATTAAACTTTGTATTGTTCTGCTGATTTGTTCAATAAAAAAAAAATTTTCTGTTAAAAAAAAAAAAAAAAGTCAATAAGCGTATATTTATTGGTTTGCGCAAAAGTTATAGCGTCTTCAAACTAGGGTACATTTTCTGGAATTTACACAGCTTTTAGTTTATGACTGCCTATCTCATTTCTTGAGTTGCTAAAATGGCAGGGCAGTACAACCCCCCCCCCCCCCAAATGACTCCATTTTGGAAAGTAGACACCCCAAGTAAATTGCTGAGAGGCATGTTGAGCCCATTGAATTTTTACTTATTTTTTTTGTCCCAAGTGATTGACAAAAAAAAAATATATTTTACAAAATGTTGTCACTAAATGATATATTGCTCACACATGCCATGGTTATATGCGGAATTGCACCCCAAAATACATTTTGCTGCTTCTCCTGAGTACGGGGATACCACATGTGTGGGACTTTTTGGGAGCCTAACTGCGTACAGGGCCCCCGAAATCCAATCACCGCCTTCAGGATTTCTAAGGGCGTAAATTTTTGATTTCACTCCTTACTACCTATCACAGTTTTGAAGGCCATAAAATGCTAAGATGGCACAAACCCCCCCAAATGACCCCATTTTGGAAAGTAGACACCCCAAGCTATTTGCTGAGAGGCATGGTGAGTATTTTGCAGCTCTCATTTGTTTTTGAAAATGAAGAAAGAAAAGAAAAATGTATTTTTTTTTTATTTTTTCAATTTTCAAAACTTTGTGACAAAAAGCGAGGTCTGCAAAATGCTCACTATACCTCTCAGCAAATAGCTTGGGGTGTCTACCTTCCAAAATGCGGTCATTTGGGGGGGGGGGGGGGGTTGTGCCACCTGGGCATTCCATGGCCTCCGAAACTGTGATAGGCAGTGAGGAGTGAAATTAAAAATTTACATCCTTCGAAACCCTGAAGGTGGTGCTTGGTTTTCGGGGTCCTGTACATGGCTAGGCTCCCAAAAAAGTCTCACACATGTGGTATCCCTGTACTCAGGAGAAGCAGCAGAATGTATTTTGGGGTGTAATTTCACATATGCCCATGGCATGTTTGAGCAATATATCATTTAGTGACAACAAATTTTCTTTTTCCCGCAACTTGTGTCACAATATAAAATATTCCATGGACTCGACATGCCTCTCAGCAAATAGCTTGGGGTGTCTACTTTCCAAAATGGGGTCATTTGGGGGGGGGGGGGGGGTTTGAACTGTCCTGGCATTTTATGCACAACATTTAGAAGCTTTCGTCACACATCACCCACTCTTCTAACCACTTGAAGACAAAGCCCTTTCTAAAACTTTTTGTTTACATGAAAATTTTTTTTTTTTTTGCAAGAAAATTACTTTGAACCCCCCAAACATTACGGTATATATGTTTTTAAAGCAAAGACCCTACAGATTAAAATGGTGGGTGTTTAATTTTTTTTTCATACAGTATTTGCGCAGCGATTTTTCAAATGCTTTTTTTGGGGAAAAAACACACTTTTTAAAAAAAGTTTAATGCACTAATACACACTATATTGCCCAAATGTTTGATGAAATAAAAAAGATGATCTTAGGCCGAGCACATAGATACCAAACACGACATGCTTTAAAATTGCGCACAAACGTGCAGCGGCGACAAACTACATACATTTTTAAAAGCCTTTAAATGCCTCACATGCATGGTGCAATTGCTGTTTACATTTGACGCCAGACCAACGCTTGCGTTCCCCTTTGCGCGAGAGCAGGGGGGAAGAGGGGTGCTTTTTTTTTTTCTCATTATTTTTTTTTGCTTTTTTATCTTATTTTTAAACTGTTCCTTTCATTTTTCTTTTTTTTTTTAAATCATTTTTATTGTTATCTCAGGGAATGTAAATATCCCCTATGATAGCAATAGGTAGTGACAGGTACTCTTTTTTGAAAAAATTGGGGTCTATTAGACCCTAGATCTCTCCTCTGCCCTCAAAGCATCTGACCACACCAAGATCGGTGTGATAAAATGCTTTCCCAATTTCCCAATGGCACTGTTTACATCCGGCGAAATCTAAGTCATGAAATGCTCGTAGCTTCCGGTTTCTTAGGTCATAGAGATGATTGTAGCCATTCTGGTCTCTGATCAGCTCTAAGGTCAGCTGGCCGAATCACTGGCTGCATTCTCAGGTTCCCTGTTGGGACAGGAGAGCCAGATAAAACCATAGAAGACGGTGGGGGGGGGACATTCCCTCCCACTGCTTGTCAGTCTAGAGGCTAATTAGCCGCTAGGATTGCCTTTACATGAAAGCCGACTGCTGGCTGAAAAGAATGATACTAAGATGATACCTAAACCTGCAGGCATCATTCTGGTATAACCACTCAAAGTTCAGCAACATACCAGTACGTTGCTGGTCCTTGTTGGGCATATATTGTAATCTTTTTTTTCATGCAGCCTGTGGGCTGAACGAAAAAAAGAGATTGATCGGTGGGTATGTTCACCATTAGAATACCTCCCTTCATCCACCGACTTCTAATAATGGGCATACATGCACCATTTATATTTGCCAAAGCATGAGGGCATCCGCCCCAAAAGATAGGAGCAAATCGCTCCTCCGCCCCTGCTGCCCTCATGCTTTGGCATATATGTTCTTTTTTTTAACTGTGGTGGTGAAATCACCTCCGACAGCGCTGGAGTCACGGCTTTATATATCGTGGGAGCAAACGCTGTTGCTGTCAAGATAAATAAATCCGCGCTGCAACTGAATGGCGTACCTGCTAAGCAAAGGATGGTTAACAATAAAACAAAGTAACATTAAAGTAAAACAGTTATGCCCCGTACACACGGTCGGACTTTGTTCGGACATTCCGACAACAAAATCCTAGGATTTTTTCCGACGGATGTTGGCTCAAACTTGTCTTGCATACACACGGTCACACAAAGTTGTCGGAAAATCCGATCGTTCTGAACGCGGTGACGTAAAACACGTACGTCGGGACTATAAACGGGGCAGTGGCCAATAGCTTTCATCTCTTTATTTATTCTGAGCATGCGTGGCACTTTGTCCGTCGGCTTTGTGTACACACGATCGGAATTTCCGACAACGGATTTTGTTGTCGGAAAATTTTATCTCCTGCTCTCCAACTTTGTGTGTCGGAAAATCCGATGGAAAATGTCAGATGGAGCCCACACACGGTCGGAATTTCCGACAACACGCTCCGATCGGACATTTTCCATCGGAAAATCAGACCGTGTGTACGGGGCATAAGATTTACCATACCTGCAAAGCAAATACAAAAAAAACATAGTAAAAAATAAAACATTTTTTAACGCAACCTGTGCCTAATATATATATATATATGCCGAAACATGGGGGCATCCACCCGCAAAAGGTAGGAGCAAATCGCTCCTCCGCCCCTGTTGCCCCCATGCTTCGGCATATATGCTGAATTATGTAACTGTGGTGGTGAAATCACCTCCGACAGTGCCGGAGTCACGGCTTTATGTATCGTGGGAGCAAACGCTGTTGCTGTCAAGATAAATAAATCTGCGCTGCAGCTAAATGGCGTACCTGAAAACAAAAAAATGGTTAACAATAAAACACAGTAAACAGTAAAGTATAAAAAAATTACATACCTGAAAAGCAAAAATGATAAAACATAACAACAATAAAACATTGCATAATAGAATACAGTAAAAAAGAGCAGAACAATAGAGAGAGAATAGAGCAGGGGTCTCAAACTCAATTGGCAGAGGGCCACATGACAAGTTTTCACATCCCATGGGGGCCGCATGCAAACTTTCAAAACTTCAAAAAACAATAAACTATACCAGCAATAATATACTATACCCAGCACTGATGTCAGCAAACGCATTATTAACCCCCAGCACTGATGTCAGCAAACGCATTATTAACCCCCAGCACTGATGTCAGCAAACGCATTATTAACCCCCAGCACTGATGTCAGCAAACGCATTATTAAAACAGCACTGATGTCAGCAAACGCATTATTAACCCCCATCACTGATGTCAGCAAACGCATTATTAACCCAGCACTGATGTCAGAAAACGCATTATTAACCCCCAGCACTGATGTCAGCAAACGCATTATTAACCCCCAACACTGATGTCAGCAAACGCATTATTAACCCCCAGCACTGGTGTCAGCAAACGCATTATTAACCCAGCACTGATGTCAGCAAATGCATTATTAACCCCCAACACTGGTGTCAGCCAACGCATTATTAACCCAGCACTGATGTCAGCAAACGCATTATTAACCCCCAACACTGATGTCAGCAAACGCATTATTAACCCCCAGCACTGGTGTCAGCAAACGCATTATTAACCCAGCACTGATGTCAGCAAACGCATTATTAACCCCCATAACTGATGTCAGCAAACGCATTATTAACCCCAACACTGATGTCAGCAAACGCATAATTAACCCCCATCACTGATGTCAGCAAATGCATTAACCCCCAGCACTGATGTCAGAAAACGCATCATTAACCCAGCACTGGTGTCAGCAAACGCATTATTAACCCCCAGCACTGATGTCAGCAATCGAATTATTAACCCCCAGAACTGATGTCAGCAAACGCATTATTAACCCCCAAAACTGATGTCAGCAAACCCATTATTAACTCCCAGCATTAACCCCCACACTGCACAAATCCCCCCACACTCCAAACCCCCCCCCCCCCCACACTGCACACATTTCTACCCCAGTCACCCCACTAAGGACTTTGCCTCAGTGTGATGGCTCACTCACCTCTCCTGGCAGTCAGGACCATCCGCCTCTCGAGTCCTCTCCTCCTGGCTTCCACACATGCCTAGTGACAGGGGACCCCCGGAGAACACAATCTCCAGCCCTGAGGTCAGTGCCTAGATGGGCGGATCCTTCCTCCGCTCTGTTCTCTCTCTGGGCTGTAGCAGCGTGCAGCGGAGAGGACAGAGCAGACGAAGAGGTAACGCTCTTCGGCGCCTCCCCCTCTGTCAGCGCAAAAAGACGTCCTGGATCGGCCCTGCCTGTGGGCCATTTTTAACCGGTCGGCGGGCCGGTACTTTGAGACCCCTGGAATAGAGAGAGAGCACAATAAAACGACAACTATTTTTGTTTTTTTTTATTTTATATTTTTTTGTGAATTTTTATTTTTTACTTTTTTTACATTTTTTTTATAACTAACTTTTGTAACTGTAACCGGTTCCAGGTTCGGGTCTCTCAAAATGCGATGGTATCTTGGGAGACCCTCTGAAAGTGTGCCTAGTCTGTGCAATGCTGTACCCTACGCTAAAACTCAACTAGTGTATGGTAGCGTTCAAAACATTCACCAATGCAAAGAACTGGATTTTCAGGAGAGGAAGGACAATAATAGCGGGTGTCACACCTATATCCGCGCTTTCTGCAGACACGACATTTTCTTTGGGAGGCTTGTTGGGTAGGGGTACGCGGGAGGACATAAGGAAAATGCCTCTCATGCAGCCGGTTTACTGCATTTGGATTTGGAAAGTGAGGTGGAGCACCGTCTGGAAACAGAAGGGCTCTGACGATCTCTTACTGGAATTTAAGGAAGGATCCATTCCGTCCTGAAGCTTTGTATAGCACATGAGCATTCAGCAAAGCCAACTGATATAAGTATGCAGACACTTTTTTATACCAGCGTCTGGCTTTACGGGCAACTAGGTACGGCGCCAACAACTGGTCGTTGAGGTCCACCCCTCCCATATTTTGGTTATATTCGTGGACACAGAGGGGTTTCTCCACAACACCAGTCGCCGTAGGAATTTGGACCGTCGTGTCTGCATGAAGGGAGGACAGAATGAAAATATTCTTATTATCCCTCCACTTCACAGCGAGCAAATTATTACACTTGAAGCAGGCTCTCTCCCCCAGCCTAAGACGGGAATCTACAAGCCACTGGGGAAAGCCCTGGCGATTAGGTCGCACAATGCCACATGCTCCAATCTAATGATCAAAAAGGTGACTAAAAAGTGCCATGCTTGTGTAATAATTGTCCACGTACACTTCCGAATAAGGGTGACACCAAGTCCCACGCAATCTTGCCAGCGCTTCCTATGTAGTCAGGGCAGTTTGTCGGCTCTTCGTGGCTATCTTTTCCCTCGTAAACCATAAAACTACATGTATAGCCTGTGGCCCTGTCACAATGCTTATACATCTTGACCCCGTATCTGGCACGCTTGCTGGGAAGGTACTGTTTTGAATGACAAGCGGCCAGAAAACTTAATCAGGGACTCATCAACGCAGACAACTTGATGGGGAGTAAACAAGTCTGCAAAATTTTGGTTGAAGTGGTTTACGAGGGGCCGAATTTTGTAGGGCCGATCGTATCCAGGGTCTCTACGAGGACGACAGAGTTCATTGTTGTTGAAGTGCATGAACCGCAAAAACTGCTCGTATCATGCCCTGGTCATGGAGGCAGAGAACAAGGGCATATGGTGAATTGGGTCAGTGGACCAATATGACCGCAACTCACTCTTTTTAGTTATTCCCATTTTGAGGGAAAGGCCCAGAAAGAGCTTAAATTCGGAAACTGTAATTGGTCTCCAATCTCTGGAGGACTGGGGAATAGTGGCGATGTGTTGACCAGCGTACAAATTGCTTTGGTCCACAATAGATCTATAGAGATCTTCGGTGAAAAACAGCGAATAAAAAAAAGGTACTGTTTTGAATGACAAGCGGCCAGAAAACTTAATCAGGGACTCATCAACGCAGACAACTTGATGGGGAGTAAACAAGTCTGCAAAATTTTGGTTGAAGTGGTTTACGAGGGGCCGAATTTTGTAGGGCCGATCGTATCCAGGGTCTCTACGAGGACGACAGAGTTCATTGTTGTTGAAGTGCATGAACCGCAAAAACTGCTTGTATCATGCCCTGGTCATGGAGGCAGAGAACAAGGGCATATGGTGAATTGGGTCAGTGGACCAATATGACCGCAACTCACTCTTTTTAGTTATTCCCATTTTGAGGGAAAGGCCCAGAAAGAGCTTAAATTCGGAAACTGTAATTGGTCTCCAATCTCTGGAGGACTGGGGAATAGTGGCGATGTGTTGACCAGCGTACAAATTGCTTTGGTCCACAATAGATCTATAGAGATCTTCGGTGAAAAACAGCGAATAAAAATCAACTGTTTCCACCTGAATGCCGGGTTGGCCAGTGAATGGGGGAAGTACGGGCGCTGCAGAAGTGGTGGGTTCCCAATTAGGATTGGCGAATGCAGCAGGAAGGGCACTGTGGGCACGACGGGCCTGTGTTCGTCTTGGTGGCAGCGGGACACTACTTGTGCTTGCCACCTCGCCAGCTTGAACTGCACTTATGGGACTCGCCACGTCACCAAGTGTTACTGCAGTGCTGGATGTACGACCAGGGTATACTAGGCCGCTGGTGCTTGCCAGTTCACCAGAAGGAATAGCGGCGCTAGTACTGCTCTGCTCCATACGAGGGACCTGCGGTTCTTGCACCTCAACAGCAGAAGAAGAAGATCGGTGTCTGGTACGCCTGACCTTGGCGTCGTCAGAGCTATCTGTCATGAAGCCGCTGTCCTCTACAGGAATGTATTCTGAGCCTGAATCTGACAGCTGAGTGACTTCCTTTTCACTATCTGTCATGCTCAGAAACATGTAGGCCTCTTCACTAGTGTACCTTCGATTTGCCATTTTGGGCTCTAAATTTAGTGGTACACTAGTGAGACTCACAGGCAAAAAAGCTCCTGACTGATAGCGACTGTATCAAAACGCTACCAAAAAACTGTTAGCGATCGCAGGGATCAGGCTCTGCGAACGCTGCAGTTATGTGTTTAGTGTTTTGTAAGTGACAGTGATCGATCGATACTGCACTTGGGTGGGCTGGGCGGAGGGGCAAAACGCAGGTGCTAGCAGGTATCTGGGCTGATCCCGCTAACACTGCATTTTTGGGAACCCTAAACTGCTGGGGACGCTAGTATAGATCTGATCGGATAAGATATTGATCCGTTCAGATACTATACCACTAAGGGAGGTGTATGGTGCGTGCGTGGGTGTTAGCGGTACTGGCACTAACCTGCCGCTGCCTGGGACGACGCAGACCCTATTTGACCCTAAAACTTAACTTGTATCACTGCCCGGCGATTAGGGGTTTAAACCTTTATTAGGTAATAAATGGCAGGTGCCCTGAAACTATAATAAACAAACTAACTAACCAGCGTCACCCGTTATACGGTGATCACTGGTGAAAAGGTTAACTAGGGGGTAATCAGGGGGTTAAAACCTTTACTAGGTAGTATATGGGGGTCCCTGACGCTATATAAAGCTGAGGGCAAAACTAAATACCTCCCTAACTAGCGTCACCTGTGACACTAATACAGCGATCAGAAAAACGATCGCTTAGTGAAACTGGCGACGGGGGGTGATCACGGGATTAAAACTTTATTAGGGGGGGTTAGGGGGGTATCCTAGACCTAAAGGGGACTAACACTAACTGCCCTACCACTTATAACTGTCACAAAATGACATCAATGCAATAAATCAGAAAAGAAAAAAAAAACTGCTATTGGTGTCACTGTGACAGGGGGTACAGGGGGGTGATCGGGGGGTGAAATGTGTGCCTAGAGTGTTCTACTGTAAGTGTTGTGTTTGGTGCAGACTTACTTGGATGTCTTCTCTCCTCAGGAGCCGAAATGAAAAGGCTTCCCGAGGAGCGATGACATCACTTCCTCTGCCGCTGTTTACATTCCAGCAGCAGAGGAAGCATTCCATTCGCCAGGTGCGCCCTTATGCCTGCCCGTCCCATTGTGCCGACGTACATTGGAGTGCGGCGGTCGGCAACTGGTTAAAGTGGCAGTAAAGTCCCTCTGGACACTTTGACCTACAGGTAAGCTTACCTATAGGTACAAGGAATATCTCCTAAACGTGCACAATTTAGGAGATATTCAGTGTTCCTGCAGCCGGTGACATCACCTGCACATGCACTCTGAAGGAGCAGCATACCCGTACTGTTCCTTCAGAGCCCTATGTCATAAACAGTGCGCAGGAGTGACATCATTGCGGCTCGGCCACTCAAAGGATCGCACCCCAAGATCGTGGAAGGAAGACCGGGTGAGGATGGAAGCCCTGTCAGCGGTGACCGCTCACTTCTGGAGGGCTTTGTTTCAAGTACGTTTTTTTCTTAATGTGCTAGTATGTGTTGCATACAAGCCCATTATAACTTTACCTTGCAGGGAGAAGTTTTTTTTTCCAACTTTACTTCTGCTTTAAAGTGAACTTATGATTTTAAAAATATGGTAACTGTCAATGCTGAATTGTTATAAAAGGCTTTGGGGTTGACATTCTAATCCTAGCTGGGTTGTAGTGTGTGTGTGTGTCTGAATTTGACTTGCAATCCCTTGTACAGCACAGCATAGACTGGGAGAGGGAGCAGCAGCACATAGTACATAAGCACTGCAGCACAACTGACTGGTTCCAACAAGGAAAATGCTGATAGAGTTAAAGAGATGAGCTCAACAGTCTGCTGTTTATCCTTTAAAGTGGTAGTAAGCTTATAATAAAGCTTACCTGTAGATAAAATGAATATCTCCTAAATGTGCACAGTTTAGGAGATATTTTAGTAAACAGCAGCCGGTGATGCCACCGCCGCATGCACTCTGAAGGAACGGCATAGCTGTGCCGTGCCCGAGACTCCCATGTGCATGCGCAGGAGTGATGTGATCACAGATCAGCCATTCAAGATGCAGCAGCCTACGAACCCCAAAGGAAGACCGGGTGAAGGTCTTTACCCTGGAGAGGTGAAAACGTGCCGCTGGAAGGCTTCATTTCAAGGCAAGTCTCTCATAACATGCTAGTATGCGGTGCATACTAGCACATTACTATATTACCTTGCAGGAAGAAACGTTTTTTTTGTTTGTTTCAATAAGTTTACTACTGCTTTAACTGTCCACTCACAGGCTGGGGGACAGGGTGGATAAAAATCTGATTTTTTAAAATTTTTTTTTTAATAAAATGCTTTGGGAGTAAAAATCTAGTTTTTTTTTCTATTTAAGATACATTAATGATTTAGTTTATTTAGCACAAAATTGAGCTTAGTTATGTAGAATGAGGCTGTATATTCTGCAATATTTACATTTTTGGTAAACTCATTCAATGAATCCAAGCTCTGCAAGCTGAGATGGCATGCACTGCATTGATGCATTCACACAATTTCACAGTAACCATGAAATAAACCAAAGTTCTGGAATATTCCTTTATCTATATATTTTATATTGTTTTACAAATCTATGTACACTACAAACTGTATGATTTCATTGGTTCTGATATCGCTGTTTTACTAACCTGACAGCTTAATATTTCTAAACAGAAAAACCTTCATTTTGTTTGCAAATATTAAAGATTCTAACTACCAGCTAGAATAAGTCCTTATATTTTAAAGAGCACCTGTCATTTCAGATCCATCATGGCAGCGCCTGTTAGCGACATCCACTCACCTGCTGCCGCCACGTCCCTCACCTTGTTGTGTCACTGCCGCATCACCAGCCATCCCATTAAGATGAATGGGACTGTTCAGTCAACTGCAGGTCAGAGGAGGAGCTGCTGCGGGATAGAGATGACAGCCACCTAAAGGACCGAGCCTCTTTTTTAGATGTGTTGTTTACAAGTTAAAAACTGTTTTTTTTGCTAAAAAATTACTTGGAACCCCCAAACATTATACATTTTTTTTCTAACACTCGAGAGATGAAAATGGCGGTTGTTGCAATACTTTGTCACACCGTATTTGCGCTGCTGTCTTACAAACGCACTTTTTTTGGAAAAAATACACTTTATTGAATTAAAAAATAAGACAACATTAAAGTTAGCCCAGTTTTTTTTAATATTGTGAAAGATAATGTTACGCCGAGTAAATTGATACCCAATATGTCACGCTTCAAAATTGCGCCCGCTCATGGAATGGTGACAAACTTTTACCCTTTAAAATCTCCATAGGCGACGTTTAAAAAATTCTAGAGGTTGCATGTTTTGAGTTACAGAGGGGGTCTAGGGCTAGATTTATTGCTCTCGCTCTACCGATCATGGCGATACCTCACATGTGTGGTTTCATATGAGGGCGCTACTCACGTATGTGCTCGCTTCTGCACGCGAGCTCGGCGGGATGGAGCGCGTTTAAAAAATTTTTTTTTCTTATTTATTTTACCTTTTATTTTTTATTTTTACACTGTTTAAAAAATCAAAAAAAAGCATGACAGGACCTCCTAAATATGAGATCTGGGTCAAAAAGACCTCAGATCTGGGCCAAAAAGACCTCAGATCTCATATTTACACTTAAATGCATGGTACATGTTCACATCTATGCGTTTTTCAGCTGGTACCTTTTTGGAAAGGGTCAGGGACTTTTTTTTTTTTTTCACACAGCAGATTGCGTTTTGCATGTAATAGACTTCAATAGAGTCGCACCAGAAATGCAAATGTTGCATTTTTGATGCGTTTTGCTTTTTTAAAAAAAAATGTATCCCCTTTAAAAACACTGTATATAGCTGGTCGCTAAGGAGTGGGCAGGGAAGCTGGCCAGCGCATCCTTAACAACCGATTAGTCAGCTGAATGTAAAAAAAAAAGAATTGCCTGCACAAAAATTAGTGAAAAAACGGCGTGGGAATCCCCCCAGATCAATACCAGGCCCTTCAGGTCTCATATGGATTTGGAGGAGAACCCCACAACAAAATCCCCTCTAAAAAATGGCGAGGGGGTTGTGAGGAAGAGGCCCTTGTTCCCATGGGCAGACCCCACGCCATTTTTTTTTTTCATTTTGGCGTGGGGTTTCCCTCCAAATCTATACCAGACCCAAAGGACATGGTACGTATTCTGAGGGGGGACCCCACGCCGTTTTTTTCATGAATTTTATTTTGCTGGCAATCCTTTT
Source organism: Lithobates clamitans (assembly GCA_037952925.1). Lineage (NCBI taxonomy): Eukaryota > Metazoa > Chordata > Amphibia > Anura > Ranidae > Lithobates > Lithobates clamitans. The sequence continues at coordinate 516,839 of JBBGZY010000051.1, forward strand.
TTTTACCCTTTTAGCTGCCAGCGGGGGAACCGCATAGATGTGAATCTATACTTACCACTGACGGGTGCCTACAATGATCAGCTTTTATTTATTTAAAACCTTTATCCCAATAGGAAAAAAATGGAAAATGTTATTGAACAACCCTGAACGACCCACTTTTTTTTGTTTTCATGAAGGAAATGCCCAGTCTGTAGGAGTTGTGGCTTTATTGCTGTTAGAACAAAATCTTTTCAGTCCACTGTTAACCCAAAAGGTGTATAAAATTGATCGGTTTATTACCTGTTCCACTAAGAATGTTGTTTATCTCCTGGAATGCCCGTGCCACCTGCAGTATGTGGGTGGGACTAAAAGGGCACTACATGTTAGAATTGGGGAGCATTTAACTGATGTTAAGAAAGGGTTAAAAAGCCATAATTTTTCTAAGCATTTGTGCTATGTCATCATAAGCATCCTGCTTGTTTAAAGGTGGCAGGAATAGAGAGCACTGGAGGGGAAGTAATAATGTCTCACAACGGGAAACATGTTGGATTTAGTAATTGAAGTCTTATAATCCATTAAGATTGAATGTTGAGTGGAAAATTAATTCCTTTATCAATAATAGTTAAGTACTGATGAATTTTCTATTTTATCCATTATTTATTTTATGTGATCTTTGTAGAATAGATTGATATTTATGTATTTACATCTGCGTAGTAATTTTTTGCTGGTGATTATCATCAGCATTTTCTAGGTATCATATCCTCAATTTATGAGGTATTATTTTGTTGGTTTTAATCCCTTTAGCTTGAATCTATGCGTTTATGTATGCATAGAAGGTTAATGTTGATGATTGTCATTAACCTTTTTCTATGTAAACCGATGGCGCTATATCCTTATCTGAATGGGCTTTATTGTTTTGTTTGGACATTTAAGTCCTGCTAGGGATTACTCCCTTTAATTAAACAGTTAATTTTAACATTCCTATTAAACATATTTCCTTGGTTTATTCTGTGGACTTTTGTCTGAGGTAGCTGCACTGGTTAATCTTTGCAGGTGCATTTGCTCTGTGGAAAGTTGGCAGAGGATGAGCGCCTTCTGGTGTCGGCTAGTCTGTACTCCATAAAGATTTGTAGTTTTCATTCGCCGCTACTCAAATGCCACAGGAAGACGGTCCATTGAACGAAATTGTTTTCCCCACAAATAGAGCTTTCTTTTGGTGGTATTTGAACACCACTGGGCTTTTTTTATTTTTGCGCTATAACTAAAAAAAACAAAAAACATACATTTTGAAAAAGACAATATTTTTTACTGTTATAAAACATATCCAAAAAATAAATTAAAAAATCTAATTGCTCCATAAATTTAGGCCAAAATGTATTCTGCTACATGTCTTTGGTAAAAAAAATTCCCAAAACGTGTATATTGCTTAGTTTGCGTAAAAGTTATAGCTTATTTTTATTAATTTTTACTAGTAATGGGGATAATCTGCGACTTCTAGAGGGACAGCGGGCAATCTAACACTGATACTTTGTGGGAACTGACATCTCCAGTGACACTACTACAGTGATCAGTGGTAATAATATACACTAACACTGTACTAATGACACTGGCTGGGAAGGGGTTAACATCTTGGGTGATCACAGGGTTAAATGTGTGTATAATGTTTACTATGTGTAATGTGTGCTGATTTTACTAAGGGATGTGCTGGTTTTTATTCCCTGCTTTGCAGAGCGGACACAAACACAGCCCCACTGTTCTCTATTGGGCGGTCGGATGGAAACAGACTGCCTGTCCATTTCCATCCGACCTGCCATATGGATAGGGAATGGATCCCCTATCTGTCTACTTTTGATGAACAGGATCGGATCAGATGCTAGCAGGTGTCAGCAGACACATGTCCGCTGACACCCACCGCTCCATGGGGAATAATGGCTGGCCTGATCAGAGCCGCCTGACAGGCGGACCTGTTCGGACCGACTGTGTGAAACCAGCCTTATAGTTCAGGGTTTAATACCACTTTAACTATAAAATGTTTTGACCAGGCTTTTACTTTAAGCAACCCTCTACGACTTGAATGCAAAAAAAAAAAAAACTGCCAACATGAGGTAATAGTTGGCTCAGATGACCCCCATACATGGTCAAATATGGGCCCCCTGGCCCAAAACGCTGGGAGAACGAGTGGCCCGCTTTGCATGGGGCTCTCAAAATGGCGTTGGAGAACGGGAGGAAGAGGAATGGCCGCTGCTCCAGAGGTCTGTGGAGAATTCACAAACAGCGTCTCCCTCACCGGACCGGGTGAGTCCCAGACCCCAGAGGGCTTATGTACAGAGGGGAGGGAGATCACTGGACAGACTAAATGACCGCATGGTCAGAGCTGGCAGGGGGGTGGAGGAGGAAGATGAACTGTCTCTTACACAGATAATGGCTGCCATACAGGGATGTCAAACCAAACTGATTGATCATTTTGGGGAACTTAAGATGGAGTCCTCATTCATGAAGCATCATATGCAGAAACTCGGGGAAAAGGCTCAGGCTGCAGACCATCACATTGCCTCCCTGGAAGATACTGCCAGGCCTCTGGACACTGCTGCGCAGGTGACCAAGAAAACCCTCTCTGAACACACTTTAAAGATGGCTGAAATGGAAGATGGCATGAGAAGGTATAATATATGGCTGGTGGGGTTCCCTGAGGAGGTGGAGGGGAAACACAGGGAAGAATTTCTGGAGAACTGGCTTGGAGAGCACATGGCTCCTGATACTTTCACCAAAATGATTGCTATTGAAGGGGCACACCGTGTCCCAAGCCGTGCTCCACCAAAGGGAGCACTTCCCAGATCTATGATAGCAAAGGTATTACATTTCCGTGACCGGAAGAATTTTCTGAAGGGAGCTAGGACTGGCCCTGAGCTGGAGTTTAATGGCTACCGAATATCCATTTACCCTGAATTCTCAGCTGCCACTCTGAAACAGAGGGTCTCATTTCAACCAATAAAAAAGCGTCTTAGGGATCTTAACTTGATCTACAGTATGTTATATCCTGCTAAACTGCGCATTGAGGAAAATGGAAAAGCCTACTTTTTCACTACTCCTACTGAAGCTTCAGAATGGCTGGATGCCCGCGGGGTGGAGCTTCTTCCTGTCCCCCCTGACCACCTATAAGGAAGCTATAGACCAGAGAAAAGGGATTTTGAAAGTGCCTGTTGTTTTTTTCTTTTTCTCTGAGAAATTCTCTCCCCTGGATAAGTATATGTTCTTTGTGGCTTCTTTCCTCTTTTTTGACATTTTCTCTCTTGGGTAACATTCTGCCTGGGATTCACAACCATTGTTCTATTTTTCCCTGGCAGCTCAGAAACCTGATTGAGATGCTATAAAACCATATACTATTTGCAGGTATCCAACATGGAATAATTATATGCAAGCAGCAGACTGTTCTCTATACGGCAAAAGGTTTTCTTCTTTTATATTTTTTTGACTGGAAAACTGTTCCTGGACTGAACTTCAGGACTGTTACCTCATGGTGCTGGGTCCTGTGTGACTACATTAAATCACACATCCGTTACCTCTTTTGATACACGGTTATAGGAGCAAAGTGCCTGGCATGTTGGGGCTGGGTGCGGGGAGGGGGGATTGGGGAAGTTTTCATTGTTGTGGAAAATGTATTTGTGTCTGGCTGGGATTATCTATATTCAGTGGGGCTGCAAAAAGTCCTATACAGTTATACTACTACTGTGCTCTGTATGTGCGGGAGGGGAACTCTGGGGCCCTGATGCGTGCCAGGGGGGAGATCACCTGCCTAATGCTTACTTGCCATTAAGGGGAGTCTTAGGGTTTTGACCTGGAATGTCAGAGGCCTTAATTCAAAAATTTAAATGCTCACTGATTTTTTTTACTATATAAAAAAGGTATAAACCGCATTTAATCCTTCTGCAGGAGACTCATTTACAGGGTTCCAGGGTTCTCTCTCTAAAAAAGGGCCCATATTGCTGGAGTTTACCATGCCAGTTTTTCTTCATATGCTAGGGGGTTTCTACACTGGTCACAAGAGCTATGCCTATCTCCATACATGCAGTTAAGACTGATGTTAAGGGGAGATATGTTATACTGGTGGTGCAGGTGATGAACAGGTAAATTAGGTTTATAAATTTTATATGTGCCTCCTCCCTTTTTGCTATCCAATTTGGATGACATGTTGGATGACACGGGCCACATATGAGATAGCGGAAGGGAAGATTTGCATTTTGGGGGATTTTAATGCAGTGGCGGACTCAGCCATGGAACAGCTGGGTGCATTATCTGGGGCACCAGCCCCCTTGGCGGGATGGCTGTATACACATGGGTTTAGGGATGTCTGCCGCTTTCACCATCCTGATACTAGGTAGTACTCCTGTTATTCGGAAACGCACAAGACGCTCTCCAGAATAGACACTATCCTGGCTGAGGGGGAGGGTATGGAGCTAGTCAGGGGGGTATCCTACCTACCTAGATCCCTGTCTGACCATTCTCCCATGTTGCTGGAACTCAATCTGGGGCCAAAGCCGGGGTGTCTGTCACTGGCAGATGGAGGCTAGTTGGCTACAAGAGGAATACGTGATGATTAAGTGTACTGAAGAGATTAATCACTTCTGGGCTAAAAATGGAAATACTGGGTCTCCTCTTTTCCAATGGGAGGCCTGCAAGGCCACTCTGAGGGGGGTGTTTATGGCGAAGGTGAGCAGGTTAAAAAAAAAAGTTAGCCTCTACATTACAGGATAGGGAAACAGAAGTATCACTAGCAGAATATGTCCGGGAGCCCACTAGAGGGAGACTGCTGACACTACAGGAAAGAACTAGGGAATACCGTACTGTTTTGACTGACCAAACTACAAAACTTAGACTTGCACAGCGAAGGCACATCTTTGAGTTCGGGGACAAGAATAGTAAGCTCCTGGCGTACCTGGCAAAGCCAGAATACGTCTGTGTGTATATTAGAAGCATATATGACAGGCAGGGGTCTGAGATTTGTGACTTGGCTGGAATCCTAGGAATCTTTACTCAATTCTATAAGGAACTTTATGAGTTCTGTCCTGCTGTGGGGGGAGAAGCATTAAAGATGCCGGGGGGGAAGGTGGGATCAGTCATGGCGCTTCCTGGTAAAATATTCCATCTCTGTTCCCAACGGAGGAAGGATGGGCACCCAATGGCTATCCCCAAATAACCCTTTCTGGTGTAATAAATCCTTGGAGGAATTTTTTAAATTAATAGATGGACAGATATGGGCAAAGCATGGTATAAAATATTTACATCATATATGCCAGGACAATGGATTGTCCACTTTTACACAACTGAGGAAACAATTTGGAATACCCAGGACCTGGCATTTCTGCTATGCCCAGCTGCATCATGCAGCGGTGTCTCAGTGTGGGAATGGAGAGCCCCAAGTACAGAACATGGAGCTTGAGACAGTTCTAATTGACCCGGATCCAACTAAACGAATTTCTAGATACTATAGAGCAATGGGTCCTGGGAACTCGGGATTGCTATCCAAGGCCAGGGCTCGGTGGGTGACTATTGTGCTGGAGTTGTCTGAGGAGAAATGTCAGGAAGTTCTGGATACTTATCTTGTATCTGTCATCTCTTTCACGGATAAGATGATTCAATTTCGATACCTTCACCAGATGTACTACAGGACAACTAGAATATACCGAATGATTAGGAGGAACTTCGCAGTCTGTTATAAATGTATGGGGGCAGAAGGGACCTTCATCCATATGGTGTGGGAATGCCCTAGAATACGACCGTTATGGTCTCAAGTGACTGAATTTATTTCTGATAACTTTGGAATACCTAATATCTGTTCTCCCTTGCGTTGCCTCCTAGGGGTCTTTGACCAGGAGAAGATGAATGCATACACTAAACTGTTCCTTAGGATCCTATACTTTTGGAGTAAGAAAACTAATAGCCAGGCGCTGGATTTATGGAGAGCAAATGACAGTAGGGATGTGGCTAAAAGTAGTAAATGCGGATGTACTTTTATATAGGATAATATATGAGGCCAGGGGTGCCCCCAAGAAATTCAGGAAGGCATGGTTTAGATGGGTGGACTCCAAGAACACACTGGACGAAGAAGGGACCTAGAGTTGTGGACATGCCACAAGAGAGAAATGCCAATAGCAGAGTCCAGCCAAAGGGTTTGAATATGAGCATAGTGATTGGACGAATGAATATTGAAGTTAGAAGGGTGTAGTAGGCTATGAGAAGCTGTATCCCATTGCCCATAGCTATCTAAAATAAACGTTGAAATCCCTGGGGGGAGGGGGGGTTAGGGTTCTGCCCTTCGCGGAAGAGGGAGGATTGCTTAATTCCTTCGACTAAGGGGCAAGTTAGGGGGGAAGTTTGGTTGCATTGATTGTTTTTTATTGCTTTAAAAAGAAGCAACTGTTCTGGGGTGCGGGATAAGGTTGGAGATTCAGGACATTATGGTTATGGAATGTTGATGGTTACATTATTGTCTGGATCACTGTGAATTAGTTGCTGACTATACTTGATGTACTAACTGTCCAATGTCTTGTATGTTTCATTTCTGATATGCTAAATAAAAAAATTTGGAAAAAAAAAAAAAGCATACAGTACAATGACCAGAACTGAGTAGCCTGAGCTGTGCACAACCACCAATACCCCATTCTTTTTTTTGTTTTGTTTTTAAGCCACTGAAACTCAAAAACTGACATTTAGGCTCTAAAAAAAGGTAACCAACAGCTAGTGGCCCATTAGTATGTTCAATTGTTAAGACTGTAAATTGAGGTAGACCTTAGGACCCTTGTGTGTTTGGACTGTGGAGGTCTCCTAGTGGACAAAATGTAAAGGCATAGGTGGTCCGATCAGGTCCGCCTGTTTTTTTTTTTTTAGGTGGACCAGTTCAGAAGCTCAATGTAAGTCTATGGACAGGCAGATGTAAACAGACATGCTTGCATTTAAACCTAATTATCTGAGTCTGTCCAGGGCCAGAAAAAAAATAAAAAAGGAAAATGTCTGCACCCTTTTCAGTTTTTATTTCTGCCTAAGTGTGACAGATTGGAGGTAGTCTGATGTTTACATGCAACTGCCTTTGTATCAAATATGGGTTCACAAAACTCAGGTAACAAAAAACTGAAAGGACATGGATGCCACAAAAGTGACTTCTGTTCTCCTATGATCTGCAAACAGATCCCCTGTTGACCAGAAAGAACACGGCCCATGTGAAAGGGGTCCAAAGAATGTGGTTATGATCTGCATCTGTGATTGGGCTAAGATAATCTCTGGGGCTCAAATGGGACAAGTCAAAATTCTTTACATAAACTTTTATGTAGTTAGTTCAGGCCATTGGAACATAAAATAACCAAAGAAACATTTATTATCCTTCCTTTTTAAGTGCCATTGTTTAAAATCAATTATTTCTAGTTAGCCGTTTTTTTGTCACACACTTTATATTTAATAATATTGAACCAAAAAATAGTTAAGAATGCAGTAATCATTTTTACAGATTAAAAAAATAGCTTTTTGTTGTAACCATCTGATCTTAAAAATAGACAATAGGTATGAAGCCGAAAAGACGACTCCTTGCATGAAAATGTCCTTAACGGTACCACAATGACCAGTTCTTTGATTGTCCCTTTAAAAGAGGTGCATAAGTTTGTGGTATTGATATTTTGCTAGTGAGAGAGAACGTCATTTGTTATAAAGGTAGTGTCAGTTACAGTCACTTTTTCGCCATCTGGGGTGAGGTCAACTATGGTTTTGCCTTTGATGGACGTTCCAGAGATGTCCTGCATAATACTGTCTCTTCTCTCATTGAGTTTTGAAGATGAGCGTCCAATTGTACCGCTCTGGCTACCGTTGGTTTGAGAGCACACGTTTGTGACCTTGGCTGGTTTTGATTTGGGGTGGTTATTGTAGACTTTGTATTTCATGAGTAGAATAAAAATGAAGACAAGGACGGAGGCCACAATGATACCACCGATGATAATGATCATTGTTCCACCAAGAAACTGAGCATGGAGGGATCGGCACTGCTTATACTCCTGTTCGGTTGTAAATTGTACACAGCCTATCACCCGGGTTGCAGTCAAAGCAGTTGTGCCATCGTCGTATACCGCCAGGACACACAGGTCATAATTACGAGATGACACCAGGTCACTTAGGAAAAACGATTTGCTGGATGATGGAATCATTCTGTAAAGAGAATACAAATTGAAATTAGAATATGAGTCTTCCATAAACCTGCCTTCATTAAAAAGTTTGGACTTATAACCATTTAAAATGTGTCTGAACTAACAGCCCTTTGACCTGCTGAAAATTAAAGAGCTTTAGCGGATTAAAGCTACCAAAAAAGTCAGTCTCAGATCCTTCTCCTGAAAGTTGGATACAAACTTTTTTTTTTTTTTTTTTACAAAATGAGGGAAGTCTATGTTTTGTTCAATTAGTTTAACAGTTCATGTCTGAATAAGGTTTAACAAGGCAAAAGGTACTCCTTGATTTTGTCTGAAAGTCTTCTGTGATTAAAAAAAAAAAAAGGGAATCATTAGGGCTTCTTTAACAAGTCTTTAGTTTGTGTTACTTCTTTTAAAGCAAACCAGTGGCTTTAAAATCCAAGTCCGCCTTTCTGACAAACCTATAGTTAGGGTGTAACATGAAACACAGCCATAATCTGCAGCGCGCCCTCCCCCTTTACTGAATCTGGGGGTTCTTCTCCTTGGAACACCCAGTCATTTTATTACCTCCTACATTGCCATGTCATTCGTTTACAGGATCTGTGAATGAAAAGACTAGGAGTCCTATCTGCCCCTGTACAGAAGGACCCGTAGTTCTCAATGGCACACAAGTCTGGTAACATCACTGCACCTGTAGTCCATTGATACTTCCTTCAGCTGGAGGAACAGTATGCAGGAAGCTGAGCATTGTGGCCCTGATCCACTGGTCATAGTTGCAATGCTTTGCAGGCTCCAATGCAAAAAAATAACAAATGTACATTTTTTTCAATCAATATGGGTACAATTGTTTTTTTGTTTCTGCAAAAGGTGGAATTGGCCTCTAATAGATTCCCCTATTGCAAATAATTACCATTTTATTCCCTCCCTGCTACTCTGTTCAGCACTGGAAACTAAAACTTTGTATTTGCAGGGTTGAGGGTGTTATAAGACAGTAATTCCAGATACGAGAGTGTCATGTTAAACCCGTGTACCCGTTCCCACTGCCGCTCGGATCGCCTAGACGAAGACTAGTAAAGGACAGCACTGGATCCATAGACAGGTAGTAAGTGTCATCTTATTAAAAGTCAGCAGCTACAGTATTTGCAGCTACTGATTTTTATTGTTTTCTAGAGTGAAGAACCGCTTTAAGGCATAGGACCAATCTGCCCTGCATGGGCTAAGACTGTAGCAACTTTTAGAATACACATAGGGCTTTACTTTTGCTCCTAATTTTGGATTCATTAAGTTTTCGCCTTTATTATAGTTCCATTTTACTCGTTATTGCACAAAACTAGGAGAAAAAATTTTTTTTAAAGTACTTCTGATTTTTTGCGGGATTTCTACTGACTCGCGCTATAACCTCAGAAAAACTTTTTTTTTTTTTTTTAACCCACTAGTTACCATATTTTTTCTGCTAATACTTACTTTTTTATTACAAAGAACAAACCATATAGAGTAAGGACAAGTAGTTCCAGTGTTAATATAGACAAACAGGCTAGGAAAATGGGACAAGCATATTGCTGCAGCGTTCTGCTTTCAGCAATTAAAATAAGGATTAAAAGAGGATGAAAACTGAAGAGGTACTTGCTTGCACATACCCTCATAGCTGTCTTCTGCCAAGCAGATAAAACATTTCAAGATTGTATTGTCACATGAATAGAAGGAGGCATCAGCGTGTCCCGCAGTCTCCAAACAAAAGCATTCTGCTTTTGGTCACATGAATTGGGAGACTGAAGGCTAAATGTTGAAATGCACTACTAGAGAAATCTGTAGAAATACTGAATTGCAATTACACTTTCTATAGATGGTCAAACACAGAGTCTTCCTCGACTATCCATCAACAGAAGCTTCATCATGCTGTTTTTGAAGAGGCTTTTATGATATATTGTGTAAGCAATTTGTGTTTATAGCTTTTTTTTTATTGTGTTGTGTGTTTAATAACATACACCTGTCTTTGTGAAAACAGGTGCCTGGACATACCTCTATTGCACTGAAATTCTTCTTGGCTGTATCCCAGGAGCCCCCTGAATCTGTATGCAAATCACAGCAATTAAGAAATTACACACTGGTCAATACCCCCCCAGTGCAATATTTTAGGCAAAGAGAGAGGTGCTTTTGTTGCATTATGCCAGTAGTCCCAGGGGCACTATTCCTCCCACTGACACCAACAGTGGGGCACAATTCCTCCCACTGACACCAACAGTGGGGCACAATTCCTCCCACTGACACCAACAGTGGGGCACAATTCCTCCCACTGACACCAACAGTGGGGCACAATTCCTCCCACTGACACCAACAGTGGGGCACAATTCCTCCCACTGACACCAACCGCGGGGCACTATTCTTACCCACTTTTACCAACGACGGCGCACTATTCCTCCCACTACTACCAATGACTGGGCATTATTCCTCTTCCTACTGACCACAAGTGCTATGGATTTTTTTACTCCCCTTTATTCCCACTGACTATCAAGCCAGAAAAATAGTTTATTCCCACTGACTACAGTATACCCCACCCCCAAAATCTGAAATACTGTAAACTGACCCTTTGGAGACCCCTGCATTATGCCATGCATTGGGGACATCTTAAGCTCTGGAATGCTGTAAACCTGGAAGTTGAAGGCCAACTTTGGGAGTCTCCTTGGGCAAAGGAGGAGTCCTCCCAACCTAACTGATTGGACACAGCTGATCACTTGGTTAAAGAGCCACCTTATCGGCTCTTTACAGAGATCAGGGTCGCGCTGGGTCCTAGGAACACGGGGCCACGCCATCATATAACACTGTCCCAGAACGAAAGCCGCACTGCTCCGTCATCATTTCACGGTGGGCGGGCGGCAAGTGGTTAAGGAAGAAAATGTTTATATGAGCTGCACATCTCTGCAAACTCCAGGTAAGAAAGTGTAACGGCCTTAGCCCAGGCTCCAGCCAGGCAATGTCCCCAACGTGTTTCACTCTGCTCCCGGAGCTTAATCATGGGGAACAATGCTTGCCACACCGACACAGGAAAGGTGGGCAAATACTGAATTTTGTCAGATTCTTAATGAACCAATCAACTCTTTTCAAAGAAGCCAGCTGGAAAATTTGTGGCTGAACTCCAATTAGATGCAGCTGCTGTTCAGGTATTCTGACAGCCACCACTGGCAGCCGTCAGAATACAATAGCCCAGCAGGGGGATTTGTATATCTGTGCTGTTTAGGGTGGATGGAGGAAGCTGTTAGATTTCTTTCATTCAACCAACAGGCTAAGTTCACCTTTAAGATCATGTTACACCCATATTTTAGGGTGTAATATATTGGTACCAAGCCCCCCCCCCAACAGCAGCTGTCAAATGTATTCATTCAGAAATCATTCATTCACAGAGATCTGTGAATACATGAACTACAAGTCCCGTCTTTCACTGAGGCAGAGGGACTTTTAGTGCTCAATGAAATACAAGTTTGGTGATCGCCACACTTGTAGTCCATTTACACTTTCTCCAGCTCTCTAACTGAAAGCCCATACCTCAAAATGGAGTCTACAGGAGCCTAGCATTGCTCCCATGATCCAATGATTTTTTTTGTCTGCAAACATATGCATTTTAATTATTTTTTTTTTTTTTTGCAAAAAGTCTTTAATGAAAGAAATCTAGAAATTTCTCAGTGTAAGATCAGCTTCAGAGCTGTGTAGGACCATACTTGGAGCACTCCTATATGCATGTACGGGGCTGGAATTACCATTAGGCATAGTGGGCTTGTGCTTATAGGCAGCAGAGGCGAAGAGTAAATTTTTTGTTAACAGTTGTCAGTCATGCATTTTTCCCCATCAGAAACTCAGTCTTCTCCTATAGGCAGGGGCCTTTTTATGAAATTGGTGGGCCTGTGTGCAAGATCATAGGTTAGGCCCCATCGCTTGATTAAAAAAAAAAAAAAATGCAGTATACTTAGTGCCCTCATCAGGGCCCGTGTGCACCGCATACATGGATGACATGCCACTGCTTATAAGCTTTGCACTTCTTGCAAACATGGTTAAGACTAGTAAAAGAAAAATGTTACGTGCAGAGGAGGTGCTCCCAAAGGTTTCACAGCTACAGGCTCCAATAATGGAAATGCAGCCCTGTGTGTGTATTTGAAGTAAAATGTAACTCTCAGCAATGATTACCTTGGGGTAAATGCCCTCTTACCAACCCCTTTCTCCTGTAGCACATAGCTCTTTGTGAACACACAGGAGCCTCCTTAACAATCTCCTATACTATCTTTTTCACCAAGTCACAAGCACCCTTGCCTATAAAGTGCAGTGTCCTTGATGCCACACCTGTACACTATAATGCTATAAATATATTATAACTAATTGTATTCCATATTCTCTTGAATTGAAGGACACTCTGTTCTGGATGTTTTGGCGGTATTCGTTCTCTTCACGCGCTGTTCTGACAATACTCGCTGCATCTGTCCCTCAAGTATTGAAACATTCCTCATTGTTTCTCTACAATGACTATCTGTGTTGGGATTGGATAGAGAAATGAATCATCTTCATACAAGCTCATTATCTGTGTTTATTTTGCTTATAACTTTGGGAATCAGGAGAATTCAACATCTTCTGCAATAACTGGGACCAATATAAACACTGAATGCTTCATTTACACAGGCTCCTAATTCATATTAGATTGGCTGTCCTTTATTACATCTGATAAATGTCACTACACTCTAGGGTCTTAACAGATTTTTTTTTTAGGTGGAACTTCAGCAAAACCAGTGAATCATTTACAACAAAGCACCTTTTTAATTTAAAGCAGACCTAGGCAAACTGAAGCCCAGGGCCAGATCTGGCCCTTTGGCTGTCTCTGTTCAGAATCAATGGATGAGTCTGGCAAGTGGTGCTGCTTGTCAAACTCTGCACCCGGGTGAAAAAGGCCACAGCCGGGAAGCAAGCCATGGTGGCCGTGGCATGTGAACAGCCCCGTCCTTCTGTTATTTTACAGTTTGGATGAACAGTTCATATTACAAAGCATATCAAAATTATTTATATCATATCAAAATTACTTATAAACGACCCTTTTTTTCCAATGTTGCAATCTTTTTTTAAATGCGTAAATTAAATAAAAAACAAAAACAAATGAAAACTAAAGTCTAAATATAAAAAAAATAGGAATTATAGCTAAGGGGACAAGGGAATTAATTTGAGCTGTTTAGGATTAACTAAAGGGTTAAAAGGAAAAGATTTTTTTACCTGAAAGGTTGCTTTAATAACCACATAAGGACAAGCCGCCGCAATTATACTGTGGCAGGTTCGGTCCCCTGGGCGAATCGCGTCATGGGGCTCTAGGGGGTGCAACGCCGGAGCCGATGCCCGCTGGCCACCCACGATCGCTCCTGACAGAGACAGAACGGAGATCTGTCAATGTAAACAGACTGATCTCCTTTCTGTCAGGGGAGGAGAGACAGATCTGCTGCTCCTAAAGATTAGGAACAGCAATCTGTCTCCTCCTCCAGGCAGTCCCATTCCCCCACAGTTAGAACACACATGAGGGAACACATTTAACCCCTTGATCGCCCCCTAGTGTTAACCCCTTTCCTGCCAGTGAAATTTATACAGTAATCACTGGCTATTTTTAGCTCTGAGCGCTGTATAAATGTTAATGGTCCCAAAAAAGTATCAAAAGTGTCCAATTTGTCCACCACAATGTCGCAGTCCTACTAAAAATCGCTGATCGCCGCCATTACTAGTGAAAAAAAAATTATAATAAAAATGCCATAAATCTTTCCCTATTTTGTAGACGCTATAACTTTTCCACAAACCAATATACGCCTATTGCCATTTTTTTACCAAAAATATGTAGAAGAATACATATCGGCCTAAACTGATGAAGAAATTTGTTTTTAAAAAGCATTTTGGGGATATTATAGCAAAAAATATAGTTTTTTTTGTTTGGGTACAGCGTCGCACGACCGCACGATTGTAAGTTAAAGCGACGCAGTGGCGTATGGCACAAAAATGGTCATTAAGGGGGAAGAAAAAGAAAGAAGAAGAAACTTTGGAGGTACAGCAAACATCTTGGGAGCAGTAGGAACGTATAAATGTAACACTTGGGATGGGGGGTGTGTTGTTTGTACTTTCTGTCCCCATAGAGCAGCACTGGTGTTTGAACAAAATATGGAAGTATAGTTTCCCAGTATTTAGTCAATGTGTGTAGTCTCTTGTAACCTTACAAGTAGCAGCAAGAAATATGTTTGGTGAAAGGACATAGTATCCACTCACCAGTTTAGTGGTTACCTATAGAGACTAAGTGGCATTCTAGGGGTTAATAAAAAGTTTGTAACAATTTTATTGAAAAAATCCAATCACAGTAAAGAGAGCGCTGTCTACCCTCCCCCTCCCACTAAATCCCCATGAGGAAAAAAAAAAAAAAAGGACAAAAACACAATAAAATGAGGTTGATTCCACTGATCAAAAAATGATGCTGTACCGAAGAAATAAATCTATCTACTGTTCCATAATATGTATGTAGCGCATCCCCTAAGGAGCCTCAAGTATCTGGGATCTCCCACCCTGCACATCAAATTTCCACATCCACTCCAGAGTCAAATGAACAGACTGTGACTTTGTTGTTTTTTTTGTTTGAGAGTTATAACTTGGATAGGGATGGGAGATTTGGGATGCCCATTTGACTTCAACAATATTTCAGGGACAACTTTTCCTATATATAGCTTCACTCCAGCATAAACTTGCCTGCAGAACCCAGTTATTCCATCCTGAAGTAATTTAGTAGCAAAGGCCCATTACAGGCAGGCACTCACAGCTCCTAAACTTGAAGAACAGATTGATGACACAGCTCACACTTTTCCAGCACTTCCTCTCTCTGTGGTCACTGATCCTAGCAACACATATTCAGGCCTTGCGAGCCCACCTGGCTGCAGCTGCCCCTCTCACTAGCCTTTCAGGCTAATTCTCCATAGTCCTCCAGCCCTCCAAGCTGGCTCACTCTCCCGAGATTTCCTGCATGTCTTGACCTGCTCCAGCTGTCGGTTTCCTCCGTTTGTGGTAGGGGGAATCTTCCAGCACCCGAACACCAGGTTTGAGGTCACCCCCCCCCCCAGAATTAGGGGCACTCTCAAAGGCCACTAATAGCCTCCTCAACACTCCATCTCCATCTTCCACCTGGCTCCCTTTGCTGACATGGCCCATGAGATGGCCTGCCCTCTTCCAGACCCTTTTTGCTGAGGATTGGTCAAAGACCTCCTAAATATGCAAGGCAGCCCTCCTTACTCCCACCGTCTAGCTCTGGAAGTTTCTACCAACTTTCAGACCAGGAGGAAGTGTTGGAGAGAGCTGTCAGATGAGTCATCCAGCCCCTGAGTCCCTAAATTCAAACCAAAAAAATACTGCGTTATCCCTAAATGTGATCAATAAAGATGAATGTGTATCTGTGAAAACAAAAAATTGTTGATGCTGCTGCAACCATAAATGTGAGACAACCTCTACTTATTAATACTGTATATAGAAAAGGCTGCACTGCTACTATTAGGTGAGTGCAATGGTGGATCACTTAAATAACCACAACTAATGCACCCATATGTGATAATTAAACAGTGAAGAGAGAACTAAATTATTGACAAAAAATTAAACTCAAGTCCCACAAATTGAACATAAAAAATTAATCATTAAGTATGAGAAGTCAAAAAACTGAATGAAATATGCAAAGTCCATACAAAAAGTTTCTTGCTGAGAAAGTCTTTAAAAAAAAAGGGAAGAAACACCTGGACAGGATCTTCAGCTTGTATCGGACCCTCTGCACACAGGAGTAAAGAAAAGCAGAACAGAGCAAAAGGTCCTGTGACCAGAAGCTGCAGTCCAAGCCCAACATCACCTGTGAGGATCACTCAGCTGAGCTACAAATCAGGTGTGAATGTGCAAGAATAGCTGCTGGAGAGCTGACCACCGCTCAGAGACAAACTGCAGCTTAAAGCCATGGGAACTGAGCGTTCATGCACCTTCTAGAGGACCCCCTGAGTGGTGACCCTTGGAGACTCATTTCCAGCAGAGACCCTGTGGCTGGGGGACACAGCCACTTGCTCATACGATCTCCCTAACAAGAGATCAATTGATCTGGTAAGGGGCAGTTTGTTTTGAGGTGGAGGAATTTTCATATAATCACGCTCCTCAGGGTGACAACACTGCATGCCTCACATCGTTTGGATGATTGGTGTTTCTTCCCTTTTTTTTGAAAGACTTTCTCAGCAAGAAACTTTTTGTATGGACTTTGCATATTTCATTCAGTTTTTTGTCAATAATTTAGTTCTCTCTTCACTATTTAATTATCACATATGGGTGCATTAGTTGTGGTTATTTAAGTGATTCACCATTGCACTCACCTAATAGTAGCAGCGCAGCCTTTTCTATATACTGAGTCCCTAAACCCTGACCCAGATTCACAACCCTGGCCTGGCTCTCAGCCAAGCCAAATTTTCCTACACAAACAAACCTATTTACATCTAGCACACTAGCTGGAGGGTGCTACATGTATTTGAAATTAAGTTTAAAAACTAATGTATGATCTATTCCACACCAACAACCTACTGTGGCTAGTCAGTCCGTCTTGAAGCAAGAAATGTGAGGAGCTATAGCCATAAAAGCACCATCAGAAGGGCAACAGCCAGTCCTGAGGAAGCTGGTGTGAATACACTAATCGGCAAAACATGTCGACAACATGGTGCCCATGAAGTTCCTAGTGGCCACGACCACCCCTGGAGCCAGATTAACGACTGTGGTGCAGTGACCGACCATGGTGATGAGGATGCAGACATACACAGGCTAGAGACACTGCCTAACTTCAAAGAGCCGATAGCACTGCTTGCTGCTTCTTGCTGGTGTTTGATCAGCCTGTCATCAAGCACCAGAGTAAAGGAATAACATGCTCCCCTATACCTGGAAGTGCTACGTTTTTTTTGGGACCTAAGCGGTTACTAAAGACTGTTTATCCCTAATGCAAAGATGTACTCAGTAGAGGACACCATAAAGACTCCCAGCATTACACTGTTTAGTTAGATTAGTGTTTCTCAACCTTTTTAAATTCTGCACAATCTTGAGGCACCCCATTCTAAAATGTAAAGAGCTAAACTAATAGTTTTACACAATGCAGCAACAGCCAAACACAACTGTAGGACATTCAACATTAGAGATAACTTATTTACCCAAAGAAAATACACCTTTTCACACTGGTACTGACTAGTATTCCAGCATTTCTCTTCTCCCTCAATTTCTCTCCCTCACTCAGCTAATGTGACCCCAGTGTAGACGGAGGGGAGGAGGAAACAAGGAAGCTGTGCGGGGACCCATCAACCTACTTATCAACTGGTAAGTTCTTTGGTTGTTCGGACGCCTGCGGCTAGAAGGTTGTAATGGTGTACAATGAAAACCTGTGGCTTTGTGTAACTAAAATGCAGGCTTGACCCACTTTGCACACAATTTTGGGGCAATGTTTGGGCATTATTGCTAAGCTTCCCCTGAAGAAACCTGAGAGCACCCTGGTTGAAAGGCTGAGTTAGAGACATCTGTAATTGGAACATTTTTCGTTGACATTTACATAACTTTGATGCAAAAAAATGTAGTCCCTAGTCATTGCAACAAGTATATGAATTTATCTTTTTATCCACTTAAAGACCAGCCTCGTTTTGGATTTTAGGTGTTTACAAGTTTAAAACAGTTTTTTTTGCTAGAAAATTACTTAGAACCCCCAAACATTATATATTGTTTTTTTTCTAACATCCTAGAGAATACAATAGCGGTCATTGCAATACTTTTTTTTGCACCGTATTTGCGCAGCGGTCTTCTAAGCGCACTTTTTTTGGAAAAAATTCACTTTTTTGAAAAAAAAAATAAGACAACAGTAAAGTTAGCCCAATTTTTTTTTATATTGTGAAATATAATGTTACGCCAAGTAAAATGATACCCAACATGTCACGCTTCAAAATTGCGCCCGCTCGTGGAATAGCGTCAAACTTTTACCCTTAAAAATCTCCATAGGCGACGTTTAAAAAATTCTACAGATTGCATGTTTTGCGTTACAGAGGAGGTCTAGGGCTAGAATTATTGCTCTCACTCTACCGGTCGCGGTGATACCTCACATGTGTGGTTTGACCACCGTTTTCATATGTGGGCGCTACTCACGTATGCGTTCGCTTCTGCGTGCGAGCTCGTCGGGACAGGGCGCTTTAAAAAAATTTTTTTTTTTTTTTTTATTATTTATTTTATTTTATTTTTTCACTGTTTTTAAAAAAAAAAAAATTTGGATCACTTTTATTCCTATTACAAGGAATGTAAACATCCCTTGTAATAGAAAAAAGCATGACAGGTCCTCTTAAATATGAGATCTGGGGTCAAAAAGTCCTCAGATCTCATATTTAGACTAAAATGCAAAAAAAAAAAAAAAAAAAAAAAAAAGTCGTTTAAAAAAATGACACTAAAAAAAATTGTGCCTTTAAGAGAGTGGGCGGAGCCGTCATAATGACGCCGCTCCGGCCGTCACATGGTATGGAGACGGGTGGGCGCCATCTTGGCCTCACTTGTCTCCATACCGCAGCAGGGAAAGGACCCGATCGCCTCCGCCGCTACCGACGGCTCCGGTAAGCGGCGGGAGGGGGGGTGGCACCTCTCCCGCCGCCGATAACGGTGATCTCGCGGCGAACCCGCCACTGAGACCACCATTATCTTGTACAGAATCGCTCACTGTAAAGATGGATATCTCAGTTGTGGCAGCAGCTGCTGCCGTTACCGAGATATCCATCTTCAAAAAAATGACGTATATATACAGTGAGCGGGGCTGAAATTATTAATAAACTCCAGTCAATTTGTTTTTCTATTATAGATTTATTATACCTACCGTTTAAGGGACTAAGGTTTGTTTAAAGAATTGAAAAAAGACCTGGCTGCCAAGAGCAAATATGTTAATTACTTATATCTAGAAAGTTTTACAATGATCTTAGTTTGAAAAGGACCACTTGAACCTGTGCCCAGAATATGCACGTTGAAGTATTTACATATTCTTCACAAGCAGTAAATCCACTTTAAGGCTCCATGCACACTAGACACTCAAAAACCACTGAATAAAAACAAATCTTTAGTGTTTTTGCAGTGTTTAGGAGTAGTAGTGCTTTTGTTAAGGATTGGGCAGCCGCCAGCGTCCTTAACAACTAGTGAATAGCTGGTTGTTAAGGAGCGGGCCTGAAAGCCGGCCACCATGTTCTTAACAGATGACTCATCAGCCCCATCAGCCGAGTTCCCCCACTGACAGCTGAATATAAACACAACAATTCCAGTAAACAAAAAAAATGGAGAAAAAAAAACTGTGGGGGTCTCCCCAATCGATAACAGGCCCTTTCGGGTCTGGTATGGGATTCTGAGGGGAACCCCCATGCATGCAAAAAAGTGTCAAAAAGTATAGTATAATTTTACTTTTATAAAGTAATAATAAAAACACATACAGTTTTTGGCAAGTCTTTTATTCTAAAAACAAAAACAATGTACCCCGGTGTAGATCTATCGTCATTCACATTGAATGCCGGCAGCCAACCCGAACAACCAGCTATACACTGGTTGTTAGGGATACCGATGGGCCATAGGCTAAAAGAAAAAAAAACGCTGGAAACCGGGGCATTGGCAGACATTAGGCTGCGGTGGGGATCGGGTAGCGGCTCCTGTGTCTTCTCCTTGCTTCCGCCGTGCATCTCCTCCCCTCCTCCTAGGTGTCCTATAGGATTGCCTGTCCTTTTAGCCAGTCGAACGACTGGTATCAGACCCACTTCCTGATTGGCTGGGAGAAGGATCAGTGTTGCAACAGCAAATATTAATTTGCTGTTGCGCCCCAAGCCCACCCTATTTTGAAGCCTATTAAAGCCTCGGGTTCTAATCAGTGCTTCAAAAAACACACCCCTGCCCATCCCCGCCATAGGAATTCATGTGCCCGGCATCCTGAAAGGGGCCAGGCGCATGGATAGGAAAGGCGGCGGCATGGATGGGGGGCGGCGTCCGTGCTCCCACAATGGACGGGCCGCCCCTGCAGTATATGTTGAAATAGAACAAAGGTATCCAGGCATACAGCCTATTGAGAAAGACATAAGAGCGGATTGTCCGTGTATACCTGTAGGTACAAATACAATATGTATTAAGATATTAGAGCTGCACTTATCGTTAAGAATCAAGATCGCGATTTTTCCCCCCTTACGATCTTAACAAAGCATTTTCCCGATTCTATGCTTTGCTCAAGCCAACAGCTGTCAAAAAAAAAAACTGCCAGTCTTCCAAGTTTCACAACATTCCTCAGCCGCTGAGATAACTATAAACATTGTGACGCTTTAACTTCGGTCTGTAAATGAGGTCAGTTTAACCACTTAAAGACTTAACCTCTTTCTGACACTTGTTGGTTTCAAGTTAAAATAATTATTTTTTGCTAGAAAATCACTTGGAACCTCCAAACATAATATATATATTTTTTGCAGAGACCGTAGAGAATAAAATGTTGATTGTTGCAATATTTTATGTCACACTGTATTTGTGCAGCTGTCTTTCAAATGCAATTTTTGGGGGAAAAAATACTTTAATGAATTAAAAAACAAAAAAAAACTGTAAAGTTAGCCCAATTTTTTTGTATAATATGAAGGATGATGTTAGGAAACGAGAATGGTGGTCTTTATTCTAAGCAAAAAAATCATGATTCTCACTTTGGCCAAAATCGTGCAGCTCTAAAAGATATAAAAAAAAAAAAAAGGGAGAAGAAATGGTGCTTATCACTGTAACATCTCAACCAGGAAAGCGCCTGGTGACCCAATATGCATATAGAATAAGTGAGTAGAATAAAGCAAAAGTGGTAGAAAAGTGAGGAGCTAGAGAAATGGCTAGAAATAAGAGGAGAAGAATGGAAGAGTTCCACGGGGTGTGTGGCAGAAAAGCATTGAATTGAAAGAAGCATATAATCAAATCTTTAAGGTTGGATATGAGCGATCCACGGTTGACAGACCCAAAGAAATTTTTTGTGGGTGTCCGAAAGTATAGCTGTCAGCTTCTCGTTTACCTAATGTCATTCATATGGTTTTTGACGGCTTCAAAGCTAAGGGACGAAGCAATTCTGCAATCGGTTTGCAAAGAAGAGCCTCGTAGGGTCCCGGCTTTTTTTTTTTCTAAACGTGCCAAACACATATACTGAAGTAAATACCTAGAGGTATAAAAATAAAATATAACGATCATAAGGAAAGAGTGTCAGCAAAAGCATCCTTCTTCTTTCTCATTGCCATGTATTTGTCCAAACATTAAAGCGGTATTGAATCTAAAATAAAAAAAGTGATTTGGCAGCTTACCAATTATAAACAAAGAAACCTCATGCAGCTCCCACATTTAATAAGATGTTTCTTTTGTTCTTCCTCCATCAAGAGTAGGGATGGGCCAAACAGACCGGTTTGCACTAGAACTTTCGAACACTGCGAAAGTTCAGTCCCAAATAACGAACCCCATTAAAGTCAATGGAACCCAAATGTCAAAAATCAAAAGAGCCCATTTTGAAGGCTTATATGCAAGTAATTGGGCATACAATGGTTATAGGGGTCCGGGACCTGCCCTGGGGAACATGTATAAATAAAAAAAAAGTTTGTGAAAAACTTCATTTTTTAATGAGTAGTGATTTTTAAAGTGAAAACGTAAAAATGAAAAATTCCTTCCAATATAGTGCCTGGAGGGTCCCCTTAGTCTACCTGTAAAGTGGCAGATTTGTACCATGTCTAGAATCTGCTGCAGCAATAATTGCATTTATAAAGCCAAAAAAAATTTCATTTTTCCCTACAAGCTGCCTTTATTTTACTCAGCAACAGCTGGTGAGCCAGTGTGTATGATGAGGCCACAAGTGCACTGGGAACAAGATTTTTTGGATACATTCTGGTGTCACTTTGACTTTGTAAAGAAGTAACGGGTGCAGAAAAATTGGTCTTTGGGTGTCAGTGGCGCCTTCCCACTGTAACTCTAAAGAGGTACTCTTGATGAAAGCAAGAATTGGCCTTGTTGTAAAAAATTGCAATGATATGCACCTGTCAAACAGGTGCAGAAAAATTGGTCCTTGGGTGTTAATTGTGCCCATGAAACTATACCAAAAAACATTCTTCCAAATGAAATGATTGAACACCCTCAAAGCTAGGAAGCCTCGAAGTCCTGCAGAGATCCACATCCCAAAAAGACAATCTGTGATATCGGCATCAGGGGCTTCATAGCTGGTAATCCAGGACTGATTCATTTTTATAAAAGTCAAACGGTCCACAGAGTCTGTGAACAGACGCGTTCTATGATCAGTAACGAAACCTCCTGCAGCACTGAATGCCCGTTCTGAAAGCATGCTGGATGCAGGGCAGCCCAACAACTCAATTGCATACTGGGCAAGTACTGGCCAGTGGTCTAGTCTCATGACCCAGTCAGTGGATCGTCAGCTGTAAAGCCCTCCATCTCTGTTTTGGCCCCGAGATAATCTTTCACCATGTGATGCAGACACTGCCGATGGGATGTGGAAGCTGAAAGACCTGGGCGGCGTGGACTAAAAAAATTCCAAAATACCTCACTTATTTGGGAGCCTTCTCCAACGCTCTTCTCTTGACCAACAGAAGACTCAAAACTATGTTTTCCACGACACTATAATCTACTGAAGTCAGGAAAAACGTTCAATAAAATCCTCTTTAACGTGTCCTCAAGAGATTATATCTTCTGTACTCTGTGGGAACGGGATGAGTTCTGAGACCTTCCCCTTATAACAGTGGTCAAGGAGGGTTGCCAACCAGTAATCATCCTTCTCATTTATGCCATGTATTCTTGGGTCCTTTAAAGCATGAGGTTGCCCATGCACCTCAAATTTGCTGAGGCTTGAGAAGAAGACTCCTCGGGGTCACTCAGGATGACAGCATCTGGAACTTCCTCCTCCCAGCCACACCAGCTGAAGCACTGCAAGGCACCTTTTAGGCTGACTCTGGGAATAGCCCTTTGAATGCTTAGGGGCTACCTGATGTTCGGTTAGAAGATGACTGGCTACAGCTGCACTGGATTTTGCACTCTTCAGTTTTTCTTCAGCAGGAACCGAGAGAGTCAAACTATGTGTGGCCAGGCTGAATGTACCCAGTTGATTGATTAATCAACTTGGGTACAACCAGCCTGTTGGATTCAGTTGCAATTATTGCTAGCGGCTTCTATAGCCGCTAGCACTAATCACCATCTATTCCTGGTGGGGCTGCTTCCCCTGCAGGCAGCAGAAAATTGCTCAGCAGGAGGGATTCCCCTGTCAGCACTGTCTGTGTTGATGGGAGAACTGTCTATGGCCTGCTTAAATCAACCCCACAGTCAAATCCCTTTGCTGAAAACAATGGCGGCTACAGAACTGATGTTCATGATGTACCTGATGTTCATAGGACAATTCTGCAGAGGAGGGCATGGAGGTGGCAGAGGAGGAGGGGGTAGAGCTCACAGGTCAATCAAAAGTCAGAAGTTGGAGAGCCAACAGCTTTGACAAGCTTGTGTTTATACGCTGGGCATGTGGGTGGCAGGGACTGTGTTTTTTTTTTCCGCTGCAGCAGATGGGGCAAAGAAATTTGCCGGCTACACTCTACAGCTGGTAGTATGCTGCTGGCAGATGTGATGCTAGGACTTGGGACACCCTGTGCTATACCATCATCCCTGTCAATGGAGGCTGCTGAGAGGTAATGACTCGGTATAGCAGGGGCAGACTGAAGTGGTTAAGGAGGAGGAGGGACAGATTTGTGCCCCTTTTGTGTGGCTTTTAGGTGCTCTTGCCAACGGGCTGGGTGGTTGGACGTTAAATGCCTTGTTAAGCATGTGGTACCCAAATGGCTGGTGTTTTTGCCACGTTTGATGTGCCTGAGACACAGTTTGCGGATAGCAACAGTGTGATCTGCTGCAGATGTGCTGAAAAAGGCCCAGACAGCTGAGCTTTGGAGAGTGGGCTGGGAGATAACAGCTGCAGAATGTGATGGAATAGGGTGGCTGCTCTCTACTCCTTCTTGATGTCGGCCTTCTTGGGGCTGTGCCGCCTCACCTTCAGTTTCCTCCTCTGCTCTGACACCCAAGTCGCATCAGTGACCTCATCATAATCTCCATATCCTCCATCATCATCCATTACCACTGGAGACAACTTGGCAATACGCTGCGACTGGGGGAACATGAATGCCAATTTTTCTACCAGTGTTCCCCCCTCTCCCTAGACTCATGTTCCTGTCATCCTCAACCTCAGAACCAACATCTGAATCCAGTAATGGCTGGGCATCATCAAGGAGCAAGTGGCTGACGTTGTGGTCAAATAACTCAGCTGACTCCTCCATGGCTGATGTTGGGGCTATGGCAGGAATAGATGTGGACAAGGAGGCAGGTTTATCCACTCTGGCAACTGCAGGGGACTGCACACTTGTCTTTGCTTACGTAACAGAGGATGAGGAGGATGAGGAAGGTTTAGTAAGCCAGTCCACCACCTCCTCTGCATGCTGTGGCTGGATAGCATGGGTAAACTCACTAAACAGAGGAAATGATGCCCTGCCTGAGGACTGACCACCATGTCCACCTTTGCCCCTGTGGACACATTTGTTGCTGGCCCCCTTACAGTGCCAAGGGAACGTCTGCCTCTCCTTGTTATCCTCCCAGACATTATTGGTAGGGAGGGGGTGCTGCTATTAAGTAAATGTAAAGAAGAAGTGGAAATCTGTACGTAGATGCACTTTAATCAATGTAAAGTGGTGTTTGGTGCACTTTAATTTGAATACTCGCACTACACAGACACACTATAATATACTGCAATATAATGCGCCAAACGTACAGTGACGCACAGAACTGTATGACATTAAACTTGCAGTAATGCACACAGAAGTAAATGGCGTTAAACTTGCAGTAACGCACAAAACTATATGATGTTAAACTGGCAGTAACGTACACAGAACTATATGGCGTTAAACTGGCAGTAACGCACAAAAAACTATATGGCGTTAAACTGGCAGTAACGCACACAGAAGTAAACTGCGTTAAACTGGTAGTAACGCAATCAAATAGACGGTGTTCCACCGTCACTACACTGACGCTATCTTAACTGTCCCTACTCTAGCTATACACTAATGTCAAGACATGGTCTCACTACATGACTACATCACTAAATGATCTGAGCTGTCCCTACTCTACACTAATGTATGTATGAATGACACAGTCTCACTACACTACAGTGAAACTATCTGAGCTGTCCCTACTCTAGCTGCACACTATGCGAAGCTCAATGATAGTCCTCCTCACTACACTCACACTATCCCTAGACTGACACTAAACTAAATATTCTACATTGACAATTGAAGCAAAATAGCACAGTATAGCACACTAACTGATAGCACTGAACAGAGCCCTGTTCTATCTCTCTCCACGCCGAAATCACACTGAAAATGGCTGCCATTGAAAGAATACCGTGGGGCGTGAATGAGCCATGATTGGATAAAGTAATGATGACAGTGTCCAATCATTACTCTGACAGTGCTCTGTGCCCTGATTGGCTGAAGCTTTCACTGCTTCAGCCAATCAGGGCTTGCAATGCATTGTGGCCAGTTCGGGGGGGCGAACAAACGGTCGAACAACCTGTTTGTTCGGCTGTTCGCTGAACGTCCGAACAACGAAAGTTCAGCCCAAACTTATGCTCGGGCCGAACCGTTCAATCTGGATTAGAGGTGGGTGGAATAAGAAAAGAGTTGCGTAACTGCCTTGATCAGCAGGTAAAAATAGACACCTTTCGACAGAGGAGTTGTCAATATGGGACGTTGGTAGTATTAGATGAACAGATTTAGCTGGACTTAACAATTTGGATGGATAACAAATTAAAGCCAAACTCCAGCTAACACTTTTTAAGCAGTCACAGAAAGAGTTTTTTTTTATTCTTTTGAGATAAAGGGGAATTGGTAAGCCGCAATATAATACATTTTAGTTTTTAGATCTATCACCTCTTTAAGCCCCTATATGATTTGTTGGATTTGCACACTTCAGGGTTTTTTTTTCTATCATAAAATATTATTATATCTCTAGAGTTCCCCTCATTCGTTTATATATCTGAAACCAGCAGCTAATTCAAGCCAGAGTTAAGATTGTATCTTTTGAGGCCAGCAACACCCAGGGGTCAATTCACTAAAACTGGAGAGTCACAAAATCTGGTGCAGCTCTGCTCATCAACCAATCAGCTTCCAGTTTCTTTTCTTTTTTTTTTTTTTTTTTAAGCTTAACTGATTAGGTTAGAAGATGACTGGCTACAGCTGCACTGGATTTTGCACTCTTCAGTTTTTCTTCAGCAGGAACCGACAGAATCAAACTATGTGTGGCCAGGCTGAATGTACCCAGTTGATTGATTAATCAACTTGGGTACAACCAGCCTACTGGATTTAGTTGTGATTACTGCTAGCGGCTGCTATAGCCGCTAGCACTAACCACAGTCTTTTCCTGGCGGGGCTGCTTCCCCTGCAGGCAGCAGAAAATTGCTCGGCAGTAGGGATTCCCCTGCCAGCACTGTCTGTGTTGATGGGAGAACTGTCTACGGCCTGCTTAAATCAACCCCACAGCCAAATCCCTTTGCTGAAAACAATGGCGGGTACAGAACTGCCTATGTGCACGCACACACACACACACACAGCTGTACTTTCATAGAGTCATGGTCTTGGAGGCCTCAGACAATTTGCAGACTTGGTACACACACAGTAAGAATACAGCTCTTGTTCCAAGACAAAAAAGAAAAGATTATAGACTTTCTATCATGTTGGAAAATCTGTTTAATAATGAGCATCTCTGATCTTATTCCAGAGCTGCTGTCTACTTGCCCTGACTTTAACTAGCGACGCTTGATTCCATAGCGTTGCCAAAATATCAGGCTAGGTATTGCAGTCCACCATAGTTGCCCTTCTGATCAGATAAAAAACTGTACTAAATGTTAGATCTTTGCAAAGACCAATTGACCTATAAAGTGGACCTCCTCCAGTGCGTCTATTTTTGATCCTTCTAATTGAACAGAGAGTCTGGGACTTGTCCATTGATACGTCTCTTCCAGACTCTGCCATTTATGTGCAGTAGAGCTCCTGATAGCGTTACTTGTACTGTACGATGTTAAGTGCTCTCGGAAGGTTAAGGCAGCCTCTCTGGGGGTACAGAAGGAATTGAATTCCTCACCATCTCTGCTACCCACTCACCACTCGCAGAACCCATTCACCTTTTGTAAGGAGCTTTTGTATTCTTGAAGGCTTTTGGGATAAAGTCTTAGATTCATTTTTCTTTCCCTATTGTCTGATGAATGCTTCTTTCACGGACGCCCTGTCTTAATCCACCTTTAGCACACAATGTATAAATTAGGACCCCGCTGAGCAATTTCTCCTATTCTTTCTTTAGAGAAGGTTGTTTTTTTTTTTTTTTTAACCCTAAAGTTCATTTGATGTTTGTCACAAGATTGCTGTTGACTCCAAAGTATTTTTTTTTATTCTTCATTTTTCTGTAGTATAAAAAAGGCTTGCTTTTTTTTTTGTTCCTCTACAAAATTGTATGAGCAAGTGTTTAACAGGGATTTGTGCGTTTTGTCTGCATGTTGATAATAGGTTGGTATGTAAAAATAAAGCAAACAAATTTGAAATGTCTTTGTTAATACATATTCCTTTTTTTTTTCTTATTAATTTGGCTGCCTAGTCATTAAACCATAGGAAATGGCATACATTTTGTTTTTGTATAAATATACTACGCATTCCTATGTGGCAGATAGGATATAGTCCTGAGATTGTATCAGGTATGCTGTATTTTGTTGTTCATCCTTATATGTTGTAAACCATTTTCTAAAAGGCTCATATGAAACTCGTGATTCATGACCTTTAAGAAGGCTAATTAACACAGGAATAAATAACGCTATCTACAGTGAATAACGCTATCCCATACAATGTAGACTGCATTATATATATATATTTTTTTAATTTCCATGGCACTTCCGGTGCTGGCCGCCTAGGCGAGTGATGTCAATAGGATATCTTGTTGACTCCTGGGATATTGGCGTCATTAATCCCAGGAGTCTTCAGGCACCCTAAGCATCTATCGTGGCATTTCCATACCCAGAAATGATGTGATTGGGAGGAGTTGCTATGACAACTTGTGCTGGCTGGCTGAGCATGCGCAAGAATCAGATGTGCATGCTGGGTTAGCCGGATGCACACATTCCAGAAAGTAAGCGGTGCCGGCTTCGGCTGCCCTTACTTAGCATGGACCCACATACTGCAGGTATGTATTATTTAGCGCACAGATAAACATAAAAACACTGCACTTTACTGTAAATGAAGTGCAAAATAACATAGATCGCTATATAGTATAAGGAGTGCGTTCAAAAGCAAACAAGAATGCATATTTGTGAAGCACACTGCTATGTTTTTTGTATGACGGCGTTAAGGACACTGCTTTATAAATGATCCCTAAGAGTCCATTTATCTTCCCCTATGGTGCCATTTATGGGCTTGCTGAACCATTGAGACATCATGAGATTCTGCAGCATCTAAGCCATCAAGGGAACAATTTCCATTGAACAGAGTGGCAGCTGCACCTTAATTAATCTACCACTGAGCATGGGCCACCAGTGTCACGTTGGCATAAAGATGGCTCCAGGTAAGCCAAGTTGTAAGATGCCTGAACTGCCATTATCTTTTCCATGACTCTGTTGGAAGCAAGGAGAATAGGGGATAAATAAAGGCCAGTAGCTAATATTCTTCAGCGTGCTGGAAAGTGTCTGAAGAGTACATCTAATGGCCTAGAGTGCATGCAGTTGGCAAAATAATGCTTGCATTATAATTCCCATTACTTGATCAGTGCTCCATAGGAACCTGCTAGATAAGAGTCAGTTCTAGTTGAATTACATCACTTCTATCAAGCACTGTATTGATAGGCACTGTGAAAATTCCAAACACAAAAAGAGAAAACGGTATAAATAGTGCAAAGAGTGTAATTCTGTGCTTTACTTACCACTGACTTCTTTCTCGGCAGAAGACCCTAGTGGCTGCTTATCACAATCCCAATCTGCTTGATTTACACTAACATCAAACAATGCCATGCAGAAATTAAAAACATTTAGAGCCAAAAGTTTTCTTTTTAGTTTTGGATAGAGTTGTGAATGGTTAAAACATCTGCAGTTCCTTATAGCCTCTTTGCTTTGTGTCCTATTTGGGGAGATTTCACTTCACTTTCTGTTATTAAGACATAAACAGGAAGTGAAAGAAAATTGGTTGAAATCTTCAGTCCTCTAAACCTCCCCCTTACCAGTAATCTTCTGGTGCTGCAGGGATTAATTTGAGCCAAGGTATCTGTCATGTGCACTCATTAAAGCCTTGTACACATGGTACAATTGCTGGCCAACCAAGCGTCTGATTTTTGTCAAAGGGGCATGTGCCAGGATCTTGTCTTGCATACTAACGGTACACAATTGTCGTGCCACAAACATGAACATAGTGACGTACGAGGAATTTCAGGTCTTGAGCACCACCCTTTGGACCCTTTTGCTAATTTCGTGTTTGGTAAGCACTGATTCTGAGCATGCGCGTTTGTACTTTCGACTTTTGTGTTACGGATTTGTGTACTGGCCATACATAAATCTGACCTCAAGCTGTCTGCCGAAAATTTACTAGCCTGTCATGCAAAAAATTGGACAACAATTGTCAAAAGGAGCATACTAACGGTAAGATTTTAGGACAACAGTGTCAACAGACAATCCCCTGCCAACAATCATACCGTGTGTACAAGAGTTAGGAATGCTGATTATGCCTGCCCTTTCCGCCCAATCCTCCATTCATAGAAACGGTACGATTACCACTATGGGGCAGGGGATTCGGAGGACTGAAGAATTTAAATACACAGCCAGCAACACAAGGAATCGCAGTTGTTGCCGAAACAGTTGGAAGTTTTTTCACTTCACCTCTGGTCTGACAAAAATAAAATTTTGTAATTCCTTCTACTTTCTCTTCCAATGACAATGGTCCTCGGGACGAAAAGTGTAGGTGGAACTCTCCAGTGGGGACACACACACAGTAATAAAACATGTAATAGGTCAAAGGCGGATCAAGACAAAAGATCCTCAGGAGCCCAGAGTCTTTATTGTTCAACTGATTACAACAGGGCAAGGACAGCCATTAATCAGAGCTGGGTGAAATAGCAGAATGTTAAATGGATTTAAAAGTACTCCTAAACAGACCGATCTAAACACAAAAGATTTTATAGACCAGTGGTTCTCAACCTCAGTCCTCAAGTATCCCCAACGGGCCATGTTTTCAGGTTTTCCTTTACTTTGCACAGCTGCTTTAAATCAATAACAATGACATGGTATTGATAAGAGATATTTTATCTAAGGGAAGTTCCCAAAACATGGCCCGTTAGGGGTACTTAGGACTGAGGTTGAGAACCACTGCTATAGATCACAATAAGTGCTGGTGTTTACAGTAGAAGTAGCAAGCCTGTGAACATCAGCACTGACTGCTGTGTATAATATCTTCTGCCTGCAGATTAATCCTTAAATCAGTCTGCTTTGGAGTACTTTTGCATCCATTTAACATTCTGCCATTTCACCCAACCCTGATGAAGGCGGTTGTGTGGACCCTGAAACATGTTGGCTGACCTTTATCCCATTTGTTGTAACCAGTTGAACAATAAAGACTTTGGATTCCCAAGGATCTTTCATTTGGTGCACTCTTTGACCTATTACACTTGAATTTCTAAACTTGGTTGAATGTCCTCTCCTGGGTGAGCCTTGTCTTTGTGGTGAGCGGCCAAATACAGGCCAACTGGACTTTGGACATTGATTTTTAACAGGTTATCAAAATGTGGACAGTGTCCCTCTACCACTACCTCTTGGAGTAATAGAAAGCTGGTCGAGGTTCAAAAAAATTCTCCACATAAGGTTATGCCTTTAGATACACTTTAGCATTATGGCCATGTTGAAAAATGTCTGCAATCGATCATTGAGCTATCTTACTGATTTGCAAATCCATCTGATTTAGAGAGAGCAGACAGGGTTCAGACCGTCACAGAAAAGTGAACTAAATGTGTTCTATGCAAGCACTAATATATTTAAGGTAAATTATGTGGTCAGAGATCAGTATCAAGATTTACATAAGATATAGCACCAACATCCCGTTTTCGATAAGAGGAAACATTTGGGAGATATGGGACTTTATAGGTGCAAAGCACTGAAACAACAATATGTAAAACGTATATACAAATTTTTTTAAGCGGACAATGTCATAAACCTATGGCTATGATTATATTGTATGTATTGTTTTTATGACATTGTCCGTTTAATAAAATTTGTATATACTTTTTACATATTGTTGTTTCAATGCTTTGTACCTATAAAGTTCCATATCTTCCAAATATTTTCTCTTATCCAATATATTTAAACAACACTAAAATGCACGCCTATCTACAGTACTGCAATCTATGAACAATATTTTTCAAGCGCTGTCTGTACATCCTCTTTAATTTGCTATCAGATTCCACTAAATCAGCAGATTCTGCATTTTGACACTTAACAAATTGCAGCACCAGGAGCTGTCTGCTGCATGTTAATAGCTACAGCTGGAATTTTCCCCATAGCAATGTGGAAAGCTTCAGAGCAGGGCCCGGCAGTATAGATCCTTAGATTGCTGGGCCGTGTTCCCCTGAGGCAGATTGCAAAAGCCGTTTCTTCGTGCTTTGTGAGACAGTACTTCAATTAACGCACCATTGGACCACTTTTAAGGGAAATTCAAATCATTTCTGCAATGCCCATTTTCTTTAGTAATAGCCACCATAGTGGTTTTTCTCTTTGTCCATTACAAGACAGCTAATTGCACAATACTCTGACAATGTCACACAATAACAACATAACAGTTTGTATAGATGCCGAACCCTGCTTGCAGAAAGTTCCTTTATTGGCTGTGTACAGATTCCACTTAACCCTATGAGCAATGCTCCCGCTATATGCATTTTCTTATAGAAAGCCTGCAAGCAGCTTTGTAAAGGTGTCATCCAGTACTACCATTGTGATATATATATATATACAGTGGGGTCAGAAAGTATTCAGACCCCCTTAAAGTTTTCACTCTTTGTTATATTGCAGCCGTTTGCTAAAATCATTTAAGTTCATTTTTTTCCTCATTAATGTACATACAGCACCCCATATTGACAGAAAAACACAGAATTATTGACATTTTTGCAGATTTATTAAAAAAGAAAAAGGGAAATATCACATGGTCCTAAGTATTTAGACCCTTTGCTCAGTATTTAGTAGAAGCACCCTTTTGATCTTATAAAGCCATGAGTCTTTTTGGGAAAGATCAAGTTTTTCACACCTGGATTTGGGGATCCTCTGCCATTCCTCCTTGCAGATCTTCTCCAGTTCTGTCAGGTTGGATGGTAAACGTTGGTGGACAGCCATTTTTAGGTCTCTCCAGAGATGCTCAATTGGGTTTAAGTCAGGGCTCTGACCGGGCCATTCAAGAACAGTCATGGAGTTGTTGTGAAGCCACTCCTTCATTATTTTAGCTGTGTGCTTAGGGTCATTGTCTTGTTGGAAGGTAAACCTTCAGCCCAGTCTGAGGTTCTGAGCACTCTGGAGAAAGTTTTCGTCCAGGATATCCCTGTACTTGGCCGCATTCATCTTTCCCTCGATTGCAACCAGTCGTCCTGTCCCTGCAGCTGAAAAACACCCCCCACAGCATTATGCTGCCACCACCATGCTTCACTGTTGTGACTGTATTGGACAGGTGATGAGCAGTTCCTGGTTTTCTCCACACATACCGCTTAGAATTAAGGCCAAAAAGTTCTATCTTGGTCTCATCAGACCAGAGAATCTTTTTTCTCACGATCTTGGAGTCTTTCAGGTGTTTTTTAGCAAACTCCATGCGGCTTTCATGTGTCTTGCACTGAGGAGAGGCTTCCATCGGGCCACTCTGCCATAAAGCCCCGACTGGTGGAGGGCTGCAGTGATGGTTGACTTTCTACAACTCTCTCCCATCTCCCGACTGCATCTCTGGAGCTCAGCCACAGTGATCTTTGGGTTCTTCTTTACCTTCTCAACAAGGCTCTTCTCCCCTGCTAGCTCAGTTTGGATGGACGGCCAGCTCTGGGAGGGTTCTGGTCGTCCCAAACGTCTTCCAAGTAAGGATTATGGAGGCCACTGTGCTCTTAGGAACCTTAAGTGCAGCAGAAATTTTTTTGTAACCTTGGCCAGATCTGTGCCTTGCCACAATTCTGTCTCTGAGCTCTTCAGGCAGTTCCTTTGACCTCATGATTCTCATTTGCTCTGACATGCAGTGTGAGCTGTAAGGTCTTATATAGACAGGTGTGTGGCTTTCCTAATCAAGTCCAATCAGTATAATCAAACACAGCTGGACTCAAAATGAAGGTGTAGAACCATCTCAAGGATGATCATAAGAAATGGACAGCACCTGGGTTAAATATGTGAGTGTCACAGCAAAGGGTCTGAATACTTTGGACCATGTGATATTTCGGTTTTTCTTTTTTAACCACTTGCCGACCGCCTCACGCCTATATACGTGAGCAGGTCGGCACGGGCAGGCAAAATCACGTACCTAGTACGTGATGCCTTCCCGCGGGCGGGGGGTCCGATCGGACCCCCCCCCGGTGCCCTGAGTGGTCGGCTCTCGTTCGCGGGCGATTAGGGGTCAGGGGGAGGCCATCCATTGATGGCCACCCCCTCCCGATCGCTCCCACGAATCGAATGCTTCCTCTCCCTCTGTAATGTAAACAGAGGGAGAGGAAGTGATGTCATCTCTCACGGAGCCGGTCTTTTTGATCCGACGCCGAGGAGAGAAGACATCCAAGTAAGTGCACCAACACCACACGTTCAGTAGAACACGCCAGGCACACTTTTCACCCCCCTGTCACCCCCCGATCACCCCCCTGTACCCACTGTCACTCTGACACCAATAGCAGTTTTTTTTTTTTTTTTGCATTGGTGTCAGTTATAAGTGTTAGGGCTGTTAGGGTAGCCCCCTTTAGGTCTAGGGTACCCCCCCTTAGGTCCAGGGTACCCCCTAACCCCCCCTAATAAAAGTTAACCCCTTGATTACCCCCCGTCACCAGTGTTGCTAAGCGATCGTTTTTCTGATCGCTGTATTAGTGACACAGGTGACGCTAGTTTAGGGAGGTAAGTATATAGGTTCGCTGTCAGTGTTTTATAGCGACAGGGACCCCCATATACTACCTGCTAAAGGTTTTAACCCCCTGATTGCCCCCTAGTTAACCCTTTCACCAGCGATCACCGTATAAGTGTTACGGGTGACGCTGGTTAGATAGTTTGTTTTTTGTAGTTTATTATAGTTTATTACAGTTTATTACAGTTTATTATAGTTTTAGGGCACCCGCCGTTTATTACCCTATAAAGGTTTAACCCCCTAATTGCCCGGCGGTGATAGAAGTTAAGTTTTTAGGATCAAATAAGGTCTGCGTCGCCCCAGGCAGCGTCAGGTTAGCGCCAGTACCGCTAAAACCCACGCACGCAGCATACACCTCCCTTAGTGCTATAGTATCTGAACGGATCGATATCTGATCCGATCAGATCTATACTCCCCAGAAGTTTAGGGTTCCCTGAAACGCAGTGTTAGCGGGATCAGCCCAGATACCTGCTAGCACCTGCGTTTTGCTCCTCGGCCCAGCCCAGCCCAGCCCACCCAAGTGCAGTATCGATCGATTACTGACACTTACAAAACACTAAGCACACATAACTGCAGCGGTCGCAGAGTCAGGCCTGATCCCTGCGATCGCTAACAGTTTTTTGGTAGCGTTTTGAATCAGTCGCTGACAGTCGGGAGCTTTTTTGCCTGTGAGTCTCACTAGTGTACCCCTAAATTTAGAGGCCACAATGGCAAATCGAAGGTACACTAGTGAAGAGGCCTACAGGATTCTGAGCATGACAGATAGTGAAGAGGAAGTCACTCATCTGTCAAGTTCAGGCTCAGAATACGATCCTGTAGAGGACAGCGGCTCCATGACAGATAGCTCTGACGACGGAGTTGTGGTCCCTGCTAAGGTCAGGCGTACCAGACCCCGAACTTATGCTGTCCTTGAAGTGCATGAACCGCAGGGCTCTCGTAGGGAGCAGAGAGGTACTAGTGCCGCTACTCCTTCTGGTGAACTGGCAAGCACCAGCGGCCTAGTACACCCTGGTCGTACATCCAGCACTGCAGTATCACGTGGTGACGTGGCGAGTCCCATAAGTGCAGTTCAAGCTGGCGAGGTGGCAAGCACTAGTAGTGTCCCGCTGCCACCAAGAAGACGAACACAGGCCCGTCGTGCCCATAGTGCCCTTCCTGCTGCATTGGCCAATCCGAATTGGGTACCCACCACTTCTGCAGCACCCTTACTTCCCCCTTTCACTGGCCAACCCGGAATTCAGGTGGAAACAGTTGACTTTATGCCACTGGATTTTTATTCGCTGTTTTTCACCGAAGATCTCTTTAGATCTATTGTGGACCAAAGCAATTTATACGCTGGTCAATACATCGCCACTATGCCCCAGTCCACCCTTGCCAGAGATTGGAGACCAATTACGGTCTCCGAATTTAAGATCTTTCTGGGCCTTTCCCTCCTCATGGGGTTGAATAAAAAGAGTGAGTTGCGGTCATATTGGTCCACTGACCCAATTTACCATTCACCCTTGTTCTCTGCTTCCATGGCCAGGGCACGATACGAGCAGATTTTGCGGTTCATGCACTTCAACGACAATGAACTCTGTCGTCCTCGTGGAGACCCTGAATACGATCGGCTCTACAAAATTCGGCCCCTCGTAAACCACTTCAACCAACGTTTTGCAGACTTGTTTACCCCCCATCAAGTTGTCTGCGTTGATGAGTCCCTGGTTAAATTTTCTGGCCGCTTGTCATTCAAACAGTACCTTCCCAGCAAGCGTGCCAGATACGGGGTCAAGATGTATAAGCTCTGTGACAGGGCCACAGGCTATACATGTAGATTTATGGTTTACGAGGGCAAAGATAGTCACGTAGAGCCGACAAACTGCCCTGACTACATAGGAAGCGCTGGCAAGATAGTGTGGGACTTGGTGTCACCCTTATTCGGAAAGGGGTACTACTTGTACGTGGACAATTATTATACGAGCGTGCCACTTTTTAGCCACCTTTTTGATCATCAGATTGGAGCATGTGGCACCGTGCGACCTAATCGCCGGGGCTTTCCCCAGCGGCTTGTAGATTCCCGTCTTAGGCTGGGGGAGAGAGCCTGCTTGAAGTATAATAATTTGCTCGCTATGAAGTGGAGGGATAAGAAGAATGTTTTTGTTCTCACCTCCCTTCATGCAGACACGATGGTCCAAATTCCTACGGCGACTGGTGTTGTGGAGAAACCCCTCTGTGTCCACGAATATAACCTTAATATGGGAGGGGTGGACCTCAACGACCAGTTGTTGGCGCCGTACCTAATTGCCCGTAAGGCCAGACGCTGGTACAAAAAAGTGTCTGTTTACTTATTTCAATTGGCTTTGCTGAATGCTTATGTGCTATACAGAGCTTCAGGACGGACTGGATCCTTCCTTAAATTCCAGGAAGAGATCGTCAGAGCCCTTCTGTATCCAGACGGTGCTCCACCTCACCATCCCCAACCAAATGCAGTAAGCCGGCTGCATGAGAGGCATTTTCTTTATGCCCTCCCGAGTACCCCTACCCAACGAACCCCCCAAAAAAGATGTCGTGTCTGCAGCAAGCGCGGATTTAGGCGTGACACCCGGTATTGTTGTCCCCTCTGTCCTGGCAATCCTGGTCTTTGCATTGGTGAATGTTTTGAACGCTACCACACACTAGTGGAGTATTAGCGTAGGGTACAGCACTGCACAGACTAGGCACACTTCCACAGGGTCTCCCAAGATGCTGTCGCATTTTGAGAGACCCAAACCTGGTAAAAGTTAAAAAAGTTAAAGTTACAAAAAAAAGTGTAAAAAAAAGAAAAAAAAGTAAAAAAAAGAAAAAAACACAAAAAAAAAATAAAATAAAAAAACCAAAAATAGTTGTTGTTTTATTGTTCTCTCTCTATTCTCTCTCTATTGTTCTGCATTCTATACTGCAATGTTTTATTGTTATGTTTTTATCATGTTTGCTTTATAGGTATGCAATTTTTTTATACTTTGTTTTTTTTATTGTTAACCACCTTCGTGTTTTCAGGTACGCCATTCAGCTGCAGAGCGGATTTATTTATCTTGACAGCAACAGCGTTTGCTCCCACGATACATAAAGCCGCGACTCCAGCGCTGTCGGAGGTGATTTCACCACCACAGTTACATACTTCAGCATATATGCCGAAGCGTGGGGGCAGCAGTGGGTGGAGGAGCGATTTGCTCCTGCCTTTTGCGGGAGGATGCCCCCATGCTTCGGCATATATATATTTTTAGGTAGGCACAGGTTGCGTTAAATGTTTTATTTTTTACTATGTTTTTTTTGTATTTTGCTTTGCAGGTATGGTAAGTAATACTGTTATACTGTAATGTTACTTTGTTTTTTTGTTAACCATCATTTGCTTAGCAGGTACGCCATTCAGCTGCAGAGCGGATTTATTTATCTTGACAGCAACAGCGTTTGCTCCCACGATACATAAAGCCGCGACTCCAGCGCTGTCGGAGGTGATTTCACCACCACAGTTACATACTTCAGCATATATGCCGAAGCGTGGGGGCAGCAGTGGGTGGAGGAGCGATTTGCTCCTGCCTTTTGCGGGAGGATGCCCCCATGCTTCGGCATATATATATTTTTAGGTAGGCACAGGTTGCGTTAAATGTTTTATTTTTTACTATGTTTTTTTTGTATTTTGCTTTGCAGGTATGGTAAGTAATACTGTTATACTGTAATGTTACTTTGTTTTTTTGTTAACCATCATTTGCTTAGCAGGTACGCCATTCAGCTGCAGAGCGGATTTATTTATCTTGACAGCAACAGCGTTTGCTCCCACGATACATAAAGCCGCGACTCCAGCGCTGTCGGAGGTGATTTCACCACCACAGTTACATACTTCAGCATATATGCCGAAGCGTGGGGGCAGTAGTGGGTGGAGGAGCGATTTGCTCCTGCCTTTTGCGGGAGGATGCCCCCATGCTTCAGCATATATAAATGGTGCATGTATGCCCATCATTAGAAGTGGGTGGATGAAGGGAGGTATTCTAATGGTGGGCATACCCACCGATCAATATCTTTTTTTCGTTCAGCCCACAGGCTGCATGAAAAAAAAGTTTACAATGTATGCCCAACAAGGACCAGCAACGTACAGGTATGTTGCTGGACTTTGAGTGGTTATACCAGAATGATGCCTGCAGGTTTAGGTATCATCTTGGTATCATTCTTTTCAGCCAGTGGTCGGCTTTCTTGTAAAAGCAATCCTAGCGGCTAATTAGCCTCTAGACTGCTTTTACAAGCAGTGGGAGGGAATGCCCCCCCCCCCCCACACCGTCGTCCATGTTTTTCTCTGGCTCTCCTGTCCCAACAGGGAACTTGAGAATGCAGCCGGTGATTCAGCCAGCTGACCATAGAGCTGATCAGAGACCAGAATGGCTCCAAACATCTCTATGGCCTAAGAAACTGGAAGCTACAAGCATTTCATGACTTAGATTTCGCCGGATGTAAACAGCGCCATTGGGAAATTGGGAAAGCATTTTATCACACCGATCTTGGTGTGGTCAGATGCTTTGAGGGCAGAGGAGAGATCTAGGGTCTAATAGACCCCAATTTTTTCTAAAAAGAGTACCTGTCACTACCTATTGCTATCATGGGGGATATTTACATTCCCTGAGATAACAATAAAAATGATAAAAAAAAAAATAAAAATGAAAGGAACAGTTTAAAAATAAGATAAAAAAGCAAAAAAAATAATTAAAAAAAAAAAAAAAAAAAAAAAGCACCCCTGCCCCCCCCCCCTGCTCTCGCACAAAGGCGAACGCAAGCGTCGGTCTGGCGTCAAATGTAAACAGCAATTGCACCATGCATGTGAGGTATCACCGCGAAGGTCAGATCGAGGGCAGTAATTTTAGCAGTAGACCTCCTCTGTAAATCTAAAGTGGTAACCTGTAAAGGCTTTTAAAGGCTTTTAAAAATGTATTTAGTTTGTCGCCACTGCACGTTTGTGCCCAATTTTAAAGCATGTCATGTTTGGTATCCATGTACTCGGCCTAAGATCATCTTTTTTATTTCATCAAACATTTTGACAAAATAGTGTGTTTTAGTGTATTAAAATTTAAAAAAGTGTGTTTTTTCCCCAAAAAATGCGTTTGAAAAATCGCTGCGCAAATACTGTGTGAAAAAAAAAAATTAAACACCCACCATTTTAATCTGTAGGGCATTTGCTTTAAAAAAATATATAATGTTTGGGGGTTCAAAGTAATTTTTTTGCAAAAAAAAATAATTTTTTCATGTAAACAATAAGTGTCAGAAAGGGCTTTGTCTTCAAGTGGTTAGAAGAGTGGTCGATGTGTGACATAAGCTTCTAAATGTTGTGCATAAAATGCCAGGACAGTTCAAAACTCCCCCAAATGACCCCATTTTGGAAAGTAGACACCCCAAGCTATTTGCTGAGAGGCATGTCGAGTCCATTGAATATTTTATATTGTGACACAAGTTGCGGGAAAAAGACAAATTTTTTTTTTTTTTTTGCACAAAGTTGTTACTAAATGATATATTGCTCAAACATGCCATGGGAATATGTGAAATTACACCCCAAAATACATTCTGTTGCTTCTCCTGAGTACGGGGATACCACATGTGTGAGACTTTTTGGGAGCCTAGCCGTGTACGGGACCCCAAAAACCAAGCCCCGCCTTCAGGCTTTCTAAGGGCGTAAATTTTTGATTTCACTCTTCACTGCCTATCACAGTTTCGGAGGCCATGGAATGCCCAGATGGCACAACCCCCCCCCCCAAATGACCCCATTTTGGAAAATAGACACCCAAAGCTATTTGCTGAGAGGTATAGTGAGTATTTTGCAGACCTCACTTTTTTTCACAAAGTTTTGAAAATTGAAAAAAGAAAAAAAAAATACGTTTTTCTTGCCTTTCTTCATTTTCAAAAACAAATGAGAGCTGCAAAATACTCACCATGCCTCTCAGCAAATAGCTTGGGGTGTCTACTTTCCAAAATGGGGTCATTTGGGGGGGGTTTGTGCCATCTTGGCATTTTATGGCCTTCAAAACTGTGATAGGTAGTGAGGAGTAAAATCAAAAATGTATGCCCTTAGAAATCCTGAAGGCGGTGCTTGGTTTTCGGGGCCCCGTACGCGGCTAGGCTCCCAAAAAGTCCCACACATGTGGTATCCCCGTACTCAGGAGAAGCAGCAGAATATATTTTGGGGTGTAATTCCACATATGCCCATGGCATGTTTGAACAATATATCATTTAGTGACAACTTTGTGCAAAAAAAAAAAAAAAAAAAAAAAATTGTCACTTTCCCGCAACTTGTGTCAAAATATAAAATATTCCATGGACTCAACATGCCTCTCAGCAAATAGCTTGGGGTGTCTACTTTCCAAAATGGGGTCAATTGGGGAGGGTTTGTGCCATCTGGGCATTTTATGGCCTTCAAAAATGTGATAGGTAGTGGGGAGTGAAATTACAACTTTACACCCTTAGAAATCCTGAAGGCGGTGCTGGGTTTTCGGGGCCCCGTACGCAGCTAGGCTCCCAAAAAGTCCCACACATGTGGTATCCTCGTACTCAGGAGAATCAGCAGAATGTATTTTGGGGTGCAATTCCACATATGCCCATGGCCTGTGTGAGCAATATATCATTTAGTGACAACTTTGTGCAAAAAAAAATAAATTCTCACATTCCCGCAACTTGTGTCAAAAAATAAAATATTCCATGGACTCAACATGCCTCTCAGCAAATAGCTTGGGGTGTCTACTTTCCAAAATGGGGTCATTTGGGGGGGTTTTGTGCCATCTTGGCATTTTATGGCCTTCAAAACTGTGATAGATAGTGAGAAGTGAAATCAAAAATTTATGCCCTTAGAAATCCTGAAGGCGGTGCTTGGTTTTCGGGGCCCCGTACGCGGCTAGGCTCCCAAAAAGTCCCACACATGTGGTATCCCCGTACTCAGGAGAAGCAGCAGAATATATTTTGGGGTGCAATTCCACATATGCCCATGGCATGTTTGAGGAATATATCATTTAGTGACAACTTTGTGCAAAAAAAAAAAAATAAAAAAAAAATTGTCACTTTCCAGCAACTTGTGTCAAAATATAAAATATTCCATGGACTCAACATGCCTCTCAGCAAATAGCTTGGGGTGTCTACTTTCCAAAATGGGGTCATTTGGGGGGGTTTTGTGCCATCTTGGCATTTTATGGCCTTCAAAACTCTGATAGGTAGTGAGGAGTGAAATGAAAAATTTATGCCCTTAGAAATCCTAAAGGCGGTGATTGGTTTTCGGGGCCCCGTACGCGGCTAGGCTCCCAAAAAGTCCCACACATGTGGTATCCCCATACTCAGGAGAAGCAGCTAAATGTATTTTGGGGTACAATTCCACATATGCCCATGGCCTGTGTGAGCAATATATCATTTAGTGACAACTTTGTGCAAAAAAAAAAAAAATTGTCACATTCCCACAACTTGTGTCAAAAAATAAAATATTCCATGGACTCAACATACCTCTCAGCAAATAGCTTGGGGTGTCTACTTTCCAAAATGGGGTCATTTGGGGGTGTTTTGTGCCATCTTGGCATTTTATGGCCTTCAAAACTGTGATAGGTAGTGAGGAGTGTAATCAAAAATCTATGCCCTTAGAAATCCTGAAGGCGGTGCTTGGTTTTCGGGGCCCCATACGCGGCTAGGCTCCCAAAAAGTCCCACACATGTGGTATCCCCGTACTCAGGAGAAGCAGCTGAATGTATTTTGGGGTGCAATTCCACATATGCCCATGGCCTGTGTGAGCAATATATCATTTAGTGACAACTTTTTGTAAATTTTTTTTTTTTTTTTTTTTTTTTTGTCATTATTCAATCACCTGGGACAAAAAAAATAAATATTCAGTGGGTTCAACATGCCTCTCAGCAATTTCCTTGGGGTGTCTACTTTCCAAAATGGGGTCATTTGGGGGGGTTTGTACTGCCCTGCCATTTTAGCACCTCAAGAAATGACATAGGCAGTCATAAACTAAAAGCTGTGTAAATTCCAGAAAATGTACCCTAGTTTGTAGGCGCTATAACTTTTGCGCAAACCAATAAATATACGCTTATTGACTTTTTTTTTACCAAAGACATGTGGCCGAATATATTTTGGCCTAAATGTATGACTAAAATTGAGTTTATTGGATTTTTTTTATAACAAAAAGTAGAAAATATCATTTTTTTTCAAAATTTTCGGTCTTTTTCCGTTTATAGCGCAAAAAATAAAAATGGCAGAGGTGATCAAATACCATCAAAAGAAAGCTCTATTTGTGGGAAGAAAAGGACGCAAATTTCGTTTGGGTACACCATTGCATGACCGCGCAATTAGCAGTTAAAGCGACGCAGTGCCAAATTGTAAAAAGTGCTCTGGTCAGGAAGGGGGTAAATCCTTCCGGGGCTGAAGTGGTTAATAAATCTGCAAAAATGTCAACAATTCTGTGTTTTTCTGTCAATATGGGGTGCTGTGTGTGCATTAATGAGGAAAAAAAATGAACTTAAATGATTTTAGCAAATGGCTGCAATATAACAAAGAGTGAAAAATTTAAGTGGGCCTGAATACTTTCCGTCCCCACTGTGTATGTGTGTGTATATATATATATATATATATATATATATATATATATATATATATATATATATATATATATATATATATATATACATACACACACACACATATACACACACATACATACATACATATACATATATATATATATATATATATATATATATATATATATATATATACATACATATACATATCACACACAACTTTATATAGCTTTTATTTTTCTTTATATAACCTCCATTGGGTTATTTTTTTCCTGGCTGTGTCCCATTGGGGAAGTCTCCCTATACTTCCTATCAACAGGAAATGAGGAAATCTCTAACACAAGTGGTTGTCACCAAAACAGGCTTGCCCACTGGACAGTTTACCCTCACTTCTTGTTATGGTGATGACTAACATTTTGAATATGCTTTCCTTCATGGCCACAACAAAAATGATAAGCCCTGTCACATTCTGCCGGCAATACAAATGCTAAATGTGATCCATTCAAGGAAATGGGGCAGCGCCACATCAGCGTGTAATGTGCACAGCTGTAGAGCAGTGGTGCGGGCTACAACAGGTGGTATGGAGGTGACGTTGCCTCCCGACTAAAGATGTAAAAACTCCTCAATACATACAGTATGTAACCAGGAGCTGGCTAAATTACATGCAGTGACAGGGGACAC
Source organism: Lithobates clamitans (assembly GCA_037952925.1). Lineage (NCBI taxonomy): Eukaryota > Metazoa > Chordata > Amphibia > Anura > Ranidae > Lithobates > Lithobates clamitans. The sequence continues at coordinate 560,441 of JBBGZY010000051.1, forward strand.
CTAGCAATATTTGCCACAGGGAGCTTGTTCCCCCTAGTGCCCAACTTAGACTCTGTTGTGGTTTCCTGAATGCAGAGCATGTACGACTTGCAAGTGGAGAGCAAAAAATCTTGGGATACATAGTTCGGTAAGTTGAGTTTGCATGGGAGCCAGACCATCGTGGACTAAAAGTTCCAGTCGGCAGTCTCTTGGGACCACGGCCTGGATCTGAAAGCAGTTACTCAGACAGTCAGGAAAGCGCGGCTGTGCTGCGGTCTATTCAGAGAGAGTGAGTCACCGAGAGCAGGTGTGGGTGCACCAGCTGTCAGCAACTTCTGATCATCGGGTGACGGCCAGGAGGTCACCCTCATCACCTGCATCCCAGAAGCAGCTGAACTGCAGCGTGGAGCGACATGGGGGTCAAGCACAATCCTTTGAGCCTTGGTTCTGCAGAGGCCTACTGCAGAATCCCCATGCCATTTCTCTTGATCGGGATATTGCTGGAATTGGTGAGCGGGCACTAGCCCATCCTCTTTATACCCAAGGGCGCTGCATGCAGACACCATTGCCTTATTTTACCAAGCTTTGTCAGGAGACACAACCATTTGTTTCTACATTAATGGAATGTTGCATTCAAACTTGCCAAGTCACATTGGGCCCATTTAACCTCTTCAATACTGGGCACTTTTACCCCCTTCTTGCCCAGGCCAGTTTTCAGCTTTCAGCAATGTTGCACTTTCAATGACAATTGCATGGTCCTGCAATGCTGTTCCCATTTTTTTTTAGACTGGCAGAGCTTCGTTTTGTTGGTATTCAATTGCCACTGGGTTTTTTATTTTTTGCTAAAAAAATGAAAAAAGACCGAAAATTAAAAAAAAAAAAAACCTTATTTACAAAATTTTCTACCAGAAACAAAGTCATTTTTTTTCCTTTACTGATGTGCGCTGATGAGGCTGCACTGATGAGGCATCGCTGATGGGCACTGATGAGGTGACAATGATGAGGAGGCACTAATATGCAGCCCTTTTCTTGGAATCCATACTGTAAAAGCAATACTGTGTTTTATATCCCACATGCTTACTCTATATAGTGATTGGCCTCATTTTTATAGTGATTGGCCTCATTTCGACCAAACTTTCTCTCTTTTTTGTTTAATATGCAGCACTGGTCACTAAAAGGCATCACTTTTTGGCATCACCGATGGGCACTGACTGGTGTCACTGCTGGGCACTGTTTGGGCCGCATTGATAATCAGTGCCCTGATTATCTTTGCAGGTCTTCCCTGTGAGAAAATGCCGCTGATCGTCTCCTCTCCTCACACGCATGATGTCGTCCCAGAACAATAGAGCCACCCCGCAGCCGTCATTTCCCTATATGGCGGGCAGAATCTGTGAAAAAGAGCTAGCTGAAGACACAAGACTTCTACCTCAAATGACTACTGTACAGTATACCCCCCCCCCTCACAAGGAACAGGAACATGTTGGTGCCTATCTAGGCCTGCAACAACCAGAAACTCTCTCTATTCGAGACCAGGATCAAAGACTCAAGAATTTGCTTATTTGAATTGCATTTAGTGTTTGTGTTATTACTGGGGCTGTGGCGGTAAAAGGCTAAAAGGGAGTAGTGGCGGCTGGTGCTAAACTTTTGGGGGGTGGAAACAACCCCCCAGGTCTGCACTCAGCCCTCCATGGTCCCCCCCGCACTCAGCCCTCCACAGTCCCCCCCATGGCTTCCTCGGCTTCTCCTCCCGCCCAATCCGATCCGCCTTCTGTCCTAATTGGCCGGGAGGAGAAACAAGAAGACAATAGCGAATATTGATTCACTAGTGTCACAAGTGGGTGGGTTCGGGGCACAGACCCAATCTTTTTCTAGCCCCCGGCTCTAATCATGTGGCTTGCAAAAAAAAAACCTCGCAGACACCTATGAGTCCAGCCCCCGCACGCAAACTAGGGGAGCAGCAACACTGCACCCCTAATGGACTGGCCGCTCCTTAGTCTGACTCAAACTTGGTCATTCTCCTACCCTTTTCTCTTGCCATCATAGACCCTGAATTGGTCTATGAACTCCGCTGGTTACATACCACAAAGGGATTTCAGTTGGCTATCCATGTTTAACAAAGGGGTAACAATTACTGAATCTTTTTACCCGCTGCAATTTCTTTACTGTTTATCTTATTTACCGCAAAACTTTAAGTAAACAAATCAAACCGGTTTACTGTAAATTATCGTGTGTTTGTATGTAAGTTTCTTTGCCTACAGAAAAATGTCTGAATCCAGAGTGTCAGAAGACTTGCAAGGTCAGGGCAGCCAGTGGGGTGCAGCATCTTTAAGCAGCCCTCACAGGGGTAGCCCTACACATATAAAATCATTCCATTATATATTAAATGTAAAATCCAAAAAAGTCCATCCACTAGAGCAAGCAGATTCAATGAGTAGAAGCAGACTCTGTATGCAAAGATAAAAAAAAGAAAAGAAAAAGCACCAAAGTGTAGACTTTGATATACTTTAATGAAAACAACAAAATGGCCACTCACATCTAGAACATGTAATAAAAGCTCAATAAAAAGTAAAAAGGAGCTTAAAGAAGGAATGCACATGCCTGAACTTGGCATAGCGCATGCTCAGAAACGCGCCACTCTCCAGCCCACTTCCTGGTGATGTTATTCTGCAGGCGCTGCTGTTCAAGCTGTGCTTCAAGTACCAACTTGGGATACGTTGGCTGGCTTTCCTGTATAGTCACTCAGTGACAGCGTACCTTGACATTTTGGTTGCGGATGGTATCTCTTGCGTCCTGGGCACATTCTAGATGAGCTTTCTTTATCCATGTTCTAGATATCCATGGACATTTTTTTTGTCCATGCCTGTCAATCACCCTACGCTTCTCAGTGGGACAACAAGGGCTGCCGCACGTGTGAATGAGCCCTAAAAGTATTCTGTACAAATCGCTGATTCATAAAAGTCAACTGATTCATAAAAGTAGTCCGTTAAATTGTCAAACATTTACCCACAGACAGGACAATCTCTATTAATCTAGAGAATGAGATACTGATGATCATAAAAATCCTAATAAAGCTATCCCATTAGGGGTGCTGGGGGTTGGGAATACCTCTATTTCCTTAGTGCTCTCCACCAGACTGGGTTACCTAATAAGTTGACCCCACAGGATTGGAATATCCACTTTTATTTATTTATATCCAATTTTATTTTATCCCCATTTATCAAAAGCATACATTTGTGAAATCGTCATTTTCCAGGATTTAATGTTATGTAATGTTAATGAACATTTAAAACAATTATTAAATGAATTGTATTGTATTCTATGTTATTTAAAAAATAAAATATTTTGAAAGTAAAAATCCTAATAAAGCTGAAAATGCAAATGACCACATTGAAAAACTGGACGATTTGCCTGTAAATCGGTCATTAAAATTGTAAGTGCTATAGCGGATTTCTACATCGTTTTTTACAGATGTCACAGCGATTCCGCCGTCTACCACCCCGTGCGCTCATTCACATTAATAGCATCTCTTGTTAACAACCGTCCAACCATCTGTCACACTGGAAAATCAGTCCATTCAATGTTTGTCAGTTTATCAGTCATTTCCAATCTTTTTGGTCATAACAAAAACCCATTTTAGCAGGAGTTTGATCAGAAAAAAATTATAACCCAAAAATTCAGTGTATCTCTTTTGTGAGTGTGTCAAGGGTACAGAATACAATTAGCTGCTGCGGGTAACATTTGCAGAATACTTTTCATGTCATTGCTTAGAGTGACCCTGTACTTTATCTATTACAAAGTAAGGGGGTAACAGGTAGTGTTGCACCGATACCAGTATCGTGCTGATAGTAAACATTTGCATGAGTACTGGTGCAAATGCTCCGATACCTAAAACCAATACCTTTTTTGTGTGGTGAGTTGTGATTTGAACCCATATAGAATAAATGGGCTCAATTTATACTGCAAAGAATTGCATGCGATTTGAACGGGAATGTGGAGTAATTTGTGTCCAAATCACATGTGGTTTACCCATAACGCTCCTGTGTGAACGAACCCAGGCTTGTCATAGTGACTTCAGCCTGCGTTCAGATAGGAGCAGTGCTGGAAACCACATGTGATTCGGACAGGAAATGCTCTGCATTCCTATTAAAATTACATGCGATTCTTTGCAGTGTGATTTCAGCATATTCATTTTGTATAGGCTCAATTTGCACCACACCGCACAAAAAAAAAAAATAGGTATCAGTAATTGGTATAAGTGAGTACTTGAGAAAAAGTATCGGTACTCGTACTCGCTCTGAAAAAAATGGTATTAGTCCATTTCTAGTTACAGTTACACTTTACTGTAGGAACCTCATGAAGCATTCATTTATCATCCCTGCGCTCTACCGCCACTACCTCTGAGCTTGGAAAAAAGACCTTGTACTTCCAGGTATGGCAAAACACATAACACACCTCCTTCCTCACTATGATGCAGCACTTGGTACCTAAGTGGCCAATCGCCAGGTCTGCGCTGTCACACAGAGGGGGTGTGCACAGCCTGGCTTAGCAAGTTTTAAAATTTTATACAGAAATCTTAAGAGGTATGAAAGTGGATTGGGATGATAGTATATCACAGGGAAGGTCTCTACAGTAAAGTAAGCTCATTATATTGCCCATAATTGTCAAGTACAGATTTTACTTAAAGTAGAACTTGAGCAGATCTAAAAGACACAAGTTAATGCAAAACTGTAAACATGAACACATGCCTAAATGTTTTTTTTAAGAAACCCTTAACCCCTCCCTGCCCAGCCCTGGCATCCCTTTAAGTGGCTTTTTACACCTGGGGGTGTTAAAGACTTCCTGGTTATGACTGATTGGCTGTCAATCCGTGCCTGTCCTGCTATCTCCTGATCATGACTAGAGGCCGAGAATGGTCAGTCATTGTGATGGGATTGCACAGTGAGCACACACTTAGACCAGAAACCTTGCTTGTCCATGGAAGCCAAGGTGCAGCATGTGGACGTTAAAGCACACCCTTTTCGTTGCCACACAAATGTGTTATGTAACCGGCAAAAGTTTATTATGACCTGTTATCAGCTTATTGCAGTTCCATTACAATAGAACTCAGAGAGGGGGAAGAGAAACAGCACAAGATATACAGTGGGGACAGAAAGTATTCAGACCCTCTTACATTTTTCACTTTTTGTTATATTTCAGCCATTTGCTAAAATCATTTAAGTTCATTTTTTTTCCTCAATGTACACACAGCACCCCATATTGACATAAACACACAGAATTGTTGACATTTTTGCAGATTTATTATAAAAGAAAAATGGAAATATCACATGGTCCTAAGTATGCAGACCCTTTGCTGTGACACTCAAATATTTAACTCAGGTGCTGTCCATTTCTTCTGATCATCCTTGAGATGGTTGTACACCTTCATTTGAGTCCAGCTGTGTTTGATCATACTGATTGGACTTGATTAGGAAATCCACACACCTGTCTATATAAGACCTTACAGCTCACAGTGCATGTCAGAGCAAATAAGAATCATGAGGTCAAAGGAACTGCCTGAAGGGCTCAGAGACAAAATTGTGGCAAGGCACAGATCTGGCCAAAAAATTTCTGCTGCACTTAAGGTTCCTAGGAGAACAGTAGCCTCCATAATCCTTAAATGGAAGACGTTTGGGACGACCAGAACCCTTCCTAGAGCTGACCGTCCAGCCAAACTGAGCTATCGGGGGAAAAAGAGCCTTGGTGAGAGAGGTAAAGAAGAACCCAAAGATCACTGTGGCTGAGCTCCAGAGATGCAGTCGGGAGATGGGAGAAAGTTGTAGAAAGTCAACCATCATTGCAACCCTCCATCAGTCGGGGCTTTTATGGCAGAGTGGCCCAACGAAAGCCTCTCCTCAGTGCAAGACACATGAAAGCCCGCATGGAGTTTGCTAAAAAAAACACCTGAAGGACTCCAAGATGGTGAGAAATAAGATTCTCTGGTCTGATGAGACCAAGATAGAACTTTTTGGCCTTAATTCTAAGCAGTATGTGTGGAGAAAACCAGGCACTGCTCATCACCTGTCCAATACAGTCCCAACAGTGAAGCATGGTGGTGGCAGCATCATGCTGTGGGGGTGTTTTTCAGCTGCAGGGACAGGATGACTGGTTGCAATCGAGTGAAAGATGAATGCGGCCAAGTACAGGAATATCCTGGGCAAAAACCTTCTCCAGAGTTCTCAGGACCTCAGACTGAGCCGAAGGTTTACCTTCCAACAAGACAATGACCCTAAGCACACAGCTAAAATAACGAAGGAGTGGCTTCACAACAACTCCATGACTGTTCCTAAATGGCCCAGCCAGAGCCCTGACTTAAACCCAATTGAGCATCTCTGGAGAGACCTAAAAATGGCTGTCCACCGTTTACCATCCAAACTGACAGAACTGGAGAGGATCTGCAAGGAGGAATGGCAGAGGATCCCCAAATCCAGGTGAAAAACTTTGCTGCATCTTTCCCAAAAAGACTCATGGCTGTATTAGATCAAAAGTGTGCTTCTACTAAATACTGAGCAAAGGGTCTGAATACTTAGGACCATGTGATATTTCAGTTTTTCTTTTTTAATAAATCTGCAAAAATGTCAATAATTCTGTGTTTTTCTGTCAATATGGGGTGATGTATGTACATTAATGAGGAAAAAAATGAACTTGCAAATGGCTGCAAGACAACAAAGAATGAAAAATTTAAGGGGGTCTGAATACTTTCCATCCCCACTGTAAGTCATGTGTGCTGCAGTTCAGGGAGCGTGTTGATAAGAGGACAAAATAAGGAAGGAAGCAAGATTTGCTTATCAACATACTCCTCCTTTCACTGTTGAGTCACAGGGTGGGGAGGAGACCTACAAGTAAAAGTGAAACTGCAGCAGAGAAAGATCAAGCCCCTCCCCTGCCAAAAAACATGTATGGCAGAGCTTTGCAAAACTCAGGACTAGATGAGCAAAAATACAAATCCCTTTGGTAGGATTATTAGCCATGCCAACTTTTTGAGATGAGAACGAGGGACACCTATTAGCAAAAGTATGTAGGCATAGGACACACCCCCTGTCACGCCCATTTAAAGGAGAAATATACAAAAAAAATTATTAGTTAAACCCACAAGTGCATTTTTTATCACTACTATTTCTTTATATTGGCTTTTGGAATTTACAAATGCGGCAACTTCGAAATTGGATGAAAGGTTTAGCGCTGAGAAACAATTTTTGAAAGATAAAAAGTGCATGTTATATACAACTATATAGATCAGACCAAAATGAGGGACAAATGAGGAGGAAGGAGGGATAGAGAGATTTTGTTCCAAATCAGGGACAGTCCCTCAAAATCGGGAACAGTAGGGAGTTATGTATTAGCTCTTGTAAATGTATTTAATCTTTTTATTTAATTATTTGCCAGGAATTCAGCTTTAAAAAAAAAAAAAGAATGTTTGGGAAAAAAATCACTTTTTTTTTTGACGTTGACAGCAAATTAAATGTCTGCTTTTTTTAATCGCCTGCTGAGTTACAGCCAGGTTTAGATTGGTTGTAACATGTAACATAGATGTTTTTCATTCCCAGTCTTATGAAGTAACCCCTCTGTATCGTCTAAAAATCATTATAGAAGTTAAAGGCATTATGTAAACAGATCACTTGCCTTAATTACGTTCATGTTCACGTTTAAGCCTCTTTCAAATTATTCCTAGATATTTTGCAGCATGACTTAATTAGCAAAACACTTTGCAAACCAATTTAAACAACCAGTGCATTATGCAGAAATGATTAATTGCAACATCTATTATTCTAAATGATTGTGCGCAAATTTACAGGGGCCCCTGGATATTACTATAGATTTGTTTAATTTTATTATAGAGTCTTTTCTGGCATCATCAAAGATTTTGGAAGAATGTCAATAGATTTCTATGCAGCATCTAATTTAGTTTAAATTGTGAATCTCTGCAGCGGAATGTAATTTAACATATTTCAAGACGCACCTAAACTTAATTCTGTGCTGCTTCGATTTTTTCCAAATAGTATTTATATTACCAGGAACTTAACTACATTTTATCCATCTAAAAGAACTCTTTGTTTCAACCTAATTGGTGGCCCACATCCCATTAAAGCAGAATGTGCATCTATTTTTGATGATGTACTTTTATTTATATATGATGTGCTTATGTTTATGATATTCCATTATATATGTTATATACTGTAGATACCACTTTATATAGTACTCATTGTAAGAATGTATTTTAGGGCCTGTGTCAATGGACTTTGATGCCATAAACACAAGCTCAATTTGAGATGCTTCTAAAATTTAAGGACATCTCCTAACTCTTACTCATCTTACCTGTGGGCCTTACAGCTCCTTGCTCTGCCACAGCCAGTAGGAGTACCTGGCACCTCTGGGTATCGGGCAGCCTTCCTGTGATGGTGCCTAACTCACGTACCCAATCACTAGGTCCGAATCAATTGACTGGGAGAATGTTGTCACCGCTCCCCCAGGATGCAAACATGGTCAACTTCAACACCAGCTACACAGGAGCAAGGAGCTTCTAGGGGGCACAGGTAAGGTGAGTATATGGGAACTGTAAGGTGCCCTTTACAGAGATACTGCGCACCATGCTCAAAGTGACTGTCTTTTTAAGAACTATGGGGGATCCATATTTTTTTTCCCCCCAAGCTTGAATTGAGGTTTAAATATACATTAAAAAATCAGACCTAATTTATATAATTTGTGAACTAAAGAATACAAAAAAGGTAAGGCGCCTGGCATCAACCAAATAGTGTACAACTGTATATATTCAGATAGTCCATAATTGTAATGAGTTCATAAAACATGCTACAACCAACTAGTAGTGTACTTTATTTTCAAATAATCAAGTGAATTTGTGGAATCTTCACAGCTTCCTGAGGACGCTGTTCTGGTGAAATGCGTTGAGATGGGACTAGAGCTGTCACAGTTCCTTTGCTGACATTACATCCAGGCCGCAACATCAGGATTTGAAACGCATGCCAGCTCTGGTGAGAGTGGAGCAGTGGCGTTCCATCCTGTTCAAAGACCAGGCTGTCTATATTGCTGCCTAGTTGTGGCACATGCACATGTGATTGTTTTTTTTCCCCTTTATATGATGCAATCAGATTTTAAATAAATACTACATTAGTTCTTCACTTGGTATTTGCTATCTCTTACACTTTAGGGGGAAGGAAAGCTCATGAACTACCCAGGCCATTCAAGAGCAGTGAGCTTGAGCCAGTGGAATACCTATGGGGGACTAAACCCACAAGATGTTTTCTGACCTTCCAGTAAAAAGGGCTCAAAAATATTTGTTGAGTTTGCACTCTTCACTTATGTGGTGACACCTTCCTATATGGATGCACAGTGAAAGTGGATTGAATATGATTGCTAACATTTAATTAATGTATCCTTGGGGATGTGGGGACACTTCCTACTATGGACTGACTAAAGCATGAATTATTTTGAACAGTGGAACGATTGTTTGTCATATGTGAAGCGCCTTTCTATACTGCACTTTCTAATTTCTATCATGCTAATACTTGTAATGGTTAATCTACATCTAATATTATGGGCACCCAATGATCTATGATATACTGTATATCATATATAAAACAATCCTATATATTGAATATTGGTTACCAATAAAACAATTAAATTCTAGATCAACATTCAGACCCTTAATAATCAAGGTGGTACAGTGTTACATTCTACAAATTGTATTCAGAAAAGTATATGAATGAATAGAAGGTACATTTCCAGCGACAGCTAAAAGCGGACACTGCTCCTGGAAATCAGGATTGGTCCTGACAGCTGGAATATCTGGATATACCCCCATGTATCTGCAGCGACCTTGGCTCATCTTTGTCAAGAGGTGCCACTTTGTTTCCTTTTCCTAAGAACCTGGCTTTCAGGATTTTTGACCGCTCCTAACGGTCTGCCACTGACAATTCTGTCTGGTGGTCATACACGCTTCAATAAATTTATTATTTTCTGATCGATTTCTTCCAATAGATGCATATGCAGTTTTGTGTCCGGATACATTTAGCATTTATTAACTGCAAAAGCTTTCACAGGTAAAACCGGTCATGTGTATTTCAACTTTTTGTGTGTATATTGTGACAGTGCTAGGCCCTGCCATGGTGTGAGTATAGGAAAAAGGCAGACGGGATTCACACAAATGCAGACTGCGGGGCTCTGGGGTGTCTGTAAAGAGTGTAGAAAACTGGGAATTTGGTTTTCCCTGGGTTTTATAAGCCGAGCAGGGTTTGGAGCTGGAAGCTCTTCCAAGTGTCTGGAGACAAAGCCTTCAATCCTGTTTTCCAGGTCTTTTTTTAAGACCTGCAGGCTGCCTTCGATCCTATTTCCATGTCACATTGAAGACCTGCAGGCTTTGTGGCTGTGCAGGTGAGTGCACTCATGTTATAAGCAAGAGCATGGCCAAGGGTCAGGGCTCCCAGTAGATGGCAAGTTGCTATTTGGAAGCAAGTGTGAGCTCCTGCCAGAAAAACGCTAGTTCTGGCTACAGTTCATGTTGGTGGGATTCTATGTACATCAATCTGAGAGAGTTGAGGCTGCTAAGAGAGTCTGGGAGAAAGCAGGGACAACTAGGCAAGTCCAAGGGACTGAGGGAATCTGTAAGTCTCAGAGGAGTGAGAGCCCAATGTGTCAGGAGAACATCTACTGAGAGGCCAGAAGTGGGCCGGTACAGCTGGGAGCTGTGACTTCTGGCTGAGGGAACCAGGAGAAGCTGGGTGAGGCAGCCTGAGAGATCTGAGAGCAGAGCAGGGACGCTGCGTAAAAGAGAAATGACTTGGTATTTTCATTATTTGTTTTGCTGTGTGAAACTGAATCCCCTGCGTGGGAAACCACTGTGTTGAACTTTTTTTCATTTAAAATTAAAGTGGGTTGGCAAGCCCTAAAATCTAAAGTTCAGACTGGTGTGAGCTCACTAAAAAAAACACATCTGCCACTGAGCTAACAATCCCCCCCTATATTAAAATATTTATATATTGCCCACATGCGATATACAGTATATGTGTATAGGTTTATATTTTATATATTATACACATGCAGTATGTATATACATTTAAAAAAAAATCTCAACCTAGCCTCTCATTCTGAAGCAGACATGCGGTACTCTTGTTCTAGGAACACCTCGGTTTCCCTTCCATTTCCTCTCAATACAGTACATTAATTTATCAGGGAAAACAGGTTAAATGAAAGTCTATCAGACTGTACTGTGATACTACAGTAGCAGCCAGCCAAGTGTAATCTGATAGTGTTTATTAGAAATTGGGACTAATTAATGGCTCAGTTCCATTTTGCTTATGAAAATGGAACAGGAAATAAAAAGGCTTTTATCCTAGTTTTTGAGCAGATGTTGTTTTTAGCCTGCCTGTAAATTCCTATTTATCACACTTTGATGAGCCGCCAGTTCTGTTAACATGTTAATGCTACTAACAAAGCCAAACGTCCTGTGTATTCCCTGGACGTCATTCATAGATGGTTGGTCCAATTACAAGGACTTCACAGTTTATTCACAAAAGCTGAAGAGGTTTTCTACTTTACCAGCAAACTCGTCCCATTACCACTTCATGGTTAAAAGATAAGGGTTCTAGACCTTCACGCTGTCACTCACTCTTAACTGGAGCCCATATCCACTTCCTAAATTTATCGTCTTCCAAGTAAGTAGGCAGACAGTTCAAGTAATGGAATCATGTACTGAGAGGAACCTGGTGCCTGTTTTACTGAATTCTCTTTGTGCAATGCATTGAAGTCAGGGGGTCAACATCACAGCTCAGTAACTAGTGTAGCGCCACCCTTGACCTAGGGCCACTGGTTTAAAGTCCCAGGTTCTATTCCTGCTAGTGCAACAGCCAGGCAAACAGCATCTTCACACACTGGCTCAGGAAATACAGTCCATAAGGGTTGCCTATTTAACATTTATTGCTGCAGCAACTTTGATAAAGTTCAGGTTGCTGTGGGAATGGATATTACTAACTGGAACAATGAGCGCACTCTTCCTTGCAGTAACTCTGCTGAACAGTCCCCTTAAGCAATGGGACATTAAGTGGACAGTGCTGGGGCACCCATAGAAATCTGCCAGGCCAGGCAAGCCTTGTACTTTGAGTAGTAGGGGTGATAAAACAAGGCCGTCACTGAAATTCTCTCCTTCTCTGGGTCAGTACTCAGTGTCCCTCCAACATAAAATGCAACTCTGATTCCAGCAGACAGGCTTTACCTGTGTACTCCCAGAGCAGGTCTTCAGTGGCACCTCTTTTGGTCCCTGAAAGGGTTTCTGGCTGAGCAGACCTTCTTAGCGATGGCTGGTATCCTAATCAGCAGGGTGAACCTTCAGTAACACAGTCCAGGAGGGCAGGCAGCCCTCCCTTGCTGGAAACTTCTCCTTCTGGACAAGAACCCTGGGCTCCAAACTATTTATACACCCTCCAGCCAACATCTGGACACACCTCTTCAGGGCTTGGCTAAGGTTGCCTAAATATTTAGACTGCCTATCTGGCCTTCCCACCCACTATGTTCTGGAAAACGAACACAATTACACGCACAGCTCTCCTGTTTACAGTAGAGCAAAACTAAATTTGCCTAACCCAAAAACCTAGCAGCCTGGAGGAGGGTTGGCCTTCAAAGTTTTCACAGCAAAAGGTGTCCTTTGTACTGCGAGTGGACGGCAGCCGCAGGCCGGGCAGACTGTCTTCTGGGTTTGGGGCACGCATTTGCACGCCCCCTGCCGACACGTGCTGTAATTGGACACCGTACGTGTTTGCCAGATAATTTCAGCCAATGATTTTGGCTGAAATCAGCTGATCGGCTATGGCCAATCACACAGTTATGTGTTTACAAAAACACAGAACTCTGTGTACTGCGAACAGCAATCTGGCTGTTTCTGCTCCCGGCAAAGCAAGGAGAAAAAAACAGACAGTTAAGTAAAAGCAGCACACATTACACATTGTTAGGCACACAGTTAAACTTGATTGCCTCTAGAGGTTAACCCCTTCCCAACTAGTGTCATTCGTACAGTGACAGTGCACAGTTTTAGCACTGTATTAGTGTCATTATTAAGGATGAGCTCCGGCGTGTTTGCATGCTGCATGTGCCGAGCCCGCCAGGAAGTCGGCATTGGCGCATCGCTAATCACAAGCAGTGAGACATTTCCCGTGCGGCTGCAGAGATCGGGAAATGTCTCATTGCCTGTGATTAGCGCTGCGCCGTCAAGACTTGCTGGATGCAAACACGCCGGAGCTCATCCTTAGTCATTATTGATGTTAGTGTACCCCTCCCAGCCAGAGTCAACACTATCACAGTCCCACTATATTGTGCTGATCACCACCATTACCAGTATAGTGTCATAGATGCATAAATTCCAGTATATATACCATAGTTTGTAGACAATATAACTTTCACACAAATTAATATACACTTATTAGTTTTTTTTTTTACCAAAGACATGTAGCAGAATACATTTTGGCCTAAATTTATGAAGAAACTTGATTTTTTTTTGATTGGATATTTTTTTTTAACAGAAAGTAGAAAACATTTGTTTTTTCTAAATTCTTTTTTTTTTTGTTTATATCGCAAGAATTAAAAAATGTAGTGTTGATCAACATTAAAATGAAAGCTCAGTTTATGTGAAAAAAATAAAATAATAAAAATGTAATCGGTGTACAGGGTTGCATCATCACACAGCTGCTAGTTTAGGTAGCAGCACTGTGCTGAATAGCAAAAACATGCCCTGGTCATGAAAGGGGTAACACTTCAGAAAAGTTTATGCCAGGGACCACAGGTGTAAGGTTCTAAGGATGCAAATAACATTGACAAATGCTCTCCTCTCTTTTTCCCCTGTGTCTTCATAGAATCTCCTTCCATCTTAAACTATTATCCTTTACCTTAGTTCAAACCTGCATGCATGCTTTTCCCAACTGCTCTACATTAATGGTATAGCCCTTAATTCATGAGCCATATCTTCTAGTTTCCAAGACCCAAATTCACACTGCATCATAATAATATTGGGCCTGCCAGTGCCTCCAAACACACATGCCAGCAAAAGAGTACACATGGTAAATGGCTTCCTCATAGCAGCATGTACTTCGTTATCACAATATACGCTGTGTTCCTATTACAGCACAGCCCATGCCTCAACCCAAAAGCCCTCCAACTCTGCATTACTCACCAGCTTGTTACTTTTGGTCTTCATCAGTTACCTTTAATTAAATATGCTTAAAGTGGTTGTAAAGTCTCAAGATTCTTCACCTTAATGCATTCTATGCAATAAGATGAAAACCCCCCCCCAGACACCCCCCCCCCCCCTTTTCTTACCTGAGCCTGATCCGATTCAGCGATGTGCACGAGCGCAGCGGCTCCAGCCTCAGTCGTTCTCCTCATTGGACAAATTGATAGCAGCAGGAGCCATTGGCTCCCACTGCTGCCAATTAAATCCAGTGACACAGGAGCCGGGGACGAGTCCTGCTCTCTGTGTCAATGGATGCAGCAGCGGGACTTGGGAGCGTGCCCGCACGGGTGCCCCCAGGGAAAGCAGCTTTACGTGGGGGCACCTGATAAAGAGGAGGGGCCTGGAGCGCATGCAGTGCACCCCAAAAGAGGAGGATTGGGGCTACTCTGTGCAAAACCATTGCAGAGAGCAGGTAAGTATTGGCATGTTTTTTATTTTTATTAAAGCAGAGTTTTTTAGTTTATTAAAAGTCAGCAGCTACAAAAAGCATAGCTGCTGACTTTTAATAAACCGACATTTACCTGCTCCACGGCCCAACGATGTGGCCGCCCAGAGGCTAGCTCCCCTCCCCCTCCTCTCCTCAGCGCCATCATGGTAACTGTGGGCACCCAGCCGTGACAGCTTACGGCTTCACGGCCGGGCGTGCACTGCGCATGCGCGAGTCGCGTTGCGCTCTCCTATTGGCCAGCCGATCTTCTGGGACCTGAGTTGTGTCCCAGAAGATTGCTGGCAGGGAGGGGCCGTCTAGGGCGAGAGGAGGAGTCGCCTAGGCGGCTGAAGATAGGAAGCAGGAAGTGGGACAGGAAGTCCCACGAAAAAAAGGGTACACACCCCCCCCACAAAAAAATGACATGTCAAATATGGCATGTCAGGGGGCGAGGAGTGCTTAAAGCGGAAGTTCCACTTTTGGGTGGAACTCCATTTTAAACAAAAAAAAAAGAGGGTTTACAACCCCTTTAAGATTTGACACGCTTTTTATTTAGAAATACCACGTTTTACTCTCTGTTGTAAGCACTCTGAATATGTTTTTGCGCCTTCTTGCATTTGCCTTGGACACTTTCAAGTTTTCCCTGAGGAATCACACTGGCAGGGTGCTAAAATGTTAAGATGTGCTGTGCTGCTACCCCAGGCAGAGCTGTCTGAATTCATCAGAAGCAACTCCATTGCATTGCTGACTGACCATTATGACGGAGAGAAGTACAGCCCCGGGCAATGTAATAGTGTAACAGAGAAGCTTGTATTGGTCCTAGACAGGTTAGAGCAGAGTGTTAAGGATGATCACTGGCACAGAAGAATGCAAGGGGTTTCACCCATATATTTGAAGAGAATCGGTCACAACTGGGCTTATCTGAATATCTAAAATATTAACCCTTTCATGCCTAAGCCTATTTCTGACATTTGTTGCTTACAAGTTAAAATCTGTATTTTTTGCTAGAAAATTACTTAGAACCCCCAAACATTATATATAATTTTATTAGCAGAGACCCTAGAGAATAAAATGGCGATAGTTGCAATATTTTATGTCACACGGTGTTTGCGCAGCAGTCATTCAACTGCAATTTTTAGGGAAAAAGACACTTTCACAAAGTAAAAAAAAAACTAAACAGTAAAGTTAGCCCAATTTTTTTGTATAATGTGAAAGATGATGTTACGCCAAGTAAATAGATACCTAACATGTCATGCTTTGAAATTGCGCACACTCGTGGAACAAACTACAGTACCTAAATATCTCCATAGACAATATTTTTAAAAATTTAACGGTTACCAGGTTAGATATACAGAGGAGGTCTTTTGTTGGAAGTTTTGCTCTCGCTCTTACGATTGTGGTGATATCGCACATGTGTGCTTTGAACACGGTTTACATTTGCAGGCGCGACTTACGTATGCATTTTCTTTGCTGCGCGAGCATGCAGGGACGGGGCGCTTTAAAACTTTTTTTTTTTTTTTCTTATTTATTTATTTTATTTCTTACATTGTCCCTTCAAAAAAAAAAAAAAAAAAAGATTCTGATCACTTTTATTGCTGTCACAAGGAATGTAAACATCCCTTGTGACAGTAATAGGTGGTGACAGGTACTTTTTTTGGAGGGATCGGGGGTCTGAAAGACCCCAAAGGCCTCCTTTGCACTTAAAAGTATTCAAAATGCCAAAATCTGTGATTCTGAATACTGTCATTTTTTTAAAATCGGCAGCGGCTGGTGGCTGGGGTCTCCCGGTGGGGAGCTGCATTCACACCTGAGCGTATCGTTTTCAGGCATTTTTAGGGCGTTTTTCTGACATTTCTGCAGCGTTTTTGTACAGGCGTTTTGAGGTCCAAAGGTCACCAATGTAAAAAGCAGTAAAACGCTAATCCGCCTAAAAAGAAGGTCATGTACTTTTTTGAGCTTCAGGCGTTTTGCTTCAGGCGACAGAACGCTCAGATGTGAACAATGGCCATTTAAATTAATGGGATTTTGCTTGTTGGGCGTTTTGGAACATTTGAGATGAGCGTTTTACCAACAGAAAATGCTCAGGTGTGAATGCAGCCAAAGTTTAATACTAAATATTTAAACCTTTACATAATCCCATGTGTGACTGATTAACTTTATAGTAGTGTAAACAAGTTTGTTGGCCTCACATATCAAAATGGGAAGAATAAAATTTGTACCATCATCCGAATTTAGTTGAGATAGAATTTTTGGGAGTAAGGACCCCAGCTCCAAACTCACCAAGGTGAAGTACAAGCGGACTATCTCGGTACAGATGGGAAAGGATATGTAGCAAAATACAACAAATATATATAAAAACAATATTTATTTATACAATATTTAAAATTGATACAAACAATATTAAAATAAGCACAGATAACATGGAATTTCGACTAGTTTTGCGGGGAACCTGCTTCCTCAGGAAATGTGTCTGTGAATAAAATACAGTACAGTAAGATATACATAATTTTTCAATGAAAAGGGGGAAATATAAAGGATGGTACCAAAACATAAACGGGGGGAAAGGGTAAATGAAAATAAGTAGCCAGATATGTAGGCACCCTAACATGGGTAGGAAGGGCGGTGTCATCCCAGTAGGCACTGTAAGTTTCTAGGGGTGGGCCCCCATCCCAATTTCTAGCCAAACACAAGCACCTCCTATCGGAGTGCAATACCTCTAACGGGACTTTTTAGCGGGGTCACCTCTAGTAGAGTAGAAAATAGTAAGAAATTTTTAAATTTTGTATAAAAGTATTAAAGTTTATTCATTGAACATTTCTTAAAAAACATTACCATGACCTAACCATATATATACAGTAAAAGTGGATGCGTATAATGGGAAGATACAAATATAAAGGAAAAATGACCAATTGCAATGATATAGGTAAATAACCAATAATCATAGAAACCCAACGTTTCGAGGTATGTAAAAAAGTTGACCTCTTCTTCAGGGGTAACGATAATTAGTCAGAGTGGGTATTTCATCTAAAAAGTTAACAAAAAAGCAGAACAGAAATAAGTGAAAGAAAATCTCAGATATTCATAACAGGAGACAGTAGAGAGCATTTCGGCTTGCATTACAAGGTTCAGTTTACATTTCAACAGTTGTTACATCATTAGTAAATTTTAGGCATCTATAAACAAGAAATTCATACTGACCCCTTGAAAATCCTGTAAAGCTTCCTAAGGACATTTCCAGCATCCAGTGCGACTTAAGCAAGTTGCCGTCCGTCACGGCCACACAGGAATCGCAAGACCAAGGTTGAAGCAGATAGAAAAAAGACCAAGTAAACCGCAGGAGTGAAAGCCAGGGTGGGCTGAAGTTGCTTCACAAAGGATGTCCCCCATAAAACGGAACAGACACAGTTCTCCCCTTTTCCCCCTATGAGGGCTGGAAAGACAGCCTGCTTGATGGAGTATAGAAGGTGGGGGGTAATAGCCCGCTGTAATAAAAATACTTCAATGAGAATCTCAGAGAAGGAACTAGTATAGGTACAATATTCATCTCCAAAGTAAAGGTAATATTGGGGTAAACAGATAAAGACCACCCAGAATTGTACATATCAGACACATACCTAAAAAGATATACAGGTGAGTGGAATCAGGTCACGGATTCCAATATTGAGCCAAAAGGAGATATTTTGATAAACCTCAAATTAAAGTGGGCCGAGGTCCAGAGGGGTATGCAGGTTCCCTGGTTAGGTATAGGCCCGCATAAGTCTGCAGATTGAAAGGTATAACAGGGAAATGTTGTAAGTAAATCAATAATCAGACCTCTGCATGGTTAGCAAGAATCCCAGTCAAAAATAGTCCTCAGGTTTACCTGCTTGTCTTAGCTTCCTCCAGGCACGTCTATGTGGTATAGGAAACAGCTGATAAGTGCAGCGTCAGCAAGGTTTAAATATATGTGTACTGGAATGGGAGTTGGTGCCCAATCAGTGGCCTGATTGGCTGAGCCAGGGGTGGGGGGCGGTCTAGAGCAGGGAGGCCAGGACGTGTCTGTAAAAGACATCCCCCGGGCGGAGCGACGTACGGCGTCATCTCCACGATGCACTCCCTGGAGTGGAACCATCCACAGCAGGGCGGAGATGGACCTATGCCGAGGCGCAGCGCTCGGCGGGGGGCGGAGCCAGCGCGACGTGGAGAGATCCCCCGTACGTCTAAGGTCCCGCAGCGCAGAGCTGGCGTGCCCGTTGTCATGGAAACCCATGGCAGTCTGTGTCATGGGTTTCCATGACAACGGGCACGCCAGCTCTGCGCTGCGGGACCTTAGACGTACGGGGGATCTCTCCACGTCGCGCTGGCTCCGCCCCCCGCCGAGCGCTGCGCCTCGGCATAGGTCCACCTCCGCCCTGCTGTGGATGGTTCCACTCCAGGGAGTGCATCGTGGAGATGACGCCGTACGTCGCTCCGCCCGGGGGATGTCTTTTACAGACACGTCCTGGCCTCCCTGCTCTAGACCGCCCCCCACCCCTGGCTCAGCCAATCAGGCCACTGATTGGGCACCAACTCCCATTCCAGTACACATATATTTAAACCTTGCTGACGCTGCACTTATCAGCTGTTTCCTATACCACATAGACGTGCCTGGAGGAAGCTAAGACAAGCAGGTAAACCTGAGGACTATTTTTGACTGGGATTCTTGCTAACCATGCAGAGGTCTGATTATTGATTTACTTACAACATTTCCCTGTTATACCTTTCAATCTGCAGACTTATGCGGGCCTATACCTAACCAGGGAACCTGCATACCCCTCTGGACCTCGGCCCACTTTAATTTGAGGTTTATCAAAATATCTCCTTTTGGCTCAATATTGGAATCCGTGACCTGATTCCACTCACCTGTATATCTTTTTAGGTATGTGTCTGATATGTACAATTCTGGGTGGTCTTTATCTGTTTACCCCAATATTACCTTTACTTTGGAGATGAATATTGTACCTATACTAGTTCCTTCTCTGAGATTCTCATTGAAGTATTTTTATTACAGCGGGCTATTACCCCCCACCTTCTATACTCCATCAAGCAGGCTGTCTTTCCAGCCCTCATAGGGGGAAAAGGGGAGAACTGTGTCTGTTCCGTTTTATGGGGGACATCCTTTGTGAAGCAACTTCAGCCCACCCTGGCTTTCACTCCTGCGGTTTACTTGGTCTTTTTTCTATCTGCTTCAACCTTGGTCTTGCGATTCCTGTGTGGCCATGACGGACGGCAACTTGCTTAAGTCGCACTGGATGCTGGAAATGTCCTTAGGAAGCTTTACATGATTTTCAAGGGGTCAGTATGAATTTCTTGTTTATAGATGCCTAAAATTTACTAATGATGTAACAACTGTTGAAATGTAAACTGAACCTTGTAATGCAAGCCGAAATGCTCTCTACTGTCTCCTGTTATGAATATCTGAGATTTTCTTTCACTTATTTCTGTTCTGCTTTTTTGTTAACTTTTTAGATGAAATACCCACTCTGACTAATTATCGTTACCCCTGAAGAAGAGGTCAACTTTTTTACATACCTCGAAACGTTGGGTTTCTATGATTATTGGTTATTTACCTATATCATTGCAATTGGTCATTTTTCCTTTATATTTGCATCTTCCCATTATACGCATCCACTTTTACTGTATATATATGGTTAGGTCATGGTAATGTTTTTTAAGAAATGTTCAATGAATAAACTTTAATACTTTTATACAAAATTTAAAAATTTCTTACTATTTTCTACTCTACTAGAGGTGACCCCGCTAAAAAGTCCCTAACATGGGTAAGCAGCCCCTTATATCTGGCTACTTATTTTCTTTTACCCTTTCCCCCCCTGTTTATGTTTTGGTACCATCCTTTATATTTCCCCCTTTTCATTGAAAAAATATGTATATCTTACTGTACTGTATTTTATTCACAGACACATTTCCTGAGGAAGCAGGTTCCCTGTAAAACTAGTCGAAATTCCATGTTACCTGTGCTTATTTTAATACTGTTTGCATCAATTTTGATTATTGTATAAATAAATATTGTTTTTATTTATAATTTTGTTGTATTTTGCTACATATCCTTTCCCATCTGTACCGAGATAGTCCACTTGTACTTCACCTCAGTGAGTTTGGAGCTGGGGTCCTTACTCCCAAAAATTCTATTTCAACTAAATTCGGATGATGGTACAAATTTTATTCTTCCCATTTTGGTATGTGAGGCCAACAAACTTTTTTATACTACTATAAAGTTAATCAGTCACACATGGGATTATGTAAAGGTTTAAATATTCAGTATTAAACTTAGGCTGCATAGTCCGCTTGCACTTCACCTTGGTGAGTTTGGAGCTGGGATCCTTACTCCCAAAAATTCTATTTTAACTTTATAGTAGTGCAGGGAGACTCTTAATTCCTAGACATTGGAAAAATACCTCACCCCCATCCCTTACGGAATGGGTAGCAGAGATCAACGACCTCATGTTGATGGAGGAGATGCAGGCGAAATCCATAGAAAAAGAAGCTAAGTTCTCTTTCATCTGGAGTATCTGGAGGCATTACTCTACTTCAGACAAATTGAAAAATAGACTCACATCAACAAATACACCGGGGCCATAGATGCCTCTCAATTCTACATAGACCCTCATGAGATGATTTCAATGCTTAGTGGGCGACACCCGCTGTCCGATTCCCCATCCTCCTATCTCTCTTTTTCTGTCTTTCCTCTCTCCCCTACTTCCCAACCCTATCTCTTCTTCCTTCCTTTCTTTCCCTCTATTACTTCTACCTTACATTACCTCTTAGCTCAAAAGTAGTTTGACGTTCCATTTGATTTCATATGTTCTGATGCCTCTGTGATTGTCGCGGAGGGTTGGAACATATACAGGCATACTAGACCTATATCCTGATTTGTTAATTAGTAACCCGAAGACGCCTGCTCTCGAGGCCCATGGACGCAGCAGGCTCCCAAAGGGGCGTTCAGGCCGATGGGGCAGGCGATTTTCTATGTGGTGGCACATTATAGGTCATCCCCACTAAACTCATGCCTTTTCTAATCATTATGTTTATATATTGGAATGTATTATGTATATGTTAACAGATTTTATCCAACTGGACAGGCACACCTCTGTATGGTGTCTGGACCAGCTTTTGTTTTCTTCATATCTATGTTGCCTTAACAAAAAATAATAAAAACTTATTGAACCTAACTTTATAGTAGGTAATGGTTTCTACTTAACAGAGAAGCACGGGTTTCCCAGAAGAGAAATGTATACTTATCTAGGTGGATGCAGCATTGATTCAAAGCTGTATCTGTCTCCTGCGGCCTCTACACTGAAAACTAGTGATCAAACACTGCTGATCGCTCAGTTCTTCCTCTGCTCTGAGCAGAGAGCTGTGACTGTCAGTCACGGCTTTCTGCTCTGCAACTCAATCTAACAAACTGAAGCCACACTCCAGCTGCAGTTACAGCAACATTTTTTCTAAGAATTGGTAAACTGCAATATAATAAATGTTTGCTTTTTGCTTTCATTTTTTTTCTGTAAATGATTTTTATTAGCACTGGCAAGCCTAGACGATTCACAGATGGATAATGAGTAATGAATATCCTGACCTCCCCTGTTTTTTGCTGAATTTTTATTTGCCAACATTCTTTTGCTTATATTTTAGCTGTCAGTGGGGAATCATCAGTTGTTAAGGATGTGGTGGCCCCGCTCCTTAACAACCCACTATTGACAGGAGTCGAGGTGAGGAGCAGGAGAGACAGGAGGAAGGAAATACAAAAAAAAATCAGCTGAATTTGCATTGATGTGAACACAGGACAATCTGGTCCCATTGAGATGACATTCGCACCGCAGTAAACTCGCACAGCACCCTTTTTTAACTGGATCAGAATCACACCGCATAGATGTGAACGACCTTAATTGAAAAGCATGTTTTTTTCAGATGACATGCAATCTATGCCTTTCGGATCACATCTGATCCACATAGAATTTACATCAGTGTGAACCGGGACTAAAGTTAACCTGTGGCCAGGCTATAGTATTTACATATTCTTGTCAAGCAATAAACTGCCTTTAAAACAAGCTTTTAATGGCCTCTGAAACCTCAGGCACACAAATCACAACAGAAACCTAAAGTCATTTGCTTTTTTCAGCAGCTCAACTATTCCGCCTAGAGCTGGTGTTATGGGTTTACATAAGGTTGGAAGGCTGCAGTGTCATTGTTGGGAGGGGGAAGCAGGGTGAGAGGAGTTGTTCTGCAATAAACCGTGTGCTTTTCTTGTGAAATTTGAGGGTGAATTGCTCTAAAGTGCTTGCAGCTACAGAGGTCAGAGACTACTAGTTTTAGAACTCATCGACTGTATGTTCAGAATATGTAAACTTGAAAGTTCATAGCCTGGCCAAAGGTTTTCTTTAAGTATTCCTTAAACCCCCCAATTCCCTGGACTGACAAACACCTAGTCTAATAATCTTAACCCTGATCAACTACTTACTACAGTATGGGTGTAGAGCGGGGGGCCTCAAAAATTTTCTAAACAAAGGGCCAGTTTATTGTCCTTCACACTTTGGGGGCCTGGACTCTGGTTATTGAGAGTTGGAAAAGTCCCAATGTCGGTGGGAAAAAACAATGCCCCATCCAGTGTTGCCAACCTACCAGATTGAAATTTACTGAAACAACACCCAAAACTTACTGGCACCGCCAAGTTCTTACTGGTCTTTCCAACAGTTACAAAATGACAGTTTTAAGTGAAAATTTCAGTATTTAGGCTACAAACAAGTACAATGTGCAATTAGCAATGTGATTTAAGATAGATATTAAGGTTAAAAAAAACATATTTCTTATTTTATTTTTGATATAGTGAGTAAGACTCTCAGGGACAGTGACAGTCTCTCTCCATGTCAGGTGGTCTCTCCAGGCCACTCCAGTCCAAACAGCACTGACAGTCCCACTCCTGGCTTGCCTTGCTCACGTCCCGCAGACCCACACATGAGGTTCCAGCCACTCTGCTCGGCTCCCTTGCACTATGACATCACACGACATGCTCAGGCGCCACCTCCGCCAGACCCGGCCCCCCACTGGCACCGCCCAAACACACTGTAGCAGGCTCCCGGATGGTCTCAGCTGGCTCTGGACTGGAACTCCGAGTCAAGTGTCACAGCCATATTTTTAACTGGCAAACTTTTCCTGTCACTGGCATTTACTGGCAGGAGAAAAGTGCCCGTTTTTTACTGGCTGCCAGTAAAAAATACTGACGGTTGGCAACACTGGCTCCATCTTTGATGTCAGTGGAAAGATTGTGCTTCATCGTTGGTGTCATTGGGCCCCATTCTTGGTGTCATTGGAAGGAATTGTGTCCCTTAATTGGTGTCAGTGGGGGGAATTGTGCCCCACTGATGGTATCATTAGATGAAATGGTGCCCCAAGGGCCCAATAAAAGCAAGCAAAGGGTTGCAATTTGGAGACCACTGGTGTAGAGGATAGTATGTCCTAACATACACTATAGTCACAAATGACCTACATTAATGTACTGCTGCTTGCTTTAATAGGAATCTTCTTCTATGTTTGAGGTATGCTGTAACATAGTGACCTGTTCTGGCAATGCAAATTCCAAGAGATTGTGTTGTGACCTTAATCTGTGTAGATGGAAGCACGTTCCTTTCTTTTTTCTATTCTTTAGTATATTTCTGATGTTTATACAGGCATATGTTTGCCAGTGTATGCATAGCGCCATGGCAGTTATGTTATGGTTTGAATACAACTGGGTACAAACTAGAATTCCCTTCTAAATAAATAACTCAGAAGCAACAGTCAAGGCAACTGAGCATCTCTGTAATCACTGATCTATTTTTTGGTCTCAGGATATTCCTCCTGTCTTCTGTAATTATGCAGTTAATGTTGTTGAAAAGATGCATCCATCAAGCTGAGCCTTACCATTATGTGTTTAGGAAGGATTTTGGCACCTGCCTCATTGCAGCTTTTGTTTTCAACTCTCTCTGAATCGATAGTTACAAATTATGAGTGTCTAACCTCCCTGCCGGTCACTGTCAAGTAAAACTACAGATTTCTTACAGAAAGATCATCAGCATAGTGTTTTTAAGGATCAAGGTAAATGCAGCGCTGATAAACTTAGCGATCAGTTAAACAAGTGATGTAATACTAAAACAAAATTTCACTGGAGAAAAACAAAGTGAAAAAAAAAAAACTAAAGCAAAGGCCTATTGGAATTAGAGTTTATATATTGAACAATGAATGCCCATCCAAATAAGAGTGATAGTTTGCTGTGAAAAAATCAGTGAAGAAATCCTTCATATAAGTGCTTCCAGCTCCACACCCAGGTGAGAAAATAATCTGCTTACCAGAACACCATGATCACTAATCGGTGATCTCACCAAACATAGGGAATGATTAGGTCTCCCCAAAACCATAAAAGGCTGCCTGGAACTGTAGCTGGTGCCGATGGTACTCAAGAGAACATAAAAAGAAAGGCTCCCATAGCGTAATACGGTATAAAATGGTTTTAATAAAACAAATAGATTTGCACTTACAAGGTAGAAGCTATTTGAAAGCGATTGTTGGTAAAAAACAGAACCGCAACAACTCAAGAGACTTCTGTTCACTTCCTGTGTAATTCGCTCATCCACCACCTGAGAGGGAAAACGTGATGACGTCACCGTTGTAGGCTCCTCCCTACGCATTTCGTCACTATCAGAAATCAACTGGGGAATGGCCAGATGACGGTGTCATCGCGCTTGCTCATTATTTACACCACCTTCGCCATTTTGACTAAAGGAAGTGTAAGAACCAGTTCTTACACTTCTTTTTACATTGCCCAGAATCTTGTCCAGCAGTTAAAATGGCTCCGTGGCTATTCCACCTATTACATAGATCTAACGTCCAGTAGTCAAAATGGCGCCGCGGTCAAAGGTTTCTGCACAGTAAGACAGGGGTCAGCAACCTTCGGGTCGCACCCGGCCCGCTGCCGCTAAATGTCCGGCCCATCAGTGCACATAATAAATTCACGTGCACCCGGCCCACGGACATTTTAACACTGGTCGGCTTTCTTGGGATAACAACCGATGCGGCTAAAAGTCCCCCCCCTCCCTCCCGCCGCGGCTTGCCCGAGCTCTCCCGTCCCACTGGGAAGCCCGAGCAACCAGCGGGTACGCTGGCTGGCCAGAGACCTGAACGAAGCCTCAATCAGCTTCGCTCGGGTGTCGGATCTAGTAACTCGGAAGCGATGTCATGACGTCACTTCTGGTTTACTGAACACTTAAAAGGCGCCAGATTTTTAAAAAATGCCAGGATTCGAAACAGTCAATCTTGGTATTTTGAATACGTTTAAGTGCAAAGGAGAGATTTGGGGTCTTATAGACCCCAGATCCCTCCATAAAGAGTACCAGTCACTACCAATTACTGTCACAAGGCATGTTTACATTCCTTCTGACAGCAATAAAAGTGATCAGAATTATTTTTTCTAAAGAGACAGTGTAAAAAAAAACAATTTTTTTTTTTAACGCACCCTATACCCCTGTGCTCGCACGCAGAAGCGAACGCATAGGTTAGTCGTGACCACAAATGTAAACCATGTTCGAACCACACATGTGAGGTTAGAGTGTTAGAACGAGAGCAATAATTCTAGCACAAGACCACCTCTGTAACTCTAAACTGGTAACCTGTAGAAATTTTTAAAGCGTCGCCTATGGACATTGTTAACCACCTCAATACAGAGCACTTACACCCCCTTCCTGCCCAGACCAATTTTCAGCTTACAGCGCTCTCACACTTTGAATGACAATTACTCAGTCATGCAACACTGTACCCAGAGGAGCGGGGCTGTGTCATGTAAAGGGGTCCACATTCTTATGTTCATTTATTAGCGGGTGAATGCGGCAGCAAATTGGATCAAGCTTTGCTGGGTTTTTTTGCTTTCCTTTGGATCAACTGAGTATAGGATTGTGTATATGGGATTGTATGATTTTTTTTTTTTTTTTATTGGTTGAACTAGATGGACTTGTGTCTTTTTTCAACCTGACTATGTAACTATAAATGTGGTCACATGGACTGCTCAAATGTGATAGGGAGAAAATGCTCAGGGTAGAAAATACACTGAAAACTGAGCATGTGCAACGCTGCTCTGCAAAATCCCAGGGACAGAAGATAGATAGATAGATAGATAGATAGATAGATAGACAGACAGACAGACAGACAGACAGACAGACAGACAGACAGACAGACAGACAGACAGACAGACAGACAGACAGATAGATATGAACAGCATGTAATACAGCATTTATCAAGTTTTTTTTTTAAATTAATGACAATTTAAGATCTTTGGAGCAACATGATTTTTTGTCAGTCATTCAGTAAGGGTTTACATCTACGCAGTGGTGGGTGGCTCGTCCACCCACCAGCCCTGCACTTACCCCATCTAGGTCACGGGCAGCTTCGGCTCCTTCCTGCATTTCCTCTACGGCGGCCAATAGGGTCGCTTCTTCTTTGCCCAATCGGGTCTTAAAGAGGCAGTAAACTGTGCTTTTGCTTTTTTTTTTCTTACCTGTAAAGTAAAGGCATAATGTGCTAGTATGCATTGCATGCTAGCACATTATGTGACACTTACCTGCAAACGAAGCCCTCGTTGTTCCCGCTCGAGGCTGCATCCATCTTCGCCCATCTTTCTTCCGGGTCTGCGGACTCCGGCTGTGTGACTGGCCGGAGCCGCGTGACGTCACTCCCATGCATGTGTGTGGGAGCACTGGTGGCCATTCCTTCAGAGTGCAGGAGATATTTACAGTACCTTTAGGTAAGAATATAGGCTTACCTATAGGTACAAACATTAGAGGGAAGTTTTCTTCCTCTTTAAGACCCGCTTCCTGATTGGATGAGAGGTGAATCAGGAAGACAATAGTGAATAATAATTCGCTATTGTCACATAACTGGGTGGGCTCAGGGCGCAGTGCTCTGCACCCTGACCCCACCCTTTTTTTGAAGCCAATTATCATGTGCTTCCAAAAAAAAACAAAAAACCCTTTGAAATCCATGCGTCTGCACCCTGCATGTCGATTGGGGCCGGGTGCCCCTTATGGATGGGCTGCCACTGCATCCCCAAAAATTTTTAAAAAACCCTTACAATTTACCCTTAAGCCCCTAACATGACTTCTAACTTATTTCCCAACACTGCCTTAACTCCGCCAGAAGTATACTTACCTTATCCAGTGTGGAAAGAGAACAGTTGGGCTCCATAAAGTAAAAGCACCATTATGTTGACACTTAGCTACTTAACTACTGATCCAGATGCTTGGGGTGCAAGAGCCCCCACCTCCCCAACCCTGTTTCTTTGCCAAATCCAATTGTCTGTGTAATACATTTCTATAGAATATGTGAACTATGGTTACAAATGTCGAATTCATCTAAAGTAGGGAAATGATCAAGGAGAACAACAAACCCTCCAACAAGATTTTTATATAAACAGGATGAATGTGTTAAGCGTAATAACTGGCGTAACGATTTCACTATATAGAAACTCTACAAAGTGGTGCCAGGATGAGGGCCACAACCAGAGATACTCAGCCTGCATCATCATTGGCCATTCAGAAGATAATGGCAGCAGCTATATACATTAGGTTGTGTTCTGCTGGTGGTGCAGTCAGCTGTGTAGGATGAATGGCAGGAAGAAAATGAGAGGCACTCCGCAGGTAGCTGTGTCCGCTTAAGATGTTAGAAGTGATTGAAATGTATCTTTAACTTGTTTATTTCATTATGCCTTGTCAGCCTGCTGGAACATCTGCTGTACCCAGTGGAACCTGTTCAATGTTTGCTTGTAGCCATGCTGCCTTTCTACGGATATCAATGGAATGTTCACAAGCACAATTTATGCCTCATTCTTTAGCATACCTTCGGTGAGAATTATCTGTGCTGCCCCATAACCACATTTTGCATATTAAGTATCAGATGCCAAACTAGTATAGGCTCCTTAATCTAATAGCGACATCTAACATCAATTTCAGTAACTCTTGGGAAAAAACACCACAACACTTGATCTCACTTAGGTTAGATTGTCATTTTTATTTTATAATTTATAATACACTTCTATTTCTCGTTACCTTTCGTTGGTCGTTACTATGTTAAATGTTGGCACCCTCCTAAATGATTATATTATGCGCTGGAACATCTCACTGTTAATGCGTAAACCTCTCTGAATATCTATATAATGGCTCAGAGGAAAAATAGTGAGAGGGCCTCTTTAACCACTTCAATACTGGGCACTTTCACCCCCTTCCTGCCCAGGCCAATTTTCAGCTTTCAGTGCTGTTACACTTTGAATGACAATTGCGCGGTCATACCACACTGTACCCAAATTAAATTTTAATCATTATTTGAGACAGATGGAGCTTTCTTTTGGTGATATTTAATCATTACTGGGTTTTTTATTTTTTGTTTAAAAAAAAAAAGAAAAAAAAGACCAAAAATGTTTAAAAAAATATATATATTTTCGTAGTTTATGTTCGAAAATTTTGTAAACCAGTAATTTTTCTCCTTCACTGATGTGCTCTGATGAGGCTGCACTAATGAGAACTGATGAGGTGACACTGATGGGGACTGATGAGCTGGCACTGATATGTAGCACTGATAGGCGGCACTGATGGGCACTGAAAGGCAGCACTGATTGGCATCACTGCTGGGCACTGTTGGGGCTGCACAGATAATCAGGGCACTGATGATCAGTGCCTTAATTATCTGTGCAGGTCTCCCCTGTGAGGAAATGCTGTTGATCAGCTCTCCTCACTTTCAGTGTGAGGAGAGTAAAGCCGATAACCGTCAGTTCATTGTTTACATGTGATTGGACACAGCTGATCACATGGCTAAAGAGCCATGTCATCGGCTCTTTACCGAAATCGGGGATGTGCTGTGTCCCGGGCATGCAAATGCGACGAGAGTGCAGAGCAGTGCAGAGAGCAGTCTCTGTTGAGGTATGGAAAAGTATTTAAAGGTAACGTCAAGCTGTTCTAAGAGGGACTTGTATTGGGTCTCATCCCAAGAAGTCATTGCTGCTTGTAAGGGGGCACATACTGCCTCAATCCCTGGCTGGACCTTGGAGATGCAATGAAGAGGTGTAGGTTGGCCAAAGCAGCGAGATTGGTGGTGTTCCCAGGTTGATGAGCTGTACCAACACCCTTCCGTGGTAAACCTTAGATAGGGTACGGCCAACTAACCATTCTCCTGGCATTACAGGATCCTTCTGGGGTCCTACCATCACTGTAGCTCCTTGTAGTTTCCTGTGGGCCCCCAGTGGCAGGGACCAGACCACCTCTTGCAGTGGTACCAAAATTAACGGACCACCCCCACCTGTTCAGGCTGCCTCTTAATAGCTCTGCATTGTGCCTCAAAAGCCTGAAGCACTCTGGGCCATACTGCTCACAGGCCACAGCCACGGGCCCAGCAGCCCGAAATGTTTATATTCGGCAGGCAGGGCAGATTCAAATCCTTTAAGATGTTCGTGCCCCTTGAAGTTCTGCTTCAAGTGACATTTGGTCCCCTTTTGCCGTTTTCGAAGTACCTGATTACTTCAAAAAGGTTCTTTTTAAAATGTGTTTTTTTTTCTTTTCACTGTAAGGTGTAAAAAGCTGTCTGAGCACAAGTAGCTTACCCTCCCTGCTCAGAACAAGTTCTTATAGAGACAGTGGGATGCCATCAACATTTTTTGATAGTGGCTTGTTTGCTTTGCTTTTCATGGACTTACAATGCCTAGTTGAATTGTGCCAAAGAACTCCTAGTAGCTATAAGCACAGAATTATCCTCAAAGTGGTTTCGTTGCGGCTTTCCAACAGCTGATTGGCGGTGGTCCAGACGGGGAGATCCCGCTGGTCTGCAATGGAGGGACATGCCTCTTTAAAGAAATAATCACCTGTATCTGTGCTGTAACAGTTTCACAAGCCATGAAATTGCAGTATTTTAAAGGCTTCTCTCCCGCAGTCTCTCCCTTTACACATAATTGCACTCTCTCTCTCTCTGCTGGTTTGCTGAATATTAAAGGACTGATTGCACATCAGGTCTTGGGATACGCTGTATGCTCTAGAGCAAAAAGCAAATATGTCATCACTACAAGACAAGTCTCACAGTATGCTCTAGAAACAGGGCTGATGTCTCTTACTATATTCAGTAACCATGCCTTACGAGTGCCCAGAGGTGGAGAAAGGCAGATTCTTAAAAGAATACCAACTTAGGTTAGCATCAAGATCACACAATTCAGTCAATCCAAAACCGCTTGTATAAAGGGCTTGTATGCTCAAAATCTATAATAGCCATTATATTTAGTCTTGTAGAGTATAGACAGTTTTAAACGGTAATTCCTTTCATTGATAAAATATTTAAAAATGACCTTTCCTTTTCAATCTGCAGTGCTGTAATTTTCTGTAAAATGTAATGCAATATGGCAACGTGGAGGCATTTTGTATACAGATGTGTACAGAACGCCCCTAGAAATGTCATTTCCTGCTTGTGTGATTGGCTTACTGATATTCCTAGAAGTCTGCCCTAAGATAAAAAATGTATTTTGGGCATCCCCTGTAACCACAATTTAATTTTTGGTGAGATACCCCTAAAATGTTAAATATGTCTAAAGCAGAGGTGTCCAAACTTTTGACCTTCCTGGTCTGCCACGAAAGAAGAGGAATGGTCTTGGGCCACACATAAAATACACTAACAATAAGGATAGCTGATGAGCAGAAAAAGTTGGGCAGATCACAAGTTACGATCACTGATATAGCATGTAAACTTCATTGTTTTGTAATATTTTTTTTATAAAAGTAAAAGAAGACAACACTAAAAAGAGTGACAATTATGATACGGTTTTTGATAAACAAACTAATGCATCAATATCTAGTTCGATAGATGTATTAGCAATTCTCAATGAAATCTCAAGGTGCTCATTAAATATTTTGTTTCTAATTTTGCCCTTCGTATGCTTAATCCTTGAACATAGTTGTTCAGAAATATAAGTGATGCTAAAAACTGATGACATGAATAAGGCGTGATTGTTAGGAGTGGGGTATTTTTCTTTGGGAAGATAAAACTTATATTAGTCCAGTAAGGATACACTGTCAATTTTTTCTTTGGCTGCATGTGTTTGCTAAGTGTAAATGCATTTTTACAAAATATTCCATAACAAAAAATGTTTTTAAGTTAGTTTATGATTTTGTTTTTTTGGGGTGCATTCATAGCTGTCTTGGGATGCAGGTTGGACACGCTTGTTCTAAAGGGATCCAGACCCTGCCACTTTCCTTATTAAGACCCTGCAAGTGCAGCAGCTGATCAACAATGAAAGAGTCACTCTGATTCACATTCACTCTGTACATAGACAAATACAGTAGCTATTTCTTCTGAATAAGAAAAGGTAGGACTAAAACAAAGTTTGTTAAAAAGTACATAGATCACCCAGAGGGTGAGGATCCCTACAGCGAGTGCATGCAACCCCTATATTGAACTTCCACCAAATATATATTTCACCCATAGCAACCCTATACTGCAGTTACACCGAACTGTGACTGCATTTGATCCGAATCTACACTGCACCTGTTCCACGCCCATACCAAACCTTGACTGCATCTTTATAACACCTCTACTGCAACTATACTGCATGCTTGTTTACTAAAATTTTCATTAAATGCACCACTGCTTCTTAAAGAGCCTCAGCGATAGCCGTCAAAAGAACAACGTAAAGGATTGCCCCTTCAGCAACACCATACTATAAGTCCCTTTTGATCCCCTCAAATCTTTCTTTCATTTTTATTGAGAGTGGGCATCTGGTCAATCTTGGCCTATCATAGTCACAATTAATGCATTTTGGCAGTATAGTCTCCTGTTTTCTGAAAAATCAAGGTTTAATACTGGCTACTGCTGCACTTTAGGTGATCTCGCTACTGTTTATGCTAATCTGGAAGCCAAGTGTCATCTTATGCCTAGTCCTTATTACTAATCATTCTGTATGCTAAATTGTGTTACTGCCTTTGTTAATCCATGCTTACTTCTTTACCCCACCATAGTGGGTGACAATTTATTAAGTTTTGGGTTTACTAACTGGTTTCGTGCCCATTTTGTGAAAATTGTATTATTACTGTTTACCAGATATTACGTTTAGTGATTTTCTGTGGTATTCCGTGCTCTGAAAACTCAACTTAGTGTGTCAGAGAGGCTGAAGTTCTTATGGAGGTTGAGACAAACAACAGAGGACCCATCTTAACCAGCAGCTCCTACAGGGAGCATGCATATTCTAAGTGCTGCTTTATTCCCTGATTTAACTAAAAATGTGTCTTATCACCTTTAAAGACTTACATACAAAACATAAGTGGCTTTAAATACAAAAATCACTCAAAATACTAGGTGATACATGAGAACGTGTGATCTTATTTTCTCAAGAAAAACATAACTCGAACTTCGTTATTGACGTCCATTCAAACTTTCCAGTAACAAAAAAAAATGCGTAAGTGCAAACCAGAAAAGCTTCAAAAGACAAATCTGTGACTGCACCACCACAGTACATTGTAGTAGGAATCATACCTTACCAGAAGATAATGATCCCCAAAATATGAGTAGTCAAATAGCGCACAGGGATGTATACAATCCAATAAGGATGATATGATATCACCCAATTCCACCAGTTAACCATTGGCCCTGTTATTTGCCATATGGAAAATAAGGGAAGTGTTCCTAATAGTGTAATTCGGAGTATCAAAATTTTATTATTAAGCAGATTAAAAACTCCCATGTCAAGTATGAAATGAGCATTCTTTACAGGCAAATAGTATGCACGAGTCCCCATGCGCAGGAGGTGACATGTCAAAAGCTCCGCTCAACACAACACATTTTGACACAAATGGACATCATCAGCTTTAGCAATAATAGGAAGCTCTAAAGTCACTATTGGACTGTTGGTTTTATTGAACCTTCCCACCATTTCTAGGACTGTTTTTCAGTCAGTACTAATGGAATAACCATATGAGGTCCTGGGGTAGGAAGAGATGAACAAATGTAATATGTTTTATTACCGTAAGACCTTATATATTGGTCGAACTAAATGGACTTGTGTCTTTTTTCCAACCTATGTGACAATTGCCATCAATGTGTCTTTTGGTACTGATTCCCAAAACATGTCTCAACATACCTAGAATGCTGATGTTAGTGCTCTGTATTTAAGTATTCTCATCCTGCTGGATGCTTACAAAAATGCATTACATTTTCTGGGCACTTTCTGGCATGTAAGGTTTTAACAAGCAGAAACTTGGTAAAACAAGAATGACCTTGATCAGCAATGACATGACTTTTAAGGTGTAACACTTGGAAGTGAGTTTTTAGAAAAGTATAGCAAGGAAATGCTGCTTTTAGTTGCAAAAACGTAGTGCTGCTGTGAGAAGTAACATGGCCCGACAATGAATCTGCTTATGAATAAGTGATTCATGGTGGATGTTAAAATTATTAGTGAGTGATCAAGCATGAAAAAATGCAAACAGCCAGATCTCACATCTTGAACAATTCCTGAGGCCATGGGCCTTTAAATGTCAGTGAGAATTAGTGAGTGTGACTCACGTCTGAGTGATGTCATTGGTTCTTATGATTAATTACAATGGATGGGCATTCTTATAATAAATACTGGAAACCTGGTCATAAGAGTAATGGAGATTGTTGAAACTATCCTCTTCTAAAAATACTAGTTAACTGTCATACTTTTCTTCCTTTATTGCCTTATGTCACTGACCCATACATTAAGGACATCTGACTTTTCTAATCTGCACCTCAGGTTAGGGACTCTAAAAAATGCTAAAATCAACTGTTTGCTTCCAACCTTGCAGCAACAGTTTGTAGAAGGTTCTTTTGTGTTCTAGCCCAATTGTCCCTGTGCACAAAGTCAGCTTTATAAAAATATGGATTAATGAGGTTGGTGTGGAGGAATTTGAGTGGCTGCACAGAGCACTGACCTCAACGCTACTGAACTCCTTTTGGATGAACTCTAATGCTGACTTTGAGCCAGGTCTCCTAGTCCAACATCAGTTCCTGACTTCGCAATTGTTGCTTGGGCTGAATAGGCACACATTCCAACAGACACTTTAAAATCTTGTTGAAAGACTTCCCAGAACAGTGGTTATAATAGCTGCAAAGAGGAGAGCCAACTTCATATTTATGCCTGTGGTTTTGGAAAGAGATGTCCAACAAGCTCATAAAGTTGTGATAGCCAGTTGTCCACACATTTTTGGCCCCATAGTGTACATGTCATTGTACACCTCACTGTGGCAGTTGGTATGCAGTTACAGCTACAGGCACAGTGAAGTTGATAGTGATCCCCAATGGCAGCATGGTAAAATGATGGTGGCCTACAATGGCATCAAATTTAATTGATGGTGGCCTACAATGGTGGCAAGTTAAATTGATGATCTAAGGAAAGATCCTTGAATCATTCTAAACTTAGCAAGGCTATTGACAGCTGTAACCCCTATTCCCACACATCTACCACAAACTTTACTAATGTTCTCCTTCATAACATACAATTTACCAAAATATGTGGAGAAAAAAAAGGAATCACTTTAAATACTATAGAACCATTCAGTTCAACACATCTGATCTCGGAAGCTGTCGGACAATTTACTTTGAGATCTCCATCCCACCACTTTATAAAGAACAGGAATTTGCACCACACAGCACTTTTAGTATTTTATAATCCAAATGGCTGCTCCAAAGGTGAAAGGATAATGGGATAATCTGTAATATTGACCCACAGTGACTTTAGATGAGCGACGCTCGTGAACAGGTTCAGATGCAATATATTCTTCACTGTCGGAGTTCACAGGAATTCCTATCAAAATGCACATTTTATATTAACGCATGTAAATATATGTGCATACATAAAAGCACATATTTGCAGTAAATAATAGTTTACTGTAAGAATGTATTTCAACTGCTAGCAAGCAATAAGCGATAAAATTGTGTCTAATTAATGAGGCACAGTAACCCTTTCACAGCAATACAGATGAGTTCTCATGGGATTCATTCCCTAACACTGAGGAAATGAAATGTGTATATGTATGGGAGAACTCCCTATATACAAAGACACACAGGATTAGATGCAATATAATAGACCTCGCTGAAGTGAACTTGAGTTGACTCCCAGTGTAAGGAGCTGCAGTCATGACACCTGCCTACCCATGCCATGTAGCTGACCGACTACCCGACTGGAATCATTCAAAATTCTACTTTCATGACTGGTCATCATTGTAATTATTTTAAAACCAATCTAAGTCTTTTATCTTGTTGTAATCCTGTACCCCCATGTTATGATTTGTGACTGATTTTGCTAGGACATGCTTCAGAACACAGAAAATGCAGATTCCATTCTCACACTGCAGTTCTCTGTGCTGGCAGAGCTGAGTAACAGCCACACTCCTTGTAGCGAAGAGAATGGGAGGAAACATATCTGATCAGGTCTGTACATTAGAGTGCACTGGATCCTCTTTGGTGCCTGTTAAACTCTACAATCATATTTGCAGACCCTATATAGCTGCTTTAACCAGAAAGTGGAGGCAAGAAAAGAGGAGTTGTTGATCTGACCGTATAGCTTTTTTTGTGATTTCAATTAGGCTTAAAAGGATCTTATTTATTTAAGTAAATTTTTATTGGCATACTTTTTAAAACTCTTCAGTGGTGTTGCAGAAATGTATATGTAACTGATCGGAGTTCCACATTTTAAAGATAACTCTCTTCTGAAGAAAATCACCATTGACACATTGCTCTCGTCACAAGTTCCCTTGAAATGTATACAGCAGGCACCAATGGTGCCCACACACTGATATAAGTGTTCCCCTGATCTGGCTGGTTATAGTTGAGTAAGGCAACAATCGTATATATCTATAGAGTCTCCCCGAAATGAGGTGCTTTCTTTTCTTTCCCCCCATACTCATTTTCTGGTGAGATTGTACACACCTATACAATTTCTTGCTCTTACGGCAAGAACATGAACGCACAACCAGCTGTCATCCAGTGTTTGTAGTGGTCCTAAAGGGTGCTGCTGTTGCCCCTAGTGAGCCCCCCTTACCCCAGCATTTTTGTAATACGATTTTACTCACCTCTAACCCCATCCCTTGGAGATCTTTGTTCTGTGGTCTGCCTGTTCCCACGAAGCCTCTCCTGCAAAATCTTTGCAGCCTGCTATCGCGTGTATGACGGAGACTCCATTTATTTCAGTTGCATGTATACTGTACATTTAAGCTAATTTAACTTCCTCATGGCAACTGACCCCTTTCTTTCCTGTCTACATGGAGCTTGAGGCAAAATGTGAGACATGAGTTGCAATATCTTCATTCACGTTGACCACTGTAAACTTTTTATCTATGTTGAGAAAACGATTATGTAACTATGGAAGTTATCCCTCCAACTTTGTGTTCACTTCCAGTAAATTCACTGGTACAGAAGCCGGTATGACTCCACAATTAAGTTTGTGTGTTTGTTTTACCCATGAAACTGCTTCTCCTCTTCACCAGTTGCTAAACTTCTCCTTTGTCATGTCATGGCTGCATTCAGTCACCAGCAACAAAAACAGGGATTTTGCCAGGATCAAGCCAATCAATTAATCAATAATTGGCCATAATTGCAGGTGAGTATGAATCAATCATGCAGACGTAGGTCTGGATGCAGTTCAAGTTGCCCTAGTCGCATATAGGAAAAAAATCAGTCACCAGGTGTGAAATGAAACACCCGGTACTTCCAGGTATGGGGGCATGTGATATACTCTCTGCTACCTCCTATGATGCAGAGCTTGGGGGTCTGATTCCCAATCATCAGTGCTATCACATTAGATGAAGGAGAGACTCTCTAATGACTTGGAGCTTACTTGGAATACAGGGATGAAGGGTATGTGCAGCTTTAGCAGGGTGGCAGTTAATTTAACTTGTTGCGTCTCACGCCTGGGCATAGCACAGGTTCATTTCAGGCAATTTGTATTTCAGGTTTACTGGCCCTAAGAAACCATTTCAAGATCTACAAACCAGTTACATGTGTGTGACCTTTTTTAGCATTTTCTAATAGCTGCCATCAATTTATTTCTCTGATTAACCACAGCGAGCTGGTAGACTGATGTTCGAATCGTTACTTGCTATCTTGAATTAAAATAAAGATAGAGAAGTAATGACAGTATTTCACAAGCAACTGGGGACACACTAACATCCCAGACATCTATTATTTGGTTGCCTGTAGGACAATTTAAAACATCAAGAAACTTTTTATTATCGAACCTGCTAAAAAGACAACAAGCAAAACTTTTACAAGATATCATTACAGAGCTACTGAAATAACAGCTGCTTTATCTGAAGTGCTTTATCAGCTGCGCTCATACTGATTGTTTGTACTCCACTATGATGATAAATGGGTCCTTCTATTAGCACTATAGTTATCAGGACACAGAAATCCCAAGTAGGGATGGGCCAAATGGACCCCTGTTCGGCTTGCACCAGAACTTTTGAACACCCCGAACGTTCGGACCCGGAAAACCAAAAAAAAAAAAAAAGACATTTTCCCTGCAAGCTGCCTTTATTTTGCTCAGCAACAGTTGGGGAGCCAGTGTGTATGATGAGGCCACAATGTAGTGCACTGGGAACAAGATTAGAGATTTTTGGATACATTTTGGTGTCTCTTTGACTTTGTATAGAAGTAACGGGTGCGTAAAAATTGGTCTTTGGGTGTTGGTGGCGCCTTCCCACTATAACCCTATAGAGGTAATCTTGATGAAAGCAAGAATTAGCCTTGTTGTAAAAAATTGCAATGATATGCACCTGTCAAACAGGTGCAGAAAAATTACTCTTTGGGTGTCGGGGGCACCTTCCCACCGTAACCCTATAGAGGTGCTTTTGATTAAGGCAAAAAAAATTGCAATGATTTGCATATGGTTGGTGTTTTTGCCACGTTTGATGTGCATGAGACACAGTTTGCAACAGTGCGATCTGCTGCAGATGTGCTGAAAGAGCCCAGACAGCTGAGATTTGGGGAGTGGGCCGGGAGATAACGACTGCAGAATGTGATGGAATAGGGTGGCTGCTCTGTACTCTTTCTTTATGTCGGCCTCCTTGGGGTTGTGCCGCCTCACCTTCAGCTTCCTCCTCTGCTCTATCTGGCACCCAAGTCGCATCAGTGATCTCATCATCATCATCATCTCCATCTTCATCATTACCACTGGAGACAACTTGGCAATACGCTGCCGCTTGGGGAACATCAATGCCAATTTGTCTACCAGTGTTCCTCCCTCTCTCTAGGCTCATGTTCCTGTCATCCTCAATCTAAAAACCATCTGAATCCAGTAATGGCTGGGCATCATCAAGGTGCAAGTGGCTGACGCTGTGGTCAAATAGCTCAGCTGACTCCCCAATGGCTGATGTTGGGGCTATGGCAGGAATGAATGTGGACAAGGAGGCAGGTTTATCCAATCTGGCAACTGCAGGGGACTGCACACTTGTCTCTGCTTGTGTGACAGAGGATGAGAAGGATTAGGAAGGTTTAGTAAGCCATTCCACCACCTCCTCTGCATGCTGTGGCTGGATAGCACAGGCAAACTCCCTAAACAGAGGAAATTATGCCCTGCCTGGGGACTGACCACCACGTCCACCTTTGCCTGTGGACACATTTGTTTCTGCCTCTCCTTGTTGTCCTCCCAGACATTATTGGGAGGAAAGGGGCGGTGCGTCTAAGCAAATGTAAAGAAGAAGTTGAAATCTGTACGTAGATGCACTTTAATCAATGTAAAGAGGTGTTTGATGCACTTTAATTTGAGTACTCATACTACACAGACACTCTACGGATACACTATAATATACTGCAATATAATGCGCCAAAAGTACAGTGATGTACAGAACTATATGGCGTTAAACTGACAGTGCGGCAAACAACAGTAAATGGTGTTAAACTGGCAGTAACGCACAAAACTATATGGCGTTAAACTGGCAGTAACGCACACAAAACTATATGACGTTAAACGGCAGTAACACACACAGAAGTAAATGGTGTTAAACTGGCAGTAACGCAATCAAATAGACGGTGTTCAACCGTCCTTACACTGACACTATCTGAACTGTCCCTACTCTAGCTATACACTAATGTCAAGATTACTGACACCGTCTTGCTACACTACACTGAAACTATCTGAGCTGTCCCTACTCTAGCTGCACACTATGCAAAGCTGAATGATGGTCCTCCTCACTACACTCACACTATCCCTAGACTGACACTAAACTAATATTCTACACTGACAATTGAAGCAAAATAGCACAGTATAGCACACTAACTAATAGCACTAAACTGGGCCCTATGCTATCTCTCTTCATGCCGAAATCACACTGAAAATGGCTGCCATTGAAAGAAAACTTTTATACTGTGGGGCGGGAATGAGCCATGATTGGATAAAGTCATGATGACAGTATCCAATCATGACTCTGACAGTGCTCTGTGCCCTGATTGGCTGAATGTTCCACTACTTCAGCGAATCAGAGCTTGCAATGCACTGTTCAACGCCGCAATGCATTGTGGTCGGTTCGAGAGGCCAAACAAACGGTCGAACAACCTTGTTTGTTCGGCCTTTCATTGACTGTCCGAACAGCGAAAGTCCGCCCATCCCTAATATCAAGTACTGCAACAATCTGAAAAATGTTGGTGGCTATTGATTACAGGAAGCCTTAAATTGCACCCGAGCTAAAATTAGCTTGTAAAGTCACCCTAGGTCCTTAGAGCAGGCACCCATAGGTTGCTTCCAGAGCATCCTGAAGCCCCAAAACCCCAACGCCTATGTGAATATCAAAAAAAGCTGATGTGATCTCACTCTGAAGCTTCAAGTGCTCTAATAGTGAGAAAAGCTGGCATGGTCCTACTCTGCAAGACGCAGGGATTTATTTAGTAGACCTTAACCTGCCTTTGCTAATGTATGCAATCGTTTTTGTATGCGTCAGAGGTTATTACAAGCGAAGGAGGTGGTTTATTTAGTTTGGCCATCCATGAGGGAAATGGAGTTGTACAGATGACTGGGTGAAAGGGTGGGGGTGATGGAAGGGAAAAGGATATCCAATCAACAAAATATAGGTTTATAAAGAAAGCACTGACACATTAAGATTCCTGCAGGTGTTGATTTTCCATTTTAAAGTGGAACTAAACCTAGAACACTGCATTCACTATATCAGGTCTCCCACAGTACACAGAACATGGAAATGCAATGATTTTAGTAAATATAAACTGCTAAATACCTTTTCTCATCAGCAGTATATAGCAGTCTTGTAACTTCTATCAGTTTCTGGTTAAAGCTTGTAGGTGGGGTTTTTCATTCTCTTCTAACTGCCTACGAGGCTGCAGGCCCCCTGACCCTCTGTTTGGACAGTGCTGATTGGCCCTGTACCAATCACATGCACTCTCCAAAGAAAAAAAACTCTCCAGCAATACACACCAAACTGAGCATGTGCATAATGCCCCAAGGCTCTGTTCTATAAGGAGATGAATTGGGACTGTGGAAGAAGGGGAAAATAGGAGAAGACAGGACCAAACAGCCTTTTTACATGGGCATTAAAGGTAATTTTCTACATAAAACTTTTGTTTCACTTTGAAGTAAAGTGGAAAAATAGCACTTGTCCAGTAAGATTATCTTATTGCTGTCTTATTTTAAGGTATTTATATTTGTAGCACCCTGATGTTTAGGCGGGGTTGCTAGTAAATTTACCTGCCAGGTATAGTTGCCTTGGCCAATTAATAGGAGATCAATTGATTCCACCCTAATTCTGGAATAGCTGCACTTCTCTTTTCTGTCACTAGGTGGCCGGGTATCTAGTGGCATTAGATAAGACAAGGGCATTGCAAGGACAGATTAGGAATAGATGGGGTATCTCAGCCAATGGGCAGGGATCTTCTTGGGTCCCTTGCCTGCTGGGAGAACCTATTTATTTGGGTGAGGTGAGGTGATCAGGGTTCTGTGCCACCTGGACGGCTGTTTGGGTGGACGTGTGTTGTATTTCCGCGGGCTGCTAGGCCAAAGCCTGAGGCCTATCCCAGGGACATCTGGCTGCTAGGCTATCTGAGGGCCTATCCAGAAGCAGGAGAGCAGTGCAGGGTTGGGACGGTTCTGCCGGCTGGAGAACCTGTCGTGGTCGGTGGTAGAGGGGAAGCTGTTGCCACTAAGGGACCATCCACCTTGTTACCAGGGACCATCATGAGTAGATGAAGCAAGTACCAGAGCAGTGTTCTCACCAACCTGGGGCGGTGAAGAATTGGGATACTTCAGCAGGTGTCAGGCCAGGGACCCAGCCAGCGGAGGTGACGCTTGCAGAGCAGTCTTGCGTGCCAAGCCAGGGACCGAGCAGGCCACTGGGGTGATGCTTGGGTATCATCTGTGAGTGCCAGGCTAGGGACCCAGCAGGGACGCATGGGTGATGCTTGAGGAAGATACTCAGTGAGAGGATTGGAAGAGCTCAGGAGATCCCGTGGCAGTGGATCAGGGGGTCTATGTGATAGACTGGGAGCTCAGTTGAGTGGAAATTGAAGGAGGAGGAAGGAGGAAGATTGTTGCTATAGGAGACAGCGTGTCTACACATGCAGATGTGGCATTCAGCTGGGTGCTTTTCCCTGCATGGCTGTCTACCTGTAGAAGTCTCGGAGTCTGCTAATTAACATTGGAACTACGAATGGGTGTCCTGGCCCTAAATCCTGTCTCCCACAGTTCTGTTTAAGAGACAATAAATCTCTTTGCATTCAAGAAGTGTCTAGCGCCCATTAATCTACCTTACATTGCACCCGCCATGCCTCGTAACCCACTCTACACAGAAGGATGTCAGCTATCTCTAACTTTGGAGGTCACCATTAGGCCTGGAGAGGCCCGGGAATTGGCTACATATTGATGTAGGTTATCTGGTTTCCAGGCAGACAGCTTCTACACTCTACTACACCCATCTCCTTGACTTGTAGTGTAAGGTTATAAAAACTGAAGCACCACCCACCATTGCTAGAAGGTCCAGATACAACTTTATTTCGATAAAGGTCAGAGGCATGTTCGAAAGAGTAACCAATATGTTTCAGGGTGTCCAAAACCACCCCCTCAATTAGGGCTTGCAATTCAAAACCATATAAATGGACTAGAAGTGAATAAACCACTTCCCGCCTGTCACGATTATGCACGCCCACAGCGACTAGCTAACCACGACGTGCGTTCCGTGATTGGGGTATTAGAGGAAATATGGGAATAAGGGGGAACTTATACTAAGCATGTAAGACTGGCTGTGGTACTTTCACAGCCCGCACTACCTTTGGCCACCACTAAAGAGAGACTCCACTCCAATCCAGCTAGCTGACCACACACAGGCAGATACGAATCTGGTGCACTCTAAGGGTTGGGGAGCAGTCTGGCAATTAGGACACACTTCTAGGGTTCCTCCAGCTATCCTGCAAGCTTGAACCCCCAGTGTTAATCACTCTTCCCACTGTCCCCACACCCACACACAATAAATAATAGCCTACCACCACTCAACAGTTTGTCCACAGACTGGTCTGCTGAGCCACCACACACATAGATCTCCGTCTGGCAGATCTGTTGGCGTACAATCTGCATGAAATCTGCCAACATGCAGTGCAATTGCATACCAATTGGCACGTAACTTAGACCGAGTACTTAGGCACTAAAATACAACAACCTCTCCAGAGATATGAATCTTAGCTTAGTACACAGAAGTCACTTATTAATTTTATCATTTAATATTCCGAAAGTGGGCAGTGCATAAAAGATAAACAAAGAAAAAGGATTTACTGAAAAGATACAAAAAATACAGAAAGACACACAAATTGGCAATTTGATATGAAAATAAAAAGGGATAAAAACAGAAATAAACTTTACCGAAGTCTATCCTTTTGTAGAAGCATACTGGAACATGTGGGAACTCCCCAGTTTCGAATTGGCTTCGTGGAAGAATGATGTCCATATCTCAGGCTACCCAATTTATTGAAATATGGATGTGGGCTGGACTTTAGCCCTAGGCCAATCAACCCTGGGGGGTGTTCCTGTCTCAACCCACAGGATGTTTTGTATTCTGAAATGACCAGAGTCGAATTGGCTCAGAACGGCGCTGATTGCTGGTTCATGGATAGGATTTCCGATACCAGCGCATCAGTCCCATCATGACAGTACTAATCACTGCCTGCCTGCCGCAATCAGGCGCCATATAACAATTTTGTGTGGTTCTGTAGGATTCCACACATGCTAAAAATACAGAGTTACATGTACACGTTACCCATCACGTGTACGATCTAAAGGAAATATTTTCATCTCTCTGCCGCTAATATTTATGAGAGATAAACTAGGTTCCTTAGATCTGTTGATATTAATCAAAGTTTGCAGACCGACCGGGGCCTTGCGAATGCCCCCTGCGGGTCCGTGTAGCCAAGATAACTAGCGGTTTTCTTTGAGGCCTCAGGAAGGTGGCAATCTATGTTTACTCTAATGGGAACTTTTATTGGCATCTAGGTGTCACTTTGATCCTAGAAATTGGCTCTGTCCTTTTCAAATGCTAATGAAAGAACATATGTGCATGACTGATATTGAATACTGTATTTTTAATACCCCAGAATTAAACTACATTTACATTTACACTACTTCTACTGATCACATCTCGTTAAGGCAAAACTATCCTACGCTTACATTTTTGTTACACCGCCCACCATATAGTAAAATGACGGTGGGTGGGATGCACCCTCGTTCTGGGACGACGTCATATGATGGCGCCCCAGAACCACTGCTCTCGCTCGCCCGCAGGGGCCTTGCAGCGCGGTAATTGTGGCGTGCCGTGTTCTTAGGACATGGCGTGACCCCGATCTCGGTAAAGAGCCGATGACACGGCTCTTTACACATGTGATCGTTTGCGTCCAATTACAGCTAGTCACATATAAACAAAGAAGTGCTGTTTATCAGCCTTCTTCAGCTCACACTGACAGTGTGTGTGGCGAGGAGAGCTGATCAGCGGCATCTCCTCGCAGGGAAGATCTGTAAAGGTAATCAGGACACTGATTACAGTAGTGCCCATCAGTGACACCAATCAGTGTCCATCAGTGACACCAATCAGTGCCCATTAGTGATGCCAGTCAGTGC
Source organism: Lithobates clamitans (assembly GCA_037952925.1). Lineage (NCBI taxonomy): Eukaryota > Metazoa > Chordata > Amphibia > Anura > Ranidae > Lithobates > Lithobates clamitans. The sequence goes on from JBBGZY010000051.1 coordinate 605,252, forward strand.
TGCCTTTCAGTGCCTGCTCAACAGTGCTGCCTATTTGTGCCGCCTATCATTGCCCACCAGCGTCTGTCAGTGCCACCTATAAGTGCCCATCAGCAGGGCCAGTATGGGGGGGGGAGAAGGGATCGATGTCCTGGGCGGTACTATTTACTGGTGGAAGGGGGGTGCAGGTGAAAAGCTGGCCATGTGCTTCTAAAATGTGGCTGGACATACCAGCTGCTAATAGCTGTACACACCTGCAACGATGTGACGAGTGCACTCCTGCACCCGGCACAAGCATAGAACAGACCAGCCCTTTACTTCTTCACTCCCCTGTCAGTGGAGATATTCCCCCTGACAGGCGCTTTGTATTCCCCACACGGCGTCACACACCGAGAGGCCAGCTGGAGGCGGGATGGGGGGACTCAGAGGGAGAAGAGCATAGGGAGCTGTGACCTAGAGGAGCCGAGGATAGGAGAAAAAAGTGTCGGGACAATGTGCACTGTGAGTGAGCACTCACTGTTACTGGCACAGCGCTCCGCCCATTCCTCCAAGCAGATTTATGTCAGGGAGGAGGAGAAAGTTAGCTGATGGGCCAGTCGAGTGAAGAGGGTAGAGCTCTCCCTTTTGTGAGCAGATTGCAGACAGTGTCACCATGTCAGGAGAAGCGTTACTGAAGACACAGAGTCCAGACTGAGAGCACTGAGCAAGAAGGGGGAATCGACTGACACTGAGAGAAGGTGAGTGCCAGTGTCACCATCTCATCTCCCCCACCAACCCTCTGCTCCTGATCCCATCCCTCTGCCCCTGATCCCAACCCCCCACCATCATCCCTCTGCCATTGATCCCATCCCTCCACTACCATCCCTCTATTCCTGACACCTACCACCACCCCCTCTGCCCCCGAACCCATCCCTCCCCCCCCCCCACCATCCCCTCTGCCCCTGATCCCATCCCTCCCCCCCCTCCACGCCATCCTCTCTGCCCCTGATCCCATCCCTTTTTTGCTATCTTCGCCCTGGACACCAAATGACCTTGTCCCGGCACTGGCCATCAGTGCGGCATATTAGTGCCACTTCATCAGTGCCACCTCATCAGTGCAGCCTATCAGTGCCGCCTCAGGGCACATCAGTGAAGGAGAAAAATTACTTATTTAAAAAAATCTACCGACAGAAACTAAGAAAAACTTTTTTTTTCAAAATTGTTGGTCTTATTTCGTTAGCAAAAAAAACCAAAAAAAAAAACCCAGGAGTGATTAAATACCAAAAGAAAGCTCTATTTGTATAAAAAAAATGATAAAAATGTTATTTGGATACAGTGTTGCTTGACTGCGCATTTGTCATTCAAAGTGTGACAGTGCTGAAAGCTGAAAATTGGCCTAGGCAGGAAGGGGGTAAAAGTGCCCAGTAGGCAAGTGGTTGGTATGTCTTCCAGTGTGATTACAAGCACAAATCTTGTCAGCAGTTGGCTTGGTGGAAGGATTTATGCTGTGTACACACGATCTTCCGCCGGAATATGTGCGATCGAAGCTTGTTGACGGAAATTCCGACCGTGTGTGGGCTCCATCGGACTTTTTTCCATCTGAATTTCCGACACACAAAGTTTAGGGGCGACAGCTTGTCGCCACCCAAACCACCCCCCTCTCCCTAGAGTTCCCAGTGTATTTGGCATGGCTGTGATTGGCTCCAACCACACAGCCGTAACATTCATTCATAGGATTTCAACTCAGTGTAGCACAAGGGAGACTCTTAACAAGCACAATTAGGTTATTAACTCATTCCCCCCTGCATTGGTGGTCAGTGGCAGTATTACCGTATTTAAACCCCCCCTGCTTTCCACATTAGTGATCACCAGAAGTGCTATTTAACCTCCACGTAATGATGGTCAGTGGCAGTGTTTTTAAACTCCCCCTCCTCACGCTGGTGGTCAGTGACAGTAGTAACCTCTTTTGCTCTGCAATGGTGGTCAGTGGCTGTACAGGACAAGTGGGTAGAGAAGGGCCGAACATGCACCACCACCCCCTTCCCTGTTCGTTTCGCACCTGAACTCCCAAACAGAGAAAAAGTTCTGACCCGAACAGCAAACCCTATTAAAGTCTATGGGCCCCAACTTGAAAAAAAAAAGTCCCCATTTTGAAGGATAATATGCAAGTTAATGGCCATAAAAAGGATATGGGGGCCCGGGCACTGCCCTAGGGGGACATGTACCAATGCAAACATTTTTATTTAAAAAATCGTTTTTCAGGAGCAGTGATTTTAATGATGCTAAAGTGAAACAATAAAAATAAAAAAATCCTTTAAATATAGTGCCTGGGGGGGTCTCCTTTGTCTGCCTGGAAAATGGCGCATCTGTACTGTGTATAGAACCTGCTGCAGCAAAACTGACATTTCTAAAGAAAAAAAAATTAACGAAATGACATTTAAATTGCCGGAAAAATAGAAAAATGTTAAAAAGGACCTTTCGGGTCTGGTATAGATTTTAAGGGGAACCCCACTCCAAAATTAAAAACCCCTACCCATTCACCAAAAAAGTGTAAAAATAAAAAAACAGGAGGCAGTTTTTGACTTCCTTTATTAAAAATAAAAAAAATGTCCCCTGATATAGATCTATCGTCAATCACGCCGCCAGACCCAAAAAGGAAAAAAAAAACGCTCCGCCATCAACTAAAGCAAAACGCTGAATGCCTAGCTTGCCGTTTAACAGTTCTTATATAGGTAAGAGTGGGGCCACCTGGTGGCACCGCCCCCTCATGATGTCACTGATCTAGCATGCTGGTTCCGATAAGCCCCTCACCTGCCGACCCCTACAACCACAGCGCAGGATTGTGGGGAAGAGGCCCTTGTCTCCATCAACATGGGGACAAGGTGCTTTGGGATGGTGGGCAGAGCCCCCCCGCCCCAAAGCACCCCCGCCCATGTTTAGGGCATGAAATTGGTATGGTTCAGGAGGAAAGGCTCTTTTGCCCACCCCCTTTCCTGGCCTGCGGGGCTACATGTTCAGATAAGGGTCTGGTATGGATTTTGGTGTGGGGTTCCCCTTGAAATCCATACGAAGGGCCTGGTTTGGATTGGGGGGGAGCCCACTCCATTTTTTTTCTTTTTTCACTTTTTTATTGCTGGCAATGTTTTGGTTTTTTTTTGTTTGTTTTTTTTTTGTTTTCTTAGCTGTAATTGGGGAAGCCCCTTGACAGCTGATGACTTATCAGTTGTTAAAGACGCTGTGGCCGGCTTTCCGGCCCACTCCTTAACAACAAGCTATTCACTGTGCCCTCAGTGGGCATAGCTCTGCCCAATTAGGGCTTAGAATGCTGTGTGCAGCGCGCAGTGCATTGCAGGGCGTTCGACGGGGGCCAACACATGCCGAATGCCCTGCAAATTTGGGTGTTTGCTAATCAAGCGATTTTTTGCTCAGCCCGAACCATTCGCCCAACTCTACTAGTGGGTAGCACTGTCACTGCTGCTGCTTAGGTTCTAAAAAAAACATACATCTGCTTTCTAGCCTAGCTGATGCACATACTTGGACAGATCCTCTGGGAGAAAGGGGGAGGGGGTTTGGACCCCCAATTTCCCCCCTACACCTCCCCTATCTAGGCCCCTGTTAGAAGTGCATTGACTAATTTTGCTTGGGGTTGCATTTTACCCTGGTAAAATGTGACAAAACAATGTATTACATATTATATTAGAACCATATTAAACTTTTTATATTAATTTCATCTTACCATCCTAAGAAAAACAGATTTACTCTTACAATGCAGCCAGTCCTCCCATGTCGATCTGCATAAATCCTCCCTCTATCCAACACATATAAAGCTTGCTTATGGGCCATTCATATTTCTCCATTTAAATGCCTACTATTATTCCTGACACAGCCAGGTGATTTATAGTGGCATTGTATGGAATGGGACGTGTTATTTTTTTCATGCAAATCGATGGTAAATCAGAATACAAAACTCACTCTAAAATAATAGAATTTAAAATGTGATGGATTGTATGTGTGGGCCGAATTGAAAGCAGAAAAAAAAAATCACGTTTTAACTTGGCCGCTGATAACTGAATATACAACAGACCTCTACAGAGTAAGAAATGGGACAGTTATTAATGAATAAATATCCTACTCTCCCTGCATGTATAATTCAGCCTGGCCTCCCTATCAATGCTTTATAATGCCAGACTCACACATACAGTGGAAAGAGCCGCGGGACTCAAACACCAAGCAACTCTAAAATAGCAGATTCTTATAATAATGAACAGATAACTGTATATGGGTTTTAGCTGCAAATAAAGCAGAACGCTTTTACACCCCGTAAAAATAATCATACAGTATTTGCTTTCCATCAAGGCTGCCTTTAGCTTAAATTGTTAAATCCCCATCATTAAAACCTGTCAGTACATGCTGTTTATACTCACTCTGGGATTTGTTTTCTGTATTCTGAAAAAAAACAAAAAACCTAGTTAATCTTGCTGTTCACTGCCCCTCCCTCCTTGTCTGTGCCCCCCTTGCAGCCTGAGATTGTGTAGACCAGCCATTGCTACATTTACTGAGCATACTCCAGTTTGTTTCCCTTCTAAGCTGTTCATTTCCTCCTTTTTCTTATCTGTGCAGCCCATGTGACTGTAGAGTCACACATGTGGGTATATACACCCTGGATAAATGACCACCCCCTCCCTCCTCCTCAATGCTAAATACAGCCGGGGTGGCATATTACATGTTGATTGATGGAGGCTTCACCTCCCTGTAATGCAGTACAACACCATATTTGTACCCAAAAATAATAAAGATTTGAGTTAAAATACATATTTGTATAATTTAAAACATTTATTTGACCTTAATTATGTATTTTTTTCCTTTGTATTCTGCAGTTTTTTCATGTGACTGGCAGCAGAGGACTAGAAGCTCCTCCTGCCATTGTTTCCCTGTAGATGGGCTGAGAAAGACTTGGGTCACATGACAGCCATATATCGATTATGAAAAAAAGCACTTAGATTTTTTTTCATTTAAATAAACACAGTTCCACCATCCATATATAGAAAGAGAATGGATAATGTATATTTAGTATCACTTTAAGGAACTCCCGACCGGCGCATAGGGCATCAAGGCAAAGATGGACGCCTCCAAAACACTATTGACAAGGGTTTGCTTTTTGTTTCTGTCTTTTTCTGGTCGGGCACCTCTGGGTACCTACCGTATATACTCGAATATAAGTCGAATTTTTCAGCACATTTTTTTGTGCTGAAAGTGCCCCCCTCGACTTATACTCGAGTCAAGCACTTTTCTGCAGCAAAAAATTTCATTTTCCGAACCGACTTTGGGGCCCCGTATCTCAGGGCTGCTTAGTGCTAGGAACCCCAAATTTGGTGTGCAAACCCGGTGGAACTGGTACCATAACATATCCAAAGCTGAAGTTTCTAGCTCTAAGTGGCCCCGAGATACGGGGCCCCAAAATTGGTTCGGAAAATGTCATTCTCTGCTGCAGAAAAGTGCTTGACATTTTCTGAACCTATTTTGGGGCCCCATATCTCAGGGCCACTTGGTGCTAGGAACCCCAAGTTTGGTGTGCAAACCCAGTGGACCTGGTACCATAACATATCTAAAGCTGGGGTTCCTAGCACTAAGTGGCCCTGAGATACGGGGCCCCAAAACTGGTTTGGAAAATGTCATTCTCTGCTGCAGAAAAGTGCTTGACATTTTCTGAACTGATTTTTGGGGCCCTGTATCTCAGGGCCACTTGGTGCTAGAAACCCCAGCTTTGGAAATTGTATGGTGCTAGTTCAACTGGGTTTGCACACCAAATTTGGGGTTCTTAGCACTAAGTGGCCCCGAGATACGGGGCCCCAAATTCGGTCAACTGTGTCCATCTGCAGCAATGTCATTTCGGGACCCTTTGGGTTCAGAGACCCCAAATTTTGGCTGCAGCTAGGGGGCATCTAGGAACCCTTAACTACCGAGTTTGAAGTTCAGGGGTCTTATGGCTGCAAATGGGCACAGTGAGGCATGCAAATGGGAACAGTGATGCTGCAAATTGGCATTGTTGACCCTCTTTTCCACTTACAGTAGCTGTGCATTTCTCACCCTCGTCTTATACTCGGGTCAATACGTTTTTCCCATTTTTTTTGTGGTAAATTAGGGCCTCGACTTATACTCGGAACGACTTATACTCGAGTATATACGGTATATATAAATCTAGAAAAACAACTGAATGTGAGGAGCTGCTAGGAGTTTTTACAAGACTCCCTGTTGCTCAACCAACTAGCTTGTTTTTCTCTGGAAGCTCTCAATTAGTAAACTTCAAGGTTCATTGGTAGGTGCGCACATAAAGCATAAGGCATGTGGCCTCCAATAGAGCATCCAGGCTATAATTAACCACCTCCAGACCACCCACCGTCGTTATACATCAGTACTTTGAAGAGGAATATCCTTGTTACGGCAGCAGCTAGCTGCCATAACCTCGGTATCCTCTTCTTTAGCGGGCGGTCTGCTTCAAGATAAAAGTGGTCTCTGCAGTGAATTCACCGCAAGATCACTTTTATCAGCGGCAGGAGAGGGGCCCCCCTCCCGCCATGCTCCGGTGCCCTCCGCCGCTTACCAGAGCTGTCAGTAGCGGCGGAGCAGATCGAATCCTCTCCCTAGCCTGGCATGGAGACGAGTGAGGGGAAGATGGCCCCCCCCGTCTCCATATCATTGCCGGATGGTAGTGACGTCGCAACGTCATAGCTCTTAAAGGGCCATTTTAAAAAAAAATTTTTTAAACGGCATTTTTTTTTTTTATTGCATTTTAGTGTAAATGAGGTCTTTTTGACCCCCAATCCCATATTTAAGAGGTCCTGTCATGCTTTTTTTCTATTAAGGGATGTTTACATTCCTTGCAAAAGGAATAAAAGTGACAAATTTTTTTTTAAAAAAAACATTGTAAAAATAAAAAATAAAAGGTAAAATAAATAAGAAAAAAACCCCAATTTTTTTAAAATGCGCCCCATCCCGCCGAGCTCGTGTGCAGAAGGGAACGCATACGTGAGTAGCGCCCCATATGAAAACGGTGTTCAAACCACACGTGAGGTATTACCACGATCGGTAGAGCGAGAGCAATAATTCTAGCCTTCTGTAACTCAAAATATGCAACCTGTAGAATTTTTTGAACGTCGCCTATAGAGATTTTTAAAGGTAAAAGTTTGATGCCATTCCACGAGCGGGCGCAATTTTGAAGTATGACATGTTGGGTATCAATTTACTTGGCGTAACATTATCTTTCACAATATAAAAAAAAATATAACTTTACTGTTGTCCTATTTTTTAATTCAAAAAAGGGTATTTTTAAAAAAAAGAAAGTGCGCTTGTAAGACCGCTGCGCAAAAACAGTGCGACAAAGTATTGCAATGACTGCCATTTTATTCTCTAGGGTGTTAGAAAAAAATATTTATAAATATAGCAAAAAAAAAAATGTTTTTATCTTGTAAACAACAAATCTCAGAAAGAGGCTTGGTCCTCAAGTGGTTAATGTACACAAGTAGAGCTCCCATTGCTGATGCCCCGAAAATCAAGGTTGCTTGGATGTCTTTGCTTCAATACTTTATCCTGACTTCACATGTTAAATTCTTATTCCTGGTAAAGTCAGAACTCCCTTAAGGCCTGCTTGTTCTGGGTCAATGAAGCAACAAAAATATTGAAGCCTTGGCATCTGCACAGTCTAGCCAATAGGAGGTGATCAGTGGCTGTGCGAAGGAGGCTGGATTCAGTGTATGCGGCTGACGGTCAGTGTTTGAGTGTCAGCACGGTGTTCCCTGCAATACAGATTACTGTAGTGTGTGTGTGGTATTGCCTGCCCCTCATTGATATATTGGAACTTCTGTATCCACACGCAAGCATGTGTGCTGCATGCATGAACATGACTTTACTCCATAATTGCTCACTGGTTTTAGATTGCTAATAATAATCAATGAACTAATTAAGTGGAGAATGAACAATTCTGAATAATTTAAGCACAAAGTTTTCATAAACTAAATGCTAAAATAGGATTATATGAAAAATGTGTGAAAAAATTAAATAAAATCAGTAAATGCAAATTTTGTGATTAAATGCACATAAAACCAGAATGCAGAATTTTGTTTTTTACAGGCTTCTTATAGGGATGACAACCAAATCTGACGGGCTGTAAAGTGGTGTATTGTGAGTAGTAGAGGCGAGCTTGGGCGTCCTCCAAGCTCCTCTCTACCTCAACCTGGGCTTCCCGCTATCGTCCAAGCTGTGGGATAGACCATTTCCCACCATGCAGCGCACGTAAACAAAGGGGCAGGATGCTGGTGGTGATGTCTGTGCCCATGAATGGACACATGATCATATTTAGTCAATGTCATTTCATTGCTGCGAGTTGGAAGACAAATCCTTCATGCTGAATTTTGGGTGCATGATATGAACTTTCCCCATAAATCTATTCTACTATAAGGCCTAGTTCACACCTAGGCAATTTTTAGTGCGTTTTCAGTTTTGCAGAAACACACTACAGTCCATTTACCATGGTTCCCTATGGATGTAGTTCACATCTGTGTATTTTATGTAAAGGGTCAGGGATTATTTTTCTGGTTTTTGGTTCCATAGATTTCAATGGATCAAAAATTTGTATTGAAAAAGGCAAAATGCACCTGGAATATGCAAACTGCAACCTGCATAGGTGTGAATCAGACCTTAAAAAGGCTCATCTTTCAAATTCATATCATTGCAGTACATATATACCTATGCTTTCTGATGCAAGTGAGGCTTTACACAAACAAAAAATAATATAATATAGATTATACATACAAATATGGATTAGAACAAATCCTAAATACTTTTTTTTTTTTTTTTAGTAAGACTCAGGATTAAGAATGAGCTCAGGCGTGTTCGCAAGCCGCATGTGCCGAGCCCGCCAGGAAGTCGGCACTGCGCTGCGCTAATCACAAGCTGTGAGACATTTCCCGATCTCTGCAGCCGCACATCGGGACAATGTCTCACTGCTTATGATTAGCGCTGTGCAGTGCCGACTTCCTGGTGGGCTCGACACATGCGGCTTGCGAACACGCCTGAGCTCATCCTTACTCAGTATTAGATATATGCACCTTTGGGGAAATAATTATATTGGTGCACTCCCCAGCCGAGCCCTGTCCTCCCAGTCTTCTACTCACCTGCCCCCAGTTCAGTGAGATTATCCTACCTAGATCACCCATCTGCTTACTACAAAGTCTAATGACAGCCACATACAGTGCTGCTCCTCTTCTGCTTGCTGCTCTGGCATCCCTGAAAACTTCTTTGTGACCTGCAGACAGTCCCCTTAAGCAAGGTTGCTTTGCAGTGGTTTTCTGTGTTTTGTATCGAAGACTGCTGTACTGTAAAAAGGGACATTTTATAAAAAGCTTGTGAGCAAGGTTCTTTTTTCCCCTATAGTATCGGACTTTTCTTTTTGTATTGTCACAGCTATATATTTTTTAATTATAAAGTACTTTGTACGCTGTGCATTGCTTTACAAATATCAATATACTAACAACTGCATAAGAATTTGCTTCAGTATTGTAATGGGGGGGGGGGGGGGTCAGCACCGGGTGTCAACTCTCTGGGGGTGCTGTGACTACCTAATATATTTTTTGTCCGTCTGTACTTGGAATTGATCTTTATTTAGGGATCTGTGCTGGGGAAGATGGGGTTGGTCAGTACTCAGGGATCCAAGCTGGGGGGCTGAGTAGTCAGGCTTGCTAGGGGGATTTAGTGTTAAGGGAAATCTATATTGTGGTGGATATAGGCTTGGGGTGGAGGGACTTGTACTGGGAAGAGGGGGGTAAGTTATGGTTGCACTCTTTAAGGTGGCCTGTGCATTATGCACTCCCGACCCCTGCACTTTAAATTAAAACTGGAGCAGCGTTGCGTAGCAACCAATCTGCTTCTATCTTTTTTTTTTTTTCAAAGTTCAAATGGACAAACTGAAGATAGAAGTGGATTGGTTGCCATGCACAGCTGCTCCAGATTCTGTCTGCTCTGTTTTGATAAACACTGTGTTTTTAAATGTTATGCTCCTGACCACTGCACTCTGTAAGCTGGGCTGTATAGGACATACTCCTGACCGCTGTAACGTAGATAAGCATATGAAGCATGTGTAATAGAACAGTTTCAATTTATTATGAAGTGATTGAAAAAAAAAAAAAAAAAAAAAGCTTTACATTTACATAACACACGTGTTATACTTACCCGCTCTGTGCAGTGGTTTTGCACAGAGCAGCTCAGATGCTCCTCTTCTCGGGTCCAACGACGGCACTCCTGGCTTCTTCCTTCTGTCCGGTGCCCCCACAGCAAGCAGCTTGCTATGGGGGCAACCCGGGCCGAGCTGCTGCTCTGTGTGTCCATTCACACACAGCGCTGTGGTTTGGCCCCGCCCCCTCCATTTCCTGATCACCTCACTTGCTGTGACTGAAAACAACGGGAGCCAATGGCTCCCGCTTCGGCCAATAGCCAAACAGGATTGCGAGTCCCCAGGAGGCAAGGCTCTCGTGGATATCGCTGGATTAAGAGGGGGCTCAGGTAAGTATTAGAGAGGCTGCTGAACACAGGTTTTTTACCTTCATGCGCAATGCATGAAGGTAAAAACCTTGTGCCTTTACAACCACTTTAAGGTCTGTGTCTCTCTCGCTTGTGGCACATTCATTAATTCATATTTTGTGGGTAAAAGGATTAAGGCATATGTGTGCTGAGTATGATTGGAGGTGGGGGCTCAGGCTTTATTTAACTGTGCCCCTTTAACTGTTAGCGCAATTTGGCCACACCCACAATTTGCTGCAGCACACCTCTACCGAGAAAATTATTATACATATTTAGTCTCATGTATTAAAGTGCCAGGCATTCCAACCCTAACTTTTACTACTTTGCTGCAGTCAGAGAGACATGAAAAATGCATCCTACAATACTCCATTCATGACTGCTGTGGTGCAATTGGCCTAGGTCCCAATTAATGTAACACTATGAGATCAAATCCCCCACCTCCCTTGCCCTTTAACCCATTAAATAAGACACTTACAACCATTAGGTTGTAAAGGGCAAGGCCACAGCTTTATTAACTCCAACACATAACATATTTACCCAGTGCCAGTCACAGTCGTACTGTGAGCACTCAACCAAAAGAGGGATGTAGGGGCCTGTCCTTACCATAAGTGCTGGACAGACAGGCTACTTCCAATTTTCCATCAAGGGCATAGCCCATTACAGCAACATTAACTGCTGGCAAGGTCAAGAAAACCACCTTCCGCCCGTCAGTTAATAGCTGATGGGCGCCCCACCACAGCCAACGCCTGTTCGACACCTCGCTGCAGGCCAAGGTTGAATATGTCCAACCCAATGTCGTTAAGGTGAACGCCATCTGGTCTCAACAGATAATCAGCAATGTCCTGCTTGATAACAGAGATTAAGTCCACAGAACATGTATAACCCCCATCATTCCCTCTAGCGTGAAGAATCAAGATGATGGGGCCAGACACATGGGACCGAAGGCGCAAAACACTCTGGAAGGACCTAAGGCCAGCGTAAGGGGAAGGCCAAAGAAGCAGGGCAGAAGGGGCCCCCGCAAGGGTACAAAACAGCCCTTCTGCCCTTGCCAAAGCTGTCGTTTTTTGACATGTGCAACAAAACCGACACACAGCGCTCAGAGACGGAAACATCCTCCTCCAGGATATCGCCGGCCGAGGATGTGTATTTCAAAACCAGTTCGCAATGCAAAGGGCCCCGAAAAACGCCCACGAGAAGGCCATTTGGTAGAGAAGGGTCTCGAACGGGGAAAAAACAAACGGACGGAACAGGGAAAGGATAAAGAAGAAAATGGTGGGGGAAAAAACGGGCGCACAATGGGGGGGATGGGTCGCACATCTCCAACCCCGCAGGACCCGACTGACAGGGAAAGCTTTTGTGATGTCCTCCCGCCCCAGTAGCTGGAACCAGAAAGACAAAGCAGACATAGCCGATGAAACCGTGGAACCAGAAGAACCTTATTTAGTAGATAAATAAGGTAAGATAAGATAATAAAGGTGGGATGAATAAGGTAAGAAAATAAAGCCACGCGTCTTTTCTGTGAAATGGAAAACTCACCGCCCGACACCTAGACACATTCATCCCACACACTACAGTACTACGCCCACAACCGTGGGATAAGCCACGCCCGGAGGAGGTCTAACAAACATTGGAAACGAGGTTCCACAAGTAGGCTGGACAGGCGAGGCCCTCCAGGGAAGGCGCGGGCGTGGAAACGATCGAGCTGTGAACGAGAGAGAGCATCGGCAATATCATTAGCGGTTCCAGGGACATGCCTAGCTTTAAAACATACAGTAAACTGAAGGCACTTTAAAACCAAAAAACGCAGCAACACGACCGGAGGGGATCTGGCGGACCGTCGATTGATCACCTGCACCACGGTCATGTTATTGGACCAGAAAATCACCTGGCGATTGCGCAACCGCTCACCAGGTGACGATAATCAGAAAGTGTGAGGTTGCGCAAAAGATCCATGGGGCCCATGAGGCCGGCCAACACTCAGCAGACCACTCCCCATGGAAAAAGGCACCGAAACCACAGGAGCCTGCCACATCAGTGTATAGCTCCAGCTGTGAGTTCAGTACCTCCTCCAGCAACCAACATGACTGGCCATTGTAGGACTGGAGAAAAGATAGCCACATCCCAAAGTCATCCCGCATGGGCTTGGTGATGCGGATATAACAGTGGGAGGCAGCCACTCCCTTTGTGGCTCACGCCAGGCGTCTACAGAAAGCCCTCCCCATGCGGATGACTCGACAGGCAAAGACCAAGTGACCCAGCAAAGACTGGAGTTGTTTCAACTGCAGCTTTTTAGCCCCTTTTGCCAAGCGGACCAAGGAGAGAAGCCTAGCCAGCTTGTCACTGGGCAGCCGGAAAACCATCTCCACGGTGTCGATCTCGATACCCAGGAAGGCCAGAACCGTCACAGGGCCCTCGGTCTTGTCAGCTGACAGCGGTATGGCAAACCGCTCGCATGTGTCCTGAAAAACAGACAGGAGCTGCTGGCACTCACCACTGTCAGCTGGGCCCACGAAGAGGAAGTCATCCAAATAGTGTAACACGGAATGCAAACCAGCCATCTGGACCACTACCCATTCCAGGAAACTACTGAAGAGTTCAAAGAAATAACAAGAAATGGCACAGCCCATGGCAAGGCACATGTAAAAAAAGTAGCTTCCCTGAAAGTAGCATCCCAGAAAATGGAAGGATTCCGGGTGGAGCGGGAGAATGCGGAAGGCGGACACAATATCCGCCTTGGCCAGCAAGGCCGAAGGACCAGCCGCCCTGATCAAGTGGAGCGCCTTGTCAAACGAGGCATAGTGGACCCTGGATTCCTCCTTGCCGATGCCGTTCTTGACCACGAGCCAGAAGGTTAGGACAGGTGATGGATAAGGTGGAACTTTCCCTCAGCCCTTTTGGGGACCACGCTGAAGGGGGAAACCCTCAGGTTTTGGAAAGGGGGAAGATCAAACAGGCCTGCCATGCGCCCCAAATCCAATTCCTTCTGGAGTTTCTCGGCTACGATGGACTCGAATTGAACGGCTGTTTTTAAATTAGGTGCCATGGTCGGCACATCCGAAGGAGTAAAGGGGATCCAAAAACCTCGGTCCAAACCGTCCCGTGGGATCAAAGCCTCTCTATGAAGGGGGTACCGGTCGAGCCAGGGAAGCATCTCTGAGACGATCACCGGAGTTTAGAAACGTCAGGCTTGGCCCCCGACCGGGAAAGAGGTTGTTTTCCCTTTTGGAAACACCGGCTGGCTGTGTGAGCTCCCCAAAAAGTAAGCACTCATTTTTAAAATGGCATGCTGTGTATCACTTGCAGTGGCTCTTATTGTACAGCCAGCATAGGCCTTTTTTGGGGGAGCCGACGCTCCGGAGGGGGCGCTGGCTGGGGGCTGAAAGGACGAAGGCCTGTGGGGGCACATAAGCAATAAGCACAGGCTACTGTCCTGGCAATCAAAACAGAACTCCTTCCATGACGCCATTTTTTGGCGAAACTGGGTGTCATAGTGGAACCAACACTGGCCCCCGTACACTTTGTAGGCACCCCAAATGAGATCCAGATAGCAAAAGAGGGATGCAGCTAACTCAGCAAAATGCTCGCAAAGGACTCCGGCGTAAGCACAGAACCCCTGCAGCCAGTTCCCGAACGTTCAAGGAAGCTGCTTAGATTTTTCACCCTGTGCCGCCACGTCAACCCGACGGGATTTGTCGATCGTCTCACAGTCGGGGGGACTAAAGTGAGGAAATCCATGAATTTGCGACGCCAGATTCTATCCTTGACATCTTCCGACAGGTGCATACCAGTAGGCGAGACCGCCCACAAAGCGCCACCCGCGGAAGGAGCCGAAAAGAATGACATGCCCGACACACCCATGCGAGACAGGACCGATTTTACGACAGTAACAATGCATTTGTCCGGCGGACCTGATGCGGCAGCGTCACTGGATCTACCCCAAATTAAATCACAATCATACTCATTGATACGCGGGTGTGCAGCTGAAGAAGGGTGACCAACAGCAGGTCCAAGAAAGCCCGATGCAGGATCGTCCCTGGGAGGAGCCGGCAGGGTGCCGCAAAGACCTTCATCTTGAGGAAAGTTGACGTCTAGCGAGGCTGAAGGATGCTGGCGGAAGGATAGGTCCAGAGGCGGCGGTCCAGCCCCCGACCCTGAAGAGCCCGGGGGGCGATGATGGCAGCCGAGCAGCCGGAGACCCCGGATGGAAAGTTTGCAGCGGGTGCAGCCCACCTCCTGGACATGGCATGTTTTAAACGCAACTTTTTGGCAAAGGGACACACTCATGAATTTTAAAAAAACGAAACAGTAAAGTTAGCCCAATTTTTTTGTATAATGTGAAAGATGATGTTACGCCAAGTAAATATATACCAAACATGTCACGCTTTATAATTGCACGCACTTATGGAACGGCGACAAACTACGGTACCTAAAAATCTCCATAGGCGATGCTTTAAATTTTTTTTACGGTTCTGTTTTACGGTTACCAGGTTAGAGTTGGAGGAGATCTAGTGCTAGATTTTTTGCTCTCGCTCTGACGATCGCGGCGATACCTCACATGTGTGATTTGAACACCGTTTACATATGTGGGCGCGACTTCTGTATGCGTTTTCTTTGCTGCGCGAGCTCGTGGGGACGGAAGCGCTTTAAAAAAGCTTTTTTTTTTCTTATTTATTTTTATATTATTAAATTTTGTTTAAAAAAACAAAAAAAAAAGATCACTTTCATTGCTGTCACAAGAAATGTAAACATCCCTTGTGACAGTAATAGGTGGTGACAGGTCCTCTTTATGGAGGGATCGGGGGTCTAAAAGACCTCCAATCCCTCCTTTGCACTTCAAAGTATTCAGATCGCCGAAAATGATCTGAATATTGGCAGCCGAGTAAACAGGAAGTGATTACATTCAGGAGACTCGAATGAAGCTGTTTCCGGCTTCGTGCCAGTCTGTCTCTAGCCGCCGGAAGTGGCGGATCGAGGATCGAGTCTCCCGGTGGGACAGGAGGCCCGTTTGGAGCAGCGGGAGGGGGGGATGTGGAATAGACTCCCTCAAGAGCTGGTTCTGGCCAGCTCAGTAGATTGCTTTAAAAAAGAACAGGATTCTTCCCTAAGTGAATTTTTTTCCCCTGCTGGAGTAAATTGGATCATACTTTGCTGGGTTTTTTTCCTTCCTTTGGATCAACTGTGGGTATAAGATTTTGTATATGGGATTGTATGATGATTTTTTTTTTTTTTCTTTTTCCCTTTTATAGGTTGAACTAGATGGTCCTTTTTTCAACCTAACTATGTAACTATTAATCTTAAGTGTTGAGACCAGTGGCAGCCCCTCCATAAGGGGTGGCGGGGTGCTGCCCCCCTAATCAATGCGCCCGGCCCCTAATTTAAATGCATTGTGCCGGGCGCATAGATTCCAATGGGGTTTTTTTTGAAGCAGGTGATTAGAGCCTGAGGTTTTAATTGGCTTCAAAAAAGGGTGAGCTCGGGGAGCAGAGCACTGAGCCCCAAGCCCACCCAGTTGTGTCACTTTAGCGAATTAATGTTTGCTATTGTCTTCCTGCTGCTCTTCCCGGCTCTTCGGGAAGCAGGAGGAGAGCTATTTGTCTGAGAGGAGAAGCGATCTTATTGGCCAGGCGGGGGGAGAATGTTCAGGAAGGTCTGGGACTCGGGAGACGGCCACCTAGAGCGATCTCTTAGTGCTCTGCATCAGAGCCAATTGAAAACCCGACCACCATGGGTGGTACTCGCGCACCAGCCGCCACTGGTGGAGACAGAGGGACCATTTCTATTGTCAGATATTCAAACTTTGTGTATAAATAAGCTCACAGAGCTAGGAGACCTAGGTCTGTATTAACCTCAATTGAATAGTAGCGGAACTTCTGCAAAGTTGACTATTGGAGGAGGTCACATGCTCTCCCTTACCCAGAAGCAATGGTTATTCTTCCCTGGCAGAGCAGCAGGGGAGCTCAGCAAATTTGAGTATCTGGGTTATTTTGTTCTTTTAAGAGAAACCGACTAATTATGCTAAATGGGTATCAGTCTATTGTAATCTCCTAAACTTCAGAACTCAGACTGGAGGAGGGAGCAAGGGCAGTGCTAAAGGCCAATAAAGGCTCTGGTGCAGTGCACACGTGTTGACAAAGAGCATGATAACAGGAGGAGAGAGCAAAGTGAGCAGATAATCCTATTTCTTAAATGCAGAATATAATGCTCATTTTACTAGGAAATGATCTAATGCAGACCAACAGATGCCCTAATACCTGGTCCTGCTACAGCCAGCAGTCTGTGCCTCTGCTCTCTAGTGCCAGACAGGCACTCTTATTTTCTCATATACAATAAGGGACCAGTAGTCTCTGGCTGCTGATCCTGTCCCTTTGGCCATCATTTTGTATGGAATTGCATCACCAAGGGGGCAGCAACAAGACCGCTCAGAGACCGCAAAGAGGGGCAGTTTTCACAATCAGAACCAGTGGAGAAGATGAGTTTGACTCTGGATTAAGGCAAGAACGACTCCATATTTGATCATGCCCCTAGTAAAATGAGCATTAGGCCACTTGCATGCGGTACCGATGTTTGAACATTAGCATTTCTGGTGTTATTTTAGGTGTTTTTACGTGTATTTGCATTAGCGTATTCGCACGTATGGACACAAAGTACTGACTGGGGACTCAGATTTTTGCATTTTCTTTTACTGATCAAAACAGCACTTGTTTATGTGCCTGTTTGTACAGGAACATTGTCAACAATGGGTTGTGTTTTACATTTTAGATCAGTAAAAAAAATAAAAATAAAATAAAAAAACGGTATGCCCGAAAGCAGAGCGTTTTCAGACAGCAGTGTGCAAGAGGCCTTATATTCTGCATTAGCTGGTAGGCTATGTTGTTTGTTCTTATTTATGCCCACAGTTCCAATTTAAATACAGGAGAAAAATGGCAGGTCACCAACCTGGGGGGGCCTCTTTGGCAGGGCTGTGCAAACCTCAGGACTGGATGACAGAATTACAAATCCTTTAGCAGCTAGATATCATATACATACTGTGTGTGTATATGTACATGTGTGTGTGTATATATATATATATATATATATATATATATAGATATAGATATAGATATAGATATAGATAGATAGATAGATAGATATAGATATAGATATATATCCATCCAGATGTAGAGGAATTTTAATCAATCTGGTAGTCCCATTGGCACGGTTCAGGATGTTGTTGTTTTTTGTATTTAACATTTACAATGTGTAAAATGAAGACTAGATATTCTCTATATTATCCCGCACATGAATAATTCATCATGCCCTCTCACTAATCCTCCTGTTGTAGAATGGAAACTTGCCTTTTTCTCTGTATAGTTTTATCATCTATCAGCAAGATTACATCTCAGATATTGAATCTGTAATCACATTTTCTTGTACCTTTTTGTTGGAATTCTGCTTAACCTATTCCTGGCTGCCTAACAAAAATCCTGGTCATATGCAGGGTGTATGTACAGAGAATAGAATGTGCATGCTGGATATTTGGCAAGCATTCTCCTGCTGTACTGGCAGCAGGTTGTGAGAGTTGGGAATTGGGGAAGGGAGGTCTCATTGCTGCAGTGTCCAAAAACCTGAAAGAGAAGCCAAAGTCTGACTAAGCCTACACACATTTGGGTGGACATATCATTTAAAGCAAAATTAAGACTTTAAATCGATTTGGGGCAATTTTTTGTTATTTTTTGCACATTTTTAAACATATATATATATATATATATATATATATATATATATATATATATATATATATATATATATATATATATATATATATATATATATATATTTATTTATTATGCACACACACAATATTTATTTTACAAGCATGTAATTCATGACTGATGATTTCCAGAACGATGTGGACTACCTGGTTTTAAACATCAGATTGAACCATTGAGCACTGTAAACAAGCTTTCTCCAACACCCCAATAGAAAATGTGAAAAGGAACAGACAGCTCCACTTCTGGCTGGGAGCTTTACTTGCCCAGGGCCTAGCGTTGCTTAGCTATAGTCCTACAAAAAATCCACATATAATACTATGCTATAGTCTTTCTGGACTCCACTGCAGTACATTTTCTACAGCAGAAGCTAACTTAGGCCTGTGATAGGTTAGACAGTCTTATCACTATACTGAGTTTGGGGAGAGAGCTCCCTGGTGGGGTCCCATATAATTCAAAATACAGTTAATCCGGAACTCTGTGTAATCCGTAAAATTAAGATACTTTATTGGCTACATGTAAAACACACGGATAATGGTACATTTAGCCAACAAAGTATCTTCATTTTATGAATTACACCGAGTGCCAGGCTCAACTGTATTTTGGGTTACTTGAATAGAGTACGGGGACACTTCAGCCTGAGCACCTGTTTCCAGCCACAAGAAGCTATGTGAGCAGTCAAGTTTGTGTATTGTATATCCTTATGTGAGGGGTCCCATACTTATTTATTTTTATACCACTAAAAGTCTGCCAGAGAATTAAAAACTGTGCACTCCATTCAAGATAGAAGTCCATCTGGAGATTGTTACTTTTTAAAAACTTAGACTGATTACGAGTAAAGCTAGAAATCTTCTGCTTTTATTTCTGCATATATTTTCCAAGGTGCATTTTGTGCATAGATTTTTACTGAGAATTTCTGCATAAACACATCATCATTTGTAAAAAATGTGTTCCAGAAGGATGTACAGAGACCTTAGAATCAAAGGGGCAACAGACTAGAACATGTAAGATCTGTCTGGAAGATTTACATATAAAAAATGCTTTGCCATATCCCAGGCTGCAAATTAACTGTTAGTAAGCATTAGAAGAAGAAAAAGTGGTTGAGCAAAATTGTGTACATCAAAAACAGGACCACTAAACTATTAAGCCCGGCAAAGTTGAGGAAGTGTACACATGTGTATCCAAGCCTGTCATTGCAGGGTTATAAAGTTAAAGATGAATATTAATAACACGTGGAAGGGCCCTGAAGAAGGTTGGGGAAGTCATTCAAGCTAAATCTGGAAGGTGGAGGTTCATACGGTTTACCCCTGGGGATTAGGGGTACTTCACCAGGGCAGTGTCATCTGGTTAAGCAGGGTACATTTTCAAACTGCCCAAGGTGCCTTTCAAATTTTCCACGTAGTACCAGGTGGAATGATGGAAAAGTCTATCTATTGGTGACTAGGAAATGCAATGATTTGAATCAGGTCTTGAGGAATATTGCTATGAATGAAGGTGTATGGTGGGCTGCATTTACAGTAGTTTGTCAATGGTTGTCTACTTTAAATCGTGCCATTACATGATCCAACATGGAGTTGGAGTGATGTATACCCATTTTTAAAGCATCAATTTCTTGCCACTAATAATGCAAATATGCTCCTAGGTAGTAAAGTGGACATTCAGTGTGGAGGACTGAGTTGAGGCACTGTAAGAAAGGCAAATGAGACGTTCCAATGGTCTATCTCTCCCTATTCCTTGCAACATTATGGTGAGAACCTGACGCCAAATAACCTGAATATTGGGACATGACCAAAGCAAGTTCGCTAAATTTGGATGAGGCACGCAGCATTTTAGGCAAGAGGTCTGCCAGTTAGTTGGGGAGTGAATGTATTGTGGCATTAACATTCTAAGCTGGACCTGTCAGGATCACTTAGTGCTCCTGTTCCTCATTCCAGCATCCATGGTTTTGGCTATGGCACTCTCCTTGTCTGTCTGTCCACCTGCAGGCTAATTAATGTGACCGGTCTGAGTGGAAACCAAGCCTGTTATAAGCCAGCTTAAACCTCATTTGGGTGCTTGTGATAGAAAGTGATACGCGTGTTGTTCCTGATCAAGCCCCCTGTCTGCCTTGCTCTGCTAGTTTGGATTTCCCAGTGTATGACTTTGGACCGGATTATTGGAATATTCCTTGAACTCAGCCTGCCTTTTACCTGTACTGTCATAGAACCACGTTATCTGTCTGCTAACCGCAAGTATCTATTTTCTTTGCTGTGGTGGTCAGGCACTATAGCATTGTGTATAAATCCTGGGGGCAACCGAGTACCGGTAGGCCTGCTTGCCTATTGGAAAGTGAGCTACTATAGGTGAAGAACACAGTAGCCAGTTATAGTGTCTGACCACCTGCGTTGGGGTAGACGTGACAGGACCTCCCGCCACACTTCAGACTTCATTGATTTCTGCAAAAGCCCAACCCAGCTGATCTGAATTTTATTCCAAGAACCTTCAGCACATCCCAGTGTTTTAGGGTGTTTGGTGGTATCCTTGGGTTGTTGCTCTTTGAGGTAATCATTGGGTTCTGTCAAGAGTTACTGACAAGATGTTTGTAAAGTTAATGGAGGGTAAGGTCTGACTTTATAACACTTGACATTTTTATTTTGCTCATAATGAAGAAAGTGAGTGTGGAGAATCCGCCGGGCACAGACAGTGTTGCAAAATGCAAGTTTTCTTATGTAATATATTTGCCAATATATTAAAACTCTTTGACTCTTTATCCTAGAGGAAGATTGGTAAAGAGGTGTGAGGTATTAGTGGAGATGCCACTGCAATAATGGTGTCATGTAAGAGTGCATTAGTTTTTATAGTGTGAGGAAGCTTGGAGAGTGGTGTTTAGAGTAACCATGCCAATGACAAAGGAGATCCAGTTTTGCATCTACTTACTCATATTGTGAGACATTTTGCCCAGTCAGTCTTGGAAGTATCTGTACAAGCTGGCTAGACTGTATAAAGGCATGATAGGGAAAAAGGGTTCCAGGTCAGGCACTGTTCGTTGAGGAGTTAAGGCAATTCTAGACTTTTTGCCTTTTCATATAAACGTGGAAAGGGCTTTGTGGAGGGTGTTGCACAGGGCAGGCGAGTATAACATGTTTATTATTTAAAAAAAAAAAAAATGCCTTTAAAACCCTCTTTAAAGTAGATGTAAATCTTAGACATGAAATATGAACAAAGCATATCCTTCTATACCGTGTACTTGTCTCTATCTAAAGCACTGAGTGTGATTGCTCTCTGTTACCTTGTTCCTTTAATTTGAATGTGTCACTTCTGACAGATTTTCCTGACTCCAAGAGATAATTGGGGAAGGGGAGGTCCAACACACAGCTTATGATTGACAGCTTCAACTGTGCATGTTCACTGTGTGAAGGAGGGTCTGACCCTTTCCCTCCAATGAGTACACAGAGCTCTCCTCACTGTAGCTTTCAATAACATGCTGTGGGTGGGACAAAACATGTTAGACGACTGCGGGTGGTGGCGCCCGATCTGGCCGGTGACACGCAAGTGGCGACGGATTTCTGGTTTCTGGTTTTATGCTGGTTTTACGCTTGTTTTTATCTTGTACAAATTGAGTGGAAATACTGTCTTTTACTACCATTTTAATAAACTGAATTACGCTATATACTTCCAGTGTTGCCAACTGCCCGTAGATTTACGGGCAGCCCGTAAATTTAAACTCTTTTTCGGGGCGCCCGTGAAAGTCCGTTACGGGCACTGGTGCCCGTAAAAATGATGGCTGTGAGCCGACCATGCAACTGCGCATGCGACTTTCCGAAGCCGGCCGAGCTCGGGAAAGCTTGTACGCGCTCGGCGGGTGGCGCATGCGCAGTAACGTAATTGCGCCACCCGGCACCATTTTCAAATCAATCGAGAGAGACCGCGGCGGCCAGCTGAGCCAGGCGACTCTGTCCTGTCATCATGCAGTGCATGACTGCACACACACACTCGTCATAGGCGGAGGTACGGAGAGTGAAGCTGTGGGGGGGATGATATCTGCTGTAAAAGGAGGACATTACTGGGACTGGAGACGGGAGAAGTAATATGATGGTGAATAGAGCACATGAGTCTCTGTCCCTGGGCCCTGGCTGCATGGCATATGCAGGGGACAGACTGATGTGCTCTATTCACCATCATATTACTTCTCCAGTCTGCATCATCAGCGTGCTGTGTCCTCCTCCTGTGCCCCCTTTCCCTTTCATCTCTCCACAGGTCAGGGCAGCACTGTGCTGCCCTGACCTGTGGAGAGGTGAAAGGGGTACAGGAGGAGGACACAGCACACTGATGATGATGGTGGGCAGAGGAGGAGGCTACTGTGAGGATGTATCATGTCAGCAGCCTCTGTCCACCTCCCGTAGTATATCCGCAGCCTCTGTCCACCTCCTGTAGTATGTCCACAGTCTCTGTCCACCACCTGTAGTAGGTCCGCAGTCTCTGTCCACCTCCTGTAGTATGTCCGCAGCCTCTGTCCACCTCCTGTAGTATGTCTGCAGCCTCTGTCCACCTCCTGTAGTAGGTCCGCAGCCTATGTCCACCTCCTGTAGTAGGTCCGCAGTCTCTGTCCACCTCCTGTAGTATGTCCACAGCCTCTGTCCACTTCCTGTATCATGTTCGCAGCCCCTGACCATCTCTTGTCTTTTATCATGTCTGCAGTCTTTGAGGGGATCCTAGAAAGGAGTCAAGAGTGGGAGCGCCACCGGGATGGGGGTTACGGGAAGAGACAGACATGTGTGGACTGTGAAGAAGAGACTATAGAATAGCCGCCAAGCTGGAGCCATCTAACTGAGCCCTGCAAGGTGCACCTGAGAGGAGGTTAGTGACAGCGCTGCCAGGCCAGTCTGGGGGGTCACTGATGTAGGGGTGGAGTGAATACAATAATGTAAGAGGGCACTGATATAAAGGTTCCCCCCTATATTAGTAATCCCCCCCTTACCTTAGTGTATTCACTCTGCGGACTCTGATGTAAGGGGGAACTCTCTGCTGGCCGGGTTATAGTAACCTGACCTTCATGTAAATTGAGAAATATGTTTTTTGACTTTTGTTTAACCTAAGCACGTTGCTAATAGCACTAGTTATATGTTTATAGTTCACATATTGATATTTGCACTGTTTAGCACTAAAAACAGTAATTTTAGGTCTGTTATTGCAGTGCCAGTAAAGAATGTGGATCTGCCAGTAAATTTCATTAAATTTTTTTTGTCAGTAAAAAATTGGCGCGGTTTGTAAATTTTGGCGTTCTGCCAGTAAATTTCACTTCGGGGGGTTGGCAATACTGTATACTTCCCCTTTTTTTTGCCATTATACCACATATGAGGAGAATCTTTATCTACAAAGAAGGAGCCTTGTCGGAGGACTACTAATCCCAGCATTTTATATGATTTGCAAGGCGCATATGACTTCTGTTATGGGAGTCCATTGCAGCTGGTGAGTGAGTGGAGACACAGGAGGGGAGAACAAATTGCACCAATTTTGTTTATAGCACCTGGCTCTACAACACTTTAATATTTGATTGAGTATATCACCAATAATAATGGACTTTTTTTGATTTTTGCAATTTTGAATTATGACTTTTGGACATTTGAATTACTGTGTGTATGTGTGTGTGTGTATATATATATATATATATATATATATATATATATATATATATATATATATATTTATACACACACACACAGTACCTCACAAGAGTAAGTACACCCCTCACATTATTGTAAATATTTTATTATATCTTTTCATGTGACAACACTGAAGAAATGACACTTTACTGCAATGTAAAGTAGTGAGTGTACAGCTTGTATAACAGTGTAAATTTGCTGTCCCCTCAAAACAACTCAACGTACAGCCATTAACCCCTTCTGATCAGCGCTATAGCCGAATGATGGCTACAGTGCGGATCTGCTTTGCTGGGAGGCCGTCAACAGACGCTCTCCCCTTTGCGTGCGGCGCGTGCTGTGATCACCCATAAGACTTGGGTGATCACAAATCGGAGTAAGGGGTCGATCCCGACCCCCTACCATGTGATTAGCTGTCAACTAATGACGTAATGATGTAAACAGAAGATCGGTAATCGTTCTTCTTTTCTTCTCACGCTGACAGCGTGAGGAGAAAAAAAAGCCAATCACCGGCTTCTGTTGAAGAGACATCGGTCCCGAAGAGGAAGAGGCAAAGCCACCTCATATGTGCGCACCAGTGCCGCCTGCCAGTGCCACGAATCAGTGCTCACCAGTACATAAGTGCCAGCAATCAGTGCCACCTATCAATGCCCACCAGTGCCACCTATTAATGCCCACCAGTAGTGCCAATCAGTGCCTCATCAGTGGCACCTAGCAGTTCTGCCCGTCAGTGTCACCTACCAGTGCCGATCAGTGCCCATCACTGCCACCCATCAGTGCCACATAGCAGTGCTGCCTATCAGTGCCACCTATCAATGCCCTTCAGTGCCGCCCATCAGTGCATCAGTGCCACCCATTAGTGCCACAAATCAGTGCTCACCAATACCACCTATCAGTGCCCACCAGTGCCACTACATCAGTGCCCACCAGTGCTGCCTTATCAGTGCCCATCAGTGTAGCCTCATCAGCATACATCATTGAAGGAGAAAAAATACTTGTTTGCAAAATTTATTAACAAAATATAAAACGGTTTTGTATTTTAAAAAAAAAAAATTGTGGAAAAAAAATAAAAATTTAATTTGGGTACCGTGTTGTATGACCATGCAATTGTCATTCAAAGAGTGACGACAGCGCTAAAAGCTGAAAATTGGTCTGGGCAGGAGGTGGGTTTAGGTGCCCAGAAAGGAAGTGGTTAATGTCTAAATGGCTGGCAACAAAATTGAGTACACCCCTAAATAAAAATGTCCATATTGGGCCCAAAGTGTCAATATTTTGTGGGGCCACCATTATTTTCAGCACTGCCTTAACTCTTGGGCATGGAGTTCACCAGAGCTTCACAGGTTGCCACTGGAGTCCTCTTCCACTCCTCCATGATGACATCAAAGCGGTGGATGTTAGAGACCTTGCGCTCCTCCACCTTCCATTTGAGGATGCCCCACAGATGCTGGAGACATGCTATGCCAGTCCATCACCTTTACCCCCAGCTTCTTTAGCAAGGCAGTGGTCCATCTTGGAGGTGTGGTTGTGTGGGGTTGTTATCATGTTGGGTTACTGCCCTGCAGCCCAGTCTCCGAAGGGAGGGGATCATGCTCTGCTTCAGTATGTCACAGTACATGTTGGCATTCATGGTTCCCTCAATGAACTGTGGCTCCCCAGTGCCGGCAGCACTCATGCAGCCCCAGACCATGACACTCCCACCACCATGCTTGACTGTAGGCAAGACACACTTGTCTATGTACTCCTCACCTGGTTGCGCCACACCTGCTTGACACCATCTGAACCAAATAAGTTTATCCTGGTCTCATCAGACCACAGGACATGGTTCTAGTAATCCATGTCCTTAGTCTGCTTGTCCTCAGCAAACTGTTTGCGGGCTTTTTTTTGTGCATTATCTGTAGAAGAGGCTTCCTTTTGGGACAACAGCCATGCAGACCAATTTAATGCCGTGTGCAGCGGATGGTCTGAGCACTAACAGGCTGACCCGCCACCCCTTCAACCTCTGCAGCAATGCTGGCAGCACTCATAAGTTTATTTCCCAAAGACAACCTCTGGATATGACTCTGAGCACATGCACTCAACTCCTTTGGTCGACCATGGTGAGGCCTGTTCTGAGTGGAACCTGTACTGTTAAACCACTCTATGGTCTTGGCTACCATGCTGCTGCTCAGTTTCAGGGTCTTGGCAATCTTCTTATAGCTTAGGCCATCTTTATGTGGAGCAACAATTCTTTTTTCAGATCTTTAGAGAGTGCTTTGCCATGAGGTGCCATGTTGAACTTCCAGTGACCAGTATGAGAGAGTGAGAGCGACAACACCAAATTTAACACACCCGCTCCCCAGTCACACCTGAGACCTTGTAAGACTAATGAGTCACATGACACCGGGGAGGGAAAATAGCCAGTTGGGCCCAATTTGGACATTTTCACTTAGGGGTGTACTCACTTTTGTTGCCAGCGGTTTCGACATTAATGGCTGTGTGTTGAGTTATTTTGAGGGGACATCAAATTTACACTGTTATACAAGCTGTACACTCACTACTTTACATTGTAGCAAAGTGTCATTTCTTCAGTGTTGTCACATAAAAAGAAATAATAAAATATTTACAAAAATGTGAGGGGCGTACTCACTTTTGTGAGATACTGTACATCTTTTTTACACAGGGTCAGTATAGGTGTTGGGAGGAGGGGATATTTTAAGACTAGGGCAGTGGCTGCAGGGGAGAGGAGCGAGAACATGACAATGGCTGGGAATGCCATTGTCGTGCTCCCATGTCCCAGTCGCTGTAAGTGCTCCGACCTCTCCCCTGCACCCGCCGCTGGCTGACACAGGGGAGCCGCTCCACATGACCAGACTGAAAGGGGCTGAAGATAGGTAAGTATATACATCTTTTTTTACACAGGGTAGTCTGCATAGGTGTTAGGCTAGACTTCTACTTTAAGGACTGCTTTTTAAATTTTGCAAAGTAGAGCTTTGTGTTGAAAAATTGTACTGTTCCTGTATATTGTGACATGTAAGAAATATTTGTACAGACTACTAAGGTCCACATGAGGCGATCCTAGATCTTATTTTAGCTGATATTGTACCTTATTCCAACATATGATTTTTTTTACTATTTTCTTGTGAAGAACAGTTATTCCGCCTTGCAGCCGTTCTCCTCCTCAGTGAAACTATTTCTTTAATACCTCTTCTACTGATTAGCAGACTCTGCAGATGACTATTAAATAAGCTGAACTGCCAGGTCACAATGAGAAAATAAATCAATGTTACAATGAGCATTATCCTGCTTCACAATTTTATTCTCACGAAGGGCAATTTCTATCTACTACCCCCCCTTTTTGTCAATCCATTAGGGGAAAGAAACTGGATAGGAGTCATATACAGTAATCTGTCGGTGATAATTGTATTACAAGTGAAATAAGACTAATTTTGCCTTGATCCCTTTTAGCTTTAGGCTGCATTAAATGGATTATTGCCTTTCAAAGGGAAAGTGCATTTCAGTTCACTTCTTATATGGCCAGGAAAGCATCATTTCCAGCTGAGGATTAACTGGGTAACGAGGTTATTGGAGAACTACTGTATAAATACAATACATCTCCACATTAAACCTGGATTTAGAGAGGAAACAATGACTGGGCAGCAGAATGGGCTAATCTTCAAATATTGCCAGCTAATGAATTTGTACACACATATATATATGTACATGTTTGCCAACATTCACTGTTTTGGGGGACAGGTCTCCAGAGGTGAGAAGGATTAGCACTGAGCTAAAACAATTGGTGTCCGGATTATCAAAGCATATTCAAGATTTGTTTTGTGCTGGTTGGACCCAATATGAACATGCTTGTATGTGCCATTTAAGGCAAATCATAGGATTCTTTATTAAAAGGTACAGATGAAGATTTGATTTACTCTTTAGCAAAGTGGGCAAGGCTTTCTTTTTCATTTTAGGCTTTTATTGAATCCAACCACAGAGTTTTAAGTTACAAAGCAAACACAACAGTTGGTGAAAAACATCTGTGCCCCATTAGAGTAGACAAACAGCAAAGAAAGGATCAGTGATACAGCTGACAAAATTAGTTAGGTATTCAATAACTTACTGTATGTCAAAGCAGCTAGGCATTTGATAAGTTATAAGGGCAAGGCTTTCCTATTGTCCCTTTGACCATCCTTGATATCAAACGTTTGAATAAACAGATGCAAGGATTAAATGATCACACCTTTTTATACAAGATGCAGGATCTACAGTATTTTTACATATCTTTTATCTAGACCAGACTTTCTCAATCTTTTCAACATAGAGGAACCCTTGAAATAACTTTCTGGTCTCAAGCACCCCCTGCTAAAAATTACAATATCTATAACTCATGATATATTAGTTTGATGGTCAGTAGGAAGAATGCTCCTTACACTTAGGAAGAATTACCCCCTTTCAGATAGCTAAAAAGATCATTGGTGTCATTGGGAATTTAATTGGAGAGGTAGAAATTGTTCAAGGAACCTTGTTTGAGAAACTCTGATCTAGATAAATGTTTACCTAGGGCAGCGTTTCTCAACTCCAGTCCTCAAGGTGTGCCAACAGGTCATGTTTTCAGGATTTTCCTCAGATGAAACAGCTGTCGTAATTACTAAGGCAGTAAAACGGATCAAATCACCTGTACAAAATAAAGGAAGGCCTGAAAACATGACGTGTTGGGGCGCCTTGAGGATTGGAGTTGAGAAACACTGACCTAGGGCACTGACGCAATCGGCCAATGCCCATATTACCTCCAAATAAAAGAACACATATTGCCATTACTGGCCACTTTGAAAATGCACTGGGTGGTTATCCTCATCTTGGCTTTACTACCTAGTGAGTCACTGACCTGGAATAAGCAAGCATCCATTGAAGTCATTGTAAAAGCATGCTTTCTCCAGTTTAGTCACTCTCTAAGTAGTTAAACGTTTTGTCAGTTTGCTCATTCAAGGTAAAGTGACAGCCTCTTTAAAGCTCACCCCTTAACTATTTAGTATTTGCCTTTGTAGAGCTTTTCCACTGATCTGTCCATCCCATTATGCAGTGCTTGGGCCTAGCAGCCAGTTTCTTACACTGTCATAAGGTGGAGGTGATGAAATCAACATTGTGTAAGCTCTGATACCAACACAGGGTATTTTGCTGAAGACGGGTAGAATGTTAAATGTGGATTTCAGCCTAAACGTTTCCACCTCCAAAAGCAAGGCAGTTTTTTAAGCTCCCATCTTCATGTCTAAATCAGTTCCCTGTATAGGGCATCCCTAAAGTACATACAATGGAGTACTGTAAGCTATTGGAGCAGAGGCCTAGGTAGGTTCAGCCCTATTTTATACACACACACAAATTACATTATCAAACTGTTGATACATCTTGTGGCAAGTGTGCTGTTCTCTGGGTCTCTTCATAGAAGTGAAGGCAAGAATGTAACTATAGCCATAGTAGCAAACCATGCCACTTTTATGGGGCCCGACATGAAGCAATACCATTTAAAAATGATTATATATATATATATATATATATATATATATATATATATATATATACACACACACACAGTGGATGTGTTAATATTTGTACAATTTTTCAAAATTTTGCATCACTAAAGGAATTTCCATTACAGAGATGCGCCCTTGTTTTGTCATGGGGCAGATTCACACGGTTAAAGGGTAAATACCTCCCTCTGTCTTCATCTTCACAACTCAGGGACTGTGGAACTTGGAGGTTTAATTTTGAAGTTCAAATTCTGAGAAGATCAACAGGTATTTTTACAGTTATTAAACAGATATAACAAAGCAATTTCAATGCTGGTTTAGCAGACCAAAGGAGAGCAAACAGGAGACATTCAATAATAAGAGTTTACATACCCTTTACCTAAACTCTCCCCCCTCCCCCTTTGCATTAGTTTAAAGTAGAATATCCTTCCTGGATTTGGGCCCATGCTTTCCCCTGCCCCTCACTTGGTACTGGACCAGTTGTTTGGCTTTCAGATCTGCAGCAGTGAAAAAAGGGGCTTGGACATGTTATTGGCTTACACTCGCCTCCTCCAGCTTCACCAGTATTAGGTTGCTGGGGTTGCTATGACTATTATACAGAATGTATATAGAACCAACAGTTTGCACACCACTTTACAAAATAAAGGGAGACAGTAGGTTTATGCTACAATTCAATACAGAAGTGTAAAGAGGCCCCTGCTTGTGAAAGCTTACAATAGGGATGGGCAAGTGGTACAAAAAGTAGTAACTGGAATGAGTTAGTTTTGTTTTTACATGAAAGCAGGATAGGCTTCCCTGGAGAGAGGAGTTTTTAGGCATTGCCTACAGTTGGACAATTGGGATAGGTAGTTCCAGAGGATGGGAGAGGCTCTAGACAAGTCCTGGAGTCGAGCATGAGAGGAGGAGATAAGGGAGCTAGACAGCAGGAGGTAATGGGAAGAGCAGCAAGGGAAATTTGGGTAATATATTGAGACAAGACTGGTGATGTTGTATAGGCCCAGAGTTTTGGACAAATTTGTATGTTGATGTTCGTATTTTAAAATGTATTTGTTAGGTAGTAGGAAGCCAGTGTAGGGATTGGTGGAGAGGGGTGGCATACACTTAGCAGTTAGTAAAGTAGATGAGTCTGGCAGTCTGATAGTGAAGGGGAGCTAACCTGTGTTAGCATTTAAAAAAGTTTCTGGCTCCAGAACAAATAATATACGGAAAGAAGTTGTATGTATGTATGTGACCACCTGTTATCTGACCAGAACCTACTTGATTTGATAGGTGTCTGTAACCACTGCTACCTTCTCAGCTAATGAAAATCATCAGATAAATCCAATATGCACATAAAGAAAAGGGTTCAGGGGTGGGGGGGCTTCAAATCTAGACATCCGACTTCACATTTCCCCCAACATAAAGGGGTAGCGTTGGAGGTGCGGTAGCCTTGTATGCAGATGGTCTTTTATTATTTTTGAACGACGCTGGACCCTCTCTCCAAGGGGCCCCACAGATATTGGATCCCTTTTCAACGGTTACTGGGCTGAAGGTAAATTGGCCTAAGTCCTTGCTGTTCCCAATAGACATCAAGGCTCATAGCATGGCTTCGAAGGATACTCCATTGAAGTGAGTAGAGAATTTCAAATACCTAGGAGTTATACGTTCCGGCCAAGCTTTTGAATTTACTTCCTTAAATCTGACCCCGATCTTGGGAGATATTGGGTCAAAGTTGAAAGCGTGGAAGTCTTTACCAATATCCTTACTAGGACATATTAATCTTTTAAAAATTAAAATTATACCAAAATGTATATATCTTTTTAGACACTCTCCTCAGTGGCTCCCTGTCTCCCTTTTTACTAGATTAAATCAACTTTTTTCATCCTTTTTATGGTGATCAAAGAACTCCATGTATAAACTAACCACTGTGATGCGCCCTTGTGACCGGGGGGGGGGGGGGGGGGTTTAGCTTTTTCAGATGGTGGCTAAGTCCAGATTTACCTAATTCTTCTACTCAGTTGTAAACAGCGTTGGTAGGTTCTATAGAAGCTCTTAAGGTACTTGTATTTAGGGGCCACAGGGCACCCTACCAGTTGACTGTCTCAATGCTCACCACTATTCGAATTGGGAGACTGGCCTTAGATGCGAGCAATATCCTAAAGATGCGATTTCCCTGAATGCCCCCCTATGGCTTAATCCTACTCTTCGCCAATTTTGTAAATTACCAGAGCCCATTGCATGGACCAAGTATAATATCAAGCTACTTTCTCATGTCGTTACTGATAGAAAATCGACGACTTTCGCCACACTTACCTCAACTTTTTTATGCCTAGTTCCCTTATTTTTAGATATTTCCAGCTTTCCCATACTTTCATGCTCAGTTTCCACAAGATAGTTTAATGTTTATACAATCAACTCTAGAATCAGTACTTAGGTCTGAATGTTCTGAGAGGTCCGCCTTCGAGACTGTATCCTAATCTTATTTTAATTTACCTCCTGCCATTAGAGGGTCTTATGCCGCGTACACACAAGCTGACTTTTCGACTGGACTGGTCCGACGGACCGAGTCCGGCGGACAATTCGACCGTGTGTGGGCTTCATCGGACCTGCAGCAGACTTTTTCGCTTGAAAATCTGACGGACTTTAGATTTGGAACATTATTTTAAATCTTTACGTTGGAACTCCGCCGGACCCAGTTCCTATTGAAAAGTCTGCTCGCCTCTATGCTAGTCCGACGGACGAAAACCGACACTAGGGCAGCTATTGGCTACTGGCTATCAACTTCCTTATTTTAGTCCGGTAGTACATCATCACGTACAAATCTGTCAGACTTTGGTGTGATCATGTGTAGGCAAGTCCGTTTGTTCTGAAAGTCCATCGGAAGTCCGTCGGATAGACCGTCGGACCAGTCCGGTCGAAAAGTCCGCCGTGTGTACGCGGCATTAGAGTTAGGTGGATGCAAGACATACCGGATCTGGACATGGAAGATTGGAGGAGTGTGTGGGATTTCCCTCTGCGATCTCTGGTATCCTTGAGAGACCGTATAATCCAATTTAAATTGGTACATAGAGCAAATATCATGCCACAAAGACTTCAAAAGATAAATCCTTTGTGCTCTTCTGAGTGTTGGCAGTGTGGAGTGGCTCAGGGGGATTTCACACACATCTTCTACATCTAACCGCTTCAGCCCCAGAAGATTTTACCCCCTTCCTGACCAGAGCACTTTTTGCGATTCGGCACTGCGTCGCTTTAACTGAGTATTGCGTGGTCGTGCGACGTTGCACCTAAACAAAATTGACGTCCTTTTTTTCCCACAAATAGAGCTTTCTTTTGGTGGTATTTTATCATCTCTGCAGTTTTTGCGGAGGCCGTAGGAAAAGAGCGGGGAAGAGAGAGCGCCCCCCTCCTCCTGAACCGTACTAGGCCACATGCCCTCAACATGGAGAGGATGCTTTGGAGTAGCCCCCCAAAGCACCTTGTCCCCATGTTGATGGTTCTCTCACCCCCCCGTTTTCCTGCGGCCTGCCAGGTTGCGTGCTTGGATAAGTGTCTGGTATGGATTTTGGGGGGACCCCTACGCCATTTTTTTTGTTTTGGAGCAGGGTTCCCCTTAAAATCCATTACAGACCTGAAGGGTCTGGTATGGATTTCAGGGGGACCCCTACACCATTTTTAAAGAAAATTGTCGCAGGGCTCCCCTTAATATCCATACCAGACCTAAAGGGCCTGGTAGGAATTTTGGGGGGTCCCCCATGCAATTTTTTTTTTTAATTTTGGTTTGGGGTTCCCCTTAATATTCATACCAGACCCGAAGGGCCTGGTAGTGGACTTGGGGGGACCCAAGCCATTTTTTCAATTAGTTTTATCTATATTGAAGGGATACGACAATTCATTACAGCCGCAATCAGTTTTAAATTACATTTTTTCCTTTAGAAATTTCATTTTGATGTGGTACTGTTCTAAACACGGGAAAACTGCGCCACTTTACAGGCATACTATAGACACCCCCCAGGCATGATATTTAAAGGAATATTTCATTTTATTTGTTTCACTTTAAGCATTATTAAAATTACTGCTCCTGAAAAAGCGTTAGTTTTTAAAACTTTTTTTTGCATTGATACATGTCCCCTGGGGCAGGACCCAGGTCCCCAAACACTTTTTATAACGTATATATAAGCCTTTAAAATGAGCACTTTTGGTTTTTCATGTTAGTGTCCCATAGACTTTAACGGGTTTCCGCGGCTTTCGAATTTGCCGCGAACACCGCATATTATTCATTGTTCGCTAAACGTCCGAACAACCAAAGCTTGGGCCGAACCGTTCGCCCATCCCTAGTAAATAATAATCTCCCACTGTATAGAGATACCTACATCAACAGGGGTTGTCCTAGTAAATATGATACGGTATGGGCAAAGTGGCTGGATAAGCTGTATACAGCATCTAATGCCCATGGGGCAGTGGCGGCCTGTTCATAGGGGGCGCATGGGCGGCGCCCCCCCCCCCCCCCGATCCAGGTAGTCAAAAAAAAATTTTTTTTTTAATACTGGCCCTTTAAGGAGGCTGCATTTGGGGGACACAGGCTGCATTTAAGGGACCCATGAGGCTGCATTTGGGGGACATAGGAAGCTGCATTTGGGGGACACGGGCTGCATGTAAGGACAGACTCCACAGGGGACACCTGATGGCATCTGGTGGCAGGCGACATGGCAGGTGACACTCGGGCTCCCACTGATTCTGCATTATGGTGAGTTGAATGATTTCATTTTATATTACAATGTAATGATAGAAATAATGCGCTTCAATCATCCTGACACCATAACAACCATGGTGCCGGGATGATTGAAGTGCTAACACCAGGTGTTTGGAATATCTTTATCTGCTGATTGTTAAACTTTCTAGAATACACATTTCTATTGTTGTGTAGGATCTGGGCCTGCTGTCCCTCCATACCTCTCTCCCTCCATCCCTCGTTCATCTCAGATGCTAACCACACCACCTTAGAGCCATGCCCACCATTTAGCTGAAACCACGCCCATTTTCAACAAGTGGGAGGGGTCAAAAAGGAAGGGCGGGGTCTGGCGCCCCCCCATCCTAAAACTTGTCTTTATATACAGGATGCCTGGGGCCACTGTTGATAGTAGGGAACAAAAGTTTACTTTTGCTACATTAGATGTGGATAAATATCAAATTTGACAAATGATATGGCTTAGAACATAGCCCAACCTTTTTGTAAATTTTGTTAATTCTTTTTCTTTCTTTTTTTCTTAATTGAATGATGCAAAGCAGTGTGATTGGATCTTGAACCTGTAATTATATTTTGGCACAATGTGTATAATGTGTTGTTTTGTTTATCTTTGTTGTTTGTTTAAATAAATAAAAAAGATTTGAAAAAAAAAAAACCACATCAGACTCCAGTTTAAGCAATTTTCCACTTTTTACTAAATGTGGAGACTTTATTTTAAACCATGCATACCTACATCACTGATGTGTATTTCTGAGAGCTGCAAAACGTTCCGTTTCTATCTGACCTGAGCCACTGTATCACAGATAAGAGATTATTGTAATTACCAAGTAATTTAGCATTATCATGATATGTGATTGTATAAGGTGTTTACAGGGTATCAGAGGGAAAGATGTCACTCTCTGACAAACTGGTCGATACGTTTAAATAACTCAATGTGCAGGATAAAACTCATTAAACTCCTGCACAACTGCAAAAAATATGGAGCCATCACAGGACTGTTTTTATTCTATTCAGTAAGTGCTAAAAATCTATATCTGTGCTGATTTCATTGTAGGAATAAAGAGAGGATTTATGAAGTTGGTGCCTGAAAGGACCATTATATTGCTCAGAATTAAGAGTCTATGTATTTGAGGAATAATTCAGCTATGAAACGCGAATGTCTCAATTAGCTGGATGCTGTGAGATGGAAAATAACGCTTGTGAAAAAGAGGCTTTTCAATCTTTTCAGACTCTTTCTTGTTTATTAAAAAAGGGGTTAGATGTTTTGGATATCAAGCTGTGATCAGTGTACCTACAGAGCTTAAGGCTTTTATGTAGTCTTATGGGTTTATTTAATAGGATTGTGCAAAGGGCAATACAAATATGTAAATGCAGTAACTCAGGAAAGTCAATTAGATATCACAATGCAGCAGTCTTCAACAATGAAAGATGGTTGCTGATGGGTTTCCACAGTGTACACAAGGCTCTGGTTGTATTCAAATGTATTTAAGCCCATCTCTGGGGTAAGGAAAAGATCTTCCTTTGCAGTGAGAGTGCTCCTACACTGCAAGGGATAAATGCTTTTATAGGTCTACAGGTCTGTAAGGAAACTGAGAAGGGGTCCATTCTCAAGGGAAGACGTGACAGAGCAGCTAGAGATGACAGTCCTGACCCCACCCAAAAGGTGAATTGTAAATTAACATGCCTTCAAGGTAGGACATGGGGAGGGAACATGACATTGCTACAGAAGACAAGCTCCAGGGAAGCAAGGAGGACTGACTTTCAGAATACTTTGTCCCCATGAAACGTACAAAAAAAGAGGGGGCTCACAAAAAAAAGTGAGATTCTGTTCCTACAAAGGATCTTTTAGGTAAGCAACCTCTTTGAACATAAGGGGAGGGTTCTGCATGGGTGAGAGGAAGGCCAAGAGAGACAGAGAAATTCACTGCAGGTGACAAAGAACAACTTCTTGCAAAGCAGAGTGCACAGGAAGTGCAAGAGTCAGGGTGTTATGAAGAGGATATACAAGACCGAAGGTCTGCAGGTACCAAGGGTAGGCGGTTGGCCATTCTAAACAAAAGAAGTTGGGGGCATGTCCAAGATGGTAGAGTGACCGGACGTCTTTCCCGGAGCTCTGCTGGAGTTTTATCCTAATCTTACCCATACCCGAGTATTGTGCTGCCCCGTGCTGCTGGGAAGATGGCGGATGCCTTCTAAGTCATGGGGCAGAGGGAAAGGTACCAGGAGGATCCGTTTCCCACCGGAGATACCCAACATAGCCGGCCTGGAGCTCCGACCTAGGCCCAGGTGGCGACAGCATGCATGGCGTCCCAGACAGATGCATCAGAGATGCCTGCCTTCTCCTCACCAGGGATCCCGGAGGTCATGGCGGCTATTGCATCATGTTATTAGGCTGTTGCTTTGTGCCAAACTACCCTTACCAGTAGAATTGAGGCAGTGCAACTGGATGTGGGCCGTATCCGTCAGGACATGGACAAGGTCCACTCCCGCCTCACTGCTGCAGAGGGACAGATAGGCCATGTTGAGGACACGGTGGCAGAGCATGATGGCGCCCTCTGCACGTTTCAGTCTAATGTGAAAACCCTGGAGTACAGAGCCGAGGATGCGGAAAAACGTTGCCGGAGGAACACTATCCGTATCGGCTAGCTGAGGGAGCTGGGGGGGAGAACCCGACGGTCTTTGTTGAGGGTCTTTTGCGCTCCTTACTGCCTGCAGCCCAGCTATCCCCCTACTTCACAATGGAGAGAGCATGCGGCAGCAGCCGGGGCCCCCCCATGCACCTTTATCCTCCGGCTCCTCAATTTAAGAGACCGGGATAAGATACTGAGGGCGGCCAGAGCTGCAGGTGAGCTACACTATCAGAATAATCGATTAATGCTGTTCCCAGACTACTCGATTGAAACGCAGAAACTTCATCGGTCATTTGATTCGGTTAAAGTTGCACTCTGTATCAGAGGGGTAAAGTACAGTGTCCTTTTCCCGGCCAAACTGATGGTGAGGCAGTTTGGTTCTTTAATTCTTCCAAAGATGCAGTGTCCTGGCTGGAGTACCTACCCCCAAAGGGATGAGCACCCTGGTCAGCACTATAGTCTGACTAGTACACCTTTGGCTGCTATCCCTGGGTTGAGAGCTCTGGGATCCTGCTACCTTGTTTTCCACCTTTTGTTTCCTTTTGCTGGGGCTCTCTTTATTTACCCTGCATTGTCTCTACAAGTTTGAAGGGCCTCTCTCTGTTTTGAGATCTCTCCCAGGCTGTCAAGGGAACTGTGCAACAGCTGCTGAAGTTTTGTGCCCCCGGCCTGGTCCGAGTGAATATTCTGACTCAGGTAATAATAAACCCTTTCACAGCATCTCCTGCTGGGAACTTTGTTTCTTTCTCCAATAGAAGCTCCAGAAGGAGGACAGAACTAGAGAATTCTATGGGGTGATTTTTACTCCCGTTTTGATACACGTCCCAGGTTACGGTTGCCTTTGGGCTGGTTAAAGGGGATCCAAACTGTCCCACGATATGTCAGCTCTGCGGGGTGGGGGGAAGGGACGGTCAGCAGCTGCAGACCCTGGTTGGACATGTTTTTTTTTTATGTTATGCTACTTTCTGTTATGGGTTTTTGTTTTACACCAAAACATTGTTCCTTTATGGCATGGTCTATTTCACTTTGATATACTACATGGCAATAGGTTGCTGCTGAGGGATGTCTTTGGTGAGGGGCTGGCTCTGTTTGGGCAGGACCCTCCGCCTGAAACCCCTTGGGATGCTGGAGTGTGTGCTCATATATATGAGATATATTTTAGTTATGTGACCCTAATCTCATGTCAACTGTCTCTGTCATCTCCTGGAATGTACGGTGTCTCAACTCCGCAGTTAAGAGATCTTTAGTGTTCAACTACCTTAAAAAATATAATCCTCATATTGTCATTTTGCAGGAGACACACCTTGTGGGCTCAAGCATTCTAGGCCTTAAACGGGCATGGGTTGGCTCGCATTACCATGCTACGCACTCCGGCTACTCCAGGTGGGTCAGCATATTGATTCATAGATCTCTCCCATTTAAGCTTCTGGACCTTAAATTAGATCCGGGTGGCAGATATATAGTGATGCAGGACGTTCCCCTGGTACTAGTGGGTCTATACTTACCGCCCCCTGGGGATATCTTTTTACTTGGTACTGTTATGCAATTAGTGATGGCATATGGGGTGGATGAAGTGCTTTTCCTGGGGGACTTTAATATGACACCTACTCCGGATCTGGACAAGATTACCTCTGCTCCCCTATGGTCTCCCGGCCTGGCACAGTGGGCGAGTGCTTTCGATCTGGTGGATGCCTGGCGACACTTTCATCCTACCCTTCGGGAGTTTTCATGTCACTCAGCATCCTATCGGACATTCTCGCGCATTGACTTAATTTTTGCCAACCGCACCATGCTTGACAGGGTGTCCAAGGTCACCATCATTCCCAGGGGTGTCTCGGACCACGCATCAAGCTGAGGTTCAGGGTTTCTGGGAGAGAGGCTGTGGAGGCTGTCCAGGTACTGGATAGAGGATCCTGCGGTTCAGGAGAGTGTGCAGGAAGGTGTATGCCAGTATTGGATTATTAATGCCAATTCTACCAACCCGGTGACAGTCTGGGATGCCTTCAAGGCCTGGTCCCACGGTGCATATACCTTCTGTATTGCAACAGCTCATAAGGCTGCTGCACAGTCATTAGATGAGTTGGAGGTTGAGGTTGGTGCGTAGGAGGCTGCCTATGTTGCTGACCCTAACTCTACTGTACATGGTGCCTGGCAGGTTGCATTGCAGCGGCTATCCTTTCTCCAAATGGACTTGACCCAAAAATCTATGCTGGGTACAGCGCAGAGAATATTTGAACATGGCAATAAGAATGGTAGGATGTTGGCATTGCTTGCCAAGGGCCAATTCGCCACAACACACATTAGTGGAGTCAAGGATCAGGATGGGGGACTACTGAGGTCGCCCGTTGACATAAATAATAGGTTTCTTAGTTACTACCAACAACTGTATTCATCCCGTGTGACCTATAATACCTCTGCCCTATATATGTATCGGGACGGGATTGCCCTTCCCAGACTTGACGCAGATAAATGTGCTAATCTAGAACAAGACTTTGCTTTAGAAGAGGTCCAGCTGGCTAAGACTCGGCTCAAGTCAGGGAATACCCCGGGGATGGACGGACTTCCACCGAGTTTTATACGCAGCACTTGAACTTGCTTGCCCCTAGGCTTACTTTATAATTTAAACAATTCTTTCTACAGGAGGCCCTACCCGATTCTATGTCAGAGGCGGTGGTGGTACTGGTACCCAAGCCGGGAAGAACCCCAAGGAGTGCTCCTCGTACCAATCAATATCTCTCCTTAATGTTGACGCCAAAATCCTGGCTAAGATATTGGCCAATTGTCTATCTGGGATACTCGAGGATGTAATCCATGTAGTTCAAACGGGGTTCATGCCTGGAAGGGTACAGATATGAACGTCCGCCGCCTCTTTCTAAATCTCTCTATCACTCAGTGATAACAGTGGACAACGGGTTATAGCGTCTTTAGACACCGAAAAGGTGTTCGATTCTGTAGAATGTAATGTAAATGTCTCTAGCCAGATACTAGTACACACTGCCTCAACCAATGAGCCCACTGTAGCCAGCAAGAATTTACTTCATGAAATGTTGGTCATGAAAAATCTTCAGTATCCTCTGCTAAGATGTACGAGTCCCCTTTGCCTTCTGTAGGCGCTCTAGGCAATTCAAGTTGTAGCCCCTGAATATAATCAAGGAGAGGCAGAAGAGCATTTACAACTGTTAGCACTCGTTATGGTGGACATATCTTAGAAGGTGTCTTCAGGGTTTGAGTGCCATAGGAATGGACCATGGCCCCGGAACTGCATAGTACCCTGCGGCTAATTCACTTGTTTCACCATGCACTAGGAAGAGCAGCGAACACATGATCCAGTGCCTGAAGCAAATGTTACAGACTGCCCAGCTGTTGCAAGGTCCAGGTACTTTTCCCCTGATGTACTATACATCAAGGGTAACAATCTGAAAACTGCAAGTGAACCAAAAGGCAATAAGCAGTCAGATCTTGATAGAAGTGTAATTTGAAGAAGCAAAACTGGTGAAAACTAGAAAAAAATATTTTGCAAAAGGAGAAATAGGTCATCACCTAAGGTCAATAGCAAATACTGGAGCCTCAAGGTGTGCACAGGGTTATATAAATATACTGGGGAAGGGGGTCCGGTCCCAGCAAAGCCTTTACTAGTGCCCAGTTATCGAAAAAGTTAGGGGCATGTAACTCATGGCCTAACAATCAATTCTGTTATCTGTACTGTACGATTAAATTCATTGTAAACCTATTTTTTTTAAAATAAACATACAGTACTTACCTGCTCTGTGCAATAGCTTTACATAAAGCAGCCCCAATCCTCCTCTTCTGGTGTGTCTCGCTGCTTCTCCTGGCCCCTCCCCCCTGCTGAATGCCCCATAGCAAGCGGCTTGCTATGGGGGCACTTATGCAAGCTCGATCTTGAGCTGCGCCCTGTGTGTCCATTGACGTAAAGAGCATGGCTCGGCCCTGCCCCCCACTCCCTGTTCAATTACTGTGATTGACAGCAGCAGGCGCCAATGGCTGTTTAGTGAGGGGGGGGGGGGAGCTCTGGATTACGAACAAGCTCAGGTAAGTATAAGAAAAGAGGGGGGGGGCCTGCACTCAAAAGGTTTGTTACCTTTATCAGAGAGTGCATGAAGGTAAAAATCTTTTGCTTTTAAAACCACTTTGATATGTACCTTGGGTTTTGTCTCGGTTGGAGATTTCATATTGTTGCCTGTCCTAACAGGGAGTGAGGGAAACCTTTCTAGTATGGATAAAGACTGCAATAAAAATCTGGCACAGCCTCTGACATATCCTGGCTCTATCCAAAGTGAAATACAATGTTTTGACTTGAGTTAGTCTCCTATATAAAATCTACTACTCGCATCCATGAAAGCAATGCATATACACCAGGTGTTGCTGTAAACCAGTTCTGCACACAGCCTTCTATGTGTGAAGGGAATCTGAGCAAATTCAGATCATGTCGTGATCCACCCATTCCATTCCCAAATTCAGAAGTCTCCACAGCAGCAAATGCAGCATCATTCTGTGAGGTATACCACAAAGCCAAGAAGATCTTTGCAGATAGATAGATTTTTGCAATAAGTGATTTTAGAGCTTATAGTAGAAAAAGCAAAACATTTGATTAGCATTTTATTTTTTAAAAAAAAGGTGATAATACCTTCCAAATAACTGGCAAGCTCCAACCCTGTTCTGGCTGCAAGTTCTAGGTACAGTCAACAAAATCTGCTTTCAAGAATATCTGGCAGCATTGGATAAGGAACCATTAAGGCAGATTTGATTCCATCTGGACCCTTGGATCTCTAATTTAGTCACCACTCACTACGCTCAGGTTCTTGTTTCCTAAATTAGACTTGTTCAGTTCTGTTGCCTCATGTTAGTTTTTGAGCCCATTATATATTTTATTTGGCTTCATAAAATGTCAGTCTACTCAAATTTTTTCAACCTAATCTTGTAATACAAAATCAAAGTTCCCTATAGCCAAATATTGATGGGGCCCCCTTACGTCTTGGTGTGCTGCCCCTTTCTTGTGAAATCTTTACAGCACCTTTTTTTTAAATCTTTGGTCACCAGTGATAAAGGGGCTTGTTATAAGCAGTCTAAAATGAATGTATATTTTACCTTAGACTTCCTGGTGGTCTGTGATACACACTATCCCTATTTTTTCCTATTTTTTTTACAGCAGAAAGGTTTTCATTGTGATACCAAAAACAAAACTGCAATTTCTCAATTGTTTATGTGATCCCACAAAAACAAGCAAACAAGTTATTAAAAATAAGTTAGTGTTAACTAAGGCTTTTAAATAAAAGTTGGTACTGTTAATCCCTTGGTTCTGATTTCAATAAAAACATCGCTTGCATGCTCTCCCTGTGCATTTGTGGGTTTTCCCAGTTCCGGTTTCCTCCCACACTCCAAACACATGATGGTAAATTTACTGTTTCCAGTCTAAGGCTAGGTTCACACCTATGTGTTTCTTCAGTTTGCAGAAATGCACTACAGTCCATTTAACATGGTTTCTTATGGAACACATTCACACAGTGGTGGTGCGCCCATAAGGGTGCACAGGTGCCGCCCCCTCTCTCCTGCCACCCCCTCTATCACCAATAGATAGATTCATGGAATGCATGAATCTATCTATGGCCGCCGCTGCCACCCCCTATTTAGGCGCCCCCTTTTGGGTGCCGGGCGCCTGAATTACAGCGGCGGGGGATGTTTTTGAAGCACCTGATTGAAGCCACAGGCTCTAATAGGCGTAAAAAAAAAGTGACCTGTGAGCGCCATGCTGGGCACTCGCAGGTCATTCAGCTGTGTTAGAAAAGCGAATGACTATTCGCTTTCCTAACACTAAACTGCCTCTCCATCGATGGGCACACTGGCAGCATATGATGGGCACAGTGGCAGCGTTTGGCACAGTGGCTGCCTTTAATAGGCACAGTGGCAGCAATAAATGACACAGTGGCAGCGTTTAATGGGCACAGCGGCAGTGTTTGAGGGCACAGTGGCAGCGATTAGGCACAGTGGCAGCGTTTGATGGGCACAGTGGCAGCTTTGATGTAAGCGTTTAATGGGCACAGTGGTAGCGTTTAATGGGCACAGTGGCTGCAATTGATGGCACGGTGGCAGCGTTTGATGGGCACAGTGGCAGCATTTGATGGAAGCGTTTAATGGGCACAGTGGCAGCGTTTAATGGGCACAGTGGCTGCAATTGATGGCACAGTGGCAGTGTTTGATGGCACAGGCTGCAATTGATGATTTGTTTTCAAAATTTTTATTGCCCCCCCCAAAAAAATTTTGCGCAGCAGCCGCCACTGTGTTTACATCTATATGTCTTTCAGCCTCTGAGTTTTTGGAAAGGGTCAGGGACTTTTTTCCATACCAGACCCGAAGGGCCTGGTATGGAATGGGGGGGGGGGGTAATTTTTTTTTTCATATTCAGCTGTCAGCGGGGAACCCCACTGACAGCTGATGATGCATCGGTAGTAAAAACGCCAAACTCATGAAAATGAGTTTATGCAAAAGCACATCAAAATTGTATTTTCAAAAACGAAAACCGCATCAACTGCAACCGCATAGATGTGAAGCTAGCCTAAACTGACCCTAGTATGTGTATGAATGTAAGCTCCTTGAGGGCAGGGGCTAATGTGAATGTACACTGCGTAAAACGAGGTGTAAATTGTCTGTGTGGTATTAATACCCATAGTAATAATAATAATCAAGCATTTAACCTATACAGGGCTAATCATTTTAATACAAAACATAACCTTCGACATCTCTAAGCTGCTGGCATCTTTACATTAACAGGAAACAGACACTGGTTTATGAAAACTTGTACAATGAAAACGAACAAAAGCGGAGCAGTTTCCCAGAACACCCAATCAATTTCCACAGTTCTGAGCAGTTGCTTCTGTCTCTCCATTTAAATTTGCACCAATAAAGTCCACAATGTAAAGTTTCATCTTACAGTGTAGGGGAGATTTACACAGGGTAATATAAAGCTCTGTCTGATTTGAAATAACCTTTTTAACCAGAAATATCTCTTCTGTTGTCCTCTCTGATTTAGGCTGGCCATGCTCTTTACAAATTTCGGCCAGTCCCTGAAGAACCAGACAAAATTTGTTTAGTGGATGGCCACATTGGATCCTCCCGCCTGATATACTTTGGTGGAAAATTTAAAGGAACCAGGCAGAAGCTGTTGGC
The DNA here is from genome assembly GCA_037952925.1 of Lithobates clamitans. Taxonomy (NCBI): domain Eukaryota; kingdom Metazoa; phylum Chordata; class Amphibia; order Anura; family Ranidae; genus Lithobates; species Lithobates clamitans. The sequence goes on from JBBGZY010000051.1 coordinate 649,205, forward strand.
TGAGAAGCAGCTCCTTTCAATCAGATGTTTGGGTATTTCGACAGCCGGTAGGGCTGGCTGTCAAAATATGATAGTTGCAGCACGAGATTTGTCCATCTGTGTTGTATATTATTTTTGGGGAAGCAGTTAATTTTTTTTTAGTACACAGGCTGAATAAAAAAAAAAAAATGTCTATGGCCATCTTTAGTTTGCTACTAGGGGGGTATTGACATCCTTAACTGCCAACCTCCACCCACTTGCCTTTGTCAAATAAAAGTGTACTTATTAGCCATTGACATACTCTCATTGAACAGGGAAGCAGAATGACAGCTGGTCAGGGATTTGCCCAAAATTAAGGCCCCTAGTAGTATGGGAAAGCTAAATTGGACAGATCTAAAGAGACTTTTCTGGTTAATAAATAGACAGGACATGGGTTTTTCTTTTATGTCTTTAAGGCCTGGTTCACACCTATGCATTTTTTAGCGTGTTTTCAGTGTTGCAGAAACACACTACAGTCAATTTAAAATGGTTTCCTATGGATGTAGTTTTTTTTATGAAAAGGGCCAGGGACTTTTTTTTGGTTTTTGGTACCATAGACTTCAATGGATGAAAAGCATGCATTGAAAAACACAAAATGCACCTGCAATATGCAAACTGTAACCTGCATAGGTGTGAATCAGGTCTCACGGGATGACAGGTTTACTTTAAGCCAACCCACGTTCACAAATATGTTTTTTTTTTTATTTTTATTTTTTTAAATTAGATCAGCATATACAGAAAAGAAAAAGTTGTGGGAAAAATCCCCTTTCCTGTCAACTTTTTTTTTATCATTTAGACGGTTTGTTTTGACTAACAAGTCTCTAAACTCTAACCCTTAAAATGATACTGTAGTCATTAACACATCTGCCTGCAGTGCTACAGAGTTCTTTTCTAGCCATTTGTATTTCGCTCTTAGCTGAGCAGAATTACCTGTAAATGAGGATGTCATCTAATGAGCTGTTGTACTGAATCTGGTACATCCTTATCCCTGGGATGTGACTCTGGGGAGGCCATTGGATGAGTGCCGAGGATGAGGTCAACTCTGCAACCACAACCTTCCTATCGTGCAGAGATTTAGTTTCATTGGATGGAATGCTAGACTTGGCAGGCGTCAGGATATCAGAAAGCCCTGACTCGGTTTCCTTCTCAAAGCTGGTACTGTTTGCAAGGTTGGGGAATTGGTTGACTACTAGCTCCACATTTGCAGTTGATTCCCCTGCGGCATTGGATGCAATGCAGGTAAAATTTCCCCGATCTGTGAACCTGGTGGTGAATATATCCAGAGTTCCATTGTCAAATGACATAGTCCTAGTGGTATTAGAGACTAGTTTCCCGTCAGGAGAGATCCATCTTACGTAAGGATCAGGGTCACCTACTGCTTTGCATTTTAATGAGACACTTTTTCCCTCCATGATTTCTAGCTTGGAAGTTCGGTGAGTTATCATAGGAGGTTCACAAATAAATTCCTCTTCCTTTATCGACCAGAAATATTTACCCATTAGCTCCGGGGGTGAGGCGCATGTTTCCAGGTCATCCTCTCTGGTAAGACGCCGAAGCCACATCAGTTCACAGTTACAATGAAGCGGATTCCCACCAAAGCTGAGCACCAATGATGTTAAGGGAGATCCTTTTGATTTGGCATAAACCGGAATCCTAGAAAATAATGGGTCCGGTGGGATCTTTTTTAGTTTGTTAGAGGTCATATCCAATCTGGCCAGTTTATGGAGATTGGAGAAGATTCCCTCTGGAACATATTCAATTAGATTATGATCAAGACCAACTGTATTAACACTGGATAACCTCCCAACAGTCTCCCATGGAATTTCAACAAGATTGTTGTAGGACAAGTCTAGGTCTTCCAAGGTGTCAATAAAGTCATCAAATGAACCCGGAGCTATGTAATGGATCTGATTGTTACTCAAGATCAAATGTCGGAGGTTGAGTAAACCTTTAAAATGTTCCTCGTTGACAAAGGTTAACCTGTTGCTGTCCAAATGCAAGGCATGGAGCCCTTTTAGGTCAAAGAATGCATAAGGCATGACCTGACTAATGGTGTTTCGTGAGAGCGTTAAGTGAATAAGGTCCGTCATGTTAGCAAAATCTTTCCTTCTAAGAGTGGTTATGAAATTGTCCATGAGTCGAAGCTCTGCTGTCCTCCTGTCTATGGTGGGGGGCACAAATAGAAGGCCGGTCTTGGTACAAAGAATGGTGTAGGATGGAGAGACATTCTGGCATGAACATCTCTTAGGGCACATCATGGCCTTTGCAGATGTGCTTATTATCAGCAAACAAATAGCCAGCCTTTCCATGGTCAGGTTTAGAACCTGCAAAAAAGCACAATAGTTGGTTTAGCACAAAAGTTTGGCATATTCATACATTTAAAAATCACTTTTTACAGAATCCTTCTATGACATCGCATATAGTCCTCTCACCAGCTACACAAGTCTTTCAAAACCTTTCTACCCAAGAGAAATATTTTTCCAAGTGCTAGGCAACTACTAAAAATGATATCTACTTCTCACAGTATGATAGCATGAACAGTTAGCTGTGAATGTGCTATACCTATAGTATTCATATATATGGAGTTTAGGAAAGCATTTGTTCAAGACAGGTGTCATGACAACAGTCAGTATAAGGCAATATAGTACCATATACAGTAATAAGGCAAACACGATATATAACAGTGGTTTGTCGAGCAGACAGCAGCCAGCCCAGATTGTGTTGCTTTGTAATGTATATCTTTTATATCTGCCTGGAGTACTAGTGGGAAAAGGTCCTTCTTATACTGGTGGTCATTGAAAAAATGCCTTTTTAAACTGATGGTCAGAAAAATGCAATGCTACATTGAGGTCAGTGGGAATGTAACCCTGTAGAATGCTTTAAAAATAATTGGTGTCAATGGTTTTGTACTGGTCCCATGCGTCTGGCTCTGTTAAGCAATGGCCCTGGAATCTAGGTACTATAAGTTAGGAGGTCAATCTACTACTGCTCACTACTTAAAGAACCCAAGCAACCTCTGGAAAAACCCTAGCTGCACAAGTAGACATACTGTAGCTCCCAACTGTCCTGGATTTCAAGGGACTATCCCCGAGTTGGAAGTCCCCCTGTCCCTCTTTCCTCCTCATTCATCCCTCATGTATATAAAATGCACTATTTATCTTTCAACAAGTGTTTCCCAGTGTTAAACCTTTCATCCAATTTCTAAATAGCTGCATTTGTAAATTTCATAAGCCAGTATAAAGGAATAATAGTGGTAAAAAAAAAGCACTTGTGAGTTTAACTAGTCATTTTGATTGTATAATTCACCTTTAAGGAGATGTGGCCTATGCCTACATACTTTTGCCAATAGGTGTCTCTGCTTCCCATCTCAAAAAGTTGGGAGGTATGCAAGTAGGCCCCAAAAATAACAGTTTGACATGTCCACTTGTTACAGCCAGTAGAAACAATCTCCTTTAACAGCCTTAAGGGGAGCTATCCTCTATAACAGGAGGTACTTGTCTCCTTACTGTTGTGTATAGTTTTTATGTATACACTGTATTACATAGTGTAGCTATATTTGAACTTTTAGTAGTGCTTCACAATAAATGCGCCTTATTTACTCTCTATGAAATCAGTTCATATGAATCTGACAGAATATAAAAAATAGCCTCCCTAAAGGCCAACTCAGTGGTTCTATTCCTGCACTGCAAGGGTTAAATGCTTGTTTAGGTGACGAAGGAATGAAGATCTATTGACCCAATCCTCCATGCTGTTAGACCAGTCCCCACAACATCTCCTTCCCCATGATCCAGCGGTCTAAGGGCCTGACATCATCAGAACCAACGGAGGGTCAGTAACCCTGCACTGGATGTGATGACACTGAGGGACAGTCCTTTTCGGGTGCATGGGGGGAGTGCCTCCCGGGACAGTGGAGTAGAAATTGCTTCTCCTCCCCCCTAGACAAAACAAGAAGGTGCAGCCCCACTGTAATGGAGAATTATTAGATTCCCCAGAGCTGGGCTTTAATCTGGGCTTTAATCTTCCTAAAGTTGTCAAGGAGACTAAATGACTGTAGTAAAATGTCACATAAGAAATCTAAAAATGTGATTAAAATACAGTTCTGAAAACATAACTAAGCAAGTAAAAATGTGAAAGCATAGGCGTGTGCACAGGGTGTGCCAGGTGTGCCCGGGCACACCCTAATCACCCTATGTAGTGCATATTTACAATCTTTAGACCACTGATATTTCACCAAATAAAAAAAAAATTCTCCTTTTTCCTTATTTCTCTTAAAAAAATAAATAAAAATAAAAAATAAAAATAATATTTAAACTGCCCTACTAACACCAATCTCTGCCCTTATGACACCATCTACTTCCCTACTGACACCGTCCATTGCTCTGCTGACACTGTCAGTATATACACATGCACACACATGCATATGTGCTTTGGGGTGCACACCCTAATGCAATAGGCTGCGCACACCTATGTGTGAAAGTATTAAAAATTTAATAAAATACAATAGGGAAAATATGGTGCAGCAAAGTAAAAATGTGAAAGTTTAACAGTATTGTATTGTAATCAGTACAAAAGCCACAGAAAAAAAGCACTCCCTAAAAAAATGTCTCTAGTTTGCTTTTAAGTTGGCCATGCTACTAACACTAACCACTGGATGGCAGTATTCCCTCAACGCAATCATAAACCTTTACTATAATCCACAGATACGCACTTTTGAGATAAACTGTCCCCAGGGACAACAATCAGTTGTCACCTTCCTCATCGCCCTTATTCAATGTATACATGGGAGGTAAACCAAACCATTGACTAGGTATAAACACTTGGCTGTAATGCATGTAAAGGGAACTCTCCAGAATGATTTAGCGTGGTCAGATCTTTTGGCCACAGGTCTACGACTATCCCAAGTCGCACTTACAAGAACAAAGAATTCAAATGAATAATTATTTAAATTAAAGTATCACTGCTGTACTGATGCACGCAGAATCAGAACCATGTTGACACAACCAAAACCAAGCTTGCAGAGGCAGAATAGGATCCATACTTGCACAACCAGAAAATAAATGGGTTCAACAACACAAAGATAGGTTCTAGGTGTGCAGATCTAGGGTGTAAAGTATTCTTTGCCACCAAAGAACAAAACCGCAACACTAAAGACCTGGCTAGAGGGCACTGTTGGTCACAAAGTCAAAATAAAACCTATTTTATATAAAATATATTGCACTGGCAGCCAGCAGCAAGATGTGCAGACAGTTGATTGTTGCACAACAGCTTTGCCCTCCTAGACCACAGTTTATGTTGGCTATAGAGAAAACTGTCCCTGATTCTACCAAATCAAGGACTGGCCCTGCCACAGATGTCGTTGGCTCATGTGCCAATGAAGCACATGCTTATCAATTCATATACATACAGCCATGTTATTGTCAACTGATAGATCCACTACTAGACAGGTCACACCACACTGGTCAACCTCCAGCACCTATTGACTGACGAAAAAGTTGCCCTGGTCATATATACTTAGCCCTTTCTTTTGTGTGCAGCACCCATATGCATTTAATATGTAGATCGTCTTGACAACAGCCTTGTTTTTGCTGTCTCTTAGGGTAGGCAGCAACAAATGTGGCATTTTCTAGCAATTTCTAGTCTTACGCTGGCTGCAGCCAGCAGAATGATATGTCAAAAAAGCTGCCACCACACGGTGTCTCTCTGCAGAGCAACGTGCTCTGTCTCCCCTATTTGTATGAAAGACACCTAACTGTATTTATACCCCTCAGCCTCCCATTTGAATTCTGAAATTACAGCCTGACAGGGCTCTACACATGCCGTAGCTGCAATGATTTGCTACGCGGCCACAGTATTTTTAATTCAGGCTGCAGAGTTTGACAGCCTGTCAATTTCATCCATGGAGATCAAAGGGGCACAACCATGAGATAAATGCTTGGCTTGCAGTTGCGGCGCGATCACACAATGCAAAATTGCAGCTCGGCAAATAAAAAAAACAAAGGTAAAAAAAAAAAAAAAACAATAAAAACATTAAAGCAGACATCTGGAGGCAGCAAAAGTGCCTCCTGAACACTTGTCAAGCAGCTGTTATCCTTTCTGGTGCAAAGCTTACTGCCTGTCTGAAAGAACCCTTAAAGTGGTTGTAAACCTCAGACATGAAATATGAACAAAGCATATCCCTCTAGTGTACTTTTCTCAATCCAAAGCACTAAATGTAATTTCCGTCTGCTGCCTCTTCAGTGTTTCATTTTAGCTCTCCAGCCCCTTTTTGCTCAGGCAAACTTTATAAATTCTGCACTTTGAACGGATGTAGAAAAGAGAAGACTGCAAAGAGACAGGTACAACTTATGTAGGAGGATTTGTTTCAAGGAGTTGTAAAGGCAGAAGGTTTTTTTTTTTTATCCTAATGCCTTCTATGCATCAAGATAAAAAAAGCCTTCTATGTGTAGCAGCCTCCCCAAATACTTACCTCAGCCCCATCTCTGTCCAGCGATGTCCACGAGTCCCTGGGCCATCCAAGACTCTCCTTCTGATTAGCTGAGGCACAGAAGCAGAGCCATTGGCTCCTGCGGCTGTCAATCAAAGACAGTTAGCCAATCAGGAGAGAGAGGGGCGGGGCCGCACTCCAACTCCACGTCTGAATGGACACAGGGAGATGTGACTCAGCTTGGGTGCCCCCATAGCAAGCTGCTTACTGTGGGGAAACTCGACAGGAGGGAGGGGCCAGGAGCAGCGAAGAGGGATGCCAACGGAGGAGGATCTGGGCTGCTCTGTGCAAATCCACTGCACAGAGCAGGTAAGTATAACATGTTTGTTATTTAAAAAAAAAAAAAAAAAAACCACAAGACTTTACAATCACTTAAATCTCTGTGAGGCCAGTCATTTCACTGGTTAATTGGAAGGGTTTACAACAAAAGAGACTCAGTGAAGGCAGTTGCCTCCTCTACCAAGAATATTCACCCTTTGCTTGTCAAAACTGTGTTCCAGTGCTTAAAAAACAATGGCAAATGAAAATAAATTTTAACCTTATTTATCAGAGCCAGCCTCCCTACCTATTTCAAGATGCTGATGGTGCCGCAGTGGCAGAATCAAAAATATAATTTTTTTTATGGATTTATTCTTCTGTCTTATTCCAAAAGAAATGTGTGTGGAAATACCCTGGAAAGCATGTTTAAGTGCCTTTCTAGGAGGATGAAATGTAACCCAAAAAAAAGGCTGTAGTATAAAACTATATATCCTACATATATTTGAATGCTGTGAATGGGGTGGCAGAGACGAGACAGGTGAATTCATGGCAGAGCAGATTTTAGGAGCCCTGTATACCTCTCTACTCCCCATTCCCTGGGGGCTGCATGGTAAGAGCTGGTGAATGGTTAATGGCACGCCATCAAAGTACACAATCTGGCTCCAGACCATCGCTGGAGGATCTGGCCATAAAGACATTTTAAGCACATAACAAACACCGAACGTGTCTTTGCTCTTGTTGTAAAATCCGATACATGGCCTATGTATTGTGAAGAGATAAGCAGTGTTTACTTTCCCTGAAACTTGGAACGGCGTTTGGCATTTTTTTATTTTGTTGAGCTTTTACATCAGCTTCCCACTTTTACAAACGCCCTCTGATACTACAATATAATGCCACCAAACACGTAGAAAAATGCAGCTACAGGACAAAAATATATTTTTCTAATCAAGAATAACAAATTGGATGGTGGAAGTCCAGTGGACGTAGTTTATCTAGATCCAGGGTATTGAATTAAAAATCACAAGGTGGTTACATTTTGCAAATAAATTGCATGTTTGTTTGATGACTCAGATCCTTCACATCATAGCCCCCCCCCCTCTTCTTATATCACAGCCCCATTCTTATACCACTGTCCTCTGCCCCCCTTTCACATCACCCTATCCCCCACAGTAGTGTCCTCTGCCCCCCTTTTACATCACCCTCTCCCCCACAGTAGTTTCCTCTGCACCTTCACATAACCCCCTCCCAGTAGTGTCCTCTGCCCCCCTTTCACATCTCACCCCCCCCCCACAGAAGTGTTCTCTGCCCCCTTCAGATAACCCCCTCTCAGTAGTGTCCTCTGCCCCCCTTTCACATCACCCCCTCCCAGTAGTGTCCTCTGCCCCCCTTTCACATCACCCCCTCCCAGTAGTGTCCTCTGCCCCCCTTTCACATCACCCTCCCCCACAGTAGTGTCCTCTGCCCCCCTTTCACATCACCCCCCCCCACAGAAGTGTTCTCTGCCCCCCTTTACATCACCCCCTCCCAGTAGTGTCCTCTGTCCCTTTTTACATCACCCCCTCCCAGTAGCGTCCTCTGCCCCCTTCACATCACCCCCTCCCAGTAGCGTCCTCTGCCCCCCTTCACATCACCCCCTCCCAGTAGTGTCCTCTGCCCCCATCACATCACCCTCCCCACCCCAGTTGTGTCCTCTGCCCCCCCCTTCACAGCATCCCCCTTGATGGTGTCCCCTGCCCCCCCTTTCACAGAAGCCCCCTTGGTGGTGTCCCCTGCCCCCCGTCACATCACAGTCCCCTACACCACTGCCACACTATTCACATTGCAGCCCCCCACAGCTCTGTCCCTCCATTAACATTGCAGCCCCGCACAGCATTTCACCCTATCCACATTATAGCCTCCCACAGCTCTGCCTCCCATTCACATTGCAGCCCCCTGCAGCTCTGCCCCTCTATTTACAAAACAGCCCCTGCAGCTCTGCCCCTCTGTTCACAATACAGTCCCTCAAAGCTATGCACCCCCATTCCCAACACAGCCCCCCCACAGCCCTGCAACCCAATTCACAATACAGCCTCCACAGCTCTTCACCACCATTCACAATACAGCCCCCCAAAGCTCTGCACCCTCACATTGAAGCCCCCTGCAACTGTGCCTCTTCACTCTCGTACCTTACTTGGGAACACAAAGCAGAGAGCAGGACCCACAGCTGATTTGGATGGAGGGTGGGAGCTGCTGGAGTTAACAGTTCAAATGAACTAGCGCGTGATTGATTGCTAGGACCACCCTTCATCCTAGCAAACAATTTTTTGTTAGTTCATTTGAAAAGTTAACTCCTAAAGCTCCCACCCTCCATCCAAAGCAACTGTGCCTCCCGCTCAGTGTGAATTTAGTCAACGGAAATATTTTCTTTGACCTAATAACCATTATTTTAGTTGAGTAAAATACGACTAAAACTAAAATGGCATTTTAGTCGCAAGACTATAACTAAAACTAAATTGAAATTTGACATCAAATTTAATATCTAATGTTGGTAATATATTCAGGTAATATGTGCAGTTTACAGTTTTTTTTGAATATTTTAAAGTTTTTTTTATTATTATAGGTATGATTAAAATTTATATTTATTATAATGAGAAATGTTTAAAGGGTAAAAAAATAAATCCCCCTCTGGGTTATCTGTGTACATTGCAGAGATTTTAACAAACGTTCTTGCAGATTGCTACCTTTTGTTATTCTGCAGAAATCCCCGTGTGTTTGTCTGTGTCCTATGTAGAAAGTATATCTAATGGCAGTGGTTTCACAATTATAAATCAGCTGCTGCACCTGCAGGGCTCTAATGGGAAAACTGCAGGGTTTTCATTCCTTTAGGCTCGATTCACACCTATGCATGTTGCTTTTGAGCATTTTTGGAGGTTTATTTTTCATGCTTGCCACGTTTTTGAGCAGCGTTTTTGCGGCGTTTTTGCCGCGATTTGCGTTTTTTTTTTTACTTTTTTTTTTTACAGTCTTAAAATTAAAAAAAAAAAAAAAGGCAAAAACGCATCAAAAACGCACCAAAAACGCTGCAAAAACGGTGCACTTGCGTTTTTGATGCTTGTCCATTGAATTCTATTACATGCAAAACGCTGCATTTTGCATGAAAAAAAGTCCCTGACCCTTTCCAAAAATGCAGAGAAACAAAAAGGCATTGATGTGAACATGTTTCATAGGAACCCATGTTAAAAAATTCCCGTGCATTTCTGCAAAATGCAAAATGCATCAAAAAACGCGCTAGTGTGAATGGAGCCTAAAACATTATTTCCTATTGGAAGTATTTCACCAAAAATTATATTTTTGTAGCAGAGGATGCCTGAAATCTGACTTGTATCTTAGTGCAGAATTCTGGGAAAATCAGTGAGCCAATCACACAAGCAGGAAATTATTTATGGGGGGGGTGTTCTATACACCATTTGTGTACAGAACACTTCCAGGTAGCCATATTGCATTGCATTTTATAGAAAATTACAGAGCTGCAGATTGAAAATGAAAGGTCATTTTTAATAACATTCAATTACAATATGACTTGTGTCACAATTGTGTATACTATATATATATTTTTTTATTTGCTATTTTTTTCCCCACGAAAGTGGAGTCACCCTTTAAATAATGCGTTACAATTTAACTAAACAAATTCCATTTTAGTCGACTAAAACAATTCAGATGACTAAAATACAACTAAAGCTAAAATGGAATTTGATGTCAAAATTAACACTGGTCCCGCTCTGTGTCCAGAACTGTCGTGCTTCCCACTCTCTGCTGTGATCATCACAGCGATGGCAGCGGCTGAGGATGAAGAACTTGCTCCTAAATGGCGGTCCGGATGGGACAGTGACTTGGTTCGGATTGGGACTGTAGTCCGCAATGTAGTGATGCCTGATCTAGATCTTGCTAAAGCATTTGATAATGAACTTCATAAACCATTATTCTATAAAATAAGGTGTGTTGGAGTTGATGAGATCGTATGTATACGGATAGGAAACTGGTTACATGAATGGGTCCAAAGTAGTGATAACTGACTCTGAATGCCATTCCAGCTGCTGCTGCTATCCATGCCCCTGATCATCACAATGGGTCTCCACCATCCCTTTTGTAGCTAAGAATAGAGGTCATGTGATCACTTATGAAAACAAATATGAAAATAATTATAAAATTATAAACAAACGTTTTGCCTTACATTTCTATTTTAAACTGAATGGGTTGTTTCACAAGGAAACACATATAAGATATCAAAGTAATACACTGGATTGTTTTTTTTTTTAGACAAGGAAAAGAAGGCTTTTAAGCAATCCATAAACAAAGACAGTTTAATAATAAAAAAAAAACAAAAAACACCTTTTCTACTTTGTTCATTTTTACTGTGGATAAATAGTATACATTTTATTCTATCATTTGTCCTTTTTACAATTAAACCAAAATTATGATTCTGTTACAAGGCATTGCACAGTTTTTTTACTAATAAAAAATAATTTTTTTCAATTTTGCTTTTTTTTAAAAATGCAACACCAAAAAAAAAAAAAAAAAAATCAATGAGTAATAAAAAAAAAGTTTAAACATTACAGTTAGAGAAATAGAAAGAAAACAACAAAAAATAAAAAATCATCAGGAAAATAAAAAAGAGAAAGGGAAAGAAGAGTAAATTTGGGTTGATTAAGGTAAACTAAGAGTTTACTGGGAACACATTTTAAGATTTTTTTTTTTTAGGCTCCATTTACACTTGTGTGACTTGTCATGCAACTTCAGAGTCATGGACATCAGAGTTGCATGACAAGTCGTTCACCATGTTCTCCAATAATACCCATTCATATATGCATGACTTAGGGTCAGTTCACACTACATGCAGTCCAGTGGGTTTTTTTTCTGCATCGAAAAGGCATGGAAAGTAGGTTGTATGGTTTCCAATGGCATGGTTCACACTAATGCGGTCAGTTCCAGGGTGTTCCAGTTCCAAACTGTACTGGAACGCAGTAAAACACATAAAAAACATACCTGAATGCACTGGAACGCATCAAAAATGCATAAATAAATGCACTAGACCCCAGTACAGTGAAAAAAAACAGGAAAAAAAAGCATCTGGAATGCATCGGGAAACGCATCAAAAATGTGTTAAAAACGTGCATGCAGAAATGCATCTGTAACGGATCTGAAGTGCGTTTTTGTGGTGTGAACCAGCTCTAAAAGTTGCAGAAAACTTCAAAATAAAGTTGGACTATTTTTGTCTGACTTTCATGCAAATTGAGGGCCATAGACTTCAATGTAACCCTCAATAGTTGCATGAAAGTTGTTATACATTGCGCAATTGGTGCAACTTTGGAGTCGTAAAAGTGTGAATGGAGCCCTATAGGCTAGGTTTCCACTATTGTGACCCCAAAGTCGCGTGATTTACAGTGCGACTTTGCAATGCGATTTTTGATGCAATGTCATGCGACCAGTGAGAACCATGTGAGAACAAGCGCACCGAAGTCGGAACAAAGTAGAGCAAAAATCATTTTTGGTGTCGCTGCGACTTGAGTTGCACCAATTAGAACGGGGAACATTGAAATACATGGGTTTTGACTTGTCATGCAACTTCACGTGTCAAGTCGCACAACAACTCGCAGTAGTGGAAACAGAGCCTTAAAGTGGTTGTAAAGACAGAAGGTTTTTTTTATGTTAATGCATTCTATGCATTGACTTACAAAGCCTTCTGTGTGCAGCAGCCCCCCTAATACTTACCTGAGCCCCATCTCTATCCAGCGATGTCTGAGACAGGTAGATCAACGCTCATCTTTCATCAGCAGATGAATGAAACATAGTAAATACAAAGTAACATTGTTACTACATATCTCTATATTGTAGTCTTGCAGTATAAACACTTTGTCAGAAAGTCATCTTTAATTTTGACAGTAGAGAACTGTTGGCAAATGAAGGGGGTGGGGGGCAGAGGGGCAGAACAGGGAATGCGTTACATCTTGTGTACGTCTTGTGCCTTTGCACATGCGTGGGGAACCTGGGCGTGTGTATAAATGTGGCACTGGGCTCTGCTGGGCTCCAAAGTGATATGTACAGAATACTGGAGGGTGCGCCTAGGCAAGAAACGTAGAAGTGCTGCAATGCAGCACAAAAATCTATTAAATTTTAAAAAAAAAACCTTACCAAATGACTAAGGGAGGGGTGAGGAGGCAGGGCAAAAAATAAGTCAATTTAGGGTATAGGTCCACTTTAAATCTATCCAAATCCACGGTTTTCAATGCAGAAAACAAGGAGGAATTTCAAAATAGCAAAATTGTTTGTTTTATGTTGTCTGTTCCTTGCTATAGAAACATAGAGGAGGGAAAATAAAGACCCAAGTGGTTCATCAAGTGCACTTTTTTAAATTCAACATTGTGGTCTGAGTATAAACAGATGTTCATTCTAAACATGTTCAAATTAATTTACAGTTGATTGACTTACTAGCTCTTCTAGAAGCCTGTTCCCAGCATCATCTATTCTTTCAGTATAATACTTACCAAGGTTACCCTTTACCTTTCTGCATGCTATTTTTTAATTTTTTTTGCCATTACTTCATCAACACTTATACCAGTCTTTTATAAAGTTGTTAAAATCTCTTTTTCCTTTTCTTTTTGTTAAATATAGCGATGTAGCAAAATGAAAAAGAATGATTGTGTTGCTCTTTGTGAATAGGCCTCTATAAAAAAAAAAAAGCGGATTTTTCAAGTGTACACAATGCACACATCGAGTTTAACAAGCACACAAGCTCAAGCTGCGCTCATTCCGCACGCAGGGCTCTGTCATTACACATCCATCACTCTTCTGTCTCGGCGATTAACTCAGGACCTCTAACTGTGTTATTACCCACGCCCCGGGGAGCAGAGGAGCTCAAATTAAGGACCATTTTGCAGGGATTTGTTATGGTGCGATGCTAAGTATATACAGTGCTTGTGTGTGTTTGAATATATATATATATATATATATATATATATATATATTTTTATTTTTTTTTTTATTTATTTTTTTTTATTTTTTTCACTCAATGGTGAGGGTAGGGTTCAGGATGAAAAATATAGAATCTGCAAATCCACCTGTATGAAACCTTAATGGTTTCCAGCTGATGGATTTTGTAAAATACATGTCAATGGGGATTCGGGCAGACACTTGCTGTAAGTGTCTGTCCTTCAGATCTAACAATTGTTTCATGCCGGAGGCTCAGACTTGTCTCAAAAGCTGCACAACCTACTGTGATATTACTCATTCTGTTCCTGACATTACTGCTGGTACAAAATAAGCACAGTGGTCATTCTGTGAATGCACCCCTTTTTACCAGCAATCACCATTAAGATGACCCTGTCTCCTACTCCCAGTTGGATACCAATGTTTCATACTATTACTAGGTACATTTTACTGTGGAGCGGGTAACTTAACAGGGCATATATGACTTTCTAATTATGGCATGTTTATACAATTGGTTTATGGGTTTTTGCATTTTAAAGGCTCAGAACACTCAGAAGTGTTATGTCAGATGTGTAGCCTCATGAGTACCCACTGGCTTCTTCTATTTCTTGGGAAGTTCTGTGGCAGGTTCCTGGCTCTACTCTCACTTTGGAATCTCATTCTTGCTACAATATCCTTGTCCACAAGTGTTCCCACCAGTGGTCACCCCGCTATCCATGCGTCCAGCCCCCTAATCTACCTGTGGGGCGCATGGATTCCAATAGGTTTTTTTTTTATTTTTGAAGCAGAAGATTAGAGCCAGAGGCTCTATTAGGCTTCAAAAAGGGTGTGCTCGGGGTGCAGTGTGTGACAATAGCGAATGAATATTCGCTATTGTCACACTGATTCTCCTCCCAGCCAATCAGGAAGCGGGTCGTGAGACCCGTCACCCGATTGGCTGAAAGGAGTGGCGATCCAATTGGTCGCCTAGGAGGAGGAGGGAGGAGACGAATGGGGGAGAGTAGGGAGGAGATGTCCGGGAAGGGGGGTGGCTGTGGGTGCATTGTTTGCCACCCCCCCCCCCAAAAAAACAAACAAACCACCAGCCGCCACACTCTTTCAGTGTAGATGGGTGAGGATGCAGCAAGGCACAGGACAAGGTGATTGTAGAGAACAAAGGCAAAAGAAAATCACACATTTATAAACCACAGTCATATACTTTACAAATGTGCATTATGCAATGCTTGCTTTGGGACTCTGATGCAGGTGGATCATGCTTTGCTGTGTTTTTTTGCTTTCCTCTGGATCAACTGTGGGTATAGGATTGTATATTTGTATTCCTCTCTTTTATTGGTTGAACTGGATGGACTGATTGAAAGAAAAAAAAAAGTCAAAAAGGTGAGCCCTGTCACCTGACCTACCAGTCACTTGATGGGTCATTTCCTCTAATCCAGGGGTCTCCAAACTTTTTAAGCAGTTAACTGTACTTAAAGTTTTTTAGTGGGTCGGACTGTGGTCATTGGAAGCAAAAAATGCCCCAATCACTAGTCTCAATGGGAGGAATAGTGCCTTATTGATGCTGTTAGTGAGAGTAATGGTGTCCCATCATTGATTTTAGAGGGTAGAATAGTTCCCCATTGATGTTGTCCATGAGAGAAATGGTGTCCCATAATTGGATTCAGAGGGAGGAATAGTTCCCTATTGATGTTGTCAGTGAGAGGAATGGTGTCCCATCATTGGTGTTAGTTGGAGGAGTAGTGCCCCATCTATGAAATCTTAATGGCTTTCAGCTGATGGATTTTATAAAATACATGTCAATGGGGATTCAGGCAGCCACTTGCTCTATGTCTCTGTCCTTAAGACCTAACAATTGTTTCATGCCGGAGGGTCAGAATTCTCTCAAATGCTGAACAACCTACTGTGATGTTACTCATTCTGTTCCTGACAAAATTAGCACAGTCGTCATTCTGTGAATGCACCACTTTTGAAGGCAAGCAAATCTGACCCTGAGCTGTAGTATGGAGACCTCTGCTCTAATCACAGTTCTATCTGCTGCTTTAAATGGACACGTGACACCAGAATCAGCATTTTGTGAACAAGAAGTGAAAGGCAGGCCATGGTGTGCTGTTTAATAGAAAGTTGACATTGGTACCCACTCTCTATAATAATCAGCCCTCTTAGTGTTAGAACTTAGTTTAGGACAGCCTTTGTCAACCAGAGTGCCTTCGATATGCCTAAAAATTGGGCAAAAATTGTCAGTAAACCACTTGGTGGATTAAGCCTGCATTTCTTTTCAAATTTTTTTTTTTTGCTACACAAATCCATAGGGTTTATTGTGCAGCATTACTGGCGTGATTGGTTGGCAAGAAGCATGTCGGGTGCCTACATGGTGTCCTTGATTGCCCCCTCGCCATCAGCACTGGGGTCATGTTAGCGGTGTGAGGGAGAAGAGAAAGGCTGCAATACTAGTCAGTACGAGTGTGCAAAGGTATATTTGCTTTGTAAAAATAACTGACCTCTAATGTTAGGTGTCCTGTGTGTAGATGCTGCTGTGTTGTGTAAAACTATTCGCTTTGTTGTTTACATTTTAGAATGGGATGCCTCAAGATTGTGTATACTTTTAAAGTGTGCCTTGACTGAAAAAAGGTTGAGAAACACTAAGATAGTATATATGGATATTCTCTTTTTTTTTTGTGTCAGCCAGCATGGCTGCAGGGGAGAGCAGGAAGTGCTGACAAAAGGATGGGCAATTAAAGCCCAAGGGTGACATCCCCACTTCAGGCCTTACTAGCCACGCAAAATTTTAAAGGTGTAGAAACACTGGTTTAGAAGTTATGTTAGGTTAGCATTTGAGATTAGGGAGTTAAGGCCAAACTTTTTTCTCATGTTGGATAGAGTTTTTCTCCCAATCTGTCCTCTTGGGAGTTTTCTCCTAGCTTCCTGTGCTGTAGACATAACCAGAAGTGAGAGGAAACTTCTCAAAAGTGCGAAACATCCTCTCAGACAGTTGTCCCCACAAGTGACCTTGTTGGAAGATTTCCCCTCCATTCCTGTTCTGTGTCAACTCAATGTTTTTTTTTTCCTTTACTTGCAGTCCCAGTGACCAGGAGTGATTCTCCCCAGTAGGCACACAGATGGCTATAAAATCTGAAAGGGTTGCTAATCCTTCCCTCCCTTACCCAAATACACAATACACTTTAAAGTGGAACTAAAGGCATTTTTTTTTGTCAAAAGGCAGGCTCCTTATTGTAGAAGAGGCATAAAATGTCTCAATTTCTGGCACAGTGCCAGTAAGAACGAACCCTGCACATACATGGGATAGACATCAGCCTGCACCAGCTAATGAAATGGCCGAAGACCTGGAAGAAGATGCCAGCGTTTGACCATTGGAACTAAGGTAAGTATTGCTGCCTTTAGTTACACTAAGTTTAAAGTGGATGTAAACCCCAATTTTTTTTTGTTTGTTTTTTTTTTTTATATCATACAGTAGAGGATAGGATTTCCTATCATTTGAGCCCAGTCTTGCCACACAGAGTTAATCCAGCTCTGAGCAATCCACTTTTATTTTTCAGTGAGATAAATCTTGACAAACTGAGAAAAACTTTGTCAAATCCTCCCCCTTGCTGTGAGTGACAGGTGATTTACATATCTCGCACTAGCCTAAGACATGCATTATTTTTTAATTCCCTCCCCCACTCCTTTCTTCAGCAGCTCTGCAAGGATTGGCTGTTCCACACCTCAGCATGATTTGGCATGCTGAAGTCATGTGGTTACTTTCCTGTCTTTTCACTGGATGTTAGAGATCATAGCAGAAGTTCAGTGTAAGAAATACACAGGAGAAAATGCATATTGACAAAGGGGAGTGTAGAGGTGGGGGGGGGGGTTGTCTACTGACATCACGACTCCACCCACCGAGCTCCAGACAACAGACCCACCCACAGAAACTGCAGTTTTTCTGGTCTAATAACAGACGGAGGGAAGACATTTGACAGGTAAAGATACATGCAGGAGGCATGTATATCCTTATAGATAACCCCTATGGCAGTAGTTTAGAAAGGATGACATTGGGTTTACATCCACTTTAGGGGTTAGGGGGGCAGGTTGAAAGTCGGGTGCTACAGTTAGGGGCAGGTTACATGTTAGAGGTTAAGTATTCACACAACCTATGCCTTAATTATTTGGGAAAGGAATAAAGAGTTTAGGTTAAGGGGTCTATAAAAAAAAAGAAAAAAATCACAGCATTAAAGCCTCAAGAATTGGCACAACCATCCCAAATAATCAGCTCCTTGTGTTGAATATGTTTATTTCCCTTGAGAATCAGCTCCATCTAGTAGGCATAATGTGGTATTTTGGTAGTCACAGGCTGGGAAAGGAACAAGATCTATAAGGGCTCATTTACGGCTTCAACACACATTAACCGTTTTCCGACTGGCTCACGCTGATATACGTTGGCAGAATGGCATCACTGCGCGAAACCCCGTACGGCACACGCGCACGCAGGCAGGTGGCCCGCGACTATTGCATTCATTCCATAACCAATCAGTCTTCAGTTCCAGGCCAATGATTTCTGGCCTGGACCTGCTGATCGGTTCTGGCAAATGAAATGCTTCCCCTGCCTGTAAGTGTAAACACAGGCAGAGGAATTGATGTCACCTCCTCTCCTGGAATCCTTTTCGGTTCCAGAGAGAGGAGAGAGGACATCTAACAGTGAGTTGCACCAACACAACACTAACACCAGTACACGTAGGCACACATTTCTAGCACCAGATCAGCCCCCGATCGCTCCCCACCAGTTAACCCCTTCACTCCCTGTCACTGTGTCACCAAGTGCAGTTTTCAGATTTTTCACTGATCACTGCATTGGTGTCACTTGTGACTGTAATCAGTGTTAGGGCAGTTAGTAGTAGGCCCAGGTAGCTTTAGGGTAACCCCCTAAACCTCCCTAATAAAAGGTTTAACCCCTTGATCGCCCCCTCGATAAACTCTTTTACCCCATCACCAGTGTCACCAATATAGTGTACAGATCTATATTCTGATCGCCATATTAGTGTCACGGGTTAGCCAGTTAGTTTCATCGTCAGGTTTTTACAGCATCAGGGTACCCCCATATATTACCTAATAAAGGTTTTAAACCCCTGATTGCCCCCTAGTTAACCCTTTGACCCAGTCACCATGATCACCGTATTAGTGTCACGGGTGACGCTGGTTAGTTTGTTTTTTATAGAGTCAGGGTACCCGCCGTATATTACCCAATAAGGGTTTAAGCCCCTGATCACCCGGCAGGTGACATCAGTTAGGTTTTAGTGTCAGTCCCAGGCAGCATCAGATTAGTGCTAGTAGTGCTAGCAACCACGCACACACCATACACCTCCCTTACTAGTGTCTGAACGGATCAATATATTTGATCTGATCAGATCTATACTAGCGTCTCCTGTAGTTTAGGGTTCCCAAAAATGCAGCGTTAGCGTGATCAGCCCAGATACCTGCTAGCACCTGCGTTTAGCCCCTCTGTCCAGCCCAGCCCACCCAAGTGCAGTAACATTCGATCACGATCACTTATAAAACACAACACACATAACTGCAACGTTCACAGAGTCAGGCCTGATCCCTGTTTTTGGTAGCAACTGGAGCAGGCTTGGACAATCAGGTGCTCTTTTGCCTGTGAGTCGCACTAGTTGTACCTGTAAATTTAGAGGCTAAAATGTCCAGACGGAGGTACACTAGTGAAGAGGCCTACACGTTGCTGTGTATGACAGATGAGAGCAAAGGAGAAGTCACCCATCTGTCAGATTCAGGCTCAGTATACGAACGGATGTCCCCCCCCCGCTATCTGCCATGGTTTTCCCGGGTTCTCCTGTCCCACCGGGGAAACCTGAGAATGCAGCCGGTGCTTCCGCCGGCTGACCATAAAGCTGATCGAAGACCAGGACGGCTCCAATCCTCTCTATGACCTACGAAACCGGAAGCTATGAGGATTTCATGACTTTGGTTTCACCAGATATAAACAGCGCTATTGGGAAAGCATCTTATCACACCGATCTTGGTGTGGTCAGATGGTTTGAGGGCAGAGGGCAGAGGAGAGATCTAGAGTCTAATAGACCCCAATTTTTTTTGTTTAAAAAAAGAGTACCTGTCACTACATACTATATATATATATATATATATATATATATATATATATATATATATATATATATATATATATGTATATATATGTTTGGAGGTTAAAAGTAATTTTCTAGCAAAAAAATGTTTTTCATGTAAACAAAAAGTGTCAGAAAGGACTTGTCTTCAAGTAGAAGAGCGGGTGATGTGTGGCATAAGCTTCTAATGTTGTGCAAAAAAAAAAAAAACAGGACAGTTTAAACCCCCCCCCCCCCCAGTCCAAGCTATTTGCTGATAGGCATGTCGAGTCCATGGAATATTTTATATTTTGCCACAAGTCTTTTTACACAAATTTGTCACTAAAAGTAAACACCCCAAGCTATTTGCTGAGAGGCATGTTGAGTATTTTGCAGATATCACTTTTTTGTCACAAAGTTTTGAAAATTGAAAAAAAGGAAAAAGAAATATATTTTCTTTTTCTTTCTTCATTTTCAAAAACAAATGAGAGCTGCAGAATACTCACCATACCTCTTAGCAAATAGCTTTGGGTGTCTACTTTCCAAAATGGGGTCATTTGGGCAGGTTTTGTGCTATCTTGACATTTCAGGGCCTCCGAAACGGTGATAGGTAGTGAGGAGTAAAATCACAATTTTACGCCCTTAGAAATCCTGAAGCCGGTGCTTGGTTTTCGGGGTCCTGTATGCGGCTAGACTGCCAAAGATTCTCATAGATGTGGTATCCCTGTACTCAGGAGAAGCAGCAGAATGTATTTTGGGGTGTAATTTCACATATGCCCAAGGCATGTTTGAGCAATATATCATTTAGTGACAGCTTTGTGAAAAAAAAAGTTGTAATTTTCCCGAAACTTGTGGCAAAATATAAAATATTCCATGGACTCAACATGTCTCTCAGCAAAAGCTTGGGGTGTCTACTTTCCAAAATGGGGTCATTTGGGGGGGGGTTTTGCTATCTTGGCATATCATGGCCTTCAAAACTGTAATAGGCAGTGAGGAGTGAAATCACTATTTTACGCCCTTAGAAAGCCTGAAGGTGTTGATTGATTTTCTCCAGTCCTGTACGCGGCTAGGCTCCTAAAAAGTCACACATGTGGTATCCCTGTACTCAGGAGAAGCAACGGAATGTATTTTGGGGTGTAATTTCACATATGCCCATGCCATGTGTGAGCAATATACATTTCAGTAACTAATGGATAGGGGGGCAGGGGATTATAACGGTGCTACATTTCAGTAACAACTTTGTGTACATTTTTTTGTCATTTTTCAATCACTTGTGACAAAAATATAAAATATTCAATGTGCTCAACATGCCTCTCAGCAAATTCCTGGGGGTGTCTATATTCCAAAATGGGGTAAGCTGGGGGGGGGGGGGGGTTGTACTGCCCTGCCATTATAGCACCTCAAGAAATGAGATAGGCAGTCATAAACGTAAAGCTGTGTAAATTCCAGAAAATGTACCCTAGTTTCTAAATGATATAACTATTGCGCAAACCAATAAATATACGCTAATTGATTTTTTATTTTTTTTAACCGGAGACATGTGGCTGAATGCATTTTGGCCTAAATGTATGACTAAAATTGAGTTTATTGTATTTTTTTTTCAAAATTTTCAGTGTTTTCCATTTATATCGCAAAAAACTAAAAGCGCAGAGGTGATCAAATAAACCCAAAAGAAATCTCTATTTGTGCAGAAAAAAGGAGGCAAATTTCATTTGGGTACAACATTGCATGACCGCGCAATTACCAGTTAAAGCAGCGCAGTGCCAAATAGTAAAAAGTGCTCTGGTCGGGAAGGGGGTAAAATCTTCCAGGACTGAAGTGGTTAACCACTTTCCATCCGGGCCAATTCTGGCACTTCGCTCCTACATGTAAAAATCATAATTTCTTTCTAGAAAATTACACAGAACCCCCAAACATTATATATGTTTTTTTTTAGCAAGGACCCTAGGGAATAAAATGGCGGACGTTGCAACTTTTTATGTCACACGATATTTGCACAGCGATTTTTCAAAGATGTTTCTTTTTTTTTTAATTCATGAGAATTAAAAAAAAAAAAAAAAAAAAAAAAAAGTAAAGTTAATCCAATTTTTTTGTATAATGTAAAAGATGATGTTATGCCAAGTAAATAGATGCCTAACATGTCACGCTTTAAAATTGCGCACAATCGTGGAATGGTGCTTACTTAAACTTTGGTACTTAGAAATCTCCATAGGCAACGCTTTACATTTATTTACAGGTTACATGTTTAGAGTTACAGAGGAGGTCTTCGGCTAGAATTGTTGCTTTTGCTCTAATGCATGCGGCGATACCTCACACATGTGATTTTAACGCTGTTTATATATGTGGGTGCGACTTACTTATGCGCTCGCTTCTGTGCGTGAGCACGTCAGGACGGGGGCGCTTTCATTTTTTTTTTTTTTATTCTTTATTTTACTTTTATTTCTTTTATTTTTACACTTTCTTTAAAAAAAAATGTAAAGAAGTTATAGGAATAGTGCGTGACAGGTCCTCTTTATGGAGAGATGTGGGGTCAACAAGATCCCACATCTCTCCTCCAGGCTGGAAAAGCTGAGATCAAAAGAAAAATAAACTCTCAGCCTTTCCAGCCGCGTCCTCGGCTTTGTTTACTTCCGCCAGCCCGGACGCGACGTCATAACGTTGCGCCTGGGCCTCAGAGGGTCATAGAGATGACCGGGGATCATCTGGTCACCAGAAATCTCTATGGTAAACTTCCGGAGGCGACCAATTTATTCTTGGGCTAACTGATCGCGCGGGTGAGTTAGGAGAAGCATCGGAGGGCGGCGGGGGGAGGGGACATCCCTTCCCACTGCCTGTAGAACGATCAAGAGGCTGAACTGCCGCTATGATTGTTCTTACGGTGCACAGAATCACCGGCGGAAAAAAACTACATCTGGATAATGCCTGTAGCTGGAATAGGCATTATCCAGCTATCCCCACTCAAAATACATGACGTCATATGACGTACTGCCGTCCGGAAGTGGTTAAAGCACCTGCCGCTTCAACATGCTTTTTTGATGGTTTGGTGGTGCTTCGATGATGCTTCGGTGGTGCTTCAAGCGAGCTTTGTCATAGACTTCTATGGAAGCTTTGAAGACGCTTTGGAGCACCAATAAATCGACATGGGGTAAAATTTTTGAAGCAAAGCAAAAGCAAGGTGTAAACAGGACTGTAAGCTAACCATTTTATTTAGCGACAGGGGCTTTGACTGACATTTAGAAAGCTTTAACGATGCGTGTCTGAGGCCTTGTTTTGAAGCAAGTGTAAATTTGCCCTAAATGTTACTTAACCTCTTGCCGATTATACTGTGGCAGGTCGGCACGATCCCGTGAACCGTCGTAGCTGTACGTCGGTCCCTTTAAGCGGGATAGCAGGCGCGCACGCTGCACTGCGGGGGTGCCTCTGCGCGTGGCCAGCGGTCAAACAAATCCCTGCTCTGTAAGGAGAGGCAGATCGTGAGTTCCTACTAGCTAGGAACCACGATCTGTCATTTCCTCCTGTCACTCCCATCCCCCTACAGTTAGAACACTCACTAGGGAGAACACAGTTAACCCCTTGATCGCCCCCTAGTGTTAACCCCTTCCCCGCCAGTGACATTTACACAGTAATCAGTGCATTTTTATAGCACTGATCGCTGTATAATTGTCAATAGTCCTAAAAATGTGTCAAAAGTGTCCGATCTGTCCGCCATAATGTCACAGTCCCGATAAAAATCGCTGATCACCGCCATTACTAGTAAAAAAATGAATAAATAATAAAAATGCCATAAATGTTTCTCCTATTTTGTAGATGCTATAACTTTTGCGCAAACCAATCAATATACGCTTATTGCAATTTTTATTACCAAAAATATGTAGAAGAATACGTATCGGCCTAAACTGAGGAAAAAATTAGCTTTTTTAAAAAAAAATTGGGGATATTTATTATGTATATAGTAAAGTGCAGCACTAAATTTGATAATAGTGAAAAATGACTCCAACTAAACAAACATATGTTAATTACAAAAAATCACTTATATACATACATATAGGGTCATAAGAAATATGAGTTATGATGAATAAGTTCAATATTTAGCATATGCAAAAAAGGTAATATAAAGTGAACAGTGATGCATTAAAGTTCAATGTTACACAAAATGAAAGTGCATGTGCATTTTTAAGTGTATATATAGTCCATAAATATATGGTCTCAATGGATAAAGTGACTTCCAGCATAATCCATGTAAACAAGTTTGTCTGTAGATAATCCGCCACCAATAGAAAAAAAAGGCTCACCAGACAAGTTGAACCCAAGTAGGCATACGCCTAATGAGTCAGTAAAGCTTATGGTGTTATACACCCAGGGGAGACGTATATCAGCAACTTCCAATATGGACATATGAAGCAAGGATCCGTCACAATATTATCTCCAGTGGATTGCAACCAGGGAATTAGTGACCAAAAATTAGATCAGAAGGACTTTTCTCCAAGTGATGCATTTATAAAAAGGAGAGAGAATGGGCCACATAGTGTAATTCCATTTTAAGCAGGAAACATTTATTGAGTATATAAAAAATGAACACTCACATTTGGGAAGATAAAAAAGCGCTTTGCTAAAATATGATGACGCAGTGGCATCAGCAGAGCCCGTTCCGACGCGTTTCGTCTAATAAGACATCATCTGGGGTGATGTTTATTATAGCAAAAAAGTACAAAATATTTTTTTTTCAAAATTGTCGCTCTTTTTTTGTTTATAGCGTAAAAAATAAAAACTGCAGAGATGATCAAATACCACCAAAAGAAAGCTCTATTTGTGGAAAAAAAGGATGTCAATTTTGTTTGGGTACAGCATCGCACGACCGCACAATTGTCAGTTAAAGCGACACAGTGCCGAATCGCAAAAATGGCCTGGTCATTGAGCAGCCAAATCTCCCGGGCTGAAGTGGTTAAAGTATAACTAAAGCCAAAACTTTTTTTTTTTAGTTTTGGATAGAGTGGAGAGGGATTAGAACACCTGTCAGTTTTTACTGCGGTCTTTGCCCATCTTAAGGAGATTCACCCTCTCTATTTTCACTGTTTACCATGATCATTGAAAGTAAAGAAAATATCAAATTTTGGGTTGTCCCCAGAAAAGTAATAGAGATGAAATCTTCTAATGGGGACACTAGTTCTGGTGACCTGGGGGTCCCCAAGGAATTCCTTCAATTTGCAGGGATTTCTTCTCACTTCCTGTTTGGCTATGGGACAGGAAGTGAAGGGAAATCTCTGCAATGGGACACAGATGGCAAAAAAAAAAAAAAAATCTGACAGGGGTTATAACCCTCCCTAAAGCTGGCCATACACCATACAATTTTCCTGTTCAATTTTCTTTAGATTTACCTTCAACTATGTAGTACAAGGGCCTGCCTGATTGCATCCAAATTGAAAGTGTTTAGGTTTGACCTCCTATTATATGGTTTTGGTAAATCTAAAGGAAAGTTGAACAGGAAAATTGAATAGTGTATGGCCAGCCTTACTCTTTTCAAAATGGAAACAAAAAAGGGTTTGCCCATAGTTCTACTTTAACAGCAGCAGGGAAAACGCAGGTCTTTTGCTCTGTGAGACAGAACTGTGGCAGAGCTGTGTACATTTTTGAAACTGATGGACAGAATTGTAAATACTTTGGCAGGAAAAAAAGTGAAAAAGTGTTCCTTTACATGCAGTTCATCTGTGCATTTAGCAGTCTGCCTGGAGCTCAGCTTTAAATGATCTATGTGTGAACAGACACAGCATGTAACCAAACATGGTGTATAGTGATTGAATGTAGAAAAATAAATGCCTCAGCAACACAAATTGCTGTGTCTACATGCATTTGCCGCAGAGAGATCTTTTAATTTTACTTATTCATAGAATACTGACAATCTTTCTGCAGCACTCTGTGGAGAGCACTGAATAATTCACATCAGTACCCATCTCCAAAGAAGCACCCACTTTAATATCCTTACCCCACTCATTCTGACATACTAAGGCCCGTGCTTGGGTGAAAGCCAATTAGGCTGCCAGTATGTCTTAGGATTGTTAGAGGAAACTGAAGTATTCATAAGAGAACGAACATTACATTTACTGATATAGCTTGTGCTTAGTGCTCTAAGAACTTGCGGACATTCTTTGGCATAAGATACAGACTCCTGGCAGGGTCTGAATGGTCATTTTCAGTTTAGTGTAATAGCTCATCCTGGAATGTCACACACAGAGCTGACATTTCTTTTTCTGAAAAGTAATTTCAGGCAGTATATGAGAGTAATTGTACAAAGCATAGCTAACAGCATAAGGCACTCAGCACTAAAATTAAACAGTGCCTAGAACATTTAGATCCAGACATATAAGCAACTGAAGTTATAAGCAAATAAAAGTCGAACATAACCCATCCCTATTGACAAATGAAGCCAGTGAGCGAATCTAGCCTCAGTGCTGATGCAGTAGCTTCCACACCCATTGCCACTGAATATTGCCTTCCATTAGAATTGCCAGACTGCAGATTGCATTCATGGAATGTGCATACTTTTGCTACTCACAGTATTTATTTGGTGGTTATGGGCATTTGAAGAATGTAGAGTCTAATGCATTAACTCAATCTGTACAGGAAAAATCACGATTTGCACATAACTTCAGCTACCTTTAGGTCTAGCGCAATGGTCTCCCAACTGTGACCCTTTGCTTGCCTTTATCCCCCTCAGGGCACTATTCCTCCCACTGACATCAATGTTGAGGCACCATTCCTTCTACTGACAACAGCGATGGGGCATAATTCCTCCCACTGACACCAACAATGGGGCACTATTTCTCCCACTTATATAAATGAGGGAACACTATTCCTACCACTGACACCAAAGATGTGGCACTATTCCATCCACTGACACCAATGATGGGGAACTATTGCTCCACCGACACCAACAATGGAGAGCTTTTCCTACCACTGACAGCAATGATGAGGCACTACTCTTCCCACTGACACCAATGATGGGGCATGATTTCTCCCACTGGTACCAACAATGGGGCAGGATTCCTCTCAATAATACCAATGATGGGCACTATTCTTCCCACTGACACCAATGGTGGGGCATCAATCCTCCCACTAATACCAACAATGGGGCACTATTCCTCCTCCATTGGACCACAGATGCTTTGTATATTTTTTTTTACTTCCACTGGCCACAATCTGGCCCCCTAAATTCTGAAGGACAGTAATCTGGCCCTTTGTGTAGGAAGTTTAGAAAGCCCTGATATATAGCTACAGATTGTTTTGACATGTTTTCACTTAAAGGACAAGTTCGGTCAACTTCTTACTCTTCTTACCATTGCAACAATTGTTGCACATCCTTTATTCCCAAAATATCCCCATCAGATCCTCTACTTAGTACGCACATGCATTCCCTGCTATTCATTCCTATGGGTAAGTCTAATTCCAGCGTGTCCAGCGAAACATGTCCTTTTAAGTAACCTTTCATGTATTTTTCTAGGGGTAGCATTATCTCTTTTGACACAAGATGAACAGTTTTGGTGACTCTGCCATCTTATTGAATGAGGTAATTATCATCTCCCATGGTTGGTCTGGCCCTTTTTCACAACTCCCGGAAAGGACTATATGGCATTATTTGTGTCTGTTTGGATTACATTACTTTTTAATGTCTGGACCAGTAATCAGTATGCGTCTTTTCTGTATCTCTTACTTGAATTATACATGAGTTATTATTTCTCCTGAGGAAGCAAGTGTTGCCTCGCGAAACGCGACAAGAGATATGTACCAGAACTTATTTTTCATGGATTATGTACAATGTTGAAATGTAACCATTTCTATTTCATGTGTACCATTGCTGAGGTTTACAGCATTTTAAATTTAATGTGGATCCTCTTTTAAGATATGGATCGTCAATACATTTTTATCACTCTTAATGTGTCTCTCAAAGTCCCTTGGGCATTGTTGTTTTGTGTATCCTCATGCATTTTTAATCACATGCTCACTTAGAATTGACTAGGTGTGTGACGAGTTTAAGGAAAAACTGTAAATATCAAAAAATAGACTCTCACCTCATTACTTATTAGGGTTCCTGCACATGTTCCCTCACTCACCGCTAAAATGCGCAGTAATTCTTATTGGCACCCCTTGCATTGGAAAACACATTGCGTTTTCCCATGTGTGGAAACCCATGGTGCCAAAGTAAATCATACTGTGCGGATGCATGGAAATACATAGATGTAAACCTAGACTAAAGCATGCCTTGTACTAGAAAAGCAAGGTCCACTCTTGCCATAAAAACCCCACTCTCTTTATAAATTACCACTTGATGGATAGAGAAAAAGACACCCATAGGGGAAAAAAAAAAATCTGAATGCAGGTGGTGATGCCACAATCCTTTCAATGAGATTATGGAGAAGTACTGAGTACTGCTGAGCACCCCAAATCTCATGAGCTGATGCCCCAGAACAGTGCAGGATTGTCTTTTTGTGAGATTTTGGATCCTCATGGTTTCCAGGATCTCTCTGGGAGGATTGTGAAATCACACTTGCCTAGGTGCTGTGAATGGAGTATGGGGGTAAGGTTATCTTAACTGACAGGTGGCTACTCTCCCCCCCCCCCCAACTGCAAACCAGTGCACATCAGCACAATGCACTAGTATGAACTGCTCCTATTCATGTATCTGGTGTCCAGAATTCCACCCCATTTTATCATTGTACCTTTTACGGGGTGGGGGGTTTCCTCCATCTCCAGTCTTGTCTTGAAAGCCAGGGTTCTGGAGAAGCTGAATTTCCTGGTCCTCCCTGTTCTATATTGCATTAACCACAGTTTCTGCACAGTGATATTATTGCCACCAGTCCTGTAGTTAATTCTCAAGAGCAATATATGGGGATTGTACTCCAGAGAGTGGGATCATGAAGCTGATTTCACAGCTAAGTCCTGGCGAACTCTATGTCCAGGGTCGGGGGAAATATTCCTGCCAGGATAACAGAGAGCACTAAAATCAGCTGAAACATTTACTAGATATTGTTTTTTATTTGTCACTGTATGCATATTGATTAGGCTCCAAAAATGCCTCTACCGACTCATCCAGTGTGGCTAGGCTCCTAAATGACTACTGTCGGGACGGCAGATTGCAAGCTCCACAGGGCAGGGCCGGGAATAGATGGTTCCATTTGCTCTTTAAAGAGCTGTTAGTTAGGTCAGGACTATAAATGGATAAAACAAAATACAGAGGAGCACAGGCCAGCAGGTTTTGTCAGTTTATCCATCACACTCCAGGCTGTCCTATCTTGTCTTCCCGCTCATTCACGGAGCACTAATGCAGTGTAACCTTGCTAATTGGATAATTAATTATTCCTGGAGAATCTGGGAAGACATACTAAATTAGCACCAATTAATGGTAGTTGCTGTACTACGGATCTGTGGTCCGAACACAGCAGGTATTCGCCGTGCTTAACTCATGTAGAAATCTAGACAGTTGATGTCCGATGGGAAATGGACATAATGGTAGTTTGTTTAGGTGCCGCATTGTGATTGTTCATTTATTTCCCATTAAATGAGAATCTTAAAAGAAATATCATTCACAGATCAACTGTTCTAGCTGGACAGAGATTTATTCAACAACAGTCAGCAACAGTGTACTGTTCAGCATTTGGAAGCTTTCCAAAGACTGATGAATTTAGCAGTGGAAAGGATGGGCTTAGGGAGCTTTATGCTCTGAAAGTGCAGTTATCCTTTAAGATAAGTTAGTGCTGTTGTGGGCAAGGTTGTAGAGGGTTGCATAGCTGAGGCAGTGTGTGGAAGCAATGGTCTCTCTGAAGAGTTCCAACATGCCCCCCTTACAGAGTCAGCGCTAGAGCTCCCCAATCACATGGAGCAGGAGATTTGCTAATTGCAGAGTTCTAGGTTTGACTCAGTGGAAGGCGTTATACCACTGCAGAGAGACCACTGCTTTCACATTCTACATCATCTCTGGAACTCTCTGAAACCTTGCTCAGAACAATATCTGCAGAGAGACCACTGCTTCCACATTCTGCATCATATTTTCAACTCCCTGAAATTTTGCTCAGAGCAATATCTGCATTGGGAATCTTTTCTTGCACACAGAGAGGGAGGCTTTCTCTGCAGCAGGCTGGCAGGTGCCAGGCCTTTCTGCTGCTTTCCAAAGAAGACTTTGTACACCTTTTGTTTTGATGCACATTGAATACTGTATATTTAGGGGATTTTACCTGGATGTTCAGTTGAGCTTGAATACATCTGCAGTGGAAGGGATGGGCATATGGAGATTCATGCTCTGAAAGTGCACTTATTCTTTAAAGATTAAATTGAGGTTTAGGGTTATGTTGTGAAAAAATGCATTTCATTTAGTATGACCTTATCAGATTTAACAACTCATATACGTTCTAATTTGAGAGCCATAATAGCAAAATTGCTGGATGTTAGATATTTACTAATGCCCAAATTGCACCTGTATTAGATACACAGGCTGGTAACCTCTTGTTACAGAGAACTGGCCTGGGAACACTCAGGGTGGTATGAGGTAGAGCCCTAGAAAAAGCATTGTGTTTCAAATAAGGGTTCATACTCACTGTAGCATTAGGGGCGTATACTGTAAAATTCTGAATAAATAAAACTGCGTAACAACCCAGAGAATTGAATCTGCATACACCAAAATCTTTTTTCATTGATAACGTATTGCACTTCCAACCTGCACTCAAATATGTGAAAACAAAATTGTAATTTTCATAATATTGAACTGGTACAGTAAACCCAAAGTTGTAATGTGCCCTTAAAAAATAAAATATATGTTAAAATTGAATGTGTATGCATTATTCAAAAAAAAAAGTGAACAATCCAAAAATGTGCTACATCTTGTCCTAGACAGCTGAAACAACACCCTCTTGTAGGGGCGACACTTAAAAACCTACAACAAGTGATTCGGTTCTCTGACTTAACAACATCCCCAGGTCCCCTAACACTGCTGATATCTAACCCAGACTTCCCGCCAGGAATGAATAAGTCATCACAGATGTATACAGACGGGAATATACCTTTTATGGCCACACACTGTTTCAAAGGCAGTAAAGTCAAATCAATTTTGGAAATTCAAACTGAGAAGGGACCAACATATCTGACACACTGGGAATATCGACAGATTCACAGTTATGTCTTGAGTCCCCAAAGGTATAAACATCTTACGAGACCTTTACCTCCATTTGAAACTGTGTCTCTCATAGTTACATACCGTATATACTCGAGTATAAGTCGACCCGAATATAAGCCGAGGCACCTAATTTTACCACAAAAAACTGGGAAAACTTATTGACTCAAGTATAAGCCTTGGGTGAGAAATGCACAGCTACTGTAAGTGGAAAAGAGGGTCAACAATACCCATTTGCAGCCTCACTGTGCCCATTTGCATGCCTCACTGTGCCCATTTGCAGCCAAAAGTCCCCCAAACTTCAAACTCCGTAGTTAAGGGTTCCTAGGTGCCCCCTAGCTGCAGCCAAAATTTGGGGTCTCTGGACCCAAAGGGTCCCGAAATGACATTGCTGCAGATGGACATAATTGACCGAATTTGAGGGCCCCATATCTCGGGGCCACTTAGTGCTAGGAACCCCAAATTTGGTGGGAAAACCCAGTGGAACAATCGCTACAACATGACCATAGCTGGGTTCCTAGCACCAAGAGATACGAGGCCCCAAAGTCGGTTCAGAAAATGTCAAGCACTTTTCTGCAGCAGAGAATGACATTTTCCGAATAGACTTTTTGGGGCCCCGTATCTCGGGACCAATTGGTGCTAGGAACCCCAGCTTTGGATATGTTGTGGTACTAGTTCCACTGGGTTTGCACACCAAACTTGGGATTCCTAGCACCAAGCGGCCCGGAGATACGGGACCCCAAGTTCGGTTTGGAAAATGACATATTTTGCTGCAGAAAAATGCTTGACTCGAGTAGAAGCCGAGGGGGGCACTTTCAGCACAAAAAAATGTGCTGAAAAACTCGGCTTATACTCGAGTATATACGATAGTTATATAGTAGGTGAGGTTGAAAAAAAGACACAAGTCCATCAAGTCCAACATATGTGAGTGATTATATGTCAGTATTACATTATATATCCCTGTATGTTGTGGTCGTTCAGGTGCTTATCTAATAGTTTTTTGAAACTATCGATGCTCCCCTCTGAAACCACCGCCTGTAGAAGGGAATTCCACATCCTTGCTGCTCTTACAGTAAAGAACCCTCTATGAAGTTTAAGGTTAAATCTAATTTGTTCTAATTTTACTGAGTGGCCACGTGTCTTATTAAACTCCCTTCCGCGGAAACGTTTTATCCTTATTGTGCGATTACCAGTTTGGTATTTGTAAATTAAAATCATATCCCCTCTCAAGCGTCTCTTCTCCAGAGAGAATAAGTTTAGTGCTCGCAACCTTTCCTCATAACTAATACCCTCCAGTCCCTTTATTAGCTTTGTTGCCCTTCTCTGTACTCGCTTCATTTCCAGTACATCCTTCCTGAGGACTGGTGCCCAGAACTGGACAGCATACTGCAGGTGAGGCCGGACCAGAGTCTTGTAGAGTGGGAGAATTACCGCTTTATCTCTTGAGTTAATCCCCTTTTTAATGCATGCCAATATTCTCTTTGCTTTCTTAGCAGCAGCTTGGCTCTGCATGCCGTTGCTGAACCTGTCCTCTACTAGGACCCCCAGGACCTTTTCCATCCTAGATTCCCCTAGAGGTTCTCCCCCCAGTGAGTAGATTGCATTCATATTTTTGCCACCCAAATGCATCATTTTACATTTTTCCACATTAAACCTCATCTGCCATGTAGTTGCCCACCCCATTAATTTGTTCAGATATTCTTGCAAGGTTTCCACATCCCACTGAGAAGTTATTGCCCTGCTTAGCTTAGTATCTTCCGCAAACACAGAGATTGAACTGTGTACCCCATCATCCAGGTCATTTATGAACAAATTAAATAGGATTGGTCCCAGCACAGAACCCTGGGGGACCCCACTTTCCACCCCTGACCATTCCGAGTGCTCCCCATTTATCACTACTCTCTGAACTCGCCCTTGTAGCCAGTTTTCAATTCATGTACTCACCCTATGGTCCATGCCAACGGACCTTACTTTGTACAGTAAACGTTTATGGGAACTGTGGCAAATGCGAAATCCAGATACAC
Source organism: Lithobates clamitans (assembly GCA_037952925.1). Lineage (NCBI taxonomy): Eukaryota > Metazoa > Chordata > Amphibia > Anura > Ranidae > Lithobates > Lithobates clamitans. The sequence goes on from JBBGZY010000051.1 coordinate 682,208, forward strand.
CATGTCTACGGGCCTTTCTTTATCTAGATGGCAGCTCACCTCCTCATAGAAGGTTAATAGATTGGTTTGGCAAGATCGATTCTTCATGAATCCATGCTGATTACTGCTAATGATACTGTTTTCTTTATTAAAATCTTGTATATAGTCCCTTATCATCCCCTCCAGGAGCTTGCATACTATTGATGTTAGGCTAACTGATCTGTAATTCCCAGGGATGTATTTTTGCCCTTTTTTTAAATATTGGTGCTACATTGGCTTTTCTCTAATCAGCTGGTACAATTCCCGTTAGTAGACTGTCAGTAAAAATTAAGAACAATGGTCTGGCAATTACTTGACTAAGTTCCCTAAGGAGCCTCGGGTGCAAGCCATCTGGTCCCGGTGACTTATTAATGTTAAGTTTTTCAAGTCTATCTCTAATTCTGTCCTCTGGAAAACCTTTAGAACATTAAAATAGAAAGCTGGAATGGACTCAAAATAGGGATTTCCTGTGTATATCTATAAAGTGAAGCTAATTTCTGGGTTGGGAGAGTTACTAGCCAGCATCTGTGTACGCTATCAAGCTAAGAACTGTATTTTAATACAGAATACTTTATTAATCCCAAAGGGAAATTAGGAAATTTCCTGGTAGAGGGCTGCGCTGACTTTGGACTTGATAAAACACAGTGGACCAACACCAGCAGATGACATGGCTCCTCAAATCATGATGGACTGTGGAAACTTCACACTGGACCTCATGCAACTTGGATTTCTGTGCCTCTCCACTCTTCCTCCACATTCTGGGACCTTGGCTTCCAAATGAAATGCAACATTTTCCACAGTCCATGATGATTTGGGGAGCCATGTCATCTGCCGGTGTTGGTCCACTGTGTTTTATCAAGTCCAAAGTCAGCGCAGCCCTCTACCAGGAAATTCTAGAGCACTTCATGCTTCCCTCTGCTGACCAGCTTTATGGAGATGCTAACTTCATTTTCCAGCAGAACTTGGCACCTGCCCACACTGCCAAAAAGTACCAATACCTGGTTTAGTGATCATGGTATCACTGTGCTTGATTAGCCAGCAAACTCGCCTGACCTAAACCCCATAGAGAATCTGTGGGATATTGTCAAGAGGAAGATGAGTGACCCCAGACCCAACAATGCAGATGAGCTAAAAAAGCAACCTGGGCTTCCATAACACCTCAGTAGTGCCACAGGCTGATTGCCCCTATGCCACGCCGCATTGATGCAGTAATGCATGTAAAAGGAGCCCTGACCAAGTATTGGTATAGTGCATACTATACCGTACATAGACAATTTTTTTTGTAAGCCAACATTTCTGTATTAAAATACTTTTTTTTTATTGGTCTTATGCAATATTTAAATTTTCTGAGATACTGAATTTCGGCTTTTCACTAGCTGTAAGCCATAAACAGAAAAATTAAAAGAAAGAAATCCTTGAAATATATCACTCTGTGTGTAATGCATCTATATAAATTACGAGTTTCACTTTTTGAATTGAATTACTGAAATAAATTAACTTTCTTTTAAGATATTCAAATTTTTTGAGAAGCACCTGTATGTGTATATACAAATGTTTTCCCTTTAATTTCCATTTTAAACTGGATAGGTTGTTTTACACGATGAGGGCTCACATATTCGATTTTGCAATATTGATAGTCAAAGGCAACTTAAAAAAAAAGTGGTTGCCATTTCTGACCTCCTTGTGATATAGCTAGCTGCTGCCTGGCTATTATGCTGTTCAGTGTCCTTCAGGATCTGAGACAAGTCAAGAACTCCTGCTCTGCATACTGGCAATCCTTATGCAATTTCCTTTTGACAGGTTCTCTTTTAACCACTTCCGGACAAGCCGCCGCAGTTTTACTGCAGCAGGTTGGCTCATCTGGGCAAATCGATGTTACCCTTACATCGGACGGGCGAACCTTAGGCGGCTGCGCCGATTAGATTCGCTTCAGAATCGATCAGTCTCCAGGCCTAGGCCAAAGATTTCTGGCCTGGTCCTGACTAATGAAATCCTCCCCTACCTGTGTAAGTGTAAACAGACAGGGGAACTGATGTCATCTACTTCTCTGGAATTCTTCTCCGTTCCAGAGAGGAGAGAGGGCATCCAAACATGAGTTGCACCAACACTACACTGACACAGTCCACACAGGCACATATTTCACCCTCGATCACTCCCCCCCCCCCCAGTTAACCCTTCACTCCCTGTCACTGTGTCACCCAATGCAGTGTTCATATTTTTCTTTGATCACTGTACTGGCATCACTTGTGACACTAATAAGCGTTAGGGTACTTAGTAGTAAGCCCAGATAGGTCTAGTGACCCCCCCTAACCCCCCCTAATAAAGGTTTAACCCCTTGATCACCCCCTGTCACCAGTGATCACCATATTAGTGTCACGGGTGGCGCTGGTTAGCTAGTTATTTTTTTATAGCGTCAGGGCACCCGCCGTATATTACCTAATAAAAGGTTTAACCCCCTGATCACCCGGTGGGTGCTATCAGTTAGGTTTTAGCATCAATTAGGGTCTGCGTTGCCCCAGGCAGGGTCAGATTAGTGCTAGTAGCGCTAACACCCACGCACACACCATACACCTCCCTTAGTAGTATAGTGTCTGAACGGATCAATATCTGATCAGGTCTATACTAGCGTCCCCAGTAGTGGCTCCCAAAAACACAGTGTTAGCGGGATCAGCCCAGATACCTGCTAGCACCTGTGTTTAGCCCCTCCGCCCAGCCCAGCCCAGCCAAGTGCAGTATCGATCAATCACTGTCACTTACAAAACACTAAACACATAACTGCAGCATTCGCAGAGTCAGGCCTGATCCCTGCAAATGCTAACAGTCAGGAGCTCTTTTACCTGTGAGTCTCACTAGTGTAACAGTAAATTTAGAGGCCAAACTGTCCAATCGAAGGTACACTAGTGAAGAGGCCTACATGTTTCTGAGCCTGACAGATGAGAGTGAAGAGGAAGTCACCCATCTGTCCCATTCTGGCTCAGAATACGAACCAGTAGACAGCAGTGGCACCTTACAGATAGCTCTGATGATGGAGTAGTGGTCCCTGCCAAGGTCAGGCGTACCTGACCCTGTTCTTCTGCTGTTGTTGAGGTGCCAGAACCGCAGGGCTCTCGCATGGAGCAGAGAGCCAGTACTAGTGCCGCTTATTCTTCTGGTGAACTGGCAAGCACCAGCGGCCTAGTACATCCTGGTCGTACATCCAGCACTGCAGTAACACTTGGCAACATGGCGAGTCCCATAAGTGCAGTTCAAGCTGGTGATGTGGGTAGCATAACTAGTGTCCTGCAGCCACCAAGAAGACAAATGCAGGCCCATTGAGCCCATAGAGCCCTTCCTGCTGCATTAGCCAATCCGAATTGGGAGCCCACCACTTCTGCAGCACCCGTACTTCCCCCATTCACTGGCTAACCCAGAATTCAGGTGGAAACAGTTGATTTTACATCACTTGATTTTTAATCGCTCTTTTCACAGGAGATCTCTATAGATCTGTTGTGGATCAAAGCAATTTGTATGCTGGTCAATTCAGCACCGCTAATCCTCAGTTGCCCCTTGCCACAGATTGGAGACCTATTACGGTCTCCGAATTTAAGACCTTCCTGGGCCTATCCCTCCTCATGGGCGTAGTTAAAAAAGTGAGTTGCGGTCATATTGGTCCACTGACCCAATTCACCATTTGCCCGTATTCTCTGCCTCCATGACCAGGACACGATTTGAGTAGATTCTGTGGTTCATGCATTTCAATGACAATGAACTCGGTCATCCTCGGGGTGACCCTGGATACGATCGGCTCCACAAAATTCGGCCCCTTGTAAACCACTTCAACCAGCAGTTTGCAGCCTTGTTTACTCCCGATCAAGTTGTCTGTGTTGATGAGTTCCCAATTACGTTTTCTGGCCGCTTGTCTATCAAGCAGGATCTTCCCAGTAAGTGTGCCAGATATGGGGTCAAGATGTATAAGCTCTGTGACAGAGCAACAGACTATACGTATAGTTTTATGGTTTACGGGGGAAAAGATAGTCACATGGAGCCGGAGAAATGTCCAGACTACATAGGGAGTGCTGGTAAGATTGTGTGGGACTTGGTGTCACCCTTATTCGGAAAGGGATACCACTTGTACGTGGACAATTATTACACAAGCATGCCACTTTTAGTCACCTTTTTGATTGTGGAATTGGCACATGTGGCACTGTGCGATCTAATCGTCGGGGCTTCCCTCAACGGCTTGCAGAATCCCGACTTATATGGGGGGAGAGAGCCTGCTTGAAATGTAATAATTTGTTAGCAGTGAAGTGGAGGGATATACAGAATGTTTTTGTTATGTCCTCCCTTCGCGCAGATACAACAGTCCAAATTCCTACGGCGACTGGTGTTGTGGAGAAACCCCTCTCTGTCCACAAATACAACCTTAACATGGGAGGGGTGGACCTCAACAACCAGTTGTTGGCGCCGTATCCAATTGCCCGTAAGGCCAGACCCTGGTACAAAAAAAGTGTCTGTATATTTATTCCAATTGGCTCTGCTGAATGCTTTTGTGCTATACAAAGCTTCAGGACGAACTGGATCCTTCCTAAAATTCCAGGAAGAGATCATCAGAGACCCTCTGTTTCCTGACGGCGCTGTGGCCCACCTTCCCAACGCAAATGCAGTGAGCCGGCTGCATGAGAGGAATTTTCCGTATATGTCCTTCCTGGTACCCCTACCCAAAGAAACCCCTAAAGAAGATGTCATGTCTGCAGAAAACACGGATATAGGCGTGACACCCGTTTTTATTGTGCCTCCTGTCCTGACCAACCTGGTCTCTGCATTGGTAACAATTTCAAATGCTACCACACACTAGTGGGGTATTAGCGTAGGGTACAGCATTGCACAGTCCTAGGGCACACACTTACACAGGGCCTCCAAAGATGAGATGGCCATCACATTTTGAGAGACCCTAATTTGGAACGTTTACAGTTACAGTTCATAAAAAAAAAACACAAAAAAAAACATAAAAAAAAAAAAAAAGCCAAAAAGAGTTGTGTTTTTTTTTCTTCTCTCTCTATTGTTCCCTCTCTTACGTTCGCTCTCTATTGTCTGCTCTCTATTGTTCTATATCTATTGTTACTGTATTTTAGAACTGTAATGTTTTATTTTTACTGTGTTTTATTGTATTTGCTTTGCAGACATAGTATGTCTTACTGTTGTACTGTAATGTTACTTTGTTTATTGTTAAAGTGGTTGCAAACCCTTTACAACCACTTTTTGCTACAGGTAACCCTATAAATTAGGCTTACCTGTAGCTACACTGGATATCTCCTAAACCTGCACTGTTTAGGAGATATCCCCTGTATTTGCATGTGCTGACGTCATCGGCACATGCGCACTGAAGCAATGGCGCAAACGTGCCGTTGCTTTAGTTTGAACATTTTAAAAATAAAATAAAAAAAGCAAAATAAATAATAATAATAATAAAAAAAAAAAAAAGCACCCGTCCCCCTGTGCTCACGCGCAGAGGCGAACTTAAGCGTCGGTCTCGTATCGTATGTAAACAGCAAATTTCACCATGCATGTGAGGTATCATCGCGAATGTCAGATCGAGGGCAGTAATTTTAGCAATAGACCTCCCCTGTAAATCTAAAGTGGCCTAAGGCCCGGTTCACACTGGTGCGATGCGAGAACACTGCGAATCCACTGCGTGTTCCCGCATCGCACCGACTCGCATGTCAGTTCACACTGACATATGCGAATCGCTGGGCAGTGTCAATACATTGTTAACGACACCCCCAGATAGCACAAAACCCCATAAATGACCCCATTTTGGAAAGTAGAAACTTTAAGCTATTTGCTGAGTGGCATGTTGTGTCCATGGAATATTTTATATTTTGCCACAAATTTCTGGAAAATTACAATTTATTTATTTTTTACACAAAGTTGTCACTAAATGATATATTGTTCAAACATGGCATTGTTACATGTGGAATTACACCCCAAAATACATTCTGACAATTTTACGCCTTTAGAAAGCCTGAAGGCGGTGCTTGGGTTTCGGGATCCTGTACGCGGCTAGGCTCCCAAAAAGTCCCACACATGTGGTATCCCCGTACTCAGGAGAAGCAGCAGAATGTATTTTGGGGTGTAATTTCACATATAACCATGGCATGTTTGAGCAATATATCATTTAATGACAACTTTGTGTAATAAAATATTCAATGGGCCCAACATGCCTCTCAGCAATCTCCTTGGGGTGTCTAATTTCCAAAATTGGGTAATTTGGGGGGGGGGGGTTGTAATGCCCTGCCATTTTAGCACCTCAAGAAATGAGTCAAACTAAAAGCTGCGTAAATTCCAGAAAATGTACCCTAGTTTGTAGATGCTATAACTTTTGCGCAAACCAATAAATATACGCTTATTGACAGTTTTTTTTACCAAAGACATGTGGCTAAATACATTTTGGCCTAAAAGTATGACTAAAATTGAGGGTTTTTTTTTTTTAGAACAAGTAGAAAATATCATTTTTTTTTTCAAAATTTTCGGTCTTTTTCCATTTATATCGCAAAAAATAAAAAAATCGCAGAGGCAATCAAATACCACCAAAAGAAATCTCTATTTGTCAGGGAAAAAAAGGATGTAAATTTAGTTTGGGTACGGCATTGCATGACCGCGCAATTACCCGTTAAAGCAGCGCAGTGCCAATTTGTTAAAAAAGTGCTCTGGTCATTAAGCAGCCAAATCTACCAGGGCTGAAGTGGTTAATATTCAAGTGCGAATTTAATACTACTAGGAAGTGTAACACTTTGTGGACTTCATCCAGTATATTGCATATAACATTAAGACATTTTAAAAGAAGTACCCAACAGTGACATTATGGAGTAATGTGCTGTTGTAATACATCAAAGTAGGCTGCTGTTTACAAAATACGAGACTCTACAACAAGGAGAGAAAGGGCAGTCTGGGTGGGACAGGGCGACAAATTAATATCCAGAGCACATTTATTAATTACCCGACAGCGAAATTTCTGTCTGTTCATATCATAGCAGAGAAATAAACCTCGGCAGACAGGAATTGTTGGGAAACAGGGAGGAATGCAGTGGATTAGCAATTAGAGGGAAATTGATTGCTAGTGCATCTAATAAACTAAAGCGTAATAAATAAAAATGCTTTAAAAAGTGACTAATATCTCCCTGCGGGGCAGAGGTAATTAGGATTAGCCTGTTTCTCATATGGGAATGTAATATTGATCTGTGCTGATTAATAAGCAAGGCTGGCAAATGCATAAATACTTTGTGCAGTTTAGTTATAGTTACAGGAGGGCACATTGAAAATTGCTCATTAGAATATTATTATGTTTCTGCCTGTCTAAAATGTTTTTACTGCACTTTTGTTCCCTAAGGGGACTACAACCTTATCTATAATAGGAGAAATCAAAGGGGATTTTCAGAAAATTGGAAGGGCTTTTTGTGGCCCTTTACTACAGCAATGCAGAGTTTTCCCCGTTCATGGCTGTTGAGTTACATAGTACGCCAAATGAAATGTTGAACGCTCTAATCACTCTAATCTCTACTCGATCGTGGTTAAAAAAAAAAAAGACACAGGTCCATCCAGTTCAACCCACAGAGATGAAAAAACACACACAAATTGAAAACGTCCATATACACAATCCTATACCCACAATTGATCCAGAGTAAGGCAAAAAAAAAAAGCATAATCCATTTTGCTCCAGAGGTGGAAAAAAATTGCTTCCTCTCAGGGCTGGGCTCAGCCCTTCCTTCTCAAAGCTGGCCACTCAGCTGTCGACTAATTGCCAGCTCTTTTCTCTCCTCAGTGACTCACCTGTTGATGATATCCTGCTCGTCAGTCCTGCATAATTGTCCCCTGTTGAAGACTATGCAGTCGAAACGCGTAGGGCTAGCATTTTTAGCTTCCCACATTGCCATTTTTATCTTTTAGTGATCACTTTTATCCTTGTATGGTGATTTGTCCCAATAAAATCCCATTTGTTTTGACCTACACCATGTGGAGCCCCCTTTTTTCTTTTCCATGCTGAATCATCACTCCTGGATTGTTCCCCCTTGGTAACCGGGAACTTGAGGGATAGTCGTTCCACTCCTGTTCGTGCCTACCATCATCGGTTTGGGTTTACGGCCTACAAGATACCACCTGGTTTGGACATAACGGGAGACACCATCCGGTCTGGATACTACGGGAAAATCTCCCCATGCCTTTCTGACGTACTGCCATAAGGTACGTGCGTCCTACTGATCTGGTAAGGGTACCCCCTCATTCCTATTTAATTCTCGTACGTTTCTAGATGTTCATCGGCAGCCTCCTATTTGAAGAGACATTCCTCTATTATTTCTACAGGAACGTCTACTTGTACTGTTTTTCACTTTGCTGTTCCATATTTACATAGGACAATATTTTATGCTTCATTTTTCACAATATTATTATATTTTTTTTGTAGAGACATTACTCTCCATATGGACTTTTTTCATATACTTCTTTTTGCTGTTCCATATTTCACATAAGATATTCCAATTATATTTGTTTTTTGATATTTTCCCACATCTGCAATAGGTGTTCACATAGGATATTTTATCAATATTTATTTTAAATCTGCAAAGGTGTTCACCTCACATGTTTATTCTCACATGCTAATATTGTAGCGCTGCACTTGTTTGTTGTTTTGTCCTATTGAACTTGGTTTGTTTGTGTGCTAGCTGCTTTTGTTTTTGTTTTGGGTTTAGCGCAGCATTTTCACTTTCTATAGTCCTGCATACTTAACCACTTGCCGACCCGCCACATGTACATTTACGTCGGCAGAATGGCATGGCTGGGCAAATGGGAGTACCTGTACGTCCCTTTGAATCTGCCGCCGTGTGGTTGCGTGCGTGCCGCAAGCTCCGTGAGTAGGATCGCGGGTCCCGCGGACTCGATGTCCGCGGGCATACCCGCGATCGTCTCACAGAGCTGAAGAACGGGGAGATGCTAATGTAAACAAGCATCTCCCCGTTCTGCCTAGTGACACTGACACTGATTATAGCTCCCTGTGATCGGGAGCTATGATCAGTGACGTGTCACTCATAGCCACGCCCCCTAACAGTTAGAAGTACTCCCTAGGACACACTTAACCCCTTCCTAGCCAGCTAGTGGTTAACCCCTTCACTGACATTTTTACAGTAATCAGTGCAATTTTATAGCATTGATCGCTGTAAAAATGACAATGGTCCCAAAAATGTGTCAAAATTGTCCGATGTGTCCGCCATAATGTTGCAGTCACAATAAAAACCCCTATTTTGTAGACGCTATAACTTTTGCGCAAACCAATCAATAAACGCTTATTGCGATTTTTTTTTTTTTTTACCAAAAATATGTAGATTGTCGCTCTATTTTTGATTATAGCATAAAAAATAAAAACCGTGGAGGTGATCAAATACCAAAAGAAAGCTCTATTTGTGGGAAAAAAGGACGTCAATTTTGTTTGGGAGCCACGACGCACGAGCGCGCAATTGTCAGTTAAAGCGGCGCAGTGCCGAATCGCAAAAAGTGCTCTGGTCTTTGGCCAGCCAAATGGTCCGGGGCTTAAGTGGTTAAGCCGTCCAGCCCAGATGATCTCTGCCTTCGCCTTGGTCACATCTCTACAGACGCTCTCCTGTGTTCCTGTTAAAGACTTGCTTGACTGACATTCCTTCTGGCTCCAGAACCTGCTTGCTGTTCTACTACGCTCATCTCTGGCTCCCTGACGTTTTGGCTTGTCTGACTATCCGTTCTGGTTCCTGAACACTGGCTATGTTTTGACTACATTTACTCTGTTTACCTTTTTATTATTATTAAACTAGTGTGATTTAACTGTACTTTTGTCTCAGTCTGATTCATGGTTTCTGACAGTAGGCGAAGGCCATGAATTAAGAAGATGCAGTCAATTCACTTGTTGGTAATATTTTTTCCAGATTGGATGAGCAAGATCCCCGCATGGATCAGTTTGCCATGGCGTTACAAATGCTGCTGAGTCGCATGGCTCACCTGTAATCTCCCACTGTGGCTGCTCAGGTACAACCTGTGTTGCAGGCCGTCCCTGCTGCTGCTCCAGCCTCTGTGCAGGCACCTGCCTCGAGTATTACCTCTATAAGAGGTATGTCTGGTTCCGCTCTGCTTCCCCAGTGATTTGGGGGCGATCCAGTCCAATGCAGAGGGTTTCCCAACCAGGTTGAGATATACTTTGAGATGCTGCCTCAGGCGTTTCCCACGGACAGAAGAAAAGTAGGTTTTGTGATATCTTTGCTTTCTGAGAGAGCCTTGGCCTGGGCAAACCCTCTATGGGAGATGCAAAAACCTGTTGTTTTGGTTTACCCAGAGTTTGTGGCCCCACGGCCACGTGCAGGGGCATCACCATGTCCACGACCACCACTGTTGACTGTAGACACAGAGGCTGCTTGCCCTCTTTTAGTGGCTTGTGAGCGTCTGCCTCTCCTTCGTGGTCTTCCGGTCATGATGTATTTTTTGTTTTGCAACACCACACTACACTGTATTAGATACTGTGTACACTGCCTGAAGTGTATTACAAACTGTACAACGGCTGCATTGCATTGTATACTGTGTACACCACCAGAAGTGTAGTAGAAGCTGTACACACGGTATTAGATCTCGCAGTGCATTTTGGGGCGTTCCGCGGTGCTCTAATTTTCCTCGAACGCCCCATATGTTCAGTTTGTTTTATAAACAAACACCTGATGTTCGAGTCTAACTTACGTTTGACTCGAACCGTGGGCTCATCCCATGTAATTACAAGAAAGCCAACCGTCTGCTCTAAAAACGGTACCAGGGTGATGCATGCAGCTGCATGCCTCACGTTGGTAGAACCCCTTCAAGCGAAGGCCGCATATTTCGTTGTGAAGGGGATTAGGTTTAACCATGAAAAAATCCTCTATAGTTATAGTGATCTAACTTACTTGTAATGGAAGTATGTCTCACATCCAGCAGACAGCTGGATCCTTTTAGAGATTTTTCTTTTTTTTTTAGATCTTTTGTGCAGGAATACCCCGTCCTCTTCCTGCTGCTTAACTTCTGGTGTTGAGATGGTCAATAGCGTCTGTGAAGCCTCTTTAAAAAGTTTACTGCATTTTCCTCCCCCCTTTTCCATTGAAAAACATTCTCCAATTAGATTTATTGCATTTAACACAATATCGGTATGGGGGGAGAATCCTGTGACTCAGACTTTCCTCCATTCACAGATAATGTTACAAGCAGTGAAAGCAATAGAAGAAGGTTTTCTAATGGAGGAAGAACGAGGAAGGAACAGGTCCTCGTCAGGAACTTTTTCATGGCAGCTTCATAGAAGACCCAAAGTCTTAAACCCCACAGTGCCAGAAATTCAGAGACAGGAAGAGGACAGGGCATCCCTGTAGACAAGACTTTAACACAATCCAACTGCCTGCATGATGTGAGGCATACTTCATTTTAGCTCACGATACTGTAGATTTTGTTATAGCTAAACTTCAGCTTTAACAAAATCATTTGGCTGGACCTTCATTCCCAAAGGTTACTTTTTCTTCCAGATCTTTCCTGCAACGTTTTTTCTTTACATAAGCAGCAGGACAAGGCTGGATTTGCTGGGGAGGTGAGTATTTGAATTGAGGACAACCCTGCATAACAGGTAAAAGGGATTAAAAAAAAAAGAAGTAGAGTACTACCAAGTTGACATAACCAAAGAGGTTATACTTTAACTTGACCAGAATTCTCCTTTAACTCTACCGATTTGAAGGGTTATAAGAAAAATGCTTATGCAAGCAATTGTGGGAACATCTTTATAAATGCAGGTGGCTATCTTTAGGATGAGCCTGACCTTAATATAGAACATTTGATTTTGAAAATTCTACATACTGACTTGGCTGCGGCCTTAGTTCACCCCCAGCACAGCAGAGATTCCGAGCGACTGCTGAGTTCTAGCACCACGCATCCTAATAGAGCTGGTCTGGTTGAAAAGTGGAGCAGCCCTCAGGCACTTATTTTTTTATTCTCTGCTATGATTGTTATGTTACATTTACATGCATAATAGGAAAGAACGTGTGCAAACAATTCTGATATGGGAGAATGTCACAGTAATTGGAGAACGTGATTAGCTCACTATTCCGGTAACTTATAAGATTGCTGGGGACTGTGAAGACATAATTGATAGTTGAGTTTTCCCTTTTACTATGCAATCATGCTTTTCTCATAGGTTATAGTTTATTTTTAAAGGGCACCTGTCTTAAGCGAGTTGTGTAGGCTGCCATTGCTGACTACCTGAAAAAGCTAGTAACTGACTATTATGCTGATCCTCCTTAATATTGTTTGGAACCACTGCCTGAACCACTGCCTTAAAATAAGTGAACAGTAAGTGAAGTCAGGAGGGGAACTGCTAGGTTTTTAAAAGAACCAGGGGTACCACAAGTTGAGTAGGTGCTGGTTTGCTTTCACAAATCCTTATAGTACATGCTTTACTGTGCATTATTTTCATCTCATTTATCTCTGCATATATATTGCATTGTCAAAAAAAAAATCACATGTTATGCCATATACACATTATTTAACCAAAAGTATTGGGATGCTTGCCTTTACACGAACATGAACTTTAATGGCATCCCAGTCTTATGCCCCGTACACACGGTCGGATTTTCCGATGGAAAATGTCCGATAGGAGTGTGTTGTCGGAAATTCCGACCGTGTGTGGGCTCCATCGGACATTTTCCATCGGATTTTCCGACACACAAAGTTGGAGAGCAGAAGATAAAATTTTCCGACAACAAAATCCGTTGTCGGAAATTCCGATCGTGTGTACACAAAGCCGACGGACAAAGTGCCACGCATGCTCAGAATAAATAAAGAGATGAAAGCTATTGGCCACTGCCCCGTTTATAGTCCCGACGTACGTGTTTTACGTCACCGCGTTCAGAACGATCGGATTTTCCGACAACTTTGTGTGACCGTGTGTATGCAAGACAAGTTTGAGCCAACATCCGTCAGAAAAAATCCTAGGATTTTGTTGTCGGAATGTCCGAACAAAGTCCGGCCGTGTGTACGGGGCATTAGTCTGCCTCATATGCAATGCAGTACCATATGTAGTGTCTGTTGCAGTATTTGCCAAATCATGCGTCATTTTAACACTCAGCAGAAGCAAAAGCCCAGCACACTATATAATAAATATACATATAAATATTTATTGTAAATATTTTATTATATCTTTTCATGTGACAACACTGAAGAAATTACACCTTGTTACAATGTAAAGTATTGAGTGTACAGCTTGTATAACAGTGTAAATTTGCTGTCCCCTCAAAATAACTCAACACACAGCCATTTATGTCTAAATCGCTGGCAACAAAAGTGAGTACACCCCTAAGTGAAAATGTCCAAATTGGGCCCAAAGTGTCAATATTTTGTTTAGCCACCATTATTTTCTAGCACTGCCCTAACCCTCTTGGGCATGGAGTTCACCAGAGCTTCACAGGTTGCCACTGGAGTCCTCTCCCACTCATCCATGACAACATCACAGAGCTAGTGGAATTTGGAGACCTTGCGCTCCTCCACCTTCTGTTTGAGGATGCCCCACAGATGCTCAATAGGGTTTAGGTCTGGAGACAAGCTTGGCCAGTCCATCACCTTTACCCTCAGCTTCTTTAGCAAGGCAGTGGTCATCTTGAAGGTGTGTTCGGGGTTGTTATGTTGGAATACTGCCCTGTAGCCCAGTCTCCGAAGGGAGGGGGATCATATTCTGCTTCAGTATGTCACAGTACATGTTGGCATTCATGGTTCCCTCAATGAACTATAGCTCCCTAGTGCTGGCAGCACTCATGCAGCCCCAGACCATGTGAACTTCCAGTGACCAGTGTGAGAGAGTGAGAGCGATAACACCAAATTTAACACACCTGAGACCTTGTAACATTAACGAGTCACATGACACCGGGAGGGAAAATGGCTAATTGGGCCCAATTTGGACATTTTCACTTAGGGGTGTACTCACTTTTGTTGCCAGCAGTTTAGACATCAATGGCTGTGTGTTGAGTTAGTTTGAGAGGACAGAAAATTTACACTGTTATACAAGCTGTACACTCACTACTTTACATTGTAGCAAAGTCTCATTTCTTCAGTGTTGCCACATGAAAAGATATAATAAAATGTGTGTATATATTGGATATAAAAAGTCTATACACCCCTGTTAAAATGTCAGGTTTCTGTGATGTAAAAAAATGAGACGAAGATAAATCATTTCAGAACTTTTTCCACCTTTAATGTGACCTATAAACTGTACAACTCAATTGAACAACAAACTGAAATCTTTCAGGTGGAGGGAAGTAAAAAAGTTCAAGCTTGGTTTCATCAGAGCAGAACACATTTTCCCACATGCTTTTGGGAGACTTCAGATTCAGACTTCACAGAAACCTGACATTATAACAGGGGTGTGTAGACTTTTTTTTATATCCACTGTATACATACCGTGTATATATATTTTTCCTTGTACTACAGAACTACTAACACACCATCAGAATTTCCCAAGCTGCTACAGAACTTCAAGTCCTAGTACACTATGTATGCATGTCCCCTTGTTTTTACTGAACTATTGTTCCAACACTATATATTTGTCTCTCTCATGTCAGAGACATTACAAGTCCCAGCATGCTATATTTGCCTCTCTTCAGCTTCTGAGGCACATGTCTCTGCCTTTCTTCTGTCTGTGAGGCACTACCAGTCCCAACGCACTTTATTTATCTCTACTGACTTTGAGGCACTACATGCCCCAGCACACCATATCTACCTGTCTCCTGTCTTCCTGTCTACGAGGCACTAAAAGTCCCATTAAATTTGTGTCTAATGCCTCTAAAGCACAACAAAACTAAGAACTTGGTGCCTGCCTTTCTTTTGTCTTTGGGGCACCACAAGTCCCCAGCACATTATATTTGCATCTTGGTCTCTGAAGCACTACAAGTCTCAGTATACCATGGCTGCCTTTCTCCAGTCTCCTCATTTTACTACAGGGGAACCCATGATATAATTTTTACACAAATTAGTGGTTGCCATAGGTGGCAGACAGGTAGGCAATACCTCCACTAGCCATACCTACAGTAGCCTAGTCACCAATAGGCCACCAAAACCAGCAAATTACACTGAGGCTCCATTCACACCTAAGCATTTTGGAGTTTAAAGCTTCAAAATGCCTAACATCCAAAATCTCATGGTTTCCAATTGTGCCTGTTGAGCGTAGTGCCGCTTGAAGAAATACATGAGCGTCTTTTGAGCTACAAGAATTTTTGGCCCCAACAGACTTCAATTGAAGCACCTAAAAAGGCGCAAGCATGCACAGAAAAACACATGAAATGTACAACTGTGAAGTTCAGTACTCACATTAACGTTCTTCACTGCTAAGCAGGTGGCAGGTCAGTGAGACCTGTCTCCCGATTGGCCAAAGCATTAGGAGATCCTATTGGATGGCTAACGTTTTGGCGGAGGAAGCCTGAGGACTGGAGCCAAGCGGACACAGGAGTCACCGCTTCCTGCCACTACAGAAGAAGTGGAGGAGAGCCCCGTCACTCCAGGAGAGGAGAAAAGCCCCGCCGCACGAGTGGAAAGTGCTGCTGGACCAGCCGGGGGGGTTGGTTAAAGTGACAGCCAGGGGACGCACCTGGCTGCACATGATGGGCACAGTGGCTGCACATGATGGGCACAGTGGCTTTATTTGGTGGGCACAGTGGCTGCACATGATGGGCACAGTGGCTTTATTTGGTGGGCACAGTGGCTGCATATGATGGGCACAGTGGCTGTATTTGCTGGGCACAGTTGGCTGCATATGATGGGCACAGTGGCTGCACATGATGGGCACAGTGGCTGTATTTGCTGGGCACAGTGGCTGCACATGATGGGCACAGTTGGCTGCACATGATGGGCACAGTGGCTGTATTTGCTGGGCACAGTGGCTGCATATGATGGGCACAGTTTGCTGCATATGATGGGCACAGGTGGCTGCATATGATGGGCACAGTGGCTGCATTTGATGGGCACAATGGCTGCATTTGATGGGCACAGTGGCTGCATTTGATGGGCACAGTGGCTACATTTGATGGGCACAGTGGCTACATATGATGGGCACAGTGGCTGCATATGATGGACACAGTGGCTGTATTTGATAGACACAGTGGCTGCATATGATGGGCACAGTGCCTGCATTTGACGGGCACAGTGGCTGCATTTGATGGCACAATAGCTGCATATGATGGGCACAGTGGCTCCATATGATGGGCACAGTGGCTGTATTTGATGGGCACATTGGCTGCATATGATGGGCACAGTGGCTGCATATGATGGGCACAGTGGATGCATATGATGGGCACAGTGGCTGCATTTGCTGGGCACAGTGGCTGCATTTGATGGGCACAGTGGCTGCATTTGATGGGCACAGTGGCTGCATTTGATGGGCACAGTGGCTGCATTTGATGGGCACAGTGGCTACATATGATGGGCACAGTGGCTGCATATGATGGACACAGTGGCTGTATTTGATAGACACAGTGGCTGCATATGATGGGCACAGTGGCTGCATTTGATGGCACAATGGCTGCATATGATGGGCACAGTGGCTCCATATGATGGGCACAGTGGCTGTATTTGATGGGCACATTGGCTGCATATGATGGGCACAGTGGCTGCATATGATGGGCACAGTGGCTGCATTTGCTGGGCACAGTGGCTGCATTTGCTGGGCACAGTGGCTGCATTTGCTGGGCACAGTGGCTGCATTTGCTGGGCACAGTGGCTGCATTTGCTGGGCACAGTGACTGCAATTGATGGCACAGTAGCTGAATTTGATAGGCACAGTGAGGCTGCAATTGATGTTTTTTTAAAAAGTATTTTTCAGAATTTTTCAGTTTGTTTGCGCCCCCCCCCCCCCAAATAAAATTTTTGAGCCCCAGTTGCCACTGCACTATTGTACCAGGAAAAATATTGCATTTGTTGGGTTTGCATTAGTAAGTTGCAAATTCCACATCACGCTCAAACGTAGCTGCAAAGCGCACACTGTTACTACATCCCAAGATTTGTATCATTTACAAATGTGAAATGTAAAACAAAGTTGATCTATATAGGTACAAATGTATTTGAGTATACACTTGAGAACTTATTAAAAGCAAAGTTTGAATTTAGGGTGATATCATTTATTGGGTAACCAAATACGATAGATTGTAATCCAGTTTATATGCTTGAAGAAGAGACCTGGGTGCGTTGAAAGCTTGCACCACAATCTATTTAGATTATATAATTTTTCTTACTCTAAATCCAAACTTTTGTTGATGGTAAACACGGTCGCTGTACATAAAAGCCAACAAGAGATGCATTGAGTGCTATGCTTCAATATCTGTGCTCAATGTTAATGTGAATTAGGTTACAAAGATCACCCAATTTAATTTGGATCTCATCCCTCATCAAGACTAACATCTCCCAATTCTTTCCACACCATCTCTACATTATTAGGACAGTTTATTTTAAATACAGGTATGGAATTCTGATATCTGGAAACTCATTATCCACAGGCTCCCGAAAACGGAGGAGACAAGTTTCTGAAAATGGAAAAGACAAAAATATATAATTGCCAATACTTAGTAATGATGTCTAAGACAAGATCACCAAGAACTCTCATTGTGCTACACAATTTAATGAGGATAGGAATGGCAGGGTGAAGTGTGGGGGTATACACGGGTTTTAATTGCAGTATATTTTAGAAAAATGACCCTAAATAAGAAAAAAAACAAACACACACACACTATTTATATCTAAACTGTCCCTCAGCAACAACTACCTGTGTGGTGTGTAAAAAAAAAAAGTAGAAAAAGTTGGTCTACATGATTCTAACAATCCCACAAGCATAGAAACATTTTAAAAAAATTATTTCAGTTTGCCCCTTTACTGCAGTAATTGCTGGGAAGTTTGAAACAATCAAAAATATTTTAAAAAGTATATAAAAAACTGCATCCCTTGAATCCAAGCCAAGATTGTTGTACATATACAGTGAGGAAAATAATTATTTGATCCCCTGCAGATTTTGTAAGTTTGCCAACTTAAAAAGAAATTAAGGGACTATAATTTTTATTCAAATGTGTATTTTAAATGATAGAGACAGAATATCAACCAAAAATCCAGAAAAAGACACATGATACAAATGTTAGAAATTAGAGTTGCAGTTCAGTGAGTATTTGACCCCCAAGCAAAACATGACTTAGTACTTGGTGGAGAAACCCATGTTGGCAAGCACAGAGGTCAGATGTTTCTTGTAAGGGTTACCAGGTTGGCACACATCTCAGGAGGGATTTTGGTCCATTCTTTGCAGATCTTCTCTAAATCCTTAAAGTGCAACTCCACTTTTGTCAGGAAAAAAACATTACCCTCTGGGTGATCTATGTACATTGCAGGGATTATAACAAATTTTGTTGCAGATTCCTACCTTTTGTTATTCTGAAGAAATCCCTCTGCATTTCTCTGTGCCTCTGTTCTGAGTGGGTCTAATGGGAGTGGTTTCATAATTAACTGTCAGGTGTGCAGCTGCATAGCACTAATGAAATCTGCTGGGCCTGCATCCCTTTAGACATGTTCCTATTGAAATTATCGATCAAAAAATGACATTTTTGTTGCAGGGGATGCCTGAAATCTGACTTGTATCTTAGGCAGACTTCTGGGAAAATTGGTGAGCCAATCACACAAGCAGGAAATTATGTTTCTGGGGGGTGGTCAGTACACGTTCTGTGTACAGAACAACTCCAGGTAGCCATATTGCAATGCAGTCTCAAAAAATGACAGTGGCTGCAGATTGAAAAGGAAGGGAAATTTTTAATAACATTCAATTACAATATGATTATTGTCGCAATTATATGCCCTATATTATTTTTTCTTTATTTACTATTTTTTCCCCCCTGAAAGTGGAGTTACCCTTTAAGGTTTCTTGGCTGTCGCTTGGCAACTCAAAGTTTCAGCTCCCTCTATACATTTTCTATAGAATTAAGGTCTGGAGACTGGCTAGGCCACTCCATGACCTTAATCTGCTTCTTCTTGAGCCACTCCTTTGTTGCCTTGGCGGTATGTTTTGGGTCATTGTCATGCTGAAAGACCCATCCACTACCCATCTTCAGTGTTCTGGTTGAGGGAAGAAGGTTCTCATCCAAGATTTTACAATACATGCCTCATCCATTGGCCCCTCAATGCAGCAGAGTCAGCCAGTACCTTTAGCAGAGAAGCACCTCCAAAGCATTATGCCTCCGTGCTTGACTGTAGGGATGGTGTTCTTGGGGTCATAGTCAGCATTTTTCTCCCTCCAAACAGGGCAAGTCGAGTTATTGCCAAAGAGCTCAATTTTGGTCTCATCTGACCACAGCACTTTCTACCAATCCTTCTCTGAATCATTTAGATGTTCATTGGCAGACTTCAGACGGGCCTGTACATGTGCTTTCTTGAGGAGGGGAAACTTGTGGGCGCCGCAGGATTTCAATTGTATTGTGTTACCAATGGTTTTGGTGACTTTGGTCGCAATTGCCTTGAGATTATTCACAAGCTCCTCTCATGTAGTTCTGCGCTGATCCCTCACTTGTCTCATGATCATCCTTACCCCATGAAGCAAAACCTTGCATGGAGCTCCAGACTTAGGGTGATTGATGGTTATTTTGTATTTCTTCCATTCACAAATAATCACTCCAACAGTTGTCTCCTTTTCACCAAGCTTCTTGCTGATGATCTTGTAGCCAATTCCAGCCTTGTGCAGGTCTACAATCTTGTTCCTGACGTCCTGTGACAGCTCTTTTTTCTTGCCCATGAGATTCTGTGGACAGGTGTCTTTTATACACATAACGAGTTGTCGTTAGAAGCACCTTCTTTAACTGACAGGACTAATCTGTGTATCACATGAGCGCATACTGTAGCCAGTCTGTGGGAGCCAAAACTATTGTTGGTTGGTAGGGGATCAAATACCGTATTTATCGGTGTTTAACACGCACCCCAATTTAGGAGGGAATTTTAAGGAAAAAAAAACTTTTAGGAGGGAAGTTGAAGGGAAAAAAACTTACATTTAAATGCCCATCATTGCAGCCTTCTCAGTGCAGCCTTGCCCCAGTGCAGCCATGTCAGTGCAGCCTTGTCAGTGCAGCCTTGTCAGTGCAGCCTTCCCCAGTGCAGCCATGTCAGTGCAGCCTTGTCAGTGCAGCCTTCCCCAGTGCAGCCTTCCCCAGTGCAGCCTTCCCCAGTGCAGCCTTGTCAGTGCAGCCTTAACCAGTGCAGCCTTAACCAGTGCAGCCTTCCCCAGTGCAGCCTTCCCCAGTGGAGCCTTGTCAGTGCAGCCTTCCCCAGTGCAGCCTTCGATCCTCTATCCCTGCCATCCTGGGCTTCAAAATCGCCGACTGCGATTTGAAAATGGCGCCGCTGGCGCTGAAATACACAGAGCCGGTCCTCGGCTCTTCCCGGTGTTCTGCCGAGTAAGTTCAGCTCGGCGGATAAGTTCTCCCCTCTACTGCGCCTGCGCAGTAGGATCCGGCGGAAATAGCCGAAGCGGAACAGCTGAAAATCAGCTGTACACGGCGCCTGTAAGAGGGCCCCTCGCGGGCTCGCCACGCTTCGGGCATGGCCTCGCTGCGCTCGGCACTTTTAGATTCCCCCTCTAGGTCCACTTGGCTAGTGGGGAAGGAACCTGGACCCAGAGCGCAGGCGCCGTGTACAGCTGATTGAAGCATTTGAGCTTCGGCTAATCTCCGGCGGCTGACAGTAGTACGTACTGCGCAGTACAGGGGGGGAACTTATCTGCCGAGGGAACTTTCTCGGCAAGACACCGGCGGCTCTCGTTCACTTTCGGCTCCACTCGTAGTCCCGAGCGAAGCTATCCGAACTTAGCCGAGTAGGTTCGGATAGCTCCGCTCGGGACTACGAGTGGAGCCGAAAGTGAACGAGAGCCGCCGGGAAGAGCCGAGGACCGGCTCTGTGTATTTGGGCGCCGCCATTTTCAAATCGCGGTCGGCGATTTTGAAGATGTGACAGCTCGGGATCGCCGGGGATCGGCGTATAACACGCACCTGCGATTTTCCCCTGATTTTAAGGGGAAAAAAGTGCGTGTTATACGCCGATAAATACGGTACTTATTTTACTCACTGAACTGCAACTCAATTTATAACATTTGTATCGTGTTTTTTCTGGATTTTTGGTTGATGTTCTGTCTATCATTTAAAATACACCTATGATAAAAAATGATAGTCCCTTTATTTCTTTGTAAGTGGGCAAACTTACAATTCAGCCATTTTGGCCCTTTTACATCATTATGCATTTAGTGTTTGCTGTATTTTTTGTGGCTGGCACGAATAGGGTTATAACTGCTTTTTACATGGGAACATACCGTAAATATTAACTGTTAATTCTGAAATCAATACATTGCATTGTCCTTTTCCACAAACTTTTTTTTTATGAGTTATTTCGCTAAGGACAATTCCTATTGCTTATGTTTTGTATATAAATACATATATTGCCTATAGGTTACCATCAATCTTGTTCCTTTATTATTCCTTGTAATCCTTGCATTATAAACGATATGCTCTATGCTGAACGACTCTGCTACACTCTCCTGTGTAACACCAGACACCTTCTAATTTATCATGTCTTCTATTTCTGGGAGGGCTAATCCTATGACATCATTTCTTTTAACCAGCTGGGACACTTTACAGTAAACAGCAGATGCATCAGCAATTTTCTTGGTTCATCTTAGTAGTTGGGATGGGATTGTTCAGCAATGCAGACCTGGGGTCGGGGTTGAAGGGCTGCAGAGAAATACAGGAAGTCCCCGAGTTACGAACATCCGACTTTGCGAACGACTTCTACTAACGAAGGGGGCAGTGGGCACATTCAAAGGAACCTTTTCTACGGCGGGCACATTCGACGGACCCTTTTTCAGCGGCAGGCACATTCGATGGACCCTTTTTAACAGCGGGCACATTCGAAGGAACACCGGAAAATGACATATCTGCCGTTCTGCCCATGCTGTTAAGACTTACGAACATTTTCGACTTAAGAACAAACCTATAGTCCCTAGCCCGTTCGTAACTCGGGGACTGCCTGTATGTAGTATTCTATTATACAAACCAAGCCTTCTGCCATCTGGGAATCTACTACATTGATACTATTTTTAATACTGTTTTACAAGAAGGTGGTGCAGATACTCAGGGGTCATGTTCAACATTTGGAACTGTGCCTGCCATTTGAATCTGCATTCAGTAAGGGCCTACATGTGGTCAGAAATATAGGCGCTGCTGCTTTTTTTTTTTTATTCTTTATGTTGCCACATTCAAAGTTCAAAACCTTACAAATATATTTACTCGGTTGTACAGTGACCAATATCCAACATTAACATTCAAACATATCCGGCAAAAGTTGAGAAAATTCTGTGTAATACATTTTTTTAAAATTTTCTAAGTAAGGGGTTGTCAGGAGTCTGTGATGGTGAGCCCTTGTAGTTCACCAACTCAGGGTTCCCCAGCCTGCTTCTTCACCAGGGCCCCTAATGGTGGGCATGGCCTTGCAGAAAGCTGGAACCAGGTTGCGGCCCCCAGGTATGCCCAGCTGAGAATGTGGACACAACTTACAAAGTGCAGAGTACAACAGGAAACTGAAGGGAAAAACAGGAAACTGAAGGGAAAAACAGGAAACAAGCCAAGGTCAGGGAGGCAGACAAGCACAAGCCTAGACAAAGCTGGGATCGGTGCACGGGTAGTCAGACACAGGCTATACGGGTAGTAACAAACAGGTACTCAGAGAACTGTGAAGTTGCACTGGCAAGGAGCGCTGCACTGAGCATGTGTATATATAGGGAAGCAAACAGGGAGGTGACCCAGGATGTAATAGAAAGGAAAAGGATATAAGCCCACAGTGGAGCAGGCAATGCCCAAAAGTGAACAGAGAAGCTAAACACCACATGTGAAATGAAGTCACAGATCAGGCAGAACCCTGCAGCAAGGAGGTAAGAATTTCACAAACAGAAATCTGCAGGCTAGACCGTTATAGGGGTAATCAGAACAGATGATGAAAAAGACATGCAAAGAAGCCTGTTTATAATAAATATACAAATATATATATATATATATATATATATATATATATATATATATATATATACACACACACACACACACACACACACACACACACACACACACACAGAAGTGGTGGCTGGCGCTCAAAATTTTTTTTTTTTTTGGGGGGGGGGGGGCGCAAACAAACAGAAAAATACTTAAAGAAAAAAACATTAATTGCAGCCTCACTGTGCCATCAAACGCAGCCACTGCGCCATCAAATGCTGCCACTGTGGCCATCAAATGCTGCCACTGTGCCCATCAAACGCTGCCACTATGCCCAAATGCTGCCACCGTGCCCATCAAACGCAGCCACTCTGCCCATCCAATGCTGCCACTCTGCCCATCCAATGCTGCCACTGTGACCCCCCGCCCGCTTGCCGTCTGCCCGGCACTTACCCTGTCTCTTAGAGAAAATAAATCACCGCCCAGGAGAACTTGCTTTCAGGTGTGTGTTAGTGAATCCTTCAGAGGAGAGGAGTCCCAGGTGCTGGCTAAATGCAAATTGAAGCAGGGTTTGAAACAGGAAAATCTGGATGCCGCACATGGATAAAGTTGAAAACATCTTCTTTATTGTAAAACTTGGATCATAAAAAACAGGACAATCAGGCGGGTGGTACAGACACAGCTGACGCGTTTCGCGCTCTAGTTCGAGCGCTTACTCATGAGTAAGTGCTCGAACTAGAGCGCAAAACGCGTCAGCTGTGTCTGTACCACCCGCCTGATTGTCCTGTTTTTTATGATCCAAGTTTTACAATAAAGAAGATGTTTTCAACTTTATCTGGTGTGCGGCATCCAGATTTTCCTGTTTCAAACCCTACCCTGTCTCTTACCCTGGATAGATTCATGCAATGCATGAATCTATCCATTAGTCATAGAGGGGGTGGCTGGAGAGAGGGGCCGGCGCCCGTGCCCCCCTATGGATGCACCGTCACTGACACACACACCGTGGAAGTAGATCACCCTTTTGCTGCCAAAACAGCACCGACCTGTCGAAGCATATATATATATATATATATATATATATACACGTATACAAAAACACAAACAAACCTGATTAAGCGCTTTAAACAAACAGGGAAAATATGGAGTAAGTTGCCTTTAACAATAGTTGGTAGGGTAAATCTGATAAAGATGGTTTGGATACCCTTTTTTTTAGGGATCTCATCTGGAGATAGTTGTGCTCATAATTTTGCATACCCTTACAGAACTTATGATTTCTTGGCCATTTTTCAGAAAATATGAATGATAACACAAAAACATTTCTTTCACTTATGGTCAGTGTTTGGCTGAAGCCATTTATTATCAATCAACTGTGTTTACGCTTTTTTAAATCATAATGGCAACAGAAACTACCCAAATGACCCTGATCAAAAGTTTACATACCCTGGTGATTTTGGCCTGATAACATGCACACAAGTTGACACAAAGGGGTTTGAATGGCTATTAAAGGTAACCATCCTCACTTGTGATCTGTTTGCTTGTAATTAGTGTGTGTATATAAAAGGTCAATAAGTTTCTGGACTCCTGATAGACCCTTGCATCTTTCATCCAGTGCTGCACTGACATTTCTGGATTCTGAGTCATGGGGAAAGCAAAAGAATTGTCAAAGGATCTGCGGGAAAAGGTAGTTCAACTATATATAACAGGAAAGGGATATAAAAAGATATCCAAGGAATTGAGAATGCCAATCAGCAGTGTTCAAACTCTAATCAAGAAGTGGAAAATGAGGGGTCCTGTTGAAACCAAACCACGGTCAGGTAGACAAACTAAAATTTCAGCCACAACTGCCAGGAAAATTGTTCGGGATACAAAGAAAAACTATTTCAGGTGAAATACAGGACTCTCCAAAAACATGTGGTGTGGCTGTTTCAAGATGCACAATAAGGAGGCACTTTAAGAAACATAAGCTGCATGGTCAAGTCGCCAGAAGAAAGCCATTACTACGCAAATTCCACAAAGTATCCCGCTTACAATACGCCATACAGCACAGAGACCAGCCTCAAACCTTTTGGCACAAAGTCATTTGGAGCGATGAGACCACAATTTAGCTTTTTGGCCAGAACCATAAATGCTTCATTTGGAGAGGTATCAACAAGGCCTATGATGAAAGGTACACCATTCCTACTATGAAACATGGAGGTGGATCGCTGATGTTTTGGGTATGTGTGAGCTACAAAAGGCACAGGAAATTTGGTCAAAATTGATGACAAGGTGAATGCAGTATGTTATCAAAAAATACTGGAGGAACATTTTCATTGATCAGCCAGGAAGCTGCACATGGGATGTACTTGGACATTCCAACATGACAATAATCCAAAACACAAGGCCAAGTCGACCTGTTATTGGCTACAGCAGAATAAAGTGAAGGGTCTGGAGTGGCCATCTCAGTCTCCTGACCTCAATATCATTGGACCACTCTTGGGAGATCCCAAATGTGCAGTTCATGCAAGACAGCCCAAGAATTTACAGGAACTGGAGGCTTTTTGCCAAGAGGAATGGGCAGCTTTACCATATGAGAAGATAAAGAGCCTCATCCACAAATACCACAAAAGACTTCAAGCTGTCATTGATGTTAAAGGGGGCAATACACGGTATTAAAAACTGGGGTATGTAAACTTTTGATCAGGGTCATTTGGGTAGTTTTTGTGATTATGATTTTAAAAAGAGTAAACACAGTTGATTGATAATAAATGGCTTCAACCAAACAATAACCACTAGTGAAAGAAAAGTTTTTGTGTTATCGTTTATATTCTCTGAAAAATTGCCAAGAAATCATAAATTCTGCCAGGGTATGTAAACCTATGAGCACAACTGTAATAGCATCTGGAATTAGATTGGAATTCTTGCAGTTGCCTAAGGATGGAGGTGGATTAGCAGTTCCTAACACCAAGTTGTATTACCTGACATTTCAACTTCAGCAATTAAAGCGGGGGTTCACCCACACCGCCAAAAAAAAAAAATATTAAAAGCCAGCAGCTACAAATACTGCAGCTGCTGACTTTTAATACATGGCCACTTACCTGTCCCACGGTCCAGCGATGTCGGCAGGGGACGCCGAGAACCCGCTCGGTTCTCGGCAGCTGCCGCCGCCATCCTGGGTGAGGGAATCAAGAAGTGAAGCGTTGCGGCTTCACTTCCCGGTTCCCTACTGCACATGTGCGAGTCGCGCTGCGCGTCCCAAGTGGTCCCCGCTCTCTCCTGGGAGCTGTGTGTTCCCAGCAGACAGCGCGCTGGGGACGGGAAGAGGCGTAGACTCCCATGGGAGTCTATGCCGGAAGTGGGTGCAAATACCTGTCTTAGACAGGTATCTGCACCCCCCTGTAAGGTGCCAAATGTGACACCGGAGGGGGGGAGGGTTCCGAAAAGCGGAAGTTCCATTTTTGTGTGGAACTCCGCTTTAAGCAGCTGGAATGTTGTAGATTCCAAAGATCCTATACAACAAATTATATTATCTCAATTTCCGTTGGGCCATTGGTTCAGTTAATAGTAGCTCAATATTTCTACAGTAAACACTGTTTTCCTACATTTGATTTAATTCATAAAGTTTGGACTACTGTCCAAAAACGTACTTTCCATTATATGCCTATATGGAATAACCCGCGGTTACCTGTGCTTTTGAAACTTGAACATTTCGGTGCATGGAAAAGGGTTGGCATTATGCTACTTCATCAGCTTTTTGACAATGGGGAATTACAACCATTTAATAAATTAGCAGAGAAATATAATTTGCCTAATAAATTATTCTATCAATATTTACAACTACGGCATGCTCTGAAAAGCCAGGCAGGGACTTTTCTATTTAAATATAATCCCTCCCCTAAGCTTGACTAAGGCAGTGTCCACAGGATGCTTTAAAGAGGGAATCATTGCTGATTTATATTATTCTATACAAACAGCAGCTAGCATGAATATACAGGATAGTAGTTTTGAGAAGTGGCGTAGAGACTTGGATGTTCTCACTGAGGAGGAGTGGGAGCAAGCTCTGAAGAATTTGCCCAGAGTCTCCCCAGCCTCCTCACCGTGGTTTACTCAGTTATTTATTATTCATAGATCTCATTATACCCCTTTAAAGTTATATTATTGGGGTACAGCAATCACACCGAATTGTCCAAGATGTACTACCAATACAGGAACATTAATTCATATTATGTGGCGATGTCCTAAAATGCATCGATATCGGGAGAATATATTTGATATCTTAAATACTTTATGCTCTACACGTCTCTTGATCCAAAAATAGCTTTATTAGGGATCATACCGGAAGTTATACTCCCATTCGAAATGCATGAGTTGTGTTTGCAGACTATGTATATTGCCCGCAAACTCATATTACAAAGAAGGATATCAAAAACCCTGCCAACAATTGCTCAGTGGATCAATGTGATCAATAATAACTGGAATGGAGAATTTTGGCATATAAAGATAGGAAATTCCCCCGAAAAATTTCAGAAAACCTGGTTTAGATGGCTGGACTCCAATCTGTCTGTGTAACTAGAAAAATGTATAATTTATTGATATGTAGAACTACAGACTTGTTCAACTTAATCAGGATACGGCATGATTAATTTTCGATAGCGGTGTGTTTTTTCCTTTCTTTTTTTAAAATTTTTTTTGTTAGTTTGAGTCTTGTTCTGTTCAATAACAATAAAAAATGTTAACGTGCTAAACATAGATATTGAGTAAACAAATTGCATAAAGTGTGAACAACTGGTTCTGTTCTAAATAGTGTTACTGGATGTTCATCAAGGAATTCACCTGCACTATTTAGAACAGAACCAGTTGTTGACACTTTATGGACACTTGTTTATTCAATATCTATGTTTGGCACTGCAACATTTTTTATTGTTTCACGTTTATCACGATTGGTCCTGTTGTGTTGTTGCCAGCAGCTTGCACTTTTATATTTAGTGTGTAAAATCTGCGCAATAATTTTTTTTGTTTTTGTTCTGTTCAATGCAAAGCCAACTATCTTTTATCGGGAAGCAAATAGGTATTGTCATTACATGACATCAATTTCGTTGCCCGCCTTTGAGACAGTTGATCTTTAAGTATCAGCCATGACGTGGACATATATGATGGATTTAATTTCAGACATCAGGATTGATGCAAAAGCCACTACAACGTGCCTTATGGAAAACGCCAAGTGGGATGCAGACAGGGGGTGTTAGTGTTTTATCCTCTCAAATGCCAGCATACATCAAAATTCACCCTGGTATGATTGCAGTCACTTAATACAGCAGGTTTTTTTCCTTTATGGTGCATGGTGACTATGATGCTAACTTGTCAATGAACTGAGCACTGACAGTGGCCACTGTGCAAGGCTGTAAAGCACTAATTATAGTTTCTAGACTTTACTAAAGAACCTGGACACAATCAATCATTCTGGATTACCCTCGTTTTTGTTATCATTAAAGTTTTGAAGCATCCAATAAATTTGATGACAAAATATGTAAGGAGTTAAAAGGTTAGATAAAAAAAAAAAAAAATCTTATGTGGGCGGCACAGTGGTGTAGTGGTTGGCACTCTCGCCTAGCAGTAAAAAGGGTCAATGGTTCGACGCTACCTGCCTGGAGTTTGCATGTTCTCCCTGTGCCTGCGTGGGTTTCCTCCGGGTACTCCGGTTTCCTCCCACACTCCAAAGACATGCTGGTAGGTTAATTGGCTTTTGTCTAAATTGTCCCTAGTATACGAATGTGAGTTAGGGACCTTAGATTGTAAGCTCCTTGAGGGTAGGAACCGATGTGAATGTACAATGTATATGTAAAGTGCTACATAAATTGACGGCGCTATATAAGTACCTTAAATAATAATAAATGTCCTTTCACTCAGAATATACTTTGAGTTATATTTGTAACTAAAAATAATGCTTGAAGTATATTTTTCAGGATTACTTCCTTATATATATACCCTCTGTGTCAGATAATCGAAAGGTCTGCATTGCAGACCTCCTTCTGACAGTGCTAAATACCGGGTTGTTAATGCTGATTCTTTAACCACTTGCCGAAAGCTGCTGTCATTTTACTGTGGCAGGTCGGCACGATCCCGCGAAACGTCGTAGCTATACTTCAGCTCGCGGGACCGGGATAGAGGCGGGGGGGGGGGGGCGATGCTCGTGGCGAGGGTCGCGATGACCGCCAAGCACGAGAGGCAGAACAGGGAAGTGTGTGAGTAAACACACAAATCCCTGTTCTGTTCTGAGAGGAGTGACAGATCGTGTGTTCCTATTAGCTAGGAACCACGATCCGTTACTGCCTCTAGTCAGTCCCCTCCCCCCAGTTAGAAATATGTAGCAGAGAACACAGTTAACCCCTTGATCGCCCCCTAGTGTTAACTCCTTCACTGCCAGTGACATTTTTACAGTAATCAGTGCATTTTTATAGCACTGATAGCTGTATAATTGCCAATGAACCCAAAAATGTGTCAAAAGTGTCCAATGTGTCTGCGATAATGTCACAGTCCCAATAAAAATCGCAGATCGCCACCATTACTAGTAAAAAAAAAAAAATAAAATAAAAATGCTATAAATCTTTACCCTATTTTGTAGACGCTATAACTTTTACGCAAACCAATCAATATACGCTTATTGCAATTTTTTTACCAAAAATATGTAGAAGAATACATATCGGCCTAAACTGAGGAAAAAATAGCTTTTTTAAAAAAAATGGGGATATTTATTATAGCAAATAGTACAAAATATTGCGTTTTTTTCAAAATTGTCGCTCTTTTTTTGGTCATAGCGCAAAAAATTAAAACCACAGAGGCGATCAAATACCACCAAAAGAAAGCTCTATTTGTGGGAAAAAAGGACTTTTGCTCGGGTACAGTGTTGCACGACAGCGCTATTGTCAGTTAAAGCGACGCAGTGCCAAAACGCAAAAAATTGCCCGGTCATTCAGCAGCCAAATCTTCCGGGGGGCTGAAGTGGCTAGCTGTAATGCCGAGCCACTGATCTTAAACAACTGCAAAGATCAAAAAAATGTAGAAGTCAGAATCACTCATAATACTTGTTCCAGGTATTCCTAATGTTCAACTAAAATTACATTCCCCCATTGCAGATAGATTGGGGCAGAGACTTGTCTGCCAGGTCTTCACTACTGCCCAGGAACTGTCCCACAATGGCATAAAATTGAAACTCTTAAGGTTTTACCTTATAATTTTATGGTTTTGGTAAATCGGAAGGAAAAAATCTACACAAAATTGTATAGTGTGTATCCAGCTTTAGGCTACCTTTAGGGCTGTGGATATGAATAATCTCTGGAATAGTGTTGGTATCTTTATTTCTTTAGAAGGGATTCTAGTGTGACTGCAAGAAAATGCTTAGGCTTTTCCTTTATTATTCATGTTTTGCTTTATTAGATTATTTGAAAAAATGTATCTTGAAACAAGTGTAAATGTTTCTCTAAATGTATACTTTGCTAAAAGTAAAGTTGTCCTTTAGGCAAGAATGGTGTTTTTTATTTATTTTTAAATAGATTAAAATGGAGCTGAAAAGTTTCTTTTTTCTAACGTTTATTTTTTTTTTTAAGCAGGGTAAATATAAAATCCTGAATCTGAATAATTTTAGCTAGAAGGTTTAGCTCTAAGATAGTCATTCATAACGTTACCAGGTAATTCTTAATGGCTAAGCTCACCTTTACAGAAAAAAATAATAAATGCACATATTTATGCAGGAAAAATGTGCTTCTTGTTTTTTTTTTTTTTTTAAATAAAGCCTCATACACAAAGTACGATTGTTGGCTGGGGATTATCTGTTGACAGACTGTTGTCCTAAATTCTTACCGTTATTACGCTCCTTTTGACAATTGTTGTTCAATTTTCCGCCAACAAATGTTGGATGTCAGGCTAGTAATTTTTCGGCAGACAAAGACTCTGCGTCTGATTTTCGTATGGTCAGTACACAAATCCGTCACACAAAAGTTGAAAGTACAAACACGCATGCTCTGAATCAATGCTCAACAAACACGAAATTAGTTGAAGGGGCCCAAAGGGTGGTGCTCAAGAGCTGAAATTCCTTGTAGTACGTCACTACGTGTTGTCGAACGACAATTTGCATACTGTTAGTATGCAAGAAAAGATCCTTTTGACAAAAATCAGACGTTTGGTTGTCCAATAATCGTACCTTGTGTACGAGGCTTAAGAGTCTCCTGCAGACTCATTCTTCAGCTCTCTGCCCATACCTCTGTACAGACTTCAAGTTAGGGAGTGAGGAAGGGAACATGTAACAATGGTATTATTTTTTTCTGATTAAAAAAAAAAAAAAAGTTTCATAAGGCATGTATACACGATACGAAAATCGGAATTAAAATTTAGTCCGATGAACGATCTGCCGATTTTCGGATCGTTAGTACGGTGCTTTCGACAGCCGATTCCAATTTTTCATCTGACAAAAGCTGGATGTGCAGACTATAAAATTTTTGTCGTATGTGAACTCAACATCTGATTTTCGTTGAATTAGTATTGGTTTCGTCCAAACAAATCATAAGAGCAAGACTACCCATAGAAAAGAAAAAATGCATACAAGTCTCTATAAGTGCATCGCTGCAAAAAGCACCAAAAAAATGCATAGGTGTGAACCAAGCCTAAAGGAGGAGAGGCACAAAAACCAAATAATCCTAGCTGACTTTACGGAGGTCATTTAACCGTTTGCCGACCGGCTCACACCGATATACGTCGGCAGAAGGGCACGTACAGGCAGATTAACGTACCTGTACGTTGCCCTTTAAGAAGTGGTTTGCGGGTGCTAATGCTCATGGCCGGCAGTCACGATGACCGCGAGCCACGCGCGATCGCAGACAAGAGAGTCAGAACAGGGACGTGTGTGTGTGTAAACACACAAATCTCTGTTCTGTGAGGAGAGGAAAGACAGATCATGTGTTCCTACTAGCTAGGAACAACGATCTGTTTTCTCCTCGAGTCAGTCCCATCCCCCTACAGTTAGAACATACACTGGGGAACACAGTTAACCCCCTTGTTCGCCCCCTAGTGTTTACCCCTTCCCTGTCAGTGACATTTACACAGTAAATCAGTGCATTTTTATAGCACTGATCGCTGTATAATTGTCAATGGTTCCAAAAATGTGTCAAAGGTGTCCGATCTGTCCGCCATAATGTCACAGTCCCGATAAAAATCGCTGATCACCGCCATTACTAGTAAAAAAAATAAAATCATAAAAATGCCATAAATCTTTCCCCTATTTTGTAGACGCTATAACTTTTGCACAAACCAATCAATATACGCTTATTGCGATTTTTATTACCAAAAATATGTAGAATACATATTGGCCTAAACTGAGGAAAAAATTTTATTTTTTTAAAAAAAATTGGGAATATTTATTATAACAAAAAGTACAAAATATTGTTTTTTTTGTTTTTTTTTTTCAAAATTGTTGCTCTTTTTTTGTTTATAGCGCAAAAAAAAAAAAAAAAAACGCAGAGATGATCAAATACCACCAAAAGAAAGCTCTATTTGTGAGAAAAAAAGGACGTCAATTTTGTTTGGGTACAACGTGTCATGACCGTGCAATTGTCAGTTAAATCGACTTAGTGCCGTATCGCAAAAAAAGGCCTGGTCATTGAGCAGCCAAATCTTCCGGGGCTGAAGTGGTTAATCTGCATTTGTGCAGCCCTCACCATTTACAAATTGGCTGCAGTGACCCAAACAAAGGGATAGCAAGGCTGAAGTTAACTGTTTTTACTGTAACAAGTGTCCACACTGAAAATGTTCCCCTCTATCTCTGTTCTGATATTTTCCTTCACCTCCAGTGGAAATGATCACCAGGACAAATAGAGAGGGTCACTCTCCCATTGGGGACATAGAGGCAGCAATAAACCCATATAGAGGACTACCCCTTCCACACTCTATCCTGAAATCTAAATGAAAATGAAAAAAAATCAAGTTTGGCTTTGGATAAGCTGGAGATTTATTTGATTTCATAAACAGTCTGCAGCCTTCTAAATTGGACGTTCTGTAAAAGGGAAGTGGATATTAATGTGCTCGTAGGCAGAAACACCTGTGAAATAACACAGGACATTGCCCATCAAATTACACAAACAGATTTTTTATTTTTTTTTCCTGCTGCCTCTGCTCTGGGATATTCTGAATATCCTTGTTTTGTTCTGCTAAAGCATTAACAAGCACTAATGGATTAATCACCTTCTTCGCTTTTTCAGCCCAAAATAGCTTGCCACTTAAATGATTAGCATGTTAGCAGATGATGACACTCGTTCAGACAAAACAAATTGGAGAGAAAGCCATGGATAATTCCTCCTCCTTTATTTTGTAATGATGTTTAGCTTGTTAATAAATATCTTTATGGATTGGGGGACAAAAAAGGTACAGAGCACTTATTGCAGTCCACTTATAACTACTCTAATTTATGTTATTCAGCAAATATTGCATTCACAGACCCCCTTTACAAAGTTTCACTACCATCTCTAAATTGCTTGAAACCACAAGATAATTGACAACAACATGGCTGATGTATCCCTCCAGAAGCATGCAGTCAAGCATTTGTTGTTTCCAGCAGGCATAAAAATCTATATATGGAATATTAATATTTTAAGAGTAGTACCTCTGACCAGGAAAAAAAATACTATTGCACTTGAAGCCTATAAAAAAACAGGTGCCCATATTTATTCTTCTTCCCAGACCCACTATTGTGATCTTTCCTTTGTAGAAATAGGGCAGACCTATTCTTGGGGGTGTTGACAGGAGGACTTATGCCGTGTACACACGAGCTGACTTTTTCGACCAGACTGGTCTGACAGACCGAGTCCGGCGAGTTCAGCGGACTGTTTCTGTCGAAAATCTGACGAACTTTAGATTTGGAACATGTTTCAAATCTTTACGTCGGAACTCCGCCGGACCCAGTTCCTATTGCAAAGTCCACTCGTCTGTATGCTAGTCCGACGGACGAAAACCGGTGCTAGGGCAACTATTGGCTACTGGCTATCAACTACCTTATTTTAGTCCGGTCGTACGTCATCACATACGAATCTGTCAGACTTTGGTGTAATCGTGTGTAGGCAAGTCTGTTCGTTCGAAAGTCCGTCGGAAGTCCGTCGAAAGTCCATCGGAAAGACCGTCTGACTTTTGATGCTTAAAAGTCTGCCCGTGTGTACGCTGCATTACCCTGTTGGAGTGAATAATTGCTGGCTGGGCCTAAACTCCGATGTGAGTAGACTTTGGGGTGACCACCAACTGTCATAAACCACTGATCTGTAAGCCAGCTATTTAACCAAGCTTGTAGATCCTCAACTGCTTGTGTTTTACCCACACATCATCTAAGAAAACTCCATTGAGCCACATGAAGATGTCAAAGAAGGCCAGGTATCTCAGAGGTCTGAGCACTCCACTCTTCACCCAATTGGACCAGGACGATACAGCCTTCACTGTAATAAATGGCTCCCTATGAAGTGAGCTGCACAAGTAGAGTGCAGTACCAATCAGTCTTGCAGGATTGAACAATGCTCCATTTAAGTGTGATTGATTGCTACAAGGTACAACATGCTCCTTGTATAGCTTACTTGAAAGTGTGCAATTTTTTTACAGCTTCGCTCAATCTGTCATATCATATCAGATTTTTTGTGCTAAGCATTACAGTAGCCCAACCTTGGATGGATTTATAATGCATCAGTATTTGTTTTTCAAAAAGATGCTGCAGAGGCTGGAGTTTTATGGGGTACTTTGGGGAGGGGAATTGGCTTGTGGCTGGTGTTTTATACATTAACAAAGCGATAGCATCAAAAAGAAAATCAGTGTAATCTGCATTCAGTTTTATTAGGTAATATGTACACAATGCATTAGTTAGCCAATGCTAGGCAATAAGTAAAAGCAAATAATAAAGTGGTTCGAAAGCCTTTTTTATTGCCTTTTTGCATTCTCTGCATTAAGTTAAAAAAAAAACCTTCCAATATTAGTCCCCCTCAGGCCCCTCCCTAAATACTTACCTGAGCCTGAACTTAATCTATTACTGTGCCCGAGAACAGCATCACTGCTCGCTCTCTCCTCACTGGACATGGGGGCAGTAGTGGGAGCCTTTGGCTCCTGCTGCTGTCAATCAAATCTAGTGAGGAGGGGGGCCAAAATGTGCGATGTTATATCTGTAGACACACAGTATCCAGCTCGGAGCAAGCCCACGCGTCTGCCCCTATAGCAAGCGCTTGCTATGGGGGTAAAAACTGAAGAAGAAGAGCGGGCAGCGCCGGTAGGGGACCCAAGAAGTGGAGGTTTGGGGCACAGAACAGGTAAGTATGACATGTTTGTTATTGAATTTAAAAAAAAAGAAGCCTTTGGTAATACTTAAAGCTACTAAAGTTATCCAGCAAACAATGGAGTTGTGGTGAAATCAAAGCTTCTCAATTTACACTAAAGCAAGCCGTTACTTTGATCTTAGCAGGTTTTCTGTACAGCAAGTAACTGAGTGACTAAACCTACATTAGACCTCATTCACACAGGTGTACCAATCCGTACGAAGGCAAACAGTGGCAATCTGCACAGACTGCTAGGGTCTCCAAGCACACCCTCCAAATGTACAAGTCTGATGCACGGTTCAAAACAGACAAATTGTGCTCTGATGCGCATTCATGTTGGAACAGGAAGGGGCCATCCCCAAACTGTTTCCACAAAGTTGGGAGCATTAAATTGTCCAAAATGTCTTGGTATGCTGACCTCTTAAGAGTTCCTTTCAATGGAACTAAGGGGCCAAGCCCAACCCCTGAAAAACAAGCCCACACCATAATCTCCCCTCCATCAAATGATTTGGACCACTGCACAAAGCAAGGTCCATAAAGACATGGATGAGCGAGTTTGGGGTGGAGGAACTTGACTGGCCTGCACAGAGTCTTGACCTCAACGTGATAGAACACCTTTGGGATGAATTAGAGCGGAGACTGCGAGCCAGACCTTCTCATCCAACATCAGTGCCTGACCTTACAAATGCGCTTCTGGAAGAATGGTCAAACATACCCATAGACACACTCCTAAACCTTGTGGGCAGCCTTCCCAGAAGAGTTGAAGCTGTTATAGCTGCAAAGGGTGGGCCAACTCAATATTGATCCCTACACACTAAGACTATGATGTCATTAATGTTCATGTGTGTGTAAAGGCAGGTGTCCCAAATACTTTTGGTAATATAGTGTAAACTATACACACATATTAATCAACTGATATTCAGCAGGTCAAACACATGACAATTTGTGACCAATCTTGATGTCCATAGTCCACAAAACAGTTTTTTTCCAAAACAAATACACGATTGCTGTGCAACATTCCACCTCCAGAGCTTGTAGAAGGTATCCACGGGAACAGAGGAAAGAAAACCTATACTCCTTACCAAAAATTCATGGCACTTTGTTTTAAAGAGTAGCCATAAACACTTCTGGGACTAAACCACTATAAACCAGAAGGCAGGGGGAACTCCAAACTGTAACCATATTCAACTCACAGAACAATGAAACAGAAAGAGAAGCCAAGCTTAACCACTTTAAGCCCGGGCCCCTTTTTCAGACTCAGTGTTTACAAGTTAAAAACACGTTTTTTGCTAGAAAATTACTTAGAACCCCCAAACATTATACATTTTTTGTTAACACCCTAGAGAATAAAATGGTGGTCATTGCAATACTTTTCTCACACCGTATTTGCGCAGCTGTCTTACAAGCGCATTTTTTTGGAAAAAATTAACTTTTTTGAATAAAAAAAATAAGACAACGATAAAGTTAGCCCAATTTTTTTATATTGTGAAAGATAATATTACGCTGAGTAAATTGATACCCAACGTGTCACGCTTCAAAATTGCGCCCAGTCGTGGCGTCAAACTTTTACCCTTAAAAATCTCTATAGGCGACATTTAAAAAATTCTACAGGTTGCATGTTTTGAGTTACAGAGGAGGACTAGGGCTAGAATTATTGCTCTCACTCTAACGATCGCGGCGATACTACACATGTGTGGTTTGACTACCGTTTTCATATGCGGGCGCTAGTCACCTATGCGTTCGCTTCTGTGCACGAGCTCGTTGGGATGGGGCGCTTTAAAAAAAAAAATTTTCTTATTTATTTTATTTATTTTTACACTGTTTAAAAAAAAAAAAAAAAAATTGGGGTCACGTTTATTCCTATTACAAGGAATGTAAACATCCATTGTAATAGAAAAAGCATGACAGGTCCTCTTAAATATGAGATCTGGGGTCAAAAAGACCTCAGGTCTCATATTTAGACTAAAATGGTATGGAGATGGGTGGGGGCCATCTTAGCCTCACTCGTCTCCATACCCAGCCACGGATAGGACCCAATTGCCTCCGCCGCTGCCGACAGCTCCGGTAAGCGGCAGAGGGCGCGGGAGAGCGGCAGGAGGGGGAACCTCTCCCGCTGCTGATAACTGTGATCTTGCGGCAAATTCGCCGCAGAGACCACCATTGTCATTAACCGAACCGCCCCCTGAAGAGATGGATACCTTGGTTGTGGTAGCAGCTGCTGCCATTACCGAGATATCCCTCTTCAAAGTCAGGACGTATATAGTCGTGCGGCGGTCAGTAAGTGGTTAAGACCTCTTTCACACTGAGGCAGTTTTCAGGCGTTTTAGCGCTAGAAATAGCGTCTGTAAAGCACCTGAAAACTGCCTCCCATGCTGCTCGAATGTGAAAGCCTGAGGTGCTTTCACACTGAGGTGGTGAGCTTGCAGGACGTTAGAAAAAGTCCTGCAAGCAGCATCTTTGAGGTGGCTTGGGCGCGCTGTACACAGTGCTCCCCAAACCCCCTGCCCATTGCAATGAATGGGCAGCGCTTCCGAAGTGTTGCAACACGGGTGTTTTTAACCCATTCTTCGTCCGCTAGCAGGGGTAAATGCGCCCCGCTAGCAGGCAAAAAGCGCCGTTTAAACAGCACTAAAGTGCCGCTAAAATGAACAACGCTTTAGCGCTGACGCATGGGTGGCCCCAGTGTGAAAGGGGTCTTATAGTAGGTCTTTTTAGAAATTACATTAAAACATGTTTATTTAAAATACGGTAGGTATTCCATTTACTGTATTAACGCTTGGTACCGTGCATTAAAAATAAAGCTGCAGCACAAGACAGCTCTGGTCATCCCAGCCAGTGGCAGCTGTGCATAATGACATCACTCCAGAAGTGCCACCCTACACGTTTTGTCACATGATGATGATGATGTCAAGGGCGTGGCAACATGACAACTTCACGCAGAGCAGGTTTATACACAGCAGTTTTGGAAAGCGATTCCCCCTGCACCTGGTGCTCATAGGAAATTGTAATCCATGGTACTGGAGAAGTAACAGAAGGTATGTTTTGCTGGGGAGGAGGCATTAAGGGAATAAGGGATTTCCTTTTTTTTTTAGATGTTTAACCCTTTTACAGCTGCAATGGCAGCCATAAGTTTATCTGTTTCAATATTTTTTTTATTGAGAGTTTCAAGTAGTAAAAGACAATAAGGCATCAGCAGTGAGATAGAAGTAAAAGTCCTGCAACACAGGCAGGCAAAATTTTCATAAAGATAAGGCACAGGTATCAGGAGTGACAATCTTCTATAGGTTATACCACAAGGCATATCAATAGTGCATGTTGGTAAAGTAGCCAAGTATGATGGGCCTGAGAATTCAATACAATAACCTTTATAGAAACAGCCACTCACCAGTGATAAACCATATAGGGCTGAAACAGTTACCACAATAAGGCGTAACCCATATGACTTCATTGGGTATTAGGCTTGCACATAAAAATAAGAAAAGTAAGGGAAAGAAGGCAAAGGAGAGAAAGGAAGTAAGGAGAACCGTATCCTATCTGGAAGCCAACCCTAACAGCCACCACGCCAGCTATTAACCGCTTCAGCCCCGGAAGATTTTACCCCCTTCCTGACCAGAGCACTTTTTGCGATTCGGCACTGCGTCGATTTAACTGACAATTGCGCGGTCGTGCGATGTTGCACCCAAACAAAGTTTATGTGCTTTTTTTCCCACAAATAGAGCTTTCTTTTTGTTGTATTTGATCACCTCTGCGGTTTTTATTTTTTGCTCTATAAACAAAAAGAGAGCGTCAATTTTGAAAAAAAAAAACGCAATATTTTTTACTTTTTGCTATAATAAATATCCCCCAAAAATATATAAAAAAAATATTTTTCCTCAGTTTAGGCCGATATGTATTCTTCTAGATATTTTTGGTAAAATTGCAATAAGCGTATATTGATTGGTTTGCGTAAACGTTATAGCGTCTACAAAATAGGGGATCATTTTATGGCATTTTTATTATAAATGGTTTTTTTTATTAGTAATGGCTGCGATCTGCGATTATTATTACATGCGACATGGCGGACACATCGGACACTTTTGACACTATTTTGGGACCATTGTCATTTATACAGCGATCAGTGCTATAAAAATGCACTGATTACTGTGTAAATGACACTGGCAGGGAAGGGGTTAACCACTAAGGGGCGATGAAGGGGCTAAGTGTGTCCTAGGGAGTGATTATAACTTTGGGGGGGGGGCTACTAGTCAAATGACAGCGATCTCTGCTCCGGATGACAGGGAGCAGTGATCCCTGTCATATCACAAGGCAGAACGGGGAAAAGCCTTGTTTACATAGGCACTTCTCCGTTCTGAGA
The DNA here is from genome assembly GCA_037952925.1 of Lithobates clamitans. Taxonomy (NCBI): domain Eukaryota; kingdom Metazoa; phylum Chordata; class Amphibia; order Anura; family Ranidae; genus Lithobates; species Lithobates clamitans. Next base: position 721,918 of record JBBGZY010000051.1, read on the forward strand.
CTCCGTGACACATTTGCTGGGAGAACGGTGGACATAGAGTCCACCTGTCCCGCGGACACGGTCACGCTGTACGCGGCGGTGCGCTCACGCCTGCTATCCTCGTCTCTTAAGGGGGCGTACAGGTATGCCCATTTGCCCACTGCTGCCATTGTGCCGACGTATATCAGCATGCAGCAGTCGGCAAGTGGTTAAAGTCTTGTTTTTTTTTTCTTTTAAAAATAACAAACATAATATACTTACCTGCTTTGCGCAGTGGTTTTGCAGAGCAGCCCAGATCCTCCTCTTCCCGGGTCCCTTGCCGGTGCTCCTGGCCCCTCCCTCCTGCCGGGTGCAACCATAGCAAGCAGCTTGACTCTGGCTCCACCCCCTCTTTCCCCTCGATGGCTCACTGACTGACAGCAGCGGGCGCCTGTCTCAGCCAATCAGGAGGGAAAGTCCCAGACAGCCGAGGCTCTCATGCAACATTGCTGGATCGAGATGGGGCTGAGGTAAGTATTAGGGGGGCTGAGGGGGGTTGCTGCACACGGAAGGTTTTTTATCTTCAGGCATAGAGGCTTTAGAGGGTTTAGATTGCCTAATAGCCATTACTACTTCAGCCTAGGTGATCTCACCCATCTAAAACATCCCTATGAATGTTCAACAGGGAGAGTATAGGCAGGTGGGATAAAAAATCCTGCTGAGTCAAAACATTTGTGTCCTGTACAAGTTCTGATAGAAAGAATGGATAAGTACTACTAAAGGATTCTGAGTAAATTAACCTACTGTCTTCCTCATTTTAGCAACAGTCATCACTGGCGGTCTAGGAGTTAATTTCCACCCTAGCAACTTCCCGGGTTGGTCGTCCTGGGAATAAAATATAGCATTGGTCCATCTAAGGTGTTTTTCAGCCTCCAGTCTGGTGGATTCTATTTTGCTCCACAGGTTTGTGATCTTTGAGCAAAGTCCGTAGTTCTAATTTTTTTTATATATAAGGTTCTTAGGCCACGTTCATGCTTGAGAGACAAGCGTGTTTTGCATCGCGCATTTTGCACGGCAAAGTGCGTGATGGCTACCCGAATTTGGGTTGCCTTTAAAAAAATAATGGCACTGCATGTGCATTCCATGTTTTAGGACATTTTTCGCACATTTGCAGAAACACTCGTTTCTGTCTGCATTTCTGCTATGCCCAGGTGTGAATGGGGCCTCAGAATGTTTCTTGTATCTGGAAGCTAGTTGGATGAGGATGCCCCTGACGGAAGCCTAATGTGCTGCCCAATTAATCTGAGAAGTCTCTTCGGGTTTATTGATAGCAAACAAATCCTTCAAGTGCAACTGAATGTCAAAACAGATAGCAAAGCTGCTAAAAAGGGATTAATTCAGTCGCCATGAGAAAGACTAACCTTACGAATTGCAGAGATAGTGGCAACTACCGGGAAATAATTAGACTAGGGAACCTCCAACATTTTTTAAGGCCTTGAACAGGGGCACATCACAAGGTGAAGATGTGGTCAATCCTGGAATAAGTAGAATGGATGTTGAGTAGAAAGTAAAATCACATTTAAGGGCCACACACACAGGCCGACAATAAAAACTGGCCAACATTTGGCCCGTGTGTACGACAGCCAGTTTGACAGAAGCTGGACTTTCGGTCGGCTTCTGTTGAAGGGCATGGCCATTAAGGGACAGTAAATTCCCTCCAAACATCAATCATATCGTAGGCCTGGATTTATGTAATGCTGAGTCTAAGGTGATGTTTGAATCCCCAAAATGGGGTGACCGAGTTTGAAAGAGAGACCTGAACAAGGATAACTAGTCTGTGCTGGGTGGTGAAAGAGGTTAAAAAAGTCACTTAAGCACCCTCTATCTCCTCTGCCGCTAGGAGGTGTCTACCTTCAGGATCTCTAATAACATTGGGTGGGGAGAAGGATAGCCGTTTCGATACACAAATTTCCACTCCCTGTGTTTTGTCTGAAGTATTGACTAGGTAGAAGAGGCGACTTATTATGAATGAAGTTGAGCTTGGACGTGGAAGGAAAGTGGGTCGCCTGTAGAAAAACAATTTCCACTACCAGGGGGTAGCAGTACTTAAAAGCCTTGCAGCACTTAATTGGGGAGTTCAAGCCCTGTATATTATGGAAAATTATAGAAATAGGTCTAGAAGTGTAAGAGGTAGCCATAAATGAAAATGTGAGCAGGAGAGTGCTTACCCTAGCAATCTGGTTGCCTTGATAATGTAAAAACCCATTCAACAGAGGCAGGAGGGTGGCAGAGTCACGGGCAAGGAAGAGAGCAGGTAGGCAAAAAGAGAAGACAATCCCACGGAGGGAAGGGTAGACAAAAACATCCTGCAAACAGAAGAAATAAAACAAATAATGGTAAATAAACAGCAGTAAACATGAGCAAAAAGAAGTCAAGTATAAGCAAGTGGCAACAACATTCTGGGTTGTGTGGTCTCCATGATTATAAAGAAAAGGTCTGAGTCTACGTCAACCAAAATAGGCCAGCAGAAGTGGAGGCAGAAAGGGGTACAGGATGTATACAGCCTGCACTGAATATCAGCAAACACATTAACTCAAAGCAATACTCAAATCTTTAAATCAAAACTCAAAATTATACATACAATACAACTGAGAAAGAAGGCTGTTACTGCACAGGTGGATCAGCCCAACCATAACTAAGAGAGGGTATTGAGATGTGAATAACTGAGGACCCTGAACATATTATAAAAATGAGTAAGAGACAGTGCATATATCGGACAGTTGACATTAGGGTGGCCTTGATTGTTGTCTAGAATGACTGGTGTTGGTGTTGAACCACAAAGGAGAAAGGAGCGGCCTTGTCAGAACGATCTTTATCCCCAGAATGAGCAGATTGTTGTCTTGGCAGTGTAGAAGGGGTGGTAGAGATCAGACACAATTGCTGTAATAAGGATTCCCCTTCTGAGAAGGTGGGTCTTACCATGTTAGATAAATAGCAGAAGGAGTGGACACAGCCTACTATATTTAATTCCGTTTTCCTGCAGGGGTTGCAGTAAGGATTGAATTTCCTTCTCTTCTGGACTGTAGCTGGAGAAATGTCTACGAAGATTTGGAGGTTGTGGCCTCCAATCTTAATATATGTATTTTCTCCAGCCCCTAATAATGTGGCTTAAGGATGATGTCCCATGGGGGGGGGGGGGGCATTTGTGTGAGGGCCAGTCAATGCCCTGGCTGATCGCTCAGTTCTCAGTATTTATTCTGCAGAGAGCTGGTGACTGTCAGTCACCACTTCCCTGCTCTGCCCCTCCAGTGCTCGCTGGAGCACTGGGCTGTGCAGGGGTGTAGGAGCGGCTGACTCAATTTCCTGCTGGCTTGCTGAGAGGCAGCTGCTGGTCTAGGATTCTGGGTGGAACCCAACTGTAAAGTCGGGATCTTTCCAGAGCCTGGACCAGCTGAGTGACATCAGTCGAAAGCAGGCTTTAAGCCAGCTTTCAGCTGAAAATGGGTCACAGGAGTACAGAACGAAGTGCAATCCTGTGATCCATAATAGAAGTAGGGCCAAAATAGTTTCGGCCAGACTTCTCCTTTAAGTTCAGTGGGAATTTACATGCTAGTTTTCTCCAGCCCCTGTTCCAGCAATGCAGATAATCTTGCCAGTATGATTAGTCTCCAGAATTTTTAGGCTGTGGAGGCTGAGAGAGTAAAGAGTAAAGCTCAGGACTTGCTATGAGACTGCTCTGACTGGTGATAAATTCTGCCATAGCTCTATCTAAGGAACCTGTGGTCTGAGGGGAGTCTCTGCCCAGGGAATCAACCCCACAGTGTGCTGCTGATTGTGTAGGAAGGGAGATATGCTCACCCAGGTCAGCAGTGGAGTTTCATCAAAGGCAGCACATGGTCTTTTCTCATGGGGCTGACTGGAAAAATTGAGCGGAGCTGCAGCCTCCATATTGTCCTCTGCTGTGTCCGGAGCTTGAGCCTTGGGAATCACGTCCGGGTCCCTGGCTTCTGGTTTTTGTAACTCTGCAGTGGAACACACGCTGGCCCTTGAGTGTGAGCCGGGCAGCGGCAGTTCCTTTCAAATTTGAACGTGGGCAATACTCAGTGTCGGGTTAGGCAGCTACACATGTAAGCAGGCATTTTTATAGTTTTGTACTGTTTTTTAATAAACTGTATCACACTATTGGTTCCCCTTTCTCTCATTTCAATGTGATTTTATGGTGAGGAGGATACTTTCTGGATCCACTTCAGAGAAAAATGAAACGGTATCCATATCTTAACTACCAATCGCTTTTTGACCCTCTTTTTAGCTAAAGGGGTCATGGTCTTCTGGTGAGTAGGACATCCTACTGAGCACTTCGGGGTGTTTTTCGATGTGTGTTAAGCTGGTGGTGGTCTCCCACATCATACTATTTTGAAGACTTATTATTGAAGACTATATGAACTGTTCCAGAGGACATTTTTTATCATTTTGGTTAATATTTGGTTAATGTTTTGCACTATAAGTGTTATATAGCAACGCTGCCCCATTGATTTCAATGGGGAGGAGCGGTGAGTCCACCACTCCTTCACCGCTCCAAAGAAGCTGCTGGCAGGACTTTTTCTGACGCCCTGCCAGCACACCGCTCCAGTGTGAAAGCCCTCGGGCTTTCACATTGGAGTGAATGGAGCAGCTGTTTTAGGGCGGTTTGCAGGCGTTATTTTTAATGCTATAGCACCTGCAAAATGCCCCAGTGTGAAAGGAGTCTAATTATTGCATTTTATGTCACCTAATGTGTATTATACTTAGATAATAGGTTATAAGTTTATTATTATTTTATTATTTTTTTATTATTTTTTTTTTAGCGCCCCCTTACACACTTTTTGCATTGATCCTTGGGGAGCCTGGCTGGAGCAGTTTTCTGCTTCCCCTTTGCCATAACATGGGGCAATGGTGAGGGTTGACAGATCCCAGAGTCCCCTAATGTGTCCGGGATCAACGGCATTCGGCCAATACGTGTCCGAGCAGGAAGATCAATATCCTCTATTCAACACTGCGTGCATGCGCTCCAGGCACGAGTTTGTTTTTACTTTACACTGCAATCTTTTAAGCAAAAGTGATAATGGCAGCTGTAAAGCCGCCCAATCACTTTTACTCAATGGCGCATCCTCCACGTGTGCGGTACTCACAGGCCCCAAGAGGTGTGGGACCCACTGTGCCCTCACACATTGCACAACAAATGCGACAGAAGTACAAGAGTCAGAAGTAAGTGACTCAGAGTTCTGAGGTCAGTAGTAAAGACTCAAACTTCAGGGGTCAATAGTGACTCAGAGGACAGGGGTCAGTAGTGACACACAGTTCAGAGGTCAGTAATAACTGAAAGGTTAGTATAAAGTGATAGAGTTCAGGGGTCAGTAGTGATGCAGAAATCAGGGGTCAGTAGTAAGTGACACAGAGTTCAGCAATAACTCAAAGGTCAGTAGTGACACAGAGTTCAGGGGCCAGTAGTAAGTGACACAGAGTTCAGCAATAACTCAAAGGTCAGTAGTGACAGAGTTCAGGGGCCAGTAGTAAGTGACACAGAGTTCAGGGGTCAGTAGTAAGTGATGCAGAAATCAGGGGTCAGTAGTAAGTGGCACAGAGTTCAGGGGTCAAAAGTAAGGGACACAGAGTTCTGAGGTCAGTAATAAAGATTCAGACTTCAGGGGTCAATAGTGACTCAAAGGACAGGGGTCAGTAGTAAGTGACACACAGTTCAGAAGTCAGTAATAACTGAAAGGTTAGCATAAAGTGATAGAGTTCAGGGGTCAGTAGTGATGCAGAAATCAGGGGTCAGTAGTAAGTGGCACAGAGTTCAGGGGTCAGTAGTGACACAGAATTCAGTAATAACTCAAAGGTCAGTAGTGACACAGAGTTCAGGGGCCAGTAGTAAGTGACACAGAGTTCAGGGGCCAGTAGTAAGTGACACAGAGTTCAGGGGTCAGTAGTAAGTGATGCATAAATCAGGGGTCAGTAGTAAGTGGCACATAGTTCAGGGGTCAGTAGTAAGTGATGCAGAAATCAGGGGTCAGTAGTAAGTGGCGCAGAGTTCAGAGATCAGTAATTAACGCAGGCGTGAGTACTAAGTTACCTACTACTAACGACTGAACAGGTGCCCCAACATCTAATGTTGGGCCCTGGCCCCTCCAATGTACCTCCACAGTTACTATGGTGTACATTCCCTAGTCAACACGGTCTCATTCTATACTATGTAAAGCAACTCTGACTCTGTGTAACCACATCTCTGTAAGCCACGTCCAATATTCAGCACAATTAGAAACACGCCTATTTTTCCACAATGTCAAATTTTATCATTTGCAGCCCAAGGGGCCTAACCTATAGTCTTACACACTGTTTTCAGAAAACACCTCTGCTTTTACTGTGAAAGCAGAGCCGACTCAGTTCTGCTCACTGACTGTATATCAAATCAAAGGTAGCCCTCAGAGCTAAAGCGGAGGAAGGTAAAAAACTTTTCTGAAATGCACTCCTTTGACGCTCAGCAGTAGGCAGGGTCAGTGGCGTCTCCAGCTTTCATATTTAGGGGGGGCACATGGGGGGACAGGGACAAAAATAGGGGGGCAATATAAAATGCAGATAGATAGATAGATAGATAGATAGATAGATAGATAGATAGATAGATAGATAGATAGATAGATAGATATCACCAGCATACCAAGAAAATATAAGGGTCCAAAGCAGTGGGAGAACTATCAGGGTTGCAAAGGTTGTCTTGCCACCATGCCCTGGTGTTCCACCACTGTGGGGTTTCCCAGCCTCCTCTTGCTGTCCTGCCCCTGCTATTGACAGCACTGGTCTGGCATCTCTTGGAATTTACAGGCTGGTTCTCCTGTCCTAAGGATGGGAGAAATTAGTCTGTTTTTTCAGTAACTGAAAGTCCTGGTGGAGTCCTTCCTGCAACTCGCTCTTCTCCCTGCCAATGAGGATGCAGGGGAAGGAGCAGATCGGGCGGCCGTGGTTGTTTGAGCGCTTGCATTATGCAGTGTCAGCGAGCAGAGGGGGGACGTTCTCCCTCTCAATAGAGACTGTGTTACCCCAGCGGTGGCCCGAGTAAGATGCGGCACATCCGATATGAATACAAACAAAAAGGAATTGCCTTTTTGTAAAAAAAAAAAAAATAAAAAAAAAAATAATAATTTTTTTTGGGGGGGGGGGGGGCACATGGTGGGGCCCAGCATAATGTTGGGGGGGTCAGGGCCCCCTCTGGCCCCCCCCTAGGGTCGCCATTTGGCAGGGTGTGGATTATTAACACTGGGCTGTGGTTTTTCACTCAACCCTGCCTGGGCCTAGGAGGACCCTGTTCTGTTCCACTTGTAGTCGCAGGCTATGGCAGAGAGGTGAATCAGCAGAGACAATGGGAACTTGATCACTTTATTCTGTCTATTCTTCCCTGAGCATTTGCAGTGCCTTACCATTCCTCTTAGCTCTAGTTAATCATTTACTACACTATGTTGCTTTGCGCTGCTCTCTATTTGTCTTCATGTTTTTTACCAAAGTTCCTGCTCCCCTCTCCCCCTCAGTGTACTGGCTTAGTGCTATGTTGTCTGTATGCTCCTGGGACTACCTTAGCTACATTCATATTTTATGTATATTTTTGTGCCTCTTCTTTGTTACTTTGTGGATATCTATGTACACTGTTACTGGAGAAGAGACATGGATTGCCTTTTCCCTGATGGTTTGTGCAGGGATGCTTTATTGAAATAAATGTTTTTTTTATCTATTGTCTTTATACATTTATTGAGTAATGCTTTCTCCTACCTTACTATTTTGTTTTAAATGAGTGTCGCATATTATGATTAATTTTATCCAGTGTTCATTATTTATGGTTAACTAATTGATGAGCTGCAAAGGTTAATATGTTGCCTATTAACAATTATAGGTTGTGTCGTTATTCACAGGCGCATACAGTTTTGAGCCTTGACATATTTGGCATTTGTGTAGTCAAAGCATTTTTATCTTTTATATTTAACAGAAAACCTAAAGATTATATTGTTTTGTGTGCATTTAAATTGAGTATTTTCTACATGAATGTTTAGGCGGTATTCACATCTAGCATTTTTTAAATGTACATTTTTTGTGCGTTTATCACAAGATATGCATAAGGCAGCCCATTGATTTCAATGGGCTGCCCCACACACATCAAAGTAGTCTGTTGAGCATTTTTTTTTTTCTTACTGCATGTTTTGCAACAATAGCACGGCACAATGCACATTTGCTTTCTGCACTCGGGGTGCCATTAATAATTATTGGCACTGCACGCGCGACATGCATTTCTGAAATGTGCAAATGTGAATGGAGCCTTAGGATAAATAGGTGCACGAATATCAGCAACTTAAAAGAAAAAAAAAAAGAAAAATCATAATTGCCATCTTTTTATCCTACAATTCCTTAAAGTTTCCAAAACAATAATACTAACGTATAGTACTTGGGGATTTTCAGTACATTTTCATGTAAAAATTTGCATTTTAGCATGTATGTGAAAATTGTTCTGGTGGAGAAAGGGTGTGTACGTAAAAATCAAAATATATTTGTGTGCGTTTGTATCTGTGTACAGTGCCTTAAAAAAGTCTTCATACACCCTGAAATTTTCCACATTTTGTCATGTTACAACCAAAAACGTAAATGTATTTTATTGGGTTTTTATTGGATAGGCCAACACAAAGTGGCAAAAATTTGTGAAGTGAGAGGAAATGATAAATGGTTTTCAACATTTTTTACAAATAAATATCTGAAAAGTGTGGCGTGCATTTGTATTCAGCCCCCTTTACTCTGATACCCCTAACTAAAATTTAGTGGAACCAATTGCCTTCAAAAGTCACCCAATTAGTAAATAGAGTTCACCTGGTGTGTGATTTAATCTCAGTATAAATACAGCTGTTCTGTGAAGCCCTTGGAGCTTTGTTAGAGAACCTTAGTGAACAAACCGCATGATGAAGGCCAAGGAACACACTTGACAGGTCAGGGATAAAGTTGTGGAGAAGTTTAAAGTGGTTGTAAAGGCAGAAGGTTTTTTATATCATTGCATTCTATGCATTAAGATAAAAAACCTTCTGTATGTAGCAGCCCCCCTAATAGTTACACAAGCCTCATTTCTATCCAGCGATGTGCACAAGCGCCTTGGCCGTCCGGACCTCTCCCTCCTGATTAGCTGGGAAACAGAAATGGTGCCATTGGCTCCCGCTACTGTTAATCAAAGTCAGTTAGCCAATCAGGAAAGATAGGGGGCAGAGTTAAACTGCGGCTCCACGTCTAAATGGACATATGGAGCTGTGGCTTGCCTTGGGTGCCCACATAGCAAGCTGCTTGCTGTGGGGGCACTCAACAGGAGGGAGGTGCCAGGAGCACGGAAGAGGGACCTGAGAAGAGGGGGATCTAGGGTGCTCTGTGCAAAACCATTTCACAGAGCAGGTAAGTATAACATGTTTTTCTTTTTTCTTTAGAAATGACAGACTTTAGTATTACTTTAACCGCTTGCCGACTGGCTCATGCCAATATACATCGGCAGAATGGCACTCCTGCGCAAACCAATGTACCCGTATGTCAGTCCGCAAAAGCAGGATAGGGGCGCCTGCCGCTGGAGTGTGCTCGTGGGTCCCGCGGACTTAATGTCCACCAGCGGCCCGCGATCACGGCGAGGAGAGGCAGAACGGGGAACTGCCTATGTAAACAAGGCATTTCCCTGTTCTGCCTAGTAACATGACAGAGATCTTCTGTTCCCTGTCATCAGGAACATCGATCTCTGTCATGTCAGTGGTAGCCCATCCCCCCTACAATTAGACCACGCTGAGGGACTGCATTTAACCCCTTGTACACCTGATGGAGCACGCATGCTCCGAACGTGCGTTCCTCCCCGCTCTCTCTCCAACCGGAAGTGAAGTGCACTGCTGTTCGTGAGCTGTCCTGAGTGTCTGGAAGCCCTGGGAACCACTGGCGTCCCTGGACCCATTAGCTGCCTCTTCACCAGTGAGAAGATAGTCTTCCCACGAGCGGATGAACCACATTATTAATCCCACGTGCACATCCACAGTCAGCTTATCAACAAACACTTCAACTGTCCTTGTGCCAAAAGTGCACCCCTCCACATGAACTTGATGTGAAAGAGAGTTCTAATTACCCACTCTCTCTTTATTCAGCTGATTGAGCGCACATGATCAAATTTATTTTCTCTACAGTAATCAGTGGCCATTTTTAGCTCTGATCGCTGTATAAATGTCAATGGTCCCAAAATAGTGTCAAGTGTCCGATCTGTCCATCGCAATGTCGCAGTCCTGATAAAAATCGCAGATCACCGCCATTACTAATAAAAAAAAATCATATTAAAAATGCCATAAATCTATCCCCTATTTTGTAGACGCTATAACTTTTGTGCAAACCAATCAATATACACTTATTGCAATTTTTTTTACCAAAAATACGTAGAAGAAGAATACATATCGGCCTAAACTGAGGAAGAAATTAGTTTTTTTATATATTTTTTGGCGATATTTATTATAGCAGAAAGTAAAAAAAAATATTTTTTCAAAATTGTCTGTCTTTTTTTGTTTATAGAGCAAAAAATAAAAACCTCAGAGGTGATAAAACAAAACAAAGCTCTATTTTGTGGGGGAAAAAAGGGGGGAAAATCTTGCAGGGCTGAAGTGGTTAAAGCAAGGTTAGATTATTAAAAAATATCCCAAGCTTTGAACATCTCACGGAGCACTGTTCAATCCATCATCCAAAAATGGAAAGAGTATGGCACAACGGCAAACCTACCAACACATGGCCCTCCACCTAAAGTGACAGGCCGGGCAAGGAGAGCATTAATCAGAGAAACAGCCAAGAGGCCCATGGTAACTCTGGAGGAGCTGCAGAGATCAACAGCTCAGGTGGGAGAATCTGTCCACAGGACAGCTATTAGTCGTACACTCCACAAATCAGGGCTTTATGGAAGAGTGGCAAGAAGAATGAATGCCATTGTTGAAAGAAAGCCCTGGGAAGTCCTGTTTGCAGTTTGTGAGAAGCCATGTGGGGGACACAGCAAACGAGGAAGAAGGTGCTCTGGTCAGATGAGACCAAAATTGAGCTTTTTGGCCTAAAAGCAAAATGCTATGTGTGGCGGAAAAATAACACTGCACATCACCCTGAACACACCATCCCCACCGTGAAGCATGATGGTGGCAGCATCATGTTGAGGGGATGCTTTTCTTCATCAGGGACAGGGAAGCAGATCAGAGTTGATGGGAAGATGGATGGAGCTAAATACGGGGCAATCTTAGAAGAAAACCTGTTAGAATCTGCAAAAGACTTGAGACTGGGGCGGAGGTTCACCTTCCAGCAGGATAATGACCCTAAACATACAGCCAGAGCTACAATGGAATGCTTTAGATCAAAGCATATTCATGTGTTAGAATAGCCCAGTCAAAGTCCAGACCTAAATCCAATTGAAAATTTGTGGCAGGACGTGAAAATTTCTTTTCACAGACGCTCTCCATCCAATCTGACAGAGCTTGAACTATTTTGCAAAGAAGAAAGGTGGTTCTACAAAGTATCGACTACAAATGCATGTCACACTTTTCAAATATTTATTGGTAAAATATTTTGAAAACCATTTATCATTTTCCTTCCACTTCACAATTATGTGCCACTTTGTGTTGGTCTATCGCATAAACTCCCAACAAAATACATTTACGTTTTTGGCTGTAAGATGACAAAAAGTGGAAAATTTCAAAGAGTACTTTTTCAAGGCACTGTATATATATTTATTGTATGTATGTATGTATGTATATAGAGCATATTTATAAGTATTGTAAACAATATTTTTACATTTATAGCCTCAGCACTGTAATGATTTCAACATTAATATTAATCCCCATCTTTCCTAGCCCACTAATAATTTATAGATTATAGAATGGGATCATTTCTCATTCTCATCTAACCTGAAATTGTGTTTTCTGGAGCATTTTTCTCAGTTACATTTTTCTCAGTTAAATGATCAATACTTTAGCAGATATCACTGCACATAATTGTCTGGCATGTTTGCAGTTAATTATTTTAATGAAATGTGCCATTATTCAGTATTTGTTATTTTGTCAAATGAAATGACCTGGCACAGCTGCTTTGCTAGAGCACTAGATACACTAATTTCTACAACTGCTCAGATAAAAATGCTACTCTTATTAAAGCAGAGATCCAACCATTTAAAAGTCAGCAGCTACAAAAAGTGTAGCACAAATCATAGAAAAAGGAAGCACAAGAATAGTACAGCAACACTAAATTTCAAAACGAGACAACTTTTCTAAACTGCACTCATTACTACAAGATATAAAACGGGACCAAATCTTAGATACATTGAACACTGAGGGAAAAATGGGAGTGCTTTAAGAACATATTAAATATAGGTATTATCCAGTGCATTCCAATGGGCAATAAATCGAGAAGTGCGCAGGTTAAACCAGAATGTAAAAAGATTAAACAGAAAAATATGGCCTTTAACCGCTTCAGCCCCGGAAGAATTTACCGCCTTCCTGACCAGAGTGTTTTTTGCGATTCGGTACTGAGTCGCTTTAACTGACAATTGCGCGGTCGTGCGACGTGGCTCCCAAACAAAATTGACGTCCTTTTTTCCTACAAATAGAGCTTTCTTTTGGTGGTATTTAATTACCTCTGCGATTTTAATTTTTTGCGCTATAAACAAAATAAAAGCGACAATTTTGAAAAAAACGCATTCTTTTTTACATTTTGCTATAATAAATATCCCACAAAAATATATAAAAAAAAAACGTTTTTTTTACGAAAAGTCATTCTTGCCAGACCAATCTGTTAAAATTGTACAAGGAAGTGAGCTGCCATCTAGATAAAGGTCTGTAACCGTGGACCATAGGCTTTGTTCTTAGATAGAAAACTGGTTAGAGGAGCATGTCCAAAGGGTGGCAATAAATAGCGTGTACACACACTGGTCTGGAGTGGTAAGTGAGGTACCACACGACTCTGTCCTGGGACCAATTCTGTTTTATTTATTCATAATTGATACAGAGATTGGTATAAATAGCTCAATCTCAGTGTTTGATGACGATCAATGGTGGCTGGTGGTTTTTTGTTTGGGGGATGCGGCAAACAACCACCCCTCCCCTGTGGCACCTCAACCCCCCCCCCGTTTGCCGGTCCGCTGGGATTTACCCCGATTGGCAGGGACATCGGGGATCATTGGGCAGGGGGACAGGCTGCGGCAGGCATCTTACAGCGTCTACCGTGTCCTCTTCCCTTCTGAGATGACGGCGGCTTCCGTCGTGCATCTCCCCCCCTCTTCCTAGGCGTCCAATAGGATCGCCTAACCTTTTAGTCAGTTGGGAATTGGGTAACAGACTCGCCCTTACTGATTGGCGGAGAGGTGATTCAGTGTTAGAAAAGCAAATATTCATTTGCTTTTCTAACACATCTGGGTGGACTCGGAACGCAATGCTCTGTGCTCCGAGTCCACCCTATTTGAAAGCCTATTAGAGCCTATGGCTCTAATCAGGTGCTTCAAAAATACACCCCCGTCCTCTCCACTCCTCCCAAGACATCTTGCTCTTTCGCTTCCTTGTTACCTCCTGGACTTTTCCAGAACCTCTCCCATCTTCTGGAACTCCCTACCCCAATGTCTGGTCAGCTTCTACCCTGCTCCCCTTTAGGCAATCCTTGAAAACCAATGCTTTCAGGGAAGCCTACCCAACCTCCACCTAAAAACAGTACTTGAGTGACCTGCATCAGATCATCCCGTTCAGCTATTACCTTTTGTACCACCTCCCTTTAGATTGAAAGCTCCATGAACAGGACACTCCTGTTTCTTCTGTATTGAACTGTGTTGTAAATGCACTGTCCTCATTTATATTGTAAAGCACTGCACAAACTGTTGCTTTATAAATCCTGTATACTAAGAATATTAGAAGCAGGCTAGCACCAGGGCTGTCTGACTGCTCTCCTCCCATCCTCTTGTAGACAACACTATGCCACATCTGCCCTCCATTTACTGTCTATGTCCAACTCTACATATGGTTTTAACAAAAAGCTCCAAAGGACGGAAATTTGCAAAGTGGTATTACCATAAAAAAAATTTTTTTAAAAAGACATATTCAAATTCTTCTTATTTCGAAAATTCTTTTTATTAGATTTTGAAAAAGAATAAACATACAAACACAAAGCCTATTGGGCATACCCAGGCTCAACTGGTCACCAGGACCATTAAACTATACACATACTACTAATAATCTATCCCTCCAACCCACCCCCGCCCCTCCTCCCACTCCCTTGTGCAACCCACCCATCCACACAACATAGGATTAAGACATTCCCACTAGTCTTCAATATCATCAGGAAGGTAAGAGCCCAGCCTCTCCCCACATTATCAATCAGACCTACTTGTCAACCAACATCTCTTCTTGTTAAAGTAATCTATATTCAACTTCTTCAACCATAGTTTAACATATTGATGGTAGAAGGATTCAAAAATTCTTCTTCCATCAGAGAGAGAGAAAAAGGGGAAATTCACTGACAACAAATTTATATTTCAGTGAACTATTTTTTAGCGCTTACAAGAGTTATATTCTAAGTAAGCAACCTTCCTTATAATACAGAATCACTGCTAAATATATAAGTATAGAAAGTAAATGTAATGAGCAGTAATGTTTATAACCTTTTATTATGACCATTTTAAGTGAAAATAATAGGGCCACAATTAATGCTTTCAAGATGGCTCAGATGTTAGCACCCATTTAAAAGGAAAAATATCAGGTCGGAAACACACTTACAATTTGTTGTGTACAGATTTGTTGGACACAAGTCCCATAGCCTTATTAGGAGTCTATAATATAAAATCCTGTGCATCGTGGAGATAGATTATGTTTTGTATTTTACACAGAAGTTGCTATGCATCAAACTATTTTTTCCCTTTAGGAAATCATAAGTATAATGAAAAATTGGAAAAAGGGTACCATATAAATTCCTATAGGTATACCTACATATACAGTATATGCACCAAACATTTTATAATTGCTATCCCTGTGATATTCCCAGAAGATTTGCACAATAAAGTTTTTTCAAAAAATAATAAAGTGATAAAATATCTCTTCAAAACATATTGTCCATGAAGAAACATAATGTCCAAAAAATATATGAGGAATTTCTCAAAATCCAGTGCTGTCTTCACCAACAAACAAGTGAAAATATAAGACTTTTCTGCTCCCAAGAGATGACTACAGGATCTACAAAACACCACCTACTCATCCAAATGTGCTCTTGGATCTCCTCACCAGGTGATTCACTCACCAGATTTTTTGTGACCCCTTAAATTAATAAGTAGGTCCAGAACAGCTAGTTCAGTATATTGCTTTTAGGCAGCTTTCCATAATCCCCCTTCCCTTTTGTATCAATGGAGCTCTTTCCTTAAAGACAACTTTATTTTGCAAACTCCGAGACACCACAAAGTCGGAGACACAGTGCGTAACACTACCTGTGATTATAGTTGCCATTAAAAGTCCCCACTACAGTTCTCAGATCAGCAGATGACCTTGATCAAGAGCACCTAAGTTGGCTGATCAGAACTCCCCCCAGCACTGCCACTCATCCTATTCCCCCCACCAAGGAATAAGAGAAGGAATAAAAATAAAGAATACGTGGAAGGGAGAGAAAAAGAGGGGGAGGAACAAAGAATAAGAGAGAGAATGAATAAGAGAAAGAACAAGAAAGTTGACTAGAGAGAGGGATGGGGAAAAAAAACAAGAAATTAGGATAGAAAGAGATAAAAGGGAAAGAAAGGAGAACAAAGACAAAAAGTGTGGTACCATAAGGGGTTTTAATACTGTAGGAGAGGAAGGGACTCAGGGAGCGCTAAATGTCCGTGTGTTAGGGGCGTAAATTACTTGTCTTGCCTTGGGTGCTGACAATCCACGCTACGAAAATAATTTTACTGTTGGGGTCCCCACAACTTGGGAAATTTTATCAAGGGGTCACGGCGCTAGTAAGGTTGGGAACCACTGCTCTAGTAGAACTAGAAAGGAGCTAGGTTAGGAAATTTAAATACTGTAAGGACAAATAGTCCAAGCTGACCCAAATTTGCCACCAGAAAGATAAATTAAGCTACATTACATGAATAACATTTTTTTGGACACCTGACCATCACACGTACCTATACAATGTTCAGAAGTTACAGTAACCCACACAGAGTTTTGACTTGAACCCTATTGAGCACCTTTGGGATCAACTGGAATGGAGCTTGAGATCTAGATCTTCTCATCCATTGTCAGTGCCTGACCTCACACGTGTTTATTGGCTGAATGGGTACAAATTCCCACAGACACATTCCAAAACCTTGTGGAAAGCTTTCTCAGAAAAGTGGAGGCAGTTATAACTGAAAATAGAGACGCAACTCCATTTTATTGTCTATGGTTTTGGAATGAAATGGGGATGTTTTACAAGTTTGTAAAACTGTGATGGTCAGGTATCCAAAAAATTTTGCCAGATAATGTATAAGAAAAAAACACGCTAACTTATGACTTGCTACAAAGACATAAAGACATCTTTTTTATATAGCATCGTGCACTTATACATTTAAAAATAAAATGGTTCTTCCAAATTTCTCTTTATTGGGCAGAAAGGTCTGTCCATTTTGGTATCCACAAAAGATTTGCAATGGACTTTCCAAAACATGGGTCTGATATATGCATTTTGGAAAATACAGGAGAGTTATACAACAATTTTCTCAGATGTTCTATTGGAGAGATATTACACTTCGTGTCCTGTACATCTTTGTATTGTAAATGTTCATTCCAGTCATTCATTGCCGTAAAGTCTGCATCCTGGAACATTAAGCATTCTATATTTGTATTCATTAATTTAATGTCTATTTAATAAAAGCTACAGTGAAGTGCAGGTATTGTCCATAGCTCTTTCTTTTCCAGTGTGCAACAGTGCAAGGGTGAACCTGGCTGGCTGTCTGCGCATAGCTCATACACAGGTTTATTTACAAAGGTAGTGCAAAAATGTAATCACAGTCTGCAAAGTGAATAGCAGTCAGACACCATCTCTGATTTAACTACAGTAAACTATGCTTTGGACTTCTGCAACTCTTCTGCAAGTCAGCAACTAAGCATTGTCTTAAAGCGGGGGTCCACCCACACCGCCAAAAAAAAAAAAATATTAAAAGCCAGCAGCTACAAATACTGCAGCTGCTGACTTTTAATACATGTCCACTTACCTGTCCCAGGGTCCAGCGATGTCGGCAGGCGACGCCGAGAACCTGCTCGGTTCTCAGCAGCTGCCGCCGCCATCCTAGGTGAGGGAATCAGGAAGTGAAGCGTTGCGGCTTCACTTCCCGTTTCCCTACTGCTCATGCGCGAGTCGCGCTGCGCGTCCCAAGTGGTCCCCGCTCTCTCCTGGGAGCTGTGTGTTCCCAGGAGACAGCGCGGTGGGGACGGGAAGAGGCATAGACTCCCATGGGAGTCTATGCCGGAAGTTGGTGCAAATACCTGTCTTAGACAGGTATCTGCACCCCCCTCCCCCCTGAAAGGTGCCAAATGTGACACCGGAGGGGGGGAGGGTTCCGAAAAGCGGAAGTTCCATTTTTGTGTGGAACTCCGCTTTAATAAGCCCAGAATCAAGCATGGTGTACCTCACTACTTCCCATATTTAAAGCAGTATCTTCACAAAATACACAGAAAAATATATAACTGCATTTTTTTACATACTGTACGTTTAGTCACAGTTAAATAAAAGAATACCCAGCCCACCCACTGACAGAGACATCACATATTTGTATAAATGAATCGCAACTATGCCAATTATAAACAAGATAAAAAAGTTCAAACAAAATATGTGGGTAACATGAAAGAATGTATCAGAACAACTTTACATATACCGTGTAGAATCAAAGAAAAATGCACACATCACGATCCTTGTTAGTGTAACAATACCCCCGTAGGAGCCGCTGATTGGGATGGGTCTTCTGACCTTTGCCTCAACCTTTTCCAAAAAACCTCAGCCCCCTCACACCTCAGGTTGAGTGTACAAACATGCATTATCACAGGAAATCACGGAAGGTAATACTTAGCACCAGTAGTAGCACTATACCAAGGAAAACAGGCACCAAACCAGGTAGTAAAGGCAAACTTAATATGTCCACACCCAATATGGTTGGTAACAGTGGTGGCTGGTGCTACAGCCGGGGGGGGGGGTTGGCGTCAAACAAACCACGCGGCCAATCCCCCCCCACGGGTGGTACTCACGCAGTTGGGCTCTGTGTTGGCGTCGATGCAGAGCACTAACCAAACAAACCCCCTGTGCCCCCCTATGGGTGTTACTCACACGGTCAAGCTCTGTGTTGGCGCCGATGCAGAGCACTGACAGTCACGCGGTCAAGCTCTGTGTTGGCGCCGATGCAGAGCACTGAGAGATTGCTCCAATGACATTGGCCATCTCCCCGTACATCCTTCCTTCTGCCTGGCCAATCAGGTCGCTTCTCCTCTTGGCCAATCGGGTCTCAGGACCTGCTTCCTGATTGGCCAGGAGGAGAAGCAGGAAGATGATTAATTCGCTATTGTCACACAACAGGGTGGGCTCAGGGCGCAATGCTCTACGCCCAAGCCCACCCTTTTTTGAAGCCAATTAGAGCCTCAGGCTCTAATCACTTGCTTTAAAAAAGAAAAAACCGCATTGGAATCCATGCGTCCTGCACCTTGCATGTAGATTAGGGGCTGGGCGTATGGATTAGATGGGTGGCGCCCCTGCACCCCTAATGGACGGGCTGCCACTGGTTAACAACTAGGCAAGCAAAAAATGGATTAACAAAAGTAATAACACAATTTAGCATACAAAACAATTAACAGTAAGGACTAGGCATAAGTTGACATTAGGTGTCCAGGACAGAAGAAACAGTAGCAAAGCCACTTCAAGTGCAGCATTGAGCAGCAGTAAACTTTAGTCTACTGAGTGCTGAAACTATACTGCCAAAGCGCATTTATGGTAATGATGCTAATCCTAGACTGACTGGATATGCACTGTCCAAAAAAACAAAGCAGGATGGTAGAGGAGGAAGGACAGGGGGACAAAGGGGACTTGCAGAATAGTTATTACCGGTGGGAAGTCCTTTGAGATGTTCTTCTGGTAGCCATTGAGCATTGGTGCACTTAATGACAGTCCCAGTTAACCTGCATGCAGTATAGGTATGGTATAGTATAGTCACCAAACAGGTACAAGGTGGATCTGTTTCAGATACGGTAAAGATTCGGTATAATGCAGTACAGGGTTGGTATAGGTGCAGTCTAGGTTTGGAATAAGTGCGGTATAAAGTGCAATATGAGTGCAATATGGATTGGGTACACTCAGTGTTCTGCTCTCAGTGGTTTAGTACCTGCTAGCAGTATTAGCAATGGGTGAAATGCCCTCTCACCAGTCTCTTGGGATGCTGCGTTGGCCTCTCGCTGTACAAGGGGGGCCCCCTCGGTCTCTCCCGAAGGCTTCTAATAATCAGCGGTGGAAAGGAGAGGATGAGGGGATCCTGCAATCTTTCTGCAGCAGCGGTGCAGGTGCTGGGATGTAGGTGGTGCTGCGCTGCCCCAGGTATACTCACTCTCACGCTCTGATCTCCAGTGAACAGAGGTGCGCTCTCTCTCTCTC
The DNA here is from genome assembly GCA_037952925.1 of Lithobates clamitans. Lineage (NCBI taxonomy): Eukaryota > Metazoa > Chordata > Amphibia > Anura > Ranidae > Lithobates > Lithobates clamitans. The sequence goes on from JBBGZY010000051.1 coordinate 741,538, forward strand.
TCTCTCTGACTCCCTCGGTGTCAAGAGAAAGAACTTTCCAGGCAGTTTAATCAAAATCATCTCTCCAATTCTCCTAAAGCACAGTGCCTACTGGGAACTGTAGTGTAAGGGGTCTATATGTCCTGTTATATGGCTGCCATCTCAATCTACAACTCCCAGGATTCTCAGCGCTTTGCATAAAAGTCTATGGGCTTGGTTGGCTTTACCTGTCCCCTTCAGTGCTGCCAACCGTCAGCATTTTTACTGGCAGCCGGTAAAAAACGGGCACTTTTCTCCTGCCAGTAAATGCCAGTAAGAGAAAAAGGTTGCCAGTAACAAAATTTGGCTGTGACGCTTGGCTCGGAACTGTGCAAGCGCAGCTCGGGTCTGGAGGCGACCGAGACCATCCAAGTGCCTACTACAGTGTGTTTGGGCGGTACCGGCAGGGGGCGGGTCTAGTGGAGGTGGTACTTGAGCGTCAAATGTGATATCATGGTGCAAGGGAGCCGAGCCGAGTAGCCAGAGCCTCATGTGCAAGTCTGCGGGACGGGAGCAAGGCAAGCCGGGAGTGGGGCTGTCAGTGCTGTTTGGACTGGGGGACTAAAGAGACCACCTGGCATGGAGAGAGACTGTCACTGTGACTCAGGCGGGGACGCGCTGGGGATCTGTGCTGCTGCACGCCCCTCAGTTTCATGTGTGTGTGCCTGTCCATTCTAATTTTCTGCTCTCCTGAGTCCTGTCCCTGAGCCACTTACTAAATTGAAAATAAAATAAGAAATATGCTTTTTGCTTTATTGGCTACCTTAAATAACACTGCTAATTGCATATTATATTTGTTTGTAGCCAGGGGCGTAACTAGAAATAGCAGAGCCCCATAGAAAAATGTTGTATGGGGCCCCCCTGCAAACAGCCCCCCCCCCCACAGCTGCCCTAGTGTCAATGCAGCGTGACCTGTGCCACATACAGTGTGACCTGTGCCCAATGCAGCGTGACCTGTGCCCAATACAGCGTGACCGGTGCCCAATACAGCGTGACCTGTGCCCAATACAGCCTGGTCTGCCTGTGCCCCATACAGCCCCACCTATGCAGAGGAAGAGGCAAGCCACCCGGATCAGCAGAGAGCGGGATTGCCCACTGTAATAGCTTTCATTTGAATTTCCTGTCTTCCCGGGGCTCATCGTCACATTGTCCCACCTTTTGGCCCGACGCCTTTTATGACGTCACATGTCCCACATTGGATCAGTGTTCTGTCTATCAAAGGCGCCGGGCCAAGTGGTGGAGCTATGTGACGTGAGCCCCGGGAACACTGGAAGGTCTAATGAAAGCTCTTACATTGGGCAATTCAGCTCTCTGCTGATACGGACAGCTCGCCTCTTCCTTTCCTCTCTCTTCCCCTGACTGGGAGACTGTGCCGGCGGTGCTCTTATCCTCACTGGGCCCCACTCGGCTGCGGGCCCCATAGCGCCCGCATGGGTCGCTATGGTGGTAGTTACGCCCCTGTTTGTAGCCTAAATACTGAAATGTGCACTTAAAACTGTAATTTTGTAACTTTTGGAAATACCAGCAAAAACTTGGCTGTGCCAGTAATTTTTGGGTGTCATGTCAGTAAATTTCAATCTGATAGGTTGGCAACACTGGTCCCCATATGCTGGTGCAGCATAACATCAGTATCTTAGTAGAGGGAGAAAAGTATAAAAGGAAATGGGGTTTATTTACTAAAGCTGGAGAGTGCAAAATCAGGCTCACTGCTGCAGATTGCAGATTAAGCCCAGCACCTGGCTACAGAAGGAGCAGAAAAAAAAAATATATATATATATATATTCATACTCAACCTAGCTTAAAGCATAGGGATGGTCGGTTAAACCAAACAGTGTACACCAACATGCATTACTTGCAACTGTTAAGCCATCTAAAGGATGGTGTCATAACTGGTCCCTGTAAGCAGCTAAGCAGAGTTTACAGTGCCGGAGAAGACTGCAAAGACAGTCAACAGGCAGGTAGAAGCATTTTATTGCCGAAAAGACATTGTATGTCCCCTCTGCAATAAAATCCCGCCTGCTCGCTGTTTCTGAAGTCCCAGATAGTAGTAAAAACCTTGCAGGGGGTTCTAATCCTTCCACAATCTATCCAAAATTGGACTAGACAAACCCTTTGAAGTCTAGTTCCAGTCAAAAGCTTCTTTTTTTTGTTTTTGGATCAGCAAGTTGGTGGGCTTTTGCAGCAGGTGTCTGGTCCTTAGTAGTCTTTTGCAGCATGTTGATGGCCTCCAGGAGTTTCGTGAACCTCAGGACTGTCCGTGACATGTGAACTATGCCTCACCCATTAGTAGCCTAAATGGGACATTTTGGAGTGATCTAGACATTGCTATTTATGGCCAAGACTGGGCTAACCGACATCTGCAGAGTTTTCTAAAAAGCTAAATTGCGTTTTGGTTTTTGTGCTATTAAGGTCATTATGCTGTAATAATCTGTCAGCTATGTATCGCAGTCAGTGTTGTTCCATGTTTATCTCAGAGATGTTGGCACTTGGTATCTATCACACATCCTGGTATAACTCCCATAGCTGCACTGACTTGTGCTCTCAATTATCTGTGCAAAGGTTAATTTCAGCAAAGAGCATCTGATTGCAAATGCCTCACACAGCTATTAATTAACATACAGCTTGATCCCACCTACTAATTATAGATCTACACTGACTGCGTTAGTGCCGCCCACGTACAACGGTGATTGCTGCAGCTATATTTACATGCAAATAATTATCAAGCCAATTTATTTTAGGTAAACACTTGTATCTAAATCCTTTTTGATTTTTTTTTTTTTTTTAGAAATTTTTCAGACAATTACATAACAACCACAATTAAATGTTATAGTAACAAGCAACACTACGGCAAAGTAATACAGAAATGAAAGAACTCTAGTAAAAAAAACAGCAAGATAAAAATGGATAGTTCATTTAAAAGGTAAGGTAACAGAATCATTTTTTACTGCAACATTCAACTTTAATCCAAAGATTTCCCCCGCAGTACTTTTTTCTTTTCCTACCACTAGATGTCCTCACTCTGAGGGCCAGCGACATTCAACGCACTTACTCTTAGCCCAGGTTGATGTGAAAACCCACCCCAGCTTGTGAATGGATAGTGAAAGGGAAAGTAGCAAAGAGATGAGCTCATCTCCTGGTCACAATGCTTTTATTTCTCTTAGCATGATTTATGAACGGATTGGCTCCTTGTGCTGCTATATTCTCCCACAATCCAGCCCTGCAGCAAAATGATGCATGTCAAATGCAGGTACTTAAAGTGGTACTTAATAACAAACATGTCATACTTACCTCCACTGTGCAGTTCGTTTTGCACAGAGTGGCCCCGAACCTGCTCTTCTGGAGTCCCTCAGCGGCTCTCTCCGCTCTTCCCCGCATCAGATAACCCCCTGGGAGAAGCGCTCTCCTGGGGGGTTTCCTTGCGGGCGCGCTTCCGAGTCCAGCATTCGGCGTCCATAGACGCAGAATGGAGAACTCGGCTCCGCGTCATTGGATTTAATTGACAGCAGCGGGAGCCAATGTCTGCGCTGCTGTCAATCTATCCAATCAACAACCGAAAACCCCCTAGCAGAGAGACGGCGCGAGGATGCATGAAGGTGAAAAAACAAGAGCCTTTACAACCCCTTTAAACTGTCTGCATTTAAAAAGAAAACACACACATTTAGGGTCCTTTCCCAGAACGCAACATGGTATTGGAACCTGCTCTATGTGCAGTGCTATTAAAGGTGTATAGTTAACCACTTCAATACCAGGCACTTTACCCCCTTCCTGCCCAGGCCAATTTTCAGCGCTGTCACACTTTGAATGACAATTGAGCGGTCATGCAACACTGTACCCATTAGAAAGTTTTATCATTTTTTTCACATAAATAAAGCTTTCTTTCAGTGGTATGTAATCACTACTAGGTTTTTTATTTTTTGCTAAATAAACAAAAAAGACCAAAAAAAAAAAATCATCTTTCTTCATAAATTTAGGTCAAAATATATTCTGCTACATTTCCTTGGTAAAAAATAACCCAAATCAGTGTATATTATTTAGTCTGTAGGAAAGAGTCCACAAACTTTGGTATATATCTGAAAATTGATCAATCCTAATGTACTGACACCGATCTCATTTCTTGAGGCCCGAAAATGCCAAGACAGTAAGGTATTTAAACAAGATGCATGGTAAGTTTTTTGGAAAATGAAGAGGAAATTTTCACAATTTTTTTTTTTTCTATATATACCATCACCAGTGCAGTACAGCATTATCATGTAACTGGTGTGGTGATGATTAGGGATACTGACTGGTAACAGTATGTAAAAAAACAAAACAAAACATTTTTTCTATTTTATTTCTTTTTTATTACATTTTGTTTTTTAACACACTGTGACCAGAGCAATACCGTGTTACCATGGTAACACTGTACTACTATGGGGACGTGATCAGGATTTATTTTGATTTTACACATTATCATTATATCTGTGAATTTTATTGGTATAAGCAATAATTTTTACTTGAATGGAAACTGATTTATTCAGCGTCTTTTGTTGTGATTAGCTGCAATTGGCCAAAGCTAATCACATGGTACAGATTGGCTGTGATTGGCCCTGTCTGTACCATGTGATCACTGTGACCAATCACAGCTAGCAACACAATTGTATATAATGGGTGGAATGAAAGGAAGTTATCCATTGTTTGAAATTGTCATGTGATCTGCTGTGATGGGTCGCAGCGATCACAAGATACTGGCAGCTGGCTGGTATAGTGATTAGTCATCGGCTGTTTCTGGATGACAGAGGACGACATATAACCTCCACTCAGAAGGACGAACGGCCCGCACGGCTGTCAATCTGCTATAGGCCTGGCGGGAAGGTGTTAAAGCAGAACTTTATTCTGCAAAATGCCTTGGAGTCTGGGGTTCTGCCCCCACCTCCACAGGAATAGCTATCTTTTGAAGGGCAATTCTACACTAGGCCAGACTGATGCGTCATGCTCCAGCAACCCACTGAGATAACCTCGTCACACATCCAAGGAGGCTGCAGGAGTCCATTCACAGAGCAGGCGGGTGGAGTGTGGAATAGCTGGAAGGCCATCATAGGTTGGGCTTGCCTGAACCTGGACGAGGCAGTCGGCTTAAGAGGACTGATGGAGGCTCTTAACGGGAGAACAGCATATCACTGCAGGACAACGCTGGATACGCTGGGCAGGTGAGGTGTTAAGAGGACGCAGCAAAATAAAATGGCTGGGAGGCACAAGGGAGATAGGTTCCACTTTAAGACCACCCTATCCACTGAAGTGCACCACAACACACATATTGTGTGCTGTCATGTGCTGCATTACCAAAAAGAATCACAAAACGTACACTTGTTTACATCTAATATCCATTGAGATTCATTGGAAGCCCATTCATGATAAATGGGCTGCCTTGACACACCTCAACAGATCAGTCTATATGATGTATTGATGATTATAAAGCTGCATTAGTTTGTCTTTTATATCTTCCTAGAGTACTGCTTTAAAGTGAATTTATTTTTTATCCATTAAGACCACCACAGACAATTGCCTCTCTTCCCAGATGCTGAAAGCATTTGTAGGTTATGAGTTGATGAACCATACCCTTTAAAAGGCTATGGACTCCCAGCACTGTCACATGAACTGGGTCACAAGCTTCTCTATGCCAGGAAGCACCAAGTCATTTATTTTGGCTGATGGCACAGCACAGGGTGGCATGGGACCTATATGATGCTAAGGATGGGGGATTAAAGCAAACCTCTGGCTCTGAATGCAGCTGTGCTTTGGATGTAGTCTATTGCATTTACCTTTGCTCTGTTTTAGACATCTCTCACAGCCCAGTTCATCGAGTTTAGGGTGTAAGTACATCTTTTCATTTTTTATGAAAAGGTGAACTAACCCTAAACAATCTGACAATTTATTCTATATCTCTGGGACCCTATTAGTAAGACCTCTGTACTTAAGTTTCTAGGTCTGCACAGCTCCTGTGGCCATTTTTGGAGGTTCCTATTTTCATGTTAGATATTTATTTTATATTATTAAAAAAATGCAACATGGAGGAGTTGGAAAACACAAGAGTAAGGGCCCTTTCACACAGACATGTCCGTGTACAGGCTGCGCTTTGCTCAGCGGGGGATCGCTCCGTTGATCTCCAGTGAGCAGGCAGATGACAGGTCTGTCTCTGCACACTGTGCAGGGACTGACCTGTCAGAGCGCCGCTCTCCTCTATGGGGAATCAGATGAAGACGGACCATAGAGTCCGTTTTCATCTGATCCGATGATGGAGGGAAAAGTAGGGTTTTCCTCCGTCATCAGAAACGGATCATAGCGGAGACTGATGTCATCGGATGTTCATCCACTATCGCATAGGGATACATGTATGTCCGAAAACGAATGGATGAAAAACGGAATACACCGCCCGTGTGAAGGGGGCCTAAGTGGGAACACACAAAGCTCCCATGCTGGCAGGAGAAGCGGGAATTATGGCAGGGAGATCTTGCTGCCCGTATATTTAGGACACAGAAGACACCAGGGGATGACTCGGTCCACCAGCCTTGACTTAGAAGTTTAAAGTGACAAGGGAAAAGGATGACTTGATGCTCCACCACCACTGCACTGCTCTGTTTGGCCTTTAGGAATTGGGAGCTCGCTTAGACTTACGGACTCCATCCTTTGCTCCACGTGACAGTGCTAGGCGAATCACAAGAGCGGTCACATACTCATCCATACCTTGGCATGCTGGGTGTTTTGCCTACTACATTCAACTGCCAGGAGTGCAAAAAGGCAAGTTTGGTGACTCTTCTCCTTCTCAAATGCATGGGTCACTTTCAATATCATTTTTGGGTGGACTGACCATTTAAACCCTACATTTAGGATCAGGGTTTAACCAATGTTTTTTTTAAAAAAAGTAAAAATACTACTCGCCTTTTCCAAGTTCTAATGCTCCCCTTGGCCAATGGTCACTGCTTTTCCCCTGTCAGGGGCGTGTCATCATAAAAGTGGATGTAAACCCGAAAAAACATTTTTTAATTAAGGCTTGCACCTTGTACAGTATAGGATTTCATGTCATCTGTGCCCAGTCTTGCCACAAAGAGTTAATCCAGCTCTGAGCAGTCCTCTTATCTTTTTTCGGTGAGATAAAAACTGACAGACAGAGAAATAGGAGTCCTGTTCTCCCCCTTGCTGTGAGTGACAGGTGATTTACATATCTCATGCACGAGCCAGAGGGGAGACATTTGACAGGTAAGGATACATACAGGAGGCATGTATATCCTTATAGATAATGGCAGTAGTTTAGAAAGGGTGAGAGTGGGTTTCCATCCACTTTAAGCCTGGGCTCATGGAATGGCGCATAGGCTGACACTCACATGTCACAACAATAGCACTGTTCTAACCCAGAGTGAGGACCGCCAACACTGTGAAAAGACCCTGCTCATCACATGACAAGTTGGAAAAACGGAATTTAATGTATATATCTTGGACATTTTTTTAAATTGACTGTGGGGAAGGCAGGTCTTAAACAAGAGTTTGGCTTTAACAGAAAGAATTAAAGGTTAAGTTCACTTTTTAAAAAAATACATGCACATTTTTGCAGGCAAATGTGCATTTTTTATTTTTCTTCTTAGAAGCCTTCTGATCGTGGGTGCAATGTCAGGCTCCTGCAGACACTCAGTACAGCTGTCTGCCTGTACCTACCGTATGGGCAGACAGTTGCTGAAGTGCCAAAAGTTTCAATAAACTACAAGGGCATTCAAAGCCATTAAGAACTACAAGATGTCTGCTGCAGTGGAAGATGGGACTTCTAGTTCATTCATTCACAGATCTGCTGTTTTTAAATTGTGACAGCAGGTGCAGGAGAGAATACCACACCCGCTGTCACAATGGGGGATTTGGGGTGAGTGGGCTGCTGCATTAGTAACATGTTACATCCTATATATGGGTGTAACATATAACATATTACTAAAGGTGACATGTCTGCAAGCGGGAAAGGACAAATCATGGGAATCCAATACATTTACATTAGACAAATCCTAAAGGGAAAATGATTTCTTTTAAACTGTAACCTCACATATTGGATAATGTAAGTAATAAATATCTAAGTTGCTCCTATCTTGTGTTAGTACCCATTAAGGCAGATTAGAAAAAGAACCAAAATTAAAACTCTTGCCAGTAGCAATGAGTGAGATTTTCTGCTTCATTTTATAGAGCCAGAAAAATGAAACTCAACTGTTTTTCATTGTAAATGAACCTTACTGGTTCTAATGAGAAATGCTTAGATGTTTGCGTGTTGCTCTGGGGAACGACAAAAAGTCTAAATAACATTATGTAAAGAATAGGCCATGAAGAAATACTTGAAAACGTCACCCTGGGCACAACTGACACGAGCCTTAAGAGATATACAAGGAAATGAGAAAAGCAATAAAGGCTATTGACAAAATAGATTTTCCTGTGTTACCTTACAATTTCTGATTTTCCACCAAGGTAGCGTTTAATCCTGGATATTTTAAAGCCGATACCATGGACTGTCAATTTTGATTATGATTTGTCAGCTACTTTATAGGAGTCAGGATTCATCGGCCCCTTGACACAAGCCACCTGGTGTCCACACAGGTTGAGTATCATTGTCCTAGGAGATGTAACTTATCATGCTACATGTCCCATCGAAACTAAAATCCTGCCTGACAATGACACTAATTCCTTTAGCAGAAAATCCTGAACAGAAGCCCAGAATACACAACCAGCAGGCATTAAATCTTTGCCTCTCCTCAGGGTCCTCTTCTGTCCAACTGCTTTGCACATCATACAAAGCTCTGGTCGATCCTTGGGATTACTATTCATGCATTTGCCATTTCTTCTTGACCATGCAAATAAGACATACTTTGCCAAGGAACGAATGAATGCTGAAGCACAAACTATCTAGGGAGTCTCTATGGAAACCCTCAAGGTCTAGAGGTGTTTTTATTTTATTCTGCATTGTTTCTACAATTACAGATGTCTGTGTATTATGGAAAAAATGTATGTATTATACCATTAAATCTAGTGTCTCATGCAGCACTGTGAAATGCAGTGCTATGACCCATTCATACCACAATACACTACACTTTATTACATGCGGCGTTGGCCATTCAAATTCGTTGAATAAATGTCAATGTACCACAACACACATATGAAGTGAATTACTGTAATGTGCATTTTAATGCACACTGTGCTGTGAACAAGCTTTAGGGATAGCATACACCGCACTTTGGCTCTGCTCCAGATGTGTAGTTGTGAATTATCTTTGACACCTCTGGAATGTAGTTTTTGAATTTTGAAGTGGACTTTGTGGAGTAGAATTCACTTATAAAGTTTGCGCCATATTACCGGCATGTCATTTTTTTTCCCCCATAATGGAAGTACAAAATAGATGCATGCCAAATGCATTTCAAATGAAAGTCCTTTTGTCAGGACTTCGGCCCAGATAAGCAGGTTTTTTGTCAAAGCTTAATTGAACAATCTAAATTTAGAAGCTGATTGGCTACCATGCACAGCTGCACCAGATTTTGCAATCTCCAGGCTTAGTAAATCAGCCACAATGGGTTGGCTAATGCTTTGAGGTGGTGGAGTTTGGTGAAAAGTCAGGACCCTGTGGACAGCAGCCCACAACTAGGCTCCGGTGGCTTCCCAAGGGTTCTGAAACGGATTTGTATAATAAATGTAGATTCTTCAGCATTTCTGAATGTTATCTCTATTAACTCACTAAATTTTAAGACCCTTGGCATGTTCACTTAAACGTAATTTAGAAGTACACTGGTGTATTTATGCCCCTCGTCTACAAGTGTCTTTGAATGTCCATGGAGCTCTATATACACCCAAAAACAGTTCAGCATAGTTGCCAACATTGTGAAAAAATGTATAGGGACACCATTTTTTCTGTAGGCGGGGTCTTCTTATAATTAGGAGGCGGGGCATTCATTTGTTTGCTTGACTTGGGGGGAAGAAAAATATGGTGTGCGAAAAATGGGCGTGGTTTAACTGCTTGCTGACCAGCCGCCGTCGTTACAGGGCGGCAGGTTGGCACTCCTGCGTGAATCACCGTAGCTGCATGGCGGCCGCTTCAAGAGCTATAGCTGGCGACACCAGAGCCGATACGCGTGGCCGGCGGCCGCAATGTCTTCCAGCGACCAGTGATCGCTTCATGGAGAGGCAGATAGGGGATCTGTCAATGTAAACAGACAGATCCCTGTTCTGTCAGGGAAGTAGAGAGAGATCTGCTGTTCATAGTGATCAGGAACAGCGATCTCTCTCTACTCCCAGTCAGTACACTCCCCCCAGAGTTAGAAACAGCTCCCTAGGAAACACTTAACCCCTTGGTCGCCCCCTAGTGTTAACCCCTTCCCTGCTAGTGACATTTATACAGTAAAGCTATTTGTAGCTCTGATCGCTGTATGAATGTCAATGGTCCCAAAAAATTGTCACAAGTGTCTGATCTGTCTGCCATAATGTCGCAGTCCCGTTAAAAATCGCTGATCACTGCCGTTACTAGTAAAAAAAAAAAAATGTAAAAAAAAAATGCCATAAATATATACCCTATTTTGTAGACGCTAGAACTTTTGCACAAAGCAATCAATATATGCTTATTGCGATTTTTTTTTTACTTAAAATATGTAGCAGAATAAATATTGGCTTAAACTAATGAAGACATTTTTTTTGGATATTTATTATCGCAAAAAATTAAAAATATATGTTTGGTTTTTTTTTTTCAAAATTATCGTGCTTTTTTTTTTTTTTAAACTTTATTTATCATTTTCCAATACAAAACATTTCCCATCAGGGGCATACCGGTAATACTAATTCTTCTATGCATTCAGAAAAACAAAAAAACAAAAAACCAAATGGCTCCACAGGCACGCCCCCCACCCCCTCCACCTGCCCCCCCTCCCATTCCCAACCCCCCCATTCCCAACTCCCCCCCCTGCGGGATGTACTTCGGTGGGGGCTAATCGCGTCTTGCCCGCTCTTTCCTCCATAATCGACCCATACTTGTTATACCCTTTTTATATAATCTCCCTTAAATAGGACCATGATTTTTTAAATTTAAGCCAGCCTGCCCATTTCCCCCTATGCTCCAAATCCTCATCCGGTTCCATTCCCCGCCAATCTAAACACTCAACGTTGAATATTTCATTAAGATCGAATAGCCAGTCTCGCGTTTTGGGACTTAAAGGGTTCAGCCAGTTTAGAGCGATCTGTCTCTTGGCCGTATCTAGTATTATAGGGAGCAAGGAGGTTTTGTAACTCTTGACTGAGTCCTGAGTACCGTGGAAGAGGCAGACCCAAGGGTCTTCCTCAATTTCCCTCCCCGTAAATTCCTTTGTCAGGGACAGGATATTTTTCCAGAAGACCTTTATAATGGGGCATTCCCACCAGATGTGGGCCATTGTGCCTGCGGTTTGGCATCCCCTCCAGCAGGTGTTTCCCTTTGTCCCATCCATCCTGCTTACTCTGTCTGGGGTGGCATACCATCTTGCTAGAACTTTATAATGGATTTCCGTTCTCCTATTGTCTAGTGCTGAGTAGTGGACCAAGTTCAAAATTTTACCCAACGTGTTTCTATTACAAGGTGACCCCAATTCCTGCTCCCACCTTTTGATGTAAGGAGGCGTCTTACCCTCCTGTTCCGCCCCCAGTATTCTATAAATTTGGCCAATGACACCCCCTGGGTGCTCCGTCATACAGAGTTTCTCCAGGGGTCTAAGTTCTTCCATGCTTCTTAGGGGCTTTGGTAGTTTGCCTATAAAATGGGAGAGCTGGAGATACCTCCACCTATCCATCACCCAGAGTTCTGCTTCTCTACTCAGTTCCGTGAAAGTGTGTATTTTCCCCTTACTAATAAAATTTTTCAGTTGGAGGGCGTCCTCTTTTAACCAATTCCCGCCCACCGTCCGCATTCCTGGTTCAAAAAATAGATTATTTTTCATATATATTAATGGTGAATTGTGCGACCATTTGTGCTGAGTGTGAATTTTGTCCCAATATTTAAAAGTGTTTTGTGTTAAAGAGGAAGTGTTAGTGCTGAATATTCTAAATTTTGGAGGATTCCATAGTGAGTGTGCCAAGTTATTATTACTTAAGGAAAACTCAATGTTCACCCAACGCTTATCTGTCCCTTTCTTACTCCATTCTATAACCCGTGAAAGCACTACGGCAATGTAGTACCTATTAAAGTCTGGTACTGCTATTCCCCCTTTTTTTTTTCCCTCTACTCAATGTTGCATAGGAGATGCGTGGTTTATTGCCACCCCAGACAGCCTCGCTCATTAATTTCCTTAAAACCCTCAGGAAATACCTTGGTAGAGGAATCGGCAGCAGTTGAAATTTATACAAAATTTTTGGGGCGATCATCATTTTAACCGCATTCGCCCAAACCAAGAGAACGGCCTCGACCGTAATCTCCTTACCTCTTGCCTGATTTCATCTAATAATGGGATGTAGTTACTTTGAAATAACTCTTTAATGGAGTTGGCTAGCTTGATACCCAGATAATTGATCTCCTTTCTCCAAGGAAAGGGGAACACTGAGGCCAAGTGGGCTTCTTCCTGCTTCGTGAGACTGATATTTAAGATTTCGGATTTGCCGGGGTTGATTTTAAAATTGGAGACTTCTCCGTATAGTCTAAGGATTCGCAGCACATTGGGGAGGGTTACTCTGGGATTTGAGACAAAAAAAAGTATGTCATCGGCAAATGCTGCCAGTTTATGCTCCTCCGTTCCCACCCACACCCCATTACAGTCGGGGCTGTTCCGGATGGAGGCCAGGAGAGGTTCGAGGGACAGGACAAACAGGAGGGGGGAGAGAGGGCACCCCTGCCTAGTTCCGTTTACCATTCCAAAGGATTTTGATAAGGCCCCGTTCACCCTTACCACTGCAGTTGGACTACTATATAGGACCTTAACCCAGGAGATAAACCTGGGCCCGAACCCCATTACTTCCAACGTGTTCAGCAGGAACCCCCAGTCTACCCTGTCGAAGGCCTTTTCGGCATCTATCGACAGGAATAGAGCTGGGGGTCCCCTGCATCTACAATGCTCTGATAGCAGCACCGCCCGTACCCCGTTGTCTCTGCACTGTCTTCCTGGGACAAAGCCGGACTGGTCCGGGTGCACCAGGCCAGCCATGTATCCCTTTAGTCTGTTTGCCAGGACCTTCGCGTACAATTTTACATCCGCGTTGAGCAGAGATATGGGCCGGTAACTTGAACACATCCTAGTGTCCTTCCCTTCTTTCAATATTAGAGTTATCATAGCGGACAGGGCCTCACATTCCATCTCACATCTGGTGCCCAGGTCGTTCCAATATTGGCATAGCCTGGGGACCAGTATGTGTTTCATTTTCATTAGGTAGGTGGAAGGCAAACCGTCCGGACCTGGGCTTTTGCCCTTCGGGTTGTCTCTTAGTGCTGCCGTGATTTCCTCCTCCTCAATAGGTTTGTCCAGGAGATCCTTGTCCTCCCCAGATAGTACCTTTAGACCTGCTTCTTTTAGGAATTCTCTGCTCCTAGCCAACCGGGCACTAACCTCCCCTCCCTTTTGTCCTATTGAATACAGATCGGCGTAGAATTTTCTAAACTCATCGGCCATACCTTCGCTAGACACAATCTCTTTCCCACCCGTACCGTTTATTTTCTCAATAAAATTCCGCCCTCTTTTTTTCCTGATTAGTCTCGCCAAGTGTTTGCTGGATTTATTGGCCCATAGATATTTATCTCTGGCTATTAAATTGGTGGCTCTCTTAGCCTCCTGCTCCATCATGTCCCTCAGCTCCTCTCTCCCGGCGACCATTGCACGGTAGCAGTCCAAATCCTGCCCTTTGGACTTTTTATGTGCTTGTTCTAGATGGAACAGGTCCGCTATCAGTTTTTCCCTTTTTTCCTTCCTTTTCTTTTTTAGACCCGCTCCTATGGATATAAAGATCCCACGGATATAGGCTTTGTGCGCCTCCCAGAGAATAGAGGGTGATACCTCACCCGTGTCATTTACATTGAAAAACAGGTTCACCTCGTTCTGGATCCGGTCTAACACTTCTGGATCCTTGAGCGGGTCCTCATTCAGCTTCCACGAAAAAGAACTTCGCCCCAACTCTGGGAGCTTCAGCCTCATCGTGACCGGTGAATGATCTGAGAGGGTTGTTGTTTCGATTCTAGTTTCTACGACCCCCTCAAGCAAGCTATGGTCCACGAAAATGTAATCCAGCCTGGAGTAGGTCCCGTGCACAGGGGAGAAGAAGGTGTAATCCCTCTCTTTAACATGTTGTACTCTCCATACATCCATTACTTGGCTGTGGAATAATTTCCGCCTGATAGCTCCTAATGACACCTTCTTGATCCCCTGGGCACGGGACGTGCTGTCCAGGGCGGGGTCCAAGCAAAAATTTAAATCCCCTGCCAGGACCATCTCCCCCTCACCAAATCCCAACAGTTTCTTCAGCACTTGTCCCAGGAAGGTGGTAGGGCTTCTATTCGGGCAGTACACATTGGCCAACGTGAACATTCTAGTGCCTATAGAACCCTTCAGAAATATATAACGACCATGTGCTTTTTTTGTTTATAGCGCAAAAAAAACCAAAAAACGCAGAGGTGATCAAATACCACCAAAAGAAAGCTCTATTTGTGGGAAAAAAACGATGTCAATTTTGTTTGGGTACAGCGTCGCACAACCGCACAATTGTCAGTTAAAGCAACTCAGTGCCGTATCGCAAAAAATGGCCTGGTCTGGAAGTGGGTAAATCCTTCCAGGGCTGAAGTGGTTATGCTAAATATTGGGCGTGGCTTAAAGGGGGCGTGGTTCAAATGGGGTGTGGTTCAAGTCTCAGATGAACGAGGGATGGAGGGAGAGAGAGAGAGAAAAAATAGGGAGGGAAGGAGATAAAAGGAAGAAAAGAAAGAGGGATGGAGGGACAGCAGGCCCAGATCCTACACCACAATAGCAATATGAGTATTCCAGAAAGTTTACCAATCAGCAGATAAAGATACTCCAAACACCTGGGGTTAGCGCTTCAATCATAATGGCACCATGGTTGGTATGGTGTCAGGATGATTGGAGTGCATTATTTCTATAATTACATTGTAATATAAATAATGCAGAATCAATGGAAACCCTAAACCAGATGCCATCCGGTGTCCCCATCAGAGTCCCTCCTTACATCAGGTGTCCCCAGCAGAGTCCCTCCTTATACCAGGTGTCCCCACCAGAGTCCCTCCTTACATCAGGTGCCCCCATTAGAGTCCCTCCTTACATCAAGTGCCCCCCAGCAGAGTCCCTCTTTACATCAGGTGTCCCCAGTAGAGTCCCTCCTTACACCAGGTGCCCCCAGCAGAGTCCCTCCTTACATCAGTTGCCCCCAGCAGAGTCCCTCCTTACATCAGTTGCCCCCAGCAGAGTCCCTCCTTTCACCAGGTGCCCCCAGCAGAGTCCCTCCTTACATCACAGGTGCCCCGAGTAGAGTGCCTCCTTACATCACAGGTGCCCCCGGTAGAGTCCCTTCTTGCATCACAGGTGCCCCCAGTAGAGTCCCTTACATCACAGGTGCCCCCAGTAGAGGCCCTTCTTTCATCACAGGTGCCCCCAGCAGAGTCCCTCCCTACATATCAGCTGCCCCCAGCAGAGTCCCTCCTTACATCAGGTGCCCCCAGCAGAGTCCCTCCTCCTGACAAAAACAGCCCCGAATATTACCGGGTCAAAAGAAAAAAAAAAAATCGGGATTTTGAGCGGGACGTGCTCAGATTGGGACGAGGATCCAATTTTCAGGATTGTCCCAGGAAAATCTGAACTGCTGGCAAGTATAGTTTAGTAGTTTACACTACTATTACATTTTAAATTTTTAATAACAGTTAACAGATTTAAATTATAATACTAATTTAAACATCAATTATAGGCACGTGAAACCAGTGAGTGAACCAATAATGCTACACTAAGTGGCAGTTTGAACGGTTCCACTGCCAGCAATGGGGTGCAACTTTTTATGCAATTTGGAACTGTCAAATCACGTGCACTGGTGTGAACGAGGGCTTAAAGATGTCTCAAGCAGCAAGAGTGAGCTCTCCTTCATATGAATGGTACTCTGGATTTCAGCTCCTGGAAACTGGCTTAGCTGTTCTTAGCATCAGAGTTTTGTTGGAAACCTACACATTTCAGGAATCTGCATGCTCTTCTTAAGTATTCAAAATAGTAAAATACTGGTAGCATAGTGATAGAAAACAGATCAAATGATTCCTAGAAATAAATATGTATAAAATTGATATATGAATAAAATATTTCAATAACTGAAATCATTACAATTAAAAAGGATTGTGGTTCAAATTACCAATAATCAGAAGTAAAATGTTTTAGAGAAATAGGTCTTGTCTCATTGAATATCCTGATGATATAACAAAAAAGTGTGAAAGTATTATTTATATAAAATTAGAAGTGGCCTAATGTAAAATAGAATAAGGTTCTAGAAAAAGTAGCAGAAGGGACGGGACTTTGCATGTGTGTGAGTGTGTGAGGGACAAAGTCGGCAGTAAGTGGACATGTTGGGCTGTGCTTTGCCTCCTGCGGGCCTTGTTTTGACCCGGGGGCTGTGACGTGCACTGCATGCGCACCTCCCCCGCCCGCTTTATGTGTGTGGGGGGGCGGGTGCACTGGCACTGCGTGTCGATGTCACGCCCTTCATGCGGGATGCGGTGCATCACTCATTGTGAACCCGCCTTTCCGCTGTTTTGATCACCTACAAGCTATACGGGGGATGAGTTTGTCGCCAAATTACCAGGTGGCTCTTCCGCATTGGTTAGGCGCCGGCCCTCCCTGTGTGCTTGCGTGCGAGACGTAGGCAGGGCTCCTTGTGGTGGCGCCTATAATTGGACTCCATCCATGGATGGTTCAGGCACTCGGCAGCTGCTGCACACTTCATAGGATATACACACACATCACTTGTCCCTCACATTGTCTAGCAGGTATTAGTTTTCACATTATTCAGTTTTTCTTGTTTTTTTACCTTCACCTTTTATAATTACTGGTGGCATTGTTATGGTTTTCTTCCCCCCCCTTCCCCCTCCCCCAATTTTTTAGTCATGGCAAAGCTCCACTTGTCAAAAATATTTTTCATCATCACACATACCTTCTTTCACTTCACAGGAACTGCTATACATCCTGGGTTTATTACTCCACCATTTCATAGTCAATGATTGCCACCGATAGTTTGTCCACACACTTAGGATTGCCTGGTGCCTGTCCGTCTGTGTTTGGGCCTGTTTGGGGCTGTCCGCCGTTGGGCGCTCTGCCTAAGTCCCCTGGGAGGTAACGGTCCTCACTTATGGGGGCAGCTTGGCTTGTTTGTCATGCCATCAGCATATGGACACCCTGTAATAGACATGTGCACACAAATATTTTGTTTCGGAATTTTCGTTTTCGTCCGAAAAATAAATTTATTTAGTTACTCCCGAAATTCATTTTTATTTATTTAGTTTTTCGTTAAAAATTGCATTTGTCCGAAAATCCAAATTAAGGTCGAACCTGTCATTGAAGGCTTATGGTGTCTGTCAAATGTTCAAAGAAGATTCGACGGAGCAGCTAAACTGTACAATGCCGTATAGTTTACCTGCTCCGTCGAATCTTCTTAGAACTTTCAACAGACACCATAAGCCAAAGTACGTGTGTACTTAGTTCTAGCTATTTTACTGCTCCTCTTCTTTGGTTACAATCAGCCAATAACATTCATCATCATCATTATTTTTATTTATCTTTTCTCCCCTACGTCAAATCTTTTCTCTCTACGTCGAATCTTTTCTCTCTACGTCGAATCTTTTCTCTATGTAGAATAATCTTGGACTAATAGAGCTAAGGTTAGGCACATTCGACCACAGGTTTGATGGACACAGATTGTTATTGTCATCATCATGTCGAATCTCCTATCTATATCGAACTGTTGTAGCAAGGAAAACGAAAATAAAGCATTTGTTTATGTCGGATCTTTCATTTTTCGGACTCTGCACTTTCGTTATCGTTTGTTAAAACGATAATGAAAATACCTAAAATTCAGACGAAAATGTATTCGGATGAAAATGAATGCACATGTCTAGTAAGTACCAGCTATAATTTTTTTCTTCTGTTTTTAATTTATGAATGTACTGGTTTAGCCCAAAATGTTTCTATGTCATTGCAGAGATACTATACACGTTTTCTCCTGATGAGCGACAGTAAGTTGCGAAACATGTAGACCCAACAGATATCGTGTTTTAATATGTATCCTACCAACTATAGTGCATCTACCCTTCTCTTGTACAATTTTCGTGGACTGTATCATGATTATTCTATATTATATGTTTACCCTTAGCATGGATTGTTTTTAACTATGTATCATTTTTGCACAGTAAAGCTGTTATTTATATTTTTGTATACTGTTTTATCTCTCCCAGTGTTTTGGGATTAGAACATAAATATTTTCTATCATGCAGATATCTATCCACATGTGTATATACAGAGTTTTTCTTTAGAATTTAGTTATTTATGTACTAAGTAATTATTAAATATAATACAATGTATAACATCATACACTAGAGATATGTTAATTACTGCCGACTTTGTTCCTCACACACTTCAAAGTCCTGCCCCTTCTGCTACTTTTTCTATACCAAAATAGGGATGGAGGTTTATGATAGTGCCATTTACCTCATATAAAGTCCCACCATATATTTCGCTTTCTTTTTTAGAATAAGGTTCTATTTAAAGTTCAGTGCCACTGTTCAACCTGTCTCTAAATAGCTACAATCTATTAAGATTTTAAAAGTAGTATTAAACCCAAACTCAAAAAAAAAAATGCAATATATTGCAGTTTACCAATCATTAAAGCTAAAGTTTAGCTAGGCTTTTTTTTGCATAGCCAGGACCAATGCAAGTATGCATATCTCATACCCAGCCTATCCCTGCAGAAGCTGCAAATCACTGTAGAGGGTGCACCATGGATGCATATTTGCAGCATGTTAGCATTAAGGCTCACGCACCCTGTTGCTGATTAAGCTCTGTGTTGGGTGAAACATGTTAGTGGCATTGCATCCAGCAGGAGTTTTAGAGTGTGCTGACAGTGAAATAAACGGAATTGGAGTAAGACATCCTTGGTGTGTGGCCTCTTCTTTGGCACAGTGGAAAGTCAGCAGACTCTTGACTTCAGCACTTGGCTGGTTTGTATGGAATTATAGAGGACTCAGACAGCCGAAATAGGGGTTGTGATCACATAATTTAGGTTAACTATATATACAGTTAGGTCCATATATATTTGGACACAGGCACAATTTTCATACTTTGGATATATATGGACCTAACTGTAAATATATTAAAGTTTTATTTTTTTTTCCGTAGATCAGGGAAGTCCTGCACAGTGACAATCGAGGTTCTACTGCATTGCAAAGTGCTGTTTATCTACAACTGGAAGCTCCGTGACAGGTGGGGAGAGCAAAATATAAATGAAATAGCCTGCTGCTGCACCTTTGCTGTCTAGTCACAGGTTGGACTCTCGATCAGGTTGTATTGTGCAATCGCAGTGGAGACAGGGAACCTCCCTGTGCCGTCTGATGGGGTGCCTGGATTGGCTAAAACTGGCTGAACAGTGTCACTTTTTGCAAATAATTTTCTGTGTTTTACTCCTGCCCAGTGTGGTTTACTGTGCAGGTTGCTTTCAGAGTATACAGTATATGCAAACTACCCACAGCCATTAGAAGGTGGTTAGGTAAGCAGGTACAATATAAGCCGGTGCCAGCATAAACACTTAGCAAGGCAGAACGTTAATGCTTACACCTGAGGAGAGGAGAAGGCCAACCAGACAAGCTGCAGGCAATGCATAAGACAGTGTATCTCAGAGGGCCTTATTCCTCCAATTTGATTGCTTTCTTCTTTTGTTTAAGACTGTTTTTTCCATCAACCATCACAGAAGGCACCAGGAAGTATAAAGCAACAGACGATTTCAAGAGGATATTCTTTGACCTTCTGATGTATATGATCTTCTAATACTGGTGTCTAGCTGTTCAACTTTCATTGCAGCTATCAATGATGTAAAGACATTGCAAGTGGATATTAGTGGTCAATATGACATCTGCTTTCACATGATTTTATTGTTCTTAATGAGATCTGCTCATGAGGTGCAGCACAGTTTCTTGCTTCTGCCTGCAGGTCACTTTACTAATAAAGAATAGCAATTCCTTCAAGGGGAAACGGTGAGTAAATATAAAATGTCTAAAAATGTTAAATAAATTAACAGAATGAAGAGATGTTTCCATGCTGCCACACTTTCCTTGAAAAAGACAACGGGATCTCATTAGACTATATTCACTGTGTCATTTTTAATAAAGAACTCAGCATCTATCACTAGAGTCTATCATATTTGATTATTAACGATTTATTAAAATGTTGTTCTTTTGTCCTTTAACACGTACCGCTCTCTGGCTTACTTGAACAGCTCACGAAAAGAAGAAGCTGAATGTAATGTACCTGTGTGAACCTCGAACAAGGTGAGCTCCATGCCCCAGGAAAAAGAGCAGTTATGACTCTTAAAGTCTGCTTATTGTCGTGGTTTATGGAAACCAATATCCTTTTATTTCGATGTAAGCGTAACACCTTTTTCATCAGCATTTATAATACATAGTCTTACGCACGGTGTGTGTGCTTGTGCCTCTTGTGTTTATATTTTACAGATATTTGGTGTCCATTAGGGGTGCAACGGATCAAAAAACTCACGGATCGGATCGATCCTCGGATCAGAGTCACGGATCGGATCATTTTCGGATCAGCAAAAAAAACGAAAAAAAAAAAGACAACTCTTGTTACACCCACAGGAGTTTTAGATTTAAAAGCTATTTTCCACACAAAACGAAGCTTATATGCATAAATACAGTATTTGTAGATCGGGCGGACTGTTTAGATGTTAAATTTTAAAAGCAGCAGCAAACCTGCTGACCTTACATGGTTGCTAATGTGACAGAACACCTCCGATTTTCACATTTAAATGTGAAAATCAGAGGTGTTCTGTCACATTAGCAAATACTGTATTTATGCATATAAGCTCCGTTTTGTGTGGAAAATAGCTTTAAAATCTAAAACTCTGGTGGGTGTAACAAGATGTCCGCTTGCCCCCTTCTAACTCTATAATTACAATACTGTGCAAGGGAGTGTGGGGTGTAGCAAGATGGCGGTGACAAAACGTCACTTCCTGATGATACAGCGGCCGCCCCTGGGTGTACCAAGATGGCCACCGCTCCGGAGCTAGGCCAAAGCCGCGGCCTTTCCTATGGCCGAGGCCGCCGAGCGCTCCGTGGATCGTGGGTGTGCCGATCTGCGGAGGTTGGCCCGAACGTATCACGGATCAGTGGCGATCCGTTGCACCCCTAGTGTCCATATATACTCTCCTAAGGCCTCCCAAACAATTCTCCTCTTTTTGAAACTGAGTCACTACTTTATGTTGAGTAGGTAATAAGCAAAGCATTCTCCAATGGCTGCTTAAACATTTCTCTGAAGGGACTTAAAGTGATTGTAAAGTCAGAAGGTTTTTTTTATCTTAATCTATTCTATGCATGAAGATAAAAAGCCTTCTGTGTACAACAGCCCCCCTCAGTCTCTGTGTGCAGCAGCCCTCCTAAGAGGTCTCTCTAGATCCAGCAATGTTGCAGGAGTGTCTCGGCTATCCTGGACTCCCCTCCTCATTGGCTGAGACAGCAGCGTGGCGCCATTGGCCCCCGCTGCTGTCAAAGTCAGTCAGACAATGAGAAGAGAAAGGGGGCGGGGCCGGCCGTGGCTCTGTGTCTGGACACAGAGAGCTGTGGCTCAGTTAAGGTGCCCCCATGGCAATCTGCTTGCTGTGGGGGCACTCGATAGGAGGGAGGAGCCAGGAGCAGCAGAGAGGGACCCGAGAAGAGCAGGATCTGGGCTGCTCTGTGCAAATCCACTACACAGAGCAGGCAAATATGGACATGTTTGTTATTTTTAACTAGAAAAAAAGGAGACTTTACAATCACTTTAAGCCTTGTACACACAATCAGATTATCAGATGAATAATAGTCCGTTTTTTGTTGCATGCTAGTCTCATATCGAAAATGAAGAGGTTACTCAACATACGAAAATTCTTGTACGACAGAATACAACTTGGGAAGTGATGTAATGTGTTGTAACTTGTATTGTATTGTGATGTAATGTATTTTTTTGTTTCTGAGCATGCGTGATCTTGCTCTTTTGATTTTTTTCAGACGAAAACTTTACTGATGGAATGAAAATAGTACGATCTGGTATCGTATGAGAAAAATTTTCGTGTTTGAACTGATTTTCTGATTAGGTGTACTAGGCTTTAAACACAAACAGGCTAACATAGTGTAACACTAGTATTTATTATACATAAAAACAGTTAGTACACTCACATTTTCTGCACTGGTATCACAAAGCTGTGTGTTCTTCATTATTCCAATGGGTAGCGTCAAGTGTTGACTCAATTATTAGCTCCGCATGAATTCTAGCTATGCAGAATGACACTAGGGACCTTCCTCAAAATTTAGTAGTCTTGACTGGTCATTACAGTGGTATGGGCAGTGCTGTTTCTTGGCTTAAGCCGACAAGGCCCGGGCCTGGGGCGGCACATTGCGCGCGGGGGGGGGAGCGTCAAAGAACAGGAGGGGAACCCCCGGCGGCGGCCAGGACAGCAGGTAAAAATTACTAAATCACTATTACTTTTGTAATGTGTGCCAAGCAGCCAATCACATATAGGTGCCTATTATGGAAATGAATATGAAGATCTTGTTGCAATAAAGTGTCCTGTGCTGCAAACTCATTAAACAGTCCACATTCAGTGAAAGTTCATGTACTGCAAAGTTTGCATTGATTTCACCATGCAAGGAGCACTCTGCACATGCTGAAATCAATGCAAACTTTGCAGTACATGAACTTTTACTGAACGTGGACTGTTTAATGAGTTTGCATTGATTTTTAATATGTGGACACTTGGGCTACTTTCACACTGAGGCGCTTTACAGGCATTTTAGCACTAAAAATAGCACCTGTAAAGTGCCTCTCCTGTCACTCCAGTGTGAAAGCCCGAGTGCTTTCACACGGGGCGGTGCGCTTGTGGGATGTTAAAAAAAGTCCTACAAGCAGCATCTTTGAGGCAGTATAGGAGCCATTCTTATAAAGGGAAACCGGCAGTGAAGGAGGAGGAGGGGGGCCGAACTTCCAATGGACGGCGCTGCGATGCGGTCTCCCACAAGTAAGGAAGGGTACCTGCCCCCCCCCCCCCCCCGAAAGATACCAAATGTGGCACAAGAGCGGGGAGGAAGCAGATAAGCAGAGCTTCCATGTTTGGGTGGAACTCAGCTTTAAACAGTCCAAATTCAGTGAAAATTCATGTACTGCAAAGTGCTCAGTGCGATAATCAATAAATAATTCATATACACTAATAAGCTGTGGTATTATGAAATTGATGAAGCTAGACTGATTGCCACTGATGAGGCAGCACTCTTAAGCTGCACTGATAAGTCAGCACTAATGGGCACTGATAGGCTGCACTGGTGGCCCCTGATGAGGCTGCACTGATGGCCCCTGATGAGGCTGCACTGGTGGCCCCTGATGAGGCTGCAGTGATGAGCTGCACCGTTGGGCTGGGAACTGATGAGGTGGCGCTGCACTAATGGGACTGTACTGAAGGGCACTGATAGGCTGCACTGATGGACACTGATGAGGCGGAACTAATGGGCATTGATAAGGCTGCACTGATACCCACTAATGAGGTGGCACGCTTAAGCTGCACTGATGGCCACTGATGAGGCCACACTGATAAGGCTGCAATGATGAGGTGGCACTCTTAAGCTGCACTGATAAGGCAGCACTGATATGAGGCACTAAAGAAGTGTGGTTTACAAATTACAGAGTGGGTCTTAAACAGGAAGGGTTGTGCCCTTGACAGAAAGGGGTGGGTCATATTTAAATTAGGGGGTGCACACATTTAGTCGGGCCTAGGGCAGCACAAAACTTAAATACACCACTGGCATACCTCACAACTTTTTGAGATGGGACTGAGGGACACCTATCAGCAAAAGTATGCAGGCATAGGACACACCCCTTGCCACGCCCCCTTAAAGGAGAATTGTACAAAAAAAACAAGATTGTTTAAACCCACAAGTGCTTTTTTTTACCACTACTATGCCTTCATATTGGCTTTTGGAATTTACAAATGCAATTTAGAAATCAGATTTAGTGCTGGGAAACACTTTAAGATAGATAAAAAGTGCATTTTATATACATCTATATGGATCAGACCAAATTTTTTTTTCAGCTGCTCCTCTTTGAACTTCCATTCAACACCATACACAGCTTGTTCAAGGAAGAAAGTCAACTGTTCGTTTTGCGTGAACACATTTTATCACTCTTTTTCTAGGCAGTTTTCATGAAACCATGAACTAAATTGTGTTGCTGTTGTCCTGGGGACCTAAATAAAAGACATGTACTCTTTCTTATGAGAACAAGTGAGAGAGGGCGCCTCCATCCGAGTGTAAATCATGTGTAATTAGCATAAAGCTTACGAAAAATAATGCACTCACAAGATGTGAAGAAGAACATGGCATATCATCAATGGGATAGTGGTCATCTGGAGGAAGGCAGAGATCGGCAGGCAAGTAGCTGGCAGGTGCAGAGTTTGGCCGCAGATGAAAGTCTCCTCTCTCACTTGTTCTCATATGTACATTAGGTTATTATTATTTTACAGGATTTATATAGTGCTGACAGTTTACACAGCGCTTTCCAACTTAAGGGTTGACAGTGCAAATACAACACACTTTAATACAGGAGGAATCAGAGGGCCCTGCTCCTTTGAGCTTACAATCTAAGAGGGAGGGTCAACAGATACAAGAGGTAATAACTGTGGGGGATGTGTAGATGGATAAAATAAATGTACAGTTGTTAGGTGGGGGCCAGATAGGCTTCTGCTTAAGACCTTCTTTAGGGGAGCTGCCACTATCACCAATAGTGACTGCCACAAACATTTACAACTATTCTCCACCAAGCACATAACTTTATTTCCTTTTTTATGTATTAAAAAAAGACACAAGCTTTGCAGTCTGAGGCCCACAGCTCTACAGAGTAGGCTGGAGATACAGAAGGAGATGTACTATTCAGCATAAAGACAAGTATTGGTTTTAAAGTATAGTGCAGCAATCTGGCCATGTATTACATGTAAGAAGGGGTAACAAAATTTCTGTGCCTAGAGTTGGGTTTTAAGCCCTCCGCCAAGTTTTTGTTGCTGTGTCCATGGGAAAGCAGGTGTTTTTTAGCTTAATGAAAATAATGTTTTAAGTCTTCTTCATACGACTGTTAAAAAAAAGAAAAAAAAAAAAAACATTTACAAGCATTTTTTATTTACCGATCTGAATGCAGATGCATTGTTTTCAATGGAGACATTCACCCAAGTGAGTAAACATGCATTGCCTTTAGGAACGTAACACAAAATCCAAAAAACTGCGCCTGAGGACATGTGTACACATATGTCAGATGCAGATTTTAGAAAAAAATAAAATAAAAAAACAGAACAATTTTACACAAGTATTTACTGATCATTACGTGGGAATGTTGTGCTATAAAAAAAAAAAAGTAAAAAAAAAAAATCAATGATCAATAATATTTTTACACCCATGTGAATGTAGCCTTTAAAAAACTTTTAGGCTTCAGAACTGCTTCATGCTCACCATACTCAGTGGGATTTTCTCTCATTCAGAGAAAATCAATCGATCCCCCAATCCACGATAAACAGCATTGAAGGAGGAATCGCCATTGCTGGCTATCTGCCTGTGCTAACTTATGTGATAATTTCCTGTAATGGGGAAAAAAAGAGAGCTGGGGTTCTCTAGCTCTCTCTTTTTTTTTATAGACTGGAAATGTATTATTGGCAGAAACCCCAAGTGAGAAAAAAGGGGAAAAAAAAGCCTAAAAAACAATAAAAAACAAAAAAACAAATGCAGTCACATCTAACGACTGGTAAACTGCAATATATTACATCTTTGTTTTTTTGGTTTAGATACGCTTTAAGCCTGCATTGCTGAATAAGTGTACAAACCTATTATCAGACTTGCACATTGTTTTGTTATAATGTAAATGGAGAATAAGCATCGTCATCTATAAGATATATAGTATGTGCACTTAAAATGGGGACAGACTCAAGTGTTCCAAATTATCTATAAAACAGAAACATCATTTTAGAGTAACAGCAATGCATCTTCCATGCTTTTCTGTTGCTGCTAGTCTCCAGCCATTTAGATATTTTTATCCGATTGCCAAATATAACGAGATATGAAATGTCCTTATCACAGGAAGCCGTGGTGCAGCACAAAGTTTATGAGCCACAACTGACATTTGAAATTCACCCAAAGGAAGTTTTATGAGGCCTTAAATTGTAGGTCACGGGTGGAAGCCTCTTTAAATTGTTCATAAAATATTTTGTCAGTTCTGTGAGAACAATGGTGTCTGTCTGTTAGGTGATTACTCTTCATTTTCCAGAAAAGCAAAGGAATGGACAAGTCATGTTTTGTCATAAATGGGAATCTGGGCTTAATTCAACAAAGGACTGTGATCAGGATGGCAGTTTAGCAGTAGCACACAATTTTTGGGAAAAAAAAAAACACATGAAGACTATGTCATAGGGTTAGAAAAAGTCCAAAGACAATACCTCCTAAAGCAGGGATCTCAAAACTACAGCCCTCCAGCTTTTGCAGAACTACACATCCCATGAGGCATTGTAAAACTCTGACATTCACAGACATCACTAGGCAGGATGGGAAATGTAGTTCCTGAACAACTAGAGTAGTTCCTGAACAACTAGAGGGCCATAGTTTGGAGACCCCTGCTCTAAAGAAACCCGAGTCATACTTCCCTGTTCAGCTGGTTTGCAAAAACCTTATGCCCCATACACACGAGCAAAAATTCCGCCAGCAAAAGTCCGATGTGAGCTTTTGGTCGGAAATTCCGACCGTGTGTATGCTCCATCAGACTTTCCGCCAGCAAAAGATTGAAAGCAGGTTCTCTATTTTTCCATTTTCCGAAATTCGGTTCGTCTGTATGCAATTCCGACGTGCAAAAAAACACGCATGCTCGAAAACAATTGAAAGCATTGAACTTCATTTTCCCGGCTCGTCGTAGTGTTGTACGTCACCGTGTTCCTGACGGTCGAAAGTTCAGAGAACTTTTTTTTTTTTTTTAACAGAAAAGTTTTTATTAATAACGAAAACAAAACAATACAAAGAAAAGAAAACTAAACAAAACCACGGTACATCATAAGCATATGCTAACAAGGTATTCTAGACATCCGTAAATTAACGGGATAGAGAGAACCACAAAGGAGTTGGTGACACTACACAATGTCATATCTAGGATAGGTAACAGGGCAAGGCATTCCTGACATTAAATCAGAATAGTTTGAGAAGTCAAATCTGTAGTGGGAGGGGGGAGGGGGAGGGAGAAGGGGGTCCATAAGAGCCCAAGGTGTGCCGTGAACTCAACTAGATAATCAGATGGTCGTGACAGACCAGATTAACTCTGTGGAATAGGAGTAGGTTAAGAGGTAGAAACATCTTCATCAGGGGGCTTAAAAAGGAAGGGAGACTACCAGGATGAGCCTTGGGGGTCTCAGCTGCATCTTCAAGGGTATATCGGTGGTCTCTAGAGGGTACAGGCTGGCAAGTTCTGTCCACGTTTCTCACCCTCTAACTAAGGAGCAGAGATTTAATTCATAATACAGGGGGTCATTAACATCATTAGTTAACGCGCTATCTTCGTTGGCTTCCCTACATAGGGAGTGATCTAGTGGTCACCCATGGTCTCCACACTTTGTCAAATTTTTGGGGGCATTTACGGCCCATATATGTTAATTTATATAAAGGTAAAAGCACAGCATCCACCAGTGTACGCCATTGAGTCACTGTGGGGGGTGTCGTTAGTTTCCATTGTTGGAGCAGGGCTTTCCTGGCATAGAAACATAGATAAAATATCAGTAGTTTGGCATGCTTTGAATGTGTCATAAATTCTGTAATGCCTAAAAGAAGGATCTTGGGGTCCATGGACATGGAAAGGCTGGTGACAGTGTTAATCTCCTCAACCACTTTTCTCCAATACTCCTGGATGACGGGGCAATCCCAAAAACCATGATAGAATGTTCCTTTTGATTGCTGACATTTTGGGCATAGTAGCCTTTGGGGGGTGTAATAAGCCCTGTGTATAAACTTAAGTTGAATACATCTATCCCTGTTCAGAGAACTTTTGTGTGACCGTATGTATGCAAGCCAAGCTTGAGCGGAATTCCGTCGGAAAAACCATCCAAAATTTTTCCGATGGAAATTCCGCTCGTGTGTACGGGGCATTACTCTGTAGCACTGGCACCAATCCTCTTAGATGCCTTGGGCTGGTCAAATAGAGGGTCCTTCCACTGGTCACTGTGGTTCCTCCTGCTGACCAGTAGTCACTGAAAGTAGAACTATGGGCACATTTTTTTTTTCATTTTGGATAAAGTAAGGGAGGGTTATAACCCTTGTCAGCTTTTTTTTGCTATCTGTGTCCCATTGTAGGGATTTCCCTTCACTGTGTTTCTCATTTGAGGGAGCGATCACATGGTAAACAGCCGCAATCAACGGCCGTTTACCGTGATCTGCCGGGTCCTCTGTACCCGGCGGTCACGGATGTTCTCGGGTGCACGCCCCAGGGGACGCGCGAGAGCGGAATTCTGGGAGGACGTCACTGTACGCCCTCCCAGAGTTAAGAAACCACCCTGTAGCTGTCATTCGGCTATGGGACAGTTGTTAATGCATAATGTGCTAGTATGTATATCATATCATAGCATATCTTCCTTCCGGGTCCGTGGACTCCGGCTGTGTGACTGGCCAGAGCCGCGTGACGTCACTCCCGCACATGCACGCGGCAGACGCCACTCACGGCACTGGGCTCTGAAGAAACCGCACGGGTCACCGCTCCTTCAGAGTGCATGCGCTGATTACATCATTGGCGGCGTATACAGTAAATGGCAGTAAGGCTTAACTATAGGTACTGTATATATCTCCTAAACTTGCACTGTTTAGGAGATATTTACAGTACCTATAGGTAAGCCTTATTATAGGCTTACCTATAGGTACAAACAAGAGGTTTACTTTCTCTTTAATTGAACAAGCTGAAGTTAGAAGCCGATTGGCTACCATACATAGCTGCACCAGATTTTTGCACTCTCCAGTTTTAGTAAATCTACACATATGGAAGTGCGTGACAGGATCTGCACCAGGAGCTTTGCTACCTAACCAAGCTTCTGCAAACAGGCTGATGGACAGGTAAGTATGAATTAATTTTCTTGTAGATTTTGAAGGCCATTTGTGATTTTTCTTCCACTTCACAATTGTGTGCTGCTTTGTGTTTGTCTATCACGTGGAGTCCCAGTGGAATGCATTCTCGTTTTTGGTTCTGTCATGGCAGGGTGTGGGAAATTTTAAGGGGTGCTTGTGCTTTTTCAAGGCACTGCATATTGGAGGGCCCATGAACAAGTTTTATTAGTTTATATAAACTTTGTGGAATGCAACTTTATTATACCGTTAGAACGTAAGCTCAATGAGCAGGGCCCTCCTGTCCCTTCTGTATTGAACTGTATTGTAATTGTGCTGTCTACATTGTAAAGCGCTGCACAAACTGTTGGCGCGAATTGTTTCATAATAATTTTCTTCACTTCCTGTCCTGTAGACCCAGTGAGAAGTTTCAGGAAATCTCTCCAAAGTAAGGAAAATCCCTTTTTATTATCACCAGAACAAGTGTCCCCATTGGAATATTCCTGTTCTGGTAACAACTCAAAATTTAGTATTTTCCCTCACTTTCGGTCCCAAAATCTTCCTACTGGAAACACAGGCAGCAATTAAATCCTGACGGAGTTAAAAGAGTTAAAACCTCTCACAACTCTATCCAAGTAAAAGCTAAAAGTTGGCCGTTTAGTATATAAGATTGGGAAGGGGACTACAATGTAAATTTAGGTGAAGTTACAATTTAACAGTCCTCTAAAACCAAGTTAGTGCTATGACATTCTTTGCAGGCTCCTCTACAAGGGTTTAATATGTAAGAAGAAGTCGATCACTTGCAATTTCTCCATACAGAAATCAGATCAGCTTCAGGTGGTTCAGCGAGGACTTTTATTGAAACGATAAAATGCCGGTCTCATGGCTGATAGAGCTCCTCTGCAACCAAAATGTCACAGAGCAGCCAAAGCTTTGCAATTTATTTTAGGATATGCATTAACGGTATGTTTTATACAGAACCTTCAGCATGTAAATGCTTGAAATATACCTAGAACTAGGTTTCCGGGGGTTTCACTCCCTGGGCTCCATGACTCATGTATGGTGGGAATGCCCTAAGATTAGGGGCTTTTGGAACAGGGTCTTTGTGATTATAAGGAAGGTCACTGAAATACCAATTCCGCAGCTGCCTCACATAGCCCTTCTTAATGAAAAGGTCACAAATGGTTCCCGTACTACACAAAGGTTGACCTTTGTGCTTTTGGCCGCCAAACTGGCCATCGCTCAATCTTGGAAGCGCTCTTCAGTTCATATTGATTTGTTTAGGCGCAAAGTTTCCTGGGTAATGCTTAATGAACGCCTGGCAAGTAGGCTTACTGATGCTGTGCCCCGATTTCGGAAAATATGGGATCCTTGGGCTAAATATGTTAATATAGATTTGTAACTTTTCTCTGTTTTTGGATTGGGCACCCCCCTCTTGGGCCTTACCATTGGGTAATGATAATTTAGAGGTTGTATCTGGGTTTTCCTCTCCTCCTCCTCTTTTTCTGTTTCTATACTTTCTACCTTTTTTATCTCTTCAGGACCTAAGGCAGGGTCTTGTGCCTAGGCTCCTTTTCCTTCCTTTGATTCCTTTTTTATTTCCCCCTCTCTTTCCATTCCTAGGCTAAAAGTCTCTTTCAGCTTTAATACCCTTCTAATCTCTGCAAGTGTCCACACCTTAGTTGTTCTATCATTATGTTAGGGATGATGCTATCATTATAACGTTGTTGTACTTTGTTTGAGATTCTGACCTATGTGACCTTTATGCATACTGATTTTATTGTACTTTGTCTTTCTTTATTCATAATAATAAAAAAGTTTGAAAGAAATATACCTAGAACAATGGCAAGCAGTACCACTTATGCAATCTGTAACAGAATACGGTTGTTTAATCCTGCACCAAGCCCCTCTCTTCATAACAAGCTTTAAAGCAATTAATAAAATGGGTCTTTATAAGTAAGGAGAGAACAGATATCTGTGACATTTTTATTTCTTTTTTTCTAGAATAAAGGTTCTATTAATTTTTTTTCAGCAATACACAAAAGACCATTCAAGTCCGCTCACAGTGCAAAGCCATTGATAAAGAACTACAAAAGGTTGACATTTTTATTGCTATGTAAAAATACAAACAGAAGTATACTGTTGAAATACATGTCCTATCTGCCAAAAAATGTGTAATTCTGTTCAGCCAGGTTTAAGCCAGAAACCTTTGCAAGGGAGCATAGCAAGGTCCTGATCATTTACTATTCTTCATTGCATTGGATAGTGAAAGAGCAGCATCTCTGTTATGAGGCCATCTCTATGATCTTTCCTTCAATCAGAAAAGATAAAGTGTTAGATTATAGGAAATCCAGATTGGCTCTCAGTGCAGCCCCTTCCTCTTGCAGTCTGAAAGCCGATTTAGAGGGGGTTATAGGAGGCTCTGTTGGGGTCAACTCTATGCTCTTTCCTTCAATCAGAAAGCTCAAATGTGTTAGATTACAGGAAATCCAGATTTGTTTACGTTGCTGCCACTTCCACTTGCAGTCTGAATGCTGATTTGGGGGAGGGTACAAAAGGCTGGTACAGAGACAAAGGTGTTTTTTAAAGCAGAGATGGATGTCAGTGGTGGTGTAGGAGATGGTGGAAAGATGTACAAATATAGGATGGGGCAGACAAATTTAGGTAGCACCAGCTTGTGTGCAAGTGCCTGCTACCCATCCACTTAAAAAAATAAATTAGCTAAAAGTCACCTTCATTTTAGGAGGGAAGTTTCAGGGAAAAAAACTTAAATTTTAAATAAAGAACTTTGAAGCGAAATAAGAGTCAGTGCCCATCAATGCAGCCTCACCATTGCCCATCTGCAGCCTGATCAATGTCATCTGCAGCCTCACAATTGCCCATCAATGCAGCCTGATCAATGCCCACCTACAGCCTCACAATTGCCCATCAATGCAGCCTGATCAATGCCCATCTGCAGCCTCACAATTGCCCATCAATGCAGCCTGATCAATGCCCATCTGCAGCTTGATCAATGCCCATATGCAGCCTCACTATTGCCATGAATGCAGCCTGGTCAATGCCCATCTGCAGCCTCACATCAGATTACTGCTGCCTCGGAGAGGACAGGGAGGGGGGCGGGATTACATTTTAGATACAGATTACATACAGGGAGAATCTCCTGTTTACTCGGCAGCCTCTTTAATACAAAGTCCTGCCTCCTGGACCGGCTTCTATGATAGACAGAACACTGGTCCAATGCTGGACCAGAAGACGGGACTTCCTTTTACAGAGGCTGCTGAGTAAACATGAGATTCTCGCTGTATGTAATCTGACGACGTTCGTCCCGCCCCCCTCCCCGTTCCCTCCTAGACAGCCCAAATTGCAGTATCGGCGTATAACACGCACACACTATTTGCACCCATTTTCAGGGTGAAAAAGTGAGTGTTATACGCCAATACAGTAATTTGTTTCCTATAATGCAAGGATATAATTTCAAATGGTTAAAAAAAACCTGCTGCAAACCCCCATTCAAACCATACTCTGGTACCTGAATTATTATTTCAGGAGATCACCACTGGGTAGAAAGTGGACAAACTGCTGCAGGTAAGTCAAATTAAATTACAGACATTGTTATTATACAAGTAGCCTGACACAGTCAGCAGTGTTGCTTCTCCAGCAGTCTCAGGGCCCGATGCATGCATGCACTGCTGTGCCTGCAGTTCTGTCTTAGTTTTACACAATTACTGACAGAGAAATTGCTCAGCGGCCATCTTTGTAGATAACTGCTGCTGTAGAGTAATGAACAGACACAATCTTTTGAAATAAATAACAAATTCACTTATAATGCATTCTATACCTCTTGCCAAGAGAAAAAAGAAGCCCCCATGGCGTCTGGATTCTATAAATATCAAAAAGGAGAGAGCCATGGTCAAAAGTCTACAGAGAATGCAATACTATGCTATTTATAGAACCAAGGCTGTGTATTTCTCAATTTTTAATCATTTCCACATAGGATTCAGTCAGAAATATTACTGAAAAAACTATTACCTTGATTCTATAAATATTGCATTAAAAACTAAGATGGTGTGGTGTATAGATTATGATTGCTTAAAGAGAACCTGCGTCCTAGGGATAGGTTATTAACCAACAAATACACCACAAAGCTGGCAGTATAAGCTCTAGGTGCACAGCTATGCTTACACAGCTACTGATAGTGCAGCTTTGCTTGAAGATATGCAAACTGACTTTCTTATGGTTCCTATTTACACATAGCTATATGCATGTCTGTCTACCCCCCCCCCCCCCAGTCCCCATATAGGGATTCCTGATGATAGCTTGCTAAATCAGTGGTCGTTACATGAAGTAATGTAGGTGGAGCCAATTTTTCTTAAATGGGTTTATGCTGTCAACCATGTTCTGCAAAAGTTACATAGTTAATCAGAAAATAATGCTTTTAATGACTTTTAATAAATGTGAGTACCCATCAGTATTATTAATACATTTTTGGATATTTGTACGGTATCACACTATGGAGTCTCTTTCCTCTCTTCGTCTGTGGGCAACATCTAAGAGGTTAACAGTGAGGAGACCACTTACATCACAGACAAGGAGGCACTTGGAGAACACAGGACAGGAAGTTTCCTTCCACTCCACAGGCTACACAGTGGCTCATACTGTGAAGGTGAAATACCTCCTTGTGGGGTGAATAATAGCAGTGAGTGCATTTCTTATGGGGCACTGTTTTCCAAGAAGTACAGAACAATTTGAAGGAGCACATTGTCACTTTATTGGACTTTTTTTATGCACCAGCAGGGTTTAAGGACGGTATATGCATATTCCTGAACCCAGTTTCACAGCAACAATATACACCAGTCATATATGATGGATTTTTTTGCACAGAAATGTCAATTTGAATTGCAGGTTTTGCACAGAATTGTGTTTATTTTATTTTATTTTTATTTGAACATAACAATATGTATTATATACATAAGCGGTTAGGAAGTTTACACAGTAGGATTTTTTTGTGCATTTTTGTGAATATACAAATATTTATTTTCTGCACTTTTATTGTCACTTTTTGCACTAAATGCACCTGTGACACACACACACCCTCAAGTATTTAGAGGTTGTAGGTCACCTCTTAATAAGAGCAGCGCCATACCTATCCCCTCTTTTTCACATTTCTTCTAGATTTACCTTAGGGTAAATTTATTGATAGAGGCTGCAGCTCCTCATTTTTCATTTTCACCATAAGTCCGGGGGTCTAATAATTTTTTCACATTTTTTTACATAGTTAATCAGGCTAAGCTGAAAATATCTAAAAAGTGTGGTGTGCATTTGTATTCAACCCCCTTGAGTCAATACTTTGTAGAACCACCTTTCGCTGCAATTACAGCTGCAAGTCTTTTAGGGGATGTCTCTACCAGCTTTGCACATCTAGAGAGTGTAATTTTTGCACATTCTCCTTTGCAAAATAGTCCAAGTTCTGTCAGATTGGGTGGAGTCTCTTGCCACAGGTTTTTAATTGGATTTAGGTCTGGACTTTGACTGGGCCATTCTAACACACGAACATGTTTTTTTTTTTCAAATATAGTTTTAATATATTTTTTCCAGCACGCCCAAACTGGGCTTGAACCAAACATTACAATACAATACATACACACAATAGGGGGGGAATTAGGGAGGGAAGGGGGGGTACACTCAAACACGAACATGTTTTGATCTAAACCATTCCATTGCAGCTTTGTTTAGGGTCATTGTCCCGCTAGAAGGTGAACCTCCCCCCCAGTCTCAAGTGTTTTGCAGACTCTAACAGGTTTTCTTCTAAGATTGCCCTGTATTTGGCTCCATTCATCTTCCCATCAACTCTGACCAGTTTCCTTGTCCCTGCTGAAGAAAAGCATCCCCACATTGTGATGCTGCCACCACCATGTTTCACGGTGGGGATGGTGTGTTTAGTGTGATGTGCAGTGTTAGTTTTCTGCCACACAGTGTTTTGCTTTTAGGCCAAAAAGTTCAATTTTGATTGGGGCATAATCGAGCCTCTAATCCCATACTTACATAAAGCAAAGTTCCAAATACCTTAGTTAGCTGGTTCAAATTGGAAAATTACTCGGAGTCAAGTATATACATTCCCAGGGGATATGTGAGTATCCAGTACCGGCATCAAATA
This sequence comes from Lithobates clamitans, assembly GCA_037952925.1. Classification (NCBI taxonomy): domain Eukaryota; kingdom Metazoa; phylum Chordata; class Amphibia; order Anura; family Ranidae; genus Lithobates; species Lithobates clamitans. Next base: position 777,030 of record JBBGZY010000051.1, read on the forward strand.
TACAACTCCCTGTGTATTACAAGTTGCATGAGAATGAGGATAAAACATTTCCCCATTGGGTAAGCGGAATCTTGTACCCGTTTGTACCCAGGGGCAATATAACTCAAGTGTTAAATGTTCTTTGAAGTCAATGTTCCCACTAACCCAAACGTACAAATATAGCAATTGTAATACACAGGGAGTTGTATATTTGATGGTGTGCAAATGCGGAGCATTTTATATGGGCAAGACGATCCGCCAACTAAAACAACGCATATATGACCACATTTACTACTCTCAATCTGCCAAAATGCTTACACCAGTCAGCCTCCACCTGGGTCTATACCACAAGTTTGATGTTACCCATGTCTCTTTTATTGTTTTAGAGGCGGTATCTAAGGACCCACGTGGCAGTGACTGGGATAAACGCATTCTCCAGAAGGAGACACTCTTGATTGAGCATCTTGAAGCGACTAGGTTACCGGGTATTAATGAGGTGCTATCATATCGGCCCTTCTTGTGGGGACCCTTGGGTGGCTTCCCCTATTCCCGAATAATCAGCAGTATAGTATACTATAGTATATTATGTGGGTTATTTGGTTTGGCCCTACACCAAACTATAATTATTAGGTATGCGTATTTATTTTGTTGGCCCTGACAGTTTGTAAACAACTATGAAATTGTTTTTTTACACAGAGTGCTATATTAACTCAAATGTTAAATTTTTTGTGTGAAATGTTCAAGTCAATGTTCCCACTACTCCAAATGTACAAATATAGCAATTGTTCAATTATATTGGATTGCTAGATTGAACGGTTATATGTGCCGGTAACGTTTCCGCCATTTTATTTTTACTTTGAGAGATATTACTGTATACATGTCTCTCATTTCCTTTACCGAAGTTCTGACTGCCATTCCCCTTTTTTGGCCACTGGGGGCATTAGCCGTGGAATGCCACTGAAGGCATGTTTGGGATGTGTGGCAACTCAAGGCGTGGGGTCTACAACCACCCTCCTGGGTATCTCTTTCCCCGGATGGATGGGACCTGTATCCGCCTGCGTCAATTTGAAGACACTCTCCTCCTATGTCCCCCTGGTTCACCGCAGTCGCCGCAGATGGCAAGCACTGAGACCGTAATGTCCGATAATCCAATGCGCGTGCTCGGTGTACCGTTGGCTGGGCTGAGTGACGTCAGACGTTGTCTGACGGAGCTCAGTTGGGATGTACTTATAGAGGGGAAAGGACGGCGTTCCCCAGGTGTCCTGAGGGAACATACAGTGGGGACGGAAAGTATTCAGACCCCCTTAAATTTTGCACTCTGTTATATTGCAGCCATTTGCTAAAATCATTTAAGTTCATTTTTTTCTCATTAATGTACACACAGCACCCCATATTGACAGAAAAACAAAGAATTGTTGACATTTTTGCAGATTTATTAAAAAAGAAAAACTGAAATATCACACGGTCCTAAGCATTCAGACCCTTTGCTCAGTATTTAGTAGAAGCACCCTTTTGACCTAATACAGCCATGAGTCTTTCTGGGAAAGATGCAACAAGTTTTTCACACCTGGATTTGGGGATCCTCTGCTATTCCTCCTTGCAGATCCTCTCCAGTTCTGTCAGGTTGGATGGTAAACATTGGTGGACAGCCATTTTTAGGTCTCTCCAGAGATTCTCAATTGGGTTTAAGTCAGGGCTCTGGCTGGGCCATTCAAGAACAGTCACGGAGTTGTTGTGAAGCCACTCCTTCTTTATTTTAGCTGTGTGCTTAGGGTCATTGTCTTGTTGGAAGGTAAACCTTCGGCCCAGTCTGAGGTCCTGAGCACGAGGATATCCCTGTACTTGGCCGTCCTCAATTGCAACCAGTCGTCCTGTCCCTGCAGCTGAAAAACACCCCCACAGCATGTTGGGACTGTATTGGACAGGTGATGAGCAGTGCCTGGTTTTCTCCACACATACCGCTTAGAATTATAGCCAAAACGTTCTATCTTGGTCTCATCAGACCAGAGAATCTTATTTCTCACCATCTTGGAGTCCTTCAGGTGTTTTTTTTCAGCAAACTCCATGTGGGCTTTCATATGTCTTGCACTGAGGAGAGGCTTCCGTCGGGCCACTCTGCCATAAAGCCCAGACTGGTGGAGGGCTGCAGTGATGGTTGACTTTCTACAACTTTCTCCCATCTCCCGACTGCATCTCTGTAGCTCAGCCACAGTGATCTTTGGGTTCTTCTTTACCTCTCTCACCAAGGCTCTTCTCCACCGATAGCTCAGTTTGGCCGGACAACCAGCTCTAGGAAGGGTTCTGGTCATCCCAAACATCTTCCATTTAAGGATCAAGAAGGCCACTGTGCTCTTAGAAACCTTAAGTGCAGCAAACATTTTTTTGTAACCTTGGCCAGATATGCGCCTTGCCACAATTCTGTCTCTGAGCTCTTCAGGCAGTTCCTTTGACCTCATGATTCTCATTTGCTCTGACATGCACTGTGAGCTGTAAAGTCTTATATAGACAGGTGTGTGGGTTTCCTAATCAAGTCCAATCAGTATAATCAAACACAGCTGGACTCAAATGAAGGTGTAGAACCATCTCAAGGATGATCAGATGAAATGGACAGCACCTGAGTTAAATATATGAGTGTCACAGCAAAGGGTCTGAATACTTAGGACCATATGATATTTCAGTTTTTCTTTTTTAATAAATCTGCAAAAATGTCAACAATTCTGTGTTTTTCTGTCAATATGGGGTGCTGTGTGTACATTAATGAGGAAAAAAAAAAGAACAAAAAAATGAAAAATTTAAGGGGGTCTGAATACATTCCGTCCTCACTGTATGTCCGCCCCACTCCTGGAGCAGTGAACCCGAATACCCCACATCCGGAACCTAGTACATCCAGGTAGTTTATTCAGCAGCCTTCACTGTGGCTTTTTTGGCTAGGTGTGTGTCCACATTCTCCTGGTTGTTTGTGGTATATCTGTTTGCTCTGCTCCCCAGATGGTGATTCTTTCACCTGCCGGTATCGGATACTCTTATATCCCCTGTGAATGTATATACTTGACTCCGAGTGATTTTCCACTTTGAACCAGCTAACTAAGGTATTTGGAGCTTTGCCAGTTCCCTTATCTGTATTTATGTCTATGGCTAGGTGTTTTATTGCCACTATGTGGTTAATAAGCCTGGGAGGACCAAATCTATGGTGTTTTTTCCCTAGATTTAAAAGTACCTGTTATAATGTGACACACACAGTAGTGAAGGCATACTGGCTATTATGTAATTATGTAAGTATGGGATTAGAGGCTTTATTATGCCCCAATCAAAATTGAAGTAGTTTACATCAGTTTATATTAATACTTAGCACTATTACTTTCTATACCCAGCTTTACATGTACATCCCCACATCCCAATTTACCATGCCTTCGCCGTAGCTACCGTTTGGTTCTGGTGCCCCTGGTGGTCATATCCAATTGGAGGGGGTTATTTGGCGGTCATTATTCCGATATAGATGAAAGTCGAGACTATGTCTTTAAGTACCATATTCTTGGTGAGTTCACATACATACACACACTTGTACTACCATGTTAACTCTGTACTGTTTTTTAACTTGAGTATATTTCTTCAAATAGAATTACTGAAGCTCCTAAAGAAGGGACAACAGGTCGCAAAACATGTAGAGCGAGCAATTCTTTTGAGGACTGTGGGCATCACCAAGAGGGACGCTACATCACAGTGTGGGCATTTTTTCAATATTGCCACACAGGGAGTATTTTGGTAGTTTTACCTCTGGGATTAAACACTGTGTCCCATATTGCTTTAATATCAATTTTGTGTTGTATATGTATGCATTTCATGTGAATTAATAAAATTTGTATATTTTGTATATGTGCCTACAAAGTCCATTATTCCTTCCTTTAGCATTCATGCTGTAGGAGGGCAGCAAGAACACACAAGACCCCCAGGCTGCCTGATGAATACAACTGTATATATTACAAAAAAACCTTGATGTTTGGGTTCTAATACTTTGTAATGAAAATGGTCACGCTTCCAAAAAGTTTACCACACATTAAGTAGGAATAACTTAATACATATGAGCATACAAATTCAGTAACGGTAAATTAATGCATAAAAATATGTTTTCATCACCAATATGCATTTGGCACTAAAAATTATGCTGTTCTGTTGGCATATTTAACACTCAGAAAACCATATTTAGTACAGTTAAAAAGAAAACGCTAAGTATATTACTCGTGGATTGAAACTGTAGGGGGGTTGACCCCCATCCCCAGTACACTCTATTGGAGGCTCTATCCCGCACTCTATACCTCCATTACCCCCCACTCTGCACCCCTCTTACACCTTACTCTACACCCCTGGAGTCCCCAGTACCAAGCATTCTGCACCACCTGCATCATCAATAATCCATCTGTACCCACATTAGCCATCACTTGTATCCATATTCATTCTCCCCCCACTACTCTGCATCCCCCATGGCTACAAATTCTGCATCCCCCTATTACCCTACACTTTGCATCCCCCTTAACCACTCTGTACCCCCTGCATCCTCCATTTTATCTCACTTTGCATACACCTCAATCTGCATTCTCCATTATCATGATATTTCCACCCCCGCCAAACCTCACTCTGCACTCCTGCATCCCCCAGTACCCTGCACCCCCTGCATCCTCCAATATGCCTCAAAAGAGTGAAGCTTCATATTATAGCTGTGACATTGCTATTGTTCCCTCTGTACAGAAAAAAGCAGATCATCAAGTTTTTTATGCAGCAAAGTTAGCCTGGTACTGCCCCCTCTCCTGCCAGGAGTAAGGGATTCTGTGTGTGTTCGAGATGAGGAGTGGAGAAGAATGGGGCCCAGGGTTAGGAAGTTGGTGGACTGTAAGATGTCCAGGCTGCCCCAGCTGACCTGGGTCAAAGCTTCATACAGGAGGGCTGCCTGTACCGCCCTATCAGCAGACCTGCATACAAGGCTTTATTTTGGTACAATTTTTAATGTATACCCTGCTCAGACTTCCTAATATCAGCTGACTTTTATTATTCATAAAAAAAAAATACAAAAAAATAAATGAAGATCACATACTCTGGAACTATGGTGCTTGGTCCCTGATCATTAATAGAGAATGGAAGCAGTTAGTGAGATGCTCCTGGCTATAAGAGAAGGTAGATTAATGTACTCTCAGCATTAAGCATTATCCCAAAGAATGTTAATATACAAACTGCAGGTGGGAAAATGTTAAACCTAACGCTTAACCTCAACCTAATCATTATACACAACTTCTGACCTCAATCTCGCCTGTCAATTTAGCTCTATTAGCCTCAGTGGAAACCTTCATTCTAAAAGTAAACCTCAAGCCCAGCCCTAACCCTACGGTCAATATTATCACAAAGATAATATTTGTAAAGGGATAAATATTCACACAGCAACAATAGGGTTTGTGGTAATATCATGAATTGGGGTGAGCTTCGTGTTCGAGTCGAACCCATGTTCGACTCGAACATTGTGCGTTCAGTCGTTCGCCAAATTACGAACGATATGGGCCGTTCGCGCCAAATTCGAGTGGCGCGTCACGGCCCATAATTCACTGCGGCATCGCAGTGCATTGCTGGCTGATGATTGGCCAAGCATGCACTATGACCCGCATGCTTGGCCAATCACAGCACTGTGTGTACAGAGAGCCGTAATTGGCCAAAGCCAAGGATGCTTTGGCCAATTATGGCTCGGGGGGTTTAGTACGGCCCCATATAAGGCCGCCTGCACGTCAGCCCTGTGTAGTGTGTTCCGGCGTTGAGACAGAGATAGAGAGAGAAAAACAGTGTCATTTGATTTAAGGTAGACAGAGTAGGCAGATCGAGTCAGTTAGCTGCACCTACAGTATATTGTGTATATATATATATGCATCCCAGGTGTTGTATAAATATATATATATATTTAGACAATTTATATATATATGTACCCCGCACAGTCTCACCTACAGTATAGCTACCTGCAGCGAGGTGCTTGTGTAGGCTCTTTGAAGTATTTCCAGTTACTGTACTGTGTACCCCGCAGTCTCACCTACAGTATAGATACCTGCAGCCAGGTGCTTGTGTAGGCTCTTTGAAGTATTTCCAGTTACTGTACTGTGTACCCCGCACAATCTCACCTACAGTATAGCTACCTGCAGCCAGGTGCTTGTGTAGGCTCTTTGAAGTATTTCCAGTTACTGTACTGTGTACCCTGCACAGTTGCACCTACAGTATAGCTACCAGAAGACAAGTGCTGGTGTTATTCATCTAATACTACAGGCAGGCAGTTGATTCTGCTAGCTGCAGTATAATCTGTTTGACCACAGTGTTGGGTACATGCTCCAGGACGATGCCCAGCGTTTTGAAGGCTCTGATGACGGTACTCAGCTAGATGAAGGCAGTAACGTTAGCCCGGACAGAGGGGGTGCCCAAGAAGGACAGCAATCTGGCAGTCATGTTCCCCCTGCTGCAGCATACTGCCAGGTTTGCTCTAGTGATGAGGAGGGAGGGGTTGATGAGGTAACTGACTCCACGTGGGTGCCTGATAGGAGAGAGGAGGAGGCACATCACCAACGAGGCAGGATGTTCTCCAGGGGCCAGCCTAAGGGCAGCACACTGACTGCATCACATCGCAGAGCTCCGCATGTGCAGGGCGCTGCTGTCTCTGCGCGTTATTCCAAAAGTTCTTTGGTGTGGGCCTTTTTTGAGACGAGTGCATCAGATCGCACCGCTGCTATTTGCAACATATGTCTCAAGCGTATCTCGCATGGCCAAAACATCTCCCGCTTGGGCACCACATGCTTAACCAGACATATGTTGTCCAGCCATGCAGTTCATTGGCAAGCCTACCTAACAGAACCACACCAAAGAACAAAGAGGACCTCTGCTCGCTCCTCATCAGCTGGGATCTCCAACCCCACTATACCTTCAGTCCTCTCTGAGACCTGCACTGAGAGGAATGAAGGTGTAAAATTAGGTGTGTCACAGCCAAGTACTCGCGGGCAATCTGCTATCGGTACATTGACGTCAGATTGTACCAGGCAAATTTCCCTGCCCCAGCTGCTGCACCGCAGAAAGAAGTTTGCTCCCAGCCATCCACATGCCCAGCAGTTGAATGCTAGCTTGGCAAAATTGCTAGCACTTAAACTGCTACCTTTTCAGTTGGTAGACTCTGCCCCCTTCCGTGAATTTGTGGAATGTGCGGTTCCTCAGTGGCAGGTTCCCAAATACCACTTTTTCTCACAGAAGGTGATTCCGGCTTTCTACCGGCATGTGGAAGGCAATGTCTTGGCCTCGCTGGACAGGGCAGTCAGTGGTAAGTTGCATATTACCGCTGACTCATGGTCCAGCAGGCATGGACAGGGACGTTACCTAAGTTTCACGGCGCATTGGGTGACTCTGCTGGCAGCTGGGAAGGATGCAGGACAAGGTACAGTAGTGTTGGAGGTTGTTCCGCCACCACGCCTCCAAAATGCCACTACTGGTGATTCTGAAACACCTCTCTCCTCCACCCCTCCTCTTCTTCTTCCTCCATGGCCTCTTCCTGTGCTTTGTCCTCGGAACCAGCGGTGCTCCATAGGCATTCAAGGAGCTATGCAAGTACACAGGCCAAAAGATGCCATGCGGTGCTTGAGCTGGTGTGCTTGGGGGACAGGAGCCACACTGGGGCAGAGATTCTGTCAGCTCTGCAGGGGCAGGTTCAGAGGTGGTTGATGCCATGCCAACTTATAGGCAGGAATGGTGGTTTGCGACAATGGCACCAACCTCCTCTCCGCCCTCCGACAGAGACAACTGACTCATGTGCCCTGTCTGGCTCACGTCCTTAACTTGGTGGTGCAGCACCAAGGGCAGGTACCCGGGCTTATAGGATGTCCTAAGGCAGGCCAGGAAAGTCTGTATGCATTTCTGCTGGTCATAAAATGCCAGTGCTCGGCTGGCAGACCTCCAAAAGGAATTTAACCTGCCCAAGAACTGCCTAATCTGTGACATGCCCACCAGGTGGAACTCAACGTTGGCCATGCTGCAGCGGCTGCACACGCAGCAGAGGGCCATCAATGAGTACCTGTGTGACTATGGCACCAGGACAGGGTCAGGGGAGCTTGTTTTTTTTTCCCCACGCCAGTGGGCCATGATCAGGGATGCATTCACTGTCCTGTCACCATTTGAGGAGGCCACGAGGATGGTGAGCAGTGACAGTGCATGCATCAGTGACACTGCCCCCCTTGTCCACCTGTTGGAGCACACGCTGCGTGGAATAATGGACGGGGCACTTGAGGCAGAACAGAGGCAGGAAGAGAAGGACTTCCTTCGCTCTCAAGGCCCCCTTTATCCAGACAGTGTTCCTGCGTGCCCGCCGATCACACAGGAAAAGGATGAGGAGGAGGATTGTGTCAGCATGGAGGTGGAGCCTGGCACTCAGCATCAGCAGCAGTCTTTAAGGGATCATTTACAGTCCCAATAAACCCATGGACTTGTACGTGGCTGGGAGGAGGTGGCTGCGGATCATGTCATCCTTAGTGACCCAGAGGACTCCGGACCGAATGCCTCGGCAAACCTACGCTGCATGGCCTCCCTGATCCTGCAAAGCCTGCGGAAGGATCCTCGTATTCGTGGTGGATCAAGGAGAGGGATCAATAATGGCTGGCAACCCTCCTTGATCCACGTTACAAGGGTAAGGTTGCGGACCTTATCTTGCCGTCTCAGAGGGAGCAGAGGATGAAACATCTTCGGGAGGCCTTGCAGAAAGGTCTATGCAACGCGTTCCCAGAGACTGGTAGGTTACAAACTCCTGTTCCTGGACAACGTGTTGCTGAGGCTTCGGTCAGTCAAAGAAGGAGCGGTGGAGAAGGTGGCCGTCTGACCTAGGCATTCCGACAATTTTTTAGTCCGCAGCCCCAAGGTATGATCGGTTCCAGCAACCATCACCAGCGTCTGTTTTACATGGTGCAGGAATACCTAGGGGCAAGATCTGACTTGGACACCTTTCCCACCGAAAATCCTCTGGGTTACTGGGTCTTAAGGATGGATCACTGGCCAGAGCTTGCACAGTATGCAATTGAGCTACTGGCCTGTCCTGCATCAAGCGTTCTTTTGGAACGCACATTCAGTGCTGCTGGAGGCTTTGTAACTGATCACAGGGTACGTCTGTCCACCGACTCGGTCGATCGATTGACCTTCATAAAAATGAATCAGTCTTGGATCACCACCAGCTGCCAAGCACCTGATGCTAATGTAACCGAATAATTTTTTTGAAATGTCAGATCCCTTCAAGACTGCCTATGCTGAGTGACTATGCTGTTATGCTGAGTGATTATCCTCTTCCTCCTCAATGATCAAGCTGATAGCTTGTAAAAACATTTTTGGTTCTGGGCGCCGCCACCAGTGGCTAAGGCCCAATTTTTTAGCCCCTGTTTAACAGGGGCGTATAATTACATTTTTTGCTGCAATACTTTGCAGCAGGGCTCATTCCTGCACTCCAACTATAGCATCTGTGAGGGGTTGCAGTGTTGTGGCACCAGTGCCTAAGGTCCAATTTTTCTGCCCCTGTTCAACAGGGACATGTAATTACAATTCTTGATATAATATTTCACACCAGGGCCCGTTCCAGCGCCCACCAAGAATAACTGTGAGGACTTACAGTGTTGTGGCACCAGCACCACCACCACAGGCCCAATTTTTCTATCACTGTTCAACAATGGCATGTAATTACAATTCTTGATCTAATATTTCACAGCAGGGCCCGTTCCTGCACCCACCTGAAAAAACGTCAGTTTTTAAAGCTTTTTTTTGCATTGATATATGTCCCCTGGGGCAGGACCTGGGTCCCCAAACCCTTTTTAGGATAATTGTAAGGAAAGAGTTAATACCGTGCTAAGCCTAAAATACAAACATAGCAGCAACTAATAAGTGGAATACACACACCTATAGAAAATGAAAAGAAAAATAGCTGCGCTGAAGGTTATACAGGTTATAGTGATAAACCAATGTGAACCAAATAAGTGAAATTCTAAATTTGAAATAATAATGGTGACCCAAAACAAGAGTAAATATTATAAATAACAATAATGGAAATATAATTGCAAAACACAAAATTTTAAATGTTGTGACACAACAATATAATCTTCCACCAACATTGAGTGCTGATCACCGTAAGGAATATGCGCATATTCCCTACAGTGATCAGCATTTAATGGTGGTGGAAGATTATATTGTATTGTCACAACATTTACAATTTTGTGTTTTGCAATTATATTTCCATTATTGTTATTATAGCTTATAGCTATGAGTAAGCACTCAAACTAGATTGCGAAACGCGTCAGCTGTGTCTGTACCATCTGCCTGATTGTCCTGTATTTTTGATGATCCTATTTTTACAATAAAGAAGAATTTTCTACTTTATCCAGTGTGCGGCATCCAGATTCTCTTGTTCCAAACCTTGCAATATCCCTGATTAATAGCGATTTAAAGGGCATGACTAAAGTCATGGCCAATCACCTTGCCTCCTTTATAGGAGCATAAATTCATAAAGATCAAGTAAGGTTTATCCCAGGAAGACAGGGCCCGGACATTGTCTCTCTCTTACAGTCAGGTTGGGATGGCGGTTCTAAACAGGCCGGTATGCTGTTGTCGCTGGGTCTCCAAAAGGGATTAGATTGTGTTTCTTGGTCTTACCTGTTTGCTCTAATGGACCACTTTGGATTTGGCCCTCATTTTACAGGCCTTCTCAGGTAATTATATTCTACGCCTGAAGCTAGGATTCGCCTACAGGGCCTCTACTCAGATTCCATTAAAATAGCTAAAGGCACTCACCAAGGTTGCCATTATCTCCATTAATCTTTGCCATAGCAATATAATCCCTGGCAATTGCCATCCGCACAAACCCAAACATAGCAGGAGTCAAGTGTGGCCCAAACACATAAATGTGGTCTCTTTGCAGATGAACTACTCCTCTTCATCACCTCCCAGGTCACCTCCCTTCCCGTCATAGGTAAACTACTAGAAGAATTTTCCAAGGTCTCTGGACTGCGGGTAAACTGCACCAAATCACAAGCACTCAATGTCTCTCTGCAGCCATCCCTAGTGGCCCAGCTGAAGCAATCCTTTCAATTTGAATAGAGCAAATCTACCATTAGGTACATAGGGATAAACCTTGCTCCCAAGTTTGAACAATTATATTCCGCTAACTATCCCCCCATGTGCCAGAAGCTAGAAAGAAACCTTAAAGCCTGGTCCCAATATGAACTCTCTTGGTTGGGCAAAATTAACTCTGTCAAAATGACCCTCCTCCCGAGACTCTTATACCTTTTTCACTCTCTTCCAATTCTAATCAGGAAGGATCATTTATGCTCATTTTAAAGCAAAATCATGAAATTTGTCTGGGGTAAATCGGGTCACCGACTCTCGCGACTCACGCTTTTCCGATTAAGGACTAGAGGGGGACTGGGTCTCCCAAACCTGCTCTGGTATTACCAGGCCGCGAGACTTGCCCAGCTTTCTACAGTATACTCTAAGTTGGTTAAACCGGACTGGGTGGACATGGAGAGACAGGCGGTCCCATCTCACACCCTAGATTTTCTCCTCTGGTGTCCACCCGCAAATCGCCCTCCCGTTCTTTCCCCCTCCCTGTCCCACGCTATAGCCATGTGGGATAAGCTCAAGCAGTCCTCCTCCCTGGTGTCTGATTGCTCGCCCTTGGCACATATATTCCACACCCTGGATTTTAGCCCGGGAATGGAAATTAGGGCCTTCAAGTGGTGGCTGGATAAGGGGATGTACCGGATCGGACACTTTTTCACTTCTGCAGGCCCCATCTCGCTCGCCTACTATAGTAAGAAACTGGACCTACCTGACCTGAACGATTTAGGTTCTGGCAAATATCTCATTACCTTCACTCTATCTGGATGACGGAACCTAACCCCCCTCAATTTACACCCTACGAACAATGGTGTGGTCATGTCAATGGTGTGGTCATGTTCCTTTCCTCACCCTACGGGCCCCTCTTTCCCATATTGCAGTTCTGTTCTTGATACAAGATGTTACCTCCTTATCCATGAGATGCTTCCATTACTATGTTTCTCAAGACATAAAGAAGACTAGGGGCAAAGTACAATACCTTATTTCTCATTTTGTTTGCCTTGTCTGATATTTTTGCTAGAGTATCTTCAATGGCTGGAACCAAGAGGGGGAGGCCCTGCCAATCCCCTCCTGCACAGCTAGCTCCCTCTTGGGGTGCAGTTGGTGGAAGGGTCTTAGTCTTCACCCTCGTTCTCCTTAGCCCTATGTGTACGATGTTTACCACATGCCAGCTTCTCAATGCCCTGGTCCAAAGCCAATCGGTCCAGTTATTCTCTCCTAATCAGTCTCGCTGGATTTTATCTTGATGTTCTTTATGTCATTGCATCTATGTGCTTTGTTACTTTTATGAAAATTCAATAAAAATCTTTGAAAGTAAAAGTAATAACTAAGGGCCTAGACTCTACAGATTTTAGTCAATGTAATATGACTATAACCCAGTTCTGTGTTAGTAAAAGTAATAAAGCCAAGTCCCAGATTAAACAGACATCCTTGTTCCTTCACTTGCCCCACACATTGTCACTTAGAAAAGTCAGTGTTTGCTCTCTATGATGTGTCAGTTAAAAATTGCAATTTTTGGGGGGAATAGGGGGGCAGAACTTGTGGATAGCATTTTTAACTTAAAAATTAAGGTTTGTAGTTAAGTAAAAGTTAACTGGGCCTAATAAAAAAAAATGGAAAGTGTACCTTATGGCTTGAATTCCTCTTGAAAAATATCAGTGTAAGGGTGCCTAGAGTGCCAACTGCCTCAAAGTTGTATATCTGCTGTGTTACATCTAAGGCACTACTGCCCCTGACTGCTAATCTCAGGAGATTGGGGAATGTTCTCCCTGCTGGAAACACTTACATGAGAAAGCAAAACCCCGCCACTACAAAGGTGGCTACCTCCACACAAAGACCGTGCATAGCGAGGTAGGTAAGTCAGTATGGAGGGGAATCAGCCAAAGGAAGACCACAGGCAATATTGGCAATTAGATCTTCTTGTAACCCTGCCATTAACATTATTGTTATTCTTTGCTCTTTTGATGGTGGACTCATGAACATGATTATTATTCACAAATGTAACAAAAGGGTCTTTAGGCATTACTCTGAAGTTATTTGAGATCATCTGGAGTATTGAACGCCTTGCTCTTGGTGTGAGCTTTGTTGGTTACCACTTCTGAGGAGGGTAACAATAGTGTTGAATTGCCTCAATTTGTACACAATCTGCCTGCCAGTGGACTTGTGGCACTCAAACACTTTAATTTTGTATCCATTTCCAGATTGGTGAGCAAAAATACCTCTTTCTTTTTTTTTTCTTCTTAGAAATCTCCTTTGTTCAAGCCATGACACAGTTCCATAAACCTGTGTTGGTAAAACAGAAGGTATGGCCAAACCTTTTTTTTGGATGACAGGTGTACATTTACTTTGGTCTTCCTGAGATTTACAGTTAGCTGATAATGGGCTACTGCCCACTTTTAGCTAACAGGGCAGAGCCGCAGCAAGTACAGGAAAGATCCTGACAATAAAGTTGAAATCTACCTAGCTCCCTGTTTGACAGCTTTCAGAGTGTGGTTGAGAGATGGAACCCACCAGGCTCACCCCCTCCCAGCCTGGTGCTCCAGTGAACATTGGAGGAGCACAGCAGAGGGCAGTGACCAACAACCTTCTAGTAAACATGTCAGTAGTCACGTGATCACCTCTGTTAATATCTGACTTGGATAGTTTATGTTATTTAAATAAGGCAGGGCTTCCCATATTCAAACTTTACTAACATCCTAATGATTGAAACACCTAAATAATTTCCCCTATGAATCCTCGAGATTTACTTTTTTTTTCACAAGCATAACTTTGGATAATTTATTTTCAATAAATACATGTGCAAGTATTATATTTTAGGCTCCCTTGTTTAATTGAGTTATTATTTCGTTTAAAAAAAAAACACACAACAGAAAAACAGATCACATTTTAGGTAATAAATTATTGAAAATTCAAAAGAGTTGACAAAAAAAATGACCACTGTATATGGACAGGACCAACTATGTTTTCTGGATCAGAAAACTGTCTGAACAGAATAACACATGTATATTTCATACGTATCTAAATAATTAGCAAGTAGGCAGTACTGGGATCCTGAATTTGGCTCCCACCAAGAATATTGTCTGAATTGAGTTTGTATATTGCACCTAGGGTTAAGTAGATTTCAGGAGGATTCTCTGTTTTCCTCCCACAGTTCTAATACATATTGCCTGTTTGTGTGTATCTGTGCTGTTAGACAGTGAGCTCTTTGGGGACCAATTCAAATGCTTCAATGTTCTCTTTAAAGCATCATGGAAACAATGTGCACATATAACTGAGTGAAATATATAAACAACTGGGGTGCAAACCTTTGAAATATTTTTGAAGGAACTTGTGTTATATTTCTATACTTTTCTATAACAAGACTTGACAATGCCCCACTACACAATCGACTAGAAGAGATAGAGAGTGGGGCATCTTTTATTTTCGCTATCTTCCTACACACAGCGTGACTGTATACAAGATTCTATTGTGTCTATTATTCTCTCAAACTGCTTAGCAAAAGCTTTGGAATTAGACTTCAGGAGCCGTCAATGACCATTTTCTTTACATTTAAAGCAAAAAAAAAAAAAAAATCATTATCAGAAAATATATTTTTTCCCAATTTCCCATAATTTAATTTTCTTTTTTACACCTCCATTTTGACCCTGATGTGCAATCCATCGTGTGTGATATGATTCTGCATAGATGAAAGTCATTACAAACTCTGTATCATTTCTCTGGGTCTGCACCAGCAAGATTCAATTTCTTTTTTGTCTGGAAATATCTGAGCAACGGAACAGCAGAAAAACTGTCGGGCCAAGAATTGTGAATTAGCCTTCAAAATTATACATCAAGATGGCATTTTTTTCTGCTGGGCGAGGAGAAAACACTGCGGAGTGCCATAAGACAGACGTACTTACTCTCTACAACACAAACAGAGTTTCAGGACCAGGGACAGCACTACCAATCAATTACAGCCTCATCCTATCGGCCTTATTCTGTCACCGGCTGCTGAACCGTTTATCGCTAGTTCAAGCTGTAGATTTCCCCGTAGACGCTAATGTGATTTTTTTAGCTAAAAAATAGAGATATAACAATATTCCAAATGCGGCATAAAACAAGTATGTCAGCACCTACTTCTCTACAATATTTTTTTGGTGGTCGGGGTGATTTAAAGTTAGAAACAGCCCAATTTATACTAGAGGCTTAGTTTTTGAACCTCTATGACCAGCACCTAACCAAATACTTGGCACACTTTCCTCAACAGTGTATAATTCTATATACACAATCCGATACCCACAATTGTAAATCTGGGAATGTGACTTGGGTGATTTTCCAGAGGATCAATGGAGGAAATCCTACAGTAGGTAACCATCCCCTTCTCACGTGTCAAATGTGGTAGAAATAAGGATGATCTGCAGCATCTCCTTTGGAGATTTCCTAACCTCTTTAGATATTGGAACAAAGAGCTCCAAACTTTTGAATATGGTGTTTGCTGCTTCCCTGCAAAATGATCCTTTCATTTGCATATTAAGTTATACAGAATGTTTAAATTTGAATTGGTATGCCATAGACTTGCTTAAGGAGGAACCCCTCCCACACACTCTATAAAACTGGAAATAATATGTAAAGAGGGGAAATAAACAAGTGTGATGATATGCTCCTATTTAAAATAGGAGTAAAGGTGGGACTTTAAACATACCTCCTCAGTGTTACACAACAACCACGATAGCAAAACATCCAATCAAATTATCATTTTAATTGTACAAATTTAAAGAACCCCACATTTGGAAGATAGCAGTCATAGTCTGAACATGCACACTTCTGTCTACGCAATCTTTGTGACATTCATTGAAGCAATTTACATGTCAAGCAAAATAATAAAATGATATTCCATATGAAAATGCAATACAACATTAATGGCTTAGAATTGCTATTTTTTCCTGGGTTTAATAGGCTCAGTTGGTGTGTCCTCCCACAGCCTGGGTAAGGGGGCCTAGTGGGAGCTCAACTTCTACCCGGACTGCTCTTGGTCTATGTGTATGATGTCTTTTTTAGTTGAGTTGTACACTTTTTGGTATTTTGGTTTGTTTTTTTATTTTTATTTTTTGCTTCCTCCAACCTTTTGCAGTGTGTTGATGCTAATACACCCAGATAGATTTTCAATTCTTATCTATTAATATTGTATTGCATCTTCAGATGGAATATGATTTTCCTATTTCGCTTGACATGTAAATTGCTTCAATGAATGTTCTGAAGATGCAGTATAAAAAAAAACGTAAAACTTGAAGCTTACAAACAGAAGCTTACGTGTCTAGAATATGACTGCTATATCCTAAATGTGGGGTTCTTTTAATATTGTATTTAATAATTTGCACAATAATATTTTTATGGTCACCTATACTCCTATATGAAACATCATAATATCAGTTTATCATTAGGTATGAGCAATACGTATATATACGTTGCAGTTTGCAAGTGGTTTACTGGGATTATGGCTGAAGATATTGGTATTGTTTTTTTCTGCCGGTGGCTGGCTTTCTCTTGAAAATGGTCCGAATGGGTCATGAGCTGCTGGAAAGCTTTCAGAAGCAGCGGGAGGGGATGCCCCCCCCCCCTCCCACCGC
Source organism: Lithobates clamitans (assembly GCA_037952925.1). Taxonomy (NCBI): domain Eukaryota; kingdom Metazoa; phylum Chordata; class Amphibia; order Anura; family Ranidae; genus Lithobates; species Lithobates clamitans. The sequence continues at coordinate 793,760 of JBBGZY010000051.1, forward strand.
TCACCTTAATTTTTCGGGCCTACTGTTTCCACCGACTCACCCAAGAAACAATCCAGCAGTGCAGCCGGCTGCTCACAGAGGCGATAAAAGGCTAGATCATCTTTGATTGCCTCTATGGCCTTAGAGGACCAGAGCAGTCATGACGTCACTTTCAATCCAGGGTGGAAATTAACTTTTTTTTTTTTTTTTTAAAGCAAAAGATCAATATTTTTTTTTTTGATCTTTTGCTTTTAAGGTTACATGAGAGATTTTGATGTTTACATTTATTTCAATAGAAATAAGGCTGGGTTCACGCTTATGCAAATTGGATGTGGGTTTCCCCACATCCAATTCGCGTGACGGGAGACTGTGACCGCCTCTCAATTGAGACCGTTCACACAGCTCCGGGGCGGCCGCAGTCCGCATTGGAAAAGGGTCCTGTGTGCCTTTAGACAAAAGTTCTGACCTAATTCGCACCTAAATCGGTGTACAGGGACGGACTGGACCCCCTGCTGGGACCCGCAGCTGCATCAGTGTGAACCCAGCCTAAAAGTGATCAAACGAAAAATTAAAGGGACAGTGTAAAAACAAAAAATAAAATAAAAAGGATAAAAATTTTATGTGCCCCCATCCCTCTGCGCTCACGCGCAGAAGAAAACACATACATAAGTTGCGCACGCATATGTAAACGGTGTTTACACCACACGTGATGTATTGCCACAAATGTTAAGAGCGAGAGCAATAAATCTAGTGCTAGACCGCCTCTGTAACTTTAAACAAATAACCTGTAATAGCGTTTAAAGCATTGCCTATGGGTATTTTTAAGTACTGTAGTTTGTCGCCATTCCACGAGCATGCGCAATTTTAAAGCATGACATGTTAAGTATCTATTTTCTCGACGTAATATCATCTTTCATATTATACAAAAAATGGGGGTATATAGTGTTTTTTTTTATTTATTCATATGTATTTGTTCCAAAAAAATCGTGAAAAACCACTGCACAAATACCGTGTGACATAAAAAATTGCAATGATCGCCATTTTATTCCCTAGGGTCTCTGCTAAACAAAGATATATATAATGTTTAGGGGTGATAAGTAATTTTCTAGCAAAAAATACTGATATAAACAAAAAATGCCAGAAAAGTCTTGGTTAAGAAGCATTGCATTAGGGTCCTTTTTTTCTAAATGAAATAAACATATATATTTATCAACATGGCTAAATGGCTTTTTCTTCATTTTTACCAGTTGTTCTCCTGTCTTTATGCTGTCTAAGCCTGTTCCCACTCTGCCATTTTGAACTCTGTACCACATATGCACGTTATGTTGCGCATGATATTATGTGCTTTATCTCGTGAATGCGCCGCACAACATTACTTGCATCTACTGCAATAAAAAAAAAAACTCAAAAATATCTCAAGGAGAAGTTTTCTCGTACCAGCAAATGAATGTAATTTTGTATGGCGAATGCGCAAGTTGAGGCCCCTTACACCACGTGCTTCATCTCATGCATGTGAAGTATCACAATACTGCAAGGTTTCAAAGTATAGGTATGAGATTTCCCCGAAGGCAATGGTGATGTTGCCTTCCCAGGATGGCTATGTCACCACTGCCTTCAGAAAAACTAGGAAGTGTAAACTATATATAGTATATATATATATATATATAAAAGATAAAAATAAATAAGAAGGCAGGAGGGCAGTATTGGGCAATTTCACATCAACATGCAGAGATGCATGCTGATGTGAATTTTAATGAAAGGAGGAAAGGTTTACTTTAACAGAGCATTATTTACTGCTAGAAAATGGGTATCCCCAACTTCTCCTACTGTCGGGGAATGGCTGAAGGAGATGCACTCTATTGTTGTCTATTAAAAAACAGATTTCTACTATAAGGCGGTGCCCACTGAAGTTCCAGAAAATGTGGGCTTGGTGGCTGGACAGACTGGACCTTATGCTGTTCATCAATCTGATCTCTGGCCATTGTTCTAAAGCCAATGCACCACAGACCGGTGGCAAGAATTGGCACTCATGCTAGAATGGGTATCAGATGACAATGGAGCTGAACATGAATGCAGTACACAGTTGTATTATACTGTATATGCTTTATATAATGTTTATAGTACATAATACGATTGCTGGGTTTTCCTATGACTGCAAGATGTGCATGTGCATTCTGATGCTCTGTCAGCATAGTGTGGAAATTTGCATTACAAGGCCTTAGTCGCAGATCAACTAGGAACTCTGTTGTTTCTATGCAGAACTCTGTTAACTGATCATTCTCATTTTGCCATGCTGCATGCTTCGACACATGCTGTCAATGCTTTTCTGTATGTATGGTTAAAATTTGTTTATGATAAAAAAATATTTACAAAACAAAAAAAAAAACAAAAACAAAAAAAAACAAAAACAAAAAAACAATAAAAAAAAATGTATATACAAATATATATTTACACACAAGTGAAAAAAAGAAATCATCCATTTCTTTATTTCACCACATAGTATAAAATGCCAAATTGAGACTCAGTAAAGCAAGTTGCTAATTATATAACCTATGCAGCTCAATCAATGAGGAAAAAACACAAAACGCACTATATATATATATACTATCCATTTCATTTAGAAGTATGGAAAATCTGAATCACCCCTAAGAAAAGGACACAAGGAGATGAAGAGTGGCGCTACCCCCCTAATGTGGGCTTGAGGCGAGTGCTAACATCCCCTCTAATTAAGTGGAGTAAACCCTAGATCACAAGTGATACACAATAAACAAACAAAACATACAGTCAAAAATGATAAGGTAGTGCTAGAAGGACATGTGAGGTGAGTGGTGATGACCACACAAATGAGCACCAGCTATTGGTGCAATACACATGGATACGAACTAATGCATATCAAACATAATCTAGCATGACACTAGAAGCAGGTGAAAGGAGTAGTGTGTGAATGACTACAATGACTAGGAGTGATTGTAGTCATTCACACACTACTCCTTTCACCTGCTTCTAGTGTCATGCTAGATTATGTTTGATATGCATTAGTTCGTATCCATGTGTATTGCACCAATAACTGGTGCTCATTTGTGTGGTCATCACCACTTACCTCACATGTCCTTCTAGCATCTCCTTATCATTTTTGACTGTATGTTTAGTTTGTTTATTGTGTATCACTTCTTACACTGATCTAGGGTTTACTCCACTTCATTAGAGGGGGTGTTAGCACTCGCCTCAAGCCCACATTAGGGGGGTAGCCCCACTCTTCATCTCCTCGTGTGCTTTTCTTAGGGGTGATTCAGATGTTCCATACTTCTAAATGAAATCTCCCACTGTGACACAGCTTGGAGATGAATCCCCGGCCGCTATCAAACAAAGTCCTGCCTCCTGGACCAGCTCCTATGATAGACAGCACACTGGTCCAATGCTGGTTCAGGAGGTGGGACTTCAACAGCGGCCGGCGTTTCATCTCCAAGCTGTGTTACAGTGGGGGATCCCCGCTCTGTGTGATCCAGCCGGCTCTCCTGATTCCTCCCTGCTGCATTGATGGGCATTAATGAGGCTGCACTGATGGGCAATAATAGGCTGCATTGATGGGCACTGAAGGCAACCGATAAGGCTGCATTAATGGCCACTATTGAGGCAACACTGATGGCCACTAATGAGGTGGCACTGACAAGTTGCACTGATGTGCACTGATGAGTACTGATAGGCTACACTGATGGACACTGATTAGTACTGATATGCAGCATGCAATGGAATAAAATACAGTAAAATAAAGTAAAAAACTTGCTGCAGTAAAGGTAATGATACACAAGACATAAACGCTGACTGGGACAGAACTGAAACAAGTAGAACATTTTTATCTCAATGCTGGCAGAGCTAAGTAACAGCCACATCCTTCAACAGAAGTGTACTCAAATAGACTAATATTGTATTGCAGACATGGGGAGGAGATGTGTCTGACCGGATATGTTACATTATACAGTGTAGTGGGCCTACTGTAACTCTGGTACCTATTGAACTGCACAGTTACATCCAGACTCTCTGCACTGTTGCTACAAAATGAAAGTTGAGACAAAACTATGAAAATGAGGTTGTCCGTACAAAGTCTGACTGCATTAGCTATTTCTGTGACTTAATTGGGCTTTAAGGTATCAGTAAATCCTGTTCAAATTCATACATTGTCTCGTTTTCTACTGGAGTGTTGGCTCTATTCTAATAAAGTAAACAGCGGGGTGGTCTTTTTGTTGATTTACAGCAATCCTTTAATAAAATGGTTTTCCTGGGGAGGAAAGCAGGCGTTGTGTGTTATGATCCGATTTACATAATATATATATCAGGTCTTTTATTTAAACTGACACACAAAGGGGTGCTTTTTACCATGCAGATATCGCATTTTATATATTTCCATTATTTGGATAATAGCAACTCTTTAAACTAGCCCAGATAGGTCAGCAGTGTATCTATAACAGTGTGGTTCTCAGTGTGTGTGTCTGTCAGAACACCTCCTAATGGCATTTTAATTAGAAGGCTTATTTTTTTCCCTGGGAGACAGAGCAGAAAAGAGTTAATTTCACAAGAAGTGCACACAAAAGCCAATGCTCTGGATGTAAAAGCTTGTTTAGAAGTCATTGTAAATCTCACCATCCTAATCACAAAGAAGGCTTAGTCACTGAATTAGACCCTCATTTTGTAGAAACTTGCAATGTGTTTCTTACTATTCAGAAGAGACCCACTTAAGGGTGATAGAAGGCATTTAGCATTCCTCTTTTCTTGCTTAAGCTAATCTAGTGAACCAGATGCAAAACCATGCCAGCGTCTTACCTCCTAATGGAAAATTGCCTGTTTTCAATTCACAATGCTAGCTATATATTGTAATTTTTTTTCTAAACGAGGACCTAAAGTCAAGAAGTGGCTTTTGCATCTCTGGACCCCTGTGACTGCCATTAAAAAATGAAATTGACAGAAAGAGTGCTAGAAGGTCATCTTAAAAGAGAAGTTTGGGGTTGTTATAAAACAAACATCCATAGCTTTATGCTGCAGCATCGGTCTGAAGCTGCAGCTGTCCCCCGCCAGTTCTAAGCCCAAGAACTTGGCAAGAACACGACTGCTCTCGGTCAGCTCTGAGCAGAGATCGATGACTGTCTGTCACCACTATCTTCTCTGCCACTCCAGCATTCACTAGAGATCTGGGCTGGAGAGGGGCGGACGGAGCTGGCTTCAGCTATCAGTTGAGCGGTGAGAGCCAGAGCTAGCTAGCTGTCAGTCAGCAAGTTAGGTGGATTCCGACAATATGGTCGGGAGCCTTCCAGAGCCTGGAGCAGTTCTGTGATGTCAGTCGACAGCTGTCTGTTAATGCTGGGTCACAGGAGAGCTCTCCTGTGACCCAAAAGAGAAGCATGGCCAAAAAGACTTTGGCCATACTTCTCTTTTAATAGTCCAGAATTATTTATAATAGATAACAATATGAAGGCAGGGCTTTTAAATAAAATGCATCAATTACCAGATGACAACAAAGGACGCAAATCCTTATAAAGGCACTACTCCAAAAGAATAAAAATCTATCAGAATAAAATAGTAGTGATAAAAGGTATAGTACGCTCACTAGGACTAATTTAGTTCAATACAATGATAAACCTAATTGCAGAAAATTTAGGTTAGAACAACTATACATTCAAAGCCTATAAAACCTAAAGCTTTCATGAATTAAAAATAGAGGTAATATACAAGACTGCCACTTGGTGCTCAGTCGATTTAATTTGGAGTTCTCAATTTGGGAGGTAATCACCTCTAGATTGGGCCCCTCTGCATTGTGTTAGACCTGCCGAGGTCAACTCATCTAGTGAAAGCAACATCTTCTGACTTGTCAGATAATATAAAAAATAAAAAAATACCCTTCACTTTCAACAGAGGGGTTCCCACCTCATTTCCTATACCCTCTATTAGCCACATTAACAGACTGGATCTGTGAGGGAAAGGCTCTAATTGCCTAGAATATTAGGACTCCTCTATGACCTTGCTCTAAGACAGAGATAGCTGCGGGAGGCAGTGGCATTTTGGACCAGTTTAACTTTATATATATAATTATTATTATTTTATTATAAATATTATTATATATATAATATTATTAAACTGATGTCCCTATCTATTGACAATGGTCTGGAATCTCTGTGTAGATTGTATTCATAACAAACATGTTTAATTATGATTAGATTGCAAATATATCTATAGATATATATCTATATCTATATCTATATCTATATCTATATCTATATATATATATATATGTGTGTGTGTGTGTGTGTGTGTGTGTGTGTGTGTGTGTATTTCCTGGTTTATTGTTGCCTCATTGCCTTTTTATTTTTATGACCTTTAATACACACGGTGGGTAGGGCCACATCATTTGTTCTGATAAATAGCAGGTACTATCTGTCCACATACAGTATCATATATTTGTAAAGTCAGTGGGGAGCAACCTAGATTACTTTGTCAGAATAGTTCTTCATACCCACAAGGATAGAATAAACAGTCAAGTGCAATACAACAACCTATCTGGCCCCAGGCTCAGATGCAAATGTGTCTTGATCCAGAATATACAGTTATTAATGAGTCAGTCCACCCAGAATTGATATTCTGGTAATGGATTAAAGCTATTTGATTAAATCTCTTATTGGTTTCTCATATCTTTAGGAAGTACCTTGGGGAGACCTCCTTGCTTAAGCTCCCCTTCCCCATTCATGCACATCAAGTCTCATAATTTTGGTTTGCTGCATTCATCCTGCTATAAACTCTTTAATGCACATCCATGAAAACTCAACAGGGAGATTGAGACCAGTGTGCAATAGGAGCTTAGATGCGGTGATTGCTTCAACAGAATTCCCTAAAAATGTATGGTTGGGGTGAAGAAGGTACAATAGCTTCTACCCAAAAATAAGTGATAAGTTTCTGCGTAAACTCGTCCTTTAAAAGGTCAACTCTGGTCTGCAAAGAAAACAAAAAATATTTTTTTAAGCACATAGAGTGGATGGGTCAATATCTACTTTTGATTATCTTTTATAGAATTCCCCTAAAGAACATGACTTCTTACCCTTGAAGTCCATGATTTCTTTCTTTGAGGCCATAATTATGCCTCTGAGGAATTTCACTCCACATTCTGGCACATGCCTCAATGCATCAAAAACCTGTCAGACCCAACTTCAATGCATGTAGTATAACACTATCAGAGATACAAGTAGTAGAGACTCTAGATCAGATGTGTCGCTTTCTCCTACACAGACCCTTAGTCCCCAATTTAACAGTCAGGAAAGGCATTTTCTGCAGATTCTGCGGAAAGGATTATAGCAATAGGATATATTTATTTAATGACAAATCCCAATTGTCTGCACAATAAAAAAATAGGTTTGGTAATTATTTGGTAACTGTACATTTTACATATACTTGGATTTATGATGTACAGGAAATGTACTTAAATAAGTAGTATAAATCAGGTTACTACTCAGCACGAAGGTAGTCGTAAACCTACTTAACAATAGATCTACAAATTTAATTCCTAGCAATTTCTGTCTACAACAGTTCATTGTCATCCTCCCTGGACACACTCAACACTCCCCCTTCCCCTTACTACACGCAGAATCAGGCCTTGATCACTACAATTTTTGCAAACAGACAACACTAGAAGTCTGAAAAACATAGCCGCGCACTTGAGCGTCTGTGGCGTAAGACTAATGCTGGTCATACATTATGCGAAAAATTGTCCGAACCCATTTTTGAAAAACAAACATTCCACCGTGAGATCAAACAATAGTGCCATCATGTAATGACTGATAAATCGTTCAGTGGACATAGATTAATCAATTTTTTGTTAGTTTTCTTTTACATATGTAAAAAGGTGCATTAACAGGCCCAAGGATACACCACTCAGCACCAGGGACCCTAGCAGTTCCAAAGCAGTGATGAATAAATGAAAAAGGAGAACAGATATATAAATAAAAATGACATCGATTTGTTAATTACAAAATAGTGTCAAAAAAGTCTCAAATAAGACCAAACAGAGAAGCAGCCGTTTAAAATTGCAGAAAAATCGTCATAAATAGTGGCATAACATAATCAAGAGGAAGATCATTATAACACACTAAAAACAGCGCTAATGTTGAGCTAAACGGATAATGTGGCCAACTTCACATGCAAACTAAAGAGAGAAGAGCAGTGAGCACAATGGTTCAGATGATCTCTGATCACCTATGAACACTATCTGAACCATTGTGCTCACTGCTCTTCTCTCTTTAAGGACTCTGTTTGCATGTGAAGTTGGCCACATTATCCGTTTAGCTCAACATTAGCGCTGTTTTTAGTGTGTTATAATGATCTTCCTCTTGATTATGTTATGCCACTATTTATGACGATTTTTCTTTTACATATACCTAGTGCAAACAGTTCGGGCGGGAAACACATTAACCTTTCAATTTATCGTTCATGCAGCAGAAAATTTTCTTCTTGTCCTTCGTTTTTTCGGCTCAAAAACGTCCCAACAATTTTGTGCCCATTAACTGGCCGAAAAACGAACAAACTGGCCAAATGACCAAATTTCGGCCAATTTTTTGTATAGTGTATGGCCAGCAGAAGTCTCAGAAAAAAATTAACTAATATAAACCTTTCCTCCAAAAATAAAATTCCTGCCTTCACATTGACAAGCAGACCTACAGTGGGGACGGAAAGTATTCAGAACCCCTTAAATTTTTCACTCTTTGTTATATTGCAGCCATTTGCTAAAATCATTTAAGTTTGTTTTTTTTCCTCAATAATGTACACACAGCACCCCATATTGACAGAAAAACACAGAAAAACATTTTTGCAGATGTATTAAAAAAGAAAAACTGAAATATCACATGGTCCTAAGTATTCAGACCCTTTGCTGTGACACTCATATATTTAACTCAGGTGCTGTCCATTTCTTCTGATCATCCTTGAGATGGTTCTACACCTTCATTTGAGTCCAGCTGTGTTTGATTATACTGATTGGATTTGATTAGGAAACCCACACACCTGTCTATATAAGACCTTACAGCTCACAGTGCATGTCAGAGCAAATGAGAATCATGAGGTCAAAGGAACTGCCTGAAGAGCTCAGAGACAGAATTGTGGCAAGGCACAGATCTGGACAAGGTTACAAAAATATTTCTGCTGCACTTAAGGTTCCTAAGAGCACAGTGGCCTCCATAATCCTTAAATGGAAGACGTTTGGGACGATCAGAACCCTTTCTAGAGCTGGCCGTCCAGCCAAACGGAGCTATCGGGGGAGAAGAGCTTTGTTGAGAGAGGTAAAGAAGAACCCAAAGATCACTGTGGCTGAGCTCCAGAGATGCAGTCGGGAGAGGGGAGAGAGTTGTAGAAAGTCAACCATCACTGCAGCCCTCCACCAGTGCTTTATGACAGAGTGGCCCGACGGAAGCCTCTCCTCAGTGCAAGACACATGAAAGCCCGCATGGAGTTTGCTAAAAAAACAACTGAAGGACTCCAAGATGGTGAGAAATAAGATTCTCTGGTCTGATGAGACCAAGATAGAACTTTTTGGCCTTAATTCTAAGCGATATGTGTGGAGAAAACCAGGCACTGCTCATCACCTGTCCAATACAGTCCCAACAGTGAAGCATGGTGGTGGCAACATCATGTCGTGGGGGTGTTTTTCAGCTGCAGGGACAGGACGACTGGTTGCAATCGAGGAAAAGATGAATGCAGCCAAGTACAGGAATATCCTGGACGAAAACCTTCTCCAGAGTGCTCAGGACCTCAGACTGGGCCGAAGGTTTACCTTCCAACAAGACAATGACCCTAAGCACACAGCTAAAATAATGAAGGAGTGGCTTCACAACAACTTCGTGACTGTTTTTGAATGACCCAGCCAGAGCCCTGACTTAAACCCAATTGAGCATCTCTGGAGAGACCTAAAAATGGCTGTCCACCAAAGTTTACTATCCAACCTGACAGAACTGGAGAGGATCTGCAAGGAGGAATGGCAGAGGATCCCCAAATCCAGGTGTGAAAAACTTGTATCTTTCCCAAAAAGACTCATGGCTGTATTAGATCAAAAGGGTGCTTCTACTAAATACTGAGCAAAGGGTCTGAATACTTAGGACCATGTGATATTTCAGTTTTTCTTTAGTAAATCTGCAAAAATTTCAACAATTCTGTGTTTTTCTGTCAATATGGGGTGCTGTGTGTACATTAATGAGGAAAAAAATGAACTTAAATGATTTTAGCAAATGGCTGCAATATAACAAAGAGTGAAAAATTTAAGGGGGTCTGAATACTTTCCGTCCCCACTGTATTTTATCATTCGAATTAACACCCTCTCATCCAGTCTCCATCAATCATACCACCAAACTTTTTGAGATAAGAATGAAGGACACCAATTAGCAAAACTACGTAGCCATAGGGCACACCCCCTGCTCCAACAGCTTAAAGGAGAATTATACAAAAAAAGAAAATTAGTTAAACCCACAAGTGTTTTTATTTACCACTACTATTCCTTTATATTGGCTTTTATAATTTACAAATGCAGCAATTTAGAAATTGGATGAAAGGTTCAGCACTGGGAAACACTTTATGAAATATAAATAATGTATTTTATATACAACTATACAGATCGGACAAAAATGAGGGACAAATGAGAAGGAAAGCAGGACAGAGAGACTTTGTTGCAAATCAGGGACAGTCCCTCATATTCATGGACAGTTGGGAGCTATGCCATCGACTATTCCCTACTTTTAATGTAGAACTATAGGCAAACTGTTTTTTTTTTTCATTTTGGATAAGTAAGGGAGGGATATAACCCCTGTTATATGAGGAGATTATCCTTCACTTTCTGTCCCATAGCCCAACAGGAAGTGAGAGGAAATCTCTGCAAATTAGGGGAATCCTTTGTTCCCATTGTAAGATTGCCCTTCTATTACTTTACTGGGGACAACCCAAAATCTGGGATTTTCTTAACTTTCAATGATAACGGTAAACAGGACACATGGAGAGGATGATACCGGGACACAGACAGCAATAAAAACTGACAGGTGTTCTAACCCCTTCCTCCTCTACCCAAAAACTAAAAAAAAGGTTTTGCCTTTAGCCCCAGTTGAATGTGGCCTTCAAATTGCGATGCTTCAGCACGTTTTCAAAGCCACCGGTCAGTGCGATTTCAGGTGCAGCTTGCCAACATCTGTGTGATTTCATACATAGATGCCAATGCAAGTCATACATGAAATCGCCAAAAATAGTTCAGGGACATTTTTCAAATCAGTGCAAGTCGGAGTCGCACCAATTTGAACAGTTCCATAGGCACAATTAGGGTGTGACTTGTCATGCAATTTTGATCTGTCAAATCGCAACGGTCTGAACAGTGACTTAGTTATACTTCAGTTCTCTACTTCGTCCTCCGCCACCTCCACCCACTAGTTTACTGACTGTCCAGGAGATTGCAAATCACTTATCAAATAATATTGATACAATTTCTGATGAGATCTCCTCTGTACAAATACCCCCACCATTTAACACTCCATGTCCACAGGCATGTTGTTCAGTACTTCCCTCATTTAACCCCCTTTTTAATGCCCACCTAACCATCTTCCTCCTGGACCTTGCAAATGCTATGGTCACCCTCTGGCTCTATCCTACACTTCTAACTCACATCTCTCCCTCTTGTCTGGCATCTTCCCCAACTCTTTAAAACATGCACTAGTCACTCTCTCTCATACTTAAAAAGCCCTTGTTGGAGCCCACCTATCTTGACCTACAACCAATCTCCTTGCTCCCCTTTATCTTCAAACGCCTTGAATGCCTGGTCTACAAATTACTGAGCTACTACCTCACGGAGAATAACCTTCTAGATCCCCTGCAGTGCAGATTTTACCCTCAGCACTTCATAGAAACCGCTATCCAAAACCCACAAATGGTTTACTAACGGCTAAAACCAATGGTCACTATTCTGTACTTCTACTTTTCGACCTCTCTGCTGTCTTTGATACAATTGATTACACCCTCCTTCTAAAAAAAACTCCACTCCTTTATTCTTTCTTGACTGTACTCGTCCTTATTCTGTTGGGGTCCACCAAGGTTCTATTCTTTGACCTCTCATTCTCAATCTGCACCTCCTCTTTGGGTCAGCTGATAGCTTCCCATGACTTTCAATACCATTTCTATGCTGATGATATTCAACCCTATCTCTCTACCCCTCAGTTTGCTCCTTCAGTCTCCTCGCGCATCACTAATTTACTGACAGACATATCAGTCTGGATGTCACAGCATTTCCTCAAACTCAGTCTGTCCAAAACTGAGCACATACTATTTTTTCTCCCACGTGCCCCTTCCCCTGACTTCTCTATCAAGATTAATGGCACATCAACTCATTCCCACATACCAGGGTGCTATGTGAAATCCTTGACTCTGAACTCTCCTTTCATCTCCACATCCTATCACTGTTCAAATCTTGCCACCTCCGCAACATCTCCAAAAAATGTCCCTTCTTAACCATTGACACCACAAAGCTTCTAATTCACTCCTTGGATATCTCTTGCCTCGACTACTGCAACTCCCGCCTCATTGGCTAACCCTTACACAGGCTATACCCCCTTCAGTCCATCATGAATGCTGCTGCCAGGCTCATCCACCTTACCGGCCGCTCAGTGTCCTCCACTTCTCTTCCAATCCCTCCATTGGCTTTCGCTCACTCAACAAATAAAATGTAAAATACAAACAACTTACGAATCCATCCACAACTCTGCCCCCACTTACATCACTAACCTAGTCTCAATATACCAACCAAATCATTCTCTCCGTTCCTTCCAAGACCTCCTGCTCTCTAGCTCCCTTGTCACTTGCTCCAATGCTGGTCTCCAGGACCTATCCCAAGCCTGGAGCTCCCTCTCCAATCTATCCAACTATCTCCTACTCTGTCCACTTTTGGATGACTTTTAGATGATCCCTGAAAACCGTTCTCCATAGCGAAGCCTATCCTGCCTCCACCTAACAGCTATACTTGTATTTTCTCCATCAGCTCATCCCCCACAGTTATTACCTTTTTGTATCACTTAATCTCCCCTTTTTGTAAGCTCTAACAAGCAGGGCCCGTTGATTCCTCCTGTATTGACTTGCATTGCAACTATACTGTCTATCCTCATGTTGTAAAGTGCAAACTTTCAACGCTATATAAATTCTGTATAAAAATAATAATACTACTTAAAGTTCATCTCTGGGTAAAAAAAAAAAACCCTGTATCCCTCCACCCACTTATATCCTACCAAAAAAGCCCCCTTTTCACTCTGTCACTTCTCCTGCATCTGGTCTGCTAAGGAAACTCGTGATCCAGAGTTGCATCACCACGTCGCTGTTGATGTTTAGATCTGCAAGGACCTCGCTAGTAAGACAGTCCACTCTGCAGAGGAAGGAGAGAAGACTCAAAGCCCAGTGCATCGGATGACCATGGATTTAGAAGAGTATTTGGTACCATATATTTAATTTTGAATTGCTTTAGCAATTAGCTAGGAGGGGTGGGAGTATTGTATATACTGTAGGCGAAAAAACTTCCCAGACTGAACTTCAACTTTAATGTATCTGTTTCCACTGTGCTATCCAATGTTCTAATATGCAATAATAAGTATATTTGTGCAAAATCTACTATTGCATCTGTAACACTTATTTCCTCACCTGTGCAGCTTCTTGTGCTTTTAACACATGAAACGTGCTGATAAAGTGTTGATGGCTTAATTTTAGGTTTTTCTCATGGAACTGTTTGTATAAGTGTGATTATGGCACTATGGCTTAAGTGTACTGTATTCCTCAAGAATACAGCCTGTTGCTGTTTACATTTAAATTTTACAAACACTGTATATCTAAAATTGTAAAGATTAGTCTGCTGTTATACAGAATATTTGAAGAAAAACTCCATCAAGCCTTTACATTTTGCTTTGGATAGAGCAGGGAAGGCTTAGTACCCCTGCCAGGATTTTACTGCATTCTGAGTCTCCGTTGGAAGATTTCCTCTCACTTCCTGCCCCAATGACAGGGAGACATGAGGTGATAGGTAATCTCTTTAACAGAGACAGCAACAAACACATTTGTTATGATACTGGAGGGGAAGGTTAGAACCTCAGTTAAACTGTTTGTTACCCCAGCATTTCAAATTCCTGATATGTGCCTGCTGTACCATGTACTTGTATGAAAAAGTATCCTGTTCTCTTAGTATTGCTTGTGTGAAACCCCTGGTTATCCCGCCAATCCCTCTGCTTTCCTATTAAAAACTGACCACACTAGTCAGGAGAGCTCACCTTTGTCAGTCCTCTAGCTGTGCTGGGAACTCAGCCCTCTTTCTTCCAATGATCAGACTTGTTCTGACACCCCCCCCCCGCACAGCCTATTACTGGGATGCTCAGTGTGCTGCTGCTTCTCCTCCCCCAGTTCTTATGCAGCTGAGAACAGAGGGAATGTGATCACTTATAAAAAGGGAAGAAAATTATTTATAATGTTTTCTTTTATGTCTATACTCAAATGTTTGCCTTTCATTTCAATTTTAAAATGAGTTGTTTTACAAGGTGATCGTTTACAATCACAAGTTTTTATCGCTTGTGATCACTTCTATCCTGGGGACCCCCAGTTCTTTTCTGTTGTCTTGGTGTCACAGACAGAAATAAAACCTGTTACCTATTGCCACTCTATTCAAACCTAAAAATAAATGTTGGCTGTAGTCAGGCCTTAAGCTTATATCAAGAACTGCTAGCTGTCAGGAAATTCTAAGTCTTGAAGTGTTGTAAGAGGGCTCTAAGCTGTCTAGATGGTAAGCAAAACTGTTGCAGAAAATAAAAGTTATTTAAAATAGCAGTGAGTTTTATGGAGAACAAGTTCTCAGAAAGATCACAAAACACAGAATTAATCATTAAAACATTCCTCTGTTTGCAAGGAACTACTCGTAGACACATTCATCAAAAAAGCCTTGAAATATTATTTTAATCCAGGCAAATTTAAAAAATAAAAAAATTTTGATGTCAGGACCTTATGTGTTTCTTTGTTCTAATTATGTAATTAATTATTAATAGCTCTTCCAATTATGGAAGAACTGTTGCTAGTCCAGACCAGAAGCAAGGTTTCTAAGGTAAGTGTTCCAATGTAATAGTTTACTATTGTTGCCCTTAGCCTCTGGGTGTAAATATGCATATATTTAACGACTGGTGACAGAAGTATATCTGTTACCTTGTTGTTATCTTACATGCACTATACCAGATAGTTCAGTCTGTGACACATTGTGCATGTGTAGAAGTCGGCTTGCTGTATTTTCGTAAGTAAACCTGTTTATTGAAATAAAGTTAATATGCAGATCCTGTTAGTCTAGTCAATCCTGTCCCTTCAGGTCTTGGATTCTATAGCTACTTTTAGCTCAGGGCTCAATAACTGCAAAGGCTAGAGCCAAGTTGGGCATCCGATGGCCACTTCTGGTAGCTACAGGTCTGGTTGTGTGGCAAATTAGAAACTACTCGGGACTAAGACGCAGAATAGTTAGGCTAACTAAGTTACAGTGCCACACCACAGCTTCTGCTGGAAAGAAGCTGCTTTCCAGGCTGGTTGGAGGATCTCCATATCACCGCTGATCTGGTCTTCAGGTCTCTGACACAAAGACAAATGCCACATCACAGTCATCCTCAGGGGCCCCTTCAATTGAACTTTGCTGCACCATTCATCTGGAGGTATCTTTATTAAAAACAATATCTTTATTAATAACTATATATACCCGGGTATATGTGCACGATTCCACCAGGACTCGGTTGGGCCCTATGCTGATATTACCTGTTTGCACATTGGATGCATGTACTATTGCTAATAATTTGTTGCATAAAGTTCATATTATTTCCATACTGGTGCGCATTTATATATTTATGGTTCATGTTAAATGCTGGTTTCTGTAGTTCTTTTGCTCCCAATTACTTAGATTTGATTACTGATTAATTTTCCAAGAATGGAATCCCCTCTGTTCACAGAAGACCTGTCCTGGGTGAAGGCCCTGCCAACTTTATTATCAAATCCACGCTTCCACTTAGCTAACGTTCTGGTTCTCCTTTTTACCTGGTTGAGTAAGCCCCGGTTCACACTGGGACGATTGTCAGGCGACCTAGTCGCCTGACAAGTCGCCTCCCGTTCTGTGCTATGGAACCGTTCTATGGGGAGCGACGCAAGTCGCTCCGACTTAGAAAAAGGTTCCTGTACTACTTCGGGGGCGACTTGGGGCGACTTGCATAGACTTCTATACAGAAGTCGTTTTGCAAGTCGCCCGGGCAGTCGTTTGCAGGTCACCTCGCTGAGGCGACCTGCAAGTCGTGCCGCCTCTGGTGTGAACCGAGGCTGAGGCTGACCTAACATATAAGTGAGTTTGCAGGTGACACTGGGTGTTCAATCTGCAATAATTCTTTGTTCCCAAAAAGAGTGTCCTAACTAGCCAATTTAAAAGTTTTGTAGTTTCGTATGTATTTTTTATATTTATTATGATAATATTTAATTATTATGATAATAAAAAAAATATTTTTTAATCAGGGAAATATGAAATATGAAAAAAGAAGAAGTAAAAAAGAAATAAAAAAGAAGAAAGAAGAAAAAAGAAAAAGAAAGGACGGCGCCCTTCAGCATAGCCTGATGAAGGAGCACGCATGCTCCGAACGCGAAGCACCGCCCGCCTCACCCCGCTCCCGGAAGTGAAGACGCAGGTCAGCACGGCGCTCCACGGAGGATCCATGACCGATATCCTGGCCGCCCGGAGGCTCTGAGGACCCTCGGCACCACCGGAACAGCTACCAGGACCCAGGTTACAGGACTCACATCCCAGGAACCCCTGAACTGGCCCGTGACACCCACATCCCCCGAGAGCACGCGGATGAAACTACTTTACATGCTGGTTTTTAGCAACTCAAATGTGAGTGTTTTTATCTATTGTAATAAATATTTTTAACATACATGCTGCACTTAGAGGGCGCCGTCCTTCTTTCTTTTTTATTTGTTCCAGAGCTTCTTCTAGCTTTTATAGACTGGCTGCCTTCCATTTATTCAGCATCATTTTATCCTTACATGGACTAATACCCGAACTTGTTGTGAAACATTAACTACCACCATCAAGTTCCCCCTCTCAGGAACCCCCAACCCACCCCCTTCCCCCCACCATTTTTAGTTATATGTACTCGGCTACCTCCATTGTGCGCCATATTAACCCCTTGATCGTTTTTTTTAAAATATGAAATATGGTATAAGGATAGTTTGCATGATCATTCTCACAAACCTATCTCTACACAGCCTGTTGGATTAAAAAAAAACTGTACTTTACAGATCTCAATAGCTCCAGCTTAAATTTAAACCCTGAAGAGGATGACTCATCCCTTATTGGAGTTTCACTCAGACAATACAGCCACAGGCTAAGCAATCCCTGCTGTGCTCTGTTTTTAGTTAGCCCATAGTTAACATTGTTTGCCCATAAAATCTGGGTAGTTTAAAGAGTGTTCTGCAGAATTAATGTAGGTTTTCTTTCCAGTTATTTGCAGAATGTTCTGCATCTACTGTGGCCTTTTGTTTTAATCTTGGTGTGTCCTTTAAATAGGTTAGTTATAACATTTATAACTAACTTGAGTGCATAATTAAATGAAAAGAAGAAACTGTCACCAAATAACGAGCATCATTCATAAATGCTTGTTACTGTCAGGTAATCCCTCCTCCCTCTATTCCCTGCTGGCCACATCCCCTTTACGTAATAGACCTGTATCTTATTATTTCTAGACTAATTACTTCTGAAAAACTGTGCGCCTTGATACTTTTATGTATGTTTTTTTGTGTGTTCTTGCTTTAAAATAAGAGGTTATGTAGCTTAAATGAAAATTTGTTAATTTATCTCTTTGATTCTCTGCAATGATCGCCCCTGAAGAGTTAAAATGTCTGATGTTGAAGTCGGGAAAGAAGTTCCAGAGGTGGCTTCAAAGTGAATGAATTAATGGAAAAGACTTTGGTTACCAGCAACCTACGAGAGCAGCTATTTATGCAGACAAGGAAACATTTCTGGTAACTCAATTTTTGTGTTGTACACCTCACTAATTATTCATTAATATTTTCATAGTAGAATGTAAAAAGGGGTTTAAAGAGAACCAGTCACCAGCATCCCCATCTTTTTGTTTACATTAAGCTTTTGGAACAGAATCTTCTGGCCAACAGCTGAATGGGGCTAGGGATAGAGCCCTGTGTGGGAAGCTTTCATATATATGATAGTGTCCCAGCACCGACATGCCCCACTCTGAGCACTGCCATCTCTCTGTTTTCCTGCTCAAAGATGGTCTTAATTACTGCCAGTTTCCTAATCAAACTTGAGGTAATCCTTTCAAAATCCATTGCCCTTCTCCCTAAATGTGTCGCTCCTATCTATAATAATACCCAAACTGGCAGCAATGCTTGCCTGGGGCTGGATTCACACTTAATTCGGATGGGTCTCACAGCAGGGGGTCTGGTGCATTCCCATTCTCTGTTTCAGGGAAGAATCAGGACCGAATTTTTTCCCTGAATTTGGACCTGAAACAGAGCCAAAGATGCACAGGACTCCTGTGCAATCCGTTTCACAGACTTGTGTGAACCGGCTCCATAGAGAGCCGGTCACAGTCTCCTGTCATGCGAATTGGATGCGGGGAAACTCAGCCTGATAAAGGTGCTGATAAAGAAGAGAACTACTGTAAAATTGCTGTCGTTAAAGCCCAGCTCAAGGAAACTTGAAAATTCTGCCTTTTTATATATTCATATATTCATCACTATTAGAAGCACAGAGAATTTATGTTCCTCTTCAGACCATGTTGGCTTTTCTCCCCTGTAAATGCATTTAGTGGTTGAGTGTTAATGTCCAGGTACTGAAATATGCACCCCCTAGAGGTCTTAAAGCAGCCGATGTACAATGATGGTGATTCGCCCAGGAGAGCCAACCTGCCACAGTACAACTGCGGCGGCTGGTCTTTAAGTGGTTAAGGGTGGAGTTCATCACTGGGTGCTCTGGTTCAAATGACCTCCAGCCATTGAAAACGCAGCTCCAAGAAAGATGAAGCTGGTAACTCCAGATTTCCATGAAAATCTTTATTTGCTAGGGTCAAGAATAAAAACAGCTGATGTGCTTCAGCATACAGCCTTGCTTACAGCATATTCACAAAGTGAATGAAAGAACATTCATACTACATACCTCATATGGGGAAGAACAGTGTCAATAAAACAATTATTCAACAACTATTATAAAAAAAATGGCAGATGACAGAAAAAAGAGGTACTGGATTCTATTCATATCAGATGTGGGCTTACAATACTATGAAAACATTCAGCATATCAAAAAGACTCCATGCATAACAATAGACTTGTGCAAGCTGGTATCTAGATTTTGTTGTAGGGCACAACATCAAAGAAAGCATTCCATTAATAAAAGCAAATTTTTAGGCAGTATAAAATTGATAGCTTGCCACAGATTGAATGGTGATATTTAACATTAACTTACAAAATGGCTTGTGCTGCAATCCTATATTCAATTTTATTTATGAACATTTTTTGAACATTTTATTTTTAAAAGACGATATAATGGTATTCACGTTTTCAGGTTTACTTGATGCACCTGATTATTGGTTCTTTTCTAAAAAAATCCCAGCAGCAATGAACTTCTCCATGTGCCCTTGAGATACTAACCAGCCCTGAGGAGGGCTAGCTCCATTTAGTCTGCATGTAATCAATCAGAGAGTGGGTCAGGGCAGCACAGCACAATATACATGAACACAATAATAAGTCTTCATGGGACTTGCAGAGCTTTGGCTGGTTATGGTTTTATATCAGTTATATCTTTCTACAGAGAGTCATTATTGTGACCGTTTCCTCTACTTTCAGTTGTCTTATTAAGTCACATGGTAAGATTTCTGTCTCTAAAGCCACACAGCTGTCTTCACCCTTGGTAACACCCTTCTGCTGCCATCACCTATTTTACACAAATACAAGATGACTTGTTTTACATACATTTTTAGGATCAGCTAAGATAGTTGTGGTGTTAACAAACGCATGTTAAGTTTTAGGTTATTGTTACTTGCATTAAGGTGCCCGTTTATTTGAATGGGCTGCCAATGCAATGGAAAACAAAACCCTGCTCAATTTACCGACCAACCTGCAAACAACTAAATTATTCTGTCTAACAGTATGTGTTAAAAACAAGGGTTTAGTCTGCACACATTTGCAAATAAATGTGAAGGCTACAAAGCCCCGTCAAGAGCTCCGTAGCTTGTATTTGCAAGTGTGTGCAGTCTAAGCCCCTGTTTTAACGCATACATGGATAAGTTGAGGTTGGAATTTCTCTGGTTTTGTTTTGCATGTGTTGACCTTCCACGTGCTCCTTGCTGCAAAGGCCAGTTATAGGTGATGGTAGTGGCCATTTGTTTGTACTGCCAACACAATGAACCTGCACGATTTTTTCCAATGCAGCACACTTCAAACACAGTAGTGTTTTACCATGCCTTGCTTTTTAAACAAAGGCACTCTACCATCCTTGAGTAGGCTGTATCCTAGTTTATTTTTGTATTACACACCCACTTCTGTAGTGATAGCAGGTATAGCCTACGTAAGAGTGGCAGCACTGCTTTAAATTCAGGGGTTGACACACCATAACAGGAGCCTGCATTACGTGAGGGTTTTTCGGCAGGTTTTGGGACTAAGAGAAAACTAAGTGCAGATACATTTATTATTAAATGCTGCAGAATATTTGTTTTGTTAATGGGAGGCCAATATGTAAATACTGTGTAAGTAAATGTTATATGCGATAACTGGACCCCACCAGTTTGAACAACCTAAGGCCCATCTCCTTGCTTCCGCTTACCTTCAAACATTTAGAATGGCAAGTTAGCAACAATCTGAGCTGCTACCTTACTGATAACCACCTTCTCGATCCCTTACAGTTTGAGTTTTCTTCTCAACAATCTATGGAAACTGCCCTTCCAAAAAAGGACCAACTAACTGCTAAAACCAATGACCACTAATCATACACATACTATTAGACTTTTCTGCTGACTTTGACAGAGTTGTCCACCTGCTTCTCTTCAAAAAAAAACTCCATACCCTTGCTCTTTTCTGGTTCTCCTCCTACTTATCTTAGCCCTCCTTCAGTGTTGCCTACAAAGCCATCTCTCCCTCTCTTCTTCCTCTCTCTGTAAGGGTTCCCCATGTTCTATCATCAGGCTCCTTCTATTCTCTATCTACACCTCCTACCTTGGTCAGTTGATAACCTTGCATAGTTTTCAATACCAACTCTATGACAAGAAAATCTAGCTCTGTACTCTTCAGATCACCCCTTCAGTCCGCTAGCATATCACCAATTTATATAAGTATGGCTGTCACACCACTTTCTAAAACTGAGCTCATAATATTCCCCCAGTTGCTTCCTCTGCCAACTTTCAATGAGATCAATATCGGCTATCCTTTGTTACTCTCATGCCAGAGTGCTAGGGGTAATCCCAGGCATTGACCTCTCTCTTTCAGCTCCAAATCCAATCACAGGTCAAATCGTGCCACCTTGGCCTCCATCTTATTTCCAAAATACACCCCTTCTTAAGCAACGACACCACAAAGGTTTAGATTCTTGCACTTGTTATCACTCACCTCAACAACTGAAACTTGGCCTCAAACATGAAAAATGTATTTACACAGAGATAGTAGGAAAGGTTGAATGAAGACAATAGTCCATCCAGTTCAACCTGTGTAGGTACGACTATCCCCTAGTTTCAATCTATCATGAATGCTGCTTCCAGACTCATCCACCTTACCAGCCACTCAGAGTCTGTTACCCATCTCTGCCAATCCCAACACTGGTTTCTGCTAGCCTAATGGATTCAAAATACTAACAGCAGCATACAAAGCCATGCAAAACTCTTCCCCAGGACCAAATGAGGGGAACTGATGTAAGCACAGCCGAACAATGGTGCCCGTTTTTGTTCCCTTCACTGCCTAACTGACAAGACAGTTAGACTCAATAAAAGCCAAAAAAGGAAATACAAGTTTGAAAATGAATAAACCACTTTCAGTTTAGTACCTGATCAGCCATAGACCAGACCCCACAACTAAACTTAATTCAAACTTTTTCAGTTTCCTTTTTTTTTTTAGTTTCCTTTAAACTTTTTCATTTTATTTATTTAGAAGAGTTAATAGTTTTTCACTTTAAGCTTAAAACTCTATACACAAATGGTTTTCAATATACCTTAATATATACTTTTAAATTTTAAAAAGCTTTAGTCTAGATTTTTTAATTACAAAGTCTTAATCAAGTCCTCAAACTAATCTGGCATAACAAATCTCCTTCTATACTTAGCACAGACAAGGAATCCAGCCTGTCTTGTGGCATCATTGTTCTGTTGGGGTTTTTTAATCTAGCTGGAAGACTAAGGAAAGATGAGCTCCACAGAAGTAAATGGGTCTGTAATGTGCCTGCACAGAAGGAGAGAAAGGACATTCGTCACTGGATATAAATAACGGAGGCCCGTCACAGTTTGATCTTGGCAAGTATACATCTATGGGAGGGGAAGGGTGGGCTTGGTTAGCTCAGGACAAAGAAGGACATGATACCTAGAGAAAAAACCCCTTTGGGGCCCGAAGCACGTGCTTACTTTTCTTAGTGATTATTTACAGCTGTGCTCTGCTCTAAGTACTTCAGCAATCTCGTCTAAAAATATCAAACTATCCTCTCTACTCCTCCAAAGACCAGTCACTCTCCAGCTCCCTCATTGTCCTTTCCAAAGCTCATGCCCACGACTTCTTCAGAACTTTTCACATCCTCTGGAACTCCCTACACCTATGACTATCTCCTACTCTGTTCGCTTTTAGGCGATCCAGAAAACCCATGTCTTCAGGAAAGCCCATCCCTCCTCCAACTAGCAAAACCTTTTTCAACCAGGCTGCCCAGGCACCCAGGGGTGCCTTCAGGTTTCTTTAGGGGTACCTTAGTAAAACGTCTAAAAACTACCCAACGATTGTATACAAGTCAGCAGGTATATCAAGCCTGCCTTTAATTTACACTATTACAACCTTCCAGCTGCCAGCGTCCCAACAACCAATCACTTTGTAGGTTGATAAGGAGGATGTTGTCTGCCCCCAATGCAGGTCATCACTTTATTTATCAGTAACTGTACTGCAGCCCTGCTCAACACCTAACAAGAGGTACCAGTGCTATATACAGAGGGATGTACTGCAGATCATCACTCTATCGGTACCTGTATTCCAACCCTACTCACCACCTAACATGAGATATCAGTGCCTTATACAGAGGTTGCACTGCAGATCATCACTTTTTTTTATCAGTAACTGTACTTCCCCACCCATCATACCTTGCCCAGCAGCACATTCAATACTCTCCTCTTTTGAATTGGCTACTACGGAAGAGGTTACAAAACTTTTCTTGGATGCCCACCTAACCAATTGTCCCTTGGATCCTGTTCCCTCACAACTACTACGGTCACCCTCTTCTTCTATCCTATACTCCCTCACCCACATCTTCAATCTCTCCCTTTCTAGTGGCATTTTCCCCTCCCCTCTAAAACATGCACAGATCACTCCCATTCTTAAAAAGCCCTCACTGGACCCTACCGACCTGAACAACTTAAGACCCATCTCATTACTCCCATTCACCTCTAAACTTCTAGAACGCTTAGTCTACAACCGTCTTAGCTCCTACCTCAATGAAAATAACCTTCTTGACCCCTTACAGTCTGGCTTTCGCTCGCAGCACTCCACGGAAACTACCTTACTAAAACTCACTAACGATTTACTAACTGCTAAAACCAACAGCCAGTACTCCATACTCCTACTACTTGACCTCTCTGCGGCCTTTGATACTGTTGACCACCCGCTCCTTCTCAATAAACTACATTCCCTTGGCCTCCGAGATTCTGCTCTATCCTGGTTCTCTGGCTATTTATCACAGCGCTCCTTCAGTGTCACCTACAACTCTGTCTCCTCCTCTCCATTGCCCCTTTCTGTGGGGGTCCCCCAAGGCTCGGTTCTTGGACCCCTTCTCTTCTCTATCTACACCTCCTCCCTTGGTCACTTAATAACTGCCCACGGCTTCCAATACCACTTATACGCTGATGACACCCAAATCTATCTGTCTACTCCTCACCTCACTCCTTCAGTCTCCTCTCGCATTACTAACTTACTAACTGACATATCAGCATGGATGTCCAACCACTTCCTTAAACTAAATCTCTAAAACTGAGCTATTAATATTCCCCCCCGCCCGTGCCCCCCTCCATGACTTTTCCATCAAAATCAACAATGCAACCATCAGTCCCTCCCCTCATGCCAGGGTACTAGATGTAATCCTAGACTCTGACTTGTAATTTCAGCCTCAAATCCAATCGTTGTCAAAAGTTTGTAGAATTCACCTCCGTAACATCTCTAAAATTCGCCCTTTTTTAACAAATGAAACCACCAAGCTCCTCATTCACTCCCTTGTTATCTCTCGCCTTGACTATTGCAACTCCCTTCTCATTGGCCAACCGCTCCAAAGGCTATCCCCTCTTCAGTCTATCATGAATGCTGCTGCCAGACTTATCCACCTTACCAACCGCTCAGTGTCTGCCAACCCTCTACTTCAATCCCTACACTGGCTCCCAATCACCCAGCGAATTAAATTCAAAATTCTAACCACAACATACAAAGCCATTCACAACTCTGCCCCAAGCTACATCACTAATCTTGTCTCCAAATATCACCCAAATCGACCTCCCGCTCTTCTCAAGACCTCCTGCTTTCAAGCTCTCTCATCTCCTCCTCCCATGCTCGTCTCCAGGATTTCTCCAGAGCCTCTCCCATCCTCTGGAACTCGCTACCTCCATCTATACGGCTATCCCCTACTCTTGCTACCTTCAGGCAATCCCTGAAAACTCATCTCTTCAGGAAAGCCTATCACGTCTCCAACTAATCTCCTACCACTTCCACCAGCTCATTCCCCACAGTTACAACCTTTTGTACCACCTGCCCCACCCTATTAGATTGTAAGCTCTTCTGAGCAGGGCCCTCTTAATCCTATTGTATTGTATTATAACTGTATTGTCTCACTTTTATATTGTAAAGCGCTGCGTAAACTGTTGGCGCTATATAAATCCTGTATAATAATAATAATAATAATAATAATAATAATAATACTCCATCCCTACTCAACACCTAACAAGTGGTACCAGTGCTGTATACAGAGGGATGCACTGCAGATCATCACTTTATTTATCAGTAACTGTACTTCATTCCTACTCAACACCTAACAAGTGGTACCAGTACTGTATACAGAGGGATGCACTTCAGATCATCACTTTATCAGTAACTGTACTCCATTCATACTCAACACCTAACAAGTGGTACCAGTACTGTATACAGTGGGAAGCACTATTTTACTACAGATCATCACTCTATCAGTAATTGTACGCCAGCCCTTCTCACCAACTAACAAGAGGTACCAGTGCTGTATAAAGAGGGATATACTGCAAATCATCACTCTATTTATCAGTAACAGCGAGGAAAATATGGCATGTTTTATCAGACGTGCTTCTGTTTTCTTGTAATCGGTTATGGAGTGTTACATGGTTACAGGGAAAAGCTGCTCGCTGTCAGTGGCAATGTGCTGTGGTGGGGGGAAGGCACAGGAGATCCCTGACTCATACTTCTTTATTTCCTAGACTGGCTGAAAAAAATAAGTACTGTTACTTACTGGTTTTATTTAACAGTTTGCTGTATGGGGGACAGATAGCAGGCAGGGTCAATATGCTTCATCCTGCCAAATCTCTGTCCTCTCTTGACATGCTCTTTGTTACCACAGTTCAGGTAAAAGGCTTACTTGGATATATAGTCAGGGGACCTACACCCATTTTACAGGAAGAAGCTATTGGCCTACTCATGGGATTTGCATATGTGCCTGTAGCATTAAAATGTGGAACAGGTTAATGGTATCAAGGGGATTGAAAACCTTTAGAGCAGTTAGAGGGAACCTGGAAATCCCCTTCTTTATGTATAAGAGGGTCCATACCGTACGCAGCTCCTGGACTCTAGGCGTACATAAACGAAAAATATATTAAATAGCTGTCCTTAGATGTGGAGTGTGCATTTGTTTTCTTTTTTTCAGGGTACTCCCCTTTATTTTCACAGGTGATCCTGTCAGTAACACATTTCTTGTTCTAGGATGACAATGCTCACCTAGCAGTGTTGTCACCTAGGACCTTAAAGCGGACTGTCACCCAAGAAAAAAAAAAAAAAAAAAAGTTTCCTCCGGCCTCCTTCCCATCCCTCTCTCACAACTAGTTCATCCTTTTTTTTTTCTTTTCTTTTTTTTTTTTTTTTAACAGTTCTGGCCTTTTTAATGCAGCAGTGCAACACATCCTATTTTCTTGCCTATTCGAGAATTACTTCTCCCCTTTGCCTCTTGGGATGTCCATGTCACACATCCGAGGAGGCAGTTTTATTGACTGACACATATGGCAGTGGGATTCCACAAATGTGCAGTTGTGCTACAGGTTTTCAGATATCAAGATTCTAGATATCAGGATTGTGTGCACATTCACAGAGAAACTCCCTGCTTGCGCTTATGCCCAAAGACCTGGCAGAGGCCTTCAGCACATATGTGCATGCATGAGATATTCAAAGATGGCAGCATAGGAGAGGAGGTGCAAGGCAAATATATTGGGGTAGTGAAGTTCCTCTTTAAGTACGTTAGGGCTACAAAACACTCCCATCTCTCCTCATCTCCATAACATAGCAGGAGGCATACTGTACTCCCAACTCCCTCCCTTTTGAGATAAAACTGCACAGGGCAGCACTGGCAGGTTAACGGGTATTTTTGTTGCATATACCAAACAAACACAACAAAAAATCTATTTTATATATATATATATATATATATATATATATATATATATATATATATATATATATATATATATATATATATATATATATATGACAGACCAAACGGATCAAATAGGTGAAGTTCATTATTAGGGTTTATATATACTTTATTTGAACTTTAAGCTATATTCTTCACATATCAAATACAGCACTAACTACTGGTGAATTCTGCTGTTTTGTCCCAGCTGTAATAAAAACACAATTCTCTATGGGAACCAATATATTTTTATGGTCGACTAGAGTCTCCCAATTCTAAAAGGCCCTTATTGCTAACAAGAGTGAAAAGGGGTTACTGCTTTAGTTTATTACAAAAGGTACAGGCCACCTTGGCATACCGGATGAATATAGACAATTTTCATTCCTTGGTAATTCCCTTATTCTTAAAATATTTACAATCCAAAGAACGTGTTCATCATTCACAAAATTGTGCATGTGAGAAGTTAACACTGACCATCGTATTCCTATTATACTTATATTTCCATGTTTCTGGGTCCCTTTACCTGTACTTGTTAGCAAACCTTTAGAAAACTATGGGAAATCTCTGGAATGCAGTTCCTGGTAATTTGCTCAGTACTAGACTAGATGACCAAGTAGGAAAATATTTATGCAAATTGATGTACTGTAGCTCAGTCTGGTAGTACAGTTGCTAGTATCAATCAACACTAAACATATGGAACAATAAGCTCGCTATTGCGTAAACCAGCCTTTTTCAACCATGGCGCCTTGAGGTTTCTTCAGGGGTGCATTAGCAAAATGCCCAAAAACGTTATACAAGCCGGTGTGTGGATGAAGCCTGCCTTTTAGTTACACAGGTAAATCACAGGTTTTCATTGTGCGCCATTACAACCTTCTAGCTGCTGGCACTCTAATGACCAATGGCATCATCAGTTGATAAGGAGGATGTCAGTTGCCTGCATAGCAACCTTGTTTGACCCCTTCCTGCCTCTCTCCATCAGTGTTGGGGTCACATTAGCTGAGTGATGGAGAAAAACTAAGGGAGAAAAGAAATATTGGAATACTGGTCAGTTTGCAAAAGTGTATTTGCTTTGGAAGAATAAATCACCTCTAATGCTGGGTGTCCTACATGTGGATGTAGCTGCATTATGTAAAACTATTAGAATAGTTTTTTACATTTTAGAATGGGGTGCCGCAAGAATGTCCATCATTTTTAAAGGGTGCCTCAAGATCGTCCATCATTTTTAAAGGGTGCCTTAACTGAAAAAATGTTGAGAAACACTGGTGTAAACCTACATAAGTAGTATAAGACAATGCTCCAATCATTTGTAATTAATTTCTACTACATGCGACTAGTGTAGCTTGCATGATAAGGAAGCAGTTGTTATATCTATTTAGCTACTCTTAGTGGTTTATTACTGTAAATACATCCAACTGTCATCCTTTCTGATCCGCTAGATGGATGGGGAACGGATCCCCCATTTGTTTATTTTTAGTGAATAGGATCAGATGTCAGTGAGTGGCAACAAACACATGTCCGTTGACATCCACCGCTCCATAGAGGGCAATGGATGGTCTTATTGGGTCCGCCTAAAAAACTGACTGCCTATGTGAAAGGGGCCTAATGCCCTGTACACACGACTGGACTTTCCACCAACAAAACCGTGGATTTTTGTTCGAAGGTTGCTGGCTCAAACTTGTCTTGCATACACACGGTCACACAAATGTTGGCCAACGATTGCGAACGTGGGAACACAGTGACGTACAAGAAGTACGTTGAGCCGATAAAAAGGAAATTTGATAGTCATGTGATATCTCCATTACGAACACTAGTTTTACAAGACCGAGCGCTTCCGGATCGTACTTGATTCCGAGCATGCATGAACTTTTGTGCGCGGACTTGTATACACACAATCGGACTTTACAACAACAAAGTTTTGTTGGCGGAAAATTTGAGAACCTGCTAGCCAACATTTGTTGGCGGAAAGTCTGACAGCAAATGTTCGATGGAGCATACACACGGTCGGACTTTCCACCAACAAGCTCACATCCAACATTTCCCGTCGGAAAATCCGACCATGTGTACGTGGCATTAGAGTTTGTGTTTCTATTTTTGGACATTAATGGATGCAGCCATCTGCATGAGCTTGTCTCTATAGACTTTAATGTAAAAGTCATCTCAATTTAGTCTTTAAAGCAGACTACTCTATTTGGGCTTTTGGAAAAAAGCCACCCATACCCAGTACTGCATGACCCCACCTGCTCACCGAATAATCGGATTGTCACTTGGCACAGTGTGGGCAATGGCTTTCTATTCCGTTCTTCCAGTGATCTGAGGCAAGGTGTTGGCCAGGGAACCCAGACTTCGAGCAAATCTTACTGTGAGGGACCATTATCAGGAGTCACTGTCACTTTGTTCATAATAGGCAAAGTCTAATTTTCCTTACAGCAAGGAAAATTAACTTGCATAGAGAAGGATAATGTACTTTTCATTTTATCTTTTGTAATTTTAATGCTTCAAATGCCTCATTTTATACCAGAAAGACATAGTTACATAATAGGTGAGGTTGAAAAAAGACACAAGTCCATCAAGTCCAACCTATGTGTGTGATTATATGTCAGTATTACATTGTATATTCCTGTATGTTGGGGTCGTTCAGGTGCTTATCTAATAGTTTTTTGAAACTATCGATGCCCCCCCGCTGAGACCACCGCCTGTGGAAGGAAATTCCACATCCTTGCATACACACGATCGCACATGCCGACAACAAAATCCATGCTTTTTTTCCGATGGATGTTGGCTCAAACTTGTCCAGCATACAAACGGTCACACAAATCTTGTCAGAATTTCCGAAGGCCAAGAACGCGGTGACGTACAACAAGCTGAGAAAAATGAATTTCAATAGTCAGTGCGGCTCTTCTGCTGGATTCCGAGCATGTGTGGAACTTTGTGCGTTGGAATTGTGTACACACGATCGGAATTTACGACAACGGATTTTGTTGTTAGAAAATTTGTGATCCAGATCTCAAATTTTTTTTTTCGGAAATTCCAACAGAAAATGTCTGATGGAGCCTACACATGGTTGGAATTTCCAACAACAAGCTCCCATCGAATATTTCCCGTTGGAAAATCCAACCGTGTGTACGCGGCATTACAGTAAAGAACCCTCTACGCAGTTTAAGGTTAAACCTCTTTTCTTCAAATTTTAGTGAGTGGCCACGTGTCTTGTTAAACTCCCTTCTGCGAAAAAGTTTTATCCCTATTGTGGGCTCACCAGTACGGTATTTGTAAATTGAAATCATATCCCCTCTCAAGCGTCTCTTCTCCAGAGAGAATAAGTTCAGTGCTCACAGCCTTTCTTCATAACTAAGATCCTCCAGACCCTTTATTAGCTTTGTTGCCCTTCTTTGTACTCGTTCCATTTCCAGTACATCCTTCCTGAGGACTGGTGCCCAGAACTGGACAGCATATTGCAGGTGATGCCAGACCAGAGTCTTGTAGAGACAGAGAATTATCGATTTATCTCTCGAGTTAATCCCCTTTTTAATGCATGCCAATATTCTGTTTCAGCAGCAGCTTGGCATTGCCTGCCATTGCTAAGCCTATCATCTACTAGCACCCCCAGGTCCTTTTCCATCCTAGATTCCCCCAGGGGTTCACTCCCAAGTGAGTAGATTGCATTCATATTTTTGCCACCCAAATGCATTATTTTACATTTTTCTACATTAAACCTCATTTGCCATGTAGTTGCCCACCCCATTAATTTGTTCAGATCTTCTTGCAATTTTCCACATCCTGCGGAGAAGTTATTGCCCTGCTTAGCTTAGTATTGTCCGCAAATACAGAGATTGAACTGTTTATCCCATCCTCCAGGTCGTTTATGAACAAATTAAATAGGATTGGTCCCAGCACAGAACCCTGGGGGACCCCACTACCCACCCCTGACCATTCTGAGTACTCCCCATTTATCACCACCCTCTGAACTCGCCCTTGTAGCCAGTTTTCAATCCATACAGTAAACATTTATGGGGAACTGTGACACGTTAAATTTAGTCCAGCCAAAGTAAAAGTGACGTACAAAAAATACAGTTTGCCTCCTTCTGAAAATGCTAGTTCACTCAACTGCCTAAAACAACGATGTGCTGTATTGTAGAGCAGAAAAACTAGGTAAAAGTAATGCGCATTTAGAGTGGTTCAGTTTATTACATTTAGTGTTCTTGGTTTTTTTTTTTTTTACATTTATTTGTGTACACTTGCCTATACCATTGACTTCAATTTATTTTCTCCCACTTATTACATGTTTACTTCACATTGTATTTAAACTGTAACAATGCATTTCTCTTTTTTGCCTATTTTTTGTATTTAATTAAAAAAATCAAAATAATTTAGTTTTGTTTTGGCACAAACTCGAGTCCAAAAACGTTGAATGAAACAAATAAAAGCCCATTGCACCCTTAAAAACCTTACCAGAATTAACAACCACCTTTACCAATGACTTCAATGCATTTTTTCCTACATACTGTATTACAGGTTTATTTTAAATTGGTATTAAAACCAAAAGTAAACATTTATCATATTGTAGCCTACCAATTCTTATTTGTGATGGCTGCATTTGTTTTCTTTTTAGCCGTTTTTCCTTTATTTTCACATGGTGATCCTGCCACTAAGTCTGTTTTTCAACAGAACAAGCTGTCCTGCAAAATGGTTTGGTTAGGAGGATGTAGCAGGGGACAAACCACTTACCACTGACAGGGGTGCTTACAGGGATTAGCTTTTATTTATTTATCTAAAACCCTTATCCCAAAATAAAAGAAAGAAAAGAAAAAACGGTTGCTGTAACTGCTAGTGTAACTGTAGTGTGAGCTGTAGTCTGGCTTCAAGTTGTTAGTGTATCTAAATCTGCTAGTCCATCTAACACTCCCCTCCCCCAGACTGACAGTGCTGCTGTCCAAAGGTGCCCCCTGTGCTCCTTCATCCAGAGTGGGGGCACTCTAATACAGGAGGTCTGTTAGATCATCCGGTGGAAACAGAGGGAAAAAAGAATTTAAAAAAGATAACTTATGCAGCCAGCACTCTAAAGATTGGTAAGCCGCAATATGTTACATTTTTGGTTTTGGGTTCAATACCTTTAAAGCGCGGGTAAACCCCAACAATACATTTCTCCTATTTGCTTATTTTTAGTCCTACATTTTCCATTGAAAGTGTTTTGTTACACCTGTTTTGTTACTTGTGTTAGAAATCATGTGAACTGATACTTTCCTGTGCTCCCTGTCTGCGTATAAGAAGGGGTTATGGAGATGCTGTATTCTTTGTAATCTATAAGAAATGAAGTAAGCAGAGCTGACACCACGTGCCTAGAAATTGAAAACTCAAAAGAAACTCTTGTCAGCTCAAACAGGAAGGTAGAAGCACACTATTCTACTGGCACATCAACAGTTACAGTATTTTCTTGTACTTGAAGTAAGTTTAAAGGGATTAAACATGGAGAAATGGGCAAATATTGCCAATGCTTTTTTTTTGCCTTCAATTATACCTGAAGTAAGCATCAAGGTTGTGTTTTGCATTGTTAAAGCCGGCAATATATGAATCGAAAACCAACCGGTTCAGTAGGGACCAGCCAGAATTTCAAACCATGTATGGGCAGGGTGGTTGTAAAGAAGTTAATCTACTGAACGACTTCTGTACAACCGCACCTGTTCGATTTTTGCTGCTAGATCAGCGCTGGCAGGCTGATCAAGTGTATTCTGATGGCGGGGAAGTCTTTCCACTGTCAGAACACAAAGGCACAGCAGGAGGATTCCTTCATCCACATCAAATGTGTGGATGGAGGAATCGGGTCATTTTTTTCATTCAACCTGTTGGTTGAATGAAAAAAATTACTAATGTATGGGGTTCAGGGCCACTGATAAGGCAGTACAGCCATCCCTTCTGTACTGTGAACAAAAAACTCTAATAGGGGAATTGGCGCTGTTCAAGAAGTATATATATATATACAAGTGTATGTAAAATAGGGAGTGTGTGTGCATGAAAGTGCACCGAAAAATAAAATGAAATCCTATAAGGTGCTGAAACCTATGAAATGTGTGTATCAAATGAACTGTAATCACAAAAAAACACAAGAAATAAATAAAAAAATTAAACATTAACATGTGTTAAAATCTCAACCACTGTAGAAGTCCCAAAAAATTGATATTCAAGATAAACAGTGTGTCACAGTGTATCAAATGGCATCTATTGATTCTCTCAACCAATATATAAGAAATGACAAAAAAACCCAAATAGTGAGATGATAAGTGTAAAAATAAGAAGCAAAAAAAATGTTTTTTTTGAATAATGAAAAAAATGAGAAAAACTTAGATAGTGTCCTATGAATGTGAAAAAAGTCTGGTAGCTGCTGCGGACACACAAGGAGATGTTTGAGCAGTGGCGGCCCACTAATCTACAATAATTTACATGCAGGCCGTCGGACGCATGGATTTCAATGGTTGTTTTTTTAGTTTTTTAAGCACATGATTAGAGCCTAAGGCTCTAATTGGCTTTAAAAAAAAGTGGGCTTGGGGCGCAGCACCCTACGCCCTGAGCCAACACAGTTGTGTGACAATAACAAAATAAATTGCCGCCTACCCGTCCGTCTCCCGTGCGGGGAGAGGGGGGTTTGTGGCGTTGGCGTGCCCCCCCCCCAAAAGAATGAGCACCAGCCGCCACTATGTTTAAGTATGGAGAGTGGGGGGAAGGGGCCAGTAAATATTATTTGATATTTCCTGGGGGTAAGGGGGAGCGGGGCGCTGTCAGGTAGGCAGTATGGGTCCCCATGATTTCTAACAGCAGCCCCGTATGGGTTGCCGTCTATGGGCTGCTTTCATGGCAGCCACAAAGTGAGATTTGTTCCAGTATTACAAAAGATTGGAACTGGCCGCATTGACGGCACGTTCTGCTATCCTGGCTCAATCTACATGATAAACAGACCAGTACATAGACACTTTTTATTTACATTGACATCCATATGGTAAAATGGTTTGAACATATTACATTTTATATACATTCATGCGATTGATAAGTTTACCATTAAATAAATATATGGAAGCTTTGATGTTGCAATACATTCAGGTTCTGTCGGGAAGGGTTCAGAGCAGTGAGACAGATCTATGAATTAAACATTCCCTAGTACCTTACAATGGAGGAGGTTTATGAGTTATCCACTGCCTATAACTACATCAAGCTCCAGACTGTAAAATAAGCAGCTCAATTATTAAACCCTTCCCTTAAATCATTCTACACACACACCAACCGTGTGAAAGAAAAATCATACTTTTTAAAAATGTAACTAGCGTTATAAAGATGAGATACAGATTGCACATTGACCTGTAATTGAGTCTTGGTTACTTTGAAAGGTTTGAGTAACCCTTTGATCTATCAGTGATCAAATGAAGTCACTGTTTAATGTGATGGTAAATCTGGTATAGCGAGCATCCACAATTAAGGAGGTGTCACCTTCCCAAACTTTGAAGTCTGACTTTGCTTATCAAAACCGAAAGAGGAAAGTTGGTTTAAGGGGAAAATTTAAATAGGAGAAGGGAGTTCAGAATCAATTAGGCCCCAAAAGTCCTTGGAAATGTATTTCAAAAGCACAAGTGGAAAGAAAAGGAGTGACTGTAATCACAAGCAACAAAAAAAAAAAAAAAATATCACAAATGTAAAATGGTTTATTCTTCAGATGGAAACAAAATTGGCACAACAGCAGGCACTTCATGGGAAGTTTAAAATCAATATTCCGGCATCCAAATTAATGCCAACATAAAAATTTGTGTATTGTGATATGGGGTGATTAGACTCAGAGGTGATGAGCATTTTAAGTGAGCCCACATCAGACAGGAACTATAGTCAAGGACTCAGTGACCCACTTTTATTCAAAAGGAAATACAAAGTTCATAAACTGGTTGCCCACGCAGGGGTTTTTCTCCAGCAGCAGGGGCGGATTAATGCACAGGCTAGTCTAGACTGCAGCCTAAGGCCCCACGTGTGCAAGGGCCCCCGATTGGCCATGATATTTTAATTAATTTATATATATATTTATGTATATGTAGAATAAAAACCATGCCTGTGTGTTATACGAATACGCAGATAAATGTTTACTGTGCAGGCGGGCTGTGTACTGTGCAGGGGGGCTGTGTACTGTGCAGGGGGGCTGTGTACTGTGCAGGGGGGCTGTGTACTGTGCAGGGAAAGGGGTCTGTGTACTGTGCAGGGGTCTGTGTACTGTGCAGGGGGGCTGTGTACTGTGCAGGGGGGCTGTGTACTGTGCAGGGAAAGGGGTCTGTGTACTGTGCAGGGGTCTGTGTACTGTGCAGGGGGGCTGTGTACTGTGCAGGGGGGCTGTGTACTGTGCAGGGGGGCTGTGTATTGTGCAGGGGGGCTGTGTACTGTGCAGGGGGGCTGTGTACTGTGCAGGGGGGCTGTGTACTGTGCATCCCTCTTAAAGAGGAGTTCCACCCAGGGGGGGCCATTAAAAAAAAAAAAAAAATTAAAAGTCAGCAGCTACAAATACTGCAGCTGCTGACTTTTAATTGGACACTCACCTGTCCCTGGGTCCAGCGGTGCGAGGGATCGAAGCCCCACTCGTCCCCCCCTCCGCTCGTCGGCGCCGGCATTTCAACTGTGGGCGCCGGGCTGTGGCTTCACAGCCTGGCACCCACTGCGCATGCGCGAGCGGCGCCGAGCGCCGTGATTGGCCGCTTAATCACCTGGGACCTGCAATGGGTCCCAGATGATTGACAGGAGGGAGGGAGAAGAGCCGAGCCCTTCCTGTGCCAGGGGGAAGTGATGTCACCAGCCCAGGCAGACGAAGGGGCAGACTACGAGGGACCACCTAGCAACAGGCATTTAGAGGTAAGTAAAAAAAAAAATATCCAAATGTTTTTTTATTTTTTTTTTTAGAATTATTTAGATATGTTTGTTTTTTTGGGTGGAACCCCACTTTAATGTTAGAGGACGGAAACTACAATCAGTGTTTCCAAACGTTGATATAGCACTCCGACTGTTTATGACTTTGCCTGGAACCAATGCCAGTGGGGAGCGCTCTTTTTCAAAACTGAAACTAGTTAAAAATAGACTGAGATCTACTATGGGCCAAAACAGACTGAATCACCTGTCTTTGATGTCAATTGAACGTGACATTCTGCGCAAATTGCATTTTACCAGCCTCATTAAGGACTTCTCTGTTAGAAAAACAAGGAAGAAAAACTTCTAAAGGTAGGAATATGTATGATTGTTCTGCTGTTGAATATTGCTTGCTTTTATGTGCTGCTGCTGTTTATGGTATTTGTATGGCTTTTATTTTATTGGAATATTACACATTGGTCTCTGTCAGGATGTTGTGATTTTGCCTCAGTTAAACAGGAGCTGCTGCAGACGTTTTTGGCCTAACTGTTGGTTCAGAAAGGTAAAATCTGTTACCAGCTTGCAGGTGTATTTTGAATGCTTTTTTCTGTGGCATTGCTGTTTATAGTAGGCTCATGTCTGAATGTGTTTGGGCTGTAGACCTGAGAGTTGCACTTGAGGCGTGTAATATAGGTCTACCCTTTTACACATGGCACTAAATAATGTATTTTCTGGTAAAGCATGCTTAGGAGGGGGCCACACAAAAAGTAGCCTAGGGGCCCATGACCACCTTAATCCTCCACTGTCCAGCAGATATAAAAAACAAATGCTAGCCCACCTGGCTACAGGTTCCTCAGGCTCCCTCAGCTTTTTTGTCACAGAACCTTGCTGTATGGGCCAACTCCTGGCTTCCTGATGGGGTTTGCCAAGCACCCTGGGTTCTCGCACACATTTTGGGGACTCAGACTCCCTCTAGCCCCTTTAAACTCCCTAGTCTCCTAAGCTTTCCCAATCTCTCTGGACCCATGTAGCTGTCCGGAGTTTCCCAGTCCTATGGGCAAAAAGTGCCCCCAGATGGGGTCTCATCTCCTGATCAAATCACCCCTCCAGGCTGGAGCACACAGCTATCTTCACACACAGGCAACTGCCCTGACCTCTCATCAGACCTGGCTTTTGCCAACTCTGCACACTTGTGCACTCACACAGGCTGCAGGCATCCAGGAAAGCTCGGACAGGGGATTGAAGATTCCGTCCCACCTAAAACACTTGGGGAACCCTCAAGATCCAGGCCCCAATCTGGGACTACCAAACCCTGGGAAACCCTAAAGCACAGCTTTCTCCACTCATAACACTCTGGAGCTTCACATTATGCCTTAATGCGAATCCTGTGTGATTTCTACCTTTATTACTCAATTTTACATGGCGTGATGATGTCACCGCTTAGCTTCGCCCACCGCAATCGTCAGATGTCTGTGATATGCTCTTAACTTTATCTTGTTTGTGAGTACATGCATTTTATCTTTTAACCACTCGCCGAAAAGCCGTCGTAATTATACTGCAGCAGGTCGGCACGATCCCGCGAACTGTCATAGTTATACGTCGGCTCCTCTAAGCAGGATAGCAAGCGCGCGCTGCATTGCGGGGATGCCGATGCACGTGGCCGGCGGTCGCTAGAGGCAGAACAGGGATGTGGGTGTGTAAACACACCCACATCCCTGTTCTTTGAGGAGAGGAGAGGCAGATCATGAGTTCCTAATAGCTAGGAACCACGATCTGTCATCTCCTATAGTCAGTCCCCTACCCCCACAGTTAGAACACACAGTCAGGGAACACAGTTAACCCCTTGATCGCCCCCTAGTGTTAACCCCTTCCCTGCCAGTGACATTTACACAGTAATCATTTTTATAGCACTAATCGCTGTATAATTATCAATGGTTTCAAAAATGTGTCAAAAGTGTCCGGTGTGTCCGCCATAATGTCACAGTCCCGATAAAAAAAAAATCGCAGATCGCCGTCATTACTAGTAAAAAAAAATAAAAAAAATTAAAATGCCATAAATCTATCCCCTATTTTGTAGACGCTATAACTTTTGCGTAAACCAATCAACATACGCTTATTGTGATTTTTATTACCAAAAATATGTAGAAGAATACAAATCGGCCCAAACTGAGGAAAAAATTCGCTTTTTAAAAAAATAAATTAGGGATATTTATTATAGCAAAAAAAGTACAAAACACTTTGTTTTTTTTTTTCAAAATTGTCGCTCTTATTTTGTTTATAGCGCAAAAAATAAAAACTGCAGAAATTATCAAATACCACCAAAAGAAAGCTCTATTTGTGGAAAAAAAAGGATGTCAATTTTGTTTGGGTACAGAGTCGCACTACCGCGCAATTGTCAGTTAAAGCGACGCAGTGCCATATTGCACAAAATGGCCTGGCCATTGAGCAGCCAAATCTTCCGGGGCTGAAGTGGTTAATAAAGTGTGGTTGGAACATACTTCACTGTTAGTATTCTTCCTGCTTTTTTTTTTTTTTTGCTCCCATGTGAGAGATAGTATCTGACACAGGTTTGATCAAGTTACTTAATAGATTGATAGATAGTTGATGGATTTTGGATACATTTTGGACTTTATGTATATAGCTGGATGGATGGATGGATGGATGGATAGATAGATAGATAGATAGATAGATAGATAGATAGATAGATAGATAGATAGATAGATAGATAGATAGATAGATAGATAGATAGATAGATAGATAGATAGATAGATAGATATCTCTATATAGAGATATTTAGAGATCTATATATAGATATCTATATATATATATATATATATATATATATATATATATATATATATATATAGCTATAAATATAGTCTTTGGCACATTATTATATGAATTTCTAACTTTACAGTAATTATTCTGATTGCTGTTTTTCATTTTTGTGATTAGGTAATCACTTTTACAGTGATGGCACAACACATCTTTTTTACTTTGTTATTTGTGTTTAAATATTGGTGAGGGCCGCTGTTATTTTCATCATTTTAAAGCACTTTTTCATGGTGCATATGAGCCCTAAGATCTTGTTTGATATTGTGCCATTAGCCCAGTTGGAGGAGGGGCTACTGCAGTAGGAGGAGTTATATGATGGTCTAGATTTTCCACCCTACTTGTAAATGTCTCCATATAATTTTCCTTTACCGATCGAACAGCATAATGAGGCCTCATTTTTAAAAGCATTGTACATTGCTGTAACTGTCTGTTCAAATACCGAGCTACGTGGATCAGACAAAGAAAATCCATTATTACTAATATAAGTATGACAGGAACACGTGTGAGAACACGGCTGTTCTGCAGCATGCACAAAGGTTACAATTTGCAATTGTTACAGACGAGAGGAACGGATTCACTCAGATAATGCTGTGTGCTCTCCCGCCCCCAGCTCCAGTACAAGGACTTTCCATTGTGCCTGTCTATTGAGCTCTAGGCCTGCTGCTCCCCCTCCCGTCAATCACTTCACTTCTCTCCTGCGAGTCACATTGTCCTTCTGTTCCTGTCGTTCTGCATTTATTCACTGGCCTTCTCCGTTCCTGGAGCTTTCTCCATTTTACACCTCCATCACCAGTTTCCATATTCCACTTAGCTCCACTTTCCTCAGCTGTCGCCCAAGCTGCCTTTTGCATTCACAGCAGAAGCGGCCACATGTATGTGCTCTTTATCAGAGAAATGTGACAGCTGAATAAGTCTGATCAAATAGACGGAAACTGTGCAAACGTGTGATGTTGCCCAAAGCAAGCTAACCAACAATTTTCTTTTCTAAGCTTGAAAAATGTCAGAATCTGATCTGATGGCTTGCTGATTTCAATGCTCTTATTTTTTCAGTAGCCTGTGCACTAGGCCAGCTATACACAGGCGTAATCAACTTAAAGGGCCAGGCCACCCAAAAGTGGTATTTCAAATTTTGGTGAACTGCTGAAAAGTTAAAGCAGTTGTAATTTTTTTTTTTTTAATTAAAATAATAAACATGCTATACTTACCTACTGAGTGTGGTGGTATTGCCCAGAGTGGCCCAGAACCTCCTCTTCTGAGGTTCCTTAACCTTGGTACTCTTCTCTGTGCGGTACTATGGGAGGTTGCCTTCTATGGTGGCCCACCTGCAGGCTCCCACCCTGAGCCGGGCTGTGTACACCAATTGACACACACAGCGTGGCTCAACCCCACCCCACCCCCGCTCCCTCCTCACAGGATTTGATTGACAGTAGCAGTAGCAAATGGCTCATTCTGCTGTCTCTGAGCCTTCCAGAAGAGAAAAAGGGACAAAGTCCGCTGCAGATGGGCACAGTGCTTGATGGAGATAGGACTCGGTAAGTATAATGGGAGGTAAGGGGACGATACAACTAGTGGGACATCGTTTACCTTAATGCAGCGAATGCATTAAGGTAAAAAATGTCTTGCCTTTGGAACAACTTAAAGTATCATTTTTGACATTATAACTCCTACTTTTTAAATGCTGACGTTCCTACTACCCACCATCTCACTGCATACAATTAAGCCCAACTTATAACATAGATAACTTTTTTGTTTAATGTTCTTTGCAATCACTGCAAAGCCCCGACTCCTGTGTCATGTGCAGCTGGGAGAAACCCATCTCGCCCTCCAACAATATCTAGAGCAGTAAATGTCTTGGGAGACTTCACTGTTCTAAGTAATTCCCCCCCGTTGTTGGCCCTGCACATTACACAGAGGAGCAAATTCCCTGCCATCTCATATCCAAGGCAGCACAGCGTGATTGGCTACTAGTACCATCACTTTTTCTTCAAGTCCAAGTTCTGCCATTACCGATTCATTAAATAATAATGTTTTTTTTTTTTTTAGCGTACAAACGATTTGACTTGGCATTAGTCACTTATACAAATCCAAACAGTGCAGCACTTAAATAAACAGGATTGTTACTAAACATAAATAGTAACTGTCACAGACCCAACCGGGGGCTTTTGGAGGGGACTGCAGGGCAGCCTCTTGCCTACTGACTGTGGACCCTGGCTTTTGAGGGGGCTCTAGTCTTTGGGAAGTGTGTGCCTGGGGGACCTTTGGAGTGGTTTTGCTTCTGATTTATGTCCATGTCTTCCTGATAACACACAGACTCTGGGAACCTAGGACCTGGATACAGATTTGGGGCCTCTGTGCCCAAACCAGCAACCCCCCCCCCCCCCTAAACTCAGAGATTCTAAGCAGAAGATTACAATCAGCTTCAAACAACTGGAGCTGGTGTTTCTTGCTGTTATGTGTAATCTGTTTATTAAGATGCCCTTCTCTCATTGTATAAATCCCTATTTTGTGCCTCCTAGGTGTGAATCACCATTGTTAATTGAGTCACCTATTGTTTCTTCAAAATCTAGACGAAGAGGGTGCCAGATCAGCATGGATAAAAACAGCACTTTAATTCAGTAGCACACTTACATGTAAAAATCTGATCCCTCAAATCCAGTGGTTTGGCGGAAGCACTGTATCTTGGCGGAAGCACCCAGGCAGTCTGTCACAGTAACTAACATAAATATTTATAACTAAGTGATCAGTGTTACACTGTTTGTGAATAACCAAATGAATAAAGTGACTTTGATATACTAGATAAAGAGAACGTCCAATAGTCCAAAAAAAAAAAAGAAGGAAATCCAAATAGTGAGTCAAGGTTTATAGTCCCATATGCTGTGATGGAAGTTGGAATTCATAAAGTAGCCAAGGTGACACCATCCACTCTCATGCTAGGCTTACCAGAACATATGTAATCCCCTAATGGAAGTTGGAATTCATAAAGTAGCCAAGGTGACACCATCCATTCTCATGCTAGGCTTACCAGAACATATGAAACCCCCTAATAAGGGTGGTCCATATACGCTTTGTTTACAACAATAAGGCCAGCATAGCAGTTAAGGAATGATCCTCACAGGAGACCATCAAACACCAAAGGAATAATACCCACAGCTTCCTCTGTGGTTTACAGTGACTCCGCTATACTTCAGGCTCAACTTACGCAGTGGGAAATAAAAGAATGCTCCACATAATGTAAAACCATAAAGCCAAACTGTTGTAATGAATAAAATTACACTCACATTGATTATCTGGTACAAAAGCACGTAAAACACCAGGGAGCGAACTTCCTCCAGAATCCAAAATTATGTTATATGTGACGCAACGCGCAAGAGCCACGCACACACACTACAACATATGCGCAGCCAGCCGTCAGCCATTTTGGTTTCTGGAGGAAGTCCGTTCCTGGAGGTTTACATGCTCTTGTACCAGCTAATCAATGTTAGTGTAATTTTAATCATTAAAAAGGTTTGGCTTTAAGGTTTTACACTATGTGAAGCATTCTTTTATTTCATGTCCCCCACTGTGTAACTTGACCCGGTTTGCTTGAGCCTGAAGTATAGCGGAGTCACTGATAACCACAGAGGAAGCTGTGGGTATTATTCTCCTGGCGTTGGTGTTTGGAGGTCTCCTGTGAGGATCATTCCTTAACTTGTGATGCCAGCCTTATTGTTGTAAACAAAGTGCATATGGACCAACCTTATTAGGGGGTCACGTATATTTTGGTAATCCTAGCATGAGAGTGGATGGTGTCACCTTGGTTTCTTTATGAATTCCAACTTCCACCACAGCATGTGGGACTATAAACCTTGACTCATTATTTTGATTTTCTTCTTTTGTGCACTTTTGGCCATTCTCTATCTTGTATATCAAAGCCACTATATTCATTTAGTTATTCACAAACACTATGACGCTGATAATTTATAAACATTTATGTTAGTTACTATTTATGTTTAGTAACAGACCCGTTTAAGCGCTGCACTGTTTGGATTTGTATTTAGGTTGAATGTCGGGTATCAGGACATTTATTTAATGATATTTTCACGATTAGCACAGATTTTATTACATTTTAATTAGCCACTTCTAATCCCCTGTAGAATAGCCTGGGAGAGGAGAGCAGAGCTATAAACCAATTCAGTGTGCTGCAGAGATATGCCAACAGCATGAGAGGAGAGAGCAGAGTGTCAGCTCTTGCTGCTCAGTAACTGTCCAATAACATGTTGAGGGCAAGGAGGTAACCTAGCTTGACTGCCTAACTGCAGCTTTAAAAAGTCAGGCCACCAACCTGGTTCTCCTGTCTCGCAAGGCTGTGTAAATACTAAAACTGGATGGACAAAAATACAAAAAATTGGTAATTTTAACTGTGTATCTGTTTGCCTGAAGCTCAGATTTATATGCAAAATGTTTACACAAGAATGAAGTGTGCCTCTGCGGTCAATAAAAATCGACTCGCCCTTGCTTTACCAGTGGCATTGTTAAACCTGCTCAAGCTGATCCTTTTGACAGCTTGGCAAACAGTGGCTGGTTATGCACCGAGCCAGAGGAACAGCTAACGATGCATTAACACCTATAGTTACCTGCAGTAGTTAATTAATCACACGGGGAACTTGATTTTACAATGAAGTGGCTGATTGACATTGAGAACCTATGATTTGCACAGGGAATTGTATGAAGCTGTTACATTTTATGGAGAAACAATATCCAATGCAGTAACAGGATTTTTGCTTCCCCTGAAACCCACTTACCATAATCATAATGAAAAAAAAAAAAAAAAAAAAAAAAAAACAGCCTTTCTTCTGTCTTTCAAAACTGAAGATTTAATTTCTTCTTTGTATCAATTAAATCTGTCTTTCCCTCTGTCAAACACACCTTTCAAATGGAAGAACTCCAAGTGGGAGAAGAATTGTTGATGGTGACAAAACATCCAGCGAAGTACATAGGCGCTCGCGTTTCCGCGTCCTGCCTCCACACCTAAGCGTATCATTATGGAACAATTAACTGTGCGACTGCAATTCTGATGCAAACAATTGTCAGAAATTCAAATGACAAGTGCCGTTCACTAGGCAGCTATGTGAGATGATTAACTGGTTCAGCTCCACTGGTTACTGATGAAAGAACATCCTTCTCATATTTATATCCATTTACCGTTGTTGGGAAAATAATAGAAAAAGAGAAAAATAATGTGCCTCCAATCCAGAACTACAAAGATACCAAGCCAATGGCCATAGCACAAAAACCAAGGAAACTGTGATACAAGCCATATAGAATGTGAAATCTATATTAACCGCTTTAATACTGGGCACTTTTACCCCCTTCCTGCGCATGCCAATTTTTTAGCTTTAAGTACTGTCACACTTTGAATGACAATTGCGCGGTCATCCAACACTGTACCCAAATTACATTTTTATAATTTTTTTTCACACAGAGTTTTCTTTTGGTGGTATTTAATCA
Organism: Lithobates clamitans; assembly: GCA_037952925.1. Taxonomy (NCBI): domain Eukaryota; kingdom Metazoa; phylum Chordata; class Amphibia; order Anura; family Ranidae; genus Lithobates; species Lithobates clamitans. The sequence continues at coordinate 837,831 of JBBGZY010000051.1, forward strand.
CCACTGTGTTTTTTATTTTAAAAAAAAAAGAAAAAAGACTAAAAAATGTGAAAAAAAAAGTTTTTTCCTTAGTTTCTGTCAGAAAATTTTGTAAATAAGCAATTTTCATCCTTCATTGATGGGCACTGATAAGGTGGCACTACAGGGCACTGATGAGCGGGCAGTAAGTAATTTGCAGCATTGATAGGTGGCACAGAAGGGCACTGAAAGGCAGCACTTACTGGCATTTCTGATGGGCACAGATTGGCATCCCTGATGGGCACTGTTGGGGCTGCACAGATAATCAGGGAACTGTTGATCAGTGCCCAGATTATCTGTACAGTCTCCCCTGTGATTAGATGCCGCTGATTGGTTCTCCTTTCCTCACACTCTGTCAGCGTGAGGCGAGGAGAGGCCGATAAATGGCACTTCTGTGTTTACTTGTGTACGGCTGTGATTGGACACAGCCAATCACATGGGTAAAGAGCCACATCATCATACTCAACCAGCCCCACTCTCAGATCTCTACAACATAAAGGCTAATCATTCTATAGATCAAGATAAAAACAAGGAGGGTTCTTTGATAACACAGGAAGGGTGCAGAGGACACAGGACAGTTCTGAATTTCAGATAAGAGCAAAGGTATTTTTGCAGTTTTCATTTGCCTGCAGAATATTTTATGCGCTGGAAGCATCTGCACAGTAGTTCTCCTCAGTGTCCAGAGGCTAAAACTATGGAAGTCTATGGGGGGCTACTGTGCAGATGTGGCCAGCGCACAGAAGATTTTGTGTAAATAATGCTAACAAATGTGGCAGGGAGAGTACTATAATTTTATTTTAAAATTATTTTATTGAAAATATTCAAAAAAGATGAACAAGTACCTAGTCAAAGATCATTGTGACAATGGCACAAGTACAAAGCAGTCTGTGTGTACAAAAGGTCAGGGTACACTGTATCATCCATGTGAAATAGGAAAACAAACATTAAGGGCACTTTTACATTGGGGTGTCAGTGGTAAAGCGCTGCTATTTGTATCAGCGCTTTACGGTCGTTTTAGCTGCATTTTTCGGCCGCTAGCAGGGCGCTTTTAACCTCCCGCTAGCGGCCAATGAATGGGTTAATAGCGCCCGCAAAGCGCTGCTGCCGCAATGGTTTGCAGGTGAGTCGGCAGCGCTGCCATTTTATTTCAATAGGCAGGGGCGCTTTAGGAGCGGTGTATACACCGCTCCTAAAGCGCCCCAAAGATGCTGCTGGCAGGACTTTTTTTAATGTCCCGCAAGCGCACCGCTCCAGTGTGAAAGCACTCGGGCTTCCACATTGGAGTGACAGGAGAGGTGCATCACAGGCGCTATTTTTAGCGTTAAAACACCTGTAAAGTGCCTCAATGTGAAAGTAGCCTAAGGCATACACAATCAAATGTGCCACAGTGAGCACCCTGTCGTTTCACAGAGGCGAGCAGACAGAATAAAATAACCCATAAAAAATAAAGCAGTAGATGAAGGAGTATTAATAAAGCAAAAACAAAAAGACAAAAAAAAAAAAAAACAACAACACAGGTATAACCTGGAAAGGGTGTTATATTGCTCACAACCAGTGGCGGCTGCTGCTCAAAATTTTTGGGGGGGCGCAAACAAACTGAAAAATTCTGAAAAAAACCCCTGTCAAACACAGCCACTGTGCCCATCAAACGCAGCCACTGTGCCCATCAAACGCAGCCACTGTGCCCATCAAACGCAGCCACTGTGCCCATCAAACGCAGCCACTGTGCCCATCAAATGCTGCCACTGTGCCATCAAACGCAGCCACTGTGTCCATCAAATGTCCCCACTGTGCCCATCAAGCGCAGCCACTGTGCCCATCAAATGTTGCCACTGTCCCTCCCCCCCACGTGTGTCCTTCATACTCCTCCATGTCTTCTCCTATCCTCTCCTATGATTGGACGCCTGATAGGTGTCCAATCACAGCACCTGTCGTTTCAGCCAATCAGGTGATGTGTAAAAGACCGGCGCTCGCTGTTTACCTTTGTTGATGCCGATTAGAGCCAATTGCTCTAATCAGGTGCTTCAAAAACACCCCCCGCCGCTGTAATTCTGGTGCCCGAAAAGAGGACGGGCACCTGAATAGGGGATAGCAGCGGCGGCCATGGATAGATTCATGCAATGCATGAATCTATCTATTGGTGATAGAGGGGGTGGCGCCTGTGCGCCCTTATGGACGCACTGCCACTGCTCACAACACATTCACCTGGTCACACAGTAAAAGTAATTAAATGAGGCAGTGGTCAGTAGCGGAGAACTTTAATTTTAGTGCAAAAGGAATAAAGCCGCGTACACACGGTCGGACTTTTCAGCTACAAAAGTCCAACGGACGCTGACGGACTAAAGCTGGCTGGTAATCCGATCGTGTGTGGGCTTCTCCGGACTTTCAACGTACTTTTTTAGCCTCAAATCCGACGTACTTTAGATTTGAAACATGCTTCAAATCTTTACGTCGTAACTACGACGGACCCCGAAATCCGCTCGTCTGTGTGCTAGTCCGACGGACAAAAAGCCACGCTAGGGCAGCTATTGGCTACTGGCTATCAACTTCCTTATTTTAGTCCGGTGTACGTCATCACGTACGAATCCGTCGGACTTTTGTGTGGTCGTGTGTAGGCAAGTCCGTTCGTTAGAAAGTCTGCAACAAGTCCGCGGCAAGTCCGCCACAAGTCCGCCGAAAGTCTGTCGGACCGGCTGTCGGACTTTTGTAGATGAAAAGTCCGACCGTGTGTACGCGGCATAAGTGCAATTTCAAAGTCTGAGGGACTTTTCTACATGCTACAGCCAGCTCCACAGTCACAGCAACATCTTATATACACTGGAACGATTACAATAGACCCCAAGTCATACTGTACACTGGTCTAAACAGCGCTCTATGTCAGAAATCATCTGCCCAAAGATTCACGAACATGGGGAGCATTGGCAAGGATCAGAGCAGAAAACATGTTTCAGGGGCACTTGGAAATCACAGGGCACATCAGCAGGGACTTCAGTGTAAACTTATCACCTCTGCCTTAGGAAGGTAAATGATCTGTATCAGAGATCTGTCCTGTGTTCAGTGGATTTTTTTCTCTGCCATTTCCTAGGTAGATCTTCCAAGTAATCAGAGAACATTCCAGGTGTAATGAGCTCTTCCAGGTAATCCAAAAGTATCTAGGATTACCTGGAAGAGCTTGGTACACCTGGAATGTTCTCTGTATGCCAGGATCTGCTAGGAAATGGCAGAGGAAGAATCTGGGGAACACAGGACAGATCTGATACAGATCATTTACCTTCCCGGGGCAGAGGTGATGAGCTTACACTAAAGTCTCTGCTGGTGTGCCCTGTGGTTTTCAAGCGCCTCTGAAACATGTTTTCTGCTCTACTCATGGTCGCAAATCTTTGGGCAGATGATTTCTGACATAGAGCGCTGTTTAGACCTCCTATAATTTGGGGTCTATAGTAATCGTTCCGGTGTATAAGATGTTGCTGTGAATGGTGGAGCTGGCTGTAGCAGGTAGAAGAGTGTCTACCCAGTGTTTATGATTATTAAGTACTTATGCTGCTCCTGACTGAGCAGCCTGGACCTCTTGTAAGTTACTAGTCTGGCTGTCCAGAACACGGAAAATACATTTTTTTTCCTGCAGCACTTATTTCAAATATCTTATGAACCTTAATATATAATTTTTTGCACATTTATTTACTTATATTTTGAACCTTATCACTTATTTATTGAGTTATGGACTGGCCAAGCATATCTCCAGGCCTAAACCCTATTGAGCATCTGTGGGGCATCCTCAAACAGAAGATGGTGGAGCGCAAGGTCTCTAACATCCACCAGCTCTGTGATGTCGTCATGGAGGAGTGGAAGAGGACTCCAGTGGCAACCTGTGAAGCTCTGGTGAACTCCATGCCCAAAATAATGAAAATAATGGTGGCTACACAAAATATTGACATTTTGGGCCCAATTTGGACATTTTCACTTAGGGGTGTACTCACTTTTGTTGCCAGCGGTTTAGACATTAATGGCTGTGTGTTATTTTGAGGGGACAGCAAATTTACACTGTTATACAAGCTGTTCACTCACTCCTTTACATTGTAGCAAAGTGTCATTTCTTCAGTGTTGTCACATGAAAAGATATAATAAAATATTTTCAAAAATGTGAGGGGTGTACACACTTTTGTAAGATACTGTATATGTATTTCATGTATCACCGTTAGGGTTAAGTATATTGCCTCCCTCTTGCTAGCAGCTAGCCCTTTCGGTGTATAGCGCCAACTTGTTGTTTGTTTTTTAAGTCTACATTTAGATGATCAAATATGGCCACCTAAGCCTATGCTGTTGATTACAGACCAACATCAGTCTTACAAGAAGGCTGCAAAGGCTCCTGTAGTGACTTTGGTAACAGGCCTTAGCATTATACCCCTTGCTAACAATTTTAAGCCTCTAATCAATAAACAGAAAAACAATATGCGCTTGTTTGGACTTTAGTGACTTTAAAGCCGAAGCTATAGCTATCTTACAGTAGATTTTTTTTGTTTTTGACTTTTGAACAGAGCCACCATCAAGCTTCTACTGCTGTGTCCCAGTTGGGAAGTTTTCCACCATGTCCCATGTTGGTGATATTACAGGAAACAAGAAAATCTCCTCTGGACAGAGAGAGAGAGATTGCAACCCTTTCCCATATCCATAAAACTAAATAAAATAATAATAGTAAAAAAAAACTACCCTCTCCCCCAAAAAAAGAAAAAAACAAAAAACAAACAAAAAACAGGAATACAGGAGTTCTAGGGGCATGAGGGACCAATGAAAAAAATGATGTGATATGCGAAGAGATATATGTAACAGTAAACTTAGGAAGAAATTGTAACATTTAAATAACTTTGCCATGTAGACTAAATGCACAAGGCCAGTACAGTCACAATTACAGCCACATATTTCTGGCAGCCTTCCCCTAAAGATTACCAGAAAGCCCATTGTGTGTTGAAAAACGCCACCCCATTTATTTCATCTATGTATTCTTGACGTTCCTGTCCCAGCAGCACAACAGGAGGAGGACCTCTCATCTTTGACAGTTTTCACCTTAAGGCCCAGGTTCACACTGCTGCGACTTTGAAGCCGACATCCCAGTGCGACTTCAGCACAACTTGCATACGACTTCTTTAACAGAAGTAAATCAAAGTCGTGCCAAAGTCAGACCAAAAGTAGTGCAGAAACCTTTTGCTAAGTCGGAGCGACTCAAGTCCCTCCTATGAGAACGGTTACATTGCACTTACGGTAATGGGGTGTGACTCTAAAAGTTGGAGGGCATGTCGCATCAGTGTGAACCGGCCTTAAAGATGTCCCCATAGGCAATTTCACCTCTACTCTTGAACTGGTGACAACTGTAAAGTTTTAGATTGGCATTCACATTCCATCTATGTGACAATGGCCATCAGGTGACAAAAGTGGGTAAATCTCCCAAATGTGGCCACAGGCAATAATAATAACCTGAAAGGGGTTATAACCTGTTCTATTAAAACCCCCAAGTTTTGATAAATTCCACAATAATTTTTTTTTTTCATAAGTCACTTAATGAAATGTTTTCTTTTTTTGGAATAAGCGGTCCTTGAATACAATAAACATTTAATCTTTTATCTAGAAGCTGTTTTGCTGTGTAATTTGTTATTTCTAATATGGGTCACTGTTAATGATTTCATTCAACAGAAATTATTAATGGTACATTGTTTTTCTCTTTAACCACAATAGTTCTCATCGACTGAATTTACCTATTAACAAAGACAGCATGGGATTTAACTTTTGGGACTCCCTGTGGTCTAATTACTACCACTAGAAATTACTATTAGATTCAATAGGATTGGAGCTGTTGCTCCTCCTAACATTATACCATACCAGGTTTTGAAAAATGAGTCCTGATGCAGGATAAATGAAGTCACTATGGGGTTGATTTACTAAAGGCAAGTAGACTGTGTACTTTGCAAAGTGCAGTTGCACTCTGCAAGTGCAATTGCTCCAGAGCTTAGTAAATGAGGTTAGGCTTCACTTTGCAAAGAATGCCCAATCACATGCAAGGAAAATTTAAAAAAAATGCATTTTTGCTTGCACATGATTGGATGATGGAAGTCAGCAGAGCTTTTGCTCATTTACTAAGCTCTGAAGCACCTGCTCTTGCGGAGGGCAACTGCACTTTGCAAAGTGCACAGTCAGTTTGCCTTTAGTAAATCAACCCCTAATTATTGTCATGATTAGGATGTGAGACTTTGGGTTTATTTTTTTTAAATCAGTCGTGTTCCGTTTACTTTTCTATACCAAAGCCAGGTGAAGGGAACATAAATCACACTATTTCCAAACCACCCAGCAAGTCAAGTTGGTATCACTGACATCTTTCTTTAAGAATAAATGTAAAAAAAAAAAAGTAAATAAAAATAAATAGTATTATATAACAGTGGATTGAGTTTTATTAGTGGTGTTGGCCTTGTTTGGGTCGAATTCTGAACTTGGTGGATCGATTCCATCTTCTCTTTGCTGAGATTTACTGCCCTGGGCACATCATTATTACTCTTGCACGGTCTTACTGAGAGTCTGTATAATCTGTTAGAGAAGCAGTCAGTATGGCATCTACTAAATAAAACGCATGATAGAAGAAATAGTTGCATTTGCTTGCAAATGATTCACTTCATTCCTCAACACAAACCATATGCATCTTTAAAGGCAACAGAGGCCAACAGCAAGATTATTATAAGGGTTCCAAATTAACAGATGCCCTTCACCTGCTGACTGTTACTCCCACAGCATGGACTCTGAAGCTGGCCATACACCATACAATTTTCCTGTTCAATTTTCTTTAGATTTACCTTCAACTATGTAGTACAAGGGCCTGCCTGATTGCATCCAAATTGAAAGTGTTTAGGTTTGACCTCCTATTATATGGTTTTGGTAAATCTAAAGGAAAGTTGAACAGGAAAATTGAATAGTGTATGGCCAGCCTGACACTACCTATCTTTTAAAGGACCAATAAAACAGGATCATTAGATAAAGTCTATTCCCCTGGCAGTAGAGGCTTAGAATAGAGCGAGGAAGGGTTCCAACCTATAATAGGTTATTTTTATCCTGTGTGTAGTTTTTAGGGAGATTTGTACTAATTTCCTTTATGATTACTGGGACATGACGTGAGAATATACTTACCATTTGGGACAGCAGCAAGCATAAAAACCTTATGGAAATTCCAACCTTTCCCCACACTATTAAAAAAAAATTGCCAGTCTACATATATTGGAACAAATAATGAATGAGTACAGCCACAAAATAGATCAGGCTAGGCATAATCCAAAGAATATAATATTAAAGAGAGCATAAATGTTGTAAGATGATATGGAAAGATATAAAACAAAACCGTTTGTGATATGTGGGGGGTTTTGCTCATGGTGTAGTGCTTCCCAATGAGTTCACTCCAGCCAGGTAGTCCTGTTTTAGGGCTTGTTGGCCCATTTTAATTTTATTTGAAAAGAAAGTAAAAGTAAAAAAAAAACAAATGGTTTCCCTCGCAGGGGTTTCCACCATCACTTCCAAAACAAAGAAAACAGCCTTAGCCTCCTGGCTTACTCTGGCAGTGCCACTGCTCAGGTCTCAAGCTTAAGCCCTTGGTCTGACCACCCAGACCAACTCTTGACACTACCATGCTCACGTGCAGCTCTACACCTTTCCCTTAGCTCTCCTGGCTCTCTTTCTTACAGTGATGCTTCTCTGGCCTTTAGGCTTGGGGCCTCTCTTTGTTCCCTCACAGACTTCACCTTTACTGTGCAGACATGCAGACCTCTGGTTGCTCCCTTGCAGCCCCCTGGGCTCATGGGGAGGGTAGAGCCCTGAATTACTGTCAGATCCTTGATTATAAGGGCTTTGCCTGCTTGCACACTCAGACTGCTGGTTTCTGACAAGACCTGGACACAGGGTTTGAGGCTCATGACCAAGACTCTTTAAAGCCTCCAAACTCCAGAACCCAATCTGGGAATTGCAAAACCGTGAGAAAACAGTCTTCTCCACCCACCTAGAACCAATATTCCTGAGCCCCTCAATCTTCAACTTTGAGAAAAAAAACAACCTATAAGAACAACTCCAGTAAAATTTCTTATTCTTGTAATTTCAGCTATATGTCCTACAGCTATATGTTTTACCTTACATTTCCAGATGCAAACATCCTCCCTGTGTACAAGTTATCCCCCAAGCCCCAAAATGATAGTAATGCTATGACTATGAGAAAAAATGGCTGCTAACGTTCTGCTTCCTTTTTTGCCTCTTCTCCCCCAGCTTGCTGATTAAACAGTGACCATCAGATTGACACGGTCATCTCTGTGCTCTACCTGCAAGTTTGTTTAGATTATTAGACAGACTGACTTAACTGTGGAATTGTAGACCTGATTGGCTCAAAGAACTCATGTTTCCTCTACTAGTCTAGGTGCTGTGTTCCTGGGAATTGCAGGAGAATAAAATAAAGTCAAGTGTAAGAACTTATACTAGCGGTGTTTAAAGCCTTTAGAAATAAAAATTATTCAAATACATAACTGAATTCAAGGGTATCTTTTTGGAGTTTTGATTCACATCAAATGGGGCATCTGAAGTCCAAAGCTAGATGTAACTTTACAAACCTTACTACATGCTGCTTAAAGTGGTTGTAAAGGCAGTAGGTTTTTTTATCCTAATGAATTCTATGCTTAAGAAAAAAAAACCTTCTGTGTGCAGCAGCTCCCCTAATACTTACCTGAGTTTCATCCCTATCCAGCAATGTTGCACGAGAGACTTGGTTGTCCAAGACTCTCCCTCCCGATTGGCTGAGACACAGCAACAGGAGCCATTGCTGTAAATCAAGGTCAGAGAATCAATGAGAGAGAGGGGGCGGGTCCAAACTGCAGGTCCATGTCTGAATGGACACACAGAGCGGCAGCTCAGGTGCCCCCATAGCAAGCTGCTTGCTATGGAGGCATTCGGCAGGAGGGGGGGCCAGGAGCACCAGCAAGGGACCTGGGAAGAGGAGGATTTGGGCTGCTCTGTGCAAAACCACTGCACAGAGTAGGTAAGTATGGCATATTTGTTATTTTAAACAAAAAAAAACAAGACTTTAATATCACTTTGTGGTTCTAAAGGCAGAAGGTTTTTCTCTATGCGCATGAAGGTAAAACCTTCTGCATACAGTCCCCCGCCCCAGTGCCACGTTATACTTACCTGAGCCTGAGCTCAATCCAGCGATGTCCACGAGAGCAGAGGCTCTGTTCTCTCACTCCCTGCTCATTGGCTCAGAGACAGCAGCCAATGGCTCCCACTGCTGTCAATCACAGGCAGTGAGGGAGCAGGGGGCAGGGCAAAGTCCCACTGTCTGTGTCAATAGACACAGACAGTGATGCTTGGGAATGAGCCCGCAAGCGGCTTGCTATGGGAGCACTTGGGGAGGTAAAAGGAGCCAGGAGCACTGGGGGGAGCCGAGAAGGGAGAATCAGGGCTGCTCTGTGTAAAACCAAGGAAAAAACAGGAACGGTCTCAATCTCATAACTGGACAGACAGAAGTGCAAATCTATTGGCAAGGGAAACAGTCATCATATATGTAATTCATCTATGTGTTCAGATGTTTGCTTGGAGGTCAGCTTTAAAAGTAACCTGTCAAGTCAGAAATATGGGAGCTGGAAGTGCCATTTTTTCCCCAATTATGCCAGGTCCAAAACTGTCATACTGACTTTTCCTTCATTTCTGGCTGAGGGTCTGGCCCAGAGCAATTATGTGAATATTTTCTGTCACCACACTTCAATGGCTTCATTCTTCTACTGTGTAAGTGACTTAAGCCTCGTTTACATAGGTGGTTAAAAAAAAAAAAAAGAGGATTCAGCCTGCTTTACCACCCCCAACCATCCTTTTAAGCCCTGGCAGCCGGAGGGGGTCATACACACTTCCGTGATGCTTTGCTTTATGGCCATGGAAAATTTGCGTGTCTAGTTTGACAGGCGGCACCACCTCTCAAACGCTTTTTTTGAAGCCAGTTGGATTCCACGGGTGTTGAACTATTGCATGGTCCACCTGTGTGTAATATGCGACCTCCGTGTTCAGCTTGCGCTTCACCCTGCTTCGCAGCCTCTACGCGTTTCGCATCATAGTATGCGTCATCAGGAAGCTTCCTGATGACGCATACTATGATGCGAAACGCATAGAGGCTGCTGGGAGATTTTTTGCATCAGGTGATTGGATACGTCCGTGGTTGGTGAGGACGCAAATGGGAATGAGGGGTGAAGCTCAAGCTGAACACGGAGGTCGCATATTACACACAGGCGGACCATGCAATAGTTCAACACCCGTCCTTAACTGCTGGATTAGATTTGTGCCGGCTCGAGGGCACTTTTAAATGTGAGTGTACACTTTTCTTTGGATTTTATATAATAAATAGTTTTAAACGCATTGCGCAATGATCGTTTTGTCCATATACTTTCATATGAGGAACACTAAAGTCCAAGCATAGCTGGTGAGGAGTGTTACTAAGGTGGAGTGGTTATACCATGAATTAACCAAAGGCGCATCACTTAGGAAGTATCTGGTGAGTGGCCAATCTAAAAGGTGGTGGTGTGTCACTTAGTCACATATGAATATTGAAGGAACACAGGAGCACGTCAATCACAGCAATTGATAGAAGATTTTGAAGCATTTTTTGGGGACTTTGTGATACATATTGCATATGTCAGCGGATTTATGTTTTGATTTATGTTTTTTGGTCCAGTTTGGTGAATTGTACACATGTATATGATATAATTTATGGGAGATTGTTTAGTTTTTCACACAATAATAGGAAGGGTATGTGAATACTGTGAGTGGTGTAGATATGGGAGTAGCGCATTCGCACACTAATTAGCACTTCCAGCCCATTCTAACGAATGTTTTTTTTGAATGCAGCAACTCTGAAATAAATCTTTAAGGATATTTGAGGGATAAGTGGTTTTGCGCCGGTGACACACACATACTACTGAACCTAGCCTTAATGAGCAGGGACAGGGATGACAACCTCATATCTTTACTTGCACCTAAACAAGTCAGCAGTTTCCAAACCTCTATCCTGACCGGTTCCCTTTAAGCACTTTTCCAGTCCACCACGAATATCTACAATCTTCTCATACATACACTTGAGTAACTAATGGTCCCTTATAATCTTCTCATCTGAAGTGAGTCATTATGGATCAGCACCATCTCCTCCTACATGAAATGGGTCATTATTGCCCTCATGTATGTGAAGTAGGTCATTATCAATCTCCATATTCTCTTCATGTGTGAAGTGGGTCACCATCATATTTTACCGCCGCTACATGTCTAAAGAGGGTCACCATAGGCATCCTCAATATTCAAACAGTAAACAAACCATCGTTAACCACCAGAACTCCACTTCCCTTCAATCTTCTCACTGGTAAATGACTGGGAGTGATTTATAATAAATAAAAATGGGCCTTATTACCATAGCAACCATTGGCTTTTATTTTCTATTACCTAATCTGCACTAGAAAATAAAAACAAGGAACGTCACGGAATGCTATATACAACAGCACTATTTTTCAGTCCGCTACTTTCTTCTAATGGTAGCAACCTAACAACCTTTTCTCAAAACGCAATCATATTAATTGAGAAATTGTAATCACTATTATTATGTAAGTGACATTCGAAAGATAAAAACAGAAGGATTTGTGCTGAAAAGACAGTGAAAATTGGACTTCATGAGAGAAAAGTAAAATATTACACTTGTGTGGGCAGATTGGATCATTATTAAAATACTCCTCCACATCCATTATCTGATATAAATTTTTTTTCCAGGAAACAGTCCATACAAATATATACACATAGATAGATAGATAGATAGATAGATAGATAGATAGATAGATAGATAGATAGGATCCACTGTGTGAAAAGGGTTTTATATCACTCATCCAGGCAGGATGAGGGGTTCCAGGATGCTCGTCTCATGCAGAAGAAACTTGATTTTCAGTTTCCTGAGAAGGTGGCAAAACCTATTTTGGAAGCTGGAATCCAGAGGCTCTGTAGAGACGCCAATCCTAAACTCAGGCTTTGCAGACAACCGGCACACTGATTGTGCAGGTGTGTGCAGGGTTTTTATTAGAGACGTCATTATGGTTCAGGGCTGTACCCCAGCAGACATAGGAGGCCTCTGCCTGGGAGTCAGAAGGGCTCCACCTAGGAAACCGGTGGGAGCCAGTGCACCAGGAGCTGCTAGCTGTATACATTGAGTTTGTGTGAGAAGCCTGGAGGAGACAGACAAGGGCCTGAGAATTAAGCCCAGAGCAGCAGCGCTAAAGTGTAAATCAGGAAGCTAACGTTTGCTTTTGTGGAAGAGAAAAACCTATGTGCTGAACTGGACTTTTTGTTAATATAAGTAGGCAAGTAAATACATAAGGTGCCACTGCTGGTCTCCTTCTAAAAATGTTTGTTGCCTGTCTACATCTGGTGTCAAGTCTATTTGAGTTACAGAACCGAACACGTATACTGAAAATTTTCGCTCCAAATAAAGTAATTAGAACAAAATGCATTGGGCGGTCAGAACCCTGTGATGCCATTACGCACGTTGAGGATGCATACACCATGATTTTAGATGCGTTGCTGATCTCTTACACCAGTTTGGACTTTTTGATCCTTAGTGCTGGGTGTAAGTACAGGAGGGTATAAGTGAGTTTTGATTACTTATATCCAATGTTTAAATAAAGGTTGTTTGGGTAATGAGCCTCTGTGCTTTCCCTGCTTCATGTGTTGGGCAGAGTGTTATATGAAAGGAGAATGGGACATTTATTTTCCCTGTGGTACCTGTGTGCAGTCGGAGTTGGATGGCAACATCCACGTTGCTTGACTATCTTTTTCAGTTAAGTGGTCAACACTAGGAGGTGAGCTTATTATCACTTTGGTGTCCACGGGAGGAAAACAGCATTTGTTTGGAAGAATGGGAGTGTGGACATTTCACCTTCATCGACAACTTTGAAGATATTGATTCACACTTTAATGATTAATGGACTATTAATGGACTTTACACTTTGTGGTTATTGATTTGCACATTACTGATTAAAACTAGAGCGCTTTTACAGGGATTGGATTAGTACTTTATGATTTGTTCGTGTGATTTTTATGCATTATTTATTTGGTTGTTCTATTGATGAAGAAGGCTTTTTTTTTAAAACTAACAGTAATACTGAATATGTTTCAGAAAAGCGTCACAGTTCCTCATCACTATGCTTTTCGCTGGTCAGTGTCTCAAAGCACAACAGCCAGGCAACTAGCATTTTGTTCAATTATGCAAGTCTCCAAAATTATCGCATACCAGGTTTCCTTTAGGGCCCATTCGCACTTGTCCGCGCACTAAACCAGTGTGTGGGAAGCAATCCTTTTTGGGCTGCGGTTACATGTGGCAGGGGGCGGTGTGATGCACATTGTTTTTTGGAAAAAAACTTTTTTTGGAAGAATTGTAATGCAGATTTTAACGCTCATTCATGTCACCGCATAGTACAGCAGTGTGTTGCACTTGCTGTGCGGTGACATGCATTGCTATCCAATGAGGTGCAATGTTATGCAGACATGCTGCTAATACCGCACCTTATTGCACCTCTGGGATGCGTTGTAATGAGAACAGGGCACATAGAAAACAATTGTTTTCTATATTCCCTAGTGGTGACTGGCATTCTTCCAGTGCGGAAAAACACCAGTCTGCTCTAGTGTGAACGGGCCCTAAAAGTTACACCGTCACTACTATGAAATATTTTGCTTTGGAAAAGAGCTCATTCATGCCGCAGTTCAGGGCTGTACACTGCTAAGGATGGTACGACAAGGTGTTTGCGGTAAGCCTCAGATAATAAGCCTGTACAAATAAATGACTTACTGACAATGTAAGTGGCGGTTTGCATGAAAATTACAGATGAGGACAGATTAGGGACAGATGAGCCACTCTGGATACAGTTTCTGTCCAGAGAAGCTCATCTATCCCTGACCACAGGTTACATGCAAATAGCTGGGAAACCTCTCATCCTGTCATTGATTTGTAAAGGCTGAGCGGCCACAGCTGATCGCATACACCTGGCTGTACCCACCGCAGGAATACACTGCTCTGGTTGGTGCAAGCCCCTAAACTGCTGTGCGAATGTTGATGGCATCAATGATTCAGAATTCATTTGAGCTACAGTTGAGTTGACCTCTTTTTGATCTGCTTCAACCACATGCCGATGGCAGAGCGGCTCTCCTGTGCCTAATACATGATCCTGCACTTCCAGTGTGCGCGCGCTGTGGCCGTGCTGTGATTAGACACAGCAGGTGCCGGCCAATGGATGTCCGCCGGTGCCCGCTGATCGGTGGGGAGAGACACAGAATAGAGCTCTGCCTATATAAAGAAGGCAGAGCTCTGTTCTGTCAGCAGGGATGTGTTGGATTTTGTTTCCCTGCAAAGCAGGGAATACAATCCACCACATCCCTTAGCATAAACAGCACATAGTAAGCACAAAAACACTGGCTAGGCACACATTTAACCCTTTTGATTGCCCTATATATTTAATAGTGTCATTAATTCAGTTTCATTAGTACAGTGCATATTTTTAGCGCTGATCGCTGTATTAGTGTCACTGGTTCCCACAAAGTATCAAAAGTGTCAGCTAGTGTCAGACTGCCCGCCATACTATTGCAGGCCTGCTATAAGTCACTGATTGTCACCATTACTAGTATAAAAATAAATAAAAATTCCAGTATATATACAGCATACTTTAAAAGTATAAACTATAACTTTTATGCCCCGTACACACGGTCGGATTTTCCAACGGAAAATGTGTGATAGGACCTTGTTGTCGGAAATTCCGACCGTGTGTAGGCTCCATCACACATTTTCCATCGGATTTTCTGACACACAAAGTTTGAGAGCAGGCTAAAAAATTTTCCGACAACAAAATCCGTTGTTGGAATTTCCGATCATGTGTACACAAATCCGACGCACAAAGTGCCACGCATGCTCAGAATAAATAAGGAGATGAAAGCTATTGGCTACTGCCCCGTTTATAGTCCCGACGTACGTGTTTTACGTCACCGCATTCAGAACGATTGGATTTTCTTTTTACAAAGAACATGTAGCAGAATACATATTGGCCTAAGTTTATGAAGAAACTAGATTTTTTTTTTTAAATAGGTTTTAAAGAAAGTTAAAAATATTGTTTTGTTTTTCAAAATTGTCGGTCTTTTCTTGTTTATAGCACAAAAAAAAACCCAGAGGTGATCAAATATCATCAAAAGAAAGCTCTATTTATGGGAAAAAAGGATATCAATGTATTATATGTATATATACGGCGTTGCATGACCGTGCAATTGTCACTTAAAGTAATGCAGTGCCAAAAACAAAAAAAAATGGCCTCGTCACAAAGGGGGGTAAATCTTCCGGAGGGTAAGTAATAGGCCCCGGCATGTTATACAGTAACATTGGTCCAGCTTGGAGCAATGCAACTATGTATTATAACATACATTGCTGATTGCCCTGGAAGCCAGAAATCTTTGAAGTAGACACCGCTATTCCAGTGATCTCCATTTGCTTCCGGGTCCTGTACTGAGCAATTAGCTTGATACATTGTGAATACAGGATGTTGGCCACTCAGAACGGTCACTATTCAGAAGATGCTTTGCAACCTTTGAATGAATGCAACACGTTCTCTGACTGGTTGAAGTGAAGAATGTGATGTTACCGCCCCACCTCTCCACCTCATCCAATCAGAGAAGGATTTGCATTCATTTAGAAAATGCAAAGCATTCTATGAATGGTTCTTGTGTTGTGTTGCCACCCCCTTGTAACCACAATGCAGGAGGATCAACCCCTTGACGTGGGACCTGGAAGCAAGCAGAGATCACTGGAGTGACAGTGTCTACTTCAGCGATATCCATCTTCCAGTGGCATCGACCAGGTATGTTATATAGATAGTTACATTGGTCCAAGCTGGAACAAGGCAACTATGTACAACATGCCGATACAGTACTTGGAATGATGCAGGTGTTGCATTACCATAGACATTTATGAGAATGCAAAACCTGTAGACACTGGCCCCCACACTGTTCTAGGTGTGCCTCCGATGAATCCAGCCTTTGCTCTCTTGCAGAATTAGAGGCTAGGATCTTCTGGGTGTGTCAGGTGCCATCATTTCTCTTCAGCATGGGCTTGGCATACAGTTTGGGTGGGGGGCTACAGCGGGCAGAGGAAAGACACAGATGCTGAAGAAGCAATGCCGATAACTCAGAGCAGAGAGAGAGAGAAGTCAATAGTTGCTTTTGGTGGGTATTAAAATTTTATTTTCTAAAGTGGTGCTTCATAAATTTGTTTGAAAAGAATGACTGGGCCTCTTTAAAGGAAGTCACTTATGCTATAATCATGAAGGTTGCCATTGCTGAACACTCCAGAAAATGCTAATTGATTGGTTGTCATGCTGCCGCATGAGGCTGATTTACTAAAGGAATTGAGAATGTTCACTCAATAAATCGTGTGAAGAATCACTTCAATTATCCAACAATGTGAAAAGCAAACTCCTATTTATGCATTTCATCTGCACCTGATTGGATAATTGAAGTGAAAATTCACAATTTATTGTGTAAACAGTCTCAAACCCTTCAGT
This sequence comes from Lithobates clamitans, assembly GCA_037952925.1. Taxonomy (NCBI): domain Eukaryota; kingdom Metazoa; phylum Chordata; class Amphibia; order Anura; family Ranidae; genus Lithobates; species Lithobates clamitans. The sequence continues at coordinate 854,474 of JBBGZY010000051.1, forward strand.
AAATCAGCTCAATTGACTTCAATCCTTGCTGACTCACTGATCCAGAATAGGTATAGAGAAAAGGAATCCTGACGCCTTTCTTGCACTTATTTACTGTGTTCTTGTTCTAGGTCTTAGGCTTAGACAGTTTAAAAAACGAAAAAAAAAACGAACTTCCACATCCACCCATGTTAGGTGGATGGAGAAATACTCTCCGCTGTGTCATTGTAATCTGACAGCAGGGGCTGTTCCACTGTCAGAATACACTGATCAGTGGCTGCAAACTGCAGATCAAAAGTTTTCCAACAGTCTGGTTCAACTGTCGAGCAGAAATGGCCATATATGGATTAAAATTAGTCCAGGCTCTACTGAACTGGACAAATTTTGATCCATTTACAGGCAGCTTTGGACTCAAGAGTATTGGAAATATGGCACAATCAGGTAAAACACAGGTTACAGTGGCAGCCCATGTACTTATCCCATGGCAGGGTCCCTTAAATTGTAAGGGCCAATGTAAGGGCCAATTCACACCAGGTCCATTGGGACTGCACTGGGCAGCCTTGCCTGGTGCTGTCCCAATGTAAGACAAGGCAATGTCAGGGTTTGCAATCAGCTCTGTTCACACCACGGCCATGGAGAGATGTGCACTGTAAAAAGTATATCATGCAGTACTTCTTTTCAGCACAGCGTGGTGCAATGTAATCCACTGCGCTTCTGCCAATAAAACTGAATGAAGTGTCACTTTTCAACATTTCATTAAAATTAAAAGTAAGGTTGCCGTGTGATGAACGGGTTTCCAACGTATCAGCACCGCAGCTTTCTCACCACACATCAGTGATTGCATTTCAACTGGCCCTTAACCTTACTAGTGAATTTTTCTTTTTGATACCGTAGTAACAAAAGCATTCTGTTATAGCTGTTTGGGTTAAAAAAAAAAAAAAAAGAAAAAAAATACTATTGATCTTGCCAAAAAAAATCTAGTGAACTGATAACTTCTTGGGCTCTCTTCCAATGCTGTTATCAATAATATTGTTCCCCGAGGCCTACAGAACAGCACTTCTCTATTTTATGGAGAATAGGAAATGGGAGGAGTTCTGTAATCCTACCATATTTTTGTTTCTGTCCTGATATAGAAGGATGAGTAAGTGAGTCCATCCTAGGCCTGGAAGTGTGTTACTTGGGAAATTCCCAGTTGTAATTAAATTAAAATATGCTTGAAAAAAAAAAATAAAATAAAAAACTAATGCAGCCATCTAAGGACTGGTTAGCTGCAATATATTACTTTTTTGTGCAATGGATATACACTTTTAGGTTACAATAGTCTCCCATATGGCCAGCATATATAAGGGGCCAAGCACAACACCTTATCTGAACTTAATGTAGGATGACAGAAACCCCATTTCTCATGTCATAGTTTACAGGCTCATACTAGGTTTTGATGCTGTAAGTGTAAAATGAAGTAAAACAAAAAGACTGCACTTGATCTTTATTAATTCATCGTTATGATACCACATTTAAAAAAAAAAATACTGTACATATATCTAGATAGATAGATAGATAAATCTATCTATCTATCTATCTATCTATCTATCTATCTATCTATCTATCTATCTATCTATCTATCTATCTATCTATCTATCTATCTATCTATCTATCTATCTATCTATCTATCTATCTATCTATCTATCTATCTATCTATCTATCTATCTATCTATCTATCTATCTATCTACACACTCACACACACATGCCTTATGATCACGTTCCTATTAGTAGCTTTGGCAACAATCCCTATTTTTACTAGCCAGGCTACACCGGCGAGGTGGCAATCCTAACGGTAATGCATAGGCATTCCATTTCATGTCATATTGACCTACAATACAGCAAATACCAAGAGACATAAATAAGAGGCACGTAACAGATGAGGGAACTGCAGCTACCAGACAGACATCACTATTATCTCAATACACCATGGTTGTTAAAGCTATAATACAGATACAAGAATACCTTAAAATTAGCACACAAGAGATGAAAGCGGGAAATCCGCAGAAAACAACTGCAGAGTGGATGAGATCCCAGGATACAACGGTAGAGAAAACACTCAGCAGAAAATGCTAAATGTGACCTTTTTCCAGATTTAAATATCCTTAGATAAATATCTGCTACATAAAAGACACCCAAAATTTAGCTTGCTCTGCAATATGATTCACCCTTTCAAGGAGATCTGTTCCCAGCTAAAAAATGCACTGGCCACCCAAGACTGATATGGCAGATGCTGGAAAAGTACAGTACATCAGAGCTAAGTCACCTAAAGACCTCTTAGGCTATGTTTCCACTATTGCGTCCCCAAAGTCGTGCGATTTTGCTGCGATTTTACCGTGACTTTTTACCGCGATTTGAAGCAATGCCTGTGTCTATGGACCTCATATCGCATCAAAGTGGGACCAAAGTAGTGCAGGGACTACTTTGAAGTCGCACAGATATGAACGGTACTCATTGGAAATCATGGGGTACTATTTGTCATGCGACTTTTCAGTCCCAAGTCGCATGAAAAGTCGCACTAGTGGAAACATAGCCTTAGGAGTTTCAGGGGCTGAATTGGTACATATGCACTGTAAAAAATGTACTACTAATGAAGTGTGGGCCACGTGTGGCTGGTACGTTTGGAAAATGAATACCTTCATTTAGCCTGTACAGTCTAGTAAGTGCCAAACATCTGGTGCTAAGACCTACATTTCCGTCTGGAAAACACAAATGATAACTGGTCTCTTGCTCTGCACCTCCTCTATTTAGAAAACATCTTGCTTTCCTTTCACAGCGTTCTGTGAATGGAGGAGGTGAAGGTGAACATTACAATCTCTCCTCGTCCAATGACAGAATTCCTTGCTATGTAAAAAGAGGAGATGCAGAGTGAGTTATCCACTATTATTTGTGTACTTGTGTTCAGCTTTAAAGGCAAAGTTTACCCTTTACAAAACATAAGAGCACATATATTTTCAGGGAAAAATGATGTGCATTTATTGTTGTTTTCTTAAATCCACCTGCAAAGCACTGCAATCAGGATCAGGGGATGGTGTGCGCATTGCCAGGCTCTTGCAGACTCTTCCTCCAGCTCTGTACCTGTACCGAGGTTTGGACTTTCAGTTAGAAACCTGGGAGACAGTGTCAATGGATTAAGAGTGCTAAGATCACCATACTTGTGTTGCAATGAGAACTACAAGTCCATCTGCCATGGAACATTTGCACCATGGCAATATGTAACATGGTGCAAAGTATGGAGTTAGTCTCTAAAGTCTAACTCCTGCTAAAAAGAGTGAAGGGTCAGGAATTAATGGCGAATTTCTCCAGTGGGGACAGATGCAGCAACACCACCACATTTTGGTAAATTGGAGAAAGGTTAGAACTGTGTTTAGGTTTTTATTGCGGTGTGTGCCTTTCTTTCTTGGTGACCCAGGTTCCCCTCATTTATTGTCCTTGTTTAACAGGGGTGTCACTGAGACACATTGAGGTGAAACTTCCCCAATGGACTCAATAAAAACCTGGAGGAACTTCAACTACCGTACTTTCCTACTCCCTTCAAAACTAGAAAAAAATCTGGCTGTAGTTTCTTTAAGGCTGAAATGCTGTCCTTTAAATCCCATTGTTTCATCCTCCCTCTGGCATCTATAACTGAAGCTAAACTATAGATAGGTTGACCTCTCTTACTGAAAGCATGTTAGATGGAAAATTCAGCCATTATTGCCAAAATGCTGTACCTTCTATCCATTTACTTCCACCATACGTGGTTTGGATGGCATCAACAACTGATCTAGCATCCACAATTATAACCAATATGATTCTTAGGCCTTGAACATACTAGAGGGGCAGACTTTCCTAGTTTCTATGTGGATAGAAATATTATGACACATCAATCATTCACAATCACATTCAAATAAACAAGGAACACACCATTGCAATTCCTGTTTATTTGTAATTTCTCCCAAAAGTCATCCAGGGGACAGCCTTTGCAGGTACACGGAGTACCTGCAAAGGCTTTCCCCTGGATGACTTTTGGGAGAAAGTACAAATAAACAGGAATTGCAATGTTGTGTTCCTTGTTTATTATTGTCTTCTAAGGGACTGGTTCTAGGGAGGACTAACCAATAAATACTTTATATTCATGTTCGGTCATATTGGTCTAGGAGGGACTTTAACTTATAATGTCACCATCATTAATACACTCTTGAACTAGAGAGATTGACTTGTCATTAAAATGCTGTCATTATTACACTCTACGTCAATGAATCCTGTTCATTGAGTACAGATTAATAGGAGTTTAGTGTACGGGTGACACAAATTTCAGAGGGTAGAACATCTTCATCTAACACTGATGTGAAACAAATTTATATTGCAAACCAGAAGAATTTAGAACAATTGGGAAAGAAATGGCTACAAGACGGGTTTGTACAACAATAACCAATCAGAATGAAAGATGCACAAGTATGACGTAGTCAGGCAGTATAATATTATGGAAAAGGGAGTGACTTGGCAGTGGTGGAAAAAAGCTACATTCAATGTATATGTTTTTATTGTATGGAGGGACTGACACATTATGTGACTGTTGTTGCCTTATAAGTTTATGTGAAATATCCATTAATAACTGTAAAATATTGTAATAATGAATATATTTCAAAAAGGGTTTCATTTAAGCTTTTGCTAAGAGCAGAGAATGTGGGCCAAGGCTTGTATATGCAAACAAGGGAGAGCCAATTCCATTGTTTTACACCTACTCCTTTGAAAGGATCCCATGTTGGGATATGCATTGGAGGGGGCCCAACCCATAATCAACACCTAACTTCCTGGGGAAATGCAATTAACACACTTGGCCAGCATAGTCACAAGGATTTGCATGAAAGAGGGCCGACTTATGGAGTAAGCCCTCCAATCATGATCCAAGCTAGGCCAACCAATGAGACATCAGCTTGGTTTGATATACTCAGAGCCAAGGGGGAGGTATCTCTCTTTCTGATAGACCAGCGAGCTGAAAGGAGCTTTGGTAAGGATGGGTGATTATGGGAAAGGAATGCCCTTTTACTTGTAACTGAATATGTGTGTAGATTACTGTATTGAGTAATATACCCTGTATTCCTTCATGTAAATACTTTATTTCAACCTAATATTTTCTTCCTTGGTGTAAAGCGATAGATAGATGATTGTGTATTAGCTAGACTTTCAACTGCTTCCTAATAAATGTTATTATATTTTAAGCTTTCACTCTTCGTCGAAAAGAACTCTTATTTAACCCACCTCATATCTATGAGATATGAAAAATCTTAAATATAGATTTTTCAGGGTAACACTGTCATTGGTATACTCGCGTCCTAGGAGGGACTGACCAATCATCATCTGTCACTAGTACACCCTGGTCCCAGAAAAGACTGACCCATTACGTCACTGTGTTGGGTATACCCTGGTCCTAGGAGGTACTGACCAATCACCACATTACTGTCATTAGTATACTCTGGTCCTATGTGGGACTGACCCATTACCATGTCACTGTCATTGTTACACTCTGGTCCCAAGAGGGACGGACCCATTATTATGCCAAAGTTTTTTGTACACTTTGGTCCAAAAAGGTTGACCCATTATCATATAATTGGCAATAATATGCTCTGGTCCTAAGAGGAACTGACTTATTATCACATCAATATTGTTATTATTACACCCTGATCCTAGAAGGAACTGACCCATTATGTCATTGCCACATTCTGGCCCTAGGAAGGACTGATCCATTACTGAGTCATGGTCATTATTACACTCTGGTCCTAGAGAGGGACTGAGCCACTATACCACTGTTATTAGTACACCTTTGTCCTAGAAGGGACTGATCCACTGCCTCATTATTGGCTATAGGCCAATATTGGCACTTTTATCTTAAGAGGGACCAACCCATGGTCACATCACTGTTATTATTACACTCTGGTCCTAGGAAGGATTGACCAATTATAATGTCACTATCCTTAGTACACTCTAATACCAGGAGGGATTGATTAATATACTTTGATGCTAGGACTGATGGATTAACATGCTATTATTACACTTTGGTCCAAAGACAGTTTAACCCAATAAAATGTTGTTGTCCACGCCATACTAAGGACTAAATAAACACACCAGAATATACTGTAGAATTCCTTGAAAACACAAGCCTGTTTGCCCATTAGGTACATCTCACTCACCTGTATAACACAGTCCTCTGAACACGGATCCCTTCGAGCAGCTCTGCACCAGTGCCTAGTGGAAGGAAGAAGACCATTTTAGTCTAAGAATAGAGTATTGATCATAATATTGAACTATTAAAGGGTCAAGTATTTAGAATAACCGCAGTCTGTACACATAGCGGTAAATACATGATTTCATGTATTTGCACAGAGAAATCAATAATGAATTTTCTCTCCTATACAAGGATATCTGAAAAGTACATGACAAGACCTCTACGCTAAAACATGCACATCTGACAGCTTAGCATTAGGCTTCAGGGTGTTTTCTCCTCATCCCAATACAGACAAGGCAGCATTCTACACACAGAGGGGAAAAGTGCTGTATGGTCTGGTATACCATTGGTCTTCAAAGTCACGTGAGAGTGCTAGGTTACCATTTCTCACTTATATAATGATGACTTATACTGTCCTGTAATCCCTTGTGTATACCTGAATGTTCTCTTCATATTGAAAAATCTTAATATAAATGATTAACCCCGGTTCACACTGATGCGATTTGGCATGTGATTTGACATGTCAAGTCGAGTGCCAAATCGGCGGCTATTGCTGGAAATTGCACAGTCCAACCTTGCGGCGCCGCACTGATTCCCAAAAGTAGTTTTTGTACTACTTTTGGTGACTTCAAGGGGCGATTTAAATAGACATCTGTGTAGGAACCCTCATAGATGTCTCTGAAATAGCCCCCGAAGTTGGACTGACATGCAGGTATGAAATCGTGCGAGTTCAGCTGAACAATTTCAATCCCACTGTCAGTGTGAACCTAGGCTAAAAAAATAAATAAATAAAAAAGGCTCGAGCTTTCCATGCCAAGATTAACTGTGAGGGTGACCAAACTATGACTGCAAAATATTGTATGTCTGCTTTAAAAATCCATAAAACAATACAACACCAGCATTGTTCCTTCTAAAACTTGCCATATACTATGCAAATTTCAGACAGTTCCTAAAGAACTGGGCAAAATTCGCTTCATGGGTGGCCCTGTTGCCATCCTCCTACCTAGTTTAATTCAATAATGTTATGATTTTAAATTTTCACAGTACATTTTATCCCTGATGAAGGCGATAATGAACGGCACCCGAAACACGTTGGCTTTAGCATTAACCATATGTTTGGAATAAAACCTCATTTCGGGCTCTAAACCTTGGTGTGATGCTTCAATTTTAACACTCAACATCATTTCTACAGTCCAAGGCCACTGTTCCAGTTCCTTGGTTCATGAGAGCAGCCCACTCATCACCTTTATACCTCATTGGGATACTACCAGTAATACAATAATTAGTACCCAAGTATATCTACCAAAGGTTCCAGGGCCAACAATTTACTACTTCAAGTCAACCTCCCGCCTGACATCTTTTGACCAATGGAAACACCACAGCAACATTTGTTGCATTTATGATCATCTAATGAAATCAACAAAGAAACCTAAAGTTCCAGAGCAAAAGTGGGGTTGCAATATGCATGACCCTAGGTGCTCAGGGGCAGCCAATCAGTGCCCTTGTTTCACCTCAATTGCAGTGAATGAGTGAAGTACAGTAAAACCTTGGTTTGAGAATAACTTGTTTTGAGAGCGTTTTGCAAGACAAAGCACGTTTTTAAATACATTTTGACTTGATATACAAGCAACGTCTTGATATACAAGTAGCGTCATGTCACAACTGAGTATAAAAGAGAAGAGAGGCACCTCTAAGTGTAGCCATATGGATACATTTAATGAAGGTACAACATTTAGCAATTCACATGGTTGATGATTAAAACAGGCACATCTAAGTATGCAGGCATCTGGGGTAAAACTGTCCACATAGACCATCCTCCTCACCGCCATCAACGTCATCCCTTCCACACTGCGCTCCACGAGCGGTTCAAGCCTCACTTTAAGATCGCTCTACTGCAGGGTCATGATTGCAGACTGACAGCGGTGAGAGCCGGCGGTGCGGGTGATGGTCTGTGTGGTCAGCTTTAGCCCAGATGCCTGCATACTTAGATGTGCCTGTTTTAATCATCAACCATGTGAGTTGCTAAATCTTGTACCTCCATTAAATGTAACCATATTGCTACACTTAGAGGCACCTCTCTTCTCTTTTATACTCTGTAGCTCCTGATGGATTTTGCTTCTAATCCCCTTGTGGAGGCTTCCATTTGTGGATGGACATTTTATGGTTACACAGCCTGGTGACATTGCTACAATCTTTTAATATGAACTATAAACTGAAGGAGTTATGAATAAATGGTTGTGGAATTAATCATCTGAGTTTCCATTATTTCTTATGGGGAAATTTGCTTTGATATACAAGTGCTTTGGATTACAAGCATGTTTCTGGAACAAATTATACTCGCAATGCAAAGTTTTACTGTATAAGAATAATGAGTGAAGACAGCAGCTTGGAGCAGCAGAACTGAAATCAATTTTGGACTTTTGAGACACTTTAATGTCACCTCATTAACAGGAAGGGTTGAGGTAATCGACAAATTGTTTTGGTTGCTCTGCCTAACACGCGCTGCTGTTTCTTCATAACAAATCTTCACATTGCACATGTATGTGTAAGTGAACGGTCTGTTCCTACAGCAATTTAAGGATTTATCAACAATATTCACTTGAAAGGTGCAACCATATTATAATAAAGGTCAAATGAATAAATCTTCGAGGAAAAAAATATTAAAAACATAATTCATGCTTTTGACAGCAAGCTGGTATTGCATGATTTAAACTGTATGGTAAAAAGTATGTAAACCCAATATTTCATATTCCTGATATGTGCTTGCTGTACCATGTATTTGTATAAAAATGTATCCTGTTCTCTTTGTATTGCTTACTTTGTGTGAAATCCCTGGTGTTCCTGCAAGTCCCCCTGCTTTCCTATTTAAAACTGACCACTCTAAGCAGAACACGCTGTGGTCAGTTCATCTAGCTGTGCTGGGAACTCGCCCTGCTCTCCTCTAATGATCAGACTTATCCTGACATGTACCCTCTATATAGCTTTTAACTGGGAAGTTTAATGTACTGTTGTTTCTCCTCCCCCAGCTCTTGAAAACAGAGTAAATATGATTACATACAAAAAACAGGGAAAAAAAAAGGTATTTATGTTTTTTCTAAATATACACAAATGTTTTGCCTTTCATTTCCATTTTAAACTGAATGGGTTGTTTTACAAGGTGATCGTTTACAAGCCAATGTATTTGTGGATAGCTGTTGAAGAAAAAGAAGATTGGTCGCACACCATGGAAGGAAGAACCTCTGTAGAATAGTTACTTTATTGTCAAAGTGCCAAAGGACGTAGACAGGATGTTACAGGAACATTGGTAGACCAGTTTCACATGGATAACTCGTACTTGTTGTGAACAAGCACAGGTTATCTGTGTGAAACCTCTCTACCAATGTTCCTGTAACATCCTGTCTACGTCCTTTGGCACTTTGACAATAAAGTAACTATTCTACAGAGGTTCTTCCTTCCATGGTGTGCGACCAATCTTCTTTTTCTTCAGTTACTATTGACGGTGGTGAGCCAGGGCAAGCACCAAAGAGGAAATCTTTATCCACAGTCTGAGCGATGTTGCACTCTTTCTGGTATTTGTGGATAGGGTGGGGAAGGGTTCTACCTGCCGTCAGGTTTTTACTGCTATCCGGGACTTTATTAGAGAGATTTTCCTTCACTTCCTGGAGAGTCCCTTGCTTCCGCTTTTCTAAAAAAAGGACAAGATGGCCCAAACAACCTGTTTCCGTTATGGATGTGCCTGCTGTCAGTATAGTACTGTATAAACTGTATTTAGCATCAGGTACATACAGTATACTGCACTGTGTTCCTGCAGCAGGATGGGGCTTCCTGTCCTGTTACCAGAACAAAATCAAGTAGGTCTGAGCGCTGCTCGGCCATTTTTAGGAAGCCTTGTATTTGATCAATTAAAACAATACTTCCTCTGATTGGCTGGGGTGGAGATTGGAACGTAATCTGCCCACCTTTCCACCTCAGCTAATCAGATTAAGTCTTGTATTCAGTCATAAAATACAAGGCTTCCTATAAATGGTGCTCAAACCGACTCAATTTTACTCCAGGAGTGGGACAGGAAGTCCTTATCCCACTGCTTAAACATAGCAGTGTATACTGTATTTCGCCAATACTACATATAGTTTTTACAGCGCCAACAGCAGGCGCATCTGTTAGTAAAGGAAATTGCGTGGGCCAGCTTGGTTCAAACTAACTATTTAGAGTCATAGTAAACCTGAAGTTAGGCTTTAAACTGGATTATACTGAGCTTGAAGTGGGTATTATATTGAACCAGAATGGGAATAGCACTGGTTCACATTTTAGTAATTGATATTCTAGCCCCTGCAATTTTGGTTAGTTAGTAAATTAAGGCTCCGATAACACTTGTGCAACTTGTCATGCAATTTTGGACATCTAAGTTGTATGACAAGTCGTTCCCCATGTTTTCCAATGATACCCATTCATAAATGCACGACTTAAAGTTGTAGCAAATTCAAAGTAGTTTGTGTACTACTTTGGTCCAACTTTCATAAAACTTGAGGGCATAGACTTCAATGTTAACCCTCAAAAGTTGCATGCAAGTCGTACCTGAATGTTATACAATGCAACTTGTGTGCAACAGTTTTCCATGATCACTGGTCAAAACCAAAGTTGCACCCATTCAAAGTTGCATCAAATATGCACCAAAGTTGCACCCCAAAGTTTGCGCATCTTTGAGGTCTTACAAGTTTGAATGGAGCCTCATTGGGGCCCTTCACGGATGAAAACTTGCATGCATTAACACACAATACAACACACAACTTTTGTCTGAATATTAAGTCATACACACTTCAATTCACAACACTGTTAGTGGAAAGCTGTTGAGTTGCTTTCGGCCGGCCTTATCACATACCTTAATGGCTGAATTATTATTTTTTTTTCTAAATAAAAGTGCAAAATGGTATTTTGTGAACCTTAATGGCCCTCTTTTTGTTTCATAAAGCTTTTTGTAATCTAAGGGTACCCATGTAACTGCAGCCCCGCAGAAAAAAAAAAAAAAAAGAAGTCTTATCTGATCACACAGAAACTAAACACATTTTAATAGGATCACAGCTTAACTGGCCTGGGTCACACAGAATGGCAGGATAAAAAAGAAACGCTGTTAACAGAGACAAATTATAGGGCAAGAGAAAATCTGCACATTTTCTTTCATTAAACCGCATTAAAAATCTACCGTACTTCTCCACCCCAACTATATTGTATTCAAAAGATAAGAATTGCACAGGCATAGCTAACAGGTTTTGCCGGCATCTGGTGATTGTGCTGCGTAGTGAGGAACACAAAATCCTTTAAAAGAGAGAGACTCTCACAAGGCAATCCATGTGCAGATGAAAGCAGGACGAGGCCTTTTTTGTGAATTTTGAGGACTGTGCTACAAATTTTAACAATATAACAATCTCCTTTTACAGTAAAGGTAGGAGACATTTAATACGAGACATTTAATAAAGTGCATCTAAAGCTAAATTTAAAGACAACGTTTGGATCGTGTTGGATTTAGAACCCTGGTCAGGCTTTTTTTTTTTTTAAATTGTGATTTTTATTGAAAAAATTTTCAATCCAAAACATGTTTAGAAACTTTCAAGTTTTGTATAAAACATATATCATATCTGAAAAAAGCAGTCACATCGCTACCAATATAACGAAAATCTAGACATAAGCCATCAGGCAGATAGATGGGTATCCAATGAGAGGTCATTTCAGAGGAGTGGTACATCAGCGGGGGATAAGGATTCTAATACCAGGATTCAGGTCCGAATGATCCCACAGATCCCAGATTTTGCTCGGTCAGGCTTTTATTGCCAGCAGTGCCCCTACTGGGGAGATTCACCCTCTCTATTTGTACTGCTGACCATTGTCACCCAGAATGTGATTTACTGTCACCCAGCAAACAGGCAATGAGAGGAAATCTTCTAATTGTGACAACCATTCCATGACATCTGTCTAAAGCCCAGTACACTAGCCAACTTTCGGTATGTCTACTGCTGTCCGTTCAAAAGAAGCCAGCCTAATGACTGGCTTCCATCAAACACTCTTACTGGAAAACCAGCATTCAATGGCTGCAAGCACTGATCAGTGTATTCTGGCAAGGGGTGAGTCTCCCCTGTCAGAATACAATAGTGCAGCAGGAAAGATCCTGCATCACAATGTTTTGTTGATACAGGGTTCTGTCTTTTTTTTTCATTCAATCCCCTGGCTGAACAAAAAAAAAACAAAAAACAAAGTGTATACCCAGCTTTCGAGAGAATTGTCTTTTACTTTGAAGAGATTTCCTCCTACTTCCTTGCCCAAAGGAACATTCTAAAACACTGTTTTTCAACCAAGTTCTGTGGAGCACAGGGGACCCCTGGCTGGGTCAAAGCATTTCCATAACTGCACCTCTTCTTGGATGTTCCCGGTCTGCAGTGGTTATGGATAGGGATGGGCTTTATGTTCGACTCGAACATTGGCTGTTCGCCGGTTCGCCGAATAGCGAACAATTTGGAGTGTTCGTGGCAAATTCGAAAGCCACGGAACACCCTTTAGTCCTCATGCACACGGACGTTTTTACAGCTGCTTTTTTGAGCTTTTTTTGCAGCTTAAAAAGGCCTGTCTATGTTAGTCTATGGCTTCATGCCCACCTAGGCGTTTTTGAGCTGCAAGTGGCATAGGCGTTTTTAAGCTGTAAAAAAAACCCCGGACCAGTGGGTTCTGAGAGACGTTTTTCAGCTGTAAAAACCGTCTAACGCTCAAAAACGCTCAAAAAGGTCATTCACCTATGTTTTTTAGCGTTTTTGAGCCATTGAAAAAAAAAAAAAAAAATTTGAAAAAAAAAAAAACGCTCAAAAACGCTAACGCGGAAAAACGCTCAAAAACGCTCAAAAACGCTCAAAAACGCTGAAAAAAGCTTAAAAAAAGACACTGCAAAGATACTGGCGTTTTCATTACGTTTTTTTAACAGCCTGTGTGCATGAGGGCATAAAAGTCTATGGGAGAAATCAAAAGTGCTAATTTTAAAGGCTTATATGCAAGTTATTGTCATAAAAAGTGTTTGGGGACCTGGGTCCTGCCCCAGGGGACATGTATCAATCCAAAAAAAGTTTTAAAAACGGCCGTTTTTTTGGGAGCAATGATTTTAATAATGCTTAATGTGAAACAATACAAGTGAAATATTCCTTTAAATTTCGTACCTGGGGGGTGTCTATAGTATGCCTGTAAAGTGGCACATGTTTCCCGTGTTTAGAACAGTCTGACAGCAAAATTACATTTCTAAAGGGAAAAAAAAAGTCATTTAAAAGTGCTAGTGTTGGCTATAATGAATTGTCCATCCAGCAATACACATAAAGGTTCATTGATAAAAATGGCATGGGATTCTCCCACAGGGGAACCCTGAACCAAAATGAAAAAAAAAATGCGTGGGGGTCCCCCTAAATTCCATACCAGGCCTTTCAGGTCTGGTATGGATATTAAGGGGAACCCCGCGCCAAAATTTAAAAAAAAATGGCATGGGGGTCCCCCTCAAAATTCATACCAGACCTCTGGTATGGTTTTTAAGGGGAACCCCGTGCCAAAATAAAAAAAATGGCATGGGGTCCCCCCAAAAATCCATACCAGACCCTTATCCGAGCACGCAACCTGGCAGGCCACAGGAAAAGAGGGGGGGACGAGAGAGCGTCCCCCCCTCGTGAACCGTGCCAGGCCACATGCCCTCAACATTGGGAGGGTGCTTTGGGGTAGCCCCCCAAAGCACCTTGTCCCCGTGTTGATGGGGAGAAGGGCCTCATCCTCACAACACTTGTGGTTGTGGGGGTGTGCGGGCGGGGGGCTTATCGTAATCTGGAAGCCCCCTTTAACAAGGGGACCCCCAGATCCCACCCCCCTGTATGAATTGGTAATGGGGTACAAATGTGCCCCTACCATTTCACAAAAAAAGTGTCAAAAATGTTAAAAAAAGACAAGAGACAGTTTTTGACAATCCCTTTATTAATTTCTTCTTCTTTCCCCGTTTCTACTTCCATCTTCTTTCTTCTGGTCTTCCTTCGGTGTTCTTCTTCCTCCATCTTCTTCTTCCCCCGCGTTTTACTCCGCTTCCTTCTCCGATCTTCTCGTCTGGCATCTTCCTCCGGCTTCTCCGCCTTCGTCCTCCGCACGATCAGCCTCAGTGGGAGTGTTCCACTGTATGACACTTCTGTTGAGGTGACAGTTCTTATATAATGGAGGGCGGGGCCACCCGGTGACCCCGCCCCCTCTGACGTACGGGGATATCCCTTTGGCTTTCCCAGTGTTGTCAGAGGGGGGCAGGGTCACCCTGTTTACGTAAAATACGCCCCCTAATAAATTTTCCCAGCAATTTGCCGGACCAAAACATTTGTGTGGACAAATTCCTTATACATTTTACTGCCCAACTGCACTTCAAACAGTATATCCCAAGTAAGAGAGCCAGATACGGGTTGAAATTGAATACATTGTGTGATCAAGCCACTGGATACATGTATACCTTCTGGATTTATGAAGGCAAAGACTCCCCAGCTCCAGCCCCGTGAGTGCCCCACATATATTGGAACCAGTAGGAAAATTGTCTGGGAGCTGGCATACCACCTGTTCAAAAAACGATACTATTTATATGTGGACATGTATTATACCAGCCTGCCCCTTTTTTCACCACCTTTACTGTAAACAAACCCTGGCCTGCGGTACCTTAAAAAAAGCAACAAAAAAAACAAAAGGGCTTCCCACAAAATCTATTGACAAAAAAATTACAAAATGGGGAATCAGCATTAATGAGACATGAGGAAGTGTTGGTCATGAAGTGGAGGGACAAGAAAGATGTCCACATCCTCTCTACCATCCACAATGACACCTTGGTGGAGAACCAGAAAATATGCGGCAGCATTGTAAAGCCTGAATGTGTCCATGACTACAATCTGTACATGGGGGGGGGGGGGGGGGGGATTAAATGATCAAATGCTACAACCATATTTGTCAACCCGAAAGTCCCGTTATTGGTATAAGAAAGTTGCACTTCATCTGTTTCATATGGCCCTGTTTAATTTGTTTGTCTGCTACCAAAAATCAACTGAAAACCAACAAATCACCTACCTCAAGTGTACATGCTATGTGTTGAAAATATCTTATAAATGAACAACTTTGTGTAAAAAAAATGTGTTTCATTTTTTCCCCACATTTTCCAAAAACTTCTGGAAAAAAAATGAACCATTCAAAAGACTCATTATGCCTCAGATTATATGTTGGGGTGTTTGCTTTCCAAAATGGGGTCATTTTGTGGGCAAATCAATTGTCCTGGTGCACCAGGGCCTTCAAAGGTGTAATAGGTGGTTGAGAAATGAGATGTGTAATTTATACTTCTAGAACGCCTGAAGGTGCTACTTCAATGTTGGGCCTTTATATGTGGCCAGACTGTGTAAAAGTCTCACACATGTGGTATCGCCATACTCAGGAGGAGTAGCAGAATGTATTTTGGGGTGTGGTTGCAAGTATGCATATGCTGTGTGTGAGAAATAACCTGTTAATATGACAAGTTTGTGTAAAAAAAATTTCAGTGATTGGCACCATAGCTTGTAGACTCTATAACTTTCACACAGACTAAATAATATCCATTAACTTTGGTTATTTTTACCAAAGGTATGTAGCAGTATAAATTTTGGCCCAAATTTATGAAGAAAAATGACTTATTTGCAAAATTTTAAAATACAAACAAAATACAAAAAATGTAGCTCTTTTTCGCTTATATCGCAAAAATTAAAAAAAACCCACCAAAAGAAAGCTCTATTTGTAAGAAAAAAATGATAAAAAAATGTGTTTGGATACAGTGTAGCATGAATGAGTAATTGTCATTCAAAGTGTGAAAGCACTGAAAGCTGAAAATTGGTCTGGGCAGGAAGGTATTGAACTGGTTAATGAGTAGAAAGATTCCTTACCTTTTCATCTTTGCCTACGTTCCGTGGCACCCATGATCACTGCCCCAGGTTTCCCATTTCAGGGTGGCTCCTCTCTCTTGCAGCATTCTATAGAGCCACCCTTGCATACAGGGGGCAGTGTTTTCCTACACTGTGCCCATCAATAGTAACTCTCAGCCCCTTCTTTCTGCAAGCTAATAGACAGGCAGTCAGGAGACTGCACTGTCCATTGCTAACTCTTTTCTGTGAAGACCAGATGTTCAGAGAAACCGCACTAAGAGCCAGCAGCATCGATAGTTGTGAATTGCAAGTGCTGTGGTAAGAATTGTAACACGTAGTTTACTGAGGAATGTTTGTTTTATTATACTCAATGGGCTAAGCTAAAAAACACTGAAGCTGAATACTTCTTTGATACATCACTACTTTCCCATGCGTCAGGAGTTTAGTTTTAATGCAACCTATCAATCCACGTTTAGTAAATGTACATTTATTCTTCACCCTCTCTCTGTAGCACACATTTTAATTTTTTTTTACATAATTTGATTAAACATAAAGCATATTTTGCTCATAATAATTTTTCTCATAATAAATAAGAACAAAAAACATGTTAGCACTTAAAATACTTTATAAGTTTCATTTAGTTCTCAAAGGGTAGTTTGCAGTGCATAATGGCAAATTTCTCCAGTGTTATACACTTTTATAAATGAGGCCCATAATGTGCTGTTTTAGCTTGAGGTTTCATCTGCATTCTGATGGCCTTATCTACCCATCTAATGAGACAAGGAGGGACTAATTTCAAGCCATTTATAAACACAATTAGATGCCCATCTAGTACAAATCAGACTCATTTACAAAAGTATATGCAACAATTTTTTGAGTTTGCATCCCCTGTGCCTAAAAACCTGGGCAGCCAGCTGAGACGGAAAAGGTCTGCAGCAGAATTACCATTGTAGATCAGACAGATTTTCAATAAAAAATGCACAAAATTATGAAGTGGTCAGGGGCAGGTTTTATACTGTGGCAGCGCTTCTTTAGGGCAGCAGAAAGGGGAATTTGTGAATCAAGCCATGTCTCACTGCTCCTTTTTGGCATTTGCCTTGCTGTGCAACAGATTTTATAGATGTCCTCCAATTCAGAATTTACAATTTAACAGGGAAGAACCACATTGCAAATCAGTTATATTTCATACTGTATATATTCATATATATATATATATATATATACACTGTGTGTGTGTGTATTATATGTACACACACACAAAGTATCTCACAAAAGTGAGTACACCCCTCACATTTTTATAAATAGTTTATTATATATTTTTATGTGACAACACTGAAGAAACTACACTTTGCTACAATGTAAAGTAGTGAGTGTACAGCTTGCATAACAGTGTAAAATTTCTGTCCCCTCAAAATAACTCAAAACACAGCCATTAATATCTAAACCGCTGGCAACAAAAGTGAGTACACCCCTAAGTGGAAATGTCCAAATTGGGGAAAATTAGCCATTTTCCCTCCTGTGTCATGTGACTCGTTAGTGTTACAAGGTCTCAGGTGTGAATGGGAGGCAGGTGTGTTACATTTTGGTGTTATCACTCTCACTTTGTCATACTGGTCACTGGAAGTTCAACATGGCACCTCATGGCAAAGAACTCTCTGAGGATCTGAAAAGAAGAATTGTTGCTCTATATAAATATGGCCTAGGCTATAAGAAGATTGCCAAGACCCTGAATTTGAGCTGCAGCGCGATGGCCAAGACCATACAGCAGTTTAACAGGACAGGTTCCACTCAGAACAGTCCTCACCATGGTCGCCCAAAGAAGTTAAGTGCATGTGCTCCACGTCATATCCAGAGGTTGTCTTTGAGAAATAGACGTATGAGTGCTGCCAGCATTGCTGCAGAGGTTGAATGGATGGGGGGGTCAGTCTGTCAGTGCTCAGACCATACGCTGCACACTGCATCAAATTGGTCTGCATGGCTGTCGTCCCAGAAGGAAGCCTCTTCTAAAGATTTTTTTTTCACAAAGATGAACTTTATTGAAGATCAGTATTCACATGTCAGTTTACAACTTATTGCATAGTAATCAAAAGGAAGTACAAATAAAAATAAAGTGTATAATATTCATACATCTATGTAACAACATTCTGCAATACATATCCCGTTTTGATTTGAAATACATTGAAAGGAGAATATTCTCACCTGGACCTGTGAGTCTTGGATAAATTTAGGGGGGAAGAGAAGAGAGATGGGCAGTTAGGGGGGGGGAGAAAAGGGAAGGAAACTGAAGGATTGTAAGGGGGGGATGGGAGGGGATGGGAGGGGAGGGGAGGAGGGGGGGTGCCCCAACATCTCACAGGCCATGGTCCGCCCAGCCCGGTCCGGATCCATTAAGGATCCTCATCCGGATCAGGCGGAACTACATCTAATTGTAAGGCTCCCCAGGAATCTATCCAGGAGGGCCAGATTTGATCAAACTTATTCGGACAGTTCCTGTTGATATATGTTATTTTGTACAAGGGTAATACAGTGTTCAAGGTGTTTCTCCAGTCTGTGGCAGTGGGCGGTGCCCCACCCCTCCAAAGCAGTAAAATTTCCCTACGGGCATAGAAGGTAGAGTATATTATAAACAATTTAGCATATTTTCTCACTGTGGGGTCATCTAGTATATTTAACAGCATAATCTCTGGGACCAGTGGGAGTGAGGTCCCTATTGTCTGTCTTATGTCCTCCAGGACCTGGCTCCAGAAACCCTGCAGAAGGGGACACGACCAAGTCATATGCAGAAAGGAGGACTCCAGCTCTCCGCATCTAGAACAGGAGGAAGACCTTTCTGGGTATATAGCGGCCAGCCTACTTGGGGTATAGTATGCCCTGTGCAAAAACTTTAATTGAACAAAACGGTCTCTAGCAGAGATCATATTCGATACATATAAGGAGATGCACTCCTCCCAAGCCTCTTCCGTGAGTGAAGGAATGTCCTGTTTCCATTTAAGAAAGATCTTAGTTAAAAAGATACTGCACAAGAAAGCCCACAGTTTGCTGAAGACAAGCAGACTAAGGACATAAATTACTGGAACCATGTCCTGTGGTCTGATGAGACCAAGATAAACTTAGTTGGTTCAGATGGTGTCAAGCGTGTGTGGCGGCAACCAGGTGAGCAGTACAAAGAGATTGTGTCTTGCCTACAGTCAAGCATGGTGGTGGGAATGTCATGGTCTGGGGCTGCATGAGTGCTGCCGGCACTGGGGAGCTACAGTTCATTATGGGGACCATGAATGCCAACATGTACTGTGATATACTGAAGCAGAGCATGATTCTTTCCTTTCGGAGACGGGGCTGCAGGGCAGTATTCCAACATAACAACCCCAAACACACCTCCAAGATGACCACTGCCTTGCTAAAGAAGCTGAGGGTAAAGGTGATGGACTGGCCAAGCATGTCTCAAGACCTAAACCCTATTGAGCATCTGTGGGGCATCCTCAAAACAGAAGGTGGAGGAGCGCAAGGTCTCTAACATCCACCAGCTCCGTGATGTTGTCATGGAGGACTGGATGAGGACTCCAGTGGCAACCTGTGAAGCTCTGGTGAACTCCATGCCCAAGAGGGTTAAGGCAGTGCTGGAAAATAATGGTGGCCACACAAAATATTGAAACTTTGGGCCCAATTTGGACATTTTCACTTAGAGGTGTACTCACTTTTGCATTATAATTTATGTTTTGCTTTATTAGATTATTTGAAAAAATGTATCTTAAACAGGTTATATATCATAGGCGTGCGCACAGGGTGTGCCGGGTGTGCCTGGGCACACCCTAATCACCCCATGTGCATTAGCATTATCCAGGGGTGGCACCAGGTGGGTGGTTGGGGTGCCGGTGGCCAGTGTAAATGCCCCCATTATATTAAAGGCTAGGTTCAACTAGGAACACATTACACCTATACATAGGATGTAAGGTAATATGCTCCCAATCAACTGTCTCCCACCATCAGAGCCTCCCTATGACAGCAGGTGGCATTCATGTGTGTTTGAGCTTTGGGGTGCACACCCTAATACAATAGGCTGCGCACACCTATGTTATATATATATATATATATATATATATATATATATATATATATACACATACACACACACACACACACACAATACGGCAGTCTTACTAGATTTCAGGAAGTCAGCTGGTGCCCTGTATGATAACATTGCCCCAAAGGAGCACAAAACCCATATAATGCCTGTTATTAAGGAATTTATGAGAAGATAAACATCTGCTTTAAGATTAGGCAGTAGAGTGGAACTATGGATTTAATTGACTGTAAAACGAAATGGCTCGTTTTTGCTTGTATGCTAACAAAGATGTTACTTTGGCTCTAATCTGTAGCCATGTGGGGAAAAAGATAGACTAGCTGGAATAAAATGTATATTGTTTGTTGGCATGCTAAAACACACAAACGCACAACATATAATGTCAAGCTGGCACTACACACCTGTGTTAATCCAAGGAATGCAGGAAAGCTTACGGGAACTGAAGTTTCCTGGAAACTTCCCCATTAAAACAAGTGTTAGCTGCACCACAAACACTTAAAGAGTATCTCCACTTTTGTTATGAAAAAAACAATCCCTTAGTGTAATCAATGTACATTGCATGGAATTTAACAAACTTTGTATAGGATTTATACATTTTGTTGCTGTAAAGAAAAAACAGTTTGTTTCAACAGACTATTCTGAATAGGATTAACTGGTTCATTATAATTACCTAGAGCACTTTCTGTGTTTTAATGAGGGAAGCTGCACTGCACAGCAATAAATATTGGTGTGGCCTACAAAGGAACACTGGGTATATTTAATGAATACAGCATAAAAAAGGAAGACAAAAATATTAAATTAAATGCAAAGGTATTTTTTTTCTGTTTAAAAAAAAAAAAAGAGGTTATACTTACCTGCCCAGTGCAATGGTATGGCACAGAACAATGGTCCCTTACCTCCTTTTCTGGAGTCCCCCACTGGCGCTGTTGACTCCTCCCTCCTCCCGATTGCCCCCTCAGCAAGCCCTGTGCTGAAAGGGCACCAGTGTGAGCATGCCCCTGAGCCAGGCTGTGTATTCCCAACTATGCCATGCTCCCTGTTCCCTCCTCACAGGATTTGACAGACAGTAGCAGAAACCATTGGATTTCAATGCCCTCAGAGTCTCCTGTGAGAATAGGAAGACAGCAGCAGTTCTGCAAAATGGTAGTAAAGGTCTTGCGAGCTACCAAATCAAAGATCTCCTATCTTATAATGGTGTGATGACAGCTGCTAGAACTAATCACGTCCCATACTAACGTGTGAGAATCACAGACAAATAAATAAATCATGTGCTGCGCTATCCCCTTAATGATCTGCTGAACCTGCAGCAAAAAACCTACAAAACAAAATTGTTAACTAAAGTGATGTGCCTATAAATTCAATCCCAAGAATAAAAAAAAAAAAAAATATATATATATATATATATATATATATATATATATATATATAAGCGACTGTTGTCGTCATACAGCTTACAACCTGATAGCGTGAATATACATTTCATAAAATATAAATATTGATACAAAAGTGATCCATAAAGTACTCACATGGGTCTGGTGCGTTAGTGCACCGCTCTATAGCATGCCTTAATAGCGCCAAGCCGTGGATGAGATTGTGTGCTTCTACTCCATATGACAGACCAGCTGCCTCCTGCGCTGTCCAGTCCCCTCCCCTACGCGTGTCGATACAAGGGAGATATTGTATCTTCATCAGAGAAAGATACGTTATTTCCCTTGTATCGACACGCGTAGGGGGGGGGGACTGGACGGCGCAGGAGGCAGCTGGTCTGTCATATGGAGTAGGAGAACATGATCTCATCCACGGCTTGGCACTATTAAGGTATGCTTTAGCGCGATGCACTAACGCACCAGACCCATGTGAGTACCCTATAATAGGGCTTTGTTTGCATTAAATAAAATCTTTTAAAGCGTTATTACATTATGGAAGTCTCTTTTTGATATTTATGTAGCGCTGGTAGATTTTTAATCTACCGCCGATAGGTAAATCTTGTGGGTTACTTGTTAGAGGAAGTTAGATTTGCCTCTGTTCCAGCTTGGCTGAGTTGCGTGTAGTTCCACACTGTGCCGCTGGGTGTCGTTGTCACCATGGGCTGGTGTTGGAAAGGCAATGTGTTGAAGCGTATGAGTGCTCCTCTGTCCCGGAGACAATTCGGTGGAGGTGGTCCTCCGAGTTGCATTCTGGGAGAGGGTATTTATGGGACAGACGCCATGTTTAGGGGTTTGTTTTCAGCCACCTGCTGGCCCTCCTGGCCAACAGGTATGCGTTAAGAGTACCACCTTGTGCTCCTCTGTTCCAGAGGCCCACGTCTCTGCGGCGTGTGGGTGGGCCCAGAAGCCTGTCTGGGGCCTACCACAGCAGCAGAGGAATGCTCCTGAGCTGTCTATCCTGAGTGAAGAAGCTGGACAACCGAGGAGATCCCAGGGGAGGACCCATCATGGAAGGATCACGCAGAGTGCTGGTCTGGAGAGGGGCCTGGTGACTCGGTTGGAGGACGTATCCTGAAGTAATCTTACTGCATAGTACTTCCGGGTTGGCTTAAAGGTTCAAGTACTGTGTCTGACATTCACCGCAAACCAATACATCCTGTGGCAGAGGATCGTACGGTTTTATTCCAAACAAGTCTGTGGCAGAGACTTTTGTTTGTGCTGCATACTGGCTGCTAGGTAAGTGAGAGAGGCCTATCCAGGCGGGCAAAGATTGAATCCCACAAGGGGAGTGCATTCAACTACAAGTGTTCAATTCCAAAGAATGTTCTAAAGAATACTAAGGAAAGGTATTTGAGCTTCCCTGCAACTATCCTTCTGCCTCTTTCCTGCTACTTCCTTTATTACTTGTTCATTAAAGCATTGGAAAATATACTCAAGTGTTTGGTGCCTACATCATCCAGAGGTAAACTCAACGGGACCCTAGACCCGGTGCCGGTGAAACAGAGGTATCGAGAGTGACGGTAACAGCCCGCTTTAAACCAGCAGCTCCACTGAGAGTTAGTGCTACATTTATATATGAGGATGCCACATCTTTGAGCAGTATTTTGACCGTGTAACCTGACCTGGAATCCGTTTTGACAATTCAAAAGCGTGTACTGACCAAACTTAATTGCGAGGTCACACGCTCTGAGGTGAGCGGCCATTACCTTGGGGTGGGGAGCACCTGAGTGTAGTCACTACTGAAGATCGCTATATTCACAGTCACCTATCAAGTTTATTATCTCTAGATTAAGGACGCTGAAAACTGACCCTGGATGGTCAGAGTATCACGGACCTATATGCACCTGAGCACTTTATGGATCACTTTTGTGTCAATATTCATATTTTATGAAATGTATATTCACGCTATATGATGTTGTAAGCTGTATGATGACAACAGTCGCTTATATATGTATTTTTTATTCTTGGATTTGAATTTATAAGTAGCAGTTCTGCAGACAGGAAAGCACTGGATTGACAGAGGAGTCAGGAAAATGTTTGGGGGGGGGGGGGATTAACCAGTAGTGGGGAGTTTTTTTTAACCCTAATGCAGGACATGCATTAGGGTAAAAAAACTTTTTTACTATGGTACCACTTTAACAGCCAGAGCCTCCTGTACTAGGCACATACCAAGCAAGATGAAGAACACATACACACAAGCCTATTAACAGGCAAACAGCCCTATTCAGGAAAAAAAAAATTGAATTCTTAAAGTGGAACCCAAGTCATTTTACTACAGACTGTGAGCAGGCAGGCTAGTATCGCAGAAGAGACTTGCAATGTTTCTTCTGCGATAAAATACAATTGCCTGCTTGCAGTCTTATGCATGTAAACTAAGGTCCATCATCCTGCACTGGCCAATGTAGATGCCGGCAGACAGCCACCTGGGGAAAAGATGCCAGTGCTGGCAAGAGATCCAGACCATTAGAGAGGAGGTAAGTATATTGCCTTTAGTTCCACTTTAAATGCAGTAAGCCAAAGGTAAAATATATTTTTAGACAGGTAGATAAATTGCATATCAATATTATGCAGTCTTTTACCCAGCCAGCAGATGGTGCTTTAGTCACCTTTCACATCATTAGCATGATTACTTTTCAGCTGTGCCACAAGAACTATTTATCAGAATTGTTTTAAATCCCCAGAGCAGAGACTCATCCCTTTATAGAACGCAAAGCCCACGCTCCCTGCTGATTGCAGTTATTGGTCTTACTCAGCAGGGGACATATCAGACTGCTGCAGCGAGATCTCAGGGGGAGCTGATGGCTCTTAGCAGGAGAAAGGCTGTATTGGTGGCAGTGGAGAATTCATACATGGATTTTGGCTTTAAAAATGAAGCTCTTCCTTTTAGAGAAATTACAAAGAAAGACAGTTTCAGTGAGTACAGTTGCTTACATCATCAAAAGACATTTTGGAAACTGGAGTCATCTGTCAGGAACAGGTATGGCAGACACAGAGTCACAACAGAATCAGAAGAGTCAATAGCTTGTGTAATAGGTGCTTCAAAGGACAACACCTTCAAACACAGGGGGCTATTTACTAAAGGCAAATCCACTTTGCACTACAAGTTCACTGCAAGTGCAGTCGCTGTAGATCTGAGGGGGACATGCAAGGAGAATAAAAAACTGCATTTTAGCTTGCACATGATTGGATGATAAAATCAGCAGAGCTTCCCCTTATTTCAGATCTACCCCTCAGATCTACAGCGACTGCACTTCCAAGTGCACTTGCAGTGCAGTTGTAGTGCAAAGTGGATTTGCCTTTTGTAAATAACCCCCACAGTTTAGCAGTAATCAGGGCTTTTTTTTCTCAAACAATAGGTGCTGGAACTCAACCACGACCCCCCAAAACCCCTTCACCAACGCACACCCTCCAAATCACATCAAATAGTGGGTATAGTCATATTTCACAAACAGTAGAAGGGTCATAAAGGGGCATTAAATATCAGGATTGCATTACATACAGTGCAGAGTTCATGGGGGTTATACACAGAGTGCAGAGCTGTCACTTGTAAACACAGAAACCAGACTTCTGTGTTTACAAGTGATTGTGGTGAGCCGGCACCAAAGGGTCTGAGCCAGAGGTGGTGGAACTGAGTTCCACCATGTTCCCCCTGAAAAAAAGCTCTGGCAGTAATCCATGTAAACAAGTCTCACCCTTAACTGTGAAGTGAAGGTTTTGAGCTACAGGTTAAATGTCAGTAAAAAAGCCACTGCTAAAAAGGCAAAATGTGATTATTTTGGCCAGGAACCATCGTTAATGGGCCATTGAAGAAAAACAAAATGATTATATGGGCAAAAGAATGAACACGTGAATTTTTTTAGCTTTTTTAGAAATGGCTCAGAACTTATACAGGGCTTTTCCTCTTCTAACTAGGCGGTAACAAGAGTTTTATCTTGAGCCTTTTGTTTTGGCCTGCATGGACAACACCAAGTTCTTTTTTATTTCCTTAACCACTTAAGCCTCGGACCATTTGGCTGGCCAAAGACCAGAGCACTTTTTGCGATTCGGCACTGCGTCGCTTTAACGGACAATTGCGCGGTCGTGCGACATGGCTCCCAAACAAAATTGACTTCCTTTTTTTCCCACAAATAGAGCTTTCTTTGGTGGTATTTGATCACCTTTGTGGTTTTTATTTTCTGTGCTATAAACAAAAAAATAGCGTCAATTTTGAAAAAAACGCATTATTTTTTACTTTTTGCTATAATAAATATCCCCAAAAAATATATTAAAAAAACATTTTTTTTCCTCAGTTTAGGCCGATACAAATTCTTCTACATATTTTTGGTAAAAAACCCCCCAAAAAACGCAATAAGCATTTGATTGGTTTGCGCAAAAGTTATAGCGTCTACAAAATAGGAGATAGTTTTATGGCACTTTTATTGATAATTTTTTTTAAATTAGTAATGGCGGAGATCAGCGATTTTTATCAAGACTGCGACATTATGGTGGACACATTTTTGGGACCATTGCCAATATATATAATATACAGCGACTAATACTAAAAAATTGCATTGATTACTGTAAAAATGTCACTGACAGTGAAGGGGTTAACCACTAGGTGGCGCTGTAGAGGTTAAGTGTGTCCTAGGGAGTGATTCTAACTGTAGGGGGGAGGGGCTGTGTGTGACACTACACTGATCACCGCTCCTGATTACAGGGAGCTGTGATCAGTGAGCGCGTTATTACGCAGAATGGGGAGATGCTTGTTTACATTAGCATCTCCCGGTTCTTCCTCACTGTGAGGCGATCGCGGGTATCCCCGCGGACATCGGGTCTGCAGGACCCGCGATCATGGTTACGGAGCTCCCGGCGGGTGAGCACACCCGCGAGCCACCTCTTAAAGGGCAATGTACAGGTACGTTAATCTGCCTGTACGTGCCCTTCTGCCACAGTATATATGCGTGAGGTGGTCGGGAAGCGGTTAACCTCCCTGGCGGTATGATTATTTCAGATTTTTGATGCTGAAAGAGGTACAATTATTTTGCATGAAAATTTGGCGTTTTATATTGTAGGCCTATAATTCTTAGGAATAACTCACTTAAATCTGTACAAACAAGAGTCTAGTAGACATCCCGGGTATGATAAAGTTTGAAACATGAAATCATAAATTATAATATAATAAATAACTATAAATAATTATACCAAATAATAATATAATAATAGTAAAAATTATTCAATATTGTAATCAAATCAAAAACACTGAAATTTGCTCAGTTGCAGAATTGTCGCTGTCATTACTTTCAGTGTTTGATGACGGATCCCCCCACAAATCACTATCTCTCAATTCTGCAAGTGATTCTAGTTTATTATCGCTGTTTTCTAGCTGGTCTAAAACCATTTTTGATGTAAAAGGACGGTTTTGGTTGCTATGGACAATCTCCAGTTTCCAGGCAGAAAGAACAGTATTTATAAAATAAAACTGCAGGCAGGGCACTGGACAAACCACTGGGGACAAAAGGGATGTGAAATAAATTGCTACAGTAATGTAATCTGTAAGATTACAGTGTACTGTATGTATTGTGTGTTTTACTTTTTGAATTTGGCGCTGTTCTCTGTCCCCGTGCGTCGAAACGCTCGCAGGGAACGGAGCTCGGCGCTGTAATGAATCGAGCAGAGGACGGCTCGCACACAGAGCGGGGAGGACATCGCAGTATCCTGGGGACAAGGTAAGTTTGCTGTACCTGGATCCTGCCACGCAATCCCGAGTGTGGCTCGGGGTTACCGCTTTTGGTGCCGAAAATCCACCCCGAGCCACACTCAGGAATACCGTCAGGGAGGTTAAAGGGAACTCCACTTTCGTGGGGAAAAAAAATAGCAAATAAAGAAAAAATAATATAGTGCATATAATTGCGACACTAATCATATTGTGGTTGAATGTTCTTAAAAACCTTTCCTTTTCAATCTGCAGTCAATGTAATTTTCTGAGAATACATTGCAATATGGCTACCTGGAGCTGTTCTATACACAGAGTGTGTACTGACCACTCCCTAGAAACATCATTTTCTGCTTGTGTGATTGGCTCATCAATTTTTCTCAATAGTCTGCCTAAGATACAAATCAGATTTCAGGCATCTCTTGCAACAAAAATGTCATTTTTTGAGACTTTCAACAGGAGCATGTCTAAAGGGAAGCAGGCACAGCAAATTTCCTCATTAGTGCCATTCAGCTCCACACCTGACAGTTAATTATGCAACCACTCCCATTACACTCACTCACTCACTCACAAACACTCATGGATTTCTTCAGAATAAAAAAAGGTAGGAATCTGCAACAAAGTTGGTTATAATCCTTGCAATGCACATAGATCACCCAGGGGGGAATGTTTTTTCTCAACAAAAGTGGAGTTACGCTTTAACAATTTCCTACATGTAGGACGTCATATGACGTCCTGGGCTTTCAGTGGTGATACCGGGATGATGCCTGCAGCTACAGACATACACATTTCTGTTTAATGTGAAAGCAATCCTAGCAGCTAAATAGCCACTGGAACGCTTTTACATGCGTCTTACCGGGCTCTTCCATCCCACTGGGGAGCTCAGAACTGAAGCCAGCAATTCTGCCGGCTTACCATAAAGGTGTCCAAGGACCGAAACATCCCCGATCATCTCTATGGTCTAAGAAACCAGACGTGATGAGTATTTAGTCACTTCCAGTTTCGCCATTACTCATTTGATCATATGCTTTTAGGGACAGAGGAGAGACCTGGGGTCTAATTGGTAAAAAAAAGTGTGTAAAAATAAAAAAAACTTTAAAATAAATATAAATAGTAATAAAAAAAAATGTAATGCTCCCCGTCCCCTTGTGCTTGCGTACAAAGGCGAACACATACGTAGACAGTCTTCGCACTACACGTGTGAGGTATCGCTGTGAATGTTTTAGCGAGAGCAATAATTCTAGCACCAAACCTCCTGTGAAACTTGAAACTGGTAACCTGTAAAGGCTTATAAAGCATCGCCTATGGAGATTTTTAAGTACTGTAGTCGGGCACTGTTCCATGATAGCGCACAATTTTAAAGCCTGACACGTTAGATTATTTACACGGCATAACATCATCTTTTATATTTTACCAAAAAATTGGTACAGGCATACCCCGCTTTAAGTACACTCACTTCATGTACACTCGCAAGCGTACGTAAAGTGCCTCGCAATTATGGACATTCCCATGCTGCCGCAGTGTGGCCTGGAAGAGACAAAGCTGCCATCCGGAGTTGTCGCTAGTGAAGAGGCCGCAAGTGAAGAGGCAAAGTTCCCGCCAGCCAGCCAGTTGCCGTCCATCCAAAAACCTGCCTAAACATAGGTGGATTACTGTACAGTACTATAAACTTCACTCCCTGACCCCCCCCCACTACAGCCCATGGTCCCCCACTATAGGCCCTGACCCCCCCACTACAGCCCATGCCCCCCCCACTATAGGCCCTGGCCCCCCACTACAGCCCATGGTCCCCCACTATAGGCCCTGACCCCCCCCAACTACAGCCCATGGTCCCCCACTATAGGCCCTGACCCCCCCACTACAGCCCATGCCCCCCCACTATAGGCCCTGGCCCCCCACCACAGCCCATGGTCCCCCACTATAGGCGCTGACCCCCCCAACTACAGCCCATGCCCCCCCACTATAGGCCCTGGCCCCCCACTACAGCCCATGGCCTCCCACTATAGGCCTTGACCCCCCCACTACAGCCCATGGCCCCCCACTATAGGCCCTGACCCTCCCCACTGCAAGCCTTGTATGCCTGTAAATTACTATTGCAATGCAGTACATGCATTGTTAAGTGAAAAAAGATATTACTTCACTTTAAGTACATTTTCGTTTTACATACATGCTCTGGTCCCATTGTGTACTTAAAAGTGGGGTATGCCTGTATTATATTGTGTTTGTGTGCACTAAAACTCATTAAAGTGGATGTAAACCCGATCCATGAAATTTGATCTGGGCACATATATCTGTAGTGTTTACTTACCTCTCTCCAAAGCCCGAAGTCCTGTGTCTTTATGCTGCTCCAATCTTCTGTTATCAGCATGATAACTTCTGACAAGTTCTCAGAGAAGGGGGATAAAAGCAGCTGAAAATTAGCAGAGAGCTGGTCTATTCACAACACAGCTCTGCACATTCCTTCCTTCCTCTGCTTATGTGGAGGGGTTAAGCCTTTCCTCCAATCAGCTGTCACACAGTTAATGCCAAGACTCCCCTTCTATTGCTGAAATGGGGAAAAAAAAAATCTAATCAGATGTTCACTTTATAAACAATATATAACGCTGAAGACAGCAGATATACAAATAAAACTTATATAGGGAGATTTGTTTCATCTTTGTGTATAATCTGAGGCTGTTCACTTCACTGGGTAAATGAATGTACATTTTAATGTGTATTTTTTCAAAAGACCTGTTTCAAGACCACCCACCAATGTATTCTCTATGACCTCTGCTTTAAAAAAAAAATCTATAAATGTTTGGGGTTTCCAAGTCATTTTCTAGCAAAAATAATCATGTTTTTTACATGTAGGAGAGAAATGTTAGAATTGGCCCGGTAGGGAAGTAGTTAAAAATAATAATCATCAAATCAGCCTGACAAATGAGTCTGTTCCACACACACACCTGTTGGCTTCGATAGGACTTTTGATGAAAATAAAATCATTAACTAAGGCTGTATTTCACTGCAGACAAATGACGTAAGAAAAGTGACATATTCATTTAGTAATTGGAAATAGATTCTGCTGCAGATTCACATAAATTTACTGACACTTTAATTAACCAGACTGAAGAATAAGAACAATGTTGGCAAGCCATGGTGATATTTTTTTTTTCTTTTTGCTAACAACTTTATCACAATGTACTCGCATCCAATAGTATTTCTTACATACCTGGCCATAAGAAATAGGGCAGTTCAACATCCAGTAATCTAGCCAATAGTTACCAATCAGATTTCACCTAAATGGAATTCACAAAACAATGGAACATGCTTACTGTTTGCTATAGGATGCAGAATTTAAACATGCAACAAGCAGAACTATTCAGTGACCTACTAACACCTGAAAAGAAATACTGCTACTGTATTTTTTTTTTCAATTTTAGATCTAAATTTGAATAAATACCATGTGATAATAACGTTTAGTCACTAGGAACAGATGATATCTCTCTCTACTACCCTGTCAGAATGGGGATCCGTTTGTGTACATTGACCGTTCTGGCTCTCTGTGGAGGGATCGCAGGTGGCTGGCAAACATAGCGGCCACCAGTCACGTGCCCACTGTATCTATTGCAATGATGGCTGGTATTTAAGTGGTTCAGAAAAGCAGCACTGAAAGAGCAGGAGCCAGCAGCATTGAAAATTGTACACTGCAAGTGCTGGGGTAAGACGTTGCTGGGAATGTTTATTTTATTGTGCTTAATGTGTAAATCTAAAGAATTGCTGAGGGTTTAATACTTCTGTAATATCTATATCAGCCTTTCTCAACCTTTTTACCTTAGTGAATCCCTTGAAATCATTTTCAGGTATTGGGGCTTAAACAAATTCATTGGAAGTTAGTGGGAAAAATATCCCTTACATTAGTGGTCAGTTGGAAAAAAAGCCCCCCCCCCCCCCCCCACCACCACAGTGGTGGTCAGAATGCAACCCTCACGGATAGTTGTCACAAGAAGGGGAATTAGGGAAATTGGGACTTTAAATGAAGCCATGGCCGGGTAGGGCCATATGCCTCCATCGCTATCATTACGAGGAAAAAGCAGCAACAAGGATGGGACTTTAAATGAAGCTCATGATAGCAAATGAATAGAAGGTGGATGATAAAATATTTGATAATCCATAAATACATACATTAAATTTCATATACATAGAAAAGCACACTTTCATAGTGTCAATTTCTGAAACAGTAATATCTGGTAATAACATATTTATAAACATTAATCACATGGTAAGGTTAAGGGGATACACAGAAATTCATGATTAGATGCACACATATAACAAGATAGTACCTGCATGGTCTATGGTCTTTCTGATCCCTGTCACAATATAAAATTGTAGATACAAGGGCATATAATGTAATTGTGTACACGACAACTGGTAGCTCAACGCGTTTCACAGCTTTAAGCCATTCTTCAGGGGTAGGCGTGTGATGTATCTTCCATGGGAAAATAGATTGACCAAGTAGACTAGCTTGTATCAATGTAGGGGAGGATCAAAAACCATCCCCCCAACACGATCACTTACAAGTGTATATGCACTTGATGGGACGATGTTAGGGCATCAGTATTGGAGCTGAGGGGGCATGTTCAGAGGCGGCACCCATCACAGACAACACCCCGGACGGATCTGGGCACACAGAGCACTCCTAGTGTAAACATCAGTAGCGAGTGAGTCAACCCAGTAAACCAGTGTTGTGAGTTAATTACAAGTGAACTAAGTAGTGGAGATGGTATGTGCAGAAATAGAAATGAATACTATGGTGACTAAGCAGGAGTGGAGGTGGAGGACCATGATGGAAAGTTGCCACCAAGACACCAGAATGCAGAGGGGGGGGGGGTTGTGGGGAACAGAAGGAGAGGGTGAAGATGTGACAAAAACCTGGTGCTGGAGGAAGGGGAAAGAGACCAATCCAACAGGAGATGTGAAGACCAGTGTGCAAGAAGTCTCTGAGCGACCCAAACCCAGCCAGGGTTTTGGGGGTTTTTTTTGTTTTGTTTTTTTACACATACTGTTACCAGTCAGTGTCCCTGATAACTGCTACACCAGTCATATGATGATGGTGTAAAAAAATGTGAGAAAACCCCAAAATCTAATTTCTTAGTTTTCCAAAAAATTGTGACAAAAATTACAACCTTCAAAAAACTCACAAAGCCTCTTCCTAAATACCTTGGACTGTCTACTGTCTAAAAATTGATAGTTTTGGGGGGTATTTGTACTGTCCTGGCATTTTAGAGCCTCAAAAAATAAGATAAGCCATTAGTACATCAGGGTTGATCAAATTTCAAATATACTGTATATACCATAGTTTGTAGACTCTAACTTTCACACAGACTAAATTATGTTCACTGATTTGGGTTTTTTTTTTAAACCAAAGAAATGTTGCAGAATGCATTTAGGCCTTAATGCATGAAGATTATTTATTTAAAAATTTCATAACGGCAACAAATTTGCAATGTTTTTTTTTTTTTTTTTTGCTATATAACAAAAAATAAGAAACACAGTGATTAAATACCACCAAAAGAAAGCTCTATCTGTATCAAAAAATTATAAAAATTTCATTTGGGTACAGTGTTGCATGACTGAGTAATTGGTATTCAAAATGCGAGAGCACAAAAGCTGAAAGTTGGCCTGGGCAGGCAGGGGGTGAAAGTGTCCAGTACTGAAGTTAAAATGTACAGATCTTGTTTCAACTTTTTATTCAAATAAATACTTTTGGACTTCAACATTATGGTATGTCACTTTTGTTCTACTTCTTTCTCCAGTTCCAGTCCAAAGCAGCTTTGGATCATTTATTGGAGGCAAAACCATCTTGGTGATACCCATCCTTGCCTCAAATAGCAAATAAATCTGGCATAGCTAGAGATACAAGTTAAAGAGTTTGTAACCCTAAAAAAAAGTTCCTGTTCCTTTAAAGCATGTAAAGCAGTGTATTTGTCCCATTGTATGATGTCGAGATGTTAAGTACCTGGTTGATACTGCCTGTTCACGTGTCCCACTGTGTGTGCTAACCACGGGTAATCATGGCTGCTGATCCATGATACTATGGTCAGTTTACATGCCTTGGTCATCCCGCTGTCTACTCTGATTCTTTCCATCTCCCCCTCCCTCCCTGCCTGTCAGTTCCGAAGCCTATGTGTGAGAGCGATCTCCTGCCCGCCCCTCTCCTCCCGCTGCTCTTCCCTGTGGCTTGAAAATACCATTTATAAATAACTTCCATCGCCACTGTTTTATCAAGATCTAAAGTACTGTGTCCCTTTTTTTTAAAATTCGAATCCTAAATATCTTCTCTCATAGCACCAATGTGCAGTCACATGACCTTCCTCTCCTGACTGGCTGACATGAGAGTGTTATCTCAGCCCCTCCCCCCACATTCCTTAGATCGGGGAAGGAGAGCAGAGGAATGTCACGTGACTGCACATCGGTGCTGAGAGGTATTCAGGATTAGAATTAAAAAAACAAAACAAACAAAAACAAAAAAAACGGACACACAGTACTTTAGATCTTGATAAAACAGAGGGGATGTCCGTTATTCTGACTTTACAACCACTTTAAGTCCTAAAGCCTATTTACTAAGTTTTATAAAGGCAGCGCCAGATCTATGTCAGGGCTGAGCTCAGCCCTTGCTTCTCTGAGCTGGCCGCTCAGATATCGGCTAATTACCAGCTCCTATCTCTTTCCACAGTTACTCAGCTGTTGACGATATCCTGATCATCAGTCCTGCCTACTTAAGCCGTCCAGTCCAGAGGATCTCTGCCTTCGCCTTGGTCAACATCACAGAAACGATCTACTGCGATCCTGTTCAAGACTTGCTTTGCTGACATCCCTTCTGGCTCCAGATCCTGCTTACTGTTCAACTACACTGATCCCTGACTTCTGGCTTGGCTGACTATCCGTTCCGGTTACTGAACTTTGGCTATGTTTTGACTATGTTTGTTCTTTTTACTTTTATTAATAAACAAAGTGTGATTTAAATGTACTTCTGTCTCGGCCTGATTTCATGGTTTCTGACAATTTAGTAAATATCACATGTGCTTCTGGAGGGGACTGCAGTCTTCTCTCAGTTTTTTTTGTTGTGCAACCTCCTTCTCATGCTTCACTGTGTGTAGGTGAGGTTAAATTGGGGTGGTTTTTGAACTAGCAAACATATAGAATATTCCCATGCTCATTTTAAAGCGGAGTTCCACCCAAAAGTGGAACTTCCGCTTTAAGCAATCCTAGCCCCCTGACATGCCACAATTGGCATGTCATTTTTTTTGGGGGGGGCTGGGTACCTGGTTTGGAGTGGGACTTCCTGCCCACTTCCTCCTTCCGACTTCTGACCGCCTATGCGATTCCTAGGTGGCCCCTCCCGGCAATGTTCTAGGACAAGTGACAGGTCCCAGAACATTGCCTGGCCATTGACGGAGTGCAGCGTGGCTCGCGCATGCGCAGTGCGCCCCCGACTGTGAAGCCGTAAACTGTCACAGCCGGGCGCCCACACTCACAATGTCGACGCCGCGAAGAGGAGGGGGAGAGAACGGAGGCTTCGGGCAGCCACATCACTGGACGGTGGGACAGGTGAGTGACTGTTTATTAAAAGTCAGCAGCTATACTTTTTGTAGCTTCTGACTTTTAAAAAACTCAAAAACCACTGGATCTCCGCTTTAAGGGCCATATAGACAATAGGCATGCCACCAACAGGAATTTAGCTGGACAGAAACTGCATAAGATGGATATGAAATTGAAATCACTTAGTGGGAAGCCTGAATATCTGTATTCAATTTATATGCAGTGTGTTCACTTATGACAAGAGTGAGCTTTGAATAAAGGTGATTCTGTATTTTTACAGATAAGAAATACTGAAAGTAATAACATTTAAAAGATTATAAGGTTAAAAAGTTCGGATATCAGGCAGTGTTCATACATACAGTATTGTCTAATAGTATTAATAGATTGTAATGTATTCCTACTGTCCTCTGTTTTCTGCTGATGGACAGAATACTTTAACGTTAAGAAAATTTACTTACTGAGGGTAAGGCAGTCTATTGGAAAAATCAAGGCTTTCCCAAAGTCATGGATATTTTAAAGCAAGAAAAAACGATGAAGAACAGAACAAAAAGCACCTTTTGCTAGTAGCACACATAAATAATACAATGTAACAAAATAGTATTAACTCTGAAATCCATAAGTTGTAATGTTTAAATATTGTCAAGTCCACATACTGTAAGTGTTTCAGAAGCATGTGGAATCGCTGTGGATGTCAAGACCAACACTGCCTCAGTCAGAAACCATCTGCAGAGATCAGAAGGTGCAACAAAGACCATCAAGAAGGAAAAGTGGTATTAGTAGCTGGGAACCACTTTCATAACAACCTTCTTCACCTTTTTTGGTGGTGCCATTTGCAGCTCAATCAGGATCATTTGGCATCTTGACTGGAGAAAAAGCCACAAATTCTCCTCCTGAGGTATTTCACAGGATTTTCTTCTGTCTTCATCTGCCATCTTTTCAGGCCCCTAAAGAGACGGTGGTGACCTACCTTTATTGTCTCTTCAGACAATCCTTATTAACCACTTGCCTATTGGGCACCTTTACTCCCTTCCTGCCCAGGCCACTGACCTGCCTAAAGAAGAATGCCGCCGCCTACTGTCCCACATATATTCCCATTGCTTGGATGCATAATTAGTCAATGTTTCACCCAGGAGACATTGTCCCTCTGCCTACACGAGCTATCAGGTGCTGGACCAAGCATTCAGTGGGATTGAAGCAATTGAAGCAGAAGCACATTGGTGGGCGGCATATTTTTTTCCCAGCGAGTCAGTTGGTGTCCAGATTCTGCTAGCCCCCCTGCCCGTAGACCCCCACAACCTTAGCCCTTGCTCTCATTATCATGAATCCCCCCCTCAAGCTGAGGGCATTGGTTGTGGTATGGTTTGGGGGAGTAGAGGCATGCTCATCAGGCTGCATGTTTGGATAAGGGTCTAGTATGGACTATTGGGGGGAGACTCCATGCTTTTATGCCGCGTACACACGAGCGGACTTTACGGCAGACTTTGCCCGGCGGACTTTTCGACAGACTTTAGACGGACTTTCTGAATGAACGGACTTGCCTACACACAATCCACCAAAGTCCGTCGAATTTGTACGTGATGACGTACGACCGGACTAAAACAAGGAAGTTCATAGCCAGTAGCCAATAGCTGCCCTAACGTGGCTTTTTGTCCGTCGAACTAGCATACAGACGAGCGGACTTTTCGACCGGACTCTATTTTGACGGATTGATTTAAAACATGTTTCAAATCTAAGTCCGTCCAACTTTTGAGAAAACAAAGTCCGCTGGAGCCCACACACGATCGAATTGTCCGAAGAAATCCCGTCCACCGGGCAAAGTCTGCCGTAAAGTCTGCTCGTGTGTACGCCGCATTATTTTTTTTTTCTTGATTCTTGCATGGGGTTCCCCAGTAAATTCAAAAGAATCCCGAAGGGCCTCCTCTTTACCTACGTAGCCAGGGATTCCTGGCCATGTAAGTAAATGTGGCTGCTGTCACTGGTTGTTAGGGACCTGGCGGTGCCTGCTCCCTCCAGCGTCCTAAGCAACCATTGACAGTGGGAAGCCGTTAGGTATAATAATGAAGTAATACAGCTATTATACATGACATTCAGCTCCTGCAGCAAAAATGACAATTGGAGTATGCAAATCTAAATCCAAGTAGTGGCTAAAGGTGTACTGCACAGGCAATCTGATGAAAGGAAGGACAAATAAAAGCATTTTTTTTTCTTCAAAATGACACGGGGAGAATGAAAAATAAGATATACTCTACGGCATTTAATAAAAAGAACCCACTGGTGCTGCTAGGTTAGTGTAATCTGAATAGAGCTTAAAGTTGACGTTCATCCATTAAAATAACATTTTTCCTAATGGCTCTTCCCTCTTTCACAATTGGAGAAAATTTTCTTATTTTGTTTACAAGGTTTCTAAGCTTTTAAGAGATGCAGCACAGCACTTCCTTCTTTTTTGCCTAGGCAAGAATGATGTAAGGCCTCCCTGCTGCCTACTAGGATGTCCACATCAAACATCCCAGGGGGCAATTTTACATACGGACGCATGCGTTTCATGGAATTATGCATCTGTGCAAATGAGCCTCATGTATTTTGGACCTGGCAGAGACATGTGGCACATCTATGTAGGCTTCCCATATATATATATATATATATATATATATACTATATTACCAAAAGCCTTGGCATGCCTGCTTTTACACACACATGAATTTTAATGGCATCCCAGTCTTAGTCCATAGGGTTCAATATTGAGTTGGCCCACCCTTTGCAGCTATAACAGCTTCAACTCTTCTTGGAAGGCTGTCCACAAGGTTTAGGAGTGTGTCTATGGGTATATTTGACCATTCTTCCAGAAGTGTATATGTAAGGTCAGGCACTGATGTGGATGAGAAGGCCTGGCTCGCAGTCTCCACTCTAATCCATCCCAAAGGTGTTCTATCAGGTTGAGGTCGGGACTCTGTGCAGGCCAGTCAAATTCCTTCACCCCAAACTCACTCATCCATGGCTTTATGGACCTTTGTGCATTTTTTATATATTTTTTCTATATTTTTGAAATTGTTAAAGTAAAAAAATATTGTGATATCAAGAATTTACTCATGCAGACTTATAAAGTTACTGAAAGGCTCACTTTAAACACTTTTTTTTTTAATTTATTTTTTTTAAGAAAACTATACATCAGAACAAAAAAAAAAGGGAACAAATAAAGAGCAAAGAGGGACCAAGGCATCTGGTTCAAAAGACGGCAGTTGAGAGCTATGTAATATGCAGGCAACTAGTATTATCAATAGGATGCCAGCAATGGTAGTTGCTTGCCATGTTTCTCAGAGGCAGTGTTGCCAACCTCCTGCAGCACGTTTTTACTGACAAAACATGGAAAATTTACTGACAGGGCACCTTTTTTTTTTTACTGACAAGCTGAAATAGGACAGAACTCCTATTAAGACAACCGATATTTAAACTGTATAAATACAATATGGAAACACTGACATTACCCATAACATGTAATTTGACTGGTTTCCCCTTAAAAGAGTCAAAACAACATAACAAATGATCAGCCCCTGAAATAAAGGCTGCATTCACACCTGAGTGTTTTCAGTTTAAAACGCTCATCTCAAAAGTTCAAAAACACCCAACAAGGAAAATCCCTTGTTCACATCAAAGCGTTCTGTCACCTGAAGCTCAAAAAAGTACATGAACTTCTTTTTAGGCAGATTACAGGCGTTTTACTGCTTTTTACATTGGTGACCTTTGGACCTCAAAACACCTGTACAAAAACGCGACAGAAACTCTAAAAAAAACACCCGAAAAAAACCCCTGAAAACGATATGCTCAGGTGTGAATGCAGTCTTACAGACAGTTGAAAAAATCCCAGATTTTTACAAACTATCTGTAAATTTACTGACGGTTGACAACCCTGCTCAGAGGAGAAGTTCACTTTCAGAATAAGGAATAACAATATGATATAACTACTGAATACATTATAGTGGAATCTTTGTAAGGTACACACAGACTTTTACTTTTACGTGGGTTTGGTGCTGCAGCATTGTTAACGACTTTCGTTTTATACTGCAGGATTAATGCTGCATTAATTTTAGGCACGATAAGCTGGTTAAATATCAATACCCGGCTTTTGTACACAGGAAAGCTGAACGTAACAAAGAAGCAGACAATAAATTGCATCCCAGCACCACCTCTCAAGCATCTTTACATGTACGACACGCTGACATCCCTTTATTATGCAAAGCAGACGCAGGAACCCAGTGTTCAAATCTATTTACAATATGGAATTGCTGCTTGTGAGGAGAGGAGGTTTTCATCTGAATATGTCAGCTATTAACCCTTCCTCATGCACAGGGGCTCAGGAGATGGCCTTCATATTTATCTCATCACATCCCTTTATTTGATTTTTTCCTATTATGTGGCTTCAGTACATCTCTTTTTGATGAGTAGGAGAATGGAAATCCCATGGCTGCGAGACATTTGTGAAAAGCGCAAACAATTATCGCGTCATTGTTTTTGTTAATTTTTCACAAAGGGCACTCTAATGCCCCGTACACACGGGCGGATAGGACCTTGTTGTCGGAAATTCCGACCGTGTGTAGGCTCCATCACACATTTTCCATCGGATTTTCCGACACACAAAGTTTGAGAGCAGGATATAACATTTTCCGACAACAATATCCGTTGTCGGAAATTCCGATCGTGCGTACACAAATCCGACGGACAAAGTGCCACGCATGCTCAGAATAAATAAAGAGATGAAAGCTATTGGCCGTGTTTTACGTCACCGCGTTTAGAACGATCGGATTTTCCGACAACTTTGTGTGACCGTGTGTATGCAAGACAAGTTTGAGCCAACATCCGTCGGAAAAAATCCTAGGATTTTGTTGTCGAAATGTCCAAAGTCCGACCGTGTGTACGGGGCATAACACTACAGTCATCATGGCTCAGGTTCCATTAGACTGCTAAAAACTTAGGGGCATAGGGATCTGTACTAATGATGAGCTCAGGCGTGTTTGGATCCTAGTCTGGACCCATCTGAGCGAGGCCACCAGGAAGCCGTCACCTGGACTGGGCCAGTCATCTGCAGCTGCAGTGTGAGGAATACTACTGTGATGGACTCACCTGGGACAGAGGCTTTTGGAGGGGACTGAATGCTGGCCTACTGATTATGGGCCCTGGATTTTGGGGGAACGGTGCTCTTTGTGAGCTGTATGCCTGGGGACCCTTGAGGTGGTGTTACTTTGGATTCAGGTCCATGTCCCCCCAAGACACACAGACTCTGGGATCCCTGTATATGCCGTATTAGAAATAGTGACTGATTCATACTGTTGGGACACATACTGTTAGAAGATGCTGATGTCATCAACTCCAGCCACCTGTCTGTTGTCTGCTGTAATGTACATAAATCTAGTATGGGAGACAATGGCTCTAGTATGGCTCTAGTATGGGAGACTATGGCTTTAATTAGAAATTACAAGGGGCTGTTTTAACACATATTGCTCAGGCATGGGCTTGGTCTACTATTGTCACCATCAGGAAACCTTCCCAAAGGAATGCAATGCAGCTATCGCTGAATTACAGTATTTCACAAAAGTGAGTACACCCCTCAAAAATTTGTTAATATTTTATTATATCTTTTCATGTGAGATCACTGAAGAAATGACACTTTGCTAGTGAGTGTACACCTTGTATAACAGTGTAAATTTTCCATCCCCTCAAAATAACTCAACACACAGCCATTAAGGTCTAATCCACTGGCAACAAAAGTGAGTACACCCCTAAGTGAAAATGTCCAAATTAGGCCCATTTAGCCATTTTCCCTCCCCGGTTTCATGAGACTCGTTAGTGTTACAAGGTCTCAGGTGTGAATGGGGAGCAGAATGGGGTGTGTTAAATTTGGTGTTATCGCTCTCACTCTCTCATACTGGTCACTAGAAGTTCAACATGGCACCTCATGGCAAAGAACTCTCTGAGGATCTGAAAAAAAGAATTGTTGCTCTACATAAAGATGGCCTAGGCCATAAGAAGATTGCCCTGATTGCCTCCCTGAAACTGAGCTGCAGCACAGTGGCCAAGACCATACAGCGGTTTAACTGTTCGTACCTCATTTCCTTCCTTGGTTCCAACTTGCTGTGAAATATCAAGGAAAACCGGACGATTGTTTGCCCAATTTTCTTATAGTGTGTACCAGCCTGTACAGAGGGGGATTTAGGTTAAGAGACAGCTGTAGTGCAGCCCATGTGTTCCTCTAGAGCTCCGTTTTAAGGGTTGGGAGAAGTGACCATAATTTTGTTCAAGGTGAGCAGAATTCTTGTTTAACCTGTATTGAGTAAATAGACACTGCCATTGCTACGTCTTTTACTGGAAATGCTAGTTGCTTTACTGTCATACTGATCCAATAGAATTTTGACCTCAATCTGACTTTCCAATTCTTGTTTTAAATCAGATAATCAAAAAGTACAAAGCCAAAAACAGTTACCAAACATTTTTAGAAGAATGTAAACAATTGTATCCTATGTATCTCATTACAGGTATAGCTAAAACTTATTTTTCTTTTGGATAGAGTAGGATAGGGAAAGCTCACGACCCTCAAATCTATCTCTCTACCCCTCAGCTCACAACATCTCACTAATTTACTGACTGACATATCACTCTGGATGTCACATCACTTCCTCAAACTCAACCTGTCCAAAACCAAGCTCATAATATTTCCTCCACTGACTTCTCTGTCAAGATCAATGGCACAACCATCAACCCATCCCCACATGCCAGGGTGCTAGGTGTTATCCTGGACTCTGAACTCTCCTTTTTGCCCCACATCCAATCATTGTCCAAAGCTTGCAGCTTCAACCTCCACAACATCTCCAAAATACACCCCTTCCCAACCAATGACAACACAAAGCTCCTAATCCATTCCCTGGTTATCTCTCACCTTGACTACTGCAACTTCCTCCTCATTTGCTTACCTTTACATAGGCTATCCCCCCTTCAGTCCATCATGAATGCTGCTGCCAGACTCATTCACCTTACAAACCGCTCAGTGTCTGCTACCCCTCTCTGCCAATCCCTCCATTGGCTGCCACTCGCCAATGAATTACATGCCCCCAGCTACATCATTAACCTAGTCTCAAAATACCAACCAAATTGTTCTCTTTGATCCTCCCAATACCTTCTGCTCTCTAGTTCCCTCGTCAACTCCAGGATTTCCCCCGAGCCTTTCCCATCCTATAGAATTCCCTACCCCAACCTGTCCAACTATCTCCTACTCTGTCCACTTTTAGGCGATCCCTGAAAACTTTTCTCTTCAGAGAAGTCTATCCTGCCCACACCTAAAAACTGTACATTCATCAACTCATCCCTCACAGTTAAAGGGGTTGTAAAGGTAAACATTTTTTCACCTTAATGCATTCTATGCATTAAGGTGAAAAAACTTCTGACAATACCGCTGCCCCCAGCCCCCCCGTTTTACTTACCTGACCCCTCGAAAAACAGCTGCTCGCTCCCGACATCTATTCCTCCGCTCAGGCTGGCCGCTGATTGGCTACAGTGGATGGATTGGAAGCAGCGCAGCCATTGGCTCGCGCTGCTGTCAATCACATCCAATGACGCGGCGCGCTGGGCGGCGGGGCAGAGTGATACAGTGAGCGGCTATAGCCGCCGGCTGTATCACAGGAGCGCGCCCGCAACAACTAACCACCATGCGAGGGAGATCGCATTAAGGTGGTTAGTTATTGCGGGGAGGAGCTGTGACAACCGCCGAGGGACCCCAGAAGAGCAGGTTCGGGGCCACTCTGTGCAGAACGAGCTGCACAGTGAAGGTAAGTATAACATGTTTGTTATTTAAAAAAAAAATTTACCTTTACAACCCCTTTAATATCTTTTGTATCACTTGACCCTTCCTTCTAGATTGTAAGCTCTAACAAGCAGGGCCCTCTGATTCCTCCAGTATTGAATGGTGTTGTAACTGAACTGTCTGCCCTCATGTTGTAAAGTGCTGCACAAATTGTTGGTGCTATATAAACCTTGTATTATATTAATAAACAGTGGCG
This sequence comes from Lithobates clamitans, assembly GCA_037952925.1. NCBI lineage: Eukaryota > Metazoa > Chordata > Amphibia > Anura > Ranidae > Lithobates > Lithobates clamitans. The sequence goes on from JBBGZY010000051.1 coordinate 897,441, forward strand.
GCCGGTGGTAATTTCTTTTGGGGGGGGGCGGCAAACAGTACCACCCACACCCTCGAACGCCAGTCGATCAGCAGGCGGGTCTGGTGCACTTACCCCATCTATGCAGCGCTTCATTGTCGGCTTCCGTTTCCTCCCTCCTCCTCTTCAGCAGCCTATCGGGAGTCTTCTCTTTTCGGCCAAACGAAAAACGGGTCTCAGACCTACTTCTGATTGGCCGGATTGAGGATCAGTGCTACAACAGTGAATATTCATTTGCTGTTTTAGCACCTGGGTGGGCTCATGGCGCAATTCTCTGCACTCTAATCAGGTGCTTAAAAAAAAAACCCTGCCGCTGTAATTCAGGCGCCCGGCATCCTGAAAGGGGTTCGGACACATGAAAAGGGAGTGGCCGTGGTGGCTGTGGATGTGCTATGCATGAATCTATCCATTAACCATATAGGGGGTGGCATTGATAAAGGGGACGGCACCCAGGCACCCCTAATGGATTGGTTGCCACTGAAAATAAATAATAGAAAATTCAAAATGTTAGAGCTGTCACCAGTACAAGAGATGAGAACATCTTCCAATTGTGACACCTGTTCTGGTGACAACTACTTAAGGGCCCTGTCACATAACTATGTAGCGGTAATACATATTACATTAGACTGTGGTCTTATTATTTTTGAATGCTACCCCAATGCATGGTAATGTACTAATGTGAGTTGTGGTGCACTGCAACTGGAATCAAATGTGCAGGTATGTTTTTTTCATCTGCTCTGGTGCATTGGTAACTTATTCAAATAGATAGGCTTCCTTAACATAAGGTGCATGAACACAACCCATCAGAGTGGACAAGTGCGAAGCCGACACAAGCAGGGAATTCTCCTCACTTTGGTTGGAGTGTTTGCCTTTTTCACAGATGTGAAGACGCCATTGCTCTGCAAAAGAGCTTGGATGGGAGAAAAAGGCGATGGGACAGGTAAGTATAAAGCTACTTCTTCTAGAGATCCTGCTTATTTATGTTTTTTTTTAACTTGGTGTCAGTCACTTTAAGACCCATCAAGCTGACCTCTAACATATAAATCCAAAAACAACACTGAAGAGATACTGCATTCCCTATGATGTCAAGGTAGAAATATTCTTTACCTCTAAAACCATAAGTGAGCTCTGTGTACTGCTATCCAAATATTGTCTTCCATCAAACATCAGAGTACTATTTGTCTTCAGATAAATTACTTCTCCTATGTTCTTTGATTGTAATGTAAAGACGGGGCCGTTAGAGGAGCAGAAATAGTCAATACCTAGAGAGGTCTTTTGAAGTGCATTGCTGCTAATTAACCCTTTACACAAAAGGCTGGTTTCAGTTCAGTCTTAATTAGCCAAGTTCAGAATCATTTTAAATGGGCCTAAAGAACATCTTCACAAAGGACACACACTGCATATCTGCAACCATTTTCTTCTACAGTAAATCAATCGTCTTCCATATTAACATTCTTTTTTTTAAATTGTATCTAAACTCAAATTCAAAAATGTTATATATTTCAGCTTATCGGTCCTTAGATGAGGTGCCTGCATTTAGTTTTTTTTAAGCTGAAAACATTTTCAGCAAGTACAGAATATACTTGTTGATCTTGCCAGAAATGCAGTGCTCAAATCAAGGGCTGATAAAAAAATTGTATTTTTATGTGCCCTGTTCACACTATTCAAGTGTAGCAGTGTGCCCTGTATACAAAATGCAGTCACTGAACTGCTGTGTATAAAGTTGACTGTAGTGTCATTTTTTGACAAAGTTAAAAAAAAAAAAAGTGTGATGCGTCGTAACAATTAGGGATGAACTCAGTCATATTCAGATATGGGGCAGTTGGACTAACACTATAACATATCCAAATTTGGAGTTCCTAGCACCAAGTGTCCCCAAGATATGGGGCCCCAAAGTCAGGTCGGAAAATGTCATTCTCTGCAAAATGTCAAGCACTTTTCTGCAACAGAGAATGACATTTTATGACTTGAATTTGGGGCCCCATATCTCGGGGCCACTTGGTGCTAGGAAATTTGGATATGTTATAGTGTTAATCCAACTGTGTTAGCACACCAAATTTGGGGTTCCTCGCACCATGTGGCCCCGAGATATGGGGCCCCAAATTTGGGTCGCAAAATGTCAAGCACTTTTCTGCAGCAGAGAATGACATTTTGTGACTCTACTTTGGGGCCCCGTATCTCGGGGCAAGGAACAAAATGTCATTCTCTGCCGCAGAAAAGTGCTTGACATTTTGCGACCCGAATTTGGAGTGTTAACACAGTTGGACTAACACTATAACATATCCAAATTTGGGGCTCCTAGCACCAAGTGGCCCTGAGATATGAGGCCCCAAAGTCGAGTCACAACATGTCATTCTCTGCTGCAGAAGTGCTTGACATTTTGCGACACGACTTTGGGGCTCGGTATCTCGGGGCCACTTAGAGCTAGGAAACCCAAATGGATATGTTGTAGTACTAGGTCCACTGTGTTTGCACACCAAATTTGGGGTTCCTCGCACCAAGTGGCCCCGAGATATGGGGCCCCAAATTCGGGTCGCAAAATGTCAAGCACTTTTCTGCAGCAGAGAATGACATTTTGTGACTTGACTTTGGGGCCCCATATCTCGGGGCAAGGAACAAAATGTCATTCTCTGCTGCAGAAAAGTGCTTGACATTTTGCGACCCGAATTTGGAGTGTTAACACAGTTGGACTAACACTATAACATATCCAAATTTGGGGTTCCTAGCATCAAGTGGCCCTGAGATATGGGGCCCCAAAGTCGAGTCACAAAATGTCATTCTCTGCTGCAGAAGTGCTTGACATTTTGCGACACGACTTTGGGGCTCGGTATCTCGAGGCCACTTACAGCTAGGAACCCCAAATGGATATGTTGTAGTACTAGGTCCACTGTGTTTGCACACCAAATTTGGGGTTCCTAGCACCAAGTGGCCCCGAGATATGGGGCCCCAAAGTTGGGTCGCAAAATGTCATTCTCTGCTCTGCAGATGCTTCAAGACGCAAACGCGGTAAAACGCGGCTAAACGCGGCAAAACGGGCATTTCTAAACACCGGTTTCAGCTTTTAAAAACATGTGTTCAGCAGAGTATGCACCAGCGTCTTGTGTGCATGAGGCCTTAAACGTTTGATATTGAGTCCATACATCACACCTGTGTCTGGTGACTTCTCATTATCCTGAGCTTGTGTGCGGGAGCCAATTCAGTAAAAGGAAAACAAAAATCTGGCAGATTTAACCCCTGGGGTATTATTGAGTAACCCAACAATTTCATAGCACAGTAGTGGAATAGGGGACAGCAGGTAGAACCACAGAGGGGGTATCAATCAGACCCAGAAGTGTGCTGAGATGTCATTTGCAAGATTATCTTCCTAAAATGGTGAGGCAGACATGGTCGGCAGGACAGGTAATTTCAGAGCAGAACAGCCTAAGATAAAAATTATTAGCCTATTAAAAGAGAAGTAACTCGGCACATGAACTGATTGAATCCTTATACTATGTGCTTCCTCTTACAATCCAATCTTTCTACACAGGACCACAAAAGGTAGATACCAAGTCAAATACAGGTAATACAATGCTTGCGTTAAAAAAAATAAATATAATGATGTATTAAAGAGTACTTAGCTGCATTACATTTCTGTCTTTCATATCTCACTAGAGTTCAGCTTTAAAGATTTTCCTAGCAGGGCGTGCTTAAATTACTTTTCTAATATAGTAACAGGGATGCTTTAATTCCCTAATCTGCAGCATGTAATCACCTCTCCAGTGCTCCTTTGTTGCTGCATTGAGGACCAGGAGCTGTGGAAAGAATCCAGTACCTCCGAATACAGGGAAACATGTGACCGTGTTGGAACTGGAACGGTTATGCCCTATACACACGGTCGGATTTTCAGACGGAAAATGTGTGATAGGACCTTGTTGTCGGAAATTCCGACCGTGTGTAGGCTCCATCACACATTTTCCATCGAAATTTCTGACACACAAAGTTTGAGAGCTTGATATAAAATTTTCCGACAACAAAATCCGTTGTCAGAAATTCTGATCGTGTGTACACAAATCCGACGCACAAAGTGCCACGCATGCTCAGAATAAATTAAGAGACGAAAGCTATTGGCTACTGCCCCGTTTATAGTCCCGACGTACGTGCTTTATGTCACCGCGTTTAGAACGATCGGATTTTCCGACAACTTTGTGTGACCGTGTGTATGCAAGACAAGTTTGAGCCGACATCCGTCGGAAAAAATCCATGGATTTTGTTGTCGGAATTTTCGATCAATGTCCGATCGTGTGTACAGGGCATTAGTGTTTCCACACAGGATTCCATAGAGCTGTGTAAACCATTAATTCAGTACGGTAATTTGTAGCTTAGACTGGATTTCCTTTCGCTCCCAGCAGCTAAGCAGATTGAACAAAAGGAAAATGTAAGCTGCTGCGGTGGTCTACATTAAATTGAATATGTTGCTTTGACCTCCATGGGCAAATAACAGGTTCACTATAAAACATTATTCTTCTCAATGTATAAGCTATGTTTTGAGATGTCACAGGGTCTTGATAATTCTGCAAGCTCCTTCAATGGTGTTATCCATAACGTTAATGGAAAACCTGGTTTATGGTCAGATACTAAAGTGGACCACACACCTGCGTGTTTTTACTTTGATTTCATCTTTTAGACCAGCAAAAACCTTACCCAAACACTCCACCCTATCAGGTAGGCCTTCAAATGTGCTGGACTGACAAAGCAAATTGAAAGAAATTTTAGTTGGTGTGTAGCCAGATTTATGCTGTGCAGACCAAATTCAGTATGATACAAATGGTGGCAGTTATGAGGAATCTGCCTGCCAAATACATACTTTTAGGATACAGGCGTGCATGAAAGTATCTGGAGGGGAAAAGTTCTTTCAAATGGTTGGAATTCTGCCTGATGTTTGTATGCCATATAATGTGTATGAGATGCCTAGAGTACAATGTCCAATAAATAACTACTAAACCACAGGTTCTCCCTGTCAAGGTCTTTATCAGAGTAATAAGCATTATGGGAGTCTTGGCTCCTGTGGGCTCAGAAATTATCCTGATTCTAGACTGTATTTTCCACTCTTTTTGTGCTAGAGGAAGACTATATGGAAATATGGTGAATATATAGTAAACACGTTTTATATTTACATGCCATCTATGTATATTATTGGGATTGATAGTCTTGTGTGATACACATCTTACTGGAGCTCACTGTAGTGAGGACATAAGAGATTAAAGTTCTTTTATTCACTCACCGGGCACTTTATTAGGTACACCTTGCTAGTACCGGGTTGGACCCCCTTTTGCCTTCAGAACTGTTTTAATTTTTCCTAGCATAGATTCAACAAGGTGTTGGAAACATTCCTCACAGTTTTTGGTCCATATTGACAAGACATGATTGGAGTACAGTGACCTCATTGTTATGTTCAAGAAACCAGTGGTGAGATGATTTGAGCTTTGTGACATGGTGCATTATCTTGCTGGAAGTAGCCATCAGAAGATGTGTACACTGTATTCATAAAGGGATGGACATGGACAGAAACAAGGTAGGCCGTGGCTTTTAAACAATGCTCAATTTGTACTAAGAGGTCCAAAGTATGCCAAGAAAATATCCCCACACTATTACACCACCACCAGCCTAAACCATTGATAAAAGGAAGGATGGATCTATGCTTTCATGTTGTTTACATCAAATTCTGACCCTACCATCTGAATGTTGCAGCTGAAATCGAGACACCTCAGACCAGGCAACGTTTTTCTAATCTTCTATTGTTCAATTTTGGTGAGCCTGTGCAAATTGTAGCCTCAGCGTCTGGTTTTTAGCTGACAGGAATGGCACCTGGTGTGGTCTTCTGCTGCTGCAGACAATCTGCTTCAAGGTTCGATGTGTTGTGCGTTCAGAGATGGTATTCGGCATACCTTGGTTGTAATGAGTGGTTATTTGAGTTACTGTTGCCTCTCTATTATCTCAAACCAGTCTGCCTATTCTCCTCAGACCTCAACAAGGCATTTTCATCCACACAACTGCCACTCACTGGGTATTTTCTCTTTTTCAGACCATTCTCTGTAAACCCAAAAGATGGTTGTGTAAAAATCCCAGTAGACCAACAATACTCAGACCAGCCCTTCTAGCACCAATGACCACGCCATATTCAAAGTCACTTAGATCGGAACTTCAGTCATTTTTTTAACTTTCCATCTACTAAATCTTCTACCCTTGTTGTTTTAACTATGGATAGTAAAATATTTCATTTCTGCCAGTAAATACCTTATACCCACTTACTGTTTCTTGTCTGGTAAAAAGCCTAGGCTTATGACAGCTCTCTCTCACTCTTGTGAGAGTTTGCCAGGAAGGGGGGTGAGTCATAAGAGGGCCAATGAGAGCTGCAGAGCTGGAGGTGTGCCTCTGTGTGTGTGTAAACCCAGGAAGTGAACAGGCAGCAGCTTCAGCTGCCCACAGTTAAAATGGTTGCAGCCAGACTTAGTGGAGGGAGATTTTTGGCAAGTACAGTATCACAGTATATATAAAATAATATGCAAAGTGGTTGGAGGGACGCTTCAGAATGGTAAAGATGTTTTTATTACAAACTATGTGAGTAGACTGCAGTTCCTCTTTAAAGAGCAAATCCATGGTTCAAGCAAAGCCACTAATCAAACTGCTAATAGTAAGACTGTTAAAAAAAAAATCTGCAGAGTATAATACTGAGTCCCCATTCAAAGGTTTTCCCTCACCAGGACAAACAAAGGGGGCACAGCATTAAAAGCGAAAAGGGTTTCTAACTGTTCCCTACTTTATACAATGCTAAAAAAGAAAAAAAAAAAAACTAAAAACTTGTGGCTTTATGGCCCCCTAAACTTATCACAGGTTGTGAAAAGATGAACCAAAAATTCTGCGCTGCTCAGAATTGTACTGTGCATCTTAAACTTTAGCGCTACACTTTTATTTATTAGTTATTATTATCACAGGTTGAGCAGGATACTAAACTCCAGCTGAAGGCATGGGAATCACTACCGCTCTCTTTAATAGGAAGGGACAACTTGCTCAAAATGAAAGTATTACCCAAGTATATATATTTGTTCTCCCAGTTGGATTCCCAAATCCTTTTTTGTCCGTTTAAATCGGCTTTCTTATGGGGCCCACACTCCCCAAGATATAAACTGTCTACATTTGCCAGACCTCCTTCCCAGGCGGGCATGGCATTCCCAGACTCCCACAAATACTTTCTGGCCACTCAACTGGTTACCGCCCCCTGGTGCTCACCCCGGACCTAGCTAACTCTTTTACAATGCTGGAGGCAGCCATAGTTGGGTCCTTCGAGGCTATTCAGCCACTGCTGTTTAGAGGCCCCAAAGCCCCTTATCCACTAACTCCATCTATGCTGACAACAGTTAGAGCCTGGGAAGTTGGCCTGATCAGTGAAAAATACCCTGACAGAGCAGTGTCACCCAATACTCCCATTTGGAAGAACCCATCCTTACCGCACTTTTATATGCTACCTGATCCAATAAAATGCAAAATACAAAATACTAAATAAAAAACATCTCACAGATAGTGAGCCAAGGCTCATTGCGCCCACTTACCAGTCTTTCCGAAGACTTTAACGTACCCCAGACACACAATTTTAACTATAGACAACTCTCCCATGCCTTTAAGAGTCAATTTCCTCGGGCCTCGCTTAACATGATGGAATCAGAGTTAGAACAGACACTGAGAACTGACTGTGCGGAGAAGCCCACAACTCACCTTTATGCTCATCTGGTTACGATTGCATCAGCTCCCCTAGATAAATTGAGAAGTAGTTGAGGGATATACCACACCTAGACAATGATGACTGGGATGATATCTGGGATTTACCGTTTAAAACATTAGTTTCCACATGGGACAGATTAATCCAATTTAAAATTGTACACAGAGCTTATTTCACCCCTTCTAGGCTTCATGTGATGAATTCCTCCCACTCCTCTGAGTGTTGGAGGTGCGGAGACTCCCAGGGAGATTTTACACACATTTTTTGGTCGTGTCCTAGAATAAGGAGCTTTTGGTCAGAGGTAGTAGCAGACACTTTTAAGCACCCATCAACAACAATACCTCTGGTTATGGAAGTTTGTGTATTGGGTCTGGTAGACAATTTACTCCATACCAGAGCAGAAAAAACCCTTGTCAGCCTCCTTTTATTCTATGCAAGGAAAGCAATCACCTTGCATTGGAAGAAACAAGCCCCCCCTTCCACCTCCTTTTGGAAAAATTGATTACAAACAACCTACCACTCTACAAGGACACCTACGTCAATAGGGGATGCCCTATCAAATATGACAAAGTGTGGGCCAAGTGGCTTGCAGACCCTGCCATGGCCTCCTAGTTACGTAAACAAAATATAGCCTAGAGCTGCCTTGTCAATTATTGGGTTGATCTAGAAGGACTATTTATCTGGTTCAATACTGCCACTTAGTGGCGGGGGTTACGCGGTCAGTGTACTGATCCTCTGATAAAGCCTTCTTCCTTTATCATAAGCACCACAAATGTTGGATTTGCACCCCTGCGTGGGTGAAGGGGGGGTTTATGGATGTACTGTTATAGTGTCGTTGTGTCTTTTGTTATGATCAAAAATTAATAAACAGTTTTCTAAAAAAAAAAAAAAAAAAAAAAAAAAAAACTTATGGCTTTCAAAATACTTAAAAGTTTGTAGAACATGGGCATTTGGGATCCAGATTTTAAGAGTGTTTAAAGGGATTTTGACATTCTACCTGCATTTTTTCTTGTATTGCTCTCAGTGGGAACGCATTGTAAAAGCATGACAAGTGCAAAGCGTGCATTCAGAATGTGATTGACATTCGCTTCAGGTGCTTCTACCGAAATGACCTTGTGAAAAAACAAACAAACTTTATAAACAACTGCTGATCAAACACATCACAAATGCATTGTAAACACATGTCAGGCAGATCACAAACACATCCTAAATGCAATCCATTTTCTCCTTAGCGCTTCTGTAAGCACACATTCTCTTAGGTGCCTTTTGCTTGTTTCTGACGTCAAGTGTACACAAGCTCTTAGACCTATGTGGTCTTCAGAAGACACAACAACCTAGCAGGAACCAGTGCCAAAAAATAATCGTATTCTCGGGAGTTGTCTTTATCTACTTTTTTATTTTATTTTATCTTACTTTTTTAGTTTAAGAAAGTTTGTATATCAAACCTAAGTCTTGATCAGGTACCATTCTCGGAGTATCATTGCATCTAATTACCTACAGAAATATGCTACATTGTCAAAAGTATTGTGACGCCTGCCTTTACACGCACATACACTTTAGTGGCGTCTTAGTCCGTAGGGTTCAATATTGAGTTAGTCTACCCTTTGCAGCTATAACAGCTTCAACTTTTCTGGAAAGGCTGTTCACAAGGTTTAGGAGTGTGTCTATAGGAATGTTTGACCATTCTTCCAGAAGCGCACTTGTGAGGTCAGACACTGATGTGGACGAGAAGGCCTGGCTAGCAGTCTTCACTCAAATTCATCCCAAAGGTGTTCTGTCAGGTTAAGGGCAGGACTCTGTACAGGGCAGTCAAGTTCCTCCACCCCAAACTCGCTCATCCATGTCCCTATGGACCTTGCTTTGTGCACTGGTGCGCAGTCGTGTTAAAACAGGAAGGGGCCGCTCCTAAACTGTTCCCACAAAGTTGGAAGCATGAATTGTCCAACATGTCTTAGTATACTGAAGCCTTAAGAGTTCCCCTCACTGGAACTAAGGGTCCAAGCCCAACCCCTGAAAAACAAAACAACCCCACACCATATTCCCCCCTCCACCAAATGATTTTGACCAGTGCACAAAGCAAGGTCCATAAAGACCCGGATGAGTGAGTTTGGGGTAGAGGAACTTGCAGAGTACTGACCCCAATGCGATAGAACACCTTTTGAATGAATTAGAGCGGAAACTACGAGCAAGGCCTGACCTCACAAATACACTTCTGGAGGAATGGTCAAATATAACCATAGACACACGTCTAAACCTTGTGGACAGCCTTCCAAGAAGAGTTGAAGCTATTATGGCTGCAAAAGTTGGGCCAACTCAATATTGAGCTTTACGGACTAAGACTGGAATGCCATTAAAGTCATGTGCATGTAAAGGCAGGCATCCCAATACTTTTGACAATATAGTGTATATCTTGCAGTCTTCAAAATACAGATGTCTGGTCTGAAGGCTAGACTTTAAACGATCTTTGAAAAGTAAATGAGTAAAAAACAGCAAAACAACATCTGAATTAGGGGGAGGTGTAATTAACTGTGCAATTCCAAAGCTAAAGGAGTTAATCCATTTCCTGTTCAGGCGAGTTTAAACTCTACGCTCATGTCCTCCAATGCTCCGTATAGCGTTGTGCCTTCTAGTAAAAACACTTGGAACAAATGTCCCATTAAAATTAATGCAACTCGCTCAAGACCTCACATAATAAATGATTTATACGCAGTAAGCAGCATCTTTCCAGCACAGTTTTGTTTATTTAGCCAGCTTTTTGCATTAATCCACTAAAAACATCATTAAAGGAAACCCGAGGGAACATGCAGGCTGGGCTGTCACTGCTGACCTTCTCTTATAAAAATGTTAGTTATCAGACTTCCATATTGGTCTGAAGATTTCAAAACTATTTGTGATGTTGACCCAGAAAAATATGCAAATCACGAGTTCTGGCTTGGCTATGACTTTACCTGCTGGGTAGTGGTTTTGGATCAGTAATTCATATTGAAGCCTGGGTTAGCCAAGAAACTGGCATTTTTACAAGGTCATTAATGACAGCCTGGATGTTTTGTTATATTACAACCTGACTGTACAACCTCCTTTAAATCTACCAACAGCTACATAGTGGAAAGGCCTGCCTAATCAGATACAAATTGGTTGGATAGTTTCGGGAGGTACTCTTATTACATAGATTTGGTAACTCCAAAGAAGTACAGTCAGAATGTAATGTGTATGGTGGGCTGTAACGTGTATGATAAGCCTTAGACTAACCTCTGCATGTCCTCAGCACTCTGTCAGTCCAACGCAACCAAAGAACTTCTATTTGACTTAGTGGAAGAATCTATGACACATGGGATTATGCAAATGCAAGCTACTGGTCCTATAGCAGATTATAGTAGAATGTGTAAGTGGAGCTTTGGGGGATTCAATGGTAAAGTCAATCTTCACGGTCTAGGCTCGGAGGAACCTTTCTTCATCCAGTTTTTTAATCCCATAGAGCCCAGCACATATACTGGATGCAGGACAGCTTGCAGTCATAGAGAGTAATGACAATCTAACATATGTGACAGGTTGCAGAAGACTGCCATTATGGACAGTCCCCAACTGAAGTCTTTGATAACGCCCTGGGGGAGGGGCGAAACGCGTCGACGCAACATCCTGTCCACGTCCGTCCGATTTGTTACCAGTGACATCACTTCCTGGTGGTGGAACGCACGCCGGAGAGCGGCGAACCGACCAAACATCTGAATGCCTGCTTTGCTTACCGGTCCCGTGAGTAGCGCATTTTTGCGCAGGTGACCCTTGGTATCTTAGGGTTTTATGCTATATGCTTTTCTTTTCTCCTCCGGTGGAACGTGTGCTTTGTGGTTTCTTCCAAGCAATTTCTGTTTCGTTACATCACCAGCCCTGTTTGATTCTAAGGATGTGGAAGCTGGAAGTCCGCCCATTGTTTTTCCTATGAAGGGGGTTTTAACCATCAGCTACGTTCTCTCTCTATTGTTGACATTTTATGATTGTATCAATCCATCTGGCATTCCCTGAGGGGATCGTTTTTTGCTCATTTTGGTATTTTGCATCAAATATGCACACAAATTGATTTTTCACATTTATATGGAGGGTTTTGTAGTTCTGGCAGTACAGCCCAGCGTATTCTCATAAATTGTTGGGCTAGTTATACGGGGTGTATGCTCAGTTCTTTGACACCTTTGTATTCACTATAATGTGTCATTTTATATTCACTATTTGAGTTTTGTATCTGTTTAGTTTCATTCACAGTTGCTAGCGCAGTCCACCTGGTTATATAGTCCCCAACTGAAGCCCAAGCCCAACTGATGCCCAGGACATGTGCTGGGCAGTAGCATAAAAATCTAGCACAAAGGTAGGATAACAGCAAACAAATAATCCTGCGCAATGGTGTGATGTTTGGTAGTCCATCGCTCAGGGGATAGTTGTTATGGCCTTGCTGCCCTCCAGCATAGGGGATGTCCTAGTAGTCATAGAACAAGAAAGAAAAGGAGGGCGCACCAGCTTTGTGCATTATCCCAAGCAAATTTATTAATAAAACCAGAATAAAATACTACTCACAAACATATGGAGATAAGGTGCTTAGCGTAGCCACCTGATCGTGGCAATCTGTCAAGGACAAATAGTTTGCAGATAGCTATGGAAAGGACATTTGCAATGCATTTACAATGGCCTCTAACTCATCCTTACAAAATATAACACTGCAGAATAACTGGGACTCCTATGCAACCCATTATCCTGTGTACCTGTTCATCTCCTACAGTAATTGCTGTAACCGAGATGATCTGGGTGGCTGGCAAAAGGGTTAAAGGGTTATTAGCCACTGGCAAAGTACAAGGAGCATAGAGTAGAAGCACCGCATGAATGTCCTTGTCTGCATCTCTTCTTGGTTACAAAAAAAAATTAAATACAAAATCCAGAATGTGAGGTTCATGATCGATTACAGCTTTGGTGCATTGTGCTTTGGCTTGCAGCCATCAGTACAAGCTCTCAGTCTGTTTTGGGCACTTTGTTTTTTAGCTGATTCTAACAAGGTGGCCAGAAGCAAGTAATAAATGTAACTATCAGAAAGAAACAAACTCTTGGGATGTGCTTCCGGTAAGCAGGAGCAGGATTGTCCTTCTAGTTCCCAGCTGTGCTGCCTACATCCAGATTTGTATTAACCCTAGGTCACATGTGCAGTCATCAGCTTTAAAGGACAATCGTCATGGACACATTGCTGAAAGGGACACATTTATAAAGTAAAGAAAGGGACGCATTTATAAAGTAGGGTTAGGTTCTTAACACAAAAAAGAAAAACGACACATTTATGTGATTACCGCTTCACTTGCTTTAGGACTAAGATGAAGCCTCATTCATAGGAGTCATTAGGAGGAGAGCCCATGAAGGAGAGCTTGGTCACATTACATGGCAAGTTAAACCAAATTTTTTTTGTTGTCGTTTTGATTTGTGTAGGAAATGATTAAAAGCTTTTCCCCCTTACTTTCTGTGCCTAGTTTGGTGTATTAGATCTCCTAATTGTGGATGTAATAATTTTTCTCCATAGAATTTTCCTAAACAGAAAGATCTTTAGTACAAATCACATGATGTTCTGTAAAGATCTCACTTATACATGTGTACAGGGGGCATAAATGTGTGTATGTGTATAGACATGTAAAATTCTTCTTCACTCTCTTCTATACATTTGTACATACTTGAGCATACACACGTTTGCACATAAATGACTGCACTCAACTATGGCTCGGAATGCATTGTTTTTTTTTTCCAATCACTTTCTGTCCCAGAGACACAGTGCAAAATAAAAGGGAATCCCCACTGTTGCCAGAACAGGCCTCCATGTTGTCAGATTTCCTTCCTTGTTTGACGACCATGCAAAATTTTGGATTCTTCATCACCTTTTGTCCAGTTGACAATGGTTACCATAACTAATATGGAGTGTGGAAAGTTAAATGGGTACATAGACAGCAATAAAAATTTGACTAGGGTTTTATCCCTTTTTCTACACAACTCCAAAAAAGTTTTTGCTTTAGATATACTTTTAAAAGGAACTTCACCCTAGGTATCATAAATCACATTTAAAATACCTAGAACTTATCCTTGTATAAAAGTTCAAAAAAAATACTAGCCCATGGAGTCCAGCAATGTTTTCTTGCAGATGACATTTTGAAGGGAGAGCCAACACATGTGCAGTCATGCCACAGTAGTCCTGTCAGGTCCCATAGACCTGGCTGAGATCCGCAGCTTGTCTACACATGTGCCAGATCCCCTGCGCATGTGCAGAAAAAGCCATGGGAGCTCTGCCAGCTTTCTGGGAGAGATCTGTGGTGTGTCTGCATATGTGCAGAATCCGGAAGCGCTCAAATGGCCTTGTTCACACAGGCAGACTTATGGCCCATACACACGATGCGAATATTGTACGAAAACTGTCGTCCGAGGAAGAATCTATCGATTTTCGGATCGTGCGTACACTACTTTTGAGAGCCGATCACGACAGTTCATCCGATATTATTTGATCGGACAAGCACGAAAATTTTCCTTGTATGATACCAGATCGCACAATTTTCGTTTAGTCAGTATAGTTGTCGTCCGAAAATACAATACAAATATATTACAACACAAGACATCACTTCCGATTTTTTTTTTCTGTCGTATGAGAATTTTCGTGACTTTAGTTACCTATTCAACCACTACTTGCAACTATTAAGCGTTAAGCGTAAAAAGTCGTACGATCTGTCGTACGATATTCGGATCCTGTGTACGGGCCATTAAGCATACATCCGTGTGAGGGCCATGTTTTGCTTGCATGGGATGAACAGGTGTTCCATGCATCTAGGTGCAGGCAGTCCAACTCATATCAATTGGGATGCAGCGCCAGCACAGACACAGCAGCTGCTCCTGATTCAACATCAAATGTGGGTCCCCAAAACGCAGACTGTGTGCATCCAGGGTTGCCGTTTCTGCTTTTATACATAGGTACATAGTAGGTGAGGTTGAAAAAAGACACAAGTCCATCAAGTCCAACCTATGTGTGTGATTATGTGTCAGTATTACATTATATATCCCTGTATGTTGCGGTCGTTCAGGTGCTTATCTAATAGTTTCTTGAAACTATCAATGCTCCCCGCTGAGACCACTGCCTGTGGAAGGGAATTCCACATCCTTGCCGCTCTTACAGTAAAGAACCCTCTACGTAGTTTAAGGTTAAACCTCTTTTCTTCTAATTTTAATGAGTGGCCACGAGTCTTGTTAAACTCTCTTCTGCGAAAAAGTTTTATCCCTATTGTGGGGTCACCAGTACGGTATTTGTATATTGAAATCATATCCCCTCTCAAGCGTCTCTTCTCCAGAGAGAATAAGTTCAGTGCTCACAACCTTTCCTCAAAACTAAGATCCTCCAGACCCTTTATTAGCTTTGTTACCGTTCTTTGTACTCGCTCCATTTCCAGTACATCCTTCCTGAGGACTGGCCACACACAAACTTACTGCATCAACTTAGCCAGTTTGTATGGTTTGTATGCCACCATAGCAAAGAGTGTTACCACTTCCAGAGAAGGCATTTAGCGGCCTTTGAATGAAGCAAAGCATGACCATCCAAGTGAATGTAACCGTACTTGCTGCCTGTGTACCTGTTGGAAAGATTTTTCTTCACTTCCTGTCTCCATAACACCCTGCCACACCCTGAAACACAGATATGTGAAGGAAAATCTTCCTGAGGGGGATGTAAACAGCAATGCTGCCAAAAACAGCTTCTAACCCTTGGCAGCTCTTTATTAAAAAAAAGTGTTGGTTTTGCAGTTTGGGTCTCTATTGGAAAGATTACATGGAGTCAATAGGTAAGGGGGCTTCTCCCCAATGGCTACACTGACAGCTGTAAAAACCTGACAGATGTTCTAACTATGCAACACTCTATTGAATACAAAATTAAAGATTCCAGGCTGAAGCTGAGCTTTATAAATACACTGAGCTGCCAGAATCCACATGGTGTATGTTTTTTTTTTCATTTAAGGCCAACACTGGAAGTTATATTCCACTAATTATTTATCCTCTCAAAGATCCCTTACACTTGTCTTTTCATTCCTGCTGACTGATTATTCAATGTCCACTGGAGGCTAGACCAGGCAAAAAAGAAGAGTAAAGGTAAACATGGAATAGAAATGTTTTCCAGCATTGCTTCTAATGTCGGAAATGGTGCAAGGAGACTGCTCAATATGCGAAAAACATCCCAGAATTTCATCAGCGATTTGCGTAGGATTTACAATCGAAATACTGAGCTTCAGTACTTCAGTGACCTGGAACAACAATGGAGATCAGTTCTAATTTCTCTCTGACTTTAATGGCTTGATATTTGTTTGAGGTTAATGACGAGGAAAAGATTCAATCCAGAGATAACCAGGCAATTAGCATTTTTAGGTGGTGGTCAGCAATGACAACCTGCATAACTTTTCTTTTATTGAAAGCCTATGGCGTGCAAAACACACCCAAAAACTTCACCCGGTGCATAAAAAATGTGCACACACATAAAGAGTGCTCACAAAAAAGTGCCACGGGTACACAAGACGTGCCAATTCCCTGATCCCCCGGGGCGTTAGGCTCCTGCGGGGACAAAGGTACTTACAATGGTCTATCTGGCCGAAACCAGACAGACCCCGTTCTCTGGAGGGCCTGCCGAAACAGGACCCACCCAAGTACTAGGTGAGGCTCCCCCGAAGGGAGACCCCGAGAGAGGGCGAACTAAGCCAAAAGGCCATGTCCACCCCTTCCCAAGACGTTCAGATAACTAGTCTACCTAGTGAAATTAAATTTATAACAAAAATACCCTACCCCCATGGAACTCCAGATGGAGACTGTTAAGACTATATGGACTTCTGATGGAGACAATACGGTTTATTTACTAAAGGCAAATAGACTGCACTTGGGCAGGTCATACATGGAGAAAATTTCTTTCCTGCAACCACAGACAGTGTTGACAAGGCAATCCCTCCCACCGAGCCATTGTATTCTCCCCCCGTGGGGAACCCGTCTCTGTCGGGAGAAGACAGTGATTATTGCTAGTGGCTATACCAGCCGCTAGTGATAATTGTATACATAATCCAGGAGGCTGCCCATACATGAATCGAATCTCGGCTGGTTCCTGCTGGCCGAGATTCGAACCGTCTATGGCAGGCATAGTAAACCACGGCCCTCCAGCTGTGGTGAAACTACAATTCCCATGAGGAATTGCAAGACCCTGACAATCACAGGCATGACTCCTAGAGGCAGAGGCATGATGGGATTTGTAGTTTTACCACAGCTGGAGTGCCGAGGTTGCCTACCCCTGGTCTATGGCCTGCCTTAGAATGCAGTTGCTCCAGAGTTTAGTAAATGAGAAGCTCTGCTGACTTTCATCATCTGATTATGTGCAAGCAAAAATGCAGTTTTTTTAAAAATTTCCCTTGCATGTGATTGGGTATTCTTTGCAAAGTGAAGCTTCACTAAGCTTTACTAAGCTCTGGAGCAACTGCACTTGTACAGTATTTGGCTTTAGTAAATCTACCCCAATGATATGTTCTTAGCAAATGGCGAGCATTGGCATGCGGCACTCCAGCTATATCGATTATTAGCCAACACCTACCCAACATAGTACATACCATATTTTCCATTGCAGGATTACAAGCATGGAGTTGGCAAAAAGTGAGAAAGTTGGAGCACAGAACATTGTCTTTATCAGAGGTCTGTATAATTTAGGAGGACCAAGGAAGATTCAGTTATTTTTTTTACCTAATTACAATGATATATTTGTTGTCATGTTTAGCCATTTGTAGCCACATCGGGCAGCAAACTCAATACATACATAGCTGCCAGCCATCCTGACATAAATTGGTCCCTAGTTATCACATTTAATCTGAACTGAAAATCTGATTCAAGCATATCAACCATCACTGTAAAATGATGAATTACTAAAACTGCCACAATTTGTCTCCCCTTGAACATAACTGATCCATATCTGACACCTGCCGGGACAACGTATGGTACATTCCTCAGCAAATCCATCACACACTGAAATGTTCACTTCCTCCATCTGTTGTCATGTTGAAATCACACAATGTCCCTCTACATCAGGACATACTGCACAATAACACACTGCTTTATGTCATGCCTTGGTCTAACAATGAGCTGACACTAATTGATGTTTAAAGATGGTCATTTTGAGCAAATTCTTTCTACTAGTGTACCCAATTGAGAAGCATTCAGAACAATTCTTCATCCTTTGCTAAAGTTCCAGAATTGTGTCCCTGATTGCACTCTCCAAGTATGAGGCTTTGCGGTTTACCTTCTTAAGAAAAAAAAAACTCTTCAGGTTAAAATATAACCGCTTGCCCTATAGAAAGCAGTGGCGGCTGGTGCTCAAAATTTTTTGGGGGCGCAAACAAACTGAAAAATTCTGAAAAAAACCCCAAAAACATCAAACGCAGCCACAGTGCCCATCAAACGCAGCCACAGTGCCAATCAAACGCAGCCACAGTGCCCATTAAGCGCCCAAACACTACCACTGTGCCCAAACGCTGCCACTGTGCCCATCACATGCTGCCACTGTGCCCATCAAATAGTGCTACTGTGCCCCATCAAATGCTGCCACTGTGCTCCATCAAATGCTGCCACTGTACCCTATCAAATGCTGCCACTGTGACCCCCCCATCCGCTCGCCATCTGCCCGGCACTTACAGTATGCTGTCTCGGTGGGGGGTCAGGCATGCAGGTGACGGCAGTGAGCGGTGAGACCTTGCAGCGGGTCAGACAGCGGCCCATGTGTCCTCCATGCGTCTCCTCCCCTCTTTCTGATAGGTGTCTAATCGCAGCGCCTGTCCTTTCAGCCAATCTGGTGACGGGTAACAGACCCATTCACCTGATTGGCAGAGAGGCGGTTCAGTGTTAGAAAAACAAATGAATATTCGCTTTCCTAACACACCTGGGTGGACTCCAAGTGCAATGCTTTCCGCCATGAGTCCACCTTTTTTGAAGCCTTTTAGAGCCTATGGCCCCACTGCTGTAATTCAGGCACCCGGAGTCCGAAAAGGGTCCGGACATCTGAATAGGGGGTGGCAGCCATGGATAGATTCATGCAATTCATGAATCTATCCATTAGTCATAGAGGCTGGAGAGAGGAGGCGGTACCCTTAATGGACACACCGCCACTGATAGAAAGTAAGTTTGGTGAGTTTTATGGTCTTTAGAAAACCATTATAATCATCCAATAATATTCAGGCTCTGTGCACACATCGGTGTGCATGTTCACACTTTTTTCATGTGTTGATGCAAGTTGAGTTAAGGCAGTTCTTCCACTTTGAATGAACCCCTAACAAGCCATAACATGAGAAAAATGCACTGTGTTAGCTGGAGCACCACTGGACACTGTGTTGGCTAGTGGTGCACTGCCCAAAGCAGTGCACCACAAGGCACATAGCATTAATTTCTGTGTGTTGTAGTGCTCTGAATGGGAGGTGAGCTGGTTCATACTGTATAGGTGCGTTAAGCGTTGCCAAGCAGAAATAGTTGCTATACACTGCACATACACTCAGCCATAACGTTAAGACCACTGACAGGTTAAGTGAATAACATTGATTATCACATTACACTGGCATCTGAAAGTCAGGCAGCAAATAAACATGTTGTCCCTGAAGTTAACGTTTTGAAAGCAGAAAAAAATATGTATCACAATTTATTGCGTATAGGGCTGCGTAGATGCAGATCTGATGCACATCTGTGCCCATGCTTACCTGTGTCCACAGCCAAAAGCACCCACAATGGGCACATGAGCATCAGAACTGGACCACAGAAGGTGGCCTGGTATGGTGAATTACATTTTTTTTTACATCATGTGGATGGCCGAGTACGTGTGCATTGCTTAATTTGGGAAGAGATGGCACCAGGATGGCAGTGTGATGCTTTGGGCAATGATCTCCTGGGAAACCTTGGGTCCTGCCATTCATGTGGTTGATACCTTGACATGTACCACCTACCTAAACATTGTTGCTAACCCAATACACCCCTTCATGGAAACGGTATTCACTGATGACAGTGGAGCCACACTGTAAAGTGATTCAAGGATAGTTTGAGGAACACAAGACTGAATGCGAGGTGTTGCCTTACCTCCAAACTCTGCAGATCTCAATTCAATTGAGCATCTGTGGGATGTGATGAAAAAACAACTCCGATACATGGAGGCCTCACCTCGCAACTTACAGTACTTAAAGGATCTGCTACTGACAGCCTGATGCCAGACACCACAGCATACCTTCAGAGGTCTAGTGGAATCCTAGCCTCAACAGGACAGGGCTGTTTTTTGTGGTAAAAGAGGGATCTACTCAATCTTAGGTAGGTGGTCATAAAGTTATGACTGATTGATGTACACAAAAGAGTGGAGCCAGTATTGTGGCTGAACTCTAGGCAGATATTAAAGACAATATACTGTATTTGAGATATGTGGGAAGGCTGACCATATGTCAGCTTGAATTTGTAGGAGGAGTCAGGCTGTATTTAAGACCGCCCTCTAGCCTCCATTTCCTGTCGACGTTTCTTTCGTGGACAGTCGATAGGCGTAATTTCTGGGTGACTTGTTAGCATCACTTCCGGGTTTCGGATCAACATGGAGGTTGTGCAGCAGGCGTCGCTTCTCCCTGCTTTCTCGCTCAGGGTTACAGGTATCGGGTGGGGGGACTACAGGCAGGGGAGGGGCTGTAGTATCTTGGTGTGCCATTGGGAGGGCAGAGCAAGGTCTGCTCCGCATGGCATCAGGGGGGGAGGGGTGGGTACTGTTGGGGGTTCCTCTGTCGGTGGGTGGTTTGTGGCATCAGAATGTCACACACCTTGTTTCCATGAGGGATGGTGTCATCCAACACATGCTTCCCCCACTGTGACTGTCAGACAGGTAGGGAGAGGACACTGGGTACTCCTGTGAAGTTGGTCAGTTGGGGGTTTGTGTCATTCTTGGCCACGGGTGGTTGTGGTGACCCCTCCTCTGTCACACTAGCCATCAGTGGTCCCTGGTACGATGGCCATGTTGCTGGTGCGGGGGTCTCTACTGGACCCTGGCACCTCAGCAGGTTTTTGGGCTCAGAGAGGGCTGATGTGCCTTAGTCAGCATCTGGGGGAGAAGCGTTGTATCGAGTCCAGCGGCTTTCTTCCAGTGAGAGGTGACCAGTTCTTACACATTTCTTTGGTTTATGTTGGGCGTTTATTTCTTCTGGGCATCGGTTAAGTCATGGGGTAGCTCTATGTTACCACCTTGTTTTACTTGTACCAGGACAAGCACTTATTTTAGGGCACGACCCAGAAGCAGCCCACATCCGGCCATGGGATACCTGGGGGTGGATAAGCTAGGGTACCTCCCAGTACTTGACACCCAGGCACCCCACACACCTAGCATGGTTCAGGGGGTCACATGTGCATGCACTGCATCCGGATCGTCCCCATCCAAGCTCACGCCATCTACCACTTCTCCTTGCTCATCTGTGGTTTAAAAAAAAAAAAAAAATCATATCCTCAAACTGTAGGTAGGTTGATTTAGGTGTTAGGTAGGGAGTCATGCAATCGGCCTCAAACGGGCTATATCCCTGTTTTGGGTACTCTTAACGCAGTTCACAGCTCTAAGTGGTATCTAAGCATCTTACAAGGCTGCATCTCACACATTTATTTTTCAGGTTTCTGGTTGGAGTGCGTATGTGATCAGACAATCAGTGTTCAGTTTAGTGAGCTCAGTGAGTGTCATGTATTCAGTCATACATGGTTCGGGTTTCACAGATCCACATTTTTGTGTTTGCATTAGAGCACACGCTTCCACATGGTGACGGTCGCATGGGTGTTAGGGGGAGGCAGGACACTGGCGTGGTTTGGTATGGGTCATGGTGGGGGTTGTTATGGGTTTGTGTTGATAGAGCCTTATTGGGTCGTGGGTGTCATTGAATTATGGGTTTATACTTATCAGGTCCTCAGCGCATTGCTCGTTGCTGCAGTTATTGGTCTGTTGATTGAGCCTCAGTTTAGCATGTGGGATTTTGGGGCAGCGCGGCCTACCACCTTGTTCCTACTGTCGGCATGGTTCGCATCCCGCTACATCACTGGGGAGTAGCTAGTAAGGGCACCTGCCAGTTGTACCTAGACTTGGGTCACATAGTGCACATCTTATCTGGACCTCCTCCGCTCAGAGGTCACTCACTGTGTCCACTACTCCACTAGTCATGTGGTTCATTACAATGATGATTTAGTGTTCAAGCCTGATTTTGACAATCCATGCATCGTTCGGGTGGTAGCTTTGTTCAGGTCAGTTATGTATTGTTTGTTTCACCTTACGCCGGTTGCTAAGCTCATACATATCACGTGATCATTTCTTCAAGTTTTAGGCCTTATGGAGTTCTACCACTGCAGGGTCACCCATCATGTTTATGGGTGCTAATGGACTGAGATGTTCGTTTTTAATTGGCTGGTGTGATGGCAAGTCTCCTCTTCAGTTTCTCATAGGGTTCACGTTACGTTTTCATGCATCATAACATTTCACCACTCATATAGTTGCCCGACATGTCTTCAGGTTTTCCTTAAGCCTGAGCCATGTTTTCATTTGCCTGCCATGCTTCAGGTTGCTCGGCCTCTGTATTTCAAGGGGTTGTCACGTTTTCAGTCCTGCTCATACGTTGTATTTCAGGGTTGGCCTCGGTCATCAGGTGCAGTCCTTAAAGGATAAGAGAGGAAATCTAGGTTGAAGGTAAGTTATGGTTGCTTTTGATGTACTATTCAGATATCAGTGCTTTTGGTTCGCTGCTTACCGGTGTCTCGTTGCCATTTCCATACTCGGTACATGTTTTGCCTTCACATTTTAGGTCACGGCTTTCACCACTGCAGTATTACCTATCACGTTTATAGGTAACAGCGGGTTGAGGTGATTGTTACTAATTGGCTTGTGCGGTGGCAAGTCTCCTCACCCGTTTCACATATAGTAGACGTTAGACTGTTTTCATATGTTGATGACGTTGCACTACTCACCACATTTGACCTGACACGCCTTCAGGTTCCGTAGGCTTGAGTTTATGTTTTTAATTGGCCTGCTTCACCTCAGGTTACTCGGCCTCTGTAATTCATATGGTGAATACTTTCTTAGTCTTATAACACATACTTCATTTTACCCTTACACCAGGTTCATTGTCATCGCATACACGGTACATGATCATAGCCTCACACTGTAGGTATTACGGCAACACTCCACTGCAGGTTAACCTATCACGTCTATAGGTACTAACGGATTGAGATGATCATTTCTAATTGACTTGTGCAGTGGCAAGTCTACTCATCCGTTTCTCATACGACTTACGTTTCATACGCCATGACATCTCACTACTCATATCACTTGCCTGACATGTCTTCAGGTTTCATAGGCTTGAGTTTACGTTTTTTATTTGCCTGATATGCCTCAGGTAACTCGGCCTTGGTAGTTCTTGGGACTGACACATTTTCAGTCCTGCACAATGTATTCTTTGTCATTAACCACAATCACTGTTGGGAGGTTGTAGAAAAAAAAAAAGATTTTCCTTTCCTTAGAGTAAGTTGTGGTACATTAGGTTCTAACTCTTGCTTATGACAGTTTGTTCTCGGTTGCATAGGTCATGTCACAGGCAGCGGATATCGAAGACTTTGCCTCCATCCCTCCTTCACCGGCCAGGGGTTTGCAACAGGGTAGCACACCCTCCTTAAAGAACCTGAACTGTCCCGAGACTCATGGTGGACCTGTGGTGCAGGGGTAGCTGGTATCCGGTTTCAGCTTGCAAAGCGGGACTATTAAGATTCCCTGGGAATCCCTGTACTTCAGGCTCTCATGCTGAGCAGGTTACCCCATGGACTGTCGCCTCGTCCTTTTCACAGATTCACGCCACCCAGAGCTTACTGGCAACCTCCTCTCAGGAGTTGTGGGCTGTTCCAGGCACATCAGCAGGTTCCAGGACCCCCTTGGTACCAAGCCCCGGGCCTTTAGCTTTAGTTAAAAGCGCAAGTGCTCCCTCCATTCCCCGGCTCACTTCATTCCTGGGAATATATATATATAAAAAAAAAATATATATATATATATATATATATAAAAATATTTCAGACGGGAGAGATGTTAATTTGGGGTCCCTCATAATTGCCGCCCACGATGTATCCGAAAAGTCGTATGCTTGCAGTGATGTTTCTATGGTTATAAAGACCAGGGGCCACAGGCTCAACCGTAAGCTCTCTGTCCCAGAGTTTTATCTGGCCCTGACTCAGACTCTCTGGTCAAGTTAGATTCTGCGGCTCCATCCAACTTGCGTATGTGGGACGAGTTCCTTCAATACTGGAACGGGTTTGCCATGTTCATCCTTGCCAAGTCAGTTTTTCTCCTCAAGGTTTTGAGTGATGCAGCAGCCACTAAAAGCTATGTTGCTATTTTTTGGCATTCACTGGCATTATGGTGTGGGGTTGTTTTTCATGGATTGGGCTTGGCCGTTAGTTCCAGTGAAGGGAAATCTTAAGACGTCAGCATACCAAGACATTTTGGACAATTTCATGCTCCCAACTTTGTGGGAACAGTTTGGGGATGACCCCTTCCTGTTCCAACATGACTGCGCACCAGTGCACAAAGCAAAGTCCATAAAGATATGGATGAGCGAGTTTGGGGTCGAGGAACTTGAATGACCTGCACAGAGTTCTGACTTCAACCCGACAGAACATCTTTGGGATGAATTTGAGCCGGGACTACGAGCCAGGCCTTCTCATTCAACATCAGTGCCTAACCTCACAAATGCGCTTCTGGAAGAATAGACAAACATTCCCAAAGACACACTCCCAAACCTTGTGGACAGCCTTCCCAGAAGAGTCGAAGCTATTATAGCTCCCAGGGTGGACCAACTCAAGACTACGGACTAAGACTGGGATGCCATTAAAGTCCATGTGCGTGTAAAAGCAGACATCCCACTTTTGACAATATAGTGTATATAATTACAGTTTGTGTGTGTATATATATATATATATATATATATATATATATATATATATATATATTATTATTTTTTTTTTTAGAGAACATAAGTAACAATTACGTAGCAAAAACAAATAATGTAAGAGTTCTTGCACTTGCACAAAGTAAGGACATTTTAAGTGAAAAAAATTAAACAAAAGAACACAGGCGTATTCTTTTTATAAATTCTGTTTCTTCTGTCCTGCAAATGGCTTTGATTAAGGTCCCTGAGTGGTCTGCAACACGTAAGCCACTTATGTCTCTGCTTGCCTGGCTTCAATAAAGATGAAGTTTTAACTGAATGAAGCTTATCGAGAGCTGGCACCTTGGCGGTGGCACTTGATATTCTTCAACTTAATAGAAGGAACTGCTGTGCAGCTGCAGCCCTGAGTGCGATCACTGCAGTGAGCTGTCCCTGCTAATGCCTATTCCACCCTGTGGCTTTTAGTTACAGCTCTATCAAAAGCAATGATTACACATATTCCAGTGAACATACCAGGTGAATATCAGAAAGCGTAGAGTCGGGATCAGGGTCAGTGAACCTGTTAGTGACTCAAATACAAAAAGAAAACAAAAACACTAATAACAAGGTAACAAGTAGAAAACTTGATAGTGGGGAAATAGTGGCAGATTAATTAAAGGGTATCGAAAAGCAAAATTTTTAATTTTGGATACAACAGTTGAAGGTGAAAACCCAATCATAATTTTTTTTTTCTTGGGTCACAATGGTGAGATTTCCCATAGATACAACATGAAGCTAAAAGGTATTTTTCCTACAGTCATCACAACAAGTGTCCTAACTGGAAGATTTCCCTTCTACTCCTGGTTGAGAATTTTTTTAGCATTTTAAGTTCCAGGGACAATGGTGAAGGTTATCACCAATGGGGATCCTGACAGCGATAAAAACCTTTATCGAGCTGACAGATGGCTGGCTGCTTGTCACCTTGAGAAAGGAGACTGTTGTGGCCCCTAAATGTAGGTGGGTTATGGTTTATTCTTCATATTTATACATTATTCTCGCAATATGACCTCATTAAAATCTTGAGGTCGACTGGTTGAGTGCTGGCTTTCTCTTCAAATAGTTATGGACAGTGTCAGTAAAAGCCCTGCACTCCTGACTAAGGCTCTGTTCGCTGTTTTGAACTGCATTCAATTAGCTTGACATGTGGATTAAACCTGCTTTCTATGAAGCCGGTTCATATATGACTGGTGTAGCAGCAGTACAAATTGACTGGGAATTTAAAGATTCCTATGCGTTTTTTGAGCACTGCGGTGTGGTTCAGATGTGAACTCCAGGCTATTGCCTTCTACGGGAACACATCGCACATCGGATCAGTTTTGAACACAAATTTGATCAGAAAAAAAAGTGTGTGTGGGCCCCCCCCCCCCCAGTCTATACAAGGCCCTTTGCACCAGTCGGTGATGTCACAAGGGGGCGGTGCCATCAGGTGATGTCACCAGATAACCCCACCCCTTACCTATTTAGGAACTGTCACATGGCGGAGCAGCCTGATGGCGGTAGCCTTCCTCGTGGCCAGAGCTTTCTTTTTTCCTTTTTTTTGGGTCCAGCGGAGGTGGCAGGTATCGTGATGGACAATGGATCTACATCGGGGGATATATTTTTTTTTTTTTAATAAAGGAAATGTCAAAAACTGTGTCTTTATTTCTTTTTGACACTTTTTTGGTGAATGAGTAGGGGTACAATGTACCCCTACTCATTAACATGGGGGAGGGTGGGGATCTGGGGGATTTTGATGCCCCGTGCCCGCAGACCCCCACAACCACTGCCCAGGGTTGTGGGAAAGAGGCCCTTGTCCCCATCAACTTGGGGAGCAAGGTGCTTTGGGGTGGGGGGAAGCCCTACCTGCCTCAAAGCACCTCCCCATGTTGAGCATAAGGCCTGGTATGGTCTAAGAGGACGTGGCCATTTGCTTGTCCCCTCCCCCCTTTTCTGGCCTGCCAGGCTGCCTGCTCGAATAAGGGTCTGGTATGAATTTTGGGGGGGAACTCCACTCCACTTTTTTTTTCTTAATTTTGGTGTGGGGGTTTCCCTCAAAATCCATACCAGACCTAAGGACCCCACATCGTTTTTAAAAAAAAATGTTGTCGGCAATGTTTTTTTTCCATGTTCAGCTCTCAGCGGGGAATCCCCCTAACAGCTGATGAGTAATCCGTTGTAAGGGACGCGGCAGCCGGCTTCCCGACCTGCTCCTTAACAACCAGCTAATGTTAAAGATGACGGTGGCCACCGGCTCCAAAAATTCACATCTGAACCACATCTAAAATCACTGCTGAACAGCTGCTGAGGAAATTCGCACTGAAAACAGGGGAAATTTGCACCGGACAGGTGTGAACCTAGCCCAAAGCCAGGCACAGAAGGTGCGATTTTGTTTCCTGCAACCACAGGTTGCAGGACAGAAAATCACTCAATTCCCCCATCAACACAGTTAGTGTTGAAGCAATTCCTACTATGGAGCTATTGTGTTCTCCTGGCGGCAGGACGGGGGAGTCATCCCAGCTTGGAGAACATACAGTGATTATTGCTAGCGGCTATGGCTGCTGGCAATAATCGCATGAAAAATCTGACAGGCTGGTTGTACCCAAGTTGATTGATTGATCAACATGGGTACAATCAGCCTGCCCATACATGGTTCGAATCTCGGCCGGTCCCTGTAAACAGGCCATATTTCAAACCGTCTATGGCTGGCTTTAGGAGATGAAAGGGTGTGGTGTTGGAAAGACTGGTGAATAAGCAATAAAAACCCAACAGGGATTCTCTACATCATCACTCTATCCTATCCTATTTAATTTTGTATGACCAGTCTTCTGATTTACACATATAGTATCTCCAGCGTTGCACAGCCATGAAAGTGACTCCTGGTGCAGCAATCCAGCTTTCTTTGTCACCCCTATTACTATGAACCCCTGTGTTCACATTCAATTAATTAGTACTCTCTGCTTCTCTGGACAGCAGCTGTGTTCCATTAGCAGGGAGCTTATTCAGGAAGCAGCACCAAAAGGGAGTAGAGTGGCTGGTGTGTGTAAATCACAAGAATGGCTGAACAGATCTATACATCTTTTGGAAGGAAATCAATGAAGGAATTCAACTGTTTATTTAGTTGTTATCTTACATTGCAATTTTAAAAAGCGTAGTTCTAAGAAAATGGGCCAGTTAAAGAAAAGCAACCTAACCAGAAATACATTTGGTTGTCAATGGGTAGCTATAGAGAAGCATGGGGAAAATAAAATCTGGGACATGCAGAGAAAGGCACCCAGCTCTTCATTTCACCTCTTTTAATAAATGAGTCAAATTTATTTTAACATATACTGTACATTAAACTTCTTTCTAGTAAGCCTCTCTGATCTTCAGTTGGGCACTTGCACTCCCCCTTCTCATCCTCAATGCATGATCAAAGCTGCCTTAGTGCCCTGGAAGCTTGGTGACAGGACAATAGTTCTCTTAGAGCGCTTCTCATTCTTGCAGGCTGAAGCAGCACTTGCAAAGCCAGGTTCTGACTGGCAGCTAGCAAAGGGAAATCTGCATATTTCAGAACATGGCTCTGCAAAGTGATGAATAATATGAGCTTTCCATTGTACTGTGTATTATGGAATGAAGATATAGGAGGTCAGAAGGGAACTCTACGCATAAGGCCAGTTTTCTTAGTATCAGTTTCAGTGGCAATGACATTTGCAATGAAACGGATACCAAAAAAAGTAGAGAATGAGTAAAATGAGCTTTGTGCAGTGGGGGAACCAATGACACTGGTAATGAAATGGACACTAATAGTGGAAAGTAAGCAAAATTAGCTTTTTCTAGTTGGGGGCACCAACGACATCAGCACTGAAATTGTTAACATAAAAAGTGGAACATGCACAAAATTTGCATATACGGTTAGGGTGCAATACCATACCATGTAACCTAGCGTCCACTACCGACAAAGAAAAAAAAAGTGGAAGAACGGGGGCTGACAATAACTCTGTCTAAGGTCACAGCACCTGCATAGTCAGTTGGCTAGTCAGGGGCAAACCTTCCCTACACTGTGTGGCCCTATGACTGCAATGCCTACAACATAATTCTCTCACCTTCCCTGTTCACTTTTGAGGAATTTTGGTCAACCAATTGTAAATTGGGTAAAAAATTGGGTGTGGTAATTAGCACATCCTATGGCCGGAGCACCAAACAAACTCCTTAAAGTGATTGTAAGGGGTTTTTTTTTTGTTTAAAATAACAAACATATTATACTTACCTCCAATGTGCAGCTCGTTTTGCACAGAGTGGCCTCGAACCTGCTCTTCTGGGGTCCCCCGGCAATGCATAGAATGCATTGAGGTGAAAAACCATGAAGGTTTACAACCCCTTTAAGGAGGTCATAAAGGACCCATCTAATACAACACTTGCAAAATTGGTTCTTCCTTTCACCACCCATAGCCTATAACTGTGCCTGTGTATAAGTAATAAGTAGGGATTGGCGAACGGTTCAGCCCGAGCATAAGTTCGAGTCGAACTTTGGCTGTTCGGATGTTCTGCGAACACCAAACAATATGCGGTGTTCAGGGCAAATTCGAAAGCCCGCCGGGACACCGTTAAAAAAGAAAAAAGGACGGCGCCCTCTAAGTGCAGCATGTATGTTAAAAATCTTTATTACAATAGATAAAAACACTCACATTTGAGTTGCTAAAAACCAGCATGTAAAGTAGTTTCATCCGCGTGCTCTCGGGGGATGTGGGTGTCACGGGCCAGTGGGGGGGGGGGTTCCTGGGATGTGAGTCCTGTGACCAGGTAATATTCCTTTAAATATCGTGCCTGGGGGGTGTCTATAGTATGCCTGTAAAGTGGCGCACTTTTCCCGTGGTTAGAACAGTACTACAGCAAAATGACATTTCTAAAGGAAAAAATATCATTTAAACCCCATTACCATTTCACACAGGGGGGGCGGGATCTGGGGGTCCCCTTGGTAAAGGGGGCTTCTAGATTCCGATAAGCCCCCCGCCCACATACCCCCCAACCACCGGGCAACCCATACTATTTTTTTTAATGATTTTTATCTATATTGCCGAGACCAGACAATTCATTACAGCCGCGATCAGTTTTAAATGATATTTTTTCTTTAGAAATGTCATTTTGCTGTGGTACTGTTCTAAACACGGGAAAAATGCGCCACTTTACAGGCATATATGTGATGGTGTCCCTCGCGCTATACAGAGTAAAGGAATGTGTCTATGTCTAGAAGCGAATAAATAAGTAAACAAAATAAACAAATAAATTGGTATGGTGCAAAAAATATTTGCGTAAGTGAATAGTGATGATGTCTCTCAGGACTGCAGCAAAGTCAAAAGTGTTCACATTACACTCAACAGAATAAAAACAGTGAAAGGACTTCGCGCTTCAAATCTATCACATAAATGAATGACATTGCTGTGACCTACTAAGTGCGGTAAAAATGGCTATAAACACGTGAACATCAACTGTGAGTGAGCACAAACAGTGTTCAACAAAATGGTACAAGTGTGTATGTGACACAAATTCTCTTCATAAATAAAAAGTTCATATAATTCTCTTCTTAAATAAAAAGTTCATAATAATGTGTAGCTGTAGCTGGGATCAAATATGTGGGACGATACGGGTGATGATCTTTTAATGGGGGGCTCGGGTGAACCCGGGCTCTCTAACTTCTCACCTTAAAGAAAGCAATTATGAGCATCAAATGTCTGTTTTGAGGAATCCTGTATGATGTAGCTCATCGATAATCCAGGTGGGGTTTCTCTAGTAGTTGGATTGTACTCCTGGTATGCAAACACCTATCAAAATAGAGAGGGGGGGGGGTTGCCCACCTGGGCTCCACCAGTCCGGTGGGATAGACAGGGGAGGGATAGAGAGAGGCCTCCAATGGTGTAGTAATTTAAACAAAGTACTATTTATTAGGTGATTAGAGTGGTCTCTTACATTTAAAACATTTTAAAACAGCATATAACGCATAAAAACTCTAGGAGCGGCGTCCGAGGCGCCTCCTTACTGACTTCCAGTTACGTCTGCTCTTTGCCACGCCCTACGCGTTACGTCACCGCTGTATGACTTTACAGGCATACTATAGACACCCCCCCAGGCATGATATTTAAAGGAATATTTCATTTTTATTGTTTCACTTTAAGCATTAAAAAAAAATCACTGCTCCCGAAAAAATGGCTGCTTTAAAAAATATTTTTATATTGATACATGTCCCCTGGGGCAGGACCCGGGTCCCCAAACACTTTTTATGACTTTTTATGACAATAACTTGCATATAAGCCTTTAAAATGAGCACTTTTGCTTATTCATGTTTGTGTCCCATTGACTTTAATGGTGCTCGTGTGTTCTGCCGAATTTTTTGCCCGTTCGGTATGTTCTGTTGCGAACCGAACCGGGGGGTGTTCGGCCCATCCCTAGTAATAAGCCCAGTACACACTATAAGAAAATAGGGTGAACGATCATCCAGTTTTCGCCGATGTTTCACAGCAAGTCAAAACAGAGGATGGTACTAAGTCTGAAAATTCTCATCAGATTTTTCTCATACACATTAAATGAAAATTGTTAGTTCTGTTCACGTTCCAGAAAAATTCTGGAGTTTGTCCTTTCAGAAATTTTCATTTGAAAAGTCTGAATCGGATGTCGACACTATATGAAAATTGAACGATCGTTCCTTGTACAGCATTTTCTTCTAATTTTCTCATAGTGTGTACTCCACTCCACATTAGGAGTTAAATTAAATATTCATCTGTCTTATTATTTCCTTTTTATACAAGCCTATCTGCTCTTGAACTTGTCTGATGGTCCTAACCACTGTTTTAATATGGACCTACAAATTACAATTGGATTGTACATCTCCTTTAGATTAAGTAAAACTGGGAAATATGTGGGTCCAACTAAATAGCCAATTCACTTTTACATCTGACCAGGCAGGTGCTTACACTACACAGGTATTGGCAAATCTAAAAGGGAATTGTCCTCTCAGTGCAGTACAATAGTAAAATAATCACGGTGAAGAACACTAAATTATATTTTACATGGTGCTGATTATCCTACAACTTCTGATGTTTTACAATGTTTTTGGATAAATAAATTGTATTTATTTTTAACTGTACACTGTGGGTTTTGGAAACAGAGTTGTGTATGTAAACTGGAACTTGAGATATTGAGCTCTGTATACAACAGTTATTTTTGTACTAAGGCGATAAGAATTACACAGAAAAGATAAAAATTGGATTTAGCGCTCCACCTGCTGGAATGAAATTAAAATATGAATATACATTATTACCTATTGTATGTGTCCTATGATGATTTAAGAAAATACTTTTTTTTTGTTTTAATTATATATTTTGTCCTTAGCATAATAAATAAAAAATATATGTAAACCTACTATGCATTACCTACATATTTCCTAAAATATTAAGAACAAAACATCTACTTTTGTGCTCGTTGCTCCTTAGTATCCCACAATAAGGAGTTCAGCGGCTGACATTTTTTTCACTATTGGGAAGTGTAGAGGAGAGCAGAAGAGTGATGGTTATTTCCAGCTTCAGCAGTGGCAAATACAGTAAATTCTACGTTGTGGAACTGTGACCTTTCAGAAACTGTGTCCGTGCTTTAAAAATAATGATTTTATACTAGACTTCTTTAGCCTCTACGTTAGCCTTGACCTGTACCTGACACTGAAGCTTGAACACAATGTTGCATCTTACTTTCAAGCATTACTAGTACATCAACACACTCAATAAGTCACTAAATGCACCTGTCATTTTGTGTTTCAAGGATTTCAGCACTACGACTTATTTCAATGGCCCAGACATTATTTTTTTTTTCAATTTTGTGCATATATAATAAAATGCACATTTTGCAAAAGGTCTTTAAAACCCCAAAACATTATATATTTTCTGAAAGCAAGGGCTCCTGTAGAATAAAATGGTGATTAATGCAATTTTTAGGCCACATGATATTTGTGCTACTGTTTATCAAACCCTTACTTTTTTGGGGGCAAAATATAAAACATGAGGATGTGTTGAGCAAATTGATACCAAATATGCCAACAATCTAAATTGCAAGGGCCCACAAAAAAATTGAGAATAGGTGATGCTTTAATAGCCTACACAGCTCCTCAATTTAGCATTAACTATGAATGACAGCCCTAGAATTATTGCTTTCACTCCAGAATGCATAGCGATACCCAATAACTGTGACATGTGCACCCAACAAACAAGCTTCCATTCATTTAGGCACATATGTCGGTGCCAAGGGCTTTAAAATTTCAGGGATATTCTTTGTTTTTTTATTTACATAGTTACATAGTAGGTGAGGTTGAAAAAAGACACAAGTCCATCAAGTCCAATCTACAGTATGTGTGCGATTATATGACAGTATTACATTGTATATCCCCATATGTTGTGGTCGTTCAGGTGTTTAATAGTTTTTTGAAACTATCGATGCTCCCAGCTGAGACCACCGCCTGGTGAAAGAATCCTCTACGTAGTTTAAAGCGGACTTCCACCCAAAAATGGAACTTCCGCTTTAAGGGAAGGTGACCCCCTGACATGCCACATTTGGCATGTCATTATTTTTTTTTGGGGGGGGGGGGGAGCAGAAATCCTCTTTTTAGAGGGTTCCAGCTCCCACTTTCTCCCGGGCTCTGCTGCGCTGGATCACCTCTGCCCCCTCCCTCTCTGCAATCATCTGGGACAAATCACAGGTCCCAGGTGATTGCCCAGCCAGTCACAGCGTGCAGCGCGGCTCGCGCATGCGCAGTGCGTGCCCGGCTGTGAAGCCACAGCCGGGCACCCACAGTGACAATGCCGGCGCCACAGAGAGGAGGGGGAGACGAGCAGGGCTTCATTCCCCCGCATCGCTGGACCATGGGACAGGTGAGTGTCCGATTATTAAAAGTCAGCAACTGCATTATTTGTAGCTGCTGACTTGTAATTTTTTTTTTTTTCGGCTGAACTCCACTTTAAGGTTAAACCTCTTTTCCTCTAATTTTAATGAGTGGCCACGTGTCTTGTTAAACTCCCTTCCGTTCCCTATTGTGGGGTCACCAGTACAGTATTTGTAAATTGCAATCATATCCCCTCTCAAGCATCTCTTCTCCAGAGAGAATAAGTTCAGTGCTCGCAACCTTTCCTCATAACTAATATCTTCCAGACCCTTTATTAGCTTTGTTGCCCTTCTTTGTACTCACTCCATTTCCAGTACATCCTTCCTGAGGACTGGTGCGCAAAACTGGACAACATACTCCAGATGAGGCCGGACCAGAGTCTTGTAGAGCTTCTTGTAGAATTATTGTTTTATCTCTGGAGTTGATTCCCATTTTAATACATGCCAATATTTTGTTTGCTTTGTTAGCAGCAGCTTGGCATTGCATGCCATTGCTGAGTCTATCATCTACTAGGGCCCCCAGGTCCTTTTCCATCCTAGATTCCCCCAGAAGTCTGCCCCTCCCCCCCCCGTGTATAAATTTCAGTCATATTTTTGCAACTCAAATGCATTATTTTACATTTTTCTACATTAAACCTCATTTGCCATGTATATCACTGTTACCCTAATTCTACAATCAGCCTTATTGGCACAATAGTTATCTTCCCTTTCTTAATTTGGATTACTAACCAATTCCTTTATATATATCTTGGAGTATACTGTAGTGTCTTTGATCTCTATTTTACCCTGATGAATTGTGCGCCGGCCACTAGATGGCCCCGGTCCCTGGGCTGCCCGTGTTTCTCAGTGCGGGAGCCGCGATGTGCACTGGGGCCCTCCTCCCCCCGCCCGTTGCTGACGCTCGGGGGGTGGCTACGCTACCACTGCGCATCGACGTCACACATGCACGCTGGATGTGCAGCGTCCTCTGACGCGGTCTCTCCAGCGGCTTGCTATCCAACTGCGCGAGCGGTAGGAGGGGTCTGTTCGGCGCCGGCTGCCTGGCAACTCCTTGCCTGGGCGTCGGCATCCGGGTACCCCTCCCCTGTACACTTGTGTGGTGTGACGTTGGGGGTGGGTCTGTGGCGGCACATATATGCGGGCGGCGGCCTCGGCGTGCTCCAGGACTCATTGGGCTCCCTGTCACTTATGCTTCATCACATTTGTCGGACTGCTCCGTCCCTTCCTTCCCTTCACTAGGTACACTCCCCCAGCCCCCCCTTCTTCACCCACTTCCTTCATTACATCGGGGGTCCTGGTGTTGACCCTCTACCATGGTCTCTCACCCTTACCCCCGATTAACCACCAAGTTCTCCCCACCCAACATCCCATCACCTCCTCCTTATTCACCTCACCCCTATCACCTCATCTTCCCATTCGCTCCACTCCCCCCTCACTTTGCCCCCTCCAGTTTGTGGTCTCTCATCATCTTTTTTCACATCAGGTTAGCTCGGGAGCACTGGTCTGCCGCGATCACTGTCTGTGGTGGCTGCCGCTTTTGGACACAACTCCTCGGCTCCCGTTACTGGCCTGTCGGCCCGGACATCATGTGGCCCGGCGTATATATCTTGTAAGTTTATTTACCCTACCCAGGGTTTTTCCTTGGGTGGCACTTTACCAATATCCCCCCAACCTTGTTACTTAGTATCTACACATTCTTTATTCCAGACAAGTCCCATATCTGCTCCTGAAGAACGGTTGTAAGCCGCAAAATGCGTCGAGCTAATTGATGCTGTGAACTTTGTATACATCTATTATGACATAAGTATTGATATGTTTACTCATTTAAGGATTCAAGAACTATTAACCTTGCAGTTGCTACCTTTCTTAAGTTGTTACAACTTATGAACACTGGTGGACCCCTAATATTTACCATTATTGTACACGTGTGTAAACATGTTATTACCAACTGTTGCCAGTGTAGATTGTGGCGCCTAGTTGTTGGTGCATCTTCATGTATGTGCAATTCTATGTTTGCTAAACATGTTTTTATGCAATATTAAACAACTTTTACTTTCCACCATTCTGTTCCTTTTGTCACCACGAGCTTCATATAAAGTCCCACCTTCCTTGTCACACTGTGCTGCCTCGGCTGCATTAGTGTTTGTTTTATTGTCATAGTTCATAGGGATGGAGGCACATGGCTCTACCCAGCCATGCAAGCCTCATTTAAAGTCCCAATTTCCCCATTCCCCCCTTGTTTTATAAGCATTAGGGATGGAAGCTCTTGGTGACATCTACAATTATATCACTGTTACCCTAATTCTGCAATCAGCCTTATTGGCACAATAGTTATCTTCCCTTTCTTAATTTGGATTACTAACCAATTCCTTTATATATATCTTGGAGTATACTGTAGTGTGTTTGATCTCTATTTTACCCTGATGAATTGTGCGCCGGCCACTAGATGGCCCCGGTCCCTGGGCTGCCCGTGTTATCCCAGTGCGGGAGCCGCGATGTGCATTGGGGCCCTTCTCCCCCCACCCATCGCTGACGCTCGGGGGGTGGCTACGCTACCACTGCGCATCGACATCACACATGCACGCTGGATGTGCGGCGTCCTCTGACGCGGTCCCTCCAGCGGCTTGCTATCCAACAGCACGAGCGGTAGGAGGGGCTGGTTCGGCGCCGGCTGCCTGGCAACTCCTTGCCTGGGCGTCGGCGTCCGGATACCCCTCCCCTGTACACTCGTGTGGTGCGACGTTGGGGATGGGTCCGTGGCAGCACATATATGCGGGCGGCGAACTCGGCGTGCTCCAGGACTCATTGGGCTGCCTGTCACTTAGGCTTCATCATGTTGGTCGGACTGCTCCGTCCCTTCCTTCCCTTCACTTAGGTACACTCCCCCAGCCCCCCCTTCTTCACCCACTTCCTTCCCTACATCGGGCGTCCTGGTGTTGACCCTCTACCATGGTCTCTCACCCTTACCCCCAATTGACCACCAAGTTCTCCCCACCCAACAACCCATCACCTCACCCCTATCACCTCATCTTCCCATTCACTCCACTTCCCCCTCACTTTGCCCCCTCCAGTTTGTGGTCTCTCAACACCTTTTTTCACATCAGGTTAGCCCGGGAGCACTGGACTGCCACGATCGCTGTCTGCAAGGTCAGATGGCCCCGGTGGCTGCCGCTTTTGGACACAACCCCTCGGCTCCCGTGACTGGCCTGTCAGCCCAGACGTTTGTGGTCTCTCATCACCTTTTTTGATATCATGTTAGCCCGGGAGCACTGGTCTGCCGCGATCGCTGTCTGCAAGGTCAGATAGCCCCGGTGGCTGCCGCTTTTGGACACAACCCCTCGGCTCCCGTTACTGGCCTGTCGGCCCGGACATCATGTGGCCCGGCGCATATATCTTGTAAGTTTATATACCCTACCCAGGGTTTTTTTCTTGGGTGGTACTTTACCAATATCCCCCCAACCTTGTTACTTAGTATCTACACATTCTTTATTCCAGACAAGTCACATATCTGCTCCTGAAGAGTGGTTGTAAGCCGCGAAACACGTCAAGCTAATTGATGCTGTGAACTTTGTATACATCTATTATGACATAAGTATTGATATGTTTACCCATTTAAGGATTCAAGAACTATTGACCTTGCAGTTGCTACCTTTCATACGTTGTTACAACTTATGAACACTGGTGGACCCCTAATATTTACCATTATTGTACACGTGTGTAAACATGTTATTACCAACTGTTGCCAGTGTAGATTGTGGTGCCTAGTTGTGGGTGCATCTTCATGTATGTGCAATTCTATGTTTGCTAAACATGTTTTTATGCAATATTAAACAACTTTTACTTTCCACCATTCTGTTCCTTTTGTCACCACGAGCTTCATATAAGGTCCCACGTTCCTTGTCACACTGTGCTGCCTTGGCTGCATTAGTGTTTGTTTTATTGTCATTTGCCATGTAGTTGCCCACCCCATTAATTTGTTCAGATCTTTTTGCAAGGTTTCCACATCCTGCGGAGAAGTTATTGCCTTGCTTAGCTTAGTATCGTCCGCAAATACAGAGATTGAACTGTTTACCCCATCCTCCAGGTCATTTATGAACAAATTAAATAGGATTGGTCCCAGCACAGAACCCTGGGGGACCCCACTACCCACCCCTGACAATTCCTAATACTCCCCATTAATCACCATCCTCTGAACTCGCTCTTGTAGCCAGTTTTCAATCCATGTACTCACCCTATGGTCCATGCCAATGGACCTTACTTTGTACAGTAAACGTTTGTAGGGAACTGTGTCAAATGCTTTTGCAAAATTCAGATACACCACATCTATGGGCCTTCCTTTATCTAGATGGCAACTCACCTCCTCATAGAAGGTTAATAGATTGGTTTGGCAAGAATGATTCTTCATGAATCCATGCTGATTACTGCTAATGATACTTTTCTCATTACTAAAATCTTGAATAAAGTCCCTCATCATCCCCTCCAAGAGCTTACATACTATTGATGTTAGGCTAACTGGTCTGTAATTCCCAGGGATGTATTTTGGGCCCTTTTTCAATATTGGTGCTACATTGGCTTTTCCCCAATCACCTGGTACCATTCCAGTCATTAGACTGTCAGTAAAAATAAGGAACAATGGTCTGGCAATTACTTGACTTAGTTCCGTAAGTACCCTCGGGTGCAAGCCATCTGGTGCGGTGATTTATTATTGTTTTCCAATTCTAATTTTATTTCTGTCCTCTGTTAACCATGGAGGTTACTGAAGCCCCCTGATTCCCTCGTGCAGACTGAGGAGAAGAATAAATTCAATACATTCACCATCTCCCCATCCTTTGTAACTTGATGACCTTCCTCATTCTTTATGGGGCCAGTATCGTCTGTCCTCCATTTTTTACTGTTTACATACCTAAAGAGTTTCTAGGGATTTTTTTTTGCTTTCCCCTGCTATGTGTCTTTCATGTTCTATCTTAGCCACCCTAATTGCACCCTTACATTTCTTGTTGCATTCCTTATAAAGTCTGAATGCTGATGATGATCCCTCAACCCTGTGTTTTTTGAAGGCCTTCTCCTTTGCTTTTATATGCATTTTCACATTGGAGTTAAGCCATCC
This sequence comes from Lithobates clamitans, assembly GCA_037952925.1. NCBI lineage: Eukaryota > Metazoa > Chordata > Amphibia > Anura > Ranidae > Lithobates > Lithobates clamitans. The sequence continues at coordinate 936,217 of JBBGZY010000051.1, forward strand.
AGGACTTTTGTTCGCCCTTTTAAATTTATTACCCAATGGGATGCATTAGCTAATGCCCTCATTAAATATGCTCTTAAAGTAAATCCATCTCTCCTCCAAGTTCTTTGTTCCTAAGATGTTATCCCAGTTTATGCCTTCTAGCAAGGTTCATAGTTTAGGGAAGTTGGCTCTTTTGAAATTCAGTGTCTTTGCATTCCCCTTGTGTTTCCTATTTGTGTGATTTAAACTGAAGCCAAATGACCTGTGGTCGCTGTTTCCTAAACTGTCCCGTATTTCCACATCCATGATCAGGTCTGTATTGTTGGTAATCAGTAGATTCAGTAACGCTTTATTTTTAGTTGGTGCGTCTACCATCTGAACCATGAAATTGTCCTGCAAGACATTTAGGAACTGGCAAGCCTTAGATGAATGCGTGGTTCCCTCTGCCCAGTCTATGTCTGGATAATTAAAATCCCCCATTATGATAACACTTCCCATCCTTGCTGCTAATCCAAATTATGATAGGAGATCTGTCTCCCCCTTCTCCCCCAGGTTAGGGGGGGCTATAGCATACTCCCAGTATTATTTTGCCCTTAGCTTCATCCCTTTGGAGCTCTACCCATAAGGATTCCACCTCCTCCCTAGCTCCCCTAGTGATGTCATCTCTCATATTCACTTGTACATTATTCTTGATATATAGGCATATCCCTCCCCCTTTTTTACCCTCTCTATCCCTGCAATAAAGGTTATATCATTGAATGGTTGCCAGCCAATCATGAGAGCTCTTGAACTAGGTCTCTGAAATTCCCACAAAATCCAAATCCTCCTCGTACAACAGTAACTCTAATTCACACATCTTGTCTGCAAGGCTCCTGGCATTGATGAACATGCCATGTAGTTTAGATTGGTCGCATACTATTCTCTTATTGGGTGTTCCAAGATTTCCAGTAGGAGTTGTTACTATACTTACCTTGGGTTTATGTGCTTTAGTCAACCTACCACTAATGTCCCCAATACTACCCTCTGAAATATGTTCCGCGTTGACTATCTTTACCTCTGGACCCCCCCCGTTGCCTAGTTTAAAAACCTCTCTAACTTTTTGTCCATCTTTACTCCCAGCTGATCTGCACCCTTCTCATTTAGGTGCAGTCCGTCCCTTCTATAGTACTGGTGATCGACTGAGAAGTCGGGCCAGTCCTCCAGGAACCCAAACCCCTCCTTACTACACCAGCTCCTCAGCCACGTGTTGACTTCACTAATCTCCCTCTGCTTTTCTGATGTGGCTCGATGTACCGGTAGTATTCCTGAGGATACTACCTTGGAGGTCCTTTTCCTCAATTTAGCTCCCAAGTCCCTAAAATCGTTCTTTGGGACGTAATGTGCCAAACCCGAGCGCCCAGTAGACAACATACAGTTCGGCGCTTCAGGTCCTTGTCACAGATTGCCCCCTCTGTCCTAAGAATTGAGTCCCCTACTACCAGAATCTGTCTTTCCTTTCCCTTCACATCCCCCCCACTCTCACTTTTTTTTTATCCACTTCAGCTCCGGAAGGTTTTACCCCCTTCACGACCAGGTCATTTTTTGCGATACGGCACTGGGTTATTTCAACTGACAATTGCGTGGTCATGCGACACTGTATCCAAATAAAATGGATGTCCTTTTTTTCCCCACAAATAGAGCTTTCTTTTGGTGGTATTTGATCACCTCTGCGGTTTTTATTTTTTGCGTTAGAAACAAAAAAAAGCGACAATTTTGAAAAAAAAAACCAAAAAACTTTTTTTTTTACTTTCTGCTATAAAATACATCCAATAAAAAAAAAAAAAAAAAAAAATCGAATTTCTTCATCAATTTAGGCCAATATGTATTCTGCTACATATTTTTGGTAAAAAAATCCCAATAAACGTATATTGATTGATTTGGGCAAAAGTTATAGCGTCTACAAATGATGGGATATTTTTATGGCAATTTTATTAATTAATTTTTTTTACTAGTAATGGCGGCGATCAGCGATTTTTAGTGGGACTGCGACATTGTGGCAGACATATCGGACACCTGACACTTTTGACACTTTTTTTGTGAACCAGTGACATTATTACAGTGATCAGTGCTAAAATAATGCACTATTACTGTACTAATGACACTGGCAAGGAAGGGGTTAACACCAGGGACAATCAAAGGGTTAAGTGTGTCCTTAGGGGGTACTTGCTAACTTTGTGGGGAATGGACTGACTGGGTGAATGCAGAGATCAGAGTTCCTGCTTAGCATCCGCTGGACCCACTGATTGGCTTCCCCTCTGGCTAATCTGTCTATTGCACGAAAGATGTACAGGTATGTTGTTTCGCGCAATAGAGCAGTATATCTGCAGTATATCTGCGGTAGGCAGTCTTTAATTAAAGGGTTAGTTCACATTTACCAAAGACACTCGTATATAAAAAAAAAACTTTGCAGCTTTGTCCAAAGTTAAATAATGTCCTTGCTATATATGTAGGCCATTTACGCACCTCCTAAAGCCTGGCTGAAAAACTCTCACTGATAGCACCATTCTGTCCTGCCTTGTTGCTAGGATGTTACTGAGATACTCCCAGCCAATTAAAACCCCCTTGCATGTGTTCCCTCTCCCCTGATGCAGCAGCTCTGAGTTCAGCGATGCTGTGATGGAGGAGATAGTGGATCATACGTGTGAGGAGGTTTGAGAGCTTGCTCCTGTGATAATGTGGGTATGCAGTAGTGGCTGGGTGTGTCTTAGTAACATCCTAGCAACAAGACAGGACAGGACGCTACCATTTCTGGGCGTTTTTTGACCAGGCTCAGGGAGGTATGTGAATGGCCTACACCTGTAGCTAGGGAACTACCCAACTAGTCAAAGCAGCACCGTTTATATCTACTGGTGACCCTAACCTGCATAGGCAGCTGAACCCCTTAAACGCAGTGAAGAAGCAATGGCCACTGTAGCCTGACTAGGAAGAACAGAGAGCTATAATCACTGGAACTCAGCAAAAATAGAGGTAAGCTTGCCATAATATGCAAGTATGCCTTGTACAATAAAGGAAATACTCCATCCTGCACCCCCAGCCCATTCCTCTTTAACAGAAATCTAAAGAGTATTATGTTACTGACACATTATGATTTATTGTTAGATTATTAGCATCACGTACTTACAGATATACGGTAGTTAAGCTGTTATTGCTGACCTTTCCTTCTGAAATTACTAGATGCCTGGTTGTTACGCTAAACCAATGGTTTTATAATTTTTCACCTTTCTTTCCCTTATAAATCACATGGTGTCAGTAAATGAGACTTATGATGATGCCATATATCAGGGATATGCAATTAGCGGACCTCCAGCTGTTACAAAACTACAAGTCCCATCATGCCTCTGCCTCTCAGAGTCATGCCTGTGGCTGTCAGAGTCTTGCTATGCCTCATGGGACTTGTAGTTCTGCAACAACTGGAGGTCCACTAATTGCATATCCCTGCCATATATGATACGAATTGCTTTTTCCAATATAAAGCTTTCCATGGGCATGCCTGACCTGGGAGATTATTAGGGAACAATAATGGTGTGAGATATGGAGTAGCTGGTCTTATTATACATAAATGCCCCCATCCAGCCCTATTTCAGCTCATCAAGGTCCCTGCCACCACTTGCTGTGAGTAGTTCAAACATATGTAAAGTTAGAGCGCACCTGTCAAGAATGATGGCTGTTACCTGACACAGCCAAGACTTCCGTCCAGCATAGGAGTATGCCATTGCATGACAACCAATACACAGGGTGAAGCAAAACCTCTGGAGCTTCATGCTCAGTGGAGTTGATTTATCGAAGGTAAATAGTGTTTCCTGTGCAAGGGAAGTTGCACTTTGCTTAAAAAATGTCATCAGAGCTCAGTGAATAAGGTGAAGCTCTGCTGACTTCCATCTTCCAATCATGTGCTAGCAAAAATTCATTTTTTTTTCGTTTTATTTTCTTGCACATGATTGGGTATTCTTTGCAAAGAGAAATTTCACCACATTCATGGGACCCTCTAACTGGTTCCTGACCGGCGCATGCCGATGTACGTCGGCAGAATGGCACGGCTGGGCAAATGGGCGCACCCGTACGTCCCTTTGAATTTGCCGCCATGCTATTGCGTGCGCACCGCCGGCCAGGAGCTCCGTGAGTCGGGCCGTGGTCCCGCGGACTCGATCGCCGCGGGGATACCCGCAATCGCCTCACAAAGAGGACGAACGGGGAGATGCTTGTTTACATTCTACCTAGTGACAGTGTCACTAATTCTAAATGTACTTGACAAAGAAGAGTCATCCTTTTGAATGAAATAGAGAGTCTTTAGGAACTGGACACTTCAAGCAGATATGTAAACCATCTGAAGTGGAGACATGCACAACACCACCAAAAATGAAGAGGCTTACCAGAATGGATGGACCCAACAGGGACATAGACATAAACGTCTATGAAGATGAAACGCGTCGGGTAGGACCCCACTGTCGCCACTTTTCTACAGCGCTGTTTTTATACTGATCTACATGTGAGTGTATATCTAATTTTAATAAAATATCATATTTTTTATACGGATTCACACTACGTGGCCATTCCTTCTTTTTCCCCATTTGCTACCATCATCATTTGGCTCCTAATACCGCTCTGAGGGATACAGCAACGTGGTGTTTGTTTTACACCTCTTGGTTCTGGCATCATTCTGAGGGACACAGCAACGTGTGGGCAATTCCATTAACATCGCCCCTCCAGGCCACTCACCACCTAAGCCTATCCGACCCTTCTCGGCGTACGCCCCGTTGGGTCCATCCATTCTGGTAAGCCTCTTCATTTTTGGTGGTGTTGTTCATGTCTCCACTTCAGATGGTTTACATATCTGCTTGAAGTGTCCAGTTCCTAAAGACTGCCCATTTCATTCAAAAGGATGACTCTTCTTTGTCAAGTACATTTAGAACTGCTGGCTTAATGTTTTCTACATTGGACGCTTTCATATATTTTAAGCGTTACACTTATTGTGTTTTTTCTTTGTAACATCTTGTTGGTTGTGTTAGCTGCTCGTTTTTTCTTGGCAGCGCAGAATTATTTTGTACATATTTCCTACAGTGTCACTAATCTCTGCTCCCTGTGATCGGGAGCAGAGATCAGTGACGTGTCACACATAGTTACGCCCCCCCCCACAGTTAGTAACACTCCCTAGGACATACTTAACCCCTCCCCGCCCCCTAGTGATTAACCCCTTCACTTCCAGTGTCATTTAAACCGGAATCAGTGCATTTGTATAGCACTGATTGCTGTATAAATGACAATGGTCCCAAAAATGTCAAAAATGTCCGATGTGTCCGCCATAATGTCTCAGTCACTATAAAAATCGCTGATCGCCGCCATTACAAGTAAAAAAAAAAAATTAGTAATAAAAATGCCATAAAACTATCCCCTATTTTGTAAACGCTATAACTTTTGCGCAAACCAATCAATAACCGCTTATTGCGATTTTTTTATACCAAAAATATGTAGAAGAATACGTATCGCCCAAAACTGAGGAAAAAAAATGTTTTTTTAAATATTGTTTGGGGATATTTATTATAGAAAAAAGTAAAAAATAATGCGTTTTTTTCAAAATTGTCGCTTTTTTTGTTTATAGCGCAAAAAATAAAAAACGCAGAGGTGAACAAATACCATCAAAAGAAAGCTCTATTTGTGGAAAAAAAAAGAGGTCAATTTTGTTTGAGAGCCACGGCGCACGACCGCACGACCGCACAATTGTCAGTGAAAACGACGCAGTGCCGAATTGCAAAAAACGCACTGGTCAGGAAGGGGGTAAATTCTTCCGAGGCTGAAGTGGTTAAAGCACGTGTTAAACACAAAGCCCGTGGGCCGAATCCAGCACTCCAGGCCATTTTATGTGGCCCTCGCACCTCTCCTGCAGCTGTGACACCCCCTTTTTCTCTGCCCTCACCTTGCCTCGGCAGTTGGTAGCAGAGACGACGACAGAACTCCTCTGCCAGATTTTCCGCTTCTCCATGCAGCCACAAAGAGGTTCGCCTCAGCCCCCCATTTCAGGACTCGGCAGCAGAGAGGAACTTTATTGGGGACTGCTCAGACAGAACACCGTGGCAGAACTATGTTCTATCTGAGCAGTCTCCAATAAAGTTGATTGTGGATGATGCCAGCAGTGTGCGATCCTCCTTTTCAGACTATCATCTACTACAGGAGTGTGAGTGGGCTCCGTGCCTGTCTGCACCTACCCTACACAGCTTAAAGGGGTTGTAAAGGCAGAAGATAAAAAGCCTTCTGTGTGCAGCAGCCCCCTTCAGCCCCCCTAACACTTACCTGAGGTCCCTCTATGTCCAGCGATAGCCACGAGTCCCTCGGCCGTCCGAGATTCTCCTTCCTGATTGACCGAGACACAGCAGTGGCGCCATTGGATCCCGCTGCTGTCAAAGTTAGCTAGCCAATCAGGGGGGAGAGGGGGCAGGGCCGGGTTGGGGTTCCATGTCTCAATGGACACAGGGAGCTGTGACTCGGGTGCCCCCATAATAAGCTGCTTTGGGGGCACTGAACAGGGGACATAGGAGAGCAGAAGAGGGACCCGAGAAGAGGAGAATCCGGGCTGCTCTGTGCAAAACCACTGCAACAGAGCAGGTAAGTATAACATGTTTGTTATTTTTATGGAAAAAAAAAAACAAGACTTTACAATCACTTTTAGTCTTAAGTTATTACTAAAGGCAGTATTAATCGAGTGCAGGGGCAATTATTGAATATGATAAAGAGTAGATACCTTCATATAGTCTTACAGATACAACGGGCCCTTTGAGTGCAACCAGAATGCTAATGAGGCCTGAAATGAAATGGAGTTTGACATCCCTGCTTTAAATTGTTTTACAGAACCTGAGAAAGTGGAATAATTGCAACCCACGAAATACGTTGTAATAAATCTTTAAATCCCCCGTCATCATTCTCTAGAGTCCTAGAAATGATTCTGTTTAACGACAACAAAGGGCATGAACAGTATATAATAGGGCAGAAGGGTCAATGATTTCCTTTTTTTATGTAGAACATTTTGCGAATTTGCAAAGGAAGACCATACTGTACTTTTATTATTTTATATAAATTTGAACACATTTATGGAATTTTAACAGTGGTGAATATATAAATATATCTGGCACCTTTAACCACTTGCTTACTGGGCACCTAAACCCCCTTCCTGCCCAGACCAATTTTCAGCTTTTAGCGCTGTCACTCTTTGAACGACAACTGCGCGGTCATACATCACGGTACCCAAATTAAGTTTTTTATCATTTTTTTCCCAAAAATAGAGCTTTCTTTTGGTGGTATTTGATCACCACTGGGTTTTTTATTTTTTGTTAAAAAAATTAAAAAAGTTCGATTTAAAAAAAAAAAAAAATACAATACCGTTTTATATTTTGTTAATAAATTTTGCAAACAGGTACCGTAATTTTTCTCCTTCACTGATGTATGCTGATGAGGCTGCACTGATGGGCACTGATAGGCTGCACTGATGGGCACCGATAGGCTGCATTGATAGGCACTAATAGGCGGCACTGGTGGGCACTGATCGGCACTGGGGAGCGTGCAAAGGGTAGGACATCTATTGACAGCCTCCCGGCAAAGTAGGTCCACGCTGTAGCCGTCATTCAGCTATAGTGCGGATCTGAAGGAGTTAAAGCCCCATATATGGTGGATTGTTTAGTTATTGGTTCATAATTTGAGGGATGGTGGTGCCCACCCAGGGATTCTAGCATTACATATGTATTTATTCCCCTGCACAATGAAGTTGGTACTAAACCCAGGACCCTGCATTCACTAAATCAGGTCTCCCACATTATACAGAACATGGAAATGCAATTATTTTAGTAGATATAAACTGCTAAATACCTTTTCCCATCAGCAGTATATAGCAGTCTTGTGACTTCTATCAGTTTCTGGCTGAGCACTGTTAAAGCTTGTAGGAGGAGATTTCATTCACCTCTGACCGTCCTATGAGGCTGCTGGACCTCTGTCTGGACAGTGCTGATTGGCTCTGTACTGATCACATGCACCCCCCCCCCCAAAAAAAAAAAAAAAAAACACCTCTCTAGTAGAGCTGTACGATTAATCGTATAGAGAATCGTGATCTCGATTCACCCCCCCCGCGCGATCTCCCGCTAGCATTACCGCGATTTTTTGGGGGCGTGGTCTCAGCATGGAAGTGTGAGGACGTGTTCCTACTGAGCTCCCGGTCCGCGGCTCTCCAGCAGCCCTCCACGGTAGAAATACCTAACATTATCCTCTCCAGCTAATTACCCGGGTAGCATTGAGGGCTGACTGCTGCAAGAGAGGTCCCGCTGGTGAGATGAAGCGTTTCCTGGTCCCCGTACGGTCCGCGGCTTCTACCCCAGACACATCCAAGATGGCGCCGGCGGCTACCACGAGGACAGCACTCAGACTGTTGGCTGCAGACCTGGAGAGAGAAACGGATGGCTCAGGCAATGATATGCCGCTGTTCTCACCACCCAGTGATCTCTCCCCCTGCCTGCCTCGCTCTCTCTCCCTCACACCGCTCCTTAGCCCAGACAATGATGAGCGCTGCTCCCTGCATATGCCACTATTCAATGTCCATGCAAGCTGATTTACCTGGACCCAGCTTCTCTCAGCACCGGTGTGGGACAGAAAGACACGCTCTGAACCCTGATGTCACATCTCCAGTCACAGTGAGTACATCACACAGTGTGACACCCCAGCAGGGGTCTTTTACTGGGCAGCTCACTGAGCAGACTATTTGGGCATTCTTACAAAAACTCCCCACCAGAGAGGACTTTGAATCACTGGCCTCTCGTGTAAAGATGGCTGTCAGGGGGGAGTTGGCTGGGCTTTAGCAGGAAGTAGTAGATGTTACAACACGGGTCACCACGCTAGAATCTGAGGCAACTACCATCACTCAATCTGTAACCAACATGCAGACAGCGCATGCTGAAATTACTGACCAAGTTACTTTTGGATGATTTAGGATTACCGCGATTCTTGCCAGTGTCCCCGTGATGTAGCCTGGACTGGAGGGACCGGAGGAGAAGCCGCCCCGAAACCAGCGTGGAACGTCAGTCAGCAGAGAGCATAGTGCCCGGCCTGGACTGCGCAATCGCCGCCGCTCCCGATGCTCTGGGCTGGTTATCCGCCCCTTGCTGTATTAAATGAATAACCAGCCCCGATCATCGGGAGCGAGCGGCGTGTTGATTGCGCATGTGCCATCTACAGCTGATTTTTCTTTTTTAGATTAACCATTTTAAAGAATCGTGAGAGAATCGTGATCTTTAGTCTAAGCAAAAGAATTGCGATTCTCATTTTTCCCAGAATCGTGCAGCTCTACTCTCTAGCAATACACACCAAACTAAACTGAGCATTTGCAAAGTGCCCCCAAGGCTCTGTACTATCGGGATATGTACTGGGTCTGCGGAAGAAGGGGAGGATCAGAGAAGACAGGATTAAACAGCCTTTTTAAACAATGAGGAGGTATTAATACCTTAGGTTCCACAGTGAGTACAACAAGCATGCTTTCCTGCATATACAGACTGATTTTACTGTTGTGGGTTTAGTAACAGTTTAAGTAAATCACCAACATTGACCTGTGTGCCTCAGGACACTCACTATTTATGAGAGTCAGGTGATGGGGTTGATTTACTAAAACTGGAGTGCCAAAATCTGATGCAGCTGTGTATGGTAGCCAATCAGCCTGGAAGATTTTGCACTCTCCAGTTTTAGTAAATCAACCCCAATGCGTTTTCCAGTTCTGAAGGAAGACCCCTATAAAGAGCACCTTTAGTTATTAAAAAGATAACTAAAATTAGTTTTTTTTTATCCCTTTCAGTATCTTTATCCATCTCTTACTTTTCTTTTGTTGAACTTCCTCTAGTTCACCTTTTTCCCAATATTTTACCGGTAATTGAACCACTCAACGTTCCTATCTTATTACCTCCTCCACATTTTCATAATATCTGACATATCTTATGCATATTGATTGTGTCTCTTAAGTGCAGTGGTCCACAGCTAAGCTGTAATTGCTGTGATATCTAACATATATGGTTTAAGTAATGTCATCAAGTGTTTTGTTTATTCTATGTAGTCCATTTGATTGCACACAATTGATTCATCGGTTGATACAAGCCTCCTTTTCCTGAGTCCGAAAAGTGCAAGGTCTAAATAAAGTTTTTTTAATTTTTTTATTTGGCTATTGTGTGTGTATTTTTGTCTGCACAGCATCTATGGTTTATTGTATCTGTGATATGAAATCATGCAGAGTAAGTACGAGTTGTGATAAACTGTGCAATGTGCAGAAAGACTGTGTAGCGTTTGTGGATAAATTGTCTGAATTAGGTCTTCTCTAGGTCTGTGCAGATCTCTCTACATTCATACAAAAGCATGCCCTCCTACGTAAGTCTAATACTGCAATTTATACCCTCAAATTAAAAGTACATCCAGATAATACATCAGGAATTTGCAGTTAAACGTATGCACAGTGCGTCTATAATTTTAATCCTGTTATTCATCTAGTAAGCGAAATCTTTATAGCTGCTGCTACTCTCACCTTTAGAATAATACAGATTCTCCGTCAATGCATATGCAGGTCAGTGTGCTCTATGGTTCCAGCACTGCCCTTTCTGGGACCCCAACATAGCCTTGTCCTCAATGGACATAGATGGACAGATGCCTCAAAGAGAACCAGTAGGTGATGGAATATCATGTTTTCCCTGACTCAGTTGACAGACACGGTGCTGAAAAAAATTAGAGATCCGTACCAACTTGCAAAACCTATGAGCCACAATGAGAACTTTTAATTAGTAAAGATCTAGGGAAACCCTATTCTCCTCACCTAAAGTGACCTTGACCATAGGGTCCAAAATTACCCAATTTAACTTTGTAAAAAAAGAGAATGTAAACTTACCTTTTCGATGGCTTGTGTCCTCAAACTTTTCTGCTCTCCGGCCGCAGCACGTATCAGACATTTCTGGGTGTGGCGAACACATGTTCCTACTTCAGCACATTGTGGACACTCCCCAGCTTGTACATCACTACAGGATGTACAAGCTGGCAGGATGAGCCACAGGGTCCACAGGGGTTTGGGGAGCCAGGTTAGCAAAACATCCAAAAGTATCAGATACCTGCAAGCAGGGCTTTTTTTCTGAAACAATAGGTGCTGGAACTTAACCACGGCCCCACAAATCCCCTCCCCCTACACACACCCTCCAAATCACATCAAATAGTGGGTGTGTTCAGTCAAATTTCACTAAAACAGTAGGAGGGTCCTAAAGGGGCATTAAATACCAGGATTGTATTACATACAGAGTGCAGAGCTGTCACTTATAAACACAGAAACCAGACTTCTGTGTTTACAAGTGATTGTGGTGAGCAGGCACCAAAGGGTCTGAGCCAGAGGTGGTGGAACTGAGTTCTACCAAGTTACCCCTGAAAAATAGCCCTGCCTGCAAGTAGGATTAGGCAAAGCAGCAGAGTTTAAAGACACTGTATTCATGTTCTTTTGTAGCATACATTTAGTTCGCTTTCAACTCCGTAGAGCTACTTTGTTGCCACAAACACATGCACAGCCGGGTCATCATTGGATCATCTCAAGTGATACTTGAATCAGATTTATCGACTGCAATGATTGAGAAAAATATGGACCCCATAGGCCTGAAAATCAGTTGCAATTAATGGTTTTCTTTGTAAGCACCCCTGTCAGCAATAAATGGTTTATCTCAACCCTCCAAATGCCACTTTAATTGGACAGCTTGGTCTGTTAAAGGAAGTTGAAAATTAACCAACTTACTGGCTGGATCATCACATAATATAATGAATAAAAAAACTTTAAAAAAAATGAATGTAGTCACCACATCTAAGAACTGGTGCAAAATAATACATTTTTGTTTTTGGTTTTAATGTTGCTTTGAATAGGTCCCTGGTGTCCAACCTGTGGCCCTTTGGCACTTTTTGTGCAGCCCTCATGGCCCCTGCACAAACTAATCTATGTTTCCTATAGCCCTGTTATGTACTGTAGTGATTTTTTGGAAACGTCATGTCATATGTCTCCAGCATATGACTGTCTCCTGAAGCATGTCTCCAACAACATCTATAGCATGTTCATAGTCTTTTGTATCATGTCTGCAAACTCTGGTCATCTCATGTATTTCCACATTCTCTGACCATCTCGTGTGTCATGTCCGCATTCTCTGACCATTTCCTGTATCATGTCTGCAATCTCTGGCCATCTCCTATATAATGTCTACAGTCTCTGACCATCTCTTGTATCATGTCTGCAATCTCTGACCATTACCTGTATTATGTCTACAGTCTCTGACCATCTCTTGTATAATGTCCACTTGGTCATGAGTCTACAGTCTCTGACCATATGTATGACTATATCCTGTTGTGTGTCTGCTGTCTCTGATAATAAATATTCACTAAATGTTATGCGTGGTCCTTTGGTGATGTTGGGTGCCACACTTGAGCCCGTCCCATATCAAGAAAGTTGACCATAGCTAAATTAAGTGCTAAACCTACATTGACTAAAAATCAGAAAAATGCTAAATTAGATAAACTTATCACACAGAAGCAATAATCAGTATCATCAAATAATCAAAATAAAAATGAACTGTTAGCAAAAGCCGCTAAGTGGAACAGGATACATACAAGGGTTACAAAGGGGAAAGCTGTGAAGATAATAAAGTTGTTTGGTGATAACAATATTACTGTGTACAGATCCCAATCAGACAGATACCGCTGCGTGCAGCATAATCACTGAGGTTGATTGACTCGATAAACACAGAACAGATTGAGAGGCACAAAGAGAGAAGGCTCTTGTCTTATTTCATGTGCGCACAGGAGGATCCGGGTGTCATAAATAAACTTCAAATACTATTGTGTTTACAGCAGAGTAATTGATCTCCCGGGATACACAGATATTTTATCGCTAAAGCTTTGATGCCAAAAAACAGATTTTAACGTCTTTGTCAAGTTTAATATTGTAATGTAGCGTTGGAACACAAGAGATATTTCCAGCGATGTAGCCATTAGCAGCAGAATGCAATAACATGGTAAGTGATTTAATCACAAAATCAGTATTCCAGTACTAGGAGAACTATTGCTTTCATAGGTTCAGACCAACATTCCCTTTCTCTAGTACATGTCCCAGCTAGTTGACACTTTGGAAGAAGTTATACCATATAGGCCAATTTGCCCTGATTCTTTAATAGTTGCCTGGTCACAGGTCTTCATATCTTCAGATTTCATGCTACAATATTCAGCAATCATCTTAGATAGTAGGTAAGGAGCAGACATTTAATCATGAATATTTTCTTTTTACCTCTCAGCTGTCTGAATATAGACTGACACCTTTTTTCGGCTCCTGAATGCTAGGATGCTATTTGTATAGTTTGTAAAGAATCGTATTTGTATAGTGCAACCTGCAGGTCAAAAACTGCACTGAATGCAGTGTACATATTCTGAAAAGGACAGCTATCATTGCAATGCATGTGACTCACATTTAAATTGCTGCATGCATGGGTTTGGGAGCACTCTGCCAAAGTACACTGAGCAAAATTATAAATGCAGCACTTTTGTGTTTGCCTCTATTTGTTATGAGCTGAACTTAAAGATCTGTGACTTTTTCTATGTACACAAAAGGCTTATTTCTCTCAAATATTGTTCACAAATCTGTCTAAATCTGTGTTAGTGAGCTCTTCTCCTTTGCTGAGATAATCCATCCACCTCACAGGTGTGGCATATCTAGATGCTGATTAGACAGCATGATTATTGCACAGGTGTGCCTCAGGCTGGCCACAATAAAAGGCCACTCTAAAATGTGCAGTTTTACTGTATTGGGGGGGGGGTCTGGGGGTCCGAAAACCAGTCAGTATCTGGTGTGACTACCATTTGCCTCACGCAGTGCAGCACATCTTCTGTGCATAGAGTTGATCAGGTTGTTGATTGTGTATATAGAAGGGGGAGTTGGGACTTTAAATGAAGCACCCAAAGGTGCCTCCATCCCGATAATAAATCGAAACCAAAAGGGGAGTTGGGACTTTAAATGAAACAAATGGATAGTGGAGGTATATATGCAATATAAAGATTTTTATTAAATAACATTTAAAACACATAATTCATCTTATATATGTACAAGGAGCGTGCACAGGGCCTAAACATAATGTATGAGATAGTACATGCATAGTAAAAAATGATCGAAGTGGTAGACATATTGATATCAATGGCAGTAATCCCAATGCTGGTAGATGCGTTCACATGGTATGTGTACATTCATCAAAACGTATATAAACAAATCATAGAGTAGCATGGTTGTAAATGAATAAGTATCAGTCCGTATAGAGTGTGGTTATAGCATCAAGTGTAGCTCGATGCGTTTCGTGGGTTATCCCACTCGTCAGGAGCGGATGCGATAAATATACCTATGAAGTATACATAAAGATGTAGTGAACCCGTACTCTAGAAAAAACTATTATATTACATTATAGATGTGTAGAGATGGTTAGCCAACCGCACTCACCCACTCAGGCAGTAAAAGCAATGCGGGGCAGCCGGCACAGGGTTAGTCGAGGACATGGTTTCACCATGGGAGCTGAGGCGGCATAGCACAGAGGTGCAATGTCAGGTGGTGTAGGGGCGTGTAGGGTATAGCTGGTGTGTCCATATAACAAGAAATAATAATGTGTATTCCATAGAGCAGGAGTACCTGGGAACAAAATATTAATTGTATGTATAGTTATAGCAATAGTATGTTATAAGTGATAATAGTATTAATTAATAGTGAACCCAGTATAGTTCCATAGGGAGTGATAGCAAGGTTGTGTGGTGCCAGGCATTGTTGAAAAGCCTATGTCTGTGAATAGTGGATAATAGCATGGATCTAAAAAGATGTAGAAGACTGAAAAAATGACCAAGTGGGTAACATAGGCAGAATATTAAAGTAAAAAGCTGCACCACCAAAGGGGACAGAAAGAAGGGGGGAGTATAAACCAAAGACAAGGCAAAAGAAAAGAGTAGGAAAAAACTAACCCCATCGCTGCATCACAGCACAACCAGCAAACCAATGTAGCTGGTGTGCAATGGCCCCAGAGGGAGACTGGTCAATAGGAGCAGCTCGCTTCAATGGGGTGTTGAATATATGCCGCCAACGCTATGCAGAGGAGCCAAAGGGGGGGAGAATACCGAGCGTAGGCATAATGACGTCATGACTGACGTCACACGCACAGCGCATCAGCCGTCACACGTATCGTGATGAGCGTGGCGTCAATGCGCAGAGGGGCACCCGCCCGATCCTCCTGAACACCGAGGGAGGAGGGGCCGCTAAGCGCATCGCAGCTCCCGCGATGAAGGAAGGCCACAGCAACACCCAAGTGCCAAACCATCCACACAAGCATAGAACTGGCCAGATGGGGAGAAGGTGTTGGGTATCTAAATAATGACAAATACAGGTCATGTGGGAACATCTAACCAGTACAGGGAACACTGCATGTACAGGAATACCATGTGCAAAACTCAAAAGCATAAATATAGAGAAACAGTGTAAATGAATATTCAAATTGTCGATATGTAAACCTTAACATAAGGTACCCTATAAATGAGGGCAGACCTCACACTGGGATGGCAGGGGAGCACTGCCAATCCCACATATACAATTGCTTCCATCCCAGTATATATGTATATAGAAGGGGGAGTTGGGACTTTAAATGAAGCACCCAAAGGTGCCTCCATCCCGATAATGAATCGAAACCAAAAAGGGAGTTGGGACTTTAAATGAAGCAAATGGATAGTGGAGGTATATATGCAATATAAAGATATTTATTTTGCATATATATTTATTTTAACATTTAAAACACATAATTCATCTTATATATGTACAAGGAGCATGCACAGGGCCTGAACATAATGTATGAGATAGTACATGCATAGTAACAAATGATCGAAGTGGTAGACATTAGGGATGAGCTTCGTGTTCGAGTCGAACCCATGTTCGACTCGAACATCGGCTGTTCGGTCGTTCGCCGAATTGCGAACGATATGGGCCGTTCGCGCCAAATTCGTGTGGCGCGTCACGGCCCATAATTCACTGCGGCATCGCAGTGCATTGCTGGCTGATGATTGGCCAAGCATGCACTATGACCCGCATGCTTGGCCAATCACAGCGCCGTCAGTAGAGAGAGCTGTAATTGGCCAAAGCCAGGGTGGCTTTGGCCAATTATGGCTCAGGGGATTTAGTACACACCCCACACTATATAAGGCCGCCTGCACGGCGGCCCTGTGTAGTGTGTGTTCCGGTGTGCTGAGAGATAGAGAGAGAGAGAGAGACAGTGTCATTTGATTTGAGTTAGATAGATTAGGCAGAACAGTCAGTCAGTTAGCTGCACTTACAGTGTATTGTGTATATATATGCATCCCAGGTGTTGCATATATATATATATATACACTGTATTCAGTTTAGCTAGATCCGTTCCTGTTATCTTCTATCTAGACTATTTACATTTAGTGCAGTGTGTCCTGCTCACAGTGTTCAGCTAGATCCGTTCCTGCTATTTACATTCAGTGCAGTGCGTCCTGCTCACAGTGTTCAGCTAGATCCGTTCCTGGTATTTACATTTAGTGCAGTGCGTCCTGCTCACAGTGTTCAGCTAGATCCGTTCCTGCTATTTACATTCAGTGCAGTGCGTCCTGCTCACAGTGTTCAGCTAGATCCGTTCCTGGTATTTACATTTAGTGCAGTGCGTCCTGCTCACAGTGTTCAGCTAGATCCGTTCCTGCTATTTACATTCAGTGCAGTGCGTCCTGCTCACAGTGTTCAGCTAGATCCGTTCCTGCTATTTACATTCAGTGCAGTGCGTCCTGCTCACAGTGTTCAGCTAGATCCGTTCCTGGTATTTACATTTAGTGCAGTGCGTCCTGCTCACAGTGTTCAGCTAGATCCGTTCCTGCTATTTACATTCAGTGCAGTGCGTCCTGCTCACAGTGTTCAGCTAGATCCGTTCCTGGTATTTACATTTAGTGCAGTGCGTCCTGCTCACAGTGTTCAGCTAGATCCGTTCCTGCTATTTACATTCAGTGCAGTGCGTCCTGCTCACAGTGTTCAGCTAGATCCGTTCCTGCTATTTACATTCAGTGCAGTGCGTCCTGCTCACAGTGTTCAGCTAGATCCGTTCCTGGTATTTACATTT
Organism: Lithobates clamitans; assembly: GCA_037952925.1. Taxonomy (NCBI): domain Eukaryota; kingdom Metazoa; phylum Chordata; class Amphibia; order Anura; family Ranidae; genus Lithobates; species Lithobates clamitans. The sequence goes on from JBBGZY010000051.1 coordinate 953,400, forward strand.
AGTGCAGTGCGTCCTGCTCACAGTGTTCAGCTAGATCCGTTCCTGCTATTTACATTCAGTGCAGTGCGTCCTGCTCACAGTGTTCAGCTAGATCCGTTCCTGGTATTTACATTTAGTGCAGTGCGTTGTGCTCACAGTGTTCAGCTACATCCGTTCCTGCTATTTACATTCAGTGCAGTGCGTCCTGCTCACAGTGTTCAGCTAGATCCGTTCCTGCTATTTACATTCAGTGCAGTGCGTCCTGCTCACAGTGTTCAGCTAGATCCGTTCCTGCTATTTACATTCAGTGCAGTGCGTCCTGCTCACAGTGTTCAGCTAGATCCGTTCCTGGTATTTACATTTAGTGCAGTGCGTCCTGCTCACAGTGTTCAGCTAGATCCGTTCCTGCTATTTACATTCAGTGCAGTGCGTCCTGCTCACAGTGTTCAGCTAGATCCGTTCCTGCTATTTACATTCAGTGCAGTGCGTCCTGCTCACAGTGTTCAGCTAGATCCGTTCCTGCTATTTACATTCAGTGCAGTGCGTCCTGCTCACAGTGTTCAGCTAGATCCGTTCCTGCTATTTACATTCAGTGCAGTGCGTCCTGCTCACAGTGTTCAGCTAGCTCCGTTCCTGGTATTTACATTTAGTGCAGTGCGTCCTGCTCACAGTGTTCAGCTAGATCCGTTCCTGCTATTTACATTCAGTGCAGTGCGTCCTGCTCACAGTGTTCAGCTAGATCCGTTCCTGCTATTTACATTCAGTGCAGTGCGTCCTGCTCACAGTGTTCAGCTAGATCCGTTCCTGCTATTTACATTCAGTGCAGTGCGTCCTGCTCACAGTGTTCAGCTAGATCCGTTCCTGCTATTTACATTCAGTGCAGTGCGTCCTGCTCACAGTGTTCAGCTAGATCCGTTCCTGGTATTTACATTTAGTGCAGTGCGTCCTGCTCACAGTGTTCAGCTACATCCGTTCCTGCTATTTACATTCAGTGCAGTGCGTCCTGCTCACAGTGTTCAGCTAGATCCGTTCCTGGTATTTACATTTAGTGCAGTGCGTCCTGCTCACAGTGTTCAGCTAGATCCGTTCCTGCTATTTACATTCAGTGCAGTGCGTCCTGCTCACAGTGTTCAGCTAGATCCGTTCCTGGTATTTACATTTAGTGCAGTGCGTTGTGCTCACAGTGTTCAGCTACATCCGTTCCTGCTATTTACATTCAGTGCAGTGCGTCCTGCTCACAGTGTTCAGCTAGATCCGTTCCTGCTATTTACATTCAGTGCAGTGCGTCCTGCTCACAGTGTTCAGCTAGATCCGTTCCTGCTATTTACATTCAGTGCAGTGCGTCCTGCTCACAGTGTTCAGCTAGATCCGTTCCTGGTATTTACATTTAGTGCAGTGCGTCCTGCTCACAGTGTTCAGCTACATCCGTTCCTGCTATTTACATTCAGTGCAGTGCGTCCTGCTCACAGTGTTCAGCTAGATCCGTTCCTGCTATTTACATTCAGTGCAGTGCGTCCTGCTCACAGTGTTCAGCTAGATCCGTTCCTGCTATTTACATTCAGTGCAGTGCGTCCTGCTCACAGTGTTCAGCTAGATCCGTTCCTGGTATTTACATTTAGTGCAGTGCGTCCTGCTCACAGTGTTCAGCTAGATCCGTTCCTGCTATTTACATTCAGTGCAGTGCGTCCTGCTCACAGTGTTCAGCTAGATCCGTTCCTGCTATATACATTTAGTGCAGTACGTCCTGCTCACAGTGTTCAGCTAGATCCGTTCCTGTTATCTTCCTACTGACAGGCAGGCTTGTCTGGTTACAGTATATAAAGCTACCTGAAGAAAATTACAGGTGTTCTTTTTGATCCTATTAGTACCACGGTCAGGCAGCTAGACTATTTACATTTAGTACAGTGTGTCCTGCTCACAGTGTTCAGCTAGATCCGTTCCTGTTATCTTCCTACTGACAGGCAGGCTTGTCTGGTTACAGTATATAAAGCTACCTTAAGAAAATTACAGGTGTTCTTTTTGATCCTATTAGTACCACGGTCAGGCAGCTAGACTATTTACATTTAGTACAGTGCGTCCTGCTCACAGTGTTCAGCTAGATCCGTTCCTGTTATCTTCCTACTGACAGGCAGGCTTGTCTGGTTACAGTATATAAAGCTACCTGAAGAAAATTACAGGTGTTCTTTTTGATCCTATTAGTACCACGGTCAGGCAGCTAGACTATTTACATTTAGTACAGTGCGTCCTGCTCACAGTGTTCAGCTAGATCCGTTCTTGCTATTTACATTCAGTGCAGTGCGTCCTGCTCACAGTGTTCAGCTAGATCCGTTCCTGGTATTTACATTTAGTGCAGTGCGTCCTGCTCACAGTGTTCAGCTAGATCCGTTCCTGCTATTTACATTCAGTGCAGTGCGTCCTGCTCACAGTGTTCAGCTAGATCCGTTCCTGCTATATACATTTAGTGCAGTACGTCCTGCTCACAGTGTTCAGCTAGATCCGTTCCTGTTATCTTCCTACTGACAGGCAGGCTTGTCTGGTTACAGTATATAAAGCTACCTTAAGAAAATTACAGGTGTTCTTTTTGATCCTATTAGTACCACGGTCAGGCAGCTAGACTATTTACATTTAGTACAGTGCGTCCTGCTCACAGTGTTCAGCTAGATCCGTTCCTGTTATCTTCCTACTGACAGGCAGGCTTGTCTGGTTACAGTATATAAAGCTACCTTAAGAAAATTACAGGTGTTCTATCCCAGCTTAGTGCAGCTACAGGCCATTAGTATGTCTGGAAGGCCAAGAAGGAGAGGCAGACAGTCACAAGCCAATAAGAGAGGGCAAGCAGGCTCTGTGTCTAGTGCTGGTCGTGGAGACGGTGCATCCTCATCAGCACGTGGCCATGGGACACGCTTGGCCTTTTTTTCGGCAGCTGGCCGTGTTGAGCCGCAACATGCGGAAGACTTGGTCGAGTGGATGACCAAGCCGTCCTCATCCTCCTCATCCTCTCTCACCCATGCCCAGGGTGCTTTGTCTGGCAAAGCAGCGGCCTCTTCCCTCAGCTCAATGTCATCAGTGACTCCTTCCCTAGCTCCACCATGTCCTCATGAGGATTCCCTCGAACTGTTTGACCACAGTGTTGGGTACATGCTCCAGGAGGATGCCCAGCGTTTGGAAGGCTCTGATGATGATACTGAGCTCAATGAAAGCAGTAACATGAGCACGGACAGAGGGGGTGCCCAAGAAGGACAGCAATCTGGCAGTCATGCTCCCCCTGCTGCAGCATACTGCCAGGTTTGCTCCAGTGATGAGCAGGGATGGGATGATGAGGTCACTGACTCAACGTGGGTGCCTGATAGGAGAGAGGAGGAGGAGGAGGAGGAGGAGGAGGAGGTGGCACATCACCAACTAGGCAGGATGCCCTCCAGGGGCCAGCCTAAGGGCAGCACATTGACTGCATCACACCCCAAAGCTCCACATGTGCAGGGCGCTGCAGTCTCTGCGCGTTATTCAAAAAGTTCTTTGGTGTGGGCCTTTTTTGAGACGAGTGCATCAGATCGCACCGCTGCTATTTGCAACATATGTCTCAAGCGTATCTCGCGTGGCCAAAACATCTCCCGCTTGGGTACCACATGCTTGACCAGACATATGTTGACCTGCCATGCAGTTCGTTGGCAAGCGTATCTAAAAGACCCACACCAAAGAACAAAGACGATCTCTCCTTGCTCCTCATCAGCTGAGATTTCCAACCCCACTAGACCTTCAGTCCTCTCTGAGACCTGCAGTGAGAGGAATGAAGGTGTAGAATTAGGTGTGTCACAGCCAAGTACTTGTGGGCAATCTGCTTTTGGTACACCGACGTCAGATTGTACCAGGCAAATTTCCCTGCCCCAGCTGCTGCACCGCCGAAAGAAGTTTGCTCCCAGCCATCCACATGCCCAGCGGTTGAATGCTAGCTTGGCAAAATTGCTAGCACTTCAACTGCTGCCTTTTCAGTTGGTAGACTCTGCCCCCTTCCGTGAGTTTGTGGAATGTGCGGTTCCTCAGTGGCAGGTACCCAAACGCCACTTTTTCTCACGGAAGGCGATTCCGGCTCTCTACCGGCATGTGGAAGGCAATGTCCATGCCTCGCTGGACAGGGCGGTCAGCGGTAAGGTGCATATTACCGCTGACTCATGGTCCAGCAGGCATGGACAGGGACGTTACTTAAGTTTCACGGCGCATTGGGTGACTCTGCTGGCAGCTGGGAAGGATGCAGGACAAGGTGCAGTAGTGTTGGAGGTTGTTCCGCCACCACGCCTCCAAAATGCTGATTGTGACACACCTCTCTCCTCCACCCCCTCCTCTTCTTCTTCCTCCATGGCCTCTTCCTCGGAACCAGCGGTGCTCCGTAGGCGTTCAAGGGGCTATGCAAGTACGCAGGCCAAAAGATGCCATGCGGTGCTTGAGCTGGTGTGCTTGGGGGACAGGAGCCACACTGGGGCAGAGGTTCTGTCAGCTCTGCAGGGGCAGGTTCAGAGGTGGTTGACGCCACGCCAACTTAAGGCAGGAATGGTGGTTTGCGACAATGGCACCAACCTCCTCTCTGCCCTCCGACAGGGACAACTGACCCATGTGCCCTGTTTGGCTCACGTCCTTAACTTGGTGGTGCAGCGGTTCTTGGGCAGGTACCCGGGCTTACAGGATGTCCTGAGGCAGGCCAGGAAAGTCTCTGTGCATTTCCGCCGGTCATATAATGCCAGTGCTCGGCTGACGGACCTCCAAAAGGAGTTTAACCTGCCCAAGAACCGCCTAATCTGTGACATGCCCACCAGGTGGAACTCGACGTTGGCCATGCTGCAGCGGCTGCACACGCAGCAGAGGGCCATCAATGAGTACCTGTGCGACTATGGCACCAGGACAGGGTCAGGGGACCTTGGTTTTTTTTCCCCACGCCAGTGGGCCATGATCAGGGATGCATGCACTGTCCTGTCACCATTCGAGGAGGCCACGAGGATGGTGAGCACTGACAGTGCATGCATCAGTGACACTGTCCCCCTTGTCCACCTGTTGGAGCACACGCTGCGTGGAATAATGGACAGGGCACTTGAGGCAGAACAGAGGCAGGAAGAGGAGGACTTCCTTAGCTCTCAAGGCCCCCTTTATCCAGACAGTGTTCCTGCGTGCCCGCCGATCACACAGGAAGAGGACGAGGAGGAGGAGGAGGAGGAGGAGGAGGAAGATTGTGTCAGTATGGAGGTGGAGCCTGGCACTCAGCATCAGCAGTCTTTAAGGGATCAGTCCCAAGGAACACATGGACTTGTACGTGGCTGGGAGGAGGTGGCTGCGGACGTTGTTGTCCTTAGTGACCCAGAGGACTCCGGACCGAATGCCTCAGCAAACCTACGCTGCATGGCCTCCCTGATCCTGCAAAGCCTGCGTAAGGATCCTCGTATTCGTGGTATCAAGGAGAAGGACCAATACTGGCTGGCAACCCTCCTTGATCCACGTTACAAGGGTAAGGTTGCGGACCTTATCTTGCCATCGCAGAGGGAGCAGAGGATGAAACATCTTCGGGAGGCCTTGCAGAAAGGTCTGTGCAACGCGTTCCCAGAGACTGGGAGGTTACAAACTCCTGTTTCTGGACAACGTGTTGCTGAGGCTTCGGTCAGTCAAAGAAGGAGCGGTGGAGAAGGTGGCCGTCTGACCGATGCGTTCAGACAATTTTTTGGTCCGCAGCCCCAAGGTATGATCGGTTCCAGCAACCATCGCCAGCGTCTGTTTTACATGGTGCAGGAATACCTAGGGGCAAGATCAGACTTGGACACCTTTCCCACCGAAAATCCTCTGGGTTACTGGGTCTTGAGGATGGATCACTGGCCAGAGCTTGCACAGTATGCAATTGAGCTACTGGCCTGTCCTGCATCCAGCGTTCTTTCGGAACGCACATTCAGTGCTGCTGGAGGCGTGGTAACCGATCACAGGGTGCGTCTGTCCACCGACTCGGTCGATCGGCTGACCTTCATAAAAATGAATCAGTCTTGGATCACCACCAGCTACCAAGCACCTGATGCAGATGTAACCGAATAATTTTTTTTGAAATCTCAGATCCCTTCAAAGACTGCCTATGCTGATGCTGAGTGACTATCCCTGAGTAATTATCCTCTTCCTCCTCAATCATCACGCTGATAGCTTGTAAGAACATTTTTGGTTCTGGGCGCCACCACCAGTGCCTAAGGCACAATTTTTCAGCCCCTGTTTAACAGGGGCGTGTAATTACAATTTTTGATGTAATACTTTGCAGCAGGGCTCGTTCCTGCATTCCAACTAGAGTGTCTGTGAGGGGTTGCAGTGTTGTGGCACCAGCACCAGTGCCTAAGACCCAATTTTTCAGCCCCTGTCTAACAGGGGCGTGTAATTACAATTTTTGATGCAATACTTTGCAGCAGGGCTTGTTCCTGCGTTTCAACTAGAGTGTCTGTGAGGGGTTGCAGTGTTGTGGCACCAGCACCAGTGCCTAAGACCCAATTTTTCTGCCCCTGTCTAACAGGGGCGTGTAATTACAATTTTTGATGCAATACTTTGCAGCAGGGCTCGTTCCTGCGTTCCAACTAGAGTGTCTGTGAGGGGTTGCAGTGTTGTGGCACCAGCACCAGTGCCTAAGGCCCAATTTTTCTGCCCCTGTCTAACAGGGGCGTGTAATTACAATTTTTGATGCAATACTTTGCAGCAGGGCTCGTTCCTGCGTTCCAACTAGAGTGTCTGTGAGGGGTTGCAGTGTTGTGGCACCAGCACCAGTGCCTAAGGCCTAATTTTTCAGCTCCTGTTCAACAGGGGCATGTAATTACAATTCTTGATCTAATATTTCACAGCAGGGCCCTGTGAGGGCTTACAGTGTTTTGGCCACAGCAACACCTAAGGCCCAAATTTCTGCTGAGTATATAGGGCAGGACCCTACTTTCAAACATCTAACTTACAAACGACTCCTACTTGCAAACGGAAGGAGACAACAGGAAGTGAGATGAAATCTACCCCTAAGGAAGGGAAATTCTCTCCTGTAAGAGTTAATATGGGAAAACAATTTCTCCTTTCCACTGATGCTTTCCAATCCTTGTTCCACAAAAAAACCCAAATTTTCAAAAAACATTTTTCATTGGGACAAAAAAGTGAGGTGAAATCTTCTGAAGAGGAGGAAAGACGCAAAACAAATGTCACAGGGGTGATAACCCTTCCCTATGTTTTCCAAAAAGCTTAGAAAAGATTTTTTGGCTGGAGCTAAACACATTAAAAATGTTCAAAATTACAAACAGATTCTACTTAACAACAAACCTACAGTCCCTGTCTTGTTTGCACCGCCTGAATACTGCTGTTCAGAGTATATAGGGACCTTTCCTTATTTTAATTTGGGTGCGGGGTTCCCCTTAATATCCATACAAGACCCAAAGGGCCTGGTAATGGACTGGGGGGTACCCATGCCGTTTGTCTCACTGATTTTCATCCATATTGCCATGACCCGACATGACATTAAACCCGCAAGCAGTTTTAAATGAGATTTTTTCCTTTAAAAATGACATTTGGTGCAGGGACTGTTCTAAACATGGGAAACACGCGTCACTTTACAGGCATACTATAGACACCCCCCAGGTACGATATTTAAAGGAATATTTCACTTTTTTTTTTTTACTTTAAGCATCATTAAAATCACTGCTCCCGAAAAAACGGCCGTTTTTAAAAGTTTTTTTTGCATTGATACATGTCCCCTGGGGTAGGACCCGGGTCCCCAAACCCTTTTTAGGACAATACCATGCAAATTAGCCTTTAAAATGAGCACTTTTGATTTCGAACGTTCGAGTCCCATAGACGTCAATGGGGTTCTAACGTTCGTGCGAACTTGCGGTCCGTTCGCGGGTTCTGGTGCGAACCGAACCGGGGGGTGTTCGGCTCATCCCTAGTAGACATATTGATATCAATGGCAGTAATCCCGATGCTGGCAGATGCGTTTCCATGGTATGTGTTTATTCATCAAAACGTATATAAACAAATCAGAGTAGGATGGTTGATTGTGGCCTGTGGAAAGTTGGTCCATTCCTCTTTTTTTTTTTTTTTTTTTTTTAAAGGTAAATTTTTATTTGGTTTTTTGCTACAAAACAGACATACAGACATAAAAACACACAATTCGAGCAAACATTGCTCATTTCAATACATAGTATAAGACAATGGTATATATATGGCATACATGTTCTCATGTTGTACAGCTGCATATTGGTATTCAGTTTTCATCAAACTTGGTATCATTGACTGGAGTTTCTTTCTTAGCTTTATATGGCAGGTGTAATAGTGTTTTCGGAGCTAGTCCACAGACCCCATATTTTGTGAAATTTTTTTGGACATCCTCTGGCTTCGTATGTTAATTTATATAATGGTATAGCCTGATTAACCATGTTCAGCCAGAATGCTATCGTAGGTGGAGATTGTGATTTCCAATGAATAGTAATAGATTTTTTGGCATAAAATAACACAATTCTTAGGAAAGTTTGCTTGTTTTTAGATATACTCTCATCGTCCACATATCCCAGTAGGCATCTCAGGGGGTTGCAGATATTAGGCAGCTGGGTCAGGGAACTGATAAAAGCAGTAACCTCTGACCAGAACCGCCTGATCTCGGTGCATTCCCACATCAAGTGAAAGAAGGTGGCCTCTATAATGCTGCATCTGGAGCACATGGCTGATGGCAGTTTTCTGAGTTTAAATAATAAGGATGGCGTAAAGTATGCTCTGTATAATAGTTTGGTTTGTATGACCCTGTCCCTGGAGGAGATGACAGAGGGGACCTGGAGGGGAAGTATGTCCTGCCAGATATCCTCCGTCAGCTCAGGGATATCAGCTTTCCACTTAGTGAGCGTGTTGCTGAGTCTGTGCGTTGTGGTGTGCAGTAGATTCTTATAATATGTGGAGATCAGTTTATCGTGGGAAGGATCTGTTAGTAATTGCTCTAGCGGAGATAATCGAACATTTATATTTCGCAACCCAAACTGAGTGGTTGCTGTGTGGCGTATTTGCAAGTAATGAAAATAGGCTGTGCGTGGCAGCTGGTAGTCCTGGCGAAATTCCTCAAATGACCTAAACGTATTGTTTGAGAATAAATGCATTATGGTTTTAATCCCTTTTTTTGACCAATATTCCCCATCTGTCCTACGGGCGAATTCCTGTAAATTTGGATTCCCCCATAATGGAGTATTTGGAGAGTAGGTGCGGTGCTCAGTATCCGGCAGCATTTTAGTTAGTTTGAGAATCCGTAGGGTCATTTCAAGGATTTTAGTGCTTGCCCTCCCTCTAAGAGATAGGCGGTGGACCAGATACTGCAGGGATTCGTACGAAGTGAGTATGGCTGCTTCTAGGGAGGTAGCCGCATTGTTGGCTTCAGGGAAGAACCACCAATGGGCATGAACCAGTTGCGCGGCTATGTAATATGTCTGAAGACATGGTAGTGCCAATCCTCCCTCCAACACCGGCAGTTGAAGAGTATTTTTGGCAATTCTCACTGCTCCCCCCTTCCAAATGAAGGCGATAAGAATAGAGTCAATCTCTTTAAATTTAGTTTTGGTGATATATATTGGTGAATTGCATAGTAGGTATAGGAAACGTGGGAGGAATATCATTTTAAAGATATTTATCCTACCTAATATCGTTAAGGGAAGATTGGTCCATGTCTTCAGTGTGGTCTTCATTCTATTAATTAGTGGGTCTAGATTATATTTGCTATAGGAGGACAGAGGATGTTGGATCATGACCCCCAGGTATCTGAAAGAGTCGACTATTTGTAACGGGCAAGAGGAAGGGGGAGTAAACACTGCTTCCTGATCTATTTTAAACATAAGGGATTTGTCCCAATTGACTTGAAACCCTGAGAAGAGGCCGAACTGCCGAATAATTTCCAGCAGGGTTGGGAGAGACGATTGGGGGTCCGCCAAGTATATTAACATGTCATCAGCGTATAGAGATACTTTTTCTTCTAGGCCCCCAATCATCAGTCCCTTTATTTCCCCACTGGATCTTATCAGTGCTGCCAGGGGTTCTATCGCAATTGCAAATAGCAATGGCGACAGGGGGCAGCCCTGCCTAGTACCCCTTTTAATCAGGAATGGATCGGTTACTGATGTATTTATCCGCAACCTGGCAGTAGGCCGCGAATATAAAAGTTGAACCCACTTGATAAAGGTGTTTCCAAACCCAAATTTCGCCAGGACTTCCAGTAGATAAGGCCATTCGACCGAATCAAATGCCTTATGCGCATCTAAGGCCAGTACCGCTCTATTCCCCATGACATCATGAGTGGCCTGCAGGTTTGTGAACAGTCTCCGCAAGTTTATGGATGTTGATCGTCCTGGAATAAATCCAGTCTGATCCGCCCCAATAATAGTGGTGATAACTGAGTTTAATCTCCGGGCGAGCACTTTGGCTAGAATCTTGACATCTGAGTTAATTAATGATATTGGTCTATATGATTCACATAATAGGTGGTCTTTATGAGGCTTGGGAATGAGGACTATCAATGCTTCTGACATAGAGGGTGGTAACTGTCCCGTTTTTATAGCAAAATTATAGACTCTCAGTAAATGGGGTATTAAAAGTTCTTTAAACTGTATATACCATTCTATGGGGAAGCCATCCAGTCCCGGTGTTTTATTTCTGGCAAAGGACTGTATGGCTTCTCCAATCTCTTCCTCCGTTAGAGGTTCATCAAGAAGTGAGGCTTGTTCTTCTTGGAGCCTTGGTAGCGTGATGCCGGCCAAGTAGTCATCTAGTTCTACAATAGTATAGTGAGCTTTAGTAGCATATAATGAGGAGTAAAATTTCACAAAAGCATCAACTATTTCCCCACTCTGTTCCACCACTATACCTATTGTATTCTTAATTCTTGGGATACTGCATGGTTGATAATCAGGCCTAGATAAATATGCTAATAGTCGGCTATTTTTGTCTCCAAACTCAAAGATTCGTTGGTTTTGATACAGCAATTTCTTTTGAGTGCGCTCTAAAAGAACTAGATCCAGGTCTCTGGATCTATGTTTCCAGGTATTGTGTGTTGTTGGGGAAGGAGTGGCCGAGTAAGCAGCCTCGGCCACCCTCAGGTCCTTCTCCGCGTCCTTTAATTTGGATTGGGATGCCTTACGAGCCTGTCCAATAGCCGCAGCAAAAATGCCACGCGTGGTGGCCTTAAAGGCATCCCAGGTCAATGGGATAGAGACATTCTGACGGTTATGTATCCAGTATGCTTTCATTTCTACTGTGCCCTGGTCCACCACCATCTGGTCTGCTAACCACAGTGGGCTCAGTCGCCACATGCGGTATGAGGTGGGGGGGCCCAGGGCAAGGTCCACCATTAAAGGGGAATGATCAGATACCGCCCTTGGGAGATATCTGGCCTCAGTCACTCTATTCAATAATTCGGATGAAGCCAAGCATAGGTCTATTCGGGAGAGAGTACCATGCGTTTCAGACTGACACGAGTACTCCCTCCCGTCTGCGTGCTTCCACCTCCAGGTCTCCACCAGATCAAATTGGGTTAGAAAAGAGCACAAGGGAGTGGGGGGCAATGTAGAACACTTGAATCTGTCTATGGAATTGTCGAGTACCGTGTTGAAGTCCCCTGCTATCAACAGAGGGCCTTCTGCTATTGCTAGGATGGAGCTCATTACCCGTTCAAAGAATAATTTAGTGAAAGGTGGTGGGACATATAGGCTTGTGACCGTATAGGGCTTACCCCATAATTCAATTACTACAATAACAAAACATCCGTTAGGGTCAGTTTTAATATGTTTTATGGTGATAGGGGCCGATTTTGCTATAAGAATAGACGTGCCTCTTGCATATGTGGAGTAAGTAGAATGTATTGCATAGGCAATTTTAGCTCTCTTTAAAGCCATTACTCTTGATCCCTGTAGGTGGGTTTCCTGGAGGAGGATCACGTGTGGACCGTGTCTTGCCAAATAATCAAACATCAGTGACCTTTTGACCTTGGAGTTAAGCCCCCTAACATTCCATGAAACTATACGGAGCTTAGACATGGGTATAAACAATTTATAACTATTCGTGTCCATTTCCCATTGTCCGCCAGAGTCCAGCCCCGGATAAGGTCCAGCGAGCCCTGGGAAATAGACCCAAACACAATTATCTTTGATATGTTATTCATCAATCTATGAATCTTATTCCTAGACTGCAAAAGCTGTAGAACCAAAAAATCATTTTTAAAGTATGCATATACCATTGAATACCATCGCCTTTTGTAGATAACCATGACGTTGTAACAAAACCCCTCAAAGTGTACCCCAACGGACTTTCCCCCCTCCCTAACCCTCCCGGCTCTCATCCCCAAACATATGAGAGCTTTGTTCCCATAACCAAACCAATTTGGCAAGAGGGCCATGGCTCAGACCCCTAGCCAACTAATTTCAGGAGACGTGGAAAGGTCCACAGCTCTGGGCCTCCATCCGTATTTGCCCGCACAAAATAAAGAATGTGTGGTGTCTCTTGGCCTGTAAAATTATGGTGATGAAAAAATAGTACTAATAATAAGAATAATAGAAAAAGGAAAAATAAAAGTCAAGGAGGGTGATAGATTGCTGAGTAGCATCCGGGGGTGGTGTAAGAAGTGTCTTCTTCTTCAGTGAGGTTTAGGAGTTATAGTCCCATCATGACTGTGTATAGTTGGAGATATATTTTCTGCTATTGAGGATGCATTGAAGAGAGTCCCATAACAACTGCAATGGGGTGTAGTAAAGGCCGCTAGATGGGTTTCATGTAGATTGCAGCTCTATCGGGGGGGAGACCTCCTATCCTGGTTCCTGCGATTCGGATGTGCTAGAGTGTCCACCCATTGTGATGCCTCTCTGGGATCCGTAAAGAAATAGGCTTTGCCCTGGTAGATGATGCGTAAACGTGCAGGATATAACATGCCATATGGAAGATGAAGCTCACGTAACCTGCGTTTAATTGCCAGAAAAGTGGCTCTCTGTTTCTGCGTAGCTACGGAGAAATCTGGGAAAATGGTGATGTTGTTGCCGTTAAAGGAAACTTTGCCCCTCTCTCTAGCTACTCTGAGAATAGCCTCTCTGTCACGGAAGTGTAGCAGCTTTATGATCATGGCACGTGGTGGGGACCCAGGTGGTAAAGGACGCATGGGGATTCTGTGTGCCCTTTCTATGGCGAACATTGGTGAAAAGGTGTTTGCCCCGAACTCATTCAGTAGCCATCTTTCCATGAATGTTTCCGGTGTTTTACCCTCAGCACCCTCTGGGAATCCCAAAAAACGTAAATTGTTCCTTCTTAGGCGGTCTTCCATATCCGTGAGCTTATCTGTAGTATATTCATGAGCCTGCCGCAATTCCCTCACAGAGCCCTGTAAGGGACGTGTCTCATCCTCCATATCACTAATACGTTGCTCAGCATTAATCACTCTATGGCGAATATTGTGGACATCCTGTTTCAGAAAGGATAATTCTGTTTTGATAGTGTCCATTTGTGTAGTAAGAGACGCATGGCTGTGCTGGATGGCTGCCATGATCTGGGCTAGTGATGGCTCTGCAGGGTCTGCCTCATCCCTGTCTGCTCTGGGTGATTGAGGATCATGTCCCACTGCAGGGGAAAATGAGAGAGGGTCTTCTGGGCTTAAGGTAGGGGGGGATCTTTGTAACTCACCCTTCCCCTTGAGCTGCTTCCAGGGTGTGGATGTGGAGGCCGCCTGCTGCTGTGTGTCTCCCTCATGCTGATCGGCGCCATTTTGGTGCGGCCTGCATGGCGGCACCGACGGCCCGATTTCCAGGGCCTCCTCCATCGGTGGGCCGTATTTGAACATCCCCGGATGGTCTCAGTGTTCTCCGGGTGCTGTGGGGGTATATGAGACCCTCGGATGTCGGCCTGGATCGCAGGATTATGGCAGGATCTGTGCGGTATGGACGGAGCTCAGGCTGAGCACGTCCTCACATCTCAGGTGCTGGCCACGCCCCCCGGTCCATTCCTCTTTAATGGATGTGCGAAACTGCTGGATATTGGCAGGAACTGGAACACGCTGTCGTATACGCCGATCCAGAGCATCCCAAACATGCTCCATGGGTGACATGTCTGGTAAGTATGCCGGTCATGCAAGAACAGGGATGTTTTCAGCTTCCAGGAATGGTGTACAGATCCTTGCAACATGGGGCCGTGCATTATCATGCTGCAACATGAGGTGATGGTCGTGGATGAATAGCACAATAATGGGCCTCAGGATCTCGTCATGGTATCTCAGTGTATTCAAAATGCCATCAATAAAATGCACCTGTGTTCATTGTCCATAGCATACACCTGCCCATACCATAACCCCACTACCACCATCATGGGCCTCTCCAAAGTGCCAGACGCCATTGAATGTGAGCATTTGTCCACTCAAGTCAGTTACGAAGACGAACTGCAGCCAGGTCGCGACCCCAATGAAGATGACAAACATGCAGATGAGCTTCCCTGTGTTGGTTTCTGACAGTTTGTGCAGAAATTCTTTGGTCATGCAAACCGATTGTTGCAGCAGCTGTCCGGGTGGCTGTCTCAGATGATCTTAGGGGTGAAGATGCTGGATGTGGAGGTCTGGGGCTGATGTGGTTACACGTGGTCTGCTGTTGTGAGGCTGGTTGGATGTACTGCCAAATACTCTGAAACGTCTTTGGAGACGGCTTATGGTAGAGAAATGAACATTCAATTCAAGGGCAACAGCTCTGGTGGACATTCCTGCAGTCAGCATGCCAATTGTACGCCCCCTTAAAACTTGCGACATCTGTGGCATTGTGCTGTGTGATAAAACTGCACATTTTAGAGTGGTCTTTTATTGTGGCCTGTCTAAGGCACACCTGTGCAATAATCATGCTGTCTAATCAGCATCTGGATATGCCACACCTGTGAGGTGGATGGATTATCTCAGCAAAGGAGAAGAGCTCACTAACACAGATTTAGACAGATTTGTGAACAATATTTGAGAGAAGGCCTTTTGTGTACATAGAAAAAGTTGTAGATCTTTGAGTTCAGCTCATGATAAATAGGGGCAAACACAAAAGTGTTGCGTTTATAATTTTGCTCATTGTAAGAAGGATAACAAACATTCAAGATAAGAGGCCTGTGCCAGAAGTTGGAGGAGGGGGATTTTAACATAGATTGATACTAAAGCTGAGAGAGACTGCTGAGACCAAGAACCCATTTTCATGCATTCACTTATATGCTGGAAGTCCTGGTCAATAAAAGAAATTGTGGACCAGCTATAACTGAGGTGAATGCAGCCACCACATCTAGGCTCTGGTAAGCTGCAATATATTAAAATGTTTTTGGGTTTGGATACACATTAAGGATGCACATTGCACAATAACGTGTGCATGTTTCCCACAAAAACCAGCAGAACACATATCACAGAAAATTTACATACTCAACTGCACCGATATGCTCAGTATAGGTACTTGTAGCTGATTTTTTTCAGTATCATTAGCGGTAACCCCGAGCCACACTTGGGATTGCATTGCAGAATCCTGATGCAGTTATTTACCTTGTCACCAGGATCCTGCAATGTCCCACCCCGCTGTGTCCTCTGCCGAATCATCTGCTCGATGTCCTGTGTTCCAGGCTCCGTTCCCTGTGAGTGTCGTGACGCATGGGGGCGGAGCTCGGCGGCAATTTCAAAAAGTACACAAAACAAAAAACATACAGTACACTGTAATCTTACAGATTACATTACTGTAGAAAATCATTTCACCTCCCTTTTATCCCTAGTGCTTTGTCAGGTGCCCCACATGCTGTTTTATGATATATATATATATATATATATATACAATTCTTTCTGCTTGGAAACTTGAGATTGTCCATGGCAACCAAAAAATGTCCTTTTACGTCAAAATGCGGTTTTAGACCAGCTAGAAAACATCAATAGTAAATTAGAACACTTGCAGAATTGAGCGATAGTGAATCGTGGGGAAATAAATTTTATTATTATATTATTATTTTTTATAATTATTTATATTATAATTTAGGATTTCGTGTTTCAAAATTTATCATACCCGGGATGTCTACTAGACTCTTGTTTGGACAGATTTAAGTGTGTTATTACTAAGAATTTCAGGCCTACAATATAAAACGCCAAATTTCCATGCAAAACACTGTACCGTTTTGAGATGCAAAAATTTGACATAATCACACTGCCAGGGTGGCTACGCCACATCCCTGCCTCAAAATCAATGTTCACCTTAGTCAAATGATCGAAGTAGATCTAGATTTTTTCTGATTTGCACTAAAGCCACTGATTACAGATTGAAGAACACATAGCAATTTGTAAAATTCCTCCTGCAACAAACTCTGGTTTACATGGCAGCTGGGATTAGCTCCTGAAAAAAGGTTTACTAAAAATATATGTCTTGCACTTATAGAGTCCCAACTTGAAAAATGATTAGTAAAAGAAAAGAGAAATCAAGTACGGTATTTTAAATGTTTATGCCAATGTGCAAATGAAATGGTGCTGTGCTGCTAGTGATCCTATGTGCATACATGTTGTGTGATTAATATATGTGTATATACGCATAGATGATTTCAGTGATTGTGACATATACATAAAATCAGAATTCTCGCATTAAATTATTCATATTCCTCTACATATTCAAGAAACGTGCTTCTTCAAAACAGTAAAAACACTCTATAGATGCAGTCTCTCGTGTCCTTGAATCTCCCGTCACCTCTTGTGCTCAAAAGAAATTTCTGTATCGGGTAATCAGTGCCGCTCAATCACTTCTGTGCTTTCAAAACTCTCACCTCCTTTTTACTTGTGTGTTAGCATGTATCATCCAAATCTCGGGATCCTCTTCTGATTTCTCTCCACTAGGGACCCTCTTAGTTGGACTTCCCTCTGTTAACATCTGATGGGGGGTTGCCTTTTTATTCTAAGAAGCCCCTCTATGATCCAGGTTAGGTCTCACCCAAGGCATGGAAATTTGTGAAAAAAAGCCTCCCATAATGTGATTCTGTATAAACCTCTTCATTTATTTGGCTAAAAATAGTTGCACTTACAAGAAAATCACTTGTTTACAAGCATAAAAACACAAGCTCCGGAGAGCCATGGTGCTGCCATCCCCTGAGGAAGTCACATGATGGTGACGTAACACGTACGGCAAGAGCGGAGGCACATCAGGGACTGGAAGTGACGTAAGCAGACGTGTCTGTCCAAAGCTTGTGTTTTTATGCTTGTAAACAAGAGGGAAGTCCAACTTTGTGGGCCCCTAGTGGAGAGAAACCAAAAGAGGATCCAGAGATTAGGATGATCCATGATTCATGCTAAGACACAAGTAAAAAGGCTGTGAGAGTTTTCAGGGCACAAGAGGTGATGGGAGAATCAAGGACGAAAGACTGCATCTATGCAGTGTTTATTTTATTTACTGTTTTGAAGAAACATGTAACACAGTTTTTGAACATGTAGAGGAATATGAATAATTTAATGTGAGAATTCAGATTTTTTGTATAGGTCACAATCACTGAACTTGACTATGAGTGTATACACATATATTAATCACACATGTATGAACATAGGATCACTAGCAGCGCAGCACCATTTCATTTGCATATTAGTATAAACTATAGGTGTGGGAACACTCTAGGTATCTGCAGCAGCTTTTTTGTTTGATATTCATTTATTTTAACAGGAGTATCACCTTATTTAATTTTTTTACTTGTTTACTTGTGGTTTTCCTTTCCATAAATTATTTTTTATTCACTTGTAATGAGCATCTGAGCTTGCTAGAAGATGTGACTGCCCCAGGAACAGTCAGTTCTTTGGCGCAGCCCCCTCCCTTTTTGCGTTTCACTGTCCTCTCCTCTTATGGGAGTGTCTAGTCACTCCTTGTGCTGGCCCAGCTCCTCCTCTTCTCCCCTCACCTCCCTTCATAGCCTCTATGTAGCTGCTGGGAAGGAGTGAAGGGGAATACTATAAATTTAGACTGTCACTTGAGTATTAGCACTGAGTTTGCAGGGGCTGCTGACATCACATCCAACATGGAGTTGTCCAGCAGCAATCTCAGGGCTTTTTGATGTGTGGACCAGGCAGGCTTTTACAGATAAATAACATGCATTATAAACTTTAAATGTGCATATAATCTTGGAGGAAGATTTGTGTGTAAATGAATGGTCTGACAGCAGATGTCTTTAAAAAATGAAAAGGAATGTTTAAGGCTAGGTTCACACTGCTGTGATATGATTTTGATTCAATTTTCTATGCGAAGATGTGATGCAACTTGATTGTGGTTTACATATTCTTTGGGTCCAAAACCATGCTGGAAGTGCACCAATGTAGAACAGGAATATTATCCAAAATTGCACTGTGCTGAGTTGCATTGATGTGAATGGGCACCATTGAAAACAATGGGGATGATTTACTAAAGGGAAATGGACTGTGCACTTTGTAAAGTGTGGTTACACTCTTCAAGAGCAGTTGCTCCAGACTGTACTGTAGTAAGGCTGCATTCACACTATAACTTTTTTTTAATTGCGGGCAGATCTGCCGCGGATCTGCTCACGATGTGACAGCACTGTGTGAATGAGAAAACGCGGAACTCTCATTTGAGATGCCAATCATTCGAATAACACCTCAAATCGCGGTGCAGGTCTGCTGCGATTGTCGCGTGATAAAACAAGCTGCAATCGCGGGACGCATGTCGCCCAAAAGTAGTTCAGGAGCTACTTTGGGGCAACATGCATCCCGCGATGTGGGTTGCCGCGATTGCAGCACGTTTTATCGCGCGACAAACCCGCACTGGGATTTGAGGTGTCATTCAAATGAATGGCATCGCAAATGCAAGTTCCAGGTTCTGTCATTCACACATCAGCGCTGTCAAATCAAAACGCTATAGTGTGAATGCAGCCTAAATGAACAGAAGCTCTACTGACTTCCATCATCCAATCATGTGCAAGCAAAAATGCTGTTTTTTTTATTTTCCTTGCATATGATTGGGTATTCTGTGCAAAGTGAAGCTTTACCTCGTTACTAAGCTCTGGAGCGACTGCACTTTGCAAAAGGGCACAGTCTAGTTGCCTTTATGAAATCAATCCCGTTGTGTTTCCTTTGTCATCCGATTCTGTGTGATTCAAGTTGCATATGAAATGTGAAGAGAGCCTAAAGGATGTTTTTTTTTTTCTCAGCAAAAGTTTAGTAAGACTTTAAAAATTCAACATTCAAATTTCTGCCTGAGACATGCCCATCTCCATTAAAAGTCTACAACCTAATCTTTAGAGTAATCCATAAAATAACATTTCCATCTTCTCGCCTATTTTAGATTCTTGGGAAATTGTCCTGTTTCTTTCTCTGAACATTTCTGATATTATTTTCTCCTGCCTGTCTGAAGCTGTTGCTCTAGTTGCTTCTCACCTCTGCAATTCTAGCCTTATATCAGCCTGGCACCACTCATAACATAAATCCATTGACTGTTCTTACTTTGCCATCAGCTGTTGCCAGTTCTAAACATTTTTCTTTACCTTTCATTCTGTCTATGCCTGTATTTAACTGAGAAACCTGTCAACTCTTTCAGAGATGGGACCATATAATTCCCCTGACAGAAGCAGACAATGCATACATAATAGTGAGGCCTACTCAATCAGAAACATCTGAAATAGAAAGAAATTAGCCATGGTTCCGTTAGCAAACACACACATACACACGCTCATGATCAGCGGGAGAAGAGACGCACTGTTAATAATTATTACCACTGCAAGATTTCCAGCTGAATTCTCTCCTGTGGACACTAGAAAGCTACTCTGAGCCCCGCAATGCATCAGCCAATTTAGCCGGTTCTATGTTCCATTTATCAGCAGGAGGATGTCTAGAGAGATAAACCATCTCTCAAATGCTTCTCACCAGCCTCTTATTCCCCACAGAGTCTTATTGTCGGAGTATGTTAAGGAAAGGAACAGTGAGTACAAATCAAACGGGGGAATTTTCCCTCTGTTCTAGAGTGATACAGCAGAATCATCCCTCTGTTTCCAGGGCTGGAAAGTGATTTGTTTTGCAATTTCGTTTTAAGATACGTAATGTCAACCATCTTGCTTTTATCGGTAGTTCGCTGATCGAGTGAAGTTCAGGAATAGAATTATCTCTTAAAGCTCATCTCCAGGCTTTTTTCCCCCACCCTCCCTTCATATAATCCATTAATAGATATTTCTATTATATTTATATTCATATTTCAATACGTGGTTTTACTACTGTATGACATAAAGGCTTGCAACATAATTATTAAGGACTGAAGGGTCTGTACTGCGAGGACACTGAAAGAAAGATTTTGTAGGTAGATTTATTGGGGAATAAAAGCTGACAATCATTTCCATTATGCATTTAATCTTAATCAGTCAATGTTGACTTGGTGACATCAGTACTGCCTGATCTGAAACTACTCATGGACATTAAAGAGACCTGTCCTCCAGCGATCCCATGTTGTGGGAAGTTAAGTTAAAGGAAAAATTGAGAAGGCTTAGGAGGAGCATTCCTACAAGTTAAATACATTGGCTACATACTGTAGGTCAGTCATTTAATACACTTCTATACAATATCATTTTTGTCCAGAGCTGAGTTTTAAAGCCCAACTCACTCAGGGCTGGAGGAAAAGACCTTTACAGTGGGGCCCCCACACTGCAAGGGTTAAGTGCTCATTACATCTAGGGGAGATAGAAGGGTTGCAATTCTTGGCTTACCCTCATTCTGGTTGGCTCCAACTGTCTCCTCCTCTCCTTTAGGAACTCCAGGCAGTCCTTCGGCATCAAGTTGTACAATGCAGGGCTATGTGGAGGACGCAAGAGTGCTACTACAGCCAGAAACACGTTAGAGAAAAGGCTTCATGGGACCAGTCATGTTGTTCGAGAGACCATGCTGGAACAAGGAAAAGGGTAACTATTACACCTTATTCCTCTACTCCTAGGCAAAGCCAATATTTAACCCTTGCCATGTTGAAGGTCCCACCTCAAGCACTGTTTTGTTGAGCCCAGGAGTTGGGCTTTAAAGTACATCCTAAGTTTTGTGGAAAACAGGCCAACAGTAAAGCAGCCCTAAACTTAACAAGCACCCCCCCTCCACCCCTAACAACCTGCAATCTATCAATGCCTCACGGCTCTGCCTGGTTCTAGCAATTGTTTTATGTATCTTAGGAACGTGGTAAACAAAGTAGAACTTCAGTATTTTTCCCCCTAGAGTTATGGATACAATGGAGAAAAGTTATAAATGTCTGCCAATTATTTTCTGCTCTCCATTAGGGATGAGCCCGATGTTCGCCTGATAGCGAACAATTTGGGGTGTTCGCGGCAAATTTGAAAGCCGCGGAACACCCTTAAAAAGTCTATGGGAGAAATCAAAAGTGCTAATTTTAAAGGCTTAAATGCTTGGTATTGTCATAAAAAGTGTTTGGGGACCTGCCCCAGGGGACATGTATCAATGCAAAAAAAAGTTTTAAAAACTGACGTTTTTTCGGGAGCAGTGATTTTAATAATGCTTAAAGTGAAACAATAAAGGTGAAATATTCCTTTAAATTTCATACCTGGGGGGGTGTCTATAGTATGCCTGTATAGTGGCACATGTTTCCCGTGTTTACAACAGTCCCTGCACAAAATGACATTTATAAAGGAAATAAAAGTAATATAAAAGTACTCGCTGATATAATAAATAGTCGGTCCCGGCAATACACATAAAAGTCATTGAAAAAAACGGCATGGGATTCCCCCACAGTCCATTACCAGGCCCTTTGGGTCTGGTATGAATATTAAGGGGAACCCCGAACCAAAACTAAAAAAAAAAAAAATTACGTGGGGGTCCCCCCAAATTCCATACCAGGCCCTTCAGGTCTGGTATGGATATTAAGGGGAACCTCGCGCCAAAATTTTTTTAAAAAATGACGTGGGGATCCCCCTCAAAATCCATACCTAACTCTTCAGGTCTGGTATAGATTTTAAGGGGAAACCCGTGACAAAATTTAAAAAAAAAATTGGTGTGGGGGTCCCCCCAAAAATCCATACCAGACCCTTATCTGAGCACGCAACCTGACAGGCCGCAGGAAAAGAGGGGGGACGAGAGAGGGCCCCCCTGAACTGTACCAGGCCACATGCCCTCAACATGGGGAGGGTGCTTTGGGGTAGCCATTGCCTGGTGGTTGTGGGGGTCTGCGGGTGGGGGGCTTATTGGAATCTGGAAGCCCCCTTTAACAAGGGGACCCCCAGATCCTGGCCCCCCCCGTGTGAAATGGTAACAGGGTACATACCCCTACCATTTCACAAAAAAAGGGAAAATGGAAAAAAATGACACGTCTTGGAAACGTGACGGCGGCGGGTCGGTGGACCCATAGGGATGTCCCCGTGCGTCAGAGGGGGCAGGGTCACCTAGCAACGTCACCATGTGGCCCCGCCCTCAGTTCTAAAAGCGCTGTCACCTGAGAGGATGGTCATTACAGTGGGTGCCTCCCATGGAGGCGGGTCGGTCTCGTTTTTTTTTTCTTTTTCGGTCCGTCTGTGGAGAAGAGAAGAAGACGACGACTTCGTGGGACAGTAATATTATTTAATAAAGGACTTGTCCCCAAGCCGTGTCATGTCATTTTTACCATCTTCACACTATTTTTGTGAAATGGTAGGGGGTACCATTACCATTTCACACAGGGGGGGAGGCCGGGATCTAGGGATCCCCTTGTTAAAGGGGACTTCCAGGTTCCGATAAGCCCCCCGCCCGCAGACCCCCACAACCGCTGGGCAAGGGTTGTGGGGATGAGGCCCTTGTCCCCATCAACATGGGGACACGGTGCTTTGGCTACCCCAAAGCACCCTTCCCATGTTGAGGGCATGTGGCCTGGTACAGTTCAGGAGGGGGGGTGCTCTCTTGACCCCCCCTTTTTTCCTGCGACCTACCAGGTTGCGTGCTCAAGGGTGCGGTATGGATTTTTAGGGGGACTCTCACGCCATTTTTTTTAAATTTTGGGTTCCCCTTAAAATCCATAGCAGACGTGAAGGGTTTGCTATGGATTTTGAGTGGGACCCCCCCAAGCAATTTTTTTTTAAATTTTGGTTTGGGGTTCCCCTTAATATTCATACCAGACCCGAAGGGCCTGGTAATGGACTGTGGGGGAATCTCATGCCGTTTTTTTCAATTACTTTTAAAGGAGTACTTTTTAATGATTTCTTTTCCTTTAGAAATGTCATTTTGTGCAGGGACTGTTGTAAACACGGGAAACATGTGCCACTTTACAGGCATACTCTAGACACCCCCCAGGTACGAAATTTAAAGGAATATTTCACTTTTATTGTTTCACTTTAATCATTATTAAAATCACTGCTCCCGAGAAAACGGACATTTTTAAGACTTTTTTTTGCATTGATACATGTCCCCTGGGGCAGGACCCAGGTCCCCAAACACTTTTTATGACAATAACTTGCATATAAGCCTTTAAAATTAGCACTTTTGATTTTTCATGTTTGTGTCCCATAGACTTTAACGGTGTTCGTATGTTCAAACTAATTTTTTGCTTGTTCGCATATTCTGCTCATCCGTACTCTCCATGTCCCTGTTGGAGAAATTTCACTTAATCTGCTGTTTTAATGACAGTTTTCACAGGGACATAAAGTGGGAGGAAATCTCCCAATGAAGACAGCTTTCTCCTCAACTGACACACAAAAAGCAATAAAGACTGAATGAGGATTAAAATCTTCCTCAACCAATTCAAAAATGAAAAAAGGTTTTGTATGGTATTCCACTTTAAAGGTGCACTGCAGATAAACATTTCTGTATTTAAACTGAATGAGAGGTCAAAATCTTACCAACTGATTGGCTTCAAGCCGTGTTCTTACATTCAAGTTGTAATCTAGCAGCTCAGGGACTCTGGTATCCTATAATCAAACTGACCCCGAATCCAATCTTGTAAAAAGGAGATCTTTGCATTCTATACCTATCAAGTATTGTCCTCAGTAATTCTTACAGAGGAAAAATCCACACCACTGACCAGAGGCTGTATTCTTGTCCAGAGGCCCTATGAAAAGATTACAGATCTGTCATAAAAAAACAATCATTTTATATAATGGACAACAGCAGAAGCTGGAACACACAATGGTGGGCAGGGATAACCAAAATCTCCCAGGTAGATATGAATATCAGCAGTTGGGAATTATGGCGCAGAGATTTAACTGTTGGAGTATCCAAGACCTATAGGAAGCCAGGGGCTGACTCCATCCACTAGACTGTACCTTATCACTAAATATCAATTATGGGTAAACTGTCCCTTACAATATTCCCCAGATAGCATTAGCAGACCACTGACAGATTTCAATTGGTCTCTTTAGTAGCTGAAAACACAGTTTTTTCTTAAAGCTGAACTTCAGTCATAAAAACTTTCTTGTAAATATAGTCATCAATAGCCAAAAAGGATATAGATCCACTTTGTGTGCAAGAAATGACTTTGCAAACCCAGTTATCACCATATTAATTAGCAGTGGCATCACTGTGCTGCACATAGTCTGTATAGAGAATAGAGCTGTGGGAGAGGCTCTTATCACTACAAAATACCTGTAGGCTCTTGTGTTTAGACAATATTATTTTATCCTAAAGTTCAGCTTTAAGAAGAAGCATTATGGTAATAAAGGTAAAAACTGGATCTAGGGATCATCTAAAAATGTTCTGGGACTTAAAAACCCTTTCAGCGTGGGCAGCTAGACTTGCCTTTTGTGTTTCTGATAGTACAAAAATAATTTCCAGTTTGCGTTGGCAACTGACCACTATTTATATGATGGGTTTATCGCTTAAAGTCCGATATCTCTATGAATTCAATAGCTTTTCTGCACATATTGTGAATAGTTCCCACAGGCAACTCAGGTTAGAACAGGTCAAGGATAATCTTTGTTTGCCCGTTCACGTAGGAGGAAAAACTAATCAATGACATGATTGAGAGACGAAGACTAAAGAATTCATCTTCTCCGGAGATTCTGGGAAAAAATATACAGACTTGTGTTTCTCCTTTGCTTTGAAAAGAAGAGAGGTTGAGACAGCAATAAGGAAACATGACCCTCAGATTGCTATGAGACTAAATGGATGAACTAAGAAAGTCATGGACAAACTGCCTGACGATAACCATGGAGATGGATATCCTCAGTTATTCTTTTATGGTGTCTGCTATTGACCTTAACCAAGGTCATAGCTTTTCAGTCAAGTTTCACAAGCAAAAGAGTTAAGGCCCAACTCAAGCCACAGTTTTTCTAGCTTTGGATACAGTAGGCTAAGGTTAGAACCATTATTAACTCTAATAGCACTAAAAGAAAATGAATATTTTGCACCAGGGAAAAAGAGAATAGGGGGAAACTGGATAAAAAAATGATAGGGCACAATTAAGAGACATAATAAAAAAAGGGAAAATAATATCAATTCAAGAATTAAAACAAAATAAGGATGCATGGGTGATGGATGAGTGGCGGTACCTCCAGTTGAACCACTTTGTCAAGAATTTACCTTAGCCAATAATCGGGTGAAGACTTGACTGCACTGGAATGGCTTTGTCTAGCAGATAATACAAAAAACATCTCAAAGATTTATAAATTGTTGATGACAGTGGATGAAGTGGAGGTCCCGCTCTATATTAAAAAATGGGAAAGGGAATTGGGGTCACAGAGGGATAAAATCACTATAGGGAAAATTTCGAAATTAACCCACAGCTCAGCAGTAGATATTAAAACAGCCAAAATGAATTACAAATGCTTAACTGGTTGATATGCAACCCCAGATAAAACTAGCAAATATCAAAATGGTAATTCAGCGGAATGTTGGCGTGGCTGCAGGGAGGTTGGAACAATGGCCCACCTATGGTGGGGCTGCCCTATAATTAAAAAATACTGGAAAAAGATCTTATTTTTCATAAAATAAATCACTAAAATAGAATTAGCGGAAGATCCGTGGATAGTACTCCTACACGGAGTGGATGGAGAAGTAAAACAATACAAAGAATCATTGATGCCACACCTTCTAAATGCTGCAAAAAGGCTGATCCATTTGGGAGTGGATCGACTCGGTAGAAGAAACATACATTATGGAACGCATGAGATATTGTATAGGTGAAAATAGTGAGGGGGTAAAAGATAAGTGGGAGTGTTGGAAAGAATTTAAAAAAACATGGAGCTATGCAGAAGAACTAAGAGTATAGATCTATAGCGGGGAAAGGAGGACCTAAATACAGAGGTAGGGAGGGGAGGTGAAGTAGGTTTAAAGATTGTGCAATAGAGGGACGTGAAATTTTGTATCATGTATATGTAAGAATTACTAAATACATTTTGTAAGAGCATTTGAGACAGGCTACCATGATGTGAAAATGAGAAGGGGCAAAAATGAACTACAAAGTTGAATTAAGTCTCTCAAAGAATTCGCTGAAGTGGCTAAAAAAACAAAAAACAAAAAAAAAAACATTATTACATTTTTATTGCAGTATATCTATCACATCATGTCAGAGGGTGCTACCCAGCAAAAGGTGTGAGGTGAAACCTCCTTGCTTTGAATTAGTGCTAAAACCACTGATTAGTTTAGCACAAGAACCTGGAAGATACATTATGCGGTCAAAAGCAGATGGACATATAACCACCATACTAATATGAGGTTGTTGGACATCCCCTTCCAAAACCATGGGCAATAATATGAAGTTTTCACCTTTCCCCACCCCTTTAAGCCTCCATTTTCCTGGAAGCACAGATAGCAATAAGATTTAAATGCTTCTCTCTAATCACTTCCTGCCTTGGTAACAGAAATTGAGGGCAATCTCTCCATATAAAACACCCAGACACCAAGAAAAACCTAGCAGAGATTCTTTCCACTTTTCCCAAACAATACTTTGAACTGGGTTTTTTTTCTCAGACAATGGGTGGTACTCCCCCTTCTGAGTCACTCCTTGTCTCCGCCCCCTACCCACCTCCGAGCTCTATCCTTAGTTCCACCCTCTACCCACCTCTAAGTACTGCCCCTTTTAGAGAACACAGAACCATGTATCATTTTGTGGGGCTAAGTAATTTGTATTGAATTTGTTGATGACAAGAAGAAAGCAGTAAAATAGATCCCCTGCAGCCAGCAACAACAAATCCCCCTAGCAAAAATAGACCCCCTCCCCCGCAAGAAAAAATACCCTCAGCAACAAAAGATCCACCCCAACAACAGACACCCATCAGCAATAAAAGACCTGACAGCAGCCAGGATCAATAGACCATCCAGCAACAAAAGACTTTCTCAACAGTAGATCTCTCCCGGCAACAATTGATCCGCCCAGTAACAATAAACATCCTAGCAACAATAGACAACCCCCCCCCCCCCCACCCCCAACAATAGATTCCCCAGCAGCCAGCAATGATAGACCCTCAAGCACACCCCAGCACCCCTTGCCATTACATACATTCCGTGCTGGAGGTGCTGATACTGTATAGCCCCCCAAGTAATTGGGCAGGACAAGCATGCTCCCATTTATTATGTTATGCTTGCATACAAGAAAGCAACTACTAGGAGGTGTTAAGTAATGTACATCCACCAAGCTGCATATCCAACTACACAGGCTGTCAGAGCTTACCACTTACCTTCACATTCAAACTCCTAGGGCTGCTCAGAGCACCCCCGATTTGAATATGCAACCTTTGCCATTATTGGGTTTTTATTATAGAGCATGAACTTTTGCTATTATAGAATTTACACTTCCATGGGACTATAGCAGCCTCTTCTGGAAAGGCTTTGACCCAGAATTTGAAGTGGGTCTGGGGGATTTTGTGCCCATTCACCCAAAAGAGCAATTTTGAGGTCAGCTATTGAAGTTGGAAAAAAGACCTGGCTCACAATCAGTGAGGCCAACGCTCTGTACAAGTCGCTCGACTTCCTCCAGACCAAACTCATGAAACCACGCCTTAATGGGCTTGGCTTTATGCACAGGGTCACAGTCATGGTGTAACAAAGAAGGACCTTCCCTAAAATGTTCCTACAAGACTGAAGGCACAAAATTGTCCAAAATGTATTTGTATACTGTAGTATAGCGGAATACCTAACTGTAAACACCTGAAGTCAATAACTTTGAGGGATCTTCATATACTTTTGGTCATACAGTGTAGCACTTTTAGAAGCCAATGTTAGTGATGGAACCGTCTAAAACCCAATTATTAGTATTAAACCCAAAAGCAAACATGTATTATATGGCAGCTTACCAATTCCTAAATGTGGTGGCTGCATTAGTTTCCTTTTTAGGCTTTCTTTTTTTTATTTTAAACTGGTGATCCAGCCAGCAAGTCTGTTGCTCTTCAAAAGCACAAGCACTTCAGCAGGATGTATCAGTTTACATGGATGAGACAAACCACTTAACACCGACAGTGGTGATTAAAATGCTCTGCTTTTATTTATTCAAGTGAAACCTTTATACCATAAGGAAAAAAAAAAGTTTGCTGTAACGTATTATAAAGTGTGAGCTGGAGTTTGGCTTCAATTTGTAAGTGTAGTTAAGTCTGCTAATACAAAGCACCAGCTTTGGCCATACTTCCCCTATGGATAACCAGAGTGTAGTTTGTTTTGCACCCCTGTGACCCGTTTTCAGACAACATCTGGCTAAAGCGGTCTTAACAGCGGGCTTAATGTCGGCTGATGTCACTCAGCTGGTCCAGGCTCAGGAAAGATCCCGACCATATGGTTGGGTTCCACCAAGATGCCTGGAACGGCACCTGGCTTAGCCTCTCAGTGATGTGCTGAGAGCCTGAGCCAGCCCCTTCTGCCCCCTCAGCCCAGCGCTCCAGTGAGTGCAGGAGGGGAGAGCAGAGAGCCACTGACTGACAGTCACGGCTCTCTGTGCAGATCAAAGGGGAAGAACTGAGCGATCAGCAGTGTTTGATCACTCAGTTCTCACTGCAGAGCCAGTGGGGGACAGATGCACCTAGGTGAATATAAATGTTACTGGCCAGATCACAAGGTGAAAACAGAGGGGAGAAAGGCAAAAAAAAAGAAAATGTATGCTGCCATCACATCTCATAATTGGTAATCTGTAATATAATACATTTTTGGTTTAATAAAGCTGTAAGGTCTTTTCTAACCTTTCAGGCTGGAGAAACGTTGCTATCTTTTGCTAGGTTATGTAGCATTTCATAACCTGCACTTTATTTAACTGTCATATACATGGTTCTTTACTTCGATCTGGTCCAGGACCTTATTTTTTTCCAAGTTATAACTTTTTACGATGTCGTCGTATACTAGTACTAAATACAAATTGTCTGCTCAGGTGAAGGATTGTCTTGCAATCAGAAGACAGCACCCAACTTACTGCATAGTCCTGATGCTGCATGAAAGGAGGATGTATGTTCCCCTTAAGGATATTTGCAGTTGTAGAAATGCTGCTTTTACTGGGAGGCGTCTTACAGAACAGTATACTTTCAGCATAAAGAAATATAAGCGCTTCCTATTTCCTGCTGTGCATCTCTTCAGATGTGTAGACAGACTGTAGCAGCTGCTCTTTGTACTTAGTGTATTTTTAGCATCAGAGTTTGAAGCAGACTCTTCAGATTATACAGCTAATAGCAGATAGATAAAGGATCCAAGCAGGAGCACTGAGAGTGCGTGTGTGTGTCAGGGCTGAGAGACTATTTATAGGGTCAGCTGTGGACTTCGAAGAACAGCAGCTGACCACCTACCGAGCTGTCAGATTGTGGTGCGATCCAGCAACCAAAATATCAAACTACACAGCTTGAAATGACGCCGAGTAGGCGTAGGCTACGGGAAGCAAAGCAAAGCGAACTACCTGGACTTGTCATCTAGAACTAAAGGTAGAATAGGTGCTGGGTCAGGGATGAAAAGCAGCCATAGTCAATTATCCACAGGCAGGAGAGGACAGACACCTGATGCCGGCAGTTTAAGCTTGAATGAGTATATGTTAGGAATACAAGACAGCCCTGGCCTACCAATCACGGGGAAGGAAGATCAAGCAGACAGGTTTAAAAAACGTGTCCAACCAATACTCTTTTAACTCCAAGTAAATTGACATCAAGAGTATCTTGTCACTTCATAAACATAAATATGTGCAATTGACAAAGCATCCATGTTCATGAGACAACAAGTAAGGAAATGAGCCTCGGAGCTGTAAGAACATTCATACACATCCATCCACCTGGAAAAGAAGAAAGAAAAGAGGGCGCACCAGCCTAGTGCACTATCCCAATAACTTTTACTAGTAAAAATATGTCCTGTGACTTGGGAGGATATCTTCCTGGATCCAACTGGCTTACGTGCTTCAAGGATAAACCTCTGAGGAAGAGGGCCAAAACCTCTGAGGTAGAGGGTTTACCCTCAAATGGATCAAGGAAGATGTCCTCCCAAGCCATAGAACAGAGTGACTAGAACAAGTCTATCACTTTGATGAGCTTTGTTTACCTCTAGGTTTGTAAGTAGTCACTTGCTTATTTTTAACAATAAAAGGTTATTAGGATAATGCACATGGCTGGTGCGTCCTCTCTTCTTTGTTCTTTTCCAGTACTTTGTTGGGACTTTCCCCAGTTCTGAGAGGACTGCAAGGTGTGTGCCTGGAAATGGATACATAGGAAGATTTCATGCCAGACCCCAACATTCACGTGTTGTCATCCATCCACCTTTCTAGATCTGGAAAAACCAGGGACCCAGGGTGTCTAATAACATGTACCTTAGGCAAAAAGTTGCAGCTATAGAGAGCCGAGGCACAACTTTTCACCATCTTTGACTTATCATCGCATACTTACTTTTCTTTCTTTTCTAACTCTCTTTACTGGCTTGCCTCTCTCTCATTTCCCCATGTTTTCTGTAATGCTCGACTAATGCCCTATACACATAAACTCCGAAGGTTTCTCCGACGGAATTCCATTCAAGCGGTCTTGCCTACACACGGTCAAACCAAAGTCGAACCAAAGTCAGACCGTCCAGAACGCGGTGATGTACAGCACATACGGCGGGACTAGAAAAAGGAAGTTCAATAGCCAGTAGCTTACGTCTCGTACTTGCTTCAGAGCATGCGTCGTTTTTGGTCCGTCGGAACAGCATACAGACGAGCGGTTTTCCCGATAGGAATTGGTTCCGTCGGAAATATTTAGAACATGTTCTATTTCTAGGTCCGTCAGAATTTTCGAAAAAGAAAGTCTGATGAGGCCCACACGCGATCGGAATATACGATGAAAAGCTTCCGTCTGACTTTTTCTGTCGGACATTCCGCTAGTGTGTACGCGGCTTAAGGTGTGTAACAGAGTATGGAGCCAGAACAACTTTGTTTACCAGTTTAAGCCACAACCCGAGCCTCTCTTAAATCTGCAAACTTCTACTTTCCAAATAAATCACAGGATTACTCGAGAGGCAGGCTGTGCATTAAGCTGTGATAAGACGTCCTTATTTATCATACTGAATGTTCCCATCTATGCTGGTAAAATAAAATACACCAGCATCAGCATATTCAGGGCCTGCATAACACACAGCTGATTGAAGATGTCTGAATGCTGCTACAAGAGCACACTAACAAATCGCTTGCAGCATCCCTGCATAGATAATTAAAACATTAAAAATACATCAGGGTTCCTTTGGAAATCTGTGGAGTAGATTTTTTCTATTCTCGGAACAAGGGACTCCTGGCAGGGAAATGGGAGGCATTTGAAACATGCAGGCTTGAGGTTAAAGTGAAAGTTCAGGTTTTTAAAGGGAATGTGCAGTGTATTTATATTTCTGGCATTATAGTGTTTACCCTAAAAGTAATTTGTAAAGTTTTACAGGCTTGTGCTTCTACATGGAATACGGAGGTTTGTAGATTAGCCACCAGAGGGAGCAAACACTCATTTTGCTATCACTCTACCTTTTTATTTAACCACTTTTGCAATAAGATATCTACCAAATAAGAGATTTTTTTCTAAATGAGAACAAAAGTGACATTGCAAAGGTCTACTATATCTAGCTGATTTCTTGAATTGAAAGGACTATACATTTCCCTTAAACTTAGCGAATGCCAAAAAAAATTCAGAATTACGTAGGCAGCAAGGGGTAAAAACAGCCACTGTCTTCTCTCAAAGTGTCTTAGACACTCCAAAGCTGAGATCTCTCTGTAGGAAGTTATCTCCATCCGCTCTCACAAGGTGTTACTACCATGTAGGTAAATTACGAAACTGGAATATCTGTAATGAGAATGCCGCTACATTTTTTGGCACTGTATTGACTGCAGCAATGGGATTAGGTTGGTGTATGATTCAACTGGTCAGCACTCCTCTATGTTATTTTATCTGTCCATGTACACAGGGTCGTTTACAGTCGTTTCTAGGCAGTTGCGTTTAGAGGCTTTTTTTGGAACACAAAAAAATGGGTTCGGAAGCTGAGTTTAGAAGCATTTCAAGCGTCAAATGCTTCTAAACGCAGCTAAATACGATAACTCGCGTTTAGCCACGTTTCATTTACAGGCGTTTTTCATTTTTGGCTATTTTGAAAAAAACAAACAAAAAAAATATCTTTTTTTTAAAACGCTTCTAAACGCAAACGCGGCAAAACAGACGTTTTAAACGCGGGGTACTATCTGTCAAGTTAAATTGTTCAGGAGAGGTTGTAAAAACATCCCCTGTACATGAAGCCTTAGACTGACTTGACTAATAAATTGAAGTTGAATTTCGGCTAAGGCCTCCTGTACACTGCTGCTGGTAAACAGATGTTTAGGAGCAGTTGGCATTTTTTCAGCTGCCCCTGAACTCTCCTCTATGTTATCTTATCAGTACATGTACACAGGGTCGTTTATAGTCATTTCTATGCAGTTGAGTTTAGAAGCATTTTTTGGAACGCAAAAAAATGGGTTCAGACGGATGTTCAAAGGCATTTGAAACACCAAATGCTTGTAACAGCCTGCAAACGTTGATGCAGACGTCTTTCATTTTAACAAAAAAAAATAATTATTTTTTTCTCAACAAACGCTACTATATGCAAACGCGGCATGTAAATGCGGCTAAACGGACGTTTTTAGCTGCCAAGTTAAATCGTTCAGGAGAGGTTAAACAACGTCCCGTGTACATGAAGCCTTAGCTGTAGCGTTTTTAACTTTTTTTTTTAGCAAAACTATACTCTCACAAAAGCTTATGGCTCAAAAAAGCTGATAAACGCTGAATAGCCGTGTTTTTCAGCTTTTTTTGCCGTTTTTAAGCTTTTATTAGAGTTAGAGCATTTTTACAGCTGGAAAACGCCTCCTAAAATCCACTAGTCCTGGGGGTGGGGGTGGTTCCAGCTAGAAAACGCCCCTGCCAAAAAAACGCTGATAAAAGCCTTTGTGTACATGGACACATAGGATAACATTTCTACTGGCTGTAGAAAAAAAAAAAAAACGTCTGAAGCCAAAAACAGCTGCTGTAAAAATTTCTCAGTTTGCATGAGGCCTAAATCTAGCGTGTCTAGTGTTTGGGTTTAATACTGCTTTAACTTAACATTTTAAGAGCCTGTCCTAAACCGCAAATAATTCTGACTTCCCAATCTCAATGAAGTAACTGCAGGTTTGTACACAAGCTTAAAGGATTTTTTATTTTTACTTTTAGCGGCGTTAGTTAGGGAAGACAGCTGGGACACAAGAGGCAGTCCGAAATGGCAGCACAGAGAAGACAAGCCAGCTAAAGAGGACAAGATGGAGTCTGAGTGGAGAGGGGCAGCTTATGAAAGAGAATAAAACATGAGGTAAGGGAAGAACTAGGGCAGACATGGAACACAAATATGATATGAGAGATTACTGGTGACATTGAACACAAATACACACATCGTCCACTGACACGGATGCCGGATACCAGTAAATGACGTATTGCCGATATTCCTTTCATCTGCTGACCTATAATGTTTCTCTATCACACAACCACTTTCCCGGCCTCCAGGGGGATGATTTTACCTCAGAGTCAGCATTTCCACTCGGAGACATTGATGCTGATAACTAGCGAGTGTTTATGCTGCATCTCTGCCAAACTAATATCATCTCTTTATTATTATGGTTTCCGTTACCATTCTCCAGAATAGATGGATTCTTTTTATAGCTCTGTGCACACACAGTAAAGCCAGCCACTGGGAAGTGCCAAATAAACACAAATATCTTTTTGTGCATTTGTACTTGATTCTTTTTTCTTTTCTTATTAGGGTCAGGACAAAAAGAAAATCAGATTTATTTTTTTTTTGTAAATATGAAATATTGCATATAAATATTACGCAGTCTTCTATCTAGCCAGCAGGAGCAGCTTTAGTTGACTTTTCATACCAACGGGACCGGTTAGTGTCTGTTCTGTGGCCCTACATTGATGGGAAAAGCGGTGTGTCTTCAATTTGCCTTGGAGACACTTCTAAGATAATTAGAGGTCACTGACATGTGCATTTGACTTCCTAACCTGCTTTTGACTTTTCAACAGACTGCATCATTGAGCTTCAACTTAAAGCGGAGCTCCACCCAAAAGTGGAAGCTTCGCTTGTCTGCTTCTCCCCCCCCCTCCAGTGCCACATTTTTGGCGCCTGGGGGGGAGCAGGTACCTAGTTTGACAGTTATCCGCTCGCACTTCGCTGGAAGTTCGACCCTCGCCGCAGCCAGGCCATTGAAAAAGCACATCGCGATTCACACATGCGCAGTAGGGAACCAGCTCTGAAGCCGTAAGGCTTTGTTGCCGGTTTCCCTTACCCAAGATGGCGGAGCAAGCACCTGAGAGGCGATTCACAAATTGGCTTGGGTGAGGGCACCGCAGGCTCCCTGGACAGGTAGGTGCCCGAATAGTAAAAGTCAGCAGCTATAGCATTTGTAGCTGCTGACTTTTTAATTTTTGATGGGGGGGGGGGCTGGAGCTCCTCTAAGTTTGCAAAAGCTTCTGGCCCTTGTTGGGCGTTTGCGGTCTGATACTGGGGCCACTTTTTGTGCTTCCTTCCCTTCCTGCTTGCTTGGCGCAACTCCAGCAGTCTATATTCTCTCTTTCGTTTTTGAGCTATGACTTCCATTGGTTGAATCATCAACACATAGGGTCAGTATGTTCAGTTTTACATATGACTATTTTTGTATATGACCTTTTTTAGAAACATCAATGAACTTTGTTCATGTTTGTAATTATGTGTATTCTATAATTGTAGATTGATCTTGCAAAAATCTGGAATTATATAACCTACTGGCCCTGAAGACTTTCACCTTTTATGTTGAAACGCGTTGGATTTCCTCTGTCTCACTTTGACAGTTGATTCCTACGTTATTCCATCGGTTTGATTCAATGTTGTTTATCATATCATGTGCTTGTTTTTATTGATCAACCTTCTTTTCTATCACACATTGTACAATTGTCTTGTCAATATATTTTGTACTTTTATAATATCGCTGTTTTTGGTCAGTTAAAATCCCATTATTTGAGGAATTTTTCTTTTACTCTTTAAGTTTGCATTCCTATTGACTTGTATGATAAGAGAAGCGGTTCTGAACAAAAATCCTCACAGGCTGTCCTGTTTCAAATGGCGATTTAGGAATTGACATACTTCTTTGTACCCAGTATTTCCAGACAGTATGGTCACCTGCTGAATTTGCACCATCCACTCTTCAATAAGACACAGACGTTGAATCCAACATAATTTTACTTCAGCTAATTGCAGCACAGAGTCTATGTTTCCAGTCTTTTAAAGACAATTATTTTCCTAGACCATGTGGCTCCAAAAAGATAACACAGACTGGGGGAGCATGGAAGAAATGGGGAAGGTCTAACTAGGACTAAACCAACTAGCACTAAACATGAGGGAAGACAACAAAACCACATAGTCAACAAGTTGTAGTGGCTCAAAACAGCCACTGGATATCAGTATACTACAGAAAAAAGAATAACCTTATTCAGTTCAATACAAAAAATGAAAAATACATGAAAGTGGGGCAGAACACGGGCACTAAGCAAAAAAAGTCTCTCACACTTTCAAGTCACCCAAAATGTAACCCCTTTCTCAGTCTCCCATAGTTACACTTTTCTCAGTTTTTTTTTAAAGGACTCCTGAGAAGCAGAAGTGGCCGCTATGTATTCACGCACCATTCATGCTTCCCACAGCTCTGCAGACAACCCTTGTACTCTCAATTGCTATCGCACCTGGCCCAATACCCCTCCTGGCCATCACCCACCCATTCAGTGCCACCATGTAATACCATGCAAGCTGTTCCCTGGTTTTGGCCAGGACAAGGAGACCAGAGAAGGTAAGGCAGAGTGAAGGGAACAGCATTGATCAGTCTGGAGGACCTGCTGCACAGTGCTATGGATTTTGTTTACCCGTGGTCGCCGCTACTTAAGTGGCCAGTAAACTCCCAACTTGAGGTAGGTGCAGAAAAAAGGTGGGCCAGAAAGGGGGAACTGGGGCAAGAGAAGGTAAATCTAGTGGGAATGGAGCAAGAGGAGTACTTGGGCAAGAAGACTGGCCGTATATCTGCAGATGTGTTTTTCTGGTGCTGTCACTATAGAACTAAATTTATTTCTGTAGATGTGTTGCTGTTGGTGTCACAAACTGATTGTATCTCTGTAGATATGTGTATGTGCCACTGCAGAACTGATTGTATCTCTATGGGATGCCTTTCTGATAGTGTACAGTAAGTATGTTTGTGATTGCATCTCTGCAAATGTTCCTTTTTGTAGTATCAGTGGATGGGGAAGGTAGAGGCTGGAGTATTCATTTTGTAAAGATGATGACAATTTACAACCCCAATTCCCAAACAGTTGGGAGGCTGTGTAAAATCTACATAAAAACAGAATGCAATGATTTGCAGATCTCATAAACCGATATTTTCTTCACAATAGAAAATAGAAAACATATCAAATGTTTAAACTGAGAAAATGTACCATTTTAAGAAAAACTTTTGAAATTGATGGCAGTAACACTTCTCAAAAAGTTGGGACAAGGCCATGTTTACCACGGTGCAGGAATAGAGGAGACCAGTTCCTGGAGTTTGGTAAAAGAATGGTGTCCCATTCTTGCCTGATAAAGGATTCTAACTGTTCAACAGTCCTGGATCTTCTTTGTCATATTTTTGTTTCAAGATGCACCAAATATTTCCAATTGGTGAAAGGTCTGGACTGCAGGCAGACCAGTTAAGGTCTGGATGGGAGCATATGCTGCTCTAAAACCTGGATACAGGCAGTTCCCGGGTTACAAACTGGCTAGCTTCTGTTAAAAAGGTGCATCACCAAAAAAGGTCTGCCGATCAACATCCAACCAGTGTGTTCTGAACACAATAAGCTCAGAAGGGGAGATCGCTGTACTAACATCGCAGAGTTTTTAGTACAGCAGTTCCTCCTGAGCTCTTCAGTTACATTTTTCTTCAGCTCACTGGGTTGAACTACTAGTGTGTACCAAGCTTTAGAATGAGAACATACCTTCCAACTTTCTGAATGGAAAAGAGGGACACCAATAGCGCAAAGTATGTAGGTAAGGGACAACATCCCCCTCCTACAATGCCTACAGTTTAGCACAGCACAAATGATTAATACACCACAATTTTCCCATTATACTGGCTTTAGAAAATAGCAACTGCAATAGTTAAAGATTGTATTCAAGGTTTTGTGCAGTGAAAAAAAAAAAAAAAAAATTGATAAATAATAATTTTTTTTAATACAGGTCTATCAGACCAAAAGAGACATTTGAGAAGGAAAAAGGGAGAGAGAGATTTAGTTAGAAAAGAGCAGCAGCGGCCGGTCCATAAAAGGTGCAGCCCCCCTAATCTCCGCGCAGGGCGTGGGACGCATAGATTTCTATGAGTTTTTTTTTTTTTTTTGAAGCACATGATTAATGCCTGAGGCTCTAATTGTCTTCAAAAAGTTTGGGCCAAACCCACCCACTTGTGACTAGCGAATCAACATTTGCTATTGTCTTCTTGCTTCTCCTCCCGGCTAAACAAGACAGGAAGCAGGTCCTAAGACCGGATTGACCAGGAGGAGAAGCTGGGGAAGCCGCTTATGATCTGGATGGGGTAAGTGCGAGGCTGGCTGGTGGGCGGGGGGTTTGTTTACCCCCCAAAAAATGGAGCACCAACCGCCACTGGAGCTATGTGATTACTTTTTAGTAGTGCTGTAAGAAACCCATAATTCCAATGAGTTACCAGCACAGAAACTCAATTATCAGATCTTAAGGTCCCTTCCAGACAAACCAGTTACTCTGTTGTGTTGCCTCTAGCATTATCCTATAGTGCTCTGAGAATCCTTTGTTAAGTATTATACTTTTATTTTCAAAACAAAGACTGTAAATAGATAATTAAATAAATAACAAATAGACAAAAAACAACAAGAATTGACCCAACACTATTCCTGTTAGGATACTTCTTTAACCTATAACTTCTAGTCCTAAATATCACCTTATTATTGTCTAATTACATTACCTTATAGCTGGCATTACTCCATTAGCCACACCCAGATCTGCGCAGGGAACAGCGTATATATAATAATGACCAACACAGATCAGGTCTACACACTGTTCATTTGTGTTTGGCTTGTACAAGATCTTAAATACACAGGAAGAGATGGGTGTTATTAATTAAATTCCACCAATAAGGGGTACATGTTCAAATTACATGTTTCCTTTATAAACCTACTTATTCAATTAGCCAATTATAATGATACATATATTTAGAATTCTTTACATATCTGTATCTAAGCAAAACTATTATGTCACTTAGAATATATAAATAAAAAAAACTATGGTTTCCTGTCAGCTAAGACACATTGTCTGGTACATATGCAAGTTCCTCATATCGAGTTTCAATTTCAACACAAGCTAACTTGATAAGCAATAATATATTTAAAACTTACTGCTAAGCAAAATAATACATTTAAAGGAGTATTTCACCCTTAGATCTCAATAACATTGCACAAAGCAGTATAGACATTATAGACTAGTAAAGACGGCGATCAGTGATTTTTAACGGGACTGCGACATTCCGGCAGACAGACAGGATCTTTCTTAGCAGAAAGACAGGATCTGTGTGATCTCCCCTGTCAGAACGGAGAGTTGCCTCGTTTACAGAGGCAGATCCTCGTTCTGTCACTGCGGGGAACGATGGTGGTTGGTCGACCGGAGTCTGCCGGACCCGCTGATTGGCTCCCCCGCTGGCCAATGGGAGCGTGTGCGTCCCCAGAATAGTGAGTTCCCGAGCTGACGTACAGCTACGGCGATTAATGGGATCGTGCCATCTTGCCTCCGTATAAAGACGGCGACTGGTCGGCAAGCGGTTAAACAGCTTTTTAATTTGTAATTTTATCTGCTTTAAAATAAAAACAAAATTCAAAAAAAAAAATCAGTGACTTTAAGAAAGCTGGATTGTAAAAAGTAATGCCTGACTGTGAGGTAATTTTAACATAACAGAATTATCTGAGGACTCCGGAGGAGGGAGTGGGCTGCCTTGGACTGAGACCAGAGGCCAGAGGAATTAGCAGCCTATCCACAACCAGACTGACTGCTTGATGGATTGCAGTAAAGCTAATTATTAAGTAAATAAAGCCTGGAACTAATCTGTGAAATACTAGAAATGTCCATTAGCAGCTTTCTGCATTTTGATTTCAGCCTAATTTCAAAGTTTGCTATGAGTAGCTCAGGCCCAACCAACCGATGCAGTGTGAGGAAGAGATTACATTGTGCCTTGTATAGATTCTGGAAAACCGGGAGACGCATCAAACTCTGATGATTTACAGAAATTTGTTTGGCCAAGTTTTCAGAATATATTATTTAGCCACTGTGGTGCCCCCACTATGAATAATTAAGATGACAGTCATCCTTCACATACTTATGAGTCATGGTTAATATCAGAATAACTAGTAAAAGACGAAGAGTCTGGAAGCTGCTGCCTGTCTATACACAAGAGTGACTGAAGCTTGGCACATCGCGTCTAAGTTATCAAAGTATTTGAAGGAAGAGAGGTCCCAGGCACGTGTAACTTCCCTTTAGCAGACACATTCTTCCTTTCATCCTTTAGAATCATTTCCCATACAGATCACATTCAGATTGATGGTGGTGAGACAATGTGAATTGAACAGTTTTCTTGAACAATTAAATGTCAAGCATGTGTCAATCAATTTACAATAAAATGGATCTGAACAAATGCCTTAGAAACTGAGCTCTAGGGAGTCACAAAACACACGAATGAATACAGCTTCGTAATTATGAATGCATAATTAAATGCATTTTTTTATATGTAAATGTGCACCTGAATTTGACCTGGAATCACCCTCTAGTGATCTCTGTACAGTGCGAGTATGAGAGGAAGAAAATACAAAAGTGCCCATGTGCTGTTCATGTGCTGATAGGAGGAGAGAGCAGAATGACTGAGATAGAAGATCAGGCCTGTATTACTTTTCCTTTCAATGGCCAGTTTTGGGCTGAGATCAGTCCAGGGTCTGGGGCTCAAAGGTTGGATGATGCTGGTCATCAGACTGAGGAAGTCTAGTGGCAGAATGGCTTGGGAACTTTCCTGATTGAGGCCTGATTCACACCTATGCAGGTTGCAGTTTGCATATTGCAGGTGCATTTTGTTCAATACACATCTTTAACTACTTGCCCACTGGGCACTTAAACCCCCTTCCTAACCAGACCAATTTTCAGCTTTTGGTGCTCTCACATTTTGAACGACAATTACTCAGTCCTGCAACACTGTACCCATATGAAATTTTTGTCCTTTTTTCCCCACAAACAGAGCTTTCTTTTGGTAGTATTTAATCACCGCTGAGTTTTTTTTTTTTTGCGTTATAAATCAAAAAATACTGAAAAAAAAAAAAATTCTTTGTTTCTGTTAAAATTTATTGCAGAGTATTGGCGAGTATTAGCGAGTATTGGCAGAGTATTGCAGTGTTGCAGAGTATTGCTCAGTTTTGCAGGGTATTGGCAAAGTATTGCACAGTGTTGCAGAGCATTTCAGTTTATTGGCAGTGAGCAGCGCTGTGGGCACTACACATCCAGCCCACAGTGCTGCTGCAATCTCTCCCCCTCTCCCCTCGCAGGAGGGAGGAACCGGCATCATGAAGCGACGCCGGTTTGTTTACAAGTGATCGCTCCGTCATTTGACGGAACGATCACGTGGTAAACGGCCGCGATCATCGGCTATTTACTGTGATCCGTGATGCGCCCGGTCCTCGGGACCCAGCGGTCATGGATGTTCCTGGGTGCACGCCCCAGGGGTGCGCGGGAGCAACATTCTGGAAGGACGTCCATGGACGCCCACCCAGAAAAAACCCTACCACGCTGTAGCCGTCTTTTGGCTATGGCCCGGTCGGCAAGTGGTTAAACCATTGCAGTCTATGGAACCAAAAACCAGAAAAAAGTCCTTGGCCCTTTCCGTAAAATGCAGATGTGAACTACATCCATAGGAAACCATGTTAAATGGACTGTAGTGCATTTCTGCACAACTGAAAAATGCACTAAAAAATGCATAGGGGTGGACCAGGCCTTAGGGTGAATATTGCTGGTTTTGCTACTTTAACTTTAAATGAGTGCTTATATATTTTTTTTATCTTTTAGTCTGGGGTTTTACTTTATCACTGTTGAAGTCCATATACAATATGCATAGCATTGTTAAAGTTGAACTCTGGGGAAAAATAAAATAAAAAATTACGGACATTTGCACTGTAAAAAAAAAAGAAACTAAAATCATCTCTAATGATGGGTATACCATGTGTGGGTTGTGCTGCGTTCCTCAAAAGTCATCCTTTCATTTATCCTGAAGAGCACTGTAAGTGCTAAAACTTACAGTTCAGGCAATAGTACAGTGAAGAATAGTGGTCCATGCGCTCTCCACCTTATCCATTCTTCAGACACCTTGTATTCTTTTCGCAGAATACAAGGGGGTTGATTTACTAAAACTGAAGAGTGTAAAATTTGGTGCAGATGTGCATGGTAGCCAATTAGCTTCTAACGTCAGCTTGTTTTTTGTGGTCAGTTTGTAATAGGAAAGCAAGGAAAATAGCAGGAACAACAGGGATTTAACATAAAGGAAGCAATACAAAGAGAATAGGATACTTCTCCGTACAAGTACATGGTACAGCAGGCCCACATCAGGAATATGAAGCATTGGGGTACCAAACGCTTTAAGTCCAAAGGGAGAGGAGGAATAATGTGTAATATCAGCACTCTGGTGCCCTCCTCTCTAATGCTCTGGATTGTAGCTGGGCTCTCACCGTCCTCATGTACAATGTAGGGCTATGATGTCAGCGCATGGCTGTCAACCGGAGCGCCAGTCACATAGATGGAGGGAGCCTGCTAGAGTGAGGAATAAGGTAGATATTACAGCTTATTTTTCTACCCCCAAACTTAATGAGCATTTAACAGTGCGGAAAGGCCGCACTGTAAGCATGTTTTTTATAGTAATTTCCAGAATTCAGATTTAACGCACCCAAAATGACCATTGGCAGCCAAAACAAGTGGTCGCTAGCATATAATGATCACCATATCCCCATGAGACTAATCATTTAATCTACTAAGCACGTCACTGCTATTCAATCCCCTGGTCAATACAAAATAATGAGGACTGAACCCATTAAACAAATAATCATTATCAACATTTATTGACATTAACCTCACACAGGACAGGCCATCTATCTTATTGAGCATGTCCGTCATTAGATCTTCGTGTGCCTATATGAGGCTACAGAAGTATAGATTTATAGATTCTGAACCCATTAAACATGTCATTATAA
Organism: Lithobates clamitans; assembly: GCA_037952925.1. Classification (NCBI taxonomy): domain Eukaryota; kingdom Metazoa; phylum Chordata; class Amphibia; order Anura; family Ranidae; genus Lithobates; species Lithobates clamitans. Next base: position 996,027 of record JBBGZY010000051.1, read on the forward strand.
TTAGATCCCCTCTGTTACTGCACTGGGCAGATCACTTTAAGGACCATAAACTAAAAAATGAAGTCACCTTTAAGATACAGAGCTTCTTAATACTGCGCACAGCTTCATCTGTAAAAACTTTTCATCCAAAATCATTTTGGGCTACAGAAGGTTTACCAGAAGTTGCTTCTACAAGGTAATGTCTTTCAATAGAACTGCTAGCCATGAAGCTAGCTATGTGCAGGACACATTCCTCATAATATGAGTATTATCTCAGGTATTTTTCCTTCCAATAGGCTTTTAAAACTCAGGGATGCAATGTACATAGCTATAAATTTGACTTTCTTGATTTTCTGTTTAAAAAAAAGACACATGGGCCAGATACAAGCTAGACTTTGCAGGTACAATAGGATCATTGCACAATCTCTTATGTGTGCATAAACAGTTGTCATTCAAGAAGATTTGCACTTCATGAGCATTCATTGTGACAGTTGACATCATATTAGTTACAACATGACCTAATATGGCTTGTCTATAAGTAACTACACCTATACACATGCCTAAATGCCATACAATTACAACTGAAAATTAAAAAAAAAATAGCATAAGCAGAGGTTACAGGGAAATCCACATGCCAAAATAATTAAGTCCAAACACATAGGCAATTGAATAGCTATACAAATGTGGACTATTCCTGTACCATGCCTCCATTCCAAACCTCCATTTTGGTGAATGAGGTCCCATCATCACATTACATTACAGTGTCTCTAAAGTTTTTTTCAGCTTGGTAGAATGAAATAGCAGCCAGGTTGTAAGCTTGTGAGAAACAGAAATACTGTATATGTGCACATATAAGGTATATACACAGACACAGAGCTACGGTCACATATGATTTCAGAATTTTCCATTAAAGATATAAGGGGAGACTGTACTGAGGTACCAAATGTATTTAAACTCAACATTGCGTGTGCTTGTGAAATAGTGAAAAACTATAATACTGAAAATCAGGCAATGCACTGTAAAGCAATGCACTAACATTGCAGCTACTTACTTTTTCTTCAATAGGGACGCCAAATGTGTTTAACACAATAGTAAAATGTTAATGGTGATCGTGCCAAATATGTGTGGGCCTGAGAGAGAATATTTTAAAAAGAGATGTCACTGAGGAGGCTGGATCAAGGACAGGAAAGTTGAAAAATTAGGCTCCGTTCACATATATGCAAATTGGATGCATTTTGAACCACATTCAATTCGCATGACACGTGAACCGACAGCCTTCTCTACGGAGCCGGTTCACATATCTGCGGGCCGACCACGGTCTGTTTTTTAAAAGAGTCCTGAGAGTTTTTCAGTCAGGTTCAGGTACAATTTCAAGTAAAAATTTGCACCTGAATTGCACCTAAACCGACGAAGAAAACTGCATTGGACTTCTTTAGAAAAAAAATGCAGGGAAACTATGGCTAGACATATGTGAACCAAGCCTTAGGAGGGGGTATGCACTCAAATTTGCAGTTACACTACAATTGTTTATATATGTTTTAATACAGGGAGATGGCAAGTAATCTGACAGTAGTGTTGGGTACTTTTTCTGAAGACAATAGGGCAGTCCTGGACATTTATCTGGACCCGGATCACATCCAGCCCTTAGGCTGTCCCTGCCTGGCCTGCGTTAGGTGAACCAGAAGTTAGAAATGAAATGTAAATAAGCATGCATGCATTACAACTATGTATGTGTGTGTGTGCCAAAGCACCTTCCACAGGTGTCTACACTTCCACCACCCAGAGCATTTGACACTACTCCATGGCTCTGGCAGTGGAGTGTGGGTCCCTTGTATCCAGGCCGGCCAGTCAACAAGATGGTGGCAGCTGTATTTCTGCCCTAGTTGGTACACTGGTTGCCAAGATGGCGGCGGCCACACCCCTGCCCTTTTCGAGTGGCCTCAACTATGTAGGAGCGGTGCTGCCCCTAAAAGGACTGTGACGGACCATGGGAGGTGGGAAGCAAGGGCATGATGCAGGTGAAGGCATGTGGGGGCATATTGCCAGGTCTCGCTCTCCAGGTAAAGGGCCGAGCTTACACCCCCAGTAGTTAACATTAACTTCTGCCTTGCTGGGTAGGTGATGTCACACACTTTGGGGACGTGTATAACATTGGAGGGAATATATAAAATACCTTCATGGGATTATCATAGACAGGCTTCTCTGCTGACTATGTACGTATTTGGGCCAAGGAGGTGTTAGTTTACCATATTACATAAGGTTGGTTCCCTATATGGATTTGAATTCTATATTTGTATTAAGGGGGAAATAATATCTAGTTATGTGCATCCATATACCTGTAATATTTAATTGAGCAGGATTAAAGCAGAACTCCAGGCAAAAACGTCTTTCCATGTCATTGCTGCTGATTTCCTACCTTCACTGAATATGTCATCTATCTTCTGGTTCACTCGGTAGTTGCTTTAAAATAGCCTATTCATTTTCAAATCAAACTTAATTCTCTTTGGTTACCTGTTTCTAAGAACAGTGGCTGCTATGCCTCCTATTCCCCCAGCCACTGATCTTGGCACATCCCTTCTGTAGTTCTTTTTTTCAGGAAGCAGCGATGTAATTCAGCCCCACTTGCAGTGGTGGGAGGGCCGTGACTATCAGACATATTCCACATGTACAGGCTTAGTGTACCTGCCCACATTCACTACAATTCCCTGTGGTTAATGGGAACTGTAGATTCCATTTACTGCAGGGAGAGAGGAGAGGATATGACATAAGCCCTGTTGTTGCACCTCCTCCTTGGCAGAGCAGATGCTGTTATCTTTTGAATTGCAGAGATGAGGTCATGAAAATTCAACTAGACGTTTCTCATTTAAGGGTGAGTATTTTCAAAAGGTTAACTTTTAGTGTTTTGTGTAGGGGGGGGGGGGGGGGGGGTACTAATGGGTGTTTTTTTTTTGCCTATCCCAGAGTTCTTCTTTAAGTTCAGCCTATTGGTTTGGTCATTTACAACACAACAGTCCCAGTTTCTCATGGTACCTTGGAGAAATTAATTACCCAGTCCTACTCCAAGGGTATAGTAGACTCCTGATGCCCTTTTTTACATCCAGCCAATAAAGAGGACCTAGAGGAGATCACTGAATTGAGAGTTCAGCAGTCTACCGTCACTCTTCATACTGGGTCCCTATGCAGCTGTCCTGGGCTCAAAGAGCATGGTAATCCCAGAAACTGCTGGGGGGGACGGGAAACATGTGCAAAGATGCCAAAACAGTCCAGCAAAAACCTATGGGGAGAACTCTGAATTAATAGGACCAAACAAGTAGGCTCAGGACGCAGTGCCAATTCCAATTTTTATAGAAAAAGTTTTATAAAACCAGTTGCTTATATTTCTGAATCTGCTAATCATTTTGACATGTGTTGTCATTGAAAGTAACTGCTGCTTATGTATTTTTCTCAACTCAGTTTGAATTGCTCAGGTCTGTAACAGGCTTGCTTCAAAACACACAAACACAATAATCACTGCACTTTTCCATAGATCAAGCTGTCATCTAGGTTTACCGGTCCTTTTACCAATAAAAAAAAAAAGAAGGAAACATCAATGTTATCCCATCTCTTTGTTCCTGGAATTGTCCCTTTAATCCATTGACCATGTGACTAGCTTCGCACTAGGCAAGCATATGGGTTTTGAATAGCATATAAAAGGTCACAGGCATCTATATAATGCCGCCTGCACGTTTGAATGACTGTTTTAGTGCTACCTACACACCTGTGTTTTCCAGAAGGGCTAGCTTGCTTTTAAGACTGTGCACTGAGTGACAAGAGTGAATGTTATTTTCTAATGACCTTTAAGAAGCTCTGGGAAGGTCACCGCTCCCTCACTGGCTCCTGAAGTCTTTTCATTCGTTTTTCATTTGCTTGTGGACCTTAGCCAATAATGGATTCTCTCGATCACACTCGCGATGCAGCTTTCTACACAGCCGAGCCCGGCCTCCCATCCTGAAAAGAGGAAAAGAGCAAGTTTTAATTGCGAGTTTACTGTAACTCCTTAGATCAGGCCAAACATTTTAACTAGACAAAAGGCACATTTCAGTATGGAAGACATCTTGAAATACTGTCTGTGATATAGGAATCTTTAACATTGCATGATCATAAACCATATATTAACTACACCAGCAGCCCCATAAATTGAAATCAGATTGCGATTGAATACTTATGGATGTATTCATAAGGCATTTGCAGAGCTATTCATCCTGTGAAACTGCATGTTCATCCATTCTGTGCCAATCTCTGCAAAATCAAATGTTACTAGGCTATTGTCTCTCCGGGTCAGGTGTCATTCAATAGCGTGATTTAGAAAAATAATGCATTTTGCCAATCAATGCTTACTTTTGTTTACAATCATCAGCTCCATCTAATGACCATTATGTGGCATTTTCCTGATTTAACCTGTTCTTACGAATGAAGAATTTCCCACCTAGAGAGAAAATAGTCTAGTAGATTGATTTTTCTGGGATTTGCACATAACAAATGTACATGTAGTTTTGCAGTGTAAACAGCTCTGCGAGGAGGAGAGAGGGGAGTGCTACAGGCAGCCACAGCTTAGCCCAAAGCGGCCCCAGGGCAGACAGCCTACCGGGAAATGTCCCGGTAGGCCAGTCCGGCCCTGCCTCCTGTCACTCAGCCACAGACAGAGCAGCCCGAGCGGCCGTACTCCATTCGGCCACTTGGGCTGCTCTGTCTGTGGCTAAGTGACAGGCTCAGCCGGGGGACCGGGAGACCGCACCTGATTGTGGGAGAAATGAGATGTCTGCATTTTGTAGAGCTACACTATGAGTTACCTATAACCTTGGAGATCATTTTGCTGGTCATTGTAATCTCAACAAACCTGGGCAACAACATGGCACAATATAGCAATAGATGGCTATAGACAGCTGCAAAACACCCAGTTAGACTTGTTTTCAAACTTTGCCTCATTATCCATTTTATCCAAATCCATAGGTCAGTGCACGGGTGTACTATGTAGGATAAAGAAATACCACATATATGTAAATGTTAGGAGGAAAATATTTCTAAACTGTCCATTTTTTTTTTTTTTTTTATTACAAACATCTTTGAACAAAAGTCATATGGGGATTTGTAAAGATCAAACTACACGGAAACTGTTAATATAATACTCATGAGCAATTTACCTTTTTTTGCCAGCAATCAACTCATTTGCAGCCCAATCAAATCAGTGTGCTGTATATGAAATGATTACCAGCAAGTGAATAACCAACTCAGCAGTATGAAAGTAAACTATTTTGTACAGTCCTAAGGGCAGTCTTAAATGATGTTTGTCAGGGATGTGAACAATTTAAACCCTGCATGTGGCAATCAAGGGGTTAACTCCTGAGTATGACAAACACTTCCAAGCCTTAGAAGTGCTCATTATCCCATGGAAAGATTGTCCAACCCAGCGATTGTTTACCTATATTTTCTTATACGCCACAGAAAGGCAAACAAGTGGGCATCACTACATAAAGCTGTCCGAGTTACAGATAAAAAACATGATGCTCCTGTTGGTAAGGGGATCTGAAAGGGCATAGGCACCACCTGTTCCCTGTGAGAGCTGTGTTTTTGTATGGCCACCATTATGCAGAACAGCTGCAGATAAAGACACTGTAAGCAGTGCATCTGTAGTGCTGGAAATAACAATATCATGAAAAAAGAAGTCTTGCTTTTTTTTCAGCGTTACCAGCCTGCCTACCAACTCTTTGGGATTAGAGGAGCACTTAGAAACGGTGTATGCAAAAAACATTCCACTGTCACACCCCAGTCTCATAGTCCAGGAAAAACGATCAAGCAAAAAAAAAAAATAAGCCAACAATTGTATTTTTTATTACTACTTTTGTTGTCCGTGAAGGTTCTTACTTTTGCAGGTCGTGATATACTACCAAAAGTATTGTGACACCTGCCTTTACATGAACTTTAATGGCATCCCAGTCTTATGCCGCGTACAGACGATCGAAATTTCCAACAAATGTTCAATGTGAGCCTGTAGGCGGAAATTCCCGACTGTGTGTAGGATCTATCGGACATTTTCTGTTGGAATTTCCGACAACAAAAATTTGAGAGCTGGATCTCAAATTTTCCGCACAAAATTCCACGCATGCTCGGAATCAAGCAGAAGAGCCGCACTGGCTATTGAACTTCCTTTTTCTAGTCCCGTCATACGTTTTGTACGTCACCGCGTTCTGGATGTTCGGAATTTCCGACAACATTTGTGTGACTGTGTGTAGGCAAGACAAGTTTGAGCCAACATCCGAAGGTAAAAAATCCACGGTTTTGTTGTCGGAATGTCCGATCGTCTGTACGCGGCATTAGTCTGTAGGGTTCAATATTGAGTCGGCCCACCCTATGCAGCTATAACAGCTTTAACTCTTCTGGGAAGGCTGTCCACAAGGTTTAGGAGTGTGTCTATGGGAATGTTTGACCATTCTTCCAAAAGCACATTTGCGAGGTCAGACACTAATGTGGACAAGGGATTACATGGATGAGCAAGTTTGGGGTGGAGGAACTTGACTTGCCTGACCGCAATAGAACACCTTTGGGATGAATTAGAGCCAAAACTGCAAGCGAGGCCTTCTCATCCAACATCAGACAAACTCCTAAGCCTTGTGGACAGCCTTCCCAAAAGAGTTGAAGCTGTTATAGATGCAAAGGGTGGGCCAACTCAGTATTGAACCCTACGGACTAAGACTGGGGTACCATTAAAGTTCATGTGCGTGTAAAGGTAGGTGGCCCAATACTTTTGATAATATAGTGTGTCTAGTAGTAGTTAAGCACATTCAACTGGACTTGCTCTGGAATGTTGAAGATGCTTTGCAGCTTGTCTAAGCCACTTCTTCCATTCCAATTAGAACTGAAGAAATGATTTGGACAGGCTACAGAAGGAAAACATTACAGTACAAGTCCAGTTGAATGTGACTAACTACTACTAGATACTACTTTGGTCATTTCTGCATTTGTTCTTTTGGTTTTTCGAAAAAAAAAAAATGAAATAATTTAGAGGTTGAATAAAATCGTTTTGCAGTAATATAACATGTTTGGAAAACATTTTGTTATATTGGCATATAAATCAGACTAAAAAGGAGGGGGGAAATGGAGATAAAAGGGAACAGATGCATATTCTTCCAAAGGAAGCACAGTCCCTCCAAAGTTAGGAGCTGCACTAAAGTTTATCTGGAAAGGTGATGTAAAGCCCTGCCTCTTATTTATATAAATCACTTATTATCTAAACCCCCCCTGTAAAGAGCTTGAATGAAACCCAATTGATGCCGCAGAAATAGATTTTAAAGCTGGGTACACACAGCCAAAAATGGTCAGTTCAGCAGGAACGGGTCGAAATTTGACTTGTGTGTACAGCTCCTCGTCTGACAGAAACTGGTCCCACAACTGGCTTCTGTTGAGCGAGCATGGTGGACAACCAGCATCTGATCAATGCTCACAGCCAATGGCAGTGAGCACTGACCACTGTGTTCTGGTGGGGGGCCAGTCCCCTGTCAGGACACAATAGCTCAGCATGAAGGTCACCACACTAACATTAAATATGTTAATACGGCAATCTAAGGTTTTTTTCCCTTTAGCCTGCTGGTTACCCAGCATTAGTCAGATAAATCTTGGTTTTCATAATCTTACCACCACTTCTCTGTTAGTGTCTAAATATGACCATGCTGTCCAGTATTCACCAGACTTGGACCATGATGCCCAGTGCACTCTACAATCTAACAGACCAATCAGGCCATGTATTCTGCAATCTGATAGTGTGAGTGTTATCTCCTTTATATTGAATGTACATAGGCAATACATATGAAGAAATTGGCACTTCAGGATAAAAACGAAAAAAGCCTAAACGAAAATAAATGGAGGTGGACAGTAGATAAATGTTCATGAGTGCCAAAAGGAAGCCCATTTCTACTCTACGTAGCCAAAAAAACAGGTGTTAATATTAATTTTTTCAGACTCAATTGATTCCTAACACAGAGGAATTCTCTGTTACCAAGCATACAGATGAGCACTGTGAAATTGTTCAGCACCATGGACAGCACATAAGCCATTTCATTTTCCTATGTCCACCCTGTCCATGGTGCTGAAATAATTGATGACCTGAAACTACAAGATTGCCAGCTGAGATAGTATTGATCTGTCCTGCTTCCACCATTTATGTGATAGAGGACTCATTAAATGTAACCTGTCTCAAGAGGAGTGTAAACATCCAGCTGTATCCTGCACCCATATTTCCCATTCTTATACTATCTAATCATGTCTGTGCATAGCAGCAAGGAGACAATACGATAAAACTAAAATGGATAGCCTTAAGGCAGGAAATAGGGATATACTGATTGATGAATACAAGCTTCCATGCTTTCTTTGTGGTTTTTTTTTTCCTGAATGGAGGTTTGAATAGAAACAGGTACATTTGCCTATAATGAACCTAGATGATACCTAAAAAAAAACACAATAGCCTTCTTTCCTTCACATTTTGTATTCTATAAACCCCAGTAACTTAGACCATGACTATCCTGTGATGTCACAAAAATTCTTTGTTGTTTGGCCACGCCACTCAATTATTGTATTACGAAAACTAGCCGAGCACCAGAAGATTAAAGGATTATTGGTAGAAGATAAAAAGCAACAGCTTTGCATATAAAAATGAGCTGTGAAAGCAGCCCAACACCTTCATTAAAAAAAAAAAAAAAAAATCTATACGCCTATACCAGTTAAACACAGGAAGATGATTTATAATGTGGTTTTTCCTCTGCTGTTACTGAATAGCAGTTAAAATGAATATGCATTGACAGCTAAACTATTATATTATAGTTTTTTTTTTAAGGAGTTCTGCCAGAGTCTTAACAAACATGTGGCACTTTAGCCTGATTTTAAATACAAGCTTATTTACTTTTTTGCAGCAACTATACCTGTAAGTACTATAGATCTTTGTTCAGCAGTTCTATGTAGATAGCTATGGGAAAACAAGTATGAGATTAGGTTTCCTTTAAAAAGCTGCAGATTACTCAGAAATTAATTGTACCATGGTGTTTTTTTATAAAAAGAAACATCAGTGAAAGATACTTTTTTTCACACTGTCGTTTATTTATCTTCTTAAATATATTTTAAGGTAACTAACAGGAGCTATGCCAAGCCCCACCAAATCCTCCAATACTGTATCAGTGGCAATGGCCACAAAAACATCCCAATTAATTTCACATGTTCATGATACTTCAAGCTACCGTCACTTCATTTTGCATGTACTTTAGTATATGCATGATAGTTTAAAGGTGTATATTGAAACATTTTTGCTTTAGTTAAAGTGACCCTAAACTCTGGTTTAAAAAAAAAAAAAAAAAATCTAATCAAGTATGTATTCTTAACCCAAAACTGTGCCTTCTATTGCTCTCAGCCGCCTGCAAAACACTTTTTTTTGTGGTCTGAATTCCTGTTAGAGGGTAGCTACCTTTGTTGTCCATGGTACCACTGTATGTAGAAACATAGACCACCCTCTCTTCCTCCATCCCGAAATTGATTATGGGCTATGGGATTTGTTTCGTGCATAGAAAAGCGCACAAGAGCACAACTAGCATGCACTGCTCATGCCAAACAATTGAAAATAAGGGGAAAAAGGAGAAGTTCACAGAGGACGTTACAAGAAGGGAGAAACAATTTCATGAAAAATAGATTACATTAAGTAGTGGATATTGTCTAGTGTCAAGTTTTTAAGAATAGAGCAGGGAAGAGTTATAATCTTGTAAGTTTATGCAAAAGGATGTGAAAGCACTGTAAATCGCTAGAAAATGAAATTTTCTTCTTAGGTGGAATTCCACCTTAGGAAATGATGTGAAATTTCACCAGAATTCCAGTCTCAGGGGCAATGATCACCAGGACAAAATGGAAGCAGGGGAATCTCACCAGTGGGATCACAGGCAGCAAACAATGCTTTACAAGTGATCTAAGCCCCTGTTAACATCGGCGCGATTTGACATGTGATTTGACAGGTCAAAACACAGCCTATTTCCGGCAATAGAAGCGACTTTCTGGCGCCGCACCGATTTCCAAAAGTAGTTCCTGCACTACTTTTGTCGACTTCAGGGGCGACTTCAATAGACATCTGTGCATGAACCCACAAAGATGTCTTTCAAGTTGCCCCAAAAGTCGTACTAAAATGCAGCTTTGAAATCGTGTGACTTCAGAGGAAGTCGCACTATTTCAAAGCTGTGTTCTATGTGAATGAAGGCTAATCCTTCTCTACTGTGTCCAAAACAAATGAAAATGTTTTCATCCACGTCATTCATTCCCGGTTTCTGTGAATTAGTGGACTACAACTGTTAACAGCCTTTGCGGCTGTCGCCTCGTAGCTCTCAATGAACTATTACGGCACTCTTGAGCTGTTTTGATTCCTCCTGTCAGTGTGAGACTGCCTGCCCATGCGATATATGGGGCAGACAGCTCACATTGACATTCTCTGCAGGAGACCTGCATGGCATCAGCGTTCTGCTGATCGCTGGTGCAAAGCTTTCCAGGCTCCTAAAAAAAACAAAAATTGTAAATGGACATTTTTTTTTACCTGCAAAAAAATGTGCATTTATTTAATTTTTTTTAAAGGTGAACTTCAAACCCAAAAGCAAACATTTGTTACATTGCAGCCTATCCTTTCTTAGGTGTGATGGCTGCATTAGTTTCCTTTTTTTAGGCTTTCTTTCTACTATTTTCTGTCGGCAAGTCCGTTTTTCACAAGCTTCCATCAGTTTACATGAATGAGACAATCCATTAACCACTAGCAGGGGTGATTAAAATGATCAGCTTTTATTTTTATGTAAAGCCTTTATCCCAAAAGGAAAAAAAAACTGTTATGCCCTGTACACACGATAGGATTTTCCGATGGAAAATGTGTGATAGGACCTTGTTGTCGGAAATTCCGACCGTGCGTGGGCTCCATCACACATTTTCCATAGGAATTTCCGACACACAAAGTTTGAGAGCTTGCCATAAAATTTTCCGACAACAAAATCTGTTGTCGGAAATTCCGATCGTGTGTACACAAATCCGACGCACAAAGTGCCACGCATGCTCAGAATAAATTAAGAGACGAAAGCTATTGGCTACTGCCCCGTTTACAGTCCCGACGTACGTGTTTTACGTCACCTCATTCAGAACGATCGGATTTTCCGACAACTTTGTGTGACCGTGTGTATGCAAGACAAGTTTGAGCCAACATCCGTCGGAAAAAATCCTAGGATTTTGTTGTCGGAATGTCCGATCAATGTGCGACCGTGTGTACGGGGCATTACTGTAACTGATCACAAAATGTGAACTGGAGTTTGGCTTCAATTTATTACTGTATTAAAACGTTTATACATTTAACTCTACCCTCCCCTATGACTAACATTGCTGCTGACTGCTGTGCCTCCTGTTCTCATTCCTCCAGAATTGTGTCTCACTAATACAGGTGGTGTGTTATTGGCCAGATCACCACAGAGGGAAAAAGCCAAAAAAAAAAAAAAAAAAAAGAAGAACTGGTGCAGCCACCACATCGAATGATTTATAAACTGCAATTGATTACCTTTTTTTTTTTTTTTTGGTTTTAGGTTTAATACCGCTTTAAGAGCAAAAAATAAGCTGCCATTTTGTGTGCTCAGTATTGGAATAAATGGTACATAGTGGAATTCTATTTTATAAAGCCATAATCCCTCCAAATATTTTTTCTACTCTGCAAGAAAGTGTGCAGCTCCAATTTATTGTAATGGATGACACAAATCTGTATTCTCAATCAATTCTGTGGTCCTTAACATCAGCCAGCAGAGAGTAAGAGAGATGAATGGCACAACTACTAATTGATCAATAACACAGGCAGTATTAATAGTGTTTGCTACTTGCCAGGATAATAACAGTCTACAAAGTGCAAACAAAGCACAGGGGCAGAGCATCTGTCATTATCTTCTAATTGTCCCTGCTGAGTCCTGGAACCTTGTGACTTTCTTCCCAGACCAGACAGGTCATGACAAGCAGTCAAATGGACAGATGCTCTCATGCATCTACATGATATGAAGACAACAGCTCCATTACTCACACAACCCTTCAATACCAAAACAAATTTTTCCTATAAAGAAAGCAAAGGATTTAACCTAATGTACCCCTTTGTAAATGAGTCCTTGAGCAGATTAATAAGGAATGACACTGAAAACATTCAGGGCATTGCTAAACTCCTTTTGCAGGTCATGGCCATAGACTTTATCTAAAAGGTTTATGGATGAACATCTATAGTAATGGGAAGCAGTGACCCACAACAGTTGATCAGAAAATAATTTTGGCAACAAGCCCTGATCAATCACGTACCACCATTACAACTTTAGCCATATCTCAGTTTTCACCTGGATCACCCATTATAACCCACTATGTACCATCCAAATTAGGAAAATCTGGCACACATTTGCAAGGACTCCACTAAGCATACACAAATGAAAATATATTTGATTGCCATACATCCACCTGCATACATATCAAATAGATATTGGTAATGTAGTTGGGGAAGCACAGGGGGGGGGAGGCTGAGGATGCCGTTACTGACCTGTTGCCAATTAACTTAATTATGTTCTTTTAGGTGTTCTTTGTTAGTACCACTTACTTTGCCAACTTTTTGTTGCCCTGCCCCAATTTATTTTAGATGTGTTGCGGACATTAATTTCAAACTGACCCTATTGTTGGTTAAAACCGCCCCACTAGCGGCCGAATAGCGCCGCTTTAACGACGGCGCCTGCCTGCCCCAGTGTGAAAGTAGCCTAAAAGTTATTGTAAAGTCTTATTTTTTTCAATAAAACTAACAAACATGTTATACTTACCTGCTATGTTGGAGTGGATTTGCACAGAGCAGCCCCAATCTTCCTCTTGTCTGGTCCCTCTTCGGTGCTCCTGGCCCCTCGCTTCTGTTGAGTGCCCCCACAACAAGCAGCTTGCCATGGGGTACCCGAGCAGAGTCTCAGCTCCCTGTGTCCATTCAGACATGGATCTGCGGCCCGGCCCCGCCGCCTCTCTCTCCTGATTGGCTGAATTGCACCACTGCTGTGTCTAAGCCAATAAAGAGGGAGAGTGTTGGATGGCCGAGACACTCGTGAACATCGCTGGAGAGAGATGGGGCTCAGGTAAGTATTTGGGGGGGGTGATGGCAGCTGCTGCACACAGGAAGTTTTTTATCTTTATGCATAGAATGCATTAAGATATAAAACCTTCTGACTTTACAATTCCTTTAAGGCCCGTACACACGAACAGACTATCATGCAAAAAATACTGCTTTTGAAGCGTTCATACGATAATCTGATCGTTAGTACACAGCTTTCGTCTAAAATTACCTGAAGGGATAAACACGAGAATTTTCGTACTTTAGTAACCTATTCATTTTGGTTATAGAGTCTAGCATGCAGAAAAAAAAAAAAAAGACGACGATCATTCGTTTAATAATCTCATTGTGTGTACTGGGCTTTACAGTACTCATTGCCAGCACCTTCTGCTTGTGACCTGATCCTGTGTTCATCCGGATCTTGACCCAGCTTGCTGTTCCTGTGTTTGTCCCTGAACCTCTGTTGCTGACTCTGGCTTGGGACCTGACCCTGCTTCCTGCCTGCTGCTCCAGTACTACTTCTGCTCGCCTGTTGCTGACCTTGGCCTAGCTCAGACTCTGCTCCTCGTTCCTGACTCTGTACTCCTGCTGACCGGTTGTTGCTGACCACTGTCTGTCTGACTACGTATCCAGAATCTGCCTGCTTCAAGCTCTGCATCTGCTATCAAGATATTCAGGACCAGATCTCCTACAGGCATCCATGCCACTCTGTGCCCTGGTATACCTGGTAATCATCCCCAGGAGAAACAGGACAAGAGGTGTAAGGGCAGCCCTAGAACTTTTGATGCACAGTGCAGATATAGCCTAATATACTGTAGAGCTACTTTTTTAAAACTGCATACAGGTGTTTTAGGTTTACTGACCATCAACAATACAGTGAATGGTAAACATTGGGCTTGTTGCAGAAGACATGGTGGTCAATGAGAAAACGTAACCTTCTGAATCAACCCTGTTTCTCAGCCAGGGTACCGTGGCTGTGTTCATCGTCCCAAGTTTCCCATTGATAAATAACAGTTACGTTTTTTACATTTTTGACAGGTATGCCTTGAGTCTCTGCATATTTTAAAGTGCATCGTGACTTTAAAAAAGGTTAGGAAACCCTGTTCCGGATCATACTTTCCAAAGCTCACATATACAAAAACTGTAGAAAGGAAAATCAGAGAAAAACTGTTTCCTCTATCATTTTGGGAAAACATAAAACAAGGCAACAATAGATCCATTTTGCTTTCTTATATATTTTTTCAAAAAGCAAAAGTTACTGACTAAAAATAGAAATCTACGATACGTTTTTAATATATAACAAGGTCAACAATGGATAAGCCTCGGGCCTAATGTAGAAGAACATTCTTAAGTTCAGGCATGTCATTGTACTGCAGATAACAGAACGTTCACGCAGTATGGAGGAGCATAAACACAGTCAATGACTTCTTTGTATGCACTTGGTAGATGTTATTTTCCCAGAAAGGAACAAACACCACTAATACTGCCAGAATTATCGATCAATTAGTAATCGTGCCATTCATCTCTTTTACTCTCTGCTGAGAGATATTAAGGAAGTCACTGGTTTCTGCCACTCAATTAGTTAGGCCAGCTGGGTTTTAATGCACCTTCGGGGACACAATAACTTGGCAGATCCCATTATAAGCTGGTTTCATTATTAACCCATCCCACGTACCCAGGGGGCAGATCCTCTGTGTGGCAGGAACATTTTACATGATGCAGTCAAAGCCAGTAAGTGAAAATGAGATAATATGTTTTAGGAGTGCATCTGTTTAAAGGAGATGTCCAAATACATTTAAAAAATCCCTTACAATTGGGGATCTTTTAAATGGAGGGGTAACCACATGTCACAACTTCCTCCCAGATAACAGCATAATTATTTGAATAAATTAGATGTGAACCCTAACGCAATGACATGTAGTTTGCTATAGCATATAGCAAACTATTTCCTCTTTCAATCAAGTATACGGTTTTCATCTTTTTTACATTTCATCCTTTGTTGCATATCAGCACAGCTGATCTCCTGAAGCTCTTTTGCAGCCAGATTCTGTCTTCATGCACCCCAAAGATGGCTGCATGGCATTTCTCGTGTTGGGCTTCCTGACAGCAAATGCCTGTTCAGTGTGCATTAGCATGACCACTTGACCAAATGAGAGGGTGACAACACACAACAATTGGGGAAAAGGACAGGATGTTATCGCCCCATAACCAGAACAATGATTTTCATGTCATGATCACCAGATTTAAGATAAAATTACTTACTTTAACACGTATTGCATGTGCATAAAGATTAAATGAGATTTTAGCAAATTGGCTTAACCCCCGGTTCACCTCGTCATGTGATCTGACAGTTTAAAATTGCACGACAAGTCGCACCCTATTTGTGCCTATGAAACCGTTCAAATCGGTGCGACTGACTTTCACCAATTTTGAAATGGTTCCTGCACTATTTTTGTGCGACTTGCATAGACATCCGTGCATGAAGTCACACAGATGTCGGCAAGTTGCCCATGAAATCGCACTGACTGGTGGCTTTAAAATTGCACTGAAGTAGCGTGATTTCAAAGCCGCATTCAATGTGAACTGGAGCTTACATCTACTTTGAGGGCCCTTCACACCGGGATAGCACTGAAACGTATGGGTTCAAACCCATTCGTTCCCATGTGATTCCTGCGGGGTGTGTATTTTGACAGCCCATTAATTTGGTTACACTACTTTTAAAAATGCACTGCACCAAATCACATGGTAATGCAGTACCATGCGATCTGGTGCCCGCAAACGCAGCACAATTGCAAACTGCATTTTGCGGTACTGTTAACAATACATTGGCACCTGTATGCAGATCACAAGGGCAGTGCGTTTGAACACGGCACGTGAAATGCACCTTTTCTGCACTGTGTTCTGGTGTGAAGAAGCCTTTCTATCACTTTTTCTTAATCCAAAATACAGATCCTCACTTATTCTGGCAGGGGCATTAAAGCGGAACTCTAGGCATAAAGTCATAAATAAAAGTAATACATTTGACATGTGTGGCAGTACTGGGCCTGACCATGGTTTAAAAAGAGGTTATGACCCAGGATTCTCATCTGGACAGGTTGAGGGGCTGCTGGGGTTCACTTAATCCAGAGGAAACTGTTGTCTCTTCCGCCGGTAAAATGCAGTTTGGGACATGGAGCCTGGAGATTTCTTAAAGATTTTAGAGGGATGAAATCGCCAATCCTGGGTCTATGTTTTGTGCACCACCAACACACTAATTGGACAGGTGTGTGCTGGGCTTTTAGGAGAGACCTGACTAGGGTTCTGGGCTCTACCCCAGCAGAAAGAGGAGGTCTCTGCCCAGGAGTCAGGACGACTCCACCTACGAGAGGCAGATGGGAGCCAGAGTGGCAAGAGGCTGCTAGGTATGTGCACAAAGTTGTGCATGGAGATGGTCTAGGACAGTGATGGTGAACCTTGGCACCCCAGATGTTTTGGAACTACATTTCCCATGATGCTCAACTACACTGCAGAGTGCATGAGCATCATGGGAAATGTAGTACCAAAACATCTGGGGTGCCAAGTTTCGCCATCCATGGTCTAGGACATGGACAAGGGCCTAAAGAGCAAGGCCAGAGAAGCCGTGCTGAAGGTGTAAGCCAGAAGGTGTAATGTCCTTTGTTTTGTTGATGGAAGAACATTGCTGAATACCCCTGTGAGGGAAACATGTTTTGTGGAGACTTACTTTTAATAAGAATGAGCAAGGAAACCCTTAAAAAGAAGAAAAGCAAGTGGCGGTGTCTTTAAAAGTTCTTTTACCTGAAGTTAGTTCTCATACACGGTATCAGCCTCTTGCAGTATCTGTGTAGCAGAGTTGGAGTGTAAGAGGAAGAACCAGTACAAGAAGCAAATCAGTTCATGTGCTGACCAGAAGCATAAGGAGAAGAATGCAAAGTGACAGAGAGATTAGCAAAAAACCGGGGTGCTTCTTCTTTCACTGTCCAGTCATAGGTTGGGTAGGGTCCATGATTGCCTGAGCTGAGAGGAAGTGGGTGGAATGATGCTGACCATTAAACTGAGGGAATCTATTAATTTAAGGGAAATATTACAGCAAAGGCTTGATTTTTATTTTCTCTTTTAGCGGGCTAAATCATGTTTATGTTGTATTTTTGCTGGGTTTCTGCTTTAGCTAATGCCACTTTTATATAAAGCGGATTATATCATAGATTTAGCATTCCTTATAAATGTGAAAAGGGGGTGTAAATAGAAAATAGTACAAAATCTCTTACGAAAAAGCACATTCAGAATATTTTTACAGCCATTGTATGAAATGTGATAGCTTCATTATTTTAATCATTTGTTTGTAGCAATGACATTCTAAAAAATGCACTTTGTGGATTTCTTTTAACAAATAATACATTTACTAATCCATGTGTGGGATGCAGTGATTCATTTTTTTTTTTTTTTTACAAATATTTCCTCTTAGGTATACATTAAGCAGTTGAGCCATGCTTGGTACAGCTCATCCTAAATTCTATGTGAAGAACAGTCAGAATTCTTAAATTAGCCAAGGTGTATTCAGAGCAAAAACAATATAAAGTGGACTAATGACTAAAATTCACACTTCAAATGAATCAGCGTTGCCCACGTCAGCATTACCAATTCACATTATTAATATGTCTTTCCTTATATGAACACTTCTGCTTTATGTAATCTACAGCCTAGACTTAGGCTACATTCACACCTCTTTAATGTGAAGAAAAAAAAAATCCTGAAAAGTTCGTCCTTGAAGAACCTTCCAGCAAAACGTACCTTTCACAGATACATAATAGCAGTGCAAAATGTGCTTCTAAGATCTCGTTCACACAAGCCCCAACTTGCATAAGATTAATGTGTGCAGCAAGCTTTTGTAAAACATTTGTAAAGCTTTGGGCAGGGCAAGGTTTATAGCTTTTTTTTAAACCTTCAAAACAAAGTTTTATGTACATTATAGAGATGTTCAACATAGATTTTAAAGTCCAATTGAACCTTCTTAAAGAAAAACTTCACTACCCTGTTTTTTTTTTTAAATACACACTTTCCTTTTATGCTGGGCTATCTTTAAAAAACATACTCACACACCTAGTGAATGCAGAGTTGGCCTCCTGAGGTCCTGCACTGCTCACATTGGAGGTCGGCTGTCTCTTCTGGGTTCAGACAGCCTCCTGATCTGCTGTACTGCAGATAATGCTTTTTGGGATATGTGGTGTGCATCCCAAATTGAAGCTTCTTAAACAGGAACTTCTCTACCAATTGGGTTTTCTTTTTAATACCATATTTACTTTTGAGCGGAGTTGTCCTCCAAAAATATACTCACATGCCTGCCGAATCCAGCTTTGGTCTACTGTGGTCCCGCAGCTCTTCCCCTTTCTTTGCTTCTGACATCTTTAGAGGTGGACTGTCTCTTCTGGGTTTAGACAGCCAGTCCCCTGATCTTCTGTACTGCAGATAATGCCTCTTGGGATATGTGGTGTGCATCCTAATTGAACCTTCTTAAACAGGAACTTCACTACCCCTTTGTGTATTTTTTAATACTATTTTAACTTTTGAGCTGAGTTGTCCCATAAAAATATATTCACATGCCTGCCAACCCACCTTTGGTTTGCTGTGGTCCTGCAGCCCTTCCTTTTCTTCTGAAATATTAAGAGGCAGACTGCCTCTTCTGGGCTCAGACAGCCAAGTCCCCTGATCTGCTGCACTACAAATCTGGGGACCTCTTGAGATATGTGACATGCATATGGAGGTGGGGAGGGTTTAATTAAAACTATTTATTATTGGAATGCAAGTCTGCTTAAATGTATTACTGTAATGCAGTCAGGGGCATATTGAATAATAAATATGCCTTTTTTTTACTGCTAAGTGCTGCAGCAAGAATAAAAAATATCCTGTGCTGGTAGTTCATAGAGTCAAGAATCAGCCCAGCAATCTACCACCTCCTCCTTAACACCACTTAAAGTGGTTGTAATGGCTATTTTTTGAAATTTGAAATAAAAAAAGAAGTTCTACTTATCTTCTCGGGGTACTGCAGAGAGAGACCCTATACCTCCTCTTCTGAATTCCCTGTCAGTGCTCTCTGCTCCTGGGAAGCGGTGTGCTGAGGGGGCACCTGTGTGGGTGCGCTCCCAAGCCAGACTGTGTGAATCCATAAACACACAAAACATGGCTCTGCCCCGCTCTCTTCTTGCAGGATTTGATTGACAGCAGCAGATGCTAATGGCTCCCACTGCACACAGTCTCCTGTGAGACCAGGTAGAGAGAGCAGCAATGCTGAATCAAAAGAGCAGATATGAATTGGGAGACAGTCATTGAAATAGAAAGAATACAGAAAAACAAATCGAGAGAGACGGGGATGGATCGAGTGAGGACTCAGGCAAGTGTTTAGGGGATGGGGAGGAACCGGTATTGGACAGTTTTATGCATTAAAGTAAAAATTCTTTTGCGTTTATGACCAGTTTAATCAACAGTGCTGCTCAGGAAGTGAAAGCCATGTGGAATGGAGCGTTGCTCCATGGAATGTGTCGGACTGCACAAGAGATGAGTACAGTATGTGAGAGCTGCGGTCTGACATTCATTGGATTTTTTTTTTTTTATATACTGTATGTGGCTAGACTGCATTTCACTAATAAATGAAGAGGGTTTAGTTGGATTTTAATGGGAGTACTGACTGTTACTTTAGCTCAAAGTGGGCTTTCAACAAGCTTGAAGTAGTGCCGAAATCCGCTTGGCAATCAAATAAACCTCATCCAGCAGACTTTTAAGTGACAAAGAATCAGCAAAGCCTGTATGTGTAAAGAGCAAATATGACGGATCCTTTGTGCATTTTACATTACAAACCATACATAAGCTGGCCATAGCTGAAAGAGATGGGAATATTTGACAGAAATTCAACAAAAATGATTTGAATATTCAATATATAAGAATGACTGCAGCATTCTAGGAACAAAGACAATAACCGATGAAAAACACAATGAGAAATATCAGTAAAAACATTTTTTTTTCCCAGTGGAAGATCGTTTTTGAAGAAATTATATCAGCACAAATGATTGTTTAGCACACAGGGCAGTCAGAGTCTAAAATATATCTGAGGCTATTTAAAGTCCAAACATTCGGAAATAAATGTCCTAAAATTGCACAACTCACATAAAACAATGGTCGAATGAGCTCCTGTTTGTTCACTTATGACCATTTTGATAATGAATATTGATTGAATAGTCTTTGAATTTTTAAAGAATAAATCATGGTCAGATCTTCCCAAAAAATGATTTCATATTCAGCTGGTCTTTCCCTTGACATGCATATTAAAAAACATTAAAAAGACTACAGTTCCCCCACAACTAGTGGTTTTATTCAGCAATCAAGGGTTTCTATTTACTAGCTATGTGCTTATTTTATGTTCTATTATGACTGGTTTATTTTCTAGCTAATATCTGGCCTAATCCCTAACCCCAGTTAAACTTTACATACCCCTTCATAATTCTGATTGTGCCATCCTGTGACTTGTTGGGTCCAGAGTCTTTTTTCCTTTACACTGAATAGTGGGAGGGTCCTTTTTCAACCCTAATGATGGGGAGGCTTTCTATTGGCTGTCCATTGGAAGGGTGCTTATAGGGTCCTGAAGAATCTAGCAGCGGCGTGAAGGGCAACTGCAAGAAGGGGTGCCAGCAATGTATTACTGGTCCCCACCTACAGAGGAGGTGTCATGTAAAAAATTTTTTAGGCGAATCAGAGAGAGGTGTCTTAATGGTAAATGGTAGGGATCAGGGTGGGAAGGAGTGACTGGGTGATGGGAACTACATTTGTCCAGACATGGGATTTAAACTGAAAGTTGTAAAAGGCAGGTGATTTTTTAAGCACCCCCCTTAAATTTACCTGAGCCCAATGATCATTCAGCACTGTGCCTGAGAACAGCGACTCTCTCTGCTGTCTCCCTCCTCACCAAACAGAGAGGCAACAGTGGGAGCCATCCCCCCGCATAGTCCTCCTCAAGCCCCTGATGATGTCAGAATTGAATAAACTAGTGTAGCACCCTCCTAGTATAGGTGCTAGATGTAAATATTTAGATTAGTGTAATCTGCTCTTTATCCTAACGGTGGGGCTACAGGCAAATCTATCTTAAGCATGTCTATTTAACAGAATGCTGCAATTCATTCATTCAGGTCTGCTCGTGTGTTCTGATGCTGTTGAGTTTGCCTGGGCTCCTCCTGCCTTCCAGAAACTAGTAGTGCTTTCTGAAACATAGGTGGCAAATGGGCAGCATGAGTATGTAGCCAATTACAAGGGAGGTACTCCTGAGCATGCTGGGATTGGCCTATATATTGAGAGAACATGTGAGCCCTGGGTCCTTCCCAGCTGGTGGAGTGCACCAGCTAGCGGTGAGGCAGGCTTGCCACCCCTGTCACTTGCTGCAATGCAGCTTCAGTTGGGCAACCTGAGGGCCTGAAGTTAAAGTTAAAGCGAGTTAGGCAAATGGGCAGCATGAGTATGTAGCAATCTCAGCCAATTACAAGGGAGGTGCCCCTGAGCATGCTGGGATTGGCCTATATATTGAGAGAACATGTGAGCCCTGGGTCCTTCCCAGCTGGTGGAGTGCACCAGCCAGCGGTGAGGCAGGCTTGCCACCCCTGTCACTTGCTGCAATGCGGCCTCAGGTGGGCAACCTGAGGGCCTGAAGTTAAAGTAGAGGAGTGACGCTGGTGCTTCTGAATAGCTGACTGATTGTGAGTGAGAGGATCTATTTGCGACTCCTGTGAGTACAGATCAAAGATCTAGAGGCCTTTTCTTTTTGGCATTTTGTGCTAGAACAGTCAGCTAAGTGTCCAACTAAAGGGATCGCTGGCCAGTGATCCGAAGAGCTTTATCTACCTGTCCTTCACTACAAGACACTTTGACCATGCTCTTTATTTCTGCACTGCTACTACTCAATTCTAGATCAGCTAGAGTCCTCAAGTTGTGCAAAATTTTGTTCTGGAGTATCCTACTACAAATCCCCTACCCTAACCAAGTTCCTACAAAAGAAAACTACAAAACACCCCTAGACTGGTCTTTGACTACACCAAGCTAAAGTGTGTATACCTGGCTGCAGAAAATACTTTGTGCCTGGCTGCCAGTGAAGTGAGGACTGTCTGTGTAATACTCAAGTGACTCCTATGGGGACAGCGCTACACTAGTTAGGCGGAACAAACAGAGTGCCCATGTGGGAGGTGCTACCTAGGACTGCCTGGGTTTGTGAGTGGTAAAAATTTGTACTGCAGCAGACTTTGAGAGATGTTTTTGTTGCAGTCACTAAAGAAAGGCCCAAAATGCAGCATGATATGCCTAAAATGGAGGGCATACATGACAGTGGGAACAGTGGGGGGAAGGTAGGTTTAAAATGGAGCCGAGGGGGAGGGACAGGAAGGGTGGGGTACTATTTAAGAGGGTTGACCTGGGAGGGGTTAACAGAAGGCTGGAGGAAAGTTTCAAGCGAGCATGGCAGAGGTAGAGAGGATAATGTCCCAATTGAGAGCGGAGGCTGAGGTGAGGGGCACAGCATGGCTGCAGGCTGCGATCGGGGCAGCCATGGAGAGAACCGGACCACAGCTGTCATTAGGAGAGGGGAGCGGCGTCAGAGCTAGGAGGTCCCGTCCGCCCGAGCGTTTCTCTCCAGAGCGGGCGGTGTGCAGAAGAGTGAGCAGGAGCGGCGATGGAGAGCAGGGATGCCCTCCGGCGAAGAAGAAGTCAGGCAGAAGGAGCGGAGGAGCTGTCACATCCCCGGCGTCACATGGCGGGGAGAGACAGCACGGCGGGACTGGCAGTAGGAGACGAGCGGGGAGCGCGAGCCCCGCCCCCCGGATAACGGCGGAAGGCTCAGATATTGCAATGAGAGATGCTGCTGTCCCTGGGCTGTCTAATCCGGCAGGGGACAGCAGGAGTAATAAAAAAGACAGAAGCAGAGGAGGAAGGAGGGATGGAAGAGCGGAGGCATACAGGGCTGCGGTATCCTGCACCGGCCCTGCTACTGCTGTCCACAAGGCATCCAGAGCAGATGACTACAACAGGGGAGAAAGTGTGGAGATGACAGCGGCAGCCACGGTTACCAGGCCAGGCGGGCTTTCAGAAGTGGAAGAAGCAGAGAGAGATCCGGGAGATCGGGAAGAAGTGTCGGAATCGGAAGAGGAGGCGGCCCCCCCTTCCAGGAGAACTGACGAGGAGGAGAGCAGACGGTTGGCTGATGGGGCAACACCTGTGCAGCCCGGTAAGTCACCACATCTGGGGTTAGATGGGAGAAGCAGGGTAGGACAAGACACAAACAGGCCTGAGGGCAACATAAGGGGGGTGGCCTCACCAGCAGGGGGCTCAGGCTTATTGGGATTTTTGGAGGGTATTAAAGATTTGGTGAAAAAGTTTGAGGTTGGAGAGCGCATGGCAGGAGGCCCGGCAGTGGCGTGGGTCCCGCCAGTAGGGGGTAGCAGTAATGCGGCAGGAGTAGGGACGCCCGCAGCAACGGTTGCGGTTACCGCCCTAGAGTCCGCAGGGAGTGAAGTTGCGCAGGGGAAGGAAAAAGCTACAGAGACGACAGAAAGGCAGGATATAACCAGGCTGGCGGATGCAGCGCGCTGCGAAGTGTATGTGTGTTACGAAGGGCCTTTGGGAGCGCACTTAAAACAGGAGGTACGGGAAAAATTATGGAAAGGTGAGTATGTGGAAATATTTTCACTATTACCTTTGGAAAAATTTAACTTGGATAGGGTCAAGCCAGACAGTTCCAAGAAGGACGATGAGGAGAAGAGGAGGTATCGGCTGATACCGAGGACGTTTGCAAACTGGTTGCAAGCGTTTGCAATCATGGCGAGCGTAATTGGGGAGAAGCATCCGGAGCACTGTTCAGCATTATTTTGCTATCAAGATGCCATAGGGGAGGCCTACAGAGTATATGGCGGTACGGGTTGGCTGAGATACGACGAGCAGTTCAGGCAGCGGAGAGCGATACGGCCAGAGCTGCGTTGGGACCACAAGGACATTAGCTTGTGGATGCGCTTGATGACGACTACGCGGGCTCCGAACCAGTTTTTTCAGGGAGGAGCCGGTGGACCATCTGCCCTGGGACACTCGGCTGGAAACAAAAAGGGGGTTTGTTGGCAATACAATTCCGGAGCCTGTAAATTTGGTGCGACATGTAAGTATAAGCACGAGTGCTCAGGCTGTGTGGGAACGCATCCAGCATCTAGATGCTTTAAGCAAGGAAAAGGCAGAATTGGGGACGTTGGGAACAAAAGGGAGGACTCCGGTGAAAGTGGAAAGGATGCGACCGTTTCTCGGTAAGTATCCGGATAGACAAGCTGCGAGGTTGTTGGACGAGGGTTTCACGGGGGGTTTTAGGATACCATGCAGGATGACTGTAGTTCCCCAAGTGCCAAATAATTTACGGTCCGCATTGCAACATCCGGAGGTGGTTTCTGAAAAGCTGTCAAAGGAGGTTGCAATGGGGAGAATGGGAGGTCCTTTTCGTTGGGCACCAATAGCTGACTTAGTGGTGTCACCGCTTGGTGTGGTGCCCAAGAAGGAAAACAACAAATTCCGGCTCATTCACCACCTGTCTTTCCCAAAGGGTGGATCGGTGAATGATGCCATTGATCATGAGGCATGCTCGGTGACTTATACGTCATTTGATGCCGCTGTGGGTTGGGTGCGACGTTATGGCAAAGGAGCGTTGATGGCAAAAGCCGATGTCGAATCGGCTTTTCGGTTATTGCCGGTACACCCGGATAGTTTTAGATTGCTGGGGTGTCATTGGAAAGGGGAATTTTATGTGGACAAATGCTTGCCAATGGGTTATTCAATATCGTGTGCGATATTTGAACAATTCAGCTCTTTCTTGGAATGGGTGGTGCGGGACGTATCGGGTGTGAATTCAATCATTCACTACCTAGATGATTTTTTATGCATAGGGCCGGCATCATCTAGAATCTGTTCGGTTTTATTGGCGACACTGCAACATATCGCTGACAGATTCGGCATTCCATTGGCCAATGAAAAGACGGAGGGACCTTGCACGGTCATCACGTTCCTAGGCATTGTTCTTGATTCTGAGGCCATGGAATGTAGGTTGCCGGAAGACAAATTGGAAGACTTAAAGAAAGAGATTGCGGGGTTACTTGGCTTAAAGAAAGTGCAGCTGAGGGCACTGCAATCGGTTCTTGGTAAGCTAAATTTTGCCTGCCGCATACTGCCTATGGGGAGAGTGTTCAGCCGCAGGCTGGCGGCTAGCACAGGTGGGGTGAAATCACCGAGACATTTTGTGCGATTGGTAAAGTCGCACAGAGAAGATTTAAGGGTATGGCATACGTTTTTGGAATCTTTCAACGGAAGGGCGATGTGGATGGCGGGTCCGGTAAGTAATTTTGATATGGAATTATTCACCGATGCGGCAGGGTCCACGGGTTTTGGGACATTTTTTTCAGGGACGGTGGAGTGCAGGTCCTTGGCCTCAATCATGGATAGAGGAGGGTTTTACCAAAAATTTGGTACTATTGGAATTGTTTCCAGTAGTACTGGCAGTGGAGCTATGGGGCACATCCTTCAGGGATCTGAAGGTGCGTTTTCACGGGGACAATTTGGGGGTGGTGCAGGTTATCAATAGGGTGACAGCATCGTCTCCGCCAGTAATCAAATTGTTGCAACATTTAGTGTTAAGATGTTTGCAATTGAATGTGTACATTCATGCCGTACATTTGCCGGGGGTGGAGAATGTGGTCGCTGATGCGTTATCTCACTTCCAGTGGGACAGGTTCCGAGAGTTGGCGCCGGAAGCGGAGCAACAAGGGGTACCTTGTCCCGATTGGCTGTGGGAGATTCCGTTGGTGTCATCGCAGGATGGATCAAACAGTCGGTAAGTGGGTCCACTTGGGCGGCGTACTCAAAAGTGTGGAAAGAGTGGACGGGATTTCTTCAGGCCATAGGGGAGGAGCCGTCAGGAAAAAATTTGGGTTTGTTACTGCTATATTACGTGGCACGAAAAATGGAGGAAGGGTCATCAGTGGCGGTGTTAAATATGCAGTTAGCGGGGTTAGCATTCCTGTTTAAGTTACAGGGTCAGCTGGATGTCACGAAAGATTTTTGGGTGCGTCAAGCGCTTAAAGGGTATAGAAAAAATAGAATCGTAAAGGATGCGAGAAGACCTGTGACGTTTGATATTCTGGGGAGAATTGTGACAAAGTTGAGGGAGGTATGCTCTTCAGAGTATGAGGTAGGGTTGTTTAAGGCGGCATTTGTAATGGCTTTTTTTGGGGCATTCAGGATTAGCGAGCTGGTTAGTCCGGCTAAAAAGGTTCAGGGTGGTTTGGGTTGGCAGGAGGTTCAGGTTGAGCGGGGAGGTTTGACGGTGGTGGTCAAACGATCCAAAACTGATCAAATAGGAAAAGGCAGGGTAGTGAGGGTTTACCCGATTCAGGGATCTTACCTGTGCCCGGTGAGCACGGTTGGGCAGTACTTACAAGTACGTCCAGGTGTACAAGGTCCTTTATTAATTCACCTGGACGATAGTTTTTTATCTAAGTTTCAGTTCATCACAATTTTTAGAAGATGCCTGGAAGAGGTGGGATTACAAGGAAAAGAATTTTCATCACACTCTTTTAGGATTGGGGCGGCTACTGAAGCAGCTAAATTGGGTTTGGACGTGGAGGCGGTGAAACGCATTGGAAGGTGGGAATCGCAAAGGTTCCGGTCTTACATTAGGCCTCATTTGGTGGTATAATGGGAAGGAAGCTATGGGTATAGGAGGATAATTAAGTATTAGTAATGGAAGTTGTTCTTGCAGGATAGTGTTTTTAGTATAGTTTTCTTGTCTTCTTCTAATTACAGGTACGGCGCCAAGAATGGTCTGGATTATGGGCCATTCTTATGTGTGTTGGGGGGCAAGAAGAGGGGATGCTCGTAGGGATGGTAGGCAGTTAGGTTTTGACAAACGGGAGGTTTATATTAAGTGGTTGGGGGTACCTGGGATGTTGTGGAGTAGATTGCTTCCCGAAGTTAAAAAACATGCCCTGCGGGAGGGACCACCGGATGTGTTAATTTTACACGTAGGAGGTAACGATTTAAGTATCAGATCCATGGTGGACATCTCGCGCGATATAAAAGGAGATGTGTGGCGATTGATGGAATTATTCCCCAAAACTATATTTATATGGTCGGATATGGTGGCTAGAACATCATGGAGAATGGCCAGGTCAGTGGAAGGTGTAAATCGGGCCAGAAAAAAGATAAATAGGGAAATAAGCAAATTTATGGTACGCAATGGGTGTTTAGCAATCAGACATCCCGAACTAGAATTTGAAACGTGGAGATATCTGAGAGTTGATGGGGTACATCTTAATGATGTGGGGATAGATTTGTGGATGTTAGGTTTGCAGGATGGAATACAGCGAGCCATAAGGGTGTGGAGGGGCATCCAAGAGTAAGGTATTACTCGTTGGATGCAGTGGCGGGCGTTGGTCTGTAAAAAAGGAAGGAAGATGGAAAAAGTAAGTGGGTGGATCTAACGGTGTTATAGATCCGGAGGTATTTTGGTTCCCGGTTAACTGCGGGAATTGTTAGTCTCTGAGCCAGCTTGTCGGCTTGAGGCATAGTTGAGATAGCTTTGATAAGTACCGCAGTGCTGAGTGGGTGATGAACAGCAGAATGATTTTAAGTGATAGCGCAGACCAACGCTCTTTAGTTTAAAAATGTTTTCAGGGAAGAACAGATGTTTTATTGTAGATTGTTTTTGATAAAAGAGTTTTTTATAAGAAAGTTAAAAATATATATTATTTTAATAAAGTAGGCTGCTACGGCCTTTTTTACTCCAAGTTGGTGTGTTTTGATTTATTGGGAGTAGAATGGTAAGAAGGGATTAATATAACTGTACAACATATGTTATCCATCAGTCAAGAAAGGCCCAAAATGCAGCATGGAATGCCTAAAATGGAGGGCATACATGACAGTGGGAACAGTGGGGGGAAGGTAGGTTTAAAATGGAGCCGAGGGGGAGGGACAGGAAGGGTGGGGTACTATTTAAGAGGGTTGACCTGGGAGGGGTTAACAGAAGGCTGGAGGAAAGTTCCCGCCCACCCGCCCCTTTTTTGGTATTGGAATCATGGTAGGCATGAAGGAAGTTGATGTTATTTCTCAACAGGTGGTGAAGGATGAATCGTCGTGGCAGTGGCGGGCGTTGGTCTGTAAAAAAGGAAGGAAGATGGAAAAAGTAAGTGGGTGGATCTAACGGTGTTATAGATCCGGAGGTATTTTGGTTCCCGGTTAACGGAGGTTAACCGGGAAGTGATAATGGGGCACTGCGGGAATTGTTAGTCTCTGAGCCAGCTTGTCGGCTTGAGGCATAGTTGAGATAGTTTTGATAAGTACCGCAGTGCTGAGTGGGTGATGAACAGCAGAATGATTTTAAGTGATAGCGCAGACCAACGCTCTTTAGTTTAAAAATGTTTTCAGGGAAGAACAGATGTTTTATTGTAGATTGTTTTTGATAAAAGAGTTTTTTATAAGAAAGTTAAAAATATATATTATTTTAATAAAGTAGGCTGCTACGGCCTTTTTTACTCCAAGTTGGTGTGTTTTGATTTATTGGGAGTAGAATGGTAAGAAGGGATTAATATAACTGTACAACATATGTTATCCATCAGTCATGTGCCTGATTGCTTGAGTGTCACTTTTATCTTTGTAATAAAGCTGTTGGATGCTATGGAGAGCCCTATGGTTTGTGTTAATCTTTTTTGTGTTCATCATCATACTGGGTGCTCTCTGCATCAAGCGAGTTGAATTTGCCTTTGGAGTTTCCCTGCCCTGGCTTTAGAGGGCACATGCTCTGCATGACCTTTTGATACAAAGGTCTATCTAAGAGGGTGAGTGTGTGCCCACTGGGGAAGGTGGAGGGCACAATGGTTTTGGCACCAATGCAGATTTATGATTTCACATATTGCACAAGGAAATTAGAAGATATAATTAATGGACACTTTATGGTCATTTGTTTGAAATACATTTTATTCAAGTTTTTGCTCACATTTAAAGATTTCTTTTTTTTTTTTTATATTAATGTGATTTTATTCAAGTGGCACATGTTGTTATGAATTATTGCAATTGATGATATACCGTATAGTAGGTGTATGGGTAGAGATCATATCATTTGATATACTAGATAGGATTGATATATTTGTATTTAGCGTGCCATAGTTTATACGAGGGTTCTTCAAAAAGGTTCCACACTTTTTAAAACTCTATTCAATATAAAAAAGTGCATACATTTTTTAAAGACCCCTCGTTTATACACATTTTGTTGGTTGATTTTTTTTTTCACTTCAAAAAAGGTTAGGCGCAGATAGCCTATAGGAAATATTGAAGGTTAGCTGACCT
Source organism: Lithobates clamitans (assembly GCA_037952925.1). NCBI lineage: Eukaryota > Metazoa > Chordata > Amphibia > Anura > Ranidae > Lithobates > Lithobates clamitans. Next base: position 1,025,536 of record JBBGZY010000051.1, read on the forward strand.
TCTGAGGGAGAGGTTTGTGACTTTAGTGCTTCTACTGTGAACGTTGAGGATAAATTACTCCATAGTGCCTGCAACTAGAGAGGTCAACCAGGGATTGTTTAAAGGCTCATTTACTGCATGTTAAGAATTCTGAAATGCTTAAAAATCTGTCCCTGGCCACATGATATCTTTTTCAAAATCACAAAGAAATGACAATGAGATCTGATTTGTGATCATCACTGCAGTTCTCAACACCACATCTCCTCTATAACACTTGCTGAATAGGAGAAGTAACAAAACCAATTACCTGCATCGGCCCATAATGGACCATATCCAACGAAAGGGACAAAAGCAGAAGAGCAACACTAGATAAAGCAAGAATGGGATGTCTGATCTGCTTGACATGTAACTACATCCTGTTCAGCTGGAAAATGTTTTTTTAAATATCTGAGCAATGCAGAAAGTTGTAATATTGTCTACTCTTCACCTTTTCTCTGCCAAGTACTAATTGAACAAACTGGATGATGATGGCACTGTGACAGCTGGCCGCTCCTTCCAATCCTTATCATTATGAAAGCAGAATTTCCCACTACCCAGCTCTCCTCTGTAGTCTTGTTCTGTGACCTTGCAGCCTAATAAAGGCAATTAGCACAATGCTTTGCTGTTAACTACTTGCACAAAACGGAAAACTGGGCTATGTTAGAGGAGAAAAGGGGATTTATGGCATTATATTTGCAAGGGATGGGAAGCTATAGCCAGGACAAAGCTCACAAAGTAAATCTACCGTACAGTGTACTCAGGCAGTTGCTTTTTTATGCATTAAAGTGTTACTAAACCCAGGACCCTGCATTCACTATATCTGGTCTCCCACAGTACACAGAACATGGAAATGCAATTATTTTATTAACTATAAACGGCTAAATACCTTTTCTCATCAGCAGTATATAGCAGTCTTGTGACATCTATTAGTGTCTGCCCAAGCACTGTATAAAGCCTGTAGGAGTAGTTTTCATTCTACTCGGACTGACCTGTGAGGCTGTATGACCCTTGACTTTCTGTCTGGACAGTGCTGATTGGCTCTGTGCTGATCACATGCACCTCCCCCCCCCCCCCCAAAAAAAACACTCTAGCAATACACACTAAATTGAGCATGTGACTGTCTTCTAGGGCTCTGTACTATCAGCAGATGGATTGGGGATGTGGAAGAACGGAAGAATTAGAGAAAACAGGATCAAGCAGCCTTTTTTACACAATGCAGAGGATGCACAGCGAGTATAACAAGCATGCTTTACTGCATATACAGGCTGATTTTACTGTTATGGGTTAAGTAACACTTTAAAAGATCGGCTATTGACAGTTTGGTGCCATATACAACTACAACATACTTTCAGTGGTCTAGTGGTGTCTATGTCTCAATGGGTCAAAGGTCATTTTGGCAGCGAAATGGGCTTTATTGAAGGTAAAAGGGGGACTTGCTCAATATTAAGTGGGTTGTCATAAAGCTATATCTTTTCGGTGTATATGAGTATTGATTTGCCTGCCACAGGATATATAACCACTTTAAGACCAGGCCTTTTCTAACACTTTTAGTTTACATGTAAAAAATAGCTTTTTTTGCTAGAAAATTACTTCGAACCCCCAAACATTACATATATATTTTTAGCAGAGGCCATAGAGAATACAATTGTGGGTTTTGCAATTTTTTATGTCAGACGGTATTTGTACAGCAGTTTTTTAAGCGCATTTTGTGGAAAAAAATATACTTTATTGAATGTTAATGCACACACACAGTATAAACACACTCATTTTTTTTTGGAAAATATGAAAGATATTTTAACTACGGTATTTAAAAAATCTCCATAGGTGACACTTTAAAAGCCTTTACAGGTTACCAGTGGAGAGTTACTTAGGAGGTCTGGTGATTAAATTATTGCTCCTGCTCTGATGTTCTTGGCAGCACCTCACATGTGGTGAGATTGCCATTTATGTATGCGTTAGCCTTTGCACGCGAGCATGGGGGGACAGGGATGACAGATCTTTCCTCTGTCCTTAAAAGCATCTGATCACACCAAGATCGGTCTGATCAGATTATTTTTAATTTTTAAAAATATCGCTGTTCATTTTCGGTGAAACACAGTGGCAAAGTACAGGTCGCTTCCAAATTCCTATACCATAGAGCTGATTTGGGACCTTTCGGTCCTCGAAAAGCTTTATGGTAAGCCGGCGGAACTTCCGGCCTCAGTTCCAGGTTATCCGGTGGGACCGAGAGCCCAGGAAGGCACCAACAGACAGTGTTTTAGTCCCTGTTTTAGTCTAAAGATGCATGCAAAATATACACTGTGGCTAGCCCTGCAGGATTAGCCTTCTTCCAAGTAAGCTCGGTCAGAGTTGCAGAGGGGCCTACAAATAGTCCTACTGTGCAGGGAATAACAGAAGGCTGATTAAACCTATTCGGGTACTTATATTAAATGCCATTTAGGTTTTTGAATGAACTCCTGACTGCATTTATTAATATTTTTTTTTTTATAGCTGCCTAAAGTTTAGCTCTCCAAAAATCAGGAGCAGGCAGAATGCCAAGCTCTCTAACACTAACTGGGAAGGGAAAAACAAACTGATGTTTTACACTGTATCCTGCAGTTTAATGGGACTAAATTCATTCATTCTACAAACATATTTCCTGTAGTCTGGCAAATGAAGAAGAACTGAGTGAATCTGTAGTAAATGCTTAAAAAAAAGGTGGGATACCACTGTATTATTAGGTTTCCGCACAGTGAAGTGGACACCTTTCTGTTTGGCAAGGTTGCTATTTAGCAACAAGGACGCTGGCTGAACCACCTGTGAGTGGGTCCTCTGCTGTGTATACCCCAGAGGCTGCATGGCTAGCCCATAGCTGCCCATGTAGGAGGAAGGACTTTTTCCATATTCCTGGAGTGTTTGATATGCATAATTCCTGAGGCTGTATATGTAAGTGGATATGTTTTTTTCTGTTCCATAAAATGTTTTTTGAAAAAAAAAAAAATTAGATGTACAGAGACCCATCACAAAACAGGATGTAACATTACATGATATACAAAAAGAAAACCTGTCACAGTGGATGGTGTACACACTATATCCCAAATAATATACTGAAAATGACAATGGAATTTAAACAGAGAAAAGGAAAATCCCTCCTAAGCTGAATGCCTGACGTGCAGATAAACTTGGATCTAGACCTTACAGTATTTCATAATATAGTAAATAGCATCACAATGCAGAAAAAATACATTCTTTAAAAATATGTCCAAACCTGGATATTGCTCAATGCTTGCCCTTCAAAAGGCTTGCTCCAATGATTTGTCTGCCCAAATCTCTTAAATTGCAAGGAGGTAATAGGAGGAGTGAATAAAAAGAGGGGGTCGTGGATATGTTTTTTTTTGTTTTTTTTTATGTAAGTGTTACCTTTTTAGTGCTCTGGGCTGGTGCACTATGTTGACTGTCCCTTCCTACACCAGAGTCGGTTTGCTTGTGGAAAGTTGCTGCATACTACATTCCTGCATCGACTGCCAATTCTGGGTGGATTACGGTTACTACAATGAAGCATCGATGACATGCAGCATCTAATCCACCCTTCTATAAGAGCCAACCTGGCTTCTTCCTGTCTTTACACATACATTTAAGACAATATACAAGGTTGTTGAGCCCTTTTTTTCTTGTTTGTTGTAGTTGTGGTTCTCCTTCGACCATTTTTTGTAGCCGCAAGATCTCATACACTCATTATTTGGAATAGAGGATTAAAATGGCCCAACTGGACATTTTAGTTAAGTGTGCTAACACTCCCTTTTCCTTCTAGGCTCTTTTTTCGTTAAGAACTGCAACCTTATGTGTAATTTGCACATACACCAAGGTTGCTTAGGAGTCCAAGATACTTGGGATGCTATTTGTGCAGAAGCACAAAATAAAAATGGCAGCCTGCTTTTAGGATGCTGGCTGTAGCCCACCCATACGCCTTTATATTAGTTAGTAAGTTTGCTCATCACCATGAAATGCAATTTTAGCATGAAGTTATGGACCAAGGCGAGCAACCATGATACTGGGCCATATTTTGCACTCTATCATTTAGTGCATTCGGAAAGTATTCACAGCGTTTCACTTTTTCCACATTTTGTTAGGTTACAGCCTTATTCCAAAATTGATTAAATTCATTATTTTTCTTAAAATTCTACAAACAATACCCCATAGTGACAACGTGAAAAAAGTTTGCTTGAAATCTTAGCAAATTTAATAAAAATAAAAAACGAAAATAACATGTACATAAAGTATTCACAGTCTTTGCTTAGTATTTTGTTGCTGCACCTTTGGTACCAATTACGGCCTCAAGTCTTTTTTGAATATGATGCTAAAAGCTTGGTACACCTATTTTGGGGCAGTTTCTCTCCCATTCTTCTTTGCAGGACCTCTCAAGCTCCATCAGTTTGGAGGGGGAGCATCGCTGCACCGCCATTTTCAGATCTCTCCAGAGATGTTCAATCGTGTTCTAGTCTGGGCTCTGGCTGGGCCACTCAAGGACATTCACAGAGTTGTCCTGCAGCCACTCCTTTGTTATCTTGGCTTTGTGCTTAGGGACGTTGTCCTGTTGGAAGACACACATTTACCCCAGTCTGAGGTCCTGAGCGCTCTGGAGCAAGTTTTCATCAAGGTTGTCTCTGTACATTGCTGCATTCATCTTTCCCTCGATCTTGACTAGTCTCCCAGTTCCTGCCACTGAAAAACATCCCCACAGCATGATTCTGCCACCACCATGCTTCACTGTAGGTATGGTATTGGCCAGGTGATGAGCGGTGCCTGGTTACCTCCAGACATGACGCTTGCCATTGACGTCAAAAAGTTAGATTATTGTTTCATCAGGGGGTGACTGCTTTGGGGCAGAGGGCCATGTTGATGAGGACAAGAGCCTCTTTCCGACAACCCTGGCCTTTGGTTGTCGGGGTCTGCGGGCGGGGGCTTATCGGAATCTTGAAGCCCCCTTTAACAAGGGGGTCCCCAGATCGCTGCCCCCCCACCCCACCCATTCACCTAAAAAAAAAGTGTCAAAAAATAAACACAGTACACAGGTTTTTAAAGTAATTTATTAAGGCAGCTCCGGTGTCTCTTCCGACTTCTTCTCCCCTCTCCTGCTCTTCTGCCTCCTCCGCTGATGTCCTCTGCCTCTGCCGGTTCTTCTCCGCTGATGTCTTCTAGCCCTCTCCGGTTCTTCTCCCTCTGTCCACTGTCTTCTGCCTCTGCCGGGTCTTGTCCGCTGTCTTCTCGCTCTTTTGCTGGGTCTTCTCTGCTGTCTTCTACCTCTGTTCTTCTTCCGATGTTGACTCAACGCTCCCTCCCGCTCTAATGCTGAGTGAGCGGTATATTGGCATGGGGCAGGTCAACGGAGGCCCGACCCTTATGAAGTCACTGCCCATCATGCCCTGGGCAGTGATAGTATAAGGGGTGGGGCCTCCAGATGACGCCATACGGTTAAAAGGGGCTTCCAGATTCCGATAAGCCCCCCCGCCTGAAGACCCCCAACAACCAACGGCCAGGGTTGGTTGTCTGCAGGCCCTCGTCCTCATCACCCACCCCCCCATGTTGAGGGCATGTGGCCTGGTACGGTTCAGGAGGGGGGGGGGGCGATCGCTCGTCCCCACCCCCTATTCCTGACCTGCCGGACTGTGTGCTCGGATAAGGGTCTGGTATGGATTTTGGGGGGTGACCATGCCTTTTTTTTTAAAATTTGGCATGGAGTTCCCCTTCAAGATCTTCAGACCACAAGTCGCGTGCCAAAGTCAGATCAGTTAAGGCGGCGATCCGACTTTGATCCGACTTCAGTGATATACAATGGGCTGAAGTAGGATCAAAGTCGGACCAAAGTAGTGCAGGGAGCATTTTCAAAGTCGGACCGACTTGTGTCGGACCAGTTAAGACGGCTCCCATAGGGAAACATTGATTTTCACAAGTCATGCAAAATGAGCTCCCAATGTCGGAGCGGTTGTCGTACAAGTGTGAATCCAGTCTCAATGTCTATAACTACAGATAACAGCGAGGACCTAAAAGTATTTATTGCTTGGAAAAAATACGTAAAAAACTGAATGGCTATAACATAGTTAGCTGGGCTCTGAGATGGATCAGAGGCAGTTTGCCTGAAAGTGCCTACTACCTAAGCGTAAACAAACAATTCTATTTATCCCCCTACATTCTTTAAAATAGTGAAAGGAAATATGATGCTGTGGGTTAGGCTGGCCATAGATAAGTAGAATATTGAATGATAATTCTTCAGAAAACAAGGTTCAAAAAAAGTTTGTTTTTCCAATCATTAGTGGGTCAAATCAGCATTCATTTTTTATTGCAGTGACAAGAAAATTTGAAGGAGCAGAATGTAATTTTTCTCCAACTAATTAATTTCTAACAGCATATGTGGTTTTCATTCATTAAAGTCTATTCATTCCAAAATCCTAAAGGAGAAGTACAACCAAAGCTCATATGGCTGTACTTCTCCTGTGGATCATAGGAGTGCAGTTCGTTCTGCACTCCTGTGAGCCATTTTCAACAGACAGCGGGCTGAAACCCGCTGTCGGCTGACTTCACAGAGCCAGTCCAGGCTCAAGCAAGATCACGACAATGGAATCGGTGTCCGCCCACATGCCTGGACCGGCTCAGCCTCTCAGGCGTCGGGGGAGCGATGCAACATCCAGCTAGGTAAGTACGATTCTAAAAGAAAAAAAAAAAACATACTTCTCTTTTAAATGCAATTGAAATCTTTTGAACAACATTTTAATATCTGAAAATTTTCTTGTGAAGCTTTCTAAGCATTTTTCTTCCTTGGTCAGCTTTACTGTACTTTACATATCACTGTCCTTTTTTCAATCTTCGTAAATTACCCGACTAAATGGAAAGCTTGCAAATTTGGTTACTGGATGCTCAATATCCCTTTGCAATGACAGAGAAAAGTCATAGTTTCACAGCTGCTTACAGAGACTTATAAACACATCATAAATGGCCTTCACTGAAATGATATAAACTGACTCAAACCTGAGGGAACATAGTTACAGTAGAAAATCCCAGTTAGGGAATCTAATGACTTTCAAATTCCCAGAGGAAAATCAATCCACAGTGAGAATCTGAAACAGCTGGGGCTGGGATGTCCTTGTCTAGATGACTCCCTTGAAGAATTTCTACAAACACAAATATATTGGAAGTGAAAAGTGTAGTCAGTGCTCATAGCAACCAGATGATTGATTCATCCTCTAATGAGCAGCGGAAAATCTGACTGGCTGCTGTGGTCAACGCCCCCTCCATAGGTAACCCCAGATTATTTGTTTATACAAACCCTGTTTGCTAAAAACGTATTGCTGGCCGCAATGCTGTCTTAATTACTAACTTCCAAAAGTAGGTCAGCAATAGCCACCTATGAGTTTCTGCATTAAAATGTCTGCGTAGCATTGTCTCATTATAATTTTCAAGATGTTAAAGTTGAGTAATTACAGAAAATTTTAAAAAATTGATACAACGCACTGCATGAATCTATCCATGGCCGCCGCGGCCACCCCTCATTCAGGTGTCCGTCCCCTTTTCGGGCGCTGGGCGCCTGAATTACAGCGGCACGGGGTGTTTTTGAAGCACCTGATTAGAGCCTTAGGCTCCAATAGGCGTCAAAAACGGTGACCAGTTTACTCAGCTGTGTTAGGAAAGCAAATGAATATTTGCTTTCCTAACACTGGACCGCCTCTCTACCAATCAGGTGCTCGGGTCTGTTACCTGATTGGCTGAAACAACAGGCGCCACTATTGAACACCTATCAGGAGGAGAGGACGGGAGTCGGGAGATGAGGACGACAGGAGACGCTGGCTTGAAGGACCCCGCTTGGCGCCGTCACCCGCTGCCCCACCAAGACAGGCTAAGTCCCGGGCAGATGGGTCACACCGGCAGCATTCAATGGCACAGTGGCAGCATTTAATGGGCACACTGGCAGCATTTGATGGGCACACTGGCAGCATTTGATGGGCACACTGGCAGCAATTGATGGGCACACTGGCAGCAATTGATGGGCACACTGGCAGCATTTGTTGGGCACACTGGCAGCATTTGTTGGGCACACTGGCAGCATTTAATGGCACAGTGGCTGCAATTGATGGATTTTTTTTTAGAACTTTTGTTTGCGCCCCCCAAAAAATTTTGAGCACCAGCCGCCACTGATTCTCCATCCAATCCAACTCATCATTGGGACTTTCAGTCTTATGAAAATATCAATACAGAGAGTGATCAGCCATTAAACCGGGGTCATTTACAAGCTCTCATGTCCAGAGACTGAGCACAAGTATGTCACAGCCTCATTCTGTCTGATTTTCCGCAGAATCGCTGGCAACCTTGTTTTAAGGACAAGGTGTGCAGTAATTACAATGCTGACAGAGAGAGAAATGAGACACTTGGTTCAAAGGAACAGCCTCCAGTCTCTTGTTGATTCATTAGCAACATCCCGCAGTGTTCTGCCTTGTAGTGATGGATACAGTATATAACACACCGAGGGGACACAGAAATGGTCAGCATGTTCTGGAGCATTACACACTGTACCAAGATACTAAATCAAACCATTTACCAGAATGTCCTAACAATGGGAAGATGGTTAATGGGTTAAAGGGGAAATAGTGGTTCAGGTCAATGGAGACCAATTCCATATACAGTATGCTCTAGTTAAAATGACACGTCCATTACATTTATGGATCGGTTCAAGGTAGTAACATACACTAAGACAGTTGTTTTAGTAATAGGATTAATTTCGTGAAGGTGGAGGGTAAGGTTGACACATCACAGTTTATGCACCTCATGCTTCACCTCACATAGTCTGCACCCACCTGGCACTTGTCTCTTACTTGGCATCCTTCCTGGTACTAATCAGTAGGCATGGAGATGCAGCGATGGGAAGAATGGCAGTGTCCAGTTTTTATGGAAAGAACTCAAACTTGTTGGCCAGCTGTTGCAGAGCAGACCTCTGGGGAAATCCAGGATGGAGAAAGATCTGGGGGTCCTAGTAGAAGACAGACTGAGCAATAGCATGCAATGTCAAGCTGCAGCAAGCAAAGCCAGCAGAATATTGGCCCGCATAAAAAAGGGAATTTACTCCAGAGATAAAACTATAATCCTGACACTTTATAAAACTCTGGTTCGGCCGCATCTTTAGTATTCCATCCAGTTCTGGTCACCAATCCTCAGGAAGGATGGGCTGGAACTAGAAAAAGTGCAGAGGAGGGTAACAAAATTAATATGGGGACTGGAGGACCTCAATTAGGAGGAACAGCTTCTAGCGCTAAACTTATTCTCCCTGAAGAAGAGACACTTGAGAGGAGATATGATAGTGATATACAAATACCTTAATGGTAATCCCAGCTTAGAAAGAAAACAATTCAGTCTCAGGGAGTGTAATAAGACACAGTGCCACACAATGAGACTGGAAGAGAAGCAGTTTAATCCTAAAGAGGAACTGCAGTCTGCTCACATAATTTGTAATAAAAACATCTTTGCCATTCTGAAGCTTCCCTACAACCATGTTGCATATTATTTTATATATATTATGATTCTGTACTTGCCAAATATGCTGCAGAAATCTCCCTCCACTAAGTCTGGCTTCAGCCATTTTAACTGTGGGCAGCTGAAGCTGCCGCCTGTTCACTTCTTGGATTTACAGACACACACCTCCAGCTCTGCAGCCATTATTGGCCCTCTTATGACTCATCTCCCTCCCTTCCTGGCAAACTCTCTGTAGAGTGGGAGAGAAAGCTGTGCATGATGTCATAAGCCTTGGCTAATGACCAGACAAGAAACAGGAAGTGGGTTATATAAGTTATTTACTGGCAGAAAAAAATAGTTTTACTATCCAAAGTTAAAACAACAAGAGCAGAAGATTTAATAGATGGAAAGATGAAAAAAATGACTGAAGGTCCACTTTAAGCTGCATAAGGGGTTTTTCACTGTTAGGGCAATAAGGATGTGGAACTCTCTTCCACAGTTAGTGGTGTCAGCGGGGAGTATTGATTGTTTTAAAAGACTCTTGGACTTGCATCTTAGTGCAAGGATATGGGAAATAATTATCGACATTGACACACATACACCTATACAGGTTGAACTGGATGGACTAGTCTCTTTATTCAACCTTACCAACTATGAAACTATAAGGTGGCTCTCTGAAAGCAGTCCTAATAAAGATACCTGCCCATATGGTTGTTATACTAGGTTTGTATCCTAAAAATGCATTTAGTACCAAAAAAAAATAAAAGAAAGAAAGCATGAAAAAGAAAAAAACAATAAATAGTCTGGTTTAAACTTGTGTATGTCTGCTTTTCCTGAATCAACATGATTGGGGTCAGATCTCTAACACAACAGATTGGTTGAGTCATCACAGATGGCAGAGTTTAATTCCTACTTTCTTAAAAATTAAGGAACAAAGCTTATTATCTGTTAGTATATGTGCATATCCACTATATGCATCCACCCATACATCTGTCCAGGTAAAAATGTAAAAAAATTATTGAACAGCTTATGCAAACACAGTATTCAGCTTCGTAAATATACTGTATTTTTACATTTTTTTTGTTTTTAGCGCTTGTACCCTTATCCACTCCAACAAACTTTTTTTTTTTTTAGATTCACCCATTTTTTTAATTCTTAGCTAATCTTAATTAGCACTTATTAAATAGTATGTATAGCCAAAACTCTTTACTGCTCCAGACACGCAACACAAAGTGAAAAGAGATCTCTACAAAGAATTCCCCTATTTGTGATCACTGGAACAAATGTCAACTTCCAAAGATTTGTCCTCACCTTTTGTTCATGTGTTGGCTTTCCTACCAATTTCTGTCTTGGTGACAGTAGTAGAATCTGCCTAGCAGGGGCACAAGCATAAAAACTTTACAAGAGCTCCAATACTGCAAAAAGAAGAAACTGGGCTACACATACAATATATTTTAGTCCTTTGATCTCTGGAAGTTTTTAACCCCTTCATGACCAGAACATTTTTTTTTTTTGCTATTTAGCACTGTGCTACAGTACTTCAACTGGCAATTGCACTGAAAAACGAAATTTATACACGTTTTATAACACAAATAGCGCTTTCTTTTGGTGGTATTTAATCACCACTGGGTTTTTTTATTTTCACTAGATAAATAGAAAAATACAGAGAATCTTGAAAAAAAAAAATTTTTTCTCTCCCTTCTCTGCCTCTCTCCCCTCATCTTTTCAGATTTCTAGTATCACTCTCTTGTCATTTACCTTTCCCCCACTTGGTTGGGTTTAGACAGAAGACTCACTTCAGGGCAGCCTTTTGGTGAAGAGGCAGGCGAGAAGAAGGGGGAATAGGTTAGCTGCTTTGGGATCTTGGGAGACCTTGTATAACTACCTGCCTCTGTTTTATACAGTATATGTTTCTTCCCTGCTTGTTATGGGAAGTGATGGTGCAACATATGTACCTAATTTGTAATCATTATGTACTTGGAATCTCTTCTTTGTTCCTACCTTGTTTACTCAATAAAACATTTATGCAACAAAAAAATCTTGAAAAAAAAAACAAAAAACGTTTCTGTTATAAAATTTTGCAAACAGATAATCTTTCTTCATAAGTTTAGGCCAAAATGTATTCTGCTACATTTCGTTGGTAAAAATAACCCAAATAAGTGTGTATTATTTAGTCTGTGTAAAAGATAGAGTCTACAAACTATGGTACACTATATTACCAAAAGTATCATGATGCCTGCCTTTACAGGCACATGAACATTAATGGCATCCCAGTCTTGGTCCGTAGGGTTCAATATGGAGTTGGTCCACCCTTTGCAGCTATAACAGCTTCAACTCTGCTGGGAAGTCTGTCCACAAGGTTTAGGAGCGTGTCTATGGGAAATCTTTGACCACTCTTCCAGAAGTGAATTTGTGAGGTCAGGCACTGATGAGGATGAGAAGGCTTGGCTCGCAGTCTTGACTCTAATTCATCCCAAAGGTGCTCTAGCAGGTTGAGGTCAGGACTCTTTGCAGGCTAGTCAAGTTCCTCCACCCCAAATTTGCCCATCAATGTCTTTATGGACATTGCTTTGTGCACTGGTGCAGTAATGTTGGAACAGGAAGGGGCCACCTCCAAACTGTTCCCACAAAGTTGGAAGTATGAAATTGTCCAAAATGTCTTGGTATGCTTTCCTTCGCTGGAACTGAGGGGCCAAGCCCAACCCCTAAACAACCCCACACCATAATCCCCCCCCTCCACCAAATAATTTGAACCAGTGCACAAAGCATGGTCCATAAAGACATGGGTAAGCGAGTCACTGGCATTACTAGGTACGTGATCTGGAGCAGATCGGCTGCCCTGTCGCAGTAAATCTGCATGCGGCGCTCATGAACTGGTTAAGATGCCATTAACAATAATGGCACCGAATACACGACTAGTTCAATTTAAGTCAGGGGTCTCAAACTGGCAGACCTCCAGCTGTTGCGAAACTACAAGTCCCATCATGTCTCTGCCTGTGGGAGTCATGCTTGTAACTGTAAGCCTTACAATGCCTCATGGGACTTGTAGTTTTGCAACAGCTGGAGGGCCGCGAGTTTGAGACCCCTGATTTAGGTGTACAAAGGTGGCCAAACAATCTTGTACATTTTCTAAACAATCTCCTTTAGATTACCAAAAAATATAAAATAGGAAGACACACCTATCTATCCAATCAAGCAGGCCCTAGCACTACATAGTTGATGTAAAAGGAGACTGTACAATCAGATTGTGTAGGGTTTGGCGAGCTTTACAGACTATCAGGGACAAACTTCTCTGTTTTCAGTACTGCAACTCTAACAAAAATAGTCCAACACAAACAAAACCCTTTAAAGTACTACCCTTTAATACTGTTGCTGGAAGTTAGCAGTATCAATCGATATCAGTAAAGTCCACAAATGAAAGAAGTTAGATAATAGAATCAGGAAACCACGCATAGGCTGCCTGTTTAAATCTGACATAGGACGATTTAATCTTAATCTACCACTACCACTGTAAGCCTCTCTAATGGAGCGGTCCATAACTCCTGGGATAAACCATTGGGAATCCATATGCTCCACAAAGGCTGTTATGTGATCGTTCGGTTCCTGCATGCTCTGGGAAGGGGGAAGACACTGGCTGTGTAGAAGCATGTAAGTACAGAGGTGGGCGGGAGTAATCTCCTGGAGTAAGAGGACAGGTGCAGGGTGTGTTTTAATGACGACAGCTGGTGAAGCAGTTACATAGTTAGGCAGGATGAAAAAGGCACTAGTTCATCTAATTCAACCAATAAAATAAAAGACAACAACATAGTCAGGTCCATAAATATTGGGACATCAACACAGTTCTAATCTTTTTGGCTCCATACTCCACCACAATGGATTTGAAACAAACGAACAAGATGTGCATTAAATGCAGACTTTCAGCTTTAATTTGAGGGTATTTACATTCAAATCAGGTGAACAGTGTAGGAATTACAACAGTTTTTATATGTGCCTCCCACTTTTTAAGGGACCAAAAGTAATGTGACAATTGATTGCCAGCTGTTCCATGGCCATATGTGTGTTATTCCTTCATTATCCCATTTACACTGAGCAGATAAAAGGTCCAGAGTTAATTTCAAGTGTGCTATTTGCATTTGGAATCTGTTGCTGTCAACTCTCAATATGAGATCCAAAGAGCTTTCACCATCACTGAAGCCAGCCATCATTGGGCTGAAAAAAACAAACCCATCAGAGAGATAGCAAAAACATTAGGTGTGGCCAAATCAACTGTTTGGAACATCCTTAAAAAGAAAGAATGCATCAGTGAGCTCAGCAACACCAAAAGACCGGGAAGACCACGGAAAACAACTGTGGTGGATGACCAAAGAATTCTTTCCCTGGTGAAGAAAACACCCTTCACAACAGTTGGCCAAATCAAGAACACTCTCCAGGAGGTAGGTGTATGTGTGTCAAAGTCAACAATCAAGAGAAAACTTCACCAGAGTGAATACAGAGGGTTCACCTCAAGATGTAAACCATTGGTGAGCCTCAAAAATAGGAAGGCCAGATTAGAGTTTGCCAAACATCTAAAAAAGCCTTCACAGTTCTGGAACAACATCCTATGAACAGATGAGACCAAGATCAACTTGTGCCAGAGTGATGAGAAGAGAAGAGTATGGAGAAGGAAAGGAACTGCTCATGATCCAAAGCATACCACCTTATCAGTGAATCATGGTCGTGGTAGTGTCATGGCATGGGCATGTATGGCTGCCAATGGAACTGGTTCTCTTGTATTTATTGATGATGTGACTGCTGACAAAAGCAGGATGAATTCTGAAGTGGTTCAGGCAATATTATCTGCTCATATTCAGCAAAATGCTTCAGAACTCATTGGACGGCGCTTCACAGTGCAGATGGACAATGACCCGAAGCATACTGCGAAAGCAACCAAAGATTTTTTTAAGGGAAAGAAGTGGAATGTTATGCAATGGCCAAGTCAATCACCTGACCTGAATCCGATTGAGCATGCATTTCACTTGCTGAAGACAAAACTGAAGGTAAAATGCCCCAAGAACAAGCAGGAACTGAAGACAGTTGCAGTAGAGGCCTGGCAGAGCATCACCAGGGGTGAAACCCAGCGTCTGGTGATGTCTATGTGTTCTAGACTTTAGGCTGTACTTGACTGCAAAGGATTTGCAACCAAGTATTAAAAAGTGAATGTTTGATGGATGATTGTTAATCAGTCCCATTACTTTTGGTCCCTTAAAAAGTGGGAGGCACATATACAAACTGTTGTAATTCCTACACCGTTCACCTGATTTGGATGTAAATACCCTCAAATTAAAGCTGAAAGTCTGCAGTTAAAGCACATCTTGTTCGTTTCATTTCAAATCCATTGTGGTGGTGTATAGAGTCAAAAAGATTAGAATTGTGTCGATGTCCCAATATTTATGGACTTGACTGTGCACACACACAGAAAACCTCCATATACAATTTCCTATACCCACAGTTGATCCAAAAAAGATGACCCAATTCACTCTAGTGTGGAAAAGAAATCCTTCTTGATCTCCCATTAGGCACTCGAATATTTCCTGGATCAACTACCTGTCGTTATTACCTCTAAATATTAAATATCCAGTTATATTTTGTGCATTTAGAAATGGAGAAAGTATTTTCTTATTCTACATTTTCACATCCTGTAGGATGTGTGCCAGGAAATTGTTTAAAAGTTTGCGATATAAGAAACTGAAGGAACAGGTGATACATTAATGGTATTACTGGTACATAAAGAAGCTGGAATAAAAAAAAAAAGAACTTTAAAGGGTCACCCATTTTTGGGCTACTAATGCTAACAGAAAACACTTTGTTGTTCTCATTTTAAGAAGAAATCCACTTTAAAAAGTTCAAAGAGGCTGTAAAGGTTTATTTCAATAATTAGACTCCGGCGTAATAAAAAAAAAAAATGTAAGCATTGTATGATATTCACAACGAACATTAAAGCAAGGTATTAATGAGAACAATCCATTTTCTCTACCCACCATAATTTTAATATATAAATCTCAAAGCACCGCAATATCCACTGTTCCTTCCTAATTGAATTCTTGTGCTGCCCTTTGTCTTGACACCTGAAAATTCCATTTGTATTTGCTCTTCTGAATAAGCAGTGCTACTACTGCTAACATTGCTTTTAGGAGTCTTTTGTTGCTTTTTTTTCCCTGACTAGTGTTTGGATAGTTTCAAGGTAATGCTGCGCCCATGGGAGGATGAATCCCGAACTGCTGGCAGCATAAATCCTGACCTTGTGTATAGAGCAGCGAGCATGGCATGTTTTGTATGAATTCTCTACCATTAAGAGCGAGCTTCCTCTGCTTTTATGTGGATATATAAAGAGAAATACAGCAATCAAGGCAGGGGGAGAAGGAGAAAGAGAACATGGATTTTATTTTCTTAAATACAGCTGTTTTTATGTCTTATGATTTTTCTCCTGCATGTATTATTGATATTGTATAGTAGTCAGATTTTTTCCCAGTGTAGGTGGGATTCAAGGTCAGTAGCAGTGAAAATTTTTGTGCTATCCATAAAATCGTTTTCTTGAAGTCCATTGATGGATGCAGGGGGAAAGTAATTCTTGACATCTGGGTATACTGCCGTCTTCAGGAGTAGTGGACGCTGGCAAACAAAGGACGTTAAGCTAGCCCCCATATGACCCTGTTTGCAACTGCCATGAGGTATACACCTATGTCCCTCTATGGTTTTCAAGAAAAAGATTTCACAGTGAGTAGATGAATCTAATTTTCTTTATTGTCCATTGAGGGACACAGAAAGAAAGTAACTCTAATGATGCGTACACACAGTCGGAATTTTGGCCCGCAAAAGACCGATGAGATTTTTTTCGGCGGAAAATGCGACCGTGTGTATGCTCCATCGGTCTTTTGCTGGCGGAATTCCAGCCAGTAAAAGATTGAGAGCATGCTCTCAATTTTTCGGTTGGGAAAAGTTCCTATCCGAAAATGCGATCATCTGTGGCAATTCCGACACGCAAAATCCCTACGCATGCTCGGAAACGATTCGACGCATGCTCGGAAGCATTGAACGTCATTTTCTCAGCTCATCGTAGTGTTTTACGTCACCGCGTTCTTGACTGTCGTAATTTCAGCGAACTTTAGCGTGACCGTGTGTATGCAAGGCAAACTTGAGCGGAATCCCGTCGGAAAAGCCGTCAAATCTTTTTCCGACGTGAAAAGCGATCGTGTGTATGCGGCATTAGACATATGGGACATCCAAAAGCAGTCCAGCCGAGGGTTGGGTATCAGTCACCTAAAGATCCAACTGATGTGGAACCTAGGAGGTATCTAGAACAAAGATCTGAAGCTATCAATGTCAGATGAAGGCCAGAAGGACAAAGTCAATCATGTAAAATTGCCACAAAGGAGGAAAAAAAGAATGCAGAGGATCAATGAGCTGCCCCAAAATGGGTCAGACTGACACGGACAGGGAATTCGCTGCATTACAGAATGATATGTTTCAACTGACAATGTGGAAGACAGCCAAACCTTTAGCATAATATATACAGAGATAATATACAGGGATATGGGAAATAATTATCCACACAAACACATACCAACATAGGTTGAACTGGATGGACTATTGTCTTTATTCAATATTACCAACTATGTAACTATATAAGACAAATAATAAAAGAATAGTAAGTCTCTAAACAAAAACAAGCAATTGCAAGGTTGTCAACAAGTAAGGGAGCATTCTGAAACCTAGGATAGCTTGCCCTCAAATGGAGAGAATACAGAGAAGTTATGACCAAGTAAGAAGAGTAAACAAGCAACAACCAGTTGTGGAAACACCCTTAGGGTGCAATCAAACCTGCGAATGCACCCACACTGACTAAATGCGAGACCGCCAGCCAGTAGTGTATTTAGATTTTGTGCTGCCCTAGGCCTGACTAAACTCGTGCACCCCCCAATTTAAATATGACCCACCCCTTCAAGTCAAGGCCACACCCCTTGCTGTTTAAGACCCGCCCTGAAATTTCTGAGTGGGGACACTAGTTCTGAGGACCTGGGGGGGGCAAAGGATTCCCTTAATTTGCATAGATTTCCTCTCTCTTCCTGATTGGCTATGGGGCAGGAAGTGAAGGGAAATCTCTGCAATGGGACATGGATGGTAAAAAATAAACTGACAGGGGCTATAACCCTCTCTTATTCTATCCCAAAAAAAAAAAGTGTTGCCTATAGTTCTACTTTAAGCACAAATTTCTTTTTATGGAGAGGAGAGGACTAAGAAGATATAACCACGCCAATGGTGCAGCAGAAAACAAAGCACAGTGAGGAAGGTTTGTGGTCCAGGAAGATAGGACAGTCAAAATTAGAAGTGGAGCCCCCCTCCCGCCCCCCACAGTTGCGGAATGCCGGCCACCGCATACCTGAAGCAGTGTGGCCGCTTTATGGGTGCGTTAGACTAATTTGCCTCTCAGCCCAGTCCACCCCATCAGACTGGCACTACATTAACAGTGTAGCACAAGCCGACGAGGACTCATGCTGTGCTGCCCCCCTGCAACATGCTGCCCTAGGCATGGGCCTTGTTGGCCTCGGCCAGGATACAGCGTTGCCACCAGCAAGGGTTTCTGTGAATAGCTGCAGAAGGCAGCGACATTGAAAGCAATGGCAGACTTGCAGGCTCCTGCAGTTAATTGTGGCAGAGATCACAAGTAATAAGCCATGGACATAGTCTGTGTCCAGGGCCAACCAATCACATGTGATTGCCGAGTAAGCGAGTGGCTGCGATTAGCCGCCCATTGCTTTCAATAAAGCTGCCTCCCGCAGCTAATCACAGGAACCACAGCAGGGATTCTTGCAACTTTGTTGGAACTTACCCTTAAAAAGATAACAAAATCAAGTGTTCTTTTGTGTATCCTGGGTGTGCAGGGGCCTTAAGCATCTAAACAGACAAAACACCCATGCGAGACACCAGCTTAGATGCTTGCAAGAGACCATAACAGCTGAACCACAGGTCGCCAGACAATTAATCCAAAAGCTCCAGGACACAAGGTTTTAACCTCGGGATGGAACAGTTTCATTAAAAAGAGTTTATCCATACTGATGTAGGGTCACAAACCTGCATCACTGCCAACATGGGAAAAACAGTTATACCAGACAACTCAAACTGAGATCAAAGTAGATAATCTAAATGCAGTCAATAAATACCGAGTGTAAAGGAAAGATCCTGGGATCAACAGCTCTAAAAGACCTTTTACATGGAACGGGTCAATCCTCCAATTGAGAACAGAATGCACTGCATCAGAGTATCAAGGACTCCTTGTTAGGTGGAGTCATGTGGAACTTGTTGAAATAAAGCTCTTTAGTAGAAGGCTGTGAAGGTTCTGAGCCTGAATCAGAGATAGCAATAGGAGCCTTAGGCACACTTGTAGGTGGAATTTCACCAGGAACAGAATGGGATTTTGTTCTGGAAGGTGCCAGATTGTGCTTGAAACGCTTGTGAGTAGATTGCTGAATAAGGCCCCATTTACACAGATGTGAAAAATGCTGCATATCAGCGTCTACTTTTATGCGTATCTATACACAGCATGTGTATGCTGGACAGCATAATGTACCCAGCGTATAAAAAAAAAAAAGAGAATTTGACAGAGTCCATCTGAGGCTATATTTAACGTTATAGACATGCAAATGTTCATGCTAACCAGCATGAAGCACAACATGTATCAAAAATATGTAGTCAGCAGTGCATGTATCACTGATTATACACTTGATGTTGACATGTCAGCCCTGAATAGCTTCCTGCATCCTAACAAACAAGGACAGTAGGCGGAAGCGGCCACCTGTTTCCAAGCAACCAAAGACACTAAACTGCAGAAGCATCCTGCATCCTAGCAACCTAGGATGCTAGGCAGCAATGGCAGGCTGTGTCCTAGCAAACTTTTGGCTGCATTAATGCTGTACATTTGTAGGCATGTAAACGTTAATCAAACGTTAAATGTGTACCATCCAGCACACAGCTTGGGTGCTTTCGTCAAGATAAAGGTTCCTCCAGTCTGGACCCAGGAACCAGGTATTCTAGTCGACACTAGCTTAGATGCTCTGGAACTAGAACTAACTTTATTGTAAAATCACACAGCATATATAGTACACGAGATCAGGTGAGTCTATCACACTATCGTATTCAAAGGAAACTGTATACAGGAATATAATTAACATAGCTAAGCAACAGACAACACAAACAGCATGCTAATCCACCGCTAGCAACTAATTGCTGACAGTGATCTAATTAACATGAGCTAACAACTAGCCACTTATTAAACCAGCCTAGGTGACCAGACCGTCTGTCATCCAGCCCACAACCCTGGATACAAAGCATAAACACATAACATCCCACAATGGTTCCATAACAAGGTAAAGTGGTAAAATAATAATCACATCTCCAAGAGATGATCAGAAGTCCACAAGAGTCTGGGAGACAAACTCATACAAGGTTCCAGTAGTCTGAAAAGGTGGAATCTTCACAGATCTCTTGAGGGATATTGTTAATAAATATTTCTGTCCCAAGTGAAGGAGCCTCTTCAACCCAGTCTGCAGAAGGGCCACCATATTCCCTCTGCTCATTAACCTGTACATGATTAATATTACCTCTTTCCATCCACTCCAGAAGGGAAGCTTTATTGTCCTTATTCAGAGAATTAATCCAAGCCTTGCTCTCAGCATTCATCACGTGGTTGTCCATCAATAGAGAAAGATCTCCTCTCTCCATGGGCCATAATCAGTGGGTGGGCTGCTTGCCCCTAGTCCTCTTCAAAAGCACCTGTCCTAGTTGGGCCTATCACATACAGGATTTGGACAACGTTAACACAGGACATCTTGTGTACCGTTCCTGACCTAAAGAACACTCTGTGGCTAACACAGTACACAAAGATCTGGAAAGTGCCACAAGCAAATTCGAGTGCCAGAACGTCACATTCCAGGTTAACTCTGCAATCTTCAGCGCAGCAGAGGTTGGGTATGGCTTCCAATGCTTTGCTCTGGATAGGCAAGGCCCAATAGCTGCTGTCTAGAGACTAGTTTCCCTCTTCCCTCTCCCCCCTCCCTCCCTCTCTGCAGTCTTCTGGGACATGTCACACATCCCACAAGACTGCCGGACTATTCAGGAGGCACAGTGTGACTTGCGCATGCTCAGTGGGCCCCAGCCGGGAAGCTGCAAGCTGTCACAGCCTGGTGCCCACAGTTGAAATGATGGCGCTGGGGAGAGAAGACAGAGAGACAGGAGAACATCACTGGATCCTGGGACAGGTGAGCGTCTGTTTTTTAAGTCAGCAACTACAGTTTTTGTAGCTGCTGACTTAAAAAAAAAACAACTCAAGCTTTTTTAGAGTCTTGAGTGAAGCCATTGAAGAGAAAAAACCCATATGCCCTGTACACACGGTCGGACATTGATCGGACATTCCGACAACAAAATCCATGGATTTTTTCCGACGAATGTTGGCTCAAACTTGTCTTGCATACACATGGTCACACAAAGTTGTCGGAAAATGCGATCGTTCTAAACGCGGTGACGTAAAACACGTACGTCGGGACTATAAAAGGGGCAGTAGCCAATAGCTTTCGTCTCTTAATTTATTCTGAGCATGTGTTGCACTTTGTGCCTCGGATTTGTGTACACACTTTCGGAATTTCCGACAACGGATTTTGTTGTCGGAAAATTTTATAGCAAGCTCTCAAACTTTGTGTGTCGGAAATTCCGATGGAAAATGTCTGATGGAGCCCACACATGGTCGGAATTTCCGACAACAAGGTCCTATCACACATTTTCCATCGGAAAATCCGACCGTGTGTACAGGGCAATACACAGCATACAGAGCATTTTGAATGAAGAATAAAATCTAATAACAAATCAGACAGAAGGTCTAGTAAAATATAGCTAAAATTTTTCTCAGCAGCACTGAGGAAAAGGCATCGAACCTCCTAAGACATAAGCAAAAAATTCAGGCATGATGATTGGAGGCAGGGGCGGATCCGGAGCCTAGTCCTGGGAGGGACACTGCCAGGAAATAAGGTTTTTCGCGGGCAATTATTCAGGGCAATAGCTGGTGTTGACGCTTCAATCACCACAGCACCATGGTCGATATGGTGTCAGGATAATTGAAGTGCATTATTTCTATCATTACACTGTAATATAAAATAAAATAGTTCAACTCACCATAATGCAGACTCAGTGGGAGCCCCGAATGTGTCACTTGCCACATCACCTGCCACGCTACTTGCCATTATATGCGCACTGTCACTTGCCACATCACCCGCCACCAGATGCGGATTGTCATTTGCCACGTCACCTGCCTTCAGATGTGGATTGTCACTTGCCACATTGCCTGTCACCAGATGCGGATTGTCACTTGCCTGCCACAAGATGTGGATTGTCTCTTGTCCTGTCATTTGCCTGCCTCAACTGCAGATTTTCACATGCTATGTAACTTGCCTGCCACAAGATGCCGATTGTCACTTGTCATGTCACTTGCCTGCCACAAGATGATGATTGTCTGCCTGCCACAAGGTGCGGATTTTCACTTGCTGTCCCAGAGTGAACGCAGGCAGCTGAGAAATTATGTAATCTCTGCTGCCCGTGGCTGCATAGTGAGAGCGGAACTGTGGTGATGCAGGGTGGGCGGTGAGAGATGTGATCTCTCTGTTCACATGCCCGCCCACTCACCCATCGGCCTGGTTACTGGCATGACTGCCCACTCCACTCACCCATTGGCCCACTCACTGTCCTGCCTTACCACTCAACCATCTGCCCACTTATTGGCATGACTACCCACTCAGCTCACCTGTTGGCCCGTTGACTGGCCAGCGAGTTCATTTTTTCTGGGGGGGGGGGGGCAACTACCCCGCTGCCACCCCTGGATCCGCCCTGATTGGAGGTGGGGTTATATAAGGGCTGGCTTAATGCTTGTTTGTTTGCCAGTGTTCAAGACTCCTGAAGGCAGCAATATAATCAGATGTCTAAGAATTACTATCTTCCTGTGCCCCTCAAGAAAGAGAAGAGAGGGTTTGTGAGCACTTATAAAAAAAAAAAAAAGAAAAGAGAAAAAAGGTATTTATCATGTTTTTATATGTATACATATATATTCTATTTAAAACTGAATGGGTTGTTTTGCAAGAGGATGGTTCACATTCACTTTAAAGCAATCAGTAACCTTTTTTTTTTTTAGCTAATAAATTTCCCTAATTATATTAGTAGACATGAATTATTTTTTTCTGTTGCATTTAGTGAACATTCTTGAGCTAATAATTGATTTGGAGATATTTTTAAATGGCTTATTGTAATTAATTTCTTGTTTTAATGATTTTCAATTACATAGTAATTGATGGTACAATATGTGAGTCATGACAGCAATGCCTTCTTTCTCTGCATGTCACTATGTTAATACTGTACCTGTATATATGTATAGTGTAGTATCCTTTCAATTATAAAATATAATGCTTCTATGTGTGTTACTAAATGGTTATATATACACACTATTTTACAAAAAGTATTGGCCTTTACATGCACATGAACTTCAATGGCATCCCAGTCTTAGTCCGTAGGGTTCAATATGGAGTTGGCCCACCCTTTGCAGAAAGAACAGCTTCAACTCTTCTGGAAAGGCTGTCCACAAGGTTTAGGAGTGTCTCTACGGGAATGTTTGACCATTCTTCCAGAAGTGCATTTGTGAGGTCAGGCACCGATGTGGACGAGAAGGCCTGGCTCGCAGTCTCCGCTCTATTTCATCCCAAAGGTGTTCTGTTGGGTTGAGGTCAAGACTCTGTGCAGGCTAGTCAAGTTCCTCCACCCCAAACTCGCTCATCCATGTCTTTATGGACCTTGCTTTGTGCACTGGTCCAAATAATTTGATGAAGGGGGGGTGATGATGTGGGTTTTTTATGGTTTGGGCATGGCCCCTTGGTTCCTGTGAAGGGAACTCCTAAGGCGTAAGCATACCAAGACATTTTAGACAATTTCATGTTCCCAACTTTGTGGGAACAGTTTTGGGGATGGCCAATTCCTGTTCCAACATGACTGTGCACCAGTACACAGACTAGGTCCATAAAGACATGGACGAGAGAATTTGAGGTGGAGGAACTTGACTGGCCTGCACAGAGCAGTCCTGACCTCAACCCGATAGAACATCTTTGGGATTAGTTTGAGTGGAGACTGAGCCAGGCCTTCTCGTTCACATCAATGCTTGACCACAGAAATGCGCTTCTGGGAGAGTGATCAAACATTTCCATAGACAGACACACTCCTAAACCTTGTGGACAGCCTTCGCAGAAAAGTTGAAGCTGTTATAGCTGCAAAGGGTGGGCCAACTCAATATTGAACCCTACGGACTGGGATGCCATTAAAGTTCATGTGTGTGTAAAGACAGTCATCCCATTTATTATATCTTTTCATGTGACAACACTGAAGAAATTACACTTTGCTACAATGTAAAGTAGTGAGTGTACAGCTTGTATAACAGTTTAAATTTGCTGTCCCCTCAAAATCACTCAACACACAACCATTAATGTCTAAACCACTGGCAACAAAAGTGAGCACACTCCTACTTGAAAATGGCCAAATTTGGCCCAATTAGCCATTTTCCCTCCCCAGTGTCATGTGACTCATTCGTGTTACAAGGTCTCAGGTGAGAATGGGGAGCAGGTGTGTTAAATTTGGTGTCATTGATCTCACTCGCACATCATTGCAAAGAACTCTCTGAGGATATGAAATAAAGGATTGCTGCTCTACATAAAGATGGCCTAGGCTATAAGAAGATTGCCAGAGCTGCAGCACGATGGCCAAGACCATACAGTGGTTTAACAGGACAGCTTCCTCGCCATGGTGGACCAAAGAATTTAAGTGTCTTTCGGAAAAAGACGTATGAGTGCTGCCAGCATTGCTGCAGAAGTTGAAGGGGTGGGGGGTCAGCCTGTTAGTGCTCAGACCATACGCCACACACTGCATCATATTGGGCTGCATGGCTGTCGTCCCAGAAGGAAGCCTCTACTAAAGATGATGGACAAGAAAGCCTGCAGTTTGCTGATGACAAGCAGACTAAGGACATGGATTACTGGAACCATGTCCTGTAGTCTGATGAGACCAAGATAAACTGATGTGGTTCAGATTGTGTCAAGCGTGTGTGGCAGCAACCAGGTGAGGAGTACAAAGACAAGCGTTTCTTGCCTACAGTCAAGCATGGTGGTGGCAGTATCATGGTCTGGGGCTGCATGAGTGCTGTAGGCATTGGGAAGCTACAGTTCATTGAGGAAACCATGAATGCCAACATGTACTGTGACATACTGAAGCAGAGCATGATCCCCTCCCTTCGGAGACTGGGCCGCAGGGCAATATTCAAACATGATAACGACCCCAAACACACCTCCAAGATGACCACTGCCTGGCTAAAGAAGCTGAAGGTAAAGGTGATGGACTGGCCAAGCATGTCTCCAGACCTAAACCCTATTGAGCATCTGTGGGGCATCCTCAAACGGATGGTGGAGGAGTGCAAGGTCTCTATCATCCACCAGCTCCGTGATGCTCATGGAGGAGTGGAAGAGGACTCCAGTGGCAACCTGTGAAGCTCTGCTGAACTCCATGCCCAAGAGGGTTAAGGCAGTGCTGGAAAATAATGGCGGCCACACAAAATATTGACACTTTGGGCCCAATTTGGACATTTTCACTTAGGGGTGTACTCACTTTTGTTGCCAGAGGTTTAGATATTAATGGCTGTGTGTTGAGTTATTTTGAGGGGACAGCTAATTTACACTGTTATACAAGCTGTACACTCACTACTTTACATTGTAGCAAAGGATCCTTTCTTCAGTGTTGTCACATGAAAAGATTTTAT
The DNA here is from genome assembly GCA_037952925.1 of Lithobates clamitans. Lineage (NCBI taxonomy): Eukaryota > Metazoa > Chordata > Amphibia > Anura > Ranidae > Lithobates > Lithobates clamitans. Next base: position 1,050,893 of record JBBGZY010000051.1, read on the forward strand.
ATATATATATATATATATATATATATATATATATATATATATATATATATATATATATATATATATATTTTTACACAACACAAAACATTCTTCATTTAGGTTTTCAATCATAAAAAAAAGTTCACACACAGGCAATCACAAGAGAGCCACACTGCTTAGTAAAGCTACAAATGTAATATTGTAAGGCACAGAAACAAAAGAAAAGGAGCAGAACAAAAGCTCTTTGTGTATCTGGCGGTTTTCTAGATTATATCCCCATATGTGAGCCCCCCCCTGCTCCCATTCATCAAATGTTATACCAATATACCAAGAAAAAAAAACAAGCACGTGTGTCAGGAGAGGGAGTAGGAAAGGAATCAGAGGGATAGGAGGAGCACTGACCCTCTCCAGTTCGGGGTTAGCTCCCACAGACCATCCATCCCACAGTGAAATTAGAAAATATCATGGGATGCCAGCAAATTTTGGAATTCTGAGGCGTATAAGAAGTCCATACAGTAGAACTATTTCCATAGGTGTGCGCAGCCTATTGCATTAGGGTGTGCACATCAAAGCTCAAACATATATAATGTACATTCGTGTGTGTATGTATGTGTATATATATATTTTTTTATTTTATTTCAGTTACTTATATAGCGCTGTCAATTATGCATCGCTTTACATATATCTTGTACATTCATATCAGTCCCTACCCTCAAGGAGCTTACAATCTAAGGTCCCTAACTCACATCCATACATATTATGGACAATTTAGACAGGATCCAATTAACCTACCAGTATGTCTTTGGAGTGTGGGAGGAAACCGGAGTACCCGGAGGAAACCCACGCAGGCACAGGGAGACCATATATATATATTAATTACACACACAGTCTTCCTTGGGGCACTCTGCCCCATTGGCGCATGATCTCCCTTGCCTGCAGATTTAGAATGAGAGAGAAATGCTTCCACACTTCTCTCCATAAGCAGAGTTGCACAGTGGGAGATTTTTCCCATGATCCCATCGACACACAGCGCAATAATGCTAATGTAAATGGGGTGATTAGGGTGCGCACGCCTATGACTATTTCTGATTGAATTTTTCCTGCATGGCTTTCTCTGTGGTGATCAAATCTTCCATCCTATATACAGTGCTTCGAAAAAGTATTCATACCCCTTGAAGTTTTCCACATTTTGTCATGATACAACCAAAAACGTAAATGTGGCACATAATTGTGAAGTGAAGTGGAAGAAAAATGGTAAATGGTTTTCAAAATGTTTTACAAATAAATATCTGAAATGTGTGGCGTGCATTTGCGTTCAGCCCCCCTGAGTCAATACTTTGTAGAACCACCTTTCACTGCAATTATAGCTGCAAGTCTTTTGTGTATGTCTCTACCAGCTTTGCACATCTAGAGTGAAATTTTCGCCCATTATTCTATGTAAAATATTTCAAGCTCTGTCAGATTGGATGGAGAGCTTCTGTGAACAGCAATTTTCAAGCCTTGCCACAGATTGTCAATTGGATTTAGGTCTGGACTTCGACTGGGCCATTCTAACACATGAATATGCTTTGATCCAAACCATTTCATTGCATCTCTGGCTGTTAGTTTAGGGTCTAATCTCAAGTCTTTTGCAGACTCTAACAGGTTTTCTTCTAATGCCGCGTACACACAAGCGGACTTTACGGCAGACTTTGCACGGCGGACGGGATTTGGTCGGACAATTCAATCGTGTGTGGGCTCCAGCGGACTTTGTTTTCTCAAAAGTTGGACGGACTTAGATTTGAAACATGTTTTAAATTAATCCGTCGAAATCGAGTCCGGTCGAAAAGTCCGCCGTCTGTATGCTAGTTCGACGGACATAAAGCCACGCTAGGGCAGCTATTGGCTACTAGCTATGAACTTCCTTGTTTTAGTCCAGTCGTACGTCATCATGTACGAATTCGACGGACTTTGGTGGATTGTGTGTAGGCAAGTCCGTTCATTCAGAAAGTCAGTCGTAAAGTACGTAGAAAAGTCCGCCGGGCAAAGTCTGCCGTAAAGTCCGCTCGTGTGTACGCGGCATAAGAATGCCCAGTATTTGGTTCCATCCATCTTCCCATCAACTCTGACCGCTTCGCTGTCCCTGCTGAAGAAAAGCATCCCCATGTTTCACGGTGGGGGTGGTGTGTTCAGGCTGATGTGCAGTTTAAGTTTTCCTCCACAGATAGCGTTTTGTTTTTAGTCCAAAAAGTTACATTTTGGTCTCATTTGACCAGAGCACCTTCTTCCATGTGTTTGCTGTGTCCCCCACGTGCCTTCTCGCAAACTGCAAATGGGACTTCTTATGGCTTTCTTTAAACAATGGCTTTCTTCTTGCTACTCTTCAATAAAGGCCAGATTTGTGGAGTGCACGACTAATAGTTGTCCTGTGGACAGATTCTCCCACCTGAGCTGTGGATCTCTGCAGCTTCTCGAGAGTTACCATGGGCCTCTTGCCTGCTTCTCTGATTAATGTTCTCCTTGCCCAGCCTGTCAGTTTAGATGGAGGGCCATGTCTTGATAGGTTTGCAGTTGTGCCATACTCTTTCCATTCGAATGTTGGATTGAACAGTGCACCTTGAGATGTTCAAAGTTTGGTAATTTTTTTTTTTATAACCTACCCCTGATCTTCTTCTACCCCTGCTTTAAACTTCTCCACAACTTTATCCCTGACATGTCTAGTGTGTTCCTTGGCCTTCATGATTCTGTTTGTGCACTAAGATTCTCTAACAAACCTCCGAGGGCTTCACAGAACAGCTGTATTTATACTGAGAGTAAATTACACACAAGTGGACACAATTTACTAATTAGGTGACTTTGAAGGCAATTGCTTCCACTAGATTTTAGTTTTTCCTGCAGGAGCCTGGACTGTATTGCACCCGTGATCAGTATGTGAGCTCCTGAAGACATGTTCTCTGTACAGGCTTTCTGTTTGAAAGCTAGAGGACATGTCAGTGGACTACGAGAGCGCTCACGCAGCCCATTGAAACTACAAGTCCATTTCTACGGTGGTAGACAGTACTTGTAGTTTACTCATTCACATAAATCTGTGAATGAATGATGCAACTGTGTATTTAAAAATTGAAAGTGGGTGCTGGGAGAAGAACCTACGCCAGGGAGGGGGGGGGGGGGGGTCAGGGAGAGCTGGGGCAGGAGCTGGAACATGTAACATATTTCACTCTTAATACAGGGGAACATGCAACATGTTCCAAGGGTGACCTTAGCCTTTAACTTCCAGCCTGCATGCTTATTCATGGTAGCTGACGCAATAGATAGCAAATCAAGATCACGACAGACTGGGAGCCTGCAGCTTGAAAAAGAAGTCAGCAATAGCAGCTCCCATATTGCTATCCTCACAAGTTCCCTGTAATGACTTCTAATCATTACTGAAGATCTCCTATTGACTCTGAACAGGGCCATGTGAAAAAATGTGCTTTAAAGACTTACTCTACCCAAATCTGTGAAAAAAAAATTTCATTAAAGTACAAAGTTTTGAGTGAAACTTGAACTTCATAGATCTACTTAATCGCTTTGATTTTTCAGAAGGTCCTGTAACAATGACTCCACTGCTGTGTTCTGCTTGGGGAAAGGGACTAACATGAATGGGACAACTTCAGTCCTTGAACAGAGCAGAGAGGCCGCATAAGTCCAAGAACAGAATGGAGCCAAGAATAGAAACATCAATCACACAGGTTGCTTAAACACGTTCTACTGCTATTAAAGTTTCTGCATTCGTTTCAGTTGCGTAAGCGTTTATGTGTCATTTTCTGGACATGTCAAAAAGAGAAATTTTTCAGATTTACTAAATATATATATATATATATATATATATATATATATATATATATATATATATATATATACACATACACACACACCAACCTTCTACCTTGAAATTAAGTAACTCTGTCACTATACCATATTTACCAAGTTATCCCTGATTTGCCAGGACAGTACTGCTTTTTTGTTCAGTTGTCCCACAATAGCTGTGTCCCAGGAATGAGCCATGGGATTTACATATGAATGAGCCATGGCTAGCAACAGACAGAAGGTGGTAATTGAGGACACTGCAGTCTAATACTTCACCTTCTTACACCAACAATGGGGCATATTTAATATCCAAATTGAACCTCTGAAGTGGGATTTTAAAGGCAACCATACACATAAATCAAAATTAAATTTAAAACATCACTTTATTTTTCATTTTTAAAAAGATTTTCAAAAGATTTTGATAAAGCATATTTGGAGATTATTTTAACACAATTCAGAACCATAAAAACAGTAAGCATAGGCAAATTTACATGGTTGAATATAGAGCAATGTTCATTATACAGAGTGGCATTACTAGCTGACAATTTTCAAAACCGTACAATCATATGCCTTTAACTGTGGGGTTATCAACCCCAGGATAGCCAACGTGTTTCGGGCTTTACCCAACACAATCTCTTCTTCAGGGATATAATGCCACTCTGCATAATAAAAAGAGATAATTTACCGTCATATCTTCAAATATATGATGCGGAATGAAGACGTGATGACGAAACGCGTTGTGGCATGGCTGTACAGCAACCGGAAGTGACACATCACGCCCAACCAGAAGTGACATTCCGTCTCTAATGAGCAGTCAGCAAGACACACTTAAAGGTGGCGATTAGAATATCAGGTGTCGTGGTTGTTAAAGGTTTTATATCTAAAGTAGAGCTGGGGAAAAAATCGATTTGAATCTTGAATTGAGTTGAGAGGTCAAATCGATTCAAATTTTCAGAAAATCGATTTTTCCGATTTTTTTCATCACCAGGACCGGCGCTGACACGGCGCCAGTCCTGAGGAGCTGCGGGAAGGAATTTTCAGGCGAGGCTGCGGCTTCGGCCTAGTCCGCGAGGCCGGATGCCGCGGACTAGGCCGAAGCTGCGGCCTTGCCTAAAAACTCCTGCCTGCAGCTCCCCAGGACCGGCGCTGACACCGCGCCGGTCCTGAGGAGCTGCGGGCAGGAGTTTTTAGGTGAGACTGCGGCTTCGGCCTAGTCCACGAGGCTGGACGCCGCGGACTAGGCCGAAGCCGCGGCCTTGCCTAAAATTTACCAATTAGGTGACTTCTGAAGGCAATTGGTTCCACTAGGGGTATCAGAGTAAAGGAGGTTGAATATAAATGCTTGTCACACTTTTCAGATATTTATTTGTAAAAAAAATTGGAAAACCATTTATCATTTTCCTTCCACTTCACAATTATGTGCCACTTTGTGTTGGTCTATCACATAAAATCACTATAAAATACATTTATGTTTTAGGTTGTAACATGACAAAATGTGGAGAAGGTCAAGGGGTATGAATACCTTTTCAAGGCACTGTGTGTAATATATATATATATATATATATATATATATATATATAAATATAAATATAACACACACACATACAGTGCCTTGCAAAAGTATTCACACCCCCCTTGGCTTTTTACCCATTTTGTTACATTACAGCCTTTCGTTCAATGTTTTTTTTTAAATCTGAATGTGATGGATCAGAACACAATAGTCTAAGTTGGTGAAATAAAATTAGAAAAATATATACATAAAACTATTTTTCAGAAATAAAAAACTGATAGATGGCATGTGCGTATGAATTCACCCCCTTTGTTATGAAGCCCATAAAAATCTCTGGTGCAACCAATTAACTTCAGAGGTCACATTAGTGAAATGATGTCCACCTGTGTTCAATTTAAGTGTCACATGATCTGTCATTACATATACACACCTCTTTGAAAGGCCCCAGAGGCAGCAACACCTAAGCAAGAGGCACCACTAACCAAACACTGCCATGACGACCAAGGAACTCTCCAAACAAGTAAGGGACAATGTTGTTGAGAAATACAAGTCAGGTTTAGGTTATAAAAAAATATCCAAATCTTTGATGATCCCTAGGAGCACCATCAAATCTATCATAACCAAATGGAAAGAACATGGCACAACAGCAAACCTGAAAGAGATGGCCGCACACCAAAACTCACGGACCGGGCAAGGAGGGCAATATTTAGAGAGGCAGCACAGAGACCTAAGGTAACCCTGGAGGAGCTGCAGAGTTCCATAGAAGAGACTGGAGTATCTGTACATAGGGCGACAATAGGCCGTACGCTCCATAGAGTTGGGCTTGAGCAGAGTGGCCAGAAGAAAGCCATTACTTTCAGCAAAAAACAAAATAGCATGTGGGAGACTCCCAAAATGTATGGAGGAAGGTGCTCTGATCTGAGGAAACTAAAATTTACCTTGTCTGGCGCAAACCCAACACATCACATCACTCAAAGAACACCAACCCCACAGTGAAACATGGTAGTGGCAGCATCATGTTGTGGGGATGTTTTCTAGCAGTCGGGACTGGGAAACTGGTCAGAGTTTAGGGAAAGATGGATGGTGCTAAATACAGGGATATTCTTGCGCAAAACCTGTACCACTCTGTGTGTGAATTGAGGCTAGGACGGAAGTTCACCTTCCAGCAGGACAATGACCCCAAACACACTGCTAAAGCAACACTTGAGTGGTTTAAGGGGAAACATGTAAATGTGTCGAATTGACCTAGTCAAAGCCCAGACCCCAATCCAATAGAAAATCTGCGGTCAGACTTAAAGATTGCTGTTCATAAGCGCAAACCATTCAACTTGAAGGAGCTGGAGCAAATTTGCAAGGAGTAATGGGCACAAATCCCAGTGGTAGACTGTAGCAAGCTTATAGAGACTTATCCAAAGCGACTTGGAACTGTGATAGCCACAAAAGGTGGCTATACAAAGTATTGACTTTAGGGGGATGAATAGTTATGCACATTGACTTTTACTGTTATTTTGTCCTATTTGTTGTTTGCTTCACAATAAAAAAAAACTCTTCAAAGTTGTGGGCATGTTTTGTAAATTAAATGATGCAAATCCTCAAACCATGTTAATTCCAGGTTGTGAGGCAGACAGCAGATGAGTCATGGTTGTTAAGGAGCCGGCACCCGCCAGGGCCCTAACGACCAGCTAGTTTGTTAAATAATGTGTGGCTAGACCTCACCTTACGTAACACTTTTTGGGAATGGAATTTTAGACAGGTTTATGCGGTATTTGTGATTTTCACAAGTCCTGACCTTTGACCTTTTTCATATTGCATGGGATATTCAGGTTAATTGTGTCATGTGACCCAAATATCTCATGCAATATTCTTTTGTGAATTGACCCCAATGTATAAAGTAAAGTTTTTTCAAATATGACAACTATGCTATACTAAAACAAAGAAACAGCTGTCAGGAATAATAATATCATTGGGCACCTATCAGCCTGGGTAGCTTTAACACTTTGCCTGGGTCCACACTATTGCGATGCAGGAATCGGCACTGGAATCTTGCTGGTTTCCGCATCTCATCTCCCTTGCAGGCAGTTCACACTACTCTCTACGAACCACTGCAGGTGTTAATACAAAGTTAATGACACTCCCAGATCAGTTCGCAGTGCAAACTATGAATTTGGACAGGAACTGGATCGCATGGGTGTGAACATGCAATTCGATTCTAGTGCTGGGGGGAAAAAAAAAAGGTTCCTGCACCTTTTTCGTGCAAATCCAATATGAGTTCAGCAATACAACTGTATGGCTGAATTCGCATTGCACAGACATTGCTTGTGATTCACATTGCATTGTGGTGCCGATCATATGCAATGTCTGTGTTCGCAATAGTGTGAACCCAGGCTATGTCAAGCCCATTCATTCCCAACTCCCACATACTGTAACCCTATGGGCCCATGACCGTGATGGGCTGCCTCACTTGCCAACAGGAATAAGCACAAGGTAGAAAGCAGAAAACTACCGGGGTTGCCTCTAGGTGCATGAATTCAATACCTGAGGGCAGTGTCTCTATTTTAATATAACAGAGCTGCTTTAATATATGTGATTGTTTCAGTAACGTAAGAGCCAGGAGAGGTTAGAAAACATTTCATGTGCTATTCCTTCAAACCACCTTGTTAAATGTTTACAGCTTAAGGAAGATTTATAGGACACATGACAGACTTCATCACACCTTCTATTTGTCAGGCATCTGTTATTATTTCTCTTGCAGCATCTGACACACATGCACTTGACCTTCCCAGGGGTGGATGAAACGCAACACACCTGCAATACAGTTAGTTAAAAAACGTCAGCCTTGAAAACCATCTCAGAGCAGGAAAGTAGACAGGTGAAGGTCTCTATAAAGAGTTGGCAAAAAAAATCTACTAGAAATGCTACCCAACAAAACAATACATCTTTTGTTGTGTATTAGCAACAATGCAAAAAAAAAAAAAATCGAATACACCCGTAGATTGCAGGGCACCATAAAAGTGGCAGAGCAGGACATGCCTATCACACTGCATAATATAGTGGTTGTGGCCAAGCTTTGCTTTGAGGGGAATGACAGCACAGAGACCATTTAGTATTATTACATATTCCCCAAGGAGGACTATAAAGACAAAAGGCAATAAAGCATATCTTCCATTTATAGCTGATTGAATGCATCTTAAATTCTCTTCCATCTCTTATAATACCCTAAAACCCTCTAAACAGCGGCATCAGAGTTTGGGAGACCTTTTTATCCTTCTAGATGGGCATCAGTCTTAAAATCGAGGCAAATGAAGACAAAATAAAGCATGTATCTAGGTGCTTTTAGAGGCAATGTGCTGCTTTTCACATGCATTTGTCATGGGTTTATCATGTGTTAAGATTGCATTCTCATTGGCGTATACAGAAGATTAGAAACACTTCATGCAGTAAAATAAAACATGATATACTTATTATAGCATACCACAATGTCCAAACAAACCCAAGTGTATGCTGCTCTATAAAACCAGTTTAAATTCAAACACTGCATGTTATGCCCTGTACACACGGTCGGATTTTCCGACGGAAAATGTGTGATAGGACCTTGTTGTCGGAAACTCCGACCGTGTGTAGGCTCCATCACACATTTTCCATCGGATTTTCTGACACACAAAGTTTGAGAGCAGGATATAAAATTTTCCGACAACAAAATCCGTTGTCGGAATTTCCAAATGTGTGTGCACAAATCCGACGCACAAAGTGCCACGCATGCTCAGAATAAATAAAGAGATGAAAGCTATTGGCTACTGCCCCGTTTATAGTCCCGACGTATGATGATCGGATTTTCCGACAACTTTGTGTGACCGTGTGTATGCAAGACAAGTTTGAGCCAACATCCGTCGGAAAAAATCCTAGGATTTTGTTGTCGGAATGTCCGATCAATGTCCGACCGTGTGTACGGGGCATTAGAGTTTTCAAAATACCTCAAAGATGACAGTGGTAAAACAATCCTCTATCTACACAAACCAAGAAAATGCAGTGAAGTGCTCTGACTATGCACTGTAGGCATGTACTGTCAGGGGTTAACGCCAAGTGTAGCGCTTTAAGGACACCTCCACTCGCTTTTAATCCGTTTCAGGGCTGGTTTTGCCCATTTTTATTTAAAAGAAAGTTCAAAACAAACACAGATGATTCCCTCGCAGGGGTATTCAGTATTTCAGTCCTGCTACCAAAGTAAACAATTTTCAGCCCTCCTGGCTTGTAAACGCAGCTCTCCAGCTCAGGCCTTACACTTTAGGGTCTTGGTCTGTCTCCCACAGACCAGACACTCAGCACCTCCATGCGTACAGTAAGTAGCTTCATGCTACACTGGCTCCTACCTCTTTCTCCTAGGTGAAGCCCTACTGACTCCCATGCCCAGACCTCCTGTCTGCAAGGTGGAGTCATCGCCAACTGGGAGCCTAGAGCCGTGGTCTGGTGATTACTTAAAGGCCAGAACACAGCTGACTCATTAGTGAATTGGCTGTTTATTAGACCTGGATCCTGGCAAGGTACCGCCCTGCTACAGTACATACACTACTCACCACCACTTTATTAGGTACACCTTGCTAGTACCCGGTTGGACCCCCTTTTGCCTTCAGAACTGCCTTAATGCTTCACGACAGACGCAACAAGGTGTTGGAAACATTACTCAGAGATTTTGGTCCATATTGACATGATAGCATCATGCAGTTGCTGCAGATTTGTCAGCTGCACATCCATGATGTGAATCCCCTGTTCCACCACATCCCAAAGGTGCTCTATTGGATTGATATCTGGTGACCGTGGAGGCCACTGCAGTACAGTGCCCTTATTGTCATGTTCAATGATTGAGATGATTTGAGCTTTGTGATGTGGTGCATTATCCTGCTGGAAGGAGCCATCAGAAGATGGGGACACTGTAGTCATAAAGGGATGGACATGGTCAGCAACAATACTCAGGTAGGCCGTGGCATTTAAACAATACTCAATTGCTACTAAGAGGCCCAAATTGTGCCAAGAAAATATCCCCCACACCATTACACCACCAGCCTGAACCGTTGATACAAGGCAGGATGGATCCATGCTTTCATGTTGTTTACGCCAAATTCTGACCCTACCATCTGAATGTTGTCACTGAAATCGACACTCATCAGACCAGGTGACGTTTTTCCAATCTTCTGTTGTCCAATTTTGGTAAACCTGTGTGAATTGTAGCCTCAGTTTCCTGTTCTTAAATGACCGGAATGGCACCCGGTGTGGTCTTCTGCTGCTGTAGCCCATCTGCTTCAAGGTTTAATGTGTTGTGCGTTCGGAGATGGTATTCTACATACCTTGGTTGTAACGAGTGGTTATTTGAGTTAATGTTGCCTTTCTTTCATCTCTAATCAGTCTGCCTATTCTCCTCTGACATCAACAAGGCATTTTCCCCCACACAACTGCCTCTCACTGTATATTTTCTCTTTTTCGGACCATTCTCTGTAAACCCTAGAGATAGTTGTGCATGAAAATCCCAGTAGATTGGCAGTTTTTTTTTTTTAAATACTCAGATCAGCCCATCTGGCACCATCAACCATGCCATGTTCAAAATCACTTAAATCCCCTTTTTTCCCCTATTCTAATGCTCCATTTGAACTTCAGCAAGTCGTCTTCATCAAAGTGGTCAGGGAGTGCATTTCAAACAAGCAGAAAAAGAGCTTTAAATAAGCCCCCACTGATCCCGGGAGCGGCAGGCACCGTGGAGTAATTAACCCTCCAGTTTGTCATCAGAGACTCTAAAATTGGGTTGTAGCTTACAGATCCTGCTGTTTTTTATAATAGAAGGCTGGCAAGTTGCCAAGTCCTTGCTGCAGGAGAAAATATAGAATAGAACCTGTAATTTCACAGTTTCTTTTGTAAATGGGAGGTCACTGATCTACTGATCTCCCCCCACAATTCCCACTGCAGCAGTACAACACTTACTGAGCAGAATAGAAAGCCCAAGGACTGGGAGCAGGAACAGGAACAGGCAATGCAGGGACTGCACCTGGCATTAAAAAAAAAAAAAAAAAACATGTAGCGAATACTGCATATGGGAATCTTTGTTTCGGCATTGCCCAGGGTCAGCATCTGCCATGATCATGTAAATCCTGGTGCCTCTGTAGTTCACAAATGTCTGGCACAGATCAGTCAGCCTGTCACCATCTGATTTGTTAAAATAAACAAAACTTATGTGTAGCGCTAAAAGTTCAACATAAAAATAATGTCCAACCAATGATAAAGGGTATCAAAGAAAGCATAAAGAAAGTCCTCCATATATATAAGACTCATAAAATGGTTGATGTATTTTCAGTGACTTCGTGCAAGAAACATATCAAATGTGTGACATCTGGGGTGAACACAGAAGAGACGCACCACCACCACCAATAGGGAGGCTTCCCAGATGACGTGGACCCGAGAGGGCGTACGCCCATCTGGGTCAAATCAGGCTTGGGTGGTGGGTGTTGATGGATGTTCCAGAGAAGTGATGAAAGTGGAAGTCCAAGAGCAGACCGGAAGCTGGTGGGTAATGTTGGAAAGCAAATGGCCGTATAATGTAATAAGAAGGAGAGAAGCCACATGTGTGATTCCGTAAAAAAAGTACCAAATTTATTTTTAAAAAAAAGAGGGTACACTCACATGAAGTTCTAAAATCAGTGCTGTAAAAGGAATGGCGGCAGTGGGGTCCTACCCGACGCGTTTCGTCCTCTTAGACATCGTCTGATTTGCTGCAATGTTACAGTGTTGCAACCAGATGACTGGGAGAGAGGAGACTGAGGAAATGCTTTCCATTGCCTGCAGCAGACTGATATCATCACAGCCTAGAAAATGTCACAAACTCAAGGACTTTTCTTTAATGAAAAAAGATACTGCTTTTTTGAAACATTATACAGCTTCTGAATATTATGACATGTCAGAAATGTATTCATGTTAACTGGCAAAGTGACGGAAATACTCATTTTATTAGCTTCATAAAAGACCAACAACTTTCCGGTTTGCATTGCAAGCTCCTGATTGAGCTCTTCCCCCCCATAGCAGAAGCTCATTTTCAATATGCCAATGACATTCCTCATACAAGGCATAAGGAAGAGCATTTTTTAGCCAACATTTAAAATGGGTTTAATAGTAATTGTACACGGTTCTACCAGTACTTTTAATTGCAATATAGAAAGCATAATTCTTTAAGGTTAGTGATATTAAACAAATCTCGAAATAATATAGAATGAAAATATATACAAACTTCTGCCGCTGGAAGAGACTTCCATAAAAACCTATACATCAATATTAAAATTGGGACAGTCTGAAGCAAAATTAGAGACTAGAGGGGATTGAGGCTGAAAGTCAGACAGATGGAAGGTACGCCGATCCATATGGCAAGATACCTGCTTAATGCTAGATGACATATTTCCACTGCAATTATCTGCATTTTATCCACATTTTATATATCCCTGATGTGAAAAAGTGGCGGAAATAAACTAATCCCCATTGTTTGCAGGAAACATTGCAGCCAGTATGCAGACAATGTATACATTCACAATCTGTATTTTTCCAAATATGCATATTCAATGATATATGGATATGGATATGCAAAGGGCAGCATTCTTCTTTATTTGCCGTTTATCAAGTTTTCACACACAGTTTCCACAGAACCCTGGTTGAGAAATGCTGCAGTAGACTGTAAGCTCCTTTGTGGCAGTGACGGATATAAATGGTTCTATTTAATATGTTGTGGAAAAGTGTCACCTAAATGAAATAAACTGGTATAAATTGGTGTTTTTTTTAACTTCAGCTGTAGGTTTTGTATTGTAAATGACTCATTCTAGTTTTTTTTTCAGTCTAACAAGTTTTTCTCATTATCTGTATTTCTAGCTGTGCCATTTGTACACTGAGATATTTGGCCGCGCTGGTTACATGCGGAGCACGGAATTAGTACAATGGCGGTCATAAAAAACTTTATTATCTAAAACGATCTTTTCTGTTCCTGCCATTTTATTGACAAGAACTGTTGTGAAGTCTGTTTGATGTTAAGTGCAGCATGAGAGGATTGCTTTATTTTTTTTTGTAACCTAAACTTAAAAAGGTCTATAAATATCAATTCAGATAAAGGAAGAGAACCGGCAGATACCTTATATAACATTGTAAAATTAAAAATAGGGTGGCAGTGCCACTCCCCTATTTATATAATAGCACCATGCTTGCAGAGTTTCACATCAGTGCATAATACACATCAGAATTTAAATTAATTGTATTTTAAAATTAGTGTAAGGACTCTAGCTTAAGCAGCAGTCTAGTCTACATTCTGGGCTATAGGCAACCTGAGCTTTGAATTGGTGTTCTGCTTTCAATAGGTCTCCTCTAAGCCAGGTTCATTGTTTGCTTAGGTTTGTGGTTGAGGAGTCCCTAACAATAGTGTAAAAAGATACAATAAATCTTAGTTATGAATATTTATGCCTCCCTGGCCAACCATTAGGAGGTTTATTGCCAGTGGTACATGCTGGGGAGGTTATAAATATTTGGGGTGACCTTGGAAAAGCCTCTTCCTTTTAGGCCCACTGTCTAGGAGGGTATTTTGTTGTGCCTCCCTTCCTCCCAGACCAGCTGCCTGGGGAGGGTGTGTTGTGCTAAAAAGGGGTTCAAGCCTGGGACCTAAAGATTCCTGCTGGAGGGTATATCCAGCGTAGGTGGTGCAGGAAAATTACTAACCAGATTGGAGCAGCAGGGATAAAGAGCGTCTGGAAGAGCTGGGTACAAAATTTGGATATTGCAGGGAGTTCTTAGTGGCTCATCTATAAACTATGTATGTGGTCTTAAAATTGCTCTACAGTCTGGAGAATACAAAGTGCAGGTTTGGCTGAAAGGTCCTTTCATCTTTTTAGTATCAATGTCTTCTATCCTCTCTCTCTCCATGGGTTCATTGACCTTAAACTGAATAAACTGTTAAACCTTTCTAAAGTGGCCCCCAATTTCTTCTACCCCACAAAGATTTAAGGATTATGTCCTGGGGTAAATTCCTACTCCAACCTAGCCACCTTGTGGTCCTCTCCCCACTGTCTGGGGAAAAGTAGGTGCTACGTTGCATTTCACAATACTTTTCTGCACACTTCAGGAATTATAATTTTTTACTGGAGTTAGGCCCCTTTCAAACAGAGGTTCTGATAGGGTCCGCCTGTCAGTTTTTCAGGCGGACCAGATTGGAACCTCCATAGTTCTATATGGAGCGGCTGATATAAATGGACGTGTCCATTTACACCTGCCTACATCCAATCCGATCTGATCTGCCAAAAAGTGACAGATGTGTTCCCCTTCTATCCAAGGAATCAGGCCAGATGGCAATTAGGTGTAAACGGACAGGTGGTCCATTTACATCCAGCCATCCATAGAGGGGAGCAGTCTGTGTTCCTGTTCGCTCTGCATAAGCAAAGCGGACACGGACCTGTCATCCACCTGCTCAGCGGACAGATTCCCTGCTGAGCAAGCAGATCGTAGCCACAGTCTGCCTCGGGTGAAAGAGGCCATAAACTGACAGTTAGGATACAAAAATTATCCCTTTTTTTCCTGATGATCTGATATTTCTTCAGGAAGTTTTCTGCTTTATGAGCACAAGGAAAGTGCAGGTTGCAATTGTCATTATGGGGTGCTGGTCCTCCTGCAATTGTTAAACAAGGGATCCAGAAAAATATTCCTGATGGGTCTCTATCCAAACGTTCATTAGGTTTTAATTTGTTTTTATAAAGTTCCCTTTCTTGCATGTCTGAAGGACTCCCATCACCAGTCACTTAGCTCCTAAATACCAACATCAGCATTGGCCAATTAACAGAATTTCTATAGGTTCATTCTAAGCTAAGCAGACACACCCATGCAATCGTTCATGGGAAAGGTGATTGTCTGGTTGGATTTTCCAGACCTACTGATACTCTGGGATACCAGCAGAGCAAAGTAGAACTGCCAAGTGTGTTTAATTGTCTATACTTATTTTTTATTTTTATTTTTTTTTAACAGTCATTAAAAAGAGTTTGGCCTTTGGATCATGCACCATGAATCTCGGCCTAAGGCAGGCCATATATTATTATATATGCTCAATCCCCCCCCATCAACACAGTTAGTGTTGATGGGAAAATCCCTCCTGCTGCGCTATTGTATTCTGGCAGGAGGAGGTTTCCCTGCCATCAGAAAACAATAATCACTGCTGCCCGGTATAGCCAATGGCAGTGATCATACAAAAAAAACAGGTTGGTTGTACTAAAGAAGATCGATAGATTGACTTCAGTACAACCAGCCTGTTCATGGATGGACCGAAATTCTGCCAGTTCATGCTGAACCAGCCGAATTTCGATCAGTACATGGCCAGCTTAATACACTACTGCTTAACCCATGGCCCAAGTCTATTAGATGCCCCCAGCAGTGTTTTTTGATACTGCTAAAGTTATATGGAGATAGCTTCTTAGCTGTCAAGGGTATATAGACATTATTAATTCTGTTACAAAAGCTGAACATATCGGTCATCTGCTTCCTAACTTCCAGTGGGTCTAAACTAATCACAAGCCTTTGGTGGGGGCATCAGCTCTGATCAATGCTAACTTCTGCTGGACGAATCCACTTCACTGCATATTAGAAGCTACCAGAATAGGATCTATGAGGATGGGAGATGGGGCAAAATTTAGCCTCATGTTGCAGACACTAATACACCAAGTTGGTGACCATCTTTAATGTTTGGTTGTGCTTGGCAGAGTAGGGGTTAACATTGGGGGCGATTAAAGGGTTAACTGTGTGCCTAGCCAGCATTTTTGTACTGTGTGGGAGGTGCTTTTACTAAGGGAAAACATGGATCCTTATCCTTGCTTTGCAGGCACATCAATGCCTTCCCTGCTGACAGAACAGCAATCTACCTTGTTTAAATTGCCATTCTGCCTTTGTAACGATCGGTCAGTGGGTGCCAGCGGCACATCGAGTCCGCGTTACCCACTGTGCATAATCGTGCCTGCTACCCAGAGGTGTGGGATCATGTATATATACGTGATCCTGTGCATAGTGACTGCCCTGTAGCAGTAAAACTGCATGAAATGGTTAAGGGCTTTCCATGACTGCCATTACATCCGAATGTGATAAAGCAATCCATAGTATAACAACTTTTACTGTAAAAATGGCCCTTTCGTAGATGGATGGCTGCTTCTCTTACTTTTATATTATGGAAAAATGTAACAGGAATCATTCATGTTGTGGCAGCAGGACTAAGTGACCAGAACTTAGAAAAAGTCACAGGTTGTCTTTGATCTTAACAATGCACTGCTCACTATAATAATGGTTGGACTGGCCCTTTAACATCTGTTAAACCACCTACACACCTCTTTTACAGCGTGTGATGCACCACATTCTGCGAAAATCACACACTTGACAGACTAGATATGATAAACTAGTAAAAGCGTATCACTAATTGGTTACCATGGGCTACTGATCAGTGCAGTTTGTTGTGTGTTAATAAAGTCCATGGTGTGTCAGAAATTCCTCTCCAATACTGAGTCACCATAGTGCTATTGAGTCCTGTAAATGTTCCTCTATTGTATGTAATTGAAATATATTAGGCTGGTCAAAAATAATTATATTTAACTATCAGAATCATTAATACACTTATGCAGACAGGGCTGAAGGAGTGACCTTTGAAACATGTCTCTGTCTTTGGAACACTTTGCACCTAGCAAAGATTACACCTTGAGTTATAGAGATTGCATTGCCAAAATAATGTCACTTTAAATGTGTTTTGAGTGACACAGTGACCTCAATTTGTGACACGGAAGACAATATGACAGAATCAATTTAATCACAGAGATAAAAAGCCGTGCCTGTGGATATCTTGTGTAACAAGGCTGTACTATGCCATGAGAAGAGAGCCGTCTAGTTGAATCCGGCAGTCAAGGTTCCTGAACACTGAAAGAAATACAGAGGCTGCCATTGCTGATATGAAGATGCTAGCTGCCTGGTGGTTGCTGGCTTCAATAAAATGTGAGGCATTGAACAAGAAGATGCATGTCAACAAGTAAGAAATCTTTGTTTGCAAAATTGTATTAAGTAGGCGGCACAGAGTACTAAAACTGGAGACAGGCACGCAACTAGCATTTTTGAAAGCAGATGTCATCAATGGCAGCCGTGTTCCCTCAGAACAGATTTCTTTTAATCCAGTAATATTATCTAAATTAGCATAATAAAGGAGATCCTATTAGGCACATTCCACTATAGCTAAGTGTTAATTTAAAAAAAAAAATAATGTACTTCCTGGTATGCATGTGGGTGGGTGCAGCGGCAGTAACACACACACAGTCCAGATGCAATAGAAATATCTTGCATTGTAGTCAGAGTATAACAGTTCACAACAAGCCCGGCAGGAGGGCAGCCTGATCAGGAACACTTGCGGATGAACAGAAGACTGTATAAGAGCAGATCTCAGCCGAACCGACAGTCTGTGCTGAGGGGCGGAATGCAACCTGGTCAGTCCGTGGGGAGGTTTCCAGGAGGAGTGGCAGATGCCTAGGCTTTTCCAACTCATCTGGAATCTTTACATTACCCACATGGTAAATGCATGCCAAACTCAGGAGCTAGGGTCTTAAATAGACTCTGCCTGACCCAAGATGGCGGGGAGAGTCACATGGGGTGTCAGAAACCAATCGGATCGCTGCCCAGTGACCTAGGAGACCGTAGAGGAACCATGTTCCTCTTGACTTTCTCTTCCTCTGCACTGCTGCTGCAGTTGGAGAAAATAGACTGCACCTGCCTTCATGCATATCATTTAGATCTAAAATACAGTAAACAATTTCTTCATAGCTTATGAAAGATCCAAACAGAGGATGTGGGGGCCATGAAGAATTTGCTCTATAATAGTTATCTTGGGTTCTCATACCAAATGTAGAGCAAACCAAAACAAAAAGAAAAATAGGGATTTTCGCATAAATATCCCAGGAAAGGTTTAGAGACACTCCTCTTGAATATATATAAAATAATTAGTAATACTTTATTATAATAAAACATTAAAAATTAAATTTTCTTTACAATAAAATTTGTTCAAGGTGCATATTATATCCAACTACACCCTAACCAAAATGCTAGTCTTCGTGTTTTTCACAGGCATTCCACTTCTTCAGGACAGCAAATATGTTATATGTTTTTTTTTAAAGTATGTCCTAGCATATTGCTGGTCCTGAAGAAGCGGAATAGCCACAACATATATATACACATACACACACACAGTATACAGCTGTGTGAAAAAGTATTTGCCCCCTTTCTGGCTTTTTATTGGCTTAAATGACTCATCAAAAATTTTATTATTACACAAAGATAACCCGAGTAAATACAAAATGCAGTTTTTAAATTATGGTTTCACTTATTAAGGCAAAAAAGCTGCCCAAACCTGCCTGGCTTTATGTGATAAAGTAATTGCCCCCTAAACCTAATAACTGGTTGTGCCACACTTGGCGGCAACAACTGCAATCAAGCATTTGCGATAACTGGCAATGAGTCTTTTACATTGCTGTGGAGCAATTTTGTCCCACTCTTCTTTGCAGAATTGTTTTAATTTAGCTACATTGGAGGGTTTTCCAGCATAAATGGCCAGCGTAAGGTCATGATACAGCATCTCAATTGGATTTAAGTCCGGGGTTTTACTACGCCACTCCAGAACCTAAATTTTGCTTTGTTTGAACCATTTGTAAGTGGACTTCCTGTTGTGTTTCTGATCATTGTCCTGCTGCATAACCCAAGTGCACTTGAGCTTGAGGTCACGAATTGATGGCCGGACATTCTCCTTTAGGATTTTCTGGTAGAGCTCAGAATTCATGGTTTCATCAATTATGGTAAGTCGTCCAGTTCCTGAAGCTGCAAAGCAGACCCAGGCCATCATGCTACCACCACCAGGTATGACTGCTTGCGCTCAGGCGTTAACGTCTTCTCTTTCTTCATTGGCCTGTGTGACGTTGGCAACACACCATTGGTCAGAGCTGAGTATTTAATGCAGCATATGTGAACAGGTTTGTGTCTCTGTCTGTCACTTCACGATCAACTACTCACAAGTTATACCTTATCGATTACAGGTAATCTCTTAGGTAGTACTTTTCAATTTGTATTTCACATGGTGTTTAGTTTTTAGACCACTCATGCCATATTCTTTTAAGTTTTCAACATTTTCATCATTTGCACCTTGCACACCTTACTTTACATTGAAAAATGCATTCAAAAAATGATAAAAAGTACATAATATAAATATATTAGGAATAAAAATTACCATATCAGTACAAAAAATGAATGATAGGTAGTGGGATTTTGAAGCACAGAACATGAGATTGTAGTCTAAATACATACAAATGAAACAATCTACGCATACATAAATGTACACACACATGCATGCATATACATACACGTGCATAATACAAACGCATGTGAATGCATAAAAAAAAAAAAAAAAAAAACACATATATATGCATGTGGGGGGGGGGGGGGTAAATGAAGTAAAAAGTGCACTGAGACACATTGAGAGATATTGTCTCTCCGCATGGTAAAACCGGTTGTGCTTTTGTCCAAAGGACATGCACATGCGTGTAAAAACTCTGCCAGCACGTAAAACGCTGTGCTGGAACAGATATGTAAAGGTATGCCCCTGTTCACTGAAAGCACAAATGGGGGCACAAAGATGGCCATGTGGTTTGTGCAAAAACAGAAATGTGTTCATTCAAATGGAAATCCACAAAAATATATACAAAAATGCATATATCAAATGTACATAAAAATCTAAAACGCATATGCATATATATACATAGATAAAGAAACAATATGCACAAAATATATATATGTATATATTCACATATATATATACACATACACACATATGCACACATATATATACATATATACATGCACACATATACATGTCCACATGCATACACACACATGTGGAGACCACCCCTACACAGCATGTATTGTGCCTTTGTAGAACCAGTATCATGGCGGTAGGGTGGGAATGTGTAGTTTGTGCAACGCAATAGCGGAGAGTGGCGGGAGTGGATAAATTAGGGGGATAATCTGGTGTTGGTGACCAAATATTGGAGGTGGCAGACAGGTGGGCTGATGACAGAACCTACCTATGGATGTAAATAGATTGTATTTTCTTTTTGCGGTGCTGTTAGGCTGTCAGATGTGCCTGTAGTGAAACATAAGTTGAGCAGGGAAAGTAAGCAAGCTCTTATGGACACTGCTAGGTTTAACAGTTAAACCTAGCAGTGTCCATAAGAGCTTGCTTACTTTCCCTGCTCAACTTATGTTTCACTACAGGCACATCTGACAGCCTAACAGCACCGCAAAAAGAAAATACAATCTATTTACATCCATAGGTAGGTTCTGTCATCAGCCCACCTGTCTGCCACCTCCAATATTTGGTCACCAACACCAGATTATCCCCCTAATTTATCCACTCCCGCCACTCTCCGCTATTGCGTTGCACAAACTACACATTCCCACCCTACCGCCATGATACTGGTTCTACAAAGGCACAATACATGCTGTGTAGGGGTGGTCTCCACATGTGTGTGTATGCATGTGGACATGTATATGTGTGCATGTATATATGTATATATATGTGTGCATATGTGTGTATGTGTATATATATATGTGAATATATACATATATATATTTTGTGCATATTGTTTCTTTATCTATGTATATATATGCATATGCGTTTTAGATTTTTATGTACATTTGATATATGCATTTTTGTATATATTTTTGTGGATTTCCATTTGAATGAACACATTTCTGTTTTTGCACAAACCACATGGCCATCTTTGTGCCCCCATTTGTGCTTTCAGTGAACAGGGGCATACCTTTACATATCTGTTCCAGCACAGCGTTTTACGTGCTGGCAGAGTTTTTACACGCATGTGCATGTCCTTTGGACAAAAGCACAACCGGTTTTACCATGCGGAGAGACAATATCTCTCAATGTGTCTCAGTGCACTTTTTACTTCATTTACCACCCCCCCCCCCCCACATGCATATATATGTGTTTTTTTTTTTTTTTTTTTTTTTTTTTTTATGCATTCACATGCGTTTGTATTATGCACGTGTATGTATATGCATGCATGTGTGTGTACATTTATGTATGCGTAGATTGTTTCATTTGTATGTATTTAGACTACAATCTCATGTTCTGTGCTTCAAAATCCCACTACCTATCATTCATTTTTTGTACTGATATGGTAATTTTTATTCCTAATATATTTATATTATGTACTTTTTATCATTTTTTGAATGCATTTTTCAATGTAAACTTATCTTACGTCTCCAGTCTGTAGTGTATGGTATATATTGTTCTTATTTATACCCCATCTAGAACACCTGGGTATGGAACTTGGAATAATCAATTGTCCATCACAGGACACATCCTCCTACTAGCCACACCACCTCTCCCCATGTACACATGTCGGCCTACCGGCCCATACAGACTGCGTTCCAGTTCTCCTGGCTCTGATGAAGAGGTTTTCCTCGAAACGCGTCAGCCTTTCTTAAATACCTACCTCAATATGGGCACACCCCAATTTTAACTTCATAGTACTTATTTTGTTACCTGTTTTTTCTCCTTTTTTATAATATTATGTAGTATTTGTATGATTTTATATCTATATGACTATATGTCTGTATTCTTTTACATAAATAAACCATACATTTCTTGATGTAAGCGTCTGATCACGCGCCTTCCATCCACTTCCTACTAAACAGTCCTTTCCAGACCACCCCTGGTCAGCTAAGGCAGCGGGACACGCTCCATCATCTCCCCCAGTCCTATCTCTGACTACAATACTACCTTTGTTTTACAGCAAACGATCTCACAAGCGCAGGAGTATTTTTCACGATATCTTGTTCACACACCTTACTTTACACCAGATAAACCATGTGGTTTATTTATCACCTGAGTTACAAACACACCATCACCTCCATACCCCCACCCCTTTCTTATTGATTATACACAGTTCCTCTTCTACCAGGAATCCAAAACAACTTTTATACTAATCAGCATACTTGACATTTATTCTTATACTCATTTTTAGATGTTTGGGATGATCAACCCCACATCTCCATGGATTGTACAGTGGGACTGTTTCCTAGTCATATTTTTGCAGCACATTCTTTCACCTGTTCCCCGATGCCTAGCCTGCCCGTGTGCCGCCTCAGCTCCCGTGCTTTACTACCTGGAACCACTTTCGGTGACTGTTGCCACACTCAAGCTTTATGGTTAGCCAGTAAGTATTTAGAGATGTCACATCATTTCCCCTTTATAATTAGCATTCTCATACTCAATTTGACTTCGTATTGATATCTTATGCATTATACTTTTTAGACACACTGGCAGCATCTGCTCCTGATGAGTGGTAATTAACCACGAAACGCGTCAAGCTATGGATGCTATACCAATGTATTTTCTATTTAGAGCCACATTTAGATATGTACCATTTTATGTTTGACCAATGCCTATCAGATATCCCTTTTATCATGTTTCCATCTTTCCATGATTTTAGAAATTGATCTGTGAGCTACCATTTATACCATGCCCTTGCATTGATGTGTATTTTCATGTTGTATGGAATTGACATCATATTTATGTGTGTGTGTACCAGTTTCGACCTATTTAAGGTTATATGTAATAAATCAGTTTACTAAAATTAGTTTGTTACTCATTTATATTTTGCATGTTTCATTTAAAGTCCCGAACCCTCTTTTGACTGTTGGTATAATGTTCTTGTTATGAAATGCTGTATTAGTTTTATGCCAGATGTAACAGGACACACACCTTCCAAAAAGTAAAATTTTTGTCTCATCAGTCCACAGAATATTTGCCTAAAAGTCTTGGGGATAATCAAGATTTTTTTTGGTAAATGTGAGATGAGCCTTTGTGTTCTTTTTGGTCAGCAGTGGCTTTGGCCTTGGAACTCTCCCATGGATGCCATTTTTGCCCAGTCTCTTTCTTATTGTTGAATTAATGAACACTGATCTTACCTGAGGCAAGTGAGGCCTGTAGTTCTTTAGATGTTGTTCTGGGTTCTTTTATGACCTTCTGGATGAGTCGTCATCATGCTCTTGGAGTAATTTTTGTAGCACGGTCACTCCTGGGAAGGTTCACCACTGTTCCAAGTTATCTCCATTTGTGGATAATGGCCCTCTCCGTGATTCACTGGAGTTCCAAAGCCATAGAAATGGCTTTGAAACCCTTCCTAGTCCGATACATGTACATTACTTTGTTTCTTATCTGTTCCTGAATTTTTTCAGATTGTGGTATAATGTGTGGCTTTTAGTAATCTGTTATGCCGCATACACACAAGCGGAATTTCCGACAGAAAGAGTCCGATGGGAGCTTTTCATCATATATTCCGTGTGTATGCTCCATCAGACTTTTTCTGTCAAAAATTCAGGCGGAATTAGATTTATCCAACAGAACAAATTCCTATCGGAAAAAACGCTCGTCTGTATGCCGTTCCGACGCACCAAAAACAACGCATGCTCTGAAGCAAGTACAAGACAGAAGCTATTGGCTACTGGCTATTGAACGTCCGTTTTCTAGTCCCATCGTACGTGTTGTACGTCACCGCGTTCTGGACGGTCGGAATTTGGTGTGATCCTGTGTATGCAAGACAGCTTGAGCGGAATCCTGTCAGAACTCTGTCGTAAAAGAGTTTATTCCGACGGCAAAACCGGTCATGTGTACAGGGCATTAGCGTGCTTCACTTTGTCAGTCAGCTTCTACTTATGTGATTTCTTAATTCAATAGGTCTGGCAGTAATCAGACCTGGGTGTGGCAAGTGAAATTTAACTTGGCTTTCCAAAAAATTGTGGTTAATCACAGTTCATTTATGATTCAGCATTGAGGGGGCAATTACTTTTTCACATAGGGTCAGACAGGTAGAACAGCTTTGTTCACTTAATAAATGAAATAATAATAATTTAAAAACTGAATCTTGGAACTCAGGTTATCTTTGTGTAATTTTATCATTTATTTCATCATCTGAATCATTTAAAGTGGTTGTAAACCCTAGGACAAAAAAAAAACTGCAAGACAAAAGGCATTATGAATTACTTACCTGGGATCGAAGCCCTTGCAGCCATCCTTGTACAGTGCTCTGGCGGCCGACATCGCTCCCGGAGTTACTTCTGGTAAATCAATAAAATCAATACTGGGAGTTGGAATACCTGCAAATTGGGTGTTTTGTGCCTGAAAACAGACACATTTGTCCCCTACTCACCAAGGTCTCTAAGCCTTTAAAAAAAACAATAGGCAGCGAATAAACTTCCTGCCATTCACCCCAAGTCAAAAGATCAGTGCTGTATAAAAGCTCCCATTAATAATCAGGGACCAGTGGTAAGATTTGCTCATAGAAGGGACTTTAGAGACCAACTCTAGCAAACAGGAATTTAAAAAAAAAATCCCCCCTCCCCCAATCTCAGTTCAAAAATCGTTTCCTAAGGCCCCTTTCACACTGGGGCGGTTTGCAGGCGTTATTGTGCTAAAAATACCGCCTGCAAACCGCCCCTAAACAGCCTCCGCTGTTTGTTCAGTGTGAAAGCCCGAGGGCTTTCACACTGAAGCGGTGCGCTGGCAGGAGAAGAAAAAAATCTCCTGCGAGCCGCATCTTTGGAGCGGTGAAGGAGCGGTGTATTCACTGCTCCTTCACCGCTCCTCCTGCCCATTGAAATCAATGGGACAGCGCGGCTATAGCGCGGCAATACCGCGGCTATAGCCGCGCTGTACGAGTAGTTTTAACCCTTTTTCGGCCGCCAGCAGGGGGTTAAAACCGCACCGTTAGTGGCCGAATACCACGGGAAAACATCGCTAAAAATAGCGCTGTTTTACCGCTGACGCCCCCTACCGCCCCAGTGTAAAAGGGGCCTTACTGTAGGCAGCAGACAGAACGGCAACACTCCCTATGAGAACAACATCCCTCTCTGCAGGGTTGGTGATGCCCCCTGTGAGTTAGACCACAATGAACATTTTTTTCCTCTTAAATAAGTACCCACTGACACAATTCTTCCCAATGGCCACAAGTGTAAAGAACATTCTTTCCACAGACCATAACACTAATGTATAATGAAATGTAGATATAATCATTTTAGCAGGGGTTCCCTGAGAGCAGGACATTTTTTTAAGGGTTCCTCTGCGTTGAAAAAGTTGAGAAAGGCTGATTTATTGGTTTAGGAAATGACCTGGGAAAGGACAACAGCCACCCAACACATTTCAGGTGTCCATAGATCTCCCCTGTCCTCTGCGCTTAAAGTGGTTTTCTCAAGGTTTTCTATCTTCATGCATTCTATGCATGAAGGTAAAAAAAAATCTGTGTGCAAGCAGCCCCTCCAAATACTTGTCAAAGGAAAAGATCCATAAGTCACAAATCATTAAGCAGACCCGTGTACATTAAGTAAGCATGGTGAATGGCAGCCTCAGCCCTGACTCCAGCCCAGCCATGCCCCACCAAATACTTACCTGTGCCCCATCACGATCCAACGATGTGCACGAGAGCAGCGGGAGTCAATCACAACCATTGAGCCAATGAGGAGAGACAGGGGGCGGGGCTGTGGCTCTGTGTGTAAATGGACAGGCAGTCCAGATAATCCTTTTCTAGGGTCCCTCTTCAGCACTCTTGGCCCCTCCTTGTTGAGTGCCCCGCAAGCAAGCAGCTTGCAATGGGGGCACCTGAGCCAACCTGCAGCTCCCTGTGTCTATTTAGACATGGACTGACATAAGGAGAGAGTTTGGGACTTTGTGTGAAGCAGGCGGCCGAATTGAACAACATAAACAAAGAGTGACGGTGGGTATAAAATGATAAATAGCCTAATCGCATAGTGTTATGGCATGTACATAGTAACATAACATGAACCAATTGCATGATTATATGATTTAATTACATATGAATGATTTAATTACATATGAATCACATAGTAAGAAGATAACATAGCAACATGGTAACATGAAAGTACATGACATTAACAACATGATAAAAAGGAAACCGCCTGATTCTAAAATCTATGTTCACATAATGTAACAGGTCCATGACAACTTGGTATAGGCCAATATAACTAACATAATAACGTACATATTGTTATATATCACTCTTGGATTAAAAACGCAATGACGACATCTATATAGCTCAACGCGTTTTATGGGTAACTACCAAGCTTCAGGAGCAGATGCAACAATCTATAAACATAAATGTAAAATTAATTGATGTGATTGGCCAAATAAGGGGGGGGGGGGAGTGAAAGGACAATTGGTATAAATAACGAGGGTGATATCCATGGATCACCCATAGGTAACTTACAGATAAGCTGTGAGTGTAGGTGACAGCGCCATGGGCTGAGACCGACTGGGGGGAGGCATCAGCGTGTCAAATTATGTCAATTAGAGAAGGAGGCACTTGATGGTTCATGTCTTGGCCTCATATAAAGTCCCAAACCCCCCTTTATTTCCTTAATTTAGACACGGAGCCATGGCCTGGCCCTCTCTCTCTTCATTGGCTCACTGATTTTGATTGACAGCAGTGGGAGCCAATGACGCTTCCTTGCTGTCTCAGCCAATGAGGGAGGTGGTAGAGTCCGGGACAGCCGAGTCTCTTGTGCAACATCGCTGGATCGGAGTGGGCTCGGGTAAGTATTAGGGGGCTGAAGGGGACTGCACACAGAAGGCTTTTTATATTAATGCATTAACATTAAAAACCTTCTGCCTTTACAACCAATGAGAAGATTTAACAGGCATTCACAAGTGGCACAATCACCAGGGTTTTATTGCTGTGTGAAAAGTCAGATATGACTAAGATCAGGGAATCAATGAGTCAGTAATGAAGCTTTAAGGACACTGGCGGTCAACAGAGAAAGTATCATGCTGTATATCAGCATGGCTATGCCTGTAGTACCCCAAAAGAGCATGCACAGGAGGGTGACAACACTACCACTGCACTGGGAGCCAGTGGTTAGCATTGTCATTCTGTAAAAGGCTATCAAAAAGAGACAGTAAAAATGGCAGGATCAACAGGTAATTATTGGAACACACCTACAAGGAAGATTTAAACACATAGCAAGCAATTAAAGAAACAGCAGAGCCTATTTGTTAATAGAACGTTAGAGCTTACATACTGTATACTTTAAAATAACTCTAAAGTCACTACAGAAAGGTAAGTGCATACAAATGAGAAAATTAAAAAAAACATGTCACAGGTAAAAAAAAAAAATGTTGAAAGGATACATTTTTCTACAATTTGTATTGCAGCCACTCCTTGGATTCATCAGTTAGTCTACAAAGCTACAGGCTCATCATTATGCTAAAATCTATTCCACGCTGATCTGTTTGTATGAGGAAGAGAACGAGAAAATAAATGTTCTAAAACTGTTCCATATTTTATTATTAATCTACCAGACTTTTGCCTCTATCATGCTGCGCTCTGTACAATTATTATTCATCTTTGGCAGGACTTTTACTTAGAATCACACTTTTTTTTTTAATTCCAAGCGCACCAACCGCAATCTCCAGATGAGCTGGGTGCTCGTTAATGTGTGTCAGCGGGCTGAGTAATACAGAGCTGTTTGTCTTATCTGCTGAGACGTACATTTCACCGCGATGCTGCTTCTCGCAGACAGATGCTTGCAATCCTTCGGGGATGTGCTGCTATATTTGTTTCTAGGTTTCATTTTACTAAAAGAAGATGCATAACGGATACACAATGGTGTTCTGTCCTACATAATGAGGTAGCTATAGAAAGCAACTGTTTGTTGTTGGTGCCAATGGAGGCACCAAAAAGAACAAACGTGTCTACACATTTCTTTGCCGATATGGAAAGCCCCTGACCTTGAGCACACTCGGTATGTAAGTATCGGCCTAGGCATTAAGTGATAGCCTAGGAAAGCCCTTCCTGACATCCCACATGTATTGCAGCGTACTTCTGTACTAATAATGGAGTAATAGGGCAGGGGATGGCTATGGAGCTCCGCTCAAGTCTTTATGTATGTTTCCCAGAGCTCTGTGAGTATGCAAAAAAGATCTCATCTACAAGTAAAGCGTACTTTACACTTGTGGTTGGGGAACAGTAAAATCCGGTGGCTGAGCTGCCTTTTTACAGCTCCACTTAAAGTGGACCTTTAGTCAGAATATTAAGTGCTTGTACTTTGTAAAATCAAGTAATACACTGTCTCACCTTGCTCTGCACATGCTCAGTTGCTCTCCATTGTTGGCATTGTGCTGAAAATCAGAGCCACTAGAGGCTGATCTGCTGACAGTCTGAACAGTTACTGCTGCTTAAGTGCTCTGGGCTTCAGCAAAATGGTAGCCTTCAGCAAAAAGAAACAGGAGCAATGCTGGAGGCAATTTACAGCACACACCAATTTTGGTAGCATCATTATTAATGTGGAATGTATTTTATTTTTTTAAAGACCATCATTTTTTTTAAAGTTTGTATGGGTAAAGTTCCGCTTTAAGCTGCAAAGGGATACAGGGTACACACAGTGACATGCCACAAACATGATGCTTTGCATCACAATGTGGCATAAATTATCACCCACTGGGTTTGGTGGGCTGGACTATCTGCCAAACACGGCCCATTTATGTGAATGGGGCTGCACTGCAACTGCCCCACAACGCCAAGCAATGCATGTCATAGTGGCATGGACCTTTAGGGATGACATAACACCTCCTCACCACCTGTCAAACAACCTCTGAAAACAATCCACTACACTTTGCCCTTCACAGGGCTACCACATCAGTCCTAAAAGCATGTATTCGCAACAGGTTTACGTTAATCTTCCACCACTCCCTAGTGGCATATAATTACCTTTCTATTGTTCACCCAATGCTTAGCATTGGGAGTCAAAGGAAATACCTGACACGTCCGGGTATGGAGCAGCATGTATATCAGCCATCGGACAGTACTGCACCAATCATCGCTGTTACATGGGAAGTCTATTGTCCCATGTAAGCTATGACTCGGTTGACTTTGCTTTTGTTCTCAGAGGCTGAATGGGGGGCTGGAGGAGCAAAATTAAGGTGATAAAGAGGCCTGCATTAAATTGAACCTGGTACCTAGCTTAACATGGGTTCACTTTAAAGGGCAACTCTTTGTCAGTTTTACTGTACGATACAGCTGCTTAATAGAAGGAAAGTGAAATCACTGCAATTAACAAACCTGTGTGCTAATGCCTGGCCTCTGCCTGCTTTTTGAACTATCATTGCTGCACTAATCATACCCACCATGACTTTATACCCTTCTATAACTCATTCCAGTATCACAACCTTCGACCTGAAGTTTAATGGTATATCATTTTTTTCTTCCAAAAGCTGACACATCTTAATGGCTTTTTACTTACATCTTGATCATGCCCTGATTGCAGTTTTCCTTTAAACACTGATGCTGTGGAGACAAGGGTGGGGGCAGTATAACCTTCTGGGACTGTCAGTTTTGGATTCTCTCATTATAATGCAATTTAGAATATCTCTGAGTGGAACCGAGCATGTAATGATCATAATATTGCTATGTGTCTGGTCTTGCCCAACATGCCTTATGAATCTTCACCTTCCAGCATCTACTACAGTACACCTATCTAATTCACAAGCATTCTTCACGAGAGGTATATTTCTTCATCTCCTTTTAGAATCTTTACATTGTGCCTTTCATATGACCTTCATCAGCAGCATCTACTTCATATTTTCTATATCACCTTCACCCTAATTGCTTTTGTTATCAATTCATCTTTACAGCATCTCCCAACATCTTCACTGTACAACCTTCAGAGGCCGGACTTTCCATCAGCCTTATTTTACAAGGAGGGCAAAGAGAGGTGATGATGTGCAGTACCCTACAGCAAAATGCCTGCCGCTTTTTATTTATACAAAGAAACAGAATGCAGATTGGCTCATATGGCATTCAAAATGTTCAAGTGGCTCTTTGCATTATGAAACCAGCTCAAAGTCAACCTTTCATGTAATTTTACAAGTCTGCATTAATATTTTTCAAACATGTCCCAATATACAGTAACAATATACTTTTCAAAAAAGTACATTTTATAATTTAAAAGTAATCGTTAGGGATTACATACACTTTAAGAATCCAGGACCAAATATGAAAGTTGCCAATGTTGTCTTTTTTAAGATACAAGCTCCAGGGCTGTGATACTTCATAAAATGACTTCAAATGGATTTTTCAACCTCCATTGACCAATAAGAGGAGAGAAGCAGTTCCGAAGCAAGGGAAGTCCATTTGACACAAGCCTATACCACAGTTTGAACCACAGTAAACACCAGTTATCATGATTCAACAGTATCTATCCCTGTTGTCTTTAAGGGAAACTCTGTCTTTTCTGATTTGAATTTGAAGGAGCTTGCTGGCTCTGGGGCTGTCATCCTAATTATTGAATAGTCCGGAACAATGTATATATTTAGGTGTCCAAAACCTGACCAGATCTTTTAAGAGTGTGCCATCATTGAGAACAAGGTGGCACCAATGCAAACACACGTGTAGATCAGTTAGACTGTATATCAGTTGTCTGTTAATTTGCAAAAGAAAGGTAGACCAAGGTATTGACTGTATTTTGTAATTCCATTGACTCCTCATTTTAAAACAATATCTTGTGTTTTCATTAGACCAGAAGCTCTTCTGACTTTCACCTTGTGGATACGCATTATAAACTATATGTGTCATTAGAAAAACCCCATCCCTCAAACTCCCTAGCGTCTAAGTGGTTTCTCCAATGATATAATTTTCACTATTTGCTGCCATCCATTAGACCTTAATAATAGTCATACATCTTAATTAGACTTCTCCAACTTGGGAATATGGTAATGTTCATTTTATCTGTAGGCTCTACCACTATTCCTGAATTAAAGAAATGTACTGCCACGTGATGTCCACCTTATAACCTGTGTGTTCAGGAGTCAGGCTGGCTATTATACATTTTATAAGAATGTTCTTTACAGTATGAAATGTTTTATTTTGGATCATTCTCTTGGTTTGCTAGCAGACTCAAAGGATTATAAATCTAAAGGCTTTTATTTTGAGCCCAACAACCACTACCTACCTGTCAAATGAGCATGCCTTAGTAACCATGAAGAGTACTCTTAGTGGTCAGGTGGATGGCAGTAGGTAGGGCTTACCCCTAAAATTAGGGCAGTTAGGTCTAAGTGAACAAGGGGTACTAGTTTCAGACACATACCCCAAAAACAAAGAGGAGCTATGTTCCTATGTATATAAATAGCCCTAAAAAGTGAAAAGATCACATGAACCATCCTTCATCTCAACATTCTATTGAATTCTATGGAATCTTTACATAAGTTAGAATTGTACCACTCTTGTATTCTGACCATCTGAAGTCCAAGCTTTAACATA
Source organism: Lithobates clamitans (assembly GCA_037952925.1). Taxonomy (NCBI): domain Eukaryota; kingdom Metazoa; phylum Chordata; class Amphibia; order Anura; family Ranidae; genus Lithobates; species Lithobates clamitans. The sequence continues at coordinate 1,082,618 of JBBGZY010000051.1, forward strand.
TACACCAATCAGCTATAACATTATGACCACCCACCTATTATGGAGTAGGTCCCCCTTTTGACATCCATCAAGGCATGAACTCCATTGACAAAGCATCACACACTGCCTTCACCAGCTTACCTTCTGCTCATAGTGCATCCTGCTGCCAACTCTTCTTGCATGCACTCTGCCATCCACGTGATGTAAAAGAAAATAACATGATTCATCAGACAAGGCAATCCTCCTTCCATTGCTCTGTGGTCTAGTTCTAATGCTCATGTGCCCATGGTAGGCACTTTTGGCTGTGCACATGAGTCAGCATGGGCACCCTAACTGGTCTGTGGCTACGCAGCCCCATAAGCAAAAACTGAAATGCACTGTGTGTTCTGAAACCTTTCTATCGGAATCAGCATTAAAGCGTTAGTAAACCCTTACCTATACCTAATGAAAAGACTGGCCTCGGTGATACACAGAGATGAAATAAATCTTCCTACATAAGTTGTACTTGTTTATCTGTTGTCTTCTCTTCATCTATTCAAAGTCCAGGATTTTTAAAGGTTGTCAGGAAACAGGGGACAGAGAGCTGAAATTACACACTGTACAGCATAGTGAGGAGAGTCCTGAGAGCTGATTGGAGGCAAAGGGCACACCCTCCCTTCACACAGCACAAAGGAACAGAGTTGAGGCTATCAGTCACAGGCTGTGTGTGGAAGATCCCTCTTGTCCCTTTTTTTCTCTTGGTGCCAGGAAAACTTGTCAGAACTGACTCATGCAGATAGAGGAATCGGGCAGCAGACAGAAATGGCACTTCGTACTCTGGATTGAGACAACCACACACTATAGAGGGATATGCTTTGTTCATATTTTTATGTCTGTGGTTTACAACTACTTTAACTTTTTTTTAACAGTTTGAGCTACAATAGCTCTTCCACTGGATCAGAATATATGGGCCAGATTTCGCTCCCCATGTGCATCAAGGAGCCTTGGCTGCCTATGACCCTGTCGCCATTTCACCAGCTTTCCTTCCATTGACCACATTTGGTAGGTCCTGACCACTGCAGATTGTGAACATCCCACAAGAGAAACAGTTTTTTTTTAGTTGCCCTGACCCAATCATCTAGCCATTGCAATTTTGTCCTTGTCAAAGTCACTCAAATTCTTACGCTTGCTCATTTTTTTCTGCTTTTAACACATCAGCTCCAAGGACAATGTGTTCACTTGCTGCCTAATATATTCCACCCAATTTCAGGTGCCATTGTAATGAGATAATCAATGTTATTCACTTTACCTGTGAGTGGTCATAATGTTATAGCTGATTGGTGTGTGTATGTGTATATATATATATATATATATATATATATAAAATAATCCACAACAGAGTCAGACTATTGCAATGAGAAATATTAATGGTCAATTATATTATACGTACTGCATATAAGAACACAACACTGAATGAATGACCGCCATTCTAACTCATAAAAACATTTATATATATATATAAAATAATCCACAACAGAGTCAGACTATTGCAATGAGAAATATTAATGGTCAATTATATTATACGTACTGCATATAAGAACACAACACTGAATGAATGACCGCCATTCTAACTCATAAAAACATTTAGTTTTTTTTTAGTTTTTATAATGGGTTTGGGTTGCATATATGCTGTATTCTCATATAGTGTTATGTGCATCTATATATATATGTTTCTCTGTTGTTTAGTTATGAGGCTCTCCATATGGATCTTTTATATATATATTCTATGAAATATTAAACTGTATTTTTCAATAGACGTTTATCATATAAACAACTGCTGCCACTGCTTGATTTTTCCCCTGCAATTTGGGCCAACTTCTGTCTAATAACATTTTTTACTTGTTCTTTTGAATTATGGAGAAAAGAAAAAGTCAACCCTAATAATCTTCAAACTCTGCGGGTCTCTGGCAGTAATCTTTAATAACGTAGCTGCATGTTTTTCCGTGACGGACACTAAATACAATATATTTATATGATAAATCAAGCTCTAGGGCCTGAAACAAAGAATGGTCTATAATGAAAAACAAACAAAGTAAAGAGATAAGGATGGAGAAAGTGGAGTTCTATTACAGAGTGTGCAGAATGCCTGAGAATGGGGTCACATATAAGGAAACCATTTAGTAAAACCATACTGATGGTTACCCACATACATACTGTATAATGTGACTGTACAATTCATTGCTTTTTTGCCAGAGTTGTAGAAAAATCTCAGCATGTGCATACTAAACTGTATCATCAGCAATATAAAATCCTATAAGGCTTCATGCACACATGGGCTTTTGTACACTTTTTCTCCTAGCAGGAGAGAAGCAGCTTCAAAAATGCACCTAAGCCGCTTTTGTGGCAACAGTGTTTAGACGCACTTAGGCACATCAAGCGCTTGAGTGTTCGTTTACTTCATTGGTCAGAATACTAATTTATTCTGTCCACTAAAATGAAAAAATGCTGAAGCAGTAAAAACGCACCTAGCTTTAAGCGTTCTCTTTTATGGTGATGGTTTTATTTTTTTCCTGCCTGTAAGTGTTCCTGCCTCTATGCTCCTATAAATGCCTATGTGTACATGAACATGGATGGGTGTTTAGAGGCAAAAAAAAAAAGTCAATAAGGCATGTAAAACAAGCGTTTTTTTTTAGCTCAAGTGTGCATGAGGAACATGTGATCAGATGGTTTAGAATGGTTTGCATGCAGCCAAATACAAAGCTCCCAACTGCCCCTGATTTCGAGGGACTGTCCCTGATGTGAACCAAAGTCCCTCTTTCCTTCTTTTCTCCTCATTTGTCCCTCATTTTGGTCTGATCTATATAATTATATATAACATGCACTATTTATCTATCAAAAAGTGTTTCCTGGTGCCAAACCTTTCATCCATTTTTGAAATTGCTGCATTTGCAAATTTCAAGAGCCAGTATTAAGAAAAAGTAGTGGTAAAAAAAAAAAAACACTTGTGGGTTTAACAAATATTTATTTTGTATAATTCTCCTTTAGGAGGTCATGGCATGGCTTTGTCCTATACCTGCAAAGTAAGCAAGGAAGGGTGACCGCACTGCAAACTTCAAAGAATGATGAGCTTTATTTTATAAAATCCATACAGGAAATCAATATCTCACGAAACGGCAGCATGGTTGACGCGTTTCACAAAACAATTTGCTTAATCATAATTTTTTGCCGTGAAGCGCGTCAACCATGCTGCTGTCCTGTTTTGTAAAATCTTGATGTCCTGTATACATTTGATGAAATAAAGATCATTGTTCTCTGAAGTTTGCATTTCATCAAATGTAGGGCTGTAACTAACGATTATTTTCATAATCGATTAGTTGGCCGGTTATTGTTTTGATTTATCGATTAATCGGATAAAACAAAAAACTGACGAAAATTCATCCAATAATCTGATCATGTGTACAAGGCTTAAGATCCACACAAACAGAAAACACATCAAACGTGATAATAGAAGTGAACCATAACCCAAAGACAAAATACCTAACACGCTAACTTTAATGCAATATACACAATAATGGGAAACAGATAAACAGGGAAAAATGGAGAAGCAGGGAACAGATGGGAAGGGGGAACTAGGACTGAAATCAGGTACTGGTACAAGTGGAGCAAAAAGAGGCAGCATTGTTCAGGATGCAGGGCAGGAGCAAAATCAGGATCTAGGCTCAGGATAAGTGTCAAGCAGCATCTGTCAGCAAAGCAAAACACTGAAGCGAAGTGTAATTAGTAGAGGAAAAACTAAATACCCTCCGAGCAGTCAGCATCGGGCAGAGACTGATTATTGAAATCTGTTGGCTGCTGGGATACACCTGCTGGTGGACACCGGAACAGCAGCCTCCCACTCTTGGAAGCACAGTACCGCCAGCAGGTAAACCAGGTCCTGAAAGTCTCATGACTTCCAATTTTGTAGAAATGAAGAGGTGGCAGTAAAACTTCCCAATTCTCCCTACTCCGTTTCGTGTTTACCATTGCAGGTAGGACTTCTTTTCAGCTTTATAAAAACTTTTTTGTAGAGTGGGGGAGTTTTAATTCCTCTGCCAAGTTTTTAAAGCTGTCTGTGTCTCAGATGAGGAGATTCGCCCATCTATTTTTCCTGGTGACTAGTTGTTTTTGAGACAGAAAATGAGGGGAAATTCGAAATTTTAGAGTTGCCATGGGAGCAAGAGGTGTGGAGACATCTTCCAATCAAGACAAATGATCTGATGACAAATGTCTAAAATGAGAACTCCTCTCACTTTTTTTGCCTTTCAAGACAGAAAATGATTTGAAATCTGCCCAGCAGAACACAGACAATCAAAAAAGAAAAAAATCTGATAAGGTTTTAACCCTTCCTTATTATATCTATAGTAATAATATACTGGTAAAACTTTAAGGAATATTGCACCATGCTGTAATGTGGAGACAGTATACAGTACTGTCTGCCTTAAATTAGACTTGGTGCTTGGTTTTAATAAACTTGATAATTAAAAAAAGAACCACTTCCTACATGATTGTGGTTTTCATGTAAACACTTACTATAGTGCATTACCCCCAGCAGTTATGAATATCCGTATCCCTGCTACTACGAGATCCTCACTGTGGGGCCTGCCTGGCTATATGCTGCCTTTCTCTCCAATTCTATTACATTTTAGTAGCGCTATTATCCAAAAAGGTAGCCTTATCAGTGAGCTGCTCTTCCATCTTTGTCCAATACCAGGCTAATGCCGGCCATAAAACCGAACGAGATTCAAACTATGTGTGGGTAGGCTGAATGTACCAAGTTGATTGATCAACTTAGTTACAACCAGCCTGCTGTATTTATTTGCGATCATCGCTAGCGGCTGCTATATCTAGTAACAATAAACACGGTCTTCTCGCGGCGGGGACAACTTGCGCCCCCCCCCCCCCACCACCACCACCACCACCGGGAGCAGACAATGGCTCGGTCTGTGTTGATGGAGGAATCAACCAGTGGTTGCAGATAATACCTTTGCATTGTCTATGGCCTGCCTAAGGTGAGTCAGTGACCAGTCTTTATTTCTTAACCACAATGGATAAAAGTGAGGTCAGGGATCTGGTTGTTCTATCTGCCGGAGTGGCCTAAACAGTAGAACAAAGAAGGATTTTTTGACAAGTAAGACAATTCACGCATGCACAAAATGTATTTAAATGTCTGGAGCTTATCTTTATATAAATTGTTGCTCTTTGGCATGGTGGCCTGACTGGGGCATATGCCACACGCCTGAAAGAAAATTAAAAAAAAAAATTAAAAAAATAACACATCACATTGTACTCTATATGTCCATAAGCAGATTAACTAAGGAGATATAAGATACAGCACACCAGGGGCCTATTTCCCATTATCAGCTTTTTCCTTGCATAAGGCCATTGTAAATCCATTATAGTCGCACATGCATACCATCAAGCCCTGATTTATTGCTTGTGTGCAACAGATAATATCTTAATCGGTGGAGCTTTTTTATTGCTTTGTTTTCTGCAGGAAGGTATAAGAATTGTTTTTTTTTTTTTTTTTTTTTTTTTGGCTTGCATTGCCTGCCCACTCTCATGTAATTCTTGGTATAGGAATTAGAGTAAATGAACTATGCATTATGGTCCATATGTTATTGTTACCTACAGTCTTAAAAAATATTGTTAACTGTTCCATGTCTCCCATCCCAGTACCTATACTTCTGTCAACATTTTACTTAACATAAATTTTCATCAACTTCCTCAGAACGAAGGGATTGGGTCTGCTTTCTATGATCATCATGATAAAACTGCTGGGAAACACAGGTTGGTTAAAGTGCCATTAAACCCACATCATAAAAACGATCAATAAATGGTGTATTACATGCTGTTCATACTCGCTCAGTAACTATGGGATTTTTTTTTATTATGCAAAAAAACTGGCTAATCCTACTGCTCTCTTTCTCCCCTTTCTGTCCATGTCCCCATTGCAGTTGGGGATTTTACAAAGCAGTGTTGGCAGTTAGTGCACATGCTCAGTTTTCAGGGTTTTTCTACCCTAAGCATTTCCTCCCCATCACATCCGAGCGACCCATGTGACTATAAAGTCACACGTGTGGGCATATACACAGTGGTAACTACCTCCCTCCTCTTCCATGCCCACTAACCAGCTAAACACGATGGAGGTGAGATATTACATGTAGATTAATGGAGGAATTGCCTCCCTCCTAATCTAAGACACAGCCTGGAGGGGCAAGACAGCCTGTGACTGGCAGAAAGCCTCCCACACCATGTTATTGCCAAAAATAATAAAGATTTGATTTCAAATATATATTTATATGACAATTTAAACCCATTTATTGATATTATTTATTTTTACTCTGTATTCCAAGGGCTATTTTTTTTTAAATTTTGAACATATGACCAGCAGCAGAGGACTAGAAGCTCCTCCTGCCAGAGTTTCCTTACAGACAGGCTGAAAAAGAGCTGGTTCATGTGTGGCTGTATATCCATTAGTAAAGAAGGTACTTTAAAAAAAAAAAAAAATAATTACAGTGTCATCAGTGCCACATACAGAAATAGAAGGGAAATAGAAGGGATAATGTAAATTAAACAGGGTGTGTTTGGTATCACTTTAATAATTCTGGAGATGCTCTGTATAAGATTACGAGGATGTAGCATTTGCAAATCCTAAGTGACGGCTGACCGAAACAAGGTGACTTGTGCAGCAATTTTATATATAATTATAAATGAAAGTGAAGTTTTCTTTTAAAAGGGTCAGATCACCCACATAGCTATTTGCGGCAGATTACAGAAAGCTCTATCTTCTCACACGTAGGTTCTAAGCTAACAGTACAAATAGCCCAGAGGTTCCTTGGATAGCTCTACGGGGCACTTCAGTTTGTTGAAAAAGTAAATACATGCTATATTAAAAATTAAATAGATGTAAGCATTTTGAGTATTAAAAAAAAAACATAACCATTGCTTTGCATGTGAAGATTTACAATTAGAGGATACTAGTATCAAAATTGCCATTTTTTTCCATAAAACATGGTCTTCATTTAATATTTTTTACCCATTTCTGCATCTGAACCTCCTCCAGACTCTTTTGCCACTTCCTGTCTACATACACTTTCTTTGGCATTGGCTACATGGTCTCCCCCAGGGATGCATGTGAAAGGGTGACAACGCAGGAAAGCACATTGGAGACAGTTGTCATCTCCATAACAGGATGTACCTGAACAATGAGCTTCATTGCAGGATCACCAGGTATTATTTTAGCAAAAACTTCTGATTTTAAAAGGCTCATGCACATGGATATAATTAAATACCAGCCAGAAGCTATCAGCCAGATCCATCTTAAAAAAAAAACATGAGTATAAGGCCCGTTAAAGTGGTTCCAAGTCCCAAGACATTTTTTACCTTAATGCATTCCCAGCATTAGAGTAAAAAATGTCCTAGTAGCTGTATCACCCCGTCCATTTCCTAAATACAAGTTTCTCAATCGTTCCAATGCTGTGCCCAACTGTAGAGACTCTCTCCCTGCTCTCACAGGTCTTTCTGATGCAGCTGGAGCCATTGGCTTCTGTCATTGTCAATCAAATCTTGTGAGCAGAGAGCAGGGGGCAGGGCAGAGCGGGTTGCGTCTATGGAAGCACACAGCCCGAATTGGACGCGCACATTCATGTCTGCATGAGGCTTACTATGGTGGCATACACAGAAGAGGAGGAGCCAAGAGCACCGGTGGGGGACAACAGAAGAGGAGGTTCAGGGCTGCACAGAGCAGGTAAGTAAAACATGTTTTATCATTTTTAGAAAAAAAAAAAACGTAACCATTACAACCACTTTACGTACATGTTTTATGTGCATACAGCAGTTAGAAATACACACAAATTCATACTAGTGGCTAAAATATTCATTTATTCCAGCCAAAATAATTAATTTACTCACAAATGCATGCACACTTAAACACGTTTAGGGCTTGTTTACACTTGCTTTGCTGTTTGAAGAGCAATCAGTCCCGTAGCTTAATATGGCAAGGTACTCCCCTGCTCCTTCCTTCTGTTTTGCCATTCATTTCTATTTTAAATTAAATGGGTTGCATTACAATGAAAGGTTCACATATAATTTAAAGGCTAAGTTAACCTTTTTGAATATGTTACACCTGTAACCGTACCCCCTTCTCCCTGCACCCGCTGTCACAATTTTGCAGTGTGGAGAGTACCATCAGCCATTGTAGCGAATGGCTTGTAGTTCTCAATGAACTGTGAGGGCGCTAGTGAGCTCTCTCGTAGTTCATTCCTGCTCTCAAGTAACTTCCTGCCCATATCAGAAGTACGGGCAGACAGCTCCCCTAACAGTCTGCAGGAGCCTGGCATTGTACCCACAGTGCATTGCAGGCTCCTTAGAAAAAAAAAATACTAAATGCACATTTTTTTAGCTACAATAAAATTGTGCATTCATTTTCTTGTTTGTCTCCTTTAGATAATGGCTTTTATAAAGGGGTATAATGTATGTCCTACTAACTTTGAGAAATACTTACCTACCGTTTTTTTTATATATATATTTTGGAGGCCCTGATTGTTTGTACCCCTGCCACTAATACTGCTTATTGTAAAAAATTCAACAGAAAAAGTGAGACCACCCAAAGTCACTCAACCCAGAAGACTCCAGCTAAAACTATAATAATATTGCGGGTTGACTGATCCTGAAATCTCTAAATTATGTCTAGAAATGCTTGGACTGCATGCAGTTAGCAAAAATAGCTTGGTGTATATCAGGCCTAAGCCGTAGAGGAGTGTGGCTCTGGTCGGTGAATGAGCATTGTGGGTAATGACATGCAGAGGAACCTGTCTCTTGTAGTTGAATAGCTGCACATGACACGGGCAACGGAGGCAAGTGGTTTGCGAGTGGAAAGCAGGAATGAGAGATTCCGAGCCAAGCAATGGATGAATTGGATCTGTCACATATAATAGGGTGTCGGATGCTGGGCGAGTGAGCCGAGAATGTTTATTTAACCACTGGATGTGAAGCCGTGTCCTCAATCCTGGACGTGTGCCTTGTTTATTTCTTCCAGCTAAAGAGCTCTGCTCAAATAAATATCCAGGTATCTGGCCCAGTGTTTAACCTAGTCTATGACGGGAGGCTTGTTCAGCTTGGATAGCAGAGTTGCTGCATAACATGCAGTATGCATCCCAATAGCCTAATACATACGGCTTATGTTCTGACTTAAGCCCTGCCATTTAGAATAGATTTCCCTTCCAGAAAAAAAAAAAAAAGAAAAAGGAAATAAAACAGAATGGAAATGCATTCTTCTCCAACTGCTGAGATCTGTCTGTATTATTAAAGCTGAACTCCAAACACATACTGTATATATGAAAAAACACCAATGAATGCAGTTATGCATTGGTTAAAAAAAAGAAAAAAAAAACACAACAACATAACATATTTTTGCAACTAAGGGCAATCCCTTTGTATGCTGCCAAGCGTAGCAAAAATTTACAAGAGGCAATCGGGAGCAGCGATCAGTGTCGTGTCACTGCTAGCCCATCCCCCAGACAGTTAGAATCACTGCCCAGGACACACTTAACCCCTCCCCTCCCCCTAGTGATTAGGCCCTTCACTGCCAGTGACATTTTTACAGTAATCAATGCAATTTTATAGCACTGATCGCTGTATTAATGCCATTGGTCCCAAAAATGTGTCAAAATTTTCCGATGTGTCAGCAATAATGTCGCAGTCACGATAAAAATCGCTGATCGCCGCCATTACTAGTAAAAAAAAAAAATAATAATAATAAAAATACCATAAAACTATTCCCTATTTTATAGATGCTATAACTTTTGCGCAAACCAATCAATAAACGCTTATTCTTATTGCGATTTTTTTTTTAACCAAAAATATGTCGAAGAAAACGTAGCGGCCTAAACTGAGGAAAAAAATGTTTTTTTTATTTTTTGGGGGGATATTTATTATAGCAAAAAGTAAAAAAATAATGCGTTTTTTTCAAAATTGTCGCTTTTTTTTGTTTATAGCGCAAAAAATTAAAACCACAGAGGTGATCAAATACCAACCAAAGAAAGCTCTATTTGTGAGAAAAAAAGGACGTAAATTTTGCTGGGGAGCCACGTCGCACGACCGCGCAATTGTCAGTTAAAGCGACGCAGTGCCGAATGGCAAAAAGTGCTCTGGCCAGGAAGGGGTTAAATTCTTCCAGGGCTGAAGTGGTTAAACCTGTGCTTTCTTTTTTTTTTTTTTTTTTTTAAATCACTTGCAAGAGTGAGCTTAGCAGGAAAAAAAGATGTGACATTTACTCAATAAAAAAAAAAAAGGAACAAAAAAAAAAGAAAAAGTTGTTTTGCTCCTTTACCAGAAGTAAAATTGCCAACCACAATAATCTGTTACAGGAAATCAATGTCTGACAGTTGGCCTTAAATAATTTCATGATTGGTAAATTAATCCAGAAAGTGCAATTCCATCATCATTTAGCGTCGTTAGCAGCTAGATATGTGCGGCTATCCAAATAACAAATGTAGCTGTGTACAGAGTTCACCTACACGTTTCTGCAATCTATCCCATTTGATTTCCTCATGCCGGCTCGGTAGCCCTGGACACTACCAGTAATTACTTTAGTTGACTATTGCAGAGGTTAAGGAGCAGGGGAAGAAAACCAGCAGAGCCGGCCATAAAAATACAGCCAACCATCTGTTCCGAAAAACTACTCTAGCATTGAATGAACTTTAAAAAATTCAGTTTGGATAAAATAATGTCATGGGACAAAACACAAACAAAAGTGACATCGCTTGCATGGAGTAAGCTGTAAAATCATATAAGAAAATAAAAAAACTTAAAATAGGTCACGTATAATACAAGCTATCATTTCAGATAAAAATAATAAATATTGTAATGATTTGGAGCTTAACCTTTGCTAGAAACGCAGCCACTGACACTAATCAAATCTGAATTAAGCCTTTGCAGCCCGAGGTCTGTGCCAAATTTGCACCTCAGTAAGCTTTAGCATTTTTAGCTGTGTCAGTTGCTACCCAAAACATTTTTCATCCCTCAAGACAGGTACAGATGCTTTCTTTTGGCACCATTAAGATGCTTATTTCATTTATTGGCATAGTACAAGTAAAAACTTGAAAAAAAGAAAACATTTCTCAAGGGTTTTGCCTCAGCTACTCTCACAAAATGAACTATGCCTAGTCTAAGTTTAGCCTGCAGATTTTGCTACTCACAGCGGTACAAAAGTAAGAGTACAAAAATAGCATTTATCAACAGGAAAAAATTAAGGAAAAATTCAAAAGCTAAAGATGAACTTCGTAAAAAAAAAACACACAAAAACAATAAACCCCATTTTATGCTTTTCTATATAGAGTAGGAAAGAGACTGGATTTTTATTCTGTTTAATCCTGCAGTGCAATGACTCTGGTTAGCTAGGCCTCCAGGGGGCCCTTTAAATACAATCTAATGCTCTGTACACACGGGCGGACTTTTCGACCGGACTAGTCCGATGGACCGAATCCGGCGGACAATCCAACCGTGTGTGGGCTCCATCGGACCTGCAGCGGACTTTTTTGGTCGAAAATCTGACGGACTTTAGATTTGGAACATGTTTCAAATTGTCCGACGGACTCGAGTCCGGTCGAAAAATCCGCTCGTCTGTATGCTAGTCCGACGGACAAAAACCGACGCTAGGGCAGCTACTGGCTACTGGCTATGAACTTCCTTATTTTAGTCCGATCGTACGTCATCACGTACGAATCCGTCGGACTTTGGTGTGATCGTGTGTAGGCAAGTCTGTTCGTTAGAAAGTCCGTCGAAAGTCCATCGAAAAGACTGTCGGACCTTTCGTGTGTACAGAGCATAAGAAGTTATAGGAGAGAAAGAACATCACATTATGGTTGAGAGTCCAAATATATTTGTTTTATCATAAAAATCTGAAAAAACATGCCATTCATGTCTTGTAGGATCATTAAGGCTTAAGGTACTGCATGAAATAAAATATGATTTTAGTATTTGTCATTTTTTTTATTGAGTCCATCGAGGGACATGTTAATGTCAAACAGGACACAGGATTGATAAATATTCTACAACAAGTGAGTTATGCTGCTGCCTTCAGGAGGTTTGAACCCTGGCAAAACACAGAAAGTTTAAGCCGATGGATAATCCCAACAAGAATGGTCGATCCTCAGTTTTGTAAACAAGCAGCATTTATGGACCAATAACAGGGACATAACCTGTCACTCGATGGCAAGTATAAAAATCTTATTTTCAAAATCATCTTTTGAGGAATACAGGATTGTGAAATATTCTTTAACAAGTGAGATTTTAAAAGTAGTCCAACTGAGGGGTGGGTAAGACCCCCAGGGAAATCAACCAGCACCAACATGAGAATTAAGGATTGATGAGAAGGAATTACCAGTATGCAAAAGCATAAGACATTTTTGAACAACTTAGTGTTTCCGACCAGGACCAGGAAATTTCGACAAGGAATCGTTGGGAGCAAAAGTCCTCTAGCAACAAAGTGGTCAACATTCACTGTGAGGGAAATATATGGAAAGCAAACAGGAAAGCAAGTTTTAAAGCGGCGTTCCACCCACTTCTTCAACTAGGTCTTAAAGGAAAGACTACCCCCTCCACCCCTCGTTTTTGGCTAATGATTTTTTTTTTCTTTTTCCTTCCTACCTTTATTGAAGTACATATACATAGTTCTGCCCCGGCCTTGTCGTGGCCCAGGGCGTCATTTCCTGCTGCTCACCCGCTGCCTACAGGGACTTGTGTTTGTCAGAAGATGACAAAGCCATTCAGAAAGCCCCGCACGACTCACGCATGCACAGTAGAAAACCAGCAGTGAAGTCTGAAGGCTCCACTGCCAGTTTCCCTTAGTTAGAATGGTGGTGGCTGCACCTGATCCGATGGACGGATTGGCCTCGGCGGGCGACATCGCGGGCTCCCTGGACAGGCAAGTGTCCTTATTAAAAGTCAGCAGCTACAGTGTTTGTAGCTGCTGACTTTAAAAAAAAAAAAAAATTGCGGCTGGAACATTGTTTTATGTTGGTCAATCAAAATATAAGTATGAAGGCCTCAGCCTAGTACACCAAACCCCTTTCTTCACCAGAATGGACAAAATGTGGCAATAAAGATATAAACCAATTTACAAACAGTCTAAAATTTAGAAAATGTATCTTAAGCAGTGTTAGGACATGGGATATCAATAATAGGAGAGATGTTCCCAGATAGGAAGTAATCTCTAAAGTAAGAATGCACCAATACCGTTTTTTTTTTTTTTTTTTTTTTTTTAGGCGAGTACGTGTACCGATACTTGTGCTCAAGTACTCAGCGATACAGATTATGATACCATACAAACTGAATGGGCTCCAATCGCACTGCAAGGAATCTCATGCAATTTGAATAGGAATGTGTTGCGATTTCTGTCCAATTTACATGCGTTTTCCCCCACCTCTCCCATGTGAACTCGGGCTGGTCATAGTGACTTCAGTCTGGATTCATACAGGAACAGTGAGGGAAACATCATACAATTTGGACAGCAATCGCACCGCATTCCTGTTCAAATTACATGCAATTATTTGCAGTGCAATTTGCGCCCATTTACATTGTATGGGCTCAAATCGCACCACAAAGGTATCCGTGCATTTTCACGAGTATTCATGCAAATTCTTAGTACCAATGAGATCGGTATCAGTTCAACCCTACTCTAAAGATATATGTATGGAAATTGGAGCTCTCTAACAGACAATTACCAGAGGGATAGTTTAAAAATAAAAGAGTATAACAACCCACAGTCCTTAAAAAGGAAAGAGTGGAGGTGAAAAGGCAACACCTGTAGTAGGCAGGAGTGAAGTTATATTTTGACTCCAATAGAGGAACAAGTAGCCGAAGGATTACCTGACCAAGGAAAAAAATATATACATACAATTCAAGGAATCAATATATATAGCTGAACATGAGCAGAATTCACCTTAGAGGAATCAGGGATAGGAATCTGTTAAAGAAAGATCAGCAATCAGGTGCCTGGAAGCTAATAAATCGGTACAGAGAGGTTTAGAGCATGGTCAGAAACAAGCATCACAATGAAATAGAATCCCAATAAAAGATCAGCCACTGAAATGAGAAAGAGACTGTATACAGTATATCTGCAAGGAGAGCAAAGGATGAGGTTAATCCACCTCAACGGCAGATCCCCTGCGGTGTTGAGGGTATACACTTCAAGCACCAGAGAATACCATGACTAATGGCAGTGCCAAAGAGGCCTCCACCCTAACGAAAGGGCAAAATAAACGTTTAAGGGCATCATCAGCTTCCCAGGTACAGAGCCAAAGTGCTGTAAGCATATGAACATCTGAATAAACATTAGGACCGAGGCAAACTTAGTAGAATGTAGGAGCCAATCACAACTAAAGTGCAAGGTTTTAGACTTTTTGGCTCCCCCAATGTTTCAGGGAAAGCGAGTCTGTCCTGTAGATGGAACGGCCTCTTTTCTAAGAATGAATCCACTCAGACATAGAAGCACAAATTAGGGAGACTGACAAAATGTAATGAACAATTGTATTAGACAGCTCAAACCGATACCTTAGGACAGAATCCAAGTAGAAATCAGTGAAATCCGTAACAACATAAGCAACCTGTTAAGGTAGAGACCACTTTTCAATAAATCATTTTGGATGGTGAAAACACTTCCAAGTTACATAGTTACATATAGTAGGGGAGGTTGAAAAAAGACACAAGTCCATCAAGTAAAACCTATGTGTGTGATTATATATCAGTATTACATTGTATATCCCTGTATGTTGCGGTCATAATGAAGGATATAATGAAGGACTCCCCCAAATGCTTCCAGTCCAGAAGGGATGGTTTTACAAAGAGAATGTAATGGAAAGGGTTTTGCAGCTACAGCTATATAAGACCCAATGCCTAGAAAAGCAGGCTGATCCACTAATTGAAGAGTAAACTGCACTGCATCAATCATAAGATCAATAACTTCTTGTAAACTGAGTCATATGGGACTTGCTGAATAACCGTAGACTGTGAAGGTTCTGATTATGGATGAGAAATAGTAATAGGAGCCTCTGGCACACTCAGGGGCAGAGGTACATTAGCGGGTTTGGTGGTAGTATGCTTAGATCCCTTATGGACAGATTTTTGCATTAACAGTGCACAGACCGAAAAATAACTGGGGTCCCAGGATCTTTGCGGCAGGTTTTGGTTTCTTTTTGGAGTGTTGAAAAATCAAGACTATCTGTAATAGGGAAGTATGGGCTGAGGTCACCTTTTACAATTGGACTATCCTCTGTGTTTCTATAGAGAAACATGTTGCACCACAATGCAGAGAGAAACTGGACCCAAACTAAGACATTACCTGGTGTACTCACAAACCCAAACAACAGATGTTGGTGAGAATAGCAGGCAGCCAAAGGTGAATCAGTCACTGCAGGTAGGCAGTGGAATCAGGCTGGGGACCAGAAGATTCCAAAGTACAAATGAAGAGGGAGTCCTAACAAGACTGTTTCTTTCAGGCTGAAATTGTGAAACAATGTATGCAGAGTACTCCTGGGCTTCATTCTACCTAGTGGATGCTATCAGTGCAAAGTTGCCTCAGTTTTATTACTACGCCAAAGAGAAAACGGAAGGAAAAATAAAAATTGCACAACTGTTGAAATTGTTTAGTAATTTGCAGTATATCAGTCTACTCAGGTTCACTTACAAAATAAATGTTAGACTAGACATAATAAAGCCGTGCCCCTCTATCTAAAAAAATATATATAAATTTGAAAACTGATGTAAACATGACACATGCTCAAAGACACATTCCAGACAAAAAAAAAACCTCATACCAGAAACAAAAACGTGTAAGAAAACCATTATGGAAGAACTGACATGGTTTCGGCTAGATGGTTGACATTCGTTGTGCCATGGCTTTAAAATAGAAGAGTGTCCATTAGTAGACTAACCATACACTGAGGTCTAGATAGCCCTATGATACAGAGCAAAATTAGGGGACCATAATGACTCTCAAAACCCCAGTACAGTGGAGTGTGGGAAGGGATTCCTTGTTGCACATAAGACCAGCCCATAACTCATACTGAACCTAAGGTCTGGATAGTGTCACATTTCAGTGCCTCGATATGACTTACTAGGAAGATCTTCATCACAGCCATAGTGTCGCTCAAAAAGTCACTGACAACCTCCTAAGTCAGTAGCAAAAAACTGAAATGATAGTTGGAGGTGAGGTTCTATGGGCTGGCTTAACATTTTTTGTTTTGCCAGTGTCCAAACCTCCTGAAGGCAGTAGCATAACCCAAGTGTCAAAATATTTTACAATCCTGTAAAGCCAGCTGCTGAAGCCTGCATTAAACTCTGAGGTAGCAAGACCTTCAGAACCCCTTCCCCGTTGTCTAGGTGTCCATTGTCTCCAGGACATAAAAAGAGGAAATCCAAAAAAAAAAACAAAATCAGGAAAAAAAGATTTCTTCCAAAGGGGACTTCTTCTGGGTAAAAACGGTCAAAGCTGGGATTCCCCTCACTTTGGAGAGATGTCCACTTACCTCCTGTTGTGTCTTTGGGGCAGTAAAGGGAAATCTCCTGAGTGAGGACACACAAAAACCTAAACCCACAGCAAAGAAATCACTAAAACAATGTTTCAGAATGACCATTTACTAAAGTCCCATATTGGCAAAAAAAAAATACACCAGTTCAAGAGCATGTAGACCTCAAGGTGACAGAGATGAATGCCCATAGTTAAAGGTCTGTGAGGTGTGATTTGATGTATTACAAGCAACAAAATATTGACGGGTTTATTCGATACCAAAATTTGGCTGGACTTTATGGTTTAAGATCACACCATTAAAGCCCACAAGCAATCAACCCCAGGACCTCCATTCTGCTCTGTTTGAAGTGCTTTGGGGACTCTAGACTGAAAAAGTACTATTACTCCCATAACAAACAATTGTATTCTGTAATGCAAAATCCAGGTTTTACCAGTAGGAATAGTCACAAAAAAAACAGAACAGGCAGTAAAAGAAAAAAAAATTCAGAGATGAATTCATTGGCCCTGGGCCTGTCAAGGGGTTTACATTAATTTACTAATTTGGATGTGGGTAGATTTTCTTCAAAACCATCTCAAAGCAAATTGGTTTTACATGATGGGCATACTTGGGTATGAACTCCCAATAGTCAGAAGAGCTACTATGGACAGAAAATTCTACCAAGATGCATGTCTGAGTCTAACCTAATTTCCGGTCATTGCTCGTTTTATCTGGTATTAAACAACTATAACTCGGCATCTCCCTCCTTACTTATATAAGACTTTTCTTCAGTGCAGAATGGTCAATTTTTTCCCCTTTTCTTTGTCATTATATATTGCAGATGATTCTCTTTTTTTATGTACTCAGTACTTGCTATATATTGCAAAAAATTCAATAAAACTTTATAGGAAATAAAACATTCAGAGAGCAATTCCAAGCAAAAAATGAAATCTACAAAGTTCTAATGAGTTTGCTTAAACATGAAACTGTGCCTAGATCATATACACTAATGTATTAACATATTCTGAACACACAGTAAAAGCACTTTAAAACAAACCCTTAGATTCACTTCTCTGAAGTGGGAACAACCACAGATGGATTAAAATTTGGCTGGTCACTGCTAAACCGGACTGAATTGTGAGCCATCTATGGTCAGCTTTAGTCCTAAGGTAGGTGGAACTTAGATCCAAGTTGAGGCCCAATATGTATTGAAAGCTTGGGATTTAGGAGCACCTAAAGCCCACACTATACTTGTATAGGATTCAGAGGTTAAGAGTCCATTCACACAGGGACTGAAGGCCTTACACCAAAAAAAGCAAGCGCATTTCTGCACTCGAGTCATGGGTGTTGCATAAACAAGGACAGGCTGCAGATGTATGCTGGTACCTGCATATCCTAGTATTTACAGTGGGGAAAATTATTTGATCCCCTGAAGATTGTGTAAGTTTTCCCACTTACAAAGAAATTGAGGGTCTATAATTGTTATCATAGGTGCATTTTAAATGATAGAGACAGAATATCAACCAAAAATCCAGAAAAAAACACATTATACAAATGTTATAAATTGAGTTGCAGTTCAGTGAGTAAAATAAGTATTTGACCCCTACAACCAACAATAATTCTGGCTCTCACAGACTGGCTGCAGTATGTGCTCATGTGGTTAGTCCACAGTTAGATTAGTCCTGTCAATTTAAGAAGGTACTCCCAATGACAACTCGTTATGTGTACAAAAGTTGCCTGTCCACAGAATCTCTTTCTTCCATTCACACCACACCATCATGGGCAAGACCAAAGAGCTGTCACAGGACCTCGGGGACAAGATTGTAGACATGCATAAGGCTGGAATGGGCTACAAGACCGTCAGCAAGAAGGTTGGTGAGAAAGAGATAACTCTTGGAACGATTATTCGCAAATAGAAGAAATACAAAATAACCATCAATCGCCCTCGGTCTGGAGCTTCATGCAATATTTCACCTCATGGGATAAGAATGATCATGAGAAAAGAGAGTGATCGGCATGGGAGGAGCTTATGAATGATCTTAAGGCAGTTGGGACCACAGTCACCAAACAAACCATTGGTAACACAGTATGCCGCCATGGATTGAAATCCTGCCTGCAAGGTCCCCTTCCTCAAGAAGGCACATATACAGGCCCATCTGAAGTTTGCCAATGAACATCTAAATTATTCAGAGAAGGATTGGGAGAAAGTGCTGTGGTCACACAAGACCAAAATTTAGTTCTTTGACATTAACTCGACATTAACTCGATTATGCTTTGGGGCTGTTTCTCTGCTAAGGGTACAGGCTGACTTTGCCACATTGAGAGGGCCATGTATTGTAAAATCTTGGATGAGAACCTTCTTCTCTCAGTCAGAACACTGAAGATGGGTCGTGGAAGGGTGTTCCAGCATGACAATGACCCAAAAACATACAGCCAAGGCAACAAAGAAAAGACTCAAGGTCATAGAGTGCTCAAGACTCAAGCTATAGACCTCAATCCTATAGAAACTTTATGGGGGGAGCTGAAACTTCAAGTTTCCAAGGGACAGCCAAGAAACCTTAAAGTGGTGTTCCCCCCCCCCCCCCCCCCAAAAAAAATATGCATAAATGTGCATAAAAAAAAAAAAAAAAAAAAAAAATTTGGAAAATTTTTTTTACTCACCTCTAAATGGCTGTTGCTAGGGGGTCCCTCGTAGTCTGCCTCCTTCAGTGCCGGGGCTGGTGACATCACTTCCCCTCGGTGCAGGAAGGGCTCAGCTCTGCCCCCTCCCTCTTGTCAATTATATGGGACACGTGACAGGTCCCATATGATTGCGTGGCCAATCACGGCACGCGGCGCTGCTCGCGCATGCGCAGTGGGTGCCCGGCTGTGAAGCCACAGCCGAGCGCCCACAGTTGCAATGCCGGCGCTGCCGAACGGAGGGGGAAACGAGACGGGCTTCTGATCCCCCGCATAGCTGGACCCTGGGACAGGTAAGTGTCCTATTATTAAAAGTCAGCAGCTGCAGTATTTGTAACTGCTGACTTTTAATTTTTTTTTTTTTTTTAGTGGGAACTTCTCTAAGTATTTAGAGGAGATCTGTAAAGAAGAGTGGACCAAAATCCTTCCCAAGAGTGTGTGCAAACCTGGTAACCAACTGCAAGTAATGTCTTACCTCTGTTTGCCAACAAGGGTTTCTCCACCAAGTACTAAGTCATGTTTTGCTTGGGGATCAAATACTTATTTTACTCACTGAACTACAACTCAATTTATAACAACATTAGTATCATGTGTTTTTTCTGGATTTTTGGTTGATATTTTGTCTCTATTATTTAAAATACACCTATGATAAAAATGATATACCCTTCATTTCTTTGTAAACATAAAAAATCTCCGTAGAAAATAATATATTTTTTTCCCCACTGTACATGTGCACAGGATGGATGAACGATCGTTGATGCAAACTGTCTGTATCCAGGGGTGCAAATCTGTCCCTGTATGCAAGTAAACACTCAGAGATGCAAATAATAGCATACAGCCACAGCATGTCATTGATTTATTCAGGCAGCTGTATGCAGTGCCTGTGAATCCTGGGCACAGTAAAAAAACTAATTTTTTTACAGTGTACGGCCCTCTGCTCCCATGTAAATAAGCCCCAAAATGTTACTAGCAAAATAAAAAAAATCCTGAATACGAATGCAGCCGCCATATATAAGAACTGCTAAACTGCAATATAAGAAAAAGTTTTTTTTTTGAGTTTCGATACGCTTGCACGCCTGCACACTTGTCTGCATTTTGACACAAATCATTTGTTTTATCACCTTTGAATACCTGACAGGTTCACTTTAAGCCTTATTAGTCCTTAATAAAATCATGCAAGATAAAAGTAAACCATCTGCTCCTGATATTTCTTTTAAGAGAAACATCTGCCTGACAGATACCGTAATTATATTCAGATAAAACAGCTTTTCCTACTGACCACCAATTTTCACACTTTGCATTAACAGATAGATTTGCTCATAAAATAAAGTTGGCTTTAAAACATATTGTTAAGCGTGAAGTCGTTTTATTATTGCAAGCTTTCAAAAGGTTAATTAGATGTCTATTGTTTCAGTATAATAACACTAAAATAGGAAGAAAAACCATACACCAAAGTGGAACATCTAATGAACCTATACTCATCTTTGCTTTCGCGGTGAATGACAGCATTATGACTTGATAGTAAAACAAATTCAAAAAACCATTTAAAGATGCAGGTTTTAAAGCGCTTGTCAAACACACATCCTCAAGAGATTCCCAAGATTTTAATTGTATTTCCACTTTTGCAGTCACATTTTAGAAAACCTCACTATATATGTTTGTTATATATTTACATTTACACAGCATATGTTAAAAAGAAAAAAAAAAAAAAAAAGAGATTTCTTACCTTTTAGTTGTTTTTGGTGTCATGATTGACTGCAAACGTTTCTGAACAAGTCTTGCTTCTAAATCTTTAGTAGTTCTAAAGGCATCAGATTTTTTACCTTAACCAACTGCCTAATCTGCACTTTTATCCCCTTGCTGCCCAGGCCAATTTTGAGCTTTCAGTGCTTTTACACTTTGAATGACAATTGCAACACTGTACCCATAATACATTTTTATCATTTTTTTTTCACACAATAGAGCTTTCTTTTGGTGGCATTTAATCACCACTGGGTTTTCTATTTTTTGCTAAACGAAAAAAAAATAAAGTAAAGAAATTAATCGTTATATAATTTTCAAACTGGTAATTTTTCTCCTTCACTGATGTGCACTGATAGGTGGCACTGATGAGGCGGTACTGGTGGACACTGATAATTGACACTGATGAGGAGGCACTGATAAATGACACCAATTGGCAGCACAGGTGGGTACGAATAGGCAGCACTGATGGGCACTGTTGGAACTGCACTGATAATCAGTGCCCTGATTATCAGCATAGGCATCCCTTTAACACAAGCCGTTATCGTCTCTTCTCTCCTCACGCTGTCAGTGCAAGGAAAGTAAACCCGATAACAGGATTGGTGCTTACATCATAATCAGCTGTCACTGGACACAGCTGATCACGTGGTAAAGGGTGATTGTCTCTTTACCTCGATCTGTGATCATAATGCCCCCCCAGCAAGGTAAGCCTGTGCTGTTGCCGTTTTTTGGCTATAGCGTGGGCGGGAAGTAGTTAATGTAATACGGTAAAAAAAACTTTCAATAACAGCTCCTCTCAGCTCCCCCACCCCTCCGCCACCTTAAACACTTACCCGAGTCTTCTCTCTATCCAGCACTGCCCCATCTTCAGCAGTTCTTCTCCCCACTTCCTGTATTTACTTGGAGAAGAGGGGGACTTGTCAGGCGTTGTACCCCAGAATGGGAGGAAATGGGCAAAACCATTGCACAGAGCAGGTAAGTTTAACAGATTTCTTATTTTAGGGAAAAAAAAAACAGATTTACAACCACTTTAAATTTTGTTGGGACAGTGTTCAAATCTGGTTTTCAACTCATAAAAAAGATCTGCCAGCACAGTACAGACAGGGTAAATTATGGCAAAAACAGGTCCCAGCCCTCTCCTAAACAAAGAGAACTAAGTAGGATTTTTCAGTACTGGAGTCATGAGAAAAAGAGCATCTAAAAAGGTAAGCAACAATATGTTTAAAGTTCTGTTATGTGAATGAGAAGTGGAAATACACTTTAACCACTTCTCGCCCGGCCGTCATTCTTTGGTTATCCTGACTGGGCGTCATATCCAGCAGGATAACATGCCAGAGCGCGGCGAACGGTAGTGCAGCATGTCAGTCTGACACACCGCATCTCCGATTGTGGTAAGGACGTGATCAGCTGTGACCAATCACAGCTGATTACCGCGTGAACCAGGAAGTGCTGTTAAATGGCATTCCTCGGTTCGCGCTGACAGGGAGAGCCGATCGGCGGCTCTCCCTGTCAGAGGGAGGGGTCTGTGCTGATAATCAGCGCACTGATTATCAGCACAGCCCTCATCAGATGTGCCCATCAGCTGCCATACAGTGGCCAACAGCTGCCAGCAGTGCCCCAATAATAAAGTCTGTCAGTGCCCACCACAGTGCCAATCAGTACCCACCACAGTGCCAATCAGAGCTCACCACAGTGCCAGTGCCCAGCAGTAACACCTGCCAGTACCTAATCAGTGCTGCCCATCAGTGCCGCCTGTCAGTGCCCATCACAGCCGCCTGTCAGTGCCACCTATCAGTGTCCAACAGTGCTGCATATGAGTGCCACCTATTGGTGCCCATCAGTGCTGCATATCAGTGCTGCCTATAAGTGCCCATTATTTCTACATATCAGTGCCCCTCAGTGAAGGAGAAAACAAAATTTTATGACAGAAACGAATGCCCTGTACACACGGGCGGACTTTTCAGCAACAAAGGTCCGACAGTCTTTCCGACGGATTTTGACGGACTTCCGATGGACTTTCCGAATGAAAGGACTTGCCTACACACGATCAACCAAAGTCCGACGGATTCGTACGTGATGACGTACGACAGGACTAAAATAAGGAAGTTCATAGCCAGTAGCCAATAGTTGCCCTAGCGTCGGTTTTCGTCCGTCGGACTAGCATACAGACGAGCGGATTTTTCGATAGGAACTGGGTCCGGCGGAGGTCCGATGTAAAGATTTGAAACATGTTCCAAATCTAAAGTCCGTCAGATTTTTGACAGAAACAGTCCGCTGAAGGTCCGATGAAGCCCACACGCGATCAAATTGTTCGCCTGATTCAGTCCGTCGGACCAGTCCGGTCGAAAAGTCCGCTCGTGTGTACAGGGCATAACAAAAACTTTTTTTTTTTACAAAAATGTTTTTTAGTTTATTTAGCAAAAATAAAAACCCCAGAGGTGATCAAATACCACCAAAAGAAAGCTCTATTTGTGGGAAGAAAATAAAAATTTAGTTTGGGTACAATGTTGTATGATAGCGCAATTTTCATTCAAAGTGTGACAGTGCTGAAAATTGTCCTGGGCAGGAAGGGGCTTGGTATTGAAGTGGTTAAAGCATATGTAAAGGCAAAACATTTCTTTTTAGTTCTGGCTAGGTAAGAGTTAGACTCTGTCAAGTTTTAAATCCGGTTTCTCTCCTCTATTTACCCCTCTATTTGTACTGGTGATTGTGCCACTGAACAAAAATGGAAATTCTAAAATGTATAGTTTTCACCAGAACAGGATGTCAATGTAAATCTCCCCGCCACATTTTTTCTAGTGACATCTGCCTAAAGCTGGCCATGTGCTAATTGATTTTCATTCCAAATTTTTTGTTTTCAGGTGGTTTGTTCCAAAAATAATTGTTCATTCAGAACATTTTTTAATCATTAGTGGGATCAAATTGCTTTTAACTGACATATACATAAGTACATTGTAGGTAAAGTTGAATAAAGACAATAGTCCATCCAGTTCAACCTGTGTAGGTGCACATGTGTCATTGTCTATAATCATTTCCCATATCCCTGTTGTGTTCTTTAACCACTTCAATACCAGACACTTTCCCCCCTTTCAGCCCAAGCATATTTTTAGCTTTCGGCGCTGTCGCTGTTTAAATGACAATTGCATGGTCATGCTACACTGTACCCAAACCAAATTTTTATCATTTTGTTCCCACAAATAGAGCTTTCTTTTGGTGGTATTTGATCACCTCTGGGGTTTTTATTTTTTCCTAAACAAATAAAAAAAGCTTGAAAATTTTGAAAATGTTTTCTTTAATAATAATCAATCATCGCAGACCCCCCCCTCCTGTCAGGAGAGCAGCCGATCGGCTCTCCTCTACTCGCGTCTGATACACGGCTCTTCCTGTTTACATTGTGACCAGCTGTGATTGGACACAGCTGATCACGTGGTAAAGAGTCTCCGTCAGAGACTCTACCTAGATCGGAGTTGCTGTGTGTCAGACTGACACACCACAACAGCGATCGCCGTGCTACATGGGCGCGCGGCGGCTTGTTATCCTAATCACGTCATGTGACGTCCAGTCAGGATAACAGAACCACTTTGCCGACTTCATATTGCTATATGGCGGGCGATAAGTGGTTATGATGCACATCCAAGAGTCTCTTAAAAAAATATCCATACTTTCTGAAGCCACCACCAATTGTGGAAGAGCGTTCCACATCCTTATTGCCCTGACAGTGAAAACCCCCCTGCACAGTTTAAGGTTAAACTGCTTCTCCTCCAATCTTTTTTTTTTCCTATGCTGGGATCGCCATTGAGGTATTTGTAAATCGCCATTATATCTCCCCTCAAGTGTCGTTTCTCCAGCGAGAATAGATTTAGTGTTTGCAGTCGTTCCTCGTAATCAAGGTCCTCCAGTCCAAATATTCGTTTTGTTGCCCTTCTTTGGACTCTCTCCAGTTCCAGCACATCCCTTCTAAGGACTGGTGACCAAAACTGGACAGAATACTCCAGAAGTGGCCTAACCAGAGTTTGATAAAGTGACAGAATTATAGTTTTATCTCTGGAGTATATCCCCTTTTTTTATGCATGCTAATATTCTGCCAGCTTGGCTGCAGAATATTGGTAGCTGCAGCTTGACATTGCATGCTATTGCTCAATCTGTCATCTACTAGGACCCCCAGATCTTTCTCCATCCTTGAGTCCCCCCAGTTCTCCCCCAGTGAGTAGTTTGCATTTATGTTTTTTGCCCCCAAGTGCATTACTTTACATTTCTCCACATTAAACCTCAATTACCATGTATTTGCCCACTCCATTATTTTGTTCAGGTCTTTTTGTAAAATTTCTATATCCTGATGTGAACTTATTACCCTGCTTATTTTTGTGTCATCCGCAAAAACTGAGATTAAGCTATTTATCCCATCCCCTATATCATTTATGAATAAATTGAATAGAATTGGTTCCAAGACAGAACCTTGGGGCAACCCACTTACCACTCCAGACCAGTCCGAGTACATTTTATTTATCACCACCCTTTGGACGCGTCCCTGTAACCAATTTTTTTTACCCAAGAACAAACCTTATGGCCCATGCCTGCGGACCTCAGCTTGTAGATTAAGCACTTATGGGGGGACTGTGTCAAATGCCTTTGTAAAATCCAGGTACACTAAATCCACAGGCTTTCCTCTGTCTAGATGGCAGCTCACTTCCTCGTAGAATGTTAAGAACGACCTTTCGTAAACCCATGTGGATCGCTACTAATGATATTTTTTTCCTCAGTAAATTTTTGGATATAGTCCCTTATCATCCCCTCCAATAATTTTCCAATGATTGATGTTAGGCTGACTGGCCTGTGGTTTTCAGTGGTTTGTCTCTGTCCTTTTTTGAATATTGCTATCACATTGGCTTTTCTCCAATCGGCTGGTACCAATCCTGTCAGTATGCTGTCCAGAAAGATTAGGAACAATGGTCTAGCTATAACCTGACTGAGATCTCTGAGGACTCGCAGGTGTAGGTCATCTGGGCCTGGTGATTTATTTGTAATAAGTTTATCTAGTCATTACTTTACTCCGGCCTCTGTTAGCCACGAGGGTATGCCCTGTGATGTGTCCTTAACAGTACTGTCACAGTCGATATACCCCTTATTTTGCTATTTTTATTATTTGCCTTCTCTGTGTCATCCAGAATCATCCTCCCATCCTCGTCTTTTATGTGGGCAATGTGCTCTGATCTTACCTTTTTACTGTTAATGTATCTAAAACATTTCTTTGGATTTTTTTTTTTCAAGCACTTTTCTGCAGCATAGAGTGCCATTTTCCAAACCGACTTTGGGGCCCCGTATCTCGGGGCCACTTGGTGCTAGGAACCCCTAGAATATGGTGTAGTGATAGTTCCACTGGGTTTGCACGCCAAATTTGGGGTTCCTAGCACCAAGTGGCCCCGAGATACGGGGCCCCAAAGTCGGTTCAGAAAATGTCATTCTCTGCTGCAGAAAAGCGCTTGACTCGAGTATAAGCCGAGGGGGGCATTTTCAGCACAAAAAAAATGTGCTGAAAAACTCGGCTTATACTCAAGTATATACGGTATATAACATGTACCTATGAAATTAGGTGAGAGATGTGCAATACAGTGGTGACCTTATGGGCTGGAATATAACCAGAATGTGGCTAGTTGCAGGTGTATTTCACAAGTTTTTTATTTTATTGTGAATTGGCTTGCCACAGGATGGGAGCCATCCTTATTTTGATTTGTGATCTAGTGGAACATACACATTTGTATCATAACTTATGTAAATTGTTGTATCTTCATTTATTAGGGCACAGGCCCTGATGTGTCCCTTTATATTCTCCATGGGTATAATCACTGATACCCATTCAGTAGGCATTCTTGTTGTAGTATGTATGTGCAGCGCTCACCCCAGAGAGGCCAATGGAAATAAACAAGGTCTTCCTTACTTGTCCAGAGCCTGCCAGGCCAGATACCAGTTCCAGAGCACACTGGCAAACACTGGTCATTCTAGGAGGTGTATTTTTTGTAGTTTTTCTCAGTAAACAGGAGAGAGGGGTGAGGGGGGCAGGGCATTCCAAAAACAAAAGCAGGTATGGAAGGCCAGATTCTCAAGCAAAAAATCCTTAAATGCTGCTGGAGGTAAATGAGATGGCCAGTCCATCGGAGACTCTGTAAAACTGGTCACAGTTCTTGTAGAAACCCTTGGCATCAAAAGCAAATGCACATGTAGAATCCTGGGCAAAATGTTTCTACTCACAAGGACAGCTCTCTCTAACCAGCATCCATGAACTATTCTTCAGCAAAAAAGGGGTCCCTAAAGTAGTGTCCTCCAGCATCTTTAAATCCAGCTTCCTCCATGCCCACCAAGCACATGCTGAAGTCTAGCAGCAACAGGCTCTTCAAATAACACAGGCTGCTTCCCAGTCCAGAGGCCCCAGGAGAAAGGGCTGTGAACAGACCTTCCAAAACAGTCATCTTCTCCCCAGCTGCACCTTCTGAGCCTAGCTACCCAGGGATTGGCTGAGGTCAGATAAATATTTAAAACTCAGTGGCTGACCCTCCTGCTCAATTTCCAAAACTGGTTCCAGAGGCAGGCAGAAATAATCAACCACCAGGCTTAGGAATAAACCTCACCAGACCTAAAAATAAATTACTGCTCAGCTGGGTACAGCAGAGCCAAAAACTAAAATGTATCCAGCCTAGGGCAGGGTGCTGCATATGCATGGAAATAATTGTGAGCTGGCACCAGAGACAATTTTTTTAATAAAAAGTCTATAAGCTTTATTAACAACATCTGAGCTAATATACTGCAGCAATATAGCTCCTCTAGCAAAGCAAAGGGTTTGCAATATAATCTTCTGGATTATTTTAGATATTTTATTAAAACAGAAGTATCAGAAATATTGCATTGTAAACCATATGTTTTACTAGAGAAGCTATTTTGTTTTCATTTATTTTCAAGTGTACCTTTCAATAACTATACATGGAGGAAATACAATGACAACGCCAGCCTGCATGATTAAAGCAGTACTAAAACCCAAAGCAAACATATTGCAGCTTATCAATTCTTAGATGTGATGACTGCATTAGTATCTTTTTCTAGATTTTTTTTTTCTTCCATTTTCATTTGGCGCTACAGAAAAGTTACAGGGATGAGACAAACCATTTAACACTGACAGGGGTGCTTATAGTGGTCAGCTTTTATTTAAAATGGTTATCCCCCCCCCCAAAAAAAAGGAAAACATGTTTGCTGTAACTGATTATAAAGTGTTACCTGGAGTTCAGTTTCAATTTGTTAGTGTATTTAAATCTTCAGGTAAAACTAACACTCATAACCTATCCATTTAAACCCCATCCACAATTACCGCAATTTGGCCACACCCCAGATTTGTCAAGTCATGACACACACACCGCATAATTCGCCTTCTCACAGTTCCAGGAATTTTGTCTTTATACATTCGATGTCTCTCTTGTTCTAAAAGTCTGTACCCCCTTGTTTTAGGGCATGTTAAAGTGATTGTAAAGTTTCATTTTTTTCCTATAAAAATAATAAACATGTTATACTTACCTGCTCTGTTGCAGTGGATTTTCACAGAGCAGCCAGAGTCTGCCTCTTCTCGGGTCCCTCCTCTGTGATCCTGTCCCCTCCCTCCTGTTCAGTGTCCCCACAGCAAGCAGCTTGCTATGGGGGCACCCGAGCTTAGTCAGAGCTCCCTGTGTCCAATCAGGCATGGAGCCCTGACCCAGCTCCGCCCCCTCTGTCCCCTGATTGGCTAGCTGATATTGATTGACAGCAGCGGGAGCCAATGGTGCCGCTGCTGTGTCTCAGCCAATCAGGAAGGAGAATCCTGGATGGCTGAGATACTCGCAGACATCGCTGGACAGAGAGGGACCTCTAGTAAGCTAGTAAGCGGTGGTGGTGGTGGTGGGGGGGTGCTGCACACAAAAGGCTTTTTATCTTACTGCATAGAATGCAGTAAGATAAAAACCTTCTGACTTTACAACCCCTTTAAATAGAATGGAAGGAGAGAAGTGATTTTGTGGGTGTGGCTAGGCTACAAATGAGAGTGTAGCTTTGTGGGCTAGGTTAAAAGAGAGCCTGGTCAGTAGGGAGTAAGGTGTCCCAAGATTTCATTTTGAAAGTCGGATAACTACCGATATATGCTAGGTCCACTTTGAGGTTTGTAAATAAAGCTTATAGTCTTTTTATGAAGACAACATATCAAGTGCTAACTGTTGCTGAAGGTATTATTTCCTCCCATAGTCCCTGAGTAGGTTGCACGTTTTTTATTTTTTTTAACCACTTCAGCTCCGGAAGATTTTACCCCCTTAAATTTACTCGGCGTAACATCTTTCAAATTTTACAAAAAATTCGGGGTGTATATTGTTTTGGGTTTTTTTTTTCATTCATTAAAGTGTATTTTTTCCCTAAAAAAAAATGTGTTTAAAAAACCACTGAGAAAATACTGTGCGACAAAAAATTGCAACGATCACCATTTTGTTCCCTAGATTCTCTGCTAAAAAAAAATGTAAAATGTTTGGGGCTTCCAAGTAGTTTTCTATATTATATTTGATTTAAACTTGTAAACAAAAAGTGCCACAAAAAGCCTGGTGGTTAAAAAATAATTTACTTATTAGTCATTGGGAGTCCAGTGTTGTCCTCCTTTCACTCCAAAGTTCTTCTTTATTAATCTGCTACACCGTCACTAACTTGGAACGATGTCTTAGGCATGCACAGGCGCGTTTCAGGGCTCTACCAGGTCTTTTGGGTGAGCTACCTCTGCATATGCAAAGACACCATGCTTCTCTACCAATACCCACAAACTTGCATAGACCTGTGGAAATCTGCACATGTGTGGAGGAGCTCCACGTCTCTGCATGAGCAAACCTTGTACTGGAACATCAAAATAGTCCCTTCTCGGATGTAATGTAGTCAGCCCAGGAGGCAGCAGGTGAGTGGAAATGTCATCCGAAGAAAGGGAAAAATTAAAAAAGGTACTTCATTTAAAAAAAAATAATAATTTGTGTAATAGTTAGAAGGAAGGAGGCAGAAGTCGTCAAGTGGTAAGTGGCTGTGTATCATTAAGCAGTTGATGAATATTACGGGGCAAAATATTAAAAAAATAACTTTTTTTTTTTTTTAGATAAGCACAAACCCAAAGGAAAGGGTTAAAATTTGCCAGCACATTTGTGGAAAGTAGAATGTTTGGAAGATTTTTCAAAGAGATGGAGAATCACCGTTTCTTTGGTCATGACCGGTGACAGTGACAAATGAGAAGTGTATGGCTATACACTGCAGCCACTCAATTACTTAGACTAGTTATGTTCATTTCAACACATGTCCTTTGAGGAGCTCAAATTACATTTCACCTTACAAGAGGAACATAGAAAAGTCTCAGAGGCTGAGATTAGCAAGAGCCTAGCACAGCACTCACAATCCTCTCAAGCTCCTCTCCATCCACGAGGAGCATCTGAATACTTGCAAAATTGACCAAGTCCCTGAAGGAAAAGCCAATTTATGAGCAGAATGTAACCGATATCATTGAATAATAATGTTTCACATTACATCAAGCACATTAAACAACTCTAAGCAAAGATATAAAAACACCCATTCTGTATTCACATGGCCGGCCAGGGAGCAGTCAAAGCAAGCAGTTTAGCCCACCTCCACAAGGACATGAAGCCGAACCATGCATACAGAGGGTACGTGCACCTATATGGCCCAAGCGTGCCATTAAATAGGGAAATGCTGGGCCTAACCCCAAGGCCAATCAATGCC
Source organism: Lithobates clamitans (assembly GCA_037952925.1). Taxonomy (NCBI): domain Eukaryota; kingdom Metazoa; phylum Chordata; class Amphibia; order Anura; family Ranidae; genus Lithobates; species Lithobates clamitans. The sequence continues at coordinate 1,113,307 of JBBGZY010000051.1, forward strand.
TCCCTCAGTTCCGATCCTTTAGCCATAGAAATTTTTGTTTTTTACTGGCTGCAAGGGGAAATGCTCCAGGCAGGACCAGATTTTCACAGCTAAAGTCTGTAGGCATACAAGCTTTGGTATTAAAACACACCCCTGCTAGGATCACCCTTTCCACACAATATGTATTATTGGTCCAAACCTTGCTTAGAATATTGGAACATTGTAAATAGACCTATACTGTATGACATAATTATTTATACTGATAGGAGAAAAACCTATGGCAATTATTCATGGAAAAGACACCTCTTTGCTTTTTCTGTCTATAGTCACATACCTACTGTGCCTAATGATAAACTTTGTCCTGGTTCGTAGAGTTCAATTTTAATTCCATTATTATACCATTAAAGCATTTGTTAAGATTCAAATTAAAAAACATGTGATTTCTCGTATCCTTTTTTTTTTTCTGGCTGCTGATGCTCTCATATACAGTACCTGGTTGAGCCTGCCTGTGTTGCTCCTCCTGGCAGCCGATCCATACTACCATGGTCACTTTATGTCCTGCGTCATCCTGGTATGGATACGGGCTATGCACATTTTGCCTGTATCTTCCATAGTCTGTGCAAAGCCCCATCCCTGCCCTCGGATGTGGAAAGAGGGGGGCATATGACACTTGCTGCCAGGTTTTAGTGTGTTTCACTGGTATAGAAACACAGAAGCTTGGCAACAATATTGTTTCCAGCTATGAAGTAAATGCCCCAGCAGGTCAGTGCATCGCTCTGCAATTGAGAGCGATCATGTGACCTGCAGTATGTAAGCAAGAGAACCTGAAAAATAAAGTTAAAAAAAAAAAAAAAAAAGAGATCACTGCCTATTTAAGCTTGCTTTTGTCAGTTAACTGACAACTTTGTTCATAGGGAGGGTTGCAATTACTTTAATGCTAAATCCAAGTTATAATAACGATTTTTTTTAATGTACAAGTCAATCAAAAATACAAAGCTTCAGGGAATGTGTGTTTGTTACAACATGACAGACACATTACTCTAGTGCTTAAACACTGGTAGACGGTGAAGACGTTCCCTGAAGACGTTCACAACGAAACGTACGTCGGAGCGGTACGTGGTCACGTGTCCTTTCTCTCCTTGCCTACCAACATCCGGTTCCTCTGGTTGACTATGCGTACTGGGTGGAACGCACGCCGCACATGATGTAACGCGATGGATCTCTGACACCAATTACCCTGACATACGAGCAGTCCCAGTGCCGGGTAGGCACTTATCAATGTAAGCGGCCATTTGGCTATTTTTTATTGTCTTTTTTACATCTATTAAACGGTTTTACACTATGGAGGCTTTGTTTTGTTTCCTACATTTCCTATCCTGAATGAGTGGGACGGGAGGGATCTATGCCTACAAGCATCACCCAGCCATCCAGCCTTCCATATGAACAGGCACAATCCTGTACAAGCACTGATGACTCTCTTTTTAGTTAAAGGAGTCATTGAGTATCTGGTAAGCAGATATCTATTATTTCAAGGTGTATTTCTTCCTCTTTGGTGACGGAATCTTTATATCACCAGCAAGAATTGACACATCCCTGAAGAGTTTTGCTTTTGTTTGTTGTTTTTTTATATTTGGGTTTTCCAATTATTCACTGGATTGGGACAATTAATCATCATGATTGTCACTTTATTATCTTTGCACCAAGGTTTATTTTTCTATTGTGAATGTTAATTGTATACACAGTTTTTGCAAACTAGCACAGCAATTTATTGTCAATTGTATACACACATTTTTTTGCTATGGCACAGCAATCTACTGTGTCACAGGCAACTGGTGATTGTGTTTGTTGTTCTTTTTAGAAGTCTATTAATTCTCAAGTTTTTTTGAGGATTGTAGCGCCCCCAATCTTTAATATTATCCTTATTTGATCTTTTGTTCAAATCAGGGGAGCAGCTTGGTACATATGTTTCTGGGGTTTTCCCTGGAAGTAATTATAACCATTCACGGGTCGTTTACTCTGGTGTAGTCATTGCACGAAGAACTTTATACTTTATTTTTATTTCAATTAATTTTTTTCCAAACTGACACTACTGGCGCGGAGGTCATTGTTTTTCACATTTTCTTAAACACCGGGAGAACAGTTGTAGAATGGTGAAGCACACATTTTCCCAGAGCTTGTTCCATCAACTGCTCAATACGCTAAATGCAAGAACACCAGTCCTTAAACTGCCGAGTACAGTTACTTTTCTTTAATGACAGATCTGACTGCTGCAAGGGAATCCAGTAGCACCACAGGCACCCATATAAAAAGTTGGCTACACTGCAGTTCATCAATGGTCTGTCAGTACTCTGATTTTTGTAAATTACACAGTCTGTGCACTACCCACTGTCCTATGCAGTCTATCCAAATATGCTACATGCTGTGCCCAATTTCAGTGACACCCAACAGAAGCCCAAGACATTTTGGACCTTTAGAAGCCCTTATCTCATGGTAACGCGCCAGGTTTTGTACAGGGTAACCCCAAATCACTCCCTTAAAATCATCCAAAGGTACATTGAATTCTGCCAACAGTTGCCTATTTTGGGGACTGTGCAATGTTCCGGAGTTCATTGGCAATTACCTTTTCTGGTTCATATTGCAGTATCTGTACAATTTAGTGTTCTTTGTTGGATACAGAACATCACTTTTAACTAAACGGAAATCATTTTTAAATGTGAATAATATAAAAGACTGTACACATCAAAGAAAGACAGTCCTTGTCTTTCCAAGGAATAGCAATGTAAGCTTAGACTTGTACTTTTAAAATTGCTTGTGAGCCAAAGGTTGCAGACTCTTCAAAACTATATAAATGGAACAATAGAGAACAGATGAGAAAAATGGCAAGCAGCTCATCACTTTATAACCAGCAAGGGAGGAGCATGTGGGAAGGGCAATCTACCTCAAGTGCACTATAGAAATTCCCCAGCAGTAAGCCCAGCTAGGAAGCAGAGATAAAGCAAAGCGATCGATACAGAGTATCACTGTCAAAGGCATCATGAAAGAGGAACCAGAGATAAAGTGGAGAGATGGATATAGAGTATTAATGGTCAGAGGCATCATGAAAGAGGAACCAAAGTTAAAATATTATATATATTAACATGAGTGTGCAGCGCTATGAATTAGTACAGATAATTATACAAAGTGAAAAAAGTCCAATTAGTGAAACTGAGTCGTAAGTTCGTGAACAGATGTGAAAAGTGATGAAATTTCAAATTAATTAATATTGGCAGCAGATCGCCTGTCGGATAACTGTTAGGTCACCCGGAAATCACCTTCTGTGGTGAATGTGGAGTGTCAGAACACTTACTAGACATCAGCCAAACAACTGCATAATAAACATAGGGTATTACACCGAAAATGTTGTCAGTTGATTTGCCACGCTGATATCCCCCCACCACTATATTGCACTCACCAGAAGATGAACAAAAATGAGCCTTGTATCATGATCAAGCTGTCAGTGGATGAGCTAAGATGAATCTAACATCTTTGCCAAGCGATCTGGTGAGTGTGGAACACGTTGTAATGGATCCGTGGTCCCCTCCAGTGGGGTATGCACTGTGTGTAAAAAAGCTCACCACCGGGAGCCGAGTGCCAATATGGTGTAGTATTTATTAAAAAAGGAGGTACATGTACATGGACATTAAGAATCCAAAAAAAACGTGGCTCCCGGTGGTGAGCTTTTTTGCACACAGTGCATACCCCACTGGAGGGGACCACGGATCCATCGCAATGTATTCCGCTCTCACCAGATCGCTTACTACATTCATATTACAATTAAAACATGAAACAATGTATGCAATTACTATGGAAAGTAAAAACAATGTTCCTTTAGACAACTGATAATCATGCCCTCAGTAGGGGCATCCAATATATACAATTTGTGGTAATGCAAAATGATAAAGTAAATTGGGTTTATGGCCCAAAGAGATTCTAGAGCAAGAGAAGGGAGTATGGAAATAGAAGGTTAAAGTACGCCTGAACCCAATAACTAAATGTCATGTGATCTCTAATGTTACTGTAATTTGAAAAATAATTTGCAATCTTTTCAGTTTGCATTAAAATAATATCTGGTAATCCTGCCATGAAAATCTTGTTCAGGCACTTATCTGCTATGGAGTCATAAAGCTCTGTCCCGGTTTAGAAATTTGCTATACTGTGATGGAGGCTACAAGTGGTCGAGCTCAAACACATTGCATGACTTTGTTGCCTCCATCAGGTAACACACTCTGAGATATGTTATGCAGCCAAATTGCTGGAGTACATGCATGTAGACAGAAAGGGAGTACAAAAGGCTGCAGGAGATCAGCAGCATGGAGATGTAACAAAGGCTGAAAAAGGGTGAAAGAAGAATACGGCATAACTTTCAGTTTTCTTGGGACACCTTTCTGGACAACGTATCACTGCATCCCTGGTTTTTACCCCTCGCCCGGTTACACAGACCACGAAAAAGGAAATCTATGGTAACAGCACTTTACATTTCATTTTATAACATCAGCATTATAGTATAAACAAAAAACTAAATAATAAATGACAATCAAATACATACTTTCCAACTGTCCCGAATTTCCCAGGACATTCCCCGGATTTAGGGATTTAGGCTCTTTTCCCGATTTTATTAAATCCCGGGAAATATCCCGAATCTGCTTTTTCCTGATTTTTCGCCACCGCCGCTAGAGGTCCGCGGCCGGCGGAGACAATGTCCCATCATTCCTCTGCCTCTGGGTGTCATGCTTTGGCTGTCAGAGTCTTGTTATGCCTCATGGGACTTGTAGTTCTGCAACAGCTGGAGGTTCGCTAATTGCATATCCCTGACATATGTCGTGATACAAGCTGTGATTCCTGTACTGACTCCATCTTTTGAAACTCTGCCTCTCAGCACCTCTGTAGTTCACAAGGCAGGCTCTGAGAAATGTGCGACACAGCAGTGCCCACTTACAGGGCAAAGTGAATAAGTGTCACAGAATTCAAAAGAAGAAAAAAAATGTGTGGGGATCTTTACAATATAAGTTTAAGGTTGTTCAGAGTAATAGGAGTAAGCTAGAAATGATAAATACAATGTGGAAATATAGGATTTTACAATGTGACCATAAATATACTTTAACATGTCAAAAAATGATTGGGTAAACCTACAGGTGCTTTTTTCACCACTTTTTCTCGATACTGGCTTTTCAAAATAGCAAATGCAAAAAAGGCCAGATGGATATTTTTTTCCAAGATAGGGACCGTTTTTCCAAATTAGGAACAGTTGAGAGCTATGAAAAAAGGCAGTTGCTTATTGCAGTATATACAGGGCTTTCTACAGCACTATACTCAGTGTTTTAGCATGGCATCTAGTTAGAGTTAAAGAAGAATGTAAAGCCCCTTTCACACGGGGGCGTCGGCCGTTTTAGCGGGGGTTTTTGTCTGTTAGCGGGGCGGTTTTAACCCCCGCTAGCGGCCGAAAATGGGTTAAAACGACTTGCAAAGCACCGCTACAGCGGCACTTTGCCGGCAGTGGTGCCCATTCAATTCAATGGGCTGGAGCGGTGTACGCACTGCTCCAAAGATGCTGCTAGCAGGACTTTTTTTACCGTCCCGCCAGCGCACCGCTCCAGTGTGAAAGCCCTCGGGCTTTCACACTGGAGAGACAAGAGAGGCTCTTTACAGGTGCTATTTTTAGCGCTGTAGCGCCTGTAAAGCGCCCCAGTGTGAAAGGGGTCTTAGGCTAAACTTTTTCTTTCAATTTGGATAGCCTAAAAGCAGGGCTATCTTTTTAGCATCATGGGCCTCTGGGCAAAGTAATGCACTAGGGCCCCTGCCAGCCTTCCCTAGTTTACTCACCTACTCTCAAAAACTAAAATTTACATAGCTGATAGAATTAAACATACATTTATTAGTACTTTTCAATAAAGTTGATTTTAACCACTTCAATACAGGGCACTTTCACCCCCTTCCTGACCAGGCCAATTTTTCAGCTTTCAGCGATGTCACACTTTGAATGACAATTGCGCGGTCACACTGTAACCATGTGAAATTTTTATTATTTTCTTCACAAAAATAGAGGGGTTTTTTTTGGTGGTATTTAATCACTGCTGGAAAAGAAGGAAAAAAAAAAAAGACCGACTGATCTGTGCTGATTGGACACAGCAGATCATATGGTTAAAGAGCCGCATCAGTGGCTCTTTACAGAGATCGGCATCACGTCGTGTTCTAGCAACACGGTACGGCCGCTCGGGTGCACTGTCATATGAAGTCCACCCAGAACAAGAGCCACACCGTCTCGTTTGACGTAGGTGGGTGGCAACTGGTTAAACAATAAAAAAATGCCATGAATCAAAGACTAATCAACACAAACGGCACAGTACAGGGGGAAGCAGAAGGGCACAGTAAGGGGGGGGGGGGTTAGAAAGGCATGTGGGGGGATCAGGGGGGCACAATACTGGGATCAGGAGGGCACAGCACAGGTTCCGTGACGCTGCCCAGGACACATGGCTATCCTAGACAGTTTAAAAAGCGTGACTATCCCAGCAAATCTGGGACAGTTGGCAAGTATGATGTAATGTAAGATTAGCATGGGGCCCCCGTGGTGGCCGCAGGGGTGCCCATGCATTAGGAAGGCCCTGCCTTAGAGAGGAATATAACACCTTTCAGGGTTTTTCCTTTTTTTTTCCATCTCTGTCCCATTGGGGAGATTTCTCTTTCACACCCTATCCCATAGCCATAGTTTTTTCTTATATGTTATATGTTATTATCTATTTGAAGTTTACTGTCAGGATTGGGTTTACATGAAGGGGTTGCATTAGGGATGAGCAACTTGGTGCTGGTATCTCCTAGAAATGACAGCTAATATATCAGACGCAAAAGTAAGTAAAAGAGTTGTCCGTAGCAGTCAATATTATTTGGGGGTTTAAATTTTCCAGAAGGGACTTTAAAACGAAAGGCATCAGCCAACTGGTTAAAATAGGCAAATATAATTTCTCTCACCGTTTCACACCACTTTGAAACTGGGACGAGCAGTAAAGAGTTAATATATTTGCTTTCCGCAGAAAGAGAAAATTGAAATTGCTTCAATTTTGTGGGAGGGAACAGTAATTGCCTACTGGATAAAAACATGTGCAAATACAATAAAACTCCATTACGCCCTTGGAATGCGCACAGAATAATAATAAAATGGCGAGTTTTAATTTTTATTCCCACAATTTTATTGTGCTGATTAATTAAGGTTTGTAACATTAATTAACAAGAGTGATTCTCATAATGCTGTATGATATACAGATTGCTGGTCTCTGAAACATTTAAGAACAGTTTTGTTAAGATTTCATAGTGAACACACAGCTCTCTGTGATTAGATGATACACAGAGTAAATCAACAGGGCTTTCAGCGCAGAGATAATGTATGGTTTGCGGATTCTAAAGGATAGATAAAAGTAAATGCACAGTTTTCTGAGAATACAGCATATCAATGAGGCAATGTGGTATTTGAGATTAATGCTAGATTTGGTGAACAAATTGAAAGCGTACCTAAAAACTAAAATCGAAAGTGGTTGTTAACCCTTACATACACCAAGTGACATGACTGGCCTCAGGTGATAAACAGAGACAAGTTGTATCTGTTTACCTGCAGCTCTCTCAAAGTCAAGAATTTAAACAGCATTTCTGAGCTTCAGAAGGCAGGGGGCGAAGATTTGACACCACACACTGCACAGCATAGCGCAGGGAGCTGAGGGTAATCTGAGACAACCGTCCTCAACAAACAGGGAAACATGCACAGCAGAGGGTGTCAATCACCTGCTGTGCGCTGGAGAGAGGGTGGGCCGTCTCTTGGGGTTGTCTGGTGGGGTGGTCTGGTGGCAAAAGACTGTCAGAAGTGACTCATGCGGATAGCAGAGGGATGACCGAGCAACCAAATTCACACTAGGTGCTTTTGATTAAGGCAAGTAGACACTATAGAAGGATATGTGGTGTTGATTTTTCATTTGGAGGCTTAAAACCAGTCCTTACCAGTCTTTAAATGTGATGGCTGCATTCATTTTTTTTTTTTAAGGCTTTTTTCCTTTATTGTCATCTGGTGATGGCACAATAATGGACAGAGATGGAGTCGGGGCGTGAGCAAATAGTAGCTCCTTTGTGTTAGCAAAATATGAAAGGAGAGGGGGGATCTGAATGTAAAACTTTTTCATCATTTAGCTGAAAAATAAACTATTTAAATACTGTGCTACAAGCAACAGTCTCTCCAACCTCACCACCTATTGTAGAAGGGCGGCTAAATTGCACTAGATACTGGGCATGGCCTAAAGGAATATGGTTAAATATAGTCAAAGTCTACTCGCTCTACACACTGCCCACATTTTCCGCAGTCTTTTTTCTATAAAATACTACTTTAACTACTGTACTACAAGTGAATGTTTCAAAAACTCAAAAATCCAAAGGATCATCTTTAAAAACATGGGCAAAAAGCCAAGCCTTTGCCTTAGCCTACCTTAAAGAAGACCTTCATTACAATAGTCATGAACTCTATGCTCAGGAGTATGTAATGTACAGTTGTAAAGCTCTGTTATGTGCAAAACAATGTATAGTGTGCAGCAGTCATCAGTATGTGTCAGGAAAAATTGTCCGACGTTTGTGATCAGCAGGACAAAAAATTTACCTGGCAGGACTGGATCATTGGTCATTGAGAGGAAAAAATGCCTGGTATTTGTGGTTAATGAGAGGAAAAATACCCAGAGTTGGTGGACAGTGTCTATGCCCTCGTACATTGGTGGGCAGTGTCTGTTCCCCCTTACATTGGCAGTTAGTGTTTGCGCACCCTTACATTGGCAGACAGGGTCTGTTCCCCGTTGACTTCTTAAATTGGTGGTCAGTGACTGTGTGCCCTTATACTAGTGGTCAGTGATTGGCCATCGCTGCAATCACAAGGCAGAGAGTCACTCTAATTGGCTGTGTGCCTTTTTTCTTGTGGTGGACTGAGAAAGAGAGCAGGTTACAGGCTGTGTACCCACTGGCTGAGGTGGCAGCTGGTGGGCATGCTGGGAAAATACAGCACAAACAGCATCCCATTTTGAATCAATACAGGACGCAGCATTTTACATTGAAATCTGGGGCAAACCCTTATTACGTTATAAGGGATTGGGGTCAACCCTACTTGGTGATCCTGCCAGTAGAAAACATTTTGTCTTAGGAATAAAACACTCACTTACTGCACCGTATCTATAAAGGAGCAGTGTTGTCACGTTAAGCCGCTTTCCTAATTTGGACTGCAAACATATTTCCCTTTCCTCATCTCCTTTGCCTGGAGAAGAGGGGCTGTGTAAAACCTATGCAGCTACCACCATACAAGTTCTAACAATTTATTAAATCTTTGGGCTTTGTTTAGATGTACTTTTTTTTTTTTTTCACAATCAAAGTTTTATTGCAGCTTAAGAAATTTTACAATGGACAAAATTATATTAGAATCATACATGAAGAGTAGAGTTAACAATAGTCAGCGTACATATACAATAATCTTAATGAAGGCAAAAAATAAAAGTTTACAATGAATTGGTGATATTTGAGATCAAAGGGGGTCAGGAGAGCAGTAAAAAGGAAAAAGAAAAAAGAAAAGAAAAAGAGAGGAAACAAAATATATATGACAAGGGTTAAGGGGGGGGGGGGGTGGAAGGGAGGTGGGGAGGGTAGAGGAGGGAGGGAAGGTAGGGATGATGTCTGGGAAGAAGGTAGGGGTAGGTAGAGTTGAGAGATATGCATAACATATTTCCACCATTACAGTAATTGCAGAGGCATGAAGATAAGTGAGATCTTGGGTTGAATTATCTTCACAAAGCATGTTTTAAAGGTAAAATTTAAGTTTTCCTGAAAAATCATTTAGTGAGTAGTTGATATTCAGCCGAAAGGGTGAACAGTAGCCATGGTTGCCATGTTTTGTTAAAATTATCGCTTTTTTCTCTTTTCATGGCTGCTATTTCTTCCATTTTATATATGTATCGTATCCTGTCTACCCAGTCCCCGACCCTTGGTACTCTTGTGGACTTCCAGTATAGGGGGATAAGGGTTTTAGCTGCCAGTAATAAATGTCTGGTTAATGATTTTTTATACTTGCTCAAAGTGAGATAGTTAAGGTTAATCAGACATGTGGCTGCATTAAGTTCAAGTTTCGTTTCAGTGATGTGTTTAATCCACTTTTTGATTTCTTCCCAAAAGGCAAGGACTGAGGGACATTCCCACCACACATGAAAAAACGTACCTAAGTGATTATTACATCTCCAACAGGTGTCTGATGTTGCAGCGAACCATCTCCTAGCTTTCTGTGGTGTAGCACACCATTGGGTGAGTATTTTGTAGGAGATCTCCTGGTATTTAGAGCTCAATGAGCATTTGTGCGTCAGAATGCATGCCTTTTCTCATTGTTTTTCTGTAATTGTGATTCCTAATTCTCTTTCCCAGTTCTCTTTGTGTTTACATTTTTCTGTAAACGGGGCTTGGGACAACCATGAATAAGCTAGAGAAGTGGTGTTTGGTACGGGAGACCTTTTGAGACATAGGTTTTCTAAATGCTTCATAGGAAGGCAGTATTTTGTTCTATGTTTGCTATTTACCAAGAAGTCTTTCAATTGTATGTAGAACCACAGGCCAGGAAATGCTCCATCCCACTCTGATTGCAGTGATTCAAATGATTTAACCTTTGAGCCAGTCATACAGTGTGTAACGAGTAAATGTTGGATTTTTTTTATGATGAAGGCCTGGGAGAAAGTCTGGGTTATTGGTGATTGGGGTTAGAGGGCCCAGAATAGAGGCAAGTTTGTATGTGTTAGCGATTTTGTGCCAGATATGGAGAGTGTTTGCGATTAGAGGGTGGTTTATTTTCTTGTCCTTTTAGATATACTTTTATGTACTTTATTTTTTTACTACATGTATATTAATAAATAAAAAATAAACCTCAAAATACACCTCAGCCTCTTCTGGAGTACTTTCATACTACTGCAAGAAATATAGGTTTTGCTGTCCGAATAACCTACATGCATTGTAATTTGTCTTCCATAACCATTTTCTGAACTTTGAAGAAAGGTTTCTTTCCTCTCCCTGTACGTTGGAAGAGGAGTCATCAAGGAGGGAAAGATATAGCTCTGAAATATTTGGCTAAACTGATTGAAAAGCTCTTGACTTACCTTGTCCCTCTGTGGGAATCTGGCATTGCTTATTTTGAAAAATGCAACCATTTAACAGCGAAGGTGTTTTTAGTATCTCAAAAATTAAATAGCCTTGAAAAATGTATTCATACCCCTTGAATTTTTCCACATTTTGTCATGTTACAACCAAAAACATAAACGTATTTTATTGGGATTATATGCGATAGACCAACACAAAGTGGCACATAATTGTGAAGTGAAAGAAAAATGATAAATGCTTTTCAAACATTTTTTCAAGTAAATATCTGAGATGTGTGGCGTGCATTTGTATTCAGCCTCCCGAGTCAATACTTTGTAGAACCACCTTTTGCTGCAATTACAGCTGCAAGTCTTTTTGGGGATGTCTCTACCAGCTTTGCACATCTAGAGAGTGACCTTTTTGCCCATTCTTCTTTGCAAAATGGCACAAGCTTAGTCAGATTGGATGGAGAGCGTCTGTGAACAGCAATTTTCAAGTCTTGCCACAGATTTTCAATTGGATTTAGGTCTGACTGGGCCATTGTAAAACATGAATATGCTTTGATCCAAACCATTGTAGATCTGGCTGTATGTTTAGGGTTGTTGCCCTGCTGGATAATGAACCTCCGCCCCAGTCTTAGGTCTTTTGCAGACTCCAATAGGTTTTCTTCCAGGATTGCCTTGTATTAGTCTCCATCCATCTTCCTATCAACTCTGATCAGCTTTCCTGTCCCTGCTTAAGAAAAGCATCCCCAAAACATGATGCTGCCACCACAATGTTTCCCAGTGGGGATGGTGTTTTCAGGGTGATGGGCCGTGTTAGTTTTTCGTCACACATAGTGTTTTGCTTTTAGGCCAAGAAGTTCAATTTTGATGTTGTCTGACCAGAGCACCTTCTTCCGCATGTTTGTTGTGTCCCCCACATGGCTTCTCACAAACTGCAAACGGGACTTCTTATGGCTTTCTTTCAACAATGGCTTTCTTCTTGCCAGTCTTCCATAAAGGCCAGATTTGTGGAGTGCACGACTAATAGTAGTCCTGTGGACAGATTCTCCCACCCGAGCTGTGGATCTCTGCAGCTCCTCCAGAGTTACGATGGGCCTTTTGGCTGCTTCTCTGATTAATGCTCTCTTTGCCAGGCCTGTCAGTTTAGGTGGGTGGCCATGTCTTGGTAAGTTTGCAGTTGTGCCATACTCTTTCCATTTTCAGATGTTGGATTGAACAGTGCTCCGTGAAATGTTCAAAGCTTGGGATATTTTTTAGAACCTAACCTTGCTTTAAACTTATCCACAACTTTATCCGTGACGTGTCTGGTGTGTTCCTTGGCCTTCCATGATGCTGTTTTTTTTACGAAGGTTCTCTAACGAACCTCTGAGGGCATCACAGAACCGCTGTATTTATACTGAGATTCAATTACACACAGGTGGACTCTATTTACTAATTAGGTGATTTCTGAAGGCAATTGGCTCCACTAGATTTTAGTTAGGGGTATCAGAGTAAAGGGGGCTGAATACAAATGCACGCCACACTTTGATATATATTTGTAAAAAAAAATTGAAAACCGATTATCTTCCACTTTTCCACAATTGTGTGCCATTTTGTGTTGGTCTTTCACAAAAATCCAAACAAAATACATAAAATACATTCACGTTTTTGGATGTAACATGATAAAATGTGGAAAATGTCAAGGGGTATGAATATTTTTTCAAGGCACTGTATGTACCAGACTGGGGAGATAGAGGGTGTTAAAGCAGTATTAAAGCTTCATTTCATTTTTAACAAACATGTTATACTTACCTGCTCTGTGCAGTGGTTTTGCACAGAACAGCTCTGATCCTCGACTTATGGATACCCCGCCAGCACTCCTGGCTCCTCCCCCTCGAGCAATGCCCCCAGAGAAAGCAGCTTGCTCTGGGGGCACCGATGTGTGCTCACTCCCGAGACACTGCTCTATGCGTCCATAAGACACAAAGATCAGCCCCGCCCCACCACTCTCTCCTCATTGGCTCATTATCTGTGATTGACAGAAGTGAGAGCCAATGGGCTACCTGCTGTCTCAGCCAATGAGGAGGGAGATTCCCAGGACAGCTGAGGCTATCGTGAGCCCGCCAGGAAGTCTGCACTGCGCTGCGCTAATCACAGGCAGTGAGACATTTCCCGATTTCTGCAGCCGCGCATGGGGACAATGTCTCACTGCCTGTGATTAGCGCAGTGCCGACTTCCTCACGGGCTCTGCGCGTGGGCTGTGTGAACACGCCGGAGCTCATCCTTAGTGAACATCGCTGGATAGGAGGGAGCTTCATAGAATGCATGAAAGGAAAAAACCTAAAGCCTTTAGAACCCCTTTAAAACATAATCGGAGTCTCACTTTAAAGTAGTTTGTGTACAAACAGATTACATTCTCAGAGTAAAATCTACAATAAAATCACCAAAAACATTATATTTTGATTGAATCCAGCCTTATAGTGGAACTGTGGGTAAAAAAAAATAAAACGAAGAAGAAATGGTCAAATTGATATGGGGATTGCATCTAAGGAAATATGAAAAGCGCAACTGATCTTCCACAATGCGCAATTCGATTTTTCAGGCCAACTTAAAATTTGAAAACAAGTCCATTTTTTTCCACTGCTTTATCACTCAAGTATTGATGTCTAATAAATCATATAAAAATATGTGTGTCTGTTACCAGTTTATGAATGAAAAAGCAACACACTTGTCTGGTACTGCAACCAATGCTGAAGACTATATTTAAAACCCAAGTGCAGTCAAAATAATAAGAAAACAAAGCAAAAACAAGCACAAGGGACATTACTTACAGTCAAGTAGGATGTGTCCGTTGTTCTGATGTCTCTTCTGCTAGATGCAATCCTTCCTAATCGAGGCCCCCTTGTAATCTCCTGATGAAGCAGAGGCTAACAGAACAGAGGGGGCAGTGGCAGGCAGTCATCAAGAGTGCCCAAGTATGCCTGCCCTTTCCAACCCCCTCCTCCGTTCATAGAAGCCGGACTATAGCTTCCATGAATAAAACAGGATCTATGAATGGAAGATGGGTGGATGATTGAAAGGTCTGCTTCCTCCATTCATAAATCTGTCTTTATTCAGAGAAGCTGTAATATTGCTTCTATGAATGGGGGGGGGGGGGGGGGGGATGGGGGAGATGGGCAGAAAAGGTTGGCCATGGTCAGGCACTATTGATGTGTAGTTGTCACTGCTCACTTAGTTCTATTAACTACCACTTCATCAGAAGATTATGGGTTGTGGTCACTTATTAAGAATTTTGCAGAGGAGACATCAGCACAAGGGACACATCCTACCGACTAAATAATGTGCCTTGTGCTGATGTGTTTTTTTAATTTTACTGCACTTAAGCTCTAAGCAAACATGGCCCAAAGCTAAGGGCCAAGTTAGCTTGGCCTGTATTAAGCCATTTGGCGACCTGTACACCAACAGTTCCTCCTTAGGAACTCATGTATAGAAGACATAAAAGAGCAACAAGCGTATGTGCGGACAATCCTTTTATACATGGCTTTTCAGCTCCCCCTTCAAGTACCCTTCCCCAAGCACTTTAATTAAACATTCCCTTGTGTCTCATTATATAGATAATCTCCAAAAGCCTGAGATTGACTGCAAAGTGCTTACACTTATATACGCTTTCAATGAGCAGATCATTATCACATATAATTATATAACAGGCAGCAGAATATCTGCAGGAAACAAACCTCAAAATGAAAAAGTCAAACTCTTTTAAGTCATAAAAGTGTCAGTGACATTTTGTACAGTGTTAATTATCAGTTACATGACATAAATGTGCCAGGGGCAGATGTAAAATGTACTTAGTCATGGGATTGGTAGCTGACCAAAGTAGCAGTGCTCAAATGACTGTGGCTACAGGTCCCGAATGCATACTTTAAAGGGAGCCTGTCTGGGTACAAATATGGGAGCTGCCATTTCTGTCTGGAAATGGAAGTATTTTTGGATAAATACTTGTTTAACCTCTGTTTTCCTTCAAATATACAGAGGAATAAATCATTTATAGAGACAATACCACCAGAAGTAGTGGTATTGTCCAGTCTGGGGAAAGGGGAGACATGATTGAAACCTTTAAATACATCAAGGGGGTGAATAAGGTTCAGAAGGGCAGTTTTCAATATAAAACCAAAATCAAGAAAACTGAGACATGACCCCAGACTAACTGGAGAAAAGTTCAAAACTAATTTCAGAAAGTAGGGATTGACCGATTATTGGTGCAGCCGATAATTGAAGGCCGATATTCACTTTTTCAGAAGTATCAGTCAAAAACTGACCGATATTGCTTCAAGGGGTTAGCTCTATTGTAATAACAACCGATACGGCTCAGCAGCCACTCGGCTTTTATTAAAAGCAGTGGGAGGGGACGTCCCCCCTCTCCCGCCGCCTTCCACCACTCTCCTGGGCTCTCCAGTCCCACTGGGAAGCCCGAGTAAACAAGTCGGTATGTCCGCCGGCTGGCCGAAGACCCGAAGAAAGCATCAGAAAGCCTCCGATGACGTCCGTGTGACGAAACGCGTAAGGCGGGACTATCTTGACACGCACAACGTCATTTCCGTGGATCGTGGTTCCGGAACTCTGACCGGTGGAACGCAAGCGGCGGTTCACGCTGACGCTGCGGCCCCGGACTACAGGGAGAGCATAGGAGACTGTGAACTCCCTCTCCTAGTTTGTAACACTTTTTAGATACTTTTTACCGCTAGTGTGTTACCAGCCTAATGCGACTGGACTGTTTTTTATGCAAATAAATAGATATTTTTAAAAACAGAATCACGCTATGTGGATTTCTTCTAATATTTTTTACTCAAGCGGATATCCAGTGGGGACTGTTAATACCAAGGGACAGGAAGTCCCCACCTCTCTGTGTATACAGCTGCGTTTTGGTAAAGGGATGCGTGGAAGGAAACTGACACCTATAGGACTGGAGTGACAGGACCAACATTACACGCTCGTACCCCTGCAGGGGTGGAGCGCTCCGGTGAGTGCAACCACATTGGGGGGACCACCAGTTGTTACAGCACGGCACTTTATCACTTAAGAAGATTTTTCTGCACAATTGTTATGAACTTTTCTTGCACCAAACAACATATGGTTTTGCGATTTTTAGCTGCGATTTGGTCACATTATCAATGAATTATTATTGCTTATAATTATTGCACATTTACACATTATTGGTGGACAATTATTGTTTTTGGACATTTATTGTTTTTGGCACTTCATCACTTTATATTTATTCATGTGAAGATGTATTTATGGTATTTAGTGATGCTGCTTGATATTTGCGATTCTTTGCACATATAATACTAATTTTCACCTGATCACAAGGATATATATATAATTTTTTTGTAAGTAATTTTTTGGATCATACCAAAAAATTTCACATTTTTTATCTTTACACTTTTATTTATACACTTGTATTTCTTGCTAATTTTTATTTATACTCCTAACACAGCGCCACTCCCTATACTTTGATCTATATTCCTTGGGGGATCACTTAGGTGTTCCCTTCCTATCTAGGGGGGCTGCAGGTGTGAGTCAGTCTATGAGCGCGGATTCGTTGATATATTTACTACCTTCTATGGTCGTCTCTCCAGGGCAGGGGTGGATCCATTTCAAAATTCTTATAAAAAAATGGCGATTACTGATGCCTGAACTTACAGAAGAGGGTTGGGAAGAAGCCACTGAGGCCTGTTTTCAGCTTATCAAAAGTACAGCTGATCAATATATACAATTCAAGTTTATTCACCATCTACATTACACTCCAGCTAAGCTGACCCGTATGGGTTTAGGCCTGCACATTCCACTATCTGTGTTTGGATGCTCTCCGTGCACGGCTGACGTCACATCTGCTTCCGCGTTCCAGGGTGGTTAGCGTGGAGCTTCCACACACTGGACACCGCTGAAGCACTTTATCATCCAGGAGCAAAACTTCACCTGAGCTGAAAGACTGCCACCGAAGCCTACACCCCAGCACCAGCACATCACATGACATCTTTACTTTTAATGGACACCGCCACCCCATTCTGAAGCTGCGAACCAGTAAGTGTACATACTGCACTACATTAACATTATCAGTCAGTATCATTAGAGTTGGCGCCTCCCAAAATCCCCCTCCTTCTCAGTAATTTAGACAACGCTGATTTATGTCACATGTTTTGGAGCTGTCCAGGACTGGCATCTTACTGGATAGAATTGTTCAGTTTTTTTGACAATCAACTTGCTCTTCCGTTGCCCCAGACCCTTGACGTGGGACTGTTGGGCATTTTAAATGACTTAATACACAGAACACCTGCCGGATCTTACTTCGAACCGTCTTATTCTATGCAAGTAAAGTTATATTGTTGCACTGGAAAGATGGCAAATCTCCAACAATACAATCTCTGTTCTGTATTATCAATGGGGAGCTTCCCAAATTCAAGCTTATATATAAGAGTAGATCATGTTCAAAAAATTTTTTTAAAGTGTGACAACCATGGTTGGATGTCTCCAACTCCATTTGGGGTACAGTTCTATCCTCCCAGCTGAACTGAGCAGGATAGTTTCTAATCAGTTTGGGACCGAATGACCCGGAGAAGGGTATATAACAAGTGAGGGGGGAAAAAAGAAAATGTTTTATAAGCTATGATGTATGTTATATATTTGTGGTAGAGACGGAAATCATGGCACTTTGAGATACTGGTGGGACTTAGGAGTGTGTGATTGGTGTGTGTATGTTTTGTATGTATGTAGATGTTTTGGTTTTAGTTAATCCATCAGAAATTTACCTTCTTGGTATGGCTTATGCTGATCCCCTTTCCCCAACCGCCATTACTTTGGTTGTGGGAGATCGGGTGGTATTGCACCCTTGTCAAGAATTTCAGTTGACCATGTCGGCCTACAAGACATAAAATGTATATATTTTCATATGGTACACATTTATATTTCTCATGTAGGATGCTATATTATTTATTCTTTTTTTTGTATTGCTGAAAACTAAACAAAAAAAACCCATAGAAATAGCATATATATAAAACATAAACACACATTATATATTATATTATATATATATATATATATATATATATATATATATATATATATATATATATAGCACACAACAAATAGTATAAAATATATGTATGTAAAAAATGTCACATAAACATATAAAAATGACGCACATATACAAATATACGTTCATATTTACATTAAAAGATAGTATCATCGGAAGCTTTAGGCTGAAAACATGCATAAAAGATTTGTATAGAGTATGTGCTGACACCATACATAGTTGCAGTGGACCACTATTGCCTAAGCCCCTTGCAGATGCCTTCTTTAATGGGGTGCAATACATGTATAAATGGGTATACACACACCCGCAAACTTATGTATGCAGAGCCAACCATATATGCATATGTAAATGCACAACATTGCGTTGGAGGATAGATACATAACTTTATACTGATATGAATGAGAGAATTGCCATATAGGTAATGGTATATATTGTAATGGTATAAGTTGTATTCATGATGGTAGAAAAAGAAAACTGATTTGAAAAAAATGAATGTATGAATGAAGTAGATAATCATGTAGATAATGAAAATATTGGTGTTGGAAAAGGTGCAAGCTATACTCGCTACACAATGCTGCGTAGACGCCATATAACTGGTATTGACAAACCGCCTCAGTACTGCTTGTTATAGCATGGGAACTAGGCTAGCACCATGCAAAGGTTCATAGTACTGAGGTGTGATGGTAAAACAAAAGGAGGTAGAGGTAAATCAGACCTACCTCAGCGCCGTATGAGAGGTGTATGTAGATAGGATCATCTGATTTTTGTTGTTTTTGGTCTTGGGGACCTATAGACATAATATAGTGTAATAAGTAGAGGCTGAATGGAGTGACCAGAAATACTAATAGAGTTAGAGATCTTCAAAAGTTCCAGGCTTTGATAGGAGTAAAGAAATGAATGAATGAAGTCGTCCATGGTTGTGACCTACCCAATGGTTGATTCCGGTATTGTAGCCTAAGATCTGTGACTGAGTGTCCACGTAGTTGCTGGGCTGTTCGGGGCGATCCACCTATGCTGTGTAGCGTCTCCTGCTGACCTATAGCCGTGTTGCACTCCACAGCATTAGCGCTCATATGTGGGTGCTTCTGTGAGGTAGAGGTGTAGGTGTGAGCAGCTGTGCAGTGCGGCCATGTGCCCCAAATCCCGGAAGTGCTTCCTCCAGTCATTGGAACGCACGCCATCATTAGTACAGGCGGTGGGACGGACTGATGCATGAATTGCATCAGCGTCCTCTGGCCTATCAGAGCTCAGAAAGATAGTCTGTGGACGGGACTGTATACGCATGACCTGCAAGAGATCATAGTATCAACTAGTGTGTTGTGAGGCAGGGTAAAGAGGGGGAGGAAGAGAAACGCATTGCAATGTGTTATTAATGTGAGCCTAGATAGTAAATTTACGTATAGGTAAATTGAAACAAGGGTGAAAAAGATAATTAATTATGGAATGATTTCAATTTGATTCTGAATTGATTATAGACTGATGTTATTGGTATTGAACAACTATTGATAATTAATGCTGCTGATGGCATTATATATTGATGAGCTGTTGATAAACTATTAGTAATATCTGCTACTGGTGGCACTACATATGATGATAATACCGGATGCTTGGTAAACGGAACATGTGTCTATGTGAGAGGGAAGGGGTGTGGTCTCCATGTACACAAACATATGAATACATGCATACACGCACATGCATACACATACAAAAAAGGCACTTATATGCAGTAAAAACACATACATGCATCCACACACATATACACATGTATACATACATATACATGCACATGCATCTCTCTCTCTCTCCTCCCACATATCTACAGAACAGACAGGGCAGGGCCAATATCATGATGGACAAGGGGGTTATGGGAACACTCCCACACCCATTTGACTACACCATGGACCTCTAGGTCTTCATTCATTCCATCAGTAGCCAAGGAACTAAGGGTGAAGATCCAGAACGTCTCTCTCTTACATAGCTTCCGGAATCTTCTCCCTCCATCAGAATCTTTGTTGATGGCTTCAATGCCGAACACTTGCAGGCCCACTGGGTTCCCATTATTAGTCTTTGAAATGACGTGGTACCGAGTAATTGTGTCTCTTTTTAATTTTAGTGTTGGGGTTATTCACATTGCCATTGATAATATTGCATTTGTGTTCCCTGAACCTCACCTTTAGTGGGCGTATAGTGCGTCCAACATATAGGAGACCAGGAGAAGGTTCTATCATCTTTCTGTATGCACTGTTGTTGGCCTTCCTCGTACTGCATCCAATATTTCATGAAGGCTAGCTCCACATGGTCATCTTTGTACCCCTTTTCCAGGAATTTCATCCTAAGGGTAGACCCTTGCTTTTCGTTGTTGCTCTTTCTGGTACAGGTTCTCTTTAGCCTGCAGAATTGCACGTATGGGATGTTGTGGATCCATTTGGGATGGTGGTGACTTTTTGCATGGCGGTAGGAGTTGCCTGCGCTAGGTTTAAAATGGGACATGGAGAAAATGTTGCACTCTCCATCAACCTGTAGATCTAGATCTAAAAATACAAGTGAGACTTGGTCTATGACATAGGTAAATGATATGAAGAAAAGGGTTGGAGTTACAGTACTCAATGAAGCTGTTCAACTCTGTTTCTAAATCATTCCAGATGATCAAAATGTCATCTATATTGCGTTTAGAGCAAGATGGGCCTAGAAGGGGTTGTTTGCCCAGATAGATGGGTCCTCCCAGAAGCCCATGAATAGATTTGCGTAGCTTGGAGCAAATCTGGCTCCCATGGTTGTCCCTCTGACTTGCCTGTAGAATTCTCCCAAATATGAGAAATAGTTTTGAGTCAAGCTGAACTCTATGGCGTCAATGAAGAACCTGGTTTGTAGGGGATGCAGATTGCTCTTGGATAGATAATGTTCTACTGCCTGGATGCCAAATTTGTGTTCAATTGACGTGTAGAGTGATGACACTTCCAGCGATAGCCACTGTTTGTTTATGTTGCATACGTATAATGGTAACTTATGGCTACTCTCTGTAGGCTGATCTCATGGAATGTGAGGGGGCTGGGAGATGGAGTGAAATTTGTGGCTTTGTTTTCTACCCTAAAAACACATAACCCGGGGCTATGGTCTGTTTTCAGGACACACATTTGCAACCTGCTACGATATCGACTCTAAAACGTGGCCAATTCCGGACTCAGTTTCACTCCACCCATACAGCCTACTCCAGAGGGGTCAGCATACAAATATCTAATGTGATACCATTCCAGCTTTTGCCATCTTTAATTGATGAACAGGGTAGATATATTTTCTTGCTTTGTAGACTGGCAGGGGTTTCGTATATTATTGCTAACGTATATGTCCCTCCACACTTCTCACCAAATAGCTTAAACTGGCACAGTTTATGGCTCCTCACTTCAGTGTACTTATTTGGGTACTAGGGGACTTCAATACCGTGATGATAAAAGGGTTGGATAGATCTTCGTCACATTCCCGTGGCGGTATGCACACAAGTGGTCCCACTCCATTTGCTAAACTAGTGAGTGAATTGGGGCCAAGAAATGTGTGGAGGGACAAAAATTCTAGGGTTTATTGCTTTTCATGCTATTCAGCCTCATTTAAATGTCTATCGCGCATAAACATGTGTCTGGGAAGTTTGGATGCGTAAGGTAGAACTGTAACTGCAGTGTATGCTCCTCGTAATCTCTCTGACCACTCCCCCCTTAGTATTGCAATTAACCTGTCTCAGGCTTCCATGACTAAACTGTGGAAGGTTAACCCCTTCTGGTTTACATTATTCCCAGAATCAGATCCCCTCCCAGAAGCGGTTAAGGAATTTTTACAACATAATCAAGGTTCAGCTAACCTCATGGTAGTCTGGGATGCCCTCAAGGCCTACCTGCGATAATAAGACAGGTCTCAGCAATTAAAACCAAAAACAAGGAATGGGAAAATCTAGTGCTTAATAAAGTGGGTGAAGCAGAGGCCAAGTATATTAGAGCCCCTTCGGAAGCATCTGAACGTAGGTGGTTGGAGTCCCAAACATTATGTCAGCAGGTTTCTATTAATGCGGCTGAAAATAAAATATTTTTTATAAAACAAAACTACTTTAATGAGGGAGAAAACACAGGCCATCTACTTGCAGTGATAGCGAGGGTGCAGCAGGGAATAACGCATACAGATGCAGTACAAACCCCACTAGGGGACACTGTTCATGATCCAGACCAGATCGCTTCAGTGTTCACAAACTTCTTTAAGGATGTACTGTATATGCCTCTAAAGTGAGTCCTACTGAGGATGCACCTGTTATCTGGATCAATGTTCCATTCCTCAAGTTAACGCACAGGAATCCCTTATGTTGAATGCCCCACTTAAGCTGGAAGAGCTCTTCATGGCAGTATCACAGATGGCCAATAGCAAAGCTTCTGGAACCGATTGAGATGTATAAACAGTACAGTGAGACACATTTACCAACTCTACTACGGACACTGAATGAGGCCATGAAAAGTGCTCACTTGCCGACGACCATGGGGGAGGCTGTTGTAGTGGTACTTCCTGAACGGGGCAAGGATCCTCTATAACCTGACTCATATAGACCCATATCGTCGCTTACTTTGGATTTCAAGATATTGGCCTGAGTATTGGCAACCAGACTGGCAAAGGTTATATCTAAACTGGTGCATACTGACCAATCCGGCTTTATCCCTGCACGAGCTACAGCATGAAAAATTAGGAGGCTCTTCCTTAATATTCAAGTCCCAGTTGGGAACCGGGAAAACAGGGCCTTCTTATCCCTCGACGCTGCCAAAGATTTTGACAGCATGGAGTGGAAGTATCTGTGGGTAGTTTTGGGCAGATTCGAATAGGGTGAGGGATTTATTTCCTACGCATAAACGACTCACTGTCGGAGGACTTCCCACTTCTCCGGGGCACTTGGCAAGGGTGCCTATTGTCGCCCTTTTTGCCCTGGTGTTAGAGCCTTTAGCGTCTAGAATAAGGTCATCACCGGATATCGTAGACAAATTATCACTATACGCAGACGATGCTAACTACCATGCAATACCCTAAATATTCGTGGGGAATGGCAGTTCCCCATGCTCAGACATACTTCCTTGCTGCAGAGATGCAACAATTCACAGGGTGGGACTCACCTTCTGTATCAGACCCAGCTAGAGGGTCCTAGTAGATGATAGCAGCAGCTTGGAATTGCATGCCATTGCTGAGCCTAACAAAGCAAACAGAATATTGGCAAGCATTAAAAAGGGGATCAACTCCAGAGATAAAACTATAATTCTCCCACTCTACAAGACTCTGGTCCGGCCGCACCTATGTATGCTGTCCAGTTCTGGGCACCAGTCCTCAGGAAGGATGTACTGGAAATGGAGCAAGTACAAAGAAGGCCAACAAAGAAGGCCAACAAAGCTAATAAAGGGTCTGGAGGATCTTAGTTATGAGGAAAGGTTGCGAGTACTGAACTTGTTCTCTCTGGAGAAGAGATGCTTGAGAGGGGATATGATTTTAATATACAAATACCATACTGGTGACCCTACAATAGAAATTAAACTTTTGCAGAAGGGGGTTTAACAAGACTAGTGGCCACTCATTAAAATTAGAAGAAAAGAGGTTTAACCTTAAACTACGTAGAGGGTTCTTTACTGTAAGAGCGGCAAGGATGTGGAATTCCCTTCCACAGGCGGTGGTCTCAGCGGGGAGCATCGATAGCTTCAAGAAACTATTAGATAAGCACCTGAATGACCGCAACATACAGGGATATACAATGTAATACTGACACATAATCACACATAGGTTGGACTTGATGGACTTGTGTCTTTTTTCAACCTCACCTACTATGTAACTATGTAACTATATGTCAGCAGGGGAGTCGGGTGGAAATGGAGTGCTGAAGAAACTGTCATTGACCTAGGAGGGGACCTCTAAGTCTGGAGGAGCTCTCCCTCCAGGCTGTGCTTGGGAAGATCCTGATATGGATCTCTACTAGAGATCCTAATGGATCTCTACTAGCCTCATGTAACATTTTCCCATATTTGTACTGTTTTCTGCAGCATATCCCCTGCCAAAAATTTGGCATGTACACACTCTCTGACCTAATTACCTCTATTAGGTCTACAATTTCTGACAGTTCTCTCAAGCATTACATATACTGAACATTATGTGTGGCACTTTGGTGATGTAGGGCGCCACATTTGTGGCACCATTTAAGTCATAAGTTGACCACCACTGTTTTAAGGGGTACCATTGATTTTGAATAGGCAATCAAAAACACCACCACACAGGTGGACCTGATCATAAAGTTGCATGTGCTCCTATCAAGCGGTGGGTGTAAATGGACTTGTGTCCATTTATACCCGCCTACCTCCAGGTATGATCTGTCAAAAAAATGAAAGGGGATCAATTCTGTCCTGTTTGGGTGGATTGGATCGGAGGGTAATCGGGTGTAAACAGGCAGCGGAGTAAGATTACTGCCGGCTGCTCCTACAGCACGATGGCCTCTGTCCGTGTCGGCTCTGCAGAAACTGAGTGGATATGGATGTGTCATCCAGCCACTCTGCTCTGATCGGCAGGGGATCTGTGAGATGATCCCATGCTGATAGAAATGGAATCTGCCCCATGTGAAAGGGATCTTACACATAATGGTTGGGAGAGGCACAGCTAGCACTATACAATAAGGTTTAATTCAATCACACATTGCTAGCATTGAGAACTTGCTAACATAACAGAGCCAAGTTAGCACACCAGTGGGCTGATGCTTCTTCATTATCCAATCAGAAAGCTGGGGATGGGTCACTGACCAAGCTGTATTGCTTAACTGCAGAGAAGAGAAGTGAGGTCACAGAGTTGGCTGGAGCGTTATGATTATAAGAATGGCTGAACAGAATTAGAACTCTTTTGGCACGTAAACCAGCTCACGGATGTTTTTAACAGTCCAGTCAGCTATTTGGCAGGAGTTCAGATTACACTACACCTGTACTCACTGAGTATCAAACTATACACTTTTACCCAGTCTTAACTGTTTCCCTATCAAAATAGAATTAGCAACACAGAAAACAAATCCCTGAATCAAAGTATATGTTGGCTCATTGATTTGGTCACTATATCTATAGCCAGCCATACTGCTGTCAGTCACATCATGCCTCCACATACAAGAAATGAGCTAAATATTTAGTTAATGCTATTCGCATTAACGGCAGATTTTACAGCTTCTACATTCACACTCCAGCCTTTTGAATTCTTAAACTGAGAAATGCTTCATAATCAGCCCTGAAAGACACCACAATTCCGTGCACATTTAAAAAGCCCATTTTAGTAATCATGAAAAATGTTTCTACTTCTGTCATCGCGTCTGAAAATTTGCAAAGTCCTGTAAATGACTATAAGTGCTGTCTACAATGACATCGTAGTTATTCAATCATACAAATTTGCAAGATTATTTGTATTAAAAATGAGATTTGTACGAAGTTATTGCCAGATTTATGTGGAGGAAGAATCTGTTTCTACTGCAAAAGAATGGTTTGTTAAACCAGATTTATACGCGTTTAATTGAAAATATTCTCAATTGAGGTCCAGGGACAACAATGGCATCCCTAGGGGGGGGCAGAGGGGGCCCTGACCCCCCCCCCAACATTATGCTGTGCCCCACCATGTGCCCCCCAACTAAAAAAAAAAAAATATATATTTTTTTTTTACAAAAAGGCAATGTCTTTTTGTTTGGATTCGTAGCGGATGCTCGGGCCGCCGCTGGAGTAACACAGTCTCTATTGAGAGGGAGAGTGTCCCCAGTCAGCTCCTGCGGGTGATTCCTCCCCCCTCCCTCTGCTTGCTGACACTGCATAATGCGAGCACTCACACAACCACAGGCGCCCGATCTGCTCCTTCCCCTGCATCCTCATTGGCAGGGAGAAGAGTGAGTTGCAGGAAGGACTCCACCAGGACTCTCAGTTACTGAAAAAACAGGCCGATTTCTCCCGTCCTTAGGACAGGAGAACCAGCCTGTAAATTCCAAGAGATGCCAGACCAGCGCTGTCAATAGCAGGGGCAGGACAGCAAGAGGAGGCTGGGGAACCCCACAGTGGCAGAACACGAGGGCCCGGTGGCAAAACACCCTTTGCAACCCTGATAGTTCTCCCACTGCTTTGGACCCTTATATTTTCTTGGTATGCTGGTGACATACATCTCTTGTTTTCTGCCACCCTGGGGGGCCCCAATACAGTAGGAAGGGAGCACACTGCAGAACATGTGAAAGGGCCCATTGTGGTATCGTAGTAAAGGGCCCCAGGATAGATATATAATTGCATTTTATAGTTGCCCCCCTACTTTTGTCCCTGTCCCCCATGTCCCCCCCTAAATATGAAAGCTGGAGACGCCACTGAGGGACAAATCTAGCTTCACCCATTACATGTCATAGCTGCATTCTGATTGGCTTTCACTACATCATAACTTTATTCTGATTGGCCCTAACTTCTGACCTATCGTAACTGCATTCTCATTGGCTTTTAACTCCCCATTCCCATCTATTTTTTTTTTTTTTAATATATATAATCTTTAGTTTACTTTTTGACATTACAACAAAGGGAACATAAAAAAGAGGGACAAGAGAGAGGGAAAAAAGAAGAAAAAAAATTAAGGGGGGATAAGAGGGGTACAGCTGTCATGGTCCCAATGAAAACAATAGTAGAAACAGTGAGACATATCAATACGTTATATTACCGGGGGTACCTCCCTTGTCCCAGGCATTTGGTCCATGTGGGCAAACCTCCCTTCCAAGCAGGGAGAGTAGGGAGATCCCAATCACAGCTAAAGTCAAAGGTAATGCATACATGGCTCAACGTGCATTTGTAACATATGATATCTTGAGATACCATGAATTGTCAGGAATTGGGTAACCGCTCAGATATCAATAACATAAATGAAAATCAAAATGTACCAAAAGTTACAGAAAAGCTCTCACCTGGTTCGTTGGCTGATTAGACGGAACCCATGGGCCAAGGGCTGTCAACCGTTGGGTGTTGGTTCATTTGGTCAAGTCTCTGAAAAGAAGGATCTGCCAAGACCAATAAAGTAAAGTCTAAGCCAGAGGAAACTGGGATTGTGTCATGTACATGGTCTTTCCAGGCTGCCCAGATAAGTTCAAATCATTCTCGAGTGTCTTTACAAGTAGCAAGCCAGTCCTCCACCTCCATGATCTCCCTCACCTTCCCAACTCAGTCAAGCTTGCTTTGGTGAGGCTGGGAGATCTATGCCCAGACCATCCGATATATGCTTACTGACCATTGACCAAAAATGCTGCCTCAAACATCTTGTGGAGGACTGAAATCATGTGGGGTAGAGGGTCATTAGCCGCCCATAGGTTCGGTGAGATTAGACCTAATCTGTGAATTTCAGTGTCGTATGGCTACAAAACCTGCTAGTTGACAATACCTCCAGAAATCGAAGGGGAAGCTACCATATCTTTCCCTAAGGGTGGTAAGTGGGACCAGTGTATGGCCTTCCACAAAGCCTGCCAGCTTGACAACCCCATCACTCGCCCAAGTTCCAAGGAAGGACAGCCGCTCCCAAGGGGGAAACCATGGTTAACCACCCACAGGCACTAACCGAGACATCTGCGGTGCCAGCGCCAAATGGCTATTTAATCCATCCCAGACCCTCAGAGAGTGAACAGTTAATGGGGACACCCAGTGGGAGAAACCCCTGTCTCCTGGGGAAACCCAAGGTGCATACGACAGGCCCTGACCTGTCAGTCTTTTCCAGGGGGACTCAGAGCTTAAGGGCAGAGTGGAACCTCCAGTTGAGAGGTGCAACTGGAGGCTCCAACTTAATGTCTGGATTAGATTGGACTTTCTGCAACAATGGTTCCAAGACCAGTGCAAATAGGAGGGGTGAAATTGGACATCCCTGTCTCGTGCCATTCTGGATGGGGAACACAGAGGAGAGATCGCTGTTCACCTTTACCTGAGCAGTAGGGGATACGTAGAACGTCAAGATCCAGCGTAACATGTGAGGGTCCAAATCGGACCAACACTGCATTAAGGAAATCCCAGTCTACGCGATCAAACGCCTTTTCAGCGTCGGTAGATAGGATCAAATAGGGAGGCAGATGATCCTACGTACGGGCCCAGTGAATGAGTTGAAGCGCCCTAACAGAGTCATCCCTAGCCTCACGTCCCACAATAAAGCCTGTCTGATAAGGAGGTGTTTGAGGCGATTGGCAAGAATTTTGGCAATGTTTGTTGGAGAAAAGGCAGAGTACAGATTGTACAGGGCTGCATAATATTCACAAAACATGGAAGCAATTTTTGAAGTAAGCTGGACCGGTGTCCCTGTTGGAAAATCTAACTTTTGGACATAGGCAGAAACACATTGCTTGCATAGCGGCCTTGCCAGCAACCTACCGCATTTGTTGCCATTCTAATAATACTTATGAGTGACATAACGCAGCCGTCGGTAGATTCTGTGGTCCAATAGTTTTGAGAAAAGCGCTTGCAGTTCTGCCAGACATGGAAAAGCCTCAGGATCTGTCGTTTGTTTATGGCCTAACTTTGCTTGTTGCAAAGCCTGGAAAATTCTCTGGAAGTCCGCCTCTCCCCTTCTTCAGTTTGGAGCCCAATGCAATAAGAGTACCTCGAACTACCACCTTATATCCTTCCCATAAATTACCATCGCTGACCTCAGCATTAGCATTTTCTGCAAAGTAATGGGATAGAGTCTCCTGAACCCTTGAAACCACCCCCAAATCGTCCAATAGGTTATCGTTTAATTTCCAGGACAATGTTCCAGCCGTCACTTGGGGCAGGGAAAGCGAAAGGGTCACAGGGGCATGATTGGAGATAGTGATCTGGTCAATAGTGGTGTCTATCAACAGGTCAAGGGTGCCCTGATCGACTAGCAAAAGATCGATTGTAGTGTACATCTTGTGGACATTGGAGTAATCCATCTAATTTTCTTAATACAAGCACCCAATCATTTGCTAAAATACCCCCCCCCCCCCCTCCAAAAAAAAAAAAAAAAACACAACTTGGGACAGATGGTAAAAAAATATACAGGGTACTAAATTAAAGGGGGCAGATACAGAAATGTAATATGCCTAATCACCCACTGGAACAGTACAATAAGCTAGCAATATCCAATCCAATATCCAAGTTATCAATTAACTTATTCTCAGATTTCAGCAAATCTTTGCTGCTAAAGCACTGGTCCACATGACAAAGGGTTGGAAGAAGAAGACTGAGGTATAGAACACTAGTCCATTGCCTTGACAGTGGTCATTAGACCAGAACCAGAGGGGTTCAAATCTTCACTTTTTTAGTTTTACATATTTTGTCAAGGGTTAGTAATTATTTTAAGAGACACTTAACATTATAGTGTAAGATCAACTGTAACACTGATCATACTCATATGGAAATTAACAAAATATAGATGCAGGCCCCAAATCTCTTGAAACAAATCAAATTATTATACCCAAAGCTTAACACACAATACAGGTGCCGCCTAAAAACAACCTCAAGTCAAAAATTAAAATCTTGCGTAGCATTCTAGCGGGTCACTTGGTAAGAACAAACAGGGAGGGGCTAACCTGTAAGACCACGATACATTTTTTAAATAGGCAAATTTTATAGGCAATAAATTTCCAGCCTCTGAGGGAGCCCAGAACATTGGTTTGTGCAGCAAGGGTGAGTAATTGAGTATCTCCATTTCAATTAAGTAACTTTTGATACAGCATTGCCTTCTTAAAACAGAAGTTTTATATAAATGCCCAGCAAAAAACCCCAAAAACAAGGCACTCAGTCTCTGCTTATGGGTAAGTGAGGGGAGTTGTACAATTCATTCTTTTTTGCCCACTTTTGGTCATTAGTACAACAAGAACTGCTGATGCATAGCACAGATATAGCCAAAATTTTAAGGAGCTGGTATTATAAAGTTGCCCCATAGCAAGCCGCTTTTTATGGGGGCACTCGTGCATGCTCGCTCCTGACCCCCTCTCTGTGTGTCCATAAGGCACATAGAATGCAGTACGGTGAAAAAGGGGGGGGGGGGTGTCAGTGTGTCATGCAAATAGTTTCTTTATGCCCCCTTTTGGGTATCAGTGCACCCAGAACCAATGGTATATAGCACAGATATAGCCATAACTTTACAGAGCCAGTATTACCAACTTGCATATAGTGGTTTCAAGTTTTAGTCCTTATTGTTAGATATGACTTCGCTGGCTCTATGGTGTGGGCCATTTACAGTTTTTTAAGTTATAGTTTCAATGCAAATCTTTTCACAATTTTGACCAAAAAAAGCCTGATTTTAAGGCAATAACTGAAGGCTAAATACATTGAAAATTTAAGTTTGCAAAACCAGTACAACAAATGTTTTAGACTCTAAGGAATATAGCCTTTATTCTTCAGTAGCTAATAAACTATGCATTCATAAGGGAATGTATACAACAAAAATCCAACAGCTATAATAAATGACAACATACAATTAAACTAGGAAATGTACAATAACTAATTTTTAATGATCATGCCTTTTGTATAAAACATTAAACCTCCAGGCTTAAAACATCATTAATCCAACTCAAACACAAAACTTTTTCCTTTTTGACAGAAACTTAATGAGCACAAACACGATTTTCACCCTGTGTGCATCGAGTCTGCTTCTAAATTACAGAACGACGGCACAACGATTCCAAAGGCTAAGGAAATTCCTCTTCGGAGCCAACCTGAGTCTCCTCTGCTGGAAAGATCTCTTTGAATCGACTTTCTCCTCCACAAATTCTGCCTATCCATGCTGAAGTTTCAGTTTAGTGCAGCTAAATTGCCCTTTGCAAATGATAAATGCCAAATTTCCTAGGGAGTGTAAAATTATAGAAGAGGAAGTTGACAATGGAAATAAAAATGTCAATGTGCCTATGTAGTGTGATTGACAGAAATATGTAAAAACCCCAAGCTCTGCTGCATATTCTTTTCCATCAATTCTGCAGAAAGCAGATATCTTTTCCACATGTTGATGCAGTGAGTCAAGGGGAGAAGAGGAGGGTGGGGGGGGGGGGGGGGGTTGGGGGGTGACCGTTTTGTTTAATTTGAACATATCAGGAAGCAGATTATAAAACAAATAGACACAGGCGCCATCATATAACCACGATGAAACTTATTTTATTGGAAGTAATGAAATCAGGACATGTGGTGATGCGTGAAAAAGATTCACTCATACTGGGAAGCCAAGCAATGAGAATCGGCATTCAGAGATGTCAAGCAGATGACTGCGGGAATGGATATGAAAACAAGCGGAGAAAAACCTACCGTATCATAAACCATGTGGACAAAGAATTCCACTGAACATTCCAATAAAGAACTAATCTTCGTTCCTGCATGAATTGCAGAGGTGTAATTGGGGGGGATGACAAGAGCAGCTGCTCAGGATGCAAAGACATGGTAGAGATACTGCACTATAAAAAGAAGGAAAAAATATAATTAAAATGTCTGAGGCTTGTGCATATGGCTGGAAAGAGGCTCTGAATGAGACTCTTACAGCTGTTATATTTTCTCTAGAATTGCCACAGTCTTGGGTAATATACCCGTCTCCTAGTATGAGGAGGAAAATGGCTAGAAGTCTGATGACATTGAAGTGCAGCACGAAATGTTTTGGAAGAGGGAGGTTATTATAAACTTTGGAACAAAAATTCATAGTTACATCATTGATCTATTATAAAGATAAAGCCACTCAGAAATAATGGAAAACACTCCCTGCTGACTTTTTTAAAAGCAAGAAAAAAATGGCAAAATTTAGGGAATTTAAAAGCCCATCAAGCAGGGTGAAACAAAAGACAGGAAATGTATAGGTTTGCTAGTAGAGACAAGCCTGTGGAATAAAGGATAGCCATACAAAATTTACTGTCTATGAAAAAAGTTTCTAATTTAGGGTTACAAACTTATTCTATTTTAAACCATTTTTCACTGAGTTTTTATGGAAATAGGACATCATCTAGCAAGTTGGCACTTGGACGCACCTCCTCCTTCCTTCCAGTTGGTTTAGGAGGAACCATGCAACAATTAGTATTTCGTAAACATAGAAACATAGAAAAGTGATGGCAGAAAAAGACAGTAGTCCATTGAGTTTGTCCATATTCTTTTTTGTTTTTTATTGTTTTGGGGGTTTTTTTTTGTTGACTTTGTTGTCTGACTATAGATCTATGTTTATCCCAAGCAAGTCTGAAGCCATTTACTGTTGACTGTTTCACTACCTCTGCTGGCAGTTTATTACAATCAACTACCCTTTCGGTAAAATGATACTTTCTAAGGTTAGTTTTGAACTTCCCTCTAATTAGTTTAAGATCATGTCCCCATGTTCTTGATTTTGGTTTCATATTGAAAAAACTGCCTTCCCGAACCTTATTCATCCCCTTGATGTATTTAAAGGTTTCAATCAAGTCTCCCCTTTCCCTTCTTTCCTCTAAACTGTACATATTAGGTTCCTGATGTTTTATCCCCAAACCTTTCACTATGTTTGTTACCTGTCTCTGGACTCGTTCTATCTTATCAATATCTTTCTGTAAGTGAGGTCTCCAGAACTAGACACAATGTTCTAAATGAGGTCTCACTAAAAATCTATATAGAGGAATAAGAACCTCCTTCCTCCTGCTGGTAATCCCTCTAGTGATGCATCCTAGAAATGTATTTGCTTTTTCCCACTGCCTGGTCACACGGTTTGCTCATTTTGCAGTCCTCTGAAATAAGTACCCCAAATCTTTTTCTTCTGTAGTGCTAACACTGTACCCCGTAAGTGGATTTGCCTTTCATAAATAACCCCCTAAGCATTACTAAACCCACAGCAGTAAAATCAGTCTGTATATGCAGTAAAGCATGCTTGTTATACTCACTGTGGAATCTAAGGGTTTAATTCTCTGCATTGTGTAAAAAGGCTGTTTGATCCTGTATGCACAGATCCTCCCCTTCTTGCATTGTTTCCAAAACATGTCCGGATAAGACAGAGTTACTGGAGTCAGGCTGAACATGCTCAGTTTATGTGTATTGCTAGAGAGTTTTTTTTTTTTTCTTGGGAGAGTGCATGTGGTCAGCGCAGGGCCAATCAGCACTGTCCAGGCAGAGGGTCCGGGGTCCTGCATCCTGATAGGACAGCCAGTGCAATATTAAAAAACTCCTCCCACAAGCTTTACCCAGGCACTGATAGAAATCACAAGACTGCTATATACTGCTGATGAGAAAGGGTATTTAGCAGTTTATATTTACTAAAATAATTGCATTTCCATGTACTGTGTACCATCTGAGACCAGATATAGTGAATGCAGAGTACTGGATTTAGTAACACTTTAAGGCCCATCTTTTTTGCCACAGCATATATGCAAGAGGTTAAACTTTAGGTCAGGAATCAAACTGGGTCACACACAAATTTATAAAATATATTGTCACATAACTGTTTAGTAGAAATAGCTTAGTTCGTCCAATATCAAAATCAGTGGCAAGTGACATGGTACACTGTATCTCGGTATCAAACCATATACTCCTGCAGATCGCATTCATTCCAGGGGATGCAAAAATAGTAATCATTCCCACTCATCACACCACAAACCCTCTCAAAACCTGTGACACAATTAAATTAATATGACTGATGGCACAGACACATATAAGATAATACAATAACACAGCACGAGTAATGTGTGTGTGTGTGTGTACCAGGAGACCCTGGCACTGGTTAAAAAAGTAAAAAGAAAATATATGAAAAGCAATTTGTTTTTCTCTGCTTTACCAAAAATGGTGAAGAATGTCCTCAATGTGTTTATATGGAGATTGTTATTCGTCTTTGTTTGGCTTTGCTGACACTTTGGTAAAAATGATTTTCTTGGGTCTCAGTTTGGTAAAATGATCTTGTGTCCAGTGGTGGCTGGTGGTCAAAATTTTTTTTGGGGGGGGGCAGCAAACAGACCTGACCCCTTCACTATCACCAACAACCCCCCCCCCCGCCACGGCAATCCACTCAAGCCCACACCTCCCAGCGCTCCATAGGCACTTTTACCGCCGCCCCGCACACGCGATCCATGGCCCCCTTACCTTATGCTGCGAGAGGTGCAGGGAGGACGAGGAGGCGGTGCACTGCTGAATCCGGGGGTAGGAGAGGCTGCTGCTGCCGGGACCTATCGGGTCTCCCGGCGAAACAGGGGGCGGGTCCTGAGACCCGTCCTAAGACTCCCAGCCAATCGGGTCTCAGGATCTGCTTCCTGATTGACCGGGAGGAGAAGCAGGAAGACATTAGCGAATATTAATTCACTAATGTCACAGAAGTGGGTGAGCTTGGGGCACACCCTCATTTTGGGAAAGAGTTATTTTTGCCTGAAACTCCGCTTTAAATACAGTGTGTTTTTTTTGGGGGGGGGGGGGGGTTGAGCTTCTCTCTGACATTTGTCTAGCAGGTCTTATAGTAAATATGTAGGCTTAAAGTGATACTAAAGTCTATTTTTTTTTTAGTTTAAAAATAACAAACATGTTATACTTACCTGCTCTGAGCAGTGGTTTTGCAGTGGTTTTGAACAGAGCAACCCAGATCTTCCTCTTCTTGGGTACCTTGCCGACACTCCTGGCCCCTCCCTGCTGTGGGGGCACCCCAGCTGAGCCACGGCTCTGTGTGTCCATGCACAGAGCCCTGACTCGGCCCAACCCCCTCTTTCTCCTCATTTGCACACTGACTTTGCGTGACAGCAGCAGGAGCTAATGGCGCCCCGCTGCTGTCTCATCCAATGAGGAGGGAGAGTCTCAGACAGCCGGGACTGTCGTGCAACATCGCTGGATCGAGACGGGGTTTAGGTAAGTCTTAGAGGTAAGTCTTAGGGGGACAGAGGGGCTGCTGCACACAGAAGATTTTTTATCTTCACGCATATGTAGGATGCATGAAGATAAAAAGAAAAACCTTCTGACTTTAGAACCACTTTAAGGGCCTTTTATAAATTGCCAACTTTAAAGTTTCACTTACGTGAGAGGATGGACTGAAGCACGCCACCATTATAATTTTTTAAATCAAAGCATGGGCTGCTAATGCTGGAGGAGGAGCAATAGCAGATTCAAAATCTTGATTGCTATTGCTCCTACTTGCAATAAGTGATTGCTCATCTCTTTCCTCATCCCTGTACATAGTAACAAAGACAACATCCATATGAACGAACTGTGCGCCAGGCAGCCAAGACTGATGACCACAGGCAGTCGAATCATACATGCACATATAACCACCTTGAGAGGTCTATGGGGAATCTTAGACCTTTTTTATAATAAAGACACAGAGCAACCCTAAGATAAAGCTCCATGTATGACAAGAATTCCTTCTACTGGTTGGCAGGTATCAGCAAAAAATATTAAAGTCTGTGTGTACAGAAGCTAACACCATGTTCATTTTGGCAATTCATTCACAGCCTAATGAAACATTCTATGAAATGAGACTTGGCCACAGAGGGAGAAGAGACAAAACCGACACTTTTCCAGGTACGCAAGGGAAGTTGATTAAAAAAAAGAGAGAGAATCAAAATAAATAAAGCAATTTGCCATGAGAAAATTATATTCTGCAAAATGATATCGCTGCTCTGCGGGAAACAAGTCTGTTGTGATTGTTTTATATTCACATCATATTGTACCGAAAAATGAAAAAGCAGCAATATCGGAACAGTTAAATGTCTAAGCTGCCATACATTGTCAAATATTACAGAGAGACACCGTGAGGTCTTATAGTAAATATGTAGGCTTAACAGGTCTATAGGGAAAGCATCTCAATGTTCTATCCTCCGATTTGGGATGTCCAAAAACCCCAAACCCAGAGCTCCTCTAATATAGCAAACAGAATTGGCAATAGTGATGAGTGACAGAAGGAGGTAACATGTCATAATTTGCATAACAGTGCCTCCCAGGTTTGGGAGATTCTAGATTGCACTGAAATAAAAGCTGAGACTTAAGTCTCGTACACACTGCTAGTTTTTTTTTTTCCTTCAACCCAGTGGGTTGAAGGAAAAAAAAAACTGACAGCTCAGTTCAGAGCCACTGTACTAACAATCCAATGTTAGTACAGCGATCTCCCCTGTTGTGTTCTGACAGGGGGACAGCCTCCCCGCCAGAACACTCTGGTCTGTGATCTCATCCATTGTCTGAGAGCGCTGATTGATAGCCGGCAGACCTTTTTCAGTGATGACCCGTTGACAGAAGCCGGCCGTTTGGACCAACTGTCGTATACATGGCCTGAATGTCGGCCCATTTCTATTGAACTGGTTGATGCTGCCCAACATTAGGCCCGTGTGCAATAGGCTTTAGAGAGGACTGTTCTACTAGCCTTGGGGCACTAACTGAGCTGTGGGCAAAGAGTTACTTTAACCACTTCCCTACCAGCGCATTGTAAAATGACGCCAGCAGGAACCTCTCCTCCCACCGGGTAGGCGTCATATGCTCAGAGTACCCAAGTACCTGTCTCCAGCCCATCAGAGTACCCGAGTACTTGTCTCCAGCCCATCAGAGTACCCGAGTACTTGTCTCCAGCCCATCAGAGTAACCAGGTACCTATCTGCAGCCTATCAGAGTACCCGAGTACCTGTCTCGTGGGGTCATTTTGTGGGATTTTTTTTTCATTGTCCTGGTGCTCTAGGACTTCACACATGTGGTATCACCATACTCAGGAGGAGTAGCAGAATGTATTTTTGGGTGCAATTTTTGCTATGTACATGCTATGTTTTAGAAATATCTTCTAAATTTACAACTTTGCGTAAAAAAAACAAAAACTTTTCATCTTCTTTCCACATTTTCCAAAAAAAAAATGACATTCTCAAAAGACTCATTATGCCTCATAGAACTGGGGTGTTTGCTTTCCAAAATGGGGTCATTTTGTGGGCGTTTCCATCATCCTGGTGCTCCAGAGCCTTCAAAAGTGCGATAGGTAGTCAGGAAATGATATATGTAATTTATGCATGTTGGGCCTCTGTATGTGGCCAGGCTGTGTAAAAGTCTCACACATGTGGTATCGCCGTACCCAGGATGAATAGCAGAATGTATTTTGGGATGTCATTGCCTATGCAGTGTGTGAGGAATAACTTTTTAATGGGAAAATTATTTTTTTTATTTTTTTTACACAAAATTGTCATAAGAAGTGTGGGAAAAAAAACTACAACTTCAAAAAACTCACAATGCCTCTTATTAAAGACCTTTAACTGTCTACTTTCCAAAAAAAGGGTGATTTGGGGGGTATTTGTACTGTCCTGACATTTCAGGGCCTCAAGAAATGAGTCAGTACATCAGGTGTGATCAATTTTTAATGATTGGTACCATAGCTTGTAGACTCTATAACTTTCACACAAACTAAATAATATATACTAATTTGGGTTATTTTTTTTACCAAAGATATGTAGCAGTATACATTTTGGCCCAAATTTATGAACAAAAATTACTTAATTGCACAATTTTATAGTAGAAACTAAAAAAAAAAATAGGGTTTTTTTCAAAATTTGTGCTCTTATTTCACTTATATTGCAAAAAATAAATAACTCAGTGGTGATTAAATACCTCCAAAAGAAAGTCTTATTTGTGTGATTGGGTTCAGTGTAGCAGGACTGAGTAATTGTCATTCAAAGTGTGAGAGCACAGAAAGCTGAAAATTGGTCTGGGCAGAAAGGTTGTATAAATGCCCTGTATTGAAGTGGTAAAACAGACCTTCTTTTTAACTCATATCTTTACTTGATCAATTCTGACCAGTTTATTTTCTAGGCCTGATAAATAAAAATGTATAAATAAAAGTGCTATTCAACTGCAAGACATATTTCATAGTTCTTTGTAAGTATTCACCCAGTAAATTTGGGATGACATGGAAAATGGCTAAGCGACTATGCATGAAAACTTAGGAACTGGGGTACAGAAAAATGGCAGCAGGTGCTCTGGACTGATGAGCACAATTTTTAAATATTTGGCTGCAATAGGTGGTTTGTTTGTGAAGGTCTGGAAAGTGGTACAGTACTGAGTGTCTGCAGGCAAAAGTGAAGCATGGTGGAAATTCCTTGCAAGATTTGGTCATGATCAACAGTGTCCTCAATGCTAAGAAATACAGGCAGATTATTATTTATCATGCCATGCCATTAGGGAGGTGTGTGATAGACCCCAAATGTATTGCAGAAGGACAGCGACTCCAAACATACAGCCAATGTCATTAACCACTTCAAAACAGGGCCCTTTCCCACCCTCCTGCCTAGACCAATTTTCAGCTTTCAGCTCTGTCACACTTTGAAAGGCAATTGCACGGTCATGCAACACTGCATCCAAATTTTTTTTTTCATCATTTTGTTCCCACAAATAGAGCTTTCTTTTGGTGGTGTTAACCACTGAGGTTTTTTTACTAAACAAATAGAAAAAGACCAAACATTTTGAAAAAAAAAAAGTTTTTCTTTGTTTTGGTTATAAAATATTTAGTAAATAAGTAAGTTTTCTCCTTCACTGATGGGCGCTGATGAGGCTGCACTGACGGGCACTGGTGAGGTGGCACCAATATGCAACACTGATGGGCACTGAAAGGTGACACTGATATACGGCACTGATGGATGGCACTGATAGGCAGCACTGATGAGGCACTGGCAGGCATTACTGCTGGGCACAGATTGGCACCGCTAATGGGCACTGATTGGCAACCCTAGTGGTTATACCGGGTGGTCCTGGGTGGCATCCCTGGTGGTCCTGGGTGGGCATTCTCGGGGGGGCTGCACTGATAATCATTTAGAGCAGACCCCCCCCCCCCTGTCAGGAGAGCAGCCGATCCGCTCTCCTCTACTCACATCTGTCAGTGTGAGTGGAGAAAAAGCCGATAAAGCACAATTTGTGTGCGAAACATGTAAGTCGTGTCTCCCTTGTTTGTACATGTAGTGCTCCTCGTGTTCTTCATGGTTTTATGTGAAAAAAAGGTGTTTGGATCTCAGTTTGGTGTGCAGCCATCTGGACTTTCCTTCCATTACACGGCTCTGTTTATTTAGCTGTAATTGGACACAGCTGATCACAAGGTAAAGAGCCTACGTCAGAGCCTTTTTACCAAGATCGGTGATGCGGTGTGTCAAACTGACACACCACACCAACGATCGCCGCAGGCGCGCCATTACGGCTTATCCTGCTGGACATGACGTCCAGTCAGGATAACTTAACCACTTTGCACACGTCATTCTGTTATATAGCAGGTGGTAAGTGCTTAAGAACTATCTTCAGTGTAAAGAATAACAAGGAGTCCTGGAAGGGATGGTTTGGCCCCCACGAAGCCCTGATCTAAGCATCATTGAGTCTGTCAGGGATTACATAAAAAGACAGAAGGATTTGAGGCAGCCTACATCCACAAAAGATCAGTGGTTAGTTCTTCAAGATGTTTGGAACAACCTACCTGCTGAGTTCCTTCAAAAAGTGTGTGCAAGTGTACCTAGAACAATTAATGCTGTTTTGAAAGCATCCTTAATTTACAGCATTTTTTCACACCTGAATAAAACTTTTGCACAGTGATATATATATACATACACACACACTGTATATATACAGTATGTTGACATTAAATAAGTTCAAAAGAATATAATTCATGCATATTTATTCTGATCAGTGTTTTAGCCCTGATTAGGGGGGATTTTTTGGCCCCCAAAACGCGTTGACTATCTGTGGTCTCAATTTTATTAGCATTTTATCAGAAGATGACCGGCTGGCGCTATTTAGTCAATCTTGCATGGGTTGCTCAGTTTCTCACACTTTATTCTTTTTTTGAGAGCCCACTTTGTAATAGAGCTGCCAAGGTTCAGTCACCGAATCTCTAATAATGTTCCCCCTTTCTACAAACAAAAGATCCAGTAAAAGTCCAGCATAATCATATTCATCTCCTCTTGGACATTTATTTAAACTGGCTGTTAATGCACTAGGGTATCCAGAATACAACAGCTAACACTGCGGATTTGTCTATTCTTGCTCTTTAGTGTGGATGGAGGAATTGAGTGATTTCTTTAATTCAGCCCTCGGGTTTGAATGAAACATGGTATGGTATGGTGTGGGTGGTGTTATTGGAGTCGCTGGGTGTGCTACCTGGAAGTGGTGTATGTGTGTGTGGACAGCATTAGAAACCCTTTGAGATATAAGGCAGTGCACATGTGTATTTTAACTATATACAGTGGAGAAATAATGATTTAATCCCCTGCCGCTTTTATAAGTTTGCCCACTTAGAAATAACGAGTCTATAATTTTTATCATAGGTGTATTCTAAATAATAGAGACAGAATATCAACCAAAATTGCTGAAAAAAACATGATACAAATGTTATAAATTGAGTTGCAATTTAGGCTGGGTTCACACTACAGCACGCAGTGGCTCACAGCAGGGGTCCGGTGCGTATCCATTCACCGTTACAGGTCAGATTTCAGCCCAAATTTTGGGCAGAATTTTGGGGAAACCTGCATCCAATTCGCAATAGTGTGAACCCAGCCTCCATTAGTATGAACAGTATTTGATCCCCTACCAACTAACAATAATTCTGGCTCCCACAGACTGACAGGACTAATCTGTATACCACATGGGCACATACCGTAGCCAATTTAAAAGGTGTTCCTAACGACAACTCGTTATGTGTATAAAAGACGATTGTCCACAGAATCTCTCCCTTCCATTCAAACCTCACTATCATGGGCAAGGTCAAAGAGCTGTTAAAGGATGTCAGGGACAAGATTGTGGACCTGCACAAGGCTGGAAAGGAAGTTCTGGACAGCCGCACTCCGGTATATAGCCTTTATTGTAAAAAATCCAAACATACGAGCCACAGCAGAAAATGGGACAAAGGAGCTGACGCGTTTCACATTTAACAGTGCTTAATCATAGCTTGGTATGATTAAGCACTGTTAAGTGTGAATCGTGTCAGCGCGTTTGTCCCATTTTCTGCTGTGGCTTATATTTCTGGATTTTTTACAATAAAGGCTATATTCCGGATTGCGGCTGTACCAGAACTTCCTTTTTGCTTCATGAACTCGACTCACCGTGTTTGAAGAAAAGTGCTGACTTTAACCCTAAGAACACCGTCCCTACAGTCAAGCACGGAGGTGGAAACATTATGCTTTGGGCCTGTTTGTCTGCTAAAGGTACAGGCCTACTTTGCTGCATCAAGGGGCCAATGGACAGGGCCATGTATTGTAAAATCTTGGATTAGAACCTTTTTCCCTCAGCCAGAACACTGAAGATGGGTCTTCCAGTAGCTCAAGAACAACATTAAGGTCATGGAGTGACCTAGCCAGTTTCCAGATCTAAGCCTATAGAAAATGTATGGAGGGAGCTGAATCTTTGAGTTTCCAAGCGACAGCCAAGAAACTTAGGGATTTAGAGAAGATCTGTAAAGAAGAGTGGACCGAAATCCCTCCTGAGATCTGTGCAAACCTGGTAACCAACTACAAGAAACATCCTACCTCTGTGCTTGCCGACAAGGGGTTCTCCACCATGTACTAAGTGATGTTTTTCTTGGGGATCAAATACTTATTTTACTCACTGAACTGCAACTCATTTTATAACATTTGTATATTTTTTTTTTTGGATTTTTGGTTGATATTTTGTCCCTATCACTTAAAATACACCTATAATAAACATTATAGACTCTGTATTTCTTTGTAAGTGGACAAACTTACAAAATCTGCAGGGAATGAAATAATTATTTTCCCCACTGTATTTAGCTGTTTGCCAGGATTTCAGCTTTAAAATGTAATGTAAGCAATGTTGCTGCAAAGTCACGTTCTTCCCAGCTTCTCAAAGGCTTGATCACAGATGCATGAACCCATATTAACTCCCCCACTCACAGACCCATCATCAGATGCTAATAACCTCTCAGTTATCTTCCTTTGCATAAGTAGTAACGAGGGATATTAAGTTTACACGCTTAATAATACAGTAACCTTAGTAACGGATCGTGTTTAACATTTCAGAAAGGGCGTCGTCCATCTTGCAATCCTCTCTGCTCCTGGAATACTGAAATGGAGGAGGCTGAGGTTCTACTGGGAATAGACTATAGAGTACATGGCTTTGTCATGATTAGGACTGTGGTACGTGGTGCATCACGTATAAAATGTAGAGCCTTCCTAAGCAATTACATGTCTTCATCAGTTTTATAACCTCTGACAGTTCCCCACAGCAACAGACTTACAAAACCATTTTAGAAGCGCAGGCCCTGCTCCATAAAGCCTGCATCAGCCTGTAACCCTGCTGGATCCCACCAACAAATTCAGCAGCATGCTGGCTATACTTAGCCCAGGCAGTCAGGGGGCCAGGGTACCGCAGAACCAGTTATTTGTACAAACAGGAGACTATGGGAAAAATACAGGAGTCATGATGGTTCATTGGTTTTAATTTTCCCGCAGGATAATCTTGGATGCAACTGCTTCTTCTACTGAACCATAGTAAAAATCTGTTAAATGATTGTACCAGTGATGTTAACCATATGGCTGTAGGGATGCTATGTGCAAATCCTGTATTCTAGTTACCA
This sequence comes from Lithobates clamitans, assembly GCA_037952925.1. Taxonomy (NCBI): domain Eukaryota; kingdom Metazoa; phylum Chordata; class Amphibia; order Anura; family Ranidae; genus Lithobates; species Lithobates clamitans. The sequence goes on from JBBGZY010000051.1 coordinate 1,156,000, forward strand.
GATCCCCCTTATTATTTTGGATGTCATATTTTTGTCCTTTTTCTACTTTCCCTCTATCCCCTCCAATATTTTGTCCCCCACATATTCCCTTTAAATGCATTTCTTATAGAAGTAGAATGAGTTCTGAAATCCTGGCTTTATATTAGATTTCTACAAAGCTGTATTTAGTAGGGCAGTGCCTAAGAAGCTCTGTACACCAAACCGGATTTACTGTCTATCTAAGGCTGGAAGACATGAGGAGAGAAACCACTGAACAGAGCGAGGACATCAAAAAATATGTTGATACCTCCCCACTGTTCAAACATGGAACAGTAATAAAGAATCTTTTTACATAAAAATATGGAAGGATTAGAACCTCTGAGTTTGGCTTATGTTTCAGTTTAGGTTCTTGTTGGAGAAATGTCCCCCATACTTCCTGTCCTATTGACGCCAAAAGAGGAGGAGAGGAACACACCAGAGCCTAAGGCAGGCCATACACGGTGTAAACTTCTTTCCTGCAACCACGAGTTGCAGGAAAGAAAATTGGACGATTCCCATAGACAGTGATTATTGCAAGCAGCTATAGCAGCCACTAGTGATAATAGAAAGAGAATCCAGCAGACTGGTTGCATCCCATTTGCTTGATCAACTTGGTACATTCAGCCTGCCCATTAACGATTCGAATCTCAGAATAATGGTTCGAAATGTGTATGGCTGGCCTAACAGAGGTCATAACCGTTCCCCACACTACTCAAAATGAAAAACAAACTTTGAACTGTAGTGGTAAGGTCACTGACCTGGCTATGTTGTCTGGGTTGGGTTGGGTTGGGTGAACCACAAGACTGGCTGAAAAACCCTTTGACAGGTAAGACAGGTCATATATTGTGTGGAGATTATTGGCTAAGTGGTGCTGGCTGCAAATGTAAATGGGGCCTCTATTTGCATGGATATGTTCTATGTCTACATGGGTTTTTCATGTGATTTTCTTCAACAACCCAAAAGTACCCTGGTACCAGCATCTGACCACAACTAGCCCAAATCTGTGTGTCACTGATTGCATGAGTGTGGTAGAGAATTGATCCACTTGAAGACCAGGCTTTTTCTGGCACTGTTTACATGTAACAACCATTTGTTCTTTTGTTTTTTTTATAGAAAGTTATTTAGAACCCCCAAACATTATATATATATATATATATAGATATATATATATATATATATAGATATATATATATATATATATATATATATATATATATATATATATATATATATATATATATATATATATATATATCTATCTATATAATATATATATATATATATATATATATATATATATATATATATATATATATATATATATATATCTATATATATATATATAGATATATATATATATTTTTTTTTTTCTTTTTAAGCAGAGGTCCTTGAGCATAAACTGGTTGGTTTTGCAATTTTTTTATGTCACACGATATTTGCGCAACAGATTTTCAAACACTATTTTTTTTACATTATAAATTGTTTTCTATTTTTACACTGTTGCTTTTAATTATTTGTTTTTTTTTATTACTTTTATTGCTGTCCCAAGAAATGTAAACATCCTTTTGACAGCAATAGTCATGTGACAGGTACTCTTTATGGAGGGATCTGTATAAAAAAAATGGTGCCATTGACATCTGGGTAAACTGGAAGTGACATCATGACATTGCTTCTGAGTTACCATAGTGGAGACCTGATCAAAGCCATTCCCAGCTGTGTTTGGGTGTCTGACTAGCCAGCAGACGCACCGGCTGGTAGCTCAGGTCTCTTGGTGGGACGGGAGAGCCCAAGCGAGCTGTAGAAGGTGGTGTGTGTGTGTGTGGGGGGGGGGGGGTGTCCCCTCCTGCTGCTTGTAATAGTAATTGAGTGGCTAATCAGCCGCTCCGATTGCTATTACAAAAGAGCCGAGCGCATTTGACTTGAAGTCAAATGATGTACTAGGTACATTATTTTGCAGCAAGTATTTAAACTGAAAACTAGCTAAGATGTCACTGCAATAAGCATATCAACTAATTAAACTGAGACTACACAGATATTTCCCATAGCCCTAGGATGCCTAGTAAAAGTGTCAAAGGAAGTTGCAAAACAGAAATGGAAAGTAGTGGTGTCATCTGCCTAAATACATATTGTGACAAAGGTGTGTAAATCATAAAACAGGCTATACAAAATGAAACACTGTTTGGCAGAAAAAACTTCATATGGAGAAATAATCGCCAACTATGATACAGACAGCAAACAAACAATGGGCTTTTTTACTAGGTTGGGTACGAGTCTTATGCTATATGTCCCGGGAAATGAAAAATCCTCGCTTTCAGTGGGGCTATTCCCACACTGCAAGGGTTTAATGCTTGATTAGGTCTAGGGAACAGGAAAAACAGTTATACTTACCTGACCCCTGACACCAAGTGCTCTTTTTCCCTATGGTCCAGGGGTACACTGCCCCTTGGCATCCACACATCCAATGCAAAATTATGGGCTCTGCATTGTACTTGTCGATGTCAGAGGACATGCGACCACTGGAATGTAGAGAAAAAGGAGGATGCAGGGACCAGTCTATCAATGTGGAGGGAGCATGCAGAGTATCAAGTAAGTAAAACTGCCTTTCTGGTACCCTAGACCTAAACAAGCATTTAACCCCTGTAGGCAAGGCCTATCCACCCTGCAAACAGGGTTACCTTTTGCCCTGAACGCGCTCACCAATGTCCAGAGCCAGGTGAAGTGCGATCATGTAAAAGTCTAACATTAAGGCAGTTCCCTGACTTGGAGATGAGCCATAATGCTGTGTGCAGTAAAAGTACAGAGTTCCTCTGAAAAGTACTGTCCCAAGTCATTACACACCTTGCATGATGTATGTTGCGCTGCTGAGCACGTGCCCTCTTCACCAGTCCAGAGTACCTTTGTTACCTCACTCCCAGTAACAGAATGGGTCCCACCATGCACCTGGTGTGGACCTCGTGTGCATTTGTTAAGTCTGTCACTTCCTTACCCATGTGACCAGGCCCTGTATCTCTGTAACGCGGGTTTGGTTGCGGTGGCTATTAGAAACCGACTGCTAGGGAGGGAGAGGGAGCCAAAACATTGACCCCAACACTACCCGAGGTCCCATCGCCTTTACCAGATACCACACCCAATGACTGTTTGTGTTGTGTCTTGAACTAGTACTTGGTTACCCATAGCAACTGCACTGCTTCTCTTGCCTGACTGCCAAGTAGACCTTTTGTAGCAGCTGAGCTTCATACCCTACATGTGCTTTACAGATCCTGGTTCTGTTGATACACCAAAACCAACGTGCACCCCTTTGAATAACTGCACCAGTCTCAGAACAGCTGATGCAACTTTACTAAAATGCTTCATAGTACAGTCCAGTATGAACAATAAATATCAGAATGTCCCTAATTATCCCAAGCTGGCTGCCCAGGCGTACCCCAGAAAGGTCAATTTTGTCGTTCTCCAGGTTTAGGTTGTTCTCTGGAACCCTGTTGCCTCTGACGGACTACAAGGCGCAGCAGTCCTTCTCCACAGAAGCTACGGCATGTCCTTTCCGATGTGGCCCATATGAAGCATCAAAAAGAGCCTCAAAACTAGCTTTGCCCCATATGTATATAACTGGTGAGTGGGCACCAGTAGTGTATTTAGGCTTTGCGCTGCCCTAGGCCTGACTAAACTTGTGCACCCCCTAATTTAAATATGACCCACCCCTTCCTCTCAAGGCCACCCCCCTTGCTTTTTAAAACCCGCCCTGAAATTTTCAAGCGGAGACACTAGTTCTGAGGGCCTGGGGGGGGGGGCAATGGATTCCCTTCATTTGCATAGATTTTCTCTCACTTCCTGTTTGGCTGTGGGGCAGGAAGTGAAGGTTAATCTCTGCAATGGGACAGGGGTGGTAAAAAATAAACTGACAGGGGCTATAACCCTCACTTACTCTTTCCAAAAAGAAAAAAAAAGTGTTGCCCATAGTTCTACTTTAAGCACAAATTTCTAATAATTTTTTGGAGAGGACTAAGAAGATATAACCATGCCAATGGTGCAGCAGAAAACATAGCACAGTGAGGAAGGTTTGTGGTTCAGGATGATAGGACAGTCGAAATTAGCAGTGGCGCGGCAACCCCCCCCTCCGCACAGTTGCAGAATGCTGGCTGCCGGCCCGCATACCGGAAGCAGCGCAGCCGCTTTATGGGGGCGCTGGACTAATTTGCCTCTCAGCCCAGTCCGCCCCATAAGACTGGTGCTACACTAACAGCAAAGAGCCGGCGGGGACTCTTTCAGCGCTGCCCCCTTTGAAAAGTGCTGCCCTAGGCATAGACCTTGATGGCCTAGACCAGGATAAAGCGTTGGTGGGCACAAATAATGTCACAGAGGCCACAATGCACACTGGGAGCTTTGCAAGTCATTTAAATGTTTATGAAAACCTCTCACATAATTTCTCACAAGAATTCTTCAAACTAACCAGTACTCCTACCAGATTTTAACAATAGGGTACATCTTGTGATAGGCCTATGACTTTATTTGCCTATGTCTTCTTATGGTTCTTCTCTACAGGACACAGGAACATTGCTGCATAACAGCTAAATGTGTCACCCCCCCCCCCCCCCCCCCCCATTGTCTTCTTATAGTTACAGGCACAATATGTTGGTTTTAAAAAATTGGCATCCTGCAACTGATAGAGGGTGGGAGCAGTTTAAGGCAGAACTCCAGAAATAAAAAACATAAATTAATTTCCCATTAAAAAGAAAATATGGCGCTTGATGCCTGAGAGGCCAATCACAAGACTAATAAGTATAGGAGCTGCTGCTGCCTACGAACATGACTTCTACCTAACCCACATTATGTCACTGAAGCTAATGTTTGTGAGGATGTCAACATCCAGTAAAAGGGGGAGACAGTCCACACAACTGCATACAGAAGAATTGGAATGTTCATTAAACATAGATTAGGCAACGAAGATCAGCAGTTATATAAATCCTCAACGCTTTTCACGCAGACTGGTCAAAATTATAAAGGCACCACTCACATCTGCGCGTTCAGTGAAAGCACTGCGCTTGTGGTGCTATTAATTGTTAAGGTCACCCTAACATGGGCAGCAAACACATTTTCACGTGCAATGCACCAAAACGCTTGGTAAAAAAAAACACATGAAGCTCAACACTGCAAAATGTGCAGGAGCTTCTTTGGTATGTCTGTCGCACGTAGGGGAGCCCATTCAAATGAATGAGTTATCCTATGCGTGTCACGAGTTGCAATTACAGTGCCAATAATTATTAATGTCACCCCAAATCCAAGATACAAGAAGCATGTTTTTCGCCTGCAACAATGTGACAAATTGCACATTAAAAAAAAGTGCAAAGCTCAATGACCAAAAGGGTGCAGGAGCTTCTGTGGCGTATTTGTCAATTGGGCTGACCTATGAGTGTCACATGAGAAAACGCACGGTCACGTGACCCATAGGTGTGAATGAGTCCTAACAGCCAATCACCAAGTGTGGATGCTGCTACATGAGGATGGGAAGAAAGCCTTTAGGCATTGTGTAGACTCCAACCAGACTGACTTGCAGCTTCCTCTGACTTTTTTTCTTTGCTGTGATGGGCAAATGGGACAGTGGGGAGAGGAGTAGAGGGGTATAGGCAGTAGATGTGGAGCAATCAAATGAACCTGTTTGTTTTATCTGCACAGGCAAAGCACAGGTTTACTTTGAGGAACACCCCTACATGCTTGGGCTCCCATGCAATAACATCACCAGGTGGCACTATAACTGAAATCTAAAATTATATCTCCTGGCCCCAGTTGGACCCAGAAGCTCAGCGAATGGGATCTTAAATATGAGATTTTTTTTAGCAAAGGTACTTTTATACATTACAGAAACCTACTTTCACTATCCCTTATTTTCTCTAACTTCAAACCTTATGCAACTTCCAGGCTAAACATTTTCAAGCTACAAAAAAAGAAACGCCCTGGGAAAATGGTAGCACATGGGAGCCTTACCCCGGAGATCTCTGTGTATTCGACATATAAAACAAAATAAAGTCACATAAATATTTATAGATCTATTTATAGCCTTAGCTAGTTGAAGTGATGATAAATGTGCTGATACAAGACATGAACGTTTTCCAACACATCTTTCTAAAACTGCTGCCAATGCCATAAAAATGATATAAATAAACCATTATCACAAATGTGGAAAGATTTGAAATGTTAAACCAAACAGTGCTTTAGTCAAACAAACCATACATAACCATTGGTAATTATACTTATTAAATCTCTCCACAGCCCCACTTTTTAGCAAAGAAGCTATCCCTTTTTGGTAGACGTGTGGGCCATTTGTTTCTTGAAATTCAATCATGACCATACTAAACCAAAAAAATCACCACTTGGTGTGAAGAAGATCCATTTCCATGTGTCTAAACCAGTGGTCTCCAAACTGTGGCCCGTTGCTTGCCTGTATCTGGCCCTTGGATCACTATTCTTTCAAATGACACCAATGATGGGCAAACCATTCTTCCCACCAACACCGATGATGTTGGTATCAGTGGGATACCAACAATGGGGCACTATTCCTCCAACACACACCAATGAAGGAGCACCATGTTTCCATTGATACCAAACAATGGGGCATAATTCCTACCAATAAAACCAATGATGGGGCATGGTTTATACCCACTGGCCACAGTGCGGCCCCCTCTAGGAGCCTGAAGGACAGTAAACTGGCCCTTTTGCTTAGAAGGTTTGGAGACCCCTGGTCTAAGCATTTGCTCAGGTAGTTTACATAAACTCTGAAACCCAAGTCACCCTGGTATTGGTCGATCACTATTACGTGCACTCTCTCCTACCAATGGTGACCTTCAGAGGTGGAAAAGAGCAGGTAATAACCTAAGCTGGTTGCATATCAGTGCACCTCTTGATTGGGTGCGAATGGGGTGCTATGTAATCATCTAGACAGATGGTCAGACACTTACATACACAGTAAATGGTGGATTAAGAGCTTTATTTTAATCAAAGGATTTCTTTAAAGCAAACTGGTAGTGTCATAGCAGTTTGTAATCTGCCACAATCAATAGAAGATACTTCCAAGAGCCTTAAAGGTAAAATCTTGTATTTTATTTAATATTAGGAGCCCTTTAAACATGAGGCGCACTAAATTGAAAATACAGACTTCCAACTAGCAAGTCGGTGCATGGCCATGCAATTTCCCAACCACTTGCCTCTCCAGACTGAAGTTAGAAAGGTACACTGCAAAGTATACCAGTACGCACATTAAACCCGATTCATAAAATTTGAGCTGGGCACATATATCTGCAGTGTTTTGTTATCTCTCCTCAAAGCACTAAGTCCTGTGACTTTCTCCTGCTCCGTTCTTCTAACTTATATCAGACAAGTTCTCTGACACAGGAGATAAAAACCAGCCCAAACTTTTTGTCGAGGGAGGTTGCTATAAATAGATTGGCAGAGAGCTGAACTATTCACAGGACAGCTCTGAAAGTCTCTGCCTATGTGGAGAGGGGGTGTGTGCCTTTACTCCAATCAGCTGTCTTGGCTGTATGCCCAGAGTTCACTTCCAGTGCTGAACAGGAAGAGAAAATCTCTAACATGATCTGAACGTTATAAAGAATATATAAAAGCTGAAGACACAGCATATACATGTAAAACTTATGTAGGGAAATTTGTTTCATCTCTGTGTATCATCTGAGGCTGTTCAGGTTCACTGGGGTATATGTGAGGGTTTACATCCACTTTAAGGACAAAAATGTAGTCATGAATGAACCCAGAAATTTGCAGATTATTTTGTGAAGCATCACTTCAGAAAAGAAAGTCAATAGCTGGCCCTTCGTCCCTCTTGGAATCCACTCACTGGTCTCAAGGAAGCGAGTTGTGGGAGGCAGAAAAAGCAGGCCTTCTTCATGGTGCCTAAAAGAGTATACTGGTTTACCTGGGTGTGTGAGGGTATGAGTAGGTAATTAAGGTGGCTTGTGTTTCAATCTTTTTATCAGTGTAGCTACTTTAATATGAGCACAGGTGAACTTTAAAGAGAATTTTCACTTTATAAGAAAAATGGGAATCATCTTATCACAGAATTGGCCAGCGATGTTGGTTTGGACTCCAAGACCTGCAGCATTTTTGGTGCAAGGTTCAGCCTACTGTTGTCTGTATTCTTAAACTTGGTCTTTTTATTACAATTCTAATGTCAGCTTTTTACTAAACCAAACAAAGTAGCACTGCTCTGAAATCTTCCAGTTGTCATCAGACTGCATCTAAATGAGCTGAAAAGGAAGGGTTGAGAGATAGAGGCCTCATGAGCTCATATGAAAATCTGGATCTTCAAACACTGCTCATCAAGTTATCAAAACATCAGAGCAAAAGCTAAATGTAGAAATTCCAGATTAAATTTTATTGATGTGTCATAAAAAGCAGGAAGTGTTGCACTTATTCAAAGGGTTCCCTCTTCATCTGGGCTTGGTACTGTTGAACAAAGTGTGTACTGCGGTATTGCACTGATAAAATTAGAGAGATCCCGAGTAGTAATTAGTCCGGTGACAACCCCAGATGCTGGTTACGCTGGCTTAACCAGCATCTGGAGCTCTGGCAACTTTCCTTCTTGTACACCTAGGTCCCTTATTGAGCAATGAGCTAACCTTTGGCCACAACTCCTGGGATAGCTGCTTAAAGTGGTTCTAAAGGCAGAAGGTTTATTTAACTTAATAAGATAAAAATGCATTAAGATAAAAAGCTTTCTGTGTGCAGCAGCCCCACTAATACTTAGCTGCCCCATCTTGATCCAGTCTAGGCTGTCTGGGACTCTCCCTCCTGATTGTGATTAAGAATTTAAAAAAAAAAAAAAAAAAAAGACACCCACGCCTAGGTATACAACTAAATTATTATAATGAGCAGCCGCTGTCTATCCAACCAAATGGGCAAACATAAATAAATATTTAGGTAGCGCTTGCTTAAACTACTACTATGATACTTTTAAATATTGTGGTATGCATTGGGAGTATCTTTACTAAAGAAAAAACAGTCAGTGTACCAACGTATTCCTCCTTCCTGATTGGCTGAGTCACAGTAGTGGGCGCCATTGGCTTCCACTGCTATCAAAGTCAGTGAGCCAATGTGGAGAGAGAGAGGGGGCAGGGCCATGCCGCAGCTCTGTGTCTTAATGGACACAAATAGACACAGAGCAGCAGCTAGGCTCGGGTGCCCCCATAGCAAGCTGTGAGGGCACTCGACAGAAGGGAGGGGCCAAGACTGCTGGCGAGGGACCCGAGAAGAAGAGGATCTGGGCTGCTCTGTGCAAAACCACTGCACAGAGCAGAGAAGTATGACATGTTTTTTTTTTGTTTAAAAATAACAAACAAGACTTTAATATCACTTTAAGGACAGGTTGGAATTTATGACAAAATAGTCTAAATAAAATTGAATCTGCACTTCATAAGTTCTGATTTAGTGCTTCCCTTCCTGCATACTCAGTAACTATAACCCGACAGAGGGTCTCACCTATCCCTAATTCCCACGTAGAAAAAGATTTGCCTTTACATACACTTTAATTCTTTGTTAAAGTGATACTAAATACACATTGTAATTTACATTGTCCCTTCTATTTCTGTATGTGGATGATGGCATTTGGAATACAGAGTAAAAATAAATTATTAATATCAATAAACGGTTTTAAAATGTCAAATATATATTTGAAATGAAAATGTTATTATTCTGGGGAAAAAAAAACATGGTGTGGGTGGATATCTGCCAGTCACAGGCTGTGCCACACCACTCTCCAGCCTGTGTCTTAGAATAAGAGGGAGGTGAAGCCTCCATTAATCTACATGTAATATCCCACTATCATTGTGTTTAGCTGGTTAGTAGGCATGGAGGAAGGAGGGAGGGAGTGGGCTGTCATTTACCACTGTGTATATGCCCACATGTGTGTCTATATAGTCACATGGGCTGCTCAGATGTGATGAGGAAATGCCTAACATAGAAACTCACTGAAAACTGAGCATGTGCAGAGTTGCCACCACAGCTGCAAAATCCCTAGCTGAATTGGGGACATGAATAGAAGGTGGATCAACCAGGTTTTTTGCAGAATACAGAAAATGAATCCCATAGTGACTGAGTATGACAACATGTAATACAGCATTTATTTATAGTTTTTATGATGTGAGTTTAGTGACAATTTAGGATAAAGTTTGCATGTAGTCTTATCTAAAGCTAAACGTAAGGTGACCTTCTGTGCTGAATTTTTAGATAAGACATAGCACTGTGTCATGTACTAACCTTTATTAAAAACATATAAACATAAACCAAAATAATAAAATAAGATAAATGATAAAGAAAATAAGTAGATAAAAGTGAAATAAGATAAAACTGACCCCAGTCTGTTAAAGCTTCATAATAAACTCCCCTACATATATATATTTTTTTTAATCCTGCGTAGAATGCACTTATACCACAAGTCTGCGTGCTAACAATAAATGCAAAATTGATAATTAATAATATATAAAGCGTGTGAATTGTAAATAGTGGACCACATAGCACATGTAGTCAGAAATAAGCAAATAGTGAACTACATAGCACATGTGGTCAAAATAAGTATTCACAACTATTAAGCAACTACTATGCCACAAATAATGAGTGATAGGTGCAATCCAAACACCACTGCTGCTCATCAGAATGAGTATAAGTCGTTCTGAGTATAAGTCGAGGCCCTAACTTACCACAAAAAAATGGGAAAAACTTAGTGACCCGAGTATAAGACGAGGGTGAGAAATGCACAGCTACTGTAAGTGGAAAAGAGGGTCAACAATGCCCATTTGCAGCCTCACTGTGTCCATTTGCATGCCTCACTGTGTCCATTTGCAGCCATAGGTCCCCCGAACTTCAAACTCGGTAGTTAAGGGTTCTGACTATGTGGTCCACTATTTATGATTCACACACTTTATATATTATTATCAATTTTGCATTTATTGTTAGCACGCATCACTTTATATTTTAAGTCACATCTATCAGCGCTGTAATCGTTTCATTTCCAATTTTCAAGTTTCAACACTTTCTTTACAGCAGCGATAGCATTCACTTGGTCCATTTGTTGTTAGCGCTGTCTCTTTCACTTAATATTTATACCACAAGTCTGTTTATACACTAAACAAGAAACACACTATATTCCCATAAAACAAAGCCTTAGCACCTATAGAACACTTTCTAAAGCTCGAGTTTAGGATTAGTGAATTTTCCCCCATTTATCTTTATGTATTTGAAAAAGCCCATTTTGTTGTGTAGCACTCAAACTTACTATAGGGTATAATGAAAAACCCCCCAAAAAACTAGGGGTGTCTAGTCCATCAGTAACACACATATTCTGCTAGTTGTACAATGTCAGATAGTGGTTACCAGCAGTTTAATGTGGTTCACACCAGCTCATTGTACGCAGATATGTACCTTGGTACATGCTGCTGTGCTGATGACAAGGATCAGTCATCTCTCATCTCATAAATGCACAGAAAACCCTTTCACACACCAGGGACTTTAAACAATCCAGCGTCTCTATGGAAACTAAACATGCATTACAGCGCATTCATGTGTTTGAAGTGCTGTGTCAAATCACCTCTGGTTTCAAATATCTTTCTTAATTTATACCTGAGCAACTAAGAAGGGGGGGGGGGGGGCACCCATTAGGCAACATTATGATAAAAAGGTAAAGTACATGTAACTGCATCATGGTTTGGAAATCTTGCTATGGTCTAAACTACAACACTCAAGTCAGGCCCGGAAGAAAAATCCGAAAGGAATAGGCGGAGGGACGGCATGACTGGGTTAAAAGGGGAGTGGTGGACAGTGGTGGAGAGTTTGTAAAGTTTGAAGGACGTGGGAAGGAGGGGTACTGACCTGATTGGTGAAATGGAGACAGATGAGGTACGCAGGTGGTTGGTAGGCAGGACGGTCCCAGGAAAGTTGCAGTAGGAAGACGGGAGACAACAGAGAATCTTCCCACTCTCCTTCCCCTGTACTTAGTTACCGTTTTTGTTCTTACGTGGGTACGTTTCCTGGGGGATTGGGGATCTGTCATGGCGGCGGGCGGGAAGTTAGGCAGTAGTGAAGGTTAATAGGTTCGGACCTGTCTTGGGTACAGCTTCCCCCAATTTAATACCTTTATGGCAGTAATTGAGTCCCCGGTCTCTGAGTCGGTAGGGTGCAGCTGGAGGCCTACTTTATGGGTCATAGATATATCTTGGTTGCCTACAAGGGCCTTGAGACTCCAGCATACATTCAGTCTGTTGCTGGTTATTTGTTATTTATATTTGGTATTTATATTGCTTATTTAATTTATTTATACATTTGTTAAAGTGGCTGCTGTGGCCATCAAATCCCAGTTGGTGTCAGAGTGTCTGAATTGGTGGCAGGGTTGGGTAGTGGAGTGGCCAGGCAGCTTGGAAAGGCCTGAACTTCATCTTTTATACCCTAGTCAAGTCCAAGAACACCATAACAGTATCAGCAAACTTTAATATATTGTTTTAGCAGCTGGTGGGTAGATTATCACAGTGAGCTGGCTGTTTGAGTCAGTGCACAGAGGTGGTCTTTGAGGCTTCTTTATCAGGACAGCAAAGTAGTTTCATTGTTGTTGACTTTTTAAAACCACTTCATCCCTATCCTGCTACTAAGCCTGCAATGCCAGCAAGAAGAACATCTCAGAGGACCACCTGTCCCAGATTGTATGGGATTTTCCAGAAAACAGTCCACTGTCCCAGAGTCAACTGCAGGAACATTTGTTCCAGCATTCGACATCTGCCGAAACCATAGGTGGAGCGATTTCCTGCTGACAGTCCCAGCAGAAGAAGAGAGAAGCAACATGGGTCACAAATTACTACAAGGTGAGTGCCCACCAACCAAAGTACTTCTCTGGCCCCGCCCCCCCCCCCCCCACACTGATTGCAACTGTACCTCATTAGTCCGCATTTTTTTTTCCAAGGAAGGAGGTAATGGGGGAAGGAAAGGGGAAGGAGGGAAAGAAGGAGAAAGATTCCATCCACCCCTCCTGGTCCAGCAGGACCAACAGGACAGCCTCCAGATTACACAGGGAGGCAGTTTAGCTCAGCAAGGCCGCATATTCTTCTGAGTGAATAAATTGGAGCTAATAGAACCACTTTTTGAGGAATTTTTTACAAAGTCCCCTCTCCGTGGTCACCAAGTCCTCCAGCTCATTGATTTCAGTAACCTTTCGCAACCTGATGGATATGGACGGGGCCTGTGCCGCTAGCCCACATTGACCTCCACAGAATCCTTCTTCCCACCCCACCCCTGACCTCCAGCATAGCCCTCTGTCCCCCACTGACCACTCATGTACCCCTTGAGCCTCCAATGACAGCAGTGCTTTTTTTCTTCCTTCACCAATGGTTTTGTTTCTGTTTTTTCCCCCAGTGGCCCACTCTGATCACCAAACATCCATGCATACATCCTCCCACAGACACAGATTTTCCCTTCCACAAATATCAGGCTTTTATATTCTCCCAAAGATGTCAAGCTCAGCATTATGCAATAATGAATAATGTAGCCCCAATGTGTCCTCCTTTAACAAGTTGCAAAGTTGGGAGGTAGGATATATGTGTTCATGGGATAGCACAAGGTAGCAATAAAACCATACAAATAAAGAGTCTGACAACCCAATAAGTTTAAATGGTCATAAACTGGCCACGGTGTTTATTTAAGGGTAACCCAGGTTTAATAATTACAATAACCAAACATAAATCTATGCATATTTAAATTTTCATGCGCCTCCAATTAGCAAATACATCAAAACAAATACTGCAGTCCATCCAGACTAGACTGGATGACAACCCCACCAGCCTAAGCCCAGCATGAAGCGACTGGCTGAGGCCCCCCCAAAAAAAAACACTGTGGCTTGCTCAACGTTTTGTAAACCATGTTAAATATATCCAAACATATATTGGATAAATGTACTAAGTCCGGTCTATCTACACCTGGCATAAATCCCTCAAACTCAAAGTGACGATATGACAAACCATTAGACTGGATCAATACATTATTAATTGTACGATTCAAACGTTTATGTATCGTGTCTCAATAGAAAAATCTTCCCAATGGAGACCAAAGTAGTCTAGGTACCATTCCAGAGAAATTTAAAATGGTATGCGGAAACAGGACTTTAACCACTTAAGGACCGGGCCTATTTTTCAAACTTGTTGTTTACAAGTTAAAATAATTTTTTTGCTAGAAAATTACTCAGAACTCCCAAACATTATATATTTTTTTCTAACATCCTAGAGAATAAAATTGCGGCCGTTGCAATACTTTGTCACGCCGTATTTGTGCAGCGGTCTTACAAGTACACTTTTTTGGGAAAAAAATACACATTTTTGGGCTAAATTTACTGTTGTCTTATTTTTTAATTCAATTTTTTGTTTCATTTTGTGAAAGATGATGGTACGCTGAGTAAATGGATACCCAACATGTCACGCTTCAAAGTTGCGCCCGCTCGTGGAATGGGGACAAACTTTTATCCTTAAAAATCTACAGATTGCATGTTTTGAGTTACAGAGGAGGTATATGCGTTCGTTTCTGCATGCGAGCTTGGCGGGACGGGCGCTTAAAATTTTTACTTTATTTTTTATTATTTATTTTACCTTTTATTTTTACACTTTTTTTTAAAAAAAAATAAAATAAATTGTGTCACTTTTATTTTTATTACAAGGAATGTAAACATCTCTTGTAATAGAAAAAAAGCATGACAGGGCCTCTTAAATATGAGAGCTGGGGTCAAAAAGACCTCAGCTCTCATTTTTACACTAAAATGCAAAAGAAGAAAAAGAAAAAAAGTAGTTTATGTAAAAAAAACGTTGCTTTAAGAGCTATGGGCGGAAGTGACGTTCTGACGTCTGCCCTGCAATGGTATGGAGCTCGGTGGAGACCATCATCCTCTCACTCAGCTCCATACCACAGAGGAGAGCCTCTGCTGGCGGCTCTGGTAAGCGGGAGAGGGAGAGGGGGGCCCCTCTCCCACCGCCAATAAAAGTAATCTTGCGGCAAATCCACTGCTAAGACCACTTTTATCTGAAAGCGGACCGCCCGCTGAAGAAGAGGATACCGAGGTTATGGCAGATAGCTAACAAAAAGATGAATTAGCTGGACCAACAAATAAAAAATCATCCAAATAATGAATAGAACCACTAAGGATATGATACAGATAAAATCCATTGAAGAAAAGATGAAAAGGCTTCAAAAGGTAAAGCAAGATAAAGAAAAACCCATCGGCATAAACATATCGTAAAAAAAATTATTATTAAAACCCAAAGAACTAAAGCCTTGAGGATAAATTGGTAGTAGGCAAAAAGCCGATTTGACATCTGCTTTGGCTAGTAATGAATATTGACCATATTGTCTGAGTAGAATTAGTGCCTCATCAAATAAGACTGAAGCTTCAAAATCAGAGACCTCATTGTTCAGAGATTTGCCTTGGGGGTAGGAAAGATGATAAATTAGTCGAAAAGAGCCAGGCTCTTTCTTAGGGACTACTCCCAAAGGTGAGGCTGTAAAATTGGTAAAGGGAGGAGAGAAAAATTGGCCTGCAATTCTGCCTTCCTTCCTCTCTTTTTCCAATTTTTTCTGCTACCACCTCTAGGTGGTAAAACACTGACCGTAGGTTCCTATTACACAACCTTCACAGGAAAAACCGGGAACTAAAAAACCTTCCCCGAAGCCACTACGAAGCACTTCTGCCATCTTGCTGTCTGGATAGATTTCTAACCAAGGCAACATTTCTGACAATCTTACTGGCGTCTGAGCTTTTAACATTGGAATCTCTCGACTACTGCTGAGCTGAATTGGCAGATCCTTTGTGGAAACATCAACAAGCAGGGTGGGACCCTGTGCAGTATGAACATTCATGTCTACACCTACAGTTGGACAAGAATTTACATTGCCCTTTATTAAAGGCAAAGCACACACCTTTATGAAAGGAATTATGCGGGGAGCTGGGAGGCTTATTCTGAAATAATGGCTTTTGAGGAAGCAGGTTCAGCCACGAACCTACATGCTTACTTCCCCAGGGTAATGAGGGGTCTATCGATAGTTTTTGGCAAAAACTTTTATCATACGTATTCTCCAAAATGCCTACACGCTTCTGCCACAATATCTAAATGCTGAAACAATCCGGAACATTTTTCTGGAAATTTCTCACCCATTACTGAAGCATATATACAATAAGCTTGCAACCAATTCTGGAATGTTTTTTTGGAATGGCTCTTCTCCTATCTTCTTTTGATCTGTCCTCTGCCTTCTTGTCTAATTTTGAAAGAAATTCTCTATATGAAGGCAATAATTACAATATGTCAACATGGTCAGCTTTCCAAATTTTCTCATTAACTGAAGAAGATAGGTGAAAACCTAAGTGTGAATTTAACAAGGAATTGCTTCTTAGTACAAGCCGACTTTGAAAAATTAGAGATATGCTGGGTACGTGCATTCTCGCATACTGAACCAATGTTCTGAGAATCATCAGAAACATTAGCCATAGGAACAGTATTAATACTACCTCCAATAGGCAACGCATTTCTAAACATAATATTCGACTGTGCATCCTGCAGTGTGCCAAATGGCAAAGCATTTTGTAACGCACCAATAGGTTGTGCACCCTGCAATGCACCAAACGATTGTGCATCTTGTATAGCACCAAAAGGCTGTGCACCTTACAGAGCACCGATAGGCTGTGCGCTTAGAAATGCACCAATATGCTGTACACCTTGTGGTGTACTGACAGCACCAATATGCTGTGCACCTTGTAGTGTACCAAAAACTTGTGCGCCTTGTATTGCACCAATAGTCTGTACACCGTGAGGTATACCAATAGCTTGTGCACCTTGTAATACACCAACAGACTGTGTGCCTTAAAAAGCACCAAGAAGCTGTGCACCTTGTAGTGCACCCAGAGATTATGCGCCTAGTAGTGCAGCAAGTAGTTGTGCATTCTGTATTGTATCCAAATAGGGTGAACCCTGTGCCATGCCAGTAGGCTAAATTAATTCAGAAAGGTGAGGAAAGTACCCAGCCCCAGCAGATTGTGATGAATTAGAAAAGCCCTGGTTCTTTTCTTGTACATTTGGCAATGAAAAGGGTAAAGGATTGCAAGTAGTATTAGGCTCTTTATCAGAAGATAAGGGAATCTCACCGGACTTGTGGGCTGGAACATTACCAAGTCCCTCCTTGTCAGCAGAGATGGCTGGCTGCTGAGTATTCTCTGAAGAGGCAGGAGCAGGGTTCCTGGGACCTGTGGACCGAGACAGATGGCTGCTATCATTCCTGCTGTACGGGGAGGCAGGGCGATCTTTCTTCTGTCTTCTGCCTCTCCAGACAGGGGGGCGAGAGCTGCCTGGTGTAGGGTCATGGGCTCCTTGTAGCTCAGGAATAGGCTGAGCTGGTAAAGAGCTGGAAGGGGAAGAAACTGCAGGTGGGTCTTCTCCAAAACACTGCCTGAGCCACTCCTCACCCCCAAGCTCTCAGCTTTCTCTATCAGCCGGCAAAGTAAGGATTCCATGTTGTCGATCAAGGACACAGGAGGTGCGGTCCATTCCTTTTCAGGTGGCTGGCAGCGTGATTCGTTCCTCTTTAGGTGGCTGGCAGCGTGAGGGAAGAATCCGGCTTATAAAGGCTCCAGAACGGTGCAAATGCAGACCCGCCAAAAGCACCAAGTAGCTGCTTGTTGCTGTGGGAGAAAACTGAGGGAGAAACCAATAGCAACCTGAACGAGAGAGGAAAAGAAGAGCAAGACAAAAATGCCCTTTGTACTCTCCCATGAGGGACCCTGCTTATTGCAAGGGACCCAGACATTTAAAAAGCCTTACATGTCATTTTAAACAGAACCTTAAAGCATATCTAAACCAAAACTTATTTTACAAAATTCAGCATATAAGAGGCAATGTGTTAAAAAGTCAACCCACCTCCGAATAGTGACAGTAGCTGTATGGTTATTGTAACATCAGATTTCCTAAACTTGCATTCAGTCAGTTGGAAACACACACACACACACACACATATATATGTATATATATACACACACACACACACACACACACACACACACATTATATAGACAGTTTATGTTCCAAAACAATAATGAGCTAGACATACGTATCAATTTCATAACTGCGGCATTCTGAAATAAACATATATTGTTTAAGTTGTCCACTCTATATCAGAGGTCATTACCATTAGGTCACTTTGTTCTACAAGCAATTTCTCCATCAACAACATGCTGAGCAGTGCCCCTGTCCTTCCTCTGTTCAGTGTATTTCCTGACTGCGAAGAGTGATCTCAAAAAAGTCTCCTGGAAGTAGCAAGAAGCCCATAGGAAGGTCAATGACACTACAAATTGGCCTTGACTCTCTTATGTTATGGAAATTCACATCCTGAAGCTGTGTAGGACCTATGGCATTCTGGGTCATTGAGCATATGTTTAAAATCTTATATGATGCCTGTCAGACCCACCATGCGTATTCGAAGGAGCAAAGTGTCAACTTCTCTCAGTCTTAAGCTGAAAATTGTATCTGGGGTAAGAACAAGCACATCTAACATGGGGGTATGTTCTCTTTCATTGCCTGTGGTGCACTGGGTTAGGGTTAGTGATGAGCAATTGATTTACAAGTCAAGTGAATAAGCCAATTGCAATCTTTTAGATTTTACGGAACATATACAGGAACCTCCATCCATTCTGCAATGAACTGCGCAGTCCAGGAACCATGATGGCTTGGATAGCTGAAAGCTATGACTGCCAGCAAATTCAACAAATCTAAATGGAAAATTTTGAAAAATAAGTGAATGGACTTTCATCTGAGGGCAAATTCACACAAGGGTGATCTGGATAATGTGTGTAATGGCACACATTACTGTGTGGTGTGTTACATTTAATCGCTCCTGCCTTGTGCTGCAACACAGGGCAAAGTACTACTGCTACATAAGTTCACACATAATGAAGAGGGGGGGCACAATTTGCCATCTTTACCCTGGGCACTGGATGATCTTGTCCCGGCACTGTGAAAAGATCTCAGTGAATGAAGGAGGTGGACCTTTCATTCGTCCGTCCATCCTTCATTCATAGAGTGCATAGTAATGTTTCTTTGATTGGAGGGGGGGTGGAAAGGGTGGGCATAATCGGCACTCTTGATGAATGCCTGTCATGGGTCCAATATTAACCTTGCAATAGCAGAAGATTACGGCTGCAGATGAGAAGGTGGCACAGGACTCCCAGCAGCACAAGGGACACTTTGCATTGAATGTAAGTGTAGAGCTGGTATTTTTAATACAGACGCTATAAGTAAAATGTAGTTGTCTGAGGCTGTAGTTTAACTCAGACTGCGATTATTATAAATTCTGGTTCTGTTTCAGCTTGGCTGGTTGTGTGTTTTTTCCCCTTGGCCTGGAGATGGCGCTCTATTATTTCAGCCAAGGTTGGAAATTGCAACAAGCTGGGTGTATTGAGTGCCTACTTGCCCGGAAAACAGTCAGTGGATGTGGTCTGCCTGCTGTGCTTTCTGGGAGAGGGAACTTAAGGGACAGATCCCATGGCAGAGAGTTCCGACCTGATGGCCCTCCTGGCCTAAGGTGTGTCATTGCTGTCAAGTTAGTCTCGGGGCCGGCTGGCCTGAGGTGTAGCTACTGAAGGTAGGCCCAAAAGTCTTGGGGCCTACCGATCCAGGGATGGTCCTGTGCTGTCTAGCCTGCGGGAAGAAGCCAAGTGACTGGAGAATCCAGGGGAGGACTTTTCAGGAGAGGACTGCACGATAAGGCCGGTGCCTCTAGAAGAGCCTGGAGACTCAGTTGGAGGATGCATCCCGGGTCACATACCACACAGTACTGTAAGTTCGGAAGAAAGGAACAGGTATTGTGTGATCAAGCCTCTGATATTGCAACAAGTCGCTAATTACCCAATCTTGTGGCAGAGGATTGTGTAACAGTTACACCGAATCTTAAAGTCTGTGGCAGAGACTATGATCGAGCATCACATCGGCTGCTAGGTCAGTGAGAGAGGCCTGTCCGGTGGTTGCTGAATCCAGTTCTGGATGCTGTTGCCCGCTGGATCAAAGAGAGTGTTCCTGATCTGCAATTTCAAGGTACCTGAATTCTCCCTAAACCCTCCATCCCTCTATTGCAAGAATCTCTTAAATAAAGCATTCAAGAAAGAGACTGTGTCGGAGCTGAAATTACTGAAAAAGAACTCTTTAATGGGACCCCTATGACGGATATGGTGAAACAGTACAGGAACGGTAAGACCCAATTTAAACCAGCAGCTCCTTCGGGGTAAGTGCTACATAAGTACTTGCCTTTTTTTCTTCTTTTTTTTAAATTTTGATTAAACCTAGGCTGTAAACCTACTGTAGTAAAATGACATACAAGCAGCAAGAAGAACCCTCCACATGATGGGTACAGAGACATCGATACAATCTTAATAGAGGAAAAGGATCTAAGTCATCCCTGCTCTTACCTGAATAAAGAGGAAAAGTTTTCGTTGGCACTTTTTTTTTTATTTTTTCATCAAAAGAGCTAAAAGAGGTCACTGCTTTCATTTTGTGTTTCAAGCAAAAGCATGTGATGTATTTACTTCACTTTACATGATCAGGACGTGCCTAGATGCAAAACATTGTCTGTACAATAGATGGTAATTGCATATAATTATATCTACTATGGGATGTTATTAACTTTGTGAATAACTTGTGGGCTACAATGAACGAAGAAATACACATTATACACAAACAAAGAGACAAAAACTGGTTCCTCTATATATACACACACTATGACAACCAACAAGGTGGTTACATTGCTCTGTATCCCGCAGGAGGGCTAATTTCTACAAATTATGAGTTTGCCTCGGTCACAGCCAGGTGTACTGCATCTTGTAGCATTTTGTAAATAAGGAAAGAAAGAAACATGAACGCTAAATCTATTCAACCGGTGCAAAAAATGGATTGCCTTAAACCTGAAGCCAAGTCTAATTTCAAATCTAAATTGGGATCCAGGGTATCAAACTATAGTGATGACATTGCAACAGCTTTCCCAAGCCCTCCTTCCCCCTCCGTCCATTGTAGAAAAAACTAGAGACGATGGATACCAATATCTTCATCCAATCTTAATTAAATATAAATTACTTCATTGTTTGATAAAATGTCAGTAATATATGTGCTAATTTAAGGTTGCAGAAGTCACAATGTCATCCCATACCCCTCAGCTATCGATGATCTTATACGATCAGTAACCACGGCAAAATCCAGGGGTCCTGTGGAACCCACAAACACCCCACAACATCTTGCTGCCACTTCAGATGAAATTCATGGTAAACAGCTAAATACATCATTTTACTTTATATACAATACATGAACATATCTAGAAAAAGATTAGCAATTCTGTCTGAAAAAGTTTGCAATTTATACACCAAACAGCACAGCCAGGAGGGTGATACCACTTTTTCTGTTTGAGTTAGGGAATAGGTGTCGCCTCCCATCTGTAACCTCTTCACTGAGAACAGAAGAAATGGCTAGGCATTGATAAGTCTTTAAACACAGGATTATAGAGAAGTGCCATAGAAATAGAAAAAAATATTCATGGTACCTTCGTCCCATCGAAATATGGACAGAGGAGAGAGAGAGGCTATATTTGGATTTTGATGGTACTGTAGAATTAACTGGTATTAGACGGTCAAGAGTAAAATTATTCAGGGATTTTTATTACAAAAAGGGAATATAACTCATTATACAAAAATATAAAAACAGATTATGACAATCAAGAAAGTTACATCCTGTCTTTAGCAGCTAGGCTATCAAAAACCATCTATAAGTTACTCTACATGTTTCACAGACTTGGCCGCTTCTTCAGGAGCTTCCTATAATTAAATGCTATAGAGAAATAAAGAAAAGATACATATTATGTATAAAGATATTTTATGTGAATGTTGCAACACACCCACCATCCATATGTCTTACCGGGGAGTGTCAGCAGGCCAGAGGCCCGGCAAAAGAGGCGACCCACCCCGGAGGGCAAGGGTGCTTTTTTTTTTTTTTGGAAGGCACTAAATACAGCCATTAGTGCCTTCCAAAAAGCTCCCTTGCCCTCACATAATATATCTTATAAATGTCTATTTTCTTTATTTCTCTAGCTATATGACAATCATTTCTCTACACCAATTATAGAAAGCTCCTGAAGAAGCGGCCAAGTCTGTGAAACATGTAGAGTAATTAATATATAGGTGGTTTTTGATACTACGAGAAAAACAGAAAAGGAAGGCGCGCACACCTAGTGCATTACCAAAGATAATTTAATTTAAAAAAATGTTTTATATAAAAGGTGGGTACTCACAAAATGCAACTTACAAAAGGCCATAAAAACAATGAATGGGCATGCACAGAACACGGGGGAAGCTAACATGTTTCGGGGCCGCACCCCCTTCCTCAGAGCTAGGCTAGTCTCTTACACCATGGACAAGCGCTTTTATAGGGAATGGTGGAATTGAAAATTGTGTTTCAAAAAGAGCAACGCCCTCAAGGGGGTGGTATAATCTGTTTTTATATTTTTGTATGAGTTATTATATTATAGTCCAAATATAGCCTCTCTCTTTCCTCTGTCCATATTTAAACACAGGATGGTGGACAGCCTGTCAATGGAAATGAACAGGTATTCTATGGTGGCTCCCAGTTAAACCTTATGAAAAAGCAACAGAAATACATGACCATAATGACCCAAATCCACTTCCCTTCCCTTCAACACAAGAACCTGATGTGTGGTAGCATTTTAACCTTAAAGTGCACTCAAAGTGATACTAAAGCTTTGGTTTTTTTTGTTTTTGTTTTTTTTAAATAACAAACCTGTTATATTTACCTGCTCTGTGCAGTGGTTTTGCACAGAGCAGCCACGATCCTCTTTTCAGGTCCCCCACTGGCGCTCCTCCCCGTCGAGCAGTGCCCCAGAGAAAGACACTTGCCCTGGGGGCACTGCTGTGTGCTCGCTCCTGAGCCACTGTTCTTTGCATCCATACAACATAGAGCCGCGACTTGGCCCTGCCCCCTCCACGCTCTCCTCACTGGCTCACTGACTGTGATTGACAGCAGTGGGAGCCAATGGGCTCTTGCTGCTGTCTTAGCCAATGAGGAGGGAGAGTCCCCATACAACCTATCGTGAACACCGCTGGATGGGAAGGGGCTCAGGTAAGGATTGGAGGGGGGCTGTACACAGAAGGTTCTCTACCTTCATGCATAGAGTGCAAAAACCTTCAGCCTTTAGAACCACTTTAAACCTTACACAAATTCTTAGTGCTCCTCTTTGGGCAGATTTGCCCTGTTTGTTCTGGTGCCCACTGTCAGCAGAAATGAAAAGGAAATTGTCACAGGAACAGAAAGAGGGGAAATCTGTTCCAATGACAACTGCGTCGGGGGGGATTCTTTTTAAAGTGGTTTTAAACCTCAGCCATGAAATATAAACACAGCATATCCCTCCATAGCATGTACTTGTCTCAATTAGGAGCATGAAGTTCCTCTGCTATCAGCATGAATCACTTCTGACAAGTTTTCCTGACACCAAGAGAAAAAAGGTGACGGGGAGGGGTCTCCAGTTGATTGACAGACTTAGCTCTGTTCCCATGTGCTGTGTGAAGGGGGGTGTGTCCCTTCTCTCCAAACAGCTTATAGAGCTCTCCTCACTGAGCTCCTCAGCCATTTGACATTGAACGAGCCGAGCCAAGTGTACTGTGTACTCGGCTCCGCTCACAGCCACGCCCAGTCCCACCTCCTAGCCTTTACGCCCCACTATTGGACCGGTGTTGTGTCCATCATAGGAGCCGGGCGAAGGGGAGGGACGGGGGCGTTACTGCGAGCGGAGCTGAGTACACGAGTACACTCGGCTCGGTCTATGTCGGCGGCGAGAGGAGCCGAAGATCACGGCGGCGCTAAATTTAAAACAAAAACATGCTGCAGATGGAAACTGAAAGGCTGCAGATGGACAGTGGAAGGCTGCAGATGGACAGTGGAAGGCTGCAGATGGACAGTGGAAGGCTGCAGATGGACAGTGGAAGGCTGCAGATGGACAGTGGAAGGCTACAGATGGACAGTGGAAGGCTACAGATGGACAGTGGAAGGCTACAGATGGACACTGGGGAAGGCTGCAGATGGACACTGGGGAAGGCTGCAGATGGACACTGGGGAAGGCTGCAGATGGACACTGGGGAAGGCTGCAGATGGACACTGGGGAAGGCTGCAGATGGACACTGGGGAAGGCTGCAGATGGACACTGGGGAAGGCTGAAGATGGACACTGGGGAAGGCTGCAGGTCGACAGTGTGCAAGGCTGCATTGATGGGCATTTAGAATGTAAGTTTTTTTCCTTAAACTTCCCTCCTAAAAGTTTTTTTCCTTAAACTTTCCTCCTAAACTTGGGGTGGATGTTATACGCCAGCGCGTGTTATACGCCGATAAATACAGTAATTCTTAGTCCCTATTGTATTGAAACAAAAAACACCTTTTATTTTGTATCTTTTTATATATCTTACTTAAATAGAAAAAAAAAAAAAACAACGTATAGACAGGAAGATAGGAGGTGTTATCTGCCACTGCATCTTACCTTTACAGGGGAAAAAAAAAGAAGAAGAATGATGAGCAATTTCTGGTTTCATTAGAAAAAAGTGTGCCTCAAACAGATGTAAACCAATCCTGGGTATCAAATCACAACTATCAAGAATGTTCCTAAGTAGTTTACAGTTTTTTAGACTTGACAGTTTGAAACCCAAGAGGAATCAATGGCCACTAAAAGGCCAACGGAAGAAAACATGGCAGTCATTAAAGATGGCCCGCAAGGTCCATGCAAAGTTTGCTTTAGGGATGCCATCATTCAAGAGCCTGTGCAGTCTGTGGCAAAAATAATTTCTTCAGGACTGCAAAAGAAGAATATTCAGTAAAATTCAGCTCTGTAAGCATCACAGCAGCATGTACAGTATAAATCAGAAGCAGAAACAGTGGTAGAATGCAAGTTTACTGTATAAAATAATGAAAATGTAATTATCTGTTCTTTTTAGCATACATACATAGAAAAATGAAAAAAAAATCCTGCTAATGATTCACGGGAACGAACAGTCCCACATGTCTACCTGCACCATTAAATAAAATGATTTCCGTAGTGCACGTAGATCACACTGGGCCAGCGGAAGAAGGTATGTTTCATCTCTGGGACAACATTAGCCTAATTACGTTCTGAAGTCAGAGAGAAAGTAGGTTATCTATCCCGCAGGTGTCGTTCACTTACATACTTCTTATTACATCTGAGAATCTCCAAAGAGAAGCTTCACCTACAGGAAACATGAATGCTTGAGGTCAGAACCTAATGGAATTAGTTTCAACTGACCAATATAAATAAGGGTCTCTCTGTTCCTTAAAGTGTAATTCCAGCCATTTTTCCCATTTTTGTAAGCTTTGGATAGAATGGAGAGGAAATTAAAAAAAAACAAAAAAAACATATAACTGTTATGCCTGTTAGAGGTACATTCTCACTTTCTACTTCCGTGGCAATATTGTAATTGGAACAAGAGGTCAGGAGTAACCTCTTCGACAGGGTCAAGCATACTACTAAAAACCTGGCAGAGGTTCTAACCCTTCCTATTTTTGACAGGAGTTCCACTTTGAACACAAAGCCCACTATTAACACTTGCGCCAAAATTCCCTAGGCCAGAACTGTCCTTAAAGCCAGTGGTCACCAACGTTTTGGACCTCACGAACCACTAACGTCATAATTTTAAATACTGCGGACCACAAACATGAATTTTAAATGTCTTATAGGGCGTACACACGGTCGGACTTTGTTCGGACATTCCGACAACAAAATCCTAGGATTTTTTCCGACGGATGTTGGCTCAAACTTGTCTTGCATACACACGGTCACACAAAGTTGTCAGAAAATCCGATCGTTCTAAATGCGGTGACGTAAAACACGTACGTCGGGACTATAAACGGGGCAGTGGCCAATAGCTTTCATCTCTTTATTTATTCTGAGCATGCGTGGCACTTTGTCCGTCGGATTTGTGTACACACGATCGGAATTTCCGACAACAGATTTTGTTGTCAGAAAATTTTATCTCCTGCTCTCCAACTTTGTGTGTCGGAAAATCCGATGGAAAATGTCCGATGGAGCCCACACACGGTCGGAATTTCCGACAACACGCTCCGATCGGACATTTTCCATTGGAAAATCCGACCGTGTGTACGGGGCATTATACATACAATGCATAAAATAACATGGGCGAGTTGAAAGTAAGCTCCATCCAAAACCTTTACATTACAGGAAGAGAGAAATTAGGCTTTTATTGTTGTCAGAATATAAGACAAAGTCTTTACAGCCATCCCATTGCAGTACACAGCAAACCAACCCATGTAGGCTTTATTTCCAGGATGGACATTAAAACCAAATACCAATAAATCCCCCCCCCCCCCAATAGCTGTTCTATACCCTATTTTTTACATGTCCTGTGGGTATCATTACTGTTATGTTTATAAGGAATTTGGCTACATGTATTTTTATTATTTTGCATGAGTTTTGTGAGTTTGGTTCTATTTTTTATTAGACGTTATAACTTTTGATGTGGTTTGTGTGCCTAGTTTTATTACAACTAGTTTATAGTCCTGCTCTTTAATCGTTCCATTAACTTTGCGGATGTTCTATTTTGTACTGCAGGGCAAAAACAAAACAAAAACACAAAAATAAAACAAACAAAAAAAAAACAAGAAACCTTTATGATAAACAGTAAGGTGCCCTTTTTAAACAGCTTATGCAGAACACTATTCAGTAATGTTCAGGAGTAAATATAAACATTACAGGATATTATCAGCATAGGAGGTAATTAATATGAAGGTTGTAAATTGGGAATTAATATTTTATACAAGCATTTGATTTCCTAGTAAGCCAAAAACTGAAGTAACAATTGGTAATTTTTAGACTACATTTGCCTAAAAACAGCTTGCGATCTCACTTTATACACAACACTATGAGGGGCTTTTCTGCATAATGAACCTTTTGCAAACTTATGACTTACGCTAAGTGTGTAGCTATTACCATAGAAGTCCATGCATCTGCTATAGGGCCCAGAAGCACAGGGGGCCCAGAGATTTGGCTACACTGTGATTTATGCAGATAAGCAGTAGCATTTGGAAAGAACATTTGGATTAAATAAATGTATATAACGTTTGTAAGCATGAAAACACTTAGCATCAGTAGTATTACTAGAGTAGTCATTCTCAACTAGGGTTCCTCCATAAATTGCTAGGGGTTGCTTGAGCTCTGACAGACTGACCTCCCATTGGATAGTGCCTGAATAGCTCCAGAGCCAGCATCATTTGGCATGCTGCCAATGTTCTTTTTGGTTGTCTGTAAAGGTGGCCTTCACATTGACCACTAATGTAAGGAGGCTCTTCTTCAATGAGAACTGGCTATTATTATAAAATTTTTTAGTTTATTTTTCCCATTATTATTGATAATTATGCTGTGATTATAACTGAAGATTATTATTTTTTTAATTTGAAGGTTATTGTTTTAAAATTATCCACCCTAAGCGTCAAATTCTTAAGGTATGCAATAGTCATTCTTGTATCTATTATTTTAATTTACATATATTGATAAAATACTGTGAGCTACAGATATAATTTTTAGCAGGGGTTTCCGTAGACCTGAAAATAGTTTCAAGGGTTCCCCTGGGATAAAAAGGTGGAGAAAGGCTGTGTTTGAGGAATAGCAAAATTTGGTAATTGACAGAATTACAGTACTTGGGGCAGTAGATCCCTAGACTTTATAGTCACGAGGCAGCACTCAAAGACTGTGCTATAATTACAGTACATGTAAATGCAGACTGAAATTTCAAACCCAAAGATATCAGACTCTGATAAAATACTTTCAGACTAAAACGAAGACTTGACATCTACAAGGCTAGAGTTCTCCACTGAGTGAGTCACTAGGCCTTTGAATGGTTTTGGCATGTACACTTTAGACTTGTTTTACAGCATTACAGAAGGTACTGACTCAAAGATGACTCTTAGGTAAATCTAACCTAAGGCTCCGCTTAGGCAAGTAAATTGCACTAATATATATCTAAACGTCAGCATGCTACCATAGTAGTAGATAGTGGGGTAGGAGAGAAGTAGGCTGGAGGGACTAAATGAATGATAGGGTAAGTAAGGTAGCTGGAAGCATTCAGATTAAAGCACCAGTAGAGGAAAGGGAAGGTGAACAATAGCAGAAATCCTTGACGTTAAAGGTATACTAAGAGACCCAAATATGGAGTAGAGAAGGAGCAGCAAGTACAGGAAGAAACCTATAAATTTATAGCAGCTGCAGGAGGGAGCAGATAGGATCCTTACTGAAGCCCAATGACAGGTAGAGATGGGCGAACGGTTTGGCTCAAGCATAAGTTCGGGCTGAACTTTGGTTGTTCGGACGTTCGGCGAACAACGAACATTATGCAGTGTTCACGGCAAATTCGAAAGCCGTGGAACCCCCGTTAAAGTCTATGAGACACTAACATGAAAAACCAAAAGTGCTCATTTTAAAGGCTTATATGCATGTTATTGTCATAAAAAGTGTTTGGGGACCTGGGTCCTGCTCCAGGGGTCATGTATCAATACAAAAAAAAGTTTTAAAAACAATTGTTTTTTTCTGGAGCAGTGACTTTAACCTCCCTGGCGGTATGATTATTTCGGATTTTAGGTGCTGAAAGCGGTACAATTATTTTGCATGGAAATTTGGCGTTTTATATTGTAGGTCTGTAAATCTTAACAATAACACACTTAAATCTGTCCAAACCAGAGTCTAGTAGATATCCCGGGTATGATAAAGTTTGAAACACAAAAACATAAATTATAATATAATAAAAATAAATAATTAAAAAAAAAAAAAAAAATAGTAATAAAATAAATTTCCCCACAATTCACTATCGCTCAATTCTGCAAGTGTTCTAATTTACTATCGCTGTTTTCTAGCTGGTCTAAAGCCACTTTTGACGTAAAGGGACACTTTTTGGTTGCTATGGACAATCTCCAGTTTCCAGGCAGAAAGAAGAGTATATATCACATAAAACTGCATGCAGGGCATGGGCCAAAGCACTGGGGACAAAAGGGATGTGAAATCATTTCATACAGTACTGTAATCTGTAAGATTACAGTACTGTATGTGTTATGATTTTTACTTTTTTTTAAATTTGCCGCCAGGCTCCGCCCCCGTGCATCGCGACGCTCGCAGGGAACGGAGCCTGGCAAGGAGAGGCTTCGGAGGAGGACGGAGCCCTCGGACATTGCGGGGGACATCGCAGGATCCCGGGGACAAGGTAAGTAAGGAGGCACCAGGATCCTGCGATGTAATCCCAAGTGTGGCTCGGGGTTACTGCTAATGGTCCTGAATTTTAACCCCGAGCCACACTCGGGAAAACCACCAGGGAGGTTAATAATGCTTAAAGTGAAACAATAAAAATAAAATATGCCTTTAAATATCGTGCCTGATAAAACTCATTGAAAAAAAACGGCATGGGTCCCCCCCAATCCATTACTAGGCCCTTTGAGTCTGGTATGAATATTAAGGGGAACCCCAAACCAAAAATTAAAAAACAAGGGCGTAGGGGTCCCCCCTAAAATCCATACCAGACCCTTCAGGTCTGGTATAGATTTTAAGGGGAACCCTGCGCCAAAATTAAAAAAAAAAAAAAGGCATGGGGTCCCCCCAAAATCCAATCCTGGCCGACATTGTACCCCTACCATTTCACAAAAAAAAGTGTCAAAAATAGTAAAGAACACAGGAGACACTTTGGGACAAGTCCTTTATTAAAAAATAAAAAAATAAAAATGTCCTACGATGTAGATCCATCTCACGGCGCCCGACGAGCCGAAAAAAGAAAAAAAATGGGTGGGGGTCCCCCCAAAATCCATACCAGGCCCTTCAGGACTGGTATGGATATTAAGGGGAACCCTGCACCAAATAAAAAAAAAAATGGCATAGGGGTCCCCCCAGAATCCATACTAGACCCTTATCCGAGCATGCAACCTGGCAGACCGCAGGAAAAGAGGGGGCACCCCCCACCTCCTGAACCATACCAGGCCACATGCCCTCAACATGGGGAGGGTGCTTTGGAGTAGCCCCCCAATGCACCTTGTCCCTATTTGATGGGGACAAGGGCCTCATCCCCACAACCCTTGCCTGGTGGTTGTGGGGGTCTGCGGGCGGTAGGCTCCCGCCGAGTGACGCTTCTTCTCGATGACAGCTGTTATATAGCTGAGGGTGGGGCCACCCGGTGATGTAAACGGGTGACCCCGCCTTCCTCTGACATCACGTGGTGCTTTGGGGGGCTACTCCAAAGCACCCTCCCCATGTTGAGGGCATGTGACCTGGTACATTTCAGGAGGGAGGGGCGCTCTCTCGTCCCCCCCTCTTTTCCTGCTGCCTGACAGGTTTCATACTCGGATAAGGGTCCCTTAGGCCAATTTTTTAAATCTTGGCGCAGGGTTCCCCTTAAAATCTATACCAAAGGGTCTTGTATGGATTTTGGGGGAGGACCCCTACGCCATTTTTTTTTTTATTTGGCGCAGGGTTCCTCTTAATATCCATACCACAACTGAAGGGCCTGGTATGGATTTTGGAGGGGCCCCCATGCAATTTTTTAAAAAATTTTGGTTCGGGGTTCCCCTTAATATTCATACCAGACTCAAAGGGCCTAGCAATGGACTGGGGGGGGCAAACAGGGGACTAAATCTTCGAAGGGGGCTGTTAAGGGCAATACAAGCCCGCTAAAAAAAGGTTTCATCCACCTACCTTTGCTGCATACTGTTTGTAAAAGAGAGCAGAGTAAATACCTTTTTTATTCAGCTTTAGTGTGGTCATATGATCCAGAAGCAGTGGCTCCCCTGTTTTAGGGAGCACTCAACAACAGGCTGGAATCTTGAAGCCATGACATTATTCGCCAGCTTCCATTGCCCCACAGTTTTCAGCGCCAAGTCCATCTTCTGCAGCAGCCACTCACTGACACAGGGAGGTGCCGATTCTGGATCAAATGACTAGAGCTAAGCTAAATTTTAAAATATATATTAACGCTGATTAGTAATGCAGCGTATAAAAAAGGAGTTGGGTATCAAGGGGCAACATTTTTAAGCAGACTTACAGTGCCTTGCAAAAGTATTCACCCCCCCCCCCCCTTGGCTTTTTACCTATTTTGTTACATTACAGCCTTTAGTTCAATGTTTTTAATACAACACTTAGGGGGTCTAGTATGTATTTTGGGGGCAGCTCTACGCAATTTCTCAGCTGCCTTTTAAATAATAATAAAAAAAGGGAATAAGCACACAGGCCCCTGTGCTTTATTTATTTTTTTTAAAGAAGCTGGGAACGAAATGTAATTTGCCGGCAATTTTGAAAATTTTTCTCCTTTGTAAATGTCAGTGCTGCTGCAATACATTCTGTACATCAAAGATATGGCCCTTCACAAGCAGGATTAGGACACCCCAAGGCATGTAATTTAAAGAAAGTGGGCATTTTTAAGGTTTCATTTAAAGCATTTAAAAAGGTCACTGCTCCTGGCGGAATACTGTATTTATTTTTTTTATTTTTTGCATTGGTACATGTTACCCAGGCTAGTGCCTACCCTCCATGCTATTTTATTGATTATTCTTATTTTGACAGATTTGGTTCCTATTGATTTCAATAAGGTTCAGCATCTGAAGTTTGATAAACTCTGCTTGAACCAAACCTAAAGACTTTCAGGCTCATCCCTACTCTGCAGCAGTGATATCTTGTGCCACATGTTGTGATGCTACTTTATAGAAGGACAGCACAGTTGCAACTAATTAAGCTGCCTGCAGTATGCCTGGCTGTTTCTACATTTCATCTATTTTCCATTTTAGGAAGGAGATTTGGAACCGTCACATTTTGCACCAGGGGTGTGAAAGAATTTATAGCTGTGCATCCTGAAACAAAATCAGAATTACTCAGCATATTTATTATAAAACCATGAATTAAAATAATTTTTATAATGAAACTGCCTACATACATCCAGAGACATATCTCCATTTCCTGAACAATACCCCCACACCCCTCAAAAAAAAAAAAAGATTTCTTAGAAGAAAATATATTATTTCTGCCTCCGCATTAGTTGTACTTCAATCCATTGTGCACTTAGAACAAAGAGTGCCTCTACTAAGCAACAATGGCCACCCCCTGCAGATAAAATTACCTACGCTTCTCTACAGGATTCCACTGTCTCGTAGAAGCCATTATTTTCATTAGTAAATGTGAGATTCATCCTAACGTTTATCATGGCCAGATGAATGTTGACATTGGTAGAATCCTGCTACAATCAGGGTGTCTTGATAGTTTGAGATGAAGCTTAACGTGGACTTCTGGACAGAACAAAAAACATTGACAACCCCCTCCCGCACATGCTGTATTTAACTGCTCATTTAGCTTGGGGGGTTACTTTACCACAAGGTCTCACTGTTGGGGGTTTAAAAGGTTCAGTAACAATACCATTTTTTAGTCCTCCCAAGGCGGTGGTAATAAGTGGTGTAATCGCATGCTATTTAATGGATCTGTTCAGTAGGGGTCAGTTCATAGAGGAAAACCCCAAGTTTAAGGGACATTCTAGCTTGTAACAAGTCATATCCAAACCGTACAAAAGTAACAAAACTACCACATCTCTTTATACGCACGTATTAGCACAATGCACACAACAGCATTAGTGCAATGAGACGGTGTGAACTGGCCCTAAATTAGTAACATTTTGTTTTGTAACTTACCATGCCATTTTATTTTTATAATGAGAAAATATAACTTTTTTGCTTACCAAATAAATCTATTTCTTGGAGTACATTAAGGGGCACAGGATCCTGAAACAATTGGGTTACACTGCTATTAACAGGAGGATTTGGACACAAGGCTTAGTTTGTAGCAAAACAATACCAGATCACAAAACACAGAGGAGAGGAAAGCGGTGTCCAGTACTGAACTCCAAACGATAGATTTGACGTTAATACAAAAATCCTATTTTCTTACGTTTTTATGAACTAAGAAATTAAGTATCTAAACCCCAAAACAAAAATGTAATATAATACAGCTCAACAATCCCTAAGGTAGGGGCTTGCTTTAGTTTTCTGGCTTTTTCCAACTTTATTTTCACTTGCCAATTTTGCCAGTACACATTTCCTGTCTTGGAGTGGCTCCTCTAGCTATGGAGGAGCAAGGGAGACACTCTTGGACAGTAGCATTGTCTGGAGAGGGTTGTGTTAGACGCACTCGAATGCCCTGTACACGATCGCACATTCCGACAACAAAATCCATCAGATTTTTTCCGATGGATGTTGGCTGAAACTTGTCTTGCATACACACGGTCACACAAAGTTGGTCGGAAATTCCAAACGTCAAGAACGCAGTGACTTACAACGAGCCGAGAAAAAAGTTCTATAGCCAGTGCGGCTCTTCTGCTTGATTCTGAGCGCGCGCTGCACTTTGTGCGTCGGAATTGTCTACACAGGATCGGAATTTACGCAATTTTGTTGTTGGAAAATTTTAGAGCCAGCTCTCAAACTTTGTGTGTAGGAAATTCCGATGGAAAAAGTCAGATGGAGCCCACACACAGTCGGATTTTCCGACAACAAGCTCCGATCGCACATTTTCCGTCAGAAAGTCCGACCGTGTGTACAGGGCATTAGACTTCAGAGTTTAGTAGGACTTTACATAAGCAACTCACTTAGAGTTTGTTTCTGTAACTGCAAATACTTGCTCTAACTGCATAAACAATATCTTTTTTTACCTTTTGGGATAAAGGTTTTAACTAAATACATAGTTTTATCTCTACAACTTTAGTTATTTGTAATGAAGGCTGCTGGATTCTGTCCAAATGTTCATTGCCAGGCTGCTCTGTCCTCTTCCTGCTGATGAACATCCAGAGCCGTGGGGGATAACAGCTTTGTGTCTCTGGGCTCAGCTATACTAAAAAAAAATAAAAAAAAAAATTATTTAATCAAATGCATTGCTTCTAATGTGATCTGTAAATGGGAGAGAGAATCCAGTACCTGATTAGACTCGCTCTCATTCACAGGTCATAGAATAGGCATTGTAATCAGTAAAATAACTTTTCTCAATGGAAGAGAAGGCAGGATGAAGCGTGTCCCCATTGGATTATCTTTAGTCCATATGAGCCCAGAGACCCACAGCTGTTAACTCCCACAGCCTCAGACGTTCAGAAGCAGGAAGAGGACAGGGCATTCCTGCAGTTGAAAAATAATATGCATACTTACTGGCTGGATCAACAGGTGAAGATAAAGGAAAAAACGTCTAAAAAATGAAAACGAATGCAGCCACATTTAAAATGGGTAAACTATTTAAAACATTTTAAATGCAGCCACATTTAAAATGGGTAAATTATGTGAACAGAAGACCAGATAGCAGCCTTGCAAATCTAGAAAACTATTACATGGTGCTGAAAGACCAAAAGGCCCTCACAGATTTAGTAGAGTGCATTTTAACAGGAAAGGGTGGTACCCAATCTTAGGACCATAAGCTTAACAAAAGATCTGTTTGAGCACCTAGAAATGGTGGGACAAAGTGCTGGTTTCCCTTTACAGGCACCCCCAGACATGGCAGAAAGAAATCAGTCTTTCGAATGTAAGCAGTTACTATGAGTAAAACCCACAGTACTATGTCCAGGCAGTGAAGAGAAATAACTTTCTCATGTACTGAAACTGGACAGAGACCCAGAACAACAAAGTCCTGATTGAGTTGAAAAAACAAAACAAAAAACTACCCCTGGAAGGAAAGATGGCCTGGGCCTCAATACCACCTTATCTTTGTGCAAGTCCAGAAGGGATTCTTTACAGCAGGGGTCTGTGACCTGTTGGTGTCCGGGACGCATCTCTAGTGGCCGGCAGCTTGATCTCTAGTGGCGGCCTCTTGCATTGCCGCCCAGGCTCTGCCTCTTGTCTAGTCGGCAGCGGGAGACCGTATGCGTTTGTTGTGCCCCAGGGCATTAGAAGGAATAGAGCAGCCGCACTTATTACCAGGGGGTGGGGGCTTCAATAATTTGCCCGCTCATGCCCTGCTGTGCGGCCATTGAATATAATAGCCCTGCACTGTAGCTGTACAGCAGGGGGTGAGTGGCGCGTGGGCGAGAAAGTGAAGCTCCGCTCCCTGTCATAAGTGGCAGCTGCTCTCCTCCTTCTAACGCCC
Organism: Lithobates clamitans; assembly: GCA_037952925.1. Classification (NCBI taxonomy): domain Eukaryota; kingdom Metazoa; phylum Chordata; class Amphibia; order Anura; family Ranidae; genus Lithobates; species Lithobates clamitans. Next base: position 1,191,222 of record JBBGZY010000051.1, read on the forward strand.
CGGGGCACAGCAAACACATACAAGACTTGGAAAAACCCACCTTTTCCTAGGTGCAAGGCGAGGAGAGATGAATGGATGCAGAAGCCTGGTGATCTGAGATGTTTGGTGAGCTCTGTGCAGTGATCCACTTACTCATAGTGTTTCCATAGGAGTCTTTGTGCGGTCAAAACTCTCTGCTAATGATCTGTAAATACAGATTAGCAAAGAGGTTTGACTGCACAGAGATTCCTGTTAAAACCCTATCAGTGAGTGGCAACAATATCATTCAGCCCCCATCGCCCCCATTTACAGGACAAAGCTCACAGTTTAGACACATGGGGTGAATTTTTTTTTCCTTGTACCAAGCAAAGTATGCCCTTCATGTGTGATGGTATACCTTGTGGGAGGTAAACTTCCTAGCTTTCAACAGAGTGGGAAGTACTGACTCAGAGATGCATCAGTCTCTCAAAATCTGTCATTAAAGCTAGCCACCCTAAGTTGGATGGTAAGCCTGTCTTTTGGGACAGTAGAACCAGTTGATCTGGAAGAGCCAACAGAGCATCTTCCAGAGGTTGGATCAGGTCAGAGTACCGCATCCATCTGGACCAGTTTGGACCTATGAGTATGACTGGAATGCCCTCAATCTCAGGCCTGCGGGTTGGACTATAAAGGGGTTTAAAAGGAGAAAAGGTGCTGATCCGGTTGTACTGATCACACAGTCACCAGATCTTCTGCAGCCTCCCTGAAGCCAATGCCCCTCTAAATGCTCTCCAGCAAAGGCTCCGTTGCATTTCTCAGGGCAGGTTTCCTGGTGGGGACAATAGTAAATCATGCCTCGTAATGTTTGTCGAAGCAGACACTGGTAGCCTCTGTCAAAATCACATTTGAAAAAAGTACCATGGGGAGTGTCGTAATTCATTTTATGACATTGGGAGGCACCATCCCTTTCACAATATGTTATAACCAACGTATACAACAGTGGGACTTTAAGATGTGCCTCAAATGGTAAACCACACAATTAAAAATTGTAAATATTTTATTCCATCATGTTAAAATATCACCTGTATGGTGATTGCCTTGAAAACATTCATTTCATCAGACAATTGTCATACACATAGCATGAAAGTTAGTCGCTGTAAAGGTAGGCCCCAACTGATATGACAGATGTCAAGACGAAAAATATAATTTAGGTAAACCTCACGTAAAATGTGATGCAATGCACAAAAAGTAAACACACTACAATTACATACTATCAAGTATTCTATCTATCTGTCCTGAGGAGAAGCAGGAAGATCGGCAGGAAAAAAATATCTGTTGAAATCCTAAGAAACAGGGTGACAACGCAAAAGCGTTATTATTTCATAACAAGAAACGCCTGATCAAAGACCTTTGGTGGGGAAATATCATAATAGAGTAAAGTTTGTAGTGTTACAGAGAGTGATATTAATATTGTATGTAATTGACTATGAGGTCAGCACCTAAAAGTTTAAAAAGTAATGAATTCAGTTTCTGTGACAGGTCTTCAGCAGATGTTAGAATTTTCATTGCTTATTTTCTAGTGCCTCTTCATTAATTATCAAGGGACAAGTCCCAACGCCTCTTACCCATAATGTTGTCCCTGTAGACAGGCTTCTCCACTGCTTCATCTTAACATCATTTCCAGGAGATAGGCTAATCACTACATAAAATTGTCTTGCAAATAGCAAATTTCTGTCTAATACTTTCTGAAAGTTTATCCAAAAATGCCACCTTGCAGCAGTTTAGTCTCTATAAACATTACTTCATTATCATCCCCCCTCCCACTCTAACCAGTACCTGTGTTATGTCTAGACAGGTCCTCTTTATGGTGACATGTTGGGTTAATAGCCCCAGACTCCACCAAGATATGAGAGGTTCACATGATTTGTCACCAAAAAGTACAAATGCTTATAAAGAACATAAAAATGTAGAATTCTGCTATACAATCACAATGACACTCACAAATATCCTTTGACTCTACATGCCTATGTCCACTACAAACACCCTCAGCACCATTCAGAGGAACAGCAGTCAATTAGGCAAAAATACAATCCAGCTATAGCCAGGTGCTTGGCTAATAATGGGGAGTGAGAGAAACACTGGTTGGAGCTGCCCACTGTATCTGTTGCCCTGTGATACTGAACTGGTTAACAGCTATATCAGCAAGAGGGAGCTGCTGAGCAGGAGGAGTTCAATAGACTTAGTCATGTAGCACTGCACTGTGGGAACTGTGGTCCAGATGTGAGAGAGACTAGTATAATCAAGAGCTTTTGAATTGCATTTCCCAAAGGAAGACTACAAGGAAGAGAAAAAAGAGCAGCATTTCTCAAGCTCTACGTGACACAGTTTCCTCTTGCCATGAGGAAGCCTGGAGAGCGCACATCGCTGTTCAGTGTACACCACCATTGCTGCATAACTGTGGCCCGAGCAGGATCCAAAGTGCTAAGTTCAGTGTGCAACGGACAGAGTCACCTGGGTGAAGAACAGAGAGTGGACTGATCACGGTGTGGCTGGATGATGAGCTGCAATATTACTGGGGCTGCTGAGCGGCTGCTGTGGGGATTTACCATCTGCTGCTAGGAACTGACCATACAGCCATCTAGTAGCCTTTTTGCTGCCTGCAAGCTTGCCTGGGATTATTCTCATGTGCACTAATGGTACAATTGGGCCCCAATAGTCGCCGGCTGAAAAGTTAGGACTAAAGACTGTCCTTTTACAGCTGCTACACAAAAAACTTCACCAATTGCTCATGCTAAGAGGTACCACCCTTAAGGGGACATTTCACCATCTCCTAGAGTGCACTCTAGACCAGTTATATTATTATTCACATTGCAGTTAATGCTTATATGGACTGTTTATTTCTGACTTTTCTGACTCAGGAGTTAATCCCAGTCTAGTGGTATAGAAATCTTTTCTAAGTTACCTTAGCATATTGAGCATACTATCGAGCGGACTGTGTCTGAATCTACCATCTGTGTGCTCATTTATGCTCAAACCACCATTTATTCTAACATGTACCAATGCATTGAGGTAATTTACCACTAAATGGTCTTATGTCTATTTCCTGGTGCTAATTCACAACAAAGTTAAAAGGTATCTATACTTGTGTTCTTATAAGTGCTTGTAGTAACTTTCAGTCAACCAGGTTCATCAGAGGGGCTGAGGTTGTTCTTGGCGCAGAACAGAGAACCCACATTTCCAAGTGTCCCTTACAGAAGTAGTGCTACACAGCTAATGGTCTTTACTCTCAAGGAAAGTCTCTCCAGGGGAAGCATAGTACATTTCAGAGCAAATAATCTTGTCAAGTCCTGATGATTTTGGCATGAGCAAAGAAAATTTCTGTACTGTCCAAATACAGTATATAAACATGAATCATGCCTCTGTCAGACATTGACATTTCTGAAATATCACAGAAACCATTTACTTTTTTAAACAATCATCTGTAGTCAGACTAGGTGAGCTCCTTATTGCTTCTGTGAAGACTACAGGCTTTGGTTACATGATTTTGCAACATAATTCCCATATATGCTTTAATATACTGTATATGGCCACGCCTGCAGCTGGAACCTGAGAACATAGCGACCTCTCTATATGCTTAGATTCATTGCAAGTTTGCATCTAAATACAGGCTAATGCCTTATGATTTTAAAGGTTTATTTTTATTTGGGTTTTTATTTTTTATTAAGGGGGCACTATTGGTTCATCTTTCACCCTGTCCATTTTAACTAAATAAAGGTGCGACAGGCTGTGTCTGAACACTTCACAGATAAAATCAGATTACTCATTTTGTATTGTACATGCTTTAGGGCAGGGGCGTTGCTAGGTGGCAAAAAGACCAGGGGCTTCAGCCCGAAGTCCAGTCCAGTGAGCAGGGATCTCACAGTGGCGCGGCGGCCGCATTGTAATTCCCGCCTTCTGGAGCCTGCAGCGCCTATGATGGACGTCACACGTCCCGCGGTCCCAGCATTGGACCAGGGGGACGTCCATCATAGGCGTTGCAGGCTCCAGAAGGCGGGACCTGCTATGGCACTTGGCCAAACTCGGCCAAATTCAGCGGCGCTCGGGATCAGATCGGTCCTGGCGCTCGCCGCTCGGGGCTTATAATGAAGAGCTGCATGCCTCAGGCTCGGGGCTTTTCGGGGGCACATTCGGGGCTTCAGCCACGTCTAGCCACCCCCTCCCAACGCCCCTGCTTTAGGGCTACAGGACAGGGCTACAGGTCTGTGATCTGGGGTAGAACCCAACTAACATAAAAGAAGCACCATTTTTGCCTTACCTATTTTACTTTAGGCAAATACAAAGACAGGGATATCTGCATATATAGTGATTTAGCTTACACCTGCGTGTGAATTATCGTATTTAAATGCCAGTTTACCATTTAAAGACAACAGAACAAATAAACACTTGGAAAATTATACATCTGGTATGCAAGTATATACCGAAGATTTACTCACAATCTGAATATACACATAATAAACCTATTCATAGCACAACAGTCCTTTCCAGGGCTCAGAAGAGATCCAGGAGAGACAACCATGCTGATGATGATGAGCATATCTGCTGCCAAGGAGAACGTATGAAGAAAGTGCCATCTGTTACTGCAGAATTACAAGATAATAAATCCCAGGTTCTATTTTTTTTTTTTTGCATAGCTCCACAGATCAGCAAGCTTCAGATTCCTCTTTTCTTTGTGGCTCTGCCCATGACCACACAGATGATAGAACTGTCTGGTGCTTTAGTAGCACCACCTGCTCTGAATGGTTACTCCTCAGCAATGATAGGACACGTGGGGTTTCATGAACCTCTGTGTGGAGCAAGCTTACAGCCAAACGAAATGAGTCACATGAGGACTCAAATTCAAAATACTGCATATGAAACACCTGACAAATTTGTGAATGGGGAAATCGTCACTTTTTTTTTTTGCGTTCAGCCCGCCAGTTGAACATAAAAAGTAAATGTATAATGTATGGCCTGCCTAAGACAAGTGGTAGTGCTAACAGCTTAGGATTCTAGGTCTGCTTGGACTTTAGTACTCCCCCACATAATTTTCCATCAGGATACTTTATAAAAAATACATAATCATACTGACAGGGTCAGGTTCCACAGCTATTGTATCTAAAGTGGAGAATTTATGGCACAATTTTAGGCACTGATCTATGTGCCTTCTCCCAACGACATTAGTAGACCATTATTACAACATCCTGAACATTTGAAAAGGGGCTGACTGGCATAGGTCTCATTACATTTTGCCACAGATGATAAATATCTGTCAAAACTGTAAGAGGATTGAAAAGCTCAAAGGCTCAGAGAGGCTATGCCACCCTGAGGAATACTTAAAGTGTATCCCTCCCCAAAAAATTAAAGCGGTTGTAAAGGCTAAAGGTTTTTTACCTTAATGCATTCTCTGCATTAAGGTAAACACCTTCTGCATTCAGCTCACCCCCAGTCTCCGTCTCCCCCTTATACTTACCGGAGCCCGATCTCAATCCAGCACTGTGGACGAGAGCAGAGGCTCTTCTCCTCTTCATTGGCCCAGACACATCAGGGGGAGACATTGGCTCCTGCTGCTGTCAATCACAGCCAGTGAGGCGGGAGCAGGGGGGTAGGGCTGAGGAGAGGAGGATTGGGGCAGCTCTGTGCAAAACTATTGCACAGAGCAGGCAAGTATGACATCTTTTTTATTTTTGAAAAATAAAATGTGAGTCTTTACAATCACTTTAAAACCAATTAGGTTTTTGTACATGTTCATGTACAAGTTCATGTAAAATGTTAAATTAAACAAATTTGTGGTGATCCTAATGATGAACGTAACATTCAGCCTCTACTGTGGTATGCATACATCTACACAAAGCGTCTACAGTGTGTGCATTGCGGCGGAAAACAAAACAGAACAATGCAATTCTGTTTTAGCCTGAGTTCACATTGCCCGCGACTTTTACGTCGGACCCCAGCGCGACTTTGACATGACTTGCATGCAACTTCTTTAACAAAAGTCAATGCAAGTCATACCAAAATTGGACCAATAGTAGTGCAGGAACCTTTTTCTAAGACGGAGCGACTCAAGTCGCACCAATCAGAATGGTTCAATTGCAAAGAACAGGGTCCAACTCCTGATATGACAAGTGCTCCAAAGTCAGAACAGTTGTGGCATCAGTGTGAACCGGGCCTTTTTTAAGTCTACGAACCCCAGAATTGTTCTGCAAGGGTTTTATTCTTTAACATGCACAATGTCCTTTTTCTGGCTATACATTCACAAATTAGGATAGCAAACAGAACAAGAGAGTAGGTAACCCAATCTAGAACATATCTGACTGATCCAGAATTTGAAAATGCAAAAAAGTTAAATCGACAAATCTAATTGCAATAATTAGGAAATTATAAGGTATGACTTATCTTCACTAGTGAGAGATAATAACAATCTTCAAACTGTCAAAAGTGTTAATTATTGCACGCAAAGATTATTCAAGCTGCAATCTAATAGCTACTTTTTCTATGGAAAGAAGGGAAATAGACCATCAATGTGCAGGTGACACAGCCACCAGTTGGTTAAGCAGATAAGAAGACTGCAGTAAGTCCTGTATAGTAATAACAAACCAAATGTCTCTTTTCCTAATATTCCAAATCGGTCATCAGCCTGTCAATAGACAACCTTAGTTTTACTAAAGCCCAGCATGAACTATAACTGATGTAAACATTTAATAAATTCTAAAATAGGCAAAAGCTGCATGACTACTCCACAAAGTCCAAGAAAAAAACAATTAGCATACTTATGTTAATGAATATTTCTTGTTATTCTCTAAAAGCTTTAAAAAGATCCTCACACAGCATTTGATATGAGCTGATAGAATTAAATGGCTGGCTAAGTTAAAATTATACTGAGGATAATTTGATTTTCTTTATAATGAGGAATGCATGGAGCTAGGAGTAATTATAAGGGAGTCTAGTGACTTGCTAATCCGATCATCTGCCAATGAGATAACAAGTCACTGTGTTCTAGGCTTGTTTTCTGTGTATTTTTTTTTACAATACAATGATTGTACATCAAATTAATGTACTGATAGACATGAGACAAAAGTCTCCCAAGTTCACGTTCAAAGGTAGCTTCAGCGAGTCTTCACCAACAGATCTCAGGGGAGAAAACAAAAGGATAGATTGGAAAATACTTGTCGGTTTGCTACTAATATAAGCCACTGATGGAACCGACTGAAGAAAGCCATACATTTCTCCCCTAGAAATTTAACTCAACTACAAAAGAGTTTACACAAGTACAAATGAGTATAACCATTCACTTTGACTGGTTATATCCACCACCTGCGACTTTACATGCACTTTTGTGCCTGCAAACCTTGGTGTTATCCTTATATAGTTTGGTCTATTTCATAAAAAAAAAATTTTTTTTAAACTGTACAGATCTGTTTTTACTACACGTATGCAATCTTTGCTTTCTAAAGACACATTTAATACATGACAAAGCATTACCAGAGAACCATAGTATAACTAAAAGTGTAGCACTACAGACACTACACTACAGACACTGTCAGTTTTGAGGCTTGATTTGTGACGTGAAACTACTGACAGCCAACCAATTAGGAATAAATAAATGCTGGAAGTCACATTTTGAGCTCTTAAAACCTGGGTCAGGGTTTATACTAAAGTAGCAAAGGCAGAGCTTGGAAAACATGAAAAGAAGTCGAAAGCGCCATCTGTTGGCACAGAAAGAGAATACAGTATATTAATAAACATTATTTCATATTTACTTTTTATGTTTTTAAGACTTATACATAGTGAAGAAATTATGCTCATATCCGCTATAAATTCTTATTAAAAATCCTGGATGTGTCCCATTTTGGTGCCTTCTTTAACCTCCCCAGCCAGGAGAAGCAAAGCTTTATGAATAAACCCCAGTAGGGGCACTTTGATTAGACGGGTGATCAGTCTATCAAAGTGTCTGGACAAGGGGGAGGGGCTGTATACGTTGGCTCGTGGCGGGGAACACACAGCTATTGAAATGAAAGTTATGTTCCCCGCGCTCTGATCAACCAGGCCGCAGCGACTCTCTTCCCCTTTCCTCTACACAGGTAGGCTGCATTGGGGGGGACACATGGCTATATTGGCGGACAGAGGCTGCACTGGCAGGCACAGGCTGCACTGGCGGGTACATAGCTACAATGGGGACACAGGCTGCACTGGCGGGCACAGGTTTCATTGGTGACACAGGCTGCACTGGTGACACATAGCTGCAATAGGGACACAGGCTGCACTGGCGGGCACAGGTTGCAATGGGTACACATAGCCAAACACCAAATAACCCTAAGCAATATGAATCAAATTATATATATATTTATATATACACACACACACATATATATATATAACTCTGCACCCATACTCCGTTTACAGATATGTTAAAAATGATACAAAACATGCATGCCTGTGTGCTAACCCAGATGGCAAGGATAACTTGCCACAAATTTGTGGCAGTGTTGACCTGCAAGTCTGTTAACTTGCTGCACATTTTCACTTGCAAGTTACACACTTGCAGAGCACAAGTTCTAGTTGACACTTTTCCAATTTGTAGCAAATTTGCGTGGCAAGTCTCTAGCAAGAGCAAAGTTGCGGTGGTGAGTCTAAAAGAGCTCTGCAAGTCTACAGCATGTAAATTCAGCCACAGTGACCCCTCTGGTGGGATGACTATTGAAGCACTACTGAAGCAGAACTTGCAGCAGACTTGCAGAATGTTTGCAAAGAAAGTTGATCTGGAGTCATGCAATGCGGACTTTGCTGTAAATGTGCCACAAACATGTGAAGCCTGGCAAGTCTAGCAATAGCTTAGCAAGTCATTTTCAAACTTGCAGCCCAATTGCTTGCTATCTGGGAAGTAGGTGTTCCTGGCACCACCGTTACTCTGGGGGAACAGCAATCTAATGGGCAAACAGAAATTCTAGTCAGTAAACCCTACAATCACCAACACAATCACAATAAAAATTTGTCAATTAATGCAGTCTGCTAAGGCCTTAATACTCACATAAACATAATGGCTATTGCCTGGTCTTGTCAGAATCTGCAGGTCCGGTATTATTCATTTATTATCTACGGGTATGTTAACTCATCAATGTAGCGGCTAATCATCCAGATCAATAGGCAACAGAAATGCGTATAAAAAACATTGTTTATCCAGTTTTGTTACCTAGTGCTTGGCAGGCACATAGTATGATCACAGCTAACAGCAATGTGCTGAATGACTACTCAACAAAGCTAAATTGTCATAGTATAGAGTGCTGACTTCTTCCAAGCTAATGCTTTTGTCTGTTTGCTACGTGCAGCCAATGCCCTCTGTAAACAGCAATTTATGGCTCTTAGCCTTGACTGCAGAGATGGTGTGCTCTTGCTACTGGAAACCGGCCATCAGTATACAAAGCGAAGACCTGGTATTGTCAACATGGGACTTGCAGCCAGCATTGTTCTGGGGGCTGTGCGGAGGCAGCAGCAAGAAGCAGTGATTGATTCCGTTATCAAATTAACAATAAGCACTTGGCAAGGTAAGCTAGGCTGGTGGTATGCAATTCAAGTTCTCTGTGCCTGAGGCAGCACACCTATCATTCATAATGTATCTTTGCTGTTATATTAATTATCAGTACCTATGTACTCTTTAAAGTGTAAATTTAACCAACACAGCAAAATTGTTAGTCAGATTGAAAAAAAAAAAAAAAAAAAAGATACAAGTCCATCAAGTTCAACCCATAATAAAAAAACCTCCATAAACAGAACTCAATACCGACAGTTGATCCTGAGGAAGGCAACAAAACCCTTCTAATGCATAATCCAATTTGCTCCAACAGGGGGAAAAATCCTTCCTGATCCCCTAAGGCAATTCCGATATTCCCTGGATCAACAGTCTCTGTTGCTATTGCTTATAGATGTTGATATCCAGTTATATTCTGTGCTTTTAAGAATGCAATCAACTTTTTATACAATCAACTGAACTGACTAAATCTAGTTCATGAGATAGTCTATTCCACATTTTTAAAGCTGTTAAGCTGTTACTTTGAAACGAAACCTTTCCTTATTAGATGATTAAACCTCTTTACCACCAGAGTGTACCCCATTGATCTTGGCAATGACCCTAAAGAAAATAATGTTGCACCACTATATGGGGACTATTTATGTATTTTGATATGTGGTTATCATATTTCACCTTAATTGCCCCTTTTCAAGGGAGAACTGGCTAAGTTTAGCTAACTTTTCTTAATAGCTAAGGCCCTCAATGCCTTTGATCAGTTTAGTTGCCCTTTTTTGCACATAATATACATATCTATATAGATATATATATCTATCTATCTAGATATAGATATAGATATAGATATATCTATCTAGATATAGATATATCTATATATATATATTTTATTGATGGTTGTTATAAATATAATGTGTATATACATATTATTAGTTAATACATATTTTTATATAAAATATATTTTATTGATGGTTGTTATATACACACACACACACACACACATACATACTTACATACATATACACACACACACATTTTAAATTGTTGTATAATGTGCATTATTACTGTTATATGTTTAAAGATGTAATGGCATCTACTGACCATGTAGAATCTGATAATATTATATCCAAAAATGAACCCATTACACATTATCACTATAATTATCACCACTATCTGATATTGCTTTATCTTCATTTATACATCTTTGCATGTATACATATAGATGTAGATGTGGATATTATTGGAGGCATGAATGAGTACACATGTATATGTAGGTTATCCATGATGTTTTGTGATTATTAGGCTCATGATTTTATCAGTAGCAATTATACTTACAATATATTATGTTTTGTTGTAGCCCCGATGAAGGGGAAGTACCTTTGACCCCCAAAATGTATTGGCTGTCTTTTAGCACAATACAAATAAATGAAATTGGACTTTTCTCTTTTGATCTGGCGCTCCTTCCATGTATGCACAATTTATTCAATTCAACGGGCTGCCCTATGTGCGTTTGTCACTCAAAACAAGCTTCTGCTCCTTTTTGGGTGACAAGCTTCCTGTGATTTTTTAAATGCGTGTTTTTCTATGTTTGCCAGGCGATTCTGTTGCATGACAATCACAGCAAAATCGCACAGCATTTGGGGTGCCATTAAGAATAATGGCACCTAAATCTGTGTTGCACGTTTTGCAATGATTTGAAATTGTGGGCAAAACTATGGCGATTTTACCTGCAATTCCGAATTACCTAATGTGAACGTGGCGTTAACCACATTGCTTACCATGTTGTTTTTGGCTCCCTGTAGAATTCTCTATAGTAATAAATGGATGATCTGTGCTGAATGAGCTGTAGGACTTCATTAGTTACATGTAGTTTGTAGTCTTGACATTTAATTCCTAGGAAGAACCGATATGAGGCGCAGAGGGTCTAAATATATAAAACCGAGTGAGGTCACAGGGATCATGAATAACTTATATTTTCCTTTTTAAGCCCGTGTACTCCCAGTGTATTATCAACAGGACAAAAAAGAGGAAGAGAATAGAATAAGGAAAAAAACAACATATGCGTCTATAAACTCTGCTATTAGGAAAAGCTAACAATGAAATTTAATGACTAATGAATTGTACTCACCTTTGACAGCAAAAGGGGTGTTTCTCATTTTTAACCTCAACAAGGCAACCTAACAAAGTAAAGATGGCCAAGATGGTATAACGACAATAATAATGACAAGGATAATGACAAGCCATCAAGGAGCTGCGATTAAAAGAACATACAAAACCAGCAGCCAAAGTACAAACTCCAACAGATGACGCCAATTGGAGCATATACAGTAGTCATCTCCACTGTCACTCAACTGGTTGAACATGGTGATTCAGGCAAATCGTGATAACATGAAAGAATGACTCAAAACATCAACCTCAAAGACTAGCTGTACAGGAGTCAAAGGTTAGAGACGCTGAAGGACGCTCATTAAAACTGGTGATCTAGAAATTTACTGCGCTATGAATTATAAATGTTTACTTGAGATGAAAGAATTTATTAGAAGAAATATACTGCTGGAGAAAATGTACAAAAAGCTGAGCCTACTAATGTCTTGAAATATAGCAGGGAAATAAAACTGACGTCTTGCAATCTAGCAGCCAAATAGGTCTCTAAATATTGTATTTACAAAAACCAGGCCTTTCTAACTGGTTTAAAGCAACAATCCATATGATACACCTTTTTGAAACACTATGGGACTCTGTGCATTAGAGTTGCACCAATAATAGCATCGGTACTCGTGCAAATGCACCGATACCTGAAACCGATACTTTCAGGCTCGGTTCTTCGAGCTGTCGGTGGGGATGAACAAATGCTCCTCTGTTCAACTCCTTACTAACCCTTAGTACCGGTACTCGTAAAAAAAAAAAAGAAAATGGTATCGGTGCATCCCTAGTGTGCATATATGTAAAGATTAAAGGAGTAGACTTGTGCTCAAATGTTACAGCAAGCATACAGTCAGGCAACCTTATCCTTCAAACGGTGCAGGGCAAGACAAGTTAGCTGACAATGATATAGCACTTACGGTAAGCAATAAAGTCTTTTGCCTAGGCATGCTTTGTCAATCTTTCTACATCACTGCATAGCTAGAATAAACCATATAAGTGGAAGCTCAGGCAGCTGTTCTTGTTCAAAGATCCAATATTTTAAAGACATCATTACTGTAATCCAATAATCAGAAGCAGGAGATGGCAGGACATACCTATGATGATATCAAAGTCTTGACAAGTACCTGTCAGGCTAGAGGAATAAAGGGAGCCCAAGCACTGCCATATACGAGGAAGCTCCAGCATCCACATATAATATATCGGCCAGTAGAAGGAACAGCTCCCAGTTGAGAATCACACCCAAAAATGTCAGAGATCAACAGTGCTCATAGCTCTTCAAGGGAGTAAATTTACCCCACCTATTGCAAAGGTGAGTGTTAAACATCTTTTACAGGGTGCTTTCTTATGCTAGCTACAGTGTCACTTTCAACATAGTGTTGCAGACCTGTCAGAAACATTACATGTCTACATTCCTGAAATGTCACAATATGCCATACACCAAGAATATAATAAAAAGCAATCCTTGAACTTCAAATCAAGAAACTGTATGTCTAGGCTGAGAGATGCAAGAAATGATACCTATGGTCCGCTGCAATAAGAATGAAGCATTTCCTCTGCCTTTCGGAGAATGAAAGGTGAGTGGTAGCAGAAGGAGGTTAGTGTCGTTAAACCCAAAGATTTTTTCACATGTGCTTCAAAATTATTTTACCAACTATGAGGTTGATTTACTAAAACTGGAAAGTGCAAAATCTGGTGCAGCTCTGCAAAGAAATCAATAAGCTTCCAGGTTTTAGACTGGGTTCACACTGGTATGACACTACCTACTTACCTACCTATGACCTACTTTCCCCTACAACATCAGTCCTACTTCCATCTGACTTGAATGAACAAGATAAGATTTTGCTCCGAGATAGTGAGACAAAAAAAATCATACCAGACCCTTATCCGAGCACGTAGCCCGGACGGTCAGGAAAAGGGGTGGGGACCAGCGAGCGTTGGTTGTCGGGGTCTGTGGGCAGGGGGCTTATCGGAATCCAGGAGCCCCCTTTAATAAGTGGGCCCCCAGACCCTGGCCCCCCACCCTATGTGAATGAGTATGGGGTACATCGTAACCCTACCTATTCACCTAGGAAAGGGGGGGGGATTGGGGGGGGGCAAGGGAGGGTTAAAAACCTCTGTAAGATTTTTTTTTCGCCATCTGTGCCCGATTGCAGAAATTTCCCTTCACTTCCTGTCCCATAGCCAAACAAGAAGTGAAAGGAAATCTCTGCAAAATTAAGGGAACTCCTTGGGGACCCTCAGGGTCACCAGAACTAGTGTCCCCATTGGAAGATTTCCCCATTATTACTTTTCTGGGGACAACCCAAAACTGAGGATTTTCTTTCACTTTTAATGATAATGGTAAATAGGACAAATAGAGAGGGCGAACCTTCCTTAAAGGGGGCACAGACCCCAATACAAACTGACAGACGACCTAATTCCTCTCCACTCTATGCAAAAAAAAAGAAGTTTTGCCCTTAGTTCAATTAGGAACTACAACTGTGGTAGTCTAAAATCTTGCAGTCTTTTAGAGCATTTACAGAACTGTGATTAACAATAAATACCAGCAAATGTAACACCTCTACTACATTATCAAACATGCATGCATATAACACGAACAAATATATCTGATGTTAGGTCTGTTTTCAATTATAAATTGAAGCATAGGTGGTCTTTAAAAAAAAACAAAAACCCTCATTGATACGAGTTATACATGTGTATTATTTATGTGCAGAATTACTCAAAAAGCAATGATATGTTACATCTTAGGCCAACCAATTGAGTATCAGCAAACACAAAATTGTGCACAGAGCCAATAACAGGCATTGCCAAAACTCCAATCATGCATGTTATTAAATACAGTTGCAATATGAACAATAATGTGTGTTTCCACAGCTCCAATCATCCATGATATTAAATAAAAACACTGCGACACTAGGAACAATAGCAGGCCCCACTAAACCTACAAATATCCAGGAGGTTTTGAGACATATTAGATAGAATATTGCTTAAAGCACAACCCAACTCCAGTTTTTTTATTCAGCCAAAGTAAGACTTTCTAGGAGAGTCTGACAGAGAGGATCTCGGCTATAGCTTTGCTTGTCAGCTGTATAGTACATATACTGTGCATAGTACATTATGGAGAACAAAACAGAAACTGCAATCATGACATGATGTCAGCCCATGGGAGTTCACCCAGAAAAAAAATATATTAAGGTGAGCTAACCCTCTAGCATTCATAATCATGTTTCCACATCTGCATGAAAAATTAGATATATGAAGTAGTTATGAACATACAATGTTATAGACACGTTCTAATACAGTTATAGCTATGCAGGCACCATAACTGCTTTTGCATAGTTTCAGAAATTCTCTCTTTCCTTTTTTATAAGGTTAAAATGTTCTGTCATGTGACCATGCACCTCTTCTTCCTGATAGTGAGGGTCAGAGTTACAGGACACTGTGCAGTGAGACAGTGTGCCTGTATTCCATAGTCCTTTCAGCCTGAGGCAAGGTACTGGTTGTATTTGGGCAGCAGGCATGTTCAAGAGGAAGCTGCAATTGGGAGGGGGTGAGTGCTACAGTCAGGCTGTGATCGATTGGGGGCGTGGTGGCTGAACAAACTACCTTATACAGGTATGCTGTGTCAGCACAGTGTCCCGTACCTCTGAATGGCCAGCTGAAGGATGCACACTGACTATACAAGCAGATAAGCTTCTGTGCTTTGTGTGGTCAGTTTAGATAAAAGGAAGAAAGGTGACTGGCAGGATCAACCAGGTGGAATAAGTACATGGAAATGATGGAAATGATGGTTTACACAATACACATAATGTATGTGAACACACACACATAGAAAAAAATATTTAGGGTCACCACATACACTTTAAGACCCTTTCACATTGAGGAGGTTTTCAGTCGTCATTTTAGCGCTAGAAATAGCGCCTGTAAAGCACCTGAAAAGCGCCTCCCATTCATTTCAGTGTGACTTTTCACACTGGGGTGGTGTGCTTGCGGGAAGTTAAGGAAAAGTCCAGCAAACAGCATCTTTGGGGCGGTTTGGGAGCCTGAAAAGCGCTTTGGAAGTGCCGCAACACGGGTGCTTTTAACCCCTTCTTTGGGGGTAAAAGTGCCCTGCTAGTGGCCAAAAAGCGCCGCTAAAAAGAGCATCGCTAACACGGCCGCAGCCCCAGTGTAAAAGGGGTCTAACAATAAAATAGAAACCCATAAATAACCTGTGTATTACCCCAAGTATTTTTTGACCTTGTTCTGAGACTCATTTGTGGCTGCATTAAGCAAGGAAGACATAGTGCAAAGGAGGTAAAGGTTCAGTATAATGTGGTATAGGGGGTTGGTATAAGTGCAGTAGGTTTGGAATAAGTGTGGCATAGAGTGCAGTATGGATTGAGCACACTTGGTATCAGAGGGTGAGTGTTTGCCCTAGTATTCCTGCTGCAGCAGTGCAGGTGCTGTGATGTGGGTGGCGCTGCACTACCCCCTTACTGTATATATTATATCTATCTATCCATCCATCTATATCTATATATATCTCTAGATATAGATATACACAATAAAACCTTGGTTTGAGAGTAACTTGGTTTGAGAGCGTTTTGCAAGACAAGCAAAATGTTTTAATAAATTTTGCCTTGATATACAAGCAATGTCTTGATATAAGAGTAGTGTCATGTCACAACTGAGTATAAAAAAAAAAAAGGAGAGGAACTTCTAAGTGTATCAATATGGTTACATTTAAAGAAGGTACAACATTTAGCAACTTAGCCCCTGTCAACATCTGTGAGTGATGAAACGCGTTGGGGGTAATCTGGTCACGTGACATCACCACGTTCGATAGTCGGCCATCTTACTGGTTGGAAACATTGCCAAGGTTATGAGAATTGACATGCAATTTTTAACTACGTTTGTGAGTATTCTGGCTTTTCCTTTTTAAATATATACCTTTTTCAGTAATACTGCGCAATGAAGTCTCTTCTTGCCTATTCCCATACATTTATGATGTGAGACCCTGTCTTAAGCCACCTAAAAGATACATGTGTGGAGAGCTGGAGTAGAGTATTTTCAAGAACTTTTAACTTCTTTTGACTAAGTGGTCCACCTTTTGGAGTAAGGGTCAGTGTGAACTTCTCTTGGTGACAGATCCTTCCCAGTACCCTTTTGTGTGGACCTGCAAATATTGGACTTTTATATGAGACGTCTTACTCTTTAAACACTTGGACTATTATTAGTTATAAGCGCTGCATTTATGTTATATTGTTATTGTTTTCTATGCCAGAAGAATTGTGCTTTGCCATACTATTTGTGATATTTTATGATTTTATTGATCACGGGTGATTTATAGTTTTTCATTTCTCATTCCAAGTTTAAAGCTTGGATCTTCGCTGGTTTGGTCCCCCACTGGCAGGCGAATATCCAGACATATGTGCACTCTCTAACTCCCTCAGTGTTAAAGAGGAAGAGTTTTCCTGGGCAATTTAATAAAAATAATTCTTTCACTCTTCCTACTGCACAGTACCTATTGGGATTTGTAATGTAAGGAGTCCATTCATCCCATTATATGATTGCCATTTCAAACTACCACTCCCAGTGCTCTGCATAGAAATCTATGGGCTTACTTGGCTTTACCTCTCCCCCTGCTGTCTGCTGAGGATGGTACAGCATAACATCAGTATTTCAGTAGAGAATAAGAAGAATAAAATGAAATGTCTCCATCTCCATATTGCTGTAGCCTAGCACTTGGCTACAGAAGTTATACCTGTAAAAGAAGACAGGGCACACTCACCTTTCCTGCTACCCATGCCACCGAAAAACCATTCCAATGCCAAGTAATCTGCAGAAATCTACCTTAAAACCAACACTTCCAGGAGTGTCGATCTTTGTGGTCACTGAAGCTTTCAGTGATTCCTCCTGCTGATCTTCATGTCTCTACTATATCCTGTAATGAGTTAGTTTTTTTAGTTCCTTCCTACAAACCTCGAGTGACCCCAGGAGATCGACATTACAGAAGTGTTGACTTAAATGCAGTTTTACCAGAGGGTTCCTCAGCTTTGGAGAAGAGTCTGGTGGTGCAGTCAGAAAGAAAGAGGAGTATGCCCTGTCTTCTTTTACTATGGTGGCACAGTGGTGTAGTGGGTAGCACTCTCACCTAGCAGTAAAAAGGGTCGCTGGTTCAAATCCCAACCATGACACTACCTGCCTGGAGTTTGCATGTTCTCCCTCTGCCTGTGTGGGTTTCCTCCGGGTACTCCGATTTCCTCCCACACTCCAAAGACATGCTGGTAGGTTAATTGGCTTCAATCCAAAATTGGCCCTAGTGTATGAATGTGGGTTGGGGACCTTGGATTGTGGGCTTCTTGAGGGTAGGAACAGATGTGAGTGTGCGATGTATGTGTGGAGCGCTGTGTAAATTAAAGGCGCTATATGGGTACCTTAAATAAATAATAATATAATAGATGATAGGGACAATTGTAGACACGCATCCACACTCACTCAGGTTGAACTGGATGGACTGGTGTCTTTATTCAACCTTACTATGTAACTATGTAAACTATATGGCTTGGTAGAAAATTATTTGTATAGTGACAGGATTTCCATATGTCATTTTAAAACCACCTCTTATAAAATGCTAGTTGTGTGTCTGTCTCTAGTTTCAGTACTTTGAGCCACTGATCCAGAACTCGTACACAGCGAACTCGTAATCAGAGTGAAGTCACAATGCCTGCTCTGCATACTTGTTCAAGGCCAGAAAAGCAAAAATAATTTAAGCCACAGGATGAAGATGACAGTGAAGCAACTACCAATGGCAGTCTACATATTTTTTTCAGCGCAGGCTCCCTCTGGTATCCATCAGATGTGCAAGATGAATGTATAAAAACACGCTAGCAAAAAAATTAAATAAAAAATAAAAAGACACTAAGCTTATGGAAAAACATCGAGTTTATTCAGAAATGCCCTACATTCAGAACCAATCAATGTCCACAGTGTGAAATGAGTGTCAGAACATAATGATAATTTCCCACCACAGTTTATTAAATAAACATGAATTTACGCTGATAAAATGAGAGTGCGCTGTCTGATGAAAGCAAAGGTTAAGCTGCTATTCAGAAAATCTAACATTAAAAACTGTGTATTAAATTCAATTAGACCGACTTTCAGGCCGCTGTGACTCTGATAGATGGCACGGCCTGTGACAAACACCATAAATACACTCAGTGCTGAACAGAAAATTATGTTTAATATATCTCAATTTACTAAAAGATGCTGCTATAGCAAACATCCCTAGTTCCTGCAATAATGATATAAAAAGAGACTTGAGTAATCTCTACATCACAAATAAATAGCACTGCATGGAAGCGTTATTATATTATGGACAAACCTATAGATCTTTATATATTGGTGCCTTAAAAAGAAAGCCCACATACTCTCATTTAATAAAGCAGAGCTTTACTTGTTTCATGCTAGGAAATATAACAGGTTCAGACAGAGGCGCCTTCTGGTGTCTCCTGTAGAAAGCCAGTTGCTAAGAAGGCACCCATGCATCTACGCTCCCACCGGGTCCTGAGCTAGGCCGTGTGCATCTATAGATCCACACAGCACCATTAAGCCACACCTCCACTTCTTTCTTACAGGGAGCCTATAGTTCTACTGCCCTCAGTTTTTCCTGTGAAAGCAGAAGTGAGGGGTGTGATGCTGGTGTGGTACCTTGGACTCAAGGTAAGTATTTATTGAGAGGGGGGGGTAGGACAGGTAATAAGCATTTTTTTTTAAATTGGAAAACCAACTTTGTTGAAAAGTATATGCATGGTACATGTATAATTATAGGCGATCTTGACATGGTTAACAGTACATACATCAATAAATTTAAACATCTGCATATCATGGGGCCATATATCAGGTGGGAGTAGAACTAGTACTTGTCCATTATAAGGTTAAGGGATTAGGAATTCAGACCTATAGTAATAGGGGGAAAAAAAGGATTAGCAAATCAGGTGCATGTTTCACCATCCATCAACCATCTGCCCCAAACCTCTTTTCATATTTAAGGGGACATTCTCTATGCATGTAGATCAGTTTCTCATATGGGAGAGTGTCGTTGATCTCTTTTTTCCAGCTCCGTATCGTAGGAGGCAGGGCCTGCATCCAATTGTGGGCTACTGCCTTTCTTGCCAAGAATAGCGTCTTATGTAGAAAGGTACCCAGGGATTTGTCAATGTCTAAGTCCGGCAGTAGACCAAGCAGGCACAGCTTTGGTTCTAGGGTGACAGGTGAGCCCATTTGGTCATGAAGGAAGCGTATCACATGCATCCAGTATGCTTGGATGACTGGGCAGGTCCATATTAGGTGGTAAAACGAGCCAAGGGTTTGGTCACACAGGCGACATCCTGAATTGTATGTGGGTTTAAATCGAGTTATCCTCTGGGGTGTCAGATATGTCCTGGTAATAAGCATTTTTACCAGAGAATACAATTGGGTAAAAAAAAAAAAAGTTTAGACTTTAGAACCACTAACCATTTACATACTCTTTACAAGCATCAAGTAATGTTTGGGCCTGGGTTGACACTTGAGCTTATGCTTCAAGCTATTTTGTAACTCTTCTTGGGGATTATCTTTGTTTTACCTGATGGAAAACCAGGTACGAGGAAAAGGGTAGGCAAGAAATCACACACATTCTACGTGTTTATAGGCATTTTTTCTAAGCACTCCAACTGAAGTCTATAAGGACCAAGCTCATGTACTTTTTCAAGCAACATACTTCAAGCAACATGGTGCTCAGGTGTGACCAGGCACCACTGACAATAATGGGTATCTCAGATCTAATTCACATCTAGTAATTTGGGATTGTGGGCGTTATTGCCGCGATTCTGCCTGCAATTCCAAATCACACTGAAACGCTGGCCAAGCGTTGGTTTATGTGCCATTCATTTTTAATGGCACCAAAACATGGCACGGTTTTGCTGTGACTGATGCAAGAAGCTTGTTGCCCAAAATAAGTCCGTGCTCCCTTTTGGATGACAGGCTTCCTGCAATGCAGTTTGCCACGACAATCACAGCAAAGCCGCACCGCATTTTGTGCCATTAAAAATGAATGTCACACAAAACGTGCTGCGTTTTGCCAGTGTTACAGGATGATTTGTAGCCGCGGGCAGAATCATAACGATTCCGCCCATGATCCCAAATCGCCAGATGTGAACAGGGCCTTAATGCGAAGTGTTGAAGCGCTTCAGGAAACATGCTTAAAATCACTCAGATGTGAACTGGACCTAAAACAAGTTCTCACTTTGCTGCAGGCATTTATCTTCAAAGTTCACAGTAGAAGCACTGAAGTCTTTTCTCCCATCTCATCTCAGCTCACACTGCTTACTCCTTCAAAGAGCTCCTGCTCTGTCTTTAAATTAGAGATTAGAAGGCTGAGGAGACTACAAAGATGCTACTGAGATGAAGCTCTGTTCTTCCACTGTGAACTTTGAGGATGAACTGCTCCACAGTGGATGCAGTTAGAGGTCAGTAAAGGCATGTTTTAAAGCTCAGTTAAAACTTTTTTTAGCCATATATAAATACTTAAATGCCCATAGCAAGTCCACTTTTTGGTTCTGCATGCTCCCTAAAGTGTAACTAAATACAAAACCTATTGGATAGATTAAGGGAGGCTTATAACTCCAATCATCTATTTTTTTTCCCATTTGTGTTCCATAGGGAAGATTTCTTTTCACGTCCTGTCCCATAGCCAAAACAAGAAGTGAGAGGCAATCGCTCCAAAGTGAGGGAATCCCTGGGTGTCACCAGAACTAGTGTATCCGTTGGAAGATTTTACCTTCTACTACTTTTCTGATATCAACCCAAAATTAGTTTTTTTTTTTTTTTTTTTCAATGATAATGGTAGACCGAACAAATAGAGAGGGTGAATCACCCTAATGGGGGCAAAGACAGCAATACAAACTGACAGGTGTTCTAATCTCTCTCCACTATCCATAACTAAAACAAAAACGTTTGCCTTACGTTACACTTTAATGGCAGCTTGCATTGCAATGAGGCGCTATAAAATCGACACACCTACTGATTTGACACAGATGTGGGTGCACAAAGACAGTAGGGAAGATCTTTAAACATCTAGAAGGAACACTTTTAATAAGCATTCCAGCAGAATATGGACCCAAGCATGTAGAGACAATGACTTCAACGTACCAAACAGCATGACTTATACTACATGTACAGGGGTTGGACAGAAATATGGAAACACTACATTATTTGCAGGTGTGAAAGTGACGACATGTTTTGCATTAAAAGTGTAAGTGATGTAACATTCTTTTGCTTCCACTGTGTGATGAAACACCTAGCTAACAGGTGGGAAGCCTCACTTGTGTCATTTACTGCATGCGCTGCTAGTAATACAGTCATGCCAGAACTTACTGAGTTTCAAAGAAGACAAATTGTTGGTGCGTGCTCAGCTGGTGCCTCTGTGACTGAAGTTGCCAATTTAATTGAGGTATTGCGAGGTACATTATCAAAGGTTATGATGGCATATACAGTTTCCGGGAAACCGTAGTCTAATAAGCATAAGCACAGTCAACATGATCAACTGACCGAAAGAGACAAAAGGACATTGCGCAGGATTGAGACTCTCATTTTTGCATGAAGAGTGGTATCAGATTCCATTTTCCACAACTTATATTTGTCAATTCTCAAGAGAAATAATGCCATATTGGATGTTAAAGGCAGTCCAAAACCATATTAATTAACGGTTTTGTGCTTTTACCATACTTGTTTCCATAAATTTGTCCAACCATAACCCCCCCCCCCCCCCGTTTTTTTTAAATTATCTCCTCATAACAATTTTTGCATCAAAATGTTCAGTTCAAGAAAATGAATAACCTATTTTTCACCATGAAATCAACATTTCAAAAATAAATGCCTCTATCTCTCTCTCTTTATTATTTCCTATCCATCCCTTTTTGTCAAGCTTGTAGACCCCTCAAAATAAGTTTACTAGTAACCTCAACCAGAAGCTAGTGATTTTTTATTATTTTTTTTAGGTAAATTTATACAAAAACCTTTTGAACATGTGTTTTACTTAAGAATATTACACACATTTATATTATAACATGCATGTGCTAAATATGTTGGATCTGTGCAAGAAAAAGCTTCAGGAAAAAAAAAAAAAAAGATAAAATTAGCAAACAATGCACAGTAATGAAAATAAATAACATTAGCAAGCAATGCACAATAGTGACAATACTGTATATATTACACTTTTATGGCAGGGTTTCCAGCGCATCATTGTTTCATCGAATAAAGCTTTAATTAGGAGTTAAAATTTACAGAGAATTGCGATGTTTGCAGTCCACAAAGATTCACTGTCTCCAAGGGATGTGTCACATTTATTGAGATTTTCATTTTATAGTTTTGATAACATCGGTTTACTGACTAACCTCAATGACTGTATGGATTGCACCAGCCAGTGTTGCTTCACCTAACTAAGGTTTTGAAAACGTAATGGTGTTTGATCAGGACTGTTTGAACACTTTTATAAACTGATGCTAAAACAACAATTTCAGGGTCTCTAAAAACAAAACTGACACAGGTGCATTGGCACTTGCGACCATCTTGGCATTAACAGGGCCATCTTTCCGAGTGGGCACACCTGGGCACAGCCCAAGGGCCCCAGATGCACATGGGGCCCCATCAGGGCTGTTCAGATATAGAGCGAAGGCATTGGAATTGCCTCCGCTCGCCGTCACACACAGCCCCGCCTCCTCCTAACCCCGCTGTGATAGACAGAATGCGGGTCCAATGCTGGGATGTGTTCTGTCCATCACAGGCACGGGGTTAGGAGGAAGAAAGTCAGCTGTAACAGCGGCTATCCGTTCTGATCTCTGGCTCTTCTCTTCCTTCCTCTTCCACGGTGAGTCTGCAATGGGGGCATGGTGAGGCTGCAATGGGGGCACACTGAGGCTGCAATGGGGGCACACTGAGGCTGCAATGGGGCACACTGAGGAATTCTTGAGAGTAGGTGCGAAAATTGGGACAGGCTTGTAGGGCCCCCAGTGCATTATTGCCCAGGGGCCCATGAAGCTGTTAAGATGGCCCTGGGCACGAACATAGCAAAACTTGGCCTAATGTTGAGGGCCTAAGATCTAATGCAGTGATGGCAAACCTTGGCACCCCAGATGTTTTGGAACTACATTTCCCATGATGCTCAACTACACTGCAGAGTGCATGAGCTTCATGGGAAATGTAGTTCCAAAACATCTGGGGTGCCAAGGTTCGCCATCACTGGTCTAATGCGTGTCTGGAAAGGTGTACAGAACTGGCCCAATATGATGTCTTTGCTTGTGCTGTTGTGGATATCCAAACCCCCTCTAGACAACAGAAACAGTCCAAAGTAGTCACTGCATCCATGGTCTAATAGAATGTAGCTCAGCAAGCACACCTCTTACAACTATCAGTATTCCACTGCCTGCTCACACACTAAAAGGTTTGTCTAGATCTTCTTCAAGAACTATTGAAAGTAAAGAGCGGCAGAGTCCCTAGCACCAAAGCAGGACCCTCCTTAGTCTGCTCTATTGACTGCAGCCTTCAGTAAAAAGAAGCATAGCTGTGCTAGCAGGTTAGTATGTAGATCAATTAGGTTTGGATGGCTCAACATGTCAAGCCCTTTCACAATCTTAACTCCTGAGCAGCTACATGTATAATAGCAATTGATTAATGGTTTGTTCAATACCATCCTCCTAATATCACATACTGAAATCTGACAAACTTCAGATGTACTTGTGAGCAGGTCGAAATAGCCAGTTAGGTGCTGTCTTGGATGGGAGGGTAGGAGTTAATGCCTTTGCCAGTTGTTTGATCTTTTTGGCGGGTTCTTCTCTGAGTCCAGCCCACTAATCCTGTGACATAAATATGGGACAAGTGGTCCTGTACAAGAGAGAGCCAACTAGGAATGGTTCAGGTTTGAGTTAACTCCAACAGCATGTTTCTGACAAAGGCCTAGTGAAGAAGACTGATGCCCGTAAGGGATTGAGACAGTAAATGACACCTATGAGGAGCAGAAGGATGTTGCTCATTACCATCTGGATGAAAAGTCATCAGAACCTGGGGTTTCCCCCGAAGACACCTGTATCAGCCAGTAGATAGAGTAGGGAATTAGGGAAGAATTATGTCTGAATGATAGACTATGTAATTACCTTTTGCATTTCTCTTAGTAAGTGTTTGAAACATTGTCATTGCCTGGTCTGAAGCTACTAAAAGGGATGTAATGCATGTAACCAGCACGCAGTCTACCGAGTGGGTTTTAAACACATTGGGGTATGAAGGCATTGGTGTGGAGTGAAGCAGTGTAAAGACACAAGTCTTTACCTGAGGTAACGGAAGTTTATTTAAGCAGCCTGTCGGTAGCATGTACCTGTTATAGGTGGAATGACCTAGCAGTGAGGGAGATGTTGTCGGCACTCCTTCCACCAGCGGTCTGCCTCTCAGGGCAACAATAGCGGATTCAAGCAGTAAAAGGTTCCCATCCTGTACAGAAGTTCAAGATTTAAGTTAAGTGCACCTGTGGAGCCCACACAAGGTGTACGGCGGGGCCCACTCCACTACTGGGGAAAGTAGTGGAAAACGCTGGACAGGTAGATGTGGACAGGGCTGAGCGTGACCCTTCTAAATGCAAACTACTGGGAAGGTGTACATTGACACGGGGACCCAAGAATTAAACTGGAGAATAGTTACAGTGCAAGTGTACACAGTGTACGTTCATTTCAGAATAGAGGCAATAAGGTCGAGCATTGCCCCCATGGCAGCCGCAGCAATGTTCTATGGCATTAATGAAAACAGCACAAAGCATTAGTCAGAAGAACCAACTCTGGGGATAGGCCTTTCAAGTGACCCTTGCTTGCACCCAAGGGAAACATGAAGGACAATTCTGTTACCTTGGCCTCAGCACCCAACCCCCCGACCTCACACACTCAATTAAAAAATTAAATAAGCATCCTGCAAAAAAGAGGCTTTATACTCACCTGCCCTCCAATCTGTGCTCTTGCAGAACTTTGGCCTCTTCACAACCAACCACAGGCATCTGGGTCTTTAAGATGCCTGGTACCAATTGCTTGCTGTAGTAACTTCCACCAACCACTACGTCAGTGCAGTACACAACTCTGATGTAGGGGTTAGGGGAACGAATCACAAAACGTGGTGGAGGACATTGAACACTCCAAGAAGTACTGAATGTGACAGTTGTTCAGGTGGCCGTAGCTCTAAAACAGAGTGAAGCTCAAAGAAACGGGCATCAAGACTGGAGAATATAAAGCCTTTTCTTTTGCAGTTCCTACCTATTAACATTTCTTTAACCTACAACAGTCTCTTTATATTCTTCTTGTTTCTGTAATAGTAATTTTGACTTTCCAAGGAAAAATGGCAGAAATTGTCCTCTTACAAGGGAAGCCGCTTTATAATTCCATATGGCACATAAGACATCTAGACAAAGAAGGGTATTGAAGAATAAATAGGAAATCCGGATGGCAGAATAAGCTGTGTACACCATGTGATATGGCGGCAAAGAAGTATGTATGATTACCAGCTCTACTTGTGTACATTCTACCCTGGGTTCATGCTGTAGAAACAGATGGTGCATGTGCGTGTCCTAGACTAGAAATGCTGTGATTGGCAGGTGAGAATAAACACAAATTACACAGAGGAAAAGGAAATATCAAAGTCTGTTTTACTTGCATTTGAGGGTAAAGATACTAGAGGCAATGTAGGAAATCACATAAACATGTTTAAATGTCTTGTATGTCAATATTTGAATTGACGGTCAGTTAATTAGTTTGGTTGTGAGTTGCCTGAAACAAAAACCCTGGTCTGCTTTTATTAAGTTGATCCATTATTAAAATTCACATTTCTCAAAAATCATTAGAACACATTTCAGCAAAACATAATACAACGGTTTTGAATAAAATTCACACCTCTCCTTTGGCATGAGCAAAGAAATAATAAAAAAATCCTAAGCTCCATCATGATCCAAAGTATAGACGGCCAAGATTTCTGGCTACCAGAAGTACTGTGAGTATTTCATATATAAAAAAAAAAATTCCACGGAGTAGACTATGTCTACAAAACTTGAACTGTGATAGAAGAGAGGCATATAGAAAAAAAACACATGAAGGCATTTAATATGTTGCATTTCATTTTTTTTAGCTGGAGGTTGCTTAACTTCCAAGCTATGGGACTCTGCCCATCTCCCACCAGTCACCGCTTCACCCCCTTGACATTGTTTTTTCCCTGGCAGTGGGCCATCTTGGATAATGTGATAACATCTTCACCAGGGCACCATGCTCAGGGGGTAGGCCCTTGGCACCCCCGCACTAAGAACCCATTGATACAATCCTTTGTGTTGAGTTATGCTAGACCCATTTAGTCCAGAAGACTGAGGACCTTCTTGTGGCAAAGAAGTGGTACTGTGGGGGACAGCTTCAAATTGAAGGTATGTGTAGCTACTCTTTTGCCCATGGGGACATTAAAAAAATGCCTAGATTTGAGTGTTTTGTCATTCTAAAACTGAATCATCAGTACAATACATATTTCAAATGAGCCAACATACAATTCAGTATTGCAAAATCAAGTTACATTGACTAAATATAGTACCTTATACTACAAGAAAGGGTATAAGAAGTATAAATCTAACCTTTTCTTTACAGGTACATTTTGAACCTAGAAACACTGGGTGATTTTTAAAGGAGTGGGTGCCCAGACAGTAAATGCAGACCTTGCTGTGTACTGCAAGATCCAAGCTAACTTACTTATTGGTCCAATTTAAAGCCTCCTCAAAGATTCTAGACAAGTAGCGAGAATACTCTGATGGTACCCTGATACCTGCACACTGCTAAAAATGACCAAAGGATGGGACACATGAGGCAGGAAGTGGTGGACCCGAACAGATGCAGACTTATGTCTAAGTTAGAACTTGCATATTAGAACACAACGTGAACTTCATATATGCTGCTCTGGATACCCCAAACTAAGCAGTCAATAGGGCTTTATATTGGTCCAGATTACACCCCCTCAACCCAACTCCCCAATCCAAGGGAGTGTCCATGTGACCAGTAATAAAAAGTGTTCCACCTCATTAGATAGCTTGAGCGTATATTTGTGGAACTGGGATGCTATTAATTTTTTTTTTTTTCATAACAGTTTTACTGCGTCATATTAAATTGGTAACAGTTGACAAGGAAAGGAGGTAGTACTTTATCCATTGTACCTTAATATTAAACACAGGGTTATCTAAAATATTTAAATAATATAAAACTTTAGAAACTGGATTACAAGATTATTTGATCATACTTTTTTTATCTGCTGAAAAGATGGCATATCAGCCAATTAGATTATCTCTTGTAAAACCAAATGCTTCAAGGGTACATTCAATAACATTTCCATGCTTTTACAGGCAGCTTCTTCTTACCTTTATATTCTTTACTGTGCAGACTATGTTATTCCACATATTTTTGTTTTGCCATCTCCTCGGAGTGTAAAAGGTTGCAGCACATGTTGTTGCTATATAAATAAATTAATAAAATTAAATTAAAATGCAAGATAGTTATACATAAACTATGAATAAGATAAAAAATATCCCTGCGCCACTAAATAGATAAAGCGTGTACTGCTGCAAACACTGAAGGTGATATCAGAACCCTAAAGTAAACTATAAAAAGTAGTGCTGCGCTGTAATAAGTATACTAAAATTATACACAATACAATAATGCATATAATACGGCCAAAATTAGGCAAATCACAAATAAAGTGTCAAAGTGCAAAAGTGCCAGTGATAATAGACTAAAAGACATCTACTTATAATGAACAATAGATCATTTATACATAATCTATACTTTTCAGAATGTCAAGCATGTTAACTTTACCCAAGGCTAAAAAGCAGGTGCTTGGCACATACCTTGACATATAGGTAAACCCAATCCCTAGAATCTGATATGAGTTAATGGGTTTACTTTTTATTAAAATAATACTTGGTGATCCTGCCATAAAGGTCCTTGTTCAGGTGTTTCCTGTTATAGAGTGACAGTTATCTTCATTATCCTAATTGTTCTCCTGCAATGATACAGTCTTTTAATGGAGACTAAAACATCTTCATTAGTCTATATGCTTCCTGAAGGCAATGCTCACTAAAAAATTGCATCAGAAACAATTTGTTGAGAGTGCTTGCTTTTTGTTAATCATGCTAATCCTATGGATTCACCGATATGTAAACCAGGTTTGACTTCAATCAGTTTAAAAGCCAGTAGATCAGCATGAACAATTTGAGATGACCTGCCTATTGTAAAATGCAAAGAACAATCAATCATTGGTTTCTGACCCCTGAGGATTTGACACCATTAAGGTATTTCTAGCATTTTATGGACCGGTTTGGTTACAATAGGAGTTAAAAGGCTACAGGTAAAAGTAATTACTGGTTGATAATACTAATAAACACTGCAAATGTGCTAAAATCAGAAAGTCTACTTCAGATAGTTCTGTATAATGCACTACAGTCACATTTTCATAGACCATCTAACAGTGTCAGTGGAAATATACTTCCTGGAGTCTGTGTTATGTAACTGCCTCTCTCTCTCGACTTCCTCTTCTTTCCTCACCAATCATATTTAGCCATCATGACCATGGAAGGTGAGGGGCTGAAAATATGCTGGGTGAAAAATTCAAGCAGTAAAATCTACTGGCTGCATTTGTACGTGGTCTTTGGCTACCCAAGCCTTAGCACTGGTGTCAAACATCAACAAAATTTCAGATAAGAAAAAAAAATCCCAGATTGAAATCCAAAGTCCTAACCCCAACCCCTGCCCTCTCATCCCCGTAACCGTAATCTCCTGGTGCTGCAGGCTTTTTACAATTGGCTCAGCCTGTCAAGAGTGCCGTCTATGCCTGCTTTGTCCACTCCAGCCTACATTCATAGAGCTTATACTATAGGTCTATGAATGGCAGACAAGCCAATAAATTATAAGTTCCACCTCATTCATTCAGACATTGCTATTAATTGATGTAATTACAGCTTGTGTCTGATGGGTCCAGTTCTTGTAGCACCAAAATAACCACCGCTGTGGGGGATGGGGGGAAGAAGAGGACTATAGATTTCAACTAAGAGAGAACCCAGCAGCAAAAAAACACTTTTCATTGAATGTGGGTACCGTCAGGGGTGGACTGATAACTCATGGGAGCCCCGGGCAATAGGAGATTATGGGGCCCCCAGGCAATCAGAGATTATGGGGCCACACAGTATACACACACACAGTATACAGTCACACAGTATACACATACATGTACACACAGTATACACAGATAGATGTAAAAAAAAAACACAGATTTATACATACTGTCCCTGGTTTTACTGAGGCTGGCAACCCTGATGGGGCCCCCTAGCGGTCCAGGGCCCTCGGGCAGTGCCCAAGTGGCTCAATGGTCAGTCCGCCCCTGGGTACCGTCCTGTGTGCTGACTAAAAGGGTAAAAAATGTGACTAAGCTTAGGCTTTAAAGGAAGTGTTTGTCCCCAACACTGGGGTACCCTAAGGGCACAGGTGGCTGTGGAGCACTGCAAGATATACCTCAGAAACACTGACAGAACCTCTGGGGTGTGACAAAATTAATATATGCAGTAGACATACATACAGTACAGCCACCTTGCATGCAATAGTAAGCCGAGAAAAGCACTAACATCTTAACAAGAAAAAAAAAATTAAAATACAGAATCAATTTGTATTATTTATACAAAAAAAAAGTCACTGCAAACCAAAGTGGTTTTCTACAAAAAGGTGCGTACGCCTGATAAGGGAAAAACCTCAGCCTCAAGCAGCTTGAGCTAGAAGCACAGAAGGAACCGCATGACCAGCGAGTCCTTTTCAAGTGACTTTCTTCCCCTTGGTACAAGCTGCACCAGCCAGCATAAAAGTCACTTGAAAGGGACTAGCTGATGGCGCTGTTACTTCTTCTAACCTTAGACGTAAGGTGAAAGAAAAATAGAGAAATAAAGGTTTGCATTTCCCTAGAAGTCTCAGTTGAGGAGATCCAACCTTCCAAATTAAGATCTTCCGGTTGCAAAAGTGGTGCCTATCCAAGGAAAATTGGGGCATGGTAGATCTGATACTATGCCCTGTAAACAGTAACAAGCACCTGTCACTTCTCCTTACTTGTTTTCTCTCAGTAATAAATTACAGCTCTAGGAAAGAATGAGGTCACTTGGCAGATACTCTGCTAAGCTTCATCGTCACAGCGAAGCCGTCAATATAATGTCTAACTCAATACTGAAGCATTGCAGTAACAAATCAACCAGGTGCTGAAACTAGATTTGTGTTCTTTTAGAATAGAGCTTTTTCTTGACTTGGTTTGGGAGGAATAATTTAGTGAAAATGACAATTTTTCCCTGCATATTATTTCTATTCCAAACCCTGTCAATCAAGATACCCTCCATCTTTTTTAACCATTTTAACCACATTTAATACCTCTTCCAAGAATTCGCATGGTCCCGGATCAAGATGCAATTGCTGTCCCTCTCGAAGTCAAGGGGATGCATAAGGCTTCTTGACAGTCTTACGTATTATGGAGCAGCCCATTTAACCAGGATAGTAAACTGGAGTTGTATTGAAGCCGCCAAACGCTGGGTATCTATAGAAATGAAAGACTCCCACAATCTGGCTCTCTTCTTCCTTACCCCCGAGTTAAGTAAACATCCCACCTTAAGAAGCACCATTCTCACTGATTGGAAGGCCTTCAGCTTTTCCAGTACATCTTCATCCCTCTCTCCTTTTACCCCAGTGATTGGTAACCCGGAGTTTATCCCCTGTACACTCGATAAACATCTGCGTTAGCTGACTTATGTGGCAACAGTAGATTTGATAGACTTCTTATTCTGAGGCAGGATACCCACCTTAAAAGAGTTGGTGCAATTTCCATACTTTCCGTCAGACTTCTGGAATTGTAAGGGCATGCCAATAGACAAAATGGCTTCTCTGGATGAACTCCTGTGCACAGGCCAATATATGTTCCCATTTGTGCTTGCAGAAATTGGGCAGTTGCTAATACAAATGCACATACTTGTGAGCACACTTTTGTGAGCACACTTGTGTGAGCGTGCATACCTGTGAGCATCGGCGCTCAAGTGCACTTGTGCCAGATATTAGCGCAAAATGGGTCATTTAATCTGGGCCAGTGCTCAGGATCAGTGCTGCTTTGTCTTCAGCCTCCTGTGTATCTTGTGTTCCTGTGATTCTGTATACTGATTCCAGTTGTTGACCTGGCTTGTCTTGACCACTCTCTGAACTCTGCCTGCACTGACCTCGGCTTGTCCCCTGACCTCCGCTTTTGTCTGCTTCATTGGCTCCTGCTTCTCTGATGGGTTCCAGACCCGGCTTATTTCCTGACCATACTCCTGCCTGTGCCCTGTACCCAATCGATCCTGCCTGTGTATGACTTGGCCTGCCTGACCCTGCTACTCTGCCTACTGTACCCGCCTACCACCCTGCTGTTCCGGCTGACCTATCTGCTACCAGCAACCATCTAAGCTGCCTGCTGTCACACTGTGCCAGTCTGCCCCCAGTCTGTTGCCTACCAGCTCACTTGCTTACTTAAACCTTCTGACTACTTCAGCTGCCGAGCATGGACACCTGCCCTACTGCTAGCAAGACTTACAGGCACTGTACCAGTGCCACTCTGTACTTCTGCACCTCTCCGAGTCAGAGGTCTAAGAGAGGCCTTCCTCATCATATCAGACACTGCTACCAGATATTTGATAGGAATGTGACACAATTACACCACTTTTGCTCTTGCTTAAAGGAGTTGTAAAGGCAGAAGTTTTTTTATCTTAATACTTTCTATGCATTAAGGTAAAAAGCCTTCTGTGTGTAGCAGCCTCCCCAGCACCCCCTAATACTTACCTGAGCCCCATCTCTGTCCAAAGTCAGTTAGCCAATCAGAAGAGGGAGGGGGTGGGGGCCGAATGGCAGATCCGTGTGGAGGATCACCAGGTGGGAAAAAAAATCTAGTGGTTGCATTACCTTTATTTTTTTTTCAGGCTTGTCTTCTTTAAGGACTGATTAGCTTTTCGTTCTTGGGGTTAGATACGCTTTAGGAGGCTAGCATGTGAAGCAATGCAGAAATGTAAAGTACTGTAATGTAAAGTAATTAATTGTAGACATTACGTTCACTAAATTAAGATCTGTGAGAGAAGAGTGCTGCCAGGTTACTGTAGGTTAGTAATCTTTACTTATAACAGCCCCTAAAAATGCCTATGTGGAAACGTTTGGTTAACGATAATCTTCCACTATATAAAGATACCTATCTTAATAGAGGCTGCCAATTGAAATTTAATAAGGTTTGGAGTGGGTGGCTGGAGGAAATGAACATTGCTTACTAATGTTGGACTAGCTTCAGTTACGATACCAAGAATCGACGATTAAATGTAATTCCTAGTTAATAGGTATAGGCCTTTATGGGCAGTGGGGGGGCGGCCCAAAAATTCCAAAAATCCCCTTTTCACTTACATGCTAAAACTGTATTGCATGGATGTATTTCTCTATTTCTCTCTTTTTCTTTCCCTTTCATTTTTTTTCTTTTACCTGATGTACTTGCGATATTACCTGTACAAGCTAGACAACCAATTTGTATATGTCTTTATGTCTTTGTGTCTTATAAGGAAAATTTGAATAAAAATAAATTTAAAAAAAAAAAATAATAAAATAAAAATGCCTATGTGTTTTAAAAAGCCTTGACTCATTGAAAATGGAATTGGCCCCCGCATGTATTACAGTTTTGTTGTAATTGCTTGCAGTCATTAACTTTAAAGTAAATGTAAAACTTAACTAAAGGAAATTGTTTGTTAAAGCTCCATGTGTCATAAATACGGTAACTTTAAATAATATACTTATTTTACATTTTTTCACCCTTTTTTTGCTGCCCGAGCTTTCTATTTTTATTTTTTGAACATGTAAAAATGCATATGTTTGGTCTGAAAATTATCTAAAACTCTCAGAGCATTATATATTTTCTCAAAGACACTGTAGCATTCATTTTAGTGTATACAAGCACAATATACGGTAATACCAATTTTTTTTTTAAATATAGGATAAGGAAGAGTCAAGTAAATAGATACCAAGTATTTATGCCTTAAAATTGTGCATGCTCAAGAAATAGTAAAAACTACAGTACTCAAAACTGTCCTAAGAGTCACCAATTAGGGAATTAAAAGGGTTCTAAGGTCAAAAGTTTTTTTTTTCCTTAATGCATTCTATGCATGAAAATAAAAAACCTGTGTGCAGCAGCTCCCCTCAGCCGCCTAATACTTACCTGAGCCCCATCTCGATCCAGCGATGTTGCACAAGAGACTCGGATGTCCGGGACTCTCCCTCCTCATTGGCTGAGACAGTAGCGGAGCGCTATTGGCTCCTGCAGCTGTCAAAGTTGCTGAGCCAATGAGGAGAGAGAGGGGTCAGGGATCGAGCCGCGGTTGCTTGTCTGAATGGAGACACAGAGCAGCAGCTTGGCTTGGGTGCCCCCACTGCAAGCTGCTTGCTGTGGGGGCACTTGGCAGGAGGGGGGGGCCAGGAGCACCAGCGAGGGACCCAAGAAGAGGAGGATCTGCCTGGGCTGCTTTGTGCAAAACCACTGCACAGAGCAGGCAAGTATAACGTGTTTGTTATTTGTAGATGGAAAAAAAAAAACAAAAAAAAACAAAAAACGAGAGTTTAGTATCACTTTAACAATAAATGATGGCTTTAAAATGATTGCTTTCATGGCAGCGTTCATAGCGATTTTAAATATGGTTGGAAATTCCCTGTTCTTGTTATGTGTAAGCACCTGATGCATGCTTTTCTGCTTGTATATGCATTTACATGGGGCTTTAAAGAGATGTGGGGGTTTGTTTTTATGAAACAATTTTTTTTCTTGTTTCAACTAAAAGAGGAGGTCCAGTCAAAAAAAAAATAAAAATAAAAGTCAGCATCTACAAATACTGCAGCTGCTGACTTTTAATTGGACACTTACCTGTCCCAGGGTACAGCGATGCTGGGGATCGAAGCCCCGCTCGTCTCCCCCTCCGTTCAGTGGCGCCGGCATTGCAACTGTGGGCGCCGGGCTGTGGCTTTACAGACTGGCACCCACTGCGCATGCGCGAGCGGCGCCGCACACCGTGATTGGCCGCTCAGTCACCTGGGGCCTGTAATGGGTCCCAGATGATTGACAGGAGGGAGGGAGCAGAGCTGAGCCCTTCCTGTGCCGAGGGGGAAGTGATGTCACCAGCCCAGGCACTGGAAGAGGCAGACTACGAGGGACCCCCTAGCAACAGGCATTTAGAGGCAAGTAAAAAAAAAAAATATCCAAATGTTTTTTTGTATTTTTTTTTAGGATTTTTAATGTAGTTTTTTTTTTGGGTGGAACTCCACTTTAACTCTATTAATATCACTAGGGGGCTTATAAGCCCCCTACCTAATAGAATAGTGCAGCTGACAGGTTTAACCACTTCAGCTCCAGAAGGTTTTAACCCCTCCATGGCCAGGCCATTTTTTGCTATTTAGCACTGCACTATATTAACTGGTAATTGCGCGGTCATGCAATGCTGTACCCAAATTGAAATTAAAATGTATTTATTTTTTATCACATAAACAGAGCTTTCTTTTGGTGGTATTTGATCACCCTGGACGTCCTCCTGTTTACTAGTACCCAGCGCACTGCTGCGGGCGTACATCAGGGAAAATCTGTGTTGGCCGTGTCCCTTGGACACAGCCAATCACAGATCGTGCTAAATGGCCAATCACATTGGCAATTTAGCACTCGATCGGTGTGTCCAAGGGAGATGATCTCAAGTGTAAACATATGAGATCATCTCTCATTGCTGGCTTTCTTCACACAGAGAGCGCGTGTGAGGAGGGAGAGCAACCTGTGCTGCAGCGTGAGTGAAAACAATAAAAAAGTAAATACAGTGCCCACAGCACCTGTTCCCAGTGTCACCAGTCAGTGCCATCTGTCAGTGTCACGTGCCTTCTGTTATCAGTGTCATCAGTGCCACGTATCAGTGCCATCTGTCATCAGTGTCACATCAGTGTCACATGTCATCAGTGCCACGTATTAGTGCCATCTGTCATCAGTGCCACGTGTCATCAGTGGCACATATTAGTGCCATCTGTCATCAGTGCCACATCAGTGTCACGTGTTATTGTCCTGGTGCTCCAGGGCCTTCAAAAGTGTAATAGGTAGTCAACAAGTTAGATGTGTAATTTATGCTCCTAGAACACCTGATGATACTCCCTGCATGTTGGGCCTCTCTATGTGGCCAGGCTGTGAAAAAGTCCCACACATGTGGTATCGCCGTACTCGGGAGAAGTAGCAGAATGTATTTTGGGGCGTCATTTGTGGTATACACATGCCATGTGTGAGAAATAAACTATTACAATGACAATTTTGTGGAGAAAAAAAAAAAATCTATATTTTGCAAAGAATTGTGGGAAAAATGACATCATCAAAAACCCTCACCATGCATCTTACTAAATACCTTGGAATGTCTACTTTTAAAAAAGGGGTAATAAATTCTTGGTAGTCCAACAGTTTATAAACATCAGACCACTGTTAAATTAGCCACTTTGCTGCTTTTCTTATTTGAAGTCCGATGACTGCCCACTTACATTGGTATATACCCTTAGAACAGTTAGAGCATCTATGAATGTAATACGGATAGTGTGCAGGTACTAGACATGTGCACACTGAAATATTTCGTTTTGGAATTTCGTTTTCGTCCGAAAAATGAATTTATTTAGTTACTGCCGAAATTCGTTTTTATTTATTTCGTTTTTCGTTAAAAATTGCATTCGTCCGAAAATCCAAATTGAGGTCGAACCTGTCATTGAAGGCTCATGGTGTCTGTCGAATGTTCAAAGAATATTCGACGGAGCAGCTAAACTGTACGAGGCCGTATAGTTTACCTGCTCCGTCAAATCTTCTTAGAACTTTCAACAGACACCATAAGTCAAAGTACGTGTCTACTTAGTTCTAGCTATTTTACTGCTCCTCCTCTTTGTTTACAATCAGCCAATAACATTCATCATCATCATTATTTTTATTTATCTTTTCTCCCCTACGTCAAATCTTTTCTCCCCTACGTCAAATCTTTTCTCCCCTATGTCAAATCTTTTCTCCCCTACGTCAAATCTTTTCTCTCTATGTCGAATCTTTTCTCTCTATGTCGAATAATCTTGGACTAATAGAGTTAAGGTTAAGCACATTCGACCACAGGTTTGATGGACACAGATTGTTATTGTCATCATCATGTCGAATCTCCTATCTGTATCGAATTGTTGTAGCAACGAAAACGAAAATAAAGCATTTGTTTATGTCGGATCTTATGTTTTTCGGATTCTGCACTTTCGTTATCGTTTGTTAAAACGATAACGAAAATACCTGAAATTCGGACGAAAATGCATTCGGACGAAAACGAATGCACATGTCTAGCAGGTACCACATTACTTTGATTGAGATAGATACAACTTAAAACAGACATACTATTTCAGAACACTTTTGCATACCTTCTAAAACACAGAACCCTTCTTTAGCAGTGCATCGAGGTGCACGCTGTCCACAATGCATATACAAAAATAGTCCCTTCTATCTTAGTGAGCATGCAATCTTCAAATGACATCACTAAGGCACTCGCAGCACTTTTCCTGCCCCTCTAGTTTAAAACTGACACTGCGAATTCCAACATAATCATCTGAACAGTGTATTTGGCTTTAGGGTTCTTGAAGAGGCAAACACACAATGCTCAGCTGTCTATCAAGATCATCTCCTACGTATTTCTAATTGCTGCATAATGCTTCACCACCTTCATAATATACATACACAGCCAGTTCCTTCACATATCATTTCATGTTATTATCCAGGTTAGGGCTTAGGCACACTAAGGCCAAAAGAAAGTGGCTCAATGCAC
Source organism: Lithobates clamitans (assembly GCA_037952925.1). NCBI lineage: Eukaryota > Metazoa > Chordata > Amphibia > Anura > Ranidae > Lithobates > Lithobates clamitans. The sequence continues at coordinate 1,228,820 of JBBGZY010000051.1, forward strand.
ATTAAAATTATCCATTAATTGCTTCAACGTCCCTAGTTTTCTACATTATTGTACCTAGGCATTACAGGTGGACTTTTTTTTTTTTTTTTACACATACAACATATACATAGGTTTAGGAGATTGCCAGGGTGCGTATACCCCAGAACCCTATTAATGAACTATAATGGCCAGAGAGACAATACAATCCATACAGTGGTATCAATTGGTGCCGCCTGTCTATACGGTCGAGCAGACAGACTGCACCAATTGATGCCACTGTATGGATTGTATTGCTTTCATTTGTTTATACTGATTTTATTGTTTACACCTTGTATGTGAATTATCCAATCCTGTTGGGGTGCTTTACTGACACATAATCACACATAGGTTGGACTTGATGGACTTGTGTCTTTTTTTCAACCTCACCTACTATGTAACTTTTTCTGTACCATTTTTAACCAATTTGATAATAAAAATTTGAATTATTTTATCAATTATGTCTCCTCTCTGTGGCTGTTATAGTCCATCATTATAGGGTTTTCGGGGTATACACCTCAGCAATTTACTAAACCTATGTATGTATCATTTTGGATGAGGCCTAAGTCTACATACCCTTTACATATTAGCAGACAACTTTTAAAATACACGACAATGGTGTTTATGTCCAATGTAGTAATACTTTACATTTCTCAAAATACACATTCAGAGAGAAGGGTCCTCAGGATGGGCTTTGTTACATTAGTGGTAACTGAATACAAGGCTTTGTAAGTTATTATTTAAAATATTGGCAACACTGGCCTTACCATCATTCTACAGTTATCTCCTTTGGGTGGATAACCTTATGGTATTTCAATCAGATCTCTGGATAACAGGGACCTGTGTCAATATTAATCCAATGGTGCTTTTGAAATCAGTAGGATACAAAAAATAAGCAAGAAGTCTATATGCTTTAGCACCCAAGTAAAAAGAAAGAATAGCCTTCATGTCCTCAAAACAATGTTTTGCTTACAGCTTTGCAGCTGATGGAGTGATCAAAACTGTAAGATGAGGGAAAAAAAACAAAAACAGAGTGCACTGGCATAAGGCTTTAATGGTCCAGGTGACCTGCTGGCATGTTTCAAGATGCGTGCCCTCACTATCAGAGCTCCTGAATGGGTCCTAATCCTTAGCTTGATATACAGTTGCCAATAATATCTGTATATTAGAAGCGTATCCCCAAAGACCATCCTGCCGCTTGACCTAATAGATATAGATCTATATCTATCCTTACAAAAAAAAAAAAAAATATATATATATATATATATATATATATATATATATATATATATATATATATATATATATATATATATATATATATATTTTTTTTTTTTTGTAGAGATAGATATAGATCTATATCTATTAGGACAAGCGGCAGGATGGTCTTCGGGGATACGCTTCTAATATACAGAAATTATTGGCAACTGTATATCAAGCTAAGGATTAGGACCCATTCAGGAGCTCTGATTTATATATATATATATATATATATATATATATATATATATATATATATATATATATATATGGAAATGAAAAGGACAAGATGTGCTTTAACTGCAGACTTTCAGCTTTAATTTGAGGGTATTTACATCCAAATCAGGTGAACGGTGTAGGAATTACAATAGTTTGTATATGTGCTTCCCACTTTTTAAGGGACCAAAAGTAAAAGTAATGGGACAGATTAATAATGATCCATCAAACTTTCACTTTTTAATACTTGGTTGCAAATCCTTTGCAGTCAATTACAGCCTGAAGTCTGGAACGCATAGACATCACCAGACGCTGGGTTTCATCCCTGGTAATGCTCTGCCAGGCCTCTACTGCAACTGTCTCCAGTTCCTGCTTGTTCTTGGGGAATTTTCCCTTCAGTTTTGTCTTCAGCAAGTGAAATGCATGCTCAATCGGATTCAGGTCAGGTTATTGCAATTGCATAACATTCCACTTCTTTCCCTTAAAGAACTCTTTGGTTGCTTTCGCAGTATGCTTCGGGTCATTGTCAATCTACACTGTGAAGCGCCGTCCAATGAGTTCTGAAGCATTTTGCTAAACATGAGCAGATAATATTGCCCGAAACACTTCAGAATTCATCCTGCTGCTTTTGTCAACAGTCACATCATCAATAAATACAAGAGAACCAGTTCCATTGGCAGCATACATGCCCACGCCATGACACTACCACCACCATACTTCACTGATGAGGTTGTATGCTTTGGATCATGAGCAGTTCCTTTCCTTCTCCATACTCTTCTCTTCCCATCACTCTGGTACAAGTTGATCTTGGTCTCATCTGTCCATAGGATGTTGTTCCAGAACTGTGAAGGCTTTTTTAGATGTTGTTTGGCAAACTCTAATCTGGCCTTCCTGTTTTTGAGGCTCACCAATGGTTTACATCTTGTGGTGAACCCTCTGTATTCACTCTGGTGAAGTCTTCTCTTGATTGTTGATTTTGACACACATACACCTACCTCCTGGAGAGTGTTCTTGATCTGGCCAACTGTTGAAGGGTGTTTTCTTCACAAGAGAAAGAATTCTTCGGTCATCCACCACGGTTGTTTTTCGTGGTCTTCAGGGTCTTTTGGTGTTGCTGAGCTCACCGGTGCGTTCTTACTTTTAAGGATGTTCCAAACAGTTGATTTGGCCACACCTAATGTTTTTGCTATCTCTCTGATGGGTTTGTTTTGTTTTTTCAGCCTAATGATGGCTTGCTTCACTGATAGTGACAGCTCTTTGGATCTCATATTGAGAGTTGACAGCAACAGATTCAAAATGCAAATAGCACACTTGAAATGAACTCTGGACCTTTTATCTGCTCCTTGTAAATGGGATAATGAGGGAATAACACACACCTGGCCATGGAACAGCTGAGCAGCCAATTGTCCCATTACTTTTGGTCCCTTAAAAAGTGGGAGGCATATATACAAACTGTTATAATTCCTACAACATTCACCTGATTTGGATGTAAATACCCTCAAAGTAAAGCTGAAAGTCTGCAGTTAAAGCACATCTTGTTCGTTTCATTTCAAATCCATTGTGGTGGTGTATAGAGCCAAAAATATCAGAATTGTGTCAATGTCCCAATATTTATGGACCTGACTGTATATATAATATTATATATATATATATATATATATTTATATTTATACACATACATACATACACACACACACACACACACACACACACACACACACACACATATAATACATACATCGGGTAAATTGAACGCGTCACCATTTTTCTAGGGGTTTCTAAAGGTGCGATTGACATTAAATTTTCACCACATGTCGGCAACAATCCATACATACAAAGAAACCAAAATAAATAAGTTCATAAATTCAGTTATGTGTAATAAAATGGAATGACACATGGAAAAAGTACTGAACATGCAAACTAAAATTTATTTAAAGAGGTTGTAACCCTCCATTGGTAAGTTGTACCTATAGGTCAGCCTATAATAAAGGCTGACCCATAGGTACTATAAATATCTCCTAAACGTGCACCGTTTAGGAGATTTTTGCTGTACACTGCGCCGATGATGTCATCAGGGCATGCGCTGTGAAGAAGCAGCCGCCCGTGCCGTTTCTTTCAATAGCAAGTGCCGTGACTGGTGGCTTACGCACACAAGCGCAGAAGTGACATCAGGTGACTCCGGCCAATTACAGAACCAGTGTCCGCGGCCCCGGAAGGGAGAGGGGCGAACAGGGATACGGCCTGCAGCGGTGACAGCATAGGCTTCGTTTACAGGTGATACATAATGTGCTAGTATGTGATGCATACTAGCACATTATGCTTTTATTTGCAGGGGGGGAGAGGGAGCAAAACCCATCAGGGTTTACGTCCTCTTTAATACTTGGTACAAAATCTTTTGTTGGTAATGACAGCTTCAAGACGCATCCTGTATGGAGAAACTAGTCGCATGCATTGCTCAGGTGTGATTTTGGTCCATTCGTCTACACCAGGGGTCTCAAACCGGCAGCCCTCCAGCTATTGCAAAACTACAAGTCCCATGAGGCATTGCAATGCTGACAGTTACAAGCATGACTCCCACAGGCAAAGGCATGATGGGACTTGTCGTTTCGCAACAGCTGGAGGGCCGCCAGTTTGAGACCCCTGGTCTACACAGTCTTCAAATCTTCCTCCAAAGTTCCTTGGGCCTCATATATGAATTTTGATCTTTAGTTCTTTCCATAGATTTTCTATTGGATTCAAGTCAGGTGATTGGCTGAGCAGATGGCTAATTCTAGCAGCAAACCTCACTGTTGGTATGGGGGTGTTTTTGGGGTTATGTACAGTGCCATTTGACCTCCAAACATGGTGTGTATTATGGCATCCAAAGAGTTCAATTTCGGTCTCATCTGACCAGACTATATTCTCCCAGTATTTCACAGGCTTGTCTAAATGTTGTGCAGCAAACTTTAACAAGCTTCACCATGCTTTTTCTTTGGCGATGGAGTCTTGCGTTGCGAGTGTGCATACAGGTCATGGCCGTTGAGTGCATTACTTATTGTTTTCTTTGAAACAATTGTACATGCCAATTCCAGGTATTTCTGAAGCTCTCCACAAGTAGTCCTTGGCTCCTGGATAACTCTTCTGATAATTGTTTTCGCTCCACTGTCAGAAATCATTTGAGGAGCACCTGGTCGTGGTCGGTTTATGGTGAAAATAAAAATACCCTTGCTCATGCCAAATAATTAATTTGCGTCTGTTTAAAAGATAGTATATGTATGATATTTTTCAAACTCTTTTTTTTAACATACAGGCACACCGTATGTATCTTTTGAAACCCTTATGGTGGGGCACCATCTAACGTTATATCGCACATCGTGGTTCATATATAATTTTCAACAACCAAGTACTACCTCATTTTGTCCCACCACAGTGGACTTTTTCTGGACCAGATCTTTGTTTCGTCCAGCAAACATTCATCAGCAAACACGTCCAGGTCTTGTATTAGGTCTTTATCCTCGATTGTTTTTAATCCTACCAAACCTCCCCCTCCCTCCCCCTTTTTTTAAATTTTTTTTTTATGGCCAACTTGTCTTCCTTACCTCATCGATGCTCCTCTTATCTCCTGTCCTTACATTGTTAAACCCTGATGATTCGTTTCTTTTATAGATGTGCACCTGTCTCTACATACAACAAGCCCCTGAAGACAGGATCAATTCCTGAAACGCGTCGGGCTTTCTTCTCTTCTTTTCTCTTTTTCAAGGAGAGATCAAACTGTATTTGTACATTGACATTTTTATGCTTTTAGGAGACCATAAGTGTTGTTATTTTGTATTAGATCAACCAAGAAAAGTGTTTTATTCATGGTTTTATGACTGGCTACAATACAAATTTTGGCATTTTAGGTAATTTATGCTTTGCTCAATGTTTGTACCTAAATGACAATGGCGGTGCCTGCACCCCAGCCGATGGACAGATCAGCCAGGGGGGGAGGGGGGCAATGTTGCGGGCTCCCTGGACAGGTAAGAGTCCTCATTAAAAGTCAGCAGCTACAGTGTTTGTAGCTGTTGACTTTAAAAAAAAAAAAAAATTATTTCTGCGGCTGGAACACTGCTTTAATGACATCCCATCCTTAGTCTGTAGGGTTCAATATTCAATTAGCCCACCCATTGCAGCTATAACCGCTTCAACTCTTCTGGGAAGGCTGTCCACAAGATTTAGAAATGTGTCAGTGGGAATATTTGACCATTCTTCTAGAAGCGCATTTGTGAGGTCAGGCACTGATGTGGACGAGAAGGCCTGGCTCACAGTCTCTGCTCTAATTAATCCCAAAGGTGTTCTATCGGGTTGAGGTCAGGACTCTGTGCAGGCCACTCAAGTTCCTCCACACCAAACTTGCTTATCCATGTCTGTATGGACCTTGCTTTGTGCACTGGTGTGCGGTCATGTTGGAACAGAAAGGGGCCATCCCCAAATTGTTCCCACAAAGTTGGGAGCATAAAATTGTCCAAAATGTCTTGGTATGCTGACGCCTTAGGAGTTCCCTTCACTGGAACTAAGGGGCCAAGCCCAACCCCTGAAAAACAACACCACACCATAATCCCCCCTCCACCAAATGATTTGGACCAGTGCACACAGCAAGGTCCATAAAGACCAAAAATGCTTCAGAAAGTATTCCAGTAGCTCATGAGCCCCTCAGAATGCTTTCATGAGAAAGTTAGCCGCAAATAACGGTACTGGGGTTATGACTAATGTCCATAATTCCGGTAAACCACTTGCAAACCACAGCGTATATATACATATTGCGGTCGGCAAATGGTTAACGCCCTTATATTAATATGTGCCGCATACTAAGTCTTACGTGAGATCCAGTATTAACCAAGAAAAGTGTTTTATTCATGGTTTTATGACTAGCTACAATACAAATTTTGGCATTTTAGGTACATTTATGCTTTGGTCAATGTTTATACCTAACCACTTACTGCCCGCCTGATGGCCGGGTGGTGGTTCAGTTATCCTGATTGGGCGTCATATGACGCCCTGCAGGATAACAGCCGCCGCGCGCCTGCGGGGCACCGACTGGCGCCATTATGTAACAAATTACATCAGTGATATAATCAGCCCAGCAATGCCACCCATCAGTGTCATCAGTGCCACCCATCAGTGCCCATCGGTGCCCACCAATCAGTGCCCATCGGTGCCCACCTATCAGTGCCACCCATAAGTACCCATCAGTGCTGCCGAGTGCCCATCAGTGCCACCTATGAGTGCCCCCTATTAGTGCCCATCAGTGCCCTCTCAGTGCCCCCTAATCGGTGCCCATCAGTGCCGCCTTATCAGTGCCCGTCAGTGCAGCCATATCAGTGCCCGTCAGTGCAGCCATATCAGTGCCCGTCAGTGAAGAAAACGTACTTATTTACAAAAAAATTTAACAGAAACAAAAAAAAACATGTTTTTTTTTCAAAATTTTTGGTCTTCTTTTATTTGTTGCGCAAAAAATAAAAATCACAGGAGGTGATCAAATACCACCAAAAGAAAGCTCTATTTGTGGGAACAAAATGATAAAAAAAATTGTTTGGGTACAGTGTTGTATGACCTCGCAATTGTCATTCAAATTGCTACAGCGCTAAAGGTGAAAATTGGCCTGGGCAGGAAGGTGTATAAGTGCCCTGTATTGAAGTGGTTAAGGACTCACTCTGTGCCCTTTGTTATAATTGCACAGGCACTGGAAAATTTCAAGTTGTTTGCTTAACTAGTCAATCTGTCAGCCAAAACAATGGGTTAAACACAACCACATTGTCAGTATTGATCCACCCTGTGATAGGTAATGTGTTTTTTCCTTCTCAATATTGTTTTATTCAAGCAAGAAAAAGTAATATAATCTGTTTGTCAATAACATATTATAAAACTGAGAAGCTGAAGCAGCTTATTCCAATATGCAGGTTTAATGTAATTTACTCAATTGCAAGAGTGATTGTAAACCTGTAACCTGCCCTCCTATGTTCAGACATTGGCTGCTATAGACTCCCTAATTAAAAGGTGTGCTACAGCCAAAACTTTTTTTTTTCTTTTTTTTTATTAGTCTTGGATTGATCTGGGAATAGTTTATGTCTGCCAGATTTTTAGGGCTATAGTAATCATTTTCTGTCTCCATATAGGATGTACCTTCTTTCCCTGTTCTGTCTGATACCTTTCACAATGACAAGAACTGGGGAAATATCTGGAACAGAGACACTGGGCTCAATTCACAAAGAGTTATTTTACTCTTTAAAATCTTAGATAAAATAGCTCATAGCATTTTTCTATTTTTTTTGCAATTCGCAAAAAAAAACGCTACTAAAATAAAGCATGCGTTATTTCATCAAAATGTGGGGTATTTATCTCATGAAACCATTCTGTATTTTAGCTCATGGTGTGATGGGATGGATGGATACAGTGGTAAGAGGTTAAATGGATTAAACTGTAGAAATAGGCTAATTCACTAAGTCAATGCAGTCCCTGCAGCATATGTATTAATACAGAAGAAAAAAAGGTGACTGGAATACCAGTCAAAGGGAAGCTGCTTTCCTAGGACACAAGTGACATATCAAAAACAACCAAGTTAAATTAAGGAAATACAAAATATCTTTAAAATGTCAAATATTGAGCGAAAATAGTATCAAAAACCACATACACACAAACACACACACACATAAATACCCTTCTTCCACCAATACAAAGTCCACGTTGTCATTGGGGACTGGGTAGCTTTCCCTTCACTTCCTGTCACAAATCAGGAAGTGAGAGCAAATCCCTACAAGTGCGGTCACCAGAACCAGTGTCCCCTTCAGAAGATTTCTCCTCTATTACTTTTCTGGGGCAATTCAAAATTTGGGATTTTCATTTATTTTCAGTTTTAATGATGACAGTAAACAGGACAAATAGTGACGGTGAATCACGCTAATGGGGGCACAGACAGCAATGAAAACTGACAAGGATTCTAATCTCTGACCTCGCTATCCAAAACTATAAAAAAAAGTCTGCCTTTAGTTATACTTAAAGTAAATGAACTTCAATGATTCTGTGTTTTTCAATATTTAGGTTTAGAGAACGAATCCAAAAAGGTAAAGACTACTTCAAATTGGCCAATACTGATTTAACAAAAAGGAAAAATTTGCGCTGTATGCTTAATATAAACAAAAATAAAGTGACATGTAAGTGATCAATCTGATATAATAGAGATGTAAAATCTCTGTGTAACCCAGTATTGCATAAATGATAAATGTAACACAAGTGAAATATGCAAAAAATATATAAAAATGACACAGTGAAGGCTACAAGAGTTCTCCAAATGTCCAATCTACTCCATTGGATTGTTAAAAAGACGTATGGTTCATAATGACAGTTCAAGCGATGGTTCCTCAATCCTCTATTCTGTAGTGACATGTAATCACGACACCCAGGAAGATGTGATAGGGTATGATAGGAAAGATCCTCCATCAGTAATAATACTGCCGCTTACCAGCTTGTTAGATCTCTTGTTTCGGGAGATCACAAGTGCCTGTAGCTTTATCTCCAGCCCCGGGTCTCTGTGCTTGAATAGCTAGATCTTCCCAGACACTCTGCTCGGGATATCCTCAGTGCAACTGGCATCACTCATTCCCCATGTAAGGATATAAAGTCTTCCATAGTGTAACTCCAAGTCCCGATGCAAGCAGAGCACAGGGCGTATCCAGGGGTGCCTCCCCCGGCCCTGGGGAGACTACCAAGTCAAGGGGCTGGAGTCTAGTGGACAAGATACCACAGTACTGGAACCCGGAGGGAGGTATCTCACTGGTAAAGTAGTAAATAGATATGAGTGGTAGCGATGGAGAAAGTGCTGGATGGAAAGGATGAGAAGTGCACAATCTCATAGGAGCACAACTCTCAAGCACCGTCAGATGGAATAATCGGAGCCTCCTCTGGGTCCGACAAACGGCCTCAACCACTTCCCCGCCTTTGCTACAGCCAAAAGAAGGCTACAGCATGGGCTTAATTTGCCAGGAGGATGTCTGTGGATGTCTTCCCGTGATTGTGCTAGCCCTGTGCCCCCTGCGTCATGTGGGCTGCATGCTCTGTGATCGCTGTGTCCTTCGGACACAGATGATCACTAATCAGGGTAAAGGGCCAAATCACAGTGACCCTTTAGCACATGATCAGCTGTGTCCAATGACAGCTGATTATGATGTAAACACAAGCTGGTTATCGGCATACCTTTCCTCATGCTGACAGCATGAGGAAAGGAAAAGAGAGCAAATAACCGGCTAGTGTGAAAAGAACATCTACACTGATAATCAGGGGGGCACTGACTATCAAGACAGTCCCACCAGTGCTACCAGTGTCCATCAGTGCCACCCATCATTGCCTTCTAAACAGTGCCACCTCATCATTGCCTCCTAATCAGTGCCACCTCATCATTGCCTCCTAATCAGTGCTGCCTCTGTCCCCATCAGCGCCGCCTCAGTGCCCATTGGCGCCGTCTCTAAGTTTCCATCAGCATAGCCTCATCAGCGCCCATCAGTGTAGCTTCATCAGTGCCCATCAGTGTAGCCTCATAAGTGCCCATCAGTGAAGGAGAAAAATTACCGTTTGATACATTTTTATTAACAAACTATCAAAACCTTTTTTTTTTTCAAACTTTAGTCTTTTTTCGTTTGTTTAGCAAAAATAAAAAACCTAGTGGTGATTAAATTAAAAAAAAAGCTCCATTTGTGTGAAAATATGAAAATTTCATATGGCTACAGCTTTGCTTGACTGCACAATTTTCATTCAAAGTGTGACAGCACTAAAAGCTGAAAATTGGCCTGGGCAGGAAGAGTGTAAAAGTGGCCAGTAGGCAAGTGGTTAAAGGCCAGCTAAAGCCTTTTTTGGACAGATAAAAGGCCTTTATCAAGTTTTTACTGCCACCTGCTACCCCACAGTGTTGTTTTAGCCTCATATTTAAAACTGGGGGACACTGGGTCAGAAAGTCATTGAAAATATGTACGAAGAAAACCCAGGCAACAGCAAATACATGATTGTTCTTTAGTAAAGTGAGGGAAGGTTGAAACGCGTACTCATGTTTTTATTGCTTCAAAACAAAGAAAAAGCCAGCACAGACAGTGACGTCTAAGTTTAAAGTTTACTAAAGTCCAACATAGGGAAAAAAAAAAAAAAAAAAAGGAGGCCCCTTTATTAATAAGGACAGACACCTCTGATATGGGACTTCAGTGAATTTTCTACTTGGACTTTACGTGCTGGCTTTCTTTTCATTTTGAATTTTTTATAGTACCTCTATTGAGCCATTTACCTACCTTTATCTACAGCTTAGAGTATAACTAAAAAGGTAAAACTTTATTTGGTTTTGTTAAAGAGAAGAGGGATTAGAACACATCCGTTTTTCTTGCTGTCTGTTCCTCCATTAAGAAGATTTATCCTCTTTATTTGCCCTGTTATTATCATTGAAATGTTTTGGGTTGTCCACAGAAAAGTAATAGAGGGGAACTCCCAATGGAATTACTAGTTCTGGTGACCTGGGGGTCCCTAAGGAATTCCCTTAATTTGCAGGTCTTTCCTCTCACTTCCTGTTTGGCTATGGGACAGGAAGTGAAGGGAAATCTCCCCAATATGACACAGATGGCAAAAAAAAAAAAAAAAACTGATAGGGGTTATAACCCTTTATTACTCTATCCAAAATGAAAACAAATGTTTTGCCTATAGTTCTACTTTAAGAACATCTGATATGATGTATTACGTTTTTTTTTGTTTATTATTTTGCTGTCTGAGGACTCCTGTCCTGGTGACAACCATTCTGCTGATTTCTTGACTTAGTGACACAAGTCAGAAAGCGAGAGGAATTCTCAGCGGAGTCACAGAAAGTTTTAATTTAATTTAAACAGTAAAAATAAAACCTTGTGCTGAAGTTGGGTTTTAGCGGTCAATCCAACTGAAAAAGCTGATACAGGTTTTCGTAAACAATTCTAATAGGTCTTATGCCGCGTACACACAAGCGGACTTTACGGCAGACTTGGTCCGATGATCTTTCCGACGGACTTTGTATCGTAGGTGTGCCGGACTTACAAACAGATGGACACACACGATCACACCAAAGTCCGACGGATTCATATGTGATGACGTATGACCGGACTAAAATAAGGAAGTTGATAGCCAGTAGCCAAAAGCTGCCCTAGCGTCAGTTTTAGTCCGTCGGACTAGCATACAGACGAGCGGATTTTTCGACCGGACTCGAGTCCGTCGGAAAGATTTGAAACATGTTTCATTTCTAGGTCTGTCGAACTTTTGGGAAAAAAAAGACCGCTGGAGCCCACACACGATCGAATTATCTGACGGAGTCCGGTCCGCCGGACCAAGTCTGCCGTAAAGTCCGCTCGTGTGTACGCGGCATTAGGGACTCCACTTCTCTTCAGTTCCTAGGTCTGTGCACTATTATAGGGAGGACAAGAGGCAAAGTGGACACACATGCAAATGCCCCTATTGCATCAACAGGAATAAGACCCCGCCCTGGTTCACATTGGTACAATTTGACATGTCAAATTGGCGGCAATGGCACCAACCGTATCAGTGCGATGCTGCATTTGCGCCACCACACCGATTTCAAAAAGTAAAGTAAAAGTTTCTGTGCTACTTTTTTGCGCTTTCAGGCTGTGATTTCCATTGACATCTGTGCAGAAACCTCTCTGAAATTGCGACTGACACATGGAATGAAATTGTGCGAGTTCAGCTGAACTCGCACGGCTTCATTCCCACAGTTCAGTGTGAACCTGGGCTCTAGGGTAGATGATAAAGGGGGAAGGAAATTTGACTGGAGAGATTTCACCACTGAAGTCCCTAAGAGATTTTCTGGCACAATATTTTTATTGAAAAGATGAAGAAGACATACAACAATAATCTTACACAGGGGATATGAGCAGTGAGTATGACATAGTACGACATGGAAAACACATATAAAGGAGTTTTATAAAAGGAACTATCGAACTTCAATGACCCTCTGATCGAAGCCAGGGGCCAACGTAAGGTGTTTGAGCAGGATTGCTCATGGATTTGGGTATGGACAAACCACAAAAATTGGGATAAAAAAAATCTTAAACCAAACTCGTATTCAACAAAAAAGGGGGTAAAAAAAGCCCCAAAACTCCCATTTTAAAGCTAAAAAATGGAAATAAAAAATAAATAAAATAGAGGAAAAGATGGGAAGGAAAGAGTGAGGTGGCAGAGGGGGAAGTTGGAACTGAGAGAAGAGCTCAAAACAGGAAGAGAGAAAAGAGGCGCAGATAGGAGGAGAGAGGGTTCCCCCAGGCCAGGGGTAAGAGAAATCAAGTTGAGAGGCCCAGGCTGGTCGGGTGCAAGGCCAGAAGAGCGAAAGACCACCATGGGCCCCACACCTTGAGAAATTTAGCATGGGAATCATGGAGGATACTAGTCATCTTCTGATTAATCATGAGAGACCTTAAGATGTTCTTCACTTCCATGAACGAGACCGTTGGTTTCCTCTAAGCCCTGGCTATCGTTTGTTTGGCCGCAATAAATACATAGGTGGCCAATTTCTGTGGGTAGGAGAAAGGCCTGGGATTGGGAAATGGAGTAAGGCCAATTTGTCATCTTTGCGGGGTCCCTAAGGCCCCATGTACACTGCTGCTGCTAAACGAACGTTCAGAGGCAGTTGGACACTTTTTTCAAATGCCCCTGAACTCATTCAATGTTATCTTATGTAAACATGTACACAGGTTCGTTTACTGTCGTTTTTAGGCAGCTGCATTTATAGGCCTTTTTTTGAAGGCAAAAAAATGAGTTAAATCGTTCAGGAGAGGTTGTAAAAACGTCCCGTGTACATGAAGCCTTAGAGGTTTTAAGTGGAGCTCCAGCCCCTCCACCAAAAAAACAGAGTTACTTACCGGTAACATCCCTTTCCAGGAATCTTTCAGGACAGCACCATAGAGAGACACCGGCTCCTCCCCTCTTAGGAAACACCGCCTTCCAATTCAATATTTAAATCTCATCCGCCCAACAGCCCCTCAGTTCTTCACGAGTTCCTCCGGCCAGCTGGGGAGACACAAGAATACGTCATACAAATCTTTATCTTACCTGACGTTCTCATGCCATGAGTTCTCATAGATAATCAATAACCTGGGTGGGTACCAGTGCTGTCCTGAAAGATTCCTGGAAAAGGAAGTTACCGGTAAGTAACTCCGTTTTTCCCCATTCATCTTTCAGGACAGCATCATAGAGAGGATAAGCGAGCACCTTACCTTAGGGAGGGACTACTGCCTGCAGCACCTTACGCCCAAAGGCTTGGTCTTTGGCTGACAGCAGGTCCAATCTGTAATGCTTCACAAACGTGGAAAAACTGGACCACGTTGCTGCTCTACAGATCTGCTCCGGAGAAGCACCAGCCCACTCTGCTTGAGAAGTTGCCACTGCCCTGGTGGAATGTGCTTTAATACCCTCCGGGGGCTCCAAACCCCCGATTACATAGGCCTGGTTAATGGCCAACCTTAACCATCTGGCTATTGATCGTTTAGAGGCTTTGAACCCTTTCCTAGCCCCTGAAAATAATACAAACAAAGAATCGGATTTCCTAAACTGTTTTGTACTATCTAAGTACTGAAGGATGCACCTTCTAACGTCCAGTTTGTGAAAAATATGCTCCTGTTCCCTCACAGGATTCGAACAGAAGGTAGGTAAAATAATTTCTTGCCCCCTATGAAAACTAGAGGCCACTTTTGGCAAAAAGGCCGGATCCGTCTTAAAAATCAAACGGTCCGGAAAAACCTGAAAAAAAGGCGCCCTAATAGAAAGGGCTTCGAGTTCACTCACTCCTTGCTGTGGTGATCGCCACCAAAAACACCGTTTTGAGGGTGATCAACTTTAAAGGTACAGGATTCCAATGGCTCAAAAGGATCCCCTGTAAGAGACTGTAAAACTAAGGAAAGATCCCACACTGGGAATGGGGAACTTTTAACAGGCCTCTGTCTGCCTAAAGCTCTAAAAAACCTAGCTACCCAAGGATCTATAGCTAGCGTTTTTTCCAAGAAAATGCTTAGTGCCGATACCTGTCCTTTCAAGGTGCTAAGGGCTAAACCTTTGTCCGCTCCTGCCTGCAGAAACTCTAATACTGCTACAGAACTTCGTACATCGAAGGAGCTTTCTGTGCACCAACTATTAAAGCGTTTCCACACCTTTAGGTAAATGGCTTGCGTCTCTCTTTTCCTGCAATTTAGGAGAGTTGTTACTAGCCGATCCGAGAAACCTTTGCCCCTCAGCAATTCTTCCTCAGTAGCCACGCTGCGAGGTTCCATCGATCCACCTGAGGGCAACAGATTGGACCTTGAGAGAGAAGATCCTCCTGGATAGGCAGAATCCAGGGAGGTTCCACTGTCAGACTCTTCAAGAGAGAGAACCACGGCCTCCTTGACCAGTGTGGTGCTATCAGAATGAGGGTTGTGTCTTCTGACCGAAATTTTCTCAGAACTGCTGGAATCATTACGGGAGGGGGAAGGCATAACACTTTGAGAAACGCCAGCTCTGAGCTAGTGCATCTACCCCGGCTGCTCCGTCCCATCTGCTTAGGGAAAAGAACAGACGAGCTTTTGTATTTGCCTTGGAGGCAAAGAGATTCACAGAGGGGACCCCCCACTTCCGAGTAATCATCTCGAAGATGTCCTGGTTCAAGACCCAGTCGCCTTCCTTCAGCATTTTTCTGCTCAGAAAATCTGCCACTTGGTTCTGCTCCCCCTTCAGATGTATTGCAGAAAGAGAGAGAATGCTCCCTTCGGCCCACCTGAGGATGGATTCTGCCAGACCCCACAAGGATCTGCTCCTGGTTCCCCCTTGCCTGTTGATGTAGGCAACTGCTGATGAGTTGTCCGAACGGACCCTCACATGCTGCCCCAGGAGTTCTCTCTGAAAAGCTTTGAGAGCCAACTCTATTGCTCTCAGTTCCCTCCAGTTCGAGGACTTCTTTGCGTCTTCTTTTTCCCAGGTGCCTTGCATCATCTTGGAATCTAGGTGTGCTCCCCACCCTGTGCCGCTCGCATCGGTCGTAACCGTTCTGGACACTGGAAGAACCCACTCCAGGCCCTGTAAGAGATTGGACCCTTTCCTCCACCACCAGAGGGACCTCTTGACCTGACTTGGCACAGATAAAAGGGAGTCCAGAGATGCTGGACTGTGGTCCCAAACATTCAGAATAAACAGCTGTAGGGGGCGAAAGTGCAGCCCTGCCCACTGAACTGCCGGAAGCGTGGAAGTCAGTAAGCCCAGTGCTGACATTGCTTTCCTTACTGAGATCTGACTGCTGCCCTGGAGCAGTAATATTGCTTTGTCCACCTTCAGGATTTTTTCTGCTGGAAGGAACACTTTTTGTTTTGTCGAATCCAGTACATAGCCCAGGAAGGTGACCTTTTGGGCCGGAACCAAACTGGACTTTTCCAGGTTCAAGAGCCATCCCAGGTTTTCTAAGCTGTCTCTTGCTACCTGAATATCCTGGTACAACTGCTCCGGGGAAGGGGCAAACAGGAGTAAGTCGTCCAGGCACGCAACTACAGAGATGCCTCTGAGCCGCAAGAAAGCCAGGACCTCCATCACTTTGGTGAAGATGCGGGGGGAAGAGGATAGTCCAAAGGGGAGTGCTTTGAACTGTAGATGAAACGTTCCTTCTCCAGTTTTCACCGCCAGTCTGAGAAACCTCTGGTAGCTTTCTGCGACTGGAATGTGCAGATAAGCGTCCTTTAAGTCTATTGACGCCATGAAGCAATTTGGGGGAAGAAGCGCTTTCACCGAATAGATAGAATCCATCCGGAATTTCCTGTAGGTAATTGAGACATTCAGAGGCTTCAAGTTCATAAGCCTGAATTTTCCCGAAGGCTTGCGGACCACAAAAATGTGGGAGTAAAAGCCTCTGCCTGTCTCCTCTACAGGAACCCTCACTATCACCTCTTGTTCCTCTAACTCCTGTAGGGAGGATAGAAGAGCTGACGATTTCTCTGCACACTTTGGCAGCTCGGTGACCAAAAGTCTGTGCTGAGGAGGTTCCGAGAATTCTAGCTGGTAACCTCTTCTTATGATCCCTAACACAAACTGGTTGGAGGTGATCATCTCCCATTGTGGGAGGAAGGCCCCCAATCTTCCTCCCACCGTGGTTACCCCGTCATTGGGTCTTCTTGGGCTGTTCAGGAGGGCGAAAAATCGCTCCTCCCCGCCCCTTGCCCTTCTGCCCCCAAGCTTTTTTCTGCCGTTCTCCTTTTGGGGCTTCGAACTTTCTCTGAGGGCGAAACTTTCTTTTAGCCTGCTCCCCAAATTTCTTTTTAATGGGAAAGGCCTTTTTCTTATCGGCCGTCCGGTCCAAAACGGTCTCTAACCCTGGGCCAAATAAGAGATCCCCTGTGAGAGGAATTCCACAGAGTTTAACTTTAGATGCGCTGTCTCCTTGCCACGTCTTAAGCCATAGGGCCCTTCGAGCCGAATTAGTGAGGGCTGAAGACCTTGCGGACATGCGCACTGATTCAGCGGAAGCGTCCGCAATATACGCTACCCCCTTAAGTAGCATGGGGAAGGAAGCCAAAATAGTCTCTTTTGGCGTTCCTGCCTCAATGTGCGTATTTATCTGAGTAAGCCAATATTCCATGTTGCGGGACACTACTGTGACCGCCATGGCAGGCTTAAGGTTTCCCTGTGATGAATCCCAGGACTTCTTTAAGAGAGAGTCCATCCTTCTGTCCATGGGGTCTGCAAGAACCCCCATGTCCTCGAAGGCCAGATCTGTTTGCCTGGAAACCTGAGAAAAAGCAGCATCCAGCCTAGGGGTCTTATTCCAGACTAGAGACTCCCCTTCTGAAAAAGGAAACCTTCGCTTCAAAGCCCTTGAAAAGAAAGGTTTTCTCTCAGGATCTTTCCATTCATTCTTTATGGCCTCAACCAATACATCATGGACTGGGAAATCCTTCCTTTTTTGTTCCCCAAGACCTTTGTACATTTGGTCATGGAGCCATAACACCTTCTTTTCCTCCTGAATTCCCAAAGTGGTATGAATAGCTCCCAAGAGCTCCTCCACTTCGTCCAGTGAAAGCTTATAGCGAGAGGTTTTTGTGGATTCCCCATCCACCTCCTCCACATCCGATTCCCTTTGAGAATCTGAAGCGGTGCTATCTGGCTCCTCCTCAATTTCCACTCTGGAGCCCCCTGGTCTCTCTCCACTAACAGAGGGAGTATCCACTGGGCTAGGTGTAACACTATGCTGCACTGGTAAAGGACTGCTTTGGGCTTGCGGCAACTGGAAGCTAGAAAAGAGTGCTTTAAAGGACTGAAAGGTGCTAGAGAGCTCCTTGACAGATGCAGCAAGATCTGTACCCTGTTCTGCTGCCTGTTCCCTGACTAATCCATCAATGCACTCCTTGCAAAGTGCCTTGGTCCAGGATTCCCCCATACTAACTCTACAAGAGGGGCATTTTTTCTTTGAACCATGAGGCGACTTGCTTTTCTCTGTGGCTTTCTGAAAGAGAAAGAGAGAGAGAGAGAGAGAGACGCCGTAAATGCCCAATCCTACCAGTGCTCTAACAGAGGACCACCAGGAGTGTGCCCCCCAGGACCAACCACCACCAGGGTCCCAGACACACTCCCCTTCCCCCCGACCACCAGTGAGGGGAGAACACCCGTGAAGCTATCGGGATTAGGTAAGGGAACACCACCCCAGGGTTCCACTTACCTTAGCATGGCTGGTGCTACTGTCTCCTGGAGCAGTTCTAGAGACCTCTGTCTCCGACATGTCCGCTGAGGATGGTGGTCGAATGCCTCCCCCGACCGCTGACTCTACAGCAAAACACGAGGGACGCACCAGCCGAGCGCTCGGTCCATTTTCTATCTCCGCGTCCAGAACCGGAAGACGCGGAATCGTCGGAAGTGCCCGCCCTCGCCGGAACTGACGTCACCCGTCATCCGACCCGGCCATAGAGCTTCAAACGCTGGCTGTTGAATAAACAGGAGATACTCAGGCATTTCCCACAGCACCCCCCTAGGCAGAAGAAACACGGACCTCCTCAGCTGTCTCTTTCCCCAAGAGAGGCTGAGGCGCGCTAATTCAGTTTTAAAAGCAGGTAAGTATGGCTTCCCCAGCCTTTACCTGACTGAAAAAATGTAGTAGAGGAAAAAAGTTAGAGAGACCCGACTCCCCCTCTTCCTCAGAAGATTCTTTTGGCTTCAGCCTCCCTGACTGATCTGCCACGGCTCCCAAGCAGTGTCTCCCCACCGGAGGAAACACCTGAACTGAGGGGCTGTTGGGCGGATGAGATTTAAATATTGAATTGGAAGGCGGTGTTTCCTAAGAGGGGAGGAGCCGGTGTCTCTCTATGGTGCTGTCCTGAAAGATGAATGGGGAAAATTAAAAGTCAGCAGCTACAAATACTGTAGCTGCTGACTTTTAATATTAGAACACTTACCTATCCAGGGATCCCGCAATGTCGGCACCCCAGCCGATTTTTTTAAATCAGCTCTGCCGCTGCCATTTATTGTAAGGGATACCGGCAGTGAAGCCTTGCTGCTTCACAGCTGGTTCCCTACAACGCATGTGCAAAGCGAGCTGTGCTTTGTGATTGGGCTGGCGGCAGGGGGTAGGGGGGGGGCCGAACTTTCCAGGTCCAAGGGATCTCACTGCGTCAAAAACAGGTACTCGCCCCCCCCCAGAAAGGTGGCAAATGTGGCAGCAGAGGAGGGGGGTAGAAGCAAACAAGTGGAGCTTTCCCTTTTGGGTAGAGCTCCACTTTAAGAATCCAGTGGGTTCACTGGATTGCTGCCATAAATTATGTGTTTGAGCAAACAGGACTTTCAGGAAATTAATCGTGCTTAGATGTTCTAGCTTACTGTCTTTTCTATTTCATCATTGCTCTTTGTGAAGCATTATCTATTGGGTCAAAAAATCTTCTAAATCAGCTGATAGCAAATATGTCCAATGGAAAAAAAAAACATTTAACCAAAATAGAGGTGCACCGAATGGAAATTTTGGTGACGAAACCAAAAATGCAGGATGCACTTGGCTGAATACCTAAACGGAAAATGACAGTTCTTAAAAAAATATATATTTTTATATATAATTGTATTATATTCGACTTTTTAATTAATATCATGAATTTAGATATGAATTTATTGGTCAGCCATTATTGACACCTTTAGCACAAGAAAAGCTCAAGAAAAGCTCAAGAAAAATGTATCCCTCTAAATTCTATGTATGTCTTCACACCGGTCCCTTGAGCTTCACTGTGGTGTTAAAAATCTTGCCTGCTACATTTTTTGGTCAGTTAAAAAGTCAGTCAGTTTAAAAAAAAAAAATGCACGAAAAACGCACCTCCTCTGACATGTATTGAAAACGGCACAAGATTGCATCAATAACGCACCCATGTTACGTTTTTGATGTGGTTTTTTAATCACATGACCTTTGAGTTATCACTATCAGCACCTTTTTCTTTTATCAGGAAAATTATGTTTCGGCCGCCTAAATTCTGAAAAAATTGCATCAGTCAGTATTGATCATGACATCCATTAGAAAATGTACTAGGCTCAAGCCACAAAAAACCCTTTTGACAGACCACAAGATACGTTGAATTACATACAAGGGTAGGTAAAATATTTGCAAAAAATTGCACACACGCTATTGCGATTCAGCCACGCCTGCTTTGTCACAAAACCTGTAGCTCGGAAGACACGTGTTGCCCGTTGGCTCTTATTGTGCACCGCTCATGGACAGACACTAGTTTTCTTGACCTAGGTGCTTACTCAAGCTGGTGAAGGAAAAATATTCTTTAGACTACAGTATTTAAAGGGTTTGGTTTATTTCTTACACACCATCTCATTTTTTTTCAATGCGGTCTATCCCTTTTCTCTTTTTAGATTTTATAATGGATCTTAAGGATCTTTTAAGCAGGATGTTGGAGGCATTCATATATGAAAGCATTGGTTTTTAAAGTGGCTGTAAAAGCTGAGATTTATAGCAGTCTCCTCTAACATGTCTTCCGTCTGACTCTCCTCATGTCCCCATCCTTCAACAACTCCAAGAGCATGTTTTAGGTAATGCATCACTTCTGGTTTACTTGAGACTTAAAGGCACCAGTTTTGAAATCGAAAAAGTATTCAAATGGGACAATCTGGGGGGTACTTATCCTTTATACATAATATATTTGGGATGGTGGCAACAATAAGTGGAGTTTCTCCTCCATAATGGATCTTCTTAGATAATTCAACTTATTCTCTAGGGCCTCTGCTTTAAAATTATAATATATATATATATAATGTTTGGGGGTTCTAAATAATTTGTAAACAAAAAGTGCTAGAAAATGCATGTTCTTTAAGTGGTTAAAGTAGCTGTAAAGGCAGAAGGTTTTTATCTTAGTGCATTCTATGCATTAAGATAAAAAACCTTCTGTGTGTAGCAGCCCCCCTCATACTTACCTGAGCCCCATCTCTATCCAGCGATGTGCACAAGTGCCTCAGCCATCCAGGACTCTCTCTCCTGGCCTAGCCAATCTCCAGACCTTAATTCCATAGAAAATAGGTGGAGGGAGCTGAAGGTTTGAGTTACCAAACGTCCGCCTCAAAACCTTAATGACTTGGAGAGGATCTGCAAAGAGGAGTGGGACAAAATCCCTCCTGAGATGTGTGCAAACCTGGTGGACAACCACAAGAAACGTCTGACCTCTGTGATTGCCAACAAGAGTTTTGCCACCAAGTACCAAGTCATGTTTTGCGAAGGGGTCAAATACTTACTTCACTCATTAAAATGCAAATCACTTTATATTGAATCCCGACTACGACACCATCTGCCTGGAGTTTGCATGTTCTCCCTGTGCCTGCGTGGGTTTCCTCTGGGTACTCCGGTTTCCTCCCACACTCTAAAGACATGCTGGTAGGTAAATCAGATCCTGTCTAAATTGCCCCTAGTATGTATGAATGTGTGTTAGGGACCTTAGGTTGTAAGCTCCTTGAGGGCAGGGACTGATGTGAATGTACAATGTATATGTAAAGCACTGCGTAAATTGACGGCGCTATATAAGTACCTGAAATAAATAAATAAATAAATAAATAACTTTTTGAAATGCGGTTTTTCTGGATTTTTTTTGTTATTCCGTCACTCACCGTTAAAATAAACCCACCATTAAAATTAGACTGATCATTTTTTTGTCAGTGGGCAAACATACAAAATCAGCAGGGGATCATATACTTTTTTTCCCTCATTGTATCTGTTGAAGGGTTTTACAGATTTTTGTAGCATGATATTTACCTAATATATCAGGAGCTGTACTTGAGGCCCTGTATATGAAGTAGGTTGACCACCACTGTCATAAAGGCTACATTTAAAGGGCTCACAAACTTCACAGCCTTGCAGATTCTATCATATGACACTCACCTCTGCTACTGCATAAAATCACCACACTGGCATTGTCAGTAAGAAGCTTCACTTGAGGCTGCCCCCAACAGCCATAAAGGCTGCACGGGAGGTGTCCACACATTTCAGAGCAATGCAGATTCGGTGACACTACCCCACCTTCACTACTACTATAGAACATCACCACATTGTCAATTACCCTCCCTTAACTCACAGCAAACATAATCTCTTAATGCTCCCTATACTGAAACAGAAATAATCAGAATAATTAAATCTCTCAAAACATCTACAGCCCCTGGCCCAGATGGCTTCTCATCCTCATATTTTAAAAAAATTTGCCTCTCTCTTAACCCCCTACCTGACCAACCTCTTTAATCATATTCTCAATGGCAATCATTTTCCAGATGAGATGCTCCTAGCCAACCTCTCACTTATCCCTAAACCACTCAAAGACCACTCCCTCCCCCAGAATTATCGCCCTATATCGGTCCTTAACAACGACCTTAAAATGTTTCGGGAGACTGCTTTCTGACAGATTGGCAACTGTCATCACAAATTTAATTCATATTGCCCAAACTGGTTTCATCCCCAGTCGGCAGATTGTTGATAATATTAGACTTGTCACTAATATTATACAAGACGCAAATCTACACTCTCGTCAATTATGCCTCCTTAGTTTAGATATCCATAAAGCATTTGACAGCATTAGCTGGTCATATCTCAACTTCCTACTGCCTAAATATGGGATTTCAGATAAAATCCTGCAAGGATTTAACGCACTATATCACGCCCCTCAAACCAGAATCAAAATTCCTGGACATAACTCTGATTTCTTTCCCCTCAGTAGAGGGACCAGACAGGGCTGTCCCCTATCACCACTTTTATTTGCCCTTGCAATTGAACCATTAGCCCACAAGATCAGAAATAGCATTGTTATTAAGGGATATACTAAGGGAAATAGTGATTTCAAACTCAGCTTATACGCTGACGATGCCCTTATATTCTTTACAGAACCTCTTACCTCTATCCCATCTCTCCTTAAAGAACTCAAATTCTTCCACACCATTTCAGGCCTTAAAATTAACACTAATAAATGTTCAGCTCTACCAATTAACTACACCCAAAATACTCAAATCTTATTATCAAATAATTTTCCATTTGTGTGGTGTCCCCAATCATTTAAATATCTTGGCGTCACAGTCACCTCAACACACAACCTTTTATATAAGTCCAATTATATCCCACTATTTTCTCAGATCACCTCCCTTTTAAAATCCTGGTCGTTATTTCATATATCTTTCCTGGGTAGAATACGTGACATTAAAATGACAATCCTCCCTAAACTCTTATATTATTTCCGTGCCCTTCCTATTAATGTCTCAAAATCTAAATTGACTTCCCTTCAAAGAAATATCAACAAATTTATATGGGCGGAAAAAACCCCCAGATGCAGCTATGCCCTTATGCATAGATCTCAATCCACAGGCGGCCTAGGCCTCCCTAACCATTGGCTCTATTACCTTGCCGCCAGACTAACGCAACTTACCCAATGGTTCACCCCCACCCAGGAGACTCCATGGAAACAATTCAAAACCATTTCCATATCCCCACTACATCTACAGGGAATATTATGGTCCAACACCACCTCTTATAGTAAACTTACCAAAAACAACATTATCATTGCTCAATTTTATAAACTATGGAATAGGCACAAAGATACATTCAAACTCTCCTTGTACACTCCCCCCTTAGCCTCTTTCTTAGGAGACCCTAGATTTGCCTATGCCTATAACAACAGACACTCCTCCTCACCTTGGATCAATAAAAATATAACCACACTTAGATCCTTACAATTAAAATGGGAATTTATTCAATTTTCCACATTGCAAGCTACCTATGGTCTCCCCTCCTCCAAACTCCACCACTATCATCTAATTAAAACCCTTTTACGCTGAATATTTTGCACTCATAACACACCCCTCTAACACTACCTTTGAACAAATCTGCATCTCTCTATCTAGAGACAGAGGCCTCATCTCAAGACTATCTGAACAGATGCTTCAATGGGAATCGGACGTGGATGTCTCATTCAGTGTTGATGAGTGGACCTCCATGTCAGACAACCTCTGCAAAAAGTAACAAAGCCATCTCATTTAGAGAAACTCCAATAAAAATATTCTCCAGATGGTACCTAACCCCTTCAAAACTTCACACATACTACCCTTCCATCTCTCCAAATTGTTTTAAGGGATACTCAGAGCCTGGTACGCTCATGCACACATTTTGCAGTTGCAATCACCTTAATCAAATAAGGCGCAAAGCCATTGATATAATTGAAAACTTCTCCACACAAAAAAATCACTCCCACCCCCCAGATATGTTTACTATACGCAAACATACCAAACATTCCTTCTCCTTGCATGAGATTATTTCACTCATTATGCAGTTCCATCCACTGGATGATAGCATACAACTGGAAATCCAATAATTTACCTTGGCAACAAGTAATTACCAGAATGGAATTACTTAAACTCTCAGAATGCATATACCACACTCTTAATGGTACAATTCATATTCCCCAAAGAAAATTGTCTTATTGAAATCCAACCTAACAAATACCAATATGATATTACCCATTATCTCTATAACCCTTTATACTCGAGACTCATCATACTGCATATCATTCCTGAAAAATGTATCCTTAAGATCTTACTACTATGTCTGTAACTTGAAGTCATATCCCATTATAAATGTAAGTTTTGTATTACTGTTTTATGCTTTCTATAACTATATTCTTTGTATGTTTACTTGAACTTCCAAATAAAACTTTTGTAAACAGAACATCACCATACTGACATTGTTGTATAACCTCCTCTAGTTCAACAAGGTACCGAAGAACCATAAGAGGCCATCAGATCAAAAACTCTTTATCAGGGGAGTAGGAAGCAAATAATGATGCGATGAGGCTGAATCTGTCAATATTTAACTATTTAAATAAGAGAAAAGAATAAAAGAAACAATGTTCTCTGTATTAAAACGGAAAGTGGAGAAATCAGCTTGATGTATCAGATGATATGTGAAGAACATTGTCAGTAACCATACCTCAGTTACATGTTGTGTTTACACAAAACAACAGAAACAAATCTCACCAATTGTAGCCGACTTGTGTATTCGTGATATGGCGTTTTTATATAAATGAATAAAATGAAAATACTTCTGATTTTCTTTCAGCTGTTCTTGGTTTTCCTTAAGTGAATTGAAACCAATCATGGTAGTACCGGTGATGATAATGATGATTTTCACAGTCTGGTGATAGGGTATATATTTGGCAATTTGTCTATTTCAGAAAGAAAAAGGTTAGGAAAGCTAGTAAATATGTAACTCAGCACATAAAAATTGATTCTTTAAAGTAGGGGCGCCCAACTTAAAGCCCAAGATGACTATGAATGAAGCCCAACACAAAATCGCAAACGTACTTAATGTTTATTTTTTGGGGAATTTTTTGGAAAAAGCACATTCGGCCAAAGAAAAATTTTACAGTGTTTTCTTACTAAACTTTTATATGTTTCATCTTCCCAAAGAAAAAAAATCCTTTTTACAAATCACACCTTTTTCATGTCATCAGTTTTTGGTAGCACCTAGATTTGTGAGCATCTATTTTCAAGAATGAAGCAGCCGAAGGGCAAAATTAGAACAAAGATATCTGATGAGCAACTTAAGAATTAGTACTACATCTAAAAAAAACAGATATTTAGGTTGCCCTTTTTTACTTTTGAAATAAAATATATTTTTAAAAAAATAAAGTTTTATTACTCAGACAGGTACATTATCTATATCAGTGATGGTAACTTGTGAACTTAGGCCTATCAGCTATCCTTATTGTTAGTGTAATTTATGTGCGGCCCAGGACAATTCATCTTATTCCAATGTGGCCCAGAAAGCTTAAAAAAAAAAAAAAAAAGAAGAAGAGAATACCATACACCCCCACCCCCCTTGTCTGCCTGCAGCGATATTCTGCACAGGAAGGGTACTTACCCAGTCAGTGGATCCAGCAAGCATTGTGTGTAATGTTTAATGTGTATTACAATAAAATTATATAACACTTACATGTAAGTACGTACAGATGTGCTCATGGGAGGTAAACGTCTCACAGTGGTATAATCGGCGTCTAAAGCGGTCCAGAGGAGTACCACGTCTAGGCTGTGAAAGCCGCCAGGAGCCAGAGAGTAAGCCGGCTGTATCCTTTAACCACTTGACAACTGGGCACTTAAACCCCCTTCCTAACCAGACCAATTTTCAGCTTTCGGTGCTCTCACACTTTGAATGACAATTACTCATGTCATGCAACACTGTACCCATATGACATTTTTGTCCTTTTTTTCACACAAATAGAGCTTTCTTTTGGTGGTATTTAAATCACCGCTGGGTTTTTTATTTTTTGCGCTATAAATCAAAAAAGACTGAAAATTTGATTAAAAAAAAAAAATTGTTCCTGTTAAAATTTATTGCAGAGTATTGGCGAGTTTTGGCAGAGTATTGGCAAGTATTGGCAGAGTATTGGCGAATATTGGCAGAGTATTGGCGAGTATTGGCAGAGTATTGGCGAGTATTGGCAGAGTATTGGCGAGTATTGGCAGAGTATTGGCGAGTATTAACGAGTATTGGCAGAGTTTTGCAGTGTTGCAGAGTATTGGCAGAGTATTGCACAGTGTTGCAGAGTATTGCAGTGTTGCAGAGTATTGGCAGAGTATTGAACAGTGTTGCAGAGTATTGCCATTATTGACATTGAGCAGCGCTGTGGGCACTAAACATCCAGTCCACAGCGCTGCTGCCATCTCTCCCCCTCTCCCCTCGCACTGTACCGATTGGTACAGAGAGGGAAGGGAGGAACCGGGTCATGACGTGACGCTGGTTTGTTTACAAGTGATCGCTCCGTCATTTGACGGAACGATCACATGGTAAACGGCCAAGATCAGCGGCTATTTACCGTGATCCGTGATGCGCCAGGTCACGGATGTTCTCAGGTGCGTGCCCCAGGGGGCGCGGGGGAGGAACATTCTGGAATGACATCTATGGACATCCACCCAGAACTAGCCAACCGCGCTGTTGCCGTCTTTCGGCAATGGCCTGGTCGGCAAGTGGTTAATGGAGATGGTGGCAATCGTCATGTCCATATCCTGAGTTGGTTTCACTCCTGAGAAAAGCAGCCCTTAGTGCATGTTTTTCTATAGACTTTACCATCTTCATCAAGCTTCCACGATCCACTTTTTATTCTTTCCTATAATTGATTGAACATTTTTTTATAGATCCTTTCTCATGGACTTTGCATAATTGATTTTGGATTCATTTCCAGTCCTGCTTTTATTCATTTACTTTTATTTAATTGATCGTGAGCCATTATGCCGTTATCCTGAGCGCTAGCATATGCTTTTGTTTTTTTAACTAGGCCCGCTATCTTCTTCTGGGATGTCATCGGAAAGCACAGGCACACCTCCCGATGATTAGCCGCTAGGCCTGCCCCTCCTATTTTGGTGAATAGATGCTCCTGACACCTCCTGGGATTTCCATGTCATATATTCCGAGAGGCACCAGGGAGCGCTGACGTCATTAGCCTAGGCCAGTGATGGCGAACCTATGGCACGGGTGCCACAGCTGGCATGCAGAGCCACCGCTGACTTTTTTTTATGTACTTGATGAGGACTCCGTAGGTCACTGCTCTGCGTCTCTCTCCTAAAGGTTGTCTGTAGATCCATCCAGCCGGGGGTGGGGGGTGGCTCCGCCCAGCTAGCGGAGTCATCACTCATGCTGCAGAGTGATATCTCTGTCAGGGAGGTTGCAGTGCCAGGCAGCATGGGCCTTGCGGCTAGAGAACAGGACAGAGGAAATGGAAGGCAGCGAGTCAAGCCCAAGGAACTGACTTTCTGAGCCTGAGACTGATTGAGTGGCAGTGGAGCAGAGTAAGTTATACGCATGCAGTGTGGAGTCCTTTTTCTCCCCAGCTTTACTTTCTCTGGCCTGCCAATTTCATTCATTGGATTGAGGCTCAGCAACATAAGTTGGTATTTCCTTATACTCCGCCCTACACTGTACTATATACTCCACAGTACACTGTGCTATATACTCCGCATATAACTGTATATCACAAGCAGTTTTTATACAATGTTATTTTAACATATTTGTACTTGTAGAACTAGGCCAGAGAGTAGACAGTGTTTTTTGATGTTTTTAATTTGAAATGTACCTTGGTGTCCTTCAAGAAGGTCTGTACTTTGGAAAATGTCTGCCACAGCCTTGGTCCGTGCCCATATCTGACCGGTGTAAAAGTGCCGCTCGACACTTTTGAAAAAAATAAGTTAGTATTGTGTTGCAGATTGGGCACTCGGGCCCAAAAGGGTTGAATGACATAAGCGAATAACAGTGGAGGGGTATGAAATGCTGACAAAAAGGTATTTAAACAGAAGGAGAAAAAAAAAACTCAATAACTGTGCAGCGGAGGGGGGCGGAATGGAGAGGAGGAATCTTGCCAGGAACAGTAAAGTTCCGCTTTAACCTATTTTCTTGTAAATAAGCAGGCAGAGTAACTAAAGCATAAGGTTAAAGTAAACCTATAGAGAAATAAAGTCAATAACAGAGCAGTCCCATCAGCTGCACATATTGATCTTCCTTTTACTCCCTGTAGGTCATTTGGATTAAAAGAGCAGTATGGGATTTTTTTTTTTATCCCATATTCATACTCACCTAGGTGAATGTGTCCGCCTCTTCACTGAGAACCGAGACACTGAACACCGCCAATGGCTCGGTTATCTCACCTCCCCGAGCAGAGAGCTGCTGCCTGTCAGTCAGGATCTCCTGCTCTGCTCCTCCACGCTCATTGGAGCGCTGAGCTGTGGAGGGGTGGAGTGGCCGTCTCAGCGGCTTGCTGAGAGGCTGGGACGCCTATCAGTCCAGGCACCTGGCGGATCCAGACTTCCGAAGTCGGGATGATGCGCTGCCTGGACTGAACCTGGTGACTTGCGCAGAGAGTGGACTTCAGACCGCTCTCTGCCGAAAACAGTTCACAAGAGTGCAAAACGAATGGGCACTCATGTGACCCATAGGAGAATCCCAGTCGAATGAGCTCAGGCTGTACTTCTCTTTTAAACCTGGTTAAAAACAGCCAGACAGGGCACTACTGGCACAACCCGGTTTGAAAAAAGTCAATTTTTCCTTTGACTTGTCAAATGAGCCAGGTGGAAAATTCTCAGCCAAAGAGTGGCTGCAGCCACTGTTTGGGTTTTCTGACAGCTGTGCTTGTTGGTTGTCACAATACAATAGTTGGCAGAGGAGATTAATCCATCTGTGCAGCATGGATGGAGCAAGCTGTTGCATACCAGCACATTATAACTTTGCCTAGCAGGTTTTTAAAGAAAAAAAAAATAGAGCAATATGAGTTGCAAGCTTACTGGCCAACTCATGGAATCCGAAGCCCTTTCTTATCATACTGTGGCTTTGTTTTTCTTGAACATGACTTACCCCCAGAGACTGAGATAAGAGGAGACAGGGTCTGTCATGTGCTGTTGGGGTGGGCTATAGTGAGGAGAACCAAGCTGTAATTGGGTAACGAAGGGCTCTGTAAGCCACACATACGATAAATACTTTGGCAGTTTTATTCTAAAAACTCCTTACAGCTGTAATTACCCAGTATTGTATTTCCCCATATAATTCCTTCTTAGACTCATACCATCTCCTTCAGAATGCTCCACTTTACAGTTAAAACATGGGCATCAATCTGAGCTTTGAACGACACTTAACACAAGGGTCAATATACACTGTATTCTGGTTTGTGTGGTTTTACCTCCTACCTTCCACTAGAAATCTCTAACCACAGCCATGGTTAAAACCCGTGAGCACCATGGACAAAGCACTTCAACATACATATATATCTTATATAAAGCTCATCCAAGCTTCTCTCATGGCGATGCGTGTGGATGGCATGATGATGAATTGCTAACATAACTCCACTTCCCATCAAATCATCTGAGAGTGAAATCCAGCTAACGCGATCCGTTGGAGAACATGATGTTATAGGATATCGATACGGTCTGTAATGGGCAGAGATGATAGATTATATACTCCATATTCCCAGCATGCTCTCTGTGATGTCAGCAGCTCATGCAATTTTAAAGTGCAATCTTGCCCCATATTAACTTTGCCTCAGGCCATAAGTAGCACTGAGAGCTGCGTGGTCTAAAATGAAATCCTGAACTGTCCTAATATTAAACACACAAGTAATCCACAGAATCTGGAGGCAGGGAATGCTTTTCTATAGCCGCCTGTTTATGAGATGTGTGAGCAATGCACAACTGTCAATCAAGAGCAGCTTGACTGACTTACTGTGGGATAATGCTCCTCAACTAAATTATTCAGGACTGCTTGAGGACTGTGTTACTGTCAGTGTTAGAGTCCAAGTGACAAATGTATTTTATTTTTACTTAAAATTAAACCCTACTTAACTTTTTTTTTTTTTTTTATGGAAGAAATCTCATCCAAGTCAGCTTTATACATTTTATAAAACCTATATATTACACCTTAATTCAGATTTTTACTTGCTTCACTTCTGTACATATTAGGTCTAGTGCTGAAATCTTTTAAAACCAATACGCTATATCCATGAAAGTGTGTGTTTCTTTAAACGCCGTTGCCCGTTGATACATTTAATGGTATTAATGAGAATGCCATTTTCCAGATAATAGGTGGACAGCAAAATTGATTTTTTTGTACAGGCATTTTTTTAATCCACTAACTAAATTCTATTGTCACTTCTTTCATAGAAGAGTAGGATTTTTAGTTCTAGAAAATCAAGGACTGCTACAGACTGCAGTGGAAAGGTAACAATAAAACGTTAGCAAGTCCTTTGTGAGAAAAATAAACCAAATCAACACCTTATTGCTGGTTTCCTGTCCCCATTTCTTGTGCAGCTGTTTTTTTTTAGTATAATGAGTCTTTAAAGTGATTGTAAACAATCTGACGGTGTGGCCAGCTGGTCACAGAGAAGAACAGAGACCAGATCAACTCTGGTCGCCTCTATGGCCTCGGAGGACCAGAGTGACGTCATGACGTCACTTCCGGTCTATGACGGGAGTAAACAATTTATTTTTTTTTTTAAAGCAAAAGATCCATTTTTTTTTGATCTTTTGCTTTTACAAAGGTAAAGGAGGGGTTTGGGGTCTTTTTGACCCCCGATCTCTCCATAAAGAGGAAAAGTCATCTTTATTTCTATTTCAAGGTACGTTTACAACCCGTGTAATAGGAATAGATGTTATAAAAAAATGTAATTAAAAAAGGGACAGTGTAAAAAAAATAAATAAATAATTAAAGCACCCCCATCCCGCAGTGCTTGTTTACAGAAGCAAACACATATGTAAACGGTGTTCGCAGCACACGTGAGTTATCACTGCGAACATTAAAGTGAGAGCAAGAATTCTGGTGCTAGACCTCCTCTGTAACTCTAAGCTGGTAACCTGTAAAAAAATTTAAAGTGTTGCCTATGGATATTTTTTAAAGTATCGTAGTTTGTTGTCACTGCATGAGCGTGCACAATTTTTAAGCAAGACATGTTAGATATCTATTTACTCGGCATAACATTATCTTTCATATTTTCCAAAAAATGAAGTATATATTGTGTTTTGTATTTTTTTGGATTCATTAAAATGTATTTTATCCAAAAAAATTGCGTTGCAAAAACTGCTGCGCAAATACCCTGTGACATAAAAAACTGCAACGATCTCCATTTTATTCCCTAGGGTTTGCTAAAAACATAAATAAAATAATATAATGTTTGGGGGTTATAAGTAATTTTCGAGCAAAACATACTGATTTAAACCTGTAAACAAAAAGTACCAGAAAAGGCTTGGTCTTCAAGTGAAAGGCAAAACATTTGTCTTTAGATACAAAAAAAAAAAGAAAAAAAAAATGAAAAAAATGTTCCCCCCTTTTTTTTTAAGTGATCACATTCTGATCATTGGAGGAGAGCAGGCTGAGTTCCTGGCAAAGCTAGAGAACTGGCCACGGTGTGCTCTCATGCTTACTGTGGTCAGTTTTTATTAGGAAAGCAGAGGGACTGGCAGGAACACCAGGGATTCCACACAAAGGAAGCAATACAAAGAGAGCAGGATACTTTTTCATACAAGTACATGGTATAGCAGGCACATATCTGGAATATGAAATGTTGGGTTTACATATTCTTTAAAGTTTGTGTCTATTTAATTTACCCCTATAGGTTGGCTATGCTGTCTTGCAAGGTCTATCTCTAGGTCTAGTGTAGCACGCTTCTGGCAATATCTGTATCATTACATGCCACATGGTTGGGCTTGGGTGCCCCAGTGTCATGCTCAGGACATACAGAGGCCCAACATGCATGGAGCACCTTCAGGTGTGTGTAAAAGTCTCACACATGTGGTATCGCCGTACTCGGGAGTAATAGCAGAATGTGTTTTGGGGTGTAATTTGTGGTATGCACATGCTGTGTGTGAGAAATAACCTGCTAATATGACAATTTTGTGAAAAAAACAAACTTAATTTTTCATAGAACTGTGGGAAAAAAATGACAACTTCAAAAAACTCACCATGCATCTTTCTAAATACCTTGGAATGTCTTTTCTGGCATGTTAGGGTCTCAAGAAATTAGATAGGCCGTCAGTAATTCAGATGTGATCAATTTTCAGATATTGGCACCATAGCTTTTAGACTCTATAACTTTCACAAAGACCAAAAAATATCCACCGATTTGGGTTATTTTTACCAAAGATATGTAGCGGTATAAATTTTGGCCAAAATATATGAAGAAAAATTACTAATTTGCAAAATGTTATAACAGAAACGAAGAAAAATGCATTTTTTTTACAGATTTTTCGGTCTTTTTTTCTTTTATAGCGCAAAAAATAAAGAACCCAGTGGTGAATAAATACCACCAAAAGAAAGCTCTATTTCTGTGAAAAAAAGGACAAAAAATTCATATAGATACAGTGTTGCATGACTGAGTAATTGTCATTCAAAATGTGAGAGCATCAAAAGCTGAAAATTGGTCTGGTTATTAACTGGGTTTAAGTGCCCAGTGGTCAAGTGGTTAAATGATAGAGAGAGAATATCAATCAAAAATCCAGAAAATACACAATACAAATGTTATAAATGGAGTTGCAGTTCCGTGAGTATATTTGATCCTCTTCCAACCAATAATTCTGGCTCCCACAGATTGGCTACGGTATGTGCTCATGTGGTACACAGATTAGTCCTGTCAATTTAGGAATGGGCTCCTAACGATAACTCGTTATGTGTAGAAAAAAAAAAAAAGACACCTGTCCACATAATATCTTTCTTCTATTCAAACCCACCATCATGGGCAAGACCAAAGATCTGTCAAAGGACATCAGGGACAAGATTGTAGGTCTACACGAGGCTGGAATGGGCTACAAGACCATTAGCAAGATGCTTGGTGAGAAGGAGACAACTGTTGGAGTGATTATTCACAAATGGATAAAATACAAAATAACCATTAATCGCCTCATGGGGTAAGGATGATCGTAAGAAAAGTGAGGGATTAGCCCAGAACTACACGGGAGGAGCTTATGAATGATCTCAAGGCAGCTGGGACCACAGTCACCAAAAAAACCATTGGTCACACAATACGCCGCCATGGACTGAAATCCTGCAACACCCGCACGGTCCCCTTGTTCAAGAAGGCACAATGTACAGGCCCATCTGAAGTTTACCAATGAACATCTAAATGATCCATCTAAATGATTCAGAGAAGGTTTGGGAAAAAGTGCTGTGGTCAGATGAGACCAAATTTGAGTTATTTGGCATTAACTCAACTCGCCGTGTTTGGAGGAACAAAAATGCTGACTATGACCCTAAGAACACCATCCCTACAGTCAAGCACGGAGGTGGAAACATTATACTTTGGGGGGGTTTCTCTGCTAAAGGTACAGGCCATCTTTGCCACATCAAGGGGCCAAGGGATGGGGCCATGTATTGTAAATCTTAAATGAGAACCTTCTTCCCTTAGCCAGAACACTGAAGATGGGTAGTGGATGGGTCTTCTAGCATGACAATGACCCAAAACATACCGCCAGGCCACCAAAGGAGTGGCTCAAGAAGGGCAATAAGGTCATGGAGTCCTAGCCAGTCTCTAGATCTTAATCCTATAGAACATTAATGGGATCTGAAACTTTGAGTTGCCAAGCAACAGTCAAGAAACCTTAAGGATTTCGAGAAGATCTGTAAAGAAGAGTGGACCAAAATCCCTTCCAAGATGTGTTCAAGCCTGGTAACCAACTACAAGAAATGTCTTACCTCTGTGCTTGCCAACAAGGGTTTCTCTACCAAGTAACTAAGTTATAACATTTGTATCATGTTTTTATCTGGATTTTTGGTTGATATGCTGTCTCTATCATTTAAAATACACCCATGATAAAAAGGATAGACCCTTCATTTCCTTGTAAGTGGCCAAACTTACAAAATCTGCAGGGCATCAAATAATTATTTTCCCCACTGTATTTCCTTTTATTGTTCCCCTAGACATAAGCATTTATCCCTTGCAGTGCGGGCCCAGTCCCACTGCAATGGATAACTTATGTGCCCAGATGTGGGTTTTAAAGTATAGCTAAAAAGAAAAACTTTTAGTTTTGGAGAGTGGAAAGGGAATTGCAGCCTGTTCCCCCCCATTAAGGAGATTCGCTATCCCAATTTGTCCTGTTTAATATTATCACTGAGAGTGAAAAATGAAAAGAATAAAAAAAAAAAAAATTTGGGTTGTCACCAGAGCAGGAGTAGAGAGGAAATCTTCTAATCGGACAATTCCTGTGACAATCAGGGATTTCCTCTTAGTTGCTATGATGCCTATGGAACAGGAAGTGAAGAGAAATCTCACCAATAGGACACAGGGGTATAACCCTTCCTTGTTCAATCCAAATTTTAACAAAAAGTTTTGCCTGTAGTTCTACTTTAAGTTCTGGTTCACATGGGTGCAATTTCTGATGAAACTTGAGTCACACAGAATTGCATGCCAGTTGAAATCACCTTATTTTCAATGGTGCCAGTTCATATCAGTTCGGCTTTTTCCTGTGCAATGATGATTTACAGAGCAATTTGGCTCCAAAGAATATACAAACCACATCCAAAATGCGACCAAAGTCACATATAAAATCACACCTAGTGTGACCCAAGTCTAAATTAAATTGCTTTGTGTAGCATTTAGTAGCAATACTATATCAAAAGTTGATTTTTGTAGTATAATTTACACAGAGTTACACCTGGAGAAAACAAAATGGTTTTCTCCAGGTGTAACTTATGGGCGTATGGGTACTTATGGGCTGCACTGATAGGCATCAATGATGGCACTGGCAGGCATTGCTGATCGGCACTGATTGGCATCTGCCTGGGCACTGATTGGCATATCCCTGGTGGTCCTCGTTTGTGGGCATCTCTGGTGGTCCTGGGCGGGCATGCGTGGGAGGGCTGCGCTGATAAACAATCAGCACAGACTCCCCCCTGTCAGGAGAGCAGCCAGTCGGTCAGACGCGAGTGAGGAAAAGCTGATAAACAGCTCTTCCTGTTTACACTGTGATCAGCCGTGATTGGACACGGCTGATCATGTGGTAAAGAGCCACCGTGAGAGGCTCTTTACTGAGATCGGTGTTGCAGTGTGTCAGAATGACACACCACCGATCGCCATGCTGCGCACACCCCTGGGCGCGTGATCGCAGCTTATCCTGCTGGACGTCATATGACGCCCAGTCAGGATAACTGAACCACTGCCCAGCTGTCATATTGCTATAGGCCTGGCAGGAAGTGGTTAATGCTTTTGGAGTAAATATAGTTTTCTATTTAAGATACATTAATAATTTAGTTTATTCAGCATGAAATGGAGCTTCATTATGTAGCATGAGGCTGTATATTTTACAATATTAAAAACAAAGTTCAGGAATATTCCTTTATCGCATTGTTTTGCAAATCTATGTACACCACAAACTGTATGACTGAATCGGTTCTGATATCGCTGTTTTACTAACCTGACAGCTTATTATTCTAAATAGGAAACCTTCATTTTGTTTGCTAATATTAAAGATTCTAACTACCAGCAAGAGTAAGTCCTTTAAAGAACACCTGTCATTTCAGATCCCTTATGGCAGCGCCTGTTAGCGGGCATCCACTCACCTGCTGCCGCCACATCCCTCACCTTCTTGTGTCAATGCCGCATCACCAGCCGTCCAAATAAAGTGAATGGGACTGCTGGTCTAATTCTAAAGTTTTCACCGGTAAATAGCGAAAGTGTCAGGAGCCAGGGAGCGTCTCCACTCGCCGGGCTCCGGTGCGCATGCGCGGGGGATTGGCGCTTCGCCGCACACCCGTCCGCGTCCTGATGGTGCGGCGCGCGCAGGTGCACGGCGGACCTCGTGTGCACGCCGTCGCCCGTGCGGGTGCCCGGTAGCGCGTCACACTGACGCGCTCGCCGGGCAGGGAGGCTATTTCTGACGGCTCCAGCGCCCAGTCGGGTTGCTGGTTTGTCGTCAGCTCTCCCTGTTCCCTGTGCCTGTCTAAACCTCTGATAACTGCCTGCCTGTGTACTGAACCTTGGCTTGTCTAAATAACTACTCTTCCGGATTGCCCTAATTACCTGCCTGATCTGTGTACCGAACCCTGGACTGTTTAACCACTACTCTGCTGGACTGTCCTGATTACTTGCCTGCTCTGTGTACTGAACCCTGGCCTGTTTAACCACTACTCTGCTGGATTGTCCAATACCTTGCCTGCTCTGTGTGCCAAACTTTGGCCTGTTTAACCACTCCATTACTGGACTACCTGATACCCTGATCACTACCTGCTATATACCTAACCTCTGCTTATTATTCCAGTCCTGCCTCTGCCTTACTCCGCCCTGATCTCCGGTCTCTCCTGCAGACCCCAGAACACCCGCTTCCAATCTTGGAACCTACTATCTGCTGGAAGCCCGTGCCTCTGCGTGCCCTCAGCTTCCTGTACCCATTTCGGGGGTCTGGGTGCTTGCGGTCGTAAGGGCGAGCCGCTCTCGGCATCTCGGCCTCGGTGAGTATTAGTCCGTGACAGAAAGGCTTATATAGGTTTAGAGGGGATCCCAAAAAGCCCTTAGTAATGATTGTGGAAGGCCCCCACAAAAATGTGTCCATGAAATAGTCACCAAATGTAAAGCCAAATCTTTTATTTTTTTATTTTTTGTTTTGGGTACAGTAGGGAACTACTCACTGTGTGTCCCATTAAGAAAGTTTTCCCTTAGGCCTCATTCACACTTGAAAATGGGGCCATTTTATATATTGTAATTGCTCATTTGTGCGTTCAGTATGGCTGCTTGTGTGAACGAGCCATAAAGCTGAACTCTGGGCATACATTTTTATTACACATGTGTAAGGATGCTTTCTTACCATTAAAGATCAACTCTCCCTTCCTCCCACCTTCTTCTAACCCAGTAGTCTCCAAACTGCAGCCTGGGGGCCAGATGCAGCCCTTTGCTTGCTTTTATCTGGCCCTTGGGACACCATTTCTCCCACTGATACAAGGCACTATTCCTACAATTGACACCAATGATGGGACACCATTCCTTCCACTGACACCAATAGTGGGACACTACTTCTTCCACCGACACCAACCCAATGATGTGGTGCTATCCCCCACACTGACACCAAGGATGGGGCACTATTCCTCCTCTTATAGGCCACAGATACTATGCAATTGATTTACTCCCACTGACCACCAAGGCTGAAACATTGTCTACTCCCACTGATGCTTGGGTATTTATTACTTATTCCTAGTGGTCACAGTCCAGTCTACCTAAAGTCTGAAGGACAGTAAACTGGCATTTGTTTAGAAAGTTTGAAGACCCCCTGATCTGACCTATCATTTACAGGACTTTTTTTTTAGCTTTTCTGGTGATATACTAACTACTACTACTACTGATATACTACTACTAAGTCCATGGTCTGGGTTCTTCACCACTGCCACAGTCTCCTGCTACATGGTCCGCCATTTTAAATGTGCAAGTTAGCCCTTCTAACCATTCCAGCTTTCCCCTAGAGAGTAGTAGGGGGATAGGGTTGGAGGTGATATGTTTTCTGCTTAGAGTTGGGTTTAAAGAATTACTTGTGGCTTTCATACATAGCCTTCCAGGCACTGAGAAATCAAAACTTCTTTAATTAATGAGAAGGCCTTTGTCCCTATAATATCGGTTTAATAAAAGACTGGCAGCCTATATGCCTGCCATTTCTTGGCCAACAGTCTTGTTGTAATATCTCATATGTAGATTCATATACAATGAACGGCGAGGTAATTACACAACTGCTTACTGTAGTGGGAAGACCTGGGAGTCTCATGCCGCTTACATACGATCAGATTTTCCGACGCCAAATGTTGGATGTGAGCTTGTTGGCGGTAAGTCCGACCGCGTGTATCCTCCATCGGACATTTGTTGTCTGATTTTCCGCCAACGAATGTTGGCTATCAGGTTCTCAAATTTTCCGCCAACAAATGTTTGTTGTCGGACTTTCCGATCTTGTGTACACAAGTCCTTCGGATAAAAGTCCACGCATGCTCGGAATAAAGTATGAGCTGGAAGCGCTCGGTCTTGTAAAACTAGTGTTCATAATGGTGACATCACGTACGTCTTGTACGTCACTACGTTCGTAATTGTTGGCCAACATTTGTGTAACCCTGTGTATGCAAGACAAGTTGGAGTCAACATCCTTCAAACAAAAATCCACGTTTTTGTTGCCGGAAAGTCCGATCGTGTGTACGGGACATCAGACTCAAGGTCTGAACTGCCTCCTGGAACTGTACAGCTGGGCATTTTCATGTAATCTTAAGACAGCTCTCAACTCACACCAACCATGTCATGCATTTTTCTCTAAATAATGGAAAGTATAACAGTCTTTCCCCGAGTAAGATGAGCTTTATAGCAATAGCATAAGTCCTCCTCCCGGCTATTTTTTTTTTTTTCTCTAAAGATGCTTACGATATCACCAACCTTATTATAGTCATTTACACAAAAAGTAAGACATTGTTAGTAATAAATATCCCCTTCAGGCTATTATGAATGCTGTTGGTATACACACACATATACATACATACATACATATATTTTCTAAATAATCTGTGAGTGGTGCCCCTCTCTGCCACTACCCTAACATATAAAATTCAAAATACTAACCACAATGTACAAAGCCATCCACAACTATTCCCCCATCTACATCACCAAGGTCATCTGTAGATATCGTCCAAATTGTCCTCTCAGCTCCTCCTAAGATACCAGCTCTCTCGCTCCTTTGTTACCTTCACCCATGCTTGCCTCCAGGACTTTTCCAGAACCTCTCACATCCTCTGGAACTTCCTACCCCAGTATGTTCAGTCAGCTCATACCCAGTCTGCCTGATTCTTGAAAAAACTAATTTATTCAGGGAAACCTACCCAAATATCCACCTAACACTTGTACTTGAGTCATTTCCATCAGATCATACCCTGCAGCTATTACCTTTTGTACCACCTCCCTCTCCTTATAGATTGTAAGCACCGTACACAGAGCCCTTCTTTTCCTTCTGTATTGAACTGTATTGTAATTGTATTGTCCCCGTTTATATTGTAAAACACTGCATAAACTGTTGGCTCTATATAAATCCTGTAAGATTAATAATAATAATCCAGTGGTTTAATTAAGCTTGGGGAGACGGATCTGGAAAGTGTGCAGGATCCTAGAGTTCAGTTTTAAGAGCATTAGCTCCTCATAACATTCTTCTACTTTCAGCAATGAAGACCTAACAAAGCTTCTAACCATTCCACATTTTATCAAAAAATTGAGAATAAGTTTTGGATTCATGTGCACTTTAAGCCTTTTTTGACAACAAAAATGGAATTCGATACTTCCAGACGAGTAGCTATGAAAAAGCATCTTGTTGGGATTATGCCCAATAAGGGGTTCAGTTGGTTTTTTGTTCCATTTGACATTATTTATCATTAAAATGAAGAACGGATCACATTTTCAGTAGCTACTTTGTGCATTCACAGGAACTCAGTTAACCTTCCTCACTACTGTATACACCTTCTTCCAAACTTTCTGCATGAAACCGAATATCTATGTCAGAGATCAGCGTGATCAACAACTAACTATATGTACAAAACACCGACTCCGCAACTCAGTCACTCCATTATGAGCAATAAACATCCTGAGTACACTGCAATTTCCGGCTTCTGAAGATTATAGCCTGTGATAGGAAATGAGTTGAAATAACAAAGACAATACCTGATTTCTAGATGAAGAATACAGTCATTTCATAAACACAATCACGCACCTAACTGCCTGACAGAAGGGTCCTCACTTGGCAATGACTAATGCAATAAACATGTCAGGGTTTTCAGATTATTGGGGCCGATATATAAAATTGGCAGAAAGAACAATGGAAATGCTAGCGTAGGCTAGAAAATAAAAGCTGGAGCCCAGCTGGTCTGCTTAAAAACAATGTTATTGTCTTCATAAAGACTAAGCATGGATAATACAAGGCGGACAGGTACACTTTTTTTCTAGAGTAGCAGACAAGTGTGAACTTGATTGGAGGGGGGCACAGGCCTGGGCAGTAAGGGGCATCGCCAACAGTCTTCTTTCAAATTTCTATATGGATCAGGTCATATACTTACACTAAAGCTGGCTACACATTATACAATCATCTCAGATTTACCCAGTACAAGGGCCTGCTTGACTGCATACAATTTGAAAGTGTTTAGGTTTGACCTCATATTATATGGTTTTGGTAAATCTAAAGGAAAATTGTACAAGGAAATTGTAGAAAATGTAGCCAGCTTAAGGGTACTGACACAGAACCAGCCAGAGGTAGTAAATATAGACAGTTGAGCTGTGATTTTACTGTCCCCCCCCTCCCAAGGCTGCTGATAAGGAAGTACCACCAGTGCTTCTGTATGGAGCCCAGGCACACGGGGAGGCCTGGGCAGCAGGGGGAACCAGATGTGGGCAGGACTGGGGGGATGATCAATGTGGCGTGGGAGCTTTGGTCAATTACAGGAAGGATACCCTGTGTTTCTCTTCCTGCAGCAGCTGGTTTCTCCCCTTCTACTTCCAGTCTGTTTTCAGCTTCTGCAGGGGGAGGCACACAAGGCATCATTCCTGCAATTGCACCCATCATCCTCTGCTGCGGTGGGCACAAGGGGGTGGGGATGTTCAGGATGGAGATATGTCATTTAGCGGCCCCTTCCTTTTCTGAATGAACACAGTGAGTGATCAGTACTATGTTCATTCATAACTAAAGCATAGTAAACAGTGTTCACAAATGGAACTTTATTTATTACCTCAATACAATTCTATATTTTAGATTTAGCAGGAATTCTGTAAGTTATATTATGTGTGTCCCTGCTAATAATGATTTTAGTGTATTTTTCGTGAAAATACTGGTTTGATATTTTCGGGTGGGGGGGTCTGTCAGGTAGG
Organism: Lithobates clamitans; assembly: GCA_037952925.1. Taxonomy (NCBI): domain Eukaryota; kingdom Metazoa; phylum Chordata; class Amphibia; order Anura; family Ranidae; genus Lithobates; species Lithobates clamitans. The sequence continues at coordinate 1,270,165 of JBBGZY010000051.1, forward strand.
GTGTACTGGGCCCCGTGATTTCTAACAGCAGCTCCCAGGGAAATTCTACTATTGCAGTCAGACGGGGATGTGCACATACCACGGCAATTTTAACTCGGCTTGCTGCACAATAGGAGTTCACTGTAACCATGAGCCAAACACTTGGCTTGCAGTTGCAGTGCAGTATTTTAAGTATTTAAAAGTGGTAGTAAACTCTGTTCTACCACTTGTACCTACAGGCAAGCCTATAGTAAGGCTTACTTGTAGGTACTGTGAATATCTCCTAAACTTGCACAGTTTAGGAGATATTCAGAGTGCATGCAGCCGGTGACATTACCGCTCTGAAGGTATGGCATTTAGAGTCGGACCTTCAGAGCCCGTGCCGTAAAACGGCAGCTCCCACGCAGATAATAGTGACATTATTGCGCCCCAGCCACTCATGTAGCCAGAGGACGGGAGCCCAGAAGGAAGACCGCTAGAAGATGTCAACCCTCTCAGCGGCGACAGCTCACCGCTGGAGGGCTTTGTTCTAAGGCAAGTGTCTCATAATGTGTTAATATGCGATGCATACTAGCGCATTATGACATTTCCTTGCAGGAATCACCCCCCCCCCCCCCCCAACAACTGCGGTTCATTACCGTTTTAATACAAATCCCCCTTGAGATTTAAAGAAAAAAAAAAAAAGAGAAGCAGGCCAGGTCACCTCCTGACTGCCTGCTACTCACTGCTCTACTTCCCTTTGAAGAACAATCCACCACAGATTGATTTTCTGAGGGCAGTGGACACTGCCACTCATGGAAAGGAGCCCATACTATTTCTTTGTATTCATGCACTTCATTAATGAGGTCCACTGAGCCTGAAATAGCTGGATGCAGTTTGGAATAAGTGACAAAAATATATTGAGCTGTATCTAACCTATGAGAAGTTTTGCATGTACAATTGGTTTCAAGGCCATAAAAAAAAGTATTGCAAGGCTTAAACCACTGTCCTCAAAATAAGGACTAAACCTTTTTTATTTTGGGGGCTTTTGATGGAACCAAGACTTGTAGATACCTTCTGTTCTAAGAAATTTCTACTTTGCACTGGTTTAGTAAAAGGATTTTTGATTCCTTTAGCCCCCTCCTCTCACTATAGCCTTTTGGTTCATTGCTCCTAAGCCCCACTCCCCTGAGGTCATTGTTTCCATGCACAGCACTGATGATGGCCAATAAACCTTTAAAAAGCTTGATGAAATTGCGAATAAATGGCTCTATAATATTAGGCTGTATCTGTGCTATGAGCCAGTGATTCTAGATGTACAGTTGACCCAAAGGAATAAAGGAATGCTAGCTATGACTCATCCTACTATCCTAAAATAAGGAACAAAGCCTTACTTTGGAGATATGCGATTTAAGTCTTGAGAAGGGTCTAGTGTGCTCTGCAATGCTACCTTCTGAAAATACTAAATACCAGATAAAATGGCTATAAACAGCCATAGAGCACTATATTAAACCCAAAAGCAAACATTTATTGCATTGCAGCTTACCAATTATCTTAGATGTGATGGCTGCATTATTTTTCGTTTTTAGGCTTGCCTTCCTTTATTTTCATCTGGTGATCAAGCTAGTAGTATTTATTCATGTAACACCTTTATCCTAAAAGCATAAACTACTAACAAAACAAAACACTATTGCTGTAAATGCTGGCCAGATCATCACGAGAAAACAGAGGGAAAAAGAGGGAAAGAGAAACAAATACAGCCACCACATCTAATGATTGGTAAGCTGCAATATATTACATGTTTGGTTTTGGGTGTAATACAAATTTAATGAAATACACAGGGAATACAGCTTTTCATATCCAAATCAAACTTACAGATTCTGTAAGATTTAGCAAGAGTGCTGATGAATTTACCATAAGGGAGCAGAGGGGGCGCCAGCCTAGGTTTAAAACACAAATTTATTTGTAAAAAGCAAAGTGGCTACTCACAAAAGGTAGTACTATATTTAACATAACATAATAGTACCATATTTGTGAGTAGCTACTGTGCTTTTTACAAATATATTTGTGTTTCAAACTACTACACCTAGGCTGGCGCCCCCGCCTGCTCCCTTTTGTTTTGTTTGTTGATTTGCTTTATTCTATGGGGAGCTGTCGCTAGCATGGTATATTTTCTACATATGGACTTAAGGACTTTAGGTTTTTTTTAGCGGTTTAGTGTTTTAACTGTCATTTTCCTTCGCCATTTTTTTTTCAGTTTGATGAGCAGAGCTGTGTTGTGAACAAAGTCTGTGCTGAGCTCCCTCCTCATCCCAAAATTCATCTCATGTGTTGGAAAATGTTTTTAGAAGTGACTCATGCGGATAACAGAGGAAGTAAGCACCAGAGAGAAACAACACTTAGAGCTTTGGAGAGATAAGTAAACATTACAGATACAGTATATGTACTTTGTTCAGATTTCATGAATGAGATTTACAACCACTCTCTGCACACATTTGTTGTGTACTATTGCACCATATGTACTTAAGTACATGTAAAATGAGACCAGACCCTTTTTGAAATTGTATCTGACTATATAACACATGCTAGTGCAAAGCTGTGTGCATTGGGGTACCCTTCAGAATAAATGGCACCGTAATACAACGCACGTGTTAATGCAACACAAAGTCGTGAAGCCAGTCTCAGTCTTGTGACTCAAAACTTGAATTTTGTTTTGCCAAAATCTCGGTGCCGCACATTATACCTTTTACAGTTTGTAGTCCACTTTTTAGGGCAGATAGGGCCTCCTTAATTTGGTAGCAAATCTGGATACATATATTTTTCTTCCCTTGCCTTTTATTGGGAATAAATAGTGAAACATTTAAATTACATTTTCTGGTAATTTTCCCCAATGTAACATATACGAAAACTATGAACCCTCTTATATTTACTATCAAATATAATCACCAAAATCTGCTGATTAAAATATCACATAACGTAGTGGAGTAGAAAGCTTTATACTACTTTAAACACAAAATAGTTTGCATGAATTGTTAATGTAATTTTAAGATCAGATTTATCAGGTCCCACATTTTCACATCTGATATAACATGTAACAACTTGGTGATGCAGTTTTCAAAAGAAATATTTGATTTATTCTTAGAAAATATTATATATATATATATATATATATATATATATTACACACATATACATACACACACACACACACACACACACACACACACATATATATATAAACACACAGTATCTCACAAAAGTGAGTACACCCCTCACATTATTGTAAATTTTTTACTATAACTTTTCATGTGACAACACTGCAGAAATGACACTTTGCTACAATATAAAGTAGTAAGTGTACAGCTTGTATAACAGTGTAAATTTGCTGCCCCCTCAAAATAACTCAACACACAGCCGTTATTGTCTAAACCACTGAAAACAAAAGTGAGTACACCCCTAAGTGAAAATGTCCAAATTGGGCCCAATTAGCCATTTTCCCTCCCCGATGTCATGTGACTTGTTAGTGTTACAAGGTCTCAGGTGTGAATGGGGAGCAGGTGTGTTAAATTTGGTGTTATCGCTCCCACTCTCTCATACTGGTCACTGGAAGTTCAACATGGCACCTCATGGCAAATAACTCTCTGAGGATCTGAAAAAAAGAATTGTTGCTCTACATAAAGATGGCCTAGGCTATAAGAAGATTGCCAAGACCCTGATACTGAGCTGCAGCACGTTGGCCAAGACCATACAGCGGTTTAACAGGACAGGTTCCACTCAGAACAGGCCTCCCCATGGTCGACCAAAGAAGTTGAGTGCACATGCTTGGCGTCATATCCAGAGGTTGTCTTTGGGAAATAGACGCATGAGTGCTGCCAGTATTGCTGCAGAGGTTGAAGGGGTGGGGGGTCAGCCTGTCAATGCACAAACCAGAAGGTCCCAGAAGGAAGCCTCTTCTAAAGATGATGCACAAGAAAGCCCGCAAACAGTTTGCTGAAGACAAGCAGACTAAGGACATGGATTACTGGAACTAAGATAAACTTATTTTGTTCAGATGGTGTCAAGCATGTGTGGCGGCAACCAGGTGAGGAGTACAAAGACAAGTGTGCCTTGCCTATAGTCAAGTATAGTGGTGGGAGTGTCATGGTCTGGGGCTGCATGAGAGCTGCCAGCACTGGGGAGCTACAGTTCATTGAAGGAACCATGAATGCCAACATGTACAGTAACATACTAAAGCCGAGCATGATCCCCCTCCCTTCGGGAACTGGGCCACAGGGCAATATTCCAACATGATAACGACCCCAATTACACCTCCACTGCCTTGCTAAAGAAGCTGAGGGTAAAGGTGATGGACTGGCCAAGCATGTCTCCAGACCTAAACCTATTGAGCATCCGTGGGGCATCCTCAAATGGAAGGTGGAGGAGTGGAAGGTCTCTAACATCCACCACCTCCGTGATGTCATCATGGAGGAGTGGAAGAGGACTCCAGTGGCAACCTGTGAAGCTCTGGAGAACTCCATGCCCAAGAGGGTTAAGGCAGTGCTGCAAAATAATGGTGGTCACACCAAATATTGACACTTTGGGCTCAATTTGGACATTTTCACTTAGGGGTGTACTGACGTTTGTTGCCAGCCTTTTAGACATTAATGTGTTGAGATATTTTTAGGGGACAGCAAATTTACACTTTTATACAAGCTGTATACTCACTACTTTACAATGTAGCAAAGTGTCATTTCTTCAGTGTTGTCACATGAAAAGATATATATATTTTTTTTTTTTTAGACTTACTTTGTTCTTTTCCCTGCACTGCTTTAAAATGACGCCCAGACTCAAGTTAAGTATTTAAAGCATATAGCAATGTGTATTCAAGGAGCGATTAAATTTGTGGCCAGTGGTTGGTATGAGCCTTCTACTATGAATACAAAGTATGAGGATTTATTTTTAAATTTGGCTTTTTATAATTTGCCACTAAAATAATTCAAAAATAAATAAGAACAAACGAAAAAAGTAAAACATTAAACAAAAATAGAAAAACACACAGAAAAAAAAATCAGCTACAAAATAATAGCTTAGGAGAAGGGGAAGGAGGAGTTAATTATGGCTGAATAAAGTTGACTAAGGGTTAAACAGAAAGCTTTTTTTTTTTTTTTTAATTTGTCAGATTTCTTTACATCATAGGTAGATGGAAGTGCATCCCTTTGATCTGCAGAAGAATGCAGCAGAGCGAATACAGTACGTTGTAACTTTGTATCTCTCCATTTCCTGTCTGAACAATGTTTATAAATAGTGTCAAAATGTCTGTTGGTCTGTTTTTGCCAGCAGCTGCTGTAATTGCTGTTCTATATACTATATACCAGTGCTGGACCAAAGGAGGACTCTGGTAATGGGGGGGATACTGCTACCTAAACATGTTTTACCTTAATGCAGAGGCTTTATAACCACCTTAAGCTATGAAGTGCGGTTATGTTTTTTCCATGTCCAACTTCCCTTCCCCTGCTCTACAGGTATATGATTAATATATTAACATTATTAAATTATAGTAAAAAAAAAAAAAAGAAGAAGGATGTAGGATGAGTTGCACACCTTTGGCTCATTTAGTATTGATATCTTTAGTAAATCAACCCCGTGTTTCATAAACCGTGTGAGAGTGAGAGCCCGTCTCAAGAAAAATTAGTTTAAAATGGACACAGGACTCTCAAAGAGTCAGTTTGAGATGCTCCAGTAGAAGCTTTGTGAGCAGAGAAAATTATGTTTTACGTTTTCTCTGGATTTGGCAAGTCTGGATCGGGGCTGGAGACTTGAAGACTCCAAAGAGAATTGTGTGGGATGGAGTCTTCAGTTTTGTGTCCAGGTTTTCCAGAAATTCTGCAGGTTGTGTGTGTCTCCAGGTGCACACATTTGTTTAGTGTTGCAACTGCTTCCTTGCACCACACTTCCCAGGGGCGAAAATCACGGGGCCCCATAACAAAATGTTGTATGGCCCCCCCCCCTGCAAACAGCCCCCCCACCTTAAAAAATATAAAAATAAACTAATGCCATTGAACAGATTACCACACTCATGTAGCACAGTACCCAGGCAACAGCTTATATTAATTTCATACAACAAAGTATGCAGTATACTGTATGCAGCCCCTGAAGGGCACACATGCATACCCCCATCAGTACAGACACCCCCTACCTCAGTGCAGAACCCCCTTAGGACAGACACCCCCCAGTGCAGACCCTCCAGCATTACAGACCCCCTCAGTGCAGGGCCCCCCCAGCAGTACAGACACCCCCCAGTGCAGACCACCCCCCTCAGTACAGACACCCCCAGCATTACAGATCCCCCTCAGTGCAGACCTCCCCCAGCAGTGCAGACCCCCCTCAGTAGTACAGACCCCCCAGCAGTGCAGACACCCCACATAGTACAGATAACCCCCCCCCTAGTGCAGACCCTCCACAGCATTAAAGACCCCCCCAGTAGTACAGACACCCCCCTCCTCAGTGCAGACCCCCCCATCAGTACAGACACCCCCATCAGTACAGACACCCCCTCAGCGCAGGACCCCCCCAGCAGTACAGACACCCCCCAGTGCAGACCACCCCTCTCAGTACAGACCCCCCCAGCAGTGCAGACATCCCCCAGCAGTGCAGACACCCCCCTTAGTACAGACACCCCCCACTAGTGCAGACCCCCCCAGCATTACAGACCCCACCTCAGTGCCGACCCCCCAGCAGTACAGACACCCCCCTCAATGCAGACCCCTGTCAGTACAGACACCCCCCTCAGTACAGTCCCCCCACCCAAGTGCAGACACCCCCCAGCAGTGCAGACACCCCCCTTAGTACAGACACCCCCCTAGTGCAGACGCCCCCAGCATTAGACCCCACCACAGTGCAGACCTCCCCCAGCAGTACAGACACCCCTCCCTCAGTGCAGACCCCCATCAGTACAGACCCCCCCTATTACAGTCCTTTCCTCAGTGCAGACACCCCCCTCAGTGCAGGACCCCCCAGCAGTGCAGACCACCCTCAGACCCCCCTCAGTAGTGCAGACCCCCCCTCAGTGCAGACCTCCCCCTCAGTAGTTCAGACCTCCCCCTCAGTAGTGCAGACCTCCCCCTCAGTAGTGCAGACCTCCCCCCAGTAGTGCAGACCCCCCCTCAGTAGTGCAGACCCCCCTCAGTAGTGCAGACCCCCCTCAGTTGTGCCGACCTCCCTCAGTTGTGCCAAACCCCCTTCAGTAGTGCCGACCCCCCTCAGTACAGTCCCCCCCTCAGTGGTGCAGACCCCCCTCAGTGGTGCAGACCCCCCTCAGTGCAGACCACCCCCAGTAGGGCAGACCCCCCCTCAGTAGTGCAGACCCCCCTCAGTACAGACTCCCCCTCAGTAGTATAGACACCCCCCCTTCTTAGATACCTCAGAACTGTGCTGACAGTCTCCAGATACACACAGCGGTGTGTGTCCCTCGAGGCTCGAGCTCAGGCTCCTCCTCCTCTGTGAATGTAAACAGAGAGGAGGGGAGGCGGCTTCGGTCCGTGCTGCTGAGGGACACAGTCACCCGGTGCGGCCCACACCCATCTAGCAATGCCACTCACCAGGCCCCAACTCGGCTGCGGGCCCCATAGTGCCTGCATAGGCCGCTATGGTGGTAGTTCCGCCACTGGTGCTTTCCTAACAGGCGTTCTGCAGCACTGCATCACCTGTTCCAAGAGGCACCAAAGGAACACAGGACTCACTACCCAATACTGTACATTTGTCATCTCTATATGCATCACATTGTACAAGCACAGTTTTACTTGTGTCACATTGGGATGATGCTTCGTCACCCAAGGCAGGGTTCAATACACTATTTTAAATACAGTTTGTTCTGGTGGTGCTACCATCACAGACAGCTTTATACTACCAGCTTTAACAGGCTGAAAAAATTGCTCACAAACCTGGTCACATACCGGGCAGGTGGTCTACACCCACACACTCTCACTGTGTGGTGCAGTCCCCCCTTGCTCCCCCAGAGTAGCACCAGAGCGGTCCCGGACAACCGCCAGGTCCAACACAGGGAGCTCCCTGGAGATTTCCTTGGACAAAGCTGCTGCTCTGCCTTTGGTCGTTATGGGAGACATTCTGCTCCCATCATTATGCTCAAACATGACATTTCCAAAAAGAAATTTCTCAACCTTTACAGGATCATCATGACACTTAGACGAAGTTGTAGCTATTGTGGGTGGCCTCTTACCCACTTGAGCCGCTCCACAGCTGACCTGGGAAACCCTCCACTCCAACACTGCAGGCTCCTGGGAGGTTTCCCTGGGCAACCTTGCAGCACCTGTCTCTGTCACTAGGGAACATGGTAAATTGATTTATTTGGTCACCCTAGTGGATTCCATCAGGTACATACAGAGTCCCCATGTCCTTTTTAGTCTTTAGTCCTGCTGCCAGTTGGGCTTCACCCTGTGCCCCCCCACTACTCCGGGTAGCACACTTCAGCAAGTCCACCTCTACTGCGGATCCCCCACTTGACACATTCCCACTTCATTGGGTTCTGTCCCATAAACTGCTAGAGTCTTACCAATTCCTGTGGCCAGTATCATAGCCTTCATTTGAGTCTGTTGTCTCTCTTCTGTGGTGTCTCCACAGGCTGACTCCCCCATGTGGTCATGGAGCAACACTGCAGCCTTTCCGGACCCACCAACACCCCCTGCAGGTAACACAGGATCCCTGTTGCTAGGGATAACAGAAGACATGCACTCCAAGGACGGTTGGCTACACCTCATGCATGTTGCAGACTGCTGCACCCTCCTTTCTGGGCTGACCACTTCACATAAGCAGCCATAATACACAACTTTACATTCCTCATGCTCACTGGTACCCCCTGCAGGCCACACAGACCTCTTGCCACTGTTGACAACAGATATGCTTGCAGAAGACCCAGGGCTGGTACACTGATGTAGACTCACACTCTTCTAAGCCATTGCTTGACTGGTGCTTTGCTGTCCCAGTGATGCCTCTCCCATGGCTACGGGCAACGACCTCCCTTTGCTGGAGCGTTGCTGGCGTTCCCATTCACACCGAAACATTTCCCCAAGCAGAATCTCGGCTTTGTACTGGTCATAATCATTTCTACTTGGACCCATCTGCTGGTAGGATACAAGGAACCGATTCAGCAGCAAGGGTTGCAGCAACTTTGGCCACCAGTCTCTAGGCCATGTTCTCCTTGTTGCAACTCTTTTAAACTCCATTAGGAAATCTTCAGCCTCCTCTGTAGGCAGCATTGGTCATATGAAGTTAGACATCACTATGTCGACTTCCCACTCTGCAGCCAGGGACAAAGGACGCTGGACAACAGCCGGCACTTTCCCTTTAACTTGATTTAACGTGAACCTCTTGTGTTTTGACTGCCCTAACAAATTCTCACAGGTGCACCACCTGCACGCAATGCTCATCGCCTGACTGCACTTCCACAAACAGCCACTGACAGTTCCTTGACAAAACGCACTGGTGGAGCAGATTTCCACTGTCTGTCTACCAGCATCCAACAACCACTTGTAATATGGGGGATGTCTAATTCAGTGGTAGATGCATTTTTCAGTGAGTTTACAGCAAGCATGAACTTCAGGTTTTAGGGCATGATAACCCACTTTTATTAAAAGTAACAAAATGACATACATTCATGGGTTGCCCACACGGGGGTTCTTCTTCAGAAAAAAATACAGCAAATGAAAATGCCAAACTACCTGGCTCTCAAGGCTTACTCAGCCTTGGGTGCAGTACCATTCTGTGCAGGCCCACTCTTGGCCTTTAGGAAGGGGCTCTCCTGACACTCAAGGCTTTCACACTCCTCCGAGACTCACAGTCCCCAGGACTCTCTTTTCCAGTTGTCTCAGCTATGGTCCCCCAGACTCTCTCAGCTGGCCCAACTCTCTCAGCTTCTGCTGGAGCAGGGACGGCCCATCCATTAAAGGCACATGGGCACCGCCCCCATCATCCACTGCCTCCCCTATGCATGCAACCCACCCCTTTCAGGACACCGGACCATGGATTCCAAGGTGGAGGGGTTGTTTTTTTGAAGAACCTAGTAGAGCCAGAGGCTCTAATAGGCTTCAATGTAGGGTGGGCTCGGGTTGCAGAGAGTGCGCTCCAATCCCACCCAGGCATGTTACAACAGCAAATGAATATTCGCTGTTGTAACACTGATCCTTCTCCCGGCCAAACAGGAAGCAGGCTTTGACACCAGTCACCCGATTGGCCGAAAGGACAGGCGATCCTATTGGACACCTAGGAGGAGGAGGGGGGGAGGAGCTGGAAGCCTCCATGGGAGGACAGGACTCGGAGTCCAGCCGAGCCGCTACACGCTGCCTGCCACAATAGGGTAAGTGCCGGCCAGCCACCACTGTGCTGGGGCATCTCAAACTGACTCTTTTAGAGTCCTGTGTCCATTTTAAACATATTTCCCTCGAGACAGGGGCTCTCACTCTCACAACAGTTTACATTGTTTTCTATAAAATACTGTTTTAACTTTTTTTTGCATGCAAGTAATGACAACGTCATCTGTAAAACATGGTGAAGGTAGTGTGATGGCATGGGCATGCATGACTTCCAGTGGCACTGGGTCATTGGTGTTTATTGATGAGGTGACAGAAGCAGCTGGATTAATTCTGCAGTGTTTAGATATATACTGTCAGTCCAGATTCAGCCAAATGCAGCAAAGTTGATTGGATGGTGCTTCACAGTATAGATGTACAATGATCCAAAACACACTGCAAAAGCAACCCAGGAACAATTGAAGGAAAAGAAGTGGAAGATTCTGCAATGGCCGAGTCAATCACCTGATCTCAACCCAAGTGAGCATGCATTTCACTTGCTGAAGGCAAAACTAAAGGCAGAAAGAGCCACAGACAAAGAACAACTGAAGCCAGCTGCAGTTATAGCCTGGCAAAGCATCAGAAAGGAGAAAATCCAGTCTTTGGTAATGTCCATGGGTTCCAGACTTCAGGCAGCCATTGCCAGCAAAGGATTCTGCACACAATATTAAAAATGAAATGTTTTATTTATGAATATATATATTTGTCCAACTACATTTGAGCCCCTAAACAGGGGGGACTGTGTATAAAAATGGCTGCAGTTCCTAAAATTTGTACTTGATATTTATGTTCAACCCCTTGAATTAAAGCTGAAAGTCTGCACTTCAAATTCATTTGGATCATTTCATTTTAATTTTATTCTGGTGGCCTAGAGTCAAAAGTATGGAAATTTTGCCCGTGTCCAAATATATATGGACCAAACTCTATATTTGAAAGGCAATTTAAAATAGTTTATTGATATTAAATATTTATTTTACTCTGTATACCAAAGGCTGTTTTTTTTTCTGGGTCATGTGATAGGTGTATATTGATTAGGAAAAAGTACCAAGATGTTTTTTTTTTTTTTTATCTAAAATAATTACAGTGCCATCATCCACATACAGAAATAGAAGGGACAATGTGAATTAAACAGTGTGTGTTTAGTATCACTTAACAGATTCCTCCATAGTCGCTATATAGCATGGATGAACAAATCTCCCACTGCAGTTTTTAAATTCTACCAGCAGTAGTCTGAGCAGCCACTGTTCAGCAAAAAATTTTCAGACTGGCTCCTTCAAATTTCTTATCTAGCCAACTTTAGTCTCCATGCAACAGTTGACACAGGATTGCAACCATCAGCCCACATTAAAAAATTGCCTAAACAAAGGCCCCTTTAGGCTAGGATCATTAGGTATTATGAAGATAATCTGCAACAGAATAATAAAAAAAAAACTTGCAAAATGACATTAACATATTAAAAACGTTGTGAGGTTTTAGAGATCAGATCTAGACCTGTTTAAATTATTAATAATTTTTAAAAAATGGATACATCTACAGGTAAAACCAAGCTTTAAAGAAAAAAAAAAAAAAGAGAAAAAGTAACTCCCAAATAAAGATGCAAAAAGATTGCCAACATCCCTGAATATGTAGAAAAAAGGCTGAACCTCAGTGATGGGATTTTAAAGGCAATTCAAAATAAATTTGAAGGAAATTCTTAATAGAAAAGTACGTTAAAAGTAGAATTTATTTAAAAGTACAAACATTTTTAAAAAGATTGATCACAATAAAAAACATATAACAAAAAAGAAATAAAAAAATCATAAATGGTAATTAACAGTTATGGCAATGACAGTGCCAAAAATCCTTTGTTCCTGAGAAGGGCAGAATGAACCTGCAGTTCAAACAATGGTTAAATACTTACTCCAGCTTATGAGATAGGCCTGGATACTTTATATCCCCTCCAGACAGGAAGTTAAATGCACCAACTAAAATATTTTGTGACCTGCTGCCATAAAGCGCTCTCCAGCTTTATTTCTATGATAATAGGTCCCCACTGAAGAATACCCTCAATCAACCATACACACTGATGCTTCTTCAATTCCCCTTACTTTGTGAAAGGAAAGTTTCCTAACTATCAATGTCGTGTCAGCAAAAATCGCTGGGGAATAGAGGAGGCCAAGGTTTCAGGTCATTTATTCCAGAGCTCTCGCTTAACAGTATAGGCAGCACAATACATTAAAAAAAATGCAGGAAAACCATGAACAGCGGGGGTAGACAAAAGAGGAATTCTGTTGTGAACAGCAGTGATAAAACTTCAGATGCAGATACACCAAGGTTTTTTGGGGAAGGACAGTTGCTCCTAAACATTACAAACAGTAAATGGCCAAGCTGGCTCAAACTATTTCCTTTACGAACAAATGCATATGTTGGGAGCTGTATATGCAGTAATACAGCATTATATTTTGGTGCTGGGGCGGGGACTTCCTGTCCTCTGTACGGAAGAAAATCTAGTAAAGCTGAGTGATGGTCAGCCATGCATAGAAAGACTTGTATTTATTCATAAAAATAAAAAAAAGATATATATATATATATATATATATATAGATTCAGTGTGTTCTTGGAAAGGGATGGAAAGAAGTCCCCATACTACTGCCTGAACACAGCTCTGCATCAGCTACATACAGTTTATAGAGTGCTCTCAGCAGGATCATCTGTTAGTGAAGATAATAGTTCATTTTATGCCAGTCCAAATGGAATATTTAAAGTCATAGTAAACCTGAAGTTAGGCTTTGGATATGCTTCTATTCTAACTAAAAGTACATTTGCTCCCGGCGGGACACAAGGAGGTCCCCCCCCAGGGGGCGGACATGAATGTGGGGAGACGAATGGCCTCCTTACCTTAGGAGGCAGATGTCCTACCCAGGATGACTCCGATCTCCCCTCCCCTGTCCGAGTCGGGGAGTGCTGGATAGCTAAGCTGGATGCTGGTGTGGCAGCTGGGGGGGGTCGGTCAGTCTTCCCCTGCTTCTCTCCCGGCCGTGTGTCTCCTCCCTCCTCCCCCTTGGCCAATAAGATCACTTCTTCTTTTAACCAATCTGGAAACGGGGCTCACGACCCGCTTCCCGATTGGCTGGGAGGAGAATCAGTGTGAGAATAGCAAATATTCATTCGCTATTGCCACACAACTGGGTAGGCTTGAAGCGCAGTGCTCTGCGCCCTGAGCCCACCCTTTTTTTTAAGCCTATTAGAGCCTCTGGCTCTAATCACGCTTCAAAATAAAAAAACACCCCCCATTGGAATCCATGCATCCGGTGCCCTGTATTTAGATTAGGGGGCCGGACGTATGGACGGGGGGTGGCGCCCATGCTCCCCTAATGGATGGGCTGCCACTGCCCTAGCTGTTTACGTGTTTTCATAGTGTTCTATGTGGTCTGCTTTTTTGCAAATGAGCTTTTCTACAGTAATGCTTGATAGTACTGGAGAGACTTTGATATTGCTCTAAATTATGTTATTATTACACCTAGATGTCTTTCCTCTTTAACATGGCTATATGGATGATTCCAGCTTTTGAGACTAAGTACAATCATTGGCTGCTTTTTTTAAACATCCTTTAGGTATACATTTGTCTTTGCGCCAATGCTCTGCTCACTTTCCTTTTTAATAGGACTATCAAGCTACTTTTCTATTTTTTTTTTTGATTCCATGGCATCCAATACCAAGTTGCTCCCTTATGACACTTGGCCCACCATTTTGCACAAAGGCTCATATCACGCACATGTAAGTGGTCCTCTGTGTATAAATATTTGTGTGTATATATTTACACACACACACACAAGATACAGGCTGAGAGAGATGTATATGTTGTGCCCATGCTTTGATGAAATCTAATTAAAAGACGTTTTTTTCTTTTTTCCCCCTATTCATACTTACCTAGGTGGATGCAGCATCGGTCCGATGCTGCATCTGTCCCCCCGCCACCTCTTCACTGAGAACTGAGTGATCGAACACCGCCGATGGCTCGGTTCTCCCACCTCCCTGAGTGGAGAGCTGCTGACTGACGATCAGCATCTCTCCTGCTTTGCTCCTCCACACTCATTGGAGCGCTGAGCTGTGGAGGGGCGGGGAGCGGCTGTCTCAGCGGCTCGCTGAGATGCTGAGACGGCCATCAGTCCAGGTAGCCGGTGGATCCAGACTTCCGGGATGACGCGGTGCCCGGACTGAACTTGGTGATGTCAGCGGAGAGTGGACTTCAGACCGCTCTCCGCTGAAAACGGGTTACAGGAGTGCAAAACAAATTGCATTCCTTTGACCCTTAGGAGAAGCCCAGCCTAAAAAGCTCAGGCTGGACTTCTCTTTTATCAGTTATGTTTTTTCTTGAATAGGACATCTCTATCTGTGGTCTAGAAACTGAGGTCCTGAAGAAGCACAGATGCGAAACGCATCGACCTCTTGACACAGCAGTAACAGAGATATACCATACTAACCTATTGACCTGATATTTTGCTATTGAGCCAATGTTTCTTGGTTTTATTAACAGTGTGTTAATCTTTATTACAAAAAGTTAAAAAAGTTAAAAAATGCTTATTTTATAATTAGTTTTCTACGGTCTTTCACTGGCACCGGTAAAGTCTGTTCAACCTGTTCTTTCTATATATTTTCGAGTAACAATAGACATGAGGTACCTATATAGCCCATCAAATTCTATATAAAAGTTCTGCGTTTACAAAAGTACTTAACTCTGTGTACAGGGAACAGTGATCTGGCCGTTTCTTCTCCTTGCTAAACAGACAGATAGTGAAGTAAAAGCAGCACATATTACACATTGTTAGGCACACAACCTTTTGATTGCCTCTAGATGTTAACTCCTCCTAGTCAGTGTAATTAGGACAGTGTGTGTATAGAAGTGTGTATAAGAGTGTGTATAGAATTAGCACTGATCACTGTATTAGTGTCAATATTGAGGTCAGTATCCGTTAATCAGTTAGTGTACCTTCCAGCCAGCTTCAGCTAGTGCCAGATTGCCTGCCACACTATCACAGTCATTCATCACCGCCATTACCAGCATAGTGTCACAGCTACGTAAATTCCAGTATATTGTATATACACCATAGTTTGTAGACATTATTTTTTTTTATTTTTTAACCAGACATGTAGCAGAATACATTTTGGCCTAAATTTATAAAGAAATTATATTTTTAGATGTTTTTTTTATATTGGATAGGTTTCATTACAGGAAGTAGAAAATATTGTTTTTTTTTTTTGTTTTTTTTGAAAATTTGTTTTTTTTTCATTTACATAGCAAAAAATAAAAAGCCCCAGTGGTGATTAAATACCACCAAAAGAAAGCTCTATTTGAGTAAAAAAAAAATATATAAATTTAATTTGCATAGTTTTGCATGACCGCCTGATTTCCAGTTAAAGTAGCGCAGTGCTAAGACCCTTTTCATACTGGGGTGCTTTTCAGGCGTTTTAGCGCTAAAAATAGTGCCTGAAAAGCACCTCTCAAGCCTCCCCAGTGTGAAAGCCCAAGTGCTTTCACACTGGGGCGGTGCGCTTGCAGAACGGGAAAAAAAGTCCTGCAAGCAGCATCTTTGGGGCAGTGCGGGAGCGCTATATACACCGCTCTAAAACCGCTCCTAAACCACCCCTGCCATTAAAATCAATAGGCAGCGCTGCCAAAGGGCCTGCAAAGCGATTTGGCAGCGTCGCTTTTAACCCCTTCCTCGGCCACTAGCAGGGGTTAAAAGCGCCTTGCTAGGGACCACTAATACAGCAGTAAAGCGCCGCTAAAACTAGTGGAGCTTTACCGCTGATGCACCCCCCCCCCCCCCCCGCACCAGTGTGAAAGTGGCTTAAAGGCTTTTCCTAAATGGCTGAGCAGCATGCAGACTGATGCAATTTTGTGCTAGCAACAGAAGGAAAGATTTGCCAGCTTGGCCAAAATAAACTAAACGTACAAGAAACCTGGAATTCAGCTTTAAATATAATACTCATCTGCAAAAAAGCATTCAGTAAATGTTAGTTTTCACTACAAACAATACACCTGACTACCCTGGTAGGCAACATTTTCCATCTGCAAAACATAGGCTCGCAGTATGTATATGCAGCTAGTTAACGCCATTTGAACATAAATGCTTAAAATGTTAATCGCACTGCATTCACTCCAGTAAGTGCCCAACAATACGTCTCAAGTCACAAAGATAAAAGTGACATTTTTGTGCGAGTAAAAAGTGCAATTTGCAGAAGACATGCATCTTCCCCCACTGGCTATCTGCCGAACTTTGCAATTTCCTAGTGCAGCTTCCTCAGTGTGTCGCCTCCATTAGCCGCCTTAAGATATTTTGCAAGCAGAACCGCTATTTGTTTTTCAAAAACAACTTCAGGTTGCGTAACGCCCTCGCCAGCTGCCGGAGACATTATTTTAATGATCTGCAGATAATGAGCAATGGATTTTCTTTGTAGATCGGCAGCTTGCCTCGGCAAAGTCCATTTCTGTCTCTGGGCCTCGCAACCGCACATCCTCCTTAATAAGCCATGTATGATCTTGTCATGTATACACGACTCTGCATTGTGCTCAGTTCCCTCAGCTGGGACCTGGCTTGTTTATTTCTGAGACGCAGATTGAGTTTATAGAGAGGAAATAAACTATTATTAGGCTAGAAATGGCCTGGGAGACCCTGAGTGCACGTTCCTGATGTTATCGCTCTGATCTGGGCATTGTAGAATTGCAGCAAGATGTTATACAGGCAGGCTGATGGTACAACATGGTTTTTATAATCATACACCGCACAATTTAATATAATAACATGCACAGACGTAGACGCATTTCTAGTTAATGCTGCTCTAGGCACGCTGTTCATAAACCCACTGCTTTTGACCTGATGCAACCCCTGATATCCTTCTCCATTTTCTTCAGCTATGAATATTTAAAGAACCAAAGTCAGGGGACAGAGAAGAAAATGTAAAGGGTTGTCTACTTTAAACTGCACCAAGGCTTTAGAATGAAAGGATTAGTTCACCTTTACCGACTTCGACAAAATCATCCCCAAGCATTACAGGGTCCTCAGTACACTAATTTGATGTGCTGTTTTTTAAAAGAACGTTTAGTTTTTCAGCTGTTCATTTCGTTGCCCTCACCTCTCCATTCTGGGGGCAGGACGTACCAAGCGTCCTAGCATGCGCAGTCCGCTTTCTTGCAGCTCAGCATTCTGCATAAGTGAAAGTTGACTGCGAGTTGATATGTGGGTAGAGAAAAAAGCCAAGTTCTCATTTGTAAGTTTCCTAGGTCTGGGTCTCCTGCCATCAGGAGTTGGGAGGGCAATAAAATGAGGAGTTGAAAAAGTAAGCATAGTTTTATAAAATGGAGCACATCATAGTGTTGCACCGAGGATGCTGCAGTGCTTGGGGATGTCTTTGGCAAAGTCAGCAAAAGTGAGCTAACCCTTTAAAGCCCAATTTCAGGAAACTTTAAACTTAATTTATTGCTCTTTTTTGATATAGGAGATGCAGAAATAAGATTTACTAAACCGATTCTCTGCACCGCTAGATGGCTCCCTGCAGAATCTTCTCCCCCATGCTCCAGTAGTCTAAGGTCTTTACGTCATCAAGACCAATGTCGGGTTCAGTGGCATAACTAGAATCTTCAAGGCCCTGATGTAAGAAACCATGAAGGGCCCCCCCTGACCGGGGCTCTTTCCTCTGAGCCTGGTGGCCGAAAGACAGAGTCTGTTCACAAATGCGACCTTTGTGACCCTGGTAGTTCCGCCACTGGTGTCAGTAGTTTTTTTATTCTTGTTATTTTTTTTACCAATTTTACTTTTAACATAATTTTTTACTATTTTTATTTAGGAGCCCCGTTGGGCAGGCTTTGGTGAGATATCAGGGGTCTAAACAGACCTCTGATGTTCCACCTTTTGACATGGATGAGTGAGTTTAACCCGCTAGAACACCTTTGGGATGAATTAGAGCGGAGACTGCGAGCCAGGCCTTCTCATCCCAAATCAGTGCCTGACCTCACAAATGCGCTTCTGGAAGAATGGTCAAACATTCCCATAGACACACTCCTAAACCTTGTGGACAGCTTTCCCACAAGAGTTGAAGCTGTTATAGCTGCAATGGGTGGGCCAACTCAATATTGAACCCTACGAACTAAGACTGATATGCCATTAAAGTTAATTTGCGTGTAAAGGCATGCATCCCAATACTTTTGACATTTTTGACAATATAGTGTGTGCGTGTGTGTAGATAGATTTTTTTTTTCTGTTCTATATTGGTAGAAACAAATATTCTTTCATAGTGCATTCTTCGAATGTAGGAGTTAAATAGTCCAATGCTCCCATTTTCCCCACAGGCTGTGTGCGCCTATTAGTCTCTGCTTACTATAGCTGCTACCTCACCTCCCCCAACATTAGAGCCATAGGGGAGGATGATAGGAGCCATTTAGCTGTTTATTTGGAGCTCCACTTTAAGTAATAATTATTCCATCTTGATCAAACCTGCCTCTAATAAAAGCCTTTGGAAGTAATTCGGCTTCAAAATGGAAACAATTACAATAAAACAATTTCTGTCACCTTACTAAACAATAATGCCTTAGGCACCCGCCTTGTTTTCACACAAACACATCCTTGCCTATAATATCGAGCAGGCAGGTTTTCCATTATATCTGGAGATATGAAATCTAGTGTTGCAACAATATGACAGGTGTGATAATATATGCATAGCTATCATAATACGCATTGCGATGTATATGGAAAAAACAGATGTGTGCTAATACATGCCGCCAAGGTTCACTCGTGATGTTCTTAACATTTATAAACACCATTTTGCATGAATTTTAGCTCACATTTATATGAAAATAGACAATAAAAAGCATTTCTCCCTCAGGAAGGGAGTATCTTATCTGTCATATTTCCATCAGGTTGAACAATCTAACTTTAATAAGCCAAACTGAAATACAAAATTAGAATATTGTAGTCTTTCAATCAGACAATAATTTAAAACGGGGGCGTAACTAGAAATCACAGAGCCTCATAGCAAAACTATGTAATGCGTGCCCCCCCCCCCAACAGGTAAAAAAACATAATTGTAAAAAACTCCAAATACCAGGGCAGGTTAGGAAGGCCTGAATAGGATGCAGTGGTAACCCTGAGGTAGGTATAAATCTATGGAGAGGGAAGATGGATACAGCACAGGTGTTTAGAATAGGATGGTGTGGAATACAAAGTGGCAAACTGATCAAGAAGGTGGGGAATAGAGAAAGTATATGGCCCGAAGCAAAAGTGAAAATGGGAGGAGGGCCAGCATGACGGGGGTAGGCAGTGAGGCGGAGTGAATAAGGGGATTCACTTACAAGTTATTCACTTACATGAGTGTAAGTCCCAAAGCGATGGGGGGTGTCCAGTAGGGTGTGGAGGGTGGAGGTGTTCAGTCATTCATCAGTCGGAGCTTATCACAGGGTAAGGAAGGTTTCTCTTCACCTACTGTGAAAGTAAAAGATAGGGACATGAGTGATCTGGACGTCCTGTTGTCCCAGCTCCGAGCTGAGGCGGTGGCCAGAGGCTCTGGGTGGCTCCAGACTACAGTTGCTGATCTACTATGGGAGCCCAGTCAGGCCTCCACTGATCCATCTCCTGGCCCCTCTCATGGTCGCCCACGTGCTCTGAGGTCCAGGCCTCTGGAGCGCTGTAGCTCAGAGGCGACATCTCAGGTCCAGAGCCGTTCAGGGAGTCCTTCCAAAGACCCACCGACTCCACCGGCCAAGTGTAAGCCTGCTTCACCTGGTGTACGAGTCGGGAGCAATCCCCATCCACGGCAGACTCAGGGGGGCTCTACAGCTACAGTCTGCCCCCCTTCTACTTGCCTGCAGGACCACGCGGCTGGCTCTGCAGGCTCCCCATCTGTGTTGAGCGCGACCTGGCACGGGAGAGTGCGGGCTTCGCGTGCTGGCCTGGTTCCTGGAGCGGCCAGGGCCCCCTGTGTCGGGAGGAGTGGGCGGTGGAGATCCCAGTGATGGTCCATCATCGTGTGGCAGTCGTCGCGGATGAAGGATCCCTTGGTTTGGCTCATGGGGCTTCTCCTGCCCTGCTTAGAGCTTAGCGTGGGAGTGTGCTGGACAAGGCCCGGGGCTCTGGTACGGCGCGGGTGGATGACATCTAGAGGCACCCGCCATCTCCTGGGGGGGACTGCTGGGGGAGAAGAATGCCTGTTGAAGGGGAGATCAGCGGCTCCGAGGAGGGAGAACTACGCAGGGAGCTGGATTTGTGGCTGGATATCCTGTTGGGCAGCGGCAGCCAGGTGAGCCTGTGGGGTCTTAACTACCTTCCTCTCTTTCCACTGCTGTCTCTGCTATGGGGGGCTCCAAGGGTATGGTGGGAGGCTCTGGAGGTGCTGCGGCACAGGAGGGAGCTGCTGCTGTGGGGGGGGTGACAGTGTGAGTTCTTCTCTCCTTGCTTTGTCTGGGTCCCAGGGTGCAGATGGGGTTGTGCACACTCTGTTGGCTGGCTTTAGAGAGGTGCTGGCACGATGCGAGGCTGGGACTAAGTCATAGCCAGTTGTTGCATGGTCTGTTGCGGCACTCGCTTTCACATCCAGGGGCGATGGTCGGGGGGCTGACCTTCCCCTCGTGCCACCTCTGTGACTACTAAGGGCATCGTCAAGGTGGATGGGGTGGATGGTTTGGCAGATTCCGCAAAATGCAAAGTGTATGTGTGTTTCGAGGAACCTTTGGGCACTCATATGAAGCGGAAGGTGAGGGGGCGTATATGGAAAGGTATGTGGAGATATTTTCTTCGTTGCCATTGGAGAAATTTAACTTGGACAAAGTTAAACCCGATGAGAGTAAGAAGGAAGAAAGACGGCGGTATCGACTGATTCCCCGTATGTTCACAAGCTGGTTGCAGGCATTTGCAATTTTGCCGAGCGTCATCGGAGAAAACCTTTCAGGGTGGGGCTGGGGTGCAGCATCCTCTGCACAACAGGCTGGTGTTCAACAGGGTTTCTGCTGGCAATACAATGCTGGAAATTGCAAGTTCGGAACTGTGTGCCGTTTCTGTCACAAGTGTTAAGGTTGCGGAGGGTCTCATCCTTTGTACCGGTGCCTCAAGGGAGGAAGAGGTAGAGGGAGCGACGCTGGAAAAAAAAAGGGAGAATGCCAGTGAAGGTAATAAGGATGGCGCCTTTCCTAAAGCGTTATCCTAATCGGGAGGCGGCTCTTTTATTGGAACTGGGTTTTTCGGAGGGTTTTCGGATACACAGTCATTTGTGGGTATTTTCACCAATAACCAACAACTTTCGGTCATCTAGTTTGCATCCGGAGGTCGTTATAGAAAAATTATTTAAGGAACTTTCTTTGGATCGCATGGCGGGCCCCATTGGTTCTCCGCCATTGCCCAATCTGGTTGTCTCTTCGTTGGGCGTAGTACCCAAAAAGGACCCAAATAAGTTCTGGCTCATTCACCACCTCTCTTATCCAAAGGATGGGTCAGTCAACGACTCCATTGACCCAGATCTTTGTACGGTGTCCTATACTTCTTTCGATACGGCTGTATCGTGGGTGCACTGGTATGATCAGGGGTTATTATTGGCGAAGACTGATATTGAGGCGGCCTTTCGTTTGTTACCCGTGCATCCTGATTGTTGTCACTTGCTAGGCTGTGATTGGCAAGGGCGTTTTTTTGTCGATTGGCGTTTACCCATAGGTTGTGCCATTTCTTGTTCGCTGTTTGAAAAGTTCAGTACTTTTTTAGAATGGGCGGTTCGGTATGTTTTGGGCCTGGCTTTAGCCATCCATTATTTGGATGATTTCTTGTGTATAGGTCCTGCGGACAGTACTGTATGTGCTTCCCTGTTGGCTACGGTCCAGCATGTTTTTGGTGTCCCTTTGGCCGCGGGCAAGACTGAGGGCCCGGTCACAGAATTGTGCTTTTTGGGTATTGTCATTGATACCGTGGCAATGGAATGCCGTTTGCCTTTGGATTAGCTTGCTGATCTGAAGGGGACAGTTTCGGTAGCCATGCAGAGCAAAAAAAATTCAGCTTAAGGATTTACAATCTCTCTTGGGCAAGTTGAATTTTGCTTGCCGCAATATGCCCATGGGGCGTGTTTTTTGTAGATGACTGGCGGCAGCTACTGCTGGCGTCAAGGCGCCACATCATTACATTTGTTTGGTGCGGGAGCATTGGGAAGACTTGCAGGTTTGGCATTGCTTTCTGGCATCCTATAAATGGTCGTTCTCTTTGGTTAGAGCAAGCACTTTCAAATTTTCTTTCAAAACTTTCAAAAGTTGTTTACTGATGCAGCAGGCTTGGCAGGTTATGGGGCCTATTTCTGGGGTCAGTGGAGTGCTGGTTGTTGGCCATTGGAATGGAAGGAGGTGGGTTTGGTGTGTAATTTGGCAGCCCTTGAATTGTTTGCCATTGTGTTGTCAATGGATTTGTGGGGTCCGGAATTTAAGAATAAACGTGTTGGGTTTCATTGTGATAATTTGGGAGTGGTACAGGCCATTAATAGTATTACGGCTTCTTCTCCTGCTGTTGTCCACTTTCTTCGCCACCTGGTTCTTGCTCGTTTACGTCTTAATTGTTTTGTGTCTGCTGTGCAATTGATAACTCAGTGGCTGATGCTGTCTCTAGTTTCCAGTGGGACAGATTCCGTTGTTTGGCACCGGAAGCGGAGCAGCACAGGATTCCATGCTCCGACCGACTGTGGAGCATTGTATTGCCACTTCCCAGTTCTTAATTCGTAATTCAGTATCTGCATCTACTTGGACTTTGTACGGCAGGGTATGGAAGCAATGGAGGGACTTGGTGAGTGAAGTCATGGAGTGCTATTGGGATGAGGATGGGTTACACATTTTGCTTTATTGTATTGGCAGGAATTTTGAACGCGGTGTTTGTCTCTATGTCTCAGAAGTTGGCTGGGCTGGCTTTAATGTTTAAGTTGGCTGGTCAACGGGACATGACAAAGGTTTTTATGGTTCGGTAGGCGATGTGGGGTTACCGCAAGGGTCGCTCTGTAGCCGACTGTAGGCGCACGGTTTCTTTTCCAGTCCTCAGTGCTGTGGTGGGCAATTGGCTATGGTTTGTGCATCCGAGTATGAAGTGGCCTTATTTCGGGCTGTCTTTGTGCTGGCCTTTTTTGGGGCTTTTCAAGTGGGGGAACTTGTCAGAATAAAACAGAGTGTAGGTGGTTTGGGGGTACAGGATGTATGGTTGCAGGACAATACGGTGGGGGTTTTACTTCAGCAGTCGAAAACGGAGCAGTTGGGGAGTGGAGCTAGAATTGAGTTGTGTGCTGTCCCCTCTTCCCCAGTGTGCCCAGTTCAGGCAGAGGGTTTTTTTTTCCGGCCTAGGTATATGGAATGAGGAGTTGCGGAATAGGGAATGTACAGCATGGTATACAGAATGAGGCGTTGCGAAATAGCATTGTATACGGAATGAGGAGTTGCGGAATAGGGAAGGTACAGCATGGTATATGGACTGAGGAGTTGCATAATAGGGAATGTATAGAATGGCAAAGAGAATGAAGCTGTGCATAATAGGAAATGAATGGCATGGCATATATAATAAGACATCACAGAATAAATAAGGTACAGCATATAAAATGGAATGATGTGGTGCAGAATGAGGAATGTCCAGCATGGCATAAAGTATGAGGCAGTACACAATAGAGAATGAACAGAATGGGATATGGAATGAGACAGTGTGAAATAGGGAGTGTACAGTATGTTAGGTTTGAGGCAGTGCAAAATAGGGAATGGATAGCATGGCACAGAATGGGGATTTCCGTTAGGCTTTAGATCTACTTTAATACAAGTCTCAAATTTGATACCACTTTACATTATCCGAATAATCACTTTATCTGAGAAAGGTTAAATCATCTACAATTTATCAATTGAATACTATGATGAAACATACTAAAGAAACATGAGTATAAAGAAAAATAGTTACTGGAACATATATACCTAAAAGCAAGAATACAGTCTGAAAATAAATACTAGCACCCCATTTTTAACTGAATAAGTAATAAGGCGGTAGTTCTGCCGCAGATTTTAAAGCAATCAATTCTTATCTTCTTTTTTATCTAGGTAAATGGTATTATTTAAAGTAGACAAACCTTTCAGTCCCATTTTTTTTTTAAAGGCAAAAATAAAATCTTTGTATATAAAAATGATAATGTATTTTTTCTGGTATATTTGCACAGGCTGCTGAAGTGTTAAGTGTTTTTTTTTTAGTTTAGACAGAACCACATGTTCACAATCACCTCATCGGCATTATCTTGACTTCAGTATGTTGCCAAGTAAAGTTGTTTTTTTTTTTTTTCTACCAACAAGAGGTTAAAGCGGTTAAAGCGGATCTTTAGTATAATTGATTCTAACCATCCTTCATCACTATTTTGGTAAAGAAATAACTGGTCCTAGCAGGGACATTTGCTTTGGTAGTGTTTCCTTTTTGTTGCTTTTTTTTTTTTTTTTTGCTTCAGTTTGAAAAAAAAATTGCATATAAAAAAAAAAAAAAAATAACAAAAAACAAAAAAACAACTGTATAGCATATGACAGTTGGAGTCGCAGCAATATTCTGTAAACAATTTATACTATTCCTTCCTTGCCTGATCACAGAATCCCCCGTCCCTCCTCTCCTCCTGCTGGGAATAGGTAATAATAGTTTCTTCATCCATACTGTATTCTGGAACACAAAGATAAGGTGATAATCTTCTCTGAGCCCATCATGCCTGTGATCCCACATGTTCTGAGCTGCCGGCACCTCAAAGGGGGCCCCGAGCCATCCCATCCTCACATGACAGGAGCTGTGAAGGGGATCACCCCTTTCTATCAGTTCTACGGAGAGGGGTGACAGCGCTACCTGGGCAGAGATTGTATCAAATGATAATGAAGAACACAGTGAACAAATCTGTGTGCATTTAGACTATTCGGTGACATCTATCTGGATTTCATCTTTGGTATTCATAAGCTCCTCTACCTGCGCTAGGCTCTGGAGGATTACACCGACTATATCATCGGATAGCCACTGTGGGTGGCAACCATTGCTCCAAGGTAAAGGAATAGTCTGCCTGTGTGTTACTATATAATGCAAAGACATTTATTTGTACTTTTATTTTACAAGCTTAAATCAATACATATAAAGAGAACCTGAAACTAAAAAGCACAAAAAATTATATATTGTAAATGCCTACATTTTTTTTTTTGCGTTCTAAAACAACAAAAGTGACAATTTTGAAAAAAAACAATATTATTTAGTTTTTGCTATAATAAATATCCCCCTTCTTCATCAGTTTGGGCATATATATATATTTATTTGTACTTATACAGTGGGGATGGAAAGTATTCAGGCCCCCTTAAATTTTTCACTCTTTGTTATATTGCAGCCATTTGCTAAAATCATTTAAGTTCATATTTTTTACTCATTAATGTACACACAGCACCCCATATTGACAGAAAAACACAGAATTGTTGACATTTTTGCAAAAACTGAAATATCACATGGTTCTAAGTATTCAGACCCTTTGCTCAGTATTTAGTAGAAGCACCCTTTTGATCTAATACAGCCATGAGTCTCTTTGGGAAAGATGCAACAAGTTTTTCACACCTGGATTTGGGGATCCTCTGCCATTCCTCCCTGCAGATCCTCTCCAGTTCTGTCAGGTTGGATGGTAAATGTTGGTGGACAGCCATTTTTAGGTCTCTCCAGAGATGCTCAATTGGGTTTAAGTCAGGGCTCTGGCTGGGCCATTCAAGAACAGTCATGGAGTTGTTGTGAAGCCACTCCTTCATTATTTTAGCTGTGTGCTTATGGTCATTGTCTTGTTGCAAGGTAAACCTTCGGCCAGTCTGAGGTCCTGAGCACTCTGGAGAAGGTTTTTGTCCAGGATACCCCTGTACTTGGCCGCATTCATCTTTCCCTCGATTGCAACCAGTTGTCCTGTCCCTGCAGCTGAAAAACACCCCCACAGAATGATGCTGCCACCACCATGCTTCACTGTTGGGACTGTATTGGACAGGTGATGAGCAGTGCCTGGTTTTCTCCACACCCCGCTTATGCCCTGTACACACGGTCGGATATTCCGACGGAAAATGTGTGATAGGACCTTGTTGTTGGAAATTCCGACTGTGTGTGGGCTCCATCACACATTTTCTTGGTAAAAGTGCAAAAAGTGCCACGCATGCTCAGAATAAATTAAGAGACGAAAGCTATTGGCTACTGCCCCGTTTATAGTCCCGACGTACGTGTTTTATGTCACCGCGTTTAGAACGATCGGATTTTCAACTTTGTGTGACCGTGTGTATGCAAGACAAGTTTGAGCCAACATCCGTCGGAAAAAATCCATGGATTTTGTTGTCGGAATGTCAGACCGTGTGTACAGAGCATTAGAATTAAGTCCAAAAAGTTCTATCTTGGTCTCATCAGACCAAAGAATCTTATTATCTCACCATCTTGGAGTCCTTCAGGTGTTTTTTAGCAAACTCCATGCGGGCTTTCATGTGTCTTCCGTTGGGCCACTCTGCTATAAAACCCCGACTGGTGGATGGCTGCAGCGATGGTTGACTTCCTAGAAATTTCCCCCATCTCCCGACTGCATCTCTGGAGCACAGCCATAGTGATCTTTGGGTTCTTCTTTACCTCTCTCACCAAGGCTCTTCTCCCCCGATAGCTCAGTTTGGCCGGATGGCCAGCTCTAGGAAGGGTTCTGGTCATCCCAAACGTCTTCCATTTAAGGATTATGGAGGCCACTGTGGTCTTAGGAACCTTAAGTGCAGCAGAAATTTTTCTGTAATCTTGGCCAGATCTGTGCCTTGCCACAATTCTGTCTCTGAGCTCTTCAGGCAGTTCCTTTGACCTCATGATTCTCATTTGCTCTGACATGCACTGTGAGCTGTAAGGCCTTATATAAACAGGTGGGTGGCTTTCCTAATCAAGTCCAATCAGTAAAATCAAACACAGCTGGACTTAAATGAAGGTGTAGAACCATCTCAAGGATGATCAGAAGAAATGGACAGCACCTCAGTTAAATATATGAGTCCAAATAAGATAAATTCTGTGACAAATCCACCACCGCATCCAAGAAATGACCACCATGAGAAATGAAGGCTTACCAAACAGCAAGCAAAGGAAGCTTGTGACCTTAACCCGGTCCGGGCCTTTATCCCAAGATAGGCAGGTAACTCCGAGTGCCAAGCTGGTCTTAAGGACAGATCGGATGTCTCAGGGAAATTCAGCGTTCATCGGATGACAAAAAAGATCAGCTAACTCTCTCAGACCGGAGACCTCCGACATACCGTCACATAGAATCCAAAAAGGAAAGGCTCGCCATGGTGTTATAACATCAGGATAATTTATTAAAAGTAAATATAAATGTTGCACTTACAAAAGATTAAAACAATGAGCATGGAAAGCTGGCCAGCTAAACAGAAATCGCCCGTCCAATAGAGACTCTGGTACGCGGTGACGTCAGCATGTCAACTCCTCCCGACGTATGTTTCGTCAACAAATGACATCGCCTTTATAGGACCAGAGCAAATCAAGCCTCGATGTGAATCGCAGACCGGAAACGCAGGTATAATCACAGGAACACAGGCAAGGAAGCCAAATCCACCATAAATAATGTTGGCAAAAATCAATTAAATTAATAAAAACCAAAATACAATAATAAAATAATTAAAATCAGCATCAAATGCATAAAGGAGGATGGGAACAATAAGCGAATAGAAAAATAGTGCATCAAAGTACCCCAAAGAGATATATCCAGATGCACTAATATATATATAAATTGTAAGCAAAGACCTCAGAGCGACAGGGTCAGGGGTTATTAAAAAGAAACCTATCAAGTTTTCTCACTGATATTCCAAATCCTTAACCCACATCGAGTTCACAATAATAACCAAATTAAAATGTGTTAAATTACATACAGCTCAGGAATTGTCTATGAAGGCATTAGTATCAGTATCGATATTCAAACCATAAGGAGCATAACATTTTATTTTATGAATCCAAGCCATTTCAAGCCTAGAAATGCTTCTAACTAAAGCACTCCCTCTCCAATATGGACGGTACTTGTCAATCCCAAGGAAAATTGTTTTGGAGGGGTCCTTATTGTGTTTCAAAAGATAATACTTGGAAACCGAGTGCTTAGGAAAGCCAATTTTAATGTTGGTGATATGCTCATTTAATCTGACGGAGAAGGGTCACTTAGTCCTGCCCACATACTGCAGCCCACATGGGCACTGGAGCAGATGAACGACCCCCCCCGTCGAACATGTAATAAAAGGTTTACTTTCAAACTCCTGTTGGGTACAAGAAGAAATTAACCTATTGGTACGTCTATGCATACACCCACTAATAGAGCAAACCCTACATCGCCTACATTGATAAAAACTGGTAAGGTTTTCAAAGAAACCCAACCTGTTGGCTGGAGGGTCAAGAATATTAGGAGCCAGCCTATCCCTAAGTGATGGGGCGTCCTTATAAACCACCTGTGGTCTATCAGGTAAAAGAGGGCCTAACACTGGATCATTGCCAAGCAAATGCCAGTGTTTCTTGATTAAATCCTTAACCTTTTTATGCTGTACCGAATAGGTAGTGATGAATGGGACCATAGAGGTTATTATTATTATCACGAGGAGCCCTGGCTACAAGTAAATCCTTTCTATCCAAGGACTCAACCTCCTCCGAGGTGCTAAGTAAGGACTGTACCGGATAGCCTTTATCAATAAATCTCTTCATGAGAATTGTTGAGTTACCTGCCTATCTTGGGATAAAGGCCCGGACCGGGTTAAGGTTACAAGCTTCCTTTGCTTGCTGTTTGGTAAGCCTTCATTTCTCATGGTGGTTATTTCTTGGATGCGGTGGTGGATTTGTCACAGAATTTATCTTATTTGAACTTTATACTTTTGCACCTCCTTGAACATTTCCTTGATTATTATATATAAATATTTGATTTAGCAAAAAAAATTTTTATTTTCCAATTTATCTATACCCTCAGGGGTAAGGTATTTTCACGTTATAGATGTTGTCAATTATTAATGGTTTATTTACTCACATTGATGCCTCACTAAATATTATTATATAAATTTTTTTAACTTTTTATCAATCTTAGCGCTGCTATTGTTTCTTTTTTCTTTCTACTATTGGGTGTGGTTCACCTATAGCAGCAGCTGAACATGGTTTATTGTTGTGATTTAGCGCGGTATTCCACTTTTGTTTAAATATATGAGTGTCACAGCAAAGGGTCTGAATACTTAGGGCCATGTGATATTTGTTTTTCTTTTTTATTAAATATGCAAAAATGTCAACAATTCTGTGTTTTTCTGTCAATATGGGGTGCTGTGTGTACATTAATGAGGAAAAAAAATGAACAAATGATTTTAGCAAATGGCTGCAACATAACAAAGAGTGAAAAATTTAAGGGGGTCTGAATACTTTCTGTCCCCACTATATATATATATATATATATATATA
Source organism: Lithobates clamitans (assembly GCA_037952925.1). Taxonomy (NCBI): domain Eukaryota; kingdom Metazoa; phylum Chordata; class Amphibia; order Anura; family Ranidae; genus Lithobates; species Lithobates clamitans. The sequence continues at coordinate 1,299,911 of JBBGZY010000051.1, forward strand.
TTTATATTCTTCTACAAAAAAAATTAAAAAAAAAATCGCAATAAGCGTATATTTATTGATTGGTTTTCGCAAAAGTTATAGCGTCTATAAAATTATATATATATATATATATATATATATATATATATATATATATATATATATATATATATATATATATATATATATATATATATATATATATACATATACATATATACATATATACACACACATATACACACACATACACATTGGCAGTATGGTTGCCCTCAAAGATTTGGTTGTATCTGTAAGACTATTTATCTTCCTTATTATTCAGGAGTGCAGAAGTCAGAAGTACTGTACACTACATACAGGGTGCAGAGTTCAGCGGTGTGCTACGTAGAGTGTGCAGAGTTCAGGGGTGCATTGTGTACAGGATTTGAGGGGTTCTATGCACAGTGTGTAACCCTAACACGTAGTTAGTTGGTATGTGGAGGCAGAAATGCTGGAGAATAGGATATTTGAATAAATGTGCCAAGTGTAGAGGAGGGGGGAGGGAGGAGTGTTATGGGTTTTGTTTTTTTCCCTTTCTCTTGTTTTGAGGAGGGTGGAAGTTTTAGTGGGGGGGGGGGGGGGGCGAGTATAAGGGAAAGAAATTTGTTAAACCAAAGGGGATATGCAGAGCATCCCCATAAGTCATATTAATGTACTGAGATATGGCTTTTATCTTATTTCTGTAGTCTTGAGCCAAGCAGAACCACAAAATACATGTGTGGCCCCTCTTCTATCTTCTCTTTCCACTATAAGTAAGGAATGACTGCAAAGAAATGCACTATTTACAGAAGATTGGTGGGGTATGGGGGGAGGAGGTATACAAAAGAAAAGAAGTAAAGCTACGTACCTTCGGCCCTGTCATATGGAAGAGAAGGGTAAGGTACATTAGATAAAGAAAAATGCTCCACACCTGGCCCCAAGGGGTCAGTGGGTGTTCGGACGTGCTGCGGAGCTTTCGCGACCCCATAGATTGGGGGATCGCTCGCACAGTGGGCCCGGATACACATATGGAGTCCTTATGTAAAGGTAAAACTTAGGCAAACAACTATTAAAATTGGTCAATCAGGCTGAGTAGTAAGTACACTGTCGCAATGTCATTAGACAAGGTACCTGGGTTGCTTATGTTTTTATATATATTGGTGAGTCTGGGTATGCCCAATAGGCTCTGTTTTGTATTATAATCTTTGAAAATAAATAAAGATGAAATAAAAGGGTAGAAGTAAGCGGGAACTTAATAGTGGGGGTATGTTATAGGCCCCCTAACCTGAAGGATAGAAATGGCAGCGAAGCAGGGAAATGTTGTTGTGATGGGGGCCATGAACTATCCTGATATTGACTGGGTGGAAGGAACAGCTCACTCATTGAAGACCCGTCATTTCTTAAATGTTTTACAGGACAACTTCATGTCCCAATTATTGGATTCCCCGACTAGAAATGATGCATTGCTAGAGCTATTAATTACAATTGATACGGATCTGATTGCAGCTGTGGAAATACGGGACAAATCATAGGAAAGAACAAAGGTTAAACCTGGGTGGCTGAACCAAAACGTACAATGTCATATTAAGGACAAAAAAAATGTCTTTAACCTATTCAGCCCCGGAAGGATTTGCCCCCTAATGACCAGGCCATTTTTTGTGATGCGGCACTGCGTCGCTTTAACTGACAATTGCGATGTGGTACCCAAAGTCCTTTTGTTTCCACAAATAGAGCTTTCTTTTGGTGATATTTGATCACCTCTGTGTTGTTTTTTTTGCGTTATAAACAAAAAAAGTGACAATTTTGAAAAAAAAAAAACAATATTGTTTAGTTTTTGCTTTAATAAATATCCCAATAAAAAAAACAAAAAACAAAAAAAACAACAACTAAATGTCTTCATCAGTTTGGGTATATATATATATATAATAAAAATTAATTAATTAATTAAAAAAATCGCAATAAGCATTTATTGATTAGTTTTCGCAAAAGTTATAGCATCTACAAAATAGGGGATAGATTTATGGCATTTTTATTATCTTTTTTTTTTTTTTTTTACTAGTAATGGCGGCGATCAGCCATTTTTATCGGGACTGTGACATTGCGGAGGACAGATCGGACACTTTTGAAACATTTTTGGGACCAGTGACACTTATACAGCGATCAGTGCTAAAAAAAAAAAAAAAAATTCACTGATTACTGTGTAAATGTCACTGGTAGAGAAGAAGTTAACACTAGGGGGCGATCAAGGGGTTAAATGTGTTTCTTGCTGTGGGGGGGATGTGACTGACTAGAGGAGAAGCCAGATTGTCGTTCCTAGCTAGTAGGAACAGACGATCTGTCTCTCCTCTCCTGACAGAACACACAAATGCCCTGTCTCTCGTGTCTCCCCCCCCACCGTGCAGCGGGCACGTGCGCCTGCTCTAGCTGTTTAAAGGGCCGACGTACAGCTACGGCGATTTGTGGGAGAGAGCCGACATGCCACAGCATAATGATGGCAGCTGGTCGGCTAGTGGTTAAAAAAGTACAGTGGTTAAAAAAGCAGAGGGGTCATTATCATCATTCCAACACTACAATAAATGCAATAAGAAGTGTAAGAACGCAATCAGGGCAGCTACAAAAGACTATGATAGACACATAGCGGAGAAGAGTTAAAAAAATAAATAAAAAAATTAATTTTTAAAATGTATTACCACTAAAAAGTCGAGGTCAGAACACATAGGCCCCATAAAGGACAAGGAAGGGACGATGGATACAGATGACAAGGAGAAGGCAGCTGTACTAAATTCTTTCTTCTCCTGTCAGTCTAACATTGGTAGTATGTAAACTATTTGAGGGGATAAGGGACCATATCCAAGAATTTGCTGGTGAAAGCAGTATAATTAGCAGTAATCAGCATGGGTTTACGAAAGGTCGCTCTTGCCAAACCAACCTATTAACACTCTACGAGGAAGTGAGCTGCCATCTGGACAAAGGTAGGCCGGTAGATGCGGGGTATCTGGATTTTGCAAAAGCATTTGCTACAGTGCCCCACAAAAGCTTAATCTACAAAATGAGGCCGGTGGGTATAGACCATAGGGTTTGTTCTTGGATAGAAAACTGGCTGCGGGGGCGAGTCCAAAGGGTGATGTTAACGTGAAGAACGTGTACTCAGAATGGTCTAGAGTGGTTAGTAAGGTACCCCAAGGCTCTGTCCTGGAACAAATTCTGTTTACCTTATTTATAAATTATATGGAGCAGGCATCACTAAATGGCGGACCGTGGGCCGAATCCGGACCCAGTAGCAGCCCTATGTGGCCCGCAGCCTCGCCAGATGGTTGCCTGAGTGTTCTCTCCCCTCTGCCGGCGCGCCTGCGCGCCGCTGCTGCTAACATCCTTAATTTACATGGGAGGCGCGGCAGGTCTCTCCTTTACATCATGGCATCACTCCCCCTTCCTCCCCCTCCACACACTGCCCTACCTTATTCACACAAGCCTGGAAGCGCTGCAGGTTCAGACAAAGGGCGGGACTTTTAAAGTTACAAAGCAGGTGATTGGTTGCTAGACAGTGGGGCAGTCCCAGCAACCAATCACCCGCCTTTAACTTGAAAAGTCCTGCCCTTTGTCTGGATCTGCCATGCGTGCTTCCTGGCTTGTGTGACTAAGGTAGGGCAGTGTCAGGAGGGGGAGAAAGGGGGAATGCTGTGTTGATGACAGTCTGACTTTGTAATATCGAGGGAGGACTGTGATGGAGGGAGTCTGGGGGGTCTGTAATGGGGGGATCTGTAATAGTGGGGTTTGTAATGGGGGGATCTGTGATGGGGGGTGGGGATCTGTGATGGGGGTGGGGATCTGTGATGGAGGGGGGGGATCTGTGATGGAGGGGGGTCTGTGCTGGAGAGAATCTCTGATTGGGTTATCTGTGATGGGGGTCGAGGGGTCTGTGATGGAGGGGGTCTTTAAAGAGACACGCTGTGATGGGACGGTCTGTAATGGGTTGGTGGGTCTCTGATGGGTCGGTCTCTGATGGGGGACTGTGATGTAAGAGATGGGAGAGATGTGCTGTGAAGGGGGGACTGAGGGCACTGATGTAAGGGCTTGTTCACACTTGTGCGGAGATCTATAATAAAAAACAATCATGACGCGACGAGTCATCACCAATATGATACTTGGACCTCCGCTGGAAGAAAACTTTACTGACCAGACCCCCGTGAATTTTAATTCAGTACCCCTGATATAGAGGATAGGATAAATAGCTCAATCTCAGTGTTTGCTGACGACACAAAAATATATAGGGCAATAACATCACAGAAGGATATAGAAACTTTACAAGAGAACCTGAATAAATTAATGGAGTGGGCTACTAGGTGGCAAATGAAGTTTAACATCGGTAAATATAAGGTAAAGCAGTTGGGGGGTAAAAATATAAAATGCAAGTTACTCATTGGAGGGAGAACCTCTAGGGCAGGGATATGCAACTAGCGGACCTCCAGCTGTAGAAGAACTACAAGTCCTATGAGGCATAGCAAGACTCTGAGAGCCTCAACCCAGAGGCATGATGGGACTTGTAGTTTTGCAACAGCTGGAGATCCGCTAATTGCATGTCCCTGCTCTAGGGGGATTCCAGGATGGAGAAGGGTCTAGGGGTCCAAATAAAAGACAGACCGAGCAAAAGCATGCAGTGTCAAGCTGCAGCTACCAAAGCCGGCAGAATTTATCCACTTCAATACTGGGCACTCCCCCCCCCCCCCCCCCCCCTTCCCAGACCGATTTTCAGCTTTCAGCGCTTTCACACTTTGAATGAGAATTGCGTGGTCATGTAGCACTGTACCCAAATTACATTTTTATCATTTTTTTCACACACAGCTTTTTTTGGGTGGTAATTAATCACTGCTGGGGTTTTTATTTTTTACGCTACAAATCTAAAAAATGCGTTTTTCTTATTTTCGGTTATATAAATTTGCAAATAAGTAATTTCTCCAGATAAATTTTGACCAGAAATGATGCTGCTACAGCAGGTCAACTAATTTAATATGGGGACTGGAGGACCTCAATTATGAGGAATGACTACAAGCACCGCATGTACATATATGTCGACATAATGGCACGGACAGGCAAATGGGCGCACAGGTACGTCCCTTTAAATTTGCTGCCATGTCATCGCGTGCACACTGCCGGCGGTGTGAGCACGCAGCTTGCTCCGTGAGTGTGATCCCCGCGGACTCGATGTCCATGGGGATACCCGCGATCATCTCATGGAGAGGAAGAACAGGGAAATGCTGATGTAAACAAGCATTTCCCCGTTCTGCCAAGTGACACCGACACTGATCACCGCTCCCTGTAATCGGGGGCGGTGATCAGTGTCGTGTCACACAGCCCCTTCCCCCCACAGTTAGAATCACTCCCTAGGACACACTTAACAGCGCCACCTAGTGGTTAACCCCTTCACTGCCAGTCACATTTACACAGTAATCAATGCATTTTATATCGCACTGATTGCTGTAGAAATGTGAATGGTCCCAAAATAGCGCCAAAAGTGTCCTATCTGTCCGCCATAATGTCGCAGTCATGATAAAAATCACTGATCGCCGTCATAACTAGTAAAAAAAAAAAAAAATATCAATAAAAATGCCATAAAACTATCCCCTATTTTGTAGACGTTATAACTTGTGCGCAAACCAATCAATAAACTCTTATTGCGATTTTTTTAACCAAAAATATGTAGAAGAATACATATCGGCCTAAACAGAGGGAAAAAAAGTTTTTCATATATTTTTTGGGGATATTTATTATTGCAAAAAGTAAAAAATAATGCGTTTTTTCAAAATTGTCGCTATTTTTTTGTTTATAGCGCAAAAAATAAAAAAAACGCAGAGGTGATCAAAACCCACCAAAAGAATGCTCTATTTGTGGGGAAAAAAGGACAAGAATTTTGTTTGGGAGCCACGTTGCACGACCGCGCAATTGTCAGTTAAAGCGACGCAGTGCCGAATCGCAAAAAGTGCTCTGGTCTTTGGCCAGCCAAATGGTCCGGGGCTTAAGTGGTTAAGCTGCATAGGGGGTTTTTCACTGTCAGGGCGGTAAGGATGTGGAATGCTCTTCCACAGTGGTGTTGGTAAGAAGTATGGATAATTTTAAAAGACTCTTGGACGTGCATCTTAGCAAAAACAATATACGGGGATATTGTTCTACACACACACGTTGAACTAGATGGACTATTGTCTTTATTCAACCTTACCAACTTTGTACCTATGTAAAGTGCAGTGTTCAGGGGTGTGCTGTGTACAGGGTTTGGGGGGCTCTATGCACAGTGTGCAACACCAACCCCCCCCCCCCCAACATATAAAAAAGAAAAGAAAAAAAAAGCTTTCTTGCATCTCTACTCTCCCATAGCTCTCCCTGTGTAGGTGGCTATTTCTACTACCTGTGTATTTGGCTATGGTACACCTTATATAGGGTGTTACACGCTATGTACAGGGTGCAGAGTTCAGGGGTGCACTGTGTACAGGGCTTTGGGGGGCTCTATGCACAGTGTGCAACACCTCCCCCCCCCCACAAAAAAAGCTTTCTTGCACCTCTACTCTCTCATAGCTCTCCCTGTGTAGGTGTCTCTCTCTACTACCTGTGTATTTTGGCTCTGTTATACCTCCCTGTGTAGAGAGATCATTTGCTCTCTCAGAATGTGGAGAGCTGTCCCCACCGAGAGGGGTCTATTACATCCAGAAGCCACTAAATGCAAAGCTGTCCCTTGTACATACAGAAGGTTTCTGTGTTTACAAGTGACAGCGGGAGCAAAGGGTGAGATTTGGAGGTAATGGGACACCATTTCGCCATGATCTGGCTGCAAAACCGGATGGGAGGGCCACATGACAGGGCCTGGAGGGCCAGATTCAGCCCGCGGCCTTGTGTTTGACATATGTGCTCTAGCACATCCACCTACCTTCTCACTTGTACATCATAGACCTCATCTCTTCTGGAAGTTTCCAACTCCTGTCTTTCCCCATCATCCCTTCACCTACCTACACAACTTTTTACGTAGCAGGTGGCCTGGTGGAGCAGCGAGCAGCCATTCCCAACTAGGGTACCTTCAGTGGCTGCTAGAGGTTTCTTGAGCTGTGGCTGATTGAACCTCTATCTGATGGTGCCTGTATAGTTTGGGCAGAGCCAGCGGCATTACACCAATGGTCTTTTTAGTTGTCTGGAAGTGTGGCATTCTGGCCACCAGGGAGGCATTGTTCTCTTTGATAACTAACCTAAAATACGTTCTTCCTATTGACCCAGACAAACTGGTTTTGAGCAGAGACCAGAAATTTTGAGAAATGCTGCTATAGACCATCACAGCTCTAAGTGTGGCTGGGGTTGTTTTTATCACATCCAAGTTTGCAGGGTTCAGCAGAAGTCTTGGTGCATTTGGAGGTCTATACAAAGGAGGCTTTCACAGATAAATAACATACACAAAAGATGTTAAATGCACATATAATCTTATAGGAAGATTTTTGTCCAAATAAATTGTCTGGGGGCAGACACCTGGTACGTCATTTGATTACAAGCAGTTGATACCGGGGTAACCCAGTAGCGATGACATGACATCATTTCCAGTTTACCAGGATGTCTACAGCGCCATTTTTCTAAAATTGAAAGTATTCAAAAATGCCAGTCTTGGCGTTTTGAATGCTTTCAAGTGCAAAGGGATTGACCCCAGATCCCTCCATAAAGAGTACCTGTCACATGCCTATTGCGGTCACAAGGATGTTTACATTCCTTGTGACAGCAGCAAAAGTGATTAAAAAAATAAAAATAAAACAAATTAATAAAAAATAAATAAAAAAATGTAAGTGCCCTCTTCTCCCCGTGCTAGCGTGCAAAGGCGAAAGCGTGCATCGCATGCAAACAGCGATTGTCCCACACATGTGAGGTATCGCCATAAACGTCGGATCATGGGCAGTAATTCTAGCACAAGACCTTCTCTGTAAATCTAAAGTGGTAATCTATAAAGGCTTTTAAAACTTCGCCTATGGATAGTAAAATTTACATTGTCACCGTTGCGTGGGCGTGCGTAATTTTAAAGTACAACATGCTTGATATCTATTTACTCTGCATGACATCTTTCATATTTTACAAAAAAATTGGTTTATATAGTGTTTTTTTGCATTCAGATTTAAAAAAGTGTTTGTCCCCAAAATTGCGTTTGAAAAACTGCTGCGCAAATACCATGCGACATAAAAAAATTGCACAACCCACAAATTCTCTACTGCATCTGATTTAAAAAAAAAAATATTTAATGCTTGGGGGTTCTAGGTCATTTTCTATTAAAAAAAAAAAAAAAAAAAAGAAGATTTTTTCCATGTAAAACAAAAAGTGCCAGAAAATGCCTGGTAAAGGGAAACTATAGTTTTTTTTTTTAAATAAGATTTTAGTTATATATACATACTGTATGTAAATGTGTTGTTTGTGAACACCAGTAATTGGATTCTCCTGCTGTTAGCACATCAGTAATCTTAACAAATTGGACACCCAACATAGCTGTACTGTGGAAGCTATATCTGCCAGTGATGCTGCTTCCAGTCTCTTCACTGTCATTACATACCCTACTGGGACCAGCCGAATTTCAATTCATGTGGGGGCAGGCTGATTGCTGGTGGAAGAAAGGAAAAATCAAATAATCTATGGGCTGCCTAAAAGACATTAAATACCTTTCGTTTGATGTACCAGGAATAAATGGTTTAAACTGAACGTTCAATTTGGCTTTAAGACAGCTGTAGAGTACAACCATGAGTTAGCCCCATACACTGAGGTCCTACCTAAACCACCCCCCCCCCCAAAAAAAACCCCTAACTCAATCTTCTTAAAAACCTACAAAACGTAAAGAGGAACTGGAGTCATTTGCAGGAAAATAGCAGGGTGTTAGCTGGAGGGGGAGAAGTGGAAAGGTGGAACTTTCCTTTTTAGGTGAAGTTCCGCTTTAAAGTAGAGGTCTAGCCAAACCAGTGTGGAAAGTTTACAACCTCTTCAAGGTCTTAACTGTTATCTGCATCCACACTTGAAAAAGCTAGATAGATAGATAGATAGATAGATAGATAGATAGATAGATAGATAGATAGATAGATAGATAGATAGATAGATAGATAGATAGATAGATAGATAGATAGATAGATAGATAGATAGATAGATAGATAGATAGATAGATAGATAGATATCCCCATCTCGAACAGACTTCCTCTTTAACCTGACCCTAAACCTCATTTGCCACTTTTTAACTAATGAAACCACCAAGCTACTCGTTCACTCCCTTGTTATCTCTAACCTTGGATTATTGCAAGTCCCTTCTCATAAGCCTACCCCTCTTCAGTCTATCATGAATGCTGCTACCAGACTTATCTATCTTACCAATTGCTCAGTGTTCGCCACCCCTCTCTGCCAATCCCTCCACTGGCTTCTGATCGCCCAGCGAAATAAATTCAAAATACTATTATCATCATACAAAGCCATTCACAACTCTGCCCTGTGCTACATCACCAATCTTGTCTCCAATCATCACCCAAACCGTCCTCTCAAGACCACCTGCTCACAAACTCACAAACTCCCTCATCTCCTCCTCCCATTCTCCTCTCCAAGACTTCTCCAGAGCCTCTCCCATCCTCTGGAACTCCCTACCTCAATCTGTCTGGCTATCTCCTACTCTAGCTGCCTTTAGGCGATAGCTAAAAACTCATCTCTTCAGGAAAGCTTATCACACCTCCAACTAATTGTTTATCACTCCCATCAGCTCAGCTCACCCCCCTCCCACAGTTAAACTACCACTTGCCCCACCTTTTTAAATTGTAAGCTCTTATGAGCAGGGCAATCTTAACCCTCTTGTATTTTATTGTATATTAATTGTACTGTCTCCCTTTTATAATGTGAAGCTCTGCGTAAACTGTTGGGGTTATATAAATTCTGTATAACAATAATATTAATAATAATGTATTCTCTATGTTGAGGCGCTAGCTCAAATGAAAGTATAAATATATACAAATTTCCATGAACAATAGGTGTAATAATAAAAAATCAAATCCATGCAATCAATAGATTTTCAAGTGAAACAATAGCCCTGAAAACATTAAATGACTAAAAAAAGCTACATCTTCTAGTATATTTCTTCCTTTCACAACCTGTGCATTAGTTCTGCATCCTCTTCTCAATTAATAGTGCTCCAAACAAAGTGTTCCACAACCTAATATAAGGGGGGCCACTCACCAGATGGCCACCAGGACCCTCACCGCTTCTATGATAAAACCTAAACTTGGTTTATACTTGGAATCCACTTCCTTTTCTCCTAAATCCAATGTCACCATCAGGGAAGTCCCAGAATGAGAAAGCAACAACGCAACAATTGTGCCATACGTTTATTTAAAATTGATTGATTATTATTATAAAATGTGTTAGTTCCACCTGAGCAGGACAGTGAAAACTCTGAAGTTCAACCACTCGTCAGACCTCAATGTATTTCACCAGAAAGACATCATCAGGAAGTCGTTCCAGGTTTTCACCAACGTCACGTCCGGCTCAGGTGGAACGCACGCCACTCAGACGAGCGGTGGCGAGGATTGCAGTCATCCAGTCTTTCCATCGTGGGTGCCTCTTCATGCCAGAAGGAAATGTGAGTGTACTAACATGTTATTTAATAATAATCAATTTTAAATAAACGTACTGCATAATTCTTGCATTTTTGCTTTCTCATTCTGGGACTTCATTGATGGAGACATTGGATTTAAGGCTCGATTCACACCTATGCATGTTGCTTTTGAGCGTTTTTGGAGGGGTTTTTTTCATGCTTGCCACGTTTTTGAGCCGCGTTTTTGCCGCGATTTGCGTTTTTTTTTTTTTTTACAGTCTTAAAAAAAATTTAAAAAAACCCGGCAAAACGCATCAAAAACGCACCAAAAACGCATCAAAAACGGTGCACTTGCGTTTTTGATGCTTGTCCATTGAAATCCATTACATGCAAAACGCTGCTTTTTGCATGAAAAAAAGTCCCCGACCCTTTCCAAAAATGCAGAGAAACAAAAAGGCATTGATGTGAACATGTTCCATAGGAACCCATGTTAAAAAATTCCCGTGCATTTCTGCAAAATGCAAAATGCATCAAAAAACGCGCTAGTGTGAATGGAGCCTAAGAGGAAAAGTAGTGTCTGCCAAGCATAAATCAAGTTTAGGATTTATCATACTGTAGAAGCGGTGAGGGTCTTGGTGGCCCGGGGCTATCTGGTGAGTGGCCCCCTTACATTAGGTGGTGGAATGTTTTCAGGACTATTGTTTCACTTGAAAATCCATTGATTGCACGAATTCGATTTTTTATTATTACACATATTGTTTATGGATATTTGTATATACAGTAAAACATTGGTTTCAGAGCGTTTTGCAACATTTTTTGATAAATTTTGACTTGATAAACAAGCGATGTCTTGATATACAAGTAGGGTCATGTTACAACTGAGTATAAAAGAGAAGAGAGGCGCCTCTAAGTGTAGCAATATAGTTATATTTAATGAAGGTACAACATTTAGCAACTCACATGGTTGATGATTAAAACAGCACATCTAAGTATGCAGGCATCTGGGGTAAAGCTGTCCACATAGACCAGGGATATGCAATTAGCGGACCTCCAGCTGTTGCAAAACTACAAGTCCCATCATGCCTCTGAGTGTCATGCTTGTGGCTGTCAGAGTCTTGCTATGCCTCATTGAAGAACTACCGCCTTGTAGTTCTGCAACAGCTGGAGGTCCGCTAATTGCATATCCCTGACATAGACCATCCTCCACACTGCCATCGACGTCATTCCTTCCACGCTGCACTCCACTTCAAGTCTCATTTTCAGATCGCTCTATTGCAGTGATGGGGAACCTTGGCACCCCAGATGTTTTGGAACTACATTTCCCGTGATGCTCAAGCACTCTGCAGTGTAGTTGTGTCATGGGAAATGTAGTTCCAAAACATCTGGGGTGCCAAGGTTCGCCATCACTGCTCTATTGCATGGTAGTCTTCCCGGTCATAATTGCAGACTGACAGCGGTGAGAGCCGGCGGTGCGGAGGATGGTGTATGTGGACAGCTTTACCCCGGATTCCTGCATACCTAGATGTGCCTGCTTTAATCATCACTTGCTAAATGTTGTACCTTCATTAAATGCAACCATATTGCTACACTTAGAGGCACCTCTCTTCTCTTATACTCTGTAGCTCCTGCTGGTTTTTGCTTCCATTTGTGGATGGACATTTTATGGTTAGACAACCTATCACATTGCTATAATCTTTATATATGGACTATAGACTGAAGGACTTATGAATAAATGGTTGTGGAACGAATCATCTAAGTTTCCATTATTTCTTATGGGGAAATTTGCTTTGATATACAAGTGCTTTGGATTACAAGCATGTTTCCGGAACAAATAAATGCTCACATTTCAAGGTTTTACTGTATTTATATTTTCATTTGAGCTAGCAACTCAACATAGAGAACAGTTAATAGTTTGGGCAGGCACCAAAAAAATGATGATGGCAGCAGCTCATTAGTATTATAGCACTTTATAAAAACACAAGGGGCGCCGTTTTTTGTTTTATATTTTATTAATAATAAGTAACTTAACCTCTAAAATGAGCCCTTAGCATACTGTAGAACACCCCAAGATCTAAACAACTAGCAAACATAACCCCTCTGGTGTAATCACTAAAATAATTCTTACTAACCTCTTGCAGGAAGCTGAGATGAAGGTGCCAAAAATTTAACAGCCCCCCTTCCCAAACACACACAGTTTTTGTAGCTATACTCACACTTTTCTGTCTCGCTTCTGCTCCACATCTATGCATTAATATTTTATTCCACAGATACAAAATTCCATCTTTCACTTGCTAAGCCTCATACATTTTATCCAGCCAGTGTGTACTGTGAACAGCATTAACAGTTGGTTGATATAATCCTTCCATGACTCTGCTCCATCCTTCAATGAATTCAGAGCATACTGGAATCATTTCTAAGTTTTAGCCTGCAAACTCTGCATGGCACCTGAAGCTATTGCATTGTAAGGGCCATTGCACTGTAGCCCTTTACAAAGCCAGTGGTATTCGCATTGTGTTAAAGTAGTTCTTACCCCAGCACCTGTAGTTTACAACTTTCAGTGTTGCTGGCTCCTGTTCTCTTAGTGCTGCTTCCCTGAACTTCTGGTCTTCACAGGAAGGAGTTAACAGTGGACAGTGTAGTCTTTGATCAGTCTGTTAGACTGTAGAAGGGAGGAAGGAGGAGGTGGGGAAGAGCAGAAGAGTGCCTTGCCATTCTATGTTACAGGGTTGTGTGTTTCTATAGATGCAAACAGTGTAGGGGTACAAAACCCAACCGTAACATGTTTGAGGCCCCCCACCTCCTTAATCAGTAAGGCATCAGTAGCCTGATGAATTTGATGGGGCCTCAGAAACATGTTGGGGCCCGCCCCCCACCTGTTCCACCAGCCTGTGGACACACACTGACAGTGGCGTGTGCTATTGCGGATACTCTCCAATCCATAGAGACTGCTGCTCCATTCTACCAGCCCTGTGTGCAGTATACAGCGTTTTTAGATGTAAGTGTTTTCAGAACGGTTTATGTTTGACATATACTGATCTGGCACCCTCCTTTATTGTTTACATGCCCATCGAGGAGCTGCCAGTGACTACACATGTCTTTTCTCCTATTAAGCTTACCACCCTCTTGCATATGTCTTCTATGGATGTTAAATGACTATTTGTCTGCCAGTGGAGCACTGACTCGTGCTAATTTAGTGAGTGATTTGTGTTGCTGCATGCAAGGATGGCTTCATAGGACACCTCAAGAGAAAGGAAACACCCTGAAACAGGAAGCCTGGGGCAGTGATCATGGCACTAGCTTAAACAAGAACGATAAGCAAGGATGAAAAAATAAAGAAGCTGAGTGCGGTATTAAATCAGCTGTTGAAAGTGCTTAAAGCAGTATTAACCCAAAACCAAACATGTAAATTATAGTAGCTTACCAATCATTGGATGTGGTGGCTGCATTAGTTTTTTGTTTTTTTGGGGCTTTTTCCCCCCTCTGTTTTCACCAGGTGATCTGACCAGTAACAAACAAACCTCCTTTATTAGTGAGACATAACTCTGGATGAATAAGCAGAGGAGGCAAATTTGGACAGCAACATTGTCAGTCTGGGGGAGGTGAGTGTTTGATGTACTAGCAGATTTAAATACACTTAGGGCTCATGTACACTGCAGCTCAAAAAAGCTGCTTTTAAAAAGGAGTTTGAGCTTTTATTTCTCTGCTTAAAAGCTTAAAGAAGCTCATGCATTTCTGCACGCCATTGCGCATTTTATTTTCACAAACACTCCCCTCAGCTCATTTTTCACTCCCAAATGACCACAATGCATTGCAAAATTAGATCCAGTTTCCATATTGATTGAGAGCAGAGAGAGAGAGAGCAGAGAGAGAGAGAGAGAGAGAGAGAGCAGAGAGAGAGAGAGAGCAGAGAGAGAGAGAGGAAGCAGAGAGAGAGCAGAGAGAGAGAGAACAGAGAGAGAGAGCAGAGAGAGAGAGAACAGAGAGAGAGAGAGCGCAGAGAGAGAGCGCAGAGAGAGAGAGAGAGAGAAAGCAGAGAGAGAGGAAGCAGAGAGAGAAAGCAGAGAGAGAGGAAGCAGAGAGAGAACAGAGAGAGAGCAGAGAGAGAGCGCAGAGAGAGAGCAGAGAGAGAGAGAGAGAAAGCAGAGAGAGAGGAAGCAGAGAGAGAGGAAGCAGAGAGAGAGGAAGCAGAGAGAGAGAGAGAGCAGAGAGAGAGAGAACAGAGAGAGAGCAGAGAGAGAGCAGAGAGAGAGAAAGAAAGCAGAGAGAGAGAGAGAGCAGAGAGAGAGCAGAGAGAGAGCAGAGAGCGAGAGAGAACAGAGAGAGAGAACAGAGAGAGAGAGCAGAGAGAGAGAACAGAGAGAGAGAAAGCAGAGGGAGAGCAGAGAGAGAGAGAAAGCAGAGGGAGAGCAGAGAGAGAGAGCAGAGAGAGAGAGAGAGAAAGCAGAGAGAGATCACTGTGAGAGAAGAGAGAATTTTTTTTTTTTACTGCATTCATTGTGGATTCCCTTACTTGTATGGTGAGGTAAGAAAATATCCTGAAAATGTTTTCAATTTCACAAGAATGGACATTGTGGTATATATACATACATATATATATATACATACACATATACACACACACATATATATATATATATATATATATATATATATATATATATATATATATATATATATATATATATATATATATATATATATATATATATATATATAAATATATATATATAAATATATATAAATAAATATATATAATTCTACAAATATGGTTTATTACTCTGGCCACAAAAACTGGCAACAGCAATTGCTGTTACTTTGGCCACTTTTTGTGGCCAAATGTTTTTTTTCTTTGGAAAAGAATCTTTGGAAAAAATGGGATCTCTGTGTCCCATTATGTACTCAAAGAAAAGGAATTTACAGGTAAGTATGACAAAAAAAATCTTTTTCATACATCATGGGACACAGAGTCAGGCTAATATTCATTACCTACTGGGACATCCCAGAGCAATAGCCTTGAGGGAGGGGAGACACCCTGCAAAATAGTCATCAGAACTTATACGGCAGCCCGCAGTGCACTGGAGCCGAACGCCGAATCCTTGGCTGCGCGAACATCCACTTGATAAAATTTTGTGAACGTATGCACTGAAGACCAGGTAGCAGCCTTACAAATCTGAGCCACAGATACCTGATGGCAAAAAGCCCAGGAGGTGCCTACACCCCTGGTAGAATGAGCTCTCACCCTAAAGGGAGCAGCTTTATGTTTCAGACCGTAGGCCTGAATGACCAATTGACGGACGCAATTGGCAATGGAAGCTTTGGAAGCTGCCTGCCCTTTCTTGGGGCCTTTTGGTAAATCAAAAAAGAAGTCTGATCCTCGGATCTCCGCATCTCGACAAATACACCTTGATTGCCCGGACAACGTTCAAAGAATGCAGTCGTCTCTCTTCCGCCGAATAAGGCTGAGAGAAAAAAGAAGGCAAAATAATGTCCTGATTTAAATGAAAGGCAGACACCACTTTTGGCAAAAAGAATGGAACAGGTCGTAACATGACCTGTTCGTGGTGAAGGATCAAGTACGGTTCCCTGCATGAAAGGGCCACCAACTCCGACACCCTTCTAGCCGAGGTGATAGCCATCAGAAAGGCTAGCTTGCGTGACAGCAAGTCAAATGGAATTTTCTTGATCGGTTCAAATGGTTGTTTCTGTAACACAGACAGCATCAAGTTCAAGTCCCAAGGGCACATAGGTGACCTAACGGGGGGAAGCAAATGAGTTGCCCCCTGCATAAAGGTTCAGATCAGTGAATGGGAGGCTAAAGGCCATTGGAAGAATACTGATAGGGCCGAAACTTGACCTCTGATTGTACTCAAAGGCAATTTGATTTCCACAGCTGACTGCAGAAAAGAGAATTCTCTCAATCACGTATTTCCAAGGATGCCATTTTCTGGCTTCACACGAAGCAATACAAGTCTTTCAGACCTTATGATAAATTTTCCTAGTGACAGCTTTTCTAGCATTCACTAGGGTAGACACTGCTGATTCTGAGATGCCACGGTCCTTTAACACCCTGGGTCCAATAGCCATGCCATCAATATTAGAGACTGTAAATTGGGGTGTAATATAGGACCTTGAGGCAGTAGATCCGGGCGACGTGGAGCCGTCCATGGCCCGTCTATTGTCAGTCTCACAATCTCCGGGAACCAGGGCCTTCTGGACCAGGCTGGTGCCACCAGAATGACTGGAACCCCGCTTTCCAAATCCTGCTTAACAAATGTGGAAGGAGAGGGATCGGAAGGAAAGCATAAACTAGGAAGTACCTTCTCCATGGAACTGGCGGCTGAGATAATCTGCCTTCCAGTTCTCTACTCCTGGGATATGGATTGCCGAAAAAATTGGCACATGTCCCTCTGCCCAGGCTAGTATGTGCTTCAGAGCTGAACGACTCTTGGTACCGCCTTGGTGGTTTATATAGGCCACTGCAGTGGCATTGTCGGACTGAACCCTGATAGGGCAGTCCTGAAGCTCCACAGTCCAGGACAGTAGGGCTAGACGTACTGCACATAATTCCAGGACGTTGATGGGCAGGATCTGTTCTGTTGCTGCATATTCAGGATAGAAATAATCCATCATGCCCCTGGGAGACAGCAATACACTGCACTTCGTGCAGTGGCATTGTCGGACTGAACCCTGATAGGGCAGTCCTGAATCTCCACAGTCCAGGACAGTAGGGCCAGACGTACTGCACGTAATTCCAGGACGTTGATGGGCAGGATCTGTTCTGTTGCTGCATATTCAGGATACAAATAATCCATCATGCCCCTGGGAGACAGCAATACACTGCACTGCGTGCAGTGGATTGAAGTTTCTCATTCTACCGTGACTTGCATGATTTTGCATTCCAATTTAAGATAGAGAGACATATTCCCTTCTCTGTCTCATCTGCGAACCTTGGCCGTGTCCTGAGGAAGCCTAATGGCGAAACGCGTAGACATACAAGGGCTCACTGCACAATAATCATAGATGCTATATGTTATAGTTGTCATAGTTTTTTAGATATTTGAATTTTTTAATAAATGTATATTTTTATACTGCTATATCTTCTCCACTGTTTCTTAGCCTAAAAAGTCCGCCTCCCTGGTAATACTCAGTACTACCTTATTTTGTACACTCAATGATTTATGGACGTGGCTCATTTTTGGTGCATTTTCCTCTTTTTTTTGTACTTTATATGCAGTTATAACAAACTTTTTGTTTTCTTTTGGGATAAAGGTTTTTACATAAGTAAAAGCTGATCATTGTAAGCAACCCTGCCAGTGGTTTATCTCATCTTTGTAACTTGATACATTCTGCTAGAGAGTTTGTTCTTTTGAAACACAACAGATTTACCAGCTGTATCACCAGATGAAAATAAAAGAAAAAAAGCCTAAAAAAGAAAATGAATGCAGCCATCACATCTAAGAAATTGTAAATTGTAATATAATAAATGTTTGCTTTTGGGTTTAATACCACTTTAAAAAACAGAGGGTTTATTATCACTTTAATAATCTGAACATTTAAGGGCCACTATACTGTATAGCAGGGGTAGGCAACCTTTAAGTCTCACTCTTGAGACAGAGAAAGGAGATTAAGGGCGCAATTCTCAGTCTCCATCTCTGCAGCCTCTGCTGCATAGAGTGAATGAACAGGAAGAACTCTGCACTGTCTACCTGTGCATTCACAAACCGAAGCATAGTAAAAACAATTTACCGTGCTTCATTAATGAATCACTCGCTGTGTTCATTCAGAAAAGTAACGGGCAGGTAAATGATATATTTTCAAGCCCCGTTCCCGCTCTCCATCCCAAAAACATCCCCCACAGCAGCAGGAGGGAAAGAAGAGAAGCCAGCAGTGCTGCAGGGAGAAAGGTGGGGGTAGGGTTGCTACCTTTTCTGCAGACCAAACCCGAACACTTTAGCGGCACAGGACACAGTTTTTTTCTGTAGTACATAGGATTATAAAGGATCTGAGGTACCTTGGGTATCCTAAGGAGAGTGGTAATGCAGTGCGCTGTGGCAAACAGTGGGTGTGGCCACACTGCTCTTGCTGACATCACTGCCCCCCGCCCCCCAACTGATGCCAAACCTGCCCCCAGACAGACAACAAATTTTTTGTGTGACTATCTCAGTTACCTAAAGCGGGATTCCACTGTCTCTGAGTTTTTTTTTTTTTGGCACAATGACAACTATTAAGATATAAGAATAAGTAACTCACGTATTCCAATTCTAAAGACCTTTGCTGTCCGTTTTCTCCATAAATATAAACTTATATACTAGGATCATGACGGTATTCATCTTGCCTGTGGGCATGTGAATCCCACAGGCATGCACTTCCGGGATACGGTGCTGCTGATCGACCAGCATGCACCGCCCGTTCTATTCAGGATCCCGCGCATGCGCAGTAGAGAGAAATCGGAGCGCCGTCAACAGTAATGACGTCACTCCCACTATGGAAGTCTCTCGATAACTCTTGCAACAGGCGGCCGCACTGACTCCTGGGAACAATGACACAAGCTCCCAGGAGCCAGTGCGGCTTACAGGAAGTGAGTAATTAGCCGCTCCAGACACGCCCCTAACCGCAGCCTGTGCTTCCTGCAGAAAACAAAGACAGCTGGAAGAACAAAGGTAAAGGCTGTAAAAAAAAAAAAAAAAGTGCCGTTTTGTCATTAGGACATTGCGGTAATCAGCTGCAGTTAGTGTAGGAAAATCGGGTGGAGCTCCGCTTTAAGGAGCCACAGCCCAGTCTGAATATGTGAATAATGTTAGGCAGACTGAAACCTGGACTGTCCGGGTGAATCTTGAACAGGTAGCAACCCTAGGTGGAGGGGATGAAGGGAGCACACGGGGGTCCCGGGCAGCAGAGAAGGAAGAGTAACCTGGACAGATGGGGTGGCATATACTAGATCAGATCCTCCCTATTTTCCTCTTGCAGCCACTGAATGCTGGTGGGAGGGAGAGGAGGAGAAGCTATCTTTCAGTAGCTGCAGGAGGAAAATACAGGAATAAGTTCCAGTAAATGCCCCCTCCTCTCCAGGTTCCGGTTTCCGCTTCAGGTTGTACTGTACCTTACTTAACTTTCATAGACGGATTCCATAAAATAGAATTGAATAACTTGCTGGTAATGAAAAAACTAATGGATATACTTGTAAATCCCCAAAACATTATGTTGGTGCCACAGTGCTGCATTACAAAAATGTGAATTAGCCAGTGAATTTCCACTTAAAATGCATACATTGTGCTGCGGGGAAATGGACAAGTTTTAGAGGGTTTCCAAAGACTTCCAGTCCATCGTTAGGGCTCATTCGCACCGGCAATGTTGGGCTGCACTGGGCAGTGCTGCCCAATGCAATCTCAAACCTATTGCAAAACAACCTGCCTTATTTATGTTCAATTGCTTCAGCTCACACTAACATACTACGTTGGTGTGCACTGAAAAAAAATATATGACATATTGCAATTGTGTGAAGCGTGTTTGGACAAGCTGTAACACATATCCCAATACTTTGCAGTGCATAGAATTAAATGTCTGACAATGCACTGCAGCGCAAGTTTACACTGCAAACCAGCATTCACACTGTGCAGTTTGAATGAGCCCTTATACAGACAGTAAAATATGCTACAAAAAGCAATAAAAACAGGCAAACTACAAACAACATTTTTGTGCAATCCTCAAATGGATGACAGCTAAGGATCAACATATCTCTTGCAATTGCTGCATTGTGTGTCCAGGAGTCTATCAAAAGGAAAAACACGACTGCAAAAATATTACTACCGGTCTCATATCAGCTAAAGGCTACCTGAGCTTTTCCTTCTACTGCCAAAATAATGTGAAAGGATGAGGCAAAAGCTTTTTGGTAAAAGTACTGTGCAATGTTCTGAAAAAGCAAAATGCTGCATACCAGCACAAAAAAACTCATCCCGGCGGTGAAGCATTGAGGAGAATGTATAATGATGTGGGACTGCTTTGCTGCCTAAGGGTTTGCAATCATCAAGGGTCCAATGAACATATATAAAAAATATATATATAAGGAAATTCTATTGTAGAATGTCAGTGCATTTGTCTGAGCTACAACTCAAAAGAAGTTGGGTCATACAATAAGACATTGATTGATAATACAGTAGTACATCAACAATAGAGTGGCTCACACAGAAGAAAATGTGTATTCAAGAATGGCCAAGTCAGAGTCCTGACCTCAATCTCACTAAAATTTAGTAGTATGAAGCAGGCCATTCAAATCAAGTATCCCAAAAAATGTAAAAACCTAAACAGATTTAAAAAAAAAAAGAAAAAAGGAATGGACCAAAGTTGAGATTACTGCCAGTAAAAGAAGTTTCTGCTAGTTACTGAATAAAAAAGGTCCACATTCTTCTTCTATTTCCCCAACAGATATGTTATGGGTGCCATTTGTCCAAGAGTCATCCAAGAAAAAACGTAATATTAAAATCTGCCCTGGCTTCTTTTCCTCATAATAAATGTTTTTTATTGAAATTTTTCATACAATATACTGTAAATACCGGGGTAAACAGCAGTTACAAGGCTTCATATATGTCTTGAATACTCCAACAGCAAGATCCCCATGTCTTAGGCCCCTTTCACACTGTTGGACTGTTCAGGTCTGCCTGTCAGTTTTGGCAGCGGACCTGAACGGGCGCTCCATGTTAGTCTATGGAGCGACGGATGTCAGCGGTGACATGTCCCCTGACATCCGATCCGGTCCGTTCCGCTAAAATCAGACGGATGGATCATACGTTCGCATCCGTCCCTGGCAGATCGGATGAGATCTGATGAGAATGGACATGCTGTCCGTTTTCGTCCGATCTCTCCGTAGGAAGCAGCTGCGCTCGACAAGCCCCTCCCCGCTCAGTGAGCAGAGAGGGACCTGTCATCCGCCGGCTCAGCGGAGATCAACGGAGAAATCTCCCGCTGAGCTGGCGGGCAGAGGCAGACTCCAAGGCAGCGGATCCGCCTCGTGAGAATGATGCCTTAAAGTGGTTGTAAACCCCATTCACCAAATTTGACATTGGCACATATATCTATAGTGTTTACTTCTCTCTCTCCAAAGCTCCAAGTGCCATGTCTTTCTGCTGCTCTGTTCCTCTAGTATCAGCAAGGTCACTTCTAACAAGTTCTCTGGCACACGAGATAACAGCAGCTGAACGCCGTGCTCTGCACCAAACCCCCCCCCCCCCCACCCCCATTGAAATCCACTCGATTTACCAAACGCAAGACTATACTGCCTAGGCTGACTCGGCGTGCGCTGTCCATATTGAAATGCTAAAGGGGAACAAAGGAAGTTTTCAGAATGGAAGGGGCACTTAATAATGTTCTTATTAAATCTGCATGCAGTAAAAGTGTGGTGTTGTTGCATCCCAGCTTGGCATGGAACAACGTAGATGTGGGCCTGAGATAGTGACAATTTAGTATGACCGTGGCATAAAAGTTGGTAACTGTAGTACAGATCTGGTAAAGGTGCAGTATAGAAATCCTGTCAGTAAATCAGTTCTGCTAACAGTGACAAAACCAGGAAGACAGCTCTCTCAGTGGTTCTTGGGAGGTTGCTGTAGTTGCCCGTGGTGGAAGGGGGCCCCCTTGGTCTCCCTGCTCCGGTCTCCCTGCAGCAGCCATGGAAAAGAGCAGCAATGTGGGTGGTGGAGGATTGCCCCTAATGTTTCTGTTCCCAGTCTCAGGCTCAAGTCTCACTGGACTGGCCTCCTGCTGAAACAGGAGTACACCGAACAGTCTGCCTGGATCAACTTTTGCAGCGCCAGGACTGTGGGCTTTCCCAAGCAGCTCAATAAGACCCCCTCTCTTCCTTCTGCGCAAAGTCTATTGGGACCTTTTCATCAACAGAGTTCAGCACAGCCACATATATATTAATACATATGGCTACTAATACTTATCTGCATCAGTGAAAATAAATGATTACATACAAAACACAAATACAAATTGTTACTTCATGTACATGTGACCAATTATGATAAAATAACGTCTCTTGTCTGTCCTTGTGCTTCAATATACAATGTCATCCAAAACCAGTTGTGCCTCAACTCATGCTCCAGAAAATAGCTATCATCCACCACAGTGCACCTCCATCTTACAAAGTGGCCCCTTACTTTAAATTTAGACCTACACAAGGTAAGGTCCAAAACATGCGTGTCCCAGCACACTGGGTATTGTAATCCACCGATATCCTCAGGATAATTAAAATATGTATTCACTACAATGGTGAAAGCTCACATTGCCATTCAATATAGGGAAAAAATTGAGAGAACTCATGGTGCATTATCAAAAATAACATTCCAATTCAATAAATTTTTTTTAAAATACTCAAATAGAGTGCACTTGTACTATCCAATGCACCAGATGATTGGCATAGAGTCATAGCTAGTATACAATCATGGCTCCCATAGGCGTGAACCTCCAAGCGATGTTCAAAAATGCCCAAAATTGCGCCTCTGGGTATCCTGTTGTCACACAGCCCTGCCTCCTGACGTGTTTTGTCACATGCCTAACT
Organism: Lithobates clamitans; assembly: GCA_037952925.1. Lineage (NCBI taxonomy): Eukaryota > Metazoa > Chordata > Amphibia > Anura > Ranidae > Lithobates > Lithobates clamitans. Next base: position 1,323,028 of record JBBGZY010000051.1, read on the forward strand.
TAATCATAGGAAAAAAGAGGGGGGGGTAGGGGGACGTCTGGTTCTATTTATATGTGCCCAAAACCGGGACCTTTAGTGCAAAGGTTCCATTGCACCATTATATAACTGCTACCTCAGACCACAGCTCCCATGATCCCCAGCGCTCTACATATAAGTCAGTGGTCTTGCTCGACTTAAGTTCCCGCCTACTGGCCAGAGAAGGGTGATGCAGCATAACATCAAGATAACTGTGGAAGGAGAGAAGCAGATAGAGAGCAACACCTCTGTCTCCATATTTCTGTAGCCTAGCACCTGGCTACATACATATGTAAAAAAAATCACTAAACAGAGTTAAACACCACATTTACCTCTTTTCCTGATAATGTGAGAGCATAACGATCAGTACCACAAATATGTGGTATCCTTACCCATTGGGGGTATGAGAACCAAATGATGCGGTTACGAGACTGGATCTCTGAGAAATTACAAATATTTTAACAGGCGTCTGCATTACTAAACCTGAGATCAAAGTGGAGAAACCAACTTGATGTTTCAGTTGACGTGTGTAAACCTGGCCATCAAAATTGAGCCGGTTCAGCAGGGACGGGACGAATTTTGATCCATGTGTGGCCATTTTGGTTGAGCAGAAGTCAACCTGCTGATGCACTTCTGTTCAACGGTCCTGTCGGATAAAAGCCACTCAATGAGCAGCTGCAGCACTGATGTGTTTATATAGACAGTGGGCTGTTAGAATACAATAGCGCAGTGGGGAAGATTCCCCCATCCACCTTCAATATGTGGATGGCGGAAATTTGTTCAGTTTTTTCATTCAGCCCACTGACCGAAAAAAAAAAATTAATCATGTATGGCGAAATTAACATGGTCAGTAACTGTACCTCCATTGCATGTTTGTACAAAAACTGCAAAAAAAATCTCACTAGCATGGGCACTTGTGCTTTGCGGTTTTAGCATAAATATTATAAAATTCATGCGATTGTTTTAAAGGCTTTCTGCTCCTAGTTATCCATATGAAAAATAAAACCAAGCTACTGCCATCATTTGAAGCCATACTGGTACTGAACAGGGCTGATGATGATGATGTTTTTGGCATTCTGTGGAAACATATTGAGCAATCCACTGAGGCAGAAAAAAAAACCCTATCCCAAAAAATTCTTCTGCTGGTCGGAGACATAAAGATTTCATAACATTACAAAAAAGCTACACGTGACCTTATTGGAGAAGTGTTTTTTATTGAAAAATCACAGAGTGAACATTCCTTGCGGATCATTACAACATCACCTCAGAATGGTCCATGGAAATGTTCTGATCATGTCAGATGCAGTTATTTTGGGAGCGGAGAAGATTCTTTCATCTAATACAATAAAAGGCATAAAATCACACACACAGAAAGCTTCTGTAACCTAGGGGAAATTACAGACACTGTCACTTAACAAGGTACAAAGCTCTGAAATGTGCCACTATAGAGGCGGTGGTGGTGAGGGGGGAGGGAGTATGGCCTAAAGCAGGGGTAGGCAACCTGGGGCCATCCAGCTGTTGTGGAACTACATTTCCCATGAGACATTGAAAGGCTGGCAGTTAGAATTACTCCCAGAGGCATGATGGGACTTTTAGTTCTGCAACAGCTGGAGGGCCCCAGGTTGCCTACCCCGGCCTAAAGGTACTATGTACTTGAGCAACTAGTGTGCAGAGAGAGCTCTTGTCCACTCTGCCCAAAACAGGTATCTGTGTCAACTGTGGATTCAGGTGGCCATTTATGAGCCCTTCTCACTTATGTACATTATTGTATACATGGCTTGTATTTCATTTTAAAAAAGCAGATATTCACAGGAAATATGTACCAGGATTAATGGAATTAGCAAGATGTTGGTAGTTTTCAAAGATTTGATTTCAACAATGACTACGCAAGTCATATCAGATCTCATAAGAACTTTGGAAACATGCCAATAATGACCCTCCCCACCCATCCAACATTTCTGTGCAAGTTTTACATTCCTGAAGGTCAAAATGTACACAGGACTAAACCAAGCTCCTCAAGACCGTACTTGACCCCAACGACTGACTACTTAGGCTCCATGCACACTGGAGCTCAAAAAACTTTTTCTGGACGCCAGATTGCTGGCAGAAAACTCTGGTTGAAAAACGCTCTTTTAACTGCGTTTTGTACTAGCGTTTATGAGCGTTTTTTAGCGTTAGCCTTTATGGGCGTTTTTAATAAAAATACACAGAGGACACTCCAAAAATCCCACAATGCCTTACCAAACTTCCACAATGCATTGAAAAAAATAGAATGCTGAACGCTAATTAGCGTGCGTTTAGCTTTTTGTTAGCTTTTTTGTGGTCAGAAAAACGGCACTTTGAACGCGATTTTATGGCATTCAGAGAACAGGCCATAAACTCCACTGCTGATAAAAGCTAAAAAACATCCATGTGTGTATGGACACAGGATAACAGAGTGGAGTTTATGGGCTGTTAAAAAAAACAGCCAAACTCCAAAAAACGGCCGTTTATGAGCTCCAGTGTGCATGGAGCCTTGGGCACCAAATCTAAATTGTGGAAGGCAGGGGAGTGCCACATGTCTATCAAGAAATACATGGTTCTTCCTGAAGCTCTAGCAGTAGATCAGAATGGTGAGGGAACAAAGAAAAAGGTATGTACAGCTGCCTTAGGTACCTGCTTTGCAGTAAAACCTGTTATTTGGATGGGCAAAGGAAAGGTTTGCTTTTATCTGTTGTCAGTTTTGGCACTAAAGCAAGCTGATTTCACATTTGTATTGCAGAACCCATCAAAACACTTGTGTAGTGCCATGTACTCGCAAACTGTTGGCTGATCTTTAAAAAGAGAAACTGCAGTCTGCTCACATAATTTGTAATAAAAACATCTTTGCCATTCTGAAGCTTCGATTCAACCACTTTGAATATTATTCTATATATAATGTCATTCTGTATTTGCCAAACATGCTGCACAAATCTTCCACCACTGAGTCTGGCTGCAATCATTTTAACTGTGGGCAGCTGAAGCTGCTGCCTGTTCACTTCCTGGATTTACACAGACACACACCTCCAGCTCTGATTGGCCCTATTATGCCAATAATAACCGCGCTGTGGTGTCCGTTTATGAAGCAGTGAAATCTATTCACTGCTTCGTTCTCCGGCATTCACAGTGAAGAATCTTCTCCTCTGTGTGCCAGTTTATGAAGCGGTGTAGATCGCTTCACCTTTGGAGGAGTGAAGAGATCTACAAATGCTTCAAATAGTGGAGAACGGCCCTGATACTGGAATCTCGTGAGACTTTACGAGATTACAGTACCAGATGTCAGTTTATCAAGCAGTGATAAATTATCACCGCTCAACGGCGTGGATTAATGTTAATAAAATAATGTGTCCCCCTACATTATACACATATGTATACACACACACACACACACACACTATATATACATGTATATACACACACATGATATATATATATACATATACACATTATATGTATATATGTATAAATATGTATACACATAAATATGACAGGGGGACATGGTTACAGTGTTGGGGGGTCTGAACGAGGCATAAGGAAGTTAAAAATCTTCCTCCTTCCCCCTCAGATCCCCCCAGATTTCCTCTTCACTCCCCGATTCACCACCTCTGAGCTGGTGAACCTGGGAGTGTGAATTCTGACACAGATCGCCAGTGAAGCGGTGAGATCACCGCTTCATAAACTGGCCGTTACTGTGTCATTCATGGGGATTCTCCGTGTGTAGAGATAATCGGCGGGAGAACAAGTTCAAACATGTTCTCCCCCGATTATCACTGTTTCATAAACTGTTTATGGACTGTGATCAGCGGCGATCCTCGGGATCACCGCTGATCACTGCTTCATAAACGGACGCCTGTGCATGATGTCATAAGCTTAGGCTTTTTTTCCAAACAAGAAACAGGAAGTGGGTTGTATAAGGTATTTGCTGGAAGAAAAAAAAAATGTTTTACTATCCAAAGTTAAAACAGCAAGGGCAGAAGATTTAATAGATGGAAAGATGAAAAAAAATGACTAAAAGTTCCGCTTTAAGATCTCTTGGCTTTGATTTTTTGCTTTTTCGAAAATGGCCACAGGTATTTTGATTTCTTTTGTCAGTTTAGATCCTTTTAGCTATAATTAGAGTGGGGAAAAATTCCCTTCACCTTTTTATTTCTGTACCAATTAGAATACCAAAACATTGCTGCACCAGCCAACATTTATCAAAGTATAAAACAGTTTTGTCACTCCAAAAGATATAAATCCCCCAACCCAAAAAACAACACAAAGGGTAACCAAAGTACAAATGCATGTGGGAAAATATAGCAAAAAATGATATGCAATGTATATGTAATCCTCAATATATAACTTGTTGGCATATAATTAACACTAAGCAAGGGTAGATGTGGGTCTAAATTATGTGATAAGCACATTAAAGCAGTTGTAAAGTCTCAAGGTTCTGAGGTGCAGCTGCAGCCCCCCTTTTTCTTACCTGAACCCCATTGTTCCAGCGACGAGCATGAGCCCAGCAGCTCCAGCTGTTGTCTCGGGTCCTCATTGGATAGATTGATAGCAGCAGGAGCCATTGGCTTTCAAATCCAGTGACACTGGATCGGTCGGCGGGCTGAGTCCTGCTGTCTGTGTCAATGGACGCAGCAGCAAGACTCGGGAGCACACCCGCACAAGTGCCCCCATGGAATGAGGCTCTCAGTGGGGGCACTTGAGGAGGAGGTGCCAGGAGCGCCACCGGGGGACACCAGAAAAGGAGGATCGGGGCCGCTCTGTGCAAAACCCTTGCACAGAGGAGGTACAACAACATGTTTGTTATTTTAAAGGAAAAAAAAACCTTTACAATCACTTTAATTAAAGTATAACTAAAGGCAGAACTTTTTTTTTTTTTTACTTTTGGATAGAGGGGAGATCTAGGGGACACCTTTCAGGTTTTTATTGCTGTCTGCCTCCTTTAGTTAAATTCATTGTCATTGAAAGTGAAAGTAAAAGAAAATCCCAAATCTTTCTATGGGGACACTAGTTCTAGTGACCTGGGTATCCCCATGGAATTCCCTTAATTTGTAGGTATTTCCTCTCACTTGTTTGGCTATGGGACAGGAAGTGAAGGGAAATCTCCACAACGGGACACAGATGGTGAACAAAAAAAACAAAAAAATCTGACAGGGCTTACTCTATCAAAAAAAAAAAGTTTTACTTATAGTTTTACTTTAAGTACTGAGTACAATTTTAATTAAAATCATGAAATAGAATATATAATTGAATAGACAAAGCCCCAACACACATATATTATACACACGATATGTCGCCTCCTCACCTCTTGTCTTAAACCCTAAAAGCCTACACCACTGCACACACTTGCAGCATGGCCCCATTCACTTGAATGCGACACAGGGGGAATAAATCTAGCCGTGCCACAAGCAGCCTTTGCAGCAAGTGCAATATAAGCTTAACATATACTTTAAAGATGGTTTCTCCTTTTTCCCCCTCAACAACATGCCAATTAAATTATTAAACTTGGTTTTCATTACATATCTTATATTAGACCCAGTAACATCATCACTGGGTTTCTGCGTTTCTCTCTGCAATGCAGACAGATCATGGTTTCTGGAAAGGGCAAGCTGGGAGCCATATAACGCCTTCTCAAAAAAGGAAGCTGTGGTAACACCCACATGTGAGGCCTCCATGATAGAAAAAAACAAAATCCAAGGAATGAAAGGGGTGGCCAGGGACAATAAACCTGGGAAAAAAAGGCTAGATGATGTTGGACGTCCTACAGCCGGAAAATGAGGTATGCTCCAACTTGCTGCAGCTTCTAATGTACAATGTGAGAAGCTCACACTGTGCCGTGAAATCTTGGCTAGGGTAAAACAGATGTCACCAATCATTTACCCACAATAGCACTATGACTTAAATACTCCTCTTACCTAATATACGTAAAATAATTTAGACCACCAGATTGTGGTGAAAAATTGGCCGTAGCAGCCATTTATTAACAAATAATCAATATAATATTCCTTTAAACAGAAACATACTGACAATAATGATAATAACCACAGTTGACAATTTTTGAAGGCACCAAAAGACTAATCTCCGTTTTGTATCTGCGGAACCACCTAAAGATTCCCAGCCTCAAGACACTGGCTCGGGGACAATCTCAACTCTCTACAGATACCTCCACAACCCAACTTCCCATTTAACCAACCGTTAACTAAAACTTGTCCATAGGACACCATACCTTAGATGGGTCCCTAGTATGTGATACAACTGATAATTTAGACCGCTTCCAAAAGCTCCCAACCACCTGGCCACTATGACTTGAGGACCACCAATCCACAAAAAAAAAGTTGGGTGTGAGGGAGGGAAATTTCTTTTTTGTCTGTTGAATTCCAACTGCTTGAACTTTTTCTCCAACCCGCCTAGATCCCCCTTGGAGCCCCTCCTAAAATTAAACCCCACCAATCAGTGAGTGACCTTATATCTCCCGACTCCAGCTGTTAACCCATCCCAGATGTTAACCCTCCTTGCCTCCCACCCAATCATGTACGCCCTTCGTCTTTTTTTTTTTTTTTGCTTATCTGAGCAAGCACTTTCTGTACAGAACAGGAGCGGGTACAGCTGGGCAATACTTAAGGTCAACTTTAAGTTGGTCCATTGCCAGCAATACCTTGGATAGCACAGTACCCCTTGTGTAGTTAGGTTTTTGTTTCTTTGGGAGATTTTCTTACTACCTGCCACTGTGGGATTGGTTATCACCAGGACAGGAAGGCAGAGACAGCAATAAAACGATTGTCAGAAATTCAAACCCTTTGCCACTTTACTAAAATGTTTTTTTTTTGTCTGTGCCACTGTTGTAAAGAATTCTTCTCACTTCTTGTTCTGATAAGAAATGAGAGGGAGACCTCTATATAGACATAGACAGCTATCAGGAGAGAGGCAATAAGTGTTCCCCACTATAATACTTGCATATAGGCATTGTAGCCTGTGCAATATAAATCCCAGCGCCCTCACCTGGGTGGCCCACATGATTTGCTGTGCGTGACTGTACTCCAGGTACACGGGTGCTGTATAATGTAATGGTGTATGTAGAAAAAAATAGAATAATTTTCGATTTTTGCATACACCAGTACTGTATGCTATACTCGTGTTTACCTGGGCTGTCTGGGTAGGGATGGGTGGGGAAGAAAAGACAAAATTTATGTTGCATTGGCTTAGGCAACCATATGTAAGATGCCTATAACAAAATAGAACACTTTGGCTGGAATGGGGTTTAATCTTCCAAACGGTGATCAACTCCTACACAGAACATTTTCATTGGACATAGTACATAGGCGGCATCGCTTTTCTCTCTACATGAGTGATGAAATTACCACTTTCCATGCACAAGATATCTTCTCACCTGACCTACTAAGATATTATGCATATAATATACACACAGCAGAGCACCAAATCTATTTATTACAACCGACAGCTGGCACTGATGGAGTTCCCAGCATTGTGTCTTTACTTGTCGGAGTTAGAAGCATTATTTTAGCTTTTCAAACACCCACCAACAATTCTATTAGCATAAAACTGCAGACCAAAGCCTCTCCTGGGAACAGCAGAGATGGCTGCATAAAACATTACTTTACTGAACTCCTTGTGACCCAGATTTGGGACAAAAACCCAGAAAATGGTGCTAGTCCAGTATGTTATTTTTCAGTAAATACTGTTATTACAGTTATCTTCTTGTACAAGACCATTGACAACAATAGCTTACATGTCTAACAAGCAATCATTTCCTGACAGTTTCCATATTTATACGGTGGTTTATAATCCTGCTAGCTTCCTACGTCTATCCCAGGGGCAGTAGAGGAGCCGACGTATGAGTGATTGGGTTGCAGTCTCCTACGTAAAAGTAACTTTGTTTACATTGTTGGGTTTAAACAAAGGTACCTGACAAGTAATGTCATAACAAATCAGAAATAGAATAACAGAACTGCCAAGCTTTGCTGAGAGAGGAGTTTGTTCTACAGTATATTGGCAGTCTTCAATCAATGTCAAGGAGCTGTAAGCTGCCTCTTGTGCTACATATGATGGAAGACCCCAACAAGACAGGAGGGCATCTTGGGTAGCCTAGCTCACCGCATTTTACTTTTCATGTCCATTGCATATACTGAACGGCAGGGTAGAAACATTTTCAGCATGTAAAACATAAAATGTATGCATGCTTATCAAAGTATCTAAAGTGTATCTAAAAGCAAGACCTGCCAGCTTAATACATCCTATCCTAGGGTGACAACACTCACTCAATATAGCCATGAAGAAGCAGTGTTGTCACTCTAGAACAGGGACTATGTTAGATCCCTTTCACACTGGTAGCACCTGGCTAAAGCGCCGCTCGTTTTTGCAGTGCTTTAGCGCTGTTTTAGCGGCGCTTTTCGTCCGCTAGCGGGGCGCTGTTTACGAAAAAAAATGGTAAAAAGTCCAGTTTTGCGGCACTTTCTAGCCGCTTTTCAGATGCTTTGGAAGCACTGCCCATTCATTGCAATGGGCAGGGTGTTTTGGGAGCACTATTTACAGCGCTCCCAAACCACCCCAAGTGCACCGCCCCAGTGTGAAAAGTCACACTGCAATGTAAGGGAGGCAGTCTGCAGAGGCTATTTCTATTGCTAAAGTGCCTGAACCCCCCCAGGGTGAAAATAGCCTTAGAGCTACAGAACATCCTCCTCTTTCTCCCCCTATCTCCAAAACCTGGGGGGGGGGGGGGAGAGTATTCTGTATTCATCAAAGATAACTGGAAACAAGGTTAACAGATACATTTAGCTGAAGCAGAGAATGAATGAAGTTGTCAGCTCACTAGGCAGGATTAACACATTTTTTTTTAACCTACTGAACAGATAAAATGTTTTGTAATGATAGATTTAACAGACCAAAAAGGGCACAGATAAGATAATTGCTTGGGCTTGTATACAATTTAAAAGGCTAAACCGCAAAGGACATATTTGAAAGTCATATTCACAGAGATGTCAACCTGAAAGACTAATTTATAGGTTGATAAGAAGTTGGCGTGTACTGCAGTGAAAACTGGGTGTGGGGAAAACATTTAAAGAGCTATGGGATATATGATTGCATACAGTAAAACATGAGATATTCAACAAGCATAGAAATTGTGCAATGCATGACAAGGGTAGCTCAGAGGTCTCTCCCAAAACTCCAACACAAGTCCTCTAAAAACTCCACCCCCTTTTACCCCAATAACGTTTGACACCAAGTGGGAGTTAAATGGCTGTCAGGTCTTTTATTAAACAATATATAAACAAATAGTGCAGAGCTAAATCAGGAAAAACATGAAATAAATACAGTTGTGCTCAAAAGTTTGCATTCCCTGGCAGAATTGGTGAAATTTTGGCATTAATATTAAAAATATGACTGATCATGCCAAAAAACTGTCTTTTATTCAAGTTTAGTGATCACATGAAGCCATTTATTATCACATCGTTTTTTGGATCCTATTTAAATCATAATGATAACAGAAATCACCCAAATGGCCCTGATAAAAAAAGTTTACATACCCTGGAATGTTTGCCTTGGTACAGACACAGAAGGTGGCACCCACAGGGTAAAATGGCAATTAAAGGTTAATCTCTCACATTTGTGGCTTTTTAAATTACAATCAGTGTCTGTGTATAAATAGTCAATGAGTTTGTTAGCTCTCACATGGATGCACTAAGCAGGATAGATACTAAGAAAAGAACAGTCAAAAGACCTACGTAACAATGTAATGAAACTTTACAAAGATGGAAAAGGATATAAAAAGATATCCAAAGCCTTGAATATGCCAGTCAGTACTGTTCAATCATTTAATAAGAAGTGTAAAATCTGGGGATCTCTTGATACCAAACCCAGGTCAGGTAGATCAAGAAAGATTTCAGCCACAACTTCCACAGGAACTGTTCGGGATACAAAGAAAAACCCACAGGTAGCTTCAGGAGAAATACAGGCTGCTCTGGAAAAAGATGGTGTGGTTGTTTTTAAGGAGCACAATACGATGATATTTGAACAAAAAAGTGCTGCTTGGTCAAGTTGCCAGATAGAAGCCTTTACTGCACAAGTTACACAAAAAGGCCTGGTTACAATATTCCCAACACCACCCTGACATGCCTCTGAGGTTTTTTGTGGCACTGGCGCAGTAAGGGTTTCCTTCTGGCAGCTCAACCATGCAGCTCTTTTTTGTTCAAGTAGGGTTTAATTGTGCTCCTTAAAAACAATCACACCATCTTTTTGGAGAGTAGCCTGTATTTCTCCTGTGGTTACCTGTGGGTTTTTCTTTGTATCCTGGGCAATTCTTCCGCCAGTTGTGGCTACAATTTTTCTTGGTCTACCTGACCTTGGCTTGGTATCAAAAGAGCCCTGAATTTTCCACTTCTTAATAAAGGATTAAACAGTACTGACTGACATATTCAAGGCTTTGGGTATCTTTTTATATCCTTTTCCATCTTTATAAAGTCCCATTACTTTGTTATGCAGGCCTTTTGACTGTTCTTTTTTACATCTTCATGGCTCTGTGTCTAGCCTGCTTAGTGCATCCATGTGAGAGCTAACAAACTCATTGACCATTTATACACAGACACTAATTGTAATTTAAAAAGCCACAAAATGTGAGAAATTCACTTTTAATTGCCATTTTAACTAGTGGGTGCCGCCTTCTGTGTCTGTACCAAGACAAACATTTCAGGGTATGTAAACTTTTTAATCGGGGCCATTTGGGTGATTTCTGTTATTATGATTTAAAAAGGATCCCAAAAAATATTTGATAATAAATGGCTTCATGTGATCACTATCCTTAAATAAAAGACCGTTTTTTGGCATGATCAGTCATATTTTCAATATTGATGCCAAAATTTCACTGCAAACTTTTGAGCACAACTGTATGCACAAAATTATTCCAAAAGCCACATAAAAAGGTGTAAAAAAAAAAAAAAAAAAAAGTCCATGAGCAATCTGTGCAAACGCATACAAAACAATCAGGATGAAAGAGTTCCCCCAGCCGTGAAAGTGATGACAGAAAGATCGGGTGTCACCAATCAAAAAAAAAAAAAAACGACCACGCTTACCAGAGGACATGTGACCCCCTAATAAGGGTGGTCTATTGCACTTTGTTTACAATAACCAAGCCAAGGATCAGAACCTCCTAGGTATCCTTGCCTGTCACTGGATATGTGCCATAGAGATGAATGGATAAAAGCTAGGAAGCAAAGCCCTCTTTTTGCTCTTAGTTTCTACCATTGCCACATTCGATTTTGATCTTCATCGTGTAGTGATTCTTCCTTTCTCTTGTCTAAAAAAAAAAAATCCTGTTTGTTGCACCATGTTCTTTCTCAAACTGATTTTTGATTGGGAGTGCCAGCTTTCATGAATGTGGCAATGATAGAAACTAAGAGCAAAAAGAGGGCTTTGCTTCCTGGCTTTTATCCATTCATCTCTATGGCGCATATCCAGTGACAGGCGAGGATATATGTCACTGGCCATCTTACCTTCATCACTTTCACAGCTGAAGGGACTCTTTCATCCGGATTGATTTGTATGCAATTGCACAGATTGCTCATGGATGGACATTTTTATGGGATTACACTTTTATGTGGCTTTTGGAATAATTTTGTACATATTTATTTCATATTTTTCTTGATTTAGCAAGGCACTGTTTATTATATATATACTTTTGTTTTATATATTTTATTAAACAAAATTAAAATAAATAGCAAATTAACAATAATAACGTTACAACAAAACATAGATGTCCCCAGCCACAAAACACCGCCTCAGGGACATTAACACTTGCCCACAGACCTTACAGGTCTACCACTACCTGGTGCTCATTATTGGACCACACCCAACCAGGGGACACCATACCAAACCGATGATTCCCCAATTGTATTTCAAGAACAAATATTTAACCCATCCAAGGGGTCCCAACCGCCATCACAAAACCTACACATACTTCCTGCCTACATACCCTGTAACAGGGAGGGAGGAAGGGATGTTCATTCGATGGCTTCCCAACTCCAACTGTTAGTGTCCCATCCCTTCCTGCAGTCTACACTCCTCCCCATCACCCCATCTCCTCAACCAATCACGCAAGTAAACCTCACATCTCTCCCTTTTGAACACGTTAACTCTATGCTGTCCGATTTCCCTTTTACCCTGTCATGCCAGCCCTACCCTTCATTCATTCATTCCTTATAGCCCCACGCCTTGCTATTAGCAAATAAGTATAGATGCCAAGAAATATTTTTTGGATGCAATAAAAGTGATACCACCAGCATGCTAAACATTACACCCAGCATACAGAATAAGAAGTGGTACTGTGCAGTGTCTAAACCCAGGGCTGCTGTTAGAAATCATGAGGCCCCGTACAGCCTAGCTGACAGGAACAGTGAACCATGCCTAACAGGCGGCTTTAGCCACATGAACAAACCGCTTATCCATGCAACCAGAACACCTGTGAGAATAACCCCTTATGTATTTTTTTATTATTTTTTACAATATTATTTTTTGAAAAGCCCTGTGGGTGTTGGTGAAATATCAGAGGTCTAAACACACACCCAACAGAAAGATTGAGGACACAGATTCCTCAATCCATCCTCTGACCAGGAAGCACTCTGTACAGGGGCTTCCTGTTCATTCACAAATGGAAGCATTGTAAACATGAGGGGGATTGGGTCCAGTAATTGCACCCACTCCTGCTACTCTGGGCCCCCTATGTTAAACCTATGGAGCCTGTGTCCCGTACAGGAGGGCAGGTGCTTCCCCCTAATTAGAAGCCCTGTCTATGAAAGTCTCTCAACCGGGGTTCCATGGCCCCTAGGGTCACTCCAGAAGTGTCCAGGGGTTCCTTGATCTTTGGCTGATTGACTACCCTTTTGATGGGGACTACTGTAGGGCCGACCAATGCCACTTACAAGAGACAGAGGCATGACACCAATGACCTTTTTACCAATCTGTAAGAGGGGCACTCTGACAATATTGTAGGGGTTGCATTTTTCCCATCAACATGAGGCATTTATCCCAGTGATCTATGATTAATTTGTTTTAGCAGGGGTTCCCCAAGACCTGAAAACTATTTAAAGGGTTTATTTGGGGTTAACAGGTTGAGAAAGGTTGGCCTATACATACACACACATATAAATATTATATATATCATATACACACACACGATATAAACAGTTACTGAGAATTACACACCGCATACAGAAGATGTGAAGCGGCACTGTGTCACGTTTATCTACAGAAAAAAAATCAGAATTACTGTATATTCAGTATGTATAACAAAAGTAGTAGTACTATACAATGTCCATAGATAACCGTTTTCCAGCTTTTAGAAACTGAAACAGCAGGACACATAGGGGTCAAAATAAGGGTCACAATTCAGCTATGCTTTAACGGTTCACTGGTAAATGGGAGGAATTGAGAAAGGATTGTACATCATGCAATAGACAAGGTGGGAGCTGTAAATAAAAGGGTAACTCCCTGGATTTCAGGGTGAATTGATGTGGCTCTAGACACAGGTCTAAAACTATAGTATTTGTAATAGATGGGCAAAACCATTTGGGGCTCCTCCTGTCTTTCTAATTTCTACGTTAGAGGCATTTCCTCTAGAGCAGTGGTCTCCAAACTGTGGCCCGAGGGCCGGATGCAGCCCTTTGCTTGCTTTTATCCAGCCCTTGAGGCACTATTTAAATTTACAAACACCAATGAATGAACACAATTCCAATTAAACCAATAATGGGGCACAACTCCTACCAATGACACCAACAATGGGGCACAATTCCTCTCAATAACACCAACAACGAAGTGCAATGTCACCAACGAAGGGGCTCAATTCCTTCCAATGACACCAACAATGGGGTACAATTCCTGTCAATAACACAAACGATGGGGCAAAATTCCTCCCAAGAACATTAACCACTTACCAACCCGGCCAATTCTGACACTTCGCTCCTACATGTAAAAATCATCATTTTTTTTGCTAGAAAATTACACAGAATCCCCAAACATTATATATGTTTTCTTTAGCAGAGACCCTAGAGAATACAATGGTGGTCATTGCAACTTTTTATCTTGCAAGGTATTTGCGTAGCAATTTTTCAAACGCGTTTTTTTTTTTGGAAAAAAAAATAAATAAAAAACAGTAAAGTTAGCCCAATTTTTTTGCATAATGTGAAAGATGAAGTTGCGCCAAGTAAATAGAAAGCAACATGTCACGCTTCAAAATTGTACACGCTTGTGGAATGTCGCCAAACTTCGGTACTTAAAAATCCACATAGGCGATGCTTTAAAAATTTTTACTGCTTACATGTTTTGAGTTACAGAGGAGGTCTAGGGCTAGAATTATTGCTCTCACTCTAATGTTCGCGGCGACACCTCACATGTGTGGTTTCAACACCGTTTTCATATGTGGGCGGGACTTACGTATGTGTTCGCTTCTGCATACGAGCACACAGAGACGGGGGCACTTTTTTATTTTTTTTTATTGTTAATTTTACTTAAAAAAATTTAATTTGACACTTAAAAAAAAAATAAAAATTTTTTTATCACTTTTATTCCTATTACAAGGAATGTAAACATCCCTTGCAATAGGAATATGGCATGACAGGACCTCTTTACAGTAAGATATGGGGTCAATAAGACCCCACATCTCACCTCTAGGCTGGGAAGCCTAAAAGCAAAAAAAAAAAAAAAAAAAAAAGAAGATCACCGCCTCCCAGCCAAAGCGGAGCTGTTTTTTTTAATGCAGAGGCCGGACGTGACTTTACATCGCGTCCGGGCTTCAACGATCATAGAGACTCCGGCGACCACCTGGTCCACCGGAAATCTCTGTGCTGGACATCCGGCGCCGGCGGATCCGTTCTCCGACTCACCGATCGCAGAGGTGAGTCAGTAGAAGCACCGGAGGGCGGCGGGGGGGGGGGGGGGGGGGGGGGATGACCCCTCTCGCTGTCCTTAAGAACGATCAAGCGGCTGACCCACCACTATGATCATTCTTATGGTGTAGGGAATCGTCGGCTGAAAACTGCAATATCTGAATGATGTCTCTAGCTGCAGGCATCATTCAAATATACCCCCACAAACCCAGGACGTCCTATGTTCGGCAAGTGGTTAACTATGGGGCACAATAAAACCAATGAAGGCGCACAATTTCTACCAAAGACACCAAAGATGGGGCATTGTTTACTCTAACTGATGCTGGGACATTTTCTACTCCCAATGACCACAGTCTAGCCCCCCTAAAGTCTGAAGGACAGTAATTTGGCCCTTTGCTTGAAAAGTTTGAAGACCCCCGCTCTAGAGGTTTGGAAAAGTTATTTATTTCATAGCAATTATATTGAAGTTCCCAAATTGTATACACATTATTTCAATCAAAATTCCCAAATGCAATTCCTGCATAAATCACTGCATAGTCCAGCATTTCTCAACCTTTTTTCAGTCATGGCATCCTTTAAATAATTTAAAATCTCAGGGCACCCCAGTCTAAAATTCAAAAAGATGTAAATGTTACTGATTTATGGGAAACCCGAGCCTGGGACAATGCACACAACGTCCTTAATGAAATTATCTTCACATAAAAGGTTCCCCCCATCACATTACAGCCGCCCTTTGCAACAGAGGCCCCCCATCACATCAGAGGTCCCCACATTACATCAAGTCCCCTTCACTTCAGAGACCCCTCATCACCAAAGAACAAGTAGAAAAAAAAATCTCAGCCACTGCACACAATACAAGCCTAGAGGATAAATAGGTGATAGCAGCCTCAGGCTAACTCTATACAGGTTATGCCCCCAACATATTTGACCCCAACCATGGAGGACATCCATGATTAAGCCCTGTGGGTGGGGCAAAACATGTGGGGGAGGAGCCCCCCAATTACCCCCCTCTTAACATCAGAGCCTCCCCTTTTGACTCCAGCAGAGGCAAAAGGTGGGAGGTCTGAAGGAGGTGGACTTCTGTCTGCTCCTAAAAGCTGGGGGAAGACCTGCATGCAGAATGCATGGGATCATATTCATGTGCTGCCATGGTGCAGGCGAGCAGTCCACCATCCCCATAGCCATGAATGACATGTGCATCCTGGTCCTAGAGTGTCAATGGCTGTCACACACATTAGCAACTCTTGCCAATGATCCTGAGCAAACTGGGTACCCTGCTCGTGGCACACCAGGGGAACCTAGACAGCACCCTGGTTGAGAAACACTAGCATTGTCTATCAGTGCTAGACCTCTGGAGCTTCCAGGCTCCAAAAGACTTGAATGGTTTGCTATACCTGTATTTACACCCATGGATATACAGGAGTTGTTTGGCCAGTCAAAATATGTGTTTGGTTATGTAATCAGTGCATTTGCTGCACACAGAAACCTTGCTCCCTGAAGCATTAGAAAATTGTCAGGAGGACTGGTCCCAGGAGGAAAATTCTCCCGCAAATGAATAACTATTTTTACTATTTTGCATCAAAGCAGTCAAGCCAGTGGCGTATCATCCATGTGTGCAGGGTGTGCGGTGCACACGGGCCCCCAAGTTCAGGCGGCCCACTGTGCCCTGTCACACTACACACATGAAGTAACACAAATTCAATGTGCACACACGCGGGGTCGGTGGCCACAACTGCAGATGCCAAGTCCATAGATCCAGCCGCCGCTGCCCACAGCCACTGAGGTGCCTGACCAGTGGCGGAGTGATCTGCAGCCTTGTGTGCTGCGCCGGGGTCTGGGAGCCGGGACGTGTTTTCAGACAAGGGGAAATCCCGCCCACTGCCCCACCATGCAGCACAACATGCCACCCAGACTCCAGAGAGGGGCAGCCAGGAGGACACCATTGTAAGGGGAGACTGGGGAGGAGTGTATGGCAGCCAAGGAGTGAGTGTCGGGGGGATGGAAGACTGTGCAGTCTCCTTATGCTGTGTTTGGAGAACTGGTGGCAGCCCGCTCTACTGGGACTTGTAGTGCCCTCTGTGGGGGGCTGATATATGGCAGCCTCCTATGCTGGGTCTTTTAGTGCCCTAGACTGTGGGGGGACTGAGAAATCCTCAGTCCCCCATAGAGGGCACTACAAGTCCCAGCAGAGGGGGTTGCCATTCTTCAGTCCCCTGTAGTCTAGGGCTCTACAAGTCACATCATATCAGGCTGCTCTTACAGAACAAGAGAAGGAGCTGTTGTACTGGGAAGGGAGAGAAGGAGGCACAGGTTTGAGATGGGGGAGGATTTTTGCTGAGGGAGAGGATTTATGCTGGGAGGGGGAGATAGGAGAGAATTTTAGCTAAGAGGGGGAATTTATGCTGGGAAGGGGAGATGGGGTGTGTGCATTGGCGCACGCTACAAATTGCAAGGGCGGAGCTGTGAAGAGAGAGAGTCGGGTGCCAACGTGAGGACTGGATTGGAAGCTGCTCCAGCCTGTACTGACACGCTGGCGACTGTGGCAGCCAGGAACAGCAAACTCGTGAGTACCTGGTGGACCTGCTGAATAGAGTGGCACACACACGTGTTTCTTTGGTAAGAGAGCCCCCCCAGCTAGCTCAGGTGCATAGAGTGGTAGTGGGAGTACATGGATCTTGGCCCTGAGTGGAGTGGCACACGTTTCTTTGTTAAGAGATAACCCCCCCCCCCCCACAGCTCAGGTGTACAGAGTGGCAGTGTGAGTACCTGGGTCCTGGTCCTGATTGGAGTCACTCAGCAGGGCCAGGACCCAGGTACTCCCTATATACCATTACCACATTCTGAACTATGCAAGTCAACTCAGACTCCATTTAACCACACCCCTTTAAACCACGCCCAATATTTAGTGCAGCTTAAACCACGCCCACTTTTTGCTGCAGAGCACGGCAGCTTCTCCTTTCACACTGCATAGGAGGGGCCCACTTTGGATCTCGCACACGGGCCCACTAATTTCATGATATGCCCCCGAGTCAAGCTTTGAATTCAGGTCTCCTTATATACAGTGGTTAGATGTGATGGTGTCCATGCTGGTATCAAATGACACTGCAAAGGCTAATGGCTACATCAGGCACAGATGCACATTTGTGCCACAGACAGACCCTTGTGTGTTTCAGATTAAAAACAGACTTGAAACGCATAAGCCCTTAGATGCAGACAGTTTGCACCCAGAGCGGTCTGTCCATACCTGCATGCATATAAACACTCATATATGCAATTACCAGTGTACAGCTACAGCCCTGTCATTGATTTGTACAGGCAGCTGTATGCATCACATTAATTCCTGGGCACAGAAATGCATTCATTTTTTACAGTGTATGGAGCTCTGCTCCCCATGAATAAACCAAAGCTATTTGATGCAATTTCTGTACAAGAAAAGCGCCAGACTATCCTAAACTTTAGAAGATTACCGCTAGGTACTGTTAAATCACTCCTATTCACCAAAACATCTCAAATTACATCTAAGAAGGGAATTATCCTGTATTTCACATTTAGGGCTCATTCACATGCAATGCACTACAGCAGACCTGGCTGATGTAAATGACCCCTTAGTTATCTAAAGTACAGTGTATCAAACTATTGTCATGGAGTTAGTTCTTTAAAATTTTGTCCCCCTTTTTTTTTTTTTTCAATGCATCTCAGTCTGCTGATATCCTGCAACCTCTTAGTAGCCAGTTCGGATCTACATGCATGCACTCCAGCAAATGATGCACCTACGGTAATTCTTCAGGAAGAGTCTCCAGATTTTAAAAAGCAGTTGACTATGCTTGTACAATGTACAGTGGGGATGAAAAGTATTCAGACCCCCTTTAATTTTTCACTCTTTGGTAAATTGCAGCCATTTGCTAAAATCATTTAAGTTAATTTTTTTCTCATTAATGTACACACAGCACCCCATATTGACAGAAAAACACAGAATTGTTGACATTTTTGAAGATTTTTAAAAAAAAAAACTAAATATCACACAGTCCTAAGCATTCAGACCCTTTGCTCTGTATTTAGTAGAAGCACCCTCTTGATCTAATACAGCCATGAGTCTTTTTGGGAAAGATGCAACAAGTTTTTCACAACTAGAATTGGGGGATTCTCTACCATTCCCCCTTGCAGATCCTCTCCAGTTCTGTCAGGTTGGATGGTAAACATTGGAGGACAGACATTTTTAGGTCTCTCCAGAGATGCTCTACTGGGTTTAAATCAAGGCTCTGGCTGGGCCATTCAAGAACTGTCACAGAGTTGTTGTGAAGCCACTCCATTATTTTAGCTGTGTGCTTAGGGTCATTGTCTTGTTGGAAGGTAAACCTTCAGCCCGGTCTGAGATCCTGAGCACTCTGGAGAAGGTTTTCATCCAGGATATCCCTGTACTTGGCCACATTCATCTTTCCCTCGATTGCAACCAGTCGTCCTGTCCCTGCAGCTGAAAACACCCCCACAGCATGATGCTGCCACCACCATGCTTCACTGTTGGGACTGTATTGGACAGGTGATGAGCAGTGCCTGCTTTTCTCCACACATACCGCTTAGAATTAGGGCCAAAAAGTTCTATCTTGGTCTCATCAGACCAAAGAATCTTATTATCTCACCATCTTGGAGTCCTTCAGGTGTTTTTTTTTTTAGCAAACTCCATGCGGACTTTCATGTGTCTTGCACTGAGGAGAGGCTTCCGTCGGGCCACTCTGCCATAAAGCCCAGACTGGTGGACGGCTGCAGTGATAGTTGACTTTCTACAACTTTCTCCCATCTCCCGACTGCATCACTGGAGCTCAGCCACAGTGATCTTTGGGTTCTTCTTTACCTCTCTCACCCAGGCTCTTCTCCCCCGATAGCTCAGTTTGGCCAGACGGCCAGCTCTAGGAAGGGTTCTGGTCATCCCAAATGTCTTCCATTTAAGGATTATGGAGGCCCCTGTGCTCTTAGGAACCTTAGTTGCAGGAGAATTTTTTTTGTAACCTTGGCCAGATTTGTGCCTTGTCACAATTCTGTCTCTGAGCTCTTCAGGCAGTTCCTTTGACCTCATGATTCTCATTTGCTCTGACATGCACTGTGAGCTGTAGGGTCTTATATAGACAGGTGTGTGGCTTTCCTAATCAAGTCCAATCAATATAATCAAACACAGCTGGACTAAAATGAAGGTGTAGAACCATCTCAAGGATGATCTGAAGAAATGGACAGCACCTGAGTTAAATATATGAGTGTCACAGCAAAGGGTCTGAATACTTAGGACCATGTGATATTTCAGTTTTTCTTTTTTAATAAATCTGCAAAAATGTCAACAATTCTGTGTTTTTCTGTCAATATGGGGTGCTGTGTGTACATTAATGAGGAAAAAATGAACTTAAATGATTTTAGCAAATGGCTGTGATATAACAGAGTAAAAAATTTAAGGGGGTCTGAATACTTTCCTTCCCCACTGTATATGCCCGTGGACACTTGTAGTCTCAATTGCGAGTACATGAGAGAGGGTGGCAACTTAGGAGAAAAATTGGGAAACAGTTGTCATAACTGTTGTCCCATAACAGTAAGCTCCTGAACAAAGGCCTTCATGATAGGATCACCATGAAAATAAAAATAAAACTGGATTTAAAATATTGAAAATTACTTTTGCATTTACATTAATATAAAAGTATAATGATTAGATTTAAATATACTTTAAACACAGTGATTCAACAATATCATCTTCCTGTCACAGAGAGCAAAGACTTCCCCAAAAACAGTCACAATGCCATCTGTGAATGAGAACGTGCCTCAATAAAAAATACAACACCAAATCAGGTGTAAAAATGTTATGTATAGAGTTTGTGTTTACATTCTTTTTTGGCAATATAATCACACCAATGATAAAAGGCCCAATCAATGAAGATCCCGATTGGTAAAATCAAGAGAGGCCCAGAGTACCCAGCAGCTCTTTCGTTCCTCTTCTCCTTTTGTTATCTTCCCATATTTCACATTAGTCTTGCACACACACTCTCATTCTCTCTCTCGTGCCCTCTTTTTATCCTTACCCTTTGCCTTCCAACTCCAGTACTGATGCGCTCTGCCTTTTGCCCTCTTCTCATCCTTCTAGTTCTATTCCTTACCGTTGTCTTTCATTAATCTTTCTCGAGTATTTTGTCCTCTTCATCCTTTCCATTCCCTGCATCAGCTTTGTCCTCAATCTCTCACACTGACATTCTGTCTCTTGCCCTCTTTTCATCCTTTCCATTCCCTGCTTCAGCTTCCTCGATCTCTCACACTGACACTCTTGCCTTCTTTTCATCCTTTCCATTCTCAATTCTTCACATTTGTTTTCTATTTCTTGTACGGACACTCTTAACTCTGTCTCTTGCCCTCTTCTCATCCTTCCCATTCACTTATTTAACTTTGTCTTCCACATTTATCTTCCATCTTTCGTACTTATACTCTCTCTCACTGTACCACTTTTTTCATCCTTCCTGTTCCCTTCTTCACCTTTGTCTTCCATTTTGCACACAGACTCTGTCTGTCTCTTTCCTTCTTCTCATCCTGCCCATTCTCTTCTTCTTTACCTTTGTCTTCCATCTTTCATACTGATACTCTTGCTCTCTTCTCATTCTTCCCATTCCCTTCCATTTCTCACACGGACTCTGTCTCCTGGTCTTTTTTTAAAACCTTCCTATTCACTTCTTCACCTTTTCTTTCCCCCCTCTCCCCCATACTGATGTTCCCTGCCTTTTGCCTTCTTTTCATTCTTCCAGTTCAATTCTTTACTTTTGCTTTCAATCACTCTTGCTCTTTATCTCTTGCCCTCTTTTCATCCGTATTCTTTTTTCTTTTTCTTTTCTCTCGTACTGACACTTTGGCGCTCTGTCTCCTGCCCTCTTCTCACTTCCTCCCAAGCCCTTCTTCACTTTTGTCTTTAGCTTCTAACACTGACACACTCTCTCTCTCTTGTGGCCTCATCGCATCCTTCCCATTCCCCTCTTCACCTTTATCTTCCATTTCTCACACTGATATCCTCTCTGTCCCTTGCCCTCTTCTGAACCTGCCTGTTCTCTTCTTCACCTTTGTCTTTCATACTGACACTCTTGCTCTGTCTCCTGCCCTTTTCTTATCCTTCCCATTCACTACTTCATCTTTGTCTTCCAACTTTAACTTTCATCTTTCATGCTGACACTGTCTCTTGTCCTTTTTTCATCTTACCCATTTCCTTCCTAACCTTTGCTATCCCATTTTGCACACCGACACTGTCTCTCGCCCTCTTCTCATCCTTGCCATTCCTTGCTTTAGCTTTGTACTCAAGCTCTTACACTGACACACTCATTCCCTTCTTCACCTTTGTCTTCCATCCTTCCTGCTGACACATTTCTGTCTCTTGCCCTCTTCTCATTATTTCCATTCACTTCTTCACCCTGATCCAATTCTCACACTGGCAGTCTTATTCTCTGTCTCTTGCCCTCTTCTCATTCTTCACCTTTGACTTCCATCTTTCGTATCGACACTCACTCTGTCTCTTGCCCTCTTCTCATTCTTCCCATTCCCTTCTTCACCTTTGTCTTCCATCTCTCGTACTTACACTCTCGCTTTGTTGCCTTAGCTTTCCTCCCTCTCCTCTCTGCACCCTTTTCTGGATAACGATATGGCTGTCCTACACATTACAAAGTGCAAACTGGTGTTTAATGCAAATGCGTTCCTGGAGCCTGGAGAACGCTGAGCAGATGATTAGATATACAAAACGAATTAAGAGCGAAGCGGTCATTTATCCACGCTGATTTATATTCTGTGCAGGATGCCTTATCTTTCCTTGAGAAGAGGTCCCAGGCTTAACTGTGTCATTCCTCATTCCTCCCTGAATACTAACAAGAAATATCTAAAAGTTACATTTTACAAGGCCATTCCAGATAGTGATCAAAATAAATTAGCTTGACAGCTGAAAAAAAAAACACAACACCAACGATTTGGTCTGTAACCTTTTCCATGTGAACAAGGAGGAAACATCTATTAAGTTTATTATTGACAGCATTTTACTTTATCTTCAAGTACGGTGCCACTAAAAAGAATAAATCTGTGTGTAAAATTATTTGTCCTACCACTATTTGCCAAATGATTTGGACCATGCACTAGCACAAAGGGGTTTTCCCCTCTGAGAGCTCCTTTGTAAGCAACCTAACTAAACCAAATTTAATGGGAGAGAAAAGGTCTGGAGAAATGAGTCTTACTTAAAAAAATCTAGAAAGAAATCTAGACATCATCTTTTTTAAAACCTATACTTTCAGGTTTGCCAGATAGCACAACTACTACTGCATTTGTGCCCCAAGTATAATAGTCACCAGCCCTGTTGTATCTCAGACTCAGCCTTTCCTTGAATCCTTGGATTGAAGCTGTGGCTGTGCATTAAGCGACCAGTCAAGTGTAGACAGATAGTGACAACATCACACCTTCAATTGAGTCTATCATACTTGCAGCGCTGAAGTCAGTCAATGGGTGTAGAGTCTGAGCAATGCAATTCTATCAAAAATATTGTGCTCGGCAGGGCAACTGATCTCCCAGAATTTTTTTTATGTTCACCAGATAAAAGGCTGGCCATGTAGTCCAATACAATAAAGGGGCTACTATAGCTAACTTCTTAAACAATAATGCTGTTCCCCATAGAAAGGTTTCAGAACATGCAGTGGTGTACCATGCTGTGTAGCCACAGGCCAGTCCGGGTGCCCATGCTGACCCGGGTTGACAGCCAAAAGCACCTACAATGGGCACGTGAGCATTAGAACTGGACAACAAAGCACTGGAAGAAGGTGGCCTGATGTAATGAATTAAAAAATGGTATGGGGAACACAAGGAGTTAGAGGTGTTGACTTCCAACTTCCTGACCTCCAAATTCTCCAGATCTCAATCTAATTGAGCATCTGTACTATGTGCTGGGAAAAACAAGTCCGATCCATGGAGGCCTCACCTCACAACTTTAAGGATTAAAAGGATCTGCTACTGACAGTTTGGTGCCAGAAACCACAGCATACCTTCAGAAGTCTAGTGGAGTCCATGCCTCGATGGGTTATGGTGGGTGGTCAAAATGTTATGGCTGATTGGTGGTCAGGTACTTACAGCATACTAGTGGTATTAGTGGTATTGATTTAAAGCAGTAGGAAACTGCAGTTGTTAAAAAAAAACAAAAAAAAAACTAGCAAGGTCATCATAATGTACTAGTGTGCATCGCATACTAGCACATTATGAGAAACTTACCTTAGAATGAATCCCACCAGTGCCACGGTGTGTCACCGCTGACATCTTACCCCCCATCTTCCTTCTGGGTTTGCAGCCTCCGGCTACATGAGTGGCTAGAGGCGCGATGACGCCACTCCCACGCATGCACGTGGGCGCCAACGTTTAGGGCATGTGCTCTGAAGGCATGTGCACTGTACGCATGCACTCTGAATATCTCCTTTACAGTGCAAGCTTAGGAGATATTCACAGTGCCAACAGGTAAGCCCTATTATAGTTTTACCTGTAGGTATAAGTAGTGTAACAGAGTTTACTACCACTTTAATAACTGGATTAAAATGTTTTTTTTTCTAGAAACATTGACTAGAATTAAAAATTTTAAGTCCAGCTTCAATCAAACCTCCCTTTTAACAATTTTAAATAGCATTAGGAAAACTTAAAACCTATGCCAGTTTTTTGTTTTTTTTATTTCTGCCTGTGTCCCCCATAGTGGAGATTTCTCCTCACTTACTGTCCCCTGACAACTGACAAGGGGTCAGACTGGTAGAGGAAATAAAGGGAAATCTCTCTATTGTATACAGAGGTAAGAAAAATAAACATAAATAGTAGAGCAGGGAATGGTTAGATGAAAAGAAATGGGGAGCTAAAAATGTGACTTTGCGACTTAGTCAACATATTGTCAGCATCTCCACAGAGCACAGTTCTCATACTAATCAAACAGAGAAAGAGCATTAATAGTAAGTAATGTCACACTTCTTCCACAGTCAAGCATCACCAGCTAGAAACTACCAAAGCTTTTGACGTTGCTTTCTTAAAGAACGCTGAAAAAAAAAAAAAAAAAAGTATTTTCCCATGCAGTGGAGCTCTGCCCGCACTGCATGGCTTACCTGCTTGTTTTCATCTAGGGGATTATACTTACCTAATCTGCCAATCCGCCGACTACAAAACCGGTTCCCACTGCTCCTGCACGCTTGTGAATGGACTGTTCCTGATGTCATCACGCTCATAATCTGGCTCTGGACGTGAGGACGGCAGGAACAGTCCACCTCTGGATGTGGGGGAGCGTGGTTTTCCTGAGGGTTGAAGGACCTGGTAAGTACAGTTTTCCCTTGCGCCCCTAGACTAAACGAGTTGTTAAGAATAAAAATAGCAGAGAGAGGATAAAAAAAAAAACTTTCATGGAGCTCTGCTTTCAATTTAGGTTCATACCCAAAAGCATTTATAAGCTATAATCGTTAAGACTAAAAATGTTGAGATAAAGGGGTTAAGTTAGGTAGTAAATCAATCTCAATGTACAGTTTGTCACAGTTCACTCCATCCAAGAAAGGCCTGAACACTGCTCCATCAAAAGGCTTAGTTCATGACAAATTAGGTGAACACAAACCCACCTATTTAAACACTTTGCTTTGTCTACACGCCAAGCCATGACATAATTACAAACATTTACTTGATTTAAACATCACTGGGTTGAGTAAATCTAAAGGGTTTCAGTCAATTTTTGAGCTGACAGGATCCCCATTCACGCTACAGACACCTGAAAAAAGCACCAAATAATGCTCCATTTCTAAAACCAGGCTGCTCCAAGTAATGTGGCCATAAGACGCTGCTCCTGGTGAATTTAGTTAAATTAATTTTCAGAATTCGGGTATTCGAAACCATTCGAATTTTTCAAATTCCATTCGAATCCAATTCCATTCAAAATAAAATTTATTCTATTCGAAATTCAAATTTTGGATGATGGTTAAATTCCATTTCATTCTATTCTATTGTTTTTTTTTTATTCTATTCAAAGTTGAATTTCCCTCTATAAAGCTTGTCAGTGCCAATCAGTGCCCAAAAAAGTGCCAGTGCCCCATCAATAATGCCAATCAGTGTCACTCAGTAATGCCTGTCAGTAGCTCCTCATCAGTGCTGCCTATCCAGTGCCACCTATCAGTGCCATCAGTACCCATCATTTTTTTTTTTTTTCAAAATTGTCGGTCTTTTTTCTTTTACAGCGCAAAATTTTAAATCCACAGAGGTGATGAAATACCACCAAAAGAAAGCTCTATTTGTGGTAAGAAAATTATAAAAATGTAGTTTGGGTACAGTGTCTCATGACCGCGCAATTGTCATTCAAATTGCGACAGCACTGAAAGCTAAAAATTGTCCTAGGCAGGAAAGGGGGAAGTGCCTGGTATTGAAGTGGTCAAAAGATGGTTTTATTCTATTTTTTTACTCTAGTCCTTTATTTTCTATTCTGTTTTACTCTATTCTTTTTTTTTTTTCTAGTTTTTTTTTTGCATTCTGTTCTGTTTTACTCTGTTATATTTGATTCTTATATTTTCTATACTATTCTTTTCTATTCCTTTATTTTCTAATTTTTATTCTCTTCGGAAGTTTGAATCGATTTCGAAAACTATTGGAATTCGATTAGAAAACTATTGGAATTCAAACTTAGTCCAAAATTTTGGATTTATTTTAATTCGTTACTATTGTAATTCGGAAATTCGGATAACAATATGGAGAAGAGGACGTTGCTCTTCATTTGCCTCTCTCCCTTTGCGGAGATATTAGTGTTATGCTGCATCATCCTCTTCTGGCCAGCAGGGGGAGAGCTAAAGTCAAGCAAGCCTATTGAGATGGTAGCCACATAATGGCTGCACTATATTTGTTACACTACATTTCCTAATATAGCATAGAGTCTGTACCTGTGTATCCATGTAACAAATAAAGTACTTTTATTCAAGAGCATCCAAGTTGCCAGCCTTCCTGATTCAAACATTTCCCAATATGCACTGTGCAGTAGGAGAGGATTTTTATTAAACTGCCTGGAAAAATTGTTCCTCCTGGCATGGAGGGAGAGCGCCTCTGTCTGGATGTTCACTCACCAGCTGGAGATCATATCAGCGGAGATCCAAGCAGGAGATTGGAGTGAGGACACCCGGGGGCAGCACAGCACCATCCACATCACCTGCACCACTGCAGCAGGAAGATTGGCACATCCACTCACCATCTGCTCCCCACTTCTACAGCGAGAGGTCACTGCAGTATCCCGCGGACTGGTGAGAGGGCTATTCGCCCATTGTTGATACTGCTAGCAGAGGTTGAGCCACCGAGAGCAGAAAACCAAGTGTACCCAATCCATACCGCAACTATATTGCACTCTATACCGCATTTATTGCAAACCTAGACTGCACCTGTACAAACCATATACTGCATTATACCAAACTTTTACCGCATCTGAACCACATCTACCTTGCACCTGTGCCAATACTATACCATACCTATACTGCATGCAGGTCAACTGTAACTGTGTTCAAGTGCAAAGACACTGTTAAAACGGCCCCAACGTTAGCTGGCAGAACATCATTTCAAAAGGAATGCCCCTCCTATAATAATTATTCTGCAAGCCCCTTTTGTTCCTCTGCCCCATCCACCACCATCCTTTTTGGACAGTGCATACCCAGTCAGTCTTGGACTAGCATTGCCGCTATAAATACACTGTGGCAGTATAGTTCCAGCCCTCGGTAGATTAACCTTTACTACTGCTCACTGCTGCACTTGAGGTGGCCTTGCTACTCTTTATACTGATCTGGACACCAAATGTCATCTTATGCTTAGTCCTTAATGTAATTTGCTTTGTATGCCAAATTGTATTACCATTAATCTATTTTATGCATGCCTAGTTAACCATACTGGGTGACAATATATTAAGCTTGCCTATTCTACCTGGTTTGGTGCCTGATTTCTTTAAAATGGCACTACTATTGGGTACTAAGTATTACTTTCACTGATTTCCTTTGATATTGGCATCAATTCACTAAGAGTTAAATATCGACTGAAAAATAATGTATGCAGAAACAATTGTACAAATGTTCAATTCACTAAGAATTTGCCAGTAAATAGCTCATGCGAGAAAATACCGGTAATGGGGTAATTACTGTGTTTTTTCATGCAGTAATTTATTGCACGGTAGCCGGTTATTAAGGAGCGGGGCCAGCAAGCCGGCCCCCACATCCTTGACTGATGACTTATCAGCTGTCAGCGGGTTTCCCTCTGAAAGCTGAGTGTTGAAAAAAAAACCACAAAAAAAAAAAAAAAAAAAAAAAAATTGATTTTTAACCCCCCCGCCCAAATCCATACCATGGTCTTTTGGGTCTGGTAGAAAATGGGGGGGGGGGGGTGAGCGAGCGCCCCCTCCTAAACCATACCAGACCACGTGGCCTCAACATGGGTGTGGGTGCTTTGGGGTAGGGGGGCTCTGACCCCCCTCCCAAAGCACCTTGTCGCCATGTTAAAGGGGACAAGGGCCTCTTCCCCACAACCCTGGCTGGTGGTTGTGGGGGTCTGTGGGCAGGAGGCTTATCGGAATCTGGTGACGCCGCTCCCTTGTGACATCAAAGGCCAGGGGCATGCTGGGTTGGTGATGTCACAGGGGGGGTGGGGTCACCAGGTAATGTCACAGGGTGGCCCTGCCTATTAGTTATTTAAGAACAGTCAGAGTGACTGGCAGACAGCGGAGTTCTCAGCATGAGCGGGCTTTATTTTCCCTTCATTTGTTCTGGTTGGCGGTGGCCATTGTGACTGATAATGGATCTACCCCGGGAGAGATTTACTTTTAATTTTTTAAATAAAGTTATTGTCACAAACTGTGTATTGTCTTTTTTTGCACAACATATTTATGAGGGGAGGGGGGTAAATGAGTAGGGGTACTATATACCCTATACTCCTTTACATGGGGGGGGGCGACCCAGCATGCCCCTGGCGGTGATGTCACAATGGGATCTGGGGGCCCCCTTGTTAAAAGCAGTTTTCAGATTCTGATAAGCCCCCGCCCACAAACCATCACAAACACTGGCCAGGGTTGTGGGGAAGAGGCCCTTGTCCCCATCAACATTGGGAGGGGGGGTCAGAGCCCCCCTACCCCAAAGCACCCCCACCCATGTTGAGGCCATGTGGTCTGTGGGGGGGGAGCAGAGCCAAAACACACGCCCCATGTAAAGGGCATGTGAACTGGTATGGCTCAGGAGGGGGTGCTCACTCATCCCTCCCCTTTCCTTGCCTGCATGCTTAGCTAGGGGTGTAGTATGGATTTGGGGGGGCCCCATGCCATTTAAAAAAAAAAAAAAACATTGGCATGGAGTTTACCTTAAAATCCATACCAGACCACCCCCTCGCTCTTTTTTTATGATTTTTTAATTGCTGGCATGGTTTTATTTGTTAGATTCAGCTGTCAGCAGGAAACCTGCTGAATGCTGATGAGTCATCTGTTGTCAAGGATGCGGCGGCCAGCTTCCTGGCCCGCTCCTTAACAACCAGCTATTGGGGTGTCCACGCTGCATCTGAGAAATACTGCATGTGATACCACCAGCAAAACCCTGATGATAAGTATTACATTTTTGCATACACTAAACATTATGTAAGGCTCTTTAGTGAAGTCAAGGGCTGCATTTGAAGACCATTATATTAAGTAAGTTCACTACGCCTGCTCTGGACTGCGGTTATACATGCTGTATGCATGTTTAATACTGCAGAATATATACTGAATACATGAGGTGTACAAGATACTCCCAATGTACATTTGTTTTTTAGATCCCTGTGTTGTGTCATTTCTTCCTAACGAGAGCCTAATTGCTAGCAGTCCTAAACAGCTAACCGCTGTCCACTGGTTATAAAAGACCTATTGCCAGGATCTTCACTTTATTATTGCCACGTATTGCCAGGATTTAAGGGACTTTGAACAGGCTCGTCTGGGCATTTCAAAAACGGCCGATCTACTGGAATTTTTATGCACAACCACCCCTAGGGTTTACAGAGAATGGTCAGAAAAAGAGAAAATATCCAGTGAGCGGCGGTTGTGTGGACAAAAATGCCTTGTTGATGAGAAGGGGCAGACTGGTTCGAGATGATAGAAAGGCAACAGACCACATAACCACTCGTTACAACCAAGGCATGCAGAATACAACACATCGAACCTTGCAGCAGCAGAAGACCACACCGGGAGCCACTTTTAGCTAAGAACAGGAAACTGAGGCTACAATTCGACATGCTCACCAAAATTGGACAATAGAAGATTGCCTGGTCTGAGGAGTCTCCATTTCAGCTGCAACATTCAGATGGTAGGGTCAGAATATGATGTAAACATGAAAGCATGGATCCATCCTGCTTTGTATCAATTATTTTAAGGGGAAAAAAAGTGCGTGTTATACGCCAATAAATACGGTATACATCACGCTGTTGAGATGGATCATGAACCATGTCCAAGTGCCATAGAAGGCTACAAAGGCCTGTAATACATAGGCACAACAGCAAATTATATTTGAAAATTATTTTACAGTGTTAGTAACTATTGTAAATACCGTATTTATCGGCGTATAAAGCGCCGGCGTATAACACGCACCCCAAGTTTAGGAGGGAATTTTAAGAAAAAAAAAATTTAAGGAAAAAAAAAAACGTACATTTAAATGCCCATCAATGCAGCCTCATCAGTGTCCATCTCCAGCCTTGTTGTGTCATTTGCAGCCTTGTTGTCATTTGCAGCCTTGTGTCATTTGCAGCCTTGCCCAGTGACACTGCAGCCTTGTAGTGTCACTGGTGTTTTTTAAATATGGCGCCGCAGAGAGACACAGAGCCGGTGTTCTGCTGAGAAAGTTCCCCTCGGCGGATAAGGACCCCCCTCAACTGCGCAGGTGCAGCGCTTGCGCAGTACGAGCCGGCGGAAATAGCCGAAGCCGAATAGTTGTAAATCAGCTGTACACGGTACTTGTAAGAGGGCCCCTCGCGGGCTCACTTCGCTCGCCACGCTTCGCTCGGCACTTTTTTATTCTCTCTCTAGGTCCACTTGGATGGTGGGGCTTGAACCTGGACCCAGGGCGCAGGCGCCGTGTACAGCTGATTGAAGGTTTTCAGCTTCGGCTATTTTCGGCGGCTCCTTAGTCGTTGGCACTGCGCAAGCGCTGCGCCTGCGCAATACAGGGGGGTCCTTATCCCCGGGGGGGGAACTTTCTCGGTAAGAAACCGTTACCTTGTCTCTCGGCGGCTCTCGGATGGTTTTCGGCTTCTCTCGTAGCCCTGTGGGCGGAGCAGAGAGCCGCCGACATTCCTACATAGCCGAGTGTACTCGGTTAGGTTCGGCTAGCTGCGCTCACAGTCACGCCCAGTCCCTGTGTTATGTCCATCATAGGGCGGGACTGGGAGTGACTGTGAGCGGAGCTAGCCGAACCTAGCCGAGTACACTCGGCTATGTAGGAATGTCGGCGGCGATCGCTCCTCCGCTCACAGTCAGCGGGGGATCGGCGTATAACACGAACCCGCGATTTTCCCCCGATTTTAAAGGGGAAAAAAGTGCGTGTTATACGCCGATAAATACGGTACTGGTTTATTTATTTTGCAAAACAAATTGTAATACAAAGTGCATTAACCTTTGTTCCCTTGGATCTTTTATAACCAGAAGGCCGTATACATGCAATTTTTTACACATAAAATAAAAAACTGATTGATACCCTGTTTTGATTCAATTTTTTAGGTTTCCAGCAGAAAAAAAAAAAAAAAAGCTGCAGATATACTAGCAAAGTTGCCCAAAAAAAATGCAAAGTACAATGTCCTTAGCAGGTGCCGCTGTCTTCTTTAGTCTCCTTGTATGTAACTTTGCATATAATTATATACACAACAAAATAACTAACCATTCGCACGCTTTGATTCCATTTTTACAGTTTCCATCAGAATGAAAAAAAGCTGCAGACATAATCGTTCAGCGGATTTAAACCATTCATGCCATTCAATACATTTGTCTTTTATATTCCATTTAGGTCTAAAGGGAAGCATTTTAGATGCGGTTATTAGTATTTTATAAGCGTGATAAATGCCTCTAAAAATACTGGAGCAGACAAGCCCTCACAAAAGCACCTGCAGCACGCCACGGTCACATGACGCCATTATTCTAAGAACACAGCTGGCTAGGAGAATGGAGTCACTTGGGACAATGCATACATGGCAGGCAATATCGTGGGGCCGAGGTACGGCTGATAAAATGCAGGCTTCTGAGAAAACTGCAGCATTTTTATTGTGTTTTGCATTACAGGAGAGTTTGCTGATTTATGAAACTACGCTATGATCTGTACAGCTCCAGGTTTCATGATTACACCTCCAGCTCCTCAGGAGTACAATGAGGGTGCCTGTTGGGAAAGAAAAATCATTGAGGAGAAACACACTCTCATGTATACTTATAAATAATTTAAACTACCCAGCAATGGCTTATGTCACTGAAATCTCCATGGTGTCACATAAAAAAGGGAAATACAAATATACAGCACTATAAAGGCATTTGCTGCATATTGTATTGTGTGTGCAGCTCAAGTTTAGGCCTCAAAAACAGATTCTCAACTGAAAACACAAGAGTATACACCTCTGCTGTCTTTGCAATAACAGATCACCAAATATGAAAAGTGGCAGCTAAATATTGCCCGAGTCGGATTGATAAAAAACAGGTAAGAAAAAAAAAATTACACTGTAGCCTCGAGCTCCAATGGGTGTGTGAAACTGCATGTACAGTGCCTTAAAAAAGTATTCATACCCCTTGACATGTTACAACCAAAAATGTAAATGTATTTTATTGGGATTTTATGTGATAGACCAACACAAAGTTGCACATATCTGTGAAGTGGAAGGAAAATGATAAATGGTTTTCAAATAAATATGTAAAAAAAACTGTGTGGGGTGCATTTATATTCATCCTCCTGAGTCAATACTTTGTAGAACCACCTTTTGCTGCAATTACAGCTGAAAAATAGCTCAAGCTCTGTCAGATTGGATGGAGAGCATCTGTGAACAGCAATGTTCAGGTCTTGCCACAGATTCTCAATTTGATTTAGGTCTGGACTTTGACTGGGCCAGTCTAACAAAGAAATATGCTTTGATCTAAAACAATTCAATTGTAGCTCTGGCTGTATGTTTAGGGTTGTTGTCCTGCTGGAAGGTGAATCTCCGCCGCAGTCCCAAGTTTTTTGCAGACTCTAACGGGGTTTTCTTCTAAGATTGCCCTGTATTTGGCTCCATCCGTCTTCCCATCAACTCTGACCAGATTCCCCGTCCCCGCTGAAGAAAAGCATCCCCACAACATGATGTTGCCACCATCATGCTTCATGGTGGCGATGGTGTGTTCAGGGTAATGTGCAGTGTTCGTTTTCCACCACACTTAGCATTTTGCTTTTAGGCCAAAAAGTTCAATTTTGGTCTCATCTGACCAGAGCAGCTTCTTCCACATGTTTGCTGTGTCCCCCACATGGCTTCTCGCAAACTGTAAACAGGACTTCTTATGGCTTTCTTTCAACCATGGCTTTCTTCTTGCCACTCTTCCATAAAGACCAGATTTGTGGAGTGCACGACTAATAGTTGTCCTGTGGACAGATTCTCCAACCTGAGCCGTGGATCTCTGCAACTCCTCCAGAGTTACCATGGGCCTCTTGGCTTCTTCTCTGATTAATGCTCTCCTTGTCTGGCCTGTCAGTTTAGGTGGACGGCCATGTCTTGGTGGGTTTGCAGTTGTGCCATACTCTTTCCATTTTTAGATGATGGATTGAACAGTGCTCTGTGAGAGGTTCAAAGCTTGAGGTATTTTTTTTTTTTTTTTTTATAACCCAACCCTGCTTTAAACTTCTCCATAAATTTATCCCTGACCTGTCTAATGTCTTGGCTTTCATGATGCTCTTTGCGCACAAAGGTTCTCTAACAAACCTCTGAGGGCTTCACAGAACAGCTGTATTTATACTGGGATGAAATTACACACAGGTGGGCTCTATTTACCAATTAGGTGACTTCTGAAGGAAGTTGGTTCCACTAGATTTTAGTTAGAAGTATCAGAGTAAAGGGGGCTGAATACAAATGCACGGCACACTTTTCAGATATTTGTAAAAAAAAAAAAAAATTGAAAACCATTTATCATTTTCCTTCTACTTCACAATTATGTGCCACTTTGTGTTGGCCCATCACATAAAATCCCTATAAAATACATTTACGTTTTTGGTTGTAACATGACAAAATGAAAAAAATTTCAAGGGGTATGAATACTTTTTCAAGGCACTGTACATTTGTTCTGTTAAGAGGCCAAAATTGCATTTAAAAAAAGAAAACACAAGAGGGCGCAATCTAAGTGCAGCAAATTAGATCATTTATTTATTTAAAAAAATAAAATAAAAGCAAAAAATTGGCCACTGACATACAATAGAAAAGACAGCTCTGTAGCAGTCGCTGGTAGAATCCTGGGCAGACAGTCCATGGAAGATAGAGTGACAGTCACCAACAGGGCCCAGAGGCCGATCTGACAGCATATCAACTGAGTTGTAGACGCCTGGTGATTGTTGCCCTATATTCCTTGGACCGCCCAGGATTCCAACCAACAACAGCTACAGAGCTTATGATATGTGTTTTTCTATCATATTACATGTGATGGCCAATTTGCTCTTATTTTATAAATCAATTATCTAATTTGCTGCACTAAGATTTTGCCCTCTTGTGTTTCTTTGTATGACTACAGATAATCCTGTCTGCTGAGGAGCTGCACTAAGCCTTTTGCAGCTAGCTGAACTGACCCTTGATGTGCTTAGTGTGGATGTAATGAACTTTTTCAGCTTTTACTTCACCATTTCAGAGTATACTGGTTGTCTTTTGCACTCTAACCGACTTGTTTGCAAAATTGCATGTAATTCGGCTATTTTATTTCCAGATCAATTGTTATCCACATATCCATCCATAGAATAGACTGAATCAGGAAAATACAGCATTCTGGCCACTAGATGGTGTTGACGATCATAGCAAAAAAAATTATATTTCTTATGATCATCTGCTCTAATTAGTGAGCAAAATGCAGTATTTTCCTAATTCAGGCTATTTGGTGGACTGAAGGGCCCTGATGTGAAAAAGTGTTCTTGGCTCTAGAAGCCAAAGGGCCCAGAAAAGTCTGCCGTAAGTAGAAAGATGACAGCGCCACAAGGTTATTTCAAGTCCAGCGAGTCTTTATTGATCGTAGTACATAGACCATAAATAGCCAACACATTTCAGGGGCTAAACAGCCCCCCTTCATCAGGGATAAATAAATATTAAAAAAAATAATGAAATTTGATGGTAAAATGGTGATCCACAAAGGAAAAAAAAATATAACCAAATTGTACATTTACTTAGGGGGTATAGGTTTGTATCTCTGCCAGGGAGAACCACTCTGTCTACTTATCCTGGTGATCATAGCCTCGGAGCCAGAAACTGCAAATAAAATATTATGAGCTGGAACCGTAGAGGGGAAGTGCTCCAATGGGAAACCTTGTTCCATGGACAATGGTCCAATACAGGTTTTCCCTTGATTTAGAGAGATCTCTGTAAAATTCTGTGTCCCGATACAGGGTGTGATGGAAAAACAAAACTGCTGTAACTGCTTACAAAGTATTAGCTGGAGTTCAGCTTTAATTTGTTAGCCAAGTACATGTAAACTTACTAGACTTCCATACCTTCCCCCTAGGCTGACAATGCTGCTGTCCAAAGAGTCTCCATTGCTCCTCCATGGAGCTGAAAAATTCTAAAGGCCAGTACACCCAATAAGAAAATGGGACGAAAATTTCCGTAACAGGAACGATATGTCGATAATCTGTATAGTATAGTGCTTTTGACAGCCCAATCTGACTTTCTGGACAAAAAAAAAAAAGATATATGAAGGTGCAAGCTAGAAAATTTTTATCATGTGTGAACACAATGTTCCATTTTCGTACAATTTCAACAGTAATCGTACGGAAATAATCAAATAGAAAATACTGTGCATGATCGGAAGCAAAAAGTGACCGGAAGACGCTAGTACATACCC
This sequence comes from Lithobates clamitans, assembly GCA_037952925.1. Classification (NCBI taxonomy): domain Eukaryota; kingdom Metazoa; phylum Chordata; class Amphibia; order Anura; family Ranidae; genus Lithobates; species Lithobates clamitans. The sequence continues at coordinate 1,359,001 of JBBGZY010000051.1, forward strand.
AGTTTCCCCGAAAATAAGACCTAGCGTGATTGTCGGTGATGGCTGCAATATAAGCCCTACCCCCCAAATAAGCCCTAGTTAAAGTCCTTGTAGGTCTTATTTTCAGGGTAGGGCTTATTTTCGGGGAAACAGGGTAGGGCTTATATATTTTTTTCCTCACTATTTATGTGTTTGATACTAGTCTTTTTGGATAATCAATAAACGATATTTAGTACTTCACCGGCCTGTCCTCTTTGAAGTAATTTTCCGGGTTTTCCCATTTTTGTATGCTGACAATTTAATTCAGAGGACAACCACCCCTAGAGGTTTTCTAATTGTTCATTATACACCTCAGGCTGACGGTGCAAGCGGATCTTTGTATCGGGTGAGGCTAATTCTTGGCCAAATTTCTCTAACCCCATCAGATCCGTCCTAAATTGGATGATCCCCAGGCTCCCCCCCCCACTTTTTCTTTCTAGCGTGATTGTCGGTGATGGCTGCAATATAAGCCCTACCCCCCAAATAAGCCCTAGTTAAAGTCCTTGCAGGTCTTATTTTCGGGGAAACAGGGTAGGGCTTATTTGAGGGGTAGGGCTTATATTGCACCCATCACCGACAATACGCTAGGTCTTATTTTCGGGGAAACGCGGTAGCTACGTTTGCCCTTGTCGTTCTCAGTTACACCATGATACGCACCTTTGTGGAAAATCAGACGTTCATTTAACTCACAGCCACAGCTGGCTTCCCAAAGTGAACATGCTGGCTCCTGGACCCAAAGATGGCCAAAGAGCTGGCTCGGGTAAGGACCACGCTGGATCCCTGGACAGGTAAATGTCTTATTATTAAAAGTCAGCAGCTACAGTATATGTAGCGGCTGACTTTAAATTTGTTATTTTCAGGGTGGAGAATCGCTTTAAGCTACAAAAAATTGAACAGAAACCATACTTAGTATTTTAATTAACTTAAAGCAGGGGTCTCCAAACTATGGCCCTCCAGTTGTTAATGAACTACCATTCCCATCATGCCTAGTCATGTCTGTGAATGCCAGAGTTTTACAATGCCTCGTGGGATGTGTAGTTCTGCAACAGCTGGAGGGCCGTAGTTTGGAGATCCCTGACTTAAAGCATAAAACAGACATTTGCAGAAAAAGAAGCAGAGTACTGTAATAATGTTCCTTGTGTAGACTGCAGCTACTGAGAATTAGAACTTGGACACACACTGAGGTTTAGTGTAGGTTTCTGAAGCCCGCTGAGCGCTCCCTGATGCCCCAGGCAGAGAGAGAGTTCAAACCAAATGGTTCAACACATATTACTGTTTAGTGAAATATTCAGTCTGCAATGCATCAGGAAAAAAAATCAATGACGGTTGCAGGGTCTGTCTGTGCTGACACTGGCTTGGCGGAGGGGGTGTGAGAAGATCATTGAGTAATGTTAGTGCTGAGAAAGGAAAAAAAAAAAAAAAAAAAAAAAAAAGGACTGGATTAGCTGCAGCACCCATTGCTTATAAAACGCTAAGCCTGGAGGCATAAGGGTTATAATGTCAGTGCAATAGCGCTACCAAAAACGCTAACAATGGCTACAAACTCATCACCTGTGATTGCTACACATGTACTGTAGTTGCATGTAGTAGTGACTGATCACACTCATACACCAATCAGCCATAATGACCACTGACAGGTAAAGTGAATAACATGAATTGTCTCCGTACAATGACACCTAAAAGTGGGTTGGATATATGGGGCAGCAAGTTAACATATTGTTCCTGAATTTGAATTATGAGCAAGCGTATGGATTTGAGCGACTTTGACAAGGGCCAAATTGTAATGGCTAGATCTAAACATTTTCCCAGTCAGGGTGTCTTTGTAAAGTATTTTCAGTCTGGAGGCACCACTGTCCAATGCTTGGTTTACGTTACTGTGTGTCACGAAACGCACGCAAAATCGTGCTCATTCCTGACACGCAGGCAAATGCTGTGTTCTTTAGGGGTGCCATTAATTCATAATGGTACCCTCATGCATTGAAAAATGTGTTTTTGTTTTTTTTTGGTGCGGCGCAATTTAAAGAAAAAAAAAAAAAAAAAGGGGTCAGGGACATCTTTCCCTGCATTTTTGTGGGTAGGGAAGCCCATTGAAATCAATGGGCTGCCCTACACGCAGCACACAGCTGCGAACCAAGGGCTTGTTCATATGTGAGGTTGGAGGGCGGTAAAACCACATTTGAGCTTTTGAGTTTTTACCACCCCCAACTGCTCCCCCTTTGGCTGCAGAGGCAGCAACTGGGGATGTACACATGCTGTGGCTGCAGCTGTAAGTATACCCCCAGGGTGAATGGGGCTGCACTGCAACCACCCTGCAACTGTGTGCATTGCATATGGTTGTGGTGTGGTGATGCTGCATTTACAGGGTTAAAACAGGTGGTGAGGAGGCAATATATTGCCTCTTTACTGCCTGTCAAATGCCGATCTGAGCATGGACTGCTTTTCAGAGGAGCGGCAGTCCTTGCTGCCACTATGAAAAAGTACTAAAAAAAAAGCAGTTCTGAGAGTACAGGAATAGGGGGTCAAGATAAAAAGTAGCATACCGTCGGGGGTTGGCTCTCAGCTCTCCCATCTCAGTGCTCAGCTGTCGTATAATTGCTAGCACTCATCGTTTCACAGTGGCTCATTTGGTGATAATTTACGGTTAGTTAGTCCAGCCTACAGTCAGCCCCTTCTGGCTATTTAAACTGCCTGGTTCCTTTTTTCCGTGCCTTTGCCTTGGTCAAACACATCTAGAGACTCTCTGTTGTGTTCCTGTTGAAGACTTGCCTGGCTGACGTCCCTTCTGGTTCCTGATCCTGTCAGCTACCTTTGACCCAGCTGATCTCTGGCTTCCCGATTTACTGGCTTGTTCCGTCTACTCACTCTGGCTCCCGTACCCTAGCTATGTTTTGACTAGGTCTACTATTTGTACAATTTTTACCATTATATTAAAAGGTGTGATTTTTACTGCATTTTCTGTCTCCATCTGATTCATGGTTCCTGACACACACACATACACACAGACAGACACACCCATATACAGTGCTTTAAAAAGTTACAGTACAGTACCTTCCCTTACACAGCTGGGAACTGTACTGTAGGGGAAGGCAGAGAGCACAGCACATACTCCCCTTGCTAAGTGTATACAACAGTCTGACCAAGCTCCCAGTGCCAATGTATAGTTCGGCTGGGGATCGGTCTGTCCTGACATCTTTTCTCTACCAGGAAGCCTCTGGCGGCTCCCCAGGGTGCCACTCCAAACCGGTTGAGAATGGCTGGGCTAGATGACTGGGCCAGAGCAACTCAAAAACTGCTACTCTTATGGCACGTTCCTGGTCTGCTGTTGTCAGGACTAGGGCTGCAACTAACGATTATTATAATCGATTAGTTGGCCGATTATTGTGTCGATTAATCGGTTAATAACCTTAAAAAAAAAAGTGTGGTGTATAATTTAGTTAATATGTAAAGTTTTAAAAAAAGGCAATTTATTCTCAAATATCACTATGCCGTGGTAAATATAAATAACCAACTATGGTTAGGGAGCAAAATATCGAATCCACTCTGAGAACAACAGACAGAAGAGATATACTGTATAAACTATTAGAGGAGATATACTGTATAAAATATTAGAGGAGCTATACTGCATATACTATTAGAGGAGATATACTGTATATACTTTTAGAGGGTGAATCTGGTAAATATCATCAGACTCAGAGATCAAATTTTTTTATTAAAAAACAAACAATGTCTTCCTTCAAAAAAAAAGTAATTTTAAGAACGTTCATTCGATTTTCTAATCGTTAGTGGGGTCAAATCGACGTTTGTTTTCAACCACAGTGACGGAAAAATTTAGAAATAGAAAACTTCTTGGTGAAAGGAATTTTCAGACAGTGTATGTGGTTTTCGTTCAGAAATTACATTCATTTTAAAAACAGAATGTTAAAAACAAGTGAAAATTTCAAACAACATTCTTTCATTCAGCGAATGTACAAGGATTTTCGTCTGAATATTCTTGTCTGAAAATTGATCCATGTGGCCAGCATAAGGCTCGGTACACACCTATGAAGTTTGCTTTTACGTTTAGTAACATAATGAGGTTAAAAAAACTAACCCTTTATAGTACAAAAAAAAAGCAGATAATCACTACTGTAAGGGGTTCATTTTTTTTTTACTGTAGAACTGTGAAAGTAATATTTACAGTAGCAATTTGCTCTTTTTGTACTATAAAGGGCTCATTTTAGTTTTTTTAACCCCATTATGTTACTGGCCGATAAATCGATTATGAAAATAGAAATCGATTGATTTCATAATCGATTAGTTGTCGATTAATCGATTAGTTGTTTCAGCCCTAGTCAGGACCAGCCAAAAATGGTCCAAGGAAGGAAAATAGGTGAGCCGGCAACAAACTGGGTCATAGGCGGCCAAGGCTCATTAATGCATGTGGGAGCGAAGGGTAGCCTGTGTCGTCCGATCCAAAAAGCATGCTGGTTCTGATAGAAAGGTGTCAGTACACAGACTGCATCTCAGTTTATTGTGTATGGAGCTGCGTAGCCATCTACAGCCAAAAGCACCTACAATGAGCATGTGAGCATCAGAACTGGACCACAGAGCAATGGAAGAAGGTGGCCTGGTCTGACGAATCGCGTTTTCTTTTACATCATGTGGATGGCCAGGTGCACGTGCATCGCTTACCTAGGGAACAGATAGCACCAGGATGCAGTATGGTAGCAAGGCAAGCCGGTTGAGGCCCAAAAGGGTCTGCTACTGACGGCTTGGAGCCAGATACCACAACATACCTTTAGAGGTCTAGTAAAGTCCATGCCTAAAATAGAGGGTCCTACTTAATATTGGGTGGGTGATCATAATGTTAAGGCTGATTGTTGTATTACAAGGGGGCACTGTGCAATAATTCATTCAACTAATTTTTGACTGGCTGGTGAACACTCAGCTCTTTTTCCAATAAAAATTGTCTTTGGGATTCAGAGGCCCTAGCAGGCCCCAACCTTAAGATATGTAAGTGGGGATCACGTCGAGCCAGCAAAATCGCTCTTCTCCCATGATTAGTAAAGCGGGGCACCAGAGGAGCCACCATAGCTGACTGCAGCTTTTACTATTTATTTTATAAATAACAGATTTGTTTTAGAAAAACAAGTGGGCCTGCGGCAATGGGAAAATTAGATTTGTATGTGTGAAGTATCTCAAGAGACTAGTATCCAATGCTACACTGAAAATATGCTCTTTGATGGTTTGATTTACCTTTTTTTTTTAAAAAAAGGGAATGACTACTGCTAAATGAACCATCACAAAATCTTTACAGCTCGTTCTAAGATTTTTTACAGCAATGTAAATCACTATTTATTTCAAGTTAACAGGCAAGAGGCAGAAATTGTCAATAGACAAATTCACACAGGAGGACAAGGGGGCGGTAAAACAGGCACGTTGATCTGTGTTCTTACCGGCCCTAACTGCCTACTTACAGAAGAAAATGGTGGTGGCTCAGGTCCATATACATTTCTGAAGGCGCAATCCTTCGAAAAGGGGCAAATAAAATTAAGCACGTCACGTTTGGCAGGTGGCGCCACACACACACACAGAAAAGATGGTGCGGGTGGTGATGTGGGTAGTGGCATGAAAGCAGAATTTCAGGAATAATGTAAAAACCTGCAGGCATACCATAAATTAAGTCAGGTTAATTAATTAACCTGCCGTTTCGTAGGGTATACAGGAAGATTACTTTTCCGGAGCTCTGACATTGATCACTGTAGTCTCAGTTCCTTTAAGAGCAGAGTCACTGGAACTGATATATCCCTCCCCTCTTTCTGCACATTCACAGAAGCCTTTGTATTATGTGAACTCATTTACAAAATACAAAGGCTTCTGTGAATGGGCAGCAGAGGGGAGGGGCGGGCATAGCTGCTGTGTGTGCTTCTCCCATCTCACAGCCAGAATGTAATAAACCTGGCACATATAAGTAATTGAGATAAGTCCTGGAGGAGGCATGCACCTAATTGGACTTAACTCTTGGGGTTGATTTACTAAAACTGGCGTGTGCAAAATCTGGTGCAGCTCTGCACAGAAACCAATTGGCTTCTAGGACTTTTTTTGTCAAAGCTTAAATTGAACAAGCTGAAGCTAGAAGTTGGTTGGCCACCATGCACAGCTTCACCAAATTTTGTACTCTCCAGTTTTAGTAAATCAACCCTAAGGCCTCATGCACACTGGGCGTTTTTACAGCAGCTGTTTTTGGCTTCAGATGTTTTTTTCTAAAGTCAATAAACCCCAGAAGAGCAGGTTCGGGGCCACTCTGTGCAAAACGAGCTGCACAGTGGAGGCAAGTATAAAATATTTGTTATTAAAAAAAAAATAAAAAATTATCTTTAGTGTTCCTTTAAAGTGTCATCTGAAGGCCAAACTTTTTCTCATTTTGGAAAGAGTAATGCCGCGTACACACGATCGCATATTCCGACAACAAAACTGTGGATTTATTTCCAACGGATGTTGGTTCAAACTTGTCTTGCATACACACGGTCCCACAAATGTTGTCAGAAATTCCGAACGTCAAGAACGCGGTGACGTACAACACGTACGACGAGCCGAGAAAAATGAAGTTCAATAGCCAGTGCGGCTCTTTTGCTTGATTACGAGCATGCGTGGAATTTTGTGCATCTGAATTGTCTACACACGATCGGAATTTCCGAGAACGGATTTTGTTGTCGGAAAATTTGAGATCCAGCTCTCAAATTTTTGTTGTTGGAAATTCCGACAGCAAATGTCTGATGGAGCCTACACACGGTCGGAATTTCCGACAACAAGCTCCCACCAAACATTTGTTGTCGGAAATTCCGACGGTGTGTACGCGGCATAAGGGTTATAAACCCTTTCAGGTTTTTCTTGTTGCCATCTGTATTTCATTGGGGAAATGTCCCTTCACTTTCTGTCCCATAGTCAAAACTACTTAACCAGTAATTACAGAGGCAATAAACATTTTGTTCAAGACATGTAATGTTTAGCAGTCAGCACTATTGTAATACACAACACACTTTATAGAGCTGGGTGGTCAGCACAATTTAAAAGGTAAAACAAGATAGACACACTATATTGTCAAATCAATTGGGACACCTGCCTTTACACACACACACACACACACACACAGGCATCTCAGTTTTAGTCCGTAGGGTTCAATATTGGGTTGGCCCACCCTTTGCAGCTATAACAGCTTCCACTCTTCTGGGAAGGCTGTCCACAAAGTTTAGGAGTGTGTCTATGGGAATGTTTGACCATTCTTCCGGAAGCGCATTTGTGAGGTCAGGCACTGATGTTGGACGAGAAGGCCTGGCTAACTGTCTCTGCTCCAATTCATCCCGAAGGTGTTCCATTGGGTTGAGGTCAGGACTCTGAGCCAGCCAGTCAAGTTCCTCCACCCCGAACACGCTCATCCATGTCTTTATGGACCTTGCTTTGTGCACTGGTCCAAATCATTTGGTGGAGGGGGGGATTATGGTGTGGGGTTGTTTTTCAGGGGTTGGGCTTGGCCCCTTTGTTCCAGTGAATGGAACTCTTAAGGCATCAGCATACCAAGACATTTTGGACACGTTTTATGCTCCCAACTTTGTGGGAACAGTTTGGGGATGGCCCCTTCCTGTTCTGACATGACTGCACACCAATGCACAAAGCAAGGTCCATAAAGACCTGGATGAGTGAGTTTGGGGTGGAGGAACAAAGTTGGAAGTATAAAATTGTCCAAAATGTCTTGGTATGCTGATGCCTTAATAGTTCCCTTCATTGAAAACAAGGGGCTATCCCCAAACCCTGAAATACAACCCCACGCCATAATCAAGGTCCATAGCAAGGTCCATAAAGACATGGATGAGCGAGTTTGGAATGTAGGAACTTGACTGGTTGACCTCAACCCGATGGAACACCTTCTGGATGAATTAGAGCTGAGACTGTGAGCCAGGCCTTCTCATTCAACATCAGTGCCTGACCTCACAAATGCGCTTCTGGAAAAATGGTCAAATTCCCATAGACACTCCTAAACCTTGTGGACAGCCTTCCCAGAAGAGTTAAAGGTGTTATAGCTGCAAAGGTTGGGCCAATGCAACTTTGAACCCTACGGGCCAAGACTGGGATGCCATTAAAGTTCATGCGAGTGTAAAGGCAGGAGTCCCAATACTTTTGACAATATAGTGTAGATAGATCTCCTTATACTGCTGGTCAGAGCAGGAAAAATGCCTTGGGTCTGTTGTCATCAGGATGTAAACCATTTGGCCCCAGTGGTTAGGAGTAAAAAAAAAAAAAAAAAAAAAAAATGCACACCATCTGTGGTTACAGCAGAAGAAAAAAAATGCCTGCTTGGTGGTGGGAGCACTGGTGTTCAGTGTGGGAAAGGGACATTGCTACTCAGAGGGAGGATGGCTTTGGTGTTAAGTGTTTGCGTGTGGGCACACTGATGCACAGTGGTGAACTCAATACCTGGCTATAGCTACTTTGACCATTCCCGATGTCAACACCTGGCACTGTATGTTTGTAACGTAACCGCTTGCCGACCAGAGCACGCCGATGTACGTTGGCAGAATGGTGCTGGTAGGCAAAAGGGCATACATGTACGTCCCCTTAAAGAAGCAGTGTCGCGGGCGCGTGACCGCGGGTCCCACGGACTCCATGTCTGCCGGGTGCCCGCGATCGTGTCACGGAGAGGAAGAACGGGGAGATGCTTTGCTAAACAAAGCATTTCCCCATTCTGCGTAGTGACAGGACAGAGATCACAGCTCTCTGTCTTTGAGAGCAGTGATCACTGTCCTGTGTGTTAAAGCCCATCCCCCTAACAATTAGAATCACTCCCTAGGACACACTTAACCCCTTGATCGCCCCTAGTGGTTAACCCCTTCACTGGCAGTGTCATTTACACAGTAATCAATGCAGAAATCAATGCATATCGCAGATCGCCGCCATTACTAATAAAAATAAAAGCCATAAAACTATCACCTATTTTGTAGACGCTATAAATTTTGTGCAAACCAATCAATATACACTTAATGCGATTTTTTTTGTACCAAAAGTATGTACAAGAATACATATCGGCCTAAGCCAAGGAAAAAAAATGTTTTTTTATATATTTTTGGGGGATATTTATTATAGCAAAAAGTTAAAAATATTGCGTTTTTTTCAAAATTGTCGCTCTTTTTTTGTCTATAGCGCAAAAAATAAAAAACGCAGAGGCGATCAAATACCACCAAAAGAAAGCTCTACTTGTGGGGAAAAAAGGACGTCAATTTTGTTTGGGTACAACATCGCACGACCACGCAATTGTCAGTTAAAGCGACACAGTGCCGAATCGCAAAAAGTGCTCTGGTCAGGAAGGGGGCAAAATCCTCCGGGGCTTAAGTGGTTAATGGTGACTGAAGCCAGCAGATCGTTCCTCTCATTCTTTCATTTAATAATCCCGTAAATAACACTTCCTGTACCTGGATGGCCACAGTTACTCATTGCATCAATGGAGGGAACCATGGATGCCACCCAAGGTGGACTTCAAACATGCCTGCTTTTGTTTATTGCGTGAGGTATGAAAAGGATTAGTAGTTTACAAAACATAGATAACATTGATTTTGCTTTCAGTGCAGCTCCTAAGAAAAAAAAACAGTGCATTCTGAGAATATAATGTTCTGGCTTAAAATGATCTTAGCGTGAAAAATATTAAAATTCTTCTCCCCGGGTTCAGCAGTATATATACACATACAGACACACACACACACACACACACACACACACACACACACACACAATCTCACAAAAGTGAGTACACCCCTCACATTTTTGTAAATATTTTATTATATCTTTTCATGTGACAAGATTGAAGAAATAACAGTTTGCTATAATGTAAAGTAGTGAGTGTACAGCTTGTATAACAGTGTAAATTTGCTGTCCCCTCAAAATAGCTCAATACACTCATTAATGTCTAAACTGCTGGCAAAAGTGAGTACACCCCTAAGTGAAAATGTTCAAATTTGGCCCAATTAGCCATTTTCTCTCCCCAGGGTGTCATGTGACACGTTAGTGTTACAAGGTCTCAGGTGTAAATAGGGAGCAGCTGTGTTAAATTTGGTGTTACCGCTCTCACTCTCTCATACTGGTCACTGGAAGTTCAACATGGCACCTCATGGCAAAGAACTCTCTGAAGATATGAAAAAAAGAATGGTTACTCTACATAAAGATGGCCTAGGCCAGTGATGCCGAACCTTGGCACCCCAGATGTTTTGAAACTACTTTTCCCATGATGCTCCACTACACTACAGAGTGCATGGGCATCATGGGAAATGTAGTTCCAAAACATCTGGGGTGCCAAGGTTCGCCATCACTGGCCTAGGCTACAAGAAGATTGCCAAGACCCTGAAACTGAGCTGCAGCACGGTGGCCAAGACCATAGAGCGGTTTAACAGGACAGATTCCACTCAGAACAGGCCTCGCCATGGTTGACCAAAGCAGTTGAGTGCCCGTGCTCAGCGTCATATCCAGAGGTTGTCTTTGGGAAATAGACATATGAGTGCTGCCAGCATTGCTGCAGAGGTTGAAGGGGTGGGGGGTCAGCCTGTCAGTGCTCAGACCATACCCCGCACACTGCATCAAATTGGTCTGCATGGCTGTCATCCCAGAAGGAAGCCTCTTCTAAAAATGACGCACAAGAAAGCCCGCAAAACAGTTTGCTGAAGACAAGCAGACCAAGGACATGGATCACTAGAACCATGTCCTATGGTCTTATGAGACCAAGATAAACGTATTTGGTTCAGATGGTGTCAAAGAGTGTGTGGCAGCAACCAGGTGAGGAATACAAAGACGGGTGTGTCTTGCCTACAGTCAAGCATGGTGGTGGGAGTGCCATTGTCTGGGGCTGCATGAGTGCTGCCGGCACTGGGGGGCTACAGTTCATTGAGGGAACCATGAATGCCAACATGTACTGTGACATACTGAAGCAGAGCATGATCCCCTCCCTTCGACTGGGCCGCAGGGCAGTATTCCAACATGATAACGACCCCAAACACCTCCAAGACTACCACTGCCTTGCTAAAAAAGCTGAGGGTAAAAGGTGATGGACTGACCAAGCATGTCTCCAGACCTAAACCCTATTGAGCATCTGTGGGGCATTCTCAAACAGAAGGTGGAGGAGCGCAAGGTCTCTAACATCCACCAGCTCCGTGATGTCATCATGGAGGAGTGGAAGAGGACTCCAGTGGTAACCTGTGAAGCTCTGGTGAACTCAATGCCCAAGTGAGTTAAGGCACAAAATATTGACACTTTGGGCCCAATTTGGACATTTTCACTTAGGGGTGTACTCACTTTTGTTGCCAGTGGTTTAGACATTAATGGCCGTGTGTTGAGTTATTTTGAGGGGACAGCAAATTTACACTGAGGTGCCATGTTGAACTTCCAGTGACCAGTATGAGAGAGTGAGAGCGGTAACACCAAATTTAACACACCTACTCCCTATTCACACCTGAGACCTTGTAACACCAACGTGTCACATCACACCCTGGGGAGAGAAAATGGCTAATTGGGCCCAATTTGGACATTTTCACTTAGGGGCGTACTCACTTTTGCCAGCAGTTTAGACATTAATGGGTGTGTTGAGCTATTTTGAGGGGACAGCAAATTTACACTGTTATACAAGCTGTACACTCACTACTTTACATTATAGCAAAGTGTCATTTCTTCAATGTTGTCACATGAAAAGATATAATAAAATATTTAAAAAAATGTGGAGGGGTGTACTCACTTTTGTGAGATATCTATCTATCTATCTATCTATCTACACACACACATACACAAACATATATACACACACGATTATAAATTTCCTTAATTTTACCTAAACCTTGATTTCATGTATAAGGAATGTCTGATGTGGGGTTTTATTAATTTTCTTTATATGCACCATTCTATTACATATTCCCTCTAGTGGTCATCTGTATATCAAGGAAAGCGATTATCAAGTTTGATTTAAAAGAAAAAAAAAAATCTGTCATAAATTTGGTAGCTGGCATTGCCAACCTGTTTTGCGGGTGCAAGCTCCTTGCTTTACTTCCTTAAAAGGGGTAGTAAACCAGCCAAAAAAAAAAAAAAAATGCCCCCCTGCAGGTTTATGCCATAATGTGCTAGTATGCACTGCAGGGGCACGCCGTCACCGCTGCTAAGGCTTCCATCTTCACCCGGTCTTCTTTCCGGGTTTGTGAGCTCCAGATGTTTGAATGGCTAGGGCACATCACTCCAGCTCCTCCGTGCAGGAGCCACAGCATGGTGCTTTGCATTCCATAGCATGCTGTGTGCCCTGAAAGCAGAGCATCACTGCGCATGCGCAGGTGACGTAATTGGCTTTTGCCGATGTAAATGTCTCCGGTGCATGTTTAGGAGATATTGATTGTACCTATGGGTAAGCCTGATTGTGAGCTTACCTGTAGGCACAAGTTAAGATAGAGTTTACTACCATTTTAAAAAGAGGTAGTGAACTAAAAAAAAAAATAATAATAAAAAAATAACCTACAGGTAAGCTTATAATAAAGCTTACATGTATGGTTTAGGAGATATTCTAGGGAACAGCAGCCAGTGAAGTCACCGGCGCATGCGCTCTGAAGGAATGGCATACCAGTGCCATTCCTTCAGAGCCCTGTGCCGTAAACAGTGACTACCATGCACATGCGAGAAAGTGACATCATCGCGGCTCAGCCATTCAAGCCGCCACAGCCGAAGAAAGGAAGGGGACCAGGTGAATATGGCAGCCCTGTCAGCGGTGACGACGAGCCGCCAGAGGGCTTCATTTCAAGCTAAGTCTTTTATTATGTGCTAGTATGCGATGCATACTAGCACATTATGCCTTTACCTTGCAGGGTTCTTTTTTTTTTGTTTTTTTTGTTTTTTAAACTTTACTACTACTGCTTTAAGGAGTCATTGACCTGGAACAAGCATAAGGCCAATAAAGTGGAAAATAGTTTTTATCAAGTCAGTAACTCACCAAACAGTGAAAGTGATGAGGGACCTGAAGCAAGCATGCAGACAGCTACGTTTTAGGCTCCTTTCGCACATATGCAGTTAGCTTTTGAGCATTTCTGCAGTGTTTTTTTCACCACGATTTTACTGCAGTTTTACTTAAATTTTGCAGCATTTTTGCTACGATGTGTGGTTTTTAGACTTTTTTTTTTTTTTTTTTTTAACAACTTTGTTGTTGGGTAGATTAAAAATTGCAAACCGTGGCAATTTTCTGTGACTTAAAGTCTATTGAACCAAAAAAAAGCACTGTTTTGCATTTTAAAAAGCCCCTGACCCTTTCCAAAAACGCAGAGGCGCAAAAATGCATTGATGTGAACGTGTTAAATAGGAATCCACGTAAAAAATGTCTTGCGTTTTTGCAAAAAGCATGAAAAAACACCATTGGTGTGAATGGAGCCTTATGGACCCTTGATCTGTATACAGTCAGTGACCCACCAAGTGAAGGACAAGAATGACGTCAATGGAGATTGCACCTTTAAAGACACAAAAGCAATGCTAACCTCTTATCTTGATAGATTCTGCAGAGATAAGCTCAGTTTGATTAGGAGTCGTCCTTTTCCTCAGTCAGGTCTGAGTCACATACTTGACTTTAACTGGGCAGAACCGGTGGTGTATTTAGGTTTTGTGCTGCCCTAAGCCTGACTAAACTTGTGCACCCTCTAATTTAAATATGACCCACCCCTTCCTGTCAAGGCCACACCCCTTCCTGTTTAATGCCAACCCTGTCATCTGTAAACCACACCCCTTCATCATGATGCTCCACCTCATCTGCAGTGGACTCCTGCAGTTGGAATTTCAGGTGCTTGAAGACAGTTGAAGCTGCTCAGTCTGTTCAAAGCAATGAAAGGCTGACAGCAGCCGCAGCCATCCTCGATGTTTACATGTAATCACTTTAAGCCCGGTTCAAACAGGGGCGGCACGACTTGCAGGTCGCCTCAGCGAGGCGACCTGCAAACGACTGCCCGGGCGACTTGCAAAACGACTTCTGTATAGAAGTCTATGCAAGTCGCCCCAAGTCGCCCCCAAAGTAATACAGGAACCTTTTTTTAAGTCGGAGTGACTTGCGTCGCTCCGATTAGAACGGTTCCATAGCACAGAACGGGAGGCGACTTGTCAGGCGACTAGGTCGCCTGACAAGTCGTCCCAGTGTGAACCGAGCCTAATAGAATGATTATCTATGGTGAGGGACAGAAGACTGTCCTTGGACACAAGCTGTTTGTGTCCTGGAGTGATCATCTGTCCCGTACCCCAGGTAATTGCTCCATGTGAGATTACATTGGAATACCAGTGGATAACTGCTGCCAGCCTGTCGCCGGTTTGTATGGGCTGAGCTGTATGTTTTTGTGCGGGAGCCGGGAGAAGGGGCTTTTTTTTGTGGGGGAGTGAGCAGCTTTTTTGCTGCCCCCCCCCCCCCCCTGTAAAGTGCTACCCTAGGCCTGGGCCTTGTTGGCCTAAGCAGAACAGTAAAGTTGAGTCACCATGCAACGCAGCCCTGCCAAGAAGGAAGCAGAACCTGTATGTGCAAATATGAATTCAAATATGGCTACCTACTCCCATGTACTTCTATATTTACAAGTCGTACACTGGAACAAGATGAACACATTACCATGGTCCAATAAGATGTTTTTCATTGGGTAAATCCTAATCACATACATAGCTATAAAATACTGCTCTCTGTAATAAATGGGTCCTTTTATTCCTAGGCCACCAGGAACCATACACATAAACCATTTTATGATAGCCAGCTATCATGCTTTATTGTCAGATTCTTATTTACTGTATTTACTTATTGGAGGCTGCCTCAAATAAGTAATATCATACACCATATTTCTAGATTCCTAATAGTGGAGTTTTATGGGTCCTTGAGCTGCAAGGTCCTGAAAAAAAATTTTTTTTTTTGAAGGTCGATGAGTGAAATATGGCAATACATTTCCAGTGTTCCAGTTGTTTATATAGTATTATAATCACAATGTTTTTATCTAACTTTTTGTATATGTGATCATTATGCAGATTTGATAAAAATACAAAAAATAAAAACAAACAACAAATATGCAACTACAACAAAGAAACAAATAAAGAAACAAATCATTTTGTTTAACAAATTAAAGTAATAAAAAACCCCCAAAAAAACAAACACATTGTTGGTTGGCACGCCTGCAGCAAATGCTCCTTTTGCCCCTTTATAGAGCTGTCCCTGTGTACTCTAGTTATGCGGTGCCGAGTCGGAATCTGCCAAGGCAACGCACGAGGCACTGCCAATGTTCCATAGATGTATATTTACAATAACAGCGTCTCAGCTGGGAACCTTGCCTGTGAATAAACACTCTTTCTACAAACTGTCTCACGAGTGTTACCAAGTACCGAGCGCTTTTATGCCTCCGAATTCTGCATTCCCGCAGCATGGACACAGTGGAATAAAAAAAATATATATATAAATATATGTATTTGTCAATAGATATATATCTAAGTGGAAGCGTTTATGGGGCGGTATCACAATCCATCGTGAAAATCTCCGCTCCCGTCACCAGCTTGGAGTGACGAATGTCCCTTCACGACATTAGAATTGCGAGGTCCATATTTTTAATGCCCATTGCGCAGCAACAAGGCTAAATTTTAGCTTAATGTTGTCATCCTGGCGGAAGATATTTATAGCAGAGCCACTAAGGAGATTCATGTACAGTGAAATGCCACCACATTTATGTATGCTGTTAAGTATATATGTGACTATGTATTGCTGATGCATTCTCAATAAGAAAATATATAAAAGAATCCAGAGAGAGTGGACTTCCACGTACCAGGTAGGGTAGTTGTGCAGGTCTGAAAGTTTAAGCCCATTGGTTCTTGTCAAAGGACTCCTTAGGCCAATGTCATGCTTGCAGGCCTGTCACTGGAACGCTAAAATCTGCATGGACAACAATTATCTGCTTTGTGCAGGTCTCTTGCTGGTTGGATTAGTGAGGGGTCACTCTCTTGCCGCTGAAAATGGTGCAGAATGTAAGTAACCAGCACAACAGCCTAGTGTCACTCAGCCCCAGGTTCACACTTGTGCGCTGCAAATTTGCAGCGAGTTCTGTGCAGATTCCGTGCCACATGCAAATCGCACCCGTTCATGAGACTCAATGCGGGTGTGTATGTTAAAGTGATTGTAAAGGCAGAAGGTTTCTTTTTTCTTTTTTTTAATCTTAATACATTCTATCCATTAAGATTAAAAAAAACTGTGCAGCAGCCCCCCTAATACTTACCTGAGCCCCTTCTGGATCCAGCGATGTTGCAGGAAAGTGTCGGCTGCCCAGGACTCCCCATCTCATTGGCTGAGACAGTGGCAAGGTGCCATTGGCTCCCACTGCTGCCAATCAAAGTCGGTCAGCCAGTGAGGTGAAAAGTGGGTGGGGCCGAGCAGCAGCTTCATGTCTAAATGGACACAGGGAGATGCGGCTTGGCTGCCCCCATAGCAAGCTGCCTGCTGTGGGGGCAATCAACAGGAGGGAGGGGCCAGGAGCACCGAAGAGGGACCCAAGAAGAGGAGGATCTGGTCTGCTCTGTGCAAAACCAACTGCACAGAGCAGGCAAGTATAACATGTTTGTTATTTTTAAGTAAAAAAAGAGAGACTTTACAATCACTTTAACCACTTCAATACTGGGCACTTCCCCCCTTCCTGCCCAGGCCAATTTTCAGCTTTCATTGCTGTCAAATTTTAAAATAATAATTGCACCCAAACATTTTTTATAATCTTGTTCCCACAAATAGAGCTTTCTTTTGGTGGAATTTGATCACCACTGGGTTTTTTATGGCACTGATAATGAGCAACCAATATGCAGCACTGATAGGCGGCACTGATATGCAGCACTGACGGGCACTGATGAGGAGGCACTGGCAAGCATCCCTGGTGGGCACGGGTGGACATCCCTGGTGGGTCTGCACTGATAATCAATGCGCAGATTATCAGTGCAGACCCCCCCCCCCCCCCCCGAAGGGCAGCCGATTGTCAGCGTGAATAGAGTAAAAGCCAATAAAACGGCACTTTCTGTTTACCATGTGACCAGCTGTGATTTGACACAGCTGATCACATGGTAAAGAGCCTACGTCATAGGGCCTTTAGCAAGATCGGAGATGCAGTGCGTCAAACTACACACCACACCAATTGCCGCGCGCAAGAGTGGCTTATCCTGCTGGACTTCATATGATGTCCAGTCAAGATAATGAAACCACTTTGCGCGTGAAGTGAACAAGTTAGTAAATTATATGGCTCCAGGACAGGGCCTCTACCCAGGACAGGGCCCTCACCCAGGACAGGGCCTCTACCCAGGACAGGCCCTCACCCAGGACAGGGCCTCTACCCAGGACAGGGCCTCTACCCAGGACAGGGCCTCTACCCAGGACAGGGCCTCTACCCAGGACAGGGCCTCTACCCAGGACAGGGCCTCTACCCAGGACAGGGCCTCTACCCAGGACAGGGCCTCTACCCAGGACAGGGCCTCTACCCAGGACAGGGCCTCTACCCAGGACAGGGCCTCTACCCAGGACAGGGCCTCTACCCAGGACAGGGCCTCTACCCAGGACAGGGCCTCTACCCAGGACAGGGCCCTCACCCAGGACAGGGCCCTCACCCAGGACAGGGCCCTCACCCAGGACAGGGCCCTCACCCAGGACAGGGCCCTCACCCAGGACAGGGCCCTCACCCAGGACAGGGCCCTCACCCAGGACAGGGCCCTCACGTTCATTCACAAACCGAAGAATAGTACACACTGTCTTCAGTTATAAATGGACACAGGAGCGATCAGTACCAACCGCTTACTCTGTTAATTCAGGAAAGGAAGGGACTGGTACTGTAAATGTGACATTTACTGCCCCCCCCCCCCCCCCCCCCCGCTCGCTATCCTGAAACATGCCTGTGTGCTCGTGGCAGCTGCTGGCAGGAGAGGAGGGAAGTCGGCAGCGCTTTCCGGGGAAGTGGGGTACAAATGGGGCCTGGACAGCAGGAGGGTGGGGGGCGCAGATACAGATCCCCCTGCAGTGCAGTCAGGGGGAGAAAAAGGGGAAGCCAGAAGCAGCTGCAGGGGGAACTACATGAGTCGACAGTAAGGCAGTACAGCCGGCCCTCGTGCTTGGTAGGTGCCCAGGCCTCTTTTTGAACTGTTGGGGCCCGGTCCAAGTACAGCAGGGCTGGCTGTAATGACTTATCAGCAGCCCTGTGACTAAGATAATGCAAGAAGTGAGCACTGGACAGCTTTGAATTTCTGATCAAAATCAAGCAATTATCAAACAGATTTAACAAAATGCAGTTAATAGTCATTTACCAGAACAAAAGAGAACCAACAAGAGGAGTTCAGTGTTCGGAGTTTACATACACCTAAAATGCAGTACAGAATAATCAAGTCTCCAGGCTGGCTGTGCTGTCTGGCAGGGCTGTGGAAATCTCAGGAATAGACTAAAACACAAATCCAGGTAAAACTGGTCTCATATACAAAGCATGCTATAAAATGTTTACAGAGGACATAATATAATGGGCATAAGTAGAATTTAGGGGAGCTGCAGGGACCTGGAAGGTTAGATCCTCTGTCACTTTTTTAGTGTTATGTTCCCATTAGGGAGATTTTTGTCTATTTGATGGATGTCAGGCAGAACAGGAAGCAAAGGGAAACCCCCTCATGTCCCATTCACACTAGTTTGATTTTCCTGCACCTGCCATCACACTGCAATGCATGAAAATGGAAATCGCATTATTCTCTGTGATGCCCACTCACATCAATGCAACACGCTACAGTGCAGCATAGTCCGTTTCTAGCCCAATAGACTTCAATGGGAGCACAATGGGAGCGTTTTGGGTCTCCAACCAGTCTCCTCCTTCTACAAAAAAAAAAAAAAACAAAAAAAAAAAAAAAAAAAACACACAAAATAAATAAAATGCATGAAAAAAACCACACCAAAAACGTGCTACAAAAACACACTGATAAACACATAACATTATGCACTAGAATGAGCCTTATGCCCCGTACACACGGTCAGATTTTCCAATGGAAAATGTTCGATGGGAGCTTGTTGTCGGAATTTCCGACCACGTGTAGGCTCCATCGGACATTTTCCATCGGAATTTCCGTCACACAAAATTTGAGATCTGGATCTCAAATTTTCCGACAACAAACCATAAATGTCATAAATTGTCATAAATTCCGACGCACAAAGTTGCACGCATGCTCGGAATCAAGAAGAGCCGCACTAGCTATTGAACTTCATTTTTCTCGGCTCGTCGTACATGTTGTACGTCACCGCGTTCTTGACGTTAGGAAATTCCGACAAGATTTGTGTGACCGTGTGTATGCAAGACAAGTTTGAGCCAACATCTGTCGGAAAAAATGCATGGATTTTGTTGTCAGAATGTGCGATCGTGTGTACGGGGCATTAGGGAAACACAGGCAAAAAAAACCAAAATTTGTAACTGATGAAAGTTTATCACCTCCATTAGTTTTAGGTCTCTGACGGCATTGCAGCATTTTTCATTATAGTTCTACCAGGAAAAAACTTCAAGTGTTGACATCACCCCCCCCCCCCCCCCCCCCAATGTATAAATTGTGTGTGTGTGTCAGAGATAGCACCATAGTAATGACGGATGATATGTGGAGGTGGGATGTGTGACATGACACAGCAATGAATGTGTAGGTGAGGGATGGAGGAGTATGTGGGAGAATGTGTGTCCATGGCTAGGCGGTGAGGGGATGCATGTGTAGTATTACCTGCTATAAAAAATTTCTGTTCACTGGCTAGGATTACTAAGGACAGTGTTGCTATAAGACATACATAGGCCATTTACTACGGTGGGGGGGGGAAATCGGATCCTTTAAGACCCAAGGCTTTCCTATAGATACATAGATCATCTATGCTGCTCGGGAATCTCAAGCAAAAGTTAAACCGTTAACCTGGCTTGTGAACTGCTGCTGAAAGCATAATACAAGAGGGTCTCACTCTCCTTGTTGGTTTTACATTATACAGTAGATAGTGTTAGTATCTCTTCGCCAAGAAAACATTCAATCTGACCAGGGATGACCTTTTTCAGAAGATGACCAAGTAAGGCCCCTTTTACACGTGCGGACCGTATGTCCGTATTTCATCCATCCGTTTTCGGATGAAATACGGACATACATGCATCCCTATGGGATAGCGGGTGTCAGCGGATGTACATCCGCTAACACCCGATGTTGTCCGGCTCCGCTCTCGTCCGATTCTGCGGACGGAAGAAAATCCTATTTTTCTATCCGTCTGCAGAGCGGATCGGATGAACACGGACAGACGGTCCGTGTTCCTCCGATCCCCCATAGGGGAGAGCGGAGATCTGACAGGGCGGTCCCTGCACAGTGTGCGGGTCCCGCCCTGTCATCTGCCTGCTCAGCTGGGGAAAACGGAGCGATCCCCGCTGAGCAGCGGATAAACACGGTTCGGATCAACACGGATCCGTCCCGTGTGAAAGGGGCCTAAGGGTCTTGTAAAGACAAATACCAAAATACATAAATGTACTAATCCACAGAAGGACGATATCATGTCTAGCAGAACATGCAGATGCTACAGGGCCTGGAACATAGACGCAAATAGCTGTTTGCTGTCAATTTTTTTTTTTTTTTTTAGGGATTCCTTAAAGCGGGATTCCGGCCAGGAAATTTTTTTTTTAAAAGTCAGCAGCACAAACACTGTAGCTGCTGACTTTAAACAAGTACACTTACCTGTCCTGGGTGCCTGCCCGAGGCCGACCCGTCCCTCGACTCCCGGCACCGCCATCCTAACTAAGAGAAACAGGCAGTGGAGCCTTGCAGCTTCACTCACTGCCAGTTTCCTACTGTGCACGCCTGAGCGGCGCGGCGCTCTGTGAATGGCCCCGTGGTTTTCTGGGAACACACACAGTTCCCAGAAGGCAATGGGGCCACTCACCGAGGAGCAGGACACGCCGTGGAATAGGAAGAGGCAGATTAGGAAGACTGCCTAGCAACAAGGGTTCAGGCAAGTTTAAAAATTTTTTTTTTTTCAAATGTTTTTTTTATTTATTTTTTTTACGATTTTTAATGCTATTTTTTATTTTGGGGTGGCCCTCCACTTTAAGACTGAAAATGATTTTGTATAAATTTTCCGACAGCTATAAAATATTCAGATGGTTATAAAAGTAATTGGCTTGATACAAAATGTATTTTGTTTTAGAATAGACCTCAGAAGAATGTATTTAAAACAGACCTCTAGTCAAATCAAAAAAGTGCCCATTAACCCTGGGTTCACACTAGTGCGATGCGGGAACCAGAGCAATTCCAGAGTGGTTCCCGCATCGCTCCTCTCCTGCATGCAGTTCACACTGCCTTGTGCGAACCGCTGCTGGTGTCATTAACAAAGTTAATGACACCCCCAGTTTAGTTCACAGATCGCAGTGTGAACTGTGAACTCGCACAGGAATCGGATCGCATAGGTGAGAATACCCATGCGATCCTATGTTCCGTGCAAAACCAATGCGAGTTCAGCAACACAACTGTATGGCTGAACTCGCATTGCTCAGAGATCGCATGTGATCGGTGCCTGCGGTGATAAAATAAAAATGCAGTTTTTGCTGCAATACTCATTTTCAATGCAGAGTTGTTACCGGCAATATTTATTTTGTGCCACTAGATGTCCCCAGTCTTGCAGGTTGAATGACGGCTGGCATCAATTAACCCACAGCCTCTGAGCCTAGGACCTGTCCCCAACCTGTAACTGAACAATAGAGGAGAACCAGTACAGTGATAAGCTCATCTCTCTGTCACTTTGCTTCTTTACACCTAGGAGTACACTTATCAGCACATGAACCGATTAGCTGCTTACGCTGCTTTTTCCTCTCCTGCATTAAGCTCTGTTGCACAGGGACTGCGAAAGGCCAATACAAAGTCAAATTTGGGTACTTGCACTGTTTGCATAAAAAAAAAAAAAAAAAAAATAATAATAAATCATAAAAAACATTATATATATATTTTATTTATTTATTAATGAAATAATGTATACAGCACTAAAAGGAATATTTTTATATGCCTGGAGATCAGCTTTAAATCCCAACTCCATCCAAATCCAATTCTGAATATAGCAGGGGAGTGATTGAGTCTTTGTCAGGTTTTTATTACCATGTGTTCCTACTTGAGACATTTTTCAGAATACAATAAATAGAATTAGAAAGGGGTACTGAACATTTTCTGACAATGTTTTATTGCTTTTTGCACACAGAGACAGGAGGAGGAATTGTGCCAATTAAGTTCCAAAAAAAAAAAAAAAAATTTACACTTGACAGAAGTTACCCTGCTCTATCCTAATAATAATGGCCACAGTTAGGTCTATGACAAAGGTTAAAGGGCCATAAGGTTCTCTGGACTGGTGTATTATGGGTCTCTCTGTGTACATTAATCTTCATCAACATTTCAGTAGTTATGTTAGAACACAAACATGATTGTTTCCACTGCCAACTTCAGTTTACTGGTGCTAGTTCCAGGGCTGTCATTCTTGTCCTGCCTTCACTACTTGGTACAATTACTGACCTGCATAGGCATATTAGATGTCCCAACACCCTACTGGTTGCATGCTTCAGTCAATGGGGGAGATTTCCTAAAACTGGTGCACACAGAATCTGGTGCTGTTGTGCATTGTTACCAATCAGCTTCCAGGTTTTACTGTCAAATCCTAGTTGAACAAGCTAAAAGTAAAAGTTAGCAGCTCATTGGTTGCTATGCACAGCTGCACCGGTTATAGTAAATCTCCCCCACTCTTATTAATTTGTGAATGAAAGATACAGATGACATGCCCAAAGCTTGCACCTTCACACACAAGTTAGCAATGGCAGCTGTCTTATTTTTACAGGTTTTCACTTCAAAAGCAGATTGTTACAGACTACCATAGGGACGATTTATACAGGTCATGAAGGTCTTTGCTGGCTTCTCTTATCTTTATCCTGTAATACATTGATACATTCAGCCACACATTAATGAAAGGACACATACAGAGAATGGCTGTGATGGACAGACACGGAAATTGGCACAGAATTAGAAAGCTAATGTATCAAAAATACTAGCTTTTTTTTTTCTCAAAGATACATTAAAAAAAAACCAAAAAAAAAAAACAATTTTTGGCTGGTAATATTAAAATATTGCACATTAATATTTTCTAGTCTCCTGAGCTAGCTGGTGGAAATTTGGGTTCCTTTTCTTGTGTTTTTAGGACCGCTGTTGCCCTTCTTTTGTAAAAAGTATATTTACAGAGCTCAATAGCTCAAGCTAGACATGTACATTTCGCTCCGAATTCGTTTTTTTAATGAATTTCGACAAATTTGTTAATATTCAAATTAACGAAAACCCGTTTAACAAATTTTTCCAAATATTGGTGAATTCCTAAATTTGGCAATTCGAAAATTCGGAAATCCAAAAACCAGAAAATTCAAAAATCTGAAATAACTAATCAATAATAACTTAATAGGGTACGTTCCCCTTTACAAAAAAACTCTTTAAGGTGAACTTACACAGGTCCTCCTCCTCGCCCCCCCACGGTCCCGCTGACCTGGATCGCCGCAATTTCTGGTTCTAAGCCCCGGTATATCCGTATCAGGTGTCCCGGGCTTAGAAAACCCCTGAGCTGCTGAATGTTCAAAACGTCCCTTGTCAAGAGAGACGTTTTAAAGCATTCTAATTGGTCAGCGCCATCACATGGGTGGTGCTGACCAATCAGCAGCCGCATAGCCTGTCCTGTCAGCTATGGAGAAGACATGTGGCTGCAGAGAGGATTTCTAAGCCCCGGACTCGTGGCGCAGATATACCGGGGCTTAGAACCGGAGATTGCGACAGGTCAGTGGGACCAGGGGGCGGATAACTACTATGGTTTGGTCCCTTTTTATATCCCATAATGTTTTGTGAATCTTTAGTCATGAGTAAAATAAATTAAAAAGGTTCATAAAAAACAAAATTTTATACACAGTATATGTATATAGAAAAATATACCAAGGGAGACTGTCACACGATACAAATGAGTATACAAAAATTGGATCATGTATTGCTCAAATATTCATAATGGCGGACCAGCTTCTGAATCACAAGTCATTCAGTGGGCCGGAAAATGATTCATCTCAGCTAACATGGACTGTGTAGATGATGTGCATGTTAGTCTAATAAAAAGGAGAGTGAGGATCAGAGAAACTTTAAAAAAATTCAGATTTTTATTTGTAAGGCCAGTTACAGGGCTGGATTCACACCTGAGCTTAGCAGGAACCGGCTTATGTTTTCTTCTTTTTTTGTGCATTTTGGAGCGTTTCCATTTCTCATACATAGGGAAGCTCATTCACTTGAGTAGGCTACCCTATGCATTTTTTTTACTGCATGTTTGTAGCGTCTTTACTAGCAAAATGCAAGCCTGCTACCTACACTTGGGGTGTCATGGACAATTAATGGAAGTGTGGTGCCTGTTTTCTGCACGTGTCCAAAACGCACGTTTTCTACACACTTTATTGCACAATTGGGAAACACCAAGTGTTTAAAAAGCCTTAGAGTTTACATACTGTTACTTCAAAAAGGCTTAAGAACATGAAATTGAGTCACGTAGGCTTGAAATATATCAGGTAGAGTAATATTGTAGATCTACAATGGTGCCCCTTTAAGCCCTACCCACTGTATCCAAACCCACACATGTCTATTTTCTCTTTTATTACTAAAACCACACACATCTTAGTTAAGTAGAGCTAATTTTATAGCATCAAATCAATACACTACAATAAAATATCCAATGTACAGAGATGTGTTGTAGCAGCAGTTACCTTTATAACCTCTAGCATCCCTAATTCCAGGAGAAGGAGAAGAACTGGGGTCACTAAAGCTTTACAGGCCCCAGAGGACGTACATAGGCATCTATATAAGACCATCATGCCCTGTACGTCTCATGACATTAAGATAATGGGTGCTAGTCAGGGACAACTGGCTTTTCCCTCTCCTAGACATCATTATACTGTGGCTGGACAGTCCCAGTGATAAAATAGCAAAGAATTTGAACAACGTAACAGTGTTCCATTCAATCATATTAAATGCAAGTGACTTAAAGTGGTTCTAAAGCCTAAACATGTTTTACCTTAATGCATTCCTTGCATTAAAGTGATACAAAAGTCTCCTTTTTTTTTTTTGTTACAAAATAACAAACATGTCATTCTTACCTTCTCTGTGCAGTTGGTTTTGCACAAAGCAGCCCAGATCCTCCTCTTCTCAGGTCCCTCTTTGGCACTCCTGGCCCCTCCCCCTTGTTGAGTGCCCTCACCAGGGTTGTTAGCCGGCTAGACAAATTTGTGTCTGGCCCCTCCCCCTATCCTCCCTCAACTCCCGGGGGGGGGGGGGGGGGGATGTTTGTGGACCTGTGAGGGGATCCATCCGAGGCCCTACGCTGCACACATTTGGAGGATTTATTTGATTTTATCTACCTTTATATCGTTTTGCACATATAATACTCTTCAACCTTTTAGGGCTCTTCCCCTCTTTGGCACTCCTGGCCCCTCCCCCTTGTTGAGTGCCCTCTCCAGGGTTGTTAGCCGGCTAGACAAATTTGTGTCTGGCCCGTCCCCCTATCCTCCCTCAACTCCCGGGGGGGGGGGGATGTTTGTGGACCTGTGAGGGGATCCATCCGAGGCCCTATGCTGCACACATTTGGAGGATTTATTTGATTTTATCTACCTTTATATCGTTTTGCACATATAATACTCTTCAACCTTTTAGGGCTCTTCCCCCCGGGGAACCGTATGTCCGTTTTTCATCCTTCCGTTTTCGGATGATAAACGGACATACATGTATCCCTATGGAGCGTCGGATGTCAGCGGTGACATGTCCGCTGACATCCGACCCGCTCCGATCCGAAAAGTGTAACGGAGGAAAACCCTACTTTTCCATCCATTTTCGGATCGGATCGGATGACGACGGACACTACAGACCGTCATCATCCGATCCCCAATAAGGGAGAGCGGCGCTCTGACAGGTCCGTTGCTGCACAGTGTGCAGTGATGGACCTGTCATCTTCCTGCTCAGCAGGGATCGGCGGAGCGATCCCCGCTGAGCAAGCGGATGTTCACGGGGCAGATCATCACTGATCCGCCCCGTGTGAAAGAGCCCTTACTGTTTGCAAAGCAGCATGGTGAGATCGGATGTTTTGGTCAGCTTCTTTTTTTTTTTTTTTTTTTATCTCCACAGGAAGCGAGTTTTTCTATCTCGTGAAACGCATTGAGAATTTCAGCACTATTCCTCATATTTGCCAATGGATTTTGTCATGGACAAATCTATCTTGTGCAAGGTTTTTCCAAAATTGTATACAGTAATGTGACGTGTGTACTTTTTGCTGTTGCTACATCATGTGATACTCATGTTTTGATATGTGCGAATTATCTGTAAAAAAAACATTTTTTTTAATGAAAATACATTTTTTGTGATGTGACTCATAAAGTCCCTCGGGCTGCAAGTAGTTGTAGTTACATAATAGGTGAGTTTGAAAAAAAAAAAAAAAAAAAAAAGAAGACAAAAGTCCAACCTATGTGTGTGATTATATGTCAGTATTACATTGTATATCCCTGTATGTTGCGGTCGTTCAGTTGCTTATCTAATAGTTTTTTTTAAACTATCGACGCTCCCCGCTGAGACCACCACCTGTGGAAGGGAATTCCACAACATTGCTGCTCTTACAGTAAAGAACCCTCTACGTAGTTTAAGGTTAAACCTCTTTTCTTCTAATTTTAATGAGTGGCCACGTGTGTTGTTAATATCCCTTCCGCGAAAAAGTTTTATCCCTATTGTGGGGTCACCAGTACAGTATTTGTATATTGAAATTATATCCCCTCTCAAGTGTCTCTTCTCCAGAGAGAATAAGTTCAGTGCTCGCAACCTTTCCTCATAACTAACATCCTCCAGACCCTTTATTAGCTTTGTTGCCCTTCTTTGTACTCGCTCCATTTCCAGTACATCCTTCCTGAGGACTGGTGCCCAGAACTGGATAGCATACTCTAGGTGCGGCCAGACCAGAGTCTTGTAGAGCGGGAGAATTATCGTTTTATCTCTGGAGTTGATCCCCTTTTTAATGCATGCCAATATTCTGTTTGCTTTGTTAGCAGCAGCTTGGCATTGCATGCCATTGCTGAGCCTGTCATCTACTAGGACCCCCAGGTCCTTTTCCATCCTAGATTCCCCCAGAGGTTCTCCCCCCAGTGTATAGATTGCATTCATATTTTTGACACCAAAATGCATTATTTTACATTTTTCTACATTAAACCTCATTTGCCATGTAGTTGGTATGGGGGCACCCGAGCCGAGCCGCAGCCCAGCCCCACATGCATTAAGATGAAAAAAAAAAAATATATATATCTTCACAACCACTTTAAGATAAAAAGTGATTAGGTACTGTTCTGGCCCCTCACACCCCCTCCTCTTTTACTTACCCGAGCCCTCATTCAATCCAGCACTGTACACATCTGCAGCTCTTCTCTCCCCCCACTTCCGTGTCTCAACAGCTTTTCTGGGGCACCAGGAGCCAATTGCTCCAGCTGCTGTCAAAGTCAGTAACAAAGGAGTGGGGGGCAGGGCCAGGTCCCGCTGTCTGTGTCAATTTACACAGCAGCTGGGCTCAGAAATGAGCATGCACAAGTGCCCCCATAGGAAGCGGCTTCCTGTGGGGGCACTGGAACGAGGGGAGGGGCCACGAGCACTGGCAGGGGACCCATGAAGAGGAGGTTCGCGGCTGCTCTGTGCAATTCTATTAGACAGAGCAAGTAAGTATCAAGATGTTTGTTTTTTGTTTTTTCATTTCCTTTATAATCACTTTAAAAATAAAAGAGCTTCTCACCTCATTTAGATGTTTAAAGTACTAAAGGCAAAACTTTTTTCCTCGTTGTGTTCCATTGGGGAGATTTTCCTTTGTTTCCTGTGCCATTTCCAAAACAGAAAGTGAGAAGAAATCCCTCCAAAGTGAGGGAATCCTTGGTTGCCACCAGGGTCCCCATAGGAAGACTTGATTCCTATTCTACTGGTAGCTCAAGATTTGGGAATTTCTTTAACATTCACCTTTGGTGATAACCGTCACCAGGACACAGAGGGGGTGAATCTCCCTAATGGGGACAGGCAGCAATAAAAACCTGACCAGTGTTCTAATCCCTCTCCATCCATCCAAAACTAGAAAAAACTATTTTGCCTTTAGTTATAGAAATGAAAACAGGTTCAATTTACAGTTTAGTAGATCAAGCCCCGTAGTTTAATAAAACAGAGTACGATACAACATGAGAAACAATGTTAATAGCAATTCTAGTAAGGCAAAATAAAAATAAATAAAACAACGTTAAACACATTAATTCCAAACTCAGAACTCAGTTATTTTTAAACAGACCCATAATATGGAGACAGAAATTCCATTGATGATCTCCTACAAATGTTTCTAGTTTCAGACTGCAGTGATGATCCTCTGGCTTCAAGAATTAGTGAGTCAGTGCCTGAAAACAAGTGCCGCCAGAGGAACAGCATGACTGGACACCTGACAAATGGCTATCCTATGCTCTAAGAGTTTGGAGAAATTTTCCTTGCGACAGGTTCTCTTTAATTCATTTTTAATAACCTCACATTCATTGAGGCTGAATACATTTGAGGACCCAGATAGCCATTATGCTTAAAGTGACTCAATCTACACTGTCTATTTAGGGCTGAGTGACAGAGTCTCTTTTTACAGGTTCAACTTTTGTCCCCGTGTACCCCTTATTGACCACAGCAATTTCTAAATTTCAACTGTAGGCCTATCGATTGGTCGATGACTTTAAAGTTAACCTTCTCCCAAAATTGAGTTTTCCCTCACTCCCCATCTTGCAATATATAAAAGACATAAAAGCCTCCTGGGATACTCCATTACATGTTCCAGTAGACTGTATGAGCAGGTGGACAGAGGCTGAAGGGAGGACCTGGCAGAGCATCATCGGGGGGCTGGTTTCATGATCCCAGAAGAGACAGCCAGCTCCTGATGATGTAGGAAGTGAAGGTGGCAACGTGGAACTGGCCTGTGGCAGCAGATCACAGTGGGACAACAATGGATACAATGGACAAGTGAGCATGCGTTTTGAAGAAACAGATAAGAGGGATGTGAAAAATAACAAAAAAAAAAAAAAACATACAAGCAGGACCTAGGGCAGGCAAAAGTTCCTTTTTTAAGTAATGTAATACATATATTCTTTGTTTCAGTATATATATTGTCAATATTGTTCTTCTATGCAATCTAGAGACAAAAGATATAACAAAATTAAAAAAAAAAAAAGTGTTTTTTTCTAGTTTGACCAGCACTAATTTTGTTCTTCTCTATGAAATGTACACATTTTATTCTATAATTGTTCCTGTTTATACTGACGTTAGAATGTTGTTTCTATTATAAAAAATAGCAAAGTGATTTATATATAAAATAACGGCATTTTTTCTTCAACTTTGCCCTTTTTTTTTGTTTTAGATTTGTCACTGAAAAATCTAAAGAACAAAGCAAACAAAATCAAAACCAAAGAGTTTAAATATTAATGAGAAAAAAAATAGAAAACTTTTTTTTTTGGGGAGGGGGGAAAATTGGTTTTGACAGGTAGCCGCTTCCACTTCTGGCTCAGAAAGTTTTGCCTATAGTTTTACTTTAAAGTGGATGTGAACCCTCACATATACCCAGTGAAGTAAACAGCCTCAGATGATACACAGAGATGAAACAAATCTCC
Source organism: Lithobates clamitans (assembly GCA_037952925.1). Taxonomy (NCBI): domain Eukaryota; kingdom Metazoa; phylum Chordata; class Amphibia; order Anura; family Ranidae; genus Lithobates; species Lithobates clamitans. The sequence goes on from JBBGZY010000051.1 coordinate 1,388,757, forward strand.
CTACATAAGTTTTTATTTGTATATCTGCTTTCTTCAGCTTTATATACTGTTTAGAAAGTGCACATCCTGTTAGAGATTTTCTCTTCCCGAATCACCTGTGGGTGTGGATTCTTGCCATACACTGTGAGACAGCTGATTGGAGGAAAGGCAGCCCCCCCCCCCCCACCCACATAGGCAGAGGACTTACAGAGCCGTGCAGTGAATAGACTAGCTCTCTGCTAATCTACTTATTGCACCCTCCCTGACACAAATTTCAGGCTGGTTTTATCACAGTTGACAGAGAACTTGTCAGAAGATATCATGCTGATAACAGAGGAATGGAGCAGAAGAAAGCCATGAGGCTTAGGGCTTTGAAGAGAGATAACAAAACACTGCATATAGATGTGCCCAGCTAAAATTTCATGAATGGGGTTTACATCCACTTTAACATACTTGAAAACATATGCAGATCAAAAGGTCACTGATTTAATCTGCTATGAATGAACTAGAGAAGTTACATGAAGCATTAATCAGGACAACTCTTCTTGACACTGCAGATAATGTTCTGATTGATACTGATGAGCAAGAAGGATCTGCTGTGTAAAAGAAACAAACTTCGGCTGTCAAAACAACAGCCAGGAATTGCCAGTAAATCTCAGGGTAGGGGAGGAGGGGCTGGACATACTACACACACCCAGAATATTATGTTGTTATTTTGGGTGTGTGTAGCATGCCCACTATCCACAACAGATTAGTCAAAGTCCACACCAGAGGCGTAACTAGAACCTTCTGGGCCCCGATGCAAAACACCATGAATGTTCCCCCTTACTACAGCCTCCTCCTCCTCCAGAGTGCCCCCTTACTACAGTCTCCTCCTCCAAAGTGCCCCCTTACATCCTCCTCCAGAATGCGCCCTTAGTACAAGGGGGCACTCTGGCAGAGAATGTATAGGGGCACCCTGGAGAATGTAAAGGGCCACTTTGGAGGTACTAAGGGGGCACTCTGGCAGAGGATGTAAAGGGGCCACTCCGGAGGCACTATGGGATAGTATCTCCAAAGTGCCCCTTACAGAGAGCCCTGTGGAGTGATGGCTGTCATTGATCCCTGCCATGCGGACCAGCCCGTTCCCATAATGTCGGCGTTAGGACACGGCTCTCCTCATGGCCGCCCTATTCCCTCTCCCTGCCACAGCCCCAATGTTTGCCTAGTATGTTAAATTTGCCTGTGGATTACTGGCTCCTTGTCACTTCCTGCAGCAGGTGTCTGTCTTGGCAGTGAAGTGCAGGGAGGAGGAAGAGGGGGAGGAGGAGTCCGGTCTAACCATCAGCCCAAGCTCCGGGATCCTCCTCCACTCAGGTCAGCCACCTCTGCTGCCATTTTCCTAGCCAGGGATCGGCCTTCCGCACTGCCACAGCTGGACCCGCCCAAGAAGTAGCAGCAGTTCCGAGCCTACACTACTGCATAGCCATAGCAGTCTTCTCCTGTCATGGACATACAGACAGAAGAAAAATACTTGTTTTTTACAGCACAGATAGCCTGCCATTTCTGCCGTCCTGGGCCCCCCACAGTGGCAGAACACCAGGGCCTGGTCGCAAGTGTGACCTTTGCAACCCTGGTAGTTCCACCACTGGATCAGTGGCAGTGGTTGTGGTGAGGGGGGTGGGATCAGTTGCAGCAGTGGATGGGATCAGTGACAGCGGTGGTGGTGAGGGGGGTGGGAACAGTGGAAGTGATGGTATCAGTGGTGGTGGTGAGGGGGGTGGGATCAGTGGCAGCGGTGGTGGTGAAATCAGTGGTGGTGGTGGTGAGGAGGGTGGGATCAGTGGCAGCGGTGGTGGTGAAATCAGTGGTGGTGGTGAGGGGGGTGGGATCAGTGGCAGCGGTGGTGGTGAAATCAGTGGTGGTGGTGAGGGGGGTGGGAACAGTAGCAGTATCAGTGGTGGTGATGAGGGGAGGTGGGATCAGTGGCAGCGGTGGTGATGAGGGGAGGTGGGATCAGTGGCAGCGGTGGTGGTGAAGTCAGTGGTGGTGGTGAGATCAGTGGCAGCAGTTGTGGTGAGGGTGGTGGAATCAGTGGCAGCGGTGGTGGTGAAATCAGTGGTGGTGGTGAGGGGGGTGGGATCAGTGGCAGCGGTGGTGGTGGTGAGGGGGGTGGGATCAGTGGCAGCAGTGGTGGTGGTGAGGGGGGGTGGGATCAGTGGCAGCGGTGGTGGTGAAATCAGTGGTGGTGGTGAGATCAGTGGCAGCAGTTGTGGTGAGGGTGGTGGAATCAGTGGCAGCGGTGGTGGTGAAATCAGTGGTGGTGGTGAGGGGGGTGGGATCAGTGGCAGCGGTGGTGGTGGTGAGGGGGGTGGGATCAGTGGCAGCAGTGGTGGTGGTGAGGGGGGGTGGGATCAGTGGCAGCGGTGGTGGTGGTGAGATCATTGGCAGTGGTGGTGGTGGTGAGGGGGGGTGGGATCATTGGCAGCGGTGGTGGTGGTGACGGGGGGGTGGGATCATTGGCAGGGGTGGTGGTGAAATCAGTGGTGGTGGTGAGGAGGGTGGGATAATTGGCAGCGGTTGTGGTGGGATCAGTGACAGCGGTAGTGGTGAGGGGGGTGGCAGTGCCATCCTCCTCCACCGTCACTGATTTTATCCCTATCCCCCCCTCCCCATCACCTCTGCTGCATAGGTGATGGGGGAATGGGGGGGGGATAGGGATGAGATCAGCTGTGATTTTTGTTTCAGTTGCACTGACATATACTTGGGTAGGGATAAATTCCTGCATAAATTCCTGGAACCTTTTATGTTGCGATTGATGAAAACATACAAAGCTCCATGATGATATACAGAGAGCAGTACCCCATTCCAACTGGCCTGATCTGAGTTACTGGAAATGAATGAAAGCTTAATTCTAATAAATTTTTACGAGTTACAGCACTTTGCCTAAGATTCCTCTTCGCATTGCTTTACTGATTAAGAGAGTCCCTGGCTTCCCAAACACGCCTACCGGCTCCCAGACTGATCTGAGTGGCTTCCGAATCCTGTATCAATTTGTGCACCCCCTGGCTATACCTGTATTTAGGCTCTGTGCCTACAATCTAGCTCCACAGTAATCATGCAATATTAAACAACCTTGGCATCATATCGGATTCCAGGTACATTTGATGCATCTCCATTATAGAACCCACACCCATTTATGCTTTATGGATATTTGTGATCCTTTAGTGCCAACTTTACTATAAATGTATAATCCCATTAAAAATAGCAGATTATTCGTGATCTATCTTTACCATACCCTAATCTCCTCCTCCCTTCTATGCCATTAAACGTGCCCCCTTTCCCTTTATAGGAACAAATGCTCCATAATAATCTGGAATTTGTCAGTAACCTCTTTTTGTTACATGTTATTTGCCTAACTGCCCCTTTCAGTTATATCATTTTTTATTATAATCTCACATGTCTCTTATAATTATATCATCTTCCAACTTCAATGTCACCTCCTATTATTTGTGATTACTAAATCCAGCTATCTTCGCTATGCCCAATCTGATTTCCAAAAGGTTATCCAAAAAAAACTGTCCCAGATTTCTTCAGACCCACCAATGACATAACTCACCCTTGCCAAACCCTAGGTTCTCCTTTGACTTAACCCTCCCTTCTTTGCTAAATATCAGCTCTATGGAATTCCATATTACTACCCCCCCCCCTCACCCCCTTTACGTCATTTGCCCCAAGAGACTGCTCTCTGATCATATAACCTTTATCAGACACTCTCCAATCGATAAATGGATATGTAACCAAACCCAATCACTGTCAAGGCGGTGTGTTCGTAGTCTGCAAAATGTAACGTGCTAATTGGTCGGTGTTATCATGAAATATTATTCTGGGTCGGTATAGTGTAAATGCCTGTATAGCCATCAAAGGCTGTACAGATAGTAAAAAAAAAAAAAATTGATTTTATACAGAGTTCTAATATCATTTATACAATATACCATTTCATACTCAACTGCAGTTTATGAAGACTATGGAGAGCTAGCAGCATATAAACTGGAAAAAAAAAATCTACCTGTACCCCATTAATCTGCACCCCTCTTGCATCTCTGGAATCACAACATGTTAATCAGGGATCTCCTCATGTGGAAAACGCAATTCTCTGCCCAGCCGGAAAATATCGCTTTTTAAAAGGTGGAAGTGCTAATTTGCCCATTGAAAGCAGCTCTTTTCCATGCATACGTGGGCATCTCTTGCTCTCTCGTTATGACATAGTCTCTCTGTCTCCTATTAACCAGCCTTTTCTATTGCTAGAGATAGATTCCCCATAGACTACAATGGAAATGTTGGGAGATAAATGGATGGAGCTCCTGCTATAGAAGCCAGCCTGAGACTGGAAAAGGGGGGGGGGGGGGGGTGTCTCAAGGGTTTGCTTTACATAACCTGTCATAGTTGCCGGAGTTGGGTGTAAAGGGGTTTTAATTGCAGCAGTTGGCAGACTCCTATAGTGTGTTATGTACTGTATATACCTCCTATAGTGTGCTATGTACTGTATACACCTCCTATAGTGTGCTATGTACTGTATATACCTCCTATGGTGTGCTATGTACTGTATATACCTCCTATAGTGTGCTATGTACTGTGTATACCTCCTATAGTGTGCTATGTACTGTATATACCTCCTATAGTGTGCTATGTACTGTATATACCTCCTATAGTGTGCTATGTACTGTATATACCTCCTATAGTGTGCTATGTACTGTATATACCTCCTATGGTGTGCTATGTACTGTATATACCTCCTATGGTGTGTTATGTACTGTATATACCTGCTATATGGACTTACTCTGGATGCAATGAAGCAGTTTATTCCCTGCTATAGGATATTCTGCTGTGATTACATCAGGATCCCTAAGAGGAGTGCTATAAGGCCTTTCTGAGGATCACACCTGACACTGATCCTAGGGCAACCAATGAAGAGATCATTAAAATGTAATTAAAATTAAAGCAGTAACCCCCGGCAACCACACTGGGGGGGGGGACCAGACAGCGAAGGTTTTGATTGCATTACAAGCAAAGTGTGATACCCCTCAGCAACCAATCAGTCTTTAAAAGATCGCACGCCGACCGATGGTTTTGGTTGCTACGGGTTACGGCACTTTGCACCACTTTGTTAATTAGAGGATCTGACCTATTCAATAGAGGTGATCTTCCCAATCCATTGGTGATGATTGGAGTTCAGGTGTTCCCCATCATGGATCAGTCATAGGGAGGGATCTCCACCAGCTGTGTCCTAGGCTATACTTTTCTCAGCAGGGGATGGCTGTCATTGGGGAACCAGTGCATGACCTCCAATGACTGCACCCTACCTCCTTACCTGGAGATCAGTCCGGACTTCTTGGAGAGATCCCAGCTGTCCGGATCCCTTTAATCCCGCAGCTGGCACAGGATCCGGGGGTGAGCACCGAGGGGGCTCCGCATCTGGGGGGACATGTCAGAGCAATGTGGGGGGTTCTCCCGGCTCACCCCACCAGTGCTGCTTGTAATCCAAGGGGGAGGAAGGTTCCAGGAGGAGGCGTCCCGATAGATAGCGATGTGCCCGGATCCCCGTCTTCTTCTCTCCCTACATACTGCATCCAGATCCTCCCAGACACAGCGCTGAGCACCCGCCACCGCCACTGCCACCGGATCCCTTCCCTGCTCAGCAACACAACGCCCCGCCCCGCACACTGACGTCACATGTCAATCACACCGCACCGTACAATGTCTGCGATCGCTGCTCAGTGTGCGATGTGTGTGTGCGATGTGTGTGTGCTGGGAGGCTCACCCATTTCCTATGCGATCTCTTTGTGCTGGGAAGTCCCCTGTGTTGGCATGCCTCATCTAAACTTAAAGTGACACTAAACTTTGCTTTAATAATAATAAAAACATCTATCAAAATATTTAGTATTAAAGTGATATTAAATCCCCAATTTTTAACCACTACCGGGCACGTTCCCCCCATCCAGCCCAGGCCAATGTTCAGTTTTCAGCGCTGTTGCACTTTGAATGACAGTTGTGCGGTCATGCTACTCTGTACCCATATGACCTTTTTATCATTTTGTTTGAGGTTTCTTTTGGTGGTATTTAATCAGCACTGGGATTTTTATTTTTTGCTAAACAAATGGGAAAAAAAAATGTTGAAAAAAAAAACCTAAACTTTTTCTTATTTTGTTATAAAATTTTGCACTGGTGGGCAATAGGGATGAGCTTCGTGTTCGAGTCGAACCCATGTTCGACTCGAACATCGGCTGTTCGACCGTCCGTCGAATTGCGAACGATATGGGCCGTTCGCGCCAAATTCGTGTGGCGCGTCACGGCCCATAATTCACTGCGGCATCGCAGTGCATTGCTGGCTGATGATTGGCCAAGCATGCACTATGACCCGCATGCTTGGCCAATCACAGCGCCGTCAGTAGAGAGAGCTGTAATTGGCCAAAGCCAGGGTGGCTTTGGCCAATTATGGCTCAGGGGATTTAGTACACACCCCACACTATATAAGGCCGCCTGCACGGCGGCCCTGTGTAGTGTGTGTTCCGGTGTGCTGAGCGATAGAGAGAGAGAGAGACAGTGTCATTTGATTTGAGTTAGATAGATTAGGCAGAACAGTCAGTCAGTTAGCTGCACTTACAGTGTATTGTGTATATATATGCATCCCAGGTGTTGCATATATATATATACACTGTATTCAGTTTAGCTAGATCCGTTCCTGTTATCTTCTATCTAGACTATTTACATTCAGTGCAGTGTGTCCTGCTCACAGTGTTCAGCTAGATCCGTTCCTGCTATTTACATTCAGTACAGTGCTTCCTGCTCACAGTGTTCAGCTAGATCCGTTCCTGCTATTTACATTCAGTGCAGTGCGTGCTGCTCACAGTGTTCAGCTAGATCCGTTCCTGCTATTTACATTCAGTGCAGTGCGTCCTGCTCACAGTGTTCAGCTAGATCCGTTCCTGCTATTTACATTCAGTGCAGTGCGTCCTGCTCACAGTGTTCAGCTAGATCCGTTCCTGGTATTTACATTTAGTGCAGTGCGTCCTGCTCACAGTGTTCAGCTAGATCCGTTCCTGCTATTTACATTCAGTGCAGTGCGTCCTGCTCACAGTGTTCAGCTAGATCCGTTCCTGCTATTTACATTCAGTGCAGTGCGTGCTGCTCACAGTGTTCAGCTAGATCCGTTCCTGCTATTTACATTCAGTGCAGTGCGTCCTGCTCACAGTGTTCAGCTAGATCCGTTGCTGCTATTTACATTCAGTGCAGTGCGTCCTGCTCACAGTGTTCAGCTAGATCCGTTCCTGCTATATACATTTAGTGCAGTACGTCCTGCTCACAGTGTTCAGCTAGATCCGTTCCTGTTATCTTCCTACTGACAGGCAGGCTTGTCTGGTTACAGTATATAAAGCTACCTGAAGAAAATTACAGGTGTTCTTTTTGATCCTATTAGTACCACGGTCAGGCAGCTAGACTATTTACATTTAGTACAGTGTGTCCTGCTCACAGTGTTCAGCTAGATCCGTTCCTGTTATTTACATTCAGTGCAGTGCGTCCTGCTCACAGTGTTCAGCTAGATCCGTTCCTGCTATTTACATTCAGTGCAGTGCGTCCTGCTCACAGTGTTCAGCTAGATCCGTTCCTGCTATTTACATTCAGTGCAGTGCGTCCTGCTCACAGTGTTCAGCTAGATCCGTTCCTGCTATTTACATTCAGTGCAGTGCGTCCTGCTCACAGTGTTTAGCTACATCCGTTCCTGCTGTTTACATTCAGTGCAGTGCGTCCTGCTCACAGTGTTCAGCTAGATCCGTTCCTGCTATTTACATTCAGTGCAGTGCGTCCTGCTCACAGTGTTCAGCTAGATCCGTTCCTGCTATTTACATTCAGTGCAGTGCGTCCTGCTCACAGTGTTTAGCTACATCCGTTCCTGCTGTTTACATTCAGTGCAGTGCGTCCTGCTCACAGTGTTCAGCTAGATCCGTTCCTGCTATTTACATTCAGTGCAGTGCGTCCTGCTCACAGTGTTCAGCTAGATCCGTTCCTGCTATTTACATTCAGTGCAGTGCGTGCTGCTCACAGTGTTCAGCTAGATCCGTTCCTGCTATTTACATTCAGTGCAGTGCGTCCTGCTCACAGTGTTCAGCTAGATCCGTTCCTGCTATTTACATTCAGTGCAGTGCGTCCTGCTCACAGTGTTTAGCTACATCCGTTCCTGCTGTTTACATTCAGTGCAGTGCGTCCTGCTCACAGTGTTCAGCTAGATCCGTTCCTGCTATTTACATTCAGTGCAGTGCGTCCTGCTCACAGTGTTCAGCTAGATCCGTTCCTGCTATATACATTTAGTGCAGTACGTCCTGCTCACAGTGTTCAGCTAGATCCGTTCCTGTTATCTTCCTACTGACAGGCAGGCTTGTCTGGTTACAGTATATAAAGCTACCTGAAGAAAATTACAGGTGTTCTATCCCAGCTTAGTGCAGCTACAGGCCATTAGTATGTCTGGAAGGCCAAGAAGGAGAGGCAGACAGTCACAAGCCAATAAGAGAGGGCAAGCAGGCTCTGTGTCTAGTGCTGGTCGTGGAGACGGTGCATCCTCATCAGCACGTGGCCATGGGACACGCTTGGCCTTTTTTTCGGCAGCTGGCCGTGTTGAGCCGCAACATGCGGAAGACTTGGTCGAGTGGATGACCAAGCCGTCCTCATCCTCCTCATCCTCTCTCACCCATGCCCAGGGTGCTTTGTCTGGCAAAGCAGCGGCCTCTTCCCTCAGCTCAATGTCATCAGTGACTCCTTCCCTAGCTCCACCATGTCCTCATGAGGATTCCCTCGAACTGTTTGACCACAGTGTTGGGTACATGCTCCAGGAGGATGCCCAGCGTTTGGAAGGCTCTGATGATGATACTGAGCTCAATGAAGGCAGTAACATGAGCACGGACAGAGGGGGTGCCCAAGAAGGACAGCAATCTGGCAGTCATGCTCCCCCTGCTGCAGCATACTGCCAGGTTTGCTCCAGTGATGAGGAGGGAGGGGATGATGAGGTCACTGACTCAACGTGGGTGCCTGATAGGAGAGAGGAGGAGGAGGAGGAGGAGGTGGCACATCACCAACTAGGCAGGATGCCCTCCAGGGGCCAGCCTAAGGGCAGCACATTGACTGCATCACACCCCAAAGCTCCACATGTGCAGGGCGCTGCAGTCTCTGCGCGTTATTCAAAAAGTTCTTTGGTGTGGGCCTTTTTTGAGACGAGTGCATCAGATCGCACCGCTGCTATTTGCAATATATGTCTCAAGCGTATCTCGCGTGGCCAAAACATCTCCCGCTTGGGTACCACATGCTTGACCAGACATATGTTGACCTGCCATGCAGTTCGTTGGCAAGCGTATCTAAAAGACCCACACCAAAGAACAAAGACGATCTCTCCTTGCTCCTCATCAGCTGAGATTTCCAACCCCACTAGACCTTCAGTCCTCTCTGCGACCTGCAGTGAGAGGAATGAAGGTGTAGAATTAGGTGTGTCACAGCCAAGTACTTATGGGCAATCTGCTTTTGGTACACCGACGTCAGATTGTACCAGGCAAATTTCCCTGCCCCAGCTGCTGCACCGCCGAAAGAAGTTTGCTCCCAGCCATCCACATGCCCAGCGGTTGAATGCTAGCTTGGCAAAATTGCTAGCACTTCAACTGCTGCCTTTTCAGTTGGTAGACTCTGCCCCCTTCCGTGAGTTTGTGGAATGTGCGGTTCCTCAGTGGCAGGTACCCAAACGCCACTTTTTCTCACGGAAGGCGATTCCGGCTCTCTACCGGCATGTGGAAGGCAATGTCCATGCCTCGCTGGACAGGGCGGTCAGCGGTAAGGTGCATATTACCGCTGACTCATGGTCCAGCAGGCATGGACAGGGACGTTACTTAAGTTTCACGGCGCATTGGGTGACTCTGCTGGCAGCTGGGAAGGATGCAGGACAAGGTGCAGTAGTGTTGGAGGTTGTTCCGCCACCACGCCTCCAAAATGCTGATTGTGACACACCTCTCTCCTCCACCCCCTCCTCTTCTTCTTCCTCCATGGCCTCTTCCTCGGAACCAGCGGTGCTCCGTAGGCGTTCAAGGGGCTACGCAAGTACGCAGGCCAAAAGATGCCATGCGGTGCTTGAGCTGGTGTGCTTGGGGGACAGGAGCCACACTGGGGCAGAGGTTCTGTCAGCTCTGCAGGGGCAGGTTCAGAGGTGGTTGACGCCACGCCAACTTAAGGCAGGAATGGTGGTTTGCGACAATGGCACCAACCTCCTCTCTGCCCTCCGACAGGGACAACTGACCCATGTGCCCTGTTTGGCTCACGTCCTTAACTTGGTGGTGCAGCGGTTCTTGGGCAGGTACCCGGGCTTACAGGATGTCCTGAGGCAGGCCAGGAAAGTCTGTGTGCATTTCCGCCGGTCATATAATGCCAGTGCTCGGCTGACGGACCTCCAAAAGGAGTTTAACCTGCCCAAGAACCGCCTAATCTGTGACATGCCCACCAGGTGGAACTCGACGTTGGCCATGCTGCAGCGGCTGCACACGCAGCAGAGGGCCATCAATGAGTACCTGTGCGACTATGGCACCAGGACAGGGTCAGGGGACCTTGGTTTTTTTTCCCCACGCCAGTGGGCCATGATCAGGGATGCATGCACTGTCCTGTCACCATTCGAGGAGGCCACGAGGATGGTGAGCACTGACAGTGCATGCATCAGTGACACTGTCCCCCTTGTCCACCTGTTGGAGCACACGCTGCGTGGAATAATGGACAGGGCACTTGAGGCAGAACAGAGGCAGGAAGAGGAGGACTTCCTTAGCTCTCAAGGCCCCCTTTATCCAGACAGTGTTCCTGCGTGCCCGCCGATCACACAGGAAGAGGACGAGGAGGAGGAGGAGGAGGAGGAGGAGGAAGATTGTGTCAGTATGGAGGTGGAGCCTGGCACTCAGCATCAGCAGTCTTTAAGGGATCAGTCCCAAGGAACAAATGGGCTTGTACGTGGCTGGGAGGAGGTGGCTGCGGACGTTGTTGTCCTTAGTGACCCAGAGGACTCCGGACCGAATGCCTCAGCAAACCTACGCTGCATGGCCTCCCTGATCCTGCAAAGCCTGCGTAAGGATCCTCGTATTCGTGGTATCAAGGAGAAGGACCAATACTGGCTGGCAACCCTCCTTGATCCACGTTACAAGGGTAAGGTTGCGGACCTTATCTTGCCATCGCAGAGGGAGCAGAGGATGAAACATCTTCGGGAGGCCTTGCAGAAAGGTCTGTGCAACGCGTTCCCAGAGACTGGGAGGTTACAAACTCCTGTTTCTGGACAACGTGTTGCTGAGGCTTCGGTCAGTCAAAGAAGGAGCGGTGGAGAAGGTGGCCGTCTGACCGATGCGTTCAGACAATTTTTTGGTCCGCAGCCCCAAGGTATGATCGGTTCCAGCAACCATCGCCAGCGTCTGTTTTACATGGTGCAGGAATACCTAGGGGCAAGATCAGACTTGGACACCTTTCCCACCGAAAATCCTCTGGGTTACTGGGTCTTGAGGATGGATCACTGGCCAGAGCTTGCACAGTATGCAATTGAGCTACTGGCCTGTCCTGCATCCAGCGTTCTTTCGGAACGCACATTCAGTGCTGCTGGAGGCGTGGTAACCGATCACAGGGTGCGTCTGTCCACCGACTCGGTCGATCGGCTGACCTTCATAAAAATGAATCAGTCTTGGATCACCACCAGCTACCAAGCACCTGATGCAGATGTAACCGAATAATTTTTTTTGAAATCTCAGATCCCTTCAAAGACTGCCTATGCTGATGCTGAGTGACTATCCCTGAGTAATTATCCTCTTCCTCCTCAATCATCACGCTGATAGCTTGTAAGAACATTTTTGGTTCTGGGCGCCACCACCAGTGCCTAAGGCACAATTTTTCAGCCCCTGTTTAACAGGGGCGTGTAATTACAATTTTTGATGTAATACTTTGCAGCAGGGCTCGTTCCTGCATTCCAACTAGAGTGTCTGTGAGGGGTTGCAGTGTTGTGGCACCAGCACCAGTGCCTAAGACCCAATTTTTCAGCCCCTGTCTAACAGGGGCGTGTAATTACAATTTTTGATGCAATACTTTGCAGCAGGGCTTGTTCCTGCGTTTCAACTAGAGTGTCTGTGAGGGGTTGCAGTGTTGTGGCACCAGCACCAGTGCCTAAGACCCAATTTTTCTGCCCCTGTCTAACAGGGGCGTGTAATTACAATTTTTGATGCAATACTTTGCAGCAGGGCTCGTTCCTGCGTTCCAACTAGAGTGTCTGTGAGGGGTTGCAGTGTTGTGGCACCAGCACCAGTGCCTAAGGCCTAATTTTTCAGCTCCTGTTCAACAGGGGCATGTAATTACAATTCTTGATCTAATATTTCACAGCAGGGCCCTGTGAGGGCTTACAGTGTTTTGGCCACAGCAACACCTAAGGCCCAAATTTCTGCTGAGTATATAGGGCAGGACCCTACTTTCAAACATCTAACTTACAAACGACTCCTACTTGCAAACGGAAGGAGACAACAGGAAGTGAGATGAAATCTACCCCTAAGGAAGGGAAATTCTCTCCTGTAAGAGTTAATATGGGAAAACAATTTTTCCTTTCCACTGATGCTTTCCAATCCTTGTTCCACAAAAAAACCCAAATTTTCAAAAAACATTTTTCATTGGGACAAAAAAGTGAGGTGAAATCTTCTGAAGAGGAGGAAAGACGCAAAACAAATGTCACAGGGGTGATAACCCTTCCCTATGTTTTCCAAAAAGCTTAGAAAAGATTTTTTGGCTGGAGCTAAACACATTAAAAATGTTCAAAATTACAAACAGATTCTACTTAACAACAAACCTACAGTCCCTGTCTTGTTTGCACCGCCTGTATACTGCTGTTCAGAGTATATAGGGACCTTTCCTTATTTTAATTTGGGTGCGGGGTTCCCCTTAATATCCATACAAGACCCAAAGGGCCTGGTAATGGACTGGGGGGTACCCATGCCGTTTGTCTCACTGATTTTCATCCATATTGCCATGACCCGACATGACATTAAACCCGCAAGCAGTTTTAAATGAGATTTTTTCCTTTAAAAATGACATTTGGTGCAGGGACTGTTCTAAACATGGGAAACACGCGTCACTTTACAGGCATACTATAGACACCCCCCAGGTACGATATTTAAAGGAATATTTCACTTTTTTTTTTTTACTTTAAGCATCATTAAAATCACTGCTCCCGAAAAAACGGCCGTTTTTAAAAGTTTTTTTTGCATTGATACATGTCCCCTGGGGTAGGACCCGGGTCCCCAAACCCTTTTTAGGACAATACCATGCAAATTAGCCTTTAAAATGAGCACTTTTGATTTCGAACGTTCGAGTCCCATAGACGTCAATGGGGTTCTAACGTTCGTGCGAACTTGCGGTCCGTTCGCGGGTTCTGGTGCGAACCGAACCGGGGGGTGTTCGGCTCATCCCTAGTGGGCAATGATTAACAGGCATTGATGAGGCGGCACTGAAAGGTGGCACTGATAGGTGACACTAATGAGGAGGCACTAATGGGCACCAATAGGTGGCACTTATGGGCACTGATTAGCAGTACTGATGGGCACTGGTAGGTGGCACTGATAGGCAGCACCAAGGCTGGGACAAGGGGTGGGCAGGAGGGACGGCTGCCCTGGGCACTGTGAGGTGGAGGAGCACCATAAGGACATTGAGGAGGAGGGGAATTGTGTTGGAAGGGGAAATTTGGGGGTAAGTATTGTTCTAGGAGGGAATATTAAAGGGGGTGAGGTTGCTAAAAGTGGTGTGGTGATTTAGGGGGATTTGTGTTGGAGGAGGGGAGAAGATTTGTGCTAGGACGGGGGATTTTGGGGGAATTTGTGCTGTGAGGTGGGGGGATGTGTACTAGGAAGGGAAACTTTAGGGGTAGATTTGTGATAGGAGGGGTGACTTTTTTTTTGGGGGGTGGGGGATTTGAGCTGGGGGGTATTGGGGTATGGCAATGATTTCTGCTGAAAAGGGGTATTTCAGCAGGGGGTGGATTTGTACTGGGAGGAGGCAGAATTTATGCTTAGGCGGTAAGCATGCAAATTAGTGCTCAGTGTTTTTGTGGGGGGATTTTTGCTGACACATACATCTTGGGGGAGTTGTGCAGTTTGGCAGGTTCGCCCTGGGCTCTAGATGACCTCATCCCGGCACTGGGCAGCACTGATAGGTGACACTGATGATGAGTCACTGATGGGCACTGATAGGCAGCACTGATAAGTGACACTGATGAAGAGTCACAGATGGGCACTGATAGGCAGCACTTGTGAGTGAATGTTGGGACTGTTGTCCCTTTTACAGAAGCCAGCTATCGTTTTTATTGTTTTCTCTTCACGCTGTTAGCAGAAAGAAAAAAAAGCCGATAACTGGCTTCTGTTTACATTGTGTGATCAGCTGTCAGCCAATGACAGTTGATCACGTGGGAAAGGGCCTCTGTGATTGTCCCTTTACCCCCATCACAGAGTGTGCCGCAGAGGGGGGCACGGGCAACACAAGCACAGGAGAACATCCATGCCGTCTTTCAGTTGTAGCGTGTGCGGGAACAAGTTAAAGTGATATTAAACCCCAATAGTTATTACATTGCAGCTTACTAATTCTTAGATGTGATGGCTGCATTTGTTTTCTTTTTTAGGCTTTCTTTCCTCTATTTTTATCGAGTGATCCTGCTAGCAGGTCTGTTGTTTTTCAGCAGAACATGCTATTCTGCAGATGTAGCAGTTAGAGGGTTGAGACCAGGGTTTCTTTTTTTCAGCGGGAACACAGGAGAACGCAGTTCCAGAACTGAATGTATGTAATGACAAGGGTTGCTGGGGTGTGCTGGAGGGTCTATTGATGCTGGCTGCTGGGGATCTATTGTCACTGGAGGGCAATCTAATCTGCTGGGCAGTTAATTGTTGCTTGGAGGGATCTACTGTTAAAGTAGGGTTCTATTGTTTCTGGCTGCTGGAGGGTCTATTAACGCTGGCTACTGGGGATCTGTTGTCACTGGGGGCAATCTATTGCTGCTGGGCAGTTCATTGTTGCTTCACGGGATCTACTTGTAAAGTAGGGTTCTATTGTTTCTGGCTGCTGGAGGATCTATTGATGCTGGCTGCTGGGAGACCTATTGTTACTGGTAGGAGTCTTTTGTTGCTGGGGGGATATATTTTACTGCTTTTCTTGTTATTATTAAAGAGGCGCTCCAGTCATTTTTGTGTTTATTAAAAGTCAGCAGCTACAAAAAGTGTAGCTGCTGACTTTTAATAAACACTCACTCACCTGTCCCAGGATCCAGCGATGCGGCCGCCCGAAGCCCCGCTCCTCTCCCTCGCCTCTCCCCAGCGCCGGCATTAGAAGTGTGGGCACCCGGCTGTGATAGCATGCGGCTTCACAGCCGGGTGCGCACTGCGCATGCTGCGCTGCTCGTCCTAAATGGCCGAGCAATCTTCTGGGACCTCTGACGTGTCCTAGAAGATTGCAGGGAGGGAGGGGGAGAGGAGAACTTCCGCTTATGTCACCTAGGTGTCCCAAGCGCAAGTGGGAGCAGGGTATCTGTCAAAACTAGGTATCCACTCCCCCCCCCCCAAAAAAAAAATGACATGCCAAATGTGGCATGTAAGGGGGTCAGGAGTCCCTAAAGCAGAACTTCCACTTTTTGGTGGAACTCCGCTTTAACACATTCCATCCAAATTATTAAGCACCACAAAACAATACTTGGTTCTGTAGTCTGTAAAAGGGGCTGAACTAGGAGGTATTTAGGGGGTCAAACAAAGGGATGTTGCTCAGAGGTGGGTAGGCAGTGAGGACAAAGGGAGAGTAGAAGGGGGGGGGGGGGGCGCGGCAAGTACCTGCCCTATTCTCAGAGAAAAAAAATCCCCTCTGGCAGGGGTGCATAAATGATCAGCTTTTATTTATTTATGTAAAACCTTTATCCCAAAAGAATAAACAAACAAACAAAAAAAAATCTGTTACTTAAGGGCTTGTTCACATCACAAAAACGCACTCAAGATCTGTTCCGGATGCTTTTCTACATGTGTATTTTTAACATGTTTTTGGAGCATTCCAGTGCATTTTTGATGAGTTTCCGCATGCAATCCAGTTGCTTTTTTCCTTCTTTTTTCCTGTTTTTTTTTTTTTTTCACTGTACTGGGGTCCAGTACGTTTTGATGCATTTTTGATGTGTTCCAGTGCATTCCGATGCACTTTGTGATGTGTTGTACAGCGTTCCAGTACAGTCCAGTGCAGGAAAAATGCAGCATGTTTTTTTTTTTCTGGAACTGGAAAGCCCTGCACTGGTGAGAACTATGCCATTGGAAACCATATAACCTACTTTCAATGCGTTTGAGGCAGGGGGAAAAAAAAACGCACTGGACTGCACGTGGTGTGAACTAGCCCTAAAGGAGAAGTACAGCTGAAGCTCGTTTGGCTGTACTTCTGCGGATCACAGGAGTGCAGTTTGTTCTTCACTCCCAGTGATCAGTGTACAGCAGATATCGGGCTGGCGCCCACTGACGTTACAGAGCGGGTCCAGGCTGGGGAAAGATCAAAAGATCACAACAATATGGTCGGGTCCCTCCCACAACCCTGGACCGGCACCTGGCTCAGCTGAGGGCCTGAGCCAGCTGCTCCTGCCCCCTCCACAACCCAGTGCTCTCCAGTGAGCATGCGCGGGGGGGGGGGGCGGGCAGAACCGACATCGGTGACTGACAGTCATCAGCTCTCTGCTCATCGGAGATGTTTGATCACATGGTTCTCAGTCTTAGAGCCGGCGGTGGACCGATGCTGCTGTCCAAAGGTGTCTCTGTTGCTCCTTCATCCAGAGTAGGGGCACTTTAATACGGGGGGGGGGGGTGTTACTGGCCCGATCACCAGGTGAAAACAGAGGGGAAAAAAGCCTAAAAGAAAACTAATACAACCACCACATCTAAGAATGGGTAAACTGCAAAATATTACATTTTTGCATTTGGGTTTAATAACGCTTTAAAGTGATAATAATCTCTGGTTTAAAACGGAAGTAAACCGCCCCCCAAAAAATACAAAAATTGTGCCTCCTGCAGCATTATGCCATAATGTGCTATGATGCTTACCTGCACACAGAGCCCTCCGGCACAGCCCTGTCACAACTCCCTGGCGTTTTCATCTTCCCCCAGTCTTCCTTCCGGGTTCACAGGCTTCGGCTGTATGAAGGGGTATGCCGTCCCTTCAGAGTGTACACACCGGCTGCTCCCCATATGCATATCTCCTAAACAGTGCAAGTTAAGGAGATATTCACTGGTCTGATCTGGTTTGGATTCTGAGGGGAAACCCCATGACAAAATCCAAAAAAGGAATGACAAGTAAGCGCCCCCCCCCCACCCGACCATACCAGGCCACATGCCTAAAACATGGGAGGATGGGTGCTTTGGGGCAAGGAGGGTATATTTCCTGCTACAGCCGCAAAGCAAAGCATTGCATCACTGCCACTGCATGTGTACTTCCCTGGCTGCTGCCTCTGAAGCTAAAGGGGAGCAGCTGCGGGACAGAAAAAATGCAGCTCAACCGTAGTGTTTTACTACCCCCCAGCTCCGCTAGTGTGAACAAGCTCTTAGGGTTTTTTTTTATACAAGTGTTAGTTCTCTGAAACACAATCCACTTTGGATCATTTGAAAGGCAGTAAAGAGCAATTATGTCTTTATCGCTCATTTACTTGAATGGGTCCAATTTGGCGGGTAGTACTGCCTGACAAACACAAGTTGTTGATTCTTGCCACGGCTATGAAGCAAAACATCACATCTGCATAGCTCCCAACTGTCCCTGATTTCGAGGGACTGTCCCTGATTTGGAGCAATGTCCCTCTGTCCCTCATTCCTCCTCATCTGTCCCTCATTTTGGTCTGATCTATATAGTTGTATATAAAATGCACTTTTTATGTATCAAAAAGTGTTTCCCATTGCTAAACCTTTCATCTGATTTCTAAGTTGCTGCATTTGTAAATTCCAAGAGCCAATATGAAGAAATAGTAGTGGTAAAAAAAGCACTTGTAGGTTTAACTCTTGTTTTTTTGTACAATTCTCCTTTAAGGGGGCGTGGCAAGGGGTGTGTCCTATGCCTGCATACTTTTGCTGATAGGTGTCCCTCATTCTCATCTCAAAAAGTTGGGGGGTATGCATCTGCAGCAGGTATGCATCTGCAGCAGGTGTACACCTGCCTTTGCAGTTTAAGGGGAGATGTAGAAATGCGACTCCATCACATATTATTACCACCCCCCTAACCATGAGCATAAATAAGCCCTCAGGCTGTATTCACACCTGTGCGTCGCAATGCATCGTGTTTTTTAGTGCAGTTGTCATGCAACAGCACAGGGCAGTCTATTCACTTGAATGGGCTGCCCTAGGCATAACAAACAAAGAGGGAAGGTGTAAGAGCTGCTCCCTAACATGGAACACCTCCATCCCTATATACATAAGAAACAGACAATCGCCAGTGGGACTTCAAGTGAAGTGTCCATGATGATCACAAGGTAAACAAGATGTATAAAAAGGTAACAAAATGTATTTGTATGGTATAAATATCATTCAATGTAAGACATGATCATAAATAACAAATTCATAGGAACAGCAACATAGCATGATAGTCCTCTAAACATAGCCATAATGATATAACATCACAAAGTATTAATGGTACAGATATACATGATACATCTCTAACCCGACGTGTTTCGCAAGCTCTACTCGCTTCTTCAGGCGCTGATGTGTATATCTGGTGTCTGTAACAACAGGTAAAGTATGTATTGAAGTATAGGTTATGACTGGACAAAAGCATGAGGCCAGAACTAATAATTCCATAATTATTAGTCAGACGATTGGCTTCAGAGTCTTATCCCTAGCAAGGGTCGGCGAGGAACATCTCCCCCGGGAGCTGAAGAGACGGAGACCACAGCATGGAGGACTGAGGCCAAACGCAGGGCAGGCATAGCAAGGAGATGAAAAGGAAAATGTGGTCCAAGGTATCGCCCATGAATCTTGCAAGGCATACTCACTGTAATGAAATATATGAGTTTAAATGTAGATATATGTCAAAAATGGTTAGTATATCGATGTCCTGAGAGTATGAGATTGTGTACTTGGATACAAAAAATGCAAAGGAGTCCTGCAGAGCATGGGGAAAGGTAATGTAAGGAAAAGGGAACAATGTAGGGGGGAAGTGAAGAGGTAAGAGGAGATATGGGAGAGTGAGGAAAGGAGACTGATGTGGCAGAGTACGGAGGTAGTAAAGTAGTGGTAAGGGAGAGTAAGGTAGGATGGGAGGAAAGGGAAAATAAACAGGTAAAAAATTTGTGGAAGGAAGTGTGTAGAGATACTACACCACTGTGTACATATGAAGATAAGTAAGTGTACTGAAAAGATGGCATATATGAGTATAGAAGTATAGCCTACCAGCTTGGTGGGATTTCTCGCCCATGTGTTGAAAAGCCTAGGAAAGAAAAGTTTGCCATGCCAGACCCCGCGCCAAAATACCCGGACGTCCGCTGCGGCCTCTGCCCCTAACATCATGTAGGCTGGCGGTAAAGGGAAGGGCCCGCAATGAGCCTGCCATGATGTGGCGGGACGCAATCGCGATCTCCGCCCACCGCCTGGATGACACGCAGTGCCCTGGAGGTGGGGACACCGCTGGAATGCGGAGGTCTCCCATTGGGCACAGAAGCATGATGCCGATGCACATGGTGGCTCCGCCCCTCCAGGGAAAGGGGGGACGGAGACAGCAGGGGAGAAGGCTCCCCATTTGTGCATCGCAGCTCACGGAGAAAAACAAGCCCCCATACACAAGACGAGGGAGCAGTGCACAGGAGCCAGGTCTGCAAGCAAAAAAGGGAAAGAAATAGTTACTAGACAAACATGTCTGTTGTGGATTGATGATGGGGAGATACTTACCCTCAGGATCTGGGGCAGCAATAGACCAGGGCATTTAGGTGTCTTCCATCTGGGTTAAATCAAAGAGGGAAGGCCTAAGAGCTGCTCCCTAACATGGAACACCTCCATCCCTATATTACATAAGAAACAGACAATTGCCCCTGGGACTTTAAGTGAAGTGTCCATGATGATCAAAAGGTAACAAAATGTATTTGTATGGTATAAATATCATTCAATGTAAGACATGATCATAAATAACACATTCATAAGAACAACAACATAGCATGATAGTCCTCTAAATATAGCCATATTGATATAACATCACAAAGTATTAATGGTACAGATTTACATGATACATCTCTAACCCGACGCGTTTCATGAGCTCTACCCGCTTCTTCAGGGGCCGATGTGTATATCTGGTGTCTGTAACAACAGGTAAAGTATGTATTGAAGTATAGGTTATGATTGGACAAAAGCATGAGGCCAAAACTAATAATCCCATACTTACTAGTCAGACGAATGGCTTCAGAGTCTGATCCCTATCAAGGGTCAGTGGGGAACATCTCCCCCGGGAGCTGAAGAGACGGAGACCACAGCATGGAGGACTGAGGCCTGAAGCAGGGCAGGCATAGCAAGGAGATGAAAAGGAAAATGTGGACCAAGGTATCGCCCATGAATATTGCAAGGCATACTCACTGTAATGAAATAAATGAGTATAAATGTAGATATATGTCAAAAATGGTTAGTATATCGATGTCCTGAGAGTATGAGATTGTGTACTTGGGTACAAAAAATGCAAAGGAGTCCTGCAGAGCATAGGGAAAGGTAATGTGAGGAAAAGGAAACGATGTAGGGGGGAAGTGAAGAGGTAAGAGGAGATATGGGAGAGTGAGGAAAGGGGACTGATGTGGCAGAGTACGGAGGTAGTAAAGTAGTGTAAGGGCGAGTAAGGTAGGATGGGAGGAAAGGGAAAATAAACAGGTAAAAAATGTGTGGAAGGAAGTGTGTAGAGATACTACACCACGGTGTACATATGAAGATAGGTAAGTGTACTGAAAAGATGGCGTATATGAGTATAGAAGTATAGCCTACCAGCTTGGTGGGATTTCTCGCCCATGTGTTGAAAAGCCTAGGAAAGAAAAGTTTGCCATGCCAGACCCCCCGCCTAAATACCCGAACGTCCGCTTCGGCCTCCGCCCCTAACGTCATGTAGACTGGCGGTGAAAGGGAGGGCCCGCAATGAGCCTGCCATGATGTGGCGGGACTCAATCGCGATCCCCGCCCACCGCCTGGATAACACGCAGTGCCCTGGAGGTGGGGACACCACTGGAATGCGGAGGTCTCCCATTGGGCACAGAAGCATGACGCCAATGCACATGGTGGCTCCGCCCCTCCAGGGAAAGGGGGGACGGAGATAGGAGAGAAGGCTCCCCATTTGTGCATCGCAGCTTCCGGAGAAAAACGAGCCGCCATACCCAAGACGAGGGAGCAGTGCACAGGAGCCAGGTCTGCAAGCAAAAAAGGGAGAGAAATGGTGAATAGACAAAATGCCTGTTGTGGATTGATGATGGGGAGATGTTTATGGGCTGACCTATGCATAATAAACACGCCAAAGTAGCTTAGGTATTTGGGGTTTTGTTTTGGCAGTGAGCCAAGCGCAGTTTGGGATGCGTGTCACTGCTACCTGCAACTACATTGCGCATTTTGGTGTGTTTCTGTACATGTACCAGGAACGCCAAATTGTGAATGGGGCCTTACCAAGTATGCAGAAAAGCAGAAAGAAAAAAAAGGAAAGCATGCCCTTTAGCGTTCTATAACTAAATCACTTGCCAGTAACCACATGCTAAACCTCTCTAAGGCTAGGTACACATCTGTGCGTTTTTTATTGTGTTTATTGATCAACAGAAACACACTACAATCCATTTAACCATATATCCTATGGGTAATGTTCACATCTACAGTGCCTTGAAAAAGTATTATTATCCCTTGAAATTTTCCACATTTTGTCATATTACAACCAAAAATGTTAATGTATTTTATGTGATAGACCAACACAAAGTGGCACATAATTGTGAAGTGGACGGAAAATGTATTCAGCCCCCAATCAATATTTTGTAGAACCACCTTTTGCTGCAATTACAGCTGCAAGTCTTTTTAGGGATGTTTCTCCCAGCTTTGCACATCTAGAGAGTGACATTTTTTCCCATTTCTTTTTAAAAATTTCTCAAGCTCTATCAGGTTGGATAGGGGGGGTCTGTGAACAGCAATTTTCAAGTCTTGCCACAGATTCTCAATTGGATTTAGGTCTGGACTTTGACTGGGTCATTCTAACATATAAATATGCTTTGATCTAAACCATTCCATTGTAACGCTGGCTGTATGTTTAGGGTCATTGTCCTGCTGGAAGGTGAACCTCCTCCTCAGTCTCAAGTCTTTTGCAGACTCTAAGGGCCCTTTCACACTGGGGCGGGGGCGGCGACGGCGGTAAAGTAAGTAAGCTATTGTAAGCGGCGCTTTACCGTCAGTATTAGGCCGCTAGCGGGGCGGTTTTACCCCCCGCTAGTGGCCGAGAAAGGGTTAAAAACCACTGCAGAGCGCCTCTGTAGAAGAAGATGCTGCTAGCAGGACTTTTTTTCCCATCCTGCTAGTGCACCGCTCCAGTGTGAAAGCCCTCGGGGCTTTCACACTGGAGACAAAGCAGCGGTACTTTCGGGTCGGTTTGCAGGCACTATTTTTAGCGCAATGGCGCCTGCAAACCACCCTAGTGTGAAAGGGCCCTAACAAGGTTTTTTCTAAGATTGCCTGTATTTGGCTTCATCCAGTTTCCCTGTCCATGCTGAAGAAAAGCATCCCCACAACATGATGCTTCCACCACCATGATTTACGATGTGGATGGTGTGTTCAAGGTGATGTGCAGTGTTAGTTTTTTGCAACACATAGGGGTTGATTTACTAGAATCTGGTGCAACTGTGCATGGTAGCCAATCAGCTTCTAACTTCAGCTTGTTCAATTAAGCTTTGGAAATAAAACCTGGAAGCTGATTGGTTTCTATGCAGAGCTGCAGCAGATTTTGCATTCTCCAATTTTGGTAAATCACCCTCATATCGTTTTGCTTTTGGGCCATATTCTTTGATAACCTAACCCTGCTTTAAACTTATCCACAACTTTATCCATGTCTGGTGTGTTCCTTGGCCTTCATGATTCTATTTGTTCACTAAGGTTCTCTAAAAAAAACTCACAGAACAGCTTGTATTAATACTGAGATTAAATGACACACAGGTGGACTCTATTTACTAATTAGGTGACTTCTGAAGGCAATTGGTTCCACTAGATTTTAGTTAGGCTGCTTTCACACTAGGGAGTCGCCAGTTAAGCGCCACTATTTGTAGCAGCGTTTTACCATCGTTTTGCAGAGGTTTTGCGGGGGTTAAAAGCACCCCGCTAGCGGCCGAAAAAGGGTTAAAACGACCCGTAAAGTGGCGCTTTGCCGGCGGTGCTGCCCATTCATTTCAATGGGCAGGGGCGCTTTAGGAGCGGGTGTATATACTGCTCCTTCACTGATCCAAAGATGCTGCAGGAGTTTTCTTAACATCCTGCCAGCACATCGCCTCAGTGTGAAAGCACTCAAAATTTCACACTGAGACTGCAGGGGAGCTGTTTTTCAGGCGCTTTAGGGCCCTTTCACACAGACATGTCTGTGTATGGGCTCCGTTTTGCTCAGCAAGGGATTGCTCCGTCGATCCCTGCTGAGCAGGCAGATGACAGGTTGGTCTCTGCACACTGTGCAGGGACCGACCTGTCAGAGCACCGCTCTCCTTTATGGGGGATTGGATGAAGACGGACCGTAGAGTCCGGTTTCATCCGATCCGCAGACAGATGGAAAAGTAGGGTTTTCCTCCGTCATCAGAAACAGAGCATAGCGGAGACTGAGATGTTCATCTGCTGACATCCGCTATCCCATAGGGATACATGTATGTCCGAAAACAGATGGATGAAAAACGAAAATACGCTCGGCCCATGTGAAAGGTGCCTTAGAGGTGCTATTTTTAGCCCAAAAGCACCTGAAAAACACCTCAGTGTGAAAGGGGTCTTATAGGGCGTACACACGGTCGGACTTTGTTCGGACATTCCGACAACAAAATCCTAGGATTTTTTCTGACGGATGTTCGCTCAAACTTGTTTTGTCTACACACGGTCGCACAAAGTTGTCGGAAAATCCGATCGTTCTGAACGCGGTGACGTTAAACACGTACGTCGGGACTATAAACGGGGCAGTGGCCAATAGCTTTCATCTCTTTATTTATTCTGAGCATGCGTGGCACTTTGTCCGTCGGATTTGTGTACACACGATCGGAATTTCCGACAACGGATTTTGTTGTCGGAAAATTTTATCTCCTGCTCTCCAACTTTGTGTGTCGGAAAATCCGATGGAAAATGTCCGATGGAGCCCACACACGGTCGGAATTTCCGACAACACGCTCCGATCGGACATTTTCCTTTGGAAAATCCGACCGTGTGTACGGGGCATGAGGATTATTAGAGTAAAGGGGACTGAATTCAAATGCATGCCACACTTTTCAGATATTTATTTGTAAAAAATGTTGAAAATCAATCAAGAATTTTCCTTCCACGTCACAATTATGTGCCACTTTGTGTTGGTCTATCACATAAAATCCCAATAAAATACATTTACGTTTTTGGTTGTAGCATAGCAAAATGTGGAAAATTTCAAGGGGTATGAATACTTTTCAAGGCACCATATACAGTTTCCTGTAATGCATTTCTTGGAAAGGTGCTAGGATTTTTTTTTACGTGCAGTTTGGTGCAGTTTTGTCTTTACAGACTTTCATGGAATTGCTTCAAAATGCATATATATGCATTTTGATGCATATTTGACGTGTTTTGATGCATTTTTCTCCATGACAACAGACACCCCCTCCTAGCAACATTACTGCATAGCTTGTCATTGGCTAAAACTAAATAAAACACAAAACTCATTAAAGAACACATAAAAAAATGCAAGATGTGCTGCAAAAATGCATCAACTGCACACGTATAGATGTGAACCTAGCCTTCAATTATTCAGTTCAATTATTTGTCAAAACATATTTGAGAAAGGTGAAACAATACTTTGTACCAATATACACAAAGAAAGTTAACCCCTTGACGCAACCTCACACATATATGCGGCCCCACTAGACTGAGCTTTTTTACGTGGGGCCCAAATATGAGTATCTCCTTCTGTGATGGGAGCGCGCTCCCAGCACAGAGCCAGGGGGCTCATGGAGAGCTCCGAGCCCCATACTAACAATCTAGACCCCGCCCCAACCAACCCACAGGGCCACTTTAACTCTATAAATAAAAGAGTTGTTCCCCTCCACCGGTATTCTTTTCTCTGTCCTCATTCCTGCAGGATCACGATCAGCCCTACCTCACCGCTATATGGTGCGACCGTTGCAGGTTCATGCTCTCCTGCAGTATGGAGTCCCATTTCTTGGGCAGCTAAAGGCGACAGATAAGTATGGAAACCTGTTTTTTCTGTGGATCTTTTTTGAGGCCGTTCTAAAGGATACCAAGAGCTTGTCATTCTCCTCTATTTGAAAATAGAGAAAAATATATTCAGCGCTGACACACAAGGACACAACTAAGAATAAACTGCTAGCTAGCACTCAAGGCTAATTCAAACAATACC
This sequence comes from Lithobates clamitans, assembly GCA_037952925.1. Taxonomy (NCBI): domain Eukaryota; kingdom Metazoa; phylum Chordata; class Amphibia; order Anura; family Ranidae; genus Lithobates; species Lithobates clamitans. The sequence continues at coordinate 1,414,350 of JBBGZY010000051.1, forward strand.
TCAAGATAACATCATAGAGAAATAGTGCTGCGCAATTCATAAATGTCCATAAAATACATATAGGTATCAGAAAAGTCCCAACAGATGCATGTGGAGACAGCATAAATCACTAATGGGTGCGGTGACACACAAAAATGTTGAAAAGTGCTGTGATTGTGATCCCTCCACCACATATACAGATGGCCTCTCACCTCCAGACCTCGACCTGAAATAGGTCACAAAGCGATACAACAATTCACCAGGCAAACACTTCCCAAGTCTCCACTTCGGTAGTTGTCCTCAGATCCACAGTCAGTGAGATTATCAGGCATATATATAAAGAAGAACAAAGCAATCTAGTGCTCTCTGTTTATCACATTTATTAATAAAAGAAGAAATAAAATATGCACTTACAAAGAACCACACTCAGATCCGAGTGCCGGCACATAAGCGTGTAGTATTATCTAACCATCGAGATGGCCGCAGGTGACATCAAGCGTGACACCTGACTCCCGTGCGCGTTACGTTCGTAGGTGGGACTTCCTCAGCGCGAGACACCTTCCCCGCACTGAGGAAGTACCGCTTACGGACGTAACACGTTCGGGGGTCAGGTGTCATGCATGACGTCACCCGCGGCCATCTCGATGGTTAGATAATACTACACGCTTATGTGCTGGCACTCGGATCTGAGTGCGGCTCTATGTAAGTGCATATTTTATTACTTCTTTTATTAATAAACGTCATAAACAGAGAGCACTAGATTGCTTTGTTCTTCTTTATATATATATATATGCCTGATTATCTCACTGAATGTGGATCTGAGGACAACTACCGAAGTGGAGACTTGAAAAGTGATTGTCTGGTGATTTGTGTATCGCTTTGTGACCTGTTTCAGGTCGAGGTCTGGAGATGAGAGGCCATCTGTATATGTGGTGGAGGGATCACAATCACCAAACTTTTCAACATTTTTGTGTGTCATCGCACCCATTAGTCATTTATGCTGTCTCCACTTTCTCCTCTATTTTCCTTTTTACTGGCATGTCTCAATTAACTTGAGCAGAGTGTTTGTTCTACCTCCATGTGTCTCCTGACAGTGTTCCCCATGTGTTCTATTGAACTTCCTCCTTCCTGAGTGTGCCAGCGTTTCGTGTGTGCCGTTCGGCTCTGCTTTCCCGGCTCGGGGGGCGGAGTCACGGCGTGACATCGCGGCACATGTGCAGTAGCTCATTGAGGCTAACGAGTGGAGGAAAATGCTTTTGACTTCACTCTAGTCGAACCATTTATCGTCGTAGTTAAGGATGCGATCCAATGGGAGAAAGATCCAGAGCCTCCATCTAAAACAAAGAGATATTTTCCTCACCTAAAGAAAAAGCTATCAGCCTTCCCTTTAATGGCAGAAGTTGGACAAGAGGCCCATCGCCTTCAATCGATTTCTCAAACCATATCCGCTGGCAGAGGCGGATGCTCAGCTTTTTGACTGTGCTAGCTGTAGACGTTTCAATCATGAGGTTAGCCAGAAACACGACACTACCATTAGAAGACGCAGTCTCCTTTTAGGATGTCCATGACCGAAGGATCGATTCGGAGTTTAAGAAAACTTATCAAGCAGCAGGAGGAGCATGCAAACCAGCGGTGGCTCTAACCTCGATTTCTAGGGCTACCAGAGTGTGGTCAGGTAACATTTAAACAGCCCTCAGACAAGGTGTAGGCTTAGATGAGATCATCAAGGCACTGGATGAATTGAAATTGGCCTCAGACTTCATAGCAGAAGCGGCCACTGATGTCCTAAAATGTTCCTCCAGAGCTATGCTGTATTCCATCATGGCCAGAAGAGCGTTATGGCTAAAACCATGGTCGGCTAACCTAATGTCAAAACAATCTTGGTGTCGCATTCCATATGATGGGAAAGCTCTGTTTGGCGACAAGATGAATGTAGCAATTACCAGAGTCACATTGGGGAAAAGTGGTTTAATTCCCCAGGACAGAAACAGAAGAAAGAGATTCGCAACACGCCCAGTTGTCCAACAGAGAGCGAAGGATTTCAGGACATACCGCCCAGGTAGGGAGTACAGAAGAGGCTGGAAAGACTCGCAGGCCACTTTTCTGAAGATGGGAAAGCCCAAAGCCTCAACATCCACGGTTGAGAGCCAGAAGTCTTTTTGACTCCCTAACCACCCAAACTGGCCCAGTGGGAGTTCGACTCAGGGGGTTTGCCCAGGTTTGGGTGGAAAATTGCATGGATCAGTGGGCAGTCTCCACGGTCCTTCAAGGACATTTCTGAAAGTTCAGAAGCCACCCCCCACCCTTTTCCTTCCAGCTCACCAAAATCCCAACCTCCAAGAAGAAGAAAAAGCTCCTTCTTCAATATGTTCAAATTCTTCTTTTTCAACAGGCAGTAGTGCTAGGAATGCTCAGGATTCTATCCCCCTGTCTTTTTAGTCCCCAAGAAGTCAGAGGGATGGAGGCCCGTTCTGGACCTGAAAAGGCTGAACAGATACATTCATGTGGAGCACTTCAAGATGTAGTCCCTAAACACAGTGATTTTATTAGTACAACCAGGGGATTGGATGGTCTCTATAGACCTCCAAGATGCATACCTTCACATACCTATCCAAGGTCAGTTGCAGCCGATCCTTCAGTTCAAAGTAGGCGATGTACATCTACAGTTTTAATGCCTTCCCTTCGGAATCTCAACGGCACCCAGGACCTTCACCAAGGTACTAGTGGCAATCTTAGCTCCCCTTCGAGAGAAAGGGATACAGGTTCTATATTATTTAGACGATATTCTGATTCTATCCCAGCACAAAGAGAACCTAGAAATACTTGTACGAATGGTCCTAGACACGTTAATCAAGTTCGGGTGGCTGATCAATTACTCCAAAAGTCAGCTCACACCTACGCAGGACATATCTGGGAGCATTCTTCAACACCCCAGAAAAAACAGTTTCACTCCCATCAGAAAAGATCCCTGTACTGATAGGGAAAATGAAGAGGGCACTGGCGAGCGGTTCCATTTCAGCATCAGACTGTCTGAGTCTCCTAGGGTCCCTTTCTTCGTGTATACATTTGGTAAAATGGGCCAGGTGGCATCTACGGGGGTTCCAGTTGGGTTTTCTGGCACGGTGGAGGAAGAATCACCTGGGGCAGAGGATACTGTTCACTCTTGCAATGAAATCCATCCTCTGGTGGTGGACAAGGCCATCCAACCTTCTGGTTCACTGCTCCCTTGGACCCATCTCGTGGACCATTCTTACGTCAGATGCAAGTCAGTTAGGTTGGGGAGCACACTGCCAAAACAAGTTAGTACAAGGGAGATGGCAATTCAATTTGGAGGAAGTGGTATCAAACACTCTGGAGGTAAGGGCAGCATGGATGGCAATCTTACATCTAGCCGTTTTTCTCAAAACAAGTACATATTTCTTCAGAAGGACAACAGGGCAGGAGTGCCCTATGTCCAGAACCAAGGGGGAACACACAGCAGATCCCTATCCAGCGAAGTAGCCCCCATTCTAACAATCTACGGGCCGCCTATATCCCAGGACCCAAAAATCAATTAGCCGATCATCTTTCAAGATCATTCAGCAACAACGAATGGTCTCTGAATCCGATGTTTTTCCACTGGATCTGCCAGCAATGGGGCACTCCCCAGATAGACCTCTTTGCCTCCCCACTCAATGCAAAGATGCCTCTATTTTTCACAAGGTTCCCATCTCCGAGGTCAGCAGGGGTGGATGCCTTAGTCCAGCCATGGAACTTTCAGAGGGGATATGCGTTTCCTCCAACCCCTCTGATACTGAGGTTTCTCCAACGTCTAACAGCAGAGAAAGTCACGATTCTGGCGGTTATCCCGTTGTTACATAATGGGTTTATGTGAAATCTCCATTAACAGCTGTAAATAATATTGCAATTAGAAATATATTTCAGTTAGAAGGAAATATATTTAAAGTATTGAGTGTTGTGTTGGTGTTACGGTAATTAGTTCAACTTCAAAGCTTGGTCTTTTGTTTTCCCTGATAACATCTCACCTGGGTAGTAAACAACAGCCTTCTTTGACTCATCCAATCAGGCTGTGCCCAATATACATTTACTAAGTACAGTGACCATTTAGGGTGAATTATATTAGCCACAGTACAGAAAGGAAGGGGGGGGGGGGGGCGATATAATGCTTTGTGACCAAGCTAACTCCCTCTTTGGTGTGGGAACAGACAGCAGTCACCATGGGCCGACCTGGTGTTAACAGGTAATCTAACGCTATACTTGCATCTTATATTGTATTGCAAATATGGTTGCTGTGGGTAATTTGTAAATATCATGTAAGCCAGGGGGCCTACACTGTACATTGTGTTGTAAATACTGTCTGGTGTGTAATTTGTATATATTATGTAACCCTATCAATAAATGTGTATTGTGGATGGAACTACCTCTTTTGTATAAGATCTCTCAGATCTAGATATGTATATGTCCATACTACTACAATGATTAAGGTGTATGCACATATTCACAGAAACTAGGCAACACCGTACTGGCTGAAGAGACCGTGGTTCACGCTAATAGTCAGGCTGGCCCTGTGCAAACCACTTCCCCTTCCATGCATGGACAACCTGAGGGCCTGGAAGTTGAGCGGAAGAGGTTGGGCGAGTTTGGATGCTCGCCTAGTATTATCCAAAGACTATTACAGGCAAGGAAGTCATCCACTAACTCCACCTACTACAGAATATGGCAGAGGTCATTCATTTCAATCCTCTGGAACCCGGAGTCAAGAATGTACTACTCATCCTACAAAGTGGATTGGACTTAGGTTTGGGCCTGAACTAACCTAAAGTCTAGGTGTCAGCCTTGTCAGCTCTAACGGACACACGGTGGGCATTGAACCCTCTTGTAGAACGCTTTTTAAAGGTAGTCCTAGGATTGCGACCTCCCAGGAAATCGCTATTCCCAAAATGGAACTTAACTATTGTACTTAATACCTATCAAATCCTCATTTTGCTCCCACAGAAGAATGCACTTTGGAGGATTTTACCTTGAAGGCTGTTTTCCTGATCGCCATCACATCAGGTCGCAGAGTGTCGGAGATCCAAGCACTAGCAACACAGAAACCCTACATCACCTTTTTTCCAGACAGGGTGGTTTTGCAGCCCATTCATCAGTTCATTCCTAAGGTGCCTTCAGTCAACCATCTCAACCAGGAATGGGTTCTTCCAGCCTTCGGGGAGGATCCAACTTCTTCAAGACTGCACAAGTTGGACGTAGTCAGGTCCTTGAGGCACTATTTTAAATTGACACGACAGTTCCGCAAAGAGCAACGGCTATTCATTATCCCAAAGGGCGCAAAAAAGGGAATGGCAGCATCTAAGACGACCTTGGCTAGCTGGATCGTGAAATTAATCCAAAGGGCATATCGTGTTAGTGGTCTTCCAGTTCCAGATGCGGTCAATGCACACTCAACGCAGGGAATGGCCTCCTCTTGGGCAGCTTTGGCGCGGGTCTCCCCTGAGACAATTTGCAGAGTGGCTAGTTGGTCGTCCTTCAAAACTTTCATATCACACTATAATGTAGACCCAGCAGTTCTTACTTCCCGAGAATTTGGGGAAAAGACCTTGCAATTATCTGTACTGTAGATTTCATAAAATTTCTTATTGAAGTACCCTCCCTGTAAGCAAGTTATTTACTCACCTTTCTGTAATTTTCCTTTCCTGGTACCTACCAATGGCAGCTTACACCTTCCCTTCAATAATCCTTAATGTTCTGAGGTCTAGTTACAAGAATACCGGTGGAGGGGAACAACTCTTTTATTTATAGAGTTAAAATGGTCCTGTGGGTTGGTTGGGGGCGGAGCAACCAACCATTGGTATGCTGCCATGGGTAGGCACCAGAAAAGGAAAATTACAGAAAGGTGAGTATTCAATTCTCCGTTCTCTCTCATTTCTTGCAGACAGGGAAACAAAAGTGTGTGTAAAAAAAAATAAATAATAATAATAAAAAAATAAAATAAAAAATACAAAAAAATACCTAGACCCAAGTTTGACCTAGGTCAGTGCCAGGGTTAGTGTTTGGGTCAAGGTCAGGGACATAGGTCAGGGTCAAAGGTCAGTGTTAGTATTTTATTGGACAGGATTTTATTTTATTTTTTAAATTAGTATCAGTGTCAGTGTGTTTTAGGTAGGATTAAAAAAAAAAGCAAAATGTGCATTATTGTTTCTGGGCTGTACTTTGGGTACAAACAACAACTAACATACACATATGTGGTATTACTGTGAACGTCAGAAGCAGGAGAATTTATTGTGGGTGGTTCTTTGGTGGAAGGTTATGGTGGTAGCAAGAAATATACAACTAAATAAAAAAAAAAGATTTTTTACTATTTTGGGGCAGTTTTCCTTTAATAATAAATAAAAATTTAGAAGAAGAGACCCATTACCATTTACCACCAAATGAAAGTTTGATTTGTCCTGAAAAAAACAAGGTATAATCCACCTGGATACACAAATAAGTTGTGATGATATGTATGGTTGGTTTTACTAACACATGTCAAAGTTGCAAAATTGTGTTTAGGTATTAATCTTTGTTTTACCCTTAGGTGCGAAGGGATTAATCTTGGAGGTTCTGCCCCATAGCTGATCTCCAAGTAGCTGACGCTACAATAAAAACTGCAGTGCTGCCACCTCCAAGCATACATAGGAATTCCAAGCCAATCTAGAACAACAAAGAAAAGAGAGAAAGGGCAGAGGAGTTCTAAAAAGGCTAATAGATAGATAACAAAATGTACTAATAGAACCCCTTTGTGCCCCTCTTTCTTTTTTACGTAGTTCTGAGTACTCAGCGTCTGTATTTTTTAATCCTTGCCTATATTCCAGTTTAGGCTGGTGCCAAAACTGCAACCCCAGGTTTCCTGTTTCAGGGTGGCTCTGTTCTCTTGCAGCATCCTATAGAGCCACACTTGTATGCAGAGACTAGATTTGTGCCTCGCTATGCTGTGTGCATCAATAGAAACACATAGCCCCATATCCTTAGAGGGCTGGGCCCTTCTCTGCTGCTCACTTCTCCTTCCCCTACCTTTTCCAAGCTAACAGACCGTACTGTCCACTGTTAAAGTGACATTAACCACTTAAGCCCCGGACCATTTGGCTGCCCAAAGACCAGAGCACTTTTTGCGATTCGGCACTGCGTCGCTTTAACTGACATTTGCGCTGTCATGCGACGTGGCTCCCAAACAAAATTGACATGCTTTTTTCCCCACAAATAGAGCTTTCTTTTGGTGGTATTTGATCACCTCTGCGGTTTTTATTTTTTGCGCTATAAACAAAAAAATAGCAACAATTTTGAAAAAAACTAATTTTTTTTAACTTTTTGCTATAATAAATATCCCCAAAAAATATATAAATATACATTTTTTTTCCTCAGTTTAGGCCAATACGTATTCTTCTACATATTTTTGGTAAATAATAGCATTATAGCATCTACAAAATAGGGGATAGTTTTATGGTATTTTTATTAATAAATAACTAGTAATGGCGGCGATCAGTGATTTTTATCGTGACTGCGACATTATGGTGGACACATCGGACACTTTTGGCCCGATTTTGGGACCATTCACATTTATACAGTGATCAGTGCAATTAAAAATGCATTGATTACTGTGTAAATGTGACTGGCAGTGAAGGGGTTAACCACTAGGGGGCAGTGAAGGGGTTAAGTGTGTCCTAGGGAGTGATTCTAACTGTGGGAGGGGCGTGGCTATGTGTGACATGACACTGAACACCGCTCCCAATTACAGGGAGCTGTGATCATTGTCCTGTCACTAGGCAGAATGGGGTAATTTTTGATTGAAAATGTATACTTTATTTTGCAAGAAAATATACAAAAAACAAATACTTAAACAGGGTACATTCAGTACTGCGACGCAGCGCATAAATACACTACATAACAATACATTGCCAAGCATACAAATAAATTACATTCATCCTGCGGTATGATGCCTAATGTGTTGTGCAGAGTAATAATACCCCGAAATATCACATCATGCATGACCCCGCATTACCCTGAAAGCAGTACTTCAAAACTAATGCAGGGTCATGCATGATGTGATATTTCGGGGTATTATTACTCTGCACAACACATTAGGCATCATACCGCATGTGAACTCTTTACTCCCTCCCCTACCCCACCTTCTCCACCCCCCCCCATCACACCCGTTGCACATTTGAATGTTATTTGACTGTATGACCGGACTTTTTTGTCATTTTTTCACAAAAAGTCCGGTCATACAGTCAAATAACATTCAAATGTGCAACGGGTGTGATGGGGGGGGGTGGAGAAGGTGGGGTAGGGGAGGGAGTAAAGAGTTCACAGGCCCGAAGCTTTATTTGAACTGCCAAAGGATACACGGGTGGGATAGGGGGGGGATGGGGAAATCTTTAGACCTCCTCTTCCTCCTTGAAGTCCATCAAGTGATAGTCTCTGAGCAGACTGTGAACCAGTCTGCAGCAGTCCTCGATGGACATCCTCTCCCGCTGGTGGATGAGGCGCTTTCTGGCGCACCATAAAGCGTCCTTAAAGCAGCACAGCACCCGCCAGGCACCGTCAATGTCCTCCTGTGAATGAGTTCCACAGAAGAGTCCGTTCAACACACCAAAGTGTGTGATAGCAGTCTGTGGTACAAAGTCTTTGAGTTCAGGTTCCAAGGCCCTCAACAGGTCCTGTGCAAAGGGACACTCCCAGAAAACATGCAGAGCAGTTTCCTCCCGGATGATGCAAAAGGGGCAGTGCCTGTATCTGCACAGGTTTCTGGCATGCATGAATGCCCAGGCAGAATGGGGTAATGCTTGTTTATATAAGCATTTCCCCGTTCTTCATCTCCGTGAGATGATCGCGGGTATCCCCACGGACATCGGGTCCACGGGACACGCGATCACACTCACGGAGGTCGCGGTGCCCACAAACCGCTTCTTAAAGGTACGTTAATCTGTCTGTACGTGCCCTTCTGCCGACATATATCGTCATGAGCCGGTCGGCAAGTGGTTAAATTCTAGTAAAAAAAAAAAAAAAATCTATTTAAGTATTTATTCTTAATGCACAAAAGCACCTTCAGATGCTCATGGTCTTCTCATTGTTGCTCATGGTTGATTTCCTGATAGAGGGTGGTTATGTTCATGCTCCATGGTCCCACTCTATGTAGGAACATAGTCACCTTCTCTTGCTCACTCCCGAGATGGACTATGGGGTGTGTAGTGTACATAGAGCAGTGCACATGACAGTAACTAAAGCCTCATACACACGATCGTATTTTTGTCCGGGAATTGTGTGATGACAGACTGTTTGCTTAAAATCCGACCGTTAGTATGCTCCATCAGACAATTGTTGGCCAACAAATGTTGGATGGCAAACTAGTAAATTTTCGGTGGACAACAGTCTGTTGTCAGATTCTCCTATCGTGTGTACACAAGTCCGTCACACAAAAGTCTAAAGTACAAACACGCATGCTCGGAAGCAAGGACGAGCAGGAAACGGTCGGTTTTGTAAACTAGCATTTGTAATGGCGAATTAACATTCGTGACACTGCAAATTATGAAATTTAGAAATGCAGCGCACATTCTCTTCTTCTTTCATGAGATAATAATGAAGCTGCTTTGCTGGTGATATTGATGGAGTCCTGCCAAACGTATTTTCAAAGGCTTTTATTTTCTAGTGATATCAAGAATAATCTTATTATGCTTGTTTGTTTGTTTTTTGGCAAGTTACCACAACACCATTATCCCGTAGTTTTAAGGTCAAAGATACTACTATGGTATGTTGGTGTCCCCTGTTAATTTTACCTTGTATTTTTTTAAATGTAACTGCCTACTCCCAATCTGTGATTTGAAGTAAAACACAAGTATTATTCTACACATTTTATTTTTATTGTGCATTAAAAAAAAAAAAAAAAAAAAATTATAGATGCCATCCAAATATAAAGAACTTAAACAAAAAGTGCATTCTATGCATACAAAACTATTTAAAATATAACAAAGAAAATCCTTATCCAACAAGACCATAAAAAATATTAGTAAAGGGGGTAGGGGGTGCAAATCCCCAGACCAACGGCCTTGTTGGGGGTCTTGTGGCTGGTATTGCCACTGACCGCCATGCTGCTGTGGTGGGTGTGTTTGCTGTGGAGGTGGTGGATGTGGGACTACAAAATCACACAGGTGTGTGTTTTCAGAGATTTGGCCCCTCACCCCCTTGTTGAGGAGCTGCAGGATTAGTTCCTCACACCTGCTCCTTTGCTCACCATCCATCTGCCCTAATTTATTGGTAGTCAGCACGGCAAATCCCTCAGTCTCATCTGGGTCTGTCCTGAGCGCAGTAGTGGCCTGGCTGAGGAAGGCAGCTGTGGCCTCCTCCAGATTCCTACTCTTCCTGGTCCTTTTAGTAGGAGGGCATAGGGGAGGGATCTGGGACTCCATCTGGCTGCTGGCCACGGGTTCCTCCTGTCCGACACTTTCCTGTGTATGAACATGGGACATAATTAGAATTTTTTTTAGGGTTTGGTAATCAGTCACACACAGTTTTGATCTCCTCACTGTTGCGAATTGAATGTGGACAAATATAAAAGACTATCATTCTGACCCCAGCATTTTTTAGTCTTGTACAAATCATTTTTGGTCACTACTGTCTATTGATATGGAAACCACTTTGTTAAGGCAGAAGTATGTTAACAATACCGTCTAGTTTTCATCATTGTATTTTTGGATACAAATATGTTCAACAATGCTATACCTGGGTCAAGCTGGGCTCTTCCATATCTCCTTCCTGTGCAGCAGGACCTGGGTAGACCTCTGGAGCTGTGGCCTCAGCAGATGTTGAAGATAGTGTAGACAGTGATGGCCTGGGTTCTGTCTGGTCGGACAAAAACCGCAGGCTGTGGTAATACCACAGCCTGGGGACATATAGGTCATCTGCTGATGCTCCTGATCTCTGTGAGTCCATCACTTTGTTGTGCTCTCTTTTAAATGTACTCCTCAGGTTAGAGATTTTTGTCTTCACATAGTTGATGTCTGCCCTGGGGTACACTGGCTTCACCAGCTCAAGCAGTTTCTCCAACACTGTCTTTCTCAAAATTGTATTTGAGTAGTCTCAACTCTTGACCTTCCAGAGACAGGGCAGCTCTCGGTACAGGTCAATGAACTAGGGCAAAAATCTGGCGAGGTAAATTTGTCCATCGTGATATGATGCCTGCAAGACAGAACACAAGAGAAAACATCATGTCTGACTTAACTCATAAACTGCTCCCAATCTAGGCCAAAAAAATAAGCACTATAGGCCACTAACCACCTATGCCCAAATTTCAAATATTCTGGCTCCTTTCGAGTGTTGGCGATGGCGATCGTTCGTCCTCCACTCCAAGATCGTTCTTATGGCCGTTACATTGACTTTGTGTTATGGCTTTATACAGACTGTGCATGCGTGAAACTCCACTCTCAGTGCGTCATGATGCTGGGGCGTGATCATCTCTCTTCCGCATGCGACACACACGGCGGAATATTCGGGAGGGACAACATGGCGGTTTCGGCGGATTCCAGGCAGCCCTGCAGTGGTGTAGCTCATATGAGGCACAAAGTAACCCCCATGTGCAAGGATGAGATGGTGGAGATGGTGCGCATCCTTGAGAAGGACAACTATCACGGCAAGCTGCGCAATTACGAAAGGCCCAACAGCCGAAAGGATGGCATTTTGGAGACGGTCATCGCCGTTTTGCAGGGCGAATTTTCAGTGACATGAACAAAGGACCAAATCAGAAAATAATGGGCTGATCTCAAACATCGTGAGCAAGACCAGATGGAGTACATCATACAAAAGATCATAAAAAAAAAGTAAGCAAGATTTGTATCTAACCAATATGGATATGTGTAAATTAGCTGTCTGTATACATGCTTTCTCCAAGTAGCTCAAGAGAATTATATATAATGTTTTCTATAATCTTTGTCTGAATTGTTATTTTAAAGATGAAGTAAAATAGAAAGCAGATATGAACATTCTTATTTGCTTCTGTTTTTGGACTTTTCTTTAATTTTGGACCTAATGTTTTTCTCTTTTTTCAACAGGGAGTCACCAAAAAATGAGGCAACAGCCAAGCCACCAGAAGGGGCGAAGGGAGGCTACCCTCGCTCGGACCCCAACAGGGGAGGCAACAAGGCCATCTTCCCACCAAAAACGTGACAACTTCAAACACACTCATTTAGCCACCGACAGGGGTGATTCTAGGTGGGCCAAAGGCCATGGGCTTAGAGCAGAACTTAAGGGGTAAAGAACACTTTATGGTTGCTGCCTGCCTCATCAGTGTCCATTAATGCAGCCTTGCCAGTGTAGACATGGCTAGCGGAGAGGCCCCAGGGATCACAGTCACACAGAGTCACACCTGCTAGAATGATCATCATATATCCCCTATCCCATAGGAGACAAGAGGGGTGGGGGGCAACTGCAGGACTTTTTCAATGTTGGCACTTGTCCAGTGTTTGCCCTCTGTAAAATGACATCACCGTTCCTTTTATATGCATTTTTCACTGTAAAAAAACCCACAGTGCAGCATGGTGGAGTCCACTAGTCAGGAGCAAACATTGTCATCAGGCCAAGTGCAAGGTTGGTCAACTAATGTAGCAAAATGGATGCTAGAAACAGATGGGACTAGGGGTGGATTAATGAATCGTGTATGGTTTCTTTTCAGAGGAAAGTGAATGTGGTCATCTCACCCAGGATGTGGATATGGAAGCATAGGTTCTGACTCCTGGACCCAGCACAGACCTGTCCGTTGTGGACGTCAAATCCCCTGACGCAAGTCACACTTCGAGCCAAAGAGGAAGCAAGTATTCGGGAGCCTCTTGTTTGCGCAAGTAAGTATTCTTGGAATCTGGCTTCAAATGCGTCCACATGTCGAGTGTTTAGCTGAACAAACCAAACACCCACTCCACACATTAGCAAAGTTTGTAGTGCCTTAACATTAGCATGGAGAAGGAAGAGGTGGAAGGAGCTGTCATTTTTGCTAGGTACCCAAGTTTTGGAGACCCAGGCACCAGAGCCAAGATTACTGAGTAGTTGCAGTGTGTACATTCCTAGTAGTGTAGGTGTCTGAAGAGCAAGGAGGTTTCAAGCAACAATAGACTGGGTAGGTAAGTATTTCCTGAATTTGAATAGTAACTTGACCATAACTCACTATATAGGGCCTCAGCCACTTGACCATCGTTACCTTAATACTTTTTTGTCTTCTTACTAGGTCATGATCTTCCAAGATGCACAATTGGCCGAATGAGTACAGATATGGTGCATTGTTTGAAGGAACTGGAGAAAATAAAAGAGGCTGCCACTGCTTTACAGCAAAGAATCAGAGATTTTGTAGACATGCTTGCCAAATTCTAATTTCCTCTTGCCTGTTCGGAAGTTTATTGTTCCACTTGTTGGCTCCTGTTGCACTTTGAATATTTACCATGTTTTTATGACTTTTAAATGAGAAAGTTTAGTGTCCGAACTCAGTGTTTCTCCACTCCACTCTTCTAGGTGCACCACCAGGTCCTGTTTTCTGTATTTTCCTCAGTCTAAAAAAAGACTGTGTGAATTACTAACATTGAAAATGACAACATCACCTGTGCCAAATTCTAAAAGTATAGAAAACATGACCTGGATTTGCATCTTGAGGAGGAGAGTTGGGAAACACTGCCCTAACTAATGTGAATTGTATTTTTTTGGTGTTTTTTCAGAATCTAAAACCCAAAATTTGAAGGTGCTCCCAAATTGTGCCTTAACATTCTTATTTCTCTCATGATCCCATGCCTAAAACATGTGTATTTCCATACATCTAGTTTGTCAAAAGCCACAGAACACACAGTGTGTCAACATGTGCTATCTACCATCACTGGGTATCAATGGATGCGTTTTAGAGGTGCAACCCCTTCCTCATAACTAAAGAAGCTCAGAGGAAGGGGTTGCACCCCCAAAACACGTCCATTGATACCCCGTGATGGGAGCTAGCACATGTTGATACACTGTGTGTTTTGTGGGTTTTTTAAAAAAAGTTGTTTGTAACTACACACATTTGCGGCATGGGATCATAAGGGTAATTTAATCGTTATGCCTCTACGTGTACGTGGCTTCAAATTTTGGCTTTTAAAGGGGTGAGATCATCCCATACAAGGAAGGCAACATCCACACAGTCTTTGGATACTGTCTCATTTGGCTTTCACTTTACCAAAATGGAACTTTGTAAGTTCTTGAGTTTGGGATGTGTATCTAATGTTTTCGAACATGCCCAGTTTAGCCCCAAAAAAGGGGAAATAATGCAAATCATACATGTTATACACCAAGATGTTGATTTGTTTTAAAACCTTAAAACGCACATGTGAATGTGCTTTGAGTAAATTGTTTTTTTAGTAAACAACGTGTGGCTTATTATTTCAAAGCTCAATACCAGTGTATTTGTTAAATAGTTGTAGTTACAGTGACAATGTGCTCTTAAAATGTGGCCAACTCCTGCAATTTTTAGTCCTCCAAAAAATTATAAGAGTTTAAAAGGCATAATGTTTTTGAACATCAAGCATTTGATCCATTAAGAACAAAAACATTGTGTGTGTGTGTAGCAGACCAGCAGCACACCACAATAGTTAGCTGAAGAAGATACTGTCACCTAATGTAGCAAATAAGGTACATTTACACTATTGGAGCAAGTGGCCAAAATAAAGCACATTTGTGAACATATTAGACAGATAAGAAACACAGACAACAGTAGTTCAAATGAAATAGGAGTTTATGATCAAAGAAAGATATTATTCATGATCAGCTACAATTTGCTGTCAAACCAATGCCCCCCTACCCACAAAATAATCCAGGTATTTTTGCCATAGATCTCTTTCATATTGGGAGGGCAATCCAGCACAGGCATTTTCAAAAGACGTCATCACGCCCACAGACGGCCCAGCTGCAGCCTCTTCAGCTGGGCCTGCCATTGCAGGGTCTGCATCAGTTGGTACTGAGGCAAGGTAACTGCTAGCATTCCTCTGTACAAAATTATGGAGAATACAGCAGCACAATACAACATGGTTGATTTTGTATAGCGCCAGGTTAATTGTCTACATTACAATTTGTAGGTAATCAGGCAGGCCCTTGCACTACATGGTTGGGTGAATTTCTACAGAAATATGAACACAAAAGAGGGATAGTGTGTATGGGTTTGGCAAAGTCAGCAGATAGAGTATTTGTATCTGTTGACTTAGCATTGGGGGGGGGGGGGTACAAATGAGTTTGGGCCCCAAAAAATGGCCTCTTGCACTCTGCCTGAATTGGAGGACAACAATAACATTTGGGCACATTTTAGGGGCTGTTTAGGGTAAGCACAAAAATGTAGCTGACAAAATACATTGTTAAGTTACTAGGCTAGGTATGTATGGGCCCAGGATAGCATGCTGGGGAGGTTAGTGAAGGAAAATATTCATGTAGGCCAAAAAAGGAGCAGGAAAAGCTTATAGCATGCATGAGGACAAAGAGGACATTCACAGCATATTACAATATTGTTAATTATGGAATCAAGAAATTAATACAATACATTAGCAAACATTAAATACATAGAATGTGATGTTAAAGGCAAAAACCTACCCGAATATAGTCCTTTTGCAGGACTTGAATAATGGCTGAGCAAGTGTCTGGAATAATGAGTCCCAGAGCCTGGGGGGAGATCCCAGTGGTAAACTTGAGGTCCAGGAGACTTCTCCCCGTCGCCAAGTAATGCAAGGTGGCTTATGAGCCTTTGCTCAGGAGTAATGGCAAGCCGCATGCATGTGTCCTGCTTCTAAATATAGGGGTCACCAATGCCAAGAGTTGGTGAAAGCAGGGGTCTGTCATCCGGAGATAATTCCGAAAATCATCCGGATTATTCTCCTGACGCTCCCGCAGCAAAAGCATATGACATAATTGGTCACGATTAAGCAACCAATTTTTGGTCCAAGAAATCCTCCTCCTCCTGTTCCTGGACTACACTTGGGTCAAAGCAATAACTCCAAGGCCAATAATAGCACGTTCTCTCCTCCGATTCCGCAACATGGCTGGTTGACGAATGGCCGTTCAGAAATGAACTGACAAGCACGAATTGAAAAGCGCGAATCAACACTCATCAAACTTCTACTAACACAAAATTAGCAGAAGGAGCCCAAAGGGTGGCGTCTGACAATTGAACTTCCTCTTTATCGGCTCGTAGTACGTCTAGTACGACACTACGTTCGTGTTTGTTGGCTGACAATTGTGTACCGTTTGTATGCAAGACAAAATCCAGGCACATGCCCTTAGGACAAAAGTCTGATGCTTTGTCTGTGGAAAATCCGATCGTGTGTACAAGGCTTTACACGCTCTACTCATTCCAAACAAACAGAAGTGAGGGGGAAAATGAGAGGTTTGGAAGCTCACAAAGTACATTACAAGGAGGCAGAAAAGCACAGTAAGGCCTGGTTCATATTTATGCATTTTTTTAGTGCTTTTTTGCAGAAACACACTACAGTCCATTTAACATGGTTTCCTATGGGACATGTTCACCTTTATGCTTTTTTTCAGTCCCTGCATTTTTGGAAAGGCTCAGAGACTTTTTTAAACAGTGCGTTTTTGGTTCAATAGACTTAAGTGGAGAAGCTGCAGAAAAGCATGTAGTGCACTTTTGCCATATTTTGCATTTTTTTAATCTGCCCAACAACAAATTAGCCTAAAAAAATTAAAATAAAATACAAACACAAAACGCACAAAAAAAATGCATCAAAACGCACTGCAGAAACAATTTAAATGTAAACTGTATAGGTGTGAACCAAGCCTAAGGGATGATTTCATGAGAAATATATTACATGGCCATTAAGCCCCGGTTCACACCGGTGTGACTTGTCATGCGATTTGACAGTTTAAAATCACATGACAAGTCACACCCTATTTGTGCCTATGTGTGACTTAGACTTGCACCAATTTAACCACTTGAGATCCGCGCTATAGCCGAATGACGGCTAGAGCGCGGACCTAAATATATATAAAACACAAAGCGCTGTGATGCTAAATAGCTGATAATTACACATAAAACCAAGTGAGGCTGCTATCAAAAGAGAGTGTTTTCAGGGTCACTTAAAAAGAATAAATAATGATATTTGAAGCGCTTCACAATGTGCATGAATATGAATATAAAAGAATAAATATAAATAGTCAAATAAATCCAGCGGTGAGTAAAAATTCCTAAAAAATCCAGCAATCAAAATAGTGTAAAATTATAAAAAATTAGTGACACCAAATGTGTAAAAAAATTCACATAAAAAATCCACATAAAAATAAATATATAGGGATGTATTCAGAAGGTTCAATTATACAGGTGCAGAATCCTGATTGGTATAGAGCTTTTGATCACTAGCAAAGCTGTTTAAAAACACTTGCTTAATTAAGGTGCTCATTGACCTTTATAGTAACAATGTGTTTTTTGCTTCTATTCACAACCAATGTGAGAATCATAAACAGGCAGATAAGAGAAAAAACCAATCATTGTGCAATAGTTAGGATACCAAGGTACACAGGCAAACTTCAATCCACTCACGTGTGCCTTATAATGATAAGGCATATGCAGGTTTTACTATAGCAGTGCCTATGTGTGACTCAGACTTGCACCAATTTAACCACTTGAGATCCGCGCTATAGCCGAATGACGGCTAGAGCGCGGACCTGCTTTGCTGGGACAACGTCCATTGACAGAGAGCTCCATGCTTCTTTTTGTCCCGCTCTGCAGCTGCGGGCAGGGGACTAAGGCTAGAACAACTGCAATGCAAACACCTTTTTTTCAGCACCTGCAATATATTTTGCTGATTTAAAGCAAGAATTCTTTGGGCTTTAATCAGCAAAAACTCCTATAAGCTATAACATGTTATTGCCATTTCAAAAGCTGTTTTCAATCTAAATATGCAAATTTCATTGGGAAACACCTTTTGAAAGATAAAAACTATATAGATCAGACCAAAATGAGGGATAAATGAGGTGCAATGAGGGACTTTGTTCCAAATCAGGGACAGTCCCTCAAAATCCGGGACAGTTGGGAGCTATGCCTTTTCCTCTTGACTTCCTCCTTCAACAACAGTGCCACTGCAGGAGTGCACCACCTGTCATGGAGAAAGTAGACTGCACCTGCCTATAGTGCCACTGCAGGAGTGTGCCACCTATCGTGGAGAAAGTAGACTGCACCTGCCTATAGTGCCACTGCAGGAGTGTGCCACCTGTCGTGGAGAAAGTAGACTCTACCTGCTCTCACCTATCCATCAGAATGCATATTCCTCCATTGTGGGGGCACTTATAAGTTAGTGTTAGGTACCACAGATACCGGGGTGCCTTAACGAGGCTCTGTGACTTACGCATGCATTTGCAAATGTGTGCAGACTAAACCTCTGCTTTTAACGCATACTGTTATACAGGTTATTTGGTTGTCTGCGGGCTGGTGGTAAGTTAAGCTTGTTTTTTTCTGTGGATTTATCCATGGCCCTGTTTGTACCTGCACCTGCCTATATGCAGGGAAAATTATGTTGTTGAAGTGAATGTACAGTATGGTATTTTTTATAATTACAGTACATAAAAAAGTTTTGTATAATGCATTGCATGCAAAATAAATGTACAAGGAAGCAGCAATATTTGTTCATTACACACACAGTCCCTGCATTTTAATTTGAGTGTTACATGGTAGTTGTGTCTTGTGTGTCTATGAAGTGACAGTGCTGTGGCAATGCTGTTGAATTTCCGATAATTAACTAAATATAAACAATTTGTCAACTACATGTGTGAAAACTCCTAACTGTGGAACTATGATTATCCACAAAACGAGTTAGAAATACTAAAGTACACATACAGTAAATCAGTATGATATACAGTGATGCACAGCTAGTGAATATGAATATGGTATAGACTCCTCAAAAATTATAAACAAATTAAAAATCCTATAACAAAATATGTGAACAAATTGCAAGAATAAATCCCAAAAACAAAGGCCTAGAAAAATAAATACAGTATTTTTGTCCAAGATGTACATAAAATGTGAACAAATAGCAACATAAGTCCCACAATCAATTACATCCTCTTATCAAAGTGATGGATTAATATATGTGACCAGCATAAACTTCTCCAATCAAGTGAATATTTCCAAATATCTATGCCTAAATGAACTCACCAGATGAAAGCGTCTTTGTAAAACAACTTCACATGGACCATAGACAGATGATCACTCTCCGATGTTATGGATATCCTAGATCCTCAGCAACTCATACATATGGAGGTGAGAGAAAGGAACTTGCATAGAGTAAGATCTTTTTAAAACAGCTGAAGGTTTATTAAAAAAAAAGTGTGCACTCACATTTTAAGGTGTCTAACCCGACACCAGTATTAACAGCATAAAAACAAATCTAGAGCTGAGTTCCTCCTGACTAGCCAACACCACTAGCGGATGCACATCCAGCTAAAAGCTTGATAGTAACACATCAAACACCCGCCCTACATACGTATCACCGTTTGATGTCTTCCTGGGGCAGTAGTTGTGCCTTATTATTCATTTGCACAACTGAAGTCTTTGGGTCAGCCTACTTCAGACAGCATGATTGTGGTGGCTGATGTGCTCTGCATCCAATGACACATTGTTCAATATATACCATTATGTTCACTTGATTGTGTAACACTGGCAAAACAAATAAGGTCTAGCTCTGAGGAAGGGGGTGCTCCCCCGAAACCCATCAGGTTGACCCATGTTGTGTTCCTACACATGTCTACACACTGTGTGTGTTTTTTAAATTGTAGGTGGCTTTTTGTTTATAGCGCAAACAAATTAAAAA
This sequence comes from Lithobates clamitans, assembly GCA_037952925.1. Classification (NCBI taxonomy): domain Eukaryota; kingdom Metazoa; phylum Chordata; class Amphibia; order Anura; family Ranidae; genus Lithobates; species Lithobates clamitans. Next base: position 1,434,164 of record JBBGZY010000051.1, read on the forward strand.
AAACAGTGGTGGTCAAATATCACTAAAAGAAAGCTCTATTTGTGGGAAAAAATTACAAAAATGTAATTTGGGTACAGCGTTGCATGACCACGCAATTGTCTGTTAAAATAACGCAGTGCTGCATCACAAAAAATGGCCTGGTCATGATGGCAAGTGGATAACTACAAATTTTAAGTGGCCAAAGAAAGGAAACAAACTAAAAAACAAAAAATACAAGTGTTGAGGTTTGGTGCTTCCCCCTAAACCTGCTGCCTTGGGCATTGGTCCATGGGCCATTATGGTAAATACAGTCCTGCCTATTCACTTCACGTGTGCAGTGTTAGGCTGCATTCACACCTGAGGGTTTCGTTTGCAGGCAGAGTTTGCCGCGATTTTTGCCGCGATTTTGCACAGGTCAAAAGGACACCAATGTAAAAAGCAGAAAAACACCTGTAATCTGCCCAAAAAGAAGCTCATGTACTTTTTTGAGCTTCAGGTGTTTTACTTCAGGCTACAAAATGCTCAGCTTTGAACAGGGACCAATAAAATGAATGGGATTTTGCTTGTTGGGCGTTTTTTGAGCATTTTTTTGGGGCGTTTTACGAGTGTTTTACAAACTGAAAACGCTCAGGTGTAAATGCAGCCTTAAGGAAAATGGCACACACTGGGCCGTGCACTTAACAAAAAAGGACACTTGGCAAAAATCGTTCCTGGATGCTGGTGTGTAATGGGGTGTTAGATCCCATTGTTTCCCTCTAATAAGATTTTGGTGTAGTTCTCACTTTTCACTACTAGGTGACCCCACCTGTCTTTAGATCCTTAAAGTCGAACCATACTTAATCTCCGAGGAGCTACCAGAAGAGAAAGTTTTTTTTAAACCTTTATGGACTTGACTGGACTTTTTATTTTTATGCCACATACCCTGGCATTTAATTACCCATGTGCTTCTTCTTGTGTGCTTTTCACCTCCACTCCAGTGCTGCAGTGTCTCAGAGCTCAGCCATTGACTTAGGTCTGTCTTTAAGGTTCCTGATTTTTTGGGCTTTTTTGATTGGCCAGGCCAAGATGATGTCATATGCGGGAGACCATCTATTTCGACAGATGCTGAAATTAGAATAATTTTGTAGAGGAAGTGCTTTTTTTTGGGTTTTATCAAGGAGAGGAGCCAGGCCTGGCACTAGTGTGTCCTCTACCATGGACTCCAGGCGCCAGCTTGTGCATAATTGGACATAATTTGTGAAGAAAAGATAGGTTCAGCATTAGGGACAGGTTTGTAACGAGGAGGGATATTTTAGGGACTCTCCTGGACATCCTTGGAGAACACCTGGTATCCAGGGAAAGTACATTTACCAGCGTTCCAGCTCACTGGTCTGGCACATTTATGCTAGGACAGCATCTCTCTGCACAGGTCTCCTCCAAGAAGATTCATGTTAACACATTTAGGGAAGCATGCCTTGAGCAGCCTTCTGTATGTAAAGTTCTGCCTTATTGTTTTACCTTAAAGCCTAAGTTTAGTCAAGCTAAAAAAAAAACAATCAGCGCAAGGGGCATTATTACAGTCAGTAGGATGTGTCCCTTGTGCTAATGTCTCCCATGTTAGTTTAAATCCTCCTTCATCAATCTACCCCTTACTCCCGCCACTGCAATCTTCCAGTGTTGCAGAGGTGGATAGAACCGAAGGAGCTGTGATGGGCATTCATCATTAGTACCGACTATGCCCTTTCCACCCATCCCCTCCACTCAGTGAAGCTATATTACATCTTTTATGAATAAAAACTACCTATAAATGCAGAGGGGAGAACCTTTTAATCATCTGCCCATCCTCCATTCATAGATCACATGCCATTCATAGAAGCCAATGTACAGCTTTCATGAATGGAGGAGGTGGGTGGATAAGGTAGTAGAGTATTATCGATGGAGGAGGATTTCAACAAATAGAGTAGACATCAGCACAAGGGACACATCCTACTTACTGAAAGTAATGTCCCTTGTGCTGATTTTTTTTTAACCAAAATTAGAGCAGTCCCAAAACCGCACTCCACCTCCGAAGCCAGGCATGAGATAGGTGTAGAGGTTGGTGCTGCAGCTGGGGGTGCCGATCATCAACAAGCAATACTAATCCAACATACGAAGACACGCCCCTGACGTAAACTTAGGCTAAGTTTGTGTGCGAAAAAAAACAACATATACTAAGAATTACACCTAGCATACAGAACAACAGAAGCAGTACTGTCTAGTCAACATACATACAGAATAAAGTTGGTCATGGATCACTCTTTTTTTTTAAGTGGACTCCTCCATTCACATAAGCAAGGTGGCTAAAGAAATCCTCCCTATTGCACTTCCACCCCCTCCCACACCACCATCAGAATCAGATTTACAGACCAAAAGACGCATAGCGTTCCAGTGCAAATCGCGCCGGGACCGCTGCGGAGATATGTGAACCAGCTCCATAGAGAGCCGATCCCAATCTCCTGCTATTGCGAATTGGATGCAGGTTTTCGCACTAGTGTGAACCCAGCCTTAAATGTAGTACATAGGATTTCCTATTGTCAGATAAAGTAGAAAACATGGCAGTAATATCAACTCGTACAGTTCAAGAAGCTAATCTAGAGCAGTGTTTCTCAATTTCAGTCCTCAAGGTGCACCAGCATGTCATATTTTTAGGATTTCTCTCAGATGAAACTGGTAATTACTAAGGCAGTGAAACTGATCAAATCACCTGTGCGAAATAATGGAAAGCCTGAAAAAATTACCTGTTGGTGAGCCTTGAGGACTGGAATTGAGAAACACTGATCTAGAGCAGTGGTTCTCAACCCCAGTCCTCAAGTACCCCCAACAGGCCATGTTTTCAGGTTTTTTTGTTTATCTTGCACAGGTGCTTTAAATCAGAGTCAATGGCTTGGTATTTTGGACAGCTATTTTATCTAAGAGAAATTCCCAAAACCTGGCCTGTTGGGGGTACTTGAGGGCGCTGAGGTTGAGAACCACTGATCCAGAAGAGCAGTCTCCAAGCCCCACAACAGCAGAGGAAAAGTCCCTAAAGCTGGCTTCACACTGAGGTGGTTTTCAGGCGTTTTAGCGCTAGAAATAGCCTCTAAATAACGACTAAAAACTGCTTCCCATTCGTTTAAGTGTGACTTTTCACATTCAGGCGGTGCGCTTGCGGGATGTTAGGGGTGCCCACTGAAATGAATAGCAGAGCTTCGGAAGCGCCGCAACACGGGTGCTTTTAACCCCTTCTTCATCCGCTAGCGGGGGTTAAAAGCGACCGTAGAGTTGCCACCTCATCCCTTTAACCCCAAACACATATGAATTACACAAGTCCTGAGGCTAATTTAATGCAGATAAGACACCAAGTGAGTTTAATTACCACCTTAATCAGCCTCAGAACCTGTGTAATTCATATGTGTTTGGTTTTAAAGGGATGAGGTGGCAACCCTAGCGCCCTGCTAGCGGCTGAAAAGCACAGCTAAAACGACGGTAAAGCACCGCTAACGCTCGGGTGGCCCCAGTGGGTGAGTGGCCTTAAGGCAGTGGTTCTCAACCCTGTCCTCAAGTACCCCAACAGACCATGTTTGCAGGTTTTCTTTATCTTGCACAGGTGCTTTAAATCAGTCAATGGCTTGATATTTTGGACAGCTATTTTATCTAAGAGAAATTCCCAAAACATGGCCTAACTTGAGGACATGGTTGAGATAGAGTTGCCACCTCATCCCTTTAACCACTTAAGGACCGGGCTTTTTTTTTTTAGATGTGTTGTTTACAAGTTAAAAACATTTTTTTTGCTAGAAAATTACTTAGAACCCCCAAACATTATACATTTTTTTTTCTAACACCCTAGAGAATAAAATGGTGGTCATTGCAATATTATCTACGCCGAGTAAATTGATACCCAGCATGTCACGCTTCAAAATTGCGCCCGCGACAAACTTTTACCCTTTAAAATTTCCATAGTCGACATTTAAAAAATTCTACAGGTTGCATGTTTTACGTTACAGAGGAGGGCTAGGGCAAAAATTTTTTCTCTCGCTCTACCGATCGCGGCGATACCTCAGGTGTGGTTTGAACACTGTTTTCATATGCGGGCGCTTCTCACGTATGCGTTCGCTTCTGCACACGAGTTCGCTGGGACGTGTGCGTTTTTTTTTCTTATTTATTTTACCTTTTATTTTTACACTGTTTAAAAAAAAAATGGTGTCACTTTTATTCCTATTACAATAAATGTAAACATCCCTTGGAATAGAAAAAAGCATGACAGGACCTCCTAAATATGAGATCTGGGGTCAAAAAGACCTCAAATCTCATATTTACACTAAATTGCAAAAAAAAAAAAATGAAAAAAAAATTGTCATTTAAAAAAATGAAAAAAAAATGTCCCTTTTAAGAGCTATGGGCGGAAGTGACGTTTTGATGTCGCTTCCGCCCTGCAGTATCATTGAGACGGGTGGGGGCCATCTTCCCCTCACTCGCCTCCATGCACAGCCACGGGAAGGATCCGATTGCCTCCGCCGCTGCCGACCGCTCCGGTAAGCTGCAGAAGGCACAGGATCGTGGCGAAGGGGGGGGGGACCCCTCTCCTGACGTCGATAAAAGTGATCTTGCGGCGAATCCGCAGCAGAGACCACTTTTATCTTGTACCGGACCGCCAGCCGAACACGGGGATACCAGATAGCTGCTGCCATAACAACGGTATCCGTCCTCAAAGTGAGGACGTACATCGGCGGTCCGGAAGTGGTTAAACCCAAACACCTTTGAATCACACAGGTTCTGAAGCTAATTAAATGCAGATAAGGCACCAGGTGAGTTTAATTACCACCTTAATCAGCCACAGAACCTGTGTAATTAATATGTGTTCGGGTTTAAAGGGATGAGGTGACAACCATAGGTTGAGAACCACTGCCTTAAGGGCCACAGGACAAAGCTGTATGGGAACTTAATACACAATGCAAAGGTAAATTAGTTGAAAAAGGACTAATGTACCTGGGGCATTGCTCAAGCTCCCAATAATAAACAAAAAGTCAAGTCAGGACCGCATCGTTCACAATTGACCTCCACTTTCAATGATGAACAATGGCCTTCCTAGCATAATAGAGCAATATACCAAGCAATTTTGTGGTTAATTTCCCAAATGCCAAGGAGTCTGCAAGGCCCAACAAACAGAAGCCAATTTCCTGAGATACCCGAACATCTGTTATTGCATGGATGGATTGTAAAACCTGTGTCCAGTAGGTATGAACTGCTGGACACATCCAGACAACATGAAGAAATCTACATCTAAAACAGAGTACCTCCAACATTCACTAGCCTTGGTATCTGGGAACTTTTCCACCCTAAAAGGCATGAGATCATAGCAGTGAATAATTATAAATTGCAAAATTCTGTCTTTAGTTGAGATTAACCACTTCAGCCCCGGAAGGATTTACCCCCTTCCTGACCAGAGCACTTTTTACAATTCGGCACTGCGTCGCTTTAACTGCTAATTGCGCGGTCATGCAATGCTGTACCCAAACAAAATTTGCGTCCTTTTCTTCCCACAAATAGAGCTTTCTTTTGATGGTATTTGATCACCTCTGCGGTTTTTATTTTTTTGCGCTATAAATGGAAAAAGACCGAAAATTTTGAAAAAAAATGATATTTTCTACTTTTTGTTATAAAAAAAAATCCAACAAACTTAATTTTAGTCATACATTTAGGCCAAAATGTATTCGGCCACATGTCTTTGGTAAAAAAAAGTCAATAAGCGTATATTTATTGGTTTGCGCAAAAGTTATAGCGTCTACAAACTAGGGTACATTTTCTGGAATTTACACAGCTTTTAGTTAATGACTGCCTATGTCATTTCTTGGGGTGCTAAAATGGCAGGGCAGTACAAAACCCCCCCAAATTACCCCATTTTGGAAAGTAGACACCCCAAGGAAATTGCTGAGAGGCATGTTGAGCCCATTGAATATTAATTTTTTTTGTACCAAGTGATTGAATAATGACAAAAAAAAAAAAATCACTAAATGATATATTGCTCACACAGGCCATGGGCATATGTGGAATTGCACCCCAAAATACATTCAGCTGCTTCTCCTGAGTACAAGGATACCACATGTGTGGGACTTTTTAGGGGCCTAGCCGCGTACGGGGCCCCGAAAACCAATCACCGCCTTCAGGATTTCTAAGGGCGTACATTTTTGATTTCACTCCTCACTACCTATCACAGTTTTGTAGGCCATAAAATGCCCAGATGGCACAACCCCTCCCCCCCAAATGACCCCATTTTGGAAAGTAGACACCCCAAGCTATTTGCTGAGAGGCATGTTGAGTCCATGGAATATTTTATATTTTGACACAAGTTGCGGGAAAGTGACAAATTTTTTTTTTTTTTTGCACAAAGTTGTCACTAAATGATATATTGCTCACACAGGTCATGGGCATATGTAAATATAAAAATGGTGAAAGAAACTGCGCTAAAAACCAAGTGTTGAAATAAAATACAGTGAACAGCAGCAACCTTCACAAAAACATCAAATGTGAAAAAGCATAAAGAAAAAAAGAGGTTGCGCTAGTGCTAATAAAACATAATGAATAATTGACAGTGACACAATTCATATATATCAAAAAAAATGGGCATATGTGGAATTGCAACCCAAAATACATTTAGCTGCTTCTCCTGAGTATGGGGATACCACATGTGTGGGACTTTTTGGGAGCCTAGCTGCGTACGGGGCCCCAAAAACCAATCACCGCCTTCAGGATTTCTAAGGGTTTAAATTTTTGATTTCACTCTTCACTGCCTATCACAGTTTTGGAGGCCATGGAATGCCCAGGTTGCACAAACTCCCCCCCAAATGACCCCATTTTGGAAAGTAGACACCCCTAGCTATTTGCTGAGAGGCATGGTGAGTATTTTGAAGCTCTTATTTGTTTTTGAAAATGAAGAAAGACAACATTTTTTTCTTTCTGTTTTCAATTTTCAAAACTTTGTGACAAAAAGTAAGGTCTGCAAAATACTCACTATACCTCTCAGCAAATAGCTTGGGGTGTCTACTTTCCAAAATAGGGTCATTTGGGGGGGTTTTGTGCCACCTGGGCATTCCATGGCCTCTGAAACTGTGATAGGCAGTGAAGAGTGAAATCAAAAATTTACGCCCTTAGAAAGCCTGAAGGCGGTGCTTGGTTTTCGGGGTCCCGTACACGTCTAGGCTCCCAAAAAGTCTCACACATGTGGTATCCCCATACTCAGGAGAAGCAACAGAATGTATTTTGAGGTGTAATTTCACATATTCCCATGGCATGTTTGAGCAATATATCATTTAGTGACAACTTTGTGCAAAAAAAAAAATGTCTTTTTCCCGCAACTTGTGTCACAATATAAAATATTCCATAGACTCAACATGCCTCTCAGCAAATAGCTTGGGGTGTCTACTTTCCAAAATGGGGTAATTTGGGTGGTTTTTAACTGTCCTGGCATTTTATGCACAACATTTAGAAGCTTATGTCACACATCACCCACTCTTCTAACCACTTGAAGACAAAGCCCTTTCTGACACTTTTTGTTTACATGAAAAAATTATTTTTTTTTGCAAGCAAATTACTTTGAACCCCCAAACATTATATATTTTTTTAAAGCAAATGCCCTACAGATTAAAATGGTGGGTGTTTCATTTTTTTTTCACACAGTATTTGCGCAGCGATTTTTCAAACGCATTTTTTGGGGAAAAAACACACTTTTTAAAATTTTAATGCACTAAAACACACTATATTGCCCAAATGTTTGATGAAATAAAAAAAAGATGATCTTAGGCAGAGTACATGGATATCAAACATGACATGCTTTAAAATTGCGCACAAACGTGCAGTGGCAACAAAATAAATACATTTTTAAAAGCCTTTAAAAGCCTTTACAGGTTACCACTTTAGATTTACAGAGGAGGTCTACTGCTAAAATTACTGCCCTCGATCTGACCTTCGCGGTGATACCTCACATGCATGGTGCAATTGCTGTTTACATTTGACGTCAGACCGACGCTTGCGTTCGCCTTAGCGCGAGATCAGGGGGGGACAGGGGTGCTTTTTTTTTTTTTTTCTTTTTTATTTTTTTTCCTTTTTATCTTATTTTTAAACTGTTCCTTTCATTTTTTTAAAATCATTTTTATTGTTATCTCAGGGAATGTAAATATCCCCTATGATAGCAATAGGTAGTGACAGGTACTCTTTTTTGGGGTCTATTAGACCCTAGATCTCTCCTCTGCCCTCAAAGCATCTGACCACACCAAGATCAGTGTGATAAAATGCGAAATCTAAGTCATGAAATGCTCGTAGCTTCCGGTTTCTTAGGCCATAGAGATGTTTGGAGCCACTCTGGTCTCTGATCAGCTCTATGGTCAGGTGGCTGAATCACCGGCTGCATTCTTAGGTTCCCTGTTGAGACAGGAGAGCCAGAGAAAAACACGGAAGACGGTGGGAGGGGGGGCATTCCCTCCCGCTGCTTGTAAGCAGTCTAGAGGCTAATTAGCCGCTAGGATTGCTTACCTGAAGACAAAAAAATGGTTAACAATAAAACACAGTAAACGGTAAAGTATAAAAAATTGCATACCTAAAAAGCAAACATGATAAAACATAATAACAATAAAACATTGCAGAATAGAATGCAGTAAAAAAAGAGCAGAACAATAGAGAGAGAATAGAGAGAGAGAGAACAATGAAACGACAACTTTTTAAAATTTTTTTATATATATATATATATATTTTTTTATTTATTTATTTATTTATTTTTTACACTTTTTTTTGTAACTGTAACTTTTATAACTGTAACCGATTCCAGGTTCGGGTCTCCTGTGAAAGTGTGCCTATTCTGTGCAATGCTGTACCCTACGCTAATACTCAACTAGTGTATGGTAGCGTTCAAAACTTTCACCAATGCTAAGACAAGGATTGTCAGGACAGGGTGGACAATAATAGCGGGTGTCACGTCTATATCCGCCCTTGCTGCAGACACAACATCTTTTTTTGGGGGGGTTCGTTGGGTAGGGGTACTCGGGAGGACATAAAGAAAATGCCTCTCATGCAGCCGACTGCATTTGGTTGGGGATGTGAATGGGGGAAGTACGGGTGCTGCAGAAGCGGTGGGTTCCCAATTAGGATTGGCGAATGCAGCAGGAAGGGCACTATGGGCACGACGGGCCTGTTTGTCTTCTTGGTGGCAGCGGGACACTACTTGTGCTTGCCACCTCACCAGCTTGAACTGCACTTATGGGATTCGCCACGTCACCACGTGTTACTGCAGTGCTGGTTTGACTACGACCAGGGTGTACTAGGCCGCTGGTGCTTGCCAGTTCACCAAAACGCTACCAAAAAAACTGTTAGCGATCGCAGAGATCAGGCCTGACTCTGCGAACGCTGCAGTTATGCGTCTAGTGTTTTGTAAGTGACAGTGATCGATCGATACTGCACTTGGGTGGGCTGGGCCGGGCGGAGGGGCAAAACGCAGGTGCTAGCAGGTATCTGGGCTGATCCCGCTACCACTGCATTTTTGGGAACCCTAAACTGCTGGGGACGCTAGTATAGATCTGATCAGATCAAATATTGATCCGATCAGATACTATACCACTAAGGGAGGCGTATGCTGCGTGCGTGGGTGTTAGCGGTACTGGCGCTAACCTGACGCTGCCTGGGGCGACGCATATCACCGCCGGGCGATCAGGGGGCTAAACCTTTATTAGGTAATAAACGGCGGGTGCCCTGACACTATAAAAAATAAACTAACTAACCAGCGTCACCCGTAACAGTTATACGGTGATCACTGGTGAAAGGGTTAACTAGGGGGCAATCAAGGGGTTAAAACCTTTATTCGGTAGTATATGGGGGATCTGACGCTATAAAACGCTGACGGCGAACCTAAATATTTACCTCCCTAACTAGCGTCACCAGTGACACTAATACAGCGATCAGAAAAACGATCACTTAGTGACACTGGCGACGGGGGGTGATCAAGGGGTTAAAACTTTATTAGGGGGGGTTAGGGGGGTACCCTAGACCTAAAGGGGGCTACCACTAACTGCCCTACCACACTAACTGTCACAAACTGACACCAATGCAGTAATCAGAAAAAACAAACAAAAAAAAACTGCTTGGTGTCAGTGTGACGGGGGGGGGGGTGATTAGGGGGTGATTGGGGGGTAAAGGGGGGTGTAATGTATGCCTGGCATGTTCTACTGTGTGTGTAATGTTTGTGCACTCACATTGATGTCTTCTCTCCTCGGCGCCGGAACGGAAAATACCGAGCCAAGGAGGGATGACATCATTTCCTCTGCTGCTGTTTAGCAGCAGAGGAATGATCTCATTGGCTGGGAGCGATCGTGAGGGGGGGGGGGCCACGAATGGATGGCCTCCCCCTCACCTCCGATCACCGGGGGGGGACAAATGCCGACCGCCTCGGGCACGGGGGGGTCCAATTGGACCCCCCACCGCGGGAGGCAGATCGCGTACAGGTACATGATACTGCCTGCCCGTGCCATTCTGCCGACGTATATCGTTGTGAGGCAGTCGGCAAGTGGTTAACCACTTGCCCTCCAGAAGGTTTTCCCCCCCTCATGACCAAGCCATTTTTTTGCTATTCGGCGCCGCGCTACTTTAATTGACAACGCAACATTGTATGCAAATTAAATAATTTTTTTTTCATACAAAAAGAGCTTTCTATTGGTGGTATTTGATCACCACTGGGTTTTATATCCTTTATTATATAAATGAAAATATTAAAATAATGAAAAATTATAATAGGGCTCCCCTTCTTAGCTTAGCTTCCCTAAGGCTTCCTCTAGCCTCGGGGGGATGGTAGCAGTGAATAATTATAAATTGCACAATTCTATCTCTAGTTGAGATTAACCATCCAGCTCTACCCGGCTCAGTTCTGCATAGAAACCAATCAGCTTCCAGGTTTTATTGCCAAAGCTTCATTGAACAAGCTGAGGTTAGAAGCTGATTGGCTACCATGCACAGCTGCACCAGATTCTAAGTGCTCCAGTTTTAGTAAATCTCCCCCAATGTGTTGTTGTACAGATTCATTGCATTGTTTAATTTGTTTTACACATAACTTTACTAAACTGTCATGCATCTTCCTACTTTAGATGGAATGATAGGGCTGCCCATCTTAGCTTAGCTTCCCTAAGGCTTCCTCTAGCCTTGGGGGGGATGGTGCTTCCATTTTCTCAATATTTCCTGGCAGGGAAGTTCATTCACACACATAACTGGCTTGTGACAAACATGGATAATGCATTGGGTGGTAACGGGGGCAGTGATCCTGGGCCTTTATGAGGCACTCCAATTACTCTTTTAAGGGGTTCCCAAGCCCCCCCCCCCTTACTCGAACTATGTATTCCACCATTACAGTGTGATGCAGACTCAGAGTCCTTCTCTTAGCCAATACCAATTGATGATCCCCATATAGTCCTCTCTGAAACAATCCAACTCTCCAGCATCTTTCCTAAATTCTGAAGCCGGCCATATGTGCGTCAAGGGGGATTAGGCTTTTAGGGGATTTGTTTTTGGACAGTAGACTTTCACTGGTGCTTTGAAGTATTCCCTGCCAAATAATTCCTTATTCTACTATATTCAATTACGTCATGTTTGTATGCTTCAGTTTCTTTAAGCCTCTTTCAGTTTGGTGACAATGAATATGGAATCTCTCTTGAGGAATGAGTCCCTACCCAAGGCTCACTCCACTGTATGTAAAGCACTACAGCAATTCTTTTCGCAGGGCCTAAAAAAAGGGAAGGTTAAAATGGGCTCTGGACCTCCCCACCCTCAAAAATGATTATTGTGAGGATTTACAGGACACTCTACAGGACGCTCTATTCTACCGTTTAACCGCTTGCGGACCACCCCACTTGCATCTACTGCGGCAGGGCAAGCACTGTATGCTGGATCATGTATCTGGTCATGATCAGTATCTGGGTAAGGAATGTGCACATGAACGTCCCGGCTGTGCTGTGATTTGTTACAGTGCTGGAATGCGGGGGAACGCAGTTTCGGCACCTCCAGCACTGACTGTATGTGATGGCAAGAAAAGCTGGGGTGTGCTGCCGGGTCTATTGATTGGGGGATCTATTCTGGTTGGAAGGGGTCTATTTTTGCAGGGGGGTCTAATGTTGCTGAGGAGGTCTAATGTTGCTGGTGGGGAACCTATTGTTGGGGTGAGGGCAATGTGCAATACATACAAAATAGAATACAATTATATACAGAACTTACAAATTTCCATTACAGTCTCCCCTCTTTTGATCAATATTTTGATCACTAACCATACCTGCTATAACCTTCAACCTGGAACCTCCACACGCTTAGGTGGAGGTAGTCCTGGCCAAAGAGGCAAAAATAATAGCTGAGCAACTTTTTTCATTACCAAATGACTTTTCATTATGAAAAACAAATGATTGATAAGACATATTTACAGAGTACTGGCTGTACACTCCTGTGGCTAGAATGGCCTTCAAGCTTAATTGTTGGTAGGGATGAGCCGAACACCCCCCTGTTCGGTTCGCACCAGAACATGCGAACAGGAAAAAAGTTTGTTCGAACACGCGAACACCGTTAAAGTCTATGGGACACGAACATGAATAATCAAAAGTGCTAATTTTAAAGGCTAATATGCAAGTTATTGTCATAAAAAGTGTTTGAGGACCTGGGTCCTGCCCCAGGGGACATGGATCAATGCAAAAAATTTTTTTAAAAACGGCCGTTTTTTCAGGAGCAGTGATTTTAATAATGCTTAAAGTCAAACAATAAAAGTGTAATATCCCTTTAAATTTCGTACCTGGGGGGTGTCTATAGTATGCCTGTAAAGGGGCGCATGTTTCCTGTGTTTAGAACAGTCTGACAGCAAAATGACATTTTGAAGGAAAAAACTCATTTAAAACTACCGCGGCTATTGCATTGCCGACAATACACATAGAAGTTCATTGATAAAAACGGCATGGGAATTCCCCAAAGGGGAACCCCGAACCAAAATTAAAAAAAAAAAAAAGACGTAGGAGTCCCCCTAAATTCCATACCAGGCCCTTCAGGTCTGATATGGGTATTAAGGGGAACCCCAGCCAAAATTAAAAAAAAAAAATGACGTGGGGTTCCCCCTAAATTCCATACCAGACCCTTTAGGTCTGGTATGGATTTTAAGGGAAACCCCGCGCCAAAAAAAAAAAAAAGGCGTGGGGTCCCCCCAAAAATCCATACCAGACCCTTATCCGAGCACGCAACCTGGCAGGCCGCAGGAAAAGAGGGGGGACGAGAGTGCGCCCCCCCTCCTGAACCGTACCAGGCCACATGCCCTCAACATTGGGAGGGTGCTTTGGGGTAGCCCCCCAGAACACCTTGTCCCCATGTTGATGAGGACAAGGGCCTCATCCCCACAACCCTGGCCCGTGGTTGTGGGGGTCTGCGGGCGGGGGGCTTATCGGAATCTGGAAGCCCCCTTTAACAAGGGGACCCCCAGATCCCGGCCCCCCCCTGTGTGAAATGGTAAGGGGGTACAAAAGTACCCCTTCCATTTCACTAAAAAACTGTCAAAAATGTTAAAAATGACAAGAGACAGTTTTTGACAATTCCTTTATTTAAATACTTCTTCTTTCTTCTATCTTCCTTCATCTTCTGGTTCTTCTGGTTCTTCTGGCTCTTCTGGTTCTTCCTCCGGCGTTCTCGTCCAGCATCTCCTCCGCGGCTTCTTCTATCTTCTTCTCCTCGGGCCGCTCCGCACCCATGGCATAGGGGGAGGCTCCCGCTCTTCTCTTCATCTTCTTCTCTTCTTCTTTTCTTCTCTTCTTCTCTTCTTCTCTTCTTCATTTTCTTCTCCGGGCCGCTCCGCACCCATGCTGGCATGGAGGGAGGCTCCCGCTGTGTGACGGCGCTCCTCGTCTGACAGTTCTTAAATACCGGGGGAGTGGCCACCCGGTGACCCCGCCCCCCTCTGACGCACGGTGACTTGACGGGACTTCCCTGTGACGTCACGGGGAATGCCACAGGGAAGTCCCGTCAAGTCACCGTGCGTCAGAGGGGGCGGGGTCACCGGGTGGCCCCGCCCCCCGTTATTTAAGAACTGTCAGACGAGGAGCGCCGTCACACAGCGGGAACCTCCCTCCATGCCAGCATGGGTGCGGAGCGGCCCGGAGAAGAAAATGAAGAAGAGAAGAAGAGAAGAAGAGAAGAAAAGAAGAAGAGAAGAAGATGAAGAAGATGAAGAGAAGAGCGGGAGCCTCCCCCCATGCCATGGGTGCGTGGGCGGCCCGAGGAGAAGAAGATAGAAGACGCCGCAGAGGAGATGCTGGACGAGAACGCCGGAGGAAGAACTAGAAGAACCAGAAGAACCAGAGATGAAGGAAGATAGAAGAAAGAAGAAGTATTTAAATCAAGGAATTGTCAAAAACTGTCTCTTGTCATTTTTAACATTTTTGACAGTTTTTTAGTGAAATGGTAGGGGTACTTTTGTACCCCCTTACCATTTCACACAGGGGGGGGCCGGGATCTGGGGGTCCCCTTGTTAAAGGGGGCTTCCAGATTCCGATAAGCCCCCCACCCGCAGACCCCCACAACCACCGGCCAGGGTTGTGGGGATGAGGCCCTTGTCCTCATCAACATGGGGACAAGGTGTTTTGGGGGGCTACCCCAAAGCACCCTCCCAATGTTGAGGGCATGTGGCCTGGTATGGTTCAGGAGGGGGGGGCCACACTCTCGTCCCCCCTCGTTTCCTGCGGCCTGCCAGGTTGCGTGCTCTGATAAGGGTCTGGTATGGAATTTAGGGGGAACCCCATGTCATTTTTTTTTTAAATTTTGGCCGGGATTCCCCTTAATATCCATATCAGACCTGAAGGGCCTGGTATGGAATTTAGGGGGACTCCTACGTCTTTTTTTTTTTTTAAATTTTGGTTCGGGGTTCCCCTTTGGGGAATTCTCATGCCGTTTTTATCAATGAACTTCTATGTGTATTGTCGGCAATGCAATAGCCGCGGTAGTTTTAAATGAGTTTTTTCCTTCAAAATGTCATTTTGCTGTCAGACTGTTCTAAACACAGGAAACATGCGCCCCTTTACAGGCATACTATAGACACCCCCCAGGTACGAAATTTAAAGGGATATTACACTTTTATTGTTTGACTTTAAGCATTATTAAAATCACTGCTCCTGAAAAAACGGCCGTTTTTAAAAAATTTTTTTGCATTGATCCATGTCCCCTGGGGCAGGACCCAGGTCCCCAAACACTTTTTATGACAATACCTTGCATATTAGCCTTTAAAATTAGCACTTTTGATTTCTCCCATAGACTTTTAAAGGGTGTTCCGCGGCATTCGAATTTGCCGCGAACATCCCAAATTGTTCGCTGTTCGGCGAACTTGCGAACAGCCAATGTTCGAGTCGAACTCGAAGCTCATCCCTAATTGTTGGCATGCTGACTTATCAGCATATGTAAACACAGACAATTCTACATAAAATGGAAGACGTACAAAAGACAAATATGACTTCAACATGGCTGAACTACTTTTCAAATATATATATATATATATCCCATACAATTAAAGTAATTGAATCAAAAAAGTACCCTAGACTGTGATCACAAGATGGAAACAAATCAAACACAGAGATTTCTTTAATTTAGTCATTTTTGCAGTGTCTGGTGTGGATCCAGGTGACTTTTCCTTCAAGTTTTGCAAAAACTGTACATGAAATAGATGCTGTATTGAGTCTCCAAACATTTCCTTATATATAAATGTCTCTTAACAATCCACAAGTCACCTGGCTTTAGTTTTAGATCCTTCCAAACTTTTAGGATCTGGAATTGGGGAGAAAACACATAAATGAGTTTGTCAAAAAACCTTAAAAGATCAGCAACATTCTCTGTGAGATCCGAATGGAGGACTTCAGCTGCTGAGACAAAATATAAGCAAGTGAGTAACACACTCCCAAACCAAATCCCATAGGGAGAGAGTCCAACATCCCCCTTAGGGGCTTGATAAAATATAAGAAAACATTCAGGCAAAAGTTTTCTAGTTTCTTACTCTACTTTGTCCGCTACATTGTAGACAGTAGGGAGTGTAAAAATAAAACTTCAAAACTTCTAGTAAGGACTCTCCTATAAAAAATGATTTCCTCTGTTACTCTCTGTACTTTCTGGCACTCTGTACTTACAAACTACTTCTGATAACATTTTTTACTGTGGCCTTTGCAGTAGCATTTGCCATTAGACATCCAAAAAACATGTCCATACAGACAAAATGCATACTTGTAAGATCCTAACTTGGGCATCTGGATATATCTTTTTGTAATCTCTGGAAGGGATGTTCAGCTTTTGGTAACACCTTTGGTAACAGGTAAAACAAGAAGTGGTATGTTATAAAAACAACTGTGGAGAACCCTGGCTCTATCCCATGCTCATTTACTAAGGCAGCCATAACTTCTTGTGACTGATGACACGGTCCATGTGTCAAGCTGGAGGGAAAAGAGTGGCTGGCAGACATAAATGATCACCTTTTCCAAAGTCCTGTTTCATAAGAAGTTGCCCCCTGTGGACCACTTGTTCTTCTCGTTCTGGGGTCCTTAAACTTGAATTATTAATCCCAGCTATACTGGGCCAGAACTAGGGTGTAATCTGTGAGTTGCACAGACCCATCAAGTGTCCAGGGCTGTAAATGCAGCATCCTTAGTGCATCCTGGTCTGCTTCCATGTGTTAAAGTTAATATGGCTACCTCAGCAAGAACCTGGAAGGCTGAAAACAGCCAATCAAATTAACTTGGCATGCTTTATTGGTTTACCTGCCGAAGTAAAAACAAACTTCTGGCCCTTCAAATGGAACCAAAAGCTCTCTATATCTCGACTATCTATATAAATATACATTCTTTTTATAGCTCACAGGCTTTGCTAAAACATGGAGCTCTGTTTCTTGAGCTGGGGAAAAAGGATCCAATGACTTTGAATACAGAGTATCCTTCTGGGTGATAAACTGCATCCTCAAATCTACAAAAAATGTAATATCTGGGTCTTCAGGGAGTGTGTCCCGCACTGGGCTCACAGCAGCTGATTCCCACATCAATTTAACACACGTGTCTTCCTTTGTCTCCAGCCTCCTCCAATAGAGGCAATAAGGTGGCTGAATTCAAATGTACGCATTTTTCATTGTTAGATTTGTACATAAACAAACTCATATTTTAAACCTTTCATTAGACAAACATTTAGTTATCTGTATATTTGCTGCGCAGAATGTCGGACCATTGACCAAAACAATATCTAACTTTGTTTAATAGCACCTTTGCATAAAAGCTACAGCTCTGATATATCGGGGTGAACCCTTCATTACTGGGTCCAGCTTGCATAAATATATTACAATGGCTTGTTTTCTATCACGCTGTTTGTGTAAGAACTCCAGTTTCATGTTTCAAAAGACAACTTCTTCCTGGCAATATTATAATAAATGATAACAATACCCTGCGGTCATGGAGAGATGCCCATAAATCCGAAATATTCTTCTGCTTATACCACTGTACTTACAAGAAAAAGGGGCACATCATTTCACAATCCACACATTCTGCTTTGGATTTCAAAAATAAAAATAAAAAAACAAAAGGACCAACAATCTGTATGATGGACCAGAAAGCATCAAAAACTATAAAACAACTGGCTGCAGATGGCATCTATCCTAACAGGGTGTGTGGACTTGATGTGATGGCTCTGTTATATTTAAATTTTATTTATTATTACTCTCACATCACGGACCGCACATCAAGTTATTATCAAAAACCTTAAAATTTAATTTATGTAGAAAAACTTCTTATGTATTCCATCCATCTTGGCTTTGTTAAATATTATGGCAGCTTTATTCCAAATAACAACCTCATCTTAATCTTTTTTTTTCTCTCAATAAGGGCTTATTGAGTAAATGTAAAATTATAAAATTGTTATCTTAATCTAAACTAATCCCATTCATTACAAATTTCCCCATTAACCTGAATTTTATTTCCAACCAAAGGTTGTCTAAACCAGTTTCAATATATCTATATTATTAATAAAATTGTTAAACTCAAATTAGAAATGAATACTCATTATTACTTCATTTTACTTTAATTTCCCTTTTTTTTTTGCACTGTTTGTTATAAATGTTTTGTCTAAAAAACTGGAATTGGCATGGTGTCCTTCCAGCTTATCACTGACCTCTCATCTCAGCCACATTTCTTTCATGAGAGCACAAAGGAGGGGGTCACATATGCATACATGACACACACAAGGGATAGAACTAAAGCTCCCAGCATTCGCACACGCATACACCAATATCTCTCTAAAATCGCTTACATTTTTCCCATTTGTGCACAACACATGCATATCATTCTCTCACTTTCTTTTAACTCTTTAATATTTCCCTGCATAAATTCTGCATTCCTTATTTTGTTCAGATATCTTTTATATCTAGCTTCTATGATCAGACAGGCAGCCAGAGTGCTCATCCCATCTTCCCTCTCTGACAACATATAAAGTATTCTGTTTTAACTCTCATTTCTCTGTTTCTGACTTTTACTAGTTGTAGTGCCTGACCCCAAATTCATCCCACAACTTAACATGAAAATGTCCCTTTCTGTCTAGTGTTATTGTCACCCTTAATCCATCCCGCTCACATAGATAGCTGTTTGCCCCAGCTGTTTACTCTGCATGATTCTTAGTCCCTATGGCCTTTGGTAACCCAGTTACCCATTGTGGATCCCTGTCCACTCTAACCATTAATCTAGGGGCTCAGTATAGGCGGAACCGCACCTTTGGTTCATATATATAGCGCTCCTCTTGCGCTGGGCATTTTTGAGAGTCTCTTACACTTCATTCCCTTACTTAATTCAATGCCCATAATGACTGGCCAGTCTTCTCTACATGTGCCTATACCCTCTTGCCTCTAAACTACTTTATCTAGCAGATGTACTACATATACCTGTGAACAGCACTATTCTTCCCTTATTTATCTATAACACTCCGATGGACAAAAGACAGGGACAACATAACATATAACCACCAATCAATACAGTTTGATTAAGGGGAGTAAAATAGGTACCCTTTGTCCCGAAAATGCCTTACCGATCAAGGAAGTCTGATAACTCAAATGTAAGCAAAAGGCTTACCTCAGCCGGCTGATTATCAGAAATTCCCGGATCGTCTCAAGCTCCTTTTTTCGGATACTCAGGGTCACCTGGAATCCCCTCCTAAGGCAAAGCTCGCCATGCTGACTCGGTTAAATTGATGATAGGCAACTCCTATCCTCATATTGATTAGTGGTTCCAAATTAATAATAACTACTGCAGTAGTGAACAGACACAAAAGATACGCTCAGAATCTTTCCAAATAACTGTTCTGCTTTATTATGACGCAATTGAAGGTTTTTATGTACATGATTACATAGGTATTACATTAATATTACAATTGTATGTTTATGGTAACAAGGGGCGTTACATAGGCAGGCTTATTCTAATCAGGACTCAAAAGAATGTAAACATTTACTGAAAACATTATTAGTGCTGTGTGCACAGTGAGGGCAATGTGCAATACATACAAAATAGAATACAATTATATACAGAACTTACAAATTTCCATTACACTGTGGATGGGTCTTATATTGCTGGGGGGTCAGATGTTGCTGGGAGAGATCTACTGTTGAGGGAGGGATCTATTGTTATTGGCTGACGGAGAGTCTATTGATGCTGGCTGTGGGGAAATTTTGTTGCGTATGGTCCATTGTTGCAAGGGGGATCTATTGTTGCTGGCTTGGGGCCCTATTGCTGCTGGCTGCAGGGGATCTATTTTACTGCTTTTCTTGCTACCATTACCAATTCCATACAAATTACTGAGCACCACAAAATTATATGTGGTTTTAAATTCTTTAAAAGGGGCAGTACTGGGAGGTGGGTAGGGGGTTGAACCAAGGAATAGGGCTCAGAGGTGGGTAGGGGCAGAGACAAGGGGTTGACTCGGAAAGGGGGAGTTCCTGCACCTATTCTCTGAGAAAAAAAGCCCAAGTTACAGCACAAGCCGATTAGCGGGTCCTGGCCAATGATTGATTGCCGGGACCCGCTGATTGGCTGCATCATTCATGGAAGAGAGCTCTGTGTTGTAAACAACACAGAGCTCTATACATTGATGGGCAATTTTGCTGTTTTTTAATTCCCTCCAAAGCAGGGAAAAAAATTAACAAGATCGATTAGTAAAAGCAGCACATATTTTACACATTGCACATTGTTAGACACACAGTTAACCCCTTTATCGTCCCTAGATTTTAATCCCTTCCTAGCCAGTGTCATTAGTACAGTGACAGTGTATAGTATTAGCACTGATCACTATATTAGTCATTAGTGTCACTATTGATGACAGTGTCAGTTAGTGTACCCAGCCCCCCCCCCCCCCCAGCCAGCGTCAGCTAGTGTCAGATTATCTGCTGATCGCCGCTATTACTAGTATAAAAAGTAAATAACAATTCCAGTATATACAGTATGCCATAGTTTGTAGACGCTATCATTTTCGAACAAACCAAATAATATACATTTATCGGGATTTTTTTTACCAAAGACATGTAGCAGAATACATTTTAGCCTAAATTTGTGAAGAAATTAGATTTTTTAAAAATGTTATTGGATATGTTTTATAGCAGTAAGTAAAAATGATTGGGGTCTTTTTTGAGATTTTTGGTCATTTTTCATTCATATAATAAAAGATATAAAACCCAGTGGTGATCAAATACCACTAATAGAAAGCTCTTTTTGTATGAAAAAAAAATTATATAAATTTAATTTGCGAACAATGTTGTGTGACCGCGCAATTGTCAATTAAAGTAGCGCAGTGCCGAATAGCAAAAAATGGCCTGGTCATGAGGGGGGGTAAAACCTGAGTGCACTAAAACTGGTGCACTCAGAATCTGGTGCAGCTGTGAATGGTAGCCAATCAGCTTCTAACCTCAGCTTGTTCAATTAAGCTTTGGCAATAAAACCTGGAAGCTGATTGGTTTTTATGCAGAAGTGAGCCTGATTTTGCACTCTCCAGCTTTAGTACACAAACCCCTTTGTCTTATAGTGCACACAAGTGGCTTGCTGCTCTGCAGGCCTGGGACAACCGGTGAGCAGAAGGGGTGGCTGCCCTGGGCGCAGCGTGTATTGCAGGGATGGGGGTGCTGCAAGTTCCTTCTACAATAAGGTTGACAGGAGTAGTGATAGTGGCATCACTACTTCTGTCAGCCCAGCCCTGGAAGTGGTAGGGAGTGGAAGAGAGAGCTGAGAGGAGGTGCGGGCTGTGCTCTCTCTCCCCCTCCTCATAAGTTCACACCTAATGGGGGAGTGGGGGGCACAGTTTGACATCTTTGCCCTGAGCACTGGATCATCTTGTCCTAGCACTACTGCTGTGAACATGTATATGGAAATATCAGGACTGTCCCACAAATATAGGGCACCTTGGGAGAGTGCTCAGTCATACATTTGATGAATGGGAGGTAACAAAGGAGATTTGTGCATGATGCATTGTGAGAGGGGTAAACCATAGGATAACTCATTGGATTTTTGGGTGAGCTGACGTCCCTACAACATGCATGTGGTGATCTGTGTGATAAAATCTTTAGAGAAAAGAAAATAGGATTTTTGCAATAAAAAAAAAAAACAGATATCACATGGTAATTTGCATGCTGCATGAACTATGCTTTAGTGAATTGACCCTTTAATTAGAAATGCAGCATTTTCAGTGTATCTAATGTTGCCTCACTTATTGTAAATGAATCCACAGAAATGCTGTTGAATGAGCGAGCTGGTGAATTACACGCCGTAAAGATTATACGTGCGCACCTGAGCAGAGCATTTCTCACGCTTATGCTTTTCCATGGTAAGCTCTCTGGCCCTGTCACACGGTTGAAAAAGTGCCCATTCACCTTAAGTGGTAGGACCATGGAGCTAATCCTGACAACATGCTGATGAAGGCTTTCAGCAGTGTACCGTGGTAATTATCAGACGCAGCTCATAGAATGAAAACTTGTTCTTTGCCAGAACTAGACAAAGTAACAGATTTGTTGCTAGAAATGAATGCTTACCTGCCACAAACTTCTCTGCTGCAGCCCCCAAAAAAATTCCCGGGTATATTTCATCTTTCCCTATACACCAATGCTTAGGCCTAATGATTGATTGACAGCCTCACTTGGGAAACATTGTCATATCCTCCCCCATATTTCGAAGTATTGGGTGTTTGTTGAGCTGCAGCAGTAGATCAGCCTAACAGGAAGTGTGGGGAAGGTAAACATAAAATTGTAACTGATGGAAAAACGTTTTACGTTTTGGATAGGGTGGTGAGGGATGAGAACACCTGTAAGGTTTTTATTGCTGTCTTTGACCATGTCAGGGAGATTTACCTCCTCTGTTTTTCCTTTTTATCATTGTTGTAAAAGTGAAAGAAAACCCAACATTTTGAGTGTTCACCAGAACAGGAAGAGAGGGGAAATCTTTTTATTTTATATTTTTATTTCTATTTATTTTCCTCTCATTTCCTGTTGTGGCCACTCAACAGGAAGTGAAGGAAAATTCCCCCAATGGGACACAGGTGACAAAATAGGAAAAATAGGAAAAAAAAACCTAACATGGGTTATAACCCTTCCTTACTCTATTCTAAAAAAAAAAAAAAAAAAAAAAAGTTTTGTCTTCAGCTCTACTTTAACTCCTAATTGTGCCTATTGGGTAGGTAGCCACAGTGGGTGCTTCAGCACCAGTCAGGAAAGGGGTGGGGGGTGGGGGTGCAATAAAAAAAAATCAATGGGCAACTTATGCTGCCAAGGTTTTTCACAGCTCATAGTCAGTAGCAGACTATCCTCCTTCTTCCAGTTCAGAAAGGCCCCTTTCACACTGCCGAATCCTTTTTTTTCTTAGCAGTGGATCTGTTCATTGATCCCCTGCTGAGCTGAGTGGAGTGGTCAGATAGTAGGTCTGTGTCTGCTCCGCTTATGCAGAGTGGACACTGACACGGCCCGCTCTGCCTTATGGGCATTTGGATGTGTAGCGCTACCCACGTAGGGGCCGCTGGTGAATGTGGTCGTCTCTCACCCTGCCCAGCCAAGCACATGAATTTCCAGTCGCTCAGAGACAAGAAACAGTCCTTGCAGCTTTTTTTTTATTAGGGGATTTAAACTTGAATGGGGAAGGGTGCATATGAAATGCCCATTTGATAAATAAAACTCTGTAGGGACTTGAAATACATTCTCTCAACTCCTACCTCCAGCACACACTTGCTTGCAGACTATCACTCTCAGGACCAGCTAGCACCGGTTTCAGGCCCAGCACAATCTCAGCTGGGTTTGGTTGAATGCCTTTTGCAGGCAGGGACCACAGGCCCCTATGGTGTAGCAAAAAAAAATTAAAGTCTAGGTGCTAGCTGTCCTATGTATGGCTACAGCTCCCAGTACCACCTCTTCAGGCACTGCCAGCCCTGCTGGCTGAAGCTGCCCATTTCGACACTGCCCACTCCACCACAGTCCTCCTGCCCGGCTCTGCACCCATCCCAGACTGCTCCATCCTAGTCCTCTTAGGTGTGCCTACTAGTCCTCCTGACTGTGTGTCCCTCACCAGTCCTCTTGGCTGTTCCTGTTCCTCCCCCTCCTGTTCTCCCACTGTCCTCTTTTTGCTCCCAGTGCCTCCTTGTCAGGACACCTCTGTGGGTTTTGGGAAGGTCCCATCCACACCTGAGCCCAGTCCCAAGGTCACCCCCCCAGACTGGGGAGCTACCTCAAAGCCCACGACAGCCTAACACTCCATCTCCTGCTTCCACCTGAACTCTCTGGCTGCCTGTTTACACCTGACTACCCTATGATCCGATCCGGCCAGACAGAGGGAACGTATTCCCTTCTGTTTGTTTTTGCCAGATCGGTAAATTGACACAAGTCTCTTTATGTCTGACTGCCCATAGAGGAGAATGGAGGTTCTCATGGGTACACCTCGAAAACAGTCAGGCCTCTGGCATGAAAGGGGTCAAAGGCTGGTATTTCACAATCAATGCTTACATCTGTTACACCTCTTGGTTTTATCAAGCTACTGAGACCACAATTTGGATTTTTGGAAGCTGAGCCCTCTGAGCATCAATAGCTGAGTTGGAGGACAACGGGAGAGGAACGCTTACCTGGCCTCTCTGCTTACTGTTTTCTCTGTCAGCTTGACCCATGGACTCATTGCATACACAGGAGTTAATTCTGGGTCCCATGAAGGAGTTACTGTGCTGTTCAGGATTTTCTGTCCTGGTCCCTGGTCCAGAGATGACCAACCTAAAACTGATCCCAGGACTCACTGGCCTTATTAAGAGATGCCAAAGGCCTGAAGAGAAAAAAAATGATTAGCACAACAAAAGGTAGTTATTATATGAGCAGGTAACTTTATCAAAAGACCCAACTAAAGTCCCTTTCTACCCTACTGACCAGTAGTAATAAACCCTGTCCTGCCGGCGTTGGGGCCTGTAGTATTTTGTAATCACAAACGTGGGTGCTCCCAAAAAGGGTTTGAAGGTGGTCCTAGAAGGGGTAACACAGTCTTATTAAACAGATGACAGAGAAAGGAAACACTGAAGCAGTTTGGATGGCTACCTCTTTGAAGCCCATTTTAAGCTGCAGCAGCCCCAAAATGGTAGCTGTTGGGCTTCACAAAAAACAAGATTTTTTCTTGCACACGATCGGATGATTGGAGTCAGCACAAACTTGCCTCATTTACCAAGTGAAGTGACTTTTATATTTGCAAAGGGAATTTTCATAATTAAATTAGGGGAAGTTGTGCTGATGTTAATCAACCAATTACATTTAAGCAAAAACCCAATTTTTTAAAATTTTGTTGCACATGATTATGTATGCTTAGCAAAGTGAATGTTCAGTTTGTTTTACCTCATTCTGAGAAAGTGAACTCTATTCTATTAAATCAGAGTCAGTCATTATTTATCGGGGATTGGTGGAATGAGAGGAAATGAATAGGAAAATACAAATGCTGGAAACAGAATGCTTTGTGTGGGGAGGTGCATTTTGACTTGATTGTCAAAGGACTTTATCCTGCAACAGATTCCTGCTTTTAAGCACACATGTCTACTTTGCCTACTAAGTACAGGTTTGTATCACATTGTCCACATGACAATTCCCCAGCTGTGCAAATTTTCTATACTGATCTGTTCATTATCACACCTAAAAACATTTGCATGAATGTTTTAAAATGTTAAAAATACACCTATGCTACTTCCTTGGAGTGTGGACTGTGTGTGGAAAAACATTACACTTTAATGTATATGGTGTGCACCATCTGTCCAGGCTGCAAGCAGAGAAATGTTGGTGTCATACATAATGTGAGCAGGATGGGCACTGGTCTGGATATTTGCTGCTTTGCTGTTTGCACTGAAAGTAGATAAATTTGGTTTACTGCTTATGTTCACTGATTTTGATGTCTTCTTATTCTAAACAATAGGCTGCTTTTTTCGTTTCATTAGTTTTATTATTTTAACTTTCTTAGGATTGCAGGTGTATAACAATATAGATGAGAGTTACCAACAACACTTGTTTCTGTATTCTGTGTATCTTGTATTAATATGTTCTGAAATATCTATAAAGGTTTGGTCACACAATGTTAGCTTCTATACTTCTGTATTCTGTATGTTGTCCATCTTCTTGCAAGTTGAGAGAGAGAGAGACTTATAATGGAAATTCAAGGAATAGTTGGGAATGAAGGAGAAGGATAAACAAAGAAGAAATACAATTGGATATAGAAAGGGGGTGATCATGGGTCCTTCCAAGGGCCCACCATCCCTGTGGGCCCCTGTCCCACCTATCTTCCCTACCCCATTCAGTGCTGTAAATGGCTAGTCCTATTTTCTCAAAATGTTCTGCTTGTCTAAAAGGATGCTCAGAAGTGTATTCTGAATGCTTCTGGCCTGTGTACAAGATCAGGCCCACTGGAAGAGGACCTGTCATTGCATGTCAGGGTAGAGAGGACACAGCTATAGACCAGTGTAGCACCCTCACTGTTGCTAGAGTAGGTACATTTAGTTTGTCTCCCCTGTAGGCAGAGGGGCATGGGTTAATTTTGTTAGGAGGCTGTGTAGTGCTTCAAAGGCTGTGTCTCTGTTACCCCCCTGTCTTCTGGAACTCTCTGGATAACCTAGTGGGTGGAGGGACAAAGGCTGCAGCCTGAATATTTATGGCATTTCAACCAATCCCTGGGGAAGCAAGCCCCAGAAGATGGGGAAATAACCCATAAATAGTTAGAAGCCATCTGGAGGAGACCCCTGTACTGGGGACTCTGCCCCTGGGGTAGAAGAAAGAGAAAGAGAAGTGGGAAGCTTCAAGTCTTCACTTAGTCCAGTCTCAGCTAGGCTTAGTTGAATACCCCAAGCAAAGCCAGTACAGCCTGTTCAGCAGAAAGGCAAGGACAACGGCCACTCTGGACCTTGAGAAGCCTTCAAAAGTGGGACTAAGTGAGTACAAGCCAGACATACAATCAAAGACGAGAGGACAGTGAAGAGCAATACCTCACCTATCTGGGACCAGGGGGAAGCTTAAGTGCAGAGCAAGTCATCCAGGAGCACCCCATCATAACTCTATCTTGGGCCTAAAGCAGCCAGATGCTTAGCAACACAGCCAGGTGCTGTCTCTTTAATGTACCTTGAACCTCTGGAACTTTGTTGCTTTGCTATTGCTGTACTACCACTCCCACCATTGCAGCTCAATTCTACAGTTTGGATTAGCCAGAGACATTGGAAAGTCCTTACTTACTGTTTTCAGTTCTCCCAGTTCTGGATATTCCATGTACCCCAATTCCTTTCTAAGTTCACCATTTTCAAAATAAACAACCTAAACGAAACCACCCAGACTGTTTTCTTGAGCCATTTGGAGAGAGTGGAAATTCCTGTTGCCTGGCTGTGGGTGCTTTCGGGGGTAGTGCTACACCATTGTTGCATACCATACTCGTAGGGTATAACACGGCATCAATACTCCATAGGAGAACTGGCTGCCGTTGTCCCCAGCATATAAACACACAGACAGCGGGCACCTACCACATGTTCCTCTAGTTATGTGCTTCCCCAGAGTCATTGCCACAAACACTGGACAGAACCATTTAAATTTCACTGAGTGCTGTGTCTGTGTGCCTCCAGTGTGTTTCTCACAACTTATGGGACATGAACCAGGTCACTAGCTCAACAGGCACTGGTTTAATCATTACCCCTTAGCAAGGAACGATGGGGCAGGCCGATCTGGCTGTTGTCAGCAGCTTACGTCTCTGTCAATCAGAGCAGAATCACCTGCCAGAGGAGCACTTTCTGATTTGAATGCCCCATGTGTGCAGTGAGTGCAAAGTGGGTACCTTACACCTTGGGGCCCCTGTTCACTGCCTGCACTGCAAACATTATGGACAAGAACCTTACATAGTACCCCAGATGTGTACACTTTCCTTCTAGGCCCCTTGCATCTTACATATGACTCTGTCGGTATTCAACACTGGTTCCATTACCTGATTGTCTCCTTTAAAATGTGTTGCTTTTGTCTTATGTTATATATTCTGTAACATATGATTTTGTAGTGTCCTTGGAAATGCTATTTCATCTTCATACTAAATGTTACGATTATTTGTGCTGTAAACTTTCTTTGAAACGCAATAAAAATATAATTACAAATAAGAAAAAAAAAAAACAACACTATGGACAAGTCAGTGTGAATGCCAGAGAGTTTTTCATTCCCCAGGATCCAGAGGAAAGCTGTGGTTATCTAAGAGTGAGCTTGGGTAATTTTAGCAGCCAAAGTTTTTTGTAGGAGATTATGGGTTTGCAGAACTTAAAGTGGTTGTAAAGGCACAGGGTTTCTCTTAATTCATTTTCTGCATTAAGGTAAACAACCTTCTGCGTTCAACTCTCCCCCAGCCCCCCTAAATAAAATACTTACCTGAGTCCTATCTCAATCCAACTTTGTGCCCGAAAGCATTGGCTCACCTTCTCTCTCTCCTCACGGGACAAGGAGGCAGCAGCGGGAGCCATTGGTTTCTGCTGCTGTCAATCACAGCCTGTGAGGAGGAAATGGTGGCGGGGCCAAGCCTGTGTGTGTCATTGAACACACAGACCCCTGCTTGGGATCGAGCCTGCACACATGCCTCCATAGCAAGCAGCTTGCTATGGTGGCACAAGGAAAGCGAGAGGAGCCAGGAGTGCCAAGGGGGAGCCCAGAAGAGAAGCATTAGGGCTTCTCAGTGCAAAACCACTGCACAGACTAGATAAGTGTACCATGTTTGTTATTTAACAAAATATTTTTTTCTTTACAATTACTTTAAGATATCAGGCATAGCGTTATTTAGCAAAGCAATCTGGGACAATAGCAGGTTTCAATTTAGCAGATTCAGGGGTTGTTGCAAAAATGTGTTGGGGACTTTCCTAACGTACAAAACATAAAAAAGAACTCGCAATAATAACATTTGGCAACAAACATTTTGCTCCCTGAACACTTTTCATTGTAGCCTACAGATCATTGCTAATCACAAAAATAACTTGTAATTTAACCTGTCATGTATTGTTTTATATTAATCTTTTATTTTTATATGAAATCTTTTACCTATTGTCTATGGTGAACACATGAAAGAAATATTCAAAAACATGGAACTGTTGTTGAAGCACATCGAGTACATCAAGTACAACTGGAATATCTGTGGAGATCTAAAAGTAATAGCTCTGCTGCTTGCAATGCAGTCCGAATATACCATGTACAGTTACATATGCAACCATATGTAATGCAACAGCTGTGCAAAAATGTTGTATTACATTAAAGAGGAATGGCCGCTCCAAAATAATTTGTTTCCAGGACAGAACAAAGTTTTTTTGCCTCTGCTTCACATAAAACTCGGGCTGATGAAAAGTTTTGTGAAAGCGATCAACAAAGAAGGTGAAAGTTTTGATTATTTGAGACAGAGGTTTCCAATAAAAATAGATGCCAAGATTAAGCAAGCTATTTTTGTTGGTCCACAGATCAGACACATCATCAATGACAATCGGTTTGAAGATCTATTAGTGGGACCAGGGAAAATCAACAGGAAAGCATTCAAGGAAGTCATTGAGGATTTTCTTGGCAACTACAAAGCACCAAACTACATTCAGCTGGTTGACAAGCTTCTTACAGCATAAAAGACCATGAACTGCAATATGTCATTGAAAATGAATTTTCTGCGTTCACTTTTGGACTTCTTTCCCTAAAATCTAGGTTCAGTCATTGATAAACATAGTGAAAGGTTTTACCGGGACATTACCACAGTGGAAAAAGCAGGGCAATTGGAATCTATCAATACTAAATCACTGTTGCTGGACACTGCAGTTAGATGCACCAGATACAAATGCAAATCCACAGCAAAGCACTTTCAGTTCTATTGAACTCATGCAGCGTGTCAGAAACATTATGCGATTAAATACATTATAGTCATTAAAAGTTAATTTTATGATTCTCAGGATTCTTATGTGATACAGTCATTCTGAAATTACAGTATATTTGTGTTCAGTTTGAAAGAGTCATAATCACCAAAATTTTTTTTTGAGTAATATATACTGTATATAAAGAAAGAAAGCAAGAAGAAAAACAAAAACAAAAAAGTAACAAACATGAAAAAAAAGAAAATTTAAACAAAAGTCAATTTGCCTGACAGGGCAATAACATCAGCAATACATTTGATCATACATAAAATTAAAATTTTCTATTTAATTAAAGTAGTGAGAATGAGCACATCAACTGATATAAGTTGTAAATACAAAAAATATAAAAAAGTGCAGAGCTAAATATGCAAACCTAAAAGAAAAAGTCATGTTTGTGGCTATAATGATAGGAAAAGAACCAGGGGACCACATAGTGTAAATCCGTAAAAGCTGATTGTTTATTAAAAACATAAAATGATACTCACAAACAACATCCTCATATGCGCATATGTATAAAACAGTAAAGTAAAGGGACTTCTAGGAATGGGGTGTGTGATGATGTCACATACATTGACTCTGCCCTATGCGTTTCATCACAACTAGCGGCTTGCCCCGAATTTAATAATATAAAATAGGGACAGGAAAATAGGAAACAGGGTCATACCTTGACTTGCCAACGAACCAGACTCTGTCTGCATTTCCGACTGAAAGATTTAGAGCATGTTCTATATCTGAGTCTGTCGGAAATGCCAACAGAAAAAGTCCGATGGGGCATACACACGGTCGGAATGTCCGACCACAAGCTCCAATCGGACTTTTTCTGTCGGGAAGTCCGGCCGTGTGTACGCGGCATAAGTTGTAAATATTGAAAAAGAAAAATCTCAGATATTCACCTTTATTAAGGACATTATGTATGACCCCCCTCCAGTCAGCCCACCTTTCTTGTTGTGGGACCTTAACCTGGTATTATCAGTCTTGCACAAATCACCTTTCAGGTAAATTAGATCAGATTCCTTGTTCGTGGTTGTAGAGGACCCATGTAAGGGCCTTGCAGCGTCGACTGCTACTATCTCAGGCTGGTTCAGACAAACTGTTGATGGTATTAAACACCGAGATCCACTGGATGCAGCACATTCGAAGAGAGAAGTAAGTGCATGCCGGGTTTACTGTCATCAAGCATTAATTTCTTTGGTTTGTAAGGCAGCCACTTGGATATCAAAGTTTTCTTTTAGGATGGTCTAGAAGCGGTGTCCTCCAATTAATTGAAGAATAATGAATGATATACTCCTAAATGTGTGGCAAAGCCCAGGGTTTCTTTTTTTTTGTGGGGGGGGGAGGGATTTTTTGTTATATGATTTTTTTTGTATGCATTGTAAAATTGTATTTAAATTTATTGGACGACACAGCACAAGCCCTCTGGCTATGCCATTCCACAATGCATGGGAAGGGGGAGTGTCTAGCCCACCAGCAGGGGACACAACATGGATTGTCTTTTTTTTTTTTTTTTTTAGTTGTACCTAGCATCCTACTCCTGCAAGTGGCACTATACCCACTAATGATCTAATGCAGAAGCTGTGTCCACCTATGAATGCAGGGAAAATTATTTTTATATCTCTATCACAGTGCAAACAGCTACGTTTTTTTTTTTTTTTGGGCTCAATACATCTTCCTCAAAAGAAACAGCTTTGAAAGGCTTGTATTGCATGAAAGGCTAACATTTTGCTCTTTGATAATAAAAAAACTGATTATTCTTATAAGTGCAGGGTAGTTAAAGACATATTTTTCTATCCTGTCCTTGAACCTCCTAAACAATGAGTTTAAAACAACATTTCCAATTCTAAGTATGTTCCATTTGCCTCAGAGAAGCGCGGTCTTTACTTTAATATATACAAGATTTCCGATAAGTGTGTGTTCCATAAAAGGAGCAGCACCGCCTCCTGCAATATATACCGCTGCAAATATTAAAATATAATTCCGTTCTCGCTATTGGAAAGATATTAGAACTTTGTAATAGTCCCTGATAGCAGGTAATTGTGTCCAGAAAATATATTTATTTTACTGATTTGCTTTGCAAAAAGAAGAGTCCCAGCATGTTACAGACTAAAAGATAATTGAAAATGCAAATAGGAAAGATGATTTAGTGGCAGTGTTTATGCAGAATGTTTTCACAGGCCTCCAGAAATGAATTATAGTTTTTAAAACCTTTTAAAATGCAGTAAAAGAAAAAAACGTCACTGACATTACATTTAATTCCTCCCCACTTTATGTAAAACTGTCAGTGCCAGCTGATTTAAAAACACGATGACATTTTGTTATCATGATTGAATATTTTCTAACCTTCCAATATGGCAAAGAGATGAGAAGTAGAATGAATAGCAGGGTTGTGTTAACCCATTACACATATCACTGTAACGGGCATTCAAAAGTGATTGTCTTTGTTGCACTACAGCAACAAAAGAGCATCAAACTTTGCTGGGAAATTAAAATTTAGAGTAATTTACTACGTGGACTCCAGGTGGCACTAAAATAGGTTACTGAATATAGTCTGATTGTTTAGACTTTTTAGTTCAAGTGTTACTAACCCCAGGACCCTGCATTCACTAAATCTGATCTCCCACAGTACACAGAACTTGGAAATGCAATTATTTTAGTAAATATAAACTGCTAAATTCCTTTTCTCTTCAGCAATATATAGAAATATTGTGACTTCTATCAGTGTCTGGTTAAAGCTTGTGGGAGTTTTCATTCTGCTCTGATTGTTCTATAAGGCTGCATGACCCATGACCCTCTGTCTTGACAGTGCTGATTGGCCCTGTGCTAATTACATGCACACTCAAGAAGAAGAAAAAAAACCTCTCAATTAACCTTAAGTTCTACAGTGAGTATAACAAGCATGCTTTACTGAATATACAGACTGATTTTACTGTTGTGGGTTTAGTAACACTTTAAAGTATAGCTAAATTCAAGACTGAAAACTTAATATATTGCAACTTACCAGTTCCTAGATATGGTGGCTTCTTTAGTTTTCTTTTTTTCTTACTTATTTCTATTTTTTTTTTAATGTAGTGATCCTTCCAGTAACGCACACCTTCTCCTAGAGTGACAATGATCATTCACTGTTGTGTATCTATAGTGGAGAAGTGTTGTCACCGTAAGATGGGAAGTGTATTAGGACTACAAAACACTTTTTATTTAAGGTACCCATATAGCGCTATCAATTTACACATACATCACACACTCACATCGGTCCCTACAAGGAGCCCACAATCTAAGGTCCCCAACCCACATTCATACACTAGGACCAATTTTGGACAGAAGCCAATTAACCTACCAGCATGTCTTTGGAGTGTGGGAGGAAACCAGAGTACCTGGAGGAAACCCACGCAGGCACAGGGAGAACATGCAAACTCCAGGCAGGTAGTGTCGTGGTTGGGATTTGAACCAGCGACACTTTTTATTGCTAGGTGAGAGTGCTAACCACTAGACCACTGTATATTGTCAGGGTTTACATACACTTCAAGTAAATATTACGTATGAGAAAAGCTTGCCTAGCTACCTTAAAAAACTTGGGATTATTTGGGGGTCATGTAAATTAGCCTAAAGACTTGCAGGTTGGCTACTGTAGAATCAAGTAAAGTGTCTCATGCTATGAATTAGTATATTACCATTATAGATTTGTATGTACAATTTTTATTTTAGTATTACATTTTTTTTTCAGATTTTATTAAAATATCAAAGGTTTCTGGCAATGTACAGTAACAAATTCCATTCTGTGATATGACTTTCATCCCACCCATACCATAAAATCAATCCCATATAGTCATATTATTAGGCTTTGTAAGATTAATATAGGCAATGAAAATTACTGGTGACAAGCAACGAGTCACAAGCTAGGGTTCATGTTCTGGGTCAGGTATCCGTCTTCCTTGAAAGGGCATCTAGACAGAAAAGGCACCATTGGTCAAAAAGAAGTAAGATAGGTGCATTTTTTCTTTTTTTAATATTCACTTATGTCAGAAAAGATAAAACAGATCATACTGGATAATTAGTGCGTAGTTGAGCAAGATCAGAGTACTGTCTGTCACTGCAAGATGACCCATTATTACATTTCAGTATTTGGAGGAAGCTGACAGTTGTGGGCCTTATGGGGGTTTATTACCCAAGAACGGGAGGTAACCAAGAGGCATGTTTGATTTCTTGCACTGATTCCCTTGAATTAATGATCACAATATGTTCACAGAGCCCATTCTCAGCCCAAAGATTATTCCCAGAACAATTTCTTTACAGCAGTATTTTTAGAGTTTTGGGCCAGGATCTTTGATAGGTAGATTGTACGCTTACATTTTCAGAGGTCTTACCTGTCTAAAATGCAGAAAGAGGTAAAGTCTTTGGTTCCTTTCACTCTTTGGGTTCCGGAAAACCTTGCAGAAATGTGCATGCGTTCCTGGAAACACTTCAAACGTGCCAAAATGCACATCATGCTTGGGGTGCCATTAATTGCTAATGGCACCCCAAATGTGGGTAGCAGTTGCGCCAAAATGCCCATGCGCATGTGTGAATGGGGATTTATTGATAAGGAACATTTCTGTCCCCAGCAGGTAAACACAAATTTGTGCTTCCTAGACCAGCTATAGACAGTTCAAATCTTGGCTGGTTTAGCAGGAACCACCCGAACATTCAAACCACGTATGGGCAGGCTGAATATACCCAAGCTGATCGATTAATCAACTTAGGTTCAATCAGCCTGATGGATTTTACATACCATTATCACTAGCAGCTGGTATAGCCGCTAGCAATAAACACTGTCTTCTCCCGGTAGGGACCGCTTCCCCTGCCCCCTGCAGGGAGAATACAATGGCTCGGCGGGATTGATTCCCCTGTCAACACTCTCTGTGTCGATGGAGGAATCGAGTGAAATTTGCTCCGTATATGGCCTGCTTAAGGATGTGACTGATAGGATAGTAAATGTAACTGGGCAATAACAATACCACAGTGCATACTATACAGGAAAGAATAGGAGCCAGAGGAGGTGGAGTTGCCATTTATATTGGGAATAGCAAAAAAAACAAAAACATTAATTAAGAAATCCAGTGAAATACTGCAAACCAGCAAGGGATCTTTCCATAGAATTGGGGTAGTATACAGGTCCCCAGGGCAACCTGAGGATTTTGATAGCCTGTTCACAAGATAACTCAATTCACATGAAGGCAGAGGTTTTAATTATGGGAGATGTTAACATGCCACTGTACTTACTAAGAGAAGCAGAAATCTGTTGGAAGTAAAGAAAGGGGTTTCTTTAAAGCAATTAGTTAAAAGACCAACATGAGCAGATCATATTCTGTACCTGCTAGTGACAAAAGGGGACTGATGTTCAGGTGGGAGAATTCTAGTGATCACCAATGTCTTTAGTCTGATATTAGAACAAAAACGGAAAATTCATAAAAGACCCAAAATGACATTTTCTGAAATTGGTGAATTTCTAAAAATAAATTCAAAAGGTGAAGCAAAACAGCAGGAGTCAGTAATCAGTGGGTACTTTAAAAGTTCACCATCCTGAAGACAACTGGAATATATGGCAGGCAAATTACTAAAAGGAAAAGGAGGAAAACCACAAAGGAAAAAAAAAATCATCATATCTCAAATACAAGGAAACAGAAAGTGTAGCTGACGTGGAAGTGTATAAAAAAAGACAAAAGAAGGTCAAACATATTATATGTGCTGCTAAAATACAGGAGTGGTAAATTTCTAAATCAATTAAGGAGACAAAACTTTTTTTAAGTGTATCAGTGACAGAAAGAAAAGATACTATGAGCTCACAAAAATAAAATCTGCACATAATAATTATGCTGTGAGGGATCTGGATGTGGTAAACCATTTGCACAACTACTTCTGTTCAGTCTTTTCTGAAGTTAATTACACTAACAAAAAATAAGTTGGATGATCATAATGGTTCCAGTGGTGAAGGTTCATTTTCAGGGTTTCTAGAGTCAGAAATAGAAATTATTATTATTATTATTATACAGGATGTATATAGTGCCAACACTTTGCGCAGACAGTACAGTTACAATACAATTCAATACAGGAGGAATCAGAGAGATTACAATCTAGGAGGGAGGATCAAGTGATACAAAAAGGTAATAACTGTGGGAGATCAGCTGATGGAGAAAGTAAATGTACAGTTGTTAGGTGGGGGCCAGGTAGGCTTCTCTGAAGAGAAGGGTTTTCAGGGATTGTCTAAAAGCAAGCAGAGTATGAGATAGTCAGACTGATTGTGGTAGGGAGTTCCAGAGAATAGGAGAGGCTCGGGAAAAGTCCTGGAGGCAAGCATGGGAGGAGGTGACGATGGAATTAGAGAGCAGGAGGTCTTGAGAGGAACGAAGGGAACGAGTAGGTTGGTGTTTTGAGACTAGGTTAGTGATGTAGCTGGGGGCAGAGTTGTGGATGGCTTTGTAAGTTGTTGTTAGAATTTTGAATTTAATTTGTTGGTTGAGTGGAAGCCAGTGGAGGGATTGACAGAGAGGGGTAGCAGACACTGAGCAGTTGGTAAGCTGGATGAGCCTGGCAGCAGCATTCATGATGGACTGAAGGGAGGATAGCCTCTGTAAGGGTAATCCCGTGAGGAGGAAGTTGCAGTAGTCGAGGCGAGAGATGACCAGGGAGTGAACTAGGAGTTTTGTGGTGTCATTGGTTAGGAAGAGGCGTATTTTGGAGATGTTGTGGAGGTTGAGATGGCAAGATTTGGAAAGTGTTTGGATGTGGGGCTGAAAGGATAGTTCAGAGTCCAGGGTTACACCTAGAACTTCGGCATGCGGGGACAGGCTGATAGTGGTTCTACTGATTTTGACAGTGAGATCAGGGGTAGAGGCACATGGGGGAGGAAAAATCATGAGCTCAGTTTTGGATAGATTGAGTTTGAGGAAGTGGTGTGACATCTAGGCTGATATGTCTGTTAGTAAGTTAGTGATACGTGAGGAGACTGAAGGAGTGAGCTGAGGGGTAGAGAGATAGATTTGGGTGTCGTCAGCATAGAGATGGTTTTGGAAGCCATGGAAGGCTATTACCTGACCCAGGTAGGAGGTGTAGATGGAGAATAGGACAGGTCCAAGAACAGATCCCTGGGGGGACCCCAACAGAGAAAGGGAGAGGAGGCAGTAGAGTTGTAAGTGACACTAAAGGTGCAGTTGGATAAGTAGGATGAGAACCAGCGAAGAGTACAGTCATGGAGACCAAAGGCGTGAAGTTTTTTGAGGAAGAGGGGGTGGTCCACTGTGTCAAAGGCAGCAGAGAGGTCTAAGAGTAGGAGTACAGACTAGAGTCCTGTTAGGTACCTGGTAGTGAGCCTGACTTGTAGGAGAAGACCTCTCATACAACGCTGGTTCAAGAGCCACTGGAGTGGGGACAGTGGTCTCGAGAGCACAGTGGGGTAGGAGTGCCTGCTTGAGATGAAGGCTCTGATGCTGGAGCAGAGTAGAGATCCCTCCAGGGATGGATGGACTGCAGGTAAGGTGATGACAGGAAGCAGCAGGCTGCAGCACTGAAGATGCAGATGCAGAAGTCACTGGAGCTGGAGCTGAGGGTGCAACAGCACAGCAGACAAACGGCAGGCACAGGCAAGGTCAAACAGTCCGGGTCAGCAGGTAGCAAGGCGGTTAGTACAGTAGGCAGAGGCAGAGTCGGTAGGCAGGCAGAGGTCGGCAACGGTATTGGTAGATGCAGTAGCAGAATCAGGCAGGCCGGGTCGGATTGGAGAAGGAGGAATGGTTAGACAAGCCGGGTCAATAGGTAATCAATCAATCAGGTACACGTTAAGCAGATCCACAGAGCTGAGACGAAACAGCAGTGCATTCCTGCAACAGGAGAACTTTTATGCACCTCTTGGCGCCAAAACGGCGCTAATGCGAACGCGCCCGCACGCACCTGCGCGTGCACACACGCGCTGCGCTGACGCACGGCAACAGCTGCAGATTGCTGAATTGCCTGAGCAGGAGCGCGTTGGCGCATTGGCGTACGCACATGCGCCGGTCCGGTGCTGACAGGTCCCTGACATTGCCCCCCTCCAAAGGGCAGCCTCCGGATGCCCATACGCCTTCTTTTCTCAGGGTGGGCAGAGAAGAAAGCGCGGACTAAACGCCTGGCGTGGACATTGCTGTCTGGTTCCCATGAGTTACTTTCTGGGCAGTAACCTCTCCATTTAATGAGAAATTGATTTTGTCCTTGTCTTCTTCTACAGTCAAGAATAGCCTCAACCTCAAATTCCTCGCTTCCATCTACTAAAACGGGTTCAGGAGGTCTAGTTCCTCTATCAGGGAAGGGATCAGGTATAGCAGGTTTGAGCAGAGACACATGAAATACCGGGTGAATCTTGAGAGAATCAGGCAAAGTCAATTCATAAGACACTTCATCAATTTTTCTCTTAACCGGAAAAGGTCCCATAAACCTAGGTGCCAGCTTCTTAGATGGACATGCTAACTTGATATTGGTAGTAGAAAGCCATACCTGATCACCAAGTTGTAACTTCAACTCTCCTCTTCTTCTTCGATCGAAGGCTCTCTTGCTGTCCGCCTGGGCCTTACCTGATCACCAAGTTGTAACTTCAACTCTCCTCTTCTTCTTCGATCGAAGGCTCTCTTGCTGTCCGCCTGGGCCTTGGACACCGCCTCTTGCAACAGCTGGTTGTTGTGGCTGAGGAAATCCACTGTATTCTGCACTGCCGGAACTGAGGATTCTGAAAGGAAATCGGGTAGAAAGGTTAAATGGAAGTCATAATTGGCGAAAAAAGGAGATTCACCGGTGGCTGAATGTTTGGCATTGTTATATGCGAATTCTGCTAAGGGTAGCAGGGACACCCAATCATCCTGTGTGAAGGAAGTAAAGCATCTGAGATACTGTTCAAGAGTCTGATTGGTCCTCTCTGTCTGCCCATTAGTTTGAGGATGATAGGCCGAGGACAAGGCCAGTTCAATTTTTAGGATTTCACACAGGGCTCTCCAAAAATGTGAGGTGAATTGTCAGGGCTGGACTGGGACAAAAATTCAGCCCTGGACTTTATCCAGACTGGCCCACTTTTATTTTGCGAACACGCACAAAAACAGTATATAAACTAGACATGGTACAGGAGATGGTCAGAGACTGAGGACATACAACAAGAGATGGTCAGAGACTGCACACATATTACAGAAGATGGTCAGAGACTGCAGACATACTACAGGAGATGGTCAGAGACTGCAGACATACTACAGGAGATGGTCAGAGATTGCAGACATACTGCTGGAGATGGTCAGAGATTGCAGACATACTGCTGGAGATGGTCAGAGACTGCAAACATACTACAGGAGATGGTCAGAGACTGCAGACATACTACAGGAGATGGTCAGAGACTGCAGACATACTACAGGAGATGGTCAGAGACTGCAGACATGCTACAGGAGATGTGTTTTCAAATGTGGCGGGCTGGGGAGGGTTATATTGCCTGCTGATTGGCTGTGGATGTGTGGGAGGAGCAGAGCAGGTCCTTGCTTAATCTCTCATAAGCAGAGGAGCGCAGAGACTCGAGCTGTCACTGTAAACCGGCCCACTGAGCCATTGGCCCACCGGGAAACTCCCAATGGCCAGTCCATCCCTGTGAATTGTACCCCTCTGTCTGAAACTATGCTTCCAAGTTCTCCATGTAGTCTGATGATTTCCTTAATGAATATGCGGGCGGTTTCAATAGCAGATGGAGTTCCCCTTAACGGAAGGAAGTGGGCCATCTTGGTTAGGCGATCTACCACCACAAAGATGGCTGAACACCCATCAGAACATGGAAGCTCTACTATAAAGTCCATGGAAATCATTTTCCAGGGTCTATCAGGTACAGGCAAAGGTTTTAACAGACCCCAAGCTCGATTTCTAGATGTCTTATTCTGGGTGCAGGTAGGGCAGGAACTGACATATTTCTCACAAAAGTCCTTCAGATTGGGCCACCAGAATGTGCGTTGCACAAGTTCCAGGGTCTTGCGAACCCCAAAATGGCCTGCTAGTGGATGATCATGCAGAAGCGTCAAGACCTTGATCCGAACCTTCTCAGGGACAAAAATTTTACTCCCCTTCCATAGCAATCTATCTCTGAATGTCAGAGTAATCCCTGCAGGCCTAGATGACTCAGTGGATGCTTCTTTAATCTGAGAGAGCAGATCCGTTTGCAAGAGTAGAAAATTGTTTGCGGGCAGGATGGTGTCAGGAATGGATGAGTTCTTTGGGTTGTCATGCATGCGTGATAATGCATCCGGTTTGATATTTTTTGAGCCTGGCCGGTAAGTTATATGAAAACAAAAACGGGAGAAAAACAGGGCCCAGCGGGCTAGCCGAGGCTTCAGGTGTTTAGCAGATCTCAAGTACTCTAGGTTCTTGTGGTCAGTGTATATTAATATCGGATGCACAGCTCCCTCCAACAGGTATCTCCATTCCTCCAGAGCAGTTTTAATAGCGAGGAGCTCCCGGTCGCCAACATCATAGTTCTTCTCCGCGGGAGAAAGTTTACGGGAGAAAAACCCCACAGGATGCATTAGGTCTTTGCTGCCCCTTCGTTGTGATAGTATTGCACCCACCGCTATTTCAGAAGCGTCAACCTCCAAAATGAATGGTAGTGACGGTTCAGGATTGCTGAGGATTGGGGCCGAGGTAAACAGTTTTTTGAGATTCTCAAAGGCATCTTGGGCTGACTGGTTCCAGGAGAAACGGGCATTCTGTTTGGTCAACTGTGTGATGGGTGCAATTATGGCCGAGAATCCCCTGATAAATTTTCTATAAAAGTTTGAAAACCCGTTAAACCGCTGAATTCCCTTCTTGTCTAGGGGTACCGGCCAGTCCAGCACAGAGGATACCTTCTGGAGATCTATTTTAATGCCTGTTGGAGAGATTATTAGTCCCAGAAATTGAATGCTTTGTTGCTCGAATTTGCATTTCTCTGCCTTTGCATAAAGTCTGTGTAAACGGAGGCGACCCAACACCCTGCTGACATGTTCTCGATGCAGATCAAGAGATTCAGAAAAGATCAGGATATCATCCAGGTATGCGATCACAAACACGTTTAGAAAGTCCCTGAGAACATCATTAATCAGGTGTTGGAAGGTCGCAGGGGCGTTGCAGAATCCGAAGGGCATAACCAAGTATTCGTAGTGCCCGAATCGGGTCCGAAAAGCTGTTTTCCACTCATGCCGGCCCGAATGCAGATCAGATTGTAGGCCCCTCTTAGATCGAGTTTAGTAAAGATAACCGCAGTCCTTAACTTTTGGAACAGTTCAGGTATCAAGGGTAGGGGATACCGATTTTTAACCATAATTTTGTTCAGTTCCCGGTAATCTATACACGGGCGAAGAGTCTTATCCTTCTTGGTGACAAAAAATATTCCGGCACCTGCTGGGGAAGTTGAGTGGCGGATGAACCCCTTAGCCAAGTTCTCATCAACATATGTTTTTAGTGCCTCTTGCTCCTTCTCCGATAAAGGGAAGATACGTCCGAATGGAATCTCGGATCCTGGCAATAACTCAATTGGGCAGTCGTAGGGGCGATGAGGCGGAAGGGAGTCTGCCCCCTTCTTACTAAAAACATTGATGAACTCATGGTAATGTTTAGGTATGGACTGGCATAGTTTCTGGTCAGTGTCAAGGCATAGCAGAGTAGCTGAAGAGACAGTGTTCCTGACAGTAGCATGATACAAATTTTACTTCTCCAGAGACCCAGTTGATGTGCGGATTGTGGGCTTGAAGCCAGGGAATGCCCAAGATAATTGGAAAAAGAGGAGATGTAATGGCATCAAGGGTCAGCAGTTCCTTATGTTGAGAAGAAGTAGTAGCAGGCAAGGGAAGAGTTTCCTGAATTACTTGTCCAGATCTAATGCGGGAGCCATCAGCTAAGAAAACAGAAAGTCCATGGGTTTTAGTCTGTAATGGGATGTTATGTTGGCTGGCAAAGGTCAAGTCAATAAAGCAGCTGCAAGCTCCCGAGTCAATGATGGCGTTGACTGGAATTATCTCTTCCTGGAGCTGTAACGAGAGAGGAATGGCAAGGTGGGTAGAGTTGGCAGACAAAGCAGAGAGATTGGTAGACATAGAGGATGAGCACTTACTTATCTTGACTGGGCAATTATGGACATAGTGACCAGTTCCACCGCAATAGAGGCATAGGTTAAGTTGACGACGACGTGCTCGTTCTTCAGGAGACAAGGCAGGTCGCATCAGTCCTAGCTGCATGGGTTCCGAAGTGTCGGGCGTGGTGTTGACTGGATTCATACTGGGTGAAGGTAAGTAACGTGCTGCAGGAACCGGAGCTCGTGCTGTCATCCAGGCCGGGCGGGTTTGCTGGGCAGAGCGTTCGGATCGACGTTCTCGAAGACGACGATCAATCTGGATTGCCAAGGAAATCAATGCTTCAAGAGTGTCTGGTATGCCAACTCGAGCAAGTTCATCTTTTAGCCCTTCAGATAGGCCCATGCGGAACTGATGACGCAGGGCCGCGTCGTTCCACTGCGTGTCCGTGCTCCAGCGTCTGAAGTCAGTGACATAGTCCCCAGCCGGTCTGCGGCCTTGCTGGAGCGCGAACAGGGCTGACTCAGCTCTGGCAGTCCGCTGAGGGTCCTCATAGAGTTGAGCCATGGCTTCAAAAAAGGAGGGTAACAATTGGGTTAAAGCTGAGTCCCCCTCCAGTAAACGGTGAGCCCAGGTCTGGGGTTCCCCTTGTAGGAGGGAAATCACAAACCCCACTTTGGTAGCTTCCAGTGAAAAGGTTCGGGGTTGTAGAGCAAAGAAGAGTTGGCAGGCATTGCGAAAGGGCCGAAACTTGGTCCGATCCCCAGAAAACCTCTCTGGGATGGGGACCCTTGGTTCAGGTGGGAGCATCACCACAGAGGAAGCATGAGCAGGCGGTGTTGGAGCTGCGGCTGAGGAGGAAGCCATGGGACTAGGGCCAGTGAGATTCTGAACTTGTCCCTCAAGTCTGGTATAATTGTCCTGAAGGGCTTGCACCGCTTGAGTGAGGGCCGTAAGGTGCTTGCAGATCTCCTTCATCGGGGAGATCTCTCCTGCAGGCTCAGTCATGGCTGTTTCGTACTGTTAGGTACCTGGTAGTGAGCCTGACTTGTAGGAGAAGACCTCTCATACAACGCTGGTTCAAGAGCCACTGGAGTGGGGACAGTGGTCTCGAGAGCACAGTGGGGTAGGAGTGCCTGCTTGAGATGAAGGCTCTGATTCTGGAGCAGAGTAGAGATCCCTCCAGGGATGGCTGGACTGCAGGTAAGGTGATGACAGGAAGCAGCAGGCTGCAGCACTGAAGATGCAGATGCAGAAGTCCCTGGAGCTGGAGCTGAGGGTGCAACAGCACAGCAGACAAACGGCAGGCACAGGCAAGGTCAAACAGCCTGGGTCAGCAGGTAGCAAGGCGGTTAGTACAGTAGGCAGAGGCAGAGTTGGTAGGCAGGCAGAGGTCGGCAACGGTATTGGTAGATGTAGTAGCAGAATCAGGCAGGCCGGGTCAGATTGGAGAAGGAGGAATTATCAGACAAGCCGGGTCAATAGGTAATCAATCAATCAGGTACAGGTTAAGCAGATCCACAGAGCTGAGATGAAACAACAGCGCATTCCTGCAACAGGAGAACTTTTATGCACCTCTTGGCGCCAAAACGGCGCTAATGCGAACGCGCGCCCACGTATGCACCCACGCGCACACACTCGTGCCGCGCACCCACGCGTGCCGAGCGCCGCGCTGACACACAGCAACAGCTGGAGATTGCTGAATTGCCTGAGCAGGAGCGCGTCGGCGCATTGGCGTACGCACATGCTCCAGTCCGGTGCTGACAGGTCCCTGACAAGTCCATTGGATTTAGCTGTTAGCAGATTGTTTGTAAGTTTTATGAGAGCAGTTTCCGTGGAGTGTTGAGGGTGTAACCCAGACTGAAGGAGATCAAGAAGGTTATTCTTGGCGAGGTGGTCACTCAGTCAGTTGTAGACCAGACGTTTAAAGAGTTCGGATAAAAAGGGGAGCAAGGAGATGGGGCGTAGGTTGTTAAGATTGGTGAAGTCTAGTGAGGGCTTTTTAAGAATCAGGGTGACTAATGCATGTTTTAGAGAGTTTGGGAAGCTGTCTGAAGAGAGGGAGAGATTAAAAATGTGAGTTAGGGAGTGTAGAATAGAGCCAGAGGCTGAACGTAGCAATTGTGAGGGAACAGGGTCCAGGGGGCAGGTGGTAAGGTGGATGTTAGCGAAAAGTTTAGCATCCTCGTCTATAGTGGTGGGGTTGAAAGAAGAAAGTAATGATTGCACCTGTAGACATGGGGTGATAGGTGGGGAAGGCATCTGTAGAGTGGAGATCTCCTCACAAATTGCATCAATCTTATGTTTGAAGTGATTGGCGATCT
Source organism: Lithobates clamitans (assembly GCA_037952925.1). Lineage (NCBI taxonomy): Eukaryota > Metazoa > Chordata > Amphibia > Anura > Ranidae > Lithobates > Lithobates clamitans. The sequence goes on from JBBGZY010000051.1 coordinate 1,477,953, forward strand.
CCTGGGCAGTGAGTGAGGTAGTGGGTGGAGGCAGCGGAGGACGAAGTAGAGAGTTGAAGGTAGAGAAGGGTTGACGGGCCTGGATGAGAAGTTGTTAACAAAAGTGCTAAAATAGGTCTGCTTCATGTGGCATCTGTTTGCCAAGGTTGTAGGGGACGTGGCCTGATTATGTGTGTAGTGAGGGGGGCGAGCTTGTCTAGTAAGGATGACAGTGAAGTCTTGTAGATAGAAGTGGCTACGTTGGGGCAGGACAGAGGTGAGATTTTGTCATAGAGGTGGTCAGTAGCAGAGTAGAGAAGAGAAAGTTTGAGGAAGCGAAAGTTTCTATGGGTAACTGTTAGGCGGTTAAAGAAAGAGGAGGTGGTAGAGAGGGAGGGAGAGAAACTAATAAGGTGGTGGTGTCAGGGCTGGCTCAGCTTTTCCTTCTCTGAGCTCAGCTCTCGGCTAATTGGCAGCTCTCATCTCTCTCCACAGTTAACCAGCTGTTGTGGATCTGCTCGTCAGTCCCGCCTACTTAAAGATCCCCAGCTCACTTCATTCCTGCCTTCGCCTTGGTTACATCACAAGAAACCATCTCCTGCGTTTCTGTTTAAAGACTGGCTTTGCTGACATGCCTTCTGGCTCCTTATCCTGCTTGCTGTTCCTCTACTTGGATCCTTGACTTCTGGCCTGGCTGATTACCTGATCTGGTTACTGAGCTCTGGCTTGGCTGATTACCCGATCTGGTTACTGAACTCTGGCTTGGCTGACTACCCGATCCGGTTACTGGACTCTGGCTATGCTTTGACTATGCTTACTCTATTTACCTTTTTATTTTTATTAATAAACAAGTGTGATTTTACTGTACTTCTGTCTCTGTCTGGTTCATGGTTTCTGACAGAGAGAGGGAAAGGATAGTTGGAGAGGTTGCACGGAGTGCATAGGTGGGAGAAAACAAGGTCAAGGTTGTTTCCGTCAGAGTGTGTAAAAGTGTGTATCCATTGCTTCAGGTCAAAGGAGGAGGTTAGACTGAGAAGTTTGGAAGTAGCAGAAGTGTTAGTATTAACAGGGATGTTGAAGTCACTGAGAATGTGTTGAATGAGAGTGTTGAATGAGAATGATTGGGGGATTTCAGAAGAGAGAAAGTAGGGGAGCTAGGCAGCAAATTCATCAAGAAAGGCTGATACTAGTCCAGGGGGTCGGAAGATTACAGCTATCCTTAGAGAAACAGGAGAGAAAAGATGAATGCAATGTGCTTCAAATGAGAAAAGTGACAGAGAGGGAAGTGAGTGAAGTACCTGAAAGGTGATATGTGGGGCTAGAAGGATTCCCACTCCACCTCCCTTCCATCCATTGGGTCTGTGGGAGTGAGTCCAAAGAAGACCACCATGGGAGAGGGCAGCAGAAGTAGTGTCAGATTCATGAAGCCAGGTAGAAATAAACTGGATTGTTAAAGCCTAATAAAGCAATGGGTTCACCAGATGGTATTCATCCAAGAGTTTTAGGTGAACTTTGAGGTATAGTGGTTTTACCATTAATTATCTTTTTAATCTATATCTTCTAAAAGGAGAAGTTTCTCCATGACTGGCGGACAGCTAATATTATACCTATCTACAGGTAGGGTAGTATAGAAGAAGACGGCAAGTATTTAGCAAGCAATTAATGGAATCTCTTCTAAAAAGGAGTATCATTTAAAAACACATGAAACATAAAACACATCATTTAAAAACGCATGCTGCCTCAAAACCAGTGGTGAGGAGGGGGGGGGGGGGTCTGGGGAAGATAGGGGGGCTTTATAACTAAATTTTTGGTGGATAAGGTATGTCTGTGCCAATGGCACAAAGGAGTGCAATAGGGTTGAAATTCCATGATGTGTTTATAATATGGAAGATAATTTGACGTTGCTGGGAGATTACTCAAAGCACTGGAAACTGCATTCCAACATTTCCTATTGTGAAATAATGCACTTAGGGGAAAAAAGAATCCCCCAATAAACTACAATATTCAGGGTATATAACAGTGGCATTTGGTGGTTTTTGTTTGTGGGGGGGGCAAACAACCCTCCCCCCGGTCAGCCAACGGCACCCCCCTGCTCTCTGCTGTCAGTCGGTCATCCGCACCACCCATCTCCCCAGGACAGTGTTGGTTGGTCGGTCACCCAGCCCCGCACTTACCCCATCTAAGTTGCGGGCAGCACCATTGGCTGTGAGCACTCATCGGGAACCAGTCAGCTGCTGGTTTTCCAGCATGCTCGGACCAGCTGCCATGTACACAGGCCGAATGTTGGCCAGTTTTTATTGAACTGGTCAGTGTCACCCTGCATTCGGACCGCATGTACGGGGCTTACGTGAATGGGGATGACTGAAATTACTAAATATATTAAGGGTGTGAATAGGTTGCAGGAGGACAGTATTTTCAGTAAGAAACTAAGTTTAAGAACATACTTCCAGCAGAGGTAGAGAGCCATTCAACCGTAAATAATTTAAATATGCGTGAAACAAAAATAGATCTATGCATATAGAGAAAAAGTTAAAAAAAAAATAAAAGGAATCAGACTTGATGGATTACTTGGTCTTTTTCTGCTGTCTCTCTTACTGTAACCCCTCACAGTTACTCTTGTTGGGTGCAGGAACAGGCCCTGCTGTGAAATATTATATCAAAAATTGGAATTACATCCCCCTGTTAAACAGGGTTAGAAAAATTGGGCCTTTGGTTTTGGTGGTGTCAGAACATTGTAAGCCCTCACAGTTACTCTTGTTGGGTGCAGGAACGGGCCCTACGTTGAAATATTATATTAAAAATTGTAATTACATGCCCCTTAAAACCCTTTAAACAGGGGCAGAAAAATTGGGCCTTGGGTGGTGGTGCTGGTGCCCCCAAAACCCAAAATATTGTTGGAAGCTAGCATCATCAAGATTGAGGAGGAATAGGATAGTCAGCATAGGCAGTCTTCAAGGGATCCCAGATCCATAGCAAATTCAATCAGTTACATCAGCATCAGGTGCTTGATAGCTGCTGATCCAAGACTGATTCATTTTTATGAATGTAAGCCTATCAATGGAGTCTGTGGACAGGCGCACTCTTTGATCCATTACAAACCCTCCAGCAGCACTGAATGTGCATTCAGAAAACACGCTGGATGCAGGACAGGCCAGTAGCTCAATTGCATATTGAGCAAGTTCTGGCCAGTGGTCTATCCTCAAGACCCAGTAACCCAGTGGATGTTCTGTTGGAAAAGTCTGCTCTTGCCCCTAGATATTCCTGCACATATAATGCAGACACTGGTGATGGTTGCTTGAACAGATCATACCTAGGTGCTGAGGACTGAAAAATTGTTTAAAGGTATCGGTCAGCTGGCCTCCTTCTCCACCTCTCTTCCTCTGACTGAAGGAAGCCTCAGCAACACGTTGTCCAGCACCAGGAAATGGTAACCTCCCAGGGTCTGGAAATGCGTTACACAAACCTTTCTTCAAGGCCTCCTGACAATGTTTCACCCTATGCTCCCTCTGCAAAAGCAGGATGAGTTCTGCAACTTTACCCTTGTAACGTGGCTCAAGAAGGGTTGCCAGCCAGTAATGATCTCTCTTTGTAATACTACGAATCCTAGGGTCCTTGCGCAAGCTTTGCAGAATCAGGGAGGCCATGCAGCTTAAGTTTGCAGAGGCATTTGATTCTGAGTACTCTGGGTCACTAAGGATCACATTATCCGTAACTACCTCCTCCCAGCCACGTATAAATCCTTGGGTTTCTGGGGACGGAAAACCATCTTTTGAAGACTGCTGCTGAATGTTATTCTCTAAATCCATGCTGACACAATCAGCGGGCCCGCAGGAATGCTATCTGGATTAAGGGGGCCTTGAGAGGAAAGGAAGTCCTCCTCTTCCTCCCCCTGTTCTGCTTCAAGTGCCCTGTCCATGATTCCATGAAGTGTGTGTTCCAGCAGGAAGACTAGAGGGACAGTGTCACTGATGCATGCATTGTCACTGCTCACCATCCTTGTGGCCTCCTCAAATAGGACAGTGCATGCATTCTTGATCAGTAGCCACTGGCATGGCGAAAAGAAGCCAAGCTCTCCTGACCCTGTCCCGGTGCCATACTCGCACAGGTACTCATTGATGGTCCTCTGCTGTGTGTAAAGATGCTGCAGCATTGCCAACGTTGAGTTCCACCTGGTGGGCATGGCACAAATGAAGCGGTTGGTGGGCAGATTGCATTCCCTTTGAATGTTAGCCAGCCGAGCACTGGCATTAAATGACCGGCGGAAATGACCACAGACTTTTCTGGCCTGTCTCAGGAAATCTTGTAAGCCTGGGTACCTGGTCAAGAACCACTGCACCACCAGATTCAGGACGCTTGCCAAACATGGAACATGGGCCAAGTGTCCCTGTCAGAGGGCGGAGAGAAGGTTGGTGCCATTGTTGCATATAACCATTCCTGACTGAAACTGGCGTGGTGTCAACCCCCTCTGAGCCTGCCCCTTCAGAGCTGACAGAATCTCTGCCCCAGTGTGGCTCCTGTCCCCTAGGCAGACCAACTGAAGCCCCGCATGGCATCTTTTAGCCTGACTGCTTGCGTAGCCCCTTGAATGCTTATGGTGCAAATTTATTTTTACGGTTCAGCAACTGGGGTAGAGAAATTTGCCTGCTAAAATCAATTTGTGGTGTACTGCTAGCAGATTGGCTGCAAGTACTTGGGACACCTATTGCTATACCTTCATTCCTCTCAGTGCAGGTTTTTGAGGGGACTGGATGTATAGTAGAGTTGGAGATCCCAGATGAGGAGCAAGGAGAAGTCCACCTTTTTCTATGATGTGGGTCTTTTAAGTGCTGTTGCCAAATGGACTGCATGGCAGGTCATCATATGTCTGGTCAAGCATGTGGTGCCCAAGTGGCTGCTATTCTGGCCACACTTGATCCGCTTCAGACATAGGTTGCAAACAGCAACGGTGCGATCTGCTGCACACGTGTCAAAAAAGGCCCACACCAAGGAACTTTTAAAAGTTAGTGGAAAGTCAGCAGTGCCCTGCACCTGCGGAGCTCTGCGGTGTGATGCATAGGGTGACTGCCCTTAAACTGGCCCCTAGAGGACATCCTGCCTCATTGAAGTTGTGCCTCCTCCTCCTTCTCTCTTCTCTCAGGCACCCAAGTACAGTCAGTGACCTCATCATCTCCTCCCCCCTCGTCACTGGAGCAAACTTGGCAGTATGCTGCAGCTGGGGGAACACGACTTCCAGTTTCTTGTCCTTCTGTGGCACCCCCTCTCTCTAGGCTCACGTTACTCACTTCTTCAACCTGGGAACCGACACCGGAGCCTTCAAATCGCTGCGCATCCTCCAGCAGCATATAACCAACACTGTGGTCGAATAATTCTGGGGACTCCTCCGTACATGATGTGGGGCTACGGAAGGAGTGACTGTGAACAAGGAGCCGGAGGAGTAGGCCATTTTGGCAGCTGCATTGGAAGGCAAACTACTCTGAGCCTGGGTGACAGAGGATGAGGAGGATGAGAACGGCTTCGTTATCCACTCCACCAACTCCTCTGCATTTTGTGGCTCAATAGTAGTTTGCCTTCCAACGCAGACTGCATATATATATACCTATATATATATATATATATATATATCTATATAGATATATATATATACTAAACTGGCTGTATAAATATTTATATATATCTATCAAATACACTGCCACTAACTGAATAACCTGCCTGCTTAATCTAACTCAAGCTATCGCTCTGTCCACGCCAACAACACTACACATGGCTGCTATGTAAGCAGTCTTATATATTGTGGGGCATGGACTTAGTCCCCCTGAGCCATGATTGGCCAAAGGCAATCTGGCAGGTCAGGTACATGCTTTGGCCAATCATCATACAGCAATGCACTGCGATCTCGCAGTGCATTATGGGGCATTCCGTGGCGCTCAAATTTCCAGTGAACGCCCCATATGTTCAGTTCATGTTAGAACAAACGAACACCGATGTTTGAGTCAAACTTACGTTCAATTCGAACCGCTGGCTCATCCCTAATATACAGCAAAGTGTTCTGTTTTTTAGCTAGAAACTAGTTTAAAGCAGATTTACTGTACTTCTCCAGGCTGAGGTATAAGGAAAAACAATTTATGTGGTTATATATTCATTTAAATATATATAATGTATTTTTTATGCAACTTGCGTAAATACCTGAATTTGTTCTGGTATCCACTGCTTGTAACACATTTTACGTTAGAACTTTAAACTATAAGGACAGCATTAAATTACAATCACATATCATACATGTACTCATGTCAACAAGAAACATACAAACAGGAGGAGAGAGGAAAGGGATAAGCCCGTCAATCTGCAGCTCCTTTGCTGTCAAATAAAAAGCTTGGTGCAGGGAGGTGACCTAACTGTATTTCTTAACTTCAGTAAGGAAAATTTAGGTCACCAAGCTAGCTTTCTAGTCTGTCAAGGCTGTGTAAATCTCATTATTGGATGGACAGAAAAACAAAAACCTTTGGCAGGTAAGAAACCTCCCTTGTATACAGTTTATTTCAAACGTGTATTTGGCTTTTGGCTTGGAGTTCAGCTTCACTAACACATTGCACAGTCCCTATGCCCAGAGACAATGGCAAACCATCAAGCCATGGTTCCATAGAGATTTCGCCCATATGGGGTTTTTCTTTTTATGAGTGCTAAAGGATGCTTCTTCTTGAGAACAGAGACCTGCAGTCAAGGCTAACAATGTTCCCTATAGTACGAAAACAGCAAAGATGCCCAAGGAACTTTGTGAGACACATTGAAGATAATAACAAATGTTACGTGTTATTCAAAATAGACATCTTAAACACTCACAATAAGTATACATTTTTTTTTAAACATGCATTAAGCAATAATGTGCATATAAACTTTGAATAGTTGCATGCATTTTAGCATCACAAATAGTTCATAGTAAACAAGCTCTTGCACAAATCTCTCGACGTGTTTCATGGGGCAACGTTCGCTTTATCGAGAGATGTGAAAACTCAGATTGTTAGAAAGAAGAAAAAAGATGAAAAAAAACCCCACCACATACTGTATACTTACAAATCCACTAAAGTATCAAAAGCAAAACCATATTTTGACGCTGGAGTACATAAAATGAGTGTGGCAAGGATATGCCAACTGGTCCACACCGTCCTGGGCGGGAGTGAGGAAAACCAGACCGACCAAGGAACATAACAAAAACCTTCATTTTTGGGTCCCCGGGGAAACAAAAAACATACAAAACACGATGGAGGACATGCACAGAGGGAAAAAAGGAGATTACTAATAGACAAAATGAGGAACTATGCTGGAAAAATGCCCTCAAAGCCAATGCAGTAGTGAATAAATTCACAGCAATTAAATTCACAGAATTAATTAAATATTGCATTCAATTATAAAACTGTTAATATGTAAATTAATTTATTCATTTTAAAATGTATTCTACTTAGTTATGCCCTTTTATCTTTGTCATTGTTTTGGCAAGGGAAAAAGAGGTTGAAGGGGGAACAAATAGGTAAATTATTGGGAGATGCAGGAGATCAGGCTTTGTAATACAGGAATGTTCAGATTTCAAAATACCTAAGTGGGATGGATGGATGAGTGGATAGAGGATTGTGGTCAAAATGTACCCAAAATATATTTCTTACATTTTAGGAAAGTGTTACTATACACCTTGGGTTATATTGTGCCATGTGCAAAAACTCACTGTGGTGTCCCCATGCATATTTAAAAGCCTTCTTGTAAGAATTACCTTATTGGTACTGATATCAAGAAAAGTATCCTTGTAGATGGAAACTGTGTCCTTTTACAATACAAATGTAATGATATCAGAATGATGCAGTGGTACCAAAATGAATGCTTTAAAGGACTGATTGGAATGGGCAGTGTTTGCATAAACAAGGTTCAGGAGTTTGCTTAAAATGAGTATACTGGATGAATTCTAATAAATGGTAAAAATACTTAAAAATTTAGCTGTAGGCAGTCACTGGCTGATGTGTCTGCAGCCACCCAGATAGGAAGCAATTGTGCTGCAAGTTTGAAAATGACTTGCTAAGCTATTGCTAGACTTGCCAGGCTTCACAATTTTGTTGCACAATTTCAGCAAGCCCACATTGCATGATTCCAAATCAACATTCTTTGCAAACATTCTGCAAGTCTGCTGCAAGTTCTGGTTCAGTTATGCTGTGCAATAGTCATCCTACCATAGGGGTCACTGTGGTTGAATTTTCATGCTGTAAACTTGCAGAGCTCTTGCTGTAGACTCACCACTGCAACTTTGCTCTTGCTCCTGTCATGTTTGTTTTGTGGCTCTGTGACATGCCATGCTATGATCAAAATAATGGTAATCTGTTAGGAAAACATCTGACCATCAAAAAATATTTATAAATGCACTACAAATAGCATGCAGAATGATCTGAATTCAAGTAAAATATAGCAACGATTCAGGCATCCCTGTTCTTTATCAAGCTTGATAAAGGGAATGGATGCCTGAAACATTGCAGTACTTGAATTCAATGAGCAATAATATTGCTCTCTGTATCCCAACCTCTCATGCTTTTGTGATCACATGCCTGACGAAGGGGTCCTCAGAGGCTCCAAAATGTTGCACTTGCTTTTGTGATCTAATCTTTCTGCAATAAAAACCTTTGGACGACATTTGAGGATCCTTGGTGTGCTGACAAACGTGCATTTCTGTGATGTTTCCAGTAACCAGCTGGTAGTCGCTGCAGTACCCACTATTGATGAGCCTTGTTCACAGGAATGTGTGCGAGTCGAATATAGTCAAAACTGGTTCTGTGCATAGATTGTTACATTGCCTTTTGCTAATGGTTTCCATTCTCACAAATATATATACTGTATATGCAGTATCTCACAAAAGTGAGTACACCCCTCACATTTTTGTAAATATTTTATTATATCTTTTCATGTGACAACACTGAAGAAATGACACTTTGCTACAATGTAAAGTAGTGAGTGTATAGCTTGTATAATAGTGTAAATTTGCTGTCCCCTCAAAATAACTCAACACAGCCATTAATGTCTAAACCTCTAGCAACCAAAGTGAGTACACCCCTAAGTGAAAATGTCCAAATTGGGCCCAAAGTGTCAATGATTTGTGTGGCCACCATTATTTTCCAGTACTGCCTTAACCCTCTTTCTCATGGAGTTCACCAGAGCTTTACAGGTTTCCACTCCTCCATGACATTATCAGGGAGCTGGTGGATGTTAGAGATCTTGCGCTCCTCCACCTTGCCTTTGAGAATGCCCCACAGATGCTCAATAGGGGTTAGGTCTGAAGACATGCTTGGTCAGTCCATCACCTTTACCTTCAGCTTCTTTATCAAAACAGTGGTCGTCTTGGAGGTGTGTTTGGGGTCATGTTTAATAACGACCCTATGGACGGCCACTGTTCAAAATGCGGGACAACGTGTTCCTGTTTTAACATAGAGATAGGTATTTTCCTGTGTAAAACTGTATAGAAGGGTTGAAGCTGAAGAAGTTATATAAAAAAAAACTACAGCTCACATTACAGTTATTTAAATGTTTTTTTCTAATATCTAATATAAAATGTTTAAAAACCCCTTAAAGCGTAACTCCACTTTTGTTGAGATAAAAACATCCCCCTCTGGGTGATCTATGTACATTACAAGGACTTTAACAACTTTGTTGCAGATTTCTACCTTTTGTTATTCTGAAGAAATCCCTGTGTGTTTGTCTGTGTCCATGTGGGAAAGTGAATCTAATGGGAGCGGTTTCATTATTATCAATCAGCTGTGCACCTGCAGGGCTCTAATGAGGAAAGCTGCTGGGCCTGCATTCCTATAGACCTGATTTCCTATTGGGGGTATCTTACCAAAAAATTACATTTTTGTTGCAGGGGACGCCTGAAATCTGATTTGCATCTTAGGGCAGACTTCTGGGAAAATTGGTAAACCAATCACACAAGCAGGAAATTATGTTTCGGAGAGGCGTTCTGTACACATTCTGTGTACAGAACACCCCTCAGAAACAGCATTGCATTTTACAGAAAATTACAGAGCTGCAGATTGAAAAGAAAAGGTCATTTTTAATAACATTCAATTTCAATATGAATTGTGCTGTAATTGTATATGCTATATTATTTTTTCTTTATTTACAATTTTTTCCCCACAAAAGTGGAGTTACCCTATAAAGTGATACTAAAAATATATTTAAAAATAATAAACATGTCATACTTACCTGCTCTGTGCAGTTGGTTTTGCACAGAGCAGCCCAGATCCTCCTCTTCTCGGGTCCCTTGCTGGCGCTCCTGGCCCCTCCCTTTTGACAAGTTCCCCCACAGCAAAAAGCTTGCTATGGGGGCACCTGAGCCGAGCCGCTGCTCTGTGTGTCCATTCAGACATGGAGCCGTGGCTTGGCCCCATCCCCTCTCTCTGCTCATTGGCTCACTGACTTTGATTGACAGCAGCGAGAGCCAATGGTGCACCGCTGCTGCCTCAGCCAATGAGGAGGGGAGTTCCAGACAGCCAAGGCTCTTGTGCAACATCGCTGGATCGAGATGGGACTCAGGTAAGTATTAGGGGATCTGAGGGTGGCTGCTGCACACAGCATATTTTTTATCTTAATGCATAGAATGCATTAAGATGAAAAAAAACCTTCTGACTTTAGAACCACTTTATTTTTTCTCTAAGTCTTTAGCTATATTATTTACTTGTAATGAAGGATGTCTCATGATGTGCATGCTGCTGGAATCTGCAGAAATCTTCACTGCAGGGATGTCCTGTCCTCTTCCTGCAGCTGAAATTTCAGTGCTGGGGGGTTAACACCTTCAGATCTCTGGTTTCAGCTGCACTAAAAGGTGATCCAACAGCAACATGCCCCCTCCAGCCCTCACCTCCAATGGTAAAAGTTCTTTCACTGATTACACTGCATGTAACATGTTTGTGAATGGGGGGGATCTGATCAGTCACAGGATTATCTCCCCCATTCACAGATGGTGATACATGCAGTGTAATCAATGAAAGAACTATTCTCAATGGAGGAGAAGGGGGCGTATCCCCATTGGATCATCTTTAGCATGCTTTTTAGCTGGATAGAGTCATCTATAGATTTCTCCTATTCAACCCAGGAAATCTTTTTGTGTATGCTGTCAGAAACTATGAATCAGACTGAGACAGAAGTAAAGTTAAATCACACTTGTTTAATAATAATAATAAAAAAGGTAAACAAAGTAAACGTAGTCAAAACTTAGCCAGAATTCAGGAACCAGAACGGATAGTCAGACAAGCCAAAACGTCAGGGAGCCAGAGATGAGCGTAGTAGAACAGCAAGCAGGATCTGGAGCCAGAAGGAATGTCAGCCAAGCAAGTCTTTAACAGGAACACAGGAGAGCATCTCTAGAGATTTGACCAAGGCGAAGGCAGAGATCATCTGGGCTGGGTGGCTTAAGTAGGCAGGACTGACGAGCAGGATATCATCAACAGGTGAGTCACTGTGGAGAGAAAGGTAATTAGCCAACAGCTGAGCGGCCAGCTTTGAGAAGGACTGAGCCCAGCCCTAAAATATGCCCATCTTATGACTGGGAAAGGGATGAGCAGCACTAGGAGCCATGTAGGCTCTCTGTTACATGCTCATGTACTGACAAGGAAAATTACGACCATAAACATACAGTATGTGTATTTTAACTGTCTATTTAGCTGTTTGCCTGGGACCCAGCTTCTCTCTAGCATGTTGCTTCTATATATTAAACTGTAAGGTCTTAAATACAAACTGTTTCATTTTAGGCCTTTCTATTATGCATAAATCACACATTACTTTTTCTTTTTTAATAATAGAAAATAGTATATTTGTGCTTATGCATCCATGATAATAATTAGAAAAGTAAATAACAGCAATAAAAGTAATTGCGATATTCTCTGAGAACTAATAGCTATGTGTTAAAGGTTACATTAGTGAACATGGGAACTGCACAGACCACATACACGATTTAGACAACGATTAAGCCTTTAATTATTAAGAAGGGCCATGAACTGTGTTTAATGAAGTGTTTACCTATTATGCTGACATATGTGATTGTGTTCAGTTATATTTATATACTTCTTTTGTTTCTTCACTGCTATGTACATTAAAGGTTTTCACTTCTCTTTAAAAAGCCGTAACATGGGGGCGTGAAAAAGATTTAAAATTCATGGTTAGAGGGTAGGTTAGAATATGAAAAGTTGTTTGATCTGTCATGGAAACCCCACTGATAAAATCAGGTATATAGAGCACCATAGGGGACATGTCTGCAGAGTGGTCCAAACACCAGGAAGCTAAGGAATTCTGATGTTAATTGTAGTGGATGTATGGAAGAAAAGCTCATTAAATATATTTCATACAAGGTAATTAATGCACTATATACAATATCCTTTGGTAACATAGAAAGTCCCTTTTTTTTTACATGACTCTGTATGACCGACCCTTGCAGCTCTGTCCTTATCATAAGGCAACTAATTTAATTATGTTTTCTTAGAGATACAGTACATGTAAAAGTAATTAATGTGATATAAATTATCTTATTATTTTATAAAAAATGTTGTTTCTGTGTAAAGTTTGTAGTTATATATGAACATATAGACTCTGCTTCTTGCTTCATAGTGTTGCACAAAGGCTGTTCTTTAACTGCTTCCTTAATCACGAGGATGTACGGCGACAAAGCAGCTCTTCTGTGCTAGATCACGTACCTAGTATGTGATCTGGCAACTCTGTAGGTAGGAGGCATGCGCACCACTTCTGTTGTGATTTGTTACAGCTGAAGCCAATCAGTGGGTGCCGGCCAATGGATGTCTGCTGGCACCCGCCGATCATCGGGAAAACACACAGAACAGAGCTCTGTCTATATAAACAAGGCAGAGCTCCGTTCTGACTGGGGGAAAGCACCACATATAGTAAACACAAACACTGGCTAAGCACACAGTTAACCCTTTAAAGCGGTTGTATACCTTTATTTGTAACTTTTACCTACAGGTAAGCCTCTAATAAGGCTTACCTGTAGGTAAAAAAAAATCTCCTAAACCTGTAAGGAGATATTCCCCTCGCAATGAGCCGCTGACTGCAGCGGCGCATGCGCACAGGGGACTCTCGGCTGACAGCCCGGCAAATTCCGGAGCTTGCCGACATCGCGGCTCTGGCCACTCACAGCGCCGGAGCCATGATACCCGGAAGACACGCCGAGGGGAGATGTCGGCTCCCTTGGCGTGGACCAGGTGAGATGCCGGCGCCTCGTTCTAACGTAAGTGTCTCATAATGAGCTAGTATGCGGTGCATACTAGCTCATTATGCCTTTTCCCTTGCAGGTGTAAAAAAAAAAAAAGACAGCGGGTATACAACCGTGTAAGTGTAAATAAAATACTGCACTAACAATCTAAATGGAAAGTGAAGCTGCAACTAAAAGTGTTATACGACACAAATCAGAATAATAAAGGTTCCAGCAGCCACTGGTACCAGTGGCTGCTGGAACCACAGGGACACACATGCCACTGCAGGATACCAGATGGTCCTTGAACGCCCTCTATGGTCACCTGTAGTTCTTGGTTTTCTGTGATGGCTGCAGACCCCCTGAATTATTATTGATTGTAGTATACATTCCCTTAAAAGACCGGGGATCCGTACGGACGCTGTGATATCCATTGCCTGCCTGTGTGATCCCTGGCTGGGATTATAGCCATCTGCTTAGTGTGGTCCCCTGTAATAAGGGACTAACGCTCTCTGGTAAGCGGCAGTAATTTCTTAAGGTGGAGGTCTCATTAATGCACTTTTTCACTTCAATGAAGATTTAGACCACTCGTCACTTTGGGATCTGTCTTTTTTTATATGGACTTCTTATGTACCAATCATTGTGTAATTTGTCTTCACTTTGCTGTGCACCTAATGTATGGACATTAGTTTATTAGTACCTTATATGTCTGCACGTTTGTATCACAGTTAACCCTTTGACCGCTCTAGCTGTTTAACCCCTATCCAGCCAGTGTCATTAGTACAGTGACTGCATATTTTTTGCACTGATTAGTGTCACTGGTTCCCACAAAGTGTCAAAAGTGTCAGTTAGTGTCAGAATGTCTGCCGCAATATCGCAGTCCCATTATAAGTTGCTGATCGCCGGCATTACTAGTATAAGAAAAAATCCAGTATACTGTTAATTCCATAGTTTGTAGATGCTATAACGTTTGCGCACACCAATCAATATACACTTATTGGGATTTTTGTTATCAAAAATATGTAGCAGAATACATATTGGCTTAATTTTTTCTTATTGAATATGTTTTATAGCAGAAAGTAAAAAGTATTTTATTTTTTCAAAATTGTAGGTCTTTTTTTGTTTATAGCCCGAAAAAAAATGCAGTGGTGATTAAATACCACCAAAAGAAAGCTCTATTTGTGCACCAGTGCACACGTAAGAAACTGGAGTGTTGTTACCCTCTAACAGGAATAAGGAGCTTCATACCAGGCTGCAATGTTAATGAAAGCTACACATTTAAAAATACTGAAAATAACTTACATTGACGTGTTAAAGATTATATGAGATTTTAGTGATTATATTTACATCCCTATGTTGCTAGCTCCCACCATCCTGTATTAAAAAAAATATTGCCAGTCTCCATTTATCCTCTTCATGTACTGGCAATGTCCCCAGTTTCCTCTTCAGTCCGGCGTTACTGGTCCACACACAATGATATTTGCATCATTCTGGCCATTTCCTCTGAGCCTCATCATGCAGGCAAGAATATGAAAAGTTGTTTGATCTGTCATGGAAACCCCACTGATAAAATCAGGTATATAGAGCACCTTAGGAGATATGTCTGCAGGGAGAGTCCTGGAAGAATTCCGCCCCCTGCCCCCACTGTAGGAAGAAGAGAAATCTGCACTACTGATGTCACTTAGAAGACTTTAGGCAAAAAAAGTATGTATTTTTTATTTTTATTTATAAGACCCGGAGAGAGGGGGAAAAACTTTGGTGGGTGGGTGACCGGCTAGAGTTCATATATAATACTTACAGTTGCAAAGATATTTAATCACCATTGTAGTCATAGCCTTAGGGTCAGCTCACTAAGATGTGCATTTGGTATTTTATTTCTCTTCCAAATATTAGAAAAGAGGTTGATAAGGGAGTTCGGGATGTCAGAAGAAATTATTGAGTTCTTCATACCTATATCCCATATGAATTTTTATGAAAGTCAAAAATATAAAAAAGAACACAGGGATTTTTGTAGTATGCAAATACTAAATACTACTATTTTTTCACATAAAAATGGTTCTTTAACAGTCTTTGTTAAGTTCATATAAAGACCTCACAGTTAATCAGAATTTTTTCCAACACATTTCTTCAAATAAAGTCCACTTTTACTAGGATACATATGCAGTTCATGTAGTAAGAAAAATGTTATAAATAAAAAGGTCATATAAGTATGAGTGTACAATTTTCTTGTGAAAAAAAAAGTATGAGTGTACAATAATTAATCTTTATTTGATGTATACATTACAATTGTAGGGTGGGGACAAGGGGTGGGCAGGAGTGGCAGCTACCCTGGGCACTGTGGTATCATGTGAGGTTGGAGGCACCACAAGGAGGTTGGGGAGGCCATTTGTGTTTGGAGGGGGAATTTAGGGGGTAGCAGGGAACAACAATTGTTCTAGGAAGGGAAATTTGGGAAGGTGTGCTAGGAGTATTGGTTTCAGGGGATTTGTTTTGGGAGTGTGGATGGGGGAAGATTTGTGCTAGGAGGGGGAATTTTAGTGGGTTTGTGCTGAAAAGGGTAATATGGTAGGGGGGGAGGGGTGGGGATTTGTGCTAGGAGGGGAATTATTTTTTTTTTTTTGGGGGGGGATTTGAGCTAGCAGGGATCATTGGGGGTATTTGTGATATGGGGGGGGGCATTTAGTGGGGATTTGTGCTAGGATTTGGAGTGGAGGGAGAGGATTTGTGCTCAGAAGGGTAGAGGTTTTGTACTAGGAAGGGGATTTTTTCTTTTCGGGGGGTGAATTTATGCTGGGGGCATTTGGGAGATAAGGGGATTTTTGCTGATACATAATGCTCATACATCTTGGGTGGGGTGTGGGGGGGGGGGGATTTGGCATGTTCGTCCTGGGCTTTAGATGACCTTGTCTGCGCACTGCTTCCATGTAATGAATCATAGTATGCTGTTTTAGCACACACAGTATTTCCTTAATCATTTGCAAGCAATGTCAAAGGATCACTCTGCAGAAGACATCAAGTATGATGAACCAATTTAAGAGATAAATAAGAGTAGATGAAAGTTATCCCAAAATCTGCTACGAGGTGGCTAGATCCCCAAGATGTATTATGCTTCTTATCAAAAGGCAGTGCACATATCCTGCAAATACACTTACATCTGACATGTGAGAGTCAACAGGGATTCACAGATACGTGTAGTCTCCCCAAGGGCCCCTCCTATTTGACGCTACCCACTGTTTCCAGTAATAAAAAGAGGAAGGCATGCTTTCCCGCCTTTTACCTCCCACCATTGGGCATGTAGCCTGTCAACTGTGACGTGATGACCTCATAGTGACAATAAAAAAACTTGGCTGTGCATGCCTAAGATGTGCTCCACAGTGGAGCATATTCCAATTCCCCCTCATGGCAGTGGTTAGTATTTTCTACAAAAGGGGAAAAGGGCACCACGAAAGGATGAAAAACATTGCTCTAGATACAATACATGGAAAAATC
Source organism: Lithobates clamitans (assembly GCA_037952925.1). Classification (NCBI taxonomy): domain Eukaryota; kingdom Metazoa; phylum Chordata; class Amphibia; order Anura; family Ranidae; genus Lithobates; species Lithobates clamitans. The sequence continues at coordinate 1,494,643 of JBBGZY010000051.1, forward strand.
CCCATTCAGGGCAAAATAAAAGGTGAAAAAGGGAGGATTAGGGCACACTTACTGTATCTTGAAGGGAATCCAGCGATCTAGATGCCTCCAAAATTGAAAGGAGTACCCAACATGGTGCATCACAATTACACCAAACATAAAACATAACCAATTTACACCAAACATAAAAAGATATAAAAATAAAATAGCCATACAGTAGTCAAAAAAATACATAATAGACATATATATCATAGAGGTGGTGACTTGGGTGGTGATAAGTTCAAAACAGGGACCAACATCCCTGAATAGATAATGTAGACAGAGAAATATTTTTGGCAGGATTTTTTAGGTGAAGATATAATGAAAGAACGTATAAAATAAAAAATCTGTTTTTATTTAAGACATAATAGATAAAAACACAGATAGTTGTTATCAAAACAACATGTACATTGATACAGCTAGTGTGGAGTAATGCCAAATATTGAAAAACAAAAATCGCTAAATATGAATAATAAAATATATTTAGGACATGGTATTTAAATATCATGCTCAAAAAACTGTGAAAAACATTGCCTGCCAAAACCGACCACACCAGCACTCACCCAAACTGTGCTCTATGCAACTCCGACGGCGGGACCCTGAAACGGGAAGGATCACCCCAATGGGGCACAAAAAGCAGTCAGGCAAGGTCCTATCTGACCAACTATGGAGTGAAAAGGTAAAGGTAAGTTGTGTAGTTATCTGCCATCAGGATAAAAGAAACTGATGGACAGATAGAGGCAGCTGAACGAGGCCAAAGGATTGAAAATATGACACTACACAAGAAAAGTATACTTACTAAACAAGCTATTGAAACATAGATAAGTCAGGGGTGCCTGTATGGTGTTGAAAATGAATTGTTAATGCCCAAAGCCAAAGAGAGCTGAAAAGTATTGGAAACAAAATCAATTTATAGATTTGGGCTTTTAGTATGATATAGCATTCATATATGTGAAAGAAATATATATACAATGGATTGGATGTGACCTGGCACACAGGTTATAGGAAAAGAGAGATAATTGGGACTTTAAGAGAGGCCCACCATGTCAAATAATAAGAACAGAATGGATACATAAGTATAAATACAAGTACATGATTTATTGTTATAATCTAAAAATCATACCTAATTCTTGAGAAAAACATTGTATCAATAAATAGGTAGTCACATGACCTACACTAAGATATGCTGCTCATAGCATGCAATACAATTTATGGATAGACATGATAAACATACTTGATGAATTGAATCAATAAAAAAATATACATAATGAAAACCAGGTGTGTCTTGGCATCTAGGAGCAATCAATGCTTTTCATGGCGTTTCAGCCATTCATCAGGAGTGTAATAATACAGTATACTAGAGAAATAAATAAATATCGGTTGTTAGTAATGCCCTCTAAGGAAGGGAAGACGTTGTTTCCCAACAAAACGGGGGCAGGTAGATTACTTCTTCTCTTCCTTATAGGGCAATACTAACAACCGATATTTATTTATTTCTCTAGTATACTGTATTATTACACTCCTGATGAATGGCTGAAACGCCATGAAAAGCATCGAGTGCTACTAGATGCCAAGGCACATTTGGTTTCATTATGTATATTTTTCTATTGATTCAATTAATCATGTATGTTTATCATGTCTACCCATCGATTGTATTAAAAGATGTAAAAATTGCGCCAGCTCTTAGATAGGGATAAAGCAGCCAACACAGCAATATGACCGTTGCAAGTGAAAATTGAAGTGGAAAAGTGTGACGCTAATGGGTAGTGAGACTCCTGTTATTAGACAGGTAGAAAAAGTGGTTTGGGAGAAAATCAAAATACCTTTAGTGTAATAAGGTAAAGGTGTTTGTAGGGCATACATAGAAATATATATACTAGGTAGTATACACAATGCAGGTGGAAACACAGTGTGTGCTCAACAAAGAAGGACACAGTGAGAAAAGATAAAATAAAAAAAAAAAAATATATATATATAAATTGAGAGACAATCAAACATATAAGATACGACAAATAAATATCAATGCAAAGTAACTAGAGGAGCTGAATGTGTTAATCCACAGAACCAGAATTCAATGGAGGTGGCAGACAAATACGAGGACACCGATATCTCTAGGGAAAAAAAGGGCAAACATGGGGGCTCAAAAAGTCTCTAGATAACAAGATCGGATAGTCCCATTCAGTCCCACAGGTAACTGGATGTAAGCTGTCTTCTCAAGAAATGATCTGAGGATTATTGGGAAAGGTCACGACCAATACGCTAAATCTCGGCTCAAATTGATAATTCCCACCAGGAAAGAGAGAAAAGCAAAAGGATGCCCTTACCAGATCCGGTGGACTCACAGGCCGTAGCGGTGAGTCAAACGAGCCTATACCGTTAAACGGTGTGAGGTAGAGGTTTGTGGGAGAACTTGTAAACCATCTTGTCAGCAGTCCTCATGAGAAGCACCGATTTGGAGTCCGGGGTCCCCAGGATATGGTTCCGATCACCGGATCACCGTTTCCTCAGAGCGACATCATGTGTGCAAATAAGCAAAAAAAGGGGAAAAAACTCCACATAGTGTAAATCCTTGGTTTGCAAAGAGCATAAAAGCACTTTATTTAGGGAGTATACTCCGGAAACAAATTTTTTACAGGCAGGGGGCGGTAAAAACTAGGCCCAAAATAAAATAAAAACAGGCATAAAAGTTATAAAAACAGGCGCAGTAGATAGTGGTGGGGTGTAATCATGGAACCCGACGCGTTTCGCCTCCTAAGGCTTCTGCTGGGGTATGAATAAGCCCCCCACACAACTGCGCTTTATATACAGAAAGAATTGCAATGTAACAGCTAATCAGCGCTGTTACACGAGACAACTTCCGGGTTCGGCGGCGTCATCCGTGACACATCGGTCACATGACATTTTGTGGCCAATCAAAGTGTGAGGGTGGTGGTTAGAAGCCAAGCCTCACTCCTGACCACCTATAGGCAGAGTAGCGATCCCATTCGTTATATGTGGTAGTCACATGATGAGAAAATAACGATGGGACGCTCTAAGGTGCGTGTCAGGGAGAGGAGGAAGCCAGAGCCCAACAGATAGAGGCGTGGAACGCACAACACGGCGGCGATCCACGCTGATAGTATTTATTTATGTTGTACTAATGTGGTCCCGATCCCGGAAGTATTCCCAACATATTGACATATGAGTGTATAGGAATAAAAGTGTATTTAATGTGTACAAACAAATCTTAATGGGTACATATATACGAGTGCACAGGCAATATATATGTCATTTTCATGAAAATTGGAAAAGGTAAAAGAAACTATAAGGGAAGTTAGACCTAATAAGGATGTAAGTAAGCATACAACAGAGACTCATAAGGGGATCTGTGAAAAAAAGGTGTATGTGCTAGTATCCAGTGTACTTGTAATTCATTGAATTGAAAAACTCCTAAGTGGAGTGGAAACTTAGGGAATTCAAAGAACGCCATATCCTATCTAGAAAATATTATTAATAGTTAATGGGGTAAAAAAGGTGAAAATGTTTAATTAATTAAATAAGTAAAGGTGGGAGCTCGTTCAAAGCCCTATAGGAAATTTAAGCACATAGTATGAAAGGAAGTCAATAGATCAAAAAATGAAATGACAGCAATCTAGTGGCATTTGTGAAACTACATGGTCTAAGGAGATGTTGTGTCATTCATAGGTAAAGAATTGCTGAAGGTGGGGAGGGGGGGGGGGGGAAGGGTTGGTGTATCAACGCCCAAGACTGATTTATGAAGGCGTTGATATCCCATTCCACGTTCAATCCGTGGGGCACATAACATTTCATGAGATGTATCCAAAAGGTTTCGAGCTTGGAAACACCCCTTGTGTTTGGTTCCCCCCTCCAATGTGGGACAAATTTATCAATAATTTGGAACTTAGTCCCAGACGGATTTTGGTTGTGGTGAAGTAAGTAGTGTTTGGGAACGCTATGGTTGGTGCGTCCTTTTAATATGGCTGTGACGTGTTCACTCACTCGTATGGAGAAGTTACGTATGGTTCGTCCTATGTATTGCTTACCACAAGGGCAAGTAATAAGGTAAACGATAAATTTTGTAGTGCATGTTGCAAATTGTTTCATCTTAAATTCCTTCCCAGTAGAAGATGATGTGAAGGTCTCAATTTTACGAGATTTGCAAACATTGAGTTTGCATACTGTACATTTCCTGCAGGGGTAAAAACCCTTGAGGTCATGGAAGAAAGATGGCGTCTTCGGGGGGTCAACCACTCCTGGTGCGATCTTGCCACCTATTGATGGTGCTCCTTTATATATCACTCCAGCTTGGTCGGGAAGTAATGGGCCCAGTATTCGGTCGTTTTTCAGAACCTTCCAATGTCTGGAAATGATGCTCTTTATCTGCTTGTGTTGGATAGAGTAGTTGGTAAGGAAGGCCCATCTATGTTTGGCATCCAGAGGTTTTTTTGGTTGTTCCACTAGTAGTGAAGAGCGGTCAATGCGTGCTATTTTCTGTATCTCCTGGTCGATTAAATCTCCATCGTAGCCCTTTTCTTGGAATCTACATTTAATAGTTTCTGCCTGCCTGAAGTAGTCCGGCAAGAGAGAACAGTTACGTCTGATTCTCATCAGTTGACTTCGAGGTACCGATTTCAGCCATGCTGTATGGTGGCAGCTGTCGGTCGGGATGTACCCGTTGCGGTCGGTGGCCTTGAAAAAGGTTTTCGTCTCCAATTGGCCATTGACAGCTGTGATTTCCAAATCTAGGAAATGTATTACAGACGGGCTAGCTTCATATGACAAGTGTATGCCTACCTCATTCGCATTTAGGGTTAGCATAAAGCGATTGAGGGAGTCCATTGAGCCTCTCCATAGGAGGAGGATGTCGTCGATATATCTGGCCCAAAAGACGAGCTGTAATGGTCTCTGGGTTCCGACGACATCCTCCTCCCACTTGGCCATAAAGATGTTAGCCAGACTGGGGGCAAATTTAGCCCCCATGGCTACTCCCTTCGTCTGTAGGTAATAGTGGTTGTCATACCAAAAGTAATTTGACTTGGTAGCAAAATGTAACAGATCTACAATGAACCTCTTTTGAGTCGTGGAGATGTTCTTTTCTCTTGATAGAAAGAGTTCAACTGCTTCTATACCCAATTCGTGGGGGATGATGGTGTATAGAGAGGTAACGTCTGCAGTTACTAGTATGAGATCGTTAGTATACGTGACTTGTTGTAATTTATTAATAGTATCCCGAGTGTCTTTCAGAAAAGATGGTATTGATTTTACTATTGGCTGTAAATAATAGTCAATGTATTTCCCTATGCGGGAGGTCACGGAGTTGATTCCACTTATAATTGGGCGACCAGGAGGTTGGGTGATGTTCTTGTGTACTTTAGGCAGATAGTACATTATAGGGATGCGCGGAGCTACTGGGACCAGGAAATTTTTTTCTTTTTTGTCTAGTATGCCAAGCTGGAAGCCAGTATCAATCAGGTCTACTAGTCTTCTTTTGAAGCTTGTAGTGGGGTTGGATCCGAGAGGCAGGTACGTTTCTGTGTCGCTTAGGATTCTCGTCATCTCAGCATGATAATCTTTACTGTCAAGAACGACTATCCCTCCGCCCTTATCTGCCGGGCGGATGACAAGGTCTTTGCGTTCACAAAGAGACTTCAAGCCGATTTTAATACTGGGGTCAGAATAATATTTCTTCTTTGGGAGTCCCTCTAGGTCTTCCAATACTAGATCACGGAACACCTTAATAGATGGAGCTATAGGGGCTGGGGGGTTGAATAGAGACGGGTTCGCTAATCCCGAGTGAACTGTATGGGAGTTAGTGAGAAGACATGAGGGCCTGCTTGGATTGGACGCAATATATCTTTGTACATTAAGTTTACGTACAAACTTGTGCACATCTTGTGCACACCGAGGGGGGAGGCGTTCCAATAAAGAGAAAAAGGGTTTAAAGGACAATGGCATCTTCAATCTAAGCAAAGCTGATTTCTCCCCAGCGGAACTTAATGTTCTTCACAAAGGTTTGAAATTTGCTCCTCCCAAAACACTGAGTAAATTCTCTACTTTCATAGATGTGCACAAGTTTGTACGTAAACTTAATGTACAAAGATATATTGCGTCCAATCCAAGCAGGCCCTCATGTCTTCTCACTAACTCCCATACAGTTCACTCGGGATTAGCGAACCCGTCTCTATTCAACCCCCCAGCCCCTATAGCTCCATCTATTAAGGTGTTCCGTGATCTAGTATTGGAAGACCTAGAGGGACTCCCAAAGAAGAAATATTATTCTGACCCCAGTATTAAAATCGGCTTGAAGTCTCTTTGTGAACGCAAAGACCTTGTCATCCGCCCGGCAGATAAGGGCGGAGGGATAGTCGTTCTTGACAGTAAAGATTATCATGCTGAGATGACGAGAATCCTAAGCGACACAGAAACGTACCTGCCTCTCGGATCCAACCCCACTACAAGCTTCAAAAGAAGACTAGTAGACCTGATTGATACTGGCTTCCAGCTTGGCATACTAGACAAAAAAGAAAAAAATTTCCTGGTCCCAGTAGCTCCGCGCATCCCTATAATGTACTATCTGCCTAAAGTACACAAGAACATCACCCAACCTCCTGGTCGCCCAATTATAAGTGGAATCAACTCCGTGACCTCCCGCATAGGGAAATACATTGACTATTATTTACAGCCAATAGTAAAATCAATACCATCTTTTCTGAAAGACACTCGGGATACTATTAATAAATTACAACAAGTCACGTATACTAACGATCTCATACTAGTAACTGCAGACGTTACCTCTCTATACACCATCATCCCCCACGAATTGGGTATAGAAGCAGTTGAACTCTTTCTATCAAGAGAAAAGAACATCTCCACGACTCAAAAGAGGTTCATTGTAGATCTGTTACATTTTGCTACCAAGTCAAATTACTTTTGGTATGACAACCACTATTACCTACAGACGAAGGGAGTAGCCATGGGGGCTAAATTTGCCCCCAGTCTGGCTAACATCTTTATGGCCAAGTGGGAGGAGGATGTCGTCGGAACCCAGAGACCATTACAGCTCGTCTTTTGGGCCAGATATATCGACGACATCCTCCTCCTATGGAGAGGCTCAATGGACTCCCTCAATCGCTTTATGCTAACCCTAAATGCGAATGAGGTAGGCATACACTTGTCATATGAAGCTAGCCCGTCTGTAATACATTTCCTAGATTTGGAAATCACAGCTGTCAATGGCCAATTGGAGACGAAAACCTTTTTCAAGGCCACCGACCGCAACGGGTACATCCCGACCGACAGCTGCCACCATACAGCATGGCTGAAATCGGTACCTCGAAGTCAACTGATGAGAATCAGACGTAACTGTTCTCTCTTGCCGGACTACTTCAGGCAGGCAGAAACTATTAAATGTAGATTCCAAGAAAAGGGCTACGATGGAGATTTAATCGACCAGGAGATACAGAAAATAGCACGCATTGACCGCTCTTCACTACTAGTGGAACAACCAAAAAAACCTCTGGATGCCAAACATAGATGGGCCTTCCTTACCAACTACTCTATCTAACACAAGCAGATAAAGAGCATCATTTCCAGACATTGGAAGGTTCTGAAAAACGACCGAATACTGGGCCCATTACTTCCCGACCAAGCTGGAGTGATATATAAAGGAGCACCATCAATAGGTGGCAAGATCGCACCAGGAGTGGTTGACCCCCCGAAGACGCCATCTTTCTTCCATGACCTCAAGGGTTTTTACCCCTGCAGGAAATGTACAGTATGCAAACTCAATGTTTGCAAATCTCGTAAAATTGAGACCTTCACATCATCTTCTACTGGGAAGGAATTTAAGATGAAACAATTTGCAACATGCACTACAAAATTTATCGTTTACCTTATTACTTGCCCTTGTGGTAAGCAATACATAGGACGAACCATACGTAACTTCTCCATACGAGTGAGTGAACACGTCACAGCCATATTAAAAGGACGCACCAACCATAGCGTTCCCAAACACTACTTACTTCACCACAACCAAAATCCGTCTGGGACTAAGTTCCAAATTATTGATAAATTTGTCCCACATTGGAGGGGGGAACCAAACACAAGGGGTGTTTCCAAGCTCGAAACCTTTTGGATACATCTCATGAAATGTTATGTGCCCCACGGATTGAACGTGGAATGGGATATCAACGCCTTCATAAATCAGTCTTAGGCGTTGATACACCAACCCTTCCCCCCCCCCTCTCCCCACCTTCAGCAATTCTTTACCTATGAATGACACAACATCTCCTTAGACCATGTAGTTTCACAAATGCCACTAGATTGCTGTCATTTCATTTTTTGATCTATTGACTTCCTTTCATACTATGTGCTTAAATTTCCTATAGGGCTTTGAACGAGCTCCCACCTTTACTTATTTAATTAATTAAACATTTTCACCTTTTTTACCCCATTAACTATTAATAATATTTTCTAGATAGGATATGGCGTTCTTTGAATTCCCTAAGTTTCCACTCCACTTAGGAGTTTTTCAATTCAATGAATTACAAGTACACTGGATACTAAGCACATACACCTTTTTTTCACAGATCCCCTTATGAGTCTCTGTTGTATGCTTACCTACATCCTTATTAGGTCTAACTTCCCTTATAGTTTCTTTTACCTTTTCCAATTTTCATGAAAATGACATATATATTGCCTGTGCACTCGTATATATGTACCCATTAAGATTTGTTTGTACACATTAAATACACTTTTATTCCTATACACTCATATGTCAATATGTTGGGAATACTTCCGGGATCGGGACCACATTAGTACAACATAAATAAATACTATCAGCGTGGATCGCCGCCGTGTTGTGCGTTCCACGCCTCTATCTGTTGGGCTCTGGCTTCCTCCTCTCCCTGACACGCACCTTAGAGCGTCCCATCGTTATTTTCTCATCATGTGACTACCACATATAACGAATGGGATCGCTACTCTGCCTATAGGTGGTCAGGAGTGAGGCTTGGCTTCTAACCACCACCCTCACACTTTGATTGGCCACAAAATGTCATGTGACCGATGTGTCACGGATGACGCCGCCGAACCCGGAAGTTGTCTCGTGTAACAGCGCTGATTAGCTGTTACATTGCAATTCTTTCTGTATATAAAGCGCAGTTGTGTGGGGGGCTTATTCATACCCCAGCAGAAGCCTTAGGAGGCGAAACGCGTCGGGTTCCATGATTACACCCCACCACTATCTACTGCGCCTGTTTTTATAACTTTTATGCCTGTTTTTATTTTATTTTGGGCCTAGTTTTTACCGCCCCCTGCCTGTAAAAAATTTGTTTCCGGAGTATACTCCCTAAATAAAGTGCTTTTATGCTCTTTGCAAACCAAGGATTTACACTATGTGGAGTTTTTTCCCCTTTTTTTGCTTATTTGCACACATGATGTCGCTCTGAGGAAACGGTGATCCGGTGATCGGAACCATATCCTGGGGACCCCGGACTCCAAATCGGTGCTTCTCATGAGGACTGCTGACAAGATGGTTTACAAGTTCTCCCACAAACCTCTACCTCACACCGTTTAACGGTATAGGCTCGTTTGACTCACCGCTACGGCCTGTGAGTCCACCGGATCTGGTAAGGGCATCCTTTTGCTTTTCTCTCTTTCCTGGTGGGAATTATCAATTTGAGCCGAGATTTAGCGTATTGGTCGTGACCTTTCCCAATAATCCTCAGATCATTTCTTGAGAAGACAGCTTACATCCAGTTACCTGTGGGACTGAATGGGACTATCCGATCTTGTTATCTAGAGACTTTTTGAGCCCCCATGTTTGCCCTTTTTTTCCCTAGAGATATCGGTGTCCTCGTATTTGTCTGCCACCTCCATTGAATTCTGGTTCTGTGGATTAACACATTCAGCTCCTCTAGTTACTTTGCATTGATATTTATTTGTCGTATCTTATATGTTTGATTGTCTCTCAATTTATATATATATATTTTTTTTTATTTTATTTTATCTTTTCTCACTGTGTCCTTCTTTGTTGAGCACACACTGTGTTTCCACCTGCATTGTGTATACTACCTAGTATATATATTTCTATGTATGCCCTACAAACACCTTTACCTTATTACACTAAAGGTATTTTGATTTTCTCCCAAACCACTTTTTCTACCTGTCTAATAACAGGAGTCTCACTACCCATTAGCGCCACACTTTTCCACTTCCATCGATTGTATTGCATGCTATGAACAGCATATCTTAGTGTAAGTCATGTGACTACCTATTTATTGATACAATGTTTTTTTCAAGAATTTAGTATGATTTTTAGATTGTAACAATAAATCATGTACTTGTATTTATACTTATGTATCCATTCTGTTCTTATTATTTGACATCTCTCAGAATATATATACACTTCTCACACATCTATCTACAGAGACCATTACTCATTATCTAAACCAATAAATCAGAAAAAAATTCTGAAAAAATTTTCAACACCATACGGCACCCCTGACTTATTTACGTTTCAATAGCTTGTTTAGTAAGTATACTTTTCTTATGTAGTGTTATATTTTTAATCCTTTGGCCTCCTTCAGCTGCCTATCTGTCCATCAGTTTCTTTTATCCTGATGGCAGATAACTACACAACTTATCTTTACCTTTTCACTCCTTGTTGGTCAGATAGGACCTTACCTGGCTGCTTTTTGTGCCCCATTGGGGTGATCCTTCCCGTTTTAGAAGCTCACCGTCTGAGTCCAGTTTGGGTGAGTGGTGGTGTGGTCGGTTTTGGCAGGCAATGTTTTTGACAGTTTTTTGAGCATGAAGTTTAAATACTATGTCCTAAATATATTTTTATTTTTCATGTTTAGCGATTTGTGTCATGCCACCCTAATATATCTCCTGAGGAAGCCCATGGTGGTGAAACATGTCAGGATAAAATTTGAAACCATCTGCACGACAAGATACCCTTTTTCAATATTTGGCATTACTCCATACAAGCTATATCAACATACATGTTGTTTTGATAACAATTATCTTTGTTTTTTTCTATTATGTCTTAAATAAAAACTGATTTTTTATCTTATGTTTTTTCATTATACCTGCACCTAAAAAAATCTCACCAAAAATATTTCTCTGTCTACATAATACATATATATCACAATGCCTAGCTGATTAGCAAGAATAATCAGACATAGTTGTAGAAGTGAAACAAAGGTAACCTTTTTATCAAAGGGGTTGTAAACCTTCGTGTTTTTTCACCTTAATGCATCCTATGCACTAAGGTGAAAAAACTTCTGACACAGACCGGCCCCTGTTTTACTCACCTGAGCCCATTCGTTCCCTCGGCAGAAACGCGCTCACCTTCTCTGCCTGGGGTTCTCAGCTCTTGATCGGATAGATTGATTGCAGCGCAGCCATTGGCTCCTGCTGCTGTCAATCAAATCCAATGACATGGGAGCAGGGCCGAGTCTAGCATTCTGTGTCTATGCACGCAAATACTGGACTCGGAGCGCGCCCGCAAGGTAACCCCAAGAGAGAGCGCTTCTCTCAGGCAGTTTACTGATGCGAGGAGGAGCCGCGAGCACCGCCAGGGGACCCCAGAAGATGAGGTTCGGGTCCACACTGTGCAAAACGAACTGCACAGTGGAGGTAAGTATGATATGTTTGTTATTTAAAAAAACAAAAACAAAGGTTTACAATCACTTTAAGGCCCGGATGTTCCATGGCCCTTCACCTATATATTCATTTACATTCTAGTTTTAAAAACAATTTATCAAGATTCGTGAATATTGTGATAAACAGTTAATACAATAAGAATATAAATGGATATATAGGTTAAAGGCCATGGAAATTCTGGGCCTTAATGAAAATCACCATATGCAAGAATATCTGTGATATACAGTAACCAGGTCTTGTTATGATCTTAACAAACAATGTTACAGAAACCATTTTGTGTGAAAAAATACAAAATTAGATATTTTATTTATGTGTTTGTGTTTAGTATACATTATATAGTCTTTGGTTCTTCTTTTTTTCTTACTTCCCCTTTCAAAATGGTGACTTCACACACATGCAGGTCACTAAAGCCTTGTACACATAGGCCGAAAATCGTACTAAAACTGTCAGTTCAGCAGGAACCGGCTGACTTTTCGCCCATGTGAACAGCTGTCTGTTCTACAGAATTCAGTCTGCCAGTAGGTGGGGTGCAGCATAGTGTGATGGCAATAATTCACACAGTCAGGTGCAATGAATAAAAAATTGAAGCAATGCAGCAACAATTCACAACAATTCTGTGGGAGGACTGCCCCACCAGGTGCACTCACGGTTACAGCAACGTGAACAGATTGGGTTCCAGGCAAAATGACAGCGTCTGTAGAGAGGGGCAGAATGTGGCCTGGCCGTTTCGTGCCTAATCGGAAAGATATCCAGAGAAGATGCGACCCTACGCTTTCCCTCCAGCCAGCACTGTCCATAACAGATGGGGTACCTTTCCCTGTACTACCCACTCGCATAAAGTGCACTAAACCCGGGAGCCATGGCCTTAAATAGGTTCTGCCTGACCCAATATGGGGCAACAGCCTCCAACTGGAATGCTTCCCCACTGACCCAGGAAACCATAGAGGAACTGGGTTCCTCCTGACTTCCTCTTCAGCTGCAGAGCTGCTGCGGTTGAGCACCACTTGCAGTGAAGAAAATAAACTGTACCTGTCTACAAACACACAGAGCTTCCTGATGACGCATTTGATGATGCGAAACGCGTAGAGGCTGCTGGGAGAATTTTACGCATCACGTGACCGGACGAAAACGGAAACGAGGCTTGGAGTGCAAGCCGAGCGTGGAGGCCGCTTACAATTACCAGGCGAACCATGCTATTAGATACCCGTCCGTAACTGCTGGATAAGCTTCGTGCCGGCAAAAGGGCACCTTCAAATGTGAGTGATTTTAACCTTTGATATATTTTAAAAATAAACAGTTTAAACATATTGCGCTATGATCGCCTTCTGTTCCTATGCTTTCCTATGAGGAATATTAGAACACAAGTTGTAAACTGGTGAGAAGTGGTACCTGAGTGGAATGGTTATCCCTGAATGAACCAAAGGCGTACCCCTAGTGAAGTATCTGGTGAGTGGCCAATCTGAATGGTGGAGGGTCCCACTCAGTCACATATGAAAATTGAAGTAACATAGGAGCACGCCAGTCACTTTAAAGGATACAAGATTTTTGCAACATATCTGAAGGACTTTTTTTGTTATATATATGATTTATTGATTTAAATTTAAAATATATGCACATGTAACATTTAGGATTGGTAGTTGATAAGTAACACAGGTGGTGATATAATAAGGGGGCAGCGCATTCACATATATCCACTAATGTCTACAAACACTGATCGATGTGTTCTGGTGGAAAGGCACAGCAGGGAAGATTGCCACATTGCTAACATTGCTTGTGTTAGTATAGCGATCTCACAGTTTTTTTTTTCACATGCCGAGTGAGGGGATATTTGTCTTATTGTCTGTAAACACTCAAGCAGTGGTATTAACCACTTGACTGGAAGATTAACCCCCCTTATGACCAGGCCATTTTTTGCAATATGGCACTGCGTTACTTTAATTGACAATTGCGCGGTCGTGTGACACTGTACCCAAATAAAAAATGTTTTCTTTATTAGTAATGGCGGGGATCAGCAACTTATAGCTGGACTGCAATATTGCAGCGGACAAATTTTGACACTTTTTGGGGACCAGGGACACTAATATAGTGATCAGTGCTAAAAAATATGGACTGTCACTGTACTAATGATACTGGCTTGGAAGGGGGTTAACATCAGGGGCGCTCAAAGGGTCAACTGTGTGACTAGCTTGTGATTCAGTGCAGTGGGGGAGGTGCTTTTACTAGTGGAAGGCATGGATTGGTGTTCCTGCTTAACAGGAACACAGGATCCATGCCTTCAGTACTGACAGAACGGCAATCTCCCTTGTTTACATAGGCAGACTGCCATTCTGCCTGTATACCAAAGCATTGGTGGGGGCCGGCGGGCATTGAGTCTGCCGTACCCGCCGACCAGCTCCTGCTGTGTATAATCAATGTATGGCTCAAATCGCGCCGCACAGACGTCACATGTGATATGCACAGGTTTGCAGAGCAATTCCTGTGCAAATTACTGTGTGAACCTAGGCTGAATATAAACCAGAGACCCATCTCTTATATGCTTATACAAGGTTCCTTAAAGTACAACAATCTTAGAGACTTCTCATTAATGCTACCTTATGTTTGATCTCTAGATACAGGAGATGACCTCACAGTCCAGAATGGATTTATCTGCTTAATTGCACATTAGAGATAAAGAACTGGTACTAACCAGAGATGATAGACGTCAAATATTGTAACACAGTTTGGTAAAAATTGGCATGATTTTAAATCCTCCACAAGATATAAGAAAATAAAGAACATCTAAATACCAGATGCTGTGCCGTGAGAAGACTCCTCAGATTGTGGTCACTTTCACTGGATACATGTTAGACATGCATATGGGAGAAATAGAGGGCTTTGGCTACTTTAAGATGTTCAACTTGCTTCGGTGCCAGAGGGTATTCTCTTTTGGCCACCTAAACCCCTGGCCATTTTTTTCCCCCATCTTCCCCCATCTCCCCCCATTTATTATTTTATTTATTGTGTAGGGATCTGCTGCCCTCTACTGTTAGCTTCTAATATCACAGAGTTATGTATAATAGATATTAGCATTAACTGTTTCTGGTTAAAAAACCCAGAAGGAGGAAGTGGTGGAGAGACAGAGAGAGGAGCTGACATCACATGTTCGCATACAGGAGCTGCCTTATAGCAGTACTGTATTTTATTCAGACCAGAAGCAGAGATTATTAGGTAGTTGTTCCTGTGTTCTGGCAGTTTAACTGTAGCTGCCCATAAGGTCTTGATCTGAATCCTAGTGACAGACCAGTCTCTGTTCTATTGTTATTATCTCACATGCACAGTGGCGGATAGCTAGGTCTGTGCTACTGTATGTATGTAGTGGTCACCTTCCAGTATATTAGTGGGAACCTGTTTATTGTGTAGCAGAATCTATAAACTCTTCCAGTCAAATGGGAACCTTCAAGGTCGAAGATAGCTCACATCCTTCAATAAGTGGTGAGTTGTGAGGCATAGTGAGTGCAAAGGTGGTAAAAGTCATTGGGCGCCAGACACTTCTTGGATGCAAAAGAGGTTTTATTTCTTTGACAGTCCTTTTTTATTTTGTAGGGGAATGAGGGTTAGGGCCAGGACACCCTTAAGTAGTTGCAATTTCAAATGGCAGACTCTGAGACTTCAATAGAATAACAGCCGTATAGGGAAAGGTCCCAGCAAGGTGCCACTTCTGCACGTGCAGAAGTCTCCTATGGCAACAGTACTTAACAGTTCCTAACTCAAAGTAACAGTTCTCCCAGCTGTACTACAAATTTTTCTTGTAGTTTTTCAGCCCCTTGAGCTCCTGGTCTTTCACTGAACCCTATGATTCACTAACTCTGAACCCCGTGAGCAGCTCAAGGCTTTTGCGGTGGTATCTCCTTCAAGCTTCACCCACGCTTCCCTGCTGGGTCCCTAGCTTGGCACTTCGGATACTTTCAAGCTTCACCCCTGCTGACCGGCTCAGTCCCTAGCTTGACACACAAGGCTACTCTGCAAGCATCACCCTCAGCTGGTTGGGTTTTTGACTTGATCACCGCATGAAGTTTCCCGGTTCTGCCGTTCGGTGAAAATACTGCTCAGGTATTTGCTTAAGTTACTCACTGTGGTCCCCATCAAAGGCGATTGGTCCCTTCGTGGTGACAGCTTCCCTTCTACCTCAGACCACTGACAGATTCTCCGGCTGGCAGAACCGTCACTTTTGGTTGGACTGCAAGCTGCAATCCCAACCCTGCGCTGCCCTCTTACTTCTGGATAGGCCCTCACACAGCCTGGCAGCCAGATGCCCCCGGAATAGGCCCAATCTACAGCCTAGCAGTCCGGGGCTTACGACACACATCCACCCAGACGGCGGTCCGGGTGGCACACAAGAACCTGGATCACCTGACCTCACCCCAATATATAGGCTCTCCAAGCAGGCCAAGGGATTCAACAAAATCCCTGCCCATTGGCTGAGATACCCCATATACCCATAACCTGACCTTGAGTTGTCGTTCTCAATCTAATACCTCCAAGTGTCCGGCCACCTGGTGGTAGAAGAGGAAAGTACAACCAGGCCAAACTTAGGGAGAAGTCAATGGATCCCTAGTAATTAACTACAGTAGCTACTCCTGACAAGGAATTTGGTGAGGAGCTCCCTGACTAAACCCCAGGGCGCTACAATTGCAATAGAGTTTATATGTAGCTCCTGTTATTTTAGTTATATCGTACTGTAAAAAAGGTTAACTGTTTGCTTTAAATATTTTAGTTATATGCAGCTTTTGTTTTTTTTTGCTAACCTTGTCTCTTCTGGTCTGGGATTTTATAGCTAGTTTTAGCTTAGGACTCGATAAGTAGAATAATCTAGTGCCAGATTAAGTATGTGATGGCCACTTCTGGGAGTTAGAGGTCTGGTTGCATGTTAGATTAGAAACTACTACGGCGGGACTAAAGCACAGTGTAGATAGACTGACTGAATTCCAGTGCTACACCACAGTTTGTGCATGTGCGAAGCTGTGTTTCTGGTTAGTTGGACAAAAGTTAGAGGATCTCCTCATCACTGTTGGTCTTGTCTTCAGGTTTTCGACACAAAGATGAATGTAACATAGCAATCATCCCCAGGAGCCCCTGCTACTGAACTTTGCTGCAACAATTATATATATCTATATCTATCTATATATATATATATATATATATATATATATATATATATATATATATATATATATAGATAGATATAGATATAGATATAGATATATCTTTTGGCCAATCCCCAGACGACGTCCGCTAGTGACGAAACGCGTAGGGAGGAGCCTACGACGTCACCACGTTCGTATTCTGTGTAGGGCTGTACACGAACCAGGAAGGCGGAGGCAGCAGACGGAGGCGCTGACTGTTAGTTGTACGCGATATGCTGTTTAATACAACGAGGCTTTGTAAGTGCAATTCCTTTTAAATAAAACGATTGTGCAGACTATATTATGCGATGGTTTGTCCTTTCTCTCTTTGAATCCTGAGATACCATCTGTCGCCCATTGGTACCATTGAGCTGAGGTTGTGGGGAGCCCCAAAATTTCCCTGTGCTGTTTTAGACCGCTGTAATGGCGGTCAATGGGATCTGGTAAGCATATTTGATATTCCACCTCGGGTGTGAGGAACCACAGAAGATTCTCTCCACTGCATCCTCATCTATGTTGTGGCCCATTCTGGCACTCTTCCTTGATCTATCACGGACTTTCCTTTTTCGTTTTTTGGATTCTATCCGTTCATCTTACTTGTCTGTAATCTTGGGACATTGGAATATGATATTATTTAACTTGCACTATTATTTTTGATTATTATACTAATTTATTTCACTGGTTTCAATTATTATTAGCGCCGCATCTTCTTTGTATTATATATATATATATATATATATATATATATATATATATATATATATATACAGTATCTCCCAAAAGTGAGTACACCCCTCACATTTTTGTAAATATTTTATTCTATTGTTTCATGTGACAACACTGAAGAAATGACACTTTGGTACAATGTAAAGTAGTGAGTGTACATCTTGTATAACAGTGTAAACTTGCTGTCCCCTCAAAATAACTCAACACACAGCCATTAATGTCTAAACCGCTGGCAACAAAAGTGAGTACACCCCTAAGTGAAAATGTCCAAATTGGACCCAAAAGTGTCAATATGTTGTGTGGCCACCATTATTTTCCAGCACTTCCTTAACCCTCTTGGGCATGGAGTTCACCAGAGCTTCACAGGTTACCACTGGAGTCCTCTTCCACTCCTCCATGATGACATCTCAGAGCTGGTGGTTGTTGGAGACCTTGCGCTCCTCCACCTTCCGTTTGAGGATGCCCCACAGATGCTCAATAGGGTTTAGGTCTGGAGATAATGCTTGGCCAGTCCATCACCTTTACCCTCAGCTTCTTTAGCAAGGCAGTGGTCATCTTAGAGGTGTGTTTGGGGTCCTTATGTTGGAATACTGCCCTGCGGCCCAGTCTCCGAAGGGAGGGGATCATGCTCTGCTAGTATGTCACAGTACATGTTGGCATTCATGGTTCCCTCAATGAACTGTAGCTCCCCAGTGCCGGCAGCACTCATGCAGCCCCAAACCATGACACTCCTACCACCATGCTTGACTGTAGGCAAGACACACTTGTCTTTGTACTCCTCACCTGGTTAACGCCACATACACTTGATACCATCTGAATCAAATAAGTTTATCTTGGTCTCATCAGAGCACATAACATGGTTCCAGTAATCCATGTCCTTAGTCTGCTTGTCTTCAGCAAACTGTTTTGCGGGCTTTCTTGTGCATCATTTTTAGAAGAGGCTTCCTTCTGGGATGACAGCCATGTAGACCAATTTGATGCAGTGTGCGGCGTATGGTCTGAGCACTGACAGGCTGACCCCCCACCCCTTCAACCTCTGCAGCAATGCTGGCAGCACTCATACGTCTATTTCCCAAAAAGAACCTCTGGATATGACGCTGAGCACGTGCACTCAACTTCTTTGGTCAACCATGGAGAGGCCTGTTCGGAGTGGAACCTGTCCTGTTAAACCGCTGTATGGTCTTGGCCACCGTGCTGCAGCTCAGTTTCAGGGTCTTGGCAATCTTCTTATAGCCTAAGCCATCTTTATGTAGAGCAACAATTCTTTTTTTCAGATCCTCAGAGAGTTCTTTGCCATGAGGTGCCATGTTGAATTTCCAGTGACCAGTATGAGAGAGTGAGAGCGATAACACCAAAATGTAACACCACTGCTCCCCATTCACACCTGAGACCTTGTAACACTAACAAGTCACATGACACTGGGGAGGGAAAATGGCTAATGGGGCCCAATTTGGACATTTTCACTTAGGGGTGCACTCACTTTTGTTGCCAGCGGTTTAGACATTAATGACTGTGTGTTGAGTTATTTTGAGGGGACATCAAATTTACACTGTTATACAAGCTGTACACTCACTACTTTACATTGTAGCAAAGTGTTATTTCTTCAGTGTTGTCACATGAAAAGATAGAATAAAATATTTACAAAAATGTGAGGGGTGTACTCACTTTTGTGAGATACTGTGTGTATATATAAATATATATATATATATATATATATATATATATATATATATATATATATATATATACACACACAGTGGATATAAAAAGTCTACAAACCCCTGTTAAAATGTCAGGTTTCTGTGATGTAAAAAAAAGAGACAAAGATAAATAATTGTAGAACTTTTTCCACCTTTTTAACCACTTCAGCCCCGGAAGGATTTACCCCCTTCCTGACCAGAGCACTTTTTACAATTCGGCACTGCGTCGCTTTAACTGCTAATTGCGCGGTCATGCAATGCTGTACCCAAACGAAATTTGCGTCCTTTTCTTCCCACAAATAGAGCTTTCTTTTGATGGTATTTGATCACCTCTGCCGTTTTTATTTTTTGCGCTATAAACGGAAAAAGACCGAAAATTTTGAAAAAAAATGATATTTTCTAATTTTTGTTATAAAAAAAATCCAATAAACTAAATTTTAGTCATACATTTAGCCCAAAATGTATTCGGCCACATGTCTTTGGTAAAAAAAATGTCAATAAGCGTATATTTATTGGTTGCGCAAAAGTTATAGCGTCTACAAACTAGGGTACATTTTCTGTAATTTACACAGCTTTTAGTTTATGACTGCCTATGTCATTTCTTGAGGTGCTAAAATGGCAGGGCAGTACAAACCCCCCCCAAATGACCCCATTTTGGAAAGTAGACACCCCAAGGAAATTGCTGAGAGGCATGTTGAACCCATTGAATATTTATTTTTTTTGTCCCAAGTGATTGAATAATGACAAAAAAAAAAAAA
Organism: Lithobates clamitans; assembly: GCA_037952925.1. Taxonomy (NCBI): domain Eukaryota; kingdom Metazoa; phylum Chordata; class Amphibia; order Anura; family Ranidae; genus Lithobates; species Lithobates clamitans. The sequence continues at coordinate 1,514,677 of JBBGZY010000051.1, forward strand.
AAATTTACAAAAAGTTGTCACTAAATGATATATTGCTCACACAGGCCATGGGCCTATGTGGAATTGCACCCCAAAATACATTCAGCTGCTTCTCCTGAGTACGGGGATACCACATGTGTGGGACTTTTTGGGAACCTAGCCGCGTACGGGGCCCCGAAAACCAAGCACCGCCTTCAGGATTTCTAAGGGCATAAATTTTTGATTTCACGCCTCACTACCTATCACAGTTTTGAAGGCCATAAAATGCCAAGATGGCACAAAACGCCCCCAAATGACCCCATTTTGGAAAGTAGACACCCCAAGCTATTTGCTGAGAGGCATGGTGAGTATTTTGCAGCTCTCATTTGTTTTTGAAAATGAAGAAAGACCAGAAAAAAATTTTTTTTTTTCTTTTTTCAATTTTCAAAACTTTGTGACAAAAAGTGAGGTCTGCAAAATACTCACTATACCTCTCAGCAAATAGCTTGGGGTGTCTACTTTCCAAAATGGGGTCATTTGGGGGGGGGTTTGTGCCACCTGGGCATTCCATGGCCTCCGAAACTGTGATAGGCAGTGAAGAGTGAAATCAAAAATTTACGCCCTTAGAAAGCCTGAAGGCGGTGATTGGTTTTCGGGGTCCCGTGCGCGGCTAGGCTCCCAAAAAGTCCCACACATGTGGTATCCCCGTACTCAGGAGAAGCAGCAGAATGTATTTTGGGGTGTAATTTCACATATCCCCATGGCATATTTGAGCAATATATCATTTAGTGACAACTTTGTGCAAAAAAAAAAAAAAAAATTTGTCTCTTTCCCGCAACTTGTGTCACAATATAAAATATTCCATGGACTCGACATGACTCTCAGCAAATAGCTTGGGGTGTCTACTTTCCAAAATGGGGTCATTTGGGGGGGTTTTGAACTGTCCTGGCATTTTATGCACAACATTTAGAAGCTTATGTCACACATCACCCACTCTTCTAACCACTTGAAGACAAAGCCCTTTCTGACACTTTTTGATTACGTGAAAAAATTATTTTTTTTTGCAAGAAAATTACTTTGAACCCCCAAACATTATATATTTTTTTAAAGCAAATGCCCTACAGATTAAAATGGTGAGTGTTTCATTTTTTTTTTTTCACACGGTATTTGCGCAGCGATTTTTCAAACGCATTTTTTGTGGAAAAAACACACTTTTTTAAATTTTAATGCACTAAAACACACTATATTGCCCAAATGTTTGATGGAATAAAAAAGATGATCTTAAGCCGAGTACATGGATACCAAACATGACATGCTTTAAAATTGCGCACAAACGTGCAGTGGCAACAAAATTGATACATTTTTAAAAGCCTTTAAAAGCCTTTACAGGTTACCACTTTAGATTTACAGAGGAGGTCTACTGCTAAAAATACTGCCCTCGATCTGACCTTCGCGGTGATACCTCACATGCATGGTGCAATTGCTGTTTACATTTGACGCCAGACCGACGCTTGCGTTCGCCTTAGCGCGAGAGCAGGGGGGACAGGGGTGCTTTTTTTTTTTTTTTTCTTCTTTATTATTTTTTTGCTTTTTTATCTTATTTTTAAACTGTTCCTTTCATATTTTTTTTTTAAAATCATTTTTATTATCTCAGGGAATGTAAATATCCCCTATGATAGCAATAGGTAGTGACAGGTACTCTTTTTTGAAAAAATTGGGGTCTATTAGACCCTAGATCTCTCCTCTGCCCTCAAAGCATCTGACCACACCAAGATGTGTGATAAAATGCTTCCCTAATTTCCCAATGGCGCTGTTTACATCCGGCGAAATCTAAGTCATAAAATGCTCGTAGCTTCCGGTTTCTTAGGCCATAGAGATGTTTGGAGCCACTCTGGTCTCTGATCAGCTCTATGGTCAGCTGGCTGAATCACCGGCTGCTTTCTCAGGTTCCCTGTTGAGACAGGAGAGCCAGAGAAAAACACGGAAGACGGTGAGGGGGGGGGGCATTCCCTCCCACTGCTTGTAAAAGCAGTCTAGAGGCTAATTAGCCGCTAGGATTGCTTTTACATGAAAGCCGACCGCTGGCTGAAAAGAATGATACCAAGATGATACCTAAACCTGCAGGCATCATTCTGGTATAACCACTCAAAGTCATGAATGGCGTACCTGAAGACAAAAAAATGGTTAACAATAAAGCACAGTAAACGGTAAAGTATAAAAAATTGCATACCTGAAAAGCAAACATGATAAAACATAATAACAATAAAACATTGCAGAATAGAATACAGTAAAAAAGAGCAGAACAATAGAGAGAATAGAGAGAGAGAGAACAATAAAACGCCAACTATTTTTTTTTTATTTTATATTTTTGTTTGTGTTTTTTTTTTTTTTACACTTTTTTTTGTAACTAACTTTTATAACTGTAACCGGTTCCAGGTTCGGGTCTCTCAAAGTGTGCCTAGTCTGTGGAATGCTGTACCCTACGCTAATACTCAACTAGTGAATGGTAGCGTTCAAAACATTCACCAATGCAAAGACCAGGATTGTCAGGACAGGAGGGACAATAATAGTGGGTGTCACGCCTATATCCACGCTTGCTGCAGACACGACATCTATTTTGGGGGGGTTTGTTGGGTAGGGGTACTCGGGAGGACATAAAGAAAATGCCTCTCATGCAGCCGACTGCATTTGGTTGGGGATGTGAATGGGGGAAGTACGGGCGCTGAAGAAGTGGTGGGTTCCCAATTAGGATTGGCGAATGCAGTAGGAAGGGCATTATGGGCACGACGGGCCTGTGTTTGTCTTTTTGGTGGCAGCGGGACACTACTTGTGCTTGCCACCTCACCAGCTTGAACTGCACTTATGGGACTCGCCACGTCACCAAGTGTTACTGCAGTGCTGGTTTGACTACGACCGGGGTGTACTAGGCCACTGGCGCTTGCCAGTTCACCAAAACGCTACCAAAAAAACTTTTAGCGATCGCAGGGATCAGGCCTGACTCTGCGAACGCTGCAGTTATGCGTTTAGTGTTTTGTAAGTGACAGTGATCGATCGATACTGCACTTGGGTGGGCCGGGCGGAGGGGCAAAACGCAGGTGCTAGCAGGTATCTGGGCTGATCCCGCTAACACTGCGTTTTTGGGAACCCTAAACTGCTGGGGACGCTAGTATAGATCTGATCGGATCAGATATTGAACCGATCAGATACTATACCACTAAGGGAGGTGTACGGTGCGTGCGTGGGGGTTAGCGGTACTGGCGCTAACCTGACGCTGCCTGGGGCTGGTGCTTGCCAGTTCACCAAAATGCTACCAAAAAAACTGTTAGCAATCGCAGGGATCAGGCCTGACTCTGCGAACGCTGCAGTTATGCGTTTAGTGCCTTGTAAGTGACAGTGATCGATCGATACTGCACTTGGGTGGGCTGGGCTGGGCGGAGGGGCAAAACGCAGGTGCTAGCAGGTATCTGGGCTGATCCCGCTAACACTGCGTTTTTGGGAACCCTAAACTGCTGGGGACGCTAGTATAGATCTGATCGGATCAGATATTGATCCGTTCAGATACTATACCACTAAGGGAGGCGTATGCTGCGTGCGTGGGTGTTAGCGGTACTGGCGCTAATCTGACGCTGCCTGGGGCGACGCATATCACCGCCGGGCGATCAGGGGGCTAAACCTTTATTCGGTAATAAACGGCGGGTTCCCTGACACTATAAAAAATAAACGAACTAACCAGCGTCACCCGTAACAGTTATACGGTGATCAGTGGTGAAAGGGTTAATTAGGGGGCAATCAAGGGGTTAAAACATTTATTAGATAGTATATGGGGGTCCCTGACGCTATAAAAGCTGACGGCGAACCTAAATATTTACCTCCCTAACTAGCGTCACCAGCGACACTAATACAGCGATCAGAAAAATGATTGCTTAGCGACACTGGTGAGGGGGGGTGATCAAGGGGTTAAAACTTTATTAGGGGGGTAAGGGGGGTACCCTAGACCTACAGGGGGCTAACCCTAATTGTCCTAACACTTCTAACTGTCACAAACTGACACTATGCAGTAATCAGAAAAAAAAAAAAAAAAAAAAAACCTGCTTGGTGTCAGTTTGTGACGGGGGGGGTGATTGGGGGGGGATCGGGGGGCGATCGGGGGGGGGGGGATCGGGGGTGTTTAGTGTGCCTGGCATGTTCTACTGTGTGTGTTTGTGTTGTGCACTTACTTACATGTCATCTCTCCTCGGCGCTGGAACGGAAACTGCCGAGCCGAGGAGAGATGACATCACATCCTCTGCCTCTGTGTACTATACAGAGGCAGGGGATGTTTCTCATTGGCTGGGAGCGATCGCGAGGGGGGGGCCACGATCGGATGGCCTCCCCCTCGTCTCTCAATGCTCCCAGCCAAATGCCGACCGCAGCTGGCACCGGGGGGGGGTCCGATCGGACCCCCCACCCGCGGGAAGGCAATCACGTTCCAGGTACGTGATTTTGCCTGCCCGTGCCGCTCTGCTCACGTATATAGGCGTGAGGCGGTCGGCAAGTGGTTAAAAGGAACTGCAGTCCGCTCACATAATTTGTAATAAAAACATCTTTGCCATTCTGAGGCTTCCCTCCAACCACTTTGCATATTATTTTATATATACTGTGATTCTGTACTTGCCAAATATGCTGCAGAAATCTCCCTCCACTAAGTCTGACTGCAATCATTTTAACTGTGGGCAGCTGAAGCTGCTGTCTGTTCACTTCCTGAATTTATACAGACACACAGAGGCACACCTCCAGCTCTGTAGCTCTCATTGGCCCTCTTATGACTCATCCCCCCTCCCTTCCTGGCAAACTCTCACAAGAGTTAGAGAGAGAGAGAGAGAGAGAGAGAGAGAGAGAGAGAGAGCTGTACATGATGTCATAAGCCTAGGCCTTTTCCAGACAAGTCTCAGGAAGTGGGTTGTAGAAGGTATTTACTGGCAGAAAAAAAAGCTTTTACTATCCAAAGTTAAAACAACAAGGGCAGAAGATTTAATAGATGGAAAGATGAAAAGTAAAACAATGTGTAATCATACATTGTGCAACCATATAACTTAAGTATCTTAAATAATTCTTAAAGTAACATTATCAAAATCAACATCCACATAGGATTAAAGTGAATATTCTTTTCATATCTAATCTAGTGCAATTAAAGTGCAAATTCTTCCGTGCTCATTCGATTGCACATCTAATAACACCTCAGTGATCACAGAACTCTCACCTCTAATCATTAAGTGTTGTGCCATCATCCAGCAAGATCTCTCTGATTTATGGATAATTCCAAGCCTTCTGTCCACTAGGGACCCTCCTGCTATCATGTACACTTCCACCAGTATATCTGTGTTCTGGTCCCTTTAAGGATCTGACCTGCATATGCGGCCATACTCAAAAGAAGAGAATATAAAGAACTCCCATTGTGCAGTATGATGGTACTGGGGCTTTTAATCTGGAGCAAGGTCAGTGATCCAGACAGGACTAAGTGCTACAATGGATATAAAAAGTCTACACACCCCTGGTAAAATGTCAGGTTTCTGCAATGTAAAAAAATGAGACATAGATGAAAAATTTCAGAACTGTTTCCAAATTTAATGTGATCTATAAACTGTACAACTCAACTGAAAAACAAACTGATATATTTTAGGGAGGGGGGGGGGGGAGTAAAAAAAAAAAAACTAAAACAATGTGGTTGCATAAGTGTGCACACCCTCTTATAACTGGGGATGTTGCTGTGTTCAGAATGAAGCAATCCCATTCAAACTCATGTTAAATAGGAGTCAGTAACATATGCTATCATTTAAAGTGTCTCTGATTAACCCAAAATAAAGTTCAGCTGTTCTAGTAGGTCTTGCCTGACATTTTTTAGTCGTATCCTACAGCAAAAGCCATGGTAAGCAAAGAGCTTCCAAAGGGATCTCATTGTAAAAAGGTATCAGTCAGGAGAAGGGTACAAAAGAATTTCCAAGGCATTAGATATACCATGGAACACATTGAAGACAGTAATTATCAAGTGGAGAAAATATGGCACAACAGTGACATTACCAAGAACTGGATGTCCCCCCAAAATTGATGAAAAAGATGAGAAGAAAACTGGTCAGGGAGGCTGCCAAGAGGCCTACAGCAACATTAAAGGAGATGCAGGAATATTGGGCAAGTACTGGCTGTGTGGTACATGTGACAACAATCTCCCATATTCCTCATGTCTGGGTTATGGGGTAGAGTGGCAAGATGGAAGCCTTTGCTTACAAAGAAAAATATCCAAGCCCAGGTAAATTTTGCAAAAACACATCTGAAGTCTCCCAAAAGCATCTGGGAAAATGTGTTATGGTCTGATGAAACCAAGGTTGAACTTTTTGGCCATAACTCCAAAAGATATGTTTAGAGCAAAAACAACACTGCACATCACCAAAAGAACACCATACCCACCGTTAAGCATGGTGGTGGGCGCATCATGCTTTGGGGCTGTTTTTCTTCAGCTGGAGTCAAGGTAGAGAGAAATAATAATCAGTTCCAAATACCAATCAATATTGGCACAAAACCTACAGCAAGCAGCTTACTATAGGAGCATTCAGACACGGAGCCCTGACCTGGCCCCGAACCCTTTCTCCCGCGATTGGCTAGCTGACTATGATGGACAGCAGCAGGAGCCAATGGCGCCGCTACTGTGTCTCAGACAATCAGGAAGGAAAATATCCGATGGCTGAGACATTCGTGAACATCGCTGAACAGAGAGGGACCTCAGGTAAGTATTGGGGGGGGGGGGGGGGCTGAGGGGGGCTGCTGCACACAGAAGGCTTTTTATCTTAGTGCATAGAATGCATTAAGATTGAAAACCTTCTGCCTTTACAATTCTTTTAACTAGAAGCTCTTTTGCTAGAATTACTGTTCTCGCTCTGACATTTGCGGCAATATGGTGCGACTGCGGTATACATGCGCGTGCGCACCCTGGGCTTACATTTATGAAGGTGTGCAGGGCAAGGAGGGTTACAGCCAGTGGCGGCTGGTGCTCCAAATTTTTGGGGGGGCGCAAAAATTTTTTGAAAAAAAATCATCAATTGTAGCCACTGTACCATCAAATGCTGCTATTGTGCCCATCAAACGCTGCCACTGTGCCCTCAAATGCTGCCACTGTGCCATCAAATGCTGTCATTGTGCCCATCAAACGCTGCCACTATGCCATAAAACGCTGCCACTGTGCCCTCAAATTCTGCCACTGTGCCATCAATTGCAGCCACTGTGCCATCAAAGGCTGCCACTGTGCCCATCAAACGCTGCCACTGTGCCCTCATGCTGCCACTGTGCCCATCAAAGGCTGCCACTGTGCACATCCAACGCTGCCACTGTGCCCATCAAACGCTGCTACTGTGCCCATCAAACGCTGCCACTGTGCCCATCAAATGCTGTCACTGTGCCCATCAAATGCTGCCACTGTGCCAAACGCTGCCACTGTGCCATCAAATGCTGCCACTGTGCCATCAATTGCAGCCACTGTGCCATCAAACGCTGCCACTGTGCCCATCAAACGCTGCCACTGTGCCAAACGCTGCCACTGTGCCATTAAATTCTGCCACTGTGCCCATTAAACGCTGCCACTGTGCCAAATACTGCCACTGTGCCCATCAAATGCTGTCACTGTGCCCAAACGCTGCAAGTGTGCCCATCAAATGCTGCCAGTGTTCCCATCATATGCTGCCAGTGTGCCCATCAAATGCCGCCAGTGTGCCCATCATATGGTGCCAGTGTGCCCATTAAATGCTGGTAGTGTGCCCTTGAATGCCCCCAGTGTGACCCCCCTGCCCGCTTGCCGTCTGCCCGGCCCTTACCCTGTTTTGGTGGAGCAGCGGGTGACAGCGACGAGCGGGGTCTTTCGTGCGTCTCCTGCCGTCCTCATCTCCCGTCCTCTCCTCCTGATAGGCATCCAATAGCGTCAATCAGGTAACAGGTAACAGACCTGAGCACCTGATTGGCGGAGAGGCGGTTTAGTGTTAGGAAAGCGAATATTCATACGCTTTTCTAACACAACTGAGTCACTTTTTATTTACGCCTATTAGAGCCTATGGCTCTAATCCGGTGCTTCAAACCCCCCCTCCCGCCACTGTAATTCAGGCGCCCGGCACCCGAAAAGGGGCCGGGCACCTGAGTAGGGGGTGGCAGGGGCGGCCATAGATAGATTCATGCAATGCATAAATCTATCTATTGGTGATAGAGAGGGCGGCAGGAGAGAGGGGGCGACGCCCGTGCGCCCTTATGAAAGCACTACCACTGGTTAGAGGAATTTTTTTCTTTTCCATTTTAATATATTTTATTATAATTTTATTTTTTTAAAATGTTTTTATTTAATTTAATTATTTATTTTTACTTGATTGCTATCACAAGGGGGTTAATAAACCCCTGTGTGATAGCATTGGGCAGGTGATAGGTACTCTTTATGGAGACATTAGGGGTCTAATAGTCCCCACACAGCACAGATCGGCTTGGTTAAATGTGTCCCCAGGCTGTACTGGCCAGTAAATGGTGCATCTGGACCCGGAAGTGACATAACTTTTGGTTTCATTGTTTGCACGTGAGATCAAAGAATGGATTTGCCTCAGTCTCACAGCGCTCGCTGGCAACCTCACCACCCCCCACCCCCCTTATCACACTCAATTCTAGCACATTCTGCCCCTGCACTCCTTCTGCTATTAGTCTGTGCCATAACACCGTCTGCACTTCACTTTGGCACATACAGGTTAGTAGATGGAAGCATTCTCTCTATGCACATTTTAGAATTTCTCCCTTAAGAATTCATGGTTATGTTAGTCTGGTGTGTGACTATAGGAGAAAATGACTGGAAAGAAATGTGCAAAATAATATAGGCCTGATTGCTTCAAAGCTCAAACTCTCCCTTTTCAAACTGCTGAGTAGGGATTTAAAGCATGCAGACAGGTTCAAGTGGGAATAAAGTAAGCCCCTTCTATGTCAGTGGATGCACCCTCATCCTCAGTTCCTCCTTCACACAAACACATACAATCAATAGGCAGAGCTTGCCTCTGCACTCCTTGTTCACAGCTTGTTTTTATGCCCCTTTATCCACCGTTCATCCCTGTGGCTGCACCCCTTGTCCACAGCTCATCTGTACCCTTCATCAACAGGCTACTTACGTTACCTTTACTTCTCATCCACAGCTCACCTGCACCCCTAAACCCATTGTCCACAGGTCACCTGCGGAAAGCTTGCCTGTGCCCTTTGTATCCCACTTACCTGCACCCTCCTCTACAACTTACCTGCACCCCTGTAAACCTTGTCCACAGCTCACTTGAACACAGCTTGCCTGTGTTACCGTTCACAACTCACCTGTTCCTCTTGTGCCTCTTACATAAAGCTTTTCTGCATCCTCATTCCTAGATCACCAGTCACCTTTGCACTGTTGCACCCATGGTGAGCATCACCAGCTATTTCTCCATATACAAGTATCTCACAAAAGTGAGTACACCCCTCACATTTTTGTAAATATTTTATTATATCTTTTCATGTGACAACACTGAAGAAATGACACTTTGCTACAATGTAAAGTAGTGAGTGTACAGCTTGTATAACAGTGTACATTTTCTGTCCTCTCAGAATAACTCAACACACAGCCATCCACAGCTCAATGGGTCAGCTATCTTGATTTGCCCCCTAAGGGGTCTTCACCACAAAACCCTGTGCTGAAGCTGAAGAGAAGTTGTAGAGGACCCCATGAGTGTGGGCAGGGCTTAGAGCGCCCTAGTGGGGACACTGTGAAACTGCACTCGCTAATGTCTAAACCATAGTCAGAAGCCACGGTCATGTGAAATCAGCATTAAGGCGGTACTCCAGATTTGTACGCGAGCAGAGCACTTGTAAAGTTAACACTTTGTAATCCATGGACACACTTCTTACACTGTTGACAATAAAGCACTTTGGACACAACATCTGTTAGAGAACATCTCCCCCTCCAGGTGTGAAGCATTTCTGAGCCAGTATCACGGAGCTTGTATTGGTCTTTACAAACTCAACTGTCCCATCACTTCACTCCAAGTGGCAATGTGCCGTATGTTACTATTGGATACAGGAAATTCCCTTCTCCATAGTTCCATGCTTGCATCACCAGTGACTTCCAGATGATGTCCCTAAGTATTCTGTGCCATGAGGTTGGTCCTAGTATGTGGGGAACTGGTCACTACTGAAGGGGCCAAGCATAACACCCCTACAAGAGCATCCGTCACCTTTGCCATGTCACCCATTTCCTGGCTGGCTGGGTGCATTAGCAAGTGACACAAATATGGTAGTAATTAGCAATGGCAATATAGCCTCCTCTGGACAGCATTCTGCTCATTAGACCCCTGTACTGTATCTTTTTAAATCTCTTCAGTTCCCTGTTTTGTAAGCCCTTATCTTTTGATATGCCATGCATGCACCCCTTTTGAGACTTCAGACCAGGCAGCTTAGATGAACAATAAAGATCTTTTACTGAAGGAGTTTGAGATAACAAGGAAACAGTTCTCAAAGAAATGTTTCACACACTTTCCTGTACAAAGCTCTCTAGTGCCCCTGAAGAGTGTCCCATGAGGTAGTCATACCTTAGGCAGATGGAAAAATCCATAAAGAGTCCTTTTCAAGGCAAGAGTCCACAATAGGCAGTAAATCCATTGGAGGTAGCAATAATCCATAACAGAGTCCAGTTAAGGTTGCACAAATCCAGAAAAATCCATAAAAAAAATCCATTAAAAAATCCATAGGTTTCAGACCCCACTGGGAACCTCGACTGGGCTCACCCAAATGGTGGTACACTCCGACAGCGTAACAGCTACATTTTGGCAGACTTTACCCCAACCTCTTTCTAGGGTGCTAATAAGCCCCTTTTTTTACATAGCGTGATCTTCAGGAGGAGGTAACCTTGTGAAAAAAGAGCAGGAAAATCTGTCCAGTATCATTAACCCTCCCTTGTCGGACACCACCAGCCCTTTCCGGACACCACCAGCTCAGCAGGTCAACCTAATGACACAGTGCAACAAATCTCAGAGCATGAACACAGTAGAAGATCCATTTTAACACCTTAGTACCCTCTTGGTTCATCATGTGACACCACACGTGTCACATGATGAACCTGACTCAATTAAAAAAACAAAACATAAAAACATGCTAGGTGGCCTCCAGGACTTGGGGGGCTTAATTTATGTTTGAGTGTATACATAACTGGTAGAAGAGTGTATTCTAACATTTTCCTGGAGTTCTATACAAACGTTTTCAAACCTTGTTTTTTAACATACTTGTCTTGCGGAGGTCAGATTTGTATTTTACATATGCATGTCATAGCTCTTGTTAAGTTGCACAGCTCAACCCCATTAAAATCCTACAGATGGCTCTGCAAATAATTTCATTGAAAGCGTGTGAATAAAACCTTTTCAACTCAAGCTTGACACCTCATGATATTTATAGTTCACTTTCCCCTAGGCACATGTGAATCATGCTACCATTACATGAAATCTCATCCCTTTACTTCATATATGTGTTTATGTGTAATATGACTATTAAGAAGAGAATCTGTTACAACCCCCTCTTAAGGCCTGATGTTTGAATTTTCTCCACAAGTCTTTAACTGCAAAGACAGGAATAATTAAAAGGATAGAAAAAGAGCAAGAAAAAGCGTACATTCTAGCTGCGACCATTTCATCTTACAGTACTGCCCTTAGTAATTGACCCACAAGTGCCCTGTGACAGGTAGAATCTGACAACTGTACACTTCCTCGAAAGCAATATACTTTTCAGTAAAAATTGGCTGAATATAGACAGATTGGCAATTATTAATTAGGTAAAAACGGGTGCGGAACTATTTACCCATTGATGAAAAAATTAATCTAAACTCACTAAGGCCAGCTTCACACTGAGGCGGTGTTCAGGCGTTTTAGCGCTAGAAATATCCTCTAAATACCGCCTGAAAACCGCCTCCCCATTCATTTCAGTGTGACTTTTCACACTGGGGCGTTGTGCTTGTGGAACTTTAGGAAAATCTTGCAAACAGCAACTCTGGGGCAGTTTGGGAGCACTGTATACAGCGCTCCCAGAACACCCTGCCCATTGAAATGAATGGGTAGCGCTTCCAAAGTGCCTGAAAATCGATTCGGAAACGCTGCAACACGGGCGTGTTTAACCCCTTCTTCGGGGTTAAAATCTCCCCGCTAGTGGCCGCTAAAGCGCCGCAAAAACGAGCGCCGCTTTAGCGCTAACTGCCGAGCTCTGCAGTGTGAATGTGGCCTTAAAGATTTGCACCAATGGTGCACAAATGATACATTGGTTCTTTACAACTGCCAAACTTCAGGTGACCTCTCACAGGCATCAAACATGTTTAGGCTGAACTTCAGGCAGATATAAAAAAATAATTGATGCAGTTCATTTATAAATCATCAAAGTATACTTAAAGGCAGTGGAGAGGGATTAGAATACCTGTCGGGTTTTTATTGATGCCTGTGCCATCATTTGGGAGATTCACCCTCTCTATTTTTTTTGTTTACTATTAGGCCTCATGTACACTGCTGCTGGTAAATAGACGTTCAGGAGCAGTTGGGTGTTTTTTTCAGCTGCTCCAGACTCTCCTCTTATCTTATCAGTACATGTACACAGGATTGTTTATAGTACTTTTTAGGCTGTTGAGTTTAGAAACATTTTTTGGAACGCAAAAATTTGCGCTCAGGACGCATGTTCAGAGGCATTTGAAATGCCAAATGCCTGTAACAGCTTGTAATCGCATGTAAATGTGGTAACTCGCATTTAGCCGCCTTTTGTTTACAGGCGTTTTTCATTTTTGGCTATGTAGCACCCTGGTGTTTAGACAGGGTTGCTAACAAATTAAGTTTGCCAGGAGGTAATTATCCTTGTTAATTGCTAGAGATCAATTGATTCCTCCCTAAATTCTGGAATTGCTGCACCTTTTCTCTTCTGTCACTAGGTGGCACTGTGGCTGGCGACATTAGATTGACAAGGGCTTAGCAAGGTCAGTTAATGAATGGATGGGGTGTCTCAGACAATTGGCGGGGGTTTCTTTTAGTCCCTTGGCCTGCTGGGAAAGCCTATTTATTTGGGGGAAGTCAGGTGATTGGGGTTCTGTGCCACCTGGACATGTGTTATGTCGCTCCGAGCTGCTAGGCCGGAAGCCTGAGGCCTATCCCAGGGACACCTGGCTGCTAGGCTTTCTGAAGCCTATCCAGGAGCAGGAGAAGCAGCATAGGGTTGGAACTGCACGGTTGGAGTCCAACCGAGTTGAGAAGGTTCAGCTGGATGGGGAACCAGTTGTGGTCAGAGGTAGAGGGGAAGCTGTCGCCACTAAGGGACCATCCACCTTGTTACCGGAGACTACTGTGAGTAAGCTGAAGCAAGTACCTGGAGTCTTCTCACCAGCCGGGGATGGTGAAGAAGTGGTAAAGCATCAGCAAGTGCCAAGCCAGGGAAGCAGCAGGATAGTGGGGTGACGCTTGAGAAGTATACAGCAGGATAGCTGTGAAAGAGCTCAGGGGATCCAGTGATGACTGGGATCTGGAAGTCTAGTGAGAGACTGGGAGCTCAGTGAGTGAAAATCTACAGTGGGATACTGTGAAATAAGTAAAGGACTGTTCTGTGTTACCAAAAGTTATGTACAACTACTGTTAGTGACTGTTGCAAAATTAGTTGCCATAGGAGACAGCGGTCCTACCTATACAGAAGTGTTATCTGGCTGGAAGCCTTCCACTGTAAAGCTGTCTTCCTATAGAAGTTTGGAGTCTGCCAATTATAATTGTATCTACTCAAGGGTGTGCTGGCCCTAACCCTCTCCTACAGTTCTGTTAAGAGATAATAAATCTCTTGTTCGCATCCAAACTGACTGGCGCCCATCGTTTCTTCTTGCATCACACCCACCATGCCTGGTAACCCACTCTACAAGGAGGGATGTCAGCTCTCCCTAACCCTTGAGGTCACCATTAGGCCTCTGGGGCCCTGGGACCTTGCTACAGCTATTTTTTTTTAAACGCTTCTAAACGCAAACGCAGCAAACAGAGCATGTAATTGCGTACGTTTTAAACGTCAGTTACTATCTGGCAAGTTAAATCGTTTAGGAGAGGTTGTAAAAACATCCCGTGTAGCCTTATAATCGAAAGTGAAAGTAAATGAAAATCCCAACATTTGGGTTGTCCCAGAACAGGAATGAAGTAGAAATCATCCAATGGGGACTTTAGTTCTGCTAACTTTGGAGGGGTTTCCACTCCACAGATGATAAAAAAAATGACAGGGGTTATAACCCTTCATTAATCTATCAAAACAAAAAAAGTTTTGGCGTTAGTTCTACTTAAAATTTATCTTTTAATGCAACTAGTGTGAGTATCTTTTTCCAACTTGGAATAAGCCTCTTACAATCCCATATACAGCAGCACTTTGACTAGAAAAGGATAGGTCAGAGCTGCCACTGGGAGCTTCCTGAGCATTAGTGGGGGTGATGAAGGTGGTGCTACCATCTGAGGGAAGTCACAGGAAGTCTACTGTAGAAACTGGGAGTTTTTGTCTGTAAGGGGAATGTAAATGTAAAGTTCTGTCCCCAACCTAATCCATCCAGTCTTTTGCTTCTGCCACTTGTCTCTTGTTCTACTAAATACTGCTGACAATCAAATGAGAAGGGAGAATGCAGGGCAGGACTGGCAGTTATGTGCTCTGCCCCTAATGCAATTGTAGGAGCATAATGATATATTAGGAGGGGATGTGGAAAACCTATGGACTCTGAGATGTGTAGTGCAGCTTGCAGAGATAAAGCCAAGATGACATAGAGAATCCTAGGTCCTACTGCTATGCATGCACAACAGCTAGGAAACCAATGAAGAAAGTCGCAAGACACTGTTTTGCGATGCACTATTTTAATTTGCAATTTCTGAGTATTTGCAATAAAACAAAGTTTTTTGCTTAATAGGACCCCTTACATGCATACCTGTAAATAAGTCTGTAAATACTTTCCTTCTGTATGCACCTCAAATCTCCTTTCCCTTGTTGCATGATAGTGGTCTAAGAGAGGGCTTCTTTCAATTTGGAGTGATCTTCATTCAAATCCTGTTCCATCTGCTGGACACTAAAGCCTCATACACACGGTCTGATTGCTGGACAACTGAGCATCTGATTTTTGTCAAAAGGGAGTGTGCAGGATTTTGTTTACCATACTAACTATCTGCAAATTGTCGTTTGACAAAAACGAACTTAGTGAAGTACTATGAGAGTATAAAGAGGAAGTTCATTTCTCAATTGCCACCCTTTGGGCCCCTTCTGCTAATTTGGTGTTAATAGAACTTCGGTGAGCGTTGATTTCTCGATTTTCAGATCATACAAAACAAATGCCTTTTTATAATACGTTTGGTATAACTAAATGCAAAGCAGCTTCATTATTATCCCATTAAAGAAGATGAGAATTTTGGCATTTCATCAATTGCCGCGTCACGACTAATTCTAGATTACGAACGGTAGTTTACAAGACCGGACTCTCCCCAGTCGTTCCTTGATTCTGGGCATGCATGTTTGTACTTTCGACTCTTGTGTGATGGATTTCTGTACTGACCATCTGAAAATCAGACCTTGAGTTCACATCAGACAAAAATTTTATAGCCTGCACATCCAGCTTTTGTCTGATGTAAAAGTCAAATCGTCTGTCGAATGCACCGTACTAACGATCCGAAAATCCGCAGACAGCTCGTTTTCAGACTTTTCCCTTCTGATTTTCGTACCGTGTGTACGAGGCCTAAGGCTTGGTTCACACCTAAGATGGATCCGTCTCACAGCAGGGGTCCGATGCATCCCCGTTCACCATTTCAGGTCAGATTTCAGCCCGAATTTTGGGCTGAATTCGCACCTGAAATGGACTAAAAGACACACAGCGTTTTTCTGCAAAACGCACCAGACCTGCTGCTGATATATGTGAACTGGCTCTATAGAGAGCCGGTCAAAATCTCCTGCTATTGTGAATTGGATGGGTAGATTCCGCATCCAATTCACAATGGTGTGAACCCAGCCTAAAGCTGGGTATAGATAAATCGAAATTCAGCCAGTTCAGCAGGGACTTGCCAAATTTCGATCTATCTATGGCTATTCCCACTTCAGAGAAGTTGATCTAATGATTGGCTTCTCTTGAATGGGACTGTTGGAAAATGTTCACTCGCGTTTTGATAGCAGAGGAATCCAGCTGTCAGAATACAATAGAGAGGCATAGAGGAATCCTTCATCTACTTAAAATGTGTGGATGGTTGAACCTTTTATTTTTTTTGATCAGCTGACACTAAACCTACCTATCCATCTAAAGTGAAGGGAAATCTCCCCAATAGACATAAACATAAACACGTATTGCAATACAGTACTAAAACCCCCTGTTTTTTTATTGCAGAGTTTGCTATAGCTAGAAAGGATATAAACTGTAGCAGCGTGCATAGGGTTCATCTAGAATTTGTAGTGTTAACATGTGGCCACACCCCTTGAGCACCTAATGCACTATATACATGTACAAGCTATTGGGATTTGAGCACAGGTACGTATATCGTGTTTCTTTTGCATTGCAGGTCGGTGATCAGACCTGAACCTGTAGCTCTCTTTCCTCCCACTTGCGCCTATTACCACTATATCCACTGTAACATTTGCATTTTGCAGAGTAGGTTAGTGGCGGGCCTTAGAGGGATTACATTGGTGCAGGTGGCCAGTTTATGCATGTATTGCAATATGTGTGAACTAAAAATCTCTATTTTTATATTGCAGAGTTTGCTAGAAAGGGTATATAGTAGTGTGCAGAGGGTTCATCCAGAATTTCAAATTCAAAGTCAAATTGCCCTAATGGGACACAGGTGGGGGAGAAAAGAATGACAATGTTTTTTAACTCTTCCCTACTCTATCTAAACCTAAAAAAAAAGTTTTATGCCCATTATATCTTTTAGTCAGGGGCGTAACTACCACCATAGCGACCCATGCGGGTGCTATGGGGCCCGCAGCCGAGTGGGGCCCATTGAGGATAAGAGCACAGTCTCCCAGCCAGGGGAAGAGAGATGAAAGGAAGAGGCGAGCTGTTCGTATCAGCAGAGAGCTGAATTGCCCGATGTAATAGCTTTCATTAGAACTTCCAGTGTTCCCGGGGCTCATGTCACATAGCTCCACCTTTTGGCCCGGTGCCTTTGATAGACAGAACGCCGATCCAACATATGACGTCATCAAAGGCATCGGGCCAAGAGGTGGGGCTATGTGCCGATGAGCCCCGGGAAGACAGAAATTCAAATGAAAGCTATTGCAGCGGGCAATCCCGCTCTCTGCTGATCTGGGTGGCTTGCCTCTTCCTCTGCATAGGTGGGGCTGTATGGGGCACAGGCAGCCCAGGCTGTATTGGGCACAGGTCACGCTGTATGGGGCACAGGTCACGCTGCATTGAGCACAGGTCACGCTGCATTGGGCACAGGTCACGCTGTATGTGGCACAGGTCACACTGCATTGACACTAGGGCAGCTGTGGGGGTGGGGGGGGTTCTGTTTGCAGGGGGGCCCCATACAACATTTTGCTATGGGGCCCTGCTATTTCTAGTTACAGTATGCCCCTGCTTTTAGTTACCCACTGATTCTAATATTTTTTCAATGTGACACATCTGCTGTTTCCCCGAGTAATATCTGCCTATGCTTTATTAGATAAACCCTAGAATTTGCTTTTATTTGGATATTCTGTTTAGGATTGATTGCTGATGTTTCCTGAATGTTTTCTTTTAATTTATTCTAACTGATCAGTAAATAAGAGTGCCAACCCAGAAGACTCCGAGAAATCTAAATGCCAGTGTCAGCTTCTCTTGACCTTGGAGAGGAACCAAACTTTCTAACTAGTAAGCTTGAGTAGGCAGGGAAACGATCCTGTACACATAGCTGCATCAAAAATTATATAGCCTATATAAAAATCAATAAATAATAAATAAACTGTGATTGGCTTCTGCCATGTAACGAGATTCCACAAAACACAGTGTGTCCGTATATATCGTATTTCTTATATGTGACTGGCTTAGGAAGCTGGATGATAATGGAAAAATGAGAGGCAATTATAGATAGCAGGAATCTGGTAGAATATTTTTGTCATCTATTAATAGCTATATCATTCACATCAGGCCAAGGCTGAATTTACTGGATGTGTGAACATGCTACACAATAGATGCAATTCATTAAACTATAGTGCTAGGTGTTATTTGCCATAACAATCTTTATTTTCAGTCATTTGTTGTTTTTCAGCTTCTATTGACTCTCCTTGCAGAAAACAAGAGTTGTTTTGGGATATAATGACCATTATAACGTAGTGAGTTGAGCCCTATCCACTGGGATTAGCTCTAGAAACTAGAGAAAAGAAGAATGGAACCACAGCCCATGACAATCACTCTGATTCCAGCTCCCAGAAAATGAAAACTGATCTCTGTCTGATCGCCTGCTATAGGCAATACTAGTTACAAAAGTTGTTTTTGGTTCGAAAAGCCTGGTACTGTGTTTTTTGCTCGATGAGCATACCTGGGACATTTTAGAACCTTGTGAACATGGTATTCAACAACAATAAAGTGCCACAGCAGCGTGCTCATTTAGTGGCGTGGCCAAATGGTTTGATTGTGAAAGGCCTTTATTGTCTGTTATATTATAGTAATATGGTCCCCGAATCATATAGCATTGACTGATATATTTACAAAGATGGCTCCATATCTCTAAAATGTAGCAACACTACGTTGCTACTAAGGTAAATAAATATACAGACAACACTCATATAATTATGGTAAGATGTGAGCAACACAATGGCAATCATGGAAGAAGATGGGCAGCAAATTGGCAGTCATGAAAATGTGCGGGCAATAAATGGGGTAACACACTGGAAAATAATGCTAATACAAAGGCAACACACAGGCAATTGTGATAAAACAAAGGCAACAAATGGCAATAATGACAATACAAGTGTAACAAAATGGACACCAATTACAATACAAGGGCAGCAATGGCAATACAAGGGTAATAAAAGGGGCAATGGTTGCAATACCAGGGCAAAAAAAAAATGACAAAAGTTGCAATACCTGGGCATCAATTGGGCAATGAAGATGACACATAGGCCACAAAAAGGCACCACATAGGAAAAATTGCTGAACAATCCTTGCATCACAAGCTGCCTCCCCCATCTTTTATATCTCTGTCCCAGGCATGGCAGCTCCATACTAGACTAATTATATATATAACCAAGTGTGTCCTCTCCATTGCCAGAGTAAGGTACAGAGAGCACAGTCCATGCCTTCTCTGTCCCCACTCAGTCTTTCTTTGCAGTGTCAGCTCTCTACTCTGACCTGCTACATGAAAAGGGATAGGGACATTGATGTCAGTAATACAGTCAGCTAGATCAGTGGTCTCTGAACTGTGGCCCGGGGCCAAATGTGGCACTTTGCTTGCCATTATTCAGCCCTTGAGGCTCTATTCCTGCCACCGATACAAGGGACTATTCTCCCGATGACAACAATTATGGGGCACCATTCCTCCCACTGACATCAGCAATGGGGCACTATTGCTCCCACTGATGTCAATTATAGGGTACTATTACTTATCCTGATACCAACAATGGGGCACTTTTGAGGCGATGGGGCCGCTGAAACCAAAGATGGGGCATTGCTTCCTTCCAGGGCAATTTCTGCTTACACTGGCCACAGCCCAGTCCCATCAAAAGTATGAAGGACAGTAAACTGGCTTTTTTTTTTTGGAAAGTTTGAAACCCCCTGAGCTAGATGGTAATCCAGAGGTAACACCTGGGAATATGGAGATCCAGAAAGCACATTGAGTATCTGGAATCTCTGGGCTAGTTCTGGGGAGTTCCCAGATGTATTGATGAACATATTTTTTTGAATAGATTAATACCTAAATTTCATGCTGGGTGTTTTAACCATACCAGCGCATGGTTCAACCCCCTTAGTCCAGTTAATTTGTGTGGTGTGAGTTCTTGGAACCATGCTTAGGACCAATTGAAAGAGGTTGTTTGGGGCTTTTCTTACTAGGAGTCCTCTATGGTTCACTTCAGTGTGAGCACAAACTATATCCAACCATAAAACTCCCATAAATTGCTGACTACTCATGCAGCATGAAAGCAGGGATACCTGTAGTCTGGCTGGTGGGGTGATGACATAAACATGCTTGGAAACAGTCCCTTAAAAGCACTGTGTGGGCACAGACCAGCAGGGGAGTGTGGACAATCATATTTTGAGCATGGTTCCATTCCCATTGTGAATACACCCTAAGCCCTGGTTCATTGATGCTACTTTGAAGTCGTGCTATTTCACTTGAAGTAGCACGATTTCAAAGTAGCAGATTAGCGCGACTTCAGGTGCTACTTGAAAGACATCTATGTAGCTTCATGCACAGATGTCTATTGAAGTCGCACCAGAAATTGGCAAAAGTAGTGCAGGAACTACCGCAAAGTCAGCGTTGCACCGATTGGAACAGTGCCATTGCCGGCAATAGGCCGCAACTTGACATGTGATTTGACCTATCAAATCGCATGACAAATCGCTCAAATGTGAATGAGGGCTGTTAAACATACTGTAGAGGTTAATGGGAGAGCTGCCTGTCACTTTAAACATACATAATCATACTTGGGGGGGGGGGGGCACACCCTAAAAATGTGTTTTACATTCAAGATGGTGCTGCTATAAGACCAACAAACAGTACAAAATAGATTACAGCAAACACATACAAAAATTACATTTAAATCCTGCAAAGCTATTTAAAAACACCTGAACATGTTCAAAAAATATGGAGATTTGGTCATACTATATGGTCATATAGCGCTAAGCCCACTTACTGTGGGGTACTTTGACGCAGTAAGTGGGCTTAGCACTATATGACCATATAGTGTGACCAAATCTCCATATTTTTTGAACATGTTCAGGTGTTTTTAAATAGCCTTGCAGGATTTAAATGTCATTTTTTTATGTGTGCGCTGTAATCTATTTTGTATTGTCACATTAAACAAGCTGCTAGCATGCTTCAGCAGTCTATAAGGCTGCACTCACACTTGTATTTAGGGACAAACTACAATGACTCCGTGGGGTTTATGGAAACAGCTGAGAGATAGCAGTGAACATGCATTAATTACCTGTTGATGACTGTCCCTGAGAGCAAACTGTTTGCTTCCAGGTGTTGGTCATCCACAGTTAGTTGCTGCATGTCCAAATGCGAACCGCTAGAGACGCTGTCAGACTCTCATTGCTTTATGTGGGGCTTCCCGCCTGCAGCTGCTTGCCTAAACCCCATGGAAATTCATATTCTGCCCCTAAACGCAAGTGTGAATGGGGCCTTAAAAGCGTGGTGTGGCCATTTGAAAATAATAGGTTACTTATATGTGCAAAGCACAAGAATGCAAAAAAACGGGATGTGCACATAGTAGGAATGGGGGCTCAGTTTTCTGCATTGATCTAAGGTTGTGAACATATCAACCGTGCACCGTGAACATATACTTTAATGTCTCCAAGTAAGTAAAAATAGGAATGTGCAACATTGTTAAAGTCTTTTATTTGCTTGTTTGTTCACAATATCTTTAGAATTATGTTGTGTTGCCTTTCTGTTTTCTTCTTTTGTTTTAAAAATAGAACACATTTCAGCTCTGTTCCTGTTGGTTTCCCTTCTTTTTAGCTTTGTTGTTAGCAGGAGCAGATGAAAAACACAGGAACCATTTTTTAAATTTTCAGATATTTTAAAGAGAACCAGTCATGCCAGGAGTTTTGCAATCATCTAAAAATTTCTTCTTAAACTATTATAACTAAACAAGCCTAAAGCAAACTTGTCAAGAATAAAAAAAACCTACCGCTATTAGGTATTTTTTCTACTGACCCATCACCTTGATATGCTGCCTCACTGGCCAATATGAATGTAGAGGAGGCAGCAAGGTTTGGTTTTGAAGCTGTTGAAGGTACATGAAAGGAACTGAAGGAAGGTTCAGAAGCTGTGAGGAATATGTACACAGCACTGCATTTTAAAGTGGCTCTAAAGTCTGGACTTTTTTTACCTTAAAGCATTCCCTTCATTAGGGTAAAAAATATATTGGCCACTCACCCCTCTTTATACTTACCTGAGTTTTTGGATCTAGCAATGTGGCCATCTGCAGGTGCTCTCTCTCTCTCATTGCTCACAGAGGTTCCTGCTGTTGTCAATCAAATTCTATGAACAGAGAGCCGGGGGGTAGGGCTGAGCTGCGATGTGTGTGTCAATAGACGCATACAGCCCGTCGTGGGATTGAACCTGCACATGAGCCCCCATTGGAAGTGGTTTCTTATGGTGGCACACCGAGAATAGGAGGAGCCGAGAGCACCCCGCCACAGGGGTCGTTCTTTTCTTTTAATTTCCAAAGTTGGGCTTTAAATAAACTGTGCCAACTTGCTATAAATGAGCCCCAATGTCTGAAAGGCAGGCACACCTATTTATTCATTTACAGTGGGTAAAATAAGTATTAAACATGTCACCATTTTTCTAGGTAGATATATTTCTAAAGGTGCTATTGACATGACATTTTCACCACATGTCGGTAACAACGAATGCAATCCATACATACAAAGAAACCAAAACAAATACGTTCAGAAATTAGGTTATGTTTAGTAAAATGGAATAACACAGGGAAAAGGTATTGAACACGCTAACTGAAATGTATTTAATACTTTGTACAAAATCCTTTGTTAGTAATGACAGCTTCAAGACACCTCCTGTATGGAGAAACCAGTCGCATGCATTGTTCAGGTGTGATTTTGGTTTATTCTTCCAAACAGTCTTCAAATCTTGTAGGTTCAGTGGGCCTCTTCTATGAACTCTGATCTTTAGTTCTTTCCATAGATTTTCTATTGGATTCAAGTCAGGTGATTGGCTGGGCCATTCTAGCAGCTTTATTTTCTTTCTTCAAAAGAGTTTCCTTGGCTTTGTGTTTGGGATCATTGTCTTGCTGAGATGTCCACCCTCATTTCATCTTCATTATCCTGGTAGATGGCAGCAGATTTTTGTCAAGAATGTCTTGGTAAATTTTTCCATTCATCCTTCCTTCAATGATATGAAGTTTGCCAGTACTGCATGCTGAAATACAGCCCTGCCCACACCATGATGTTCCCACCTCCAAACTTCACTGTTGGTATGGGGGGTGTTTTTGAGGTTGTGCAGTGCCATTTGACCTCCAAACATGGTGTGTATTATGGCATCCAAAGAATTCAATTTTGGTCTCATCTGACCAGACTATATTCTCCCACTATTTCACAGACTTGTGTAAATGTTATGCAGCAAACTTTAAACAAGCTTCAACATGCTTTTTCTTTAGCAATGGAGTCTTGCGTGGTGAGCATGCATACAGGCCATGGCGGTTGAGTGCATTACTTATTGTTTTCTTTGAAACAATTGTACCTGCTAATTCCAAGCCTTTCTGAAACTATCTTCAAGTGATCCTTGGCTTTTGGACAACTCTTCTGATTGTGGTTGTGGCTGGTTTATGGTGAAATTATGTTCTTTCCATTTCCTGATTATGGCCCCAACAGTGCTCAATGGAACATTCAGAAGTTCAGAAATCCTTCTGTAACCAATGCCATCAGTATGTTTTGCAACAATAAGGCTGCAAAGGTCTTGAGAGAGCTTTTTGCTTGTATCCATCATGAGATTTTTCTTGTGTGACACCTTGGCAATGAGACACCTTTTTACATCAGTTGAGATTGAACCAGCCAATAATTATTTGCACTGACAAGAGGCAGGATTGCTTTCTAATTACTGTTATGACCGATGAGAGTTTTTCGTCATAAAATGCGACCGTGTGTATGCTCCATCGGTCTTTTACTGGCGGAATTCCAGCCAGCAAAAGATTGAGAGCATGCTCTCAATTTTTCGGTCGAGAAAAGTTCCTATCCGAAAATGCGATTGTCTGTGGCAATTCCGACGCGCAAAGTCCATACGCATGCTCGGAAACAATTCGACGCATGCTCGGAAGCATTGAACTTCATTTTCTCGGCTCGTCGTAGTGTTGTACGTCACCCCGTTCTTGACGGTCGTAATTTCAGCGAACTTTTGCGTGACCGTGTGTATGCAAGGCAAACTTGAACGGAATCCCATCGGAAAAGCTGTCATATCTTTTTCCGACGAGAAATCCGCTCATGTGTATGCGACATTAGATTTCAGCTGGTGTCTTGGCTATCCATGTCTTTTTGCACCTGCCTTTTTTTCTGTGTTCGATGCTTTTTCCCTGTGTCATTCCATTTTATTACACATAACTTAATTTCTGAATTTATTTGTTTTGGTTTCTTTGTATGTATGGATTGCATGGGTTGTTACCAACATGTGGTGAAAAATTTATGCATCTTAGCATCGTAGCACCTTATAGAAATATATTTACCTAGAAAAATGGTGACGTATTCACGACTTATTTTACCCGCTGTATGTAACATGTTCTATTTATTTTATAAAGTATTGTACAGTATATGCTTTATATACAGTACATAGCTAGGATTCTACTCCAAATATTATATCATTGTGATTCCAGCACATAAGCAGTTACTTTATTCTCCAGAATTGTTTCTCTGATTCTTGAAAGGTGCGAGTCTCAGAGTCTTCTCACCTCATTCCTCAAAAATGAAACAAGTTTAGTCATGTGAATAATGATCATATCGCTTTGTATAACTGGTGAGAGCACAGACCGCGCTGGCTTCCTACAATACTGCCTACTGGATATTCATAGCCATTGTACAAACCTTGTTTTCAATTTGCTGTGCTCATTATTAGAATATTGCTGATTTGTTAAAAAAATCTACCCTTACAGAGGCACCCCTTGCATTGCAAGGGTTAACCCTGTCACTGCCAGAGCCTTTTTTTTCTTTTTGCGCAAACATGTTAAAAAAATTGCTTTCGGCCTGAAGATTAGATAACAACGCACTATTCCCAATCACATATTCCTGTATAAACGGCTGTGCATGTAAGTGGGTGCTAAAGCGACCACCGGCTGGAACCGTGTCAAGTCAGAGCAAGAGAATGTCACTAGCACACTCAGGATCTCCAGAACGGGTCCAAAGCTTTATTCAGCGATCACATTGCTACAGCAGATTGCAACATTTCGGAGCCACACAGGACCCCCTTCATCAGGCATGTGACATCAAATGCCTGATGAAGGGGTCCTGTGTGGCTCCGAAATGTTGCAATCTGCTGTATCGATGTTATCGCTGAATAAAGCTTTGGACACGTTCTGGAGATCCTGGGTGTGCTGGTGACATTTGTTTGCTCTGACGATTATACAACCCATACACAAAGATGTGGACGGAGCTATGAACTCATCTCAGTTACAAAATTTCTATTCAAAAAATTATTTTCTGAATCCCCAATTCTCAAGGGTGGGAGAGAAAATCATTATGAGTGTTTAACCACTTGCCTACTGGGCGCTTTACCCCCTTCCTGCCCAGGCCAATTTTCAGCTTCCAGCGCTCTCACACTTTGAATGACTATTGTGTGGTCACGCAACACTGTACCCAAACAAAATTTTTTACATTTTTTTGAGACAAATAAAGTTTTCTTTTGGTGGTATTTATTCACCACTGGGTTTTTTATGTTTTGCTAAAAAAATGAAAAAAGACCAAAAATTTGGAAAAAAACAGTTTTCTTAGTTTCTGTTATAAAATTTTGTAAATAAGTAATTTTTTTCCTTCACTGATATGCGCTGATAAGGCTGCACTGAAGGGCACTGATAGGCTGCTCTGATGGGCACTGATGAGGCGGCACTGAGGGGCACTGAAGAGGAGACACTAATATGCAGCACTGATGGGCAGTGATAGGTGGCACTAAAATTCAGCATTGGGGAGCACTGATAGGAGGCACTGATGGGCACTGAAAGGTGGCACTGATAGGCAGCACTTATGGGTACTGATAGGCGGCATGGATAGGCAGCACTGATGGACACTGATGAGCGCCCATGATGAGCCAGCACTGCTGGGCTCTGAAAGGCAGCACTGACTGGCATCACTGATGGGCACTGACTGGTATCACTGCTGGGCACTGATTGGCTTTCAGCGTGAGGAGAGGAATGCCAATAACTGGCAATTCCTTGTTTACATGTGATCATCTGTGATTGGACACAACTGATTACATGGGTAAAGAGCCTTGTCTTTGGCTCTTTAACAAGATTGGTGATGCACCATGGCCCAGGGTCTGAGCACACCACTGATCGCTGCACGCCCCCACGGGCTTGCATGCACGGTGAGAGTGGGAAGATGTCATATGACATCCTCCCAAAACGAGAGAGACACCGCCTACCTGTCATTTCACAATACGGTGGGTGGGAGGTGGTTAGATGTGCCTAAATAGTACAACATAACAACATTAAAATCCAAAATCTTTATTACAATGATTAAAAAACAATCTTATCATGTGGGTCCTGGGACCACAGGTGGGATAGCGGAGCTCAGATTGGTATCGTTGGTATCGTTGGTGTCTTTAGGAGGAATACTGCCCCATCCTTGGTGTCAGTGGGAGGATTAGTGGCCCACCATTGGTGTCAATGGAAAGAATAGTGCCCCATCATTGGTGCCAGTGAAGGAAATAATGCTTCATCATTGGTGTCAGTGGAAGGAACAGTGCACATCATTGGCATCAGTGGGAAGAATAGTACCCCATTGTTGGTGCCAGTGGGGAGAATTATGCCCATCGCTGGTCTCACTGGGAGGAATAGTGAGGCATCATTGGTGTCACTGGGAGAAATCGAGCCTCATCGTTGGTGTCAATGGGAGAAAGAGTGCCCCATCATTTGTGTCTGTGGGAAGAATAGTACGCCATTGTTGGTGTCAGTGGGAGAAATTGTGCCCATCATTGGTGTCAGTGGGAGGAATAGTGCCTCATTGTTGGTGTCAGTGGGAAGAATAGTGCCCCATTATTGGTGTCAGCGGAAGGAATAGTGCCCCATCTTTGGTGTTAGAGGAAGGAATAATGCCCCTTCATTGGTGCCAGTTAGAAGAATAGTGCTCCATCATTGATGTCCGTGGAAGGCATAGTGCAAATCATTAGTGTCAGTGGGAGGAAAAGTACACAATTTTTGGTATCAGTGGGAGGAATTATAGCCATCTTTGGTGTACATTGGAGGAATAGTGCACCGTCGTTGGCATCAGTGGAAGGAATATTGCCCCATCTTGATTGGTGTCAGTAGGAGGAATAGTGCCCCACTGTTGATGTCAGTGGAATGAATGGTGCTGCATCGTTGGTGTCAGTGGGAAGAACATTGCCTTATGCCAGTGTGAGGAACAGTGCCCCAAATTATCTCTTTGTGTTTAGATACCCTATAATTAGCCAATAAAAGTGTTGATACTACCTGCCCTCAGGAAGGATGTACTGGAAATGGAGTGAGTACAAAGAAGGGCAACAAAGCTAATAATGGGTCTCGAGGATATTAGTTATGAGGAAAGGTTGCGAGCACTGAATTTATTCTCTCTGGAAAAGAGACGCTGGAGATTGGATATGATTTCAATATACAAATACCGTACTGGTGACCCCACAATAGGGATAAACTTTTTCGCGGAAGGGAGTTTAACAAGACTTGTGGCCACTCATTAAAATTAGAAGAAAAGAGGTTTAACCTTAAACTACGTAGAGGGTTCTTTACTGTAATGCCGCGTACAGACGATCGTAATTTACGACAACAAATGTTCGATGTGAGCTTGTT
The DNA here is from genome assembly GCA_037952925.1 of Lithobates clamitans. Taxonomy (NCBI): domain Eukaryota; kingdom Metazoa; phylum Chordata; class Amphibia; order Anura; family Ranidae; genus Lithobates; species Lithobates clamitans. The sequence continues at coordinate 1,542,334 of JBBGZY010000051.1, forward strand.
GTCGGAAATTCCGACTGTGTGTAGGCTCCATCGGACATTTTTTGTCGGAATTTCCGACAAACAAAATTTGAGAGCTGGTTCTCAAAATTTCCGACAACAAAATCCATTGTCGGAAATTCCGAGTGTGTGTAGACAATTCCGACACACAAAATTCCACGCATGCTCTGAATCACATACGAGACGAAAGCGCTCGGTCTGGTAAAACTAGCGTTCGTAATGGAGATAGCACATTCGTCACGCTGCAAAGTTTTTAATCTTTTAATGCAGCACATTCTCTTCTTCTTTATAATGCTAGAATAATGAAGTTGTTTTGCTGCTGATATTCACACAGAGTTCTGACAAACTGATTTCTTTATTATTTCTCGTGATGTCATGAATAATCTTTATTATTTTTTTTGCCAGATCTCCAGAATAATGTTTATGTTTTTTTTTTATAGTGATCGACTTTTTTAAAACATTTTTATCAAGATCTCCTGATTTGATTTTTTATTTTTTATTTTTTTTTATAGTGATCTCCATAATATTTTTTTTTTTCGTTTTGTGTGTCCAGTTACCACAACACCATTATTATCTTGTATTTTTTAACCTCAAAGAGATTGGTTGGTGTCCCTTGTCAATTTGACATTGTATTTTTGAATGTACCTGCCTACTCACAAACAAACTGTCCTTTTTGAACTAAAACAAATAGACATTTATTAGGGGTCATAACAAAATAAAGAGGAAGGCAACGCTGGATAAACTGGTGAAATTGGCAAAGCCTTTGTACCCCAGGGCAAACTTCAGTTATTTGACAGGCAAAATTGGTAGCCTGAGGAGTCCATTTAATAGGGAGCACAATCCGGTCCAGGACTCTGAGAGATTGGGAGCAGCAGCAGATGACATATATGTCCCCAGGCTGTGGTCATACAACAGCCTGTGGTCATACAACAGCCTGCGTCTTTTGTCAGACCAGACTGTACCCAGGCCATCACACTCTTGTCTTCCTTCCACGCTTGCTTCCAGGCTGTGGCTCTGGTGTTGGACTTGTGGCAGGAGGTTGAGGAGGTGTAGGAGGAGGAGGATGGTCCAACTCACACAGGTGGGTTATGCTTGTGAGTTCGCCCCTCAACCCCTTTTTAAGGCCAGATACATTACTTTCTCACAAATGAGGCATTGGCCCACCTCCATTTCCTGCATTTTGGTGGCAGCCATGCAGGCATAGGCCTCTTGAATATTGGGGGTGGTTCTGAGGGCCGCAGTAGCCTCCCGAATCAAAGAAAGTGCTGACTCCTGCATGTTCCTCCCCTTCCTGGTCCTTTTTGTTGGAGGGTAGGGGGGGAGGAACCTGGGATTCAGTCAGGCTACTGGGCTCGGCTACCTCCTGGCTGCCACTTACCCCCACCACCTCCTGGCTGCCACTTACCCCCACCACCTCCTGGCTGCCACTTACCCCCGCCCGCCACCTCCTGGCTGCCACTTTCCCCCGCCACCTCCTGGCTACCACTTTCCACAGCCTCCTCCTGGCTGAGGCTTTCCTGTGTATGAAAATGGGACATAGTTTTAGTTTATTGTTCATCAATCAAACACAATTTTGAACAATATGTTAAACAATGCTATACCTGACTCAAGCTGGGCTCCTCCACATCTTCTTCCTGGGTAGAAGGCCCAGGTTGGACTTCTGAAGTCTCATCTGAGGTGGAAGGAAGAGTGGAAGGAAGTGTGAAAGGAAGGGTTGAGAATGATGGCCTGATTTCAGTCTGGTCTGACAGAAATCACAGTCTGTCGTAGTACCGGAGCCTGGGAACATAAATATCAATGCTGCTGCTCCTGATCTCATGGAATACTGGACCTTCTTGTGCTCCCTATTATATGTGCTCCTCAGGCCACCAATTTTGGCCTTCAAATAGTTGATGTTTGCCGCGGGGATCTGTGGCTATACCAATTCCAGCAATTGATCCAGCGCTGCCTGCCTCTTTCTTTTATTAGTATAAAAGTGGTGTTTTACCTGCCACAGACAGGGCAGCTTTCTGTACATATCAATGAATTGGGGGAGGAAACTGTGATCATTGAATCGATCCATTTTATCTGCAAGACACAACACAAGACAAACCCTAATGTCAGGCTAAACTCTCATAATCTTGTCCCAATATAGGCCTCAATCTATAAGCAGTATAGACCACTGATGCCCCAAGTTGAAATTGTACCTTCGTTATCATGATCGGCGCTTACGCTACTCCGTCCTTCGCTCACAGATCGTACAGACGACCACACGTGTTACGCTTTATATACACTGCGCACGCATGAAACTCCACTCACCCCTGACCTTATTTCTAGTCTATTTATTCCCCACCCTTTTTCTTTCGGCGCAGTGGGAGAGCACATGGCGAAGAAAGAGCAAGTGTATGCAGAGGAGAGCAGCAATGAGGAGGACGACAAAAGCCCGAAGCCACAAACGTCCCGATCCCGGAGATTTAAGGCCTCAAATATGTCCTTTGTAGAGATGGTGGACATCTTGAAGAGGGCCGACTATGATGGGAAGCATGGACCTTACACAAACCCAAATGTGAGAAAGGCCAAGATCATGGCTAAAGTTGTGAAAAGTCTGCAGAAGAATTTTGGGGTATGGCGATCAAAGGATCAACTGAGGAAACTATGGTCAGACCTCAAATTGAGGGAGCATGATCAGTAACGAAGAATCAAGAGAGTGCTGCAAAAAAGTAAGTATTTTGTCGTGTGTTCCTATTATTAGTAATTACTTTTGTGCTGCTTCATGTGCTTTTCTTTACTGTTGTACATTTTAAAATGGCAAGTTTCAGGTTTGTGGGCACAGCAATCGTTCAACAGGCAATATCAACACAGTTTGGACATATTAATGTCTGATATTGCCTTCACTTTGTCAAAGTTGAACTTTGTAAGTCCCTGAGTTGTGTTTGTTTATGGTTTTAAACATGCCTGTTTAACCCAAAAAAGGCTATTTCTACTGTCAAACCTAAAAATGTTATACAACAAATGTTAGTTTGTTCAAAAACCCTTTTCTAACGCACATGTGAATGTGCTTTGAGTAAAATGTTTTATACTCAACAAAGTGTGGCTTCTTCTTTCAATACTCAATACCAGCTTTTGGAGTAATTTGGTGTTTACAGTGACAATGGGGGTTATTTACTAAAGACAAGTCCACTTGGCACTACTCAGTGCAGTTTCAGTGCACTTTCAAGTGCAAAGTGGATTTTCCTTTAGTAAATAACCCCCACAGTGCTCTAAAATTTGTCCCAATCAGGCCAGTTTTGAGACTCAAAAAAATTCATGGTGCTGAAAAGGATGTGTTTTTTTTCATGAATGCATTACATACATTAACAACATAAACAAGGTGTGTGTATGTGTAGCAGACCCGCAACATAATAGTTAGCTGAAGAAGAGATTGTCATCACATGTATCAAATAAATTAAGTTTTCACTATTGAAGAAAATGGCCAAAAAGAAAAGCCCATTGGAGAACCTAGGAGACAGCTAAAAGAAACACAAGCAGTAAATCTAATGAAATATTATTTCAGTTTAACAAAAAAATTTATTTTAAAAATGTTTATCAAACATTTGCTGGCATGTCAATGGCCCCCCTACCCACAAAGTATTCCATATATTTTTGACGGATCTTGCGAGCGCTTGGGGGGGCAAGCCAGGATGGCCAGCTTCAAGCGCCGTCAGGGTTGCTGTTTGTTCTGGAAATCCGGCTTCAGGCCCAACTGAGGCCACATAGTTTGTAGCATTTCACCTAAGAAAGTTGTGTAGAATGCAGCATGCAAGTATTATATGGTTTAGTTTATATTCCGCCATGTTGATTGGCATCAGGAATAGGCGGAACCGGCTGTCCATTATGCCAAAAGCATTCTCCACCACTCTTCTGGCTTTGGCCAGCTGGTAGTTAAAAACCCTCTGGTCCGGGGTGAGGGTCCTCATGGGGAATGGCCGCATCAGGTGTTCACCAAGCCCAAATGCTTCATCAGCGACAAAGACGAATGGTAGACCAGCCATGTTGTCTTCCGGAGGTGGCAATCCCAAGCCACCACTCTGGAGCCATCAATGACTCCACCATCCAACATCTGGCCATTCTTCCCCACGTCCACATAGAGAAACTCATATGTTGCCGACACCACCGCCAATATCACTATACTATTAAACCCCTTATCATTGTAATAGTATGACCACGAGTTGGGGGGTGGCACGATGTGGACATGTTTCCCATCAATTTCCCCTCCGCAGTTGGGAAAATCCCACCGTTGGGCAAAAGCCACAGTCTGCCATTCCTGTGTTGTTGAAGGAAAAAAAAGATTAGTACTTTTGCACATAACATTACAAGCAGACAAAACATTCTTGGCCAACATAAGTATAAAACATTTATTTTAAGGAGTATTTAAAGACAAAAATATAAGGTCCCCTTATCAGATTTCTCACCACCTTTGATGGCCCATTGTAAAAATTTTAGGGTGTGGGGGGAGATGTTTTGGACAAGTAACCACTTCATTGAGAGCTGAATGCATAAATGCATAGATAATGTTTGTTACTTTGGCCAGCCACCCCCTACTTACACTATTGGCAGCCAGGTAAGAAGTGTCATAATACAAAAATATAAATACACACTGTACAAATTGAAGCACATTTTTACATTTTGCAATTACCTATCAAGATAATAGGAGAACAAAACTTTAAACAGCACCATTTGAAAATATTCAGGCAGGCCCTTGCACTACATGCTTTGGTAAATTCATCCATAAATATGACCACAAAAGAGGTAGGCATAGTGTGTATGGGTTTGGCATAGTCAGCAGATAGAGTATTAGTATTGGTTGACATAGCGGTTGGGGGGAGGGAGGGTTCCAAATAAGTTTGGGCCCCAAAAAAAAGCCTCTGGCACTATACCCGAATTTAAGGACAAAAATAACATTTGTACACATTTTAGGGGGTGTTTAGGATAAAGCACTACTATGGAGCTGACTAAATACACTGTTAAGTGACTAGGCTAGGTGTGTATGGGCCCAGGATAGCATGCTGGGGAGGTTAGTGAAGGCAAATATGCATGAAGGACAAAAAAGGAGCATTAAAAGCTTACAGCATGCATGAGGACAAAGAGGACATTCACAGCATATTACAATCATGGTAATTAGGGAACGATGAAAGAAATACAATACGTTAGCAAACATTAAATGCATAGAATGTGATGTTAAAGGAGAAAACTTTCCTTAATATAGTCCTTCTGCAGGACCTGAATAATGGCAAAACAGGTCTCTGGAATAATGATCCCCAGAGCCTGGGCAAGATGCCTGTCGAGAACTTGATGTCCTGCAGACTTCTCCCTGTCACCAAGTACCGCAAGGTGGCGACGAGCCTCTGTTCAGGAGTGATGGCTTGCCGCATACAGGTGTCCTGCTTCGTAATATAAGGGGACAGCAAAGCCAACAGACAGTGAAAAACGGGGTCCGTCATCCGGAGGTAATTCCTGAAATCATCAGGATTATTCTCCTGGATCTCCCTCAACAAAGGCATGTGCAAGAATTGGTCACGCTGGAGCAACCAATTCTTCGTCCATGAACTCCTCCCCGCCCTGTTCATGGACTGGGCTTGGGTCAAAGTAAGAACCCCAACACCAAGCCCCTGCATAGCACGAACTTTATAACGAGTTTGTAACCGCAACATGGCTTCAAAACGGTCGGCTGGTCAGAACGAACTAACAGAACGCACTGAAAATCAGAAAGACCTGAGAAAAGCGAGCTGAAAATCAGAAACGAGCGGACAAGAACGCACTGAGAATCAAATACATATTAGAAATAGCACGCACTGAAAACCAGATGCGAACTGACTACACACACTGAAAACCAGATACGAACCCACAAGCACAAACTGAAGAGCAGTAACGATCGGAAAAGCACGAGGCTGAAAAGCGCAAATCGTCTCTCCCCAAACTTCTACTAACACGGGATTAGCAAAAGGAGCCCAAAGGGTGGCGCATTGGCTATTGAACTTCCTTTTTCTAGTGCCGTCGTATGTGTTGTACGTCAGCGCGTTCTTGCCAATCGGAATTTCTGAAAACATTTTTGCGACCATGTGTATGCAAGACAAGTTTCAGCCAACATCCGTAGGAAATAAATCCACGGTTTGTTTGTCGGAAATTCTGATCGTCTGTACGCGACATAATAGGGCGTACACACGGTCGGACTTTGTTCGGACATTCCGACAACAAAATCCTAGGATTTTTTCAGACGGATGTTGGCTCAAACTTGTTTTGTCTTCACACGGTCGCACAAAGTTGTCGGAAAATCCGATCGTTCTAAACGCGGTGACGTAAAACATGTACGTCGGGACTATAAACGGGGCAGTGGCCAATAGCTTTCATCTCTTTATTTATTCTGAGCATGCGTGGCACTTTGTCCATCGGATTTGTGTACACACGATCGGAATTTCCGACAACGGATTTTGTTGTCGGAAAATTTTATCTCCTGCTCTCCAACTTTGTGTGTCGGAAAATCCGATGGAAAATGTCCGATGGAGCCCACACACGGTCAGAATTTCTGACAACACGCTCCGATCGGACATTTTCCATCGGAAAATCCGACCGTGTGTACGGGGCATAAGAGTGGCAAGAATGTGGAATTCCCTTCCACCAGTGGTGGTCTCAGAGGGGGGCATCGATACTTTAAAAAAACTATTAGATAAGTATCTGAACGACCACAACATACAGGGATATACAATGTAATACTGACATATAATCACACACATAGGTTGGACTTGATGGACTTGTGTCTTTTTTCGACCTCACCTACTATATGTGCACATTATTACAAGGCTAAATGATGCCTGTGTATGGCAAAGCGGTTATGGGGAATATGCATATTATTTCTGTGTTTAGGGGGGCTCCCCACTGCAATATGCACAGAGACATATGGAATATTTATAAAGTGAAACTATTATTGATTAGAAGAAAATCCCTTCCACTTCAATTCCATACAACAAACTTCATTTCAGACTCTTACCTCTTCCTGCTCTAACTGAAGCATGCCAGTTGTTTTTTTCCTGCTAAGTGGGAGAAAAACTGCTGGGAAATAAACAGCGAGTCAATCAAATGAGCAGAAAAATTTGATTTGGGGTGTTCACAGTGTAAAGATAGCACCCTAATTGTCAGGTTTGCAAAGAAACAACATTCCCATTTTTTGGCAGTAATAGCTGGCTGCAGGCTGAAATGTAAAGAAACATAAGACGGCTTGTGCAGAAATTCTATACTTTGTATTTTTTTATTAACCAAAGCATAATTTTCAGTTAAAGCATGTAAACGACTCCCTGCTGCCGCTCTCTTGGACTCCTACTACATACTGTATATAAATAAACCTATTGCAAACCTGGGTAGTACAAACTGAGTCTATGATGACAAAATGCATAAGTAAACCTGAGTTATTTAAAGTGGTAGTAAACCCTTACATATACCCAGTGAAGTGACTGGCCAAAAGGTGATACACAGAGATGAAACAAATACTCCTGCATAAGATGTACCTGTTTATCTTAAACCGTCTTTCACCTACATCTATTTAAAGTGCAGAATTTTATTTAGGATCTCTCAGCTCTGAAAAGCAGGGGGCAGAGAGCTACAGTTACACCAGTGAGGAAAGCTCTGAGAGTTGATTGGAGGGGAGGGACACACCCCCTTCACACAGCAAACAGGAAAAGAGCTGAGGCTGTCTCTTGGTGTCAGGAAAACTCATCAGCAGGGGAACAAAGCAGCGGAATGAAAGGACACTTAGTGCTCTGGATTGAGACAAGTACACACTATAGAGCAGTGGTCTACAAACTCCCTCCGGGGGACCGGATGTGGCCCATTGATTGCTTTTATCTGGCCCTTGGAGCATTATTGCCTCCACTGTCAGCAACAGTGGGACATAGTTCCTGACACTGACAATGCGGCACTAGTCCTCTCACTGACACCAACTATGGCACACTATTCTTCCCATTGACACCAACGATGGGGTACTATACCATCCACAAATGATGGGGCACTATTCCTCCTATTGGCTCCAATGAGGGGGGAACTATTCCTCCCACTGACATCAATGATGGGACACCATTCCTCCTACTGACTCCAATGAAGGGGGATTATTCCTCCCACTAACTTTTAACGATGGAGCACTATTCCTCCCACTGACACCAACGATAGGGAACTATTACTCCCGCTAATACCAAGCATAGGGCGTTGTTTAATCCCACTGATGCCAGGACATTTTCTTCTCTAACTGGGCACAGTTCAGCCCCTTTAACCCTTTTGCTGCCAGAGCCGTTTTTGTGTTTTTTGCACACATGTTTAAAAAATTATTTTAGGCCTGAAGTTCACACAAAACCCACAAATATTATATATTTTCTGAAAGCAGACACCCTAGAGAATAAAGTAGTGGTAGTTCCAATTTTTTATGTTGCGTGATATTACCGCAAAGGTTTAGGAAATGCAATATTTCAGTAAAAAACACACTAATCTGAGTTGTAGGTCAAACAAACGCAATAAATTACCCAAACTTTTGGTAAAATATAAAAGACAAGGTTCCGCCAAGTAAACAGATACCCACCATGCCAAACCTTACATTTTTGTGCGCCCGTGAAATGGCGGAAACTTTAGTGCCCTATAGTTTATATAGGCGCAAAAGCCCCCATCGGTTTAATGTTACAGAGGAGGTCTTGTGTTAGAATTATTGCTCTCACTCAGGCGTGCACGGCGATATGCAACATGTGTATCGCAATCAATATTTTCATGCGTAGGCGCCCCCCGACGCATACGTTTACGTTAGTGTGTGTGTATATGTGGGGGGGGGGGGGGGGATTTTATGTGCTTGGGTGTAACTTTTTTTTTGCAAAAACTTTTTTACTTAACTTTTTTCTCATCACATAGGGGACAAAAAGCCCCCTATGTGATGTTTTTTTGGTGACAGGTTCTCTTTATTGAGATATGCCTAAGGTCTAAAAGACCCTGCATGTCTCCCCTGAACTCCAATAAAAGTTTTGCAATGCAGATCGCGTTGCAAAACATTATTTCCCGGCTGAGATAGCCAGGGACACCGAGAGCTTGACATCGCTTTCCGGGTCATAAGAAGAAGGGGAGGAGAGTGGACATGTGTCCACTCTTCTCCTTCCCCTCCAGCCGCCGGCACCCACCATGGAGATCCTGGGCCTGCCGATGGACAAGCAGAGCCCGGTAAACGTGGCAGGGCATGGGGGCAGGGGGGGTGGCGCCGGTACGGGGGGTGTGTGAGAGCGATCGGGCGGCAGCGGAGCCACCCAAATGCTCTCACCTGACAGGCAGGAATCTGTTAGGTCCATACGATGTATGGACCTTTCGGCAAAAGGGTTAAAATTTGAAGGACAGTAAAGTGGCCCTTTGTTTAGAAAGTTTGGAGACCCCTTCCATAGGGGGATATGCTTTGTTCAAATTTCATGTCTGAGGTTTACAACCACTTTAAGGCTTGTTCCTACCATGTTGGTTGCGGTAATGAGCCTTGGTGCTGTGCCGCTATTCTGAATGGCAAACCAATGCACATTCCCAGCACACTTACATTGCAGCACAGCAACACACTAACATGCACTGCCAAAAATATGGCATGCATGATTTTTGGGCCATTGTGATAGGCCATGAACATTTGCAGAACTTCTTCGGGGGGGGCATCATTTTAAGGTCACCCATGCTCTGCCCCTTTTTGACAATGTCATGGATTAGTCATCATATAAAGCGCAGGCATGCAAAGGTTTGAGAAACCTGATGCAAAAGCTTAATAGAAGGAGCTAGCTGCCATTATCTGATTAGCATTTTCTAATCTGTTTTTATGCTTACAGAGGTTTCCACTACTGACTTTTCTTTCTGAAAATACCAGCACCATGGCTCTGTTCCAATATTTATATTAATTAACCCAGAGGAGGTATGCAGATAAGAATTTTTAACTTTCCTTAAAATTTTCTGATGTGCATACAGGCTCTGGCTTAGAAAACATTCACAACCACGGCTCAGCATTACTGCCAGGTAAAGAGCATTTTTAGAAGGTTAGTAATGATATCTCCTGCATATCTATCATGAAATAAATAATTTAACACCTTGACCGCAATTATACAAGTAGTGCTGTTAGATGAGCTGCCTCTCCTCAGGCAGGTGCTGGTGGACAGCTCACACTCAGCTCTTCAGGTGTGCTCCCTTCCTTCCCCCAGGCTCTGAGCCGGCTGCCTGGAGAAGATGGAGGAGGTGGGTAGAGCCAAAATTGACCAGGCGTGAAGGAGGAAGAGGTTTCTCCTCTGCTCTGAATGCTGGGGCCTCGCCTCTGCCTCATGACGTGACATCACTGGTTGCTAGACGCCAGGCAGCAGACGAGTCTAGCAACCAATGCAGCGGGCAGCAGAGAGGCCAACGGATGGTACAATAAGAGAGTCTAGGGAGTCGGGGCGGCGCCCATTTGGCATCTTGCGACGCCTGGGCACGATACACCCTGGGCACCCGCCCAGGATCAGCCCTGGGTGTCCGTGTGCAGACACCCTGCTCCAGGGGGAGGGCACCCTAACACAAGTAAACCCTTTGAAATAAAGCATGGTACTGTGAACCTACCCTTATACATGCATAATTAAAGGATACCATTTGTGAAATCTGCATGTCACAACAATCAGTTGCAGTTATTTAGGCTTCATTTACACTGCATAAGATGCAGATGACAGTGGGCGAAGGCCATGAATTCAGAAGATACAGTCAATCCGCTTGTTGGTAATATTTTTTCCAGATTGGATGAGCAAGATCACCACATGGATCAATTTGCCATGGCGTTACAAACGTTCCTGAGTCGCATGGCTCACCTGGAATCTCCCAATGTGGCTGCTTTGGTACAACCTGTGTTGCAGGCCGTCCCTGCTGCTGCTGCTCCAATCTCTGCAGGCACCCGCCTCAAGTATTACCGCTATAAGAGGGATGTCTGGTTCTTCTCCGCTTCCCCAGCAATTTGGGGGGCGATCCAGTCCAATGCAAAGGGTTTCTCAACCAGGTTGAGATATACTTTGAGATGCTGCCCCAGGCATTTCCCACAGAAACAGAAGCAAAGTAGGTTTCGTGATATCTTTGCTTTCTGAGAGAGCCTTGGCCTGGACAACTCTGTATGGGTTCAGTTACCCTGAGTTTGTGGCTTCCTTTAAAAGGGTATTTAATGTTCCCGCATGCTCTGCTTCTGCTGCCAAGTGTCTCATGTCCATCAGAGTACGAGAACTATTACCGTGGGCAGAGTTTGCTCACAACAGTGCCTTGAATTCTGCTTCCCGATTGTCCTCGTTTATGGTGAATTATGGTTTCCAACCTTCCATGTTGCCTGACTAATTTGTTCCGCAGAGTATTCCTGCATTAGAGGAGCATCTCCGTGGTCTTTGTTCCACTTGGGCACAAGTCCAGGAGGCTTTGCGACATGCTAATGATAGGTACAGACTCCATGCTGACCGCAGGCGCCTGCCTGCGCCTTCCTACCAGGTTGGGGACAGGGTTTGGCTGTCATCTTGCAACCTCAGACTTCGTGTTCCTTTACTGAAGTTCGCACCTCAGTTTATTGGGCCTTTCTGTATTCTTCGCAGGATTAACCCAGTGGCTTAGGCATTGGACCTTCCTTCTAATATGCATATTTCAAATGTATTTCATGTCTCCTTATTAAAACCTTTGGTCTTCAACTGCTTTACCACCTCGGTGCCACATCCTCACCCTGTACAGGTTGAGAACCATGAGGAGTATGAAGTACAGTCCATTGTTGACTCCGGTAGGTTCTGTGGGCGCATACAGTACCTGGTGCATTGGAAAGGGTACGGTCCGGAGAAACGCTCTTGGGTCTCATCCTCAGACGTACATGCCCCTGTTCTCCTCCGTGATTTCCATAGATGTTTTCTCCTCAAGCCTGGTGGCCCTCCGAGGGGGAGGGGTCGTTGAGGAGGGGGTACTGTCAGGGCTGGGCTCAGCCCTTCCTTCTTTCAGCTGGCCGCTCAGCTGTCAGCTAATTGCCAGCTCCTATCTCTCCACAGTTACTCAGCTGTTGATGATATCCTACTCCTCAGTCCTGCCTACTTAAGCTGTCCAGCCCAGATCTCTGCCTTCGCCTTGGTCAACATCACAGAGACTATCTCCTGCATTCCTGTTTATTTTTTTTTTTTTTTTTTTTTGCCACTCAGTTTACTTTAAGTAGTGAGACAACCATCAAATTTTCCATTCATGTACGTCTCTTATTTCCTTCACATCACTGTGGCTAGAATTCACATCACTCGATAAGATTTGAGATAGATAGGGAAGGGGTAGTGGCAATATGATTCTCTCATAATGTAACAATCTTCCCATCTCAATATAAACCCCTCCCTTCTTTCCCTCTATCCACCCTTATTTCGAGAGAAGAAAACAAGAAAACATCCTTTATTATTAACATCTCGATCGTTCTTCTCCCTTACGTTGTTTCATCTCCCCTCCTCCCCCCTCCCCCTTATTCTCTGATGTAGATACTCTTACCGAATGTAACTCTACTGATACCTCACTTTCTCAGCGTAACTCCATGTTTTTTTAAAGTCTCTCCAACTCTTCCAGTTATCTTTCCTTCCTTCACCACCTCCATCCTTGCTACCATAGAACCTCTCCATGGTATAGGTTTCCTCCACGGCATTAATCCACTCCCATATCTGTGGGGGTTCTTTTTCTCTCCAATTTTTGGGTATTAGTTTTTTTGCTGCATTGATTAGGTGAGGCACCAATGACGCTTTATATTGTTTCTCACTATCCTTAATGCCGTGGAAGAGCACCGACCATGGATCTTTTTTCACCTCCTTTCCCGTAATTTTTTTAATCATACTCAGAACATTCTCCCAGTATTCTTGAATCTTAGGGCATTTCCACCATATGTGTGCCATTGAACCTATTTCCCCACATCCCCTCCAACATTCTGCCGATGACTCTTTTTGGAATTTACTAGCCCTCTCTGGTGTCATATACCACCTCACTAAACACTTGTAGTTCATTTCGGTTGTTTTTACGTCTATCGCCGATCTATGGGTAAGGTTCATAATCTTTTTTATCGTGCTGGTATCAACCAGTGTCCCCAGGTCCTTTTCCCATTGTTTAATATAGGTGGGTTTCTCTATTTCATCTTCAACTAATAATAGTTTATATAATTTTGATATAGTGTTTTTTGTGTTTTCTAATGTGCATAATTTTTCTAATCCCGTCAATTCTTCTCCTGATCTTATCGGTTGTGGTAGTTTTCTAATAAATCTTTCTAGCTGTGCATAACGCCATGCATTGATCACCCATGCTTCTGTGTCCTGTTGTAGTTCGTGCATTGTTTTAATTTTCCCCTTATCCATTATCTCTCTTAATTCCACCTTGTCTTTCTTTATCCATTTCCCCCCTATACTTATTTTCCCTGGTGCGAAAAACTCGTTGTCATTAACTCTTATAAGTGGTGAGTTGTATGTCTTATTTAACTGTTTATAAGTTCTATCCCATAACCTAATTACCACCCGTGTTAACCCATGTGTATTTTCGTCTAACGTTCTGTGTTGGGGGGGGTTCCAAATAATTACTCCTAACTGTGCCTTGCTAAAGAATTTTTCCAGATTTACCCATCTTTTTTCTTGATTATCCCTTACCCATTCTATCGCTCGTGACAGAATTATTGCGTTGTAGTATGTTACGATATCCGGTGCCGCCAGGCCCCCATTCCTTTTCTCTTTTCTTAACATCTTTAGGGATACCCTCGGTTTTTTATTTTTCCAAATGACATTTGTTAGTATTGTTTTTAATTTTTTGAGGTAATATGTTGGTAGTTCAATAGGTAGCATTTGGAATTTATAGGTAATTTTTGGTAGCAGGGTCATTTTTATGGCGTTTATCCGGCCTATCCAAGAGATTGGTCTAGTCTGTATTTTTTTTCCTTCTTTCCTGATTTCATCCAATAGAGGGATATAGTTCACTTTATATATTTTATCCAGGGAATTAGCTAATTTTACGCCTAAATATTTTATTTCTTTTTTCCAAGTAAATTGAAATTTCTTCCTCAACTCATCTTCTTCTGCTTTCCTTAAGTTTATGTTTAAGATTTCGGATTTTCCTATATTTATCTTAAAATTTGAGAGCTCTCCATATTGTTCTATCGTTCTAATTAATTTTGGCAGGGTATATTCTGGTTTAATTATATAGAAGAGCACATCATCGGCAAATGCTGATAGCTTGTGCTCTTCCTTGCCCACTTTTGGTCCTTTAATGTCGGGGTCGTTTCTTAGGGTTGCAAGAAGGGGCTCTAATGAGAGGATAAAAAGGAGTGGAGACAGGGGACACCCCTGCCTTGTCCCTCTCCTCATTTCAAAAGTTTCTGAAATTGCTCCGTTGATCCTAATTGCTGCTCTCGGTTGTCTATACAGTGTTTTAATTTTTTCCATCATCCTTGGGCCTAACCCCATTTTGCCTAATGTTTGGAACATGAACCCCCAGTCTACTCTGTCAAACGCCTTTTCCGCGTCGCAAGACAAGAGCAGACCGGGGGCCCCGTCCTCTTTTATTTTTTGTATAAGGAGCAGAGTTCGCACCCCATGATCCTTCCCCTCTCTTCCAGCCACAAACCCTGTTTGATCCGGATGGACCAACGAATTCATTAGTCCCTTCATCCTCTTTGCCAATATTTTTGCGAAGATCTTTGTATCTGCATTTAGTAGCGATATGGGTCTGTAGCTGGAACAGAGGGTCGCATCTTTTCCTTCCTTTGGGATCACCGTAATCAAAGCTGTTTGTGCCTCCCTGCTTAGTTCGAAGTCTTTTCCTAACCCGTTCATATACTGGCACATCTTCGGAATTAGGATATCTTTAAATTTTTTGTAATAACCTACAGTGAATCCGTCTGGCCCTGGGCTCTTTCCTTGTGCTGTCTCTGATATTGCTTCCTTCACCTCTTCTTCTGAGATAGCTTCCTCCAGGGCTTCCCTTTCTCTCTCCTGAATCTCTGGTATTCCCGCATGCTTTAAGAATTCCCTTATCTTTTTTTCTTTTAACCTCTCATGCTCCCCCTTATGTTCTCTTGAGTACAGTTCTTGATAGTAATTTCGAAATGCCTCTCCTATTACTTTTGTTTCATGGACCATTGTGCCCTGCTTAGTTTGTATCCTATCTATAAAGTTACGGGCTTTTTTTTCCCTTAACATTCTAGCCAGATGTTTCCCAGTTTTATCCCCCCACTGGTATCTCTCTTTCTCAATTAGAAAGTATTTTTCTTTTATTTCTTGCTCTACCAGTTTTTTCAACTCGCCTCTTTTGTCAATCAGTTTTTGGTATATTTCTTTATGGAGTCCTCGCGTTTTTTTGTGTTCTTGTTCTATGTTAAATATTTCCGTCGTAAGATTTCTCTTTTTGTTGTTCCTTTCTTTTTTTTTCCTGGCTCCCTCTTTTATTAATATTCCCCTTATATATACTTTATGGGCCTCCCACACCACTGCCCCCGAGACATCTCCTGTATCATTTCTCCTAAAGTACTCTTTAAGTTCCTCTTCCACCCTTTGAGCCACCCCCTCATCATACAGCAGGTCCTCATTTAATCTCCATAGGGGGAGCTTTCTCTGTATGTGGGAGGTGTGCAGTTCCATTTCCACAGGGGCGTGGTCTGACAGTGTGATGGTTCCTATTTTTGCTACAGTGACCCTCTCCAACCATCTGTGTTCCAGAAGTATATAATCCAATCTGGAATACGTCCGGTGTGCAGAGGAGTAAAACGTATAATCTCTTGTTCTACCATTCAGTATTCGCCATATGTCTATCAGTTGGTTCTCATGTAATTTCTGTCTAAGCCGTCTAAGCTGCTCGTTATTCGTCCCCTGCACACCGGACGCACTGTCCAACGTTGGTTCTAGACACACGTTGAGATCCCCCATCACTATCAGGCCCCCTTTCCTGAAGGTTGTCAATTTCTCCAGTGTACTTATCAGGAATTTTACTGTATTTTTATTAGGAGCATAAATATTTGCGATAGTGCAATCCAACCCACCAAGTGATCCCTTTAAAAAAAGGAATCTACCTTCCGTATCCTGCATTCTTCCATCTAATTTAAATTGCACTTCTTTTGCTATTCCTATTGCCACTCCTCTTGCTCTATTAGATATTGTATCGCCATAATACCATGTCGGGAAATTTTTAGACCATAATCTGATGTTAGATTCATATGTCAGATGTGTTTCTTGTAATGACACTATTCCTGCTCCCTGCTCTTTCAGTTCTCTTAATACATGGTTTCTTTTATAGGGTGTGTTCAGGCCTTTAACATTATATGTCAAAAATTTAAGAGTTGTCATGTTTATCTTAAGACAAAATGCTGCGCTTCACTGACTTGATTCGAGTTACATTCGTTTTCCCCTTTTACACCTTTCATTCCCCCCTCCCCTTCCCACTCCCCACCTCCCCACTCCCCACCTCTCCCCCCCTCCCACCCCCCGCCCTCCCCCCCCTCACCTCCCCCCCTCCCCCTCCCCCACCCCCCCATTGGCCCCTCAGGGCCCCTAAGGTCATCCAGGAACTCCGTCTGAGCCCTTTCTGATCCCCTTGATCAAAAGGTGGAGCTCCAGGTGTTTAGCTACCTCCCACTCCTTAGGATAACTATTGTAGTGGGGTGCCTGCCTATTTCATTCTTATCTTGGCATTATTTTCTTATCTGTTATTTTCCCGCCCCCCTCCTTTCCCCATGGCTGAGAACTTGGTAAGTCCCCTAATCTTCTGTTGACCAGCCTGGTAAATCCGGAACCTGTATGTCCAGCCTTTTACAAAATTCTTCTAAATCCTCTGGGAATCGCAATATAGCAGACCTCCCTTCCTTTTGTCCTTTCAGACAGGCCGGGAATCCCCAAGAATATTTGATGTTTTGTGCAATCATTAATTCCAATAGGGGTTTCAATAATCTTCTTCTTGCTAGGGTTTCTTGCATTCCTGTTTAAAGACTTGCTTGGCTGACATCCCTTCTGGCTCCAGATCCTGCTTGCTGTTTCACTACGCTGATCCCTGACCTTCTGGCTTGGCTGACTATCCATTCCGGTTACCAAACTATTGGCTATGTTTTGACTACATTTGTGCTATTTACTTTTATTAATAAACAAGTGTGATTTAACTGTACTTCTGTCTCGGTCTGATTTCATGGTTTCTGACAGAGGGCCAATTTACTTTTTGTGGTAATGTATGCGTCAAGCATGTTGCCAATATTCATGTCAGGGCACTTACTTTATGTTCAGTACATTGTGGTGCCATTTTGCCATTCATTGCAAATGTCACCCCAATTCATTGCACAGAAGAGCACAATGTGGCACACCACAGTGCATATACCGTACATTGTGGTTTCCTGCATTGTTAAAAAGGGTCATACACATTTATTCATCTGTTTTGGTATCTTGGCAGAAGATTCCTCCATTCACACTATCCAACATGGATGGACAACTTTCTCGCTATAGCTATTGTATTCAGATGGCCACCACTGGCAGCTGTCAGAATACCCAAACATGCACTGATTGCTGTTCGGATGACAATTTTACGCCCGGCTTCTTCAGATGGAGGATGCTGACGAGGCCACCCACAAAGCTAATTTCAGCCAATTCATCAGGAGCCAGATGAAATTCTATCAGTTTATGGTCAGCTTTAGAGAAAGTAACCTCTGCTTGTATATCTTTTTTTTATGAATGAATGAAAGATTTGTATAGCGCTGCAAATGTGAACTGAATCGCCTCAAGGCGCTAGATCCGTCCTGTGTTGTCCAACTTCTTAGAAGAGGTAAGTCTTGAGTTTTTTCTGAAGGCCTGATGGTTTGCTTCCTTGTGAATGTGAGTAGGTAGAGCGTTCCATAGCCGTGGTCCTTGGACTGCGAATCTTCGTTCTCCCTTTGTTTTGTAGCGGGGTTTTGGAATAAGGAGGAGGTTTTGGTTAGAAGATCGAAGACTGCGATTGGGTGTGTAGCGTTTTTTTTTCTCGCATAGGTATTGAGGGGCGTTTCCTTGTATACATTTGTGGGTGAGGCAGAGGTTCTTGAAAGTGATTCGATTCTTTACGGTTAGCCAATGTAGGCTAACTCATCATATACTCAGGTTAATAACTGAAGGCTTATTTACCTGAGAGCGTGAACAGCCATTTGTTTACCTTTTTGGACTAGTGTGTAGCCTTGTGCAGGCTGCCCATATACACTATATTGTCAAAAGTATTGGGACAACCTGCCTTTACACGCACATGAACTTTAATGGCATCCCAGTCTTAGTCTGTAGGGTTCAATATTGCGTTGGCCCACCCTGTGCAACTATAACAGCTTCAACTCTTCTAGGAAGGCTGTCCACAAGGATTAGGAGTGTGTCTATGGGAATGTTTGACCATTCTTCCAGAAGCACATTTGTGAAGTCAGGCACTGATGGGGACGAGAAGACCTGGCTTGCAGTCTCCACTTGAATTCATCCCAAAGGTGTTCTATCGGGTTGAGGTGCAGGCCAGTCAATTTCCTCCACCCCAAATGTACTCATCCATGCCCCTATGGACCTTGTTTTGTGTACTGGTGCGCAGTCATGTTGGAACAGGAAGGGGCCATCCCCAAACTGTTCCCGCAAAGCTGGGAGCATGAAATTGTCCAAAATGTCTTGGTATGCTGACGCCTTAAGTGTTCCCTTCACTGGGACTAAGGGGCCAAGCCCAACCCCTGAAAGACAACCCCACTTTATAATCCCCCTTCGCCAAATGATTTGGACCTGTGCATAAAGCATACTGGTGGCTAACAAAAAACTACAGTTACTTCTCAGCCAGCAAAAAACTTTCACAAACCAAAAAGGAGAAAAATATGTAAATAAATAAAAAATATATTATATATATTATTAAAAAAAATTACATAAATACTTACGATAAATCAATTAAATTGAATTGAATTGATGAAAATTAATTAGATAAATAAATAATTAAATAAACAAAATTAAATCAGATTGAATTAAATTAAATCAAATCGATCTAAATTGAAAGTCTATGAATAACACCACTGAAATGTTACAGTTTGCAAAAAAGGCATTTGCTGACGCCTTAAGTGTTCCCTTCACTGGGACTAAGGGGCCAAGCCCAACCCCTGAAAGACAACCCCACACCA
Source organism: Lithobates clamitans (assembly GCA_037952925.1). Lineage (NCBI taxonomy): Eukaryota > Metazoa > Chordata > Amphibia > Anura > Ranidae > Lithobates > Lithobates clamitans. The sequence continues at coordinate 1,561,457 of JBBGZY010000051.1, forward strand.
TAATCCCCCTTCACCAAATGATTTGGACCTGTGCATAAAGCAAGGTCCATAAAGACACGAATGAGCGGGTTTGGGATGGAGGAACTTGACTGTCCTGCACAGAGTCCTGACCTCAACCAGATAGAACACCTTTGGAATGAATAAGAGCGGAGACTGCAAGCCAGCCCTTCTTATCCAACATCAGTGCCTGAACTCACAAATACGCTTCTGGAAGAATGGTCAAACATTCCCATAGAAACACTCCTAAACCTTGTGAATAGCCTTCCCGGAAGAGTTGAAGCTGTTATAGCTGCAAAGGGTGGGCCGACTCAATATTGAACCCGTCAGACTAAGACTGGGATGCCATTAAAGTTCATGTGCATGTAAAGGCAGGTGTCACAATACTTTTGACAATATAATGTATATGGGCAGCCTGCACTAGGCTACACACTAGTCCGAAAAGATAAACAAATGGCTGTTCACGCTCTCAGGTAAATAAGCATTAACTTATTAACCCGAGTATATGATACCATTATATATGATACCAGTATATGATGCCATTAAAGTTCATCTGCTGTAAATGCAGGCATCACAATATAGTGTAAGTGAATTGAGGCACGGTGGCTGTATGGACCCACCCTCACAGCTCCCTTCGACAGGTACTCAGGGATGGGTGCACGGACCCCAGTGCAGAGACTGTGCTTTGGGGGGGCCAAGCACTGGTCCCTGCATACCTGTCAACCTGGACTGTGCGGTTGGGTCAATAAAGCTGCCTATCTCTATTTGTTTACATAGGCTGCCTGTATGCTAGTCCAAAAGAATAGAAACTTCGCCTGTGAATGAGCCCTGAAGTGTATTGCTTTTATCTTTATGTAAACAACTGTATAGTGTACTTTCAAACATTAGTATAAAGGGAAAGTGGTGAGATTGATAAGCAGTGAACTTGGTTTGATTTTCTAACTTCAAAATATGTTTTCTTATGAACAGTACTTTTTTTTAGCTCACCAGTGTGTTTAAAGTAAGCCTATCATGTCTTGCACACAGCTAACCAGACAGAAAAAGTTAAAAGCCGGCACATCGTTTTTATCCCAAGTCCCCTAAAAGCTCCGGAACCCAAAAAACTTGGTTTGCAAATTCAGACTTCAAACTCTGACAGACAGCAGGGAATGTTTAAAGGTACCTTTCACTGCACTTAAAGCATATGCGCGGCCAAAGACTTTTTTTTTGCATAAAATGTAGAGTGTCAAATTCTGGTGGAAAACATATCATGAAAGACTTTTATGTAGAGTCCTGAGGAAAAAAGGAAAAGAGGTGACTAATTGAGACCTTTAAATACAATAAAAGCATACATGCACACAATGTTTTATTAGGCACTTTAAATGCCTAGCATAAATAAATACCTGGTTGTCCTGCTTTCCACACCGCTGAACACCATTCCCTTGTAGAGAATTCTTTATTTCTGTCTAGGTTGTTGTAGGAGAAGGGGGTCCCTCATTTTATGTGCTGGCTGACACCAATCAAATAGTTGAAAATGGCAAGACTTTTCTTCACTTCTGTTTTGGTTGATACCATACACATAGACCAGAAATGAGAGCAATTTCCAAAACAGGGACAACAAACTCATTAGGAAACCAATAGTGGTTATAACCCCTCCATACCCAGAACTGAAAGCTCTGGCTGAAGTTGGGGATAAATTAAAGCGTCATTAAACCCAGACTAGGAAAAACTCCCATTACATGTTATATACTCACAAAGCCACTAAAGCATTTGTGCGTGCGGCAACATTCAATATCATCATGGCAACATGGTTGATGTGGTTGATGGTGTCAGGGTGATTGAAGCGCATTATTTCTATTGTTACATTGTAATATATAATGACTCACAGCTGGGCGGTGGGTAGAGGCAGAGCCATGGCAGCCACCGCTGACACTGGCAATGATCAGTTTACAATTTGGAGCTCATGGCAGGCAGCAGATACTGGTGGCCGCTGCTAACAAAAAACTACAGTTACTTCTCAGGCAGCAAAAAACTTTCACAAACCAAAATGAGAGCCTCTTGAGCCCATCGGGAGAGAGAGCCCTGACTGATGGGGGCATGGCCAGGGAGGAGTTTCAGGAAAGTTGTTATAGTTCAGGATTGGTACAAAAGGGGAAAAGGGTTGGGCCTGAGCTCAGGAGTTTGGCACCCCAGGGGATTATGGTCCTTTTCGGACGGAAGAATGGAAGAGCTCGGACCTGACCCTGCGGCTCCAGCTATGGACACAGATCACCTTCTGGCTAAGGTCCGTGAGCTGGCCCTCAAGGGTCAGGCTGACTGGCTCTTTGCCCTCTCATCCCCTGGGGTGCCCTCTCCTGCCCCTTCCACTGCCCCTTCCCCTGTTCCTCCTCCCGAGTCGGATGGACGCAGGGCCCGCAGACGTGCCCGTCCACCTTCTCGCTTCAGCCCCAGCCCCTCTGCGGCCTCTCACTGCTCCCCCCCTCCTCCCCCCATCCATCCCTCTCCGGTTCGGGCTCCCAGGGCTCCAGCAGCCAGGAAGCGGGGGTCGGCCGCCCGCTCTCGGCGTGCCCCCCCTCGTCGGTCGCCTTCCCCGGCCATCAGGAATAGCTTGCGGCCCCCCCCTCGGTGTCCCCGTTCCCGTAGCCCCCGCTCCGCAGCTCCCCCCTCCCCTTCCCTGGGTATGGTGCGAGGCCTGGATGGAGCTGGAGCACTCCAGCCCATGGCCTCGAGTTGGTCCGTACCTGCTTCCGCCCCTGCTAGCAGCGGGGGGGCGGCGGGTGTGCGGCCGCTCTGCTCCTCGGCCAGGCTGTCCTCTCGCAGGGCGGCTGGAGGGGGCCGGAGCTGTTCGCCCGCTCCAGCGGCGGCTTTCGTTCCCTCGGGCAGCGTCGACGGCGCCTCGGTTCGATACCGGCGCCCCCTAGCGGCCAGCTCGCTCCCTGCGCCTAGCCAGGCGGGAGGATTCGATCTGGCCGTGCACAGCACCCCTCTGCGCCCGGCTGGGCGGGGGGTGATTGTGGGGGCATGCATGGGGGAACATATGGGTGCGAGCTGCCTCATCCTGCGCCCTACAGGGTGGGGTCGCAGCTGGCCCAGGATTCCTATGGCCAGGGCCCCCTTCATAATGTGGCCCTTTCAGCACCCGGCTGGGTGGGGGGTAATTCATCCCGGGACGCGAATCGTCCAAGAATGGCCAGGTCGCACGGTCCCCCGGCGCCTTCATGGGCGGGGCCCTCGGCAGCTTCTGGGCCATCGGGAACGGGTTTTTCGCAGGACGGGACTCCCATTGCGCCCGGACGGGTGGCGGACAGGTCCCAGACCCAGGCCGCGCCATGTCATTTACCATCCCGGATGAGATATGCCCCCTCTGCGCCTGGCAGGGCGGGTGCGGGTTTTTCGGCCCCCACGGATGCCATTCCCCCCCGTGCTCTCGGACGCCCCCCAGCGCCCAGTCGGGCGGAGGGCTCGCGGATTCCCCCCCTCCAGTCCCTTGGGTTTAACCCCTCCTACGCGGTCAACATGGCGGGTAACGCCAGTCTCCCTGCGCCCGGCTGGGCGGGAGATTCCGGATCCGGGCTGGCGGCAGCTTCCGCCCCGGATTAGCCGGACAGAATCCCGAGACGCTCCTGCACCTGCACAGTCCCTGCCCTCGGCCAAGGGGCCCCTTCAGCGTCTGGGGAGGGACCCCCGCCTTTGGATCTATCAGTCGGCCGGGACGGCCCGAACATACACGGCCCCGTTGCTCCTCACGGTGCTGGCCGTTCCAGCCTGCAGTCTCCCGGAGTCGTATGGGACACCGCCTCGCCCGTCGATCATCCATCGGTGATGCCTCCAAGGATCAGTGAGTATGATTGTGAACTGATTTGGGGGAGGTCTGTTGATGATTCCGTATCGGGCCCTGAAGACCGTATAGTGTCGGTGGTCAGGTCGGTTCTCTCTAGCATGGACGTTTCGGGCGCGGCGGCAAATCTTTCCCCTCCTTCCGGAGGGGCCTTGTGGGCGGTAGCTCCCACGGGTGCCCACATACCGGAGGAGACGAAGGAAAGAATATGGCGTCGGGATTTCGTTGATTTCCTCGCTCTAGTTCCGTCGGACAGGGAAACGGTCGACAAATCCCGTCGGGTGGACGTCGCTACACAGGGCGATAAAGTCAAGCAGCTTCCTAGAACATTTGGAAACTGGCTGCAGGGTTTTTGCGCCTACGCGGGTGTGCTCTGTGAGCGTTACCCAGAGTTGGCGACCTCCTTGTTCTGCTACCTGGACCTTATCTGGGGAGCGTACAAGGTTTATGGGGGTCAATGCTGGTTCCAGTATGATACCCAGTTTAGACAGAAGATGGCGGCGCGCAAGGAGCTTCGTTTCGACTGTCAGGATGGTAGCCTATGGTTATTGCTAATGTGCCCTCATAGGCCGGCGTCCTTTCAGTCCGCGGTCGGCGCTCCTCAATCCGGAGCGTCGGCCGCCTCCAAGAAAGGTGTCTGTTGGCTTTTCAACGAAAGCCACTGTAAGTGGTACTCCGCCTGTCGTTTCAGGCATGAGTGCTCTAGCTGTGGGGGCGCTCACCCCTCCAGCCGGTGCTTCAGGAAGGGAAAACAGACACTTTCCAGAGCGGGAGCCAAGACCGACCTTCCTAAGCCGGAGGACGCCGGTGAACGTCCTAGAGATGTGGCCCTGGCTAGACCGTTACCCCCTTCGTAGGGAGGCCCTGATTCTAAAGGATGGCCTGGATCAAGGTTTTTGGATACCGTTTTCCCCGTCTAACACTCCTACCATGTCGGCTAATTTAAAATCGGCAGTGGAATTTGAATCCGTAGTGGCCCAAAAAATCCAGAAAGAGCTGGAACTGGGGCGCATGGCGGGCCCCTTTGATCTTCCCCCTTTTCACAACCTGCGGGTGTCCCCTCTAGGCGTGGTCCCCAAAAAAGCGAGTGGTAAATTTCGTTTAATTCATCACTTATCCTACCCTTCCGGCTCCTCTGTCAACGACGGAATTGATCGAGAGGAATCGCGGGTGCATTACGCGTCATTTGATAAGGCTCTTCACCTCGTCAGGGCAGCAGGGCGTTCCGCTCTTTTGGCAAAAGCAGACATTGAATCCGCTTTTCGCCTTCTCCCGGTCCACCCGGATTGTTTCCACCTCCTGGGTTGCTACTTTCAGGGAAGCTATTTCTTCGATATGTGCCTGCCTATGGGTTGCGCCATTTCGTGTTACTTTTTCGAGTTATTTAGTAGCTTCCTTGAGTGGGTGGTCGCCCGGGAGGCCGGATCTCAGTCCATGCTGCACTACTTGGATGATTTCCTTTTTGTGGGTCCCTCGGACAGTGGGCGGTGTCAATGCTTACTCTCTGTTTTTCAAGATGTTTGTCGGCGTTTCGCCGTCCCACTGTCCGTTGACAAGACCGAGGGTCCAGTAACGGTACTATCCTTTTTGGGTATCGAGATTGACACAGTGGCCATGGTCTTTCGCCTGCCGAGGGAGAAGCTGACCAGGCTTCTATCCCTGGTGCGTTTGGCGAAAGGGTCGAAAAAGCTTCAACTGAAGCAGCTGCAATCTCTGCTGGGACACCTTGTATTCGCGTGCAGGGTCATACGCATGGGGAGGGCTTTCTGCAGGCGCTTGTCTTGGGCCACGAAGGGCGTTACGGCCCCGCACCACCACGTTCGGATCACCAAGCCCATGCGGGCGGATTTGGATATTTGGCTAACCTTTTTGCAATCCTACAACGGTCAGTCTTGTTGGTTGCGGGAGGAGGTACCGAACTCACAGCTGGAGTTGTACACTGATGCGGCAGGCTCCTGTGGTTTCGGTGCTTTCTTTCGGGGGGAGTGGTCTGCGGAATGTTGGCCGGCCTCATGGGCCCGCATGGACTTATTGCGCAATCTCACCCTTTTGGAGCTTTTCCCGATCATAGTAGCGGTGGAACTTTGGGGTGAGCAGTTGCGCAATCGTCAGGTGATCTTTTGGTCAGACAATATGAGCGTAGTGCAGGTAGTGAACAAGCAATCGGCCAGTTCCCCCCCAGTTGTGTTACTGTTGCGTTTTTTGGTTTTAAAATGTTTGCAATTTAACATTTATGTTAGGGCAAAACACGTTCCGGGAGTTTCTAATGACATTGCCGATGCTCTTTCCCGCCAACAGTACCCCCGTTTTCGTTCCCTGGCTCCGTCGGCTTCGCTGGAGGGCCTCCCCTGTCCGGCCCACTTATGGAACCTCGTTTCCGGGGATTGTTAGAACTGCTTCGGTCGTCGCTTTCTCCGAGGACGTGGGCGTCGTATTGTCGGGTCTGGCACGAGTGGTCACAAGCGTCGGGCGGTGAGTTCTCTATTTCATCTCCGGATGATAGACGTTTGATCCTATTTGCTTACCTGGTCCAGTTACAGGATAAGGGAGTGTCGGGTTCCACTGTCTCTTCGGCCATGTCCGCTTTATCCTTTTGGTTTCAGCTTCTGGGGTGGGGGGATGTCACAAAAGCCTTTCCAGTGCGTCGGATATTGAGGGGCAGGAAACGCATCACTCATCTGCCTGATTCCAGGCGCCCCATTTCTTTACAGATTTTATCGGATGTTTTGGCTATGTTGCCGGAGGTGTGCTCATCCGAGTTTGAGATTTTGCTGTTCCGAGTAGCTTTCTCATGGGCGTTTTTTGGGGCTTTTCGCATCGGGGAATTAGTCGCAAAATCCAGGTCTTCCACTGGGGGTATTCGATCGGAGGATGTCGGCTGGGTAGATGGGAGTCGTCTCGTTTTTCGCTGTATGTTCGCCCTCACCTTTTGTGTTAATTTCAGGTTTTCCCCCGACTCAAGTTTGGATTTTGGGCGATTCCTTTGTCTTCTGGGCGGCTCGTCGCGCAGAGATCCGGAACTATGGGAGAAATTTGGGACTCTCTTCAGACGTGGCAAGGATTCGCTGGCTGGGCCTGCGCGGGCTGCGTTGGCATCAGGTACTGTGGGAATGTTGGCACCTCCGTACCCGCGTGTCCGGTCACATTGTCCTGGTGGTTCACGCCGGAGGGAACGACGTAGGTTACACCCGGTCCGTGGATCTCATTGCTGCCATGAAAGGTGATATTGCTCAATGCCTTGCAATGTTTACCAGTGTGACTTTCGTATGGTCAGAGATTGTCCCTCGTTCTATTTGGGCCAGAGAAGTTCCGGGACCCTGTTTAGAAAATTTTCGGAGGAAGGTCAACGCCCAGGTGTCAAAATTTGTTCGGAGGATCGGGGGGGTCGTTGTCCGTCACAAAGATTTGGAGGGAAACAACAATGACTTGTTGAGGAGGGATGGTGTTCACCTCAACGACATTGGCATGGATATATTTAACCTGGGACTTCAGAGGGGGGTGGAACAGGCGCTGGCTGCGGTGGGGCGCCCGTCAGTGGATCACTGACTGGCTGGTGGCGGTTTTGGTAACCTTGCCAGCAAATATGGAACCCCTTTGATGCCCGGATGGTAATTGGGAGATTGACGGCCGGTCCGGCACTGATGGTAAGGACAGGCCCCTCCTTCATCTCCCTTTTACATTGGTAGTTGAGTGCTCACAGTACAACTGTGACTGGCACGGTTCTAAAGGTTAATATTAATGTTGATTTTAAATAAAGCTGTGGCCTTGCCCTTTCCAACGTTATTGGTTGTATGTGTGGTTCTTATTGGTTTAGAAGAAGGGGTAAGGTATGACAAGTGATGGTTGGGACCTGGGCTTATTGCACCTCAGCAGTCATGAGAGCCTCTTGAGCCCATCGGGAGAGAGAGCCCTGACTGATGGGGGCATGGCCAGGGAGGAGTTTCAGGAAAGTTGTTATAGTTCAGGATTGGTACAAAAGGGGAAAAGGGTTGGGCCTGAGCTCAGGAGTTTGGCACCCCAGGGGATTATGGTCCTTTTCGGACGGAAGAATGGAAGAGCTGCCCACCCTCCCGCCCTAATTTTGATGGTATGTCACAGCGTGCTGCGGTTTTGGTAACCTTGCCAGCAAATATGGAACCCCTTTGATGCCCGGATGGTAATTGGGAGATTGACGGCCGGTCCGGCACTGATGGTAAGGACAGGCCCCTCCTTCATCTCCCTTTTACATTGGTAGTTGAGTGCTCACAGTACAACTGTGACTGGCACGGTTCTAAAGGTTAATATTAATGTTGATTTTAAATAAAGCTGTGGCCTTGCCCTTTCCAACGTTATTGGTTGTATGTGTGGTTCTTATTGGTTTAGAAGAAGGGGTAAGGTATGACAAGTGATGGTTGGGACCTGGGCTTATTGCACCTCAGCAGTCAAGGAGAAAAATATGTAAATAGATAAAAAATATATTATATATATTATTTAAAAAAATTACATAAATACTTACGATAAATCAATTAAATTGAATTGAATTGATGAAAATTAATTAGATAAATAAATAATTAAATAAACAAAATTAAATCAGATTGAATTAAATTAAATCAAATCGATCTAAATTGAAAGTCCATGAATAACACCACTGAAATGTTACAGTTTGCAAAAAAAAGGCATTTGTCACTGCAAGCAGCCAACCCAGTGTGTCCCAGAGAGTCCACAAGCAATTCGCCACGGCATATACTGAGCTTTTACAGGAACTTCAAGTGGAAAGAGCAAGGTAGCCAAAGTTCAAATTGAAAAAAAAAAAGAAAAAGAAAATTCACTTTATTAAAAACAATGATTGATAGTCCAATATCATATTCAGATTGCTCTTATATGTGTGCAGAACTTAGGATCCCCAGATGCATGGCTCAGCAGGTCTCATGGCCACAGAGACAGAGAGCCACACTGCACACACCTGGGATGCCAGGGGAATCTGAGTGTGTGTGTGAGATACCTGTCAGCAGTTGCAAGGTCACCATATCCTGCTTATCCACAAAGGGCTCCACTGAAGATTGGACCAAGGGGACCATCAGGGGAGGATCGGAAGCGGCTGTCACAGGACACAGGGGCCGCCAGGAGACTGTTTATGTCAGGAAAGCTCCGCTGATGGATAGACCAGACGGGACACGTTGGTTCCGAGTGCGGGGCGGGCGGAGAGAGATGATGTCATCTCTGCTTGTCCGCCTGCTAGCTTCTCTCATCCTCCTGCCTGGCTCTCTCATGCAGCCGGCCCACCACACTCGTTGGTTCCGAGTGCGGGGCGGGCGGAGAGAGATGATGTCATCTCTGCTTGTCCGCCTGCTAGCTTCTCTCATCCGCCTGCCTGGCTCTCTCATGCAGCCGGCCCACCACACTCGTGGCTCGGTTGTAGAGAGGCCACGGCCTGCTGGTTAGACAGGGACCACTGTGGCTAGAGACTCAGGGCTAAGGGCCCCAGATTCGGGGCTGTAGCCTCAATGGCCACCCCTTAGCAACGCCACTGGTTTTTATCATAAATCAGTATTAAATATATACAATTTAATTTCTAATACATGTAAAGTAAATAAGAGCCTTGAAGGCAAGTGTCATCTGAAAAAAATGAAATCTAGTCTCAGTTACTCGTCTACCCTATATTAATGCACAAAAAATATGAATTTGATGTTCCAATTTTGTTTTATTAAGGTTTTAAAATATATATAAAAAAAAAGAACTTAAAATTTACAATAGAAGAAGAAGAAGAATAGAAGAAGTTCCATTATAAAAAAACTGTTGCATACATTTAAGATACTTAAATGTATGCTTAATGAATACCAAGGGTATACTTTACTAAAATACTATATATATATATATATATATATATATATATATATATAAAGAAGAAAAAAAAAGGGAAGAAAGAGAAAACAATTAGTACAGTGACGGTGCATATTTTTAGCACTTATCACTGTATTAGTGTCACTGGTCCCTAAAAAGTGTCAAAAGTGTCAGTTAGTGCCTGAATGTCTGCCACAATATCGCAGTCCCACTATAAGTCACCGATCGCTGCCATTACTATTAAAAAAAGGATAAAAAAAATTAAAAGTGAATACAAATATCCTAGTTTTTAGATGCTATAACTTTTGCGCAAACCAATCAATATATGCTTATTTGGATTTTTTTTTACCAAAAATATGTAGCAGAAAAAATTCATAAAACAAAAAGTTAACGTAGAGGTGAACAAATACCACCAAAAGAAAGCTCTATTTGTGGGGAAAAAAAGGACATACATTTTATTTGGGTACAGCATCGCGCTACAGCATAATTGTCAGTTAAAATAACTCAGTGCAGTATTGGCAAAAAATGGCCTGGCCATGAAGGGGGGTAAATCTTTCCGGGGGGCCAGTGGTAATGTATCTGTCCCCATTGCAGAGATTTTCCTCTACTTACTCTCCCTGTGATACCCTGTCATTCACATAGAAGTAAGGGTAAACATTGCCGATAGGAACAGAGTCGGCAATAAAAACCTGACACAGATTCTAACCCTTCTGTACCAAAATAAAGAAAAATTTTGGCTGATGCTGGGCTTTGACATCACATTTCTCTACTAACATATTTATAAAATAGGGAATACAGAGGGCAGGGCTCCTCTTCTTGCCTTCCATCTATTCAATGTGGTGTTTGCTCCAGGCCAAATGCGCCCCTACACTACAAAGTTGCTTATATACCTGGACAGGATGTAGAAAGAAGGATGGAACCTTATGCCAGCAATAAAGATTGGGTAAGTGTTATTATCGCTCGGGGAGAAGGGAGGAATCAGTCTCCTTCCACACGCCGTATGTCCGGTCCCATTTTCACAGGAAATGAGTTTGGTGTCACATGTCATGTCGTTATATATTATTCTCAAAAGGATTCATAAATTTCCCAGTTTTGCTGCTTTATGCCTCATGAACTTGGGAAAAGGACATTTTATAGCGGAGGATAATTCATCAGCGGAGCTGGAGGCTGGCAGCCGGGGTCCATCTGGCAACTGTCTGTTGTATCAGATTTTACTGCAGCCTCTACATCAGCACAACCCAGAAGTAGTCCCTACATATTCACGCTTATGATATTTATGTATAGCATTAGCATCTCAATAAACTATCACCCAGCGGTGGCACGTGCAATGTATTTATCACCATTAATGCAAACAGAAAGACCATTTAACCCAAATTTCTTATGTTCCCTTTGCATATTATGCATATTAAATTTATGTGCCTTGAGCACAATTCTCAAAAGTCTGTGAATGGGTAAAGGTGTTGGCGCTATAAAACATCATGAATAAATACAACATTTGAATTGGTATAAGTATACTATGTGCAAAAAAGCAAACTAATAAAGATACAATCCCAACACCATATACATATAAAATCTTCTTGTTTGATGTTCCTTCAAAAAAAAAGGTTCACCATGAGTGCTCATGAGGTAGATGGCAACTCACCAGAGGTGTTTGACCACTTTTTACCAGTGGCGGTGCGTCCAGTAAGGGCACACGGGCGCCGCCCCCTCTCTCCAGCCATCCCCCTCTATGACTAATGGATAGATTCATGCATTACATGAATCTATCCATAGCCGCCGTGGGCACCCCTATTTAGGCGCCCGGCCCCTTTTCGGATGCCAGGCGCCTGAATTACAGTACAGTGGCGAGGGGTGTTTTTGAAGCACCTGATTAGAGCCATAGGCTCTAATAGGCTTTTAAAAAAGGTGGACTTGTGCTGCAAAGCATTGCGCTCGGAGTCCACCCAGGTGTGTTAGAAAAGCAAATGAATATTTGCTTTCCTAACACTGAACCACCTCTCCGCCAATCAGGTGCACAGGTCTGTTACCCGTCACCTGATTGGCTAAAAGGACAGGCGTGGATTGGACGCCTATCAGGAAGAGGGGAGGAGACGCATGGAGGACACAGGAGCCGCTGTCTGACCCACTGCTCGCCACCCGCATGCCTGACCCACCACCGAGACAGGGTAAGTGCTGGGCAGATGGCTAGCGGGCGCGGGGGGGGTCACAGTGGCAGCATTTGATGGGGCACAGTGGCACTATTTGATCGGCACAGTGGCAACAATTGATGGGGCACAGTGGCAACATTTGATGGGCACAATGGCAGTGTTTGATGGGGCACAGTGGCAGCGTTTGATGGGGCACAGTGGCAGCGTTTGATGGGGCACAGTGGCAGCTTTTGATGGACACAGTGGCAGCATTTGATAGGCACAGTGGCTGCCTTTGATGGACAAAGTGGCTGCAATTGATGGGCACAGTGGCTGAATAGAATGGATGTCATATACAGGACCCGGAAGTGACGAGTCCGCGCTTCTACGTACATTTCACCATACTGGCGTCATCAGGAAGTCAGGAACTTCCTGGTGACACCAGTACAGTGAAACGTACATGGAAGTGCAAACTCGTCACTTCCGGGTCCTGTATGTGACATCCAGCCTATCCAGAATAAGGCATGGATCGCACGCCGCCACGTATTTCATATTCCAACCTGCACATGCTGAAGACACCTTAGTGCTGGGAATAGCACAGTCACATGTCAGTGCAATCTTTGTCAATTTTTAAACCATTTTTAATCAATCTTACTACACTATAAGAGCTCCTTTTTGTGTCCTTGGTGGAGTCTGTACCCTTATCCTCAGCCTTTCTTGTAGGGGGTCTCATAGCGGAGAGATGTCTACCTAGGATCCACCAGGTCCATTCAAAGCGCAATTTGACCTACTGTAAAAAGTGGTCAAACACCTCTGGTGAGTTGCCATGTACCTCATGAGCACTCGTGGTGAAGCTTGTATTTGAAGGAACAACAAACAAGAAGATTTTATATGTATATGGTGTTGGGATTGTCACTTTGGACTTAATTTGTTTGCTTTTTTGCACATGGTATACTTTTATCAATTCAAATGTTGTATTCATTCATGATGTTTAATAGCGCCAACACCTTTACCTTTGCTCATTCGTTTATTAAGTTTACACTTTTTTAAAGGGGCAGCTATCATATATTACAAAATATCACTTCAGGTGCCATATTTAACCCACAATTTTTTCATTTGTCAAAAGTCTGTACTTTACCCTATTTTGGCCAGGTGACATTTCTTTTCACTGTGCTTTCTGTTGTAATGCATTAGATCACACAAAAAAAAAAAATTCTTAATATTAAATACCGTTATGCCCTGTACACGCGATAGGATTTTCCGACAACAAAATCCATGCTTTTTTTCCGACGGATGTTAGCTCAAACTTGTCTTGCATACACATGGTCACATAAATCTTGATGGAAACTCCCAAGGTCAAGAAGGATGTGACGTACAACACGTACGACAAGCCGAGGAAAATTAAGTTCAATAGCCAGTGCGGCTCTTCTGCTTGATTCCGAGCATGCGTGGAACTTTGTGCGTCGGAATTGTGTACACACGATCAGAATTTCCAACAACAGATTTTGTTGTCGGAAAATTTGAGAACCAGCTCTCAAATTTTGTGTGAAGGAAATTTTCATGGAAAATGTCCGATGGAGCCTACACACGGTCGAAATTTCCGACAACAAGCTCCCATAGAACATTTTCCGTCGGAAAATTCTATCGTGTGTACAGGGCATTCCAGTTTTATTGTATGGCTGACCATAGAAAGATAGACATTTGGTTATGAGATAGCTGCCTAATCTAGACTCTGGTGCCTCAGGCCAAAATATATCAAAAAGAATGACAGGAGTGCCTTTTTTTTCCATTGAAGAGGGAAGAATCAGACTCTACTCACATGGAGGGTTCCTAACAAGCCAGGGAATCTCTATGGAAGATGATTAGTGGATGTGCAAGTAGAAGCTACTTCAACTTGTGCAGGCCAGAAATAGGCCATTGAAAGCAATGCTAGAAATAGGAGCAACAAACATGGTTATTGTGTCTTGGGCCATCTAACAAATAGGATAGGCCCAGGTAAAATATTTCATGGGATGGCCTCTGATTTTTTTTAAATGACCACAAGAACCTCCAACACTGCTGAATATTAGATACCTATATCCCACATAATTTCTGCTGCCTTCCTTAACATAGCAATGTAGGAAACATTTTTGAAAGGTCTGACTGAGGCAATTACTGCCACAGTCATCAGTATTTATGGACACAGTGGGACCATTCCTCTAAAACTCCGCCAATGTTACAAGGTAGATGGAATGTGCAAGTAGGAGCCCAGTTGCACTGATTAGAGTGACAGGCAGGGCCACTGATAAGGGGGTAGTACCTGCCCTCCTGTATGGGGCCTAGGCCCCATAAGTTCAATGGGGGGTCCAGAGCAGCAGTAGTGGTTACAATAACTGGAACTAATGTCATGGTGACCCTCCCTGTGTATACAATGCTTCAGTCTCTGAATAAACAGGGGGCCTTGTACAGAATGCCTCCCTTTTATTCACCCTGCAGCTGGGGATTCAGAGAAAGGATTGAGGAATCTGTGTCTTCAATCCCTTTCTCTTTCTCAAAAATGAGACGGGGGTCTGTTTAGACCCCTGATATTTCACCAAATGCCCCCCCCCACACACACACACAAACACTGGAGCATCTTTAATCCCGGTTAAGTCTCACAGGGCTGTTAAAAATGTAAAAAACTAACATTGTAAAAAATAATAACAAAAACAGAATTAAGGACTCATTCTCACAGGTATTGTATTCTGGTTGCACGAATGAAAGGTTTGTTCATGTGCCTGGTGCTGCCTTTTAGGTTTGGTTTACTGTTCCTCTCAGCTAGGCTGTACGGGGCCTCATGATTTCTAACAGCAGCCCTGGTGACAGGTAGTGAGATCTATGCACGTCACACCAAGCTATTCCCTACAATTTGGGACTGTTGGGCTTCCCTTACCTAGTGGACCAGGGAAAATTGCCCCGATTTTATAATGGTTAAAGGAGCCCCCGGTTGGGCAATTTATGGCCACCCTAAGAACGCAAAATAGACAGGTCACACTTATGCTTGTTTTTTTTTTTTTTTATGAAGATATTGTGCTATAGGTATCCTATGTACTCTGGGAAGCCACTTTTGCTTCCACTCCCTAAAGCTGGCCACAGATGGATCAAAATTCAGCTGCTTTAGCACGGACTAACTGAGTTTCGATCCATCTATGGCTGTTCCCTTCATCTACCTCGAATGTTTGGATGGGGGAGTACATTTGTTTTTTTCATCAGCCTGCTGACTGATCAAAAAATGATTCATCTATAGCCAGCGTAATTCTAGTGTGGCCCAGTAAGTTAATATTGTACCACCTAAGACTTCTCCTTAGCAGCTGAGGACAGCACATTGTGTTTAGCCATCCATGGTGCCACCTGCCTACATACCTTATTCCCTTGATGATAAATATAATTAGTGATTACAACCTTTCGTCTATATCAGAATCTAGGCAATCTTGATGCAGCTCTTACCATAAAAATTATAACAACTGTGCTAAAAAATAAAGATCTAATTTATTTACACAGAAAAAAATGTTTGTTAATAATCAAATATAACAAAACATAATGTAGCTGATAAAACTTTAAAGGGGCACTATCACACACACGGCTGAGCATTGCACTTGATACCTTCTGCTGTATAAAACAAAGTGCACCAAAGAGGAACCTGAGAAGAGGGGGATCTGGGCTGCTCTGTGCAGTGGTTTTGCAGGTAAGTATAACATGCTTGTTATTTTTAAACATAAAAAAAAAATGAGACTTTAATATCAATTCTGACTATTTTAATGAAGGTTTTCTTTAAGGTAGACTCAGACAAAGTGTTAGCTTTCTGTCCATAGTCAGTTTTATTTTTATAAAGATGATTCATTGGTTTATGTGTGTATGAAAATCTCTCACCTGTAATACAGTAAGTTAGGAATATTTTGTGGGTACAAGGACAGTGGCAAGGATTGTGTATATTGTGTAAATTGTGTAAGTAGGATTAGAACATATTAAGGGCTCTTTCACACGGGGCAGATCAGTCATGATCCGCCCCGTGTGTGTGATAGTGCCCCCGTAAAACTTTAAAGGGGCACTATCACACACACGGCTGAGCATTGCACTTGATACCTTCTGCTGTATAAAACAAAGTGCACCAAAGAGGAACCTGAGAAGAGGGGGATCTGGGCTGCTCTGTGCAGTGGTTTTGCAGGTAAGTATAACATGCTTGTTATTTTTAAACAAAAAAAAAATGAGACTTTAATATCAATTCTGACTATTTTAATGAAGGTTTTCTTTAAGGTAGACTCAGACAAAGTGTTAGCTTTCTGTCCATAGTCAGTTTTATTTTTATAAAGATGATTCATTGGTTTATGTGTGTATGAAAATCTCTCACCTGTAATACAGTAAGTTAGGAATATTTTGTGGGTACAAGGACAGTGGCAAGGATTGTGTATATTGTGTAAATTGTGTAAGTAGGATTAGAACATATTAAGGGCTCTTTCACACGGGGCAGATCAGTCATGATCCGCCCCGTGAACATCCGCTTGCTCAGCGGGGATAGCTCCGCCGATCCCCGCTGAGCAGGAAGATGACAGGTGCATCGCTGCACACTGTGCAGCGACGGACCTGTCAGAGCGCCGCTCTCCCCTATGGGGGGATCGGATGATGACAGTCCGTAGTGTCCGTCGTCATCCGATCCGATCCGAAAACGGAGGGAAAAGTAGGTTTTTCCTCCGTTACACTTTTCGGATCGGAGCGGGTCGGATGTCAGCGGACATGTCACCGCTGACATCCGACGCTCCATAGGGATACATGTATGTCCGTTTTTCATCCGAAAACGGAAGGATGAAAAAAACGGACATACGGATCCCTCGTGTGAAAGAGGCCTTAACCATGTTCTTTTAAACTAAACCTAATATTCCGCGCAATTTAGCCACACTGACTCCTCGGCATGACATGTTTTATCCTTTCCAGGTTCTAGATACTGAAGTTGGGTTTATGTCTGAGAGACTTTTGTTTGTAGCACAGAAATTAAAGGATATTTTGTAGGGTACTGAATGAGTGTGGTATATGTGTAAAACCTTATGAAGAAGCCAATGACCCCACATGATATTAAAGTGGTATGAAACCCAAAACCAAAAATGTAATATATTGCAGCTTACCAATCATTAGATATGGTTACTGAAACAATTTTCTTTTTTTGGCATTTTCCCCCTCTGTTTTCACCTTGTGATCTGGCCAGTAACACATCTCCTGTATTAGAGTGCCCCCACTCTGGATAAATGAGCACAGGGGGCACAGCAGACAGCAGCATTGTCAGTCTTGGTGGAGGGGAGTGTTAAATGTACTAGCAAATTTAATTACACTTAATAATTGAAGCCAAACCCCAGTTCACACTTTATAATCAAATACAGCAACAGTTTTTTTCCTTTTGAGATAAAGGCTTTACATGAATAAATAAACAAAAGCTAATCATTGTAAGCTCCCCTGTCAGTGGTAAAGGGTTTGTCTCATCCCTGTAAACTGGTACATCTGGAATAGAGCTTGTTATTTTGAAAAACAAAAGACTTACTGGCTAGATCACTAGATGAAAAATAATGCAACTGTGACCTAAAAATATCTAAGAATTGGTAAGCTGCAACATAATAAATATTTGAAAAGTAAGGAATTTTATTGCCAAATGACGGCTATAGCGCGGTAATGCATTTCTGGATCAGTACCCATCAGTCTCATCAGTGCCGCCTCATCAGTGCCCTTCAGTGCAGCCTCTTTAGTGCACATTAGTGAAAGAGAAAAATTACCTGTACCTCATACAAACTATGAAAATGTTTATTTTCTAAAAAAAAAAGAAAAATTATTTGTTTATTTATCAAATATAAAAAGCTCAGTGGTGAATAAATACCACCAAAAGAAAGCTCTAATTGTGTGAAAAAAATGATACATATTTAGTTTGGGTACAGTGTTGCATGACTTGAATGCTGAAAGCTGAAGTTTGGCCAGGGCAGGAAGGGGGTGAAAGTGCCCAATAGGAAAGTGATTAAAGTAAATTATAAGCATTTTATTGAAGATGGGGAAAGGGAAATGAGGGTTAAAAGTGTCAGGGTATCAGCTAAGTTTAAGGGTTCACATGTGGGCAGGTGGGTTTAGCTAGTAGGGTCAGATTAAAGACTGCAATAACCTGTTCCCGACCGCCTGCCATACATATATTGCAGCAAGGTGGCTCTACTGCGCAAAATCAGGTACCTATATGTGATTTTGTCAATAGCCACTGAGGGGGGTGGGGCATGCGCTCTGCCGGAGCCGCGATCGCACGTCGATTGGCCACAGGGGGCGCCAATCAGTAGGCCCGGCGGACGTGATGTCTGACTGCCACCCTTGATCGCTCTCTACTGTGACAGAATAGCGGTCTGCTGATGTAAACAAGCAGACCGCCGTGCTGTCAGGCATGGACACTGTGATCTAGTGTTTCTGCTAATCAAGAACACGATCACAGTATGCAGTGAGCCCATCCCCCCCCCACAGTAAGAAAACACAATTAGGGAATAAACTTAACCATTTGATCGCCCCTGATGTTAACCCCTTCCCTGCCAGTGTTATTTATACAGTGTCAGTGCATATTTTTAGCACTGATCACTGTAATAATGTCACTGGTTCCTAAAAAGTGTCAAAAGTGTCAGTTAGGTGTCCAATCTGTCCACTGCAATGTGGTAGTCCTGCTAAAAATCGCTGATCACCACCATTACAAGTAAAAAATAAATAATGAAATAAAAGTGCCATAAATATATCCCATAGTTTGTAGACGCTATAAATTTTGCGCAACCCAATCAATATATTGGGATTTTTTTCTACCAAAAATATGTAGCAAAATACATATTGGGCTAAATTGATGAAAAAAATTTGATTTTTTACCTACTTTTTTTGGATATGTTTAATATCAGAAAGTATTGTTCTTTTTTCAAAATTGTCTGTCTTTTTTTGTCTATAGCACATAGTTGATCAAATACCACCTAAATAAACTCTATTTTTGGGGAAAAAACGGCATACATTTTATTTGGGTACAGCTTCGTACGACCGAGCAATTGTTAGTTAAAGTAACGCAGTGCCGTATCGCAAAAAAATGGCCTGGTCGTTAGGAGAATAAACCTTCCGAGGCTGAAGTGGTTAAGATTAGGGGACAGGGCATAGAGATAATTATTTTATTGATGCCATAAACTCCACACTGAAGACTAATTGCACCCAGTTAGCAGCTCCAAAAGCTAGACTTTCCTATTTTGTCTCTCTTCTTAAAGGTGGAAAAAGGCATTTAGTGCATGTGAATCAAATGTCAGACAAGTTAGAAAGAAACATTTACAAACTCTGGAAATGAGAACAAACATGGCCAGCATGTCTCACTATGAGGCCCAGATTAGTAGAAAGGCCATATAGGCTACAACCTAGATCTACAACCTACAACAAAGTAGATAAATTCTAAGTAGGCGTCCTTTTGTCTCATCGTGTTAATACATTTAATTCCTATTGTATGGACCCAGCACCCGGCAGTAATATTATGTGCTTCCTTAGTGTTTTGAGATGCTTAAGCTGTACCTAGCCCCAGCTGTTCAGGGAGTTCTTTAGAATGTTAGTGTTTCCCTAAGCTCAGAATATTAATTGTTTCTAGCAGCTAATGTTAATAAGTTCCAATCAGCTGTGCCAGAGGGGTTGAAGGAAACCTGTACTGAAATAAATATGTAAGCTGCCATTGCAGACTAACAAAGTATTAGAGGATCAGTATGAAAACTGGGCATCCATTTGCAGGTGAAGAAGTCATCAATGGTAGCCTGAGTATTTGGTTTTGAGCAAAGGTCTCTAATTTAGTATATATCCACTTGACCTCCGGAAAAAATTCACCCCCCCCTTCCTGGCCAGGCCATTTTTGATACGGCACTGTGTTACCTTAACTGACAATTGCGTGGTCGTGTGACACTGTACCCAAATAAAATTGATGTCCTTTTTTCCCCGCAAATACAGCTTTCTTTTGGTGGTACTTGATCATCTCTGCATTTTTCATTTTTGTGCTATAAGCAAAGAACTGTCCGGTTGCCAATTTTGAATTAAAAAAAATGTAAAAAAAATCTAATTTCTTCATCAATTTAGGCCAATATGTATTCTGATACATATTTTTGGCAAAAAAAATCCCAATAAGCGTATATTAATTGGTTTGCACAAAAGTTATAGCGTCTACAAACTATGGGATCTTTTTTTTTTTTTTAACTAGTAATGGCGCCGATCAGCGACTTACAGCAGGACTGCGATATTGTGGCTGACAAATCAGACACCTAACTGACACTTTTGACTCTTTTTTTGGGGACCAGTGACATTATTACAGTGATCAATGCTAAAGATATGCACTTTCACTATACTAATGACACTGCCGCCCTGTAGCAGTAAGTGCCGGTTCACACCAGCGCGGTCTGCGAGATCGTGTGTGATTCCCACCGCACTGCAGTGCAAATCACATGCGATGTCTGTGTGATGCGATTTCAGCCATATAGATAGTGGCTGATATTGCACAGGACCCTTTTTTTGGTCCGCACCATAATCCGATTGCATGGGTGTGAACTGTCAGTTCGCACTGCGATAAGCAAGCTGAAATGGGAATGTCATTAACATTGTATTGACACTCCCAGCAGTTTGCATATGGCAGTGTGAACTGCTGTACGAGTCAGGTGTAATGCGGGAACCCGCAGTGGATTCACAGGGTTACCGCATGGCACAAGTGTGAACCGAGCCTAAATCTTCTATGGGGCGGTCGGAAGGTGGATATAGTAACCCCAATAACTAAAATCTTATATACAGTATGACACGTAATGCTGCGTATACACGATCGGACTTTCTGACAAGAAAAGCGTGGAATTTTGTTCGAAGGGCGTTGGCTCCAACTTGTCTTGCATACACACGGTCACACAAATGTTATCCAACAATTAACAGTGACGTACAAGACGTACGTGATATCTCCATTACGCACGCTAGTTTTACAAGACCGAGCGCTTCTGGATCGTCCTTGATTCCGAGCATGCGTGTTTGTACTTTGGACTTTTGTCTGACGGACTTGTGTACACACGATCGGAAAGTCTGACAACACACATTTGTTGGTGGAAAATTTGAGAACATGTTAGCCAACATTTGTTGGCAGAAAGTACGACAACAATAGTCCTATGGAGCATATACACGGTCGGACTTTCCACCAACAGCCTGACATCCAACATTTCCCGTTGGAAAATCTGATCGTGTATATGGGGCTTAAATGTAATTTCATTCATTTTTTTTAATCTGAATAAATCAGCAGCTTTAAAATTAAATAGTACCTGGTGATCTTGTTGTAAAGATCCTTGTTCAGTCACTTCTTATAGACTGACAATACAAAGTATTTGCTAAACCCAAAAGTGCTTTTTACATCACTGTTTCCTTTCTACTTGCCTTTTAAAATAATAATAATGTGGTAGTAAAAAGGTCTGTGTGAAATGTTTAGTGTACAATGGTAATTGAGTATTAATATTTTTTATAAAGGTCTCCACTTCTGTCCAAAAAAGAGAAACAATTGATTAAGAAAAAGGGACAAAGGGATTTGGTTCCAAAAGAAGTCTTTCCAAATCAGTGACAGTTGGGAGGTTTGACTTATGCTGTTGCCATTAAAAAACCCATTCTAAGAAATACCATGCAGCCCTCTCTGAAGTGCATACATGTAGAGAGAGAACAGCTGCAACAAAGTCTCAGGAGATCAACATTAATGAGATGCAACAAAGGATAAAAAAAGGTGAACATAAGTAAATAAATATTTTTTTTTTTTAAACTGCAGCTGTTTATGATAGACAAAGCCTCAGCAAACTGTCATTCAGTTAGGGTTTACAACTACATTAGCATTATGTGTGTAATGCTACCTCATAGGAGCCACTGTAATTTAACTGTTTCTTTCCCAATATTAGTACTATGGAGGGGGAGTTGGGACTTTATATGAGGCGCACAAGTCGCCTCCATCCCGGTAATACCGCAGGTATATATAGAAAGGGCATGGGACTTTAAAATGAAGCAGTTGGAATGCGGAGGGTTAAAATTGTACATTTATTAGTAGATAAAATAAAGAAATTTCATATATATACACATGTACAGATAATTGGCACAAAAATATAGACATAATCAATGAACAAGTACACACAGTTGGATACATAGTTTCACGAAGTAGATGGTAGTCAAAGTGGTATTGGTGGACCATAGCATGGGTGCCAATGGTGGCATACCCGGCAGCTAATAGTATAGTAACATACAGGGATAATGTAATCATAATAACGAACAATGATGGCATCAAAGTATAATGGATAGAGTAGGCATCAATTGTAGCTCGACGCGTTTCGTGGGTGATGTTTTCCACTCATCAGGAGCTGATGCATGATAATCCTGTAAGATATGTACATCTAATCAACCTCAATCCGTAGGGGAGGAATAAAAGAAGTGTTGGAAAAGTAAGGCCAAAAATACACTTACCAACCCTGACACTGAGCGCAGCGCATGGCGGATGGCATGGAGTGGGCCGGGGGCAGCAAGCCTCGCGGCGGGAGCTGAGGTAGCATGTAGTGTCTGAATGGCATCAGATAGTGGGGTGACGCTATAAGTAGTGAGATGATCTCCGTAGGTAATACATGAATTGTCAAAGATAGAGAAAATCTGGGAATGGATGTTAAAGGATAATATATCAGTATAAATTATAAAATTAACTAAATAAATTAGATTACGTTGAGTAATATATAGATATTATACCCAGAGAGACTCATAAATGGGGAGTACTGGTAGCTAGTATAATGGAAATTGTAATGAAGAAAGTCTGAATAAGAAAGTATATGTAGAAGCAACAATGTAACATAGCTTGTCAGAAAAAAAGAGAAGGGATATCTGGGAAGTAATGTGTGAATATATGTTAATTACCGATAAACAGATTATGTGAAATGAAGTATGAATAAGGCAGAGTGTTGGTGAGTGATGTAGTGGGGATCATGTGGTAAGGGAAATCTAATGAAGGAGATAGCCAGTGAAGAATCTAAATATGTGAGTGAGTAATAAAAGAAGGAAGGAGGGAGGGGTTTTGTGTTGTTTTTGTTAGGTGGAGGGTTTTGAAGAGCTGGTGCAAAGAATAGTGACAAAGTAAAACCATAACAGTGAGAATTGGTGTGGACAGAGAGTGCTTACCTGATGCTACATATCATGCAACTAGCAAGATGGAAACAGCTAGTGTGCAGAAACCAACAGAGGAGACTGGCCGTGTGAGCAGCCCGCTACCACTGGGGGACCTATAAGTACATGCCGCCAGCGCCACGTGCGTGAGGCCTGCGGGGGGAGGGGAGCGGCGTACGCACTTGAGCTAGATGGTCGCTCGG
The DNA here is from genome assembly GCA_037952925.1 of Lithobates clamitans. Lineage (NCBI taxonomy): Eukaryota > Metazoa > Chordata > Amphibia > Anura > Ranidae > Lithobates > Lithobates clamitans. Next base: position 1,584,595 of record JBBGZY010000051.1, read on the forward strand.
TGTTTGGCGCCAGAACAACCCTCCCCCATGGCGATCACGCAGATGGTACTCCAGACGTCGGCGCGGTGACGTCGAATCCAACGTCCCGCGCATGACGTGGGGGACGTGGCGCCGATGCGCCGAGAGGCATCCGCCCAGACCTCCCAAAGGGGAGGGGAGGGAGGATCCTCAGAGCGCATCGCAGCTCCCGCATTGAGGACGAACACACCCCAGCACAAAACCACACCAAGCGCATACGCAACTGCGGGTCAGTGGCAGAGCGGCAAGGATGGGATGGATGGCAAAGAAAAAGTTATTAATACCAAAGAAGAAGATTGTATATAAAACGCAACCAGTGCCGGAAATGCCATCAATAGCACCAATGTATAAAACAGATGGAAATATACATAATATGTACAGAATATATAGCCATTCCGGGAATTAAACCCCACTTAGGGCATGTATTAAACCTCTCGCGTAGATAGCAGGGGAACACTGCTCATCCAACTCTTCCAAATGCTTCCATCCCGGTTAATAAATTGTACTATGGAGGGGGAGTTGGGACTTTATATGAGGCGCACAAGTCGCCTCCATCCCGGTAATACCGCAGGTATATATAGAAAGGGCATGGGACTTTAAAATGAAGCAGTTGGAATGCGGAGGGTTAAAATTGTACATTTATTAGTAGATAAAATAAAGAAATTTCATATATATACACATGTACAGATAATTGGCACAAAAATATAGACATAATCAATGAACAAGTACACACAGTTGGATACATAGTTTCACGAAGTAGATGGTAGTCAAAGTGGTATTGGTGGACCATAGCATGGGTGCCAATGGTGGCATACCCGGCAGCTAATAGTATAGTAACATACAGGGATAATGTAATCATAATAACGAACAATGATGGCATCAAAGTATAATGGATAGAGTAGGCATCAATTGTAGCTCGACGCGTTTCGTGGGTGATGTTTTCCACTCATCAGGAGCTGATGCATGATAATCCTGTAAGATATGTACATCTAATCAACCTCAATCCGTAGGGGAGGAATAAAAGAAGTGTTGGAAAAGTAAGGCCAAAAATACACTTACCAACCCTGACACTGAGCGCAGCGCATGGCGGATGGCATGGAGTGGGCCGGGGGCAGCAAGCCTCGCGGCGGGAGCTGAGGTAGCATGTAGTGTCTGAATGGCATCAGATAGTGGGGTGACGCTATAAGTAGTGAGATGATCTCCGTAGGTAATACATGAATTGTCAAAGATAGAGAAAATCTGGGAATGGATGTTAAAGGATAATATATCAGTATAAATTATAAAATTAACTAAATAAATTAGATTACGTTGAGTAATATATAGATATTATACCCAGAGAGACTCATAAATGGGGAGTACTGGTAGCTAGTATAATGGAAATTGTAATGAAGAAAGTCTGAATAAGAAAGTATATGTAGAAGCAACAATGTAACATAGCTTGTCAGAAAAAAAGAGAAGGGATATCTGGGAAGTAATGTGTGAATATATGTTAATTACCGATAAACAGATTATGTGAAATGAAGTATGAATAAGGCAGAGTGTTGGTGAGTGATGTAGTGGGGATCATGTGGTAAGGGAAATCTAATGAAGGAGATAGCCAGTGAAGAATCTAAATATGTGAGTGAGTAATAAAAGAAGGAAGGAGGGAGGGGTTTTGTGTTGTTTTTGTTAGGTGGAGGGTTTTGAAGAGCTGGTGCAAAAAATAGTGACAAAGTAAAACCATAACAGTGAGAATTGGTGTGGACAGAGAGTGCTTACCTGATGCTACATATCATGCAACTAGCAAGATGGAAACAGCTAGTGTGCAGAAACCAACAGAGGAGACTGGCCGTGTGAGCAGCCCGCTACCACTGGGGGACCTATAAGTACATGCCGCCAGCGCCACGTGCGTGAGGCCTGCGGGGGGAGGGGAGCGGCGTACGCACTTGAGCTAGATGGTCGCTCGGTGTTTGGCGCCAGAACAACCCTCCCCCATGGCGATCACGCAGATGGTACTCCAGACGTCGGCGCGGTGACGTCGAATCCAACGTCCCGCGCATGACGTGGGGGACGTGGCGCCGATGCGCCGAGAGGCATCCGCCCAGACCTCCCAAAGGGGAGGGGAGGGAGGATCCTCAGAGCGCATCGCAGCTCCCGCATTGAGGACGAACACACCCCAGCACAAAACCACACCAAGCGCATACGCAACTGCGGGTCAGTGGCAGAGCGGCAAGGATGGGATGGATGGCAAAGAAAAAGTTATTAATACCAAAGAAGAAGATTGTATATAAAACGCAACCAGTGCCGGAAATGCCATCAATAGCACCAATGTATAAAACAGATGGAAATATACATAATATGTACAGAATATATAGCCATACCGGGAATTAAACCCCACTTAGGGCATGTATTAAACCTCTCGCGTAGATAGCAGGGGAACACTGCTCATCCAACTCTTCCAAATGCTTCCATCCCGGTTAATAAATTGTACTATGGAGGGGGAGTTGGGACTTTATATGAGGCGCACAAGTCGCCTCCATCCCGGTAATACCGCAGGTATATATAGAAAGGGCATGGGACTTTAAAATGAAGCAGTTGGAATGCGGAGGGTTAAAATTGTACATTTATTAGTAGATAAAATAAAGAAATTTCATATATATACACATGTACAGATAATTGGCACAAAAATATAGACATAATCAATGAACAAGTACACACAGTTGGATACATAGTTTCACGAAGTAGATGGTAGTCAAAGTGGTATTGGTGGACCATAGCATGGGTGCCAATGGTGGCATACCCGGCAGCTAATAGTATAGTAACATACAGGGATAATGTAATCATAATAACGAACAATGATGGCATCAAAGTATAATGGATAGAGTAGGCATCAATTGTAGCTCGACGCGTTTCGTGGGTGATGTTTTCCACTCATCAGGAGCTGATGCATGATAATCCTGTAAGATATGTACATCTAATCAACCTCAATCCGTAGGGGAGGAATAAAAGAAGTGTTGGAAAAGTAAGGCCAAAAATACACTTACCAACCCTGACACTGAGCGCAGCGCATGGCGGATGGCATGGAGTGGGCCGGGGGCAGCAAGCCTCGCGGCGGGAGCTGAGGTAGCATGTAGTGTCTGAATGGCATCAGATAGTGGGGTGACGCTATAAGTAGTGAGATGATCTCCGTAGGTAATACATGAATTGTCAAAGATAGAGAAAATCTGGGAATGGATGTTAAAGGATAATATATCAGTATAAATTATAAAATTAACTAAATAAATTAGATTACGTTGAGTAATATATAGATATTATACCCAGAGAGACTCATAAATGGGGAGTACTGGTAGCTAGTATAATGGAAATTGTAATGAAGAAAGTCTGAATAAGAAAGTATATGTAGAAGCAACAATGTAACATAGCTTGTCAGAAAAAAAGAGAAGGGATATCTGGGAAGTAATGTGTGAATATATGTTAATTACCGATAAACAGATTATGTGAAATGAAGTATGAATAAGGCAGAGTGTTGGTGAGTGATGTAGTGGGGATCATGTGGTAAGGGAAATCTAATGAAGGAGATAGCCAGTGAAGAATCTAAATATGTGAGTGAGTAATAAAAGAAGGAAGGAGGGAGGGGTTTTGTGTTGTTTTTGTTAGGTGGAGGGTTTTGAAGAGCTGGTGCAAAAAATAGTGACAAAGTAAAACCATAACAGTGAGAATTGGTGTGGACAGAGAGTGCTTACCTGATGCTACATATCATGCAACTAGCAAGATGGAAACAGCTAGTGTGCAGAAACCAACAGAGGAGACTGGCCGTGTGAGCAGCCCGCTACCACTGGGGGACCTATAAGTACATGCCGCCAGCGCCACGTGCGTGAGGCCTGCGGGGGGAGGGGAGCGGCGTACGCACTTGAGCTAGATGGTCGCTCGGTGTTTGGCGCCAGAACAACCCTCCCCCATGGCGATCACGCAGATGGTACTCCAGACGTCGGCGCGGTGACGTCGAATCCAACGTCCCGCGCATGACGTGGGGGACGTGGCGCCGATGCGCCGAGAGGCATCCGCCCAGACCTCCCAATATTAGTGCAGAGGCAGCCAGGCACCCATTCACTCAGGCTCAAAAATCAAGGTGGTGTCTTTATATCATATCATGTTTATTGCTGAACATGCTCACAATGTCACAGGACAGCCAGATCCTTTCCCACTTCCACCGGGCACTCTTCAGTGAGCTCTCCAGACCAGGTCCTTGGGTGAAATTTCCTTGATTATTTATGCCACAGCTGGGATCTTAAAGAACAACAGCTTGAATCAGTAGATCTGCTATGGGGGGACAGGTGAAATCCCTCCAACAGGAAGACCATGCTGTTTTTAAGGCTCAGACTATTTATTTGCCTCTCCAGCCACCTGCTGGGCACACCACCCCAGGGATTGACTGGAGCAGAATAAATATTCAGGTTGCCCATTTGCCTTGCTCAACCTACTATGTTCTAGAAGCCTCTAGAAGGCAGGGGAGAGCAATCAAAAATAACTAAATTGACCTAACATCCTAGTAGCCTATCTAGGAGGGTGCTACACATGTTTTGAATATTAATTAGCCTAAGTGCTGATTGATATAAAAGCGACAGATAAAATGGCTATTCAGTAATTTTTTCAACTTTCCATCTATTAAATCTTCTGCCCTTATTGTTTTAACTTTGGATAGTAATTTTTTTTAATGCCAGTAAATACCTTATCCACTTCCTTTTTCTTGTCTTGTCATTAGCCTTGGCTTATAACATCATGCACAGCTCTCTCTCTCTCTCACTCTCATGAGAGTTTGCCAGGAAGGGAGGGGGGATGAGTCATAAGAGGACCAATGAGAACTGCAGGGCTGCAGAGGTGGAGGTGTGCCCCAGTGTGTCTGTGTAAATCCACGAAGTGAACAAACAGCAGCTTCAGCTGCCCACAGTTAAAAAGAGCCACTGAGGAGGCTGGAGGCTGGGAGGAAAGACAAGGACCAACACCAAGAATGTGGGGGGCAGCGGCACAGGAACCTGTTTGCTTGCAGTCCACCTGTCACCTGCGGGCAGTCAACATATGGATCGCGATAGACGGGTTTGCCGAACCCCGGTCTACAAGAAGTAAGAAGGGACTGCTGATTCCTAGTAGGGTGGCAAGTCAAAAACGTGCATACTGGTACAAGTCTCAGAACTTGTGCATGTAGCCTACAGAGTGGTAATATAATATTGTATCCAGCACATAACCCAGTCAACCAAGGAAGACATTTTTGCGATTAATGTGTCTTGATGTCTGTAAATGGAAAAACAATTGTAGCCATAACTTTTTTTTTAAATTTCTATCTATTTAATTTCTATCCTTATATTATTTCATTTTGGATAGAGTGTAGAAGAGTTAGAACTTCTGTCAAGTTTTCTTTTTCTGCTGCTTGTGTGTTTGCTGGGAATTATCTGTTTTCTGTTTGTCCTGGTGATCATTGTCACTGGGAATGAAAATGAGAGAGCATCCAAGAGGGTTTTCCTTTTTTCTGAGAAGTCTCGCCTCATTTTCTGTTGTATAATAACACAAGACGTGAAAGATAAAACTTCACAGGGATTTTAATCACTCCCTACTGTATCCAAAATGAAAAGAGAAAAGTTTTTGCTGTAAATACTTTTGTAGGAACTGTGCTACCCATTCTAAAGCTGTACATCATTTCTTAAAAAACAGCCTAGGTATATCAATGAAGACACCTAGCAATGTCTATACATTTCCTCAGTTATGCTCCAAAACCTCCAAAACCTGGTTCCTACTAGAAAGTTGTTGCTTGGCTCTGCCCCTTCTCTTTTCCTAAACCTCATAATTGATTAGTGAGGCTGCTTCCAAGAAAGTTGTTAGTGGCGTAAGTACACACACCTGACCTGCAGTGTAAAATAGGAACCAGGACCCAAAATCATTAATCTCCCACCCCTTGCTCCAGACTACCCCTACAATTCCCCCCTGCAGCTAATAGCTCACCCAATTAATCTCTGTACCTAAAACCCCTTTCCACACCTAATCAACCCCCCCCCCCAACTGTTAAAAACCTCCTCCTATTGCCCATTACATCCCTTTTTTCCCAGAGAAAAGATTTAGCCATGTACTTGTTCAAGGTGAGGGGTTCAGATATGGCTAGGAGAAGGTCCATTGCCCCCAGGAGAGGATCTCCATTGCTACTGCAACCTATTTACCCCTGTTTCTAGGCCTTTCCAAGTTGAAATTTTCATATTACAACTCCCTGGTTTATTGGAGCCATGGGCCTGAAATTGCTATCATTCAGATGCCAGTTCTCAAAGAAGGAGGTTGGTTACAGAGGCACTTTTAATTAAAAAAAAACAAAAAACCTTTACTGGTCAGGAATTAGATAATACATATAAAAAAACTTTGTAAATAGTCTTCAACTCTCTTCCTTGTCAATGCTTATACAGAGGCTTGGTGTATTATATTTGGTGGATGGAAAAAGTTAAAATGTTAGCTATTGGCAGGGGATAACTGCAGACGGCTGGGCCTAACGTGTGCAGCTGTGTTGACAAGAAGGATTTAAATAATATTGACATAAAACATGATTGTAGAATTTGGTGCCAAATTTTGGTAAGAATTTTACTGCACCTAAATACATGGATACATAGATTTTAATAATCTAAGTATACTTTATTATATTTGCTTTATATTTCCTTCTTGAAAACTTTCAGAAAATCAAAAATAGGACAGAGTTATCCTCACCTTTCGTCTCCTGTCTACCTTGTAAAAGCAATAAATCAATGTGCTGGCTTCAGGGAAACATCCTAATGCTTCTAGGTTTTGGAAATAGTTATTTAATTTAAGCACATGAGGTTCCACTGAGCTGTATTTTGGAAGATAAAATATATGTAATTGATTCAGTGGTCCAAAAGATAGTACAGACAGTGCATTTAATGACACACATAAGACTTGGCATCCAAGAGATTCACGTGGATGTTTTTTGTACATTTATGTGTAATCTTTTTTTTTTTTTAAATTAAAGTTTGAATTATAAAAAAGCAACATAAACTTAAAAGAACAACAAAAACAAAAGTCACTAGTGGTGCAATGAGAAAAAGAAGGTTATTGCTTTAAAGTGCAAGGAGCGAGGAGATGAAATAAAAGAAAAGAGAGAAAAGAGAGATAAAAGAGGAAAATATTTAGAAGACACTTCACCATTCAGACATCGATCAGAGCAGACCTGCAGTCAGTGACACATGCTGGGTTATGCTTGACGACCCAATTCCCCTTCTGGATTTCCTATCACACCATCTAATAGAAGCAACTATATTAGCACCAACTTCTTTTGTGGCTCCAAGATGTCACCACATGCTGAGAGCCGTAAAGGGACTGTATTCCTAAAAATGTGAAGGTGTGTCAAAATAAACCATGGCCTTCAAGGAACACCCACCTTTCTCCATGTCAATGTGGCACCATGGCACACATTGCGTGATATACTTTATTTAGCCCACAGAAACCTGCTTCAACCATAAAATGGCCAGTTGTTGTGTTTATCCACCCATGGCAAAGGCTCCCAGTGCTCTCATGTTCCTGACTCTACCAAAAACTAGGAAATTGTTTTGAGGCAAAAGTGAAACTTAAGCATTTAAATTAATACAGGGAGCATAGCTTGCCTACCTAGAAGATGACTATCATTTGTCATGTTCTTGAATCTTTTTCCTACAGTTGAAATTCACATAAGACAATAGGCTGCACAGCAAAGGTACATCAGTATCAAATATAGACACTATTCACAAATGCATTAACACATGCAGTATTTTCATTATCACATGTAATGTGCTTTTTACATAAAGTTTAAATGTATTACTCACCTCACCAAAAGGTAATATGGAATAAAAATAACTCATCTGTCTGAGCAAATTAAGCTCAGACAGATGAGGTATTTTATTTTATTCCTTTATGATGAGGTATTTTTTCTATAGCCAGTTGTGTATACTTAAGGCTGGGTTCACACCATTGCAAATTGGATGCGGGTTTCCCCGCAATTGGACCTGAAGCGGTGAACCAGGATGCACCGGACCCCTGCTGGGAGCCGCATGCGGCGATGGTGTGAACCCAGTCTTAGTGATTTTTCGCACAATGCAGATAATATAATTGATTTTCAACATAAGGAGGAAGGGAAATGTCCTCCCAGGGACACAGCAACAAAAGCACTTTATTTTAGTGGACCCCAGAAGAATTAGAATCTACCTACCTTAGTCTTCATTGGTAAATTTTTAATACATCTTTCTCCTACTCTATAGTTTTTCTTGGATTTAGTAGACAGCCCCAAAGCCACCTTCATCAGTTGCACAAGAGGTTTAGTTACTAGGGACCAGTGGAGACTGGATTAGTTGATCCAGGGAATATCCAATTTCATCTTGGGGCATCATGAAGGAATTTTCTCCCCTGCTGGAGCCAATTGGATCATGCTTTGCTGGGGTTTTTCGCTTTCCTCTGGATTAACTGTAGGTATAGGATTGTATTTATTCTTTTCCTTTTATTGGTTGAACTAGATGGACTTGTGTCTTTTTTCAACCAGACTAACTATGTAACTATGTAACTAAGATGAAGATGAATGCTTACTCAAAAGAAGAGTGGTTGGAAGAGAAGGAGAGAAAGTACTATCCTGGCTGAAAGTTACATAGCTGAATTTGTCATTTAGATATCCAGTCCAGATAACAATATCTAACAATTGGTAAGAATGAACCTTCCTGCTTCTTCTTTGTTTTCCAGCTGTACAATCCAAACTGGCAGGGCATTCATTTATTATTGAAAAGATATGTGTGGAACATTACATAATATTTATATACTGTGTTACTGCAAGTTTGAAAAAACAAAAACAAAAAAAAAACAAAAACTAGGAAATGTTATCGAAGATGAGAAGATTAAAAAAAAAATGCAGCATATTGGTGAAATGCATTGGAGTCAGTAGGTAAAACTATAGTGTTTCTTAAGGGTGCATTTCACTTAAAATGGTTGCTGAAAGTTATGAAAGCTTCTTTCAACTATATTGGACCAAATCTTGTTTTAAAAAAGGGACCCTTATTACCGTCATTATTTTAAGTACAAAAAAAGACAATGAAAGGAAAGTAAAACAATGAAATCTTCGCCCCCAAAAAATACTAAGAACACTAACTGAAATAAATTAAACTATCCTAAATACAACAAGACTATCCAAATGTTTTTTAAATAGAGGCCCAGTTTACTGTTTTTCAGCCTTTAGGGAGGATCAGACTATGGCCAGTGGGGGTAGAAAATGCCCTGGCGTCAGTCAGAGTAAATTTTGCCCCATCATTGGTTTTAGTGGGAGGAATAATGCCCCACTGTTGGTATCAGTGGGGGAAATGGTTCCCCATTGTTGAAATGTAACCACTTGACCTCCGGAAGGTTTTACCCCCTTCATGACCAGAGCATTTTTTGCTATTCAACACTGAGCTAATTTAATTAGCAATTGCATGGTCATGCAACACTGTATGCACATTAAATTTATATAATTTTCTTCACACAAATATTCAATAAAAAATTATAAATTTAATTTCTTCATAAATTTAGGCCAAAAATGTATTCTGATACATGTCTTTGGTAAAAGAAAAAAATCCAAATAAGTGTATATTAATTGGTTTTACAAAAGTTATGGTGTCTACAATCTACAGTGCCTTGAAAAAGTATTCATACCCCTTGAAAGTTTCCACATTGTGCCATGTTCCAACCAAAAACGTGAATGTATTTTATTGGGATTTTATGTGATAGACCAACACAAAGTGGCACATAATTGTGAAGTGGACGGAAAATTCTAAATGGTTTTCACATTATTTTTACAAATAAATATTTGAAAAGTGTGGCGTGCATTTGTATTCAGCCCCCTTTAGTCTGAAATCCCTAACTAAAATCTAGTGGAACCAATTGCCTTCAGAAGTCACCTATTTAGTAAATAGAGTCCACCTGTGTGTAATTTAATCTCAGTATAAATACAGCTGTTCTGTGAAGTCCTCAGAGGTTTGTCAGAGAACCTTAGTGAACAAACAGCGTTATGAAGGCCAAGGAACACACCAGACAGGTCAGGGATAAAGATATGGAGAAGTTTAAAGCAGGGTTAGGTTATAAAAAAATATCCAAAGCTTTGAACATCTCACAGAGCACTGTTCAATCCATCATCCGAAAATAAAAAGAGTATGGCACAACTGCAAACCTACCAATGTGTGGCAGAAAACAATTATAGCACATCACCCTGAACACACCATCCCCACCGTGAAACATGGTGGTGGCAGCATCATGTTTTGGGGATGCTTTTCTTCACCAGGGACAGGGAAGCTGGTCAGAGTTGATGGGAAGATGGATGGCGCCAAATGCAAGGCAATCTTAGAAGAAAACCTGTTAGAGTCTGCAAAAGACTTGAGACTAAAGCAAAGGTTCACCTTTCAACAGGACAACGAACCTAAACATACAGCCAGAGATACAATGGAATGGATTGAATCCAAGCATTTTCATGTGTTAGAATGGCCCAGTCAAAGTCCAGACCTAAATTCAATTGAGAATCTGTGGCAAGACTTGAAAATTGCTGTTCACAGACGCTCTCCATGCAATCTGACAGAGCTTGAGTTATTTTGCAAAAAAGAATGGACAAAAATGTCACTCTCTAGATGTGCAAAGCTGGTAGAGACATACCCAAAAAGACTTGCAGCTGTAATTGCAGCAAAAGGTGGTTCTACAAAGTATTGACTTAGGGGGGGCGAATACAAATGCATGCCACACTTTTCAGATTTTTTTTTGTAAAAAATGTTGAAAGCCATTTATCATTTTCCTTCCACTTCACAATTATGTGCCACTTTGTGTTGGTCTATCACAAAAAATCCCAATAAAATACATTTACATTTTTGGTTGTAACATGCCAAAATGTGGAAAATTTCAAGGGGTGTGAATACTTTTTCAAGGCACTGTATGGTGTATATATACTGGAATTTACAGCTATAGACGCTATACTGTAATGGCGGTGATCAGTGACTTATAGTGTGACTGTGATAGGGTGGTGGGCAATCTGGCATTAACAGTCACTATATGGGAGGGTCCCTAACTGACACTGACATTGCTAGTGACACTAATACAGTGATCAGTGATAACACTGTACACTGACACTGTACTAATGACACTGGCTGGGGAGGGGTTAACATCTAGGGCCAATCAAGGGGTTATCTGTGTGCCTAACAATCTGTAATGTGTGTAAAGTGTGCTGCTTTTACTTTATTATCTGGCTTTGAAGGAAGAAGAAACTGCTAGATCGCTGTTCACAGTATACAGAGGTCTGTGTTTTTGTAAACACAGAACTCTGTGTGCGATTAGACACAGCTTATCAGCTGACTACAGTCAAAATCATTGGCTGAAATCAGCTGCCAAACTCGTGCTGTGCCTAATTACAGCTCAGTACGTTGTCTGGTCTGCCCGTGCTGCCTGGCCATAGTAAGTCTACTGTGGGTGGTGGGCAAGTAGCTATAGGAGCAATAGTGCCTCATTATTGTTGTCTGTGGGAGGAATGGTGGCCCTTCATTGGTGTCAGTGGTAGGAATGGTGCCCCATCATTGGTGCCAGAGGATGGAATGATGTCCCAAGGGCTGAATAAAGGCAAGTAAAGGGCCACATCTGGAAACCACTTCTCTAAATAAATAAAAAAAAAAGAAAATTTCGTCTAAGCTGTAAAGTGAGCAACTTTGAAAGCCTCTACATTGGCAACATTTTACCAACAGCAAAATCTGTAATTTTCTGGAGAAATCAGTTTTATGCCACTGTCAAAATGTGAGTATAGTATTTTACAGCCACAAATAAAATAAAAAAAACCAACGTTGAGGCTGATTTATTTTCTAGAAAAAAAATCTTTGGTTGATGGTGATGTACATTTCAGTGCTCATGGTTGTTAAACTACTGTATCTGGAGAACAAGCATAAAACTATCCCAGAATGTCAATCCTAGTTTAGATCCCTAAATTCAACCTTGGATTACTAGAAAAAAACTATATCTGACCTACCTATCACCTGCTAGACTGTACATGTTACAAGGCTAATGAAAACAACCCTATGACATACAAGAAGTGAGGAGAAGGAGCAAGAATGATTGACAGGCTGCCTGTAGGCAGCACTTGGGTATAATGCACTATGACTGAGTGCAGTATGACAATGAATTTATTATTTATGTAGTGCTACCCTTACAGGAGATGCTTGGTAGATTGGGTTCTCTGCTCTTCTACCTCAACGCTAAGAACAACATCTGCCCCCTTGAAAAACCAGGTTAAGCAAATGGATATTGCACTGCTACTGGGAGCACAAACATAGATACCCTGCACACAACTAAGCAAACATCAGACTGGTTAATGGTAAATGAACCCAAAATATTGTCAGGGGTTGCAGTAGTCGTATGCCCATAAATGAGTGAGTAAAGGATAAGGTCAATATAAGTTCACTAGACAATATGTTCACTAGGCTAAAGCAGCATAGAATGGAATTATATGCAGCTAAATTAGAGTAAACCATTAGAGTAAACCTGGTAATCCACAATATCAGCGATAAGTAATGGCATTAGAAAACAGTAACAGCAATGATGATCAATAATGTAATAACTCCCCTGTGTTCAGTTTGCTATATCCACTTTAGAGTGCACACTATATGAATGGCAGTGATGAAATTTAAAACTTTCTAAAGAGGTATCTCTTACTATGAACAATAGGCAAAGTTCTTGTGAACAGCTATCTGAGTCTTTAGTCTCGGTATCAGTCTCAGTCTTTACCCCTAGTTCTTCAGCAGGCTAGCATTGGGGCCCAGTCTTCCTCTGAGAGGAAATGTCTAGCACTCAAAAAGGGCGGCTTTTGCTGTGCCCCTGTAATACATCTGTATGGTGCTTGTGTTTCATGATACAGAAAAAATATATACATATGCTCATGTGTGCTCTGTCAGCTCAATAGAGAGAGTGGGCAATTAGACAGCTCTCTATAGCAGGGAGTCCATGTATGAAAGTTAAAATGCAGCACAAGGTGTGTCAGTGGTCAAGGTAGGCAGCCTGTGGATGGCTGCCGGGCTCATAACAAGCTAGAAGGGGCTCTGTAGACAGTAAAACACAAAGGAGAGCAGTGCCATCTGAGTGCAGCAATGTTAAAACATTTTAATACAGGACAGACAATTTGGAACTCACAAGATCGTAGAGATCCTAACGCATGTAAGAAGGTATAAATGGTTCATCCACTCCTGGGGGAAGGCGGGGGCTCGCAGGTGGAGAGACAGCTGATGATCCCTGCTGCACTGGTGGCTTCCAGCGCTTCCTGGTTCTCAGAATCGGCTAAGGGGTAGCTGGACACATCACTTCAGGATTAAGAAGGAGTGGGGAGGAGCGCATTTTCATGGCATCCGCTCGCAAACAGACCTCTTATTACAAAGTGGGCGCTGGTGTGGCAGGCTGGATTGGGCAGGTTGAGCTCATATACACAGGAATGAGCATTAAAATGAAACAAGAAATGTGTATACATCGCAATTGAAATAATATTATACAAAGGTGGAGAAAAGGGGGGGGGGGTTAAAAAAAACGTATTATACAACATGGAGGGATTAAAACATTTTTTTTTTTTAAATATTTGTGCATAAAATAATCAAGCAATCTAAAAGCAGCTAAGGTGGCAGGTGGATGAAGTGAAGTTGAGAATGACAGGAAAAATGAAGGCAAATGAGAATGAGAGAAGAAGGACTGAGAAAAATACAAAATAAATACAAAATAAATAAAATAAAATAATTTATAATTTATAGAAAATAAATGATATAAAATAAAATATAATATATTATATAAAAAGTGAACAATAAAAAATAAAAATAAATATAAAAATAGAGAAAAAGTATGTTTAAAAAATTAATATGTATGAAAACGTAATAATAAAAAGAAATAAATAAGTGAGAAAATGAGAAAGGGAAAAAAGGAAAAAGGTATATAAGGATGAAATATAGAGGATGATAAATACAGATGAGACTGAATAAGATATGAATGCAATTGCGTATTGGGAAAGGGGGGGGGGGCGTGTGAATGAGGGAGGGGGGATTAAGGGGTGGGGGGGAGAACATGTGTTTATTAAACAATGAATTAAGACAAATAAAAATTAATTGAAATGAAGGGGGGCTGGAGGGATAATGAGGGAAAGGAGGAGGTGATAGGGAGATAGTAATAGGGTGCCAAGAGACATATTTGGGATGAAGGGAGCGAATATTTAGGGGGAGAGGGGAGACTGAAGAAGTACTTACTATTGATGGATGTCTAGGAGGCGAAAAGGACCGTAATGCCGCGTACACACGAGCGGACTTTACGGCGGACTTTGCCCGGCGGACTTTTCGACGTACTTTCCGACGGACTTTGTGAATGAACGGACTTGCCTACACACAATCCACCAAAGTCCGTCGAATTCGTACGTGATGACGTACGACCGGACTAAAACAAGGAAGTTCATAGCCAGTAGCCAATAGCTGCCCTAGCGTGGCTTTTTGTCCGTCGAACTAGCATACAGACGGCGGACTTTTCGACCGGACTCGATTTCAACTGATAAATTTTAAACAAGTTTCAAATCTAATTCCGTCCAACTTTTTAGAAAACAAAGTCCGCTGGAGCCCACACACATCGAATTGTCCGACGAAATCCAGTCCGCCGGGCAAAGTCCGCCGTAAAGTCCGCTCGTGTGTACGCGGCATTAGGTTCCTTAACCTAAAAGGATTAATGATAAGTGATAACATATGTTAGCCAAAAAACAAATGAAAATTTCAGAATGAGAATGGAATATGTATAAATCTAAAAATATACTTATCTTTCTAAGGGGAAAGAGGGGATGGTTATTGGATAGTAATTTTGATAAAGGGTTAATTTCCAGCTCCTCGTTCAAAACACATGGCATGAGGGCATCTAGTTTGTAAATCCAATAATATTCCCTTGCATACAGGCATTTGTAACGTTCTGCTGCTGGAAGAGTGTTGGGTAAAGCTTCGAATACCCAGACTTTCAGATCATGGGAGTAATGTTCATGACGAATACGGAAATGTTTGGGGACACTATGTTGATCTGACCCTGCGTCCACCAGGCGCCTGTGTTCCCCAAATCTTTCACGTGGTGTATGGTTTGTGCGGCCTACATATAATAGGCCACATGAACATGACAAACATTATATCACAAACTCGAATGTGTAAAAATCAGATAAGGGATATTTCCTTTAGCATGGAATTCTTTTTGTCTGTGGGTGACGTGTGAACAAGTCAGACATACAGTGGGGACAGAAAGTATTCAGACCCCCTTACATTTTTCACTCTTTGTTATATTGCAGCCATTTGCTAAAATCATTTAAGTTCATTTTTTTTCCTCATTAATGTACACACAGCACCCCATATTGACAGAAAACACAGAATTGACATTTTTGCAGATTTATTAAAAAAGAAAAACTGAAATATCACATGGTCCTCAGTATTCAGACCCTTTGATGTGACACTCATATATTTAACTCAGGTGCTGTCCATTTCTTCTGATCATCCCTGAGATGGTTCTACACCTTCATTTGAGTCCAGCTGTGTTTGATTATACTGATTGGACTTGATTAGGAAAGCCACACACCTGTCTATATAAGACCTTACAGCTCACAGTGCATGTCAGAGCAAATGGGAATCATGAGGTCAAAGGAACTGCCTGAAGAGCTCAGAGACAGAATTATGGCAAGGCACAGATCTGGCCAAGGTTACAAAAAAATTTCTGCTGCACTTAAGGTTCCTTAGAGCACAGTGGCCTCCATCATCCTTAAATGGAAGATGTTTGGGACAACCAGAACCCTTCCTAGAGCTGGCCGCCCAGCCAAACTGAGCTATCGAGGAAGAAGAGCCTTGGTGAGAGAGGTAAAAAAGAACCCAAAGATCACTGTGGCTGAGCTCCAGAGATGCAGTCTGGAGATGGTAGAAAGTTGTAGAAAGTCAACCATCACTGCAGCCCTCCATCAGTGGGGGCTTTATGGCAGAGTGGCCCGACGGAAGCCTCTCCTCAGTGCAAGACACATGAAAGCCTGCATGGAGTTTGCTAAAAAACACCCGAAGGACTCCAAGATGGTGAGAAATAAGATTCTCTTGTCTGATAAGACCAAGATAGAACTTTTTGGCTTTAATTCTAAGCGGTATGTGTGGAGAAAACCAGGCACTGCTCATCACCTGTCCAATACAGTTCCAACAGTGAAGCATGGTGGTGGCAGCATTATGTTGTGGGGGTGTTTTTCAGCTGCAGGGACAGGACAACTGGTTGCAATTGAGGAAAAGATGAATGCGGCCAAGTACAGGGATATCCTGGATGAAAACCTTCTTCAGAGTGCTCAGGAACTCAGACTGGGCCGAAGGTTTACCTTCCAATAAGACAATGACCCTAATCACACAGCTAAAATTATGAAGGAGTGGCTTAACAACAACTCCATGACTGTTCTTGAATGGCCCAGCCAGAGCCCTGACTTAAACCCAATTGAGCATCTCTGGAGAGACCTAAAAATGGCTGTCCACCAACGTTTACCATCCAACCTGACAGAACTGGAGAGGATCTGCAAGGAGGAATGGCAGAAGATCCCAAATCCAGGTGTGAAAAACTTGTTGCATGTGTTAGTGTCGTCATAATTCCTGAGGATAATCGGACTTGTTTTGGACTACTAGGCCGCCACCATTGTCCGCTGTTTTGATGATTAAGTTGGAATTTTTTGTAAGGTCATTGTGTGCAGTGAGTTCAGAGGGGGAAAGGTTGAATGATGAGGAGGGAGTGTGGGGATTATGTTGACACAAACAAAGTATGTCTGCATACACAACTTGGTAGAAAGTTTGGATGTATGGACCTTTGGCAAACGTGGGACTGAAGACAGACTTTGGGCAAAAGGAATTGTGTTGAATGGGTGGAGATGTGGGTACATGCTGGGTTAGAAGTTCAAAATATTGATCTTCGTCTTCAGTGTATAGCTGTTCTAGAAGATTTTGGGCTGTTGGGTCAGAGAAGGTGGAGTCCAAGGTGACATTGGGAAGTGTATCTGGCTCAGGAGGGAGATCTGGGGTTTGCTCCTGTTTGGCAGCCTTCATGGAAAAGAACCGTTTAACCTGGTGATACAACTTCTACAGACTGTGAAAAACAGGAGAAGGTTTCACAGAGAATAAAAACCATTGAAGGCCCCATGACATGTCCATGAACTGACAATAGTAATAAAGCAAACTTATTGAATTTCAAAGATATTAAATGCAATGGCATTATTTAGGTTGCATTCTTTCCAACAAACAACATATATATTTATAATAATATAATTTTCTGAATATAATATTTGTTAGGTGTAGGCTGGGCTGCTGCCTCACCTAAGGAGCTCCAACCGGAATACCAATAATAGAAGTTATACGAGTATAGGGGTAGGTGGCGCTGCCCGTCACCTGAAGAGTGCTCCTCCACAATGGGTCACTCTTTACAGGTGAGTGTCATATAGGTGAAAAAACACTGCCGTCACCTGAAGGGTAATCCCCCACCGTGAATAATTCTTTAAAGAATTAGTAGTGAGTGCTAAACTCAAAATAAAATAGATCTCCTGACGGGTGTTCTCACCCTGTGTTTAAGGCAAGTTTATATAGATAAATCCCTAATAATAGTATTCATTAGTAAACTAAAATAAGTGCATTAACAAATTCTGTGGAAAATAATTTTTCGGTAAAAAAAATATACAGCGGGGATGGAAAGTATTCAGACCCCCTTAAATTTTTCACTCTTTGTTATATTTCAGCCATTTGCTAAAATCATTTGTAGCACTAACTCACGGTGGAGCTGCTGGTTTAAGCGGGTCTGTTACCTTCACTCTGCTTCCCTCTGTTTCACCGACACCGGGTCTAGGGTTCTGCTGAGTTTACTTCTGGACGACACACGCACCAACACTGGAGTACGTTTTCAAAGTTTTATTAAAACCAAACGACTTAGGAAGTAGCAGGAAAGAGGTAGAAAGGAAACTTTCAGAAGAAACTCAAAAATTCTCTGATAGGGTTCTCTTGGCAAAATGTCCTAATAGAATTCAAATACTATTGGAAATGCGCTCCCATCGTGGGACACACTCCTTGCTCGTCTGGATAGGCCTCTCTCACCGGTCTAGCAGCCAGCACGCAGCACGCATCAAAATCTCTGCCACAGACTTGCTTGGGAACCAAATCCGTACTATCCTCTGCCACAGGATGTATAGATTTTCTGTAGTGAAAGTCAGTCACAGTGCTTGAACCTTTAAGCCGAGCCGGCAACACTATGCTGTATAGTTACTTTTGGATACATCCTATAAACCGAGTCACCCGGCCCCTCTATAGACCAGCGCGCGGCGTGATCCCTCCAAGACGGGTCCTCCCCTGGGATCTCCTCCGTTGTCCAGCTTCGTCACATAGGACCGACAGCTCAGGACCATTCCACGGCCGCGGTCGTAGGCTCCAAACAAGCCTCTGGACCCACCCCTGCGCCGCTGTATCGTGGGCCTCCCGAACGGAGGACCACGAGGTAGCTCCTTACGCATATCTGTCGGCCAGGAGGGCCAGCAGGTGGCTGTAAAACGAACCCCAAAATATGGCGTCTGTCCCATAAATAACCTCGCCCAGAATGCAACTCGGAGCACCACCTCCACCGAGCGTGCCCCAGAGACAGAGGAGCATCTATACGCTTCAACACGTTGCCTTTCCAACTCTGACCAGTGGCAACAGCGACACCCACCGGTCAGCACGGAAACCTACACAACATCAGCCAAGCTGGAACAGGGGCAAACTTTTAACCTTCTTAACGCACAATTTACTAAATTTACCTAACATGCGGTAGATTGCAAATCTACCAGCGCTACATTTAAGTTCATTTTTTTTCCTCATTAATGTACACACAGCACCCCATATTAACAGAAAAACACAGAATTGTTGACATTTTTGCAGATTTATTAAAAAAGAAAAACTGAAATATCACATGGTCCTAAATATTCAGACCCTTTAGTAGAAGCACCCTTTTGATCTAATACAGCCATGAGTCTTTTTGGGAAAGATGCAACAATTTTTTTACACCTGAATTTGGGGATCCTCTGCCATTCCTCCTTGCAGATCCTCTCCAGTTCTGTCAGGTTGGATGGTAAATGTTGGTGGACAGCCATTTTTAGGTCTCTCCAGAGATGCTCAATTGGGTTTAAGTCAGGGCTTTGGCTGGGCCATTCAAGAACAGTCACGGATTTGTTGTGAAGCCACTCCTTTGTTATTTTAGCTGTGTGCTTAGGGTCATTGTCTTGTTGGAAGGTAAACCTTCGGCTCAGTCTGAGGTCCTGAGCACTCTGGAGAAGGTTTTCGTTCAGGATATCCCTGTGCTTGGCCGCATTCATCTTTCCCTCGATTGCAACCAGTCGTCCTGTCCCTGCAGCTGAAAAACACACCCACAGCATGATGCTGCTACCACCATGCTTCACTGTTGGGACTGTATTGGACAGGTGATGAGCAGTGCCTAGTTTTCTTCACACATACCGCTTAGAATTAAGGCCAAAAAGTTCTATCTTGGTCTCTTCAGACCAAAGAATCTTATTTCTCACCATCTTGGAGTCCTTCAGGTGTTTTTTTAGCAAACTCCATGCAGGCTTTCATGTGTCTTGCACTGAGGAGAGGCTTCCGTCGGGCCACTCTGCCATAAAGCCCTGACTGGTGGAGGGCTGCAGTGATGGTTGACTTTCTACAACTTTCTCCCATCTCCCGACTGCATCTCTGTAGCTCAGCCACAGTTATCTTTGGGTTCTTCTTTACCTCTCCCACCATGGCTCTTCTCCCTCGATAGCTCAGTTTGGCCGGACGGCCAGCTCTAGGAAGGGTTCTGGTCACCCCAAACATCTTCCATTCAAGGATTAAGGAGGCCACTGTGCTCTTAGGAACCTTATGTGCAGCAGAAATTTTTTTGTAACCTTGGCCAGATCTGTGCCTTGCCACAATTCTGTTTCTGAGCTCTTCAGGCAGTTCCTTTGACCTCATGATTCTCATTTGCACTGACATGCACTGTGAGCTGTAAGGTCTTATATAGACAGGTGTGTGGCTTTCCTAATCAAGTCCAATCAGTATAATCAAACACAGCTGGACTCAAATGAGGTGTAGAACCATCTTAAGGATCTTTCCCAAAAAGACTCATGGCTGTATTAGACCAAACGTGTGCTTCTACTAAATACTGAGCAAAGGGTCTGAATACTTAGGACCATGTGATATTTCAGTTTTTCTTTTTTAATAAATCTGCAAAAATGTCAACAATTCTGTGTTTTTCTGTCAATATGGGGTGCTGTGTGTACATTAATGAGGAAAAAAAAAAAAACTTAAATGATTTTAGCAAATGGCTGCAATATAATAAAGAGTGAAAAATATAAGGGGGTGTGGATCATTTCCGTCCCCACTGTATATATATAACAATTGATTATCAGTTCAGTCTTTTAGTAGTGTAAAAAATAGCAGGGTTGCAAGTGACTTTGTGTTTGTCCAAAAGTGACTCGTGCCTATGTAGCAATTTAGGTGACTTCCGAGCTCCTCTTCAGTTCCTCACTCACCAGATCCCTGCACCCTTGCAGGGGTAAATTGCATGCAGTGAGTGTGGTAGCAGTCTACAGGGCAATCACCTCCTCCTTAGCTCAGCATGTAACGGGCTATCCAGATTCTTGAGCCTCTCCGGGGGTAAGCCATTCCCAATAAATTAGATTTTAGTAGTTACCTCCTCCGTGGTAAACCACAGGTTACCCTCATGGACAAAACAGTTGAGTACTCATAGTGTAAATCCAGATGATTTTATAAAAATGTAAAGTTTAAAAACACCACTTAGCATATTCAATGGTTATAGTACAGGAACTTCAAACCGGTGTTCATTCCACTGACCGAAGCTCCGCAACCAGAGTGTACCAAGCTCCGTCTTACGCGTTTCATCATAGGACGTCGTAACCAAGCTATGCTAGCTTACACACTTGAATATGCTAAGTGGTGTTTTTAAACTTTAAATTTTAATAAAATAATCCAGATTTACACTATGAGTAACAGTGGCGGCTGGTGCTCAAAATTTTTTTGGGGGGGCGCAAACAAAATGAAAATACTGAAACCCCCCCATCAATTGCAGCCTCACTGTGCCCATCAAATGCAGCATTGTGCCCACCAAACGCAGCCACATGTGCACGTCATATGCAAACCACTGTGCCCATCAAACGCAGCCACTGTGTCAGGGCTGGCTCAGCACTTCCTTCTCTTAACTGGCCGCTCAGCTGTCGGCTAATTGCCAGCTCTCTTCTCTCTCCACAGTTAACCAGCTGTTTTGGATCTGCTCGTAAGTCCCGCCTACTTAAAGACGTCCAGCTCACTTCCTTCCTGCCTTCGCCTTGGTCACATCACAAGAAACCATCTCCTGCATTCCTGTTTAAAGACTGGCTTGCTGACATCCCTTCTGGCTCCTTATCTTGCTTGCTGTTCCTCTACTTGGATCCCTGACTTCTGGCTTGGCTGATTACCCGATCTGGTTACTGAACTCTGGCTTGGCTGACTACCCAATCCGGTTACTGGACTCTATGCTTGACTCTATTTACCTTTTTATTTTTGTTAATAAACAAGTGTGATTTAACTGTACTTCTGTCTTGGTCTGGTTCATGGTTTCTGACACACCGTGCCCATCAAACACAGCCACTTGTGCCCATCAAACGTAGCCACTTGTGCCCATCAAACGCAGCCACTTGTGCACATCAACAGCAGCCACCTGTGTCCATCATATGCAGTCACCTCTGCCCATCAAATGCAGCCACTTGTGTCCGTCATATGCAGCCACTTGTGCCCATCATATGCAGCCACTTGTGCCCATCATATGCAGCCACTTGTGCCCATCATATGCAGCCACTTGTGGCAATCATATGCAGCCACTTGTGGCAATCATATGCAGCCACTTGTGCCCATCATATGCAGCCACTTGTGCCCATCATATGCAGCCACTTGTGCCCATCAAATTCAGCCACCAGTGCCCATCAAATGCAGCCACCTGTGCCCATCAAATGCAGCCAATTGCCCATCATATACAGCCACCTGTGCCCATCATATGCAGCAACCTGTGCCCATCATATGCAGCCACCTGTGCCCACCGATCCCCTCATGCGCGGCTCCAGAACCACCCTCCCACACGGATCGCGGCTCTGGCACTGAACCCCCTTGTGCGAATCGCGGCTCTGGCACACCACCCCCGCGTGGCTCTGACAGAGCCGAGGGGGCTTAGCACAGCACTGTCTGCAGCAGATCCTCTAAGAGTGGCCGCTCCAGCACGAGTCTCCTCGCTTCTCTTCCTAAGTTCCAGGCATCCAATAGGGTGGCCTGGCGCTTTGGCCAATCAGGAAGCAGGTCTGCCGTCCTGCCTTCTGATTGGCGGGGAGGAAGGTTAGTGTGAAAATAGCAAAAATTAATTTTCTTTGGTCACACAATTGGGTGGGATCAGGGTGCACTCTCTGCGCCCCAAGCCCACCCTGTTTTAAAGCCTATTAGAGCATCTGGCTCTAATCATGTGCTTCAAAAAATACCATACCCTCCCAACCCCGCCATAGGAATCCATGCGTCCGGTGTCCTGAAAGGAGCCGGGTGCATGGATGGGGGGGGGGCGGCGCCTGTGCGCCCACAGTGCACAGGCCACTACTGTGGATGAGATTGAGTTACTGTGGAGAATGCTCACGGTTTACTATTAGGTGGTAGTGCATGCTGTATGATCCACGTACACATGAGCAGCAAGGAGTATGGAAGGGGAGCAGAGACTAGTGTCTTATGCATTGAATTTACACATGTAACAGTATCTGGTTTAGGGTTCATGCACACCAGATGTGTTACCCCATTTTTTTCAATATGGGAGCAGTTCACACCAGTGTTTTGTGTTGGTTTGCAGTGGAAAAAAAATAGAGCAAGCCCTACTTTGTTTTAGCGTAACAAATGGTAACGTGTGTCATTGCAACTCAAAGCACAGAAAAACAGTAGGCCAGCATAAATGTGGCTCCTCTATCATGCCATGGACACTTTTCATGTTCCAGGAAGTGAGGATTAAAAAAGCATGTTAAAAGCACAACCTAGCATCAGTGGCGGCTGGGGGGTGCAAACGAACTGAAAAATACTGAAACCCCCCCATCAATTGCAGCCTCACTGTGCCCATCAAATGCAGCCATTGTGCCCACCAAACGCAGCCACGTGTTACCATCATATGCAGCCACTTGTGCCCATCAAATGCAGCCACTTGTGCCCATCAAATGCAGCCGCTTGTGCCCATCATATGCAGCCGCTTGTGCCCATCATATGCAGCCGCTTGTGCCCATCAAACGCAGCCACCTGTGCCCATCATATGCAGCTACTTGTGCCCATCAAATTCAGCCACTCGTGCCCATCAAATGCAGCCACTCGTGCCCATCATATGCAGCCACTTGTGCCCATCAAATGCAGTCACTTGTACCCATCAAATGCAGCCACCTGTGCCCAAACGCAGCCACCTGTGCCCATCATATGCAGCCACCTGTGCCCATCAAATGCAGCCACCTATGCCCATCAAATGCAGCCACCTGTGCCCATCAAATGCAGCCACTTGTAACCATCAAATGCAGCCACTTGTAACCATCAAATGCAGCCACCTGTGCCCATCAAATGCAGCCACTTGTGCCCATCATATGCAGCCACTTGTGCCCATCATATGCAGCCACCTGTGCCTATCACATGCAGCCACCTGTGCCCATCAAATGCAGCCACTTGTGCCCATCAAATGCAGCCACCTGTGCCCATCAAATGCAGCCACTTGTGCCCATCATATGCAGCAACCTGTGCCCATCAAATGCAGCCACCTGTGCCCATCAAATGCAGCCATCTGTGCCCATCAAATGCAGCCACCTGTGCCCATCAAATGCAGCCACCTGTGCCCATCATATGCAGCCACCTGTGCCCATCAAATGCAGCCACCTGTGCCCATCAAATGCAGCCACATGCCCATCAAATGCAGCCACTGAGCCCATCAAATGCAGCCACCTGTGCCCACCGACCCCCCCACCCGCGGATTGTGGATCCGGTACGAACCCCCCGCACGGATCGCCGCAGCACTGTCTGCAGCAGATCCTCTCAGAGCGCCGGCTCCAGCGCGAGTCTCCTCGCTCCTCTTCCTAAGTGTCAGGCATCCAATAGGGTGGCCTGGCGCTTTGGCCAATCAGGAAGCAGGTCTGACGTCCTGCCTCTTGATTGGCAGGGAGGAAGGTTCGTGTGAAAATAGCGAAAATTAATTTGCTATGGTCACACAATTGGGTGGGATCAGGGCGCACTGTCTGCTCCCCGAGCCCATCATATGCAGCCACTTGTACCCATCAAATGCAGCCACTTGTGCCCATCAAATGCAGCCACCTGTGCCCATCAAATGCAGCCACTTGTGCCCATTATATGCAGCCACCTGTGCCCATCAAATGCAGCCACAAGCCCATCAAATGCAGCCACTGAGCCCATCAAATGCAGCCACCTGTGCCCACCGACCCCCCCCACCCGCGGATTGTGGCTCCGGCACCAAACCTCCCCCCGCATGGATTGCGGCTCTGGCACAACCCCCCCACAGATCACGGCTCCGGCACCCCCCCCGCACGGCTTTGACAGAGCCGAGGGGACTTACCGCAGCACTGTCTGCAGCAGATCCTCTCAGAGCAGCGGCTCCAGCACGAGTCTCCTCGATCCTCTTCCTAAGTGCCAGGCATCCAATAGGGTGGCCTGGCGCTTTGGCCAATCAGGAAGCAGGTCTGATGTCCTGCCTCTTGATTGGAAGGGAGGAAGGTTAGTGTGAAAATAGCGAAAATGAATTTGTTATGGTCACACAATTGGGTGGGATCAGAGGGCACTCTCTGCTCCCCGAGCCCCCCCTATTTTGAAGCCTATTAGAGCCTCAGGCTCTAATCAGGTGCTTCAAAAAATAGCATCCCCTCCCTCCTCCGCCATAGGAATCCATGCATCCGGCATCCTGAAAGGGGCCGGGTGCATGGATGGCGGGGCGACGCCCGTACAACCACAGTGCACGGGCCGCCACTGACGAGTATCCATCTCTTTTGTCCATGAGGGTAACCTGTGGTTTACCACGGAGGAGGTAACTACTAAAATCTAATCTATGAAATGGCTTACCCCCGGAGAGGCTCAAGGATCTGGATAGCCCATTACATGCTGAGCCAAGGAGGAGGTGATTGCCCTGAGGACTGCTACCACACTCACTGCATGCAATTTACCCCTGCAGGGGTGCAGGGATCTGGTGAGTGGGGAACTGAAGGGTAGCACGGAAGTCACCAAAATTGCTACATAGGCACAAGTCACTTTTGGACAAGCACAAAGTCACTTGAAACCCTGCTATACTAAAAGACTGAACTTATAATAAATTTATATATATATATACACATATTTTTTTTTTTTTTTTTACAACAAAAAATTCTTTTCAACAGAATATGTTAATGCACTTATTTTAGTTTACTAATGATTTGGACATAATTAACTCATGCTGTACGTTTATGATATAGCTGTTGAGATGAACAGTTTAGGATGAAATTTGGTTATAATTGCTGACTGGATGAGAACACTCAATATTGCACTAAGCACATTCACTTTCACATTGCAAGCTGATACACCAGTTTACAATCAGCACTATTATTAGGGCTTTATCTGTATAACCTTGCATTAAACACATGTGAGAACACCCATCAGGATATCTATTTTATTTTGAGCTTAGCACTCACTAATTATTCTTTAAAGAGTGATTCCTGTGGAGGATTACCCTTCAGATGGCGGCAGTGTTTTTTCACCTATTTTACACTCACCTGTAAAGAGTGACCCATTGCGGAGGAGCACTCTTCAGGTGATGGGCAGCGCCACCCACCCTTATACTCATATCACTTCTATAATTTTCTGAATGTTGGGTACAGTTAAGTCCTGATACATTGTCAGAGATCACATACTAAAAAGGCAATTTTCTTAGAAAACCACATGCTTGTTTAAGCATTGAATTAGTTTTTCTGTTGTTAGGACATGAGAATAAAATGGTTGTTACAATCAATTCCACGCTAGCCCACGAGCCTAGCAACGGAAGCTGAAAGTCCCTCTTACAGCGACATCCCTCATCTTTTCTGACTTCCATTCCTCTCACTTCCAGCTCTCGTGTGTTGATCTGTGTTCAGCTCTAGAGTCTAGTAAATCAATTTTGTTATTGCACAAGTTTAGTTTTCATGGAAACTAACAGAGCCCAAGGTGAGAGAGAGAGGGAGGGAGAAAGAGAATCAGGCAGTGTGATAAAACAGGCACAAGTCTGATATTCTGATATAGGCAGAACTGGGTCAGATAGACAAACATGCAGCAAACTGTCTCTGCAGAAAATGCTTGAAGAAGAACTCTAAGTGAAACTTAAAACGCCTTCATTTAAAGGGTTTAAAGCAGACCTACAAAAAAGAAACTACATTTACAAATGTTTAAAGTACACCTGGCATGAGAACAGTATGGGGGCTTCTGAAAATAGTAGTTAACTAGTTGTCTGTCTTTCTTCCTTATCTCTATGCCTTTTTCAGGTCAACAGCTCAGATAATTTAAAGGAACAGGAAAAAAGTGTTTTATTAAATAAACTAATTTCTAACAGTGAATGTGTTTTACATTAGTTAAATGGGGCCTACTTGCCCTGAACTTGGGGAAACTTCTCCAGTGTACGTGCTCACTAATGCCTGGGACCAGGTGGGGCTGCATTCATGTAAAAGTCAACATTATGGCAGAAAACCTGATTAGAAGTGAGCTGTACATGCGCAGCTGTAAAGCAACATACAGGTGGAGATTTAGTAAAACTGATGCACACTGAATCTGGTGCAGCTGTGCATAGTAACCAATTAGCTTCTAACTTCAGCTTGTTCAATTAAGCTTTGAAAAGAAGCTGATTGGTTACTATACACAGCTGCACCAGATTCTGTGTGCACCGGTTTTGGTAAATCTCCCCCACAGATTCCTTCTGTGGCACACTCTCTCCCATTTCGCTGCACCCTTGCCTTCCCAAATGTAGCATTTTGAGGGTAACACTGCAGAGCTTGTGTCCTACTTTACCAGCCCAGATTTCCTCTGTCATCTCACTCCCAGTGACAGAATGGGGTCCCGCCATGCAGACCTCATGCGTGCACTTAAAGCAAGCCCCAGTTGCTTTAGGGGAGTCGAGTGCTAGGGGAGGGTGTCAGATCACTGACCCCCTCAGTAGTGCTGGACCTGTCACCCATGCCTGGTACCACTTCTTGCTGTCTGGCTTCACATACATTCCCACCAGTCTATGGTTACCTGTAAGCAACTATATTTCTCCTGCCAACTCCTTTGCTGATTTAACCCTTTGTGGTGGCATTCCTTTCCTTATTCTTCATTCTGTATGTGCTTTACAGGACCAGTTCTTCTGGACAAGACATGTACCTGTGAATAACTTCAGGCCAGGCAGGAAACATTTGAACAGGCCTTACTGGATAACTCGAAAAATACAAGGCAATAATGCAATACAGTTAATTCCTATCTAACTAAACCCAGGCTACCTGGTGAGTACCTTCCCAGAGGTAAGAGTCCTTAAGTGGCCTTGTTAAGGAAGGCTCCCTTAAGGCAGTCCAGGAGTTGTTGAAGGCTACATCTTCACGCTTAGCCTTTCCATTCTTCCCATGCAGGCTGCCAGCTAGAAGCCCTCTGAGCAGACCCAGCCCTCTATTTACTTACCACAAGGTGGGGGTGGGGGTGGGGGGGGCAGAGCCCAGGAAATGCCTGGGAAAGTGAACAGAAAGATTTAACCCCTTCCCATCTAGGCAGCATTGATAACTGTCAGACTAACCTGCCTACATACTAGTGTGTAGCCAGCTTAACTTTTTCAAAATGCTAGGACAGCAGTGGCAACCAATGTACAATATATCTTTTAAGACCAGGGTGTTTTAGGTTTTGCAGCTTTCTACATCACTCCTCTGCTCATTGGATAATGATTAAGCAATGTAATAAAGGACAAGTAAATGTTATACACACAAAAGGTAAGGAAACAAATGTTTTTATCTTTCAGATATGTGTTGGCAGGTAGAGATCCTCTTAAGGGTTGCTCCTTCCTTCTGGTGGAGTGTCAACTGAACTCGCACGATTTTATTCCCGCTGTCAGTGTGAACCTGGGCTAAAACCTTGTGGACAGCCTTCCCAGAAGAGTTGAAGCCGTTTTAGCTGCAAAGGGTGGGGTAACTCAATATTGAACCCTATGGAATAAGACTGGTATGTGATTAACGTTCATGTACGTGTAAGGGCAGGCGTCCCAATACTTTTGGTAATATAGTTTACGAAAGCTTAGAAGTTAGTATTTTTAAAAGTATTTTATTAAATGTCAGAAAGGGTAATTTCAGCAGCCCTATTTGACAGTTTTTATTCTTAAGTGCTAGTTCTTAAAGCCCATCCCTGAGCAGAGCTTAACTCCCCCTTTCCCCCCTCCCCCCTGTTCAGTGATGAACTATCATCACTCAGACCCCCAATCCCAATATATCTATTAGCACTGGCTCAGGGCTCATGTAGTGCACATGCAATGCGGGCTCGTTACCAGGGGTGTAACTACCACCATAGCGACCCATGCAGGCGCTATGGGGCCCGCAGCCGAGTGGGGCCCAGTGAGGATGAGAGCACCGCCGGCACAGTCTCCCAGCCAGGGGAAGAGAGAGGAGAAGAAGAGGCAAGCTGTCCGTATCAGCAGAGAGCTGAATTGCCCGATGTAATAGCTTTCATTAGAACTTCCAGTGTTTCCGGGGCTCAAGTCACATAGCTCCACCTCTTGGCCCGGCGCCTTTGATAGACAGAACGCCAATCCAATATGGGACGTGTGACGTCATCAAAGGCGTCAGGCCAAGAGGTGGGGCTATGTGACGATGAGCCCCGGGAAGACGGGAAATTCAAATGGAAGCTATTACAGCGGGCAATCCTGCTCTCTCCTGATCCAGGTGGCTTGCCTTTTCCTCTGCACAGGTGAGGCTGTATGGGGCACAGGGAGACCAGGCTGTATTGGGCACAGGCAACGCTGTATTGGGCACAGGTCACGCTGCACTGGGCACAGGTCACGCTGCACTGGACACAGGTCCCCCCGCACGGGGCACAGGTCACACTGCATTGTGCCACAGGTCACGCTGCATTGACACTAGGGCAGCTGTGGGGGGGGGGCTGTTTGCAGGGCCCCAACATTTTGCTATGGGGCCCTGCTATTTCTAGTTACGCCCCTGCTCGTTACACCCAATTCTTCTCTTCCCTGTATAACCTTTTATGTACTGTATCTTTCCAGGGAAGAGTAAAGGGGGCCACTAGAGGGCTCCACTCTGAATCTTCTAGAGCTGCTGATATCACATCCAGGATGGCAGTGCCTAGCTGCAGAATGCATAAAATACAATAAATTCACATATAATCTTATGGGAATATTTTTATTGAATTGAATAGTCTTGTGATGGGGTCTCTTTAAATTTCCTAATAACAACTGAATAAATCACCCTGGAGTCTCAACATAAGTACTCAACATTTGTCCCAAGAGAATTACTTAACATCTCTTATCATGAAATAGATTTATTTTTCTTTAGATACTGTTTAAAATATTACAGATAAAAATCATATGTGTAGTCCTAGCTTTGACAAAGTTTAATTACACAGTCATTATCATATGTATGCATAAACTGATACACACGCACATAAGTGAAAGACAGCTGCTGCTCCCCTGGCACTTGGTGATAAACTTTGGATTAAGCATGCTATACAAATACTAATTATCCTAATGAACAAGGGTAATTGCAACCTTTACTCTATGGCAGAACTGATAGCACAGCTGCAAGTACACTTCATGTACTCAGGTTGTCCCACCTAGCTAGCTCTAATCTACCTGCAATGGTTAGCAATATAAGAATCCGCAGAGGATAATAATATCCTCCGTAATGTGAATGTGTGAACGTGTTTATTAATATTGCACCAGTCATGAAGAGAGTCTTGGCACAAAAAAAATCCTGCTTGGTTATAAACTGAAATACGTCAAGGGCATATTCTGGACTCTTTACACTCCTCTACGTGCAATCTGCAATTATATGTTATCAGCCAGCTAACATGAAGATGGTGGTAACATATGCTTTACTACTGATTTGTTGCCACCACAAGTAATGAGAATGTTGTAATTCAGTTATGACTTGTTGCTTTAGTGTCCCTTTATGTTCACTGCAGGTCAACTACCGAGCACATACTGTAAATACTCAGTTGGTAATATGGAACTTAATGCCAATATTTTCGACAGTAGTAGAAAGGGCCAGCTTAATTGTTTTTGTTCAGATCAAATTTATTTTTGTAGCTTTCAGTATGTGAGGGGGGGGGGGGGGGTATAACAGAGCTGATCGTAACGTCCTCCATGTTTCCCTTCTCACTGTGTGCCAAGTAAGGGTTACATGAGAGGCTTACCCTGGGGTGGGTTCTTCTGAACTACGCTAAACACCTGTAGCAGGATCACTTTACTACACATGGGATATCTTTAATTCTATGCCATTTCTATCAATGCCCTGGGACAAGGATGAGGTCGTTGTGGGGGAATACTCAAACTTAAAGTGAGCCTCTACCTTTAGAGCGCAGACTCCATGCATGCACTTCACTCCACTTAACTTTCCTGTATCTGTGTACAGGCAAGAGACCTCTGCAGTGCGAGTCCACGCCCGTTGCTATGGGAGACGGACAGCTAATTGAGAGAGTGCCGACAACAACTCTCTCCTGCAAGAAGCTATCCCACCTGTCTCAAGCACATGCTTAACGACAGACTGCTTGGTAACCTTCCGTTACTCTAGGTAACCACTTGTGTCTTCACACTGTACTAATTTTTACAGGGCTGTCTTCATACCCCAATGTGCTTATTGACCCAAGTCGTAGACTATATGTGCCAGTTACTTGCATTACACCTCTTAAGTAACTTCAGACAAGGTCGGAACAAGGTTTTAAAGCTTTACTTAAAAAAGTGCAAAATGAACATCTCAAAGTCCAACATGCAAGAACAGTGTTTTACCTATGTCCCTAATCCTAACTAATGTGATCCCCTGGCACATGTGCAAAGGTAGACTCTGTGTATGAACAGGAATCCATCAGTGACATTTTCCAGTGTTGGAGTCTTCGGGGAGCAGCCTCAGATACAGAGGACTCTCTATGTTACGGCAGTAGCAGCAGCAGGTGGCATACCTTCATTCCTTAAGGTGCGTCTCTCCAATTCTCTCTCCTACGGGCTCTCTGGTAACTCTAGTCTGCCCACTCCCTGCTTCCTCTCCCTAGGTCTGGACACCTTTCCCTTTTTATATTGCACAGAACCAGTGGGTCGGACCCAGAGAAAAACCTGCCAAAACCAAAGAACCAGGAAAGACATTAACCCTCACCCACCTATCAGAGACAGTGCCTAACTTCCTAAATTGCAACTAGGGATGGGTTTTATGTTTAGGTTGAACATGAGTTTGACTCAAACATTGGCTGTTCGCCGAATAGCGAACAATTTGGGTTGTTTGCGACAAATTCGAAAGCCGCGGAACACCCTTTAAAATTCTATGGGAGAAATCAAAAGTGCTAATTTTAAAGGTTAATATGCAAGTTATTGTCATAAAAAGTGTTTGGGGACCTGGGTCCTGCCCTAGGGGATATGTATTAATGCAAAAAAAAGTTTAAAAATGGACGTCTTTTCGGGAGCAGTGATTTTAATAATGCTTAAAGTGAAACAATAAAAGTGAAATGTTCCTTTAAATATTCCTTTAAATTTCGTACCCGGGGGGGCTGGGTGTCTATAGTTTGCCTGTAAAGTGGCACATGTTTTCCATGTTTACAACAGTCCGAGAGCAAAATGACATTTCTAAAGGAAAAAAGTAATTTAAAAGTACTCGCGGCTATTAATGAATTGTCGGGTCTCTGCAATACACATAAAAGTCATTGAAAAAAACAGCATGGGATTCCCCCAGTCCATTACCAGGCCTTTTGGGTCTGGTATGAATATTAAGGGGAACCCCGAACCAAAATGTAAAAAAAAAAAATGCGTGGGGGTCCCCCCAAATTCCATACCAGGCCCTTCAGGTATATTAAGGGGAACCCCGTGCCAAAATGTAAAAAAAAATGGCTTGGGGGTCCCCCTAAAAATTCATACCAGACCCTTATTCGAGCACGCAACCTGGCAGGCCGCATTAAAAGAGGGGGGACGAGAGAGGGGCCCCCCTCCTGAACCATACCAGGCCACATGCCCTCATCATGGGGAGGATGTCCCCATGTTGATGGGGACAAGAGCCTCATCCTCACACTCCTTGCCCTGTGGTTGTGGGGGTCTGTGGGCGGGGGGCTTATCGGAATCTGGAATCCCCCTTTAACAAGGGGACCCCCAGATCCCAGCCCCCCCATGTAAATTGGTATTCGGTTACAAATGTACCTCCACCATTTCCCAAAAAAAGTGTCAACAATGTTAAAAAAGACAATAGCCGGTTTTTGACAATTCCTTTATTAATGTCTTCTTCTTTCCCGCTTCTTTTTCCATCTTCTTCTGGTCTTCCTTCAGTTTTCTTCTTCTTCCTCCATCTTGTTCTTCCCCCCGCTTCTTCCTCTATTACAAATTCACACGGGGGGGCTGGGATCTGGGGGTCCCCTTGTTAAAGGGGGCTTCCAGGTTCCGATAAGCGGACCCCCACAACCACCGGGCAAGAGTTGTGGGAATGAGGCTCTTGTCCCCATCAACATGGGGACAAGGTGCTTTGGGGGGCTACCCCAAAGCACTCTCCCCATGTTGAGGGCATGAGGCCTGGTTTGGTTCAGGAGGGGGGGTGCTCTCTTGTCCCC
Organism: Lithobates clamitans; assembly: GCA_037952925.1. Taxonomy (NCBI): domain Eukaryota; kingdom Metazoa; phylum Chordata; class Amphibia; order Anura; family Ranidae; genus Lithobates; species Lithobates clamitans. Next base: position 1,617,468 of record JBBGZY010000051.1, read on the forward strand.
CCTCTTTTCCTGCGGCCTTCCAAGTTGCGTGTTCAGATAAGGGTCTGGTATGGATTTTTGGGGGGACCCCCACACCATTTTTTTTTAATTTTGGCGTGAGGTTCCCCTTAAAATCCATACCAGGCCTGTAGGGCCTGGTATGGAATTTGGGGTGCCCCCACGCAATTTAAAAAAAAAAAAAATTGGTTCGGGGTTCCCCTTAATACTCATACCAGACCCAAAGGGCCTGGTAATGGACTGTGGGGGAATCCCATGCTGTTTTTTCAATGACTTTTATGTGTCTTGTCGGGACCGACAATTCATTATAGCCGCAAGTACTTTTAAATGACTTTTTTTCCTTTAGAAATGCAATTTTGCTCTCGGACTGTTTTAAACACTGGAAACATGTGCTACTTTACAGGCATACTATAGACACCTCCCAGGTACGAAATTTAGAGGAATATTTCACTTTTATTGTTTCACTTTAAGCATTATTAAAATCACTGCTCCCAAAAAAACGGCCGTTTTTAAAACTTTTTTTTGCAGGACCCAGGTCGCCAAACACTTTTTATGACAAAACCATGCATATAAGCCTTTAAAATTAGCACTTTTGATTATTCATGTTCGTGTCTCATGTTCGAACAAATTTTTTGCCTGTTCGCATGTTCTACTGCGAACCGGACCAGGGGGGTGTTCGGGTCATCCCTAATTGCAACACGCTTACAAGTATAAAAGACCAATGCTTTTTGGGAAGTTCTAATGATGTACTGTGGGTTGGCAGATTGATCTTAGCACCACATCCTAAAAATACATGTAGCACACTTCCAGATTGCTAGCTAGGTTAGTTAAATTTAGTTCATGCTGCAGGTTTGATTGCTTCTCCTTGTTTTCTGCAGGCTTCCAGAATATAGTGGGATTGGGAGAGTCACATGAGCATCCTGAATATTTATGTGGTTCCAGCCAATCCCTGGGGGAGGGTGCCTAGAAGGTGGCTGCGGAAGTGCATGGAGATGTGCCCTCTCAGGCGGCCCAGCTAACATCTACCAGGAGCTTATCAAGGTCCCAGCTATGCTAAAGCTGGGGGGCCTATTTGCAGAGAAACTCTAATGCCCTGTACACACGGTCGGATTTTCCGACGGAAAAAGTGCGATCGGATTGTGTTGTGGGAAATTCCGATCACGTTTGTGCTCCATCTGACTTTTTCCGTCGGAATTTCCGACACACAAAGTTTGAGAGCAGGCTATAAAATTTTCCGACAACAAAATCCAATCGGTTAAATTCCGATTGTGTGTACACAAATCCGACGTACAAAGTACCACGCATGCTCAGAATAAATTAAGAGACGAAAGCTATTGGCTACTGCCCCGTTTATAGTCCTGACGTCACCGTGTTCAGACCGATCGGATTTTCCGACAACTTTGTGCAACCGTGTGTATGCAAGACAAGTTTGAGCCAACATCCGTCTGAAAAAATCCATGGATTTTGTTATCGGAATGTCCGATCAATGTCCGATCGTGTGTACAGGGCATTAAGCTAAAGAAGGGGGATTTCACCTAGGATCTGGTCTGGTCCACTAAGGAAATGTCTGCCCTCCAAACTCCCAAGGACTTGTACATACCTAATTGCAGGATCTGAGTGACTGTTGCTGCTGTTAACCCCCCTGGAGCACTAACACTAATGCCTGGTACACACAAAGAGATTATCAGATGAATGATAATCCATTTTTTTTTGCATGCTAATCTCATACTGAAAATGAACAGTTTACTAAAGTTACGAAAATTCACGTATGACAGAATACAAATTCGGAAGTAATGTAATGTGTTGTATTCGTATTTTTGAACGACAACTGTACTGATTAAACGAAAATTGTACGATCTGGTATCGTACAAGAAATTTTTTCGTGCTTGTCCCATCGGATAATTTCAGATGAACTGTCATGATCGGCTCTCGAAAACGTTGTACTAACGATCAGATTATTGCATGATCGCTTAAAAAGCAGTATTTATTTACGATTTTCTGATCATGTGTATGGGCTATTAGGCTTGCCTTGTCTGGGATATTGCTGTTGGCGTTCCAGTGTTGTCCATTCCCTGAGCTATTGTTGAAGGGACTGCTCTAAGAAGTAGCTGCAGAGTGAGAAGTGTCCTCTTATTACTGTTCAATGTTCTGGAGTATACTACAGCTCCCTATGCCCTATCCAAGTTTATCAGCAATACATTTTAAATAGGCAACCCCTAGACTACTTATTAAGCCAGAAAAGTGGAAGCTGTCGTGTGCCTGGCTGCTTTTACACATGTCTGTACTGTGAGCTGCAGGGAGAGTCTCTATTTTCTAGAACAACGCATTTCAAGTCGGCTGCTTCTTTGTCAAGCCCTACTTTTCCCTCTTTTTTGCGTTTATCAATCTAGTTCAAGACTCTTTGCACAGTTTTTTCTGGCTGTTATCTATTTCCCACCAACCAATTCTGTTGATGTGTACAGCTACAATAGGATAGGAAGTTGTTTTTTCCTGGAGTCTGTTGATGCCGTGACACCGAGACTGGCAATGGTATATATAGCAGACCACAAGGGAACAAATAAGAGAAATAACCAATTACATATAATCTCTTCCATTAGTTCAAAGCAATCAGAGCAACCATGACTTCTGATTGGTTAGTACGGATAAACCCACCTTCCATAACAAAAAATATTTACCACCAGCTTGTTTTTGTTTCGGTAAATGGAAAACTTCATTACAGCTTGTACTAATAACCTAAATTTAGTTTATATCAACAAGCATTTTTTTTAAGGTATCTTCACTCCGCAGGGCTCCACAACAAAGCCACAAGCATGTAAATAACATCTAATTATTATAGCCGGAGACTGTAATTAAATCTATGAGCAAAGCAGAAAACCAAATATTAGTCTGGGATAGGGATGTGCCATGGGATTAGGTAGAAGGGGGAATGACGCATTGCGGTGCATTGAAATCTGCTAATCTCCTTGTTTGTTTGCTGTCGGCAGAGTGTATATTCACCTGTGCAGTTTTTAGCATTAAAAAAAAATGCATTGCATATGTGCACCACATAGACAACTGGACTGGATACTTGTTTGGACTGTCATACAGGAGCCTTTAGTTGCCCTTGAAAAAATGTATGGGATTAAAGGACATCTATTATGAACAACATTGCATGCTCATAACTGCATAAGGTTAATGCATGTAATTATAGTATTCCATATATTAAAGGGGCAGTCCATTCATAAGTGATCTTTAACTATTTCAATACAGCATACTTTCACCTAGTTCCTGCCCAGGCCATTTTTCAGCCTTTAGCGCTGTCGCACTTTGAATGACAATTGCGCGGTCATGCAACACTGGACACAAATGCATTTTTATAAAGAAAAATTTTCACACAAATCGAGCTTTTTTTGGTGGTATTTAATCACTGCTGAGTTTTCTATTTTTTACAAAAAAAAAAGAAAAAAAAACAAATTAAAAAAAAAAAAGTTTTCCTTATTTTCTGTCAGTAAATTTTTAAATAAGTAATTTTTCTCCTTCACTGATGTGCGCTGATAAGGGATGGGCCGAACGACCCCCTGTTCAGTTCGCACCAGAACTTTCGAACATTGCGAAAGTTCATAACCAATTAACGAACCCCATTGAAGTCTACGTGACCCGAATGTGAAAAATCAAAAGTGCCCATTTTGAAGGCTTATATGCAAGTAATTGGGCATATAATGGGTATGGGGGTTCGGGTACTGCCCTGGGAGACATGTATTAATGAAAAAAAAGTTCGTAAAAAACGTCATTTTTAAATGAGCAGTGATTTATTGATGGTTATTTTTTTTTTTTTTTTTTAATTCTTTATTTATCATTTTCCAATACAAAACATTCCTCAACGGATGCATGCCACACAGAAAAAATAAGAAAAACTACAGTTCATCAATATATACAGGTAATGAACCTGACCGCTTCACAGGCATGCCCCCCGTCCCCTAGACTTAACCCCCCACCCGATCCCCCCCTCGAAAACCCGCCCCCCTTCCCCTCCGGGGTGTATTTCAAGAGCGCGAGAAGTCTAGCCTGCTCTACCTCCATTATCGAATTATCCACGTTAAGCCCTTTTTATATTATCTCCCTTAAATAGGTCCAAGTTTTTTTAAATTTAAGCCAACCGGCCCATTTCCCCCTATATTCCTGATCCTCTTCCGGTTCCCCTCCCTTCTGATCCAGACTTTCTATGTTGTACATTTCGTTGAGATCGAATAGCCAGTCTCGAGTTTTGGGACTTAAAGGGTTCAGCCAGTTTAGCGCAATCTGTCTTTTGGCTGAATCTAGTATTATCGGGATAAGGGAGATTTTATAGCTCTTCACTGTATCTTGGGTACCGTGAAAGAGACAGACCCACGGGTCCTCCTCAATCTCCCTCCCCGTGAATTCTTTTAACAGAGATAAAATTTTTTTCCAAAAGACCTTTATAATAGGGCATTCCCACCAGATATGGGCCATTGTACCTTTAGTCTGACATCCTCTCCAGCAGGTACTTCCCTTTGTCCCATCCATCCTACTCACTCTGTCCGGGGTGGCATACCATCTTGATAATACTTTGTAGTGGATTTCCGTTCTCCTAATATCTAATGCTGCATGGTGAACCAAATTCAGAATTTTACCCAAAGTGTTGCTATTACATAGTGACCCTAATTCCTGCTCCCACCTTATAATATATAGAGGCGTCTTAACCTCTTGTACCTCTCCTAGTACTCTGTAGATTTGGCCTATAACACCTCCCGGTTTCTCCGACGTACAGAGTTTCTCCAGGGGTCTTAGCTCTTCTATACTCCTCAAAGGCTTTGGTAGTTTACTTATAAAATGGGAGAGCTGTAAATACCTCCACCAGTCTATCACCCAAAGTTCTGCCTCTCCGTTCAGTTCCGTGAATGTGCGTATTTTCCCCCTACTAATAAAATTTTTCAGTTGAAGACCATCGTCTTTTAACCACTCCCCACCCACTGTTCTCATTCCTGGTTCAAAAAATAAATTATTCTTCATGTATATTAATGGTGAATTGTGCGACCATTTGTGCTGGGTATGAATTTTGTCCCAAAATTTAAAAGTGTTTTGTGTTAATAAAGAAATATCAGTGCTGAATGTCCTAAATTTTGGAGGGTTCCATAGTGAATGTGCCAAATTATTATTGCTTAAAGAAAATTCAATATTCACCCACCGCTTATCTGACTCTTTCTTACTCCATTCTATGACCCGTGAAAGCACTACAGCAATATAGTACCTATTGAAATCTGGTGCTGCTATTCCACCTTTTTTTTTACTTCTACTCAGTGTTGCGTAAGAAATGCGAGGTTTATTGCCACCCCAGACAGCCTGGATGGTTAATTTCCTTAAAGCCCCCAGGAAATACCTTGGTAGAGGGATCGGTAACAGTTGAAATTTATATAGAATCTTTGGAGCGATCATCATTTTAACCGCGTTCACGCGTCCAAACCAGGAGAGCGGTCTCGTCCGCAATCTCCCAGCCTCCCGCCTAATTTCATCTAATAGTGGGATGTAATTACTTTGAAACAGCTTTTTAATAGAGTTGGCTAACTTAATACCTAAATAGTTGATCTCCCTTCTCCAGGGGAAGGGAAACACAGAGGTCAGATGAGCTTCCTCCTGCTTCGTGAGACTAATGTTTAGGATTTCGGATTTGCCAGGGTTGATTTTAAAATTGGAGGCTTCTCCATATAGCCTGAGAGTTCGCCATATATTGGGGAGGGTTACTCTGGGACCCGAGACAAAAAAAAGTATATCATCAGCAAATGCTGCCAGTTTGTGCTCCTCTGATCCCACCCGAACCCCCTTACAATCGGGACTGCTCCGGATGGTGGCCAGGAGAGGCTCAAGGGACAAAACGAACAGGAGAGGGGAGAGAGGGCATCCCTGCCTTGTTCCGTTTTTCATTCCAAAAGTTTTAGATACAGCCCCGTTCACCCTTACAACTGCCGTTGGTCTACTATATAGGACCTTAACCCAAGAAATAAACCTGGGCCCGATGCCCATTACCTCTAATGTGTCCGTCAGGAACCCCCAGTCTACCCTGTCGAAAGCCTTTTCGGCGTCTATCGACAGGAATAGAGCTGGGGGTCCCCTGCGTCTACAATACTCCAACAGTAACACCCCGGGACAAAGCCGGACTGGTCCGGATGTACCAGGCCCGCCATGAATCGCCTTAGCCTACCTGCCAGGACCTTAGCGTATAATTTTACATCCGCATTAAGCAGAGAAATAGGCCGATAACTCGAGCACAGCCTAGTATCCTTCCCCTCTTTTAATATTAAAGTTATCGTGGCGAGCAGGGCCTCTCGCTCCATCTCGGCTTTGGTACCCAGTTCGTTCCAGTATTTGCAGAGCCTGGGGACCAGAATGTGTTTCATTTTTAATAGGTAGATGGAAGAGAAGCCATCCGGGCCCGGGCTTTTACCCTTCGGGGTGTCTCTTAATGCTGCCAAAATTTCCTCCTCCTCTATGGGATTGTCCAGGAGATCTCTATCCTCTCCAGACAATACTCCTAGACCTGCCTCTTTTAAGAAATCTCTTCTCCTGGCTGACCTTGCATTGACCTCCCCTTCCTCTTGTCTAATTGAATACAGGTCGGCATAGAATTTTCCAAACTCGTTGGCCATATCTTCACTTGATACAAGCTCTTTACCACCCGCACTGTTTATTTTCTCTATGAAATTCCGCCCTCTTTTTTTCCTGATTAGCCTCGCCAGGTGTTTACTAGACTTATTGGCCCAAAGATACCTCTCCTTGGTCACTAAATTTATGGCTCTCTTTGCCTCCTGCTCCATCATGTCCCTCAGCTCCTCTCTCCCAGCAACCATCGCCCGGTAGCAGTCCGGATCCTGTCCCCTGGACCTCTTGTGTGACTGTTCTAGTTGGTACAAGTCCGCTATCAGTTTTTCCCTTTTTTCCCTCCTTTTTTTTTTTTGGCTCGCTCCTATGGATATAAAAATCCCCCGTATGTAGGCTTTGTGCGCCTCCCAAAGGATAGAGGGAGAAACCTCACCCGTGTCGTTCAGTAAAAAAAACTGATTTAGCTCACTCTGGATCCGGTCTATTACTTCCGGGTCCTTAAGTAAGCCTTCATTCAGCTTCCACGAGAAGGAACGTCTCCCCAACTCTGGGAGCTTCAGCCTCATCGTGATAGGAGAGTGGTCTGAGAGAGTTGTTGTTTCAATAGTTGTATCAACCACCCCTTCGAACAGGCTATGATCGACAAAAATATAATCCAGCCTAGAGTAGGTCCCGTGCACAGGGGAACGGAAGGTGTAGTCCCTTTCTTTAACATGTTGTATTCTCCACACATCTATTAATTGGCAGTGGTATAGTTTCCGCTTGATTGCTCTTAATGACACCCTCTTAATCCCCTGGGCACGGGACGTACTGTCTTGGGCCGGGTCCAGACAAAAATTCATATCCCCGGCCAGGACCATCTCCCCCTCTCCAAATCCCATCGGTTTCTCTAGCATCTGTCCCAAGAAAACAGTGGGACTCCTATTCGGGCAATACACATTGGCCAGTGTGAACTTTCTAGTGCCAATAGATCCTTTCAAGAATAAAAAACGGCCTTCGGGGTCTATTAATCTGTCCTGTACTATGAAGTTCGCTGCTTTAGACAGCCCAATAGCTACCCCTTTAGACCCCTTATCGGGGGAATCCCCGTAGAACCATTGTGGGATCCTGGGGGAGAACAGCCTGACCTTATTGTTAAGAGTCAAGTGTGTCTCCTGCAGGAAAACAATATCCCCGCCCAAATGACCCAGTTCCTTCAATATTTTATGTCTCTTCCTGGGAGAGTTCAACCCTTTTACATTATAGGATATAAATTTAATATCGGGCATCTCTAAAAAGTAGTCATTCTAACCTCTGTACTCTGCTCCCCTTGAACACACCCCGCCTTTCCTCCCCTCTCCCATCCCCCCCACTGAGAACCCCTCAACCCCCCCCACCCCTCCCCTCCCTCCCTCCCTCCCCCTACCCAACCACCCCCCCCAACCTACCACCCCTCTTCCCCACACCACCTGCCTCCCGCCTCCCTCCCTCCCCCCTATGGCGCCCACTACGCCTGAAGCCCGCCCGTATGGAAGTACACTCATACCACACGGCGGTGCCTCTTCCGCAGGGGCTGGGCTCCTGCGCCGGTGTCCAGGACCCGCTCCCCCCGCAGGGGGGGAGACAGGAGAATGAGACTCTAGACCACCCCACCCCGAGTGTACCCCCCGCCACCCAGTCCCCCTCCACCCCACAAAAAATACTAGTTACTTTCCATAGGAGGAATCCTATTACCTCCCTTTTCCTGCTGGCTACATATTAATTGTTAATAACTTGAGTCCATTATACCAGAGTCCTCGTGATCCAAGGGCGTCAACCCCTCCAATGTGGAAAGAGGGGCGACGGGGCAGGGGAGGGAGGGGAGAGGAGAGGAAAAGGGGGGGGGGGGTGAAAGAAAAAAAAAAAAAAAAAAAAAAAAGGCATAAAAGGTGGGGACCCCCCCTCCTCCCTCGCCCCAACCACACCCTACCCCCCCGCCCATCCCCAGCATCTATTCCAAAACCGGGACCGGGATACCCAGATTGCTGCAAAAGTCCTGCATTTCTTCCATGTATCTCATTCTGAAGGATCTTCCCTCTTTAGTGACTATCAGGGATGTTGGGAACCCCCAGCTGTACTTTAGATTGGCCTTCCTGAGTAACTCGAGGACTGGTCTCATCTGTCTTCTCCTTTCCAAAGTCCCTGCAGAGAGATCGATGAAGATTTGTAGGTCCTTGTTTTCAAATTTGAGAGGTGGCGCCCCTTTTAATTTTTTCCAGATTTTTTCTTTGTCCTCATATTGATGAAATTTAATTATAACGTCCCTTGGGGTATCTTGCTTGATGTGGGGGGGCTTCCTTATTCTGTGGACCCTATCGATTCTCAACACCTCATCTTCCCGCCTACCCAGTAAGGGATTAAAGATTTTCCTCATCTTCTCTCCCAGATCCTCATTCTGTTGTTCGGGGATTGATCTAATGCGTAAATTTTGTCGTCGGCTCTGATTCTCCTGTTCCTCGAGTCTAAACGCCAGAGTACGATTTTCGCTCTGCACCTTCTTGACTTGTTCTTTTAAGACTGCTAAATCCTCAGCTTGTTTATTGGAGGCCTCCTCCGCCTCTTCAACCCGGCGGAGAAGATGCCCCATATCAGAGCGGACGTTTAGGATCTCCTCTTTTATGATACTCTCCAGTTTCCTTTCCAGTTTAGCAAACATTTCACTCATATCTGTTTTGCTTGGGACTTGGGCCATGATTCTCTGTTCTTCGGCTGCAGTATAGGCTGGTGTCCCCTCCGGGTCCGGTTCCCCGAGGGGCCTATCCCCCTGTCCCCCCTTTTGTTTCTGTTGATCCTTTTTCTTTGTGCCTGGGTGTTTCACCTCCATTCCTGGGCTCTTTACGCCTGCTTCTTTTAAGTATTTCTGAATAGAACTGGTATTTAGACTCTCTCTTTGGTTATTGGTCTCCGCTTGTCTCGATGACCGGCCTTTCATGTTTTCCTTAGTTTTCTTTTTGGATTTGACTGAATGCGGGTTCACAGAGCCACCTATCTTTATTTTACAGTGAGGTAAACGGTGCCCTCGAGCAACCCACAGGGGGGGCTGATTATACCCCTGTGTGTCCACAGAGGTGGATAGCCTTCTTAATACCGCCCTTTAGATGCAACGTCAATGAGGAGGAATGCTGGTATCGGTGCTATTTATCAAATCCGGCTATAGCCAGTGCATAGTGCCCAGGGTTAGTGAACTTGACCCCTTTTATCCAAATGCTGACAAAGTCTACACAATTGCTTACACCAGAGGAGGGCAAGGAGGGCAGATGTTATCGCTTTCAGAGAAGGGTCCAGCTCAAATTGCATAAACCTTGGGGGAGGGGAGAAGCCAGAGCCGCTCCACGTTTCAAACCCTTTTTTAACAAAAGTCTTATAGCATAACTCAAGCCCCTGAACAGATACTATCTCCAGGCCCCCTCTAGTGGCTGCATGTTACTCCAACTTCAACAGTAGGTAAGACTGAGACATAACCAGGCAACAAAATCGTTTGGATGAAATCGTTGGTGGTGAACCTCTGTGAGGCGTCTCCTACCTGGGTGTCTCGTCCAGGAAGCTGCTGCTTCTCCTAGGTCCGGTCCCTTAGAAAGGATATCCCGTTGGTAGTACGCTGCTCCAGCAGGGGCACCTCAGAGTGGGAGAGCCGGAGGGCTGTGGATCCGTGACAGACGGTCACTCCGGGAAGCCGCATCAGATTAAGGAGGTAGGGGGGGACAAGGCAGGCGGGGCAACCGGACTCTCAGACCTGAACCGGCCGCTCGTGGTCTCTCACCCCACGAGACATCGCCGCAACTTGTCAGCGTCCCGTCTCACCGCTTCCTGGAGCCGGCGCAAGGCTCCTCCCCCGTGCCGACGTCAGCCGCACATCACCTTATTGATGGTTAAAGTGAAAGTATAACAATAAAAAATTCCTTTCAATATTGTGCCTGGGGGGTCCCCTTAGTCCACCTGTAAAGTGGCACATATGTACTGTGTATAGAAGCTGCTTCAGCAATAATTTCATTTATAAAGCCAAAAAAAAAACATTTACCTTGCAAGCTTTCTTTATTTTGTAAGCAACGGCTTGAGGAGCCAGTCTGTATGATGAGGCCACAATGTAGGGCACTGGGAACAAGATTAGAGGTTTTTTGGATAAATTCTGTTGTCTCTACCACAGACTTTGAATTTCTACTTCTGTAACGGGTGCGGAAAAATTGTTCTTTGGGTGTCGGTGGCGCCTTCACACCGTAACCCTATAGAGATTACGGTGTGAATCTCTACAGGACCTCTGTAACCTCTATAGAACCTCTAATTGGCCTTGCTGTCAAAAATTGCAATGATATGCACCTGTCAAACAGGTGCAGAAAGATTGTTGTTTGGGTGTTGGTGGTGCCTTTACACCATTACCCTATAGAGGTACTCTTGATGAAAGCAAGAATTGGCCTTGCTGCCAAAATTGTAATGATATGCACCTGTCAAACAGGTGCGGAAAAAAATCGGTCTTTGGGTGTTAATTTTTCCCATTAAACCTACACCAAAAACATTCTTACAGATGAAATCAACACCCACAACACTAGGCATCCTAGTCCTGCAGAGATTCCAGAGATTCCACATCCCAAAAACACTTATTCGGCGACATCAGCATCAGGGGCTTCATAGCTGCTGGTAATCCAGGACTGATGCAGTTTGATAAAAGTCAGACAGTCCATGGAGTCGGTGGACCGATGCGTTCTATGATTAGTAACAAAACCTCCAGCAGCACTGAATGTCCACTTGGAAAGCATGCTGGATGCAGGGCAGCCCAGCAGCTCAATAGCATACTGGGCAAGTTCTGGCCAATGGTCTATTCTCATGACCCAGTAAGCCAGTGGATCGTCGACTGGAAAGCTCTCCATCAATGTTTTCGCCCCTAGATAATCGTCCACCAAGTAATGCATATGCTGCGGATGGGATGTGGAAGCTGGCAGCCCTAGGCAGCGAAGCTCCTCTTCATCCCGCTGCTCTGCCTCGAGTGCCCTGTCCATAATGCCGCACAGAGTCTGCTCCAGCATGAACACAACAGGGATTGTGTCACTGATGCATGCATTGTCATGGCTCACCATCCTTGTGGCCTCCTTAAATGGTGACAAGACAGTGCATGCATCCTTTATGAGCAGCCATTGGAGTGGGGAAAAAAAGCAGAGCCGGCCTGAGCCTGTCGTTGTACCATATTCACACAGGTACTCATTGACGACCCTCTGCTGCATGTGCGGCTGCTGCAGCTTTGCCAAAGTTGAGTTCCACCTGGTGGGCATGTCTCAAATCAGGAAGATTATGGACAGGTGGAATTCCTGCTGAATTTCAGCCAACTGAGCACTGGATGTGTATGACCACCTACACACATGTCTACAGACTCCTCTGGCCTGCTTTAATAGATCTTCCAACCTTGGGTACCTATTTAGGATACGCTGCACGACCAAATTGAGGACATGTGCCAGGCATGGCACGTGTCAACTTTCCCTGTCTGAGGGCGGATAGGAGGTTTGTGCCATTATCACAAATCGCCATTCCTGGCTCCAGCTGGGGTGGCGTGAACCACCTCTGGGCCTTAAACTTGCAGTAACGCAATGAAATAAACGAGGTTAAACTTGCCGTAACACACAGGACTAAATGGCGTTACGCTTGAATGAATGCATAGAACTATATGGCGTTAAACTCACAGTAACGCATTGAAATATACAGCGCTAAACTTGCAGTAATGCACAGAACTATACGGCGTTATACCTGCAGTAACGCACAGAACTATATGGCATTAAACTTGCAGTAATGCAATTAAATATGCAGGGTTAAACTTGCAGTAACGCAATGAAATATACGGCATTAAACTTGCAGTAACGCAATGAAATATACAGCGTTAAACTTGCAGTAACGCACAGAACTATATGGCGTTAAACTTGCAGTAATGCAATTAAATATACAGCGTTAAACTTGCAGTAATGCAATGAAATATACGGCATTAAAAACTTGCAGTAACGCAATGAAATATACAACGTTAAACTTGCAGTAATGCACAGAACTATACGGTATTAAGCTTGCAGTAACGCACAGAACTATGTGGCATTAAGCTTGCAGTAACACAATAAAATATATGGCGTTAAACTTCCAGTAACATACAGAACTAAATGGCGTTAAACTTGCAGTAACGCAATGAAATATAAGGCGTTAAAATTGCAGTAGCGCACAGAAATATACAGTGTTAAACTTGCAGTAATGCAATTGAATATTTGGCGTTAAACTTGCAATAATGCAATGAAATATACGGCATTAAACTTGCAGTAACGCAATGAAATATACAGTATTAAACTTGCAGTAATGCACAGAACTACTGTATATAGCGTTAAACTTGCAGCAATGCAATGAAATATACAACGTTAAACTTGCAGTAATGCAATGAAATATACAGCATTAAACTTGCAGTAACGCACAGAACTATACAGCATTAATCTTGCAGTAACTGTCAGGGCTGGGCTCAGCCCTTCCTTCTCTAAGCTGGCCGCTCATCTGTCGGCTAATTGCCAGCTCCCATCTTTCTCCACAGTTACTCAGCTGTTGATGATATCCTGCCTGTCAGTCCTGCCTACTTAAGCCATCCAGTCCAGATGAGCTCTCCTTCGCCGTGGTCTCATCACAGATACTGTTCAAGACTTGCTTTGCTAACATCCCTTCTGGTTCCAGATCTTGCTTGATGTTCCACTACATTGATCCCTGACTTCTGGCTTGGCTGACTATTAGTTCCGGTTACTGAACTTTGGCTGTGTTTTGACTACTCAAGGGAGCAAGGGTTTTCACAAAGCTTGATTTGAGAGGGGCATACAATCTCGTGAGGATTAAGGAGGGCGATGAGTGACTGCGTTTAATACTAGAACAGTCCATTATGATGATTATGATGAAGGGGGGGGGGGGCTAAAAAGATGACTAAAGTGGCAAAGTTAACTAAAAAAGCAGAAACGGGCCAATGCATGAATGGATCCTACATGCTAAAAGAACATGGTGGGGCTGCAGTGCAGTGCAACGTAGCTAATCAACATGACTATAATGTTGCGGGCAGACAAAGCCTAATATATAAAGGTAATTGTGAAACAGTGACTGCTTGAATATAGCAAAGCAAAATTGCATATACTAACACAAATAGGATAAATAATGACACAATGCAAAAAAATATAATGCAAGAAAAATATATGTGGGCTAGTGCCCCATTAGCAAAAACGTGCCAAATCCTGGTGAACTACAAGTGACAAATCCCTAGGGCAAACATGAATATTAGTTCTATCATCCAGTCCAAAAAACAAAAACTCGTGATGAGAAACACAAAACAATTCCAATCGTGAAGGGAAGGGGGACCTTCAGTGAGGACACCTCCGTGTTTGCAAGCCGCTTACCTTACAGCTGCAAGGTGTACAGCCTGTGTTGCAAATGACCCGCAGGTGTAGACGTTCCATGTATAAGGTAGTGACAATGATGAACATGCCAAGCGAAATATAAAAAATAAAAAGTATACAGCATGTAAAATAACTCTGCGACGACCACAGTGGAGGGGGGGGCAAGACACACACGGGGGGAGGTTGCACTCACTTTCATGAAATGAGTGTGGGCATCAATCCACGAGCGTCGAGCTCGTATGCCTCCAGGAGTATCACCAATCTGGAATCTGTCCCCGTGCCTGAAAACTGGAATATGTCCCCGTGCCTCTCTTCAGTGTTCGTCAAATAGAGTAGTGATGTACAGTGTGAGGGGGAAAGAGACGCACATAGCGTGATCCCATATAAAAGGTATATTTATATAATAAAACAAGTCCAATCAACTTACATTTAAAACAATGCTGCAGTGTGTAGTAACTACGAGCGCCGAGCTCGTCTCCTGTTGTTTGTCTGTGGCAGCGTCCCGTGCTCCAATCCTAATGCATATCGTCACGTCACGTGACTTCTTCAGAGGATAACACAGGATAGAAAGCCAATGCTTATATATAGTCCCCTTGTAATGGGCGCACGACGGCCATTTTCCCGAAGCCTGCTCTAATGTTAATGGGTCCCCGGTGGCCATTTTTTCAAAGCCCATCAATACAAAGGATAGCACACAGTGCTGTTGCCTGTTGTCAGGATGGCTCTAACAGGTCAGGTTGGAACGAATGTACTTAGCCACAGACCAGATCAGCTAGAACATAATCTCAAACTGGATTTTAGAAACCGAAAAATAAAAACCACAATGCAACGCCCTACCGAGACACACTATCACATATATGGAATTGTACTGAAAATGCATAACATGTGAGGTATGCGGAAAACAAAAACGTAAATAAAAATGGATCTTAATAAAAGTTAAATAAAAAATATATAAAATGAAATAAAAAAAATCTGAATAAATAATAGATAGTAAAGTAGAAAAAAGCTGAAGATAGGAGAATAAAATAAAATAAAGGGAGGGGGGAAGTAAGAATAAAAATGGAAAACAATAAATGAAAAAATAAATAACAATAAAAGTAAATGAAAAAAAAAGAAAAAAAAAAGTATAAAGATAAAGATAATAAAATAAAAATAATAAAAATAAAAATAAAAATAGAAATAAAAATAAAAATGAAAATAATAAAATAAAATTACACATACAAATAAAAATAAAAATAAAATGAAAGTGAAAATAATAAAATAAAATAAAATTAAAAATAAAAATAAAAATAAAAATAAAAATGAAAATAAAAATAAAGTAAAGATAAAAATAGAAAAAAAGTAGTGAAAATAAAAATAAAAAATAAAGTAGGAATAAAGAATGAAAATAGCACGATGTGGAAGACGGAAAAACCGACACAATGCAAGAAAAAAGAAAAAAGAGGAAGCTGGAGCTCGGGACGTGTCACAGACCTACTAAATGAATAATAAAAATGTACAAAAATACAAATATAAAAATATGTATAAATACCGTATATAACATTACAACCAATGTGATCTAGTAAACTAGTGCAACTAGAAGCAGAGAGTGGCTGACTTGATGAAAGGAAAGAAACCACTAAATGAGGAAGAACACTAATAGGGCGTACACACGGTCGGACTTTGTTCGGACATTCCGACAACAAAATCCTAGGATTTTTTCCAACGGATGTTGGCTCAAACTTGTCTTGCATACACACAGTCACACAAAGTTGTCGGAAAATCAGATCGTTCTGAACGCGGTGACGTAAAACACGTACGTCGGGACTATAAACGGGGCAGTGGCCAATAGCTTTCATCTCTTTATTTATTCTGAGCATGCGTGGCACTTTGTCCGTCGGATTTGTGTGCACACGATTGGAATTTCCGACAACGGATTTTGTTGTCGGAAAATTTTATCTCCTGCTCTCCAACTTTGTGTGTCAGAAAATCCGATGGAAAATGTCCGATGGAGCCCACACACGGTCGGAATTTCTGACAACACGCTCCGATCGGACATTTTCCATTGGAAAATCCGACCCTGTGTACGGGGCATAAGAAGAATATTGAAGCCTAAAAGTCGCTAAGGAAACAATTTACGTCAAACTTGATGTTGAGTCCCTTCGGCACAAGGGTGTCCATGGAAAAAATCCATTTGGACTCGAGTTGACTCAAAATCTTTACTTTGTGTCCCCCACGCCATGGTCTGGCGTAGGGTACGATACCCCAAAATTTCAAATGACTGGGGTCCCTTTTATGGTATTTGTCAAAATGCCTGGACACATTGTGTTTGTCGAAACCCTTTTGGATGTTTTGCACATGCTCCTTTATACGGAATCTCAATAGCCTTTTGGTGCGGCCCACATACTGGAGGCCACAGCTGCACTCCAATACATAGACCGCTCCCTTGGTGTTGCACCCGATGAACTCGTTGACATCATATTGGGTGCCATTACTGTTTGATTTAAAAGAGAATACTTTTTCATTCGGACGTTTGGTGCGGGTACAGGCATAACAGCGTTTACAAGGGTAAAACCCTTTACCCGTAAAGAAAGAAAATAGTTTTTTTGGGGGATCAATCACGCTTTTCACTAGCCGATCTCTCAGGGTGGGTGCCCTTTTGTAGATAAACTTTGGTGTATCTGGTAGTACCTCTCTTAGGCCAGTATCGGATTTTAGAACATGCCAATGGCGAGATATAATGCTTTCAATCTTTTTGTGTTGAAAGTTGTAATCAAACACCAGAGGTACCTGGTCTTGCTGGCACATCCCTAAAGGCCAGTTAATGCGACTAAGACGCAATTGTACTTTGGAAGAAGACTTTTATATGCAAGCCAGAATGATTGGAGAGAGATTTACCAGCAAAGGATACAATCAAGAGTTTATAAAAGATAAAATAGTAGAAGTCAGACAAATGCAAAGAAAAGAACTGCTTGAAGATAAAACATCCATGTGCCATCAAGACCAGGTACCTCTGGTGTTTGATTACAACTTTCAACACAAAAAGATTGAAAGCATTATATCTCGCCATTGGCATATTCTAAAATCCGATACTGGCCTAAGAGAGGTACTACCAGATAGACCAAAGTTCATCTACAAAAGGGCACCCACCCTGAGAGATCGGCTAGTGAAAAGCGTGATTGATCCCCCAAAAAAACTATTTTCTTTCTTTACGGGTAAAGGGTTTTACCCTTGTAAACGCTGTTATGCCTGTACCCGCACCAAACGTCCGAATGAAAAAGTATTCTCTTTTAAATCAAACAGTAATGGCACCCAATATGATGTCAACGAGTTCATCGGGTGCAACACCAAGGGAGCGGTCTATGTATTGGAGTGCAGCTGTGGCCTCCAGTATGTGGGCCGCACAAAAAAGCTATTGAGAATCTGTATAAAGGAGCATGTGCAAAACATCCAAAAGGGTTTCGACAAACACAATGTGTCCAGGCATTTCGACAAATACCATAAAAGGGACCCCAGTCATTTGAAATTTTGGGGTATCGTACCCTACGCCAGACCATGGCGTGGGGGACACAAAGTAAGGATTTTGAGTCAACTCAAGTCCAAATGGATTTTTTCCATGGACACCCTTGTACCGAAGGGACTCAACATCAAGTTTGACGTAAATTGTTTCCTTAGCGACTTTTAGGCTTCAATATTCTTCTTAGTGTTCTTCCTCGTTTAGTGGTTTCTTTCCTTTCATCAAGTCAGCCACTCTCTGCTTCTAGTTGCACTAGTTTACTAGATCACATTGGTTGTAATGTTATATACGGTATTTATGCATATTTTTATATTTGTATTTTTGTACATTTTTATTATTCATTTAGTAGGTCTGTGACATGTCCCGAGCTCCAGCTTCCTCTTTTTTCTTTTTTCTTGCATTGTGTCGGTTTTTCCGTCTTCCCCATCGTGCTATTTTCATTCTTTATTCTTACTTTATTTTTTCTTTTTATTTTCACTAATTTTTTTCTATTTTTATCTTTACTTTATTTTTATTTTTAATTTTATTTTATTATTTTCATTTTCATTTTTATTTTATTTTTATTTTTATTTGTATATGTAATTTTATTTTATTATTTTCATTTTTATTTTTATTTCTATTTTTATTTTTATTATTTTTATTTTATTATCTTTATCTTTATACTTTTTTTTTTTCATTTACTTTTATTGTTACTTATTTTTTCATTTATTTATTTTTTCATTTAGTGTTTTCAATTTTTATTCTTACTTCCCCCCTCCCTTTATTTTATTTTATTTTCCTATCTTCAGCTTTTTTCTACTTTACTATCTATTATTTATTCAGATTTTTTTATTTCATTTTATATATTTTTTATTTAACTTTTATTAAGATCCATTTTTATTTACGTTTTTGTTTTCCGCATACCTCACATGTTATGCATTTTCAGTACAGTTCCATATATGTGATAGTGCGTCTCGGTAGGGCGTTGTATTGTGGTTTTTATTTTTTGGTTTCTAAAATCCAGTTTGAGATTATGTTCTAGCTGATCTGGTCTGTGGCTAAGTACATTCGTTCCAACCTGACCTGTTAGAGCCATCCTGACAACAGGCAACAGCACTGTGAGCTATCCTTTGTATTGATGGGCTTTGAAACAATGGCCGCCGGGCACCCATTACCATTAGAGCGGGCTTCGGGAAAATGGCCGCTGTGCGCCCATTACAAGGGGACTATATATAAGCATTGGCTTTCTATCCCGTGTTATCCTCTGAAGAAGTCACGTGACGTGACGATATGCATTAGTATTGGAGCACGGGACGCTGCCACAGACAAACAACAGGAGACGAGCTTGGCGCTCGTAGTTACTACACACTGCAGCATTGTTTTAAATGTAAGTTGATTGGACTTGTTTTATTAAATAAATATACCTTTTATATGGGATCACGCTATGTGCGTCTTTCCCCCTCACACTGTACATCACTACTCTACCTGACGAACACTGAGGAGAGAGGCACGGGGACATATTCCAGTTTCCAGGCACGGGGACAGATTCCAGATTGGTGATACTCCTGGAGGCATACGAGCTCGGCGCTTGTGGATTGATGCCCACACTCACTTCATGAAAGTGAGTGCAACCTCCCCCCATGTGTGTCTTGCCCCCCCTCCACTGTGGTTGTCGCAGAGTTATTTTACATTCTGTATACTTTTTATTTTTTATATTTCGCTTGGCATGTTCATCATTGTCACTACCTTATACATGGAACGTCTACACCTGCGGGTCATTTGCAACCCAGGCTGTACACCTTACAGCTGTAAGGTAAGCGGCTTGCAAACACGGAGGTGTCCTCACTGAAGATCCCCCTTCCCTTCACGATTGGAATTGTTTTGTGTTTCTCATCACAAGTTTTTGTTTTTTGGACTGGATGATAGAACTAATATTCATGTTTGCCCTAGGGATTTGTCACTTGTAGTTCACCAGGATTTGCCACGTTTTTGCTAATGGGGCACTAGCCCACATATATTTTTCTTGCACTATATTTTTTTGCATTGTGTCATTATTCATCCTATTTGTGTTAGTATATGCAATTTTGCTTTGCTATATTCAAGCAGTCACTGTTTCACAATTACCTTTATATATTAGGCTTTGTCTGCCCGCAACATTATAGTCATGTTGATTAGCTACGTTGCACTGCACTGCATCCCCACCATGTTCTTTTAGCATGTAGTATCCATTCATGCATTGGCCCGTTTCTGCTTTTTTAGTTCACTTTGCCACTTTAGTCATCTTTTTAGCTCCCCCCCCCCTTCATCACAGCGCAACTACCATCTTGCCCCACTTTTGTCACATTTGTCCTGCCTTGGATCAGTACTTAGGTGTTGCAGCAGTGTCCTTTTAGCGTAGCCCCCCCCCCCGACAGCGCAGGAGTTTCCACTTTCCACAGTCCATTATGAGTACCTCGTAATGCCTTTTGGTCTTTGTAGCGCCCCGGCAGTTTTTCAGGAATTTATTAACGATGTCCTCCGAGATTTGTTTCAGTTGTGTGGTGGTTTATCTCAATGATATCCTCATATTTTCCAAGTCCCTGGAGACCCAGAGGAACTTTCAGGAGTCCTACAGTGGCCCTGACCCATGGGTTTACATCCTCTGCAGCGTTTTCTTGGCTTTGCCAACTATTATCTGATGTTTATTCGCAACTTCTCATCTCTCGTCTTCAGCATTGGAGAGCAGGGAAGAAAGGAGGCACAGGAGTCGGAAATGATGGCTCTCTTTTCACAGCTTTCCAAATTAGTTGAGAGAAAGGCACATCTTCTTTGGTATGTTGACGGCTTTGACCAATATATCAGAGATGATATAAATCCATTTGGATTACGTATTCAGATATTTACCAACTTCGAAAATACAGATGACATGTTTAAAAAGAGATAGGAAAATAATCTGCAACAGTGCAGCAAAGTCATGATGAAACTGCTAACAGGGGAATACCTCAAACAAATTACTCTCTTTAACAACAACATAGATAAAATTTACATTCAGTTAAAACCTTTTGAAAGCTTTGAGGGTTTCTCCAGTCAAGAGGAGAGCATTAAAACACACTCGGACCAGGTAGCCAGAGAAACTTTACCTATGAAGGAGCGGAAGTTCTAGAAGGACAAAGTTGCCTTCCAAGAAGGAAAGGCATATCGCTGGCACAGTAGAAACATCCGGTCATATCCCAAAATTAATAACACACAACAGGAGAAGGGAGAGAGAGGGTTGAATACATCATTAAATTCTTCTGTCTCTTCCTCTCCACAGTCTACTTTTGGAAATAAGAAAAAATCACAGAAAAACAAGTGGAAATCACCCAACAAGGTATTCCAACTCCTAAAAAAAAATGCATGGTGGAGGTTCCTTTGAACGCACAGCCTTTGACTCACCCACCTAAGGGCCCTGTAGGTACACAGGTAACTGATGCGTCAGAACCAGGACAAGATTCTTTCATAGCTATGAAATATCTGTCTCGTAGAAGAGTCTCAGTTTCTGTCCTGAATCAGATGTGGAAAGGTTTGAAATTATAAAAGACCTACAACTTTTCGCAAGAAAACTCTTGCTAAAGAGTATGTATAATAAAGATAATCTATCGATCAAAGAGAAAACACAAAACAAAATTGATCTAGATGACCTTATCAAATTATTTGATAAACAGGATGACCTAGACCTCATCGATAGGATTGACTAAGAAACGCTTCATGAGGAAAATGTTACTACAAAAGGGGAGAAAAAACTGAAAATTCATTCGAATCGCAAAATGAAATCTGATAAATTTCCCCCAATTGGTTCTAACATTAATTTAGGGGCTTTTCTAGCTATGACTACTAGAGACATCAATAAACTTAACATTCACCCCAATATGCCAAATAATATGTCTATTGGGGAAAAAAATGCCATAACAACCTTAACAAATCAAACTCATCTTACAATAAAGCCAGCTGACAAGGGGGGTAATATTGTCATTATGACCAAATCGCAATATAAGATTATGTGCTCAAAAATTTTTGAATAATAAATTATGGTATAGACAAATCTCGAGATCTCTGATTAATAAATATGACAAAGAATTTTATAGACTGGTGGATAATGCCTACCTAAACAATCTAATAGACAAACAGATTTGGGAGTTTGTACGTACCCCCCACCCCAAAGTGCCAACTTTTTACATCTTACCCAAGATTAACAAAAATAAAAACAATCCTCCGGGACGACCAATAGTGTTGGGCTGTGGGGCCATAACTGAAAACTTAAGTAAATTTATTGACAAACAAATTTGATCTTATGTGACAAATTTACCTGTCTATATCCTGATGCCCTGCTGGTGGCAGTTGATGTTAAAGCTTTATATAGCTCCATCCCCCACTAGCAGGGCATCAGTGCTATTGTTCATGCTATCTCACAGTCGCATAAAGATAATCGTCCCTTTAATGAGTTCATACTTTCAGCTTTAGAATACATATTGATGCACAATGTCTTTTCCCTTGATGGTTCCCACTACCTTCAAATACAGGACGTGGCTATGGGGACCTGCTGTGTCCCATCCTACGCCAACCTGTACCTGGGGGAGTGGGAACAGGCCTTTTTGACAGATGACAACCTATCCCCGTTGCTATACGCCTTATCATCCAACGTGAGGTATTTATTATATATGATCCTAATATAACAGTCCACCTCATTCTTTAGGGCAATGCTTTCATGGCTTCCTTATGTGTATCCTGCTGGCTTCACCTCCTTTTTATCAATTTTCACTACTGTTCTTTCTTTCCTCCCTTTTTACATCTAATGTTTCACTCTCTCCCTTTTATATGGTTCATTCCCCGTCCTATTTACGTGGATCTTTCACCCGGCGCACTGGTGTGACATTCAGTGCCTTTGGGCGTGGGATGCCCCCTCTATTTTTCACAGCTTCGGCATAATCAGGCTCTTTTCTGAGTGCTGTTTACTGCTGTTTTGGTTGTGACCTGTGCGTCGGTGTTCCCTAAGCGCAGGGCGCCATCACGCTCAATTGGGGCAGCATCTTGCGCTTGTGAAACAGTTGGTCTGGGTCGCCTGCATAATGCACACACTCAGTGACCTTTCTTTGTCGCTCTGTGTGCGCGGCGGCATCGCTGCGCCATTGCACGTGCACAGACGCCACCAGGGTATTTGTCAGAGCCGTCTGTGGCGTGCAAACACAGCTGTGACAGCTCTGATTACCGGCATACTCAGCGTGCAGCCCAATAGATGTAAGCTGCAACATCTGAGAACTCTCGGTGCCCTTTTATCTCATTTTATATAGGATTTCACCCCTTACATTACCGACCGCATGCATCCCTACAGGTATACTCCCTGGGCTGGATATCCATAGGAACTTTCCAGCCAAGTTTGGGATTTGCAAATAAAGGATGTGTTTTTCCTGTTTCGGGTGACATCCCCCTGTATGCTTTCCATCCAGGTATGTACGCTTAGTGAACCTCTGTACATATATAAATCCCAATACAATCTTGTTGGCAATATAGTACCATACCCTGTTTCCCATTTCAGATCAAGAGGGCATCAAGCCAGCATCGTCTAATCGTAATTCATATAAATGCTATTGTATACTTTTGTCTCTTATGACCAAAGTCTTTTTATTGAATAGACTACTTTTGTAATAAACTTTTTTATATGAAACAATCGCTGTTTCTGTTCACTTTTAAAGTCCCACCCACCAAGAGGGTTTTGTGTTTTTTCTTTATCTCGACGATATCCTCATATTTTCCAAGTCCCTAGAGAGCCACCACACAGATGTCTGTCGTGTGCTTCAGAAATGAAGAGAGAACAATCTCTATTGTAAATTGGAGAAGTACGAATTATATCGTGAACAGGTTAAATTCCTGGATTATGTAATTTCCACTGCTGGGTTTTCGAAGGACCCAGAGAAACGTTCAGCCGTCCTACAGTGGCCCCGACCTGTGGGCTTACATCCTCTGCAGCGTTTATTTGGCTTTGCCAACTATTATGGGAGGTTTATTCGTAACGTCTCATCTCTGGTCAAGCCCCTGACTGATATGGCCAGAAAGGACGGTAACCCACAGAGTTGGTCTCCGGAGTCCATTAGGCCTTTGAGAGTCTCAAGGTTGCCTTTGTTTCTGCTCCTGTGTTGGCACATCCTGGTCCTTGGTTACCTTTTATCCTTGAGGTTGATGCTTCTGAGACTTAGGTTGGCGCCCTTCTGTCTCAATGTCCTACCTCTGAGAGCGCTATGCATCCTTGTGGCTACTTTTTCAATTACGAGATTGGTGACAGAGAGCTGTTAGCGATAATTTTAGCCCTGAAAGAATGGAGACATCTCCTCGAAGGTACCACTGTGCCGGTTCTCATTCTTACTGACCACATAAGAATCTCACATTCTTGTCTGAGGCTAAACGTCTTTCTCCCAGAAAGGTGCGATGGGCTCTTTTCTTGTCAAGTTTTACTTACATTGTCTCACTCTTACCCGGTACTAAGAATGTAAGGGCTGACACTTTGTCATGACAATTTTTCTCCACTTCCAAGATGGAGTAGTTTCCGGCTCCTGTAATTCCTCCTGATCGTATTCTGCCTATGGTTCGCGCAAGTCTCACTTCTCCTTTGGGTTACAAAATTCTTGCTGCTCATTTCCATGCTCCTCCCGAGAAACCTTGTGACCGATGCTTTGTCCCAGAGAGTATCCGTACTGCTGTGCTCCAGACTTACCATTCTCCCAAGGCTGCTGGCCACCCTTGGAAGTATCAACTCTTTTGGGCCATTTCCCAACAATTCTGGTGGCTTAGTCTACGTGCTGATGTACCTACCTTCGTAGCTGCCTGCTCCGTGTGTGCTCAGAGTAATGCCCCTGTACACACGATAGGATTCTCTGATGGAAAATGTGTGAAAGGACCTTGTTGTCGGAAATTCCGACCGTGTGTAGGCTCCATCACACATTTTCCATAGGAATTTCCGACACACAAAGTTTGAGAGCTTGCTATAAAATTTTCCTACAACAAAATCCGTTGTCGGAAATTCCGATCGTGTGTACACAAATCCGACGCACAAAGTGCCACGTATGCTCAGAATAAATTAAGGGATGAAAGCTATTGGCTACTGCCCCGTTTATAGTCCCGATGTACTTGTTTTACGTCACCACGTTCAGCACAATCGGATTTTCCAACAACTTTCTGTGACCATGTTTGAGCCAACATCCGTCGGAAAAAATCCATGGATTTTGTTGTCGGAATGTCAGATCAATGTCCGACCATGTGTACAGGGCATTAGACTCCACCACACCTTCCAGTGGGCCTCCTACAACCTATACCCAATAGAGAGAGGCCGTGGACCCACCTGTCTATGTATTTCATTGTGGAGTTACCCAACTCCCAGGGCAACACAGTTATCCTTATGGTGGTTGACCGGTTCTCGAAAATGTCTCATTATATTCCACTTAAGAAGTTGCCCACTTCTAAGGAACTGGCTTCCATTTTTGCTCGGGAGATCTTTCACTTACATGGGCTACCCAAGGTGATTGTCTCGGACAGGGGTAGTCAGTTTGTGTCCTGGTTCTGGCGAGCCTTTTGTGCACAGTTGGGAATTCAGTCCTTGAAGCAATTCCTATGTTGCTATATTTCTGACCATCATAATAACTGGTTAGACCTCTTACCGTGAGTGGAGTTTGCTTACAATAGTGCCTTAAACTCTGCTTCCCGATTGTCTCCGTTTATGGCGAACTATGGTTTCCAACCTTTCATGTTGCCTGACTCATTTGTGTTCCGCAGAGTAGTCTTGCGTTGGAGGAGCATCTCTGTGGTCTTCGTTCCACTTGGGCACAAGTCCAGGAGGCTTTGCGACATGCTAATGATAGGTACAGACTCCATGCTGACCGCAGATGCCTACCTGCGCTTTCCTACCAGGTTGGGGACAGGGTCTGGCTGTCATCTCGCAACCTCCAACTTCATGTTTCCTCTCTGAAGTTCGCACTTCGGTTTATTGGACCTTTCCGTATTCTTTGCAGGATTAACCCAGTGGCTTATGCATTAGACCTTCCTTCAAATATGTGTATCTCAAATGTATTTCATGTCTCCTTATTAAAACCCTTGGTCTGCAACCGCTTTACCACTTCAGTGCCATGTCCTCACCCTGTACAGGTTGAGAACCATGAGGAGTATGAAGTACAGTCCATTGTTGACTCCTGTAGGTTCCGTGGGCCCATACAGTACCTGGTGCTTTGGAAAGGGTACGGTCCGGAGGAACGCTCTTGGGTCTCATCCTCGGACGTACATGCCCCTGTCCTCCTCAGTGATTTCCATAGACATTTTCCCCTCAAGCTTGGTGGTCCTCCGAGAGGGACGGGTCGTTAAGGAGGGGGTACTGTCAGGACTGGGCTCAGCCCTTCCTTCTTCTGAACTGGCAGCTCAGCTGTCAGCTAATTGCCAGCTCCTATCTCTCCACAGTGACTCAACTGTTGATGATATCCTGCTCGCCAGTCCAGCCCAGATGATCTCTGCATTTGCCTTGGTCAACATCACAGAGACTATCTCCTGTGTTCCTGTTAAAGACTTGCTTGGCTGACATTCCTTCTGGCTCCAGATCCTGCTTGCTGTTCCACTACGCTGATTCTTGGCTTCCTGACTTTCTGGCTTGTCTGATTCTCCGTTCCGGTTACCAAACTTTGGCTATGTTTTGACTATGTTTGTTCTATTTACTTTTATTATTAAACAAGTGTGATTTAACTGTACTTCTGTCTCAGTCTGATTCATGGTTTCTGACAGTCTACAAGTTAGGAACCGAGAGGCCACCATTAATCCTTCGAGCATACCAGATATGTTTACTAATTCGAGGACAGGTGGATCCCAATATAAACTGCAAGAGCTTATGTTGGTGTATACATAAAATATGTGAAGGGACTAAAACCAGCAAGACTAAAAAAAATAAAGTAATTTTGTGAGATAAGACGTACGAATTGCAGTTATCCTACCAAACCTAGACAATGGTAAGGGGGACCAGGAGAATAACAAATCAGACAATCTTTTGAGCAGGGGTGGAAAATTAGCCAGGTACAATCCCGCATATGTTGAGGTAAGACAAATTCCCAGGTAGGACAAGGAAGAGGGCCAATGGAATGGGAAGGCTGCTTTCAAATCTGTTAATACTAAATGAGAGCAATTGCCCAACAGCGCTTTAGACTTAGAGGGGTTGACGCAAAGACCTGAAAGAGATGCGAAAGTGTCTAGAAGGGATAGTAGGTTTGGTAAAGAAATCTTGGGAGATGTTAACAATAGCAAAATATCGTCGGCGAATAAGGATATCTTATGGGAAAAGCCCGCAATATCAATACCTTTTATGTCTGGATGAGAACGAACAGCCTCCGCAGAGGCAGAACAAAAAGAAGTGGTAAGAGTGGGCAACTTTGACGGGTGCCCCTCCCGATATTAAAAACAGATGACTCAAAGCCGTAATTACTTATTTAAGCTAAAGTGAATCATATAGCACTGTCAATCGCAAAAATTAGGCCCCAAAACCATAGTGGTGGAGTACGGACATAAGGTAAGGCCATGACAAAGTGTCAAATACCTTATTCACATCAAGAGACAAAAGCATTGATTCTAATGAGCGGCTGTGGGCTGTAACTGCAGAATTTGACGAATAGCATCCCCTGCCTGTGTTAAGCGGGGAAGGAAAGAGTTTAGACGATTAACCAGAATTTTGGTCAGCATTTTCATGTCTATATTGATAAGGTAAATGGGTCTGAAATTTGCCCAAGAGGAGTGATCACGGTCAGGTTTAGGAAGCATCACTATATTAGTCAGTAAGTCAGATGTAAAGGTCTTGCTGTCCTTAACCAAATTGTACATATTTTTCAGATGTGGTGCTATAATGTCAGCTAGCTTCTTATAATAAAGCGCTGTATAGCTGTCTGGACCAGGTCGTTTACCCACTGTCAGGTCTTTAATAGATTGAAGGACTTCCCAGATTTGAATATCTCGGTTCAAAGGGCCTTATGAGCCTCAGTCAACTAGGGAAGTGAAAGACAATTTAGGAAATCAGCGGTGTCCTGGCTACACACCTGGGTAGGGGCTGAGTACAGCAGCCCATTGATTTCAATGGCTGCCCTACATCCAGCAAAGTAGCTCATAGGACATTTTAGCGTGTTGCACTTTGCACCTTTTTTACTGTGTTTTGCTGCATTTGATGCCCATTTTTAACAATTAATGGTACTGAAAGTGCGACAAGTTCATTTTAGGTGTATAAAGGTGACCATACACTATTCAATCTGATTGTACAATCTCTTTTAGATCTACCATCAACTAAGTAGTGCAAGGGCCTGCCTGACTGGATACAGAGTGGATGGATAGATGGTGCGTCCTCCTATTATATAGTTTTGGTAAATCTAAAGGCTATTGTACAGAGATTGTACAATTAGATTGTATAGTGCATGCCCAAAATTACCCAGTTGCACTTTCAGTTCCATTAATTGTTAAGGGCACACCAAACACTGAAGGAAACACACATTTTGCCACAAAAATGGGGGACAAATGCAGCAAAACGCACAGTAAAAAATGTGCAACTTGCACCAGGCCAAAATGTCCCATGAGCTACTTTGCCACGTGTAGCGCAGTCCATTGAAACCAATGGGCTGCCCTATGTGTGTCATAGGAAAAACAAGCCAAAATACGTGTGCTCCCACTACTACAGGTGTGGATGAGGCCTGAAAGTGAAATTGTTGCGTTTGCACAAGAACAATGAGGCTCCATTTACATCTGTGTGTTTCCAAATGCATGGCAAACCTCACAGAAAATGCATCCTTTGCTGTTCATTTCAGAATCATGCAGCAAATGCACTAAAAAGCACAGAAAAAAACACACCACTCTCCAAAAAAAAGTTCTAGAGCTTCTTTGGGGTGATTGTTGCACAAAGGGCAACCCATTCAAGTGAATGGGTTGCCCTATGCGTGATGAGGGGAATAGCTCCAAAATGCCCCCCCAATACTGGAAGTGATGCAACCAGAAATAATGTTTTAAAACTCAGACAGAATTATGAAATGTCCAACTCTTTGTGGATGAGGTAAGAGAGATAAGAACATTGGGATTGCTGGGGCAGAAATGATATTATAAAAATATTCTATTTATTATGAAAAGTGAAATTCTGCACGAAAAATGGCACTTTTTCAGTGCCTTGAAAAAGTATTCACACCCCTTGAAATTTTCCGCATTTTGTCATGTTACAACCAAAAACGTAAATGTATTGGGATTTTATGTGATAGACCAACACAAACTTGCACATAATTGTGAAGTGGAAGGAAAATTATAAATGGTTTTAATTTCCCATCATTCCACCTTGCACTACACCCACCTCTGCTTTCAGAAAATATATAATGTTCTGGAGGTTTAATTTCACTGAAAAAAATGGCTCTGGAGCCAAACTGGTTAATACCTTCCCTGCATTAAGGTAAAAAAAAATTTACACCTTGCTGTGCTCCCCCACTTCCCTAAATACCTACCTGAGCCCTCAATCAATCTAGCACTGTGCACGGTTGCATCTCTTCTCTCCTCTCTCCCTCTATTTCAACCATTGACTCCTGCTGCTGTCAATTAAATGCTGTGAGGAGAGAGCGGGGGTGGGGGGTTTGAGTCGCATTGTGTGTGTCTATTGATGCACACAGCCTGGCTTGGATCGAGCCTGCACATCTGTCCCCACAGCAAGCTTGCTATAGGAGGATCGGACAGCAGGGGACTCTTGAAGAGGAAGTTCGAGGCCGCTCTGTGCAATACTATTTCCCAAAGTAGATAATTGTAAGATGTTTTTATTTTTAATTAAATAAAAAAAATTGCCTTTAGAAACGCTTTAATTCACTGGTGGATGATGGATTGTTAAAGTGGTATTAAACCCCAACTTGGATTATATTGCAGTTCACCAACCCTTAAATGGGATGACTGCATTAATTTGATTTTTTTAGGCTTTTTTCCTACTATCACCTCGTCCCCACATGCCAAGGCTCTAGGTGTAATCATCGACTCTGAACTCTCCTTTCGGCCCCGCATTCATATACTGTCCAAATCTTGTAGCCTCAATCTCCGCAACATCTCCAGAACATGCCCCTTTCTAACCAATGACACCACAAAGCTTATAATCCACTTCTTGGTTATCTCTCTGCTTGACTACTGCAACTCCCTCCTCATTGGCTTACCTTTACATAGGCTATCCCCCTTCAGTCCATCATAATTGCTGCTGCCAGACTCATCCACTTTACCAACCATTCAGTGTCTGCTACTCCTCTCTGTCAATCCCTCCACTGGCTTCCACTCACCCAATGAATAAAATTCAAAATACTAACAACACCTTACAAAGCCATCACCATCTCGGCCCCCAGCTACATCACTAACCTAGTCTCAAAATACCAACCTAATTGTCCTCTTCGTTCCTCCAAAGACCTCCTGCTCTCTAGTTCCCTTGTCACCTTCTCCCATGCTCGACACCAGGACTTTTCCTCAGCCTCTCCCATCCTCTGGGACTCCCTACCTCAATCTGTGCGACTATCTCCTACTCTGATTGCTTTTAGACAATCCCTGAAAACCCTTCTCTTTAGAAAAAGAGAAAAAGCCTATTCTTCCCACTCCTAACAACTGTACATTTATTTTCTCCATCAGATCGTCCTCCATAGCTTTTACCTTTTGTATCACTTGACCCTTCCTTCTAGATTGTAAGCTCTAATGAGCAGGGCCCTCTAATTCCTTATGTATTAAAAAGGAATTTTTACTCTACTATCTGCCCTCATGTTGTAAAGCGCAAACTGTTGGCACTATATAAATCCTGTATTTTGATATTAATAATTTTCTTTACCTGATCTCTGCTTACTATCAGATGGTGTACCCCTATATTCCAACAGTAGACTGTTCCTCTGCATTCTCATGTCCAATGCAGGCATATGGGCCGTGCATTGGTCTTGATGACGTCAAGGGCATCTGACTACCAGAACATGGGGGGACTGCTGGGACTGGTCTTGCAGCTCAGAGTAGCAGGTCGGTTAAAACTGCATTTCCTAGTCCTCTAGATGTAAATGAACATTTAGTCTATGTTTCCACTAGTGCGACTTTGGACACATAGAGTCGCATGACAAGTCACAGCCCATTTATTTCAATGGCATCTGTTCCAATCTGTGCAACTTTAAAAATCAGCGACTTTGAAAGGGTCCTGCACTACTTTCATGCTACTTTTTATACGACTATAATCTAGAGAGTGTAAAGTTTGGATGGACTGATCCTAAAATTCCTTTTTTTTACAAGTATTACTGCTTCCAACAGAGTCCTAGCATAGCCATACTGGATAGTATTCCAATTATCTGCATGCAAAGTCCTTCGGCAGAGAACAGAATTGTATGAAAAAAGCCGCAGTCAGTCTGGATTTCATACACAACATCTCAATGGTCCTGATGCTGCAGGCACTGGAGTGCTTTGGGGAATACCATTGTACTGTTTATACAGATACAAGTGCAAAAACTATCTCATCTAGGATATTGTGTTTATATACATCTGTGGATAGAAATGCTTGGTTTGTATTTACAAAATGTTTCAAAGGTCTGTGCATTTATTGTGATGAAACATCCTGCTTATGCATGTACTGCTTCAATATAATAAAGCAAAGCTTCATCAGTGAGGCTTCAGCATCGAAATGGGAAGAGTGCTGTTTAATGCAGCTTCCAAAAGGTCAAAGTTACAGCCACAGTACTAAAAGTGATGTGTTTACAACTGCAGCAGCATAATCAGTAGGACAAAGCAATTGGAAAGCAAAAATAAAGGAAGGACCGCAGAAAAAACTAAATGTGTACTGATCCTGTATTATTTTTGGTTTAATTCCCATAGTTAGGACTCATTTTTTTAATGATTATTTAGTCAGTTAAATTAAAAATATAGCATACCAAAATTAAGCATGCTCATTTTTGGCCAGTATGCTGCTTCCTGGATTTCTTTGTGATATGTATTGGTGTGTTTAGGAGCCATAGGAGCAATGTCTATTTTTCAGCAATTCTTGCATTAGCTGCTAGAACAGGTGGAAGTAAAAAAGAAGAAATTAAATTTCTGGGTCTACCTAATGACTGCTAAATAAAGACAAAGGGTTGATTTACTAAAACTGGAGAGTGCAAAATCTGGTGCAGCTCTACATATAAGCCAATCAGCTTCCAGTTTTTTTGTCAAAGCTTAAATTAACAAACAGAAGTTAGATGCTGATTGGCTACCATGTACAGCTGCGCCAGATTTTGCAATCTCCAGTGTTAGTAAATCAACCCTAAAGAGTTCTGAGTTTTGAGTTAGGTACAATGACCTCCGAAACATGAAGATAGATTCCTAAAGTGATTTTAAAGCTTCTGATTTTTATACATTCAAATAACAAACATGTAATACTTACCTGCTGTGTGCAGTGGTTTTGTACAGAACAGTCCTGATCTTCCTCTTCTTGGCTCTCCTGGTCCCTCCCTCCTGCCGAGTGCCGGCAGGCTTGCTTCTGAACTGCTCTATGTGGTCTTTCACACAGAGCCGTGGCTTGGCCCCCTGCTCCTCTCTCTCTCCTCATTGGCTCACTGGCTGTGATTGACCAATGAGGAAGGAGAGAGCCCAGAAAGCCAAGGCTCTTGTGCCCAGGAAGGAAGATCTGGCTCAGGTAAGTATTAGGGGGAGCTGGGGGGCTGCTGCACAGAGAAGGTTTTTTACCTTCAGGCATAGATGCCTGAAGGTAAAAAATCTTGAGCCTTTAGAACCACTTTAAGTCACTCCTGGATGTTGTAAGCATTTTAGTTTTTAGAAAACCAATAACTGTTTTCTTCTAACCCTACCATAGTCAGGTGATTTGCACGTATAGGTAGAAATGAAATGTCTCCATAATATTAGTAAAATTCCAAAATTTAGTAAAAAAAAAAAGAGCTAACACAAAACAGAAAAATAACAGCCAAAGATTAAAAGTGGTGGTAAGTGGACTGAGACAGTAGGGGCTCATTGATTTCTGCTCATGTCTCTTATTTGGAGCCATGCATGGAACACAAGATGGTGGAGTAAATGGAAAAAGGGGATCTGGTTGGAAGAGTTATAGACTTTGAAGCTAAAGTTGTGGAGGGAGTGGTGACTGAAGAGACTATGAGGTTGGAAGGAGGGTGGGTGCTCCCTGACTTGTATATACTTCTCGGATGTTTATGCCATTTATCTACTTCTGTTTTCTTGGCTTTGTTGTGTAGTGATTGAAATTGTCTATCAAGGCTTTACTGAGTTAATTTGATGTCAACTGCAGCCCAGATAGCAAGGATAACTTGACACACATTTGTAGCAGTATTAAATTGTAAGTCTTGTTAACTTGCTGCACATCTTTTCTGGCAAGTTGTACACTTGCAGAGCACTTGAAGCACAAGTTCTAGTCGACACTTATCCAATTTGTAGCGAAGTTGCAGTGGTGAGTCTACAGTAGGGATGAGCTTCGAGTTCGAGTCGAACCCATGTTCGACTCGAACATTGGCTGTTCGCAAGTTCGCCGAACAGCGAACAATTTGGGGTGTTCGCGGCAAATTCGAATGCCGCGGAACACCCTTTAAAAGTCTATGGGAGAAATCAAAAGTGCTAATTTTAAAGGCTTATATGCAAGTTATTGTCATAAAAAGTGTTTGGGGACTCGGGTCCTGCCCCAGGGGACATGGATCAATGCAAAAAAAAGTTTTAAAAACGGCCGTTTTTTCAGGAGCAGTGATTTTAATAATGCTTAAAGTCAAACAATAAAAGTGTAATATCCCTTTAAATTTCGTAGCTGGGGGGTGTCTATAGTATGCCTGTAAAGGGGCGCATGTTTCCTGTGTTTAGAACAGTCTGACAGCAAAATGACATTTCAAAGGAAAAAACCCATTTAAACTACTCGCGAGTCGCGGCTATTGCATTGCCGACAATACACATAGAAGTTCATTGATAAAAACGCCCACAGGGGAACCCCGAACCAAAATAAAAAAAAAAATAAGGATGTGGGAGTCCCCCTAAATTCCATAGCAGGCCCTTCAGGTCTGGTATGGATATTAAGGGGAACCCCGGTCAAAAAAAAAAAACGGCGTGGGGTCCCCCCAAAAATCCATACCAGACCCTTATCCAAGCACGCAACCTGGCAGGCCACAGGAAAAGAGGGGGGGACGAGAGTGCGGCCCCCCCTCCTGAACCGTACCAGGCCACATGCCCTCAACATTGGGAGGGTGCTTTGGGGTAGCCCCCCAAAACACCTTGTCCCCATGTTGATAAGGGCAAGGGCCTCATCCCCACAACCCTGGCCGGTGGTTGTGGGGGTCTGCGGGCGGGGGGCTTATCAGAATCTGGAATCCCCCTTTAACAAGGGGACCCCCAGATCCCGGCCCCCCCCTGTGTGAAATGGTAAGGGGGTACTTACCCCTATCATTTCACTAAAAAACTGTCAAAAATGTTAAAAATGACAAGTAACAGTTTTTGACAATTCCTTTATTTAAATGCTTCTTCTTTCTTCTATCTTTCTTCATCTTCTTCTTCTGGTTCTTCTGACTCTCCTGGTTCTTCCTCCGTCGTTCTCGTCCAGCATCTCCTCCACGGCGTCTTCTATCTTCTTCAGTTTTTTAGTGAAATGGTAGGGGTAAGTACCCCCTTACCATTTCACACAGTGGGGGGCCGGGATCTGGGGGTCCCCTTGTTAAAGGGGGCTTCCAGATTCCGATAAGCCCCCCACCCGCAGACCCCCACAACCACCGGCCAGGGTTGTGGGGATGAGGCCCTTGTCCTCATCAACATGGGGACAAGGTGTTTTGGGGGGCTACCCCAAAGCACCCTCCCAATGTTGAGGGCATATGGCCTGGTACGGTTCAGGAGGGGGGGCCCGCACTCTCGTCCCCCCCTCTTTTCCTGCGGCCTGCCAGGTTGCATGCTCGGATAAGGGTCTGGTATGGATTTTTGGTGGTTTTTTTTTTGGCGCAGGGTTCCCCTTAAAATCCATACCAGACCTGAAGGGTCTGGTATGGAATTTAGGGGGAACCCCACGTCGTTTTTTTTTAAATTTTGGCCGGGGTTCCCCTTAATATCCATACCAGACCTGAAGGGCCTGCTATGGAATTTAAGGGGACTCCCACGTCATTTTTTTAAAAAATTTTGGTTCAGGGTTCCCCTGTGGGGAATTCCCATGCCGTTTTTATCAATGAACTTTTATGTGTATTGTCGGCAATGCAATAGCCGCGAGTAGTTTTAAATTAGTTTTTTCCTTCGAAATGTCATTTTGCTGTCAGACTGTTCTAAACACGGGAAACATGCGCCCCTTTACAGGCATACTATAGACACCCCCCAGCTACGAAATTTAAAGGGATATTACACTTTTATTGTTTGACTTTAAGCATTATTAAAATCACTGCTCCTGAAAAAAACGTCTGTTTTTAAAACTTTTTTTTGCATTGATCCATGTCCCCTGGGACAGGACCCAGGTCCCCAAACACTTTTTATGACAATAACTTGCATATAAGCCTTTAAAATTAGCACTTTTGATTATTCACGTTCGTGTCCCATAAACTTTAACGGTGTTCGCGTGTTCGAACGAACTTTTTTCCTGTTTGTATGTTCTGGTGCGAACCGAACAGGGGGGTGTTCGGCTCATCCCTAGTCTACAGCAAGAGCCCTGCAAGTCTACAGCAAAAGCCCTGCAAGTCTACAGCAAGAGCCCCGCAAGTCTACAGCAAGAGCCCCGCAATTCTACAGCAAGAGCCCCACAAGTCTACAGCAAGAGCCCTGCAAGTCTATATCAAGAGTCCAGCAAGTCTACAGCAAGAGC
The DNA here is from genome assembly GCA_037952925.1 of Lithobates clamitans. Lineage (NCBI taxonomy): Eukaryota > Metazoa > Chordata > Amphibia > Anura > Ranidae > Lithobates > Lithobates clamitans. The sequence goes on from JBBGZY010000051.1 coordinate 1,652,737, forward strand.
CCCGCAAGTCTATAGCAAGAGTTTTGCAAGTCTCTATTTTGGCAAGAAAAAAGAAGCAAGCAGCACAAATCTATAATCCCACAATCTGGTGGTAGTGAACCCACTGCTATTAACCTAATTCCTTACTGTACACGTGTGAAATACATTCAATCCAACAATTTTATATAATGATAAACCCTGTGTCATTGCATAACCACTTCCCGACCGCCGCACGACGATGTACGTCCAAACTTTGAACGGGGATATCGTTGTTATGGCAGCAGCTAGCTGCCATAACCCCGGTATCCCCGTTTTCGTGCGGCGGCCAGCTTTCAGATAAAAGTGGTCCCTGCGGCGGATTCGCGGCAAGATCACTTTTATCGGTGGCGGGAGAGGGCCCCCCCCCCCTCTGCCGCGATCTGGTGCCCTCCGCCTCTTACCGGAGCCGTCGGTAGCGACGGAGGCGATCGCGTCCTGCTCTCTGGTGTGTCTGGAGACGAGTGAGGCTAAGATGGCGCTCACTCGTCTCCATGACACTGCTGGGCGGAAGCGACGTCAAAACGTCACTTCCGTCCACGCCTCTTAAAGGCATATTTTTTCAAATGTCATTTTTCTAAATGACTTTTTTTTTTTTTTATTGCATTTTAGTGTAAATATGAGATCTGAGGTCTTTTTGACCCCAGATCTCATATTTAGGAGGTCCTGCCATGCTTTTTTCTATTACAAGGGATGTTTACATTCCTTGTAATAGGAATAAAAGTGACACAATTTTTTTTTTAAACAGTGTAAAAATAAATAAAATATTGTAAAATAAATAATAAAAATAAAAATTTTTTTTTTAAAACCCCCCTGTCCCGACGAGCTCGCGCGCAGAAGCGAACGCATACGTGAGTAGCGCCCGCATGTGAAAACGGTGGTCAAACCACACATGTGAGGTATCACAGCGACCGGTAGAGCGAGAGCAATAATTCTAGCCCTAGACCTCCTCTGTAGCGCATATATGCAACCTGTAGAATTTTTTAAACTTCGCCTATGGAGATTTTTGAGGGTAAAAGTTTGACGCCATTCCACGAGCGGGCGCAATTTTCAAGCATGACATGTTGGGTATCAATTTACTTGGCGTAACATTATATTTCACAATTGGGATAACTTTACTGATGTCTTATTTTTTTTATTCAAAAAAGTGAATTTTTTCCAAAAAAAGTGCGCTTTTAAGACCGCTGCGCAAATACGGTGCAAAAAAAAGTATTGCAATGACCGCCATTGTATTCTCTAGGGTGTTAGAAGAAAAACCATATATAATGTTTGGTGGTTCTAAGTAATTTTCTAGCAGAAAAACCTGTTTTAAACATGTAAACACCTAAAATCCAAAACGAGGCTGGTCCTTAAGTGGATAACATAATTCATCTATCAAAAGTTATTTGTTTCTATGAAACAACCCAGATAGCAAGTAATTGTGCTGTAAGTTTGAAAATGACTTGCTAAGCTATTGCTAGACTTGCCCGGCTTCAAAAGTTTGTTGCACAATTGCAGCATTGCATGACTCCAGATGAACTTTCTTTGCAAACATTCTACAAGTCTGCTGCAAGTTCTGGTTCAGTTATGTTGTGTAAAAGTTATCCCACCACAGGGATCACTGTGGCTGAATTTTTATCATGCTCCCCTTCTGTGTGTAAGGTTTTTGTTCAATTGGTGCTAGACAGACATTGTTTGGGAGTGGTGTGCAGAGAGGTGAGTGGTAACCATGAGATCTGATATGGAGTTCAGGGAGGTAGAAATCAAGGAGTGGTTAAACCTAATATCTCATTGGTGTAACACAATTTTAAATGTTTTATTTTTCCTTGTTTATGTGCTGAGATTTAACAGAAAATATGTGTATTTAACGAGAGGTGGAAATAGAAACCTCAAAGACCCGGTGCAAGAAACCTGGTAGTTCCACCACTGTATAGAGCAGTGTTTCTCAACTCCAGTCCTCAACAGGTCATGTTTTCAGGTTTCCATTATTTTGCACAGGTGATTTTATCAGTTTCACTGCCTTAGTAATAACCACAGCTGTTTCATCTGAGGGAAATCCTGAAAACATGACCTGTTGGGGCACCTTGAGGACTGGAGTTGAAAAAACACTGGTATAGAGCACTACAAATCTCAGCAATACAGTAACAATGCAGAATACCACCAGGTATAGGGGTGTATATAGAGAGCCAGGCATTGTATATAGAGAGATGACTGCACTGTACTGTGTTGTAAAGAGATCCATGCACTGTACTGTATACAGAAAGACCCATTCATTGCGCTGTATACAGAGAGATCCCTTTCATGGGAAATAGGAAAAGGTGGATATTTTTGTCACCATCTATACCGGGCTCCCCTTACTCTACAGAGTCACATAACATGAATCACACATGACCTTTCTGGTCTAGACATGCCTTCTAGCCTTGACAGTAAAGCAAAGAGATAAGCAGAGGGTTCCCCCACTACTGGCTTCTTTATTGTGCTGTATTAGGCTTGGTCTATAAATGGCTAGATTTGCCTCCTACATTGTGTGCAATGTCTACCATTTCCCTCTTACATTCTGTTGACGTCTTCGGTAGCTGGCTAACCTCTACAATCTGCATCTGTTGCCCCTCGATCTGAAAACACAACAATTCCCTTTTATAGGATGACCTGTGTATTTGTAATAATAATAATAATAATAATAAATGGTGCGCTAATTCAAGAAGCTTTGCAGCAAAAATAAACAAATATGCATGAATGACTATCCCTCATTTAAAAAAAAATGCAATATGATTCGATAATAAGTGAAACAGTGATGAAGTACTCTAATTCCAGAAGCTAAGCAGCAAAAGTAGACAAATATTCATGAAGGCCTATCCCTAATTTAAAAAAAAAAAACACAAAACAATAATTGCAGTAATATGCAAAAATATGTGATAATATGTGAAACAGTAATAAAGTGCACTAATTCAATAAGCTAAACAGCAAAAATAGGCAAATATGCATAAATGACTATCCCTAATCACGGGCAAGTCTAGCAATAGCTTAGCAAGTCATTATCAAACTTGCAGCACAATTACTTGAAATCTGGGAGAACAAACTGTGATATGTTGGGGTATTGGCTCAAGTGTAGTGTGTTTTCCAGTGAGCTCAGACCATGCCAGAAACACTGTTCAGGGCTTGTTTGCCCACTTTTATTTGCAAAGAAAGGAAAAGTCTAAACAAAACAAACAGTTGCCCTAACAGACTCCTTGGGAGGGTGGAGTCCTGAACCATGCCCAAGCCTAGGATTATAAAGGCTGTGTGCACCTGCATATATAGCCTGTTGGTTAAACCTGGACACAGGATTAGAGGCTTCTCCCCTCCCAAAGGTCTTCAAAGCTTCTCGACACCAGATGCTGATCCAGGAATTACCGAAAGGCTAGTTTTCTCTGCTCTGAACTGAACTTCTGGAGCCCCTCACTCTGCATTTGTTAGAATCCTGTGTCACCTTTGCTTATTCTTACTCAGTCGAAGGGTCTCACACTGTCACAATGCACAAAAATATAATTCAAATTTCAGTTTTTCTTTTAGGTGCCTTGCTACTGGCCAGTCTTGTTATGTTGCCTTTTTTTGCTAAATTTAAATGTACAGTCATATGTAACACTGATATTGTATATGCAAATTTGATTTAATTCAATTGTGTTTATTTATTTATTTATTTATTTATTTCCTTTTTTTATGTAAGCGCGCTGTCCCTCTGATTCACTGATCGGATCGGAAGGTCTGTGGTCTCTTCCTGCCCGATCAGTTACTCTCTTGGCCCTTCTTTGCCAGATTGCCCCCAGCCCTCTACCCACACTGGGACCAGGGGGGGCTGCCGCATTAACACGGACGCCCGGGGCACATCCTCGAGATGTGCCCAGCTTGCGCCGTGCCTCCCCGATGGACCGGTTCTAACACAGGACACAATTGGTGCCCTTTTCTCCGCCCCTCCAGCCCGTGACGCAGTGTACCGGCGGGAGGAGCCGCCGTGCGCTGCTCTGCGCATGTCAGCTCTCTCTGCGGCCGCTGTTCTTCATGGGATGTTAGTCTGGACGGCTACCCGGTCCCCCGGGCATGCGCACTGGCGCCATCACGTCCACATCGAGACGGCGACGTCACACGCCGGCTCGTTGGGGAACAGTATTTATACCGGCACATCTAACAGACATGTCTGCCAGCGCCGGAGGATGAAGCCTATATCCCAGCAGTGTGAGTGACTGGTGAGTACATCACACACTGTTCTATATCCACATATCTTGTTTATTATCCATTTCTTATTAACTCTCTGAACCCCCGTAGATTTTAGACTGTGAGTGTTTTATTGCTGCTATAGTAGGCAAACTTTGAGACATTACGTCCATCCCATTGGAATCAAATCACACTATCATGGGTCATTTGTAAACTTTTATTATCTCTATACAGATAAATTACAATTTAGCCTACACCATTTAGTTTTGCAATTCCTTTATTTGCAGTAAGATTTCTCTTTTCTTACTCAACTCCTTAGCTTCATTCATTTACTACTGAAGCACTCCATGTAACTACAATCTCAATTGAAACTGATGATTACCTGCATCCCTGGTTACAGCTCTGATCAATCCACAGAGTAAGTGTTAAACTACTTTTTTAACCCAATCAATTCCTTGCATACATCTTTGTTGATATATGATATTTACTATCTATACAACAGCTCCATCCTTCTGTTCCCTGTGGTTGCACTTTAGCCTCCCTGCTGCCCTGGCTTGGGTCTGCACGCGCTGGGTTTGACAAGGTTTTGTTGGGTCAATCTAGGGGTAAGCTATAACTGATGTTTCAGAGTGACAGCGCGTGGTCTTTTCAATGTATTCAATGTTGTATTATAAATTTAATACCATCTATGTGTATATAAAAAACTTCTCTCTCTCTATTTCTTTAGAATTACTAAATGTGTTGGATGATATCATTACCAGTTGCATATCCCTTGAGAAAGCGACAATGCGAAACATGTCGGGCTAGTATGCAATAAATATCATCTGTACATTATAACATACACTTTTCATCCCCTTTGACCACCTATGTTTTTATGATTGTAAAAAAAGAAAAAAATTTCTGTGATACTCTGTACAATCTATACGTTCCCTTTTAATTGCTGTAAACAATAAATTGTGTTCTTTTAAAGAAAAAAGATTATTTCTGTACGTATAGTCTATCTACACCGTCAAAATCCCTTTAGTCCTTCTTCTGTATTTATAATTTATTGCTAAATTTAAGGTTGGGAAGTCAACAGCAAACCTCATAGTGTATTACACAGCCTCAGTGATTTGGGATGTGCTGACAGATGTGGTAATGATGAGGACATTAAACGAAGAATGGTCCAACATTGTGCTTCTTTTCTGGGAAAAATGCAGTTTCTCCGTTTTTCTTTTGTTTTATTAGCCGTGGCTGATGCAAAACATTTCTTCACCCACATAGACATTGGAGCCTATGGGAGCTGCTCAAAACTCCAACATATTATGTCACTCAACATTTGGAGGGGTGCTGCACAAAAATGGACTGGACCTTCCTGAGAACTGTTCACTGCCGAGAACTAAAAGACAAGCACTGCCTAGTGTGTTTGTGGGGGATGAGGCCTCATCCCCTGGTGAGCGCCTATTGGGGCCTCGTTCCAGAAGCTTACTAGATGTAGAGAGGCATGTATTCAATTATTGCTTTACTGGAACACAAAGAATGGTTGTGAATGCTTCTGGTGTCCTTTCCAATAGTGGTGTTTGTTGCACACCTCAATCAACTTAAGCTTGGAAAATACAATAACTGCAGTTAAAGTGACATGTGGCCTACAAAACTTTGACAGACAACACGAGGACTTATTTTTTAACATTCTATGAGCCACAACAAGGATAAGGCCTAATGGACTGGAGGTTGGGACAGCAGAAGTGGTGAAGTATCAGTTTAAATCCTACTTTATGTCTCCCTCAAGTCAGATCCCATGGCAACTTAATGGCCTTGCTTAATTTGAAATAAATATGCTTTTTTTGTGGTATTACCTGCATTTCAGTTTTTGTTCTTTGGTTCATAAAAAATATATATTAGCAAACCAATGATATTTGTCTGCATTTCTTTTCATTACGTAGGGCCATATTAAGCAGTGACCTTGAAATTCACCTGAGAATGAAACTTCCAGGTGCATGTGTTTTAAATGACAGCGATTGAGCCGCCACCAGTGATCCTTTGATGAAAGCCACAATTATTGCTTTATTAAATGAATTTGCTTTTCAAAACCATTTCAATTAAACTACTTGCGATACCAAATGCTGGCTTTGTGCTCTTCAATAATATTTGCAGGGCTTTAAGCCAGAACTTGTCACAACTACAAAAAATTAACATTTGTCTAAAATTTTCTGAAACTTGAAAATCCACCATAACAAATTAATCGCATTAGCTAATGCAAAATCTCTCCCCCCCAAAAATATAATTTGTATATATATATATATATATATATATATATATATATATATATATATATATACACACACAGTACATATATCCAGAAATCCAACGGGTAAAACAGGTATTGAACACGTCACCATTTTTCTTAGTAAATATATTTCCAAAGGTGCTACTGACATGGAATTTTCTTGGCTTTCCATTACATATAACTTTGTTTCTGAGCTTATTTGTTTTGGTTTCTTTGTATGTATGGATTGCATGGGCAGTTACCGACATGTGATGAAAATTTCATGTCAATAGCACCTTTAGAAACATGTTATCAAAAGTATTGGGACACCTGCCTTTAAAGGCACATGAACTTTAATGGCATCCCAGGCTTAGTCCATAGGTTTCAATATTGAGTTGGCCCACCCTTTACAGCTATAACAGCTTCAACTCTTCTGGGAAGGCTGTTCACAAGGTTTAGGAGCGTGTCTATGTGAAAGTTTGACCATTCTTACAGAAGCACATTTGCGAGGTCAGACACTGATGTTGGGTGAGAAGGCTTGGGTCGCAGTCTCCGCTCTAATTCATCCCAAAGGTATTCTATCAGGGTGAGGTCAGGACTCTGCAGGCCAGTCAAGTTTCTCTATCCAAAACTCGCTCATCCATGTCTTTATGGACCTTGCTTTGTCCACTGGTCCAAATCATTTGGTGGAGGGTGGATTATGGTGTGTTGTTGTCTTTCAGGGGTTGGGCTTGGCCCCTTGGGTCCAGTGAAGGGAACTATTAAGGTGTCAGCATACCAAGACATTTTGGACAATTTCATGCTCCCAACTTTGTGGGAACAGTTTGGGGATGGCCCCTTCCTGTTCCAACATGACCGCACACCAGTGCACCAAGCAAGGTCTATAAAGACATGGATGAGCAAGATTGGGGTGGAGGAACTTCACTGGCCTGCACAGAGTCCTGACCTCCACCCGATAGAACACCTTTGGGATGAATTAGAGCGGAGACTGCGAGCTAGGCTTTCTTGTCCAAAATCAGTGCCGGACCTCACAAATGCGCTTCTGGAAGAATGGTCAAACATTCCTATAGACACCCTCCTAAACCTTGGGGACAGCCTCCCCAGAAGAGTTGAAGCTGTTGTAGCTGCAAAGGGTGGGCCAACTCAATATTGAACCCTATGAACTAAGACTGGGATGTCGTTAAAGTTCATGAGCGTGTAAAGGCAGGTGTCACAATACTTTTGGTAATATAGTATATTTATATATATATATATATAGAGAGAGAGAGAGAGAGAGAAGGGAGAAAGGGGGGTGAGAGAGGGGGAGGGAGAAAGAGAGGGGGGAGAAAGAGAAGGGAGAGAGGGGGGAGGGGGAGAGAGGTGTGAGAGAGAGGGGAGAGAGAGAGGTGCTAGAGAGAGATAGAGGATACAGAGAGAGAGGGGAAAGAGAGGGTTAGAGAGAGAGAGGGGGGAGAGGGAGAGAGAGATAGAGAGAGAGGGGGGGAGATATGGTGAGAGATGAGGAGGAGAGAGAGAGAGAGAGAGAGAGAGAGAGAGAGAGAGAGAGAAAGGGGGGGAGGGAGTGGGTGAGAGAGAGAGAGAGAGAGAGAGAGAGAGAGAGAGAGAGAGAGAGGGGGAGGAAGGGAGGGGGGAGAGAGGGAGAGGGAGTTTTCATTATTGGTGGGTAATACATACAGTATCTCACAAAAGTGAGTACACCCCTCGCATTTTTGTAAATATTTTATCATATCTTTTCATGGGACAGCACTGAAGAAATGACACTTTGCTATAATGTAAAGTCGTGAGTGTACAGCTTGTATAACAGTGTAAATTTGCTGTCCCCTCAAAATAACTCAGCAAACAGCCATCAATGTCTAAACCGCTGGAAACAAAAGTGAGTACACCCCTAAGTGAAAATGTCCAAATTGGGCCCGATTATCCATTTTCCCTCCCTGGTAAAATGTGACTTATTAGTGTTACAAGGTCTCAGGTGTGAATGAGGAGCAGGTGTGTTAAAGTTGGTGTTATTGCTCTCACTCTCTCATACTGGTCACTGGAAGTTCCACATGGCACCTCATGGCAAAGAACTCTCTGAGGATCTGACAAAAAAAGAATTGTTGCTCTACATAAAGATGGCCTAGGCTATAAGAAGATTGTCAAGACCCTGAAACTGAGCTGTGGCACGGTGGCCAAGACCATACAGTGGCTTAACAGAACAGGTTCCACTCAGAACAGGCCTCGCCATGGTCGAAAAAAAAAGTTGAGTGCACGTGCTTAGCATCATATCCAGAAGTTGTCTTTGGGAAATAGACTTATGAGTGCTGCTAGCATTGCTGCAGACGTTGAAGGGGTGGGGGGGGGTCAGCCTGTCAGTGCCAGATCATATGCCTCACACTGCATCAAATTGGTCTGCATGTCTGTCATCCCAGAAGGGAGCTTCTTCTAAAGATCATACACAAGAAAGCCTGCAAACAGTTTGCTGAAGACAAGCAGACTAAGGACAAAGATTACTGGAACCATGTCCTGTGGTCTGATGAGACTAAGATAAACTTATTTGGCTCAGATGGTGTCGAGTGTGTGTGGTGGCAACCAGGTGAGGAGTACAGAGACAAGTGTGTTTTGCCTACAGTTAAACATGGTGATGGGAGTGTCATGGTCTGGGGCTGCATGAGTGCTGCCGGCACTGGGGAGCTACAGTTCATTGAGGGGAACCATGAATGCCAACATGTACTGTGACATACTGAAGCAGAGCATGATCCCCTCCCTTCAGAGACTGGGCCGCAGGGCAGTATTCCAACATAACGACCTTAAACACGCCTCCAAGATTACTACTGCCTTGCTAAAGAAGCTGAGGGTAAAGGTGATGGACTTGCCAAGCAGAACTAAACCCTATTGTGCATCTGTAGGGCAGCCTCAAACTGAACGTAGAAGAGCGCAAGGTCTCTAACATCCACCAGCTCCGTGATGTCATCATGGAGGAGTGGAAGAGGACTCCAGTGGCACCCTGTGAAGCTCTGGTGAACTCCATGGCCAAGAGGGTTACAGAAGTGCTGCAAAATAATGGTGGCCACACAAAATTTTGACACTTTGGGCCCAATTTGGCATTTTTTACTTAGGAGTGTACTTACTTTTGTTGCCAGAGGTTTAGACATGGCTGCATGTTGAGTTATTTTGAGGGGACAGCAAATTTACACTGTTATACAAGCTGTACACTCACTACTTTACATTGTAGCAAAGTGTCATTTCTTCAGTGTTGTCACATGAAAAGATATAATAAAATAGTTACAAAAATGTGAGGGGTGTACTCACGTTTGTGAGATACTGTAGTTGTATGTTGTTTGCACATTTGTCTGTCACTTTGAGAAAGGAAACCTGCGTGTCTCTGTAATGCCCCGTACACACGGTCGGATTTTCCGACGGAAAATGTGTGATAGGACCTTGTTGTCGGAAATTCCGACCGTGTGTAGGCTCCATCACACATTTTCCATCGGATGTTCCGACACACAAAGTTTGAGAGCAGGCTATAAAATTTTCCGACAACAAAATCCGTTGTTGGAATTTCCGATCGTGTGTACACAAATCCGACGCACAAAGTGCCACGCATGCTCAGAATAAATAAAGAGATGAAAGCTATTGGCTACTGCCCCGTTTATAGTCCCGACGTACGTGTTTTACGTCACCGTGTTCAGAATGATCGGATTTTCTGACAACTTTGTGTGACCGTGTGTATGCAAGACAAGTTTGAGCCAACATCCGTCGGAAAAAATCCTAGGATTTTGTTATCGGAATGTCCGATCAATGTCCGACCGTGTGTACGGGGCATAACAGTATTTTTGTCCTTTTTGTTTGTGTGATATTACCAGGGCAAAAGGGGCAGCTGCCTTGGGCCCTGTCATTGTTGTGGGGCCCAAAGCAGGTGCCTCATACTTGCTTGCCAACTATCCCAGTTTAAATTCCCCCGTCCCCTGAGGTTTTAGTCTCATAAATACCGGCATTGATATGTAAATAGCAGCGGCATTTATATGTAAATAGTGGCGGACCGGCAGCATTCTATGTAAACAGAGGCGGTATTCATATGTATATCATGCCCCCCTGAGGTCATATCCACCATCACCTATACTGAATGCTGCCCACTGGGGAGATAAAGGGGCATTCTTGAAAGTCCTGCCTACAACTGTGGTCATTAAGCCTACCATCAGCCTGTTCTGCAAAGGTAAGCAAATTAGTGTGTGTGTGTGTGTGTGTGTGTGTGTGTGTGGGGGGGGGGTAGTGTGGGGTGTGCATAGGTAGGCAGAGAAGGAATTACAGTTTGGGTTGCACGGGTGAGCAAGGAGGGGATGCATAGAGGTAAGGAAGGTGGGTGCAAAGATGAGCAGAGGCGGTAGGTAGAGTTAAAGGGGAGGGGGATTTGAGTGGAGAGTATGGGGGAAGCTTGGGGTGCAGAGGTTAGCATGGGTTTTAGGATGCAAAGGTGTACCGACAGGGTAAAGACGAAGGACACATGTAGGGCAGCCCATTCATTTCAATGGGCTGCTCTATGCGCTACAATTGCGGAAGAAAGTCCCAAACCCCTTTTTCAAAATCACACGGTGCCAGGGCACATGTCAGGAGATGCGTGAGGATGTCATTAACAATTAATACCACTGCTGTGTATCTGCTAAAGGGCAGCATGTTTCTGCGGTGTCAGGAAAGTGATTTTGCATGCGTTCCCAACACACACACAAATGTTAATGCAGGCTAAATGCCTCAGTTACATTGATGGTCAATGTAAATCTCCTCATTACATTGGTGCTTGGTGTAGAAGTATTTCATTCACACTAGTGGCTAGTGTGAATGTCCCTCTTACATTGGTGGTCAGTGTAAATTCCTCCTTACATTGGTGGTTACTGTGAATGCTTCTATTACATTAGTGGTCAGTGTAAACCCCTATTACATTAGTGGTCAGTGTAAACCCCTATTACATTGGTGACCAGTGTTGAAACTCCTCTTTAGATTGGTAGTGAGTAAAAAAATCAGCATTGCTATTGATTACACCCTCCCCTCCCCCCAGCACTGCCACTGATCCCAGGAGTCCAAGGATCCCTAGGAGTTTTCTGTCTATTAATGAGTCCCCTCACCTCCCCAGTCCATAGTGTGCAGGCAGTGAGAAGATGATGTGCTGTAACCTCTAGCAACCAATCAGTAAGCAGTAATGATATGCAGTAACCTCTAGCAACTAATCAGTGAGCCAAAATGTTTGCTGTAACCTCTAGCAACCAGTTAGTGATATAATGATACACTGTAACCTCTGGCAACCAATCACAGTCGCTGTCTGATCTGATTCAGTAAACTGATTTTAAGTCTAGCTGTTAATTATTGCATGTCTCGGAGCAGGTGGAGAGCAAAACTGCATGGGGGGGCCCATGAAATTTTTTACCCAGGGTCCAATCAGTATTAAAGATGGCCCTTCTGCAAATATGACCTCAGTAAACATTGAGGTCTGAAATTTTGGTGTGCTAGATTTTTTTTTGCAAGCAATAAAAAACCTGACGGGTTTTCGAATGCTCCCTACTCTATGCAAAACAAAACAAAAAAGATTTGGCTTGAAATACAGTTTAACCAGATGAAAGACCAGCATATGCAGGGCTATATAAGATGTGCCTTAGCAATGGTGAAATGCCTGTAATGTATAGGGGAAGATATAAACCTTTCATCTAGCAGCATTACTATTCAGTGCTCTGCCAGACAGCTATGAAACACTTGTCACAGCCCTTGATGCTCATCCAAATGATGAGCCTACACTGGAATATGTTAAAGGCAAGCGTGTGGATGAGTATAAGTTTAAAACAGAAGATGCAAACAATGACAGTGCCCTGCAGCAGAATCTGTGTGAAAAACTAACATTTGGAGGAAAAACTGCAATAGACTACATGTTTAATGTTCAAAAGGGCAGGTCATTTAATGGAAAACCTGTCATGAGAAAAACATCAGATCAGCTGCCTTTTGTGATCTTTCCTGAAAATGGTAGTTGGCTAGAGTTGTGCCGACTCCTCTGCTTTTAGGGGTTTATGTAGAAACCCTCAGTAGGTTATTAGTGTTAGGTAAATTTAGTTTTTGGCTTCCCTGTAATCAGGGAGAGCATTAATCCTTTGTTAGCTTCTGTTCTAGGTTCTTCTGGTGCATTCTCAGCTACTTTCCCCTGCATCCCACTGGACTCTGGGATATAGTGGAGATCTTTGACCCTGGCCTACATATTCATGCCTCATCAGCCAATCTCTGGTCAGAAGAGTGAGTGACCAGCAAGGCCTGGAGGGGTATATATAGGCTGGGGCCTAGAACAGCTTCCTCTTGTTCCTGGGTGAGTGAGACCCAGCCTGAGGCCTGATGCACCCTTGGGAGACTACCTGCAACACCAAAGAAATTATTTTTGAGGTCTCAGCTCATGTTAGGGCTCGGGGACCTCTGGCCTAACATACTGAAAGCATGGAGAAAGGTCTACTGAGGATCCAGGTCACTGGCAACAACTACAGAAGCTGACTGATATTGCAGGTAGCATTAGAGTGTACAGAGCACAGTAATACCTGCTGTGTGGATTGAAGAACAGAGTTAGAGCCATCCAATAAAGTTTGTTAGATGTTTTCTCTGAGTATCCCAAGGCTCATCCTCATCTGACTCTTCTAATCTGCATACTTGTTCCAGGTCACCAGTTCCAACAAACAGACAAGTAACATAATTTTAAGGAGGCAGTTAAAGTGGAGCTCCAGGCTCCTTCAGAAAAAAATAAAATTAAAGGTCAGCAGCTACAAATGCTGTAGCTGTTGACTTTTAATATTAGGAGATTTACCTGTCCACGAATCCAGCGGCGCCAAATGTGGCACTGGAGGAAGGGAGGAAGCAACCAAGTGGAGTTTCCTCTTTTGGGTGGAGCCCTGCTTCAACAATGGTCACCATCATAATTTTTCCTTGAAAGGCTTACTTTAATGGGATTTAATTTACAATTTCAGTGTTTCTAAACCCAAAAACAAAAATGTAATATATTGCAGCTTACCATTAATTACACGTGTTTGTGAATTAGTCCATTTTTTTTAGGACCTATAAAAATCTGTTATGACTAAAGGTCTCTTCTCTTTGTCCTCGTCATCATAACATGGGGGGAAGTTTTCTGTAGTCCAAAGAGAGAACTGAGAATGATTCTATTTGATAACAGTTCAAGTGGTTCTAAAGTCATAGTCAAGGTTTTTTACCTTTTTGCATTCTTTGCATAAAGGTAAAAAAACCTTCTGTGTGCAGTTTCCCCCAGACCCTCCCCCCCTTCCCCTAAAACTTACCTGAGCCCAATCTCGATCCAGCGATGTGCACGAGAGACACTGCTCTCAGCCTCCTTATTGGTTGAGACCCAGTTGTGGGGGCCAGTCTCCCACTGCTGTCAATCAAAGCCAGTGAGAAGATGGTGAGGTTGAGCTCCATTCTGTCTGTCTTATGGACATACAGAGTAGGGCTTTGGGGCAAGCATACACGAGTGCCCTCATAGCAAGCAGCTTGCTATGGGGGCACTCAGCAGGGGGGAGGAGCCAAGAGCGCTGCCAGGGGACCCGAGAAGAGGAGGATCGGGGCTGCTCTGTGCAAAACCATTACACAGAGCAGGTAAGTATAACATGTTTGTATTTTCTAAAAAAAAAAAAAAATGTACCTTTAGTATTACTTTAATGCATTCTATACCTTTCAGCAGGTAAAAAAGGGGGTCTAGGGTCTCTTCTTGTATAAAAACCCTGCCTGTCAGTAGTTTTTGTAATTGCTGACTTCATCACCACTTTAAATATTTAGCACAGTAGGGACTGTTTACTTTTAGGCTCTTTCTTTTTTGATTAAAACTCTATTTAGTTCTGCCTGAACAGTCACTCCTCTAACTAGCTTTAGCTATTGCACTCAGTAAACATGCTTTATTTGACAAAGCTGTGGTATGATATATCTAAAAAGCATAAAGCATCCCCTGCTGGATGGAAGCAAAAATATATATTTATAGGCTTTATTTCATATTAGTTTGATTATTTTTCTCTTTTTGAGCCCTGACAAAAAAAAATATATTTATACTGCAAAAATGTGCCTTCCATTAAAAGATATACTACAGAGTTTAGAAATTTAGAAAAAAAGCAACGCAACTGACACAAATGTTAAAGAAATAGAAGATGCTGCACAGGGGGTGTCTCTTCATACACCACACCTAATGTCTCAAGAGGTTCAAGTCATATGACCTGTGATAAAAAATGTCTTTGCTCAGGATAATCAAAGCAAGATTGAGACAACTATCACATTCCATGGAGTGTTTGTGGTCCCAGAAAGAATAGAAAAGGTTATCTTTACTACCTTGTCTCCCAAACCACCATCAGATATGCTCTTGCTCTTGAAAATTTTCTGTTACCGGTAAAAACTCTCACCAATAAAGGCAATGTAGTGACATTCAAAGGTGACAGTAATATTGTCACTAAAGGGAGCCAGGCACTTACAAAAGTAAAGGTCATACACCATCTTAGCTGAGCTGCAATAAAGAAGTTTAAGTAGGTGTGAACCCTAACATGATGATGTTTAGTTTACTAAAGCCCTATGTACTATAAAGAACTGCTATGGGTTTTCACTGTTCACTCATTTTTTTTGATGTTCCGCTGATCTCCTTTTTGTACAATCACTCATTCCAGTGGTAGCTGCATGTCATTGCTTAGGGCCACCTTCCTGACAGCAACCACAGTGGAACTTAGTTGTGATATCAATACTGTCAGGACCAATGGGATATATTATTGTGCAGAGTATTGCAATTAAGCGATGGAAGCTTCTTGGATACAGCAAATGGCTTTACTTATATGGAGGATGTTAGATTATGTCTTACAGCACTAGAAACATGAACAGGAAGCAGGAATATACAAGTACACTGTCGCGTACCTGGATTGTGAGCCTGACGTGTAGAGGAGAGCCTCTCTCCCCGCACCGGCTTGTGGGCCCCTAAGGTTGAGACAGCAGCCACAGAAGCACGGTGACGCAGGAGTGCCTAGGATCAGTGTCAGTATCGGTACGGCTGGATGCTCATGGCTGGAGATGCAGTAGGTAGACCAATAGGGCTGGATAGACCAGGACTGTGGTAGACTGGATCGCAGAGGAAACAGGAACTGGTGCAATTTGCAGAGCAGAACTGCAGCAGGCTGGAGGAGTGGATGCAGAGTCAGGCAGGCCGGGTCAGTAACGTTCTGGTGGATCAGGCAGAGCAGCAGGCAGAAAAGAAGTCCAATAAACAAGCCGGAGTCAGGGTATCCAGCAGACAGGGTTAGTAAGAGCAAGCCGAGTCAAAGATCAGAGGTCAGCACAGATAACAGGTTTCAGGACACACAGAAGCTGCAGACCAAACAGCAAAGAGTTTTTGGTGCACTCACTTTAAAAAGCCCCTTTGGCGCCAACGTTGATGCCAGGCGCATGTGTGTGCGCGCCGACGCGCCGTTAATGTGCATGCCTTCTGTGCGATTCCTGCTGCACGGCGATGCCTTTCCTGACATACACTGAGCATAGACAGAATGTACATCCTGTGATTACATTACCATAGAATAACACACTATAACACTTTATTAATAACTTTACATTACATGCTGTTGTTCTTTTCCAACACCCCTTCTCAACAGCATGAGCTCTGTCCAATTATATTCAGCTTCTTCTGGAAATAACTATGGCGTTCCTTCAATAAACGCTTGGCGAGTGAATCAGCAGTCATCTCCTCTGACAGGCAGTATTGAATGTCAATAACACCTTGCTTTTGGTTGTCCCTCAGATACTTGACATGGATGTGTTTGGTCCTAGGATTGACCCTTTCTGATTGCGTAAGGTTTATACATCCCTGGTTGTCTTCAAAAATGGCAATTGTTTTTGACATGTCTATCCCAATGTCCACAAAAAGTTGACAAATCCATATAGATTCTTGACATGCGTATGCTGCTGCAATGTACTCTGCTTCAGTTGAAGATAGAATGACAGTTGCTTGCTTTCGACTAGACCAACTTATGGTTCCTTCCCCATACCAGAAGATGAATCCACTTGTCTTTGCAGTCCCCGGCCCAATCAGCATCCACATACCTGACCAGTTTTGGATTGGATGTTGTTGTAACTTCATCTGAATTATTCCTTTGAGGTTTTGCATCAGTCTTTTTTTTTATGGATAGATTTAGCTTTCACCGCTCGGCTTTCCAAATAGAACAGTCCTTTTTTAAGCGACTGGTCCTTTTTTTTAGCGAAAACAGGCTCTGCTTTCTTTGTTGAGCTTGGTGCCTTTGTACATCTTAAGAGCTTTGTCATCATGGTGCGTGTTTTGTTTCCTTCTGTCATATTCATCGATTAATTTCTCTTTGACATAATCTAGTGTCAGCTGTTCCTTGGGTCTGGTTTCTAATGCGTTTATAAGAGCAGTATATGTCTCTGGAAGGCTGCAGAGGAGCAGAGCAACAAGCTTTTGCTTGTCTATCCTTCCTATCGCAGTCCTCTGTCTCTCAGTTTGTGGGTCTGTCTGTATTCAGCACTTGCCAGTGCCACAAGTCATCCTTGCTAAGAAGCATTTGTAGTTTAAACTTCCATAGCTGGTAATTGGCATTGTTCAGCTTTGCAATTGCAAACTTCACATCTGAACTGCTTACCATATTTCAGTAGCTTGTATACAGTACTCACTGACTCACTGTAAAAATTATTTCAATTGTCTGGATGCCTGGGTGCCTGCTGGGTACGCTGGGTACATTGGGTTTGCTGCTGCATGTAGTATCCTCTCAGACATAGACTGGGCGGAGGAAACTACGCATTCGTCTAAGGCTAGCCAGTTCCTAAATGTCTTGTAGGACAATTTCATGGTTCAGATGGTAGACGCACCAACTAGAAATAAATCGTTACTGAATCTACTGAATACCAACAACACAGACCTGATCACGGATGTGGATTAAGGAAACAGCGATCACCGGTCAATTGGCTTCAGTATGAATCACACAAATAGGAAACATGAGGGGAATACAAAGACACTGAATTTCAAAAGAGCCAACTTCCCTAAACTATGAACCTTGCTAGAAGGCATGAATTGGGATTAAATCTTAGGAACAAAGAACACGGAGGAGAGATGGGTTTGCTTTAAGAGCATATTAAATAAGGGCATTAGCCAATGCATCCCATTGGGTAATAAATTTAAAAGAGAGGACAAAAGTCCTGGATGGCTTAACTCCAACGTAAAAATGCATATAAAAGCAAAGGAGAAGGCCTTCAAAAAATACAAGGTTGAGGGATCATCATCAGCATTCAGACTTTATAAATAATGCAACAAGAAATGTAAGGGTGCAATTAGGGTGGCTAAGATAGAACACGAAAGACACATAGTGGAGGAGAGCAAAAAAAAATCCCAAGAAATTCTTTAAAGCGGTTGTATACCTATTTTTTAAACTTTTACCTACAGGTAAGCCTATAATAAGGCTTACCTGTATGTAAAAAATATATCTCCTAAACCTGTACGGTTTAGGAGATATTCCCCTCGCAATGAGCCGCTGATTGCAGCGGCGCATGCGCACAGGGGATTCTCGGCTGAAAGCCCAGCAGCCGCCGGACCTTGCCGGAAAAAAGTCTCCCGCGCACATGCGCGGGAGTGACGTCATCGCGGCTCTGGCCACTCACAGTGCCGGAGCCGCGATACCCGGAAGACACGCCGAGGGGAAATGTCAGCTCCCTCGGCGTGGACCGGGTGAAATGCTGGCGCCTCGTTCTAAGGTAAGTATCTCATAATGAGCTAGTATGCGGTGCATACTAGCTCATTATGCCTTTTCCCTTACAGGTGTAGGGGAAAAAAGAAGTCAGCGGGTTTACTACCGCTTTAAGTATGTAAACAGTAAAAAAGGGAGCGCAGGCTACATTGGCCCCATAAAGAATGAGGAAGGACATCTGGTTACAAAGGATGGGGAGATGGCGAAGGTATGGAATTTATTGTACTCCTCAGTCCCCACGAGGGAATCGTGGGGCTTCAGTATCCAAAACTGCAGTGTTTATCCTTATGACACATCACAGCACCTCCATGGTTAACAGAGGACAGAATTAAAATTAGACTTGGGAAATTAACATTAATAAATCACCATGACCAGATGGCTTACTAACAGTCTATTGACTGGAATTGTACGAGCTGACTGGAGAAAAGCCAATGTAGCACCAATATTTAAAAAGGGCCCAAAATACATCCCTGGGAATTACAGACTAGTTAGCCTAACATCAATAGTATGCAAGCTCTTGGAGGGGATAATAAGGGACTATACACAAGATTTTAGTAATGAGAACGGTATCATTAGCAGTAATCAGCATGGATTCATGAAGATTTGTAGACATTGTGTTTCTGGATTTTGCAAAAGCATCTGACACAGTTCCCCATAAACGTTTACTGTACAAAATAAGATCTGTTGGCATGGACCATAGGGTGAGTACATGAATTGAAAACTGGCTACAAGGGAGAGTTCAGAGGGTGGTGATAAATGGGGAATACTCGGAATGGTCAGGGGTGGGTAGTGGGGTTCCCCAAGGTTCTGTGCTGGGACCAATCCTATTTATTTTTTGTTCTAAAACGACCTGGAAGATGGGGTAAACAGTTCAATCTCTGTATGTGCGAACGATACTAAGCTAAGCAGGGCAAAAACTTCTCTGCAGGATGTGGAAACCTTGCAAAAAGATCTGAACAAATTAATGGGGTGGACAACTACCTGGCAAATGAGGTTTAATGTAGAAAAATGTAAAATAATGCATTTGGGTGGCAAAAATATGAATGCAATCTATACACTGGGGGGAGAACCTCTGGTGGAATCTAGGATGGAAAAGGACCTGGGGGTCCTAGTAGATAATAGGCTCAGCAATGGCATGCAATGCCAAGCTGCTGCTAACAAAGCAAACAGAATATTGGCAATGGCATGGATTAAAAAGGGGATTAACTCCAGAGATAAAACGATAATTCTCCTGCTCTACAAGACTCTGGTCCGGCCGCAGCTAGAGTATGCTGTCCTCAGGAAGGATGTACTGGAAATGGAGCGAGTACAAAGAAGGGCAACGAAGCTAATAAAGGGTCTGGAGGATATCAGTTACGAGGAAAGGTTGTGAGCACTGAACTTATTTTCTCTGGAGAAGAGACGCTTAGGAGGGGATATGATTTCAATTCATAAATACCGTACTAGTGACCCCACAATAGGGATAAAACTTTTTTGCGGAAAGGAGTTTAACAAGACACGTGGCCACTCATTAAAATTAGAAGAAAAGAGAATTAACCTTAAACTACGTAGAGGGTTCTTTACTGTAAGAGCGGCTAGGATGCGGAATTCCTTTCCACAGACAGTGGTCTGAGTGGGGAGCCTCAATAGTTCTAAAAAACTATTAGATAAGCACCTAAACGACCGCAACATACAGGGATATACAATGTAATACTGACATATAATCACACACACATAGGTTGGACTTGATGGACTTGGGTCTTTTTTCAACCACTCCTACTATGTAACTATGTAAGGAACAGAAAATTGTCACTCCAAATCAGGAAGTAACTTAACAAGGATTTTCATGGCAGGATCACCAGGTGACAATTTAAAAAAAGCTGTAGATATTTTAAATTATTAGGGCCTCATACACACTGGATACTTTAGCCATCTCACTTAAAAAGTCTTTCCTCCTGGCAGCAGTATTTTGACAGAAAAAACCTTTGACAGTTGTAAACACATGCAAATGCAATTAGGTGCATCAATCGCTTGGGCCTCATTGGCCATAATAATAATTGATTCTGTCCATTGAAACGAATTAACGCTCAAGTTCTAAACGTGCCTAGCATTGATACACATTTACACACGTTTACGCACGTCAAGTATTTTTTCTGCCAAAGCCCTGCTGGACATGCTGGCAGTGGGGCTTTTTTTCTGCATCTAAACACCCCTGCCTGGGTGCAGGCATGGACACATGCAGTGCATGGACTCATAGGTTAACATACAGTGGTGTTTAGAGGCAGAAAAAAACGCCAGACGCCCGTAACAGCAGTGTTAAAAACGTCCAGTGTGCATAAGGCCTAAAAAATACATTACCATGTTACAGACTATGGGGTTGAATTACTAAAGCCTATTCAATTTGCAAGGGAAGTTGACCCAGAGCTTAGTGAATATGGTGAAGTTTCACTTTGCAAAGAATGCCC
Organism: Lithobates clamitans; assembly: GCA_037952925.1. Taxonomy (NCBI): domain Eukaryota; kingdom Metazoa; phylum Chordata; class Amphibia; order Anura; family Ranidae; genus Lithobates; species Lithobates clamitans. Next base: position 1,673,331 of record JBBGZY010000051.1, read on the forward strand.
AATCACATGTAAGGGAAATAAAAAACTACATTTTCCTTTGCACATGATTGGATGATAGAAGTTAACAGAGCTTCACCTCATTTTCCAGGCAGATTCCCCATGCAAAGTGAGCAGCCTATTTGCCTTTAGTAACTCAATGCCTCTTTGTGGTTTTAGTAATTGGGTTTAGGGTTTTAGCTCTACTTTAACCCCTTCCCCCCGTGTAGGGCACATATGCATCAGCATGGCAAGTGGGCAGCGCACGATCACGGCACAGGCTGTCACCAACAGCTCCCAATCACAATTTACGGTGGGGAGCCGGTGGGAGGGGATTATGAGCATGTAAACACTGTGACAGCCACTAACAGTGATCACATGATCTGGAAGCTAGCCTCCACCTCTCATCTTTCAGAACCCCTTAAAGAGCCGGTGGAAGCTCACACTAAGGGATTAACACTGACAAAGAGGCAAAACATTTGTGCAGCATACACCCAGTGCTGCTGCTTTGAATCCAGAAACTGTAAGGGCCCTTTCACACAGGCATTTTTAACTTGCTAAAAAAGACAATAAAAATCTTGTGTTTTGGCTGCATGGAGTGCTTGGAGTCACGTGTCCAAGTTTCACAGGTGCATGCTGGGTATATGCGCCAAAAAAAAATGTACTGGCATTACTTCCAAAATGCAGCAAAAACTGATGCATTTTTTTCAGCGGAGCAATGTGAAAGCAGCCTTAGGGATCTTTCACATGGACAGCTGGGAGGTGGGGTGGGGAGGGACGGCAGTAAAAACAGGTTTTTGAGTTACAGTGTTACTGCCTCCCAGCCACTCACCCGGATGCTAACAACACAGTATGACAGGGCTATACACAAGCTGCCTCTGCAACATTTTTTTACTTGGGTAGCATAGTTTGACAGGTGGCACTGCCTGTCAAACTCACCCATTGAGATCAATGGGGCTACACCGCAACCTGCGAGCCACACATTTGGTTGCACAGTTACAGTACCACTATTGTCTGTCTAAAAGAGACCTAACAATCTAGCTCAGGATCAGTATGCCAGTTGCACAAAAAAATAAAAAATTCTGTCAAATAATAAAATGCGCAAAATGCAAAAACGTGACAGGGACTGTTGTGTTGTCACCTCATCGTAGGAAGTTCCTGACCATGGCGGGGCAACCGGGTATTTTAAAGCTGAAGGTTGAAAACAATGTTTAAAAATTCATTTGTAATGTTAAGGCTTTTGTGAGATTTTAGTGATTGGGTTTAGACAAATTTTAAAATCTCATGCACACAGGCGTGTGCGGCCAAATACAATATAAAATTGGGTGTATTTCTGTGCTTGGGAAGCCCAGCTGCCCATAAACATTAAGTTACACGGGTGTACCTGCGTAAACCAGCGTAAAACATACAGACGCATTTGTCAAAAACGCAAAGTCTGAGTTCAGGGAGTATATCAGTACGCCACTCAGCAAGTAGCTATGTCCCCTGATTTATGTTAGATGCAAAAACATCATGTTTCACAAGACCAGGTCTTTACTTGAAAGTTTTTACTGGTGTTTCTCTTTAAACGCAGCATTACCACTCACATTGCTGGGCCCCAACTGCCAGCAGTGCTTCCACCTCTGTGTTCCACTCCACCCCAGCCTCCAGGGCAGGTTATTTATCTACAAATTAAGCTGTTCATCTCCTGGCACTGAGCATGTGACAATGAATGCTGAGCTGCATCTCCTCTAGAGAGGGGTGCAGAGCGTTTTGTCTTTATCGGATTTTCCGTGCATTATCTCTGTGTCAGTCCAACCTCTCTGCTGAGATGGAAGACTGACTTCGGGCAGCCATCGCGCTGTACCAGCAGCAGCAAACATTTTATCTTTTGGCCTGCCGGGGAATTATCGTCCTGATCTTCCAGAATTAAAACCTAAAGGGATGCTGAATTTCTTATTGAGTTTTAATGAACTAAGGAACGAAAATCAATCTGGCTGTCTTTGCTTCACATTAACAATTACTAGACACCCCAAACTATTGCACTTGAAAGATGAGCACTTAAAGCAAACAAAGCCTTTCTACATTCTACAGCCAAAGGAGCTTCCATTTTAACCTCTGTTTGATCTACAGCCATGGTGCTCTACATGATCAGTTATGATACCAGCCATTTGAAGGCTTGACAAGAGCACAAGCAACTGTGACAGTACTCATTCACAACATTCCTTGAATTTAACTGCTTTAGGCACTAGGTAAATCAATGGTTTTAATTTGGCTTTAAAGACAGGGCACTTGCAAACTTTTCGACTAATTTGGAACTCCAGTCAAAACTTTTTTTGGAAAATTTGGATAGAGTGGGCAAAGCTTTAGATTTTCTGTATCTTTTTCTTAGTGTTATATACAGTAAACCTGCCTTGGAAGTTTCACTGCTGTTGGCACCCTCTTTGCACAGATTTTCCTGTGGCCTGTCCTACTGAGATGTAAATGTGCCTAGGAAGTTTAAATAGAAGGTTAAGAGAGAAGAATGCAAGTGCTCCACTCCATCAGGAGGTGCAGTGCCTGTGCCACACATACCCAGTGAAGTGACTGGTCTCAGGTTATACACAGAGATGAAACAAATCCTCCTACATAAGCTGTGCCTGTTTATCTGCATTGATTTGTCCTATACAGCCTTGTAAATCTCAGAAATAAAAATGATTTTTCAAAGACCTACAAAGCAGGGGATGGGTTGATGAAGTTACACTGTGTACAACTCAGTAAGAAGAACTCTGAGCTCTAATTGGAGGAAAGGGACATACTCTCCTCCTCACGGCACACAGGAACAATGCACACCTGAAGATATCAATCACAGGCTGTGTTCTGAAGCTCCCCTCTCCCATCACTTTTTTATCTCTTGATGTCGGGGTGACCCATCTGGAGTGAATCATGCTGTTAGCAAAGAAATAAGCAGCAGAGAGAAATCCTACTAAGTAGATAGAGGCATGTAGGCAGGTGCAGTCTGTATTCTCCACTGCAAGTGGCCCTTGACAGCAGGACTTGGTTCCTCTATGATTTCCTCAGTCACAGGGAGGTGGGAGTGATTAATGCCCTAGTCAATGATCAAGAGTTCCTTTGCTTGATTGATATGGGATCTGAGGTCACTGTCATGGAGTACAAGTTCTATGCCCAGTGGTTTGGGACGCAAGATCAACTTGACCCCTCCTGGCTATCCCCAAAGGCGGCCAACAACCTGCCCATCCAGATGGAAGGCGTCAACTAAGTAAGGATACAGTTAGATGACCAGGTAATGGAACAAGTAGGGGCTGTGGTGACTTGCAGCACAGTAAACCCAGCAGTACCAATCGTCCTAGGCATAAACATCTTGAAAGACTTGGACTTACCCCGCTTCAGGCTTGAGCATTCAGGCTGGCATGCGTGAGGCTGTTGTCTGTGAGTTAGCCTGCTTAAAGTGATCTGAGGCTGCAAGGCCTAACAGCAGGCAGCTAGAAGATAGCGTGAACATTTTGGTGTCGTCTGCAGGCCCCCCAAACAAAAGTTACTCCCGACACCCTTGCAAGAGGTTGTCTGATCTCTGCCTATTGGGGCTCACAAGAAACTGCAAGGTGCCATGGTAATGGTAGAACCCCACAAGGACCTAGTGGTGCCAGGGGAGTGGCTTGTAGCCTGCACCTCATTCAAAGTCCACAAAAAAAAGGTGCTGGTTCAGCATATCAATCTGGGGACCTCCCCAATTTCGTTCCCCAACCACACCACTATCGCAGACCTCTATGTGGTGCCCAACCATTGCATCTCTAATGCCCAGGCAGGAGTGGAAACCGTTTGTTCCCTGTTGCAGACAGCTATGTTCATGTTCTCTCTGGATGAGCTGTAACACAAACTACTGCTAGAACCGCTGGCCATTCTGTTCCGGGACTATCCTCTACCACAACAGCGACTTCTATAACAACTACTGGAGAAGCACCTACTGGTCTTCGCAACCAACCAGGAGGTCAAAGACTTGATCTGTAAAATGCTACAGAGTGGGGTGATTCAGGAGAGCTGCAGCCCATGGGCCACCCCTATTGTCCTGGTACGAAAGGAAGATGGGAGCCTGGCCACTGCCATTCTCTTCATGCCTGTAAGTGGCTTTGGATGGGTGAGATCTCAGCTGGACCCATTGAGCTGTTGAGTTACTCTTCAATACAATGTTCTTTGCAAATCGGGGCTTTAAAGTGGTTGTAAACATCTGATGTGAAATATTAACAAAGCATATCCCTCTATAGTGTTTGCTTGTCTCAATTAAGATCACAAAGGGTCATTTCAGCCTGTTGCTATATTCCTCTGCTATCAGCATGAATCATTCTTAAAAAGTTTTCTTGACACCAAAGAAAAAAGGTGATAGGGGAGGAATCTCCAGCTGACTGGCAGCCTCAGGTCTATTCCGCTGTGCTGTATGAAGGGGCGGGGGGGTCCCTTCCTTCCAATCAGGTCCCAGAGCTCCCCCTCACTGAGCTCAGCCGAGTGTGACTTCAACTCTCTGCCCCCTTTTTTTCTGAACTTTCAGACAAGCTTATAAATTCTGCACTTTGAATGGATGTAGTGAAGAGAAAAACGCAGATATTCAGGTACAACTTATGTAGGAGGATTTGTTTCATCTCAGTGTATCAACTGAGGCCAATCACTTCACTGGGAATATGTAAAGGTATATTTAGAGTCTCTTATTTGAGCATGCTAGTTACTAGCTCTCTTGCTGTTTCTCTGTCTTTTACAGTATGCAGGGCTTTAAGTTCACCTTTATCAAAAAAATGCCTATGCAGGTAAGGGGTGCTTGTGGATAAAAAAAAAACTGTGCAGCTTTGACCAAAGTTGAATAATGCCCTTACCTCCTAAAGCCTGAATAAAAAACTCCTAGAGATCACAGCATCCCCTCCTGACTCCTAGCTATTACTACCCACCTTCACCATCACAGGGGTGAGCTAGACGTCTCTTAGCAACATCCTAGCATTTTTTGGTCAACTCTTTTATCTACAGGCAACCCTTACCTGCATAGTTAGTTTTTGTAAAGGTGAACTATGCCATTAGAATGTTTTGATGTCAGACTTGACCAGGTAATACAATTTTGAAAGAAGCACTACAGCAACGGCAGGCTGTAGGCAGGTGCCTACAAGGGGTAACACATTTTTCTGTGAAAGCACTTGTTTTCTCTGGCTTTGCTCATTTCCTCATGTTAGTTGAGACAGCCAGGTGCCAAATGTTACAATGTTTGTTGTTTTCCTGTGTCTTCAGGTTGACCTGGGAATTGTGGGTAACCAAGCTTTAAGGGCTAACATTTTTCTGCCATTGTTGGCAAGGTTACTGCCCCTACAGGTCAACCAACATAAAAAGGGCTGCCTCCAAGCCTCAGGGTTGGTTCCTGGGGGAATACTGTCAAAATGTAGCTGGATACTCTGCTGAGAATGTCACCCCCTGTGGGGGAGGGGGGGTGGAGCTGCACTTTTTAGGTGTCCACAGATTGTCTAGGATTGCTCTAGAAATCTTCATTCATTTTGTAACAACCTTTCTTTTTTCTTAAAGCAAAACAAAACCATCCTATTCTTTATATCTAAGGAAGCTGTCATCTTAGCCTCTGTTTGATCTGCAATTGCCATGGTGTTGTACATGTGATCAACTATGACACCAGCCATTTATTGGCTTGACAGTTCAGTTGAGAGCACAGTTGAGAGCACAACCTACTGCGACAGTTATCATTCATGGTATGCCATAAAGTATTTGTAAACCTCAGACATGAAATATGAAAAAAAACACATCCTTCTATATTGTGTACTTGTCTCCCTCCAAAGCTATGAGTGTCATTTCTCTCTGCTGCCTGGTTCCTCTGTTATCAGCATAACACAGTTTTTGCAACTTTTTGACAGCTGTGCTTGTTCTCCATATTGTATGAAGGGGGCGATGTCTGTTCCCTCCAATCAGGGTTTAGAGTTGTCAGTTATGTGAAGACTTAACTGAAGTAATCATTTCCTGTTCATAATCTCAGAACAATCTATGGTAGAGATGGCAGCAAATACACAGCTACATCTTATGTCTGTGTATCATCTAATTATAGTTACTTCACAAGAACGAGACTGAGTACCAGTCACCTATATTATGGGGAACTCTGCCATTTTGACTGTTTACATACTCCCAGCCTGAGGCCCACCTCAGTAATAACTAATTGTTTACATAATCAGCCACTTTAAACGCTTTATTGTGAACTTGAACAGGGTGCAAAGTTCTTCCAAGTAAACATGTACACCATCTCCTTTTTTCCCAGGAGACAATTGCTAGACTGTTGCAAATTCAAATTTAACAAGGGGACGTTGACCAGCTCTTCCACTTTCCCCCTGCTGTAGGTTCCTTGAGTTGGGATATCCCTTCTTGCTTGCTTTGGGTCTACCACAAAGGGCACACCCCAACACTAATCTGCAACCTACATGATGACTCTCACTGCTTCCGATCAACCTTCTGGCCCCAACCCACCTGGCCACCTGGTGTCAGTAGTTTTTTTTTTATATATTTTTTATAATTTAATTTTTTATAATTTTTGTTTACAATTTTATTTATTTTATATATATATATATATATATATATATATATATATATATATATATATATATATATATATATATATATATATATTTTTTTTAATCAACTCTGTTGTGGGAGGGGGCTTTGGTGAGATATTAGGGGTATTGAGACATGGAAAGGGACTGAGGACATTGATTCCCCAGTCCCTTTCTCAGCATTGAAGATGAATGGACAGAAGACAGCGGCTCCTGTCCATTCATAAACTGAGCAGAGTAACACACAGGTTGCTCAATTTTTTACAGGACACAGGAGCGATCTCGCTCACTGTGTCCAATTCAGAAAAGGCAGGGGCCGGTAAATGACTAGTCCCTTCCTCCGCTCGCCATCCTGACAGATCCCCACAGCTGGCGGCAGAGGAGGGAAGCCGGCTGTGGGAGATGGGGGCGGAGGAGGAGGACAGGGAGCCGGTGAAGAAGGGGGGGGTGAAGGACACTGAGGGGGGCTGGAGGAGGAGGACAGATAGGCCGGTGAAGGACACAGAGGGAGGCTGGAGGAGGAGGACAGAGAACCGGGTGAAGGACACGGAGGGGGGCTGGAGGAGGAGGACAGAGAGCCGGGTGAAGGACATGGAGGGGGCTGGAGGAGGAGGACAGAGAGCCGGGTGAAGGACATGGAGGGGGCTGGAGGAGGAGGACAGAGAGCCGGGTGAAGGACATGGAGGGGGCTGGAGGAGGAGGACAGAGATGTTGCAAATCCAAATTTAACAAGGGGACGTTGACCAGCTCTTCCACTTTCCCCCTGCTGTAGGTTCCTTGAGTTGGGATATCCCTTTTTGCTTGCTTTGGGTCTACCACAAAGGGCGCACCTCAACACTAATCTGCAACCTACATGATGACTCTCACTGCTTCCGATCAACCTTCTGGCCCCAACCCACCTGGCTCCTGATTTATAAGGGTGAAGGTTTATAAGCCGGGTGAAGGACAGTAGGGGAGCCATAGAAGACACAGAGGGGGGCTGGAGGAGGAGAATACAGGGAACAGTCAGGGATGTTTGGTGCAGAAGGAGGGACAGCTGTGATCACTGACCTCCCTGTATAGCTTTTTAGCCAACAGCCGCGGGAGGGAGAGAAGGAGAAGCAGATGTCAGCTATACAGGGAGATCGGTGATCACAATTGTCCTTCCTGCTGCACCGATCATCCCCGACTGTGAACCAGGGGACCATCCAGGATCAGCCCCGCAGTCGTGATATCGGGCAGCACTTGTGGGTGTCCGGGAGACTCCCCCCAAATGCGGGAGGCTCCTGCACCTCGCAGGAGACTTGAGATGTCTGGGGAAAAGACAGTCCAACCTACTTGACACACCCAGGGGTAAGACTTACTTTAAAGGGGTATTAACCCCTCCTTACAGTACCCTCCTGTTTAACATTGGCCTATCCCCATTCCATGGGTACCATAAACTCTGGAAGGCTGGTGGCTCTACCCCACCATCAAATATATAAAAATGTAATATATAGAAAAACAGAGCATATAAAACAGATATGTATATACAGGAGTAATACCTGGCATAATCTTAAACGGTTACAAACACTAAAAATAACAGTGACATTATTGCTCATTTAAAACTATAGTAGCTTTTCACATCAAGAGCAACTAGAAACAATTCAAATGTAATAACTGGAGTCTGGAAAGCAAAGAGAAGGGATGCCCATAGTGTAAAACCGTTTTAAAAAGCTTTATTTTGTAAGTAAGCAAAGATGGTACTCACATTTTAAAAGATTTGTATAAGCATGAAAAGATCAATGAGTCAGAATAACCCGTGTTCATCTAACCGGAGGTTAGTCCAATGATGAAACGTGTAGGGCGGGGTTTACGAACGTCTTGCGTCACCTCCTGTTAGACGAACACAGGTTATTCTGACGGCATTTACTCATTGATCTTTTCATGCTTATACAAATCTTTTAAAATGTGAGTATCATCTTTGCTTACTTACAAAATAAAGCTTTTTAAAACGGTTTTACACTATGGGCATCCCTTCTCTTTCACATGTTGAACATATTAAAAGTCGCTAGACAACATTATAAGCACAGACCAGAGCTGCCAAGAGTTGCTACACAGTGGCAGATACTGTGACCACGCAGTACCCCTACAGGGGTGAGGCTATTCGGTGAGTGTATGCACATTAGGAGCACGATTAGGAAGCACTATCACCAAGCCAGCACTTGAATAAGAAGACCTTTTAAACAATATTGTCTTTCAATAAGGACTGGTTCTTTCTGAGCACAAGTCACTTTGCCAAATAAAAACAATATTGTTTTTTCAGCAAGCACTGGTTTTTCTTTTGAGCACAAGTCACTTTGTCAATTAGCTTTTTTTGTTGCTAACTAGCACATATATCCTGAGCACATAGCACTTTTCTAAATGCACTTTATTAAGGTTTATTCATTTATATTAATTTTATAGCATGCAATAATAAATTGGTCATATGTATCTACTATAACCCTATCACAGAATTGGGGAATAGCATATAAATCTTCTGGTTTATATCCATAGGGTGCAATACACATATGGGACACAATCTTGCAATCAGCTATATCATTTATATGCTGAAGTAACCCTTCGGGCATTGAAATTACACTGCTTAGCAGCCGCCAGAGGTTGCAACACAACCAAAACACACTTTTAGGATCCACCGTTAACTATTCGCCAAAGGTTGTAACACACACTTTTTCCTTTTTTCTTTCATCCATCTACACATTTCCTATTTTGAATCAGTTTTAACCACTAATGGACACCATTTGTTTATAGCACCACACCCTGCTAACTGTGTATACACGCAAGGTTCAAGGCACCTGCTGCTAATTTATAATATACACCTTCTAAACTCTCCACTTTTCACATCTAATTTGGGAGACTACATAGGGTGTAACACAGTGGTTCTATTATTAAATACTCACTTCACTAGAACAGCGCCATACCTACATTTGTTTTTATACCTGTACATAATGACCACTTCCCATCAACCTTCAAGCCCCAAGCCACCCAGTTTCTGATTCATAAGGGAAAAGACAGTCTAACCTACTTGACACACCCAGAGGCGAGACATCCCTTAAAGGGATACCAACCCCTGCTCACAGGTTTAGTTCCGTTTTAAGTTACTGTATATCTTCTAACTATGTTTCATTTTAGAGTTATTTCCTAACATGGTTATAGCTAGTTTAGGCTATTTTGGAAGTGTTTTTATATGTTAAACATGGTAAACCTGTTGAGTAACACCAAAGGCACACATCCCACATTATGTGTAACATTGAATTGATATGTGTTTTAAATGTATAGATCTGCACACTGATGCCAGCCAGTTTCTGAATCAGTATTTACCAGTGTGCAGGAAAAAAGCAAAATGTATCACTAAAGCAGAAGGAACAAAATGTAGACTACATAGATAATAGGAGTGTGCTAAAGCTAATGCAATGCAGCATAAATTATAGATTAATTTTGTTTGTTGTAACAGGTGAACCCATATATTTATGTCAGAAAAAAAAACACTTTCTCATTTATTATACTTATGTTTTATTTTTGTTTTTTTTTTAAAGCCTTTATTTATGGCACTGATTTATTTTCTTGCTATTTGAATGCTGTGATATTAAGAATAGAAAGTGTTATCTTTTTTCTGTTGTTCTGTATAGAATACACATTATCTATTCCAAATGATCTTTTTTGCTTTTATAGAATATAAAAAATACGTTGAGAGGAGAATTCTTGGGTTGTGGTAAAGTAAAACTGCACAACACCTTGGCATCAGGGATTGTTTTCTTATTTCCTTGTAATAGAAAAAAAAAGCGTGCACACAAGTATGTTTATGTTGTTTAAAGTGGTTGTAAAGGCTAAAGGCTTTTTTTACCTTAATGTATTCTCTGCATTAAGGTAAAAAAAACCTTTTAGGTACAGTTTTCCCCCCTCTAAATACTTACCTGAGCTCAATCTCGATCCAGTGCTAAGCCCGAGAGCAACAGCACTACTTCCTCTCTCCCACCTCACTGGACTCAGTGAGAGAAGAAAGAGCCTTTGACTCTTGCTGCTGTCAAACATATGCAGTGATGAGGGAGCAGGGGGTGGGGCCAGGCTGCACTGTGTATGTCAGTAGATGCACAGGCTCAGGATTGGACTCACGCAAGCACTGTATTGAAAATTTGTAGCAGTATTTCATACTTATGTTACATGACTGTAAAATCTATCAGCTTTTTGTGACATAGCAGCAGTCTCCAGTAGTCTCTTGCAACTTTAATGCTATCCCTATGTAGCACCCTGTCTTAAACAGGGGCTATTACTCAAATGTAGTTTTTAGCTGGGTGGTATTTACCTTAGCTCAAATTGATTTGTATAGTTTTTCACTTGGTCTTTTACTAACCTTAGTAGGGTTGTGATTTCTCACAGCTGCTAGTAGGTGTCACTGGTACCACTGGCAATAGTATAAGATTTCAAAACAAGACTGAGTTACAAATATGTATATTTCCTTCAGTTAACCCAGTAGGAGGATAAGGCTACTGGTGCATGCTGGAGAAGGATACAGATATTTGGGGCAGGCCTTGTCCTCGCACTCTTCGCTCAGGTTGAGGCCCAATAGCCTGTGTAGGGCCTAACATGTGCTCCGGATGTGGAGATAGACCTAAAGTGGTCCTAGAACTGTCCTGCCTGTTTATGGGGATACCAAGATCGAGACCCATGGGGAGGACATTGCTGAAGAATGACAGGAAGAAGGCTGATTTTTCACAAGGCCTGATAACTCACTTTGTGAAGCATGCAAAAGCACTGAGAGCACTGGAAACAGCAACAAAGAGAGAAAATCTGTGTACCAGCCAGGATGTTACTTGCAGTGTTGCTGGGTCAGCTCAAAGGTTCTGACACTTTGAGGCTGGACATGTAAGAGTCTGAAAGTTATCTTGTTGGTATCTGGGACCACAAACCCTCACTTTCTTGTGTTGTCTAGTAAAACTTCTAAAACACAGACTAGTGTTCTTTATTAGTCACCAGTCATAGCCATAGACTCAGCCCTGGGGTGAAATGCTGGCCCACCCCTGTCTCCACCATGCCTTCAGGGGGTTGGGGGGGGGGGTAGCTACAACTAATTTTTTTGTAACATGGTAGCAGTCTTAAGTAGTCTCCTGCAATGTGGGAGGTGTATTTAGCTCTCTTGTAAGATGCAGTTTGTAGGGGATTCTTAAACTGGCTGCAATTTCTGAAAGTGTCTAGTAACTAAGAAGCAGTCTGTAACCTAACTGCAGTTTTCAGAATTTCCTTGACAGTGATTTTTAATAGGACAGTCTTTTGTAATTTGCAGGTCTCTTTAGCACAAGTGTATTGTAACATGGCAGCTCTCATAACGCCATAGTTATTTAAATGGCTTAATCCTAGATTCAAACACAAGTCCTTAGGGGGCCTCTTTTTGAGGCAGCATTGCATATTTTTGTTTTCCATAACTACTTTATTAAAGATTCACAGAACAACAATAAAACACTTAAAGAAAAAAAAAACAGTGTGAATTACAGGTACATGGATAAAGTTACCATAATCACAGAACAGCAAAAATGTGCTATATTAATTAGGAACGTGTTTGAAAAACCATAAGAAGGACACACTGAGTTGCCGACCATTGCTAATAACAGGAATGACAATCCTTCCAGGCAGGAGTGAGCATACTATCAGTAGTATATTAGGCCAAAGAAACAGCATCACGTATTTGAACTGAGGAATACAAGGTATACTCGGCTTGAAATCTCAAAGGGAAAATAGGTAATCATCTGCAGTAAGGAGTTGTCAGAAACCATGAACCAGACAGAGACAGAAGTACAGTAAAATTACACTTGTTTATTAATAAAAATAAAAAGGTAAATAGAGTAAGCATAGTCAAAGCATAGCCAGAGTTGAGTAACCGGATCTGGTAGTCAGCCAAGCCAGAGTTCAGTAACCAGATTGGTTAATCAGCCAAGTCAGAGTTCAGTAACCAGATCGGGTAATCAGCCAAGCCAGAAGTCAGGGATCCAAGTAGAGGAACAGCAAGCAGGATAAGGAGCCAGAAGGGATGTCAGCAAAGCCAGTCTTTAAACAGGAACACAGGAGATGGTTTCTTGTGTTGTGACCAATGCAAAAGCAGGAATGAAGTGAGCTGGAGATCTTTAAGTCGGTGGGACTGATGAGCAGAACCACAACAGCTGGTTAACTGTGGAGAGAGTATGAGAACTGAGCCAGCCCTAACAGTACCCCCCTCCTGAATGACCCCTCCCCCTCGGAGGACCATTGTGCTTGAGGGGAAAAGTCTATGGAAATCATGGAGGAGGGCAAGAGCATGTACGTCCGAGGATGAGACCCAGGAGCGTTCCTCCGGACCGTATCTCTTCACAATGCACCAGGTGCTGTATGCTCCCACGGAACCTACGGGAGTCAACAGTGGATTGTACCTCATACTCCTCATGGTTCTCAAACTGTATAGGGTGAGGACGTGGCACTGAGGTGGTAAAGCAGTTGCAGACCAACGGTTTCAATAAGGAGACATGAAACACATTTGAGATGCGCATACTAGGAGAAAGGTCCAACGCGTAAGCCACTGGGTTAATCCTGGGACGGATACAGAAAGGCCCAATAAACCGAGGTGCGAACTTCAGTGAGGGAACACGACGTCGGAGGTTGCGAGATGACAGCCAGACCCTGTCCCCAACCTGGTAGAAAGGTTTAGGCAGGCGTCTGCGGTCAGCATGGAGCCTGTACCTATCATTAGCATGACGCAAAGCCTCCTGGACTTGTGCCCAAGTGGAACGAAGACCACGGAGATGCTCCTCTAGTGCAGGAATACTCTGTGAAACAAACAAGTCAGGCAACATGGAAGGTTGGAAACCATAATTCACCATAAACAGAGACAATCGGGAAGCAGAATTCAAGGCACTGTTGTGAGCAAACTCTGCCCAAAGTAATAGGTCTGACCAATTGTTGTGATGGTCAGAAATATAGCAATGTAAGAATTGCTCCATGGACTGATTAGCTTGTTCTGTGGCCCCATTAGACTGTGGGTGATACACAGAGGAGAAAGCAAGCTGAATTCCCAGCTGTGCACAAAAGGCTCGAGAGAACCGAGACACAAACTGACTACCCCTGTCCGAGACATTCACCTTGGGTAGCTCATGTAAGCGAAAGATCTCCCAAGCAAAAATGGAAGCCAGTTCCTTAGAAGTGGGCAACTTCTTAAGTGGAATACAATGACACATCTTTGAGAACCGGTCATCCACCATAAGGATAACTGTGATGCCTTGGGAGTTGGGCAACTCCACAATGAAATCCATAGACAGGTGGGTTCAGGGCCTCTGTAGGAGGCCCACTGGAAGGTGTTGTGGAGTCTTACTCTAAGCACACACGGAACAGGCAGCTACGAAGGCAGTTATATCAGCATGTACACTAGGCCACCAGAATTGTTGGGATATGGCCAAAACCAGTTGATTCTTACCAGGGTGGCCAGCTGCCCTGGAAGATTGGTAAGTCTGGAGCACGGCAGTACGGAGACACTCTGGGACAAAGCAGCGGTCACAAGGTTTCTCAGGAGGAGCATCGACCTGAGCAGCAAGAATTTTGTCACGCAAAGGAGAAGTAAGACTGGTGCGAACCGTAGCCAGAATACGATCAGGAGGAATCAAAGGAACCGGAACCAACTCCAACTTGGAAGTGGAGGAAAATTGTCATAAGGCGTCAGCCCTTACATTCTTAGTACCGGGTAAGAATGAGACAATGTAATTTAAACTTGACAAGAAAAGAGCCCATCGCGCCCTTCTGGGAGAGAGGTGTTTAGCCTCAGACAAGAATGTTAGATTCTTATGGTCAGTAAGAATGAGAACCGGCACAGTGGTACCTTTGAGGAGATGTCTCCATTCTTTCAGGGCTAAAATGATTGCCAACAGCTCTCTGTCACCAATCTCGTAAATGCACTCGGCAGGTGACAATTTTTTGGAAAAGTAGCCACAAGGATGCATAGCACTCTCAGAGGTAGGACGTTGAGACAGAAGGACGCCAACACCAGTCTCAGAAGCATCAACCTCAAGGATAAAAGGTAACGTAGGATCAGGATGTGCCAACACAGGAGCAAAAACAAAGGCAGCCTTGATACTTTCAAAGGCCTTAATGGACCCCGGAGACCAACTCTGTGGGTTACAGTTCTTTCTGGTCATATCGGTCAGGGGCTTGACCAGAGATGAGAAGTTACGAATAAACTTCCGATAATAGTTGGCAAAATCCAGGAAATGCTGCAGAGGACATAACCCCATGGGTCGAGGCCACTGTAGGACTGCCGAAAGTTTCTCTGGGTCCATCGAAAAACCATCAGTGGAAATGACATAGCCCAGGAATTGAACCTGTTCCCGATGGAACTCACACTTCTCCAGTTTACAATAGAGATTGTTCTCTCTTAATTTCTGAAGCACACGACAGACATCTGAGTGGTGACTCTCCGGGGACCTGGAAAATATGAGGATATCCTCGAGATAAACCACCACACATAACTGCAACAAATCTCAGAGGACATCATTAATAAATTCCTAGAAAACTGCCGGGGCGTTACAAAGGCCAAAAGGCATTACGAGATACTCATAATGGCCTGTTCTGGTATTAAACACAGTTTTCCACTCGTCGCCCTCCTTAATCCTCATGAGATTGTAAGCCCCTCTCAGATCAAGCTTAGTGAAAACCGTTGCTCCCTTGAGGTGGTCAAATAACTCTGTAATCAACGGGATCGGGTAGGCATTCTTAAACATGAAACGATTGAGACCCCTATAATCCATTCAAGGTCTCAGTTCTCCACTGCTTTTCTTCACAAACAAGAAACCAGCACCAGCAGGAGATTGAGGATTTGCGAATGAAACCCAGAGAAAGTGCATTTGCAACATACTGCTCCATGGCTTTATCCTCTAAGACCGGCAAAGGGTAAAGCCGGCCACGAGGGAGAGTGGCACCAGGTTGAAGGACAATTGCTGTCATGGTTGTGCAGTAATCTTTCTCTGTCAGTTTACCTCTCCTCATGTGTTCAGCCACTGAGGCCAGCCACTCTCACCTGGCTGTTTTTATAACCTCTCCTCTAAGCATGGCTCCACCCCAGGCCCTATCAGGGAACCCTATATTAAACTGAGCACTGCAAGCCAGCGGTGCTGATCAACCATTGTGTATCCATTGTGTATCCATTGTGTATCTGGCTTCCTGTTTCCTGCTTGCTGTGTGCTCTTCGTTTGTCTCTGTTACCAACCTTGGCGTGTTCCCGACTACTCCTGTCTGCTCGTGAAACTGACCTTTTGGCGTGTCCCCGACTATCCCTGTTTGCCTGTGACCCTGAACCTTTGGCGTGTACTCTGTTGTTCCTGTCTGCTAGTCGCCCTGACCTCTGCCTTATTCCTTTACTATCCTTGTTGTTCCAGCCTGCTGCTTCCTTCTCCTGTAGTCTACCATGAGCGTGAGCTGTGAGACCCTAGGGGCCGCGACCTGGAGCCAGACTGCAGCGCAGTCCATCCTTACCACTAGAGGCTCTGGTGATCACCTGCTGGCTCTTAGACTCCGCGCCCTGGTGAATCTATGCTCTAGCTCCCACTGGGATCTGTGTTAGTGATCCAGTAGACCTGCTTCCTGAACCTCCCTGGGTACTATCCGCAGCAGTCAGTCCTAAGGTCCACTATCTTAGCGGTGCACTTCCGACCCCTATGGAGTGCATCTGTCACCTGGTCCCAGATGACCTGACATTTGCTCAATCATACGGCCGGTGTGGTGGCAAACTACCGTCTTGACCTTTGTCAAAGACATCGCTAAAATCATGGTGCTCCTCTGGCAGGGAGGAGAGTGAAGAGGTACACAGGACCTTGGCTACCTTCCGGAAGCATGTTTCACTGCATTGTGGTGACTAGGAGAGAACCTCAGCACGGAGCCAATCAAAAGAGGGGTTGTGGCTCTCTAACCAAGGATAACCAATAACCAGCAGAAATGTAGGAGAGAAAAATCACTTGGAATTGGATTATCTCATGGTGAAGAGCCCCTACGGCCATGGACAACGGAACCATCTCATGAGTCACATGGCTGTAGAGGTCTCCCGTCAAGAGCCTCAATGGCAAGTGGAGTGTCACGCAGCTGCAGTGGAATCGAGTGCTTTGATACAAAGGCAGCATCAACAGGCCTGCAGCCCCAGAGTCGTTTAGAGCCTGTATCTCGATAGACAACTTAGCCCAAGAAAGGGTGACTGAAACCAGGGGCTTATGTTTCTGGATAACTGGGGATGAAACAACACCACCTAAGGTGTGTCCATGTCAGGACCTCAAGGCTCTGGTGTTTCCAGGACGGGTAGTACAAGACTTCAAAAAGTGACCTGCCTGGCCACAATAAACGCACAATCTCTCCCTTCTCCTAAAGGCTCTCTCATCCACAGAGAGACGCATGAAGCCCAAGTGCATGGGTTCATCTTCACTGACCGACTCGTTACCAAGAGGCATGGGAGGTGAGGGAGGCATGGATGGGACTGCAAAGCTCGGAGGCAAACGTACAGGAGGCTTCCGCAAGCGCTCCTTAAAAAAAAGTCTTTCCCGGAATGTGGAGTCAATGAGGATGGCAAATGAGATCAAGCTCTCCAAATTAGTCGGTATATCTCAGGCTGCTATCTCATCCTTGATGGAATCTGAGAGACCATGAGAAAAAGCAGCCACGAGGGCCTCATTGTTCCAAGCAACCTCTGCTGCCAGAGTATGGAACTCAATAGCGTAGTCGGCAACAGTTCTCGTACTCTGTTTGATGGACATGAGGCACTTGGCAGCAGAAGCGGAGCGTGCGGGAACGTCAAATACCCTTTTAAAGGAGGCCACAAACTCTGGGTAACTCAAGACAACAGGTTTTTGCATCTCCCATAGAGGGTTAGCCCAGGCCAAGGCTCTCTCAGAAAGCAAAGATATCACGAACCCTACTTTGCTTCTGTCCGTGGGAAACGCCTGGGGCAGCATCTCAAAGTATATCTCAACTTGGTTGAGAAACCCTCTGCATTGAACTGGATCACCCCCAAATCGCTGGGGAAGCAGGGCGGAACCAGACATACCTCTTATAGAGGTAATACTCAAGGCGGGTGCCTGCACAGAGACTGGTATGGGAGTAGCCACAGTGGGGGATTCCAGGTGAGCCATGCGACTCAGGAGCGTTTGTAACGCCATGGCAAACTAATCCATGTGGTGATCTTGGTCATCCAATCTGCAAAAAAATATTACCAACAAGTGGATTGACTGTATCTTCTGAATTCATGACCTTCGCCTACTGTCAGAAACCATGAACCAGACCGAGACAGAAGTACAGTAAAATCACACTTGAGTAAGCATAGTCAAAGCATAGCCAGAGTCCAGTAACCGGATCGGGTAGTCAGCCAAGCCAGAGTTCAGTAACCAGATCGGGTAATCAGCCAGGCCACAAGTCACGGATCCAAGTAGAGGAACAGCAAGCAGGATAAGGAGCCAGAAGGGATGTCAGCATAAGGAGCCAGAAGGGATGTCAGCAAAGCCAGTCTTTAAACAGGAACGCAGGAGATGGTTTCTTGTGATGTGACCAAGGCGAAGGCAGGAATGAAGTAAGCTGGAGATCTTTAAGTAGGCGGGACTGACGAGCAGAGACACAACAGCTGGTTAACTGTGGAGAGAGATGAGAGCTGGCAATTAGCCGACAGCTGAGCGGCCAGCTCAGAGAAGGAAGGGCTGAGCCAGCCCTGACAGGAGTGTTCTACTATACAATTTGGAACAAGGATGTTAGGTGTCTGAGTTCAGGGGCCAAAGTCATGGCAGGTCACCACACATGTGATAAGCTATCCTTGTCTTTAAGGGAAAAAAAAAGAAAGAAAAGGGGGAGGAAGAAGGGGGGGGCTCAGTGGAGGACAAGAAGGGGAAGTGCAAGGACTCCCCTCCTCCTCATCTTGCAAGTTCGACCAACACTTTGTATTGATCAATTACATGCAATTGTGTAAGGTAACCCAACAGAGACACCTTGTATGACTGTGTGTTCATGCAAGGCGCATCCACACCTTCTTGATACTTCTTAAGGCTACAGGCCAATCAGTCATTCTCTAAGAGAAAATGTTGGTATGCGGGAGTCATTAGGAAGTGCATCCTACAGGCCCTTATTTTGTTTCATTTAAACGCCCTGTCCTGTGTGATGTAAATCAATCCCTCCATCTTCGCCTCTGCGAGCTATCCTTGTGAGCCATTCCTTCATCATGGGGTGTGTTTAGTACGCCAATGGACAGGCACGCACATTCTGGTTGCATTAACCATATACATCGCTACAGATTCATAGTAAAAAATGCTGAGGGACAGAAGAGAAATTGAGAAGGTATTGGGGAGGAGAAAAACTCACAGGGCGTGTAGATATCGCCCCAATAGTATCATGGACTTTCCACCAGAAAATGTGAAGCAGGGAACCTTACTCTATTTCACAACGCCAACACAGGTTGGAGTTCACAGGGGAGATTTTATGTAGCAAAGAGGGTGTTCTTTAACACTGAGATATGATTTTATAGCCGTTTTCTTGGATGCTGACATTCAAATAACTCTTATGCACAGAAAGGGTAATCGCTGTTCTATCATAATCCGATAAAACCTGTTCTAGTTCTCTTTCCCAAGCTGTGCATGCTGTCCCTGACCGCACAGAGTATGAACTATATTAAAATTTGTAAATAGACTATACCAGTTATCTCTGTGGCGTGTTTCTGTTACATTGTGATTTAAAGGCGGTAAGTGAACTGAAAAAGGTTGGTAGGACTACAGTGGCTGACAAAAAGTTTCTAATTTGCATATATGATCAAAAAGGGAACAATTCAGAGTGTGAGGACTGAATAAGCGCTTCAAGTTTTGTGAAAAAGTGTCGAGCAAGCACATCGTTGTGGAAGCATTCGATTTGTAAAAAAGAATGATACATGTCTGGTGGGAAAGCCATGTTTCTGTGGACAGGGGTTAGGAGGCTAAGGGAGGATGACAGCATGGTGGTTCTGTAGCATGATTGAAAGCTGTGCAATGTGGGCCCTAAGGTCAGATGACTTGTAAGATGTTTGGAAACATAATTTGTCTGAATTAAGGGAGAGAGCCCAATAGCAGTGTTGAAAAAGTTTGTTCCAGGTTCATCCAGCCCTTTAACTTTAACTGTAATTTCCAATCCTTGACCCAAGAGAGTTGGCAGGCCTATTCATACTTCCTAATATCTGGAAGACCTATCCCCCCCTTAGATCTGGGCAAGATAAATTGTGTCCAACCTATTCTAGGAGTCATCCATTTCCATAAAAAATGAAGCACATTGCTTTGTAAGCAACGATAAAAAAAAGTAAGAAGGAGCCTAACTGGGTCAGTGTGAAGCTTATATAGGAGTCGCAGAAGAACAGTCATCTTTAAGATTACCGCCCTCCCAACCCATGAGGATTGAGGTCCAATCATAAAGGTCCAGCTGCATTCTGAGCAGTTCAGGGGACAGGTCCAGAAAAAACAGCTCAGAGTCAGACAGATTGGAAGGCAACTGGATCCCTAACTAGAGTGAGAGAAAAAAGTATTTGATACCCTGCTGATTTTGTACGTTTGCCCACTGACAAAGAAATGATCAGTCTATAATTTTAATGGTAGGTTTATTTTAACAATGAGAAACAGAATACCAACAAAAATATCCAGAAAAATGCATTTCAAAAAAGTTATTAATTGATTTGCATTTTAACGAGTGAAATGAGTATTTGATCCCCTATCAATCAGCAAGATTTCTGTCTCCCAGGTGTCTTCTATACAAGTAATGAGCTGAGATTAGGAGCACTTTCTTAAAGGGAGTGCTCCTAATCTCAGCTTGTTACCTGTATAAAAGACACCTGTCCACAGAAGCAATCAATCAGATGCCAATCTCTCCACCATGACCAAGACCAAAGAGCTGTCCAAGGATGTCAGGCACAAGATTGTAGACCTACACAAGGCTGGAATAGGCTACAAGACCATCGCCAAGTAACTTGGTGAGAGGGTGACAACAGTTGGTGCAATTATTCGCAAATGGAAGAAACACAAAATAACTGTCAATCTCCTTCAGTCCGGGGCTCCATGCAAGATCTCACCCTGTGAAGTTTCAATGATCATGAGAATGGTGAGGAATCAGCCCAGAACTACATGGGAGAATCTTGTCAATAAACTCAAGGCAGCTGGGACCATAGTCACCAAGAAAACAATTGGTAACACATGTCGTGAAGGACTGAAGTCCTGCAGCGCCCGCAAAGTCCCCCTGCTCAAGAAAGCACATGTACAGACGCTTCTGATATTTGCTAATGAACATCTAAATGATTCAGAGGAGAACTGGGTGAAAGTGTTGTGGTCAGATGAGACCAAAATTGAGCTCTTTGGCAT
This sequence comes from Lithobates clamitans, assembly GCA_037952925.1. Taxonomy (NCBI): domain Eukaryota; kingdom Metazoa; phylum Chordata; class Amphibia; order Anura; family Ranidae; genus Lithobates; species Lithobates clamitans. The sequence goes on from JBBGZY010000051.1 coordinate 1,694,227, forward strand.
CAACTCAACTCACCGTGTTTGGAGGAGGAATGCTGCCTATGACCCCAAGAACATAATCCCCACTGTCAAACATAGAGGTGGAACCAGCTGGAGAGTAATGTGGTGGGCATATCTGTCTAGGCAAGACTACACCAGGGCTGGGTCATTACTCTTTTTTTTTTACCATTTTTGTGTTTGTTGTGGGTTTGGTTTTGGGGGGGTTCTTTTTTCTTTTGATGTTTTTCTATGCCTTTTATTGTTCTACACTGGAATGTTTTTACTCTGTACTCCAGTGGCTGTTACGCATTTTGCGGGCTGTTGTTTGTATGTCATAAAATTTAATAAAAAAGTAATTTACTAAAAAAAAAACAAAAAAAACATTGGAGTGGAAACATTATGCTTTGGGGGCGTTTTTCTGCTAAAGGGACAGGACAACGTCACTGCATCAAAGGGATGATGGACGGGGCCATGTACCGTTAAGTCTTGGGTGAGAACCTCCTTCCCTCAGCCAGGGCATTGAAAATGGGTCGTGGATGGGTATTCCAGCATGACAATGACCCAAAACACAGCCAAGGCAACAAAGGAGTGGCTCAAGAAGAAGCACATTAAGGTCCTGGAGTGGCCTAGCCAGTCTCCATACCTTAATCCCATAGAAAATATGTGAATCGAGCTGAAGGTTTGAATTACCAAGCGTCAGCCTCAAAACCTTAATGACTTGGAGAGGATCTGCAAAGAGAAGTAGGACAAAATTCCTCCTGAGGTGTGTGTAAACCCTGGTGGCCAACTACAAGAAACGTCTGACCTGTGTGATTGCCAACAAGAGTTTTGCCACCAAATACTAACTCATGTTTTGCGAAGGGGTCAAATACTTTTTTCACTCATTAATATGCAAATCAATGTATAACTTTTTTGAAATGCATTTTTCTGGATATTTTTGTTGTTATTCTGTCTCTCACTGTTAAAATAAACCTACCATTAAAATTATAGACTGATCATTTCTTTGTCAGTGGGCAAACGAACAAAATCAGCAGGGGATGAAATACTTTTTTCCCTCACTGTAACTGATTGCATCAGACTTCCATAAAAATGGGAATTTGGACTGACACATCCTAATTTGGACTCTACAACATGCTAAGGGAGAGACACATTTAGGGTTTGCCATTATGAATAGCTGATTTTGAGATCAGAGTCCTCTTGGAAGTTGCCCAAATCTTGTAGAAGATTATGAAGGGAGGTGTGTGGTTTCTGTAAGAAAAAGCAATATATTGTCTGCAAAGCTGCCACTTTTAATCCTGTATTTCCGATAGATATGCCTCTGGTATTTGTGTTGGCTTGTAGGTGCCTCAAATAGGGTTCTAAAGTCAGGACATAGATTACCATGGACAAGGGGCATCCTTGCCTGGTCCCATTTCTGATGGTGAAGGCATTCGATAATTGGCTGTTGGCTCTGACTAGACATGTGCACTGCCAAAAAATGTGTTTGTTTTCGTTTCATTCACTTTTTTTTTTTTTTAGTTTTTTGGGTCATTTGTTATGATCGAAATTCGATTCGTTATTGTGAATGAATTCATAAATTCTAAAATCTGAAAATACGGTAATTCGGAAATTCTAAATCCAAAAATTCGGAAATTAAAAAATTCAGAAATTCGAAAATTTGAAAATTCTAAAATCAGAAAATTTGAAAATCAGAAAATTCTAAAATAAGAAAGAAAATCTGAAAATTCAAAAGAACAAACATCTGGAAATAAGAACGAAAATTCGAAAATCTGAAATAATAACTAACTAACTAATAATAACGAACTATTAAATTATAGGTATTGGAATTTCCTTTCAAATTTGGCTGTTAGTGAACGTAACAAATACGAATTTATCCGACATTACAAATTATCCAAAATAACAATGGAACATAATTAATTAATAATAATAAATAATAATAAAATATTTTTATTATTATTATTAATATTATTATTATTTATTATTATTATTACCGTATATACTCGAGTATAAGTCGTTCCGAGTAAGTCGAGGCCCTAATTTACCACAAAAAATGGGAAAAACTTATTGACCCGAGTATAAGACGAGGGTGAGAAATGCACAGCTACTGTAAGTGGAAAAAAGGGTCAACAATGCCCATTTGCAGCCTCACTGTGCCCATTTGCATGCCTCACTGTGCCCATTTGCAGCCATAGGTCCCCCGAACTTCAAACTCGGTAGTTAAGGGTTCCTAGATGCCCCCTAGCTGCAGTCAAAATTTGGAGTCTCTGAATACAAAGGGTCCCAAAATGACATTGCTGCAGATGGACACAGTTGACCGAATTTGGGGCCCCGTATCTTGGGGCCACTTAGTGCTAAGAATCCCAAATTTGGAGTGCAAACCCAGTGGAACTAGCACCATAAAATATCCAAAGCTGGGGTTTCTAGCACCAAGTGGCCCCGAGATACAGGGCCCCAAAAATCGGTTCAGAAAATGTCAAGCACTTTTCTGTAGCAGAGAATGGCATTTTCCGAACTGGGTTTGGGGCCCCGTATCTTGGGGCCATTTGGTGCTAGGAACTCCATCTTTGGATATGTTATGGTACCAGTTGCACTGGGTTTGCACACCAAATGTGGAGTTCCTAGCACCAAGTGGCCCTAAGATACGGGGCCCCAAACTCGGTTCAGAAAATGAAAATTTTTGCTGCAGAAAAGTGCTTGACTCCAGTATAAGTCGAGGGGGGCACTTTCAGCACAAAAAAATGTGGTGAAAAACTCGACTTATACTCGAGTATATATGGTAATTAGTTACATTCCATTTGTTTATATGCGGCATTCGTTATTTTGGATAATTCGTAAGTTTGGATAAATTTGTATTCCTTACGTTCACTAACAGCCAAATTTGAAAGGAAATTCCAATACCCATAATTTAACAGTTAGTAATAGTTATTTTTAATTAGTTATTATTTCAGCTTTTCGATTTTTCGGTCTTCTATTTTTCAGATTTTAGTTCTTATTTTTGTATTTTCATTTTTGATTTTTCGGTTTTCTATTTTTCGGATTTTAGTTCTTATTTTTGTATTTTCGTTTTGAATTTTTGCTCTTATTTTCGGATTTTCTAATTTCCAAATTCCCGAATCTGAATTTCCGAATTTTCGATTTTCATATTTTCTATTTTTCTGATTTTCTAATTTTCTAATTTCCGAATTTTCTCATTTTCGGATTTTTGAATTTCGGAAAATTTTTTAAAAGGGTTTTTGTTAATTTGAATATTTCCGAATGAACAAATTTGTCGAATTTCGTCGAAAAACAAATTTGGAACTAAACAAATTGCACATGTCTAGCTCTGACCCTTGCTTGGGTATTAGCGATAGAATGAATTTACACATGTTAGGACAAAGTCCCAATGCATGTAGTACAGCCAACATGTAGTCCCACGCCCTTCTATCGAATGCCTTCTTAGCATCAAGTGATAATAAAAACCCTGGCTTGCGAATGGACGTGAGCCAATAATGTAGGTTAATGGCTTTAACCGTAATATCCCTGGCCTCCTGGCTGGTGTTCAATACCACATGGTCCAAATAAATCTATGATTGGAGAAATGGGGTTAGACGGTTTGTCAAAATCTTTAATTTTTACAGCTACATTTAAGACAGAAAAAGGGTGGTAGTTTGAGACCAAGGCTGGGTCCATGCCATCTTTTGGTATGATGGAAATGTAAGCCTCTAGCAATCTATCTGAGGAATGTTTGGATTTGGCTACATTATTGAATGCCTTCATAAAACATGGGGGAAGCAGATCTTGCATACATTTATACATAGTGGACCAGAAACCAATTTTTCCAGACATTTCTCTGGTTTCATCTGCTTCAGCACTAGGGTAAATTCCTCCAAAGCGATGGGAGCAATGTTCGAGCCTTCTGTTAGAAATTCTGTATTCCTTATAAAACAGACAAACAGTGCACAGTCCACATGGGCGTTGCTGCTTAACTGCAGTCAAGAAACAGGGAACTTTATTTTACAGAGAAAAGATATAGAATTTATTATAGAACAGCTACAAATTATAAGCACTTTCATCTACTGGCTAATGTAGTTGTTGCACAAAAATACACAAACAATGTATTCCAGTACCCCATTCAACAACTACTCCTTATATTAATCCCATTTCGGATCTCGGTTTTATCAAAACATCAGCAATCTTCATCAGCAGCTCTGATCCACTTTTGTTTCTCATAGGTTTGAAGTCTTTGCATCTCATCCCATGAATCTGGCTCTGGTTTTAATGCTACTCAAGCAACATAGGGCAGACGTTTGGCTAGGATGCCTTTATTGCTTCTGGTAGATTTCTTGAAGCCTCTTGCAGCCTGTTTTTTTCTTTTACATTGTTTGTATTGTCTGCATTAATTTCTATTTTTGTGTCACTTTGTTGCTTATCTTCATGTGACACTGATGTGGAATTTCCCTCAGTTTGAAGTATTTGTGTTGTTTCATGACATTTTGAACACACTGAAGTCTCATTGACAATTACACTTGTACTGATGGTTACCTTATTTTTGTCTTGGTGTAGAATTCTGTATCCCTTTTGAGATTCAGTGTACCCCACAAGTACATTAATTTCTATTTTTGTGTCACTTTGTTGCTTATCTTCATGTGACACTGATGTGGAATTTCCCTCAGTTTGAAGTATTTGTGTTGTTTCATGACATTTTGAACACACTGAAGTCTCATTGACAATTACACTTGTACTGATGGTTACCTTATTTTTGTCTTGGTGTAGAATTCTGTATCCCTTTTGAGATTCAGTGTACCCCACAAGTACACCTTACTTTGTGTAAGCATCCCATTTTGTCCAATTTTTATTTTGGATGTGCACATAGGCTTCGCTTCAAATTTTTTTTTAGATGGATGGCTTGGGGCTTTTCCATTCCACAGTTCATATGGAGTTTTCTCAGTTGATTTTCTTGGTAGTCAATTTTGGAGATAGCATGCGGTCATAATTGCCTCCCTCCAGTATGTGGTTGGCATAACTGCATCAGACAGCATGGTACTTCCACTCTCACATAGAGTACGGTTCATTCTTTCATCAGCCGTGTTTTGTTCTGGGTTGCATAGTACAGTGGTTTGAAATATTTTGCCATGCTTTCTGTGAATCGCCTGTGTGTTATCACTTGTATATTCAGTTCCATTGTCTGTGCGCAATGCACTTAGCATTTTGCCAGATTTGTTGCTTACTTGAGTCAAATACTGTTCAAGTTTCTCTGGCAATTCACTTTTGTTCTACAACAGATGTAGTGTAGTATACCCGGAGTAATCATCTATAAAAGTGAGAAAATACCTCTTCTTTCCTAGAGTAAATTTTTCCATTAGACTGCAAAGATCTGAATGAATTAAGTCCAGAGGTTTCTTAGCTCTGCTGTTTCTCTGGAAAGGTTTTTTTTATACAGCTGGTGGATTTCATTGTTTCATCACATGGACTCATTTTTATTCCACTTGCATAGTCATTCTCAGGTAATTTCTTTATAATGTCAGGACTTCTGTGCCAAAGTCATCTGTGCCATGTGTGATTGCAGTTTGAATGGTTTTCCTCCTTGGCAGTATAACCACCTAATTGCAGTTCAGCTGATACAGTTCATATGTCATTTTAGCCTTTGCAAGTAAAATATCACCTTTTGTGATGGCAAAATTGTCATGTTTTATGAGCTTCTTCACTGACAAAAGATTTGTTTCAAGAGCAGGGATAGGAGACATTTTTCACAGGTATCTTTCTGGTGACACTCTGGGAAATAGGACAGTAAGAAAACTGTCTCCTATTCCTTCTGATTCCATTATTTGCCCAATAGCTATGGTAACTTTTTATGTTTTATTCTGGTCAAGGTGAATAAAGAAATCTCTGTTATTTGTCATGTGACTCGTAGCTCCTGAACACACCATGCCTGCAAAGATGAGGTGCAACTTTTGGATTAAAAAACATATTCATTATCTGAAGCAAAATCGGTTTCTTACTTCACACTTTTGTCCGTTCTAGTTTATTTTGTTTTTGCATATTCCAGATTCTGCAATCTACTTTTAAATGACCTTGTTTTTTGCACACAAAACATTCAGATGTTTTTTGTTGCATGTTACTGTTTTTATTCGTATTTGTTGTCTTTAAAGCAGACTCTGCGACAGAAGCACCGTCACTATTAATGCTTTCTGTGTTGTGACAAGCGTTTCATAACTTTCTGATAAGCCACTGAGTAATATGCTACATGAAAATCGTTTAATTTATTCTCCTATACCTCTCAGGTGTTCAACTATTTCCAAGGTGTGCCTTATGTAAACCTGCATATCATGATCGGCACATCATCAACTTGGTTTGGTATGGCTTTCTAATCAAATATAGTGTTTTGCTGAGATTAGCTCTTTCATGATCTTTTTGGTCTTTCTTTCTCCATTCGTCTGAAAGGTGTTATGGCTTGACTTCATATATACATTTTCATGTACCTGTTCTTATATTAGCAGCATTTATATCTTCAATTTCCAAAACTGGTAGTTCTGGATTGTCACATTTGCAACACTTTGTTGCAGCTGTTTTACTGGCAATTTTCTTTTTTCTTTTGCAGTCTTCTTTTTGTTGCGGTATCTTATTCTTATCTGCTGTAGCTGGCAATGACGGTGTTCTCAGCTTTTTCTGGGCTATGCCTGGGCCCATAACCTGTTAGAAAATTCTGTATATAGACAGAACAGACAGTGCACATTCCACATGGGCTTTGCTGTTTAACTGCAGACAGGAAAGAGGAAACTTTATTATACAGAGTAAAGACATAGAGTTTACCATAGAATAGAGTTTACCATAGAGCAGCTAAAAACTTATAAACACTGCCATCTACTGGCTAATGCACAAAATACATAAACAATGTATTCCCACACCTTCTCTAGAGGGATTGGAGCTGGACTGTAATGAGCTAAGAACTCCCTGATCAAGTTGTCTCGATGGGGGGCATTGCCTTACTGGACTACCAAACCATAAGGTTCACTTTAGTAAGCCATAAATTGGACTACTTTTGCCTCATTTTTGGAGGGGACGACGCCCATATATGATGAAAAGCTGTAAAGCACTTCATTTTCTGCAGTGCTTTCACCAATAACCAACCCCTTTTATTTCCACATTCATAAGAAAGGTTGTAGGGAAAATTAAAATTATGATTGGTTCTTTTACCCAGCTCTTCAACTAGCTTTGCTCTTGTTTGGGACAATATAATTTAAGGTGCTTTGGGCACAGGATCAATTATGTTGTAATTCCAGCTCAGCTATATGGTTAGTTAGTGTAACAATGGTTGCTTGGAGTTCTGGTTTACGCTGCCGAGCCAGCGTCAGAAAGGCCCCCCATCGCTATGCACTTATGTAGCTCCCATTGGATAAGTAGGGACACATCAGGGGACTCATTGGTCTTGAAATATATGTTCACTAAAGAAAGGTGAGGTTACTGAGGTTGCTCAAAAGAGAGGAGTCAAATCTCCAGATTTTGGTGCAAACCTCTTTGTCAGGAAAGGCCAAGGTTAGGGTTATCAGATGGTGTTTGGGGAGGAACATGTTCTTGATGGTCATGTTTCACAGAAAAGTCTGTTTGATATGACAAATAATCCTGCCAGGAGTATCTTTGATGAGGAATAGAGAAGAAGGTAAAGTCCTTGAATCCGCTGCACCATCAAGTAAGGTAGAAGGAAAAGGCTGGGAAGCAAAACAAAAAGAGGGGCTGGAATGAAGGTTAGAGGGGAAACCCTGAGAGGCCCCTTGTTGAGAGTTGAAGAAAAGACGAAGGTTAACGTAGATCTACTAGGTCACCTAAAAGGGGAAACCTTTGGGGGAGGGGGGAATACTAGAACCCAGGTTAGAGTCAGCGAACTCAGTAAAGTCAGCTGAATTAGGGAGATATAGTCCAGGATTAGCCGGCACCACATGGCTATAAAAATAGCTTAAAGCGAAGCACCGGAAAATCCAGACCTGTACCCAGAAAGCCACCATAACAGAGGAACAGTCAGGTAAAACAAGGTCCTCATGTCATCCAAACATAAGTGGGATTAAATGAAATAGGATAAAAAGCACCAAACCCCTAAGGGTGGGGCTATGTAGACAGCATCTTGGTACCAGATTAAAAGGTCAGGGTAGAGGGGTCCACCATATAAATCCTACCACGGGCAGGCAAAAAAAAACTCACTAAATGCTCAGAGGCAGACAACTCAATATATGCCATAAGGTGAACCTGGCAAAATGATGTTTTGTGGTAGCTTGTGGAGGATGGGATCATGCAGCATCGTCAAGTATGCACACATCAGAGATGGCATTAGTAACAACAGACATAGCCCAAACAAAAATGCATCTGGATGAAGAGGTTACAAAGGAAAGGAACCTTAGGAAACATTCTCTACCCACTCATGGCAATGGTTCAGGAGGGAGGAGGGCATATTATAGCCAGGGTCATCCAAGCCTGGGGGACTGCAGTGTGCTGTAGGCAGTTACGAGTAGCCGCTGCCACAGAGTGAAGAATAATCTTAGCCTGGGAAGCTTAATATCGCAAATAACCCATTGAGCTGTAAAATACACGGGTCCTAATCATCAACCAGCTGTCCCCCGAGCTTGGAACCCCTGTTTCAATCTCAACAGCAACTGGAAGACAAAATTGTACATCAATATCAACCCAGATAGCAAGCAATTGTGCTGCAAGTTTGATAATGACTTGCAAAGCTATTGCTAGACTTGCCAGGTTTCACAATGTGTTGCGCAATTGCACCAAGTCTGCTGCAAGTTCTGGTTTGGTTATGTTGTGCAATAGTTATCCCACCACAGGGGTCACTGTGGCTGCATTTTCATGCTGTAGACTTGTAGAATGCTTGGTGTAGACTTATCACTGTAACTTTGCTCTTGCTAGAGACTTGCCATGCAAATTTTCTACAAATTGAAAAGGTGTCAACTAGAACTTGTGCTTCAAGTGCTCTGCGAGTGTACAACTTGCCAGTGAAAATGTGCAGCAAGTTAACAGACTTACAATTCAACAGTGCCACCAATTTGTGGCCAATCTCCCTTGCTATCTGGGAAGGATTACTCTAGCAGCACTCTATCACTTCATATAACATTTAGACACTACACCACCACTTCCAGTGATAATCATGTGTTTAAAAAGAGTCCAAATATCTGGAAAAAAGTCCATAAATGGTTGCTTTTTATCCACTTGAAATGGCTTTAGTGACCGCTTGTACTTGATGGAGAGGCACCACCTGATCTGCAGCTGACTGTACTACCACCTGTAGCCTCATGGCCATATGTTTGATATCCACCCACAGATTGGAAATGCGTGTTTTTGATGTCCAAGGTCACTGATTGCAGGTCACTAAGGAGCAGGGGTTGATCCAGGTTTGGTACAGAAATCTCTCCTGTAGTGGGAAAAGAGAGTTCAAGGGGGAGGAACTAGTAGGTGAGGCCAATGCGGAGGCCTGTGATGCCATGTCTTCCTCTGCTGGGTCCGGAACAGCACAGGGATGTTGCGGCTGAGCTGCATTCCAGAGTTCTGAGACTCCATTGGGTCATTGACTCCATTAGGTCATGGAGGTGCCTCTGTCATTCTTCCACTAAGCCTTGGGTACCGATGCTAAACCATGCCCATGTATTTTTTTAACCTTCTATGGGAGCACCTAAAATGTGTGATATTTTTTCCCAGGTGTCCATGGATGTGCACATCCTAGCAACCTCACCAATCTCAACAAAATGGACAATTTGGCACTCTCTGTGCAGGATGTAGAACAACTTATCCACCTCATGAGGGATCACAACAACCTCTACGACTTGCAGAATTGCAAGAACTGTGGCAAGCGGCAGAGGGCCTTGAAATAAATTAAGAGAGGAGTTTTCCCTGAAGAAGATATTTAGATTACCAAAGAAAGACAGCAAAGGTATTTTTCTATATGTCTGTAGGAACCATTTGTTAGGTATGCTTTTAAAAAATCCTAAGAATAATCTAGTTAGACATTGATCTCTCTGATAATTTACTTTAGTTATTGATGCTATAAGTAATCCTATCAATAGGTTGTTATTTTAACATCAATTTAAATAAAGAAATAACTACATTTATCAGTATTTACTATATTTTATTGAGTGAAAAAAAAAAACATAAAGCGAAGAGAGTCAGCCTCAAATTTTAGATCAGCTTATTGAAAGGTTGCTAGGTACTTAACAATAAAAGAAAAATGACAATTATCCCTGTTTTTTTATGTTTTGCAGGGCTCAGCTTAAAGGCAAAATAGAATAGCCTGAAGGACAGCTATGTGTGCTATTGGAAGCAGCTCCAGGAGATGCACAGCAGATCGGTGGCTGTTGCGCTGATATAGTTATATATGATATATGTGCACACAAGGGAACTTCCTCGGACCAGTGATGGAAATTAGGAGGTAGCTAGCATTTCTGATCATCCAAGGTTTTGGTAACATAGGTAAGAGTAACTTGGCCAAAGATCAGCAGGAGTTGGAAAACCAGTGCACAACCAGCAGGTTTTCTTGTGTGACACTTTTACCCGAGGAGGAGACTACACCTTTCCTGGGCCTTGCTGCTTTAAAACCAGGGCAACCAGAAGGCCAGTAAGAGGGAAAAATGACCAGCCAAAACATCAACCACATGTTAGATATTATGTGCACATCAGAGATGCCAGGTAGGGATGCAGTCCGGGGTGATGTGATACATTTCCCTGTTAACTTCTCCTCTTTCATCAACAATACATTCCATTCTTCCCCTTTCATTCACTCCTGCATCATCACTACTTCACCAGTCAGCACCGGTCTGGGGGCAGAGCACTTCTTTAATAGGCCGGCTGGCGCCAACTGGCCTTATGGGCATGCTCCTGCGCGTGCACGCCATCTGCCGTGCATGCGCATTGATGCGCACAGGCATCTGCAGCCGTCCGTGTGCGCGCGCATGTGCGCACCAAACAGGAACTAATAGTTCTCTTACAGTTTGCCAAACAACATCTAAAAAAGCCTTCACAGTTCTGGAACAACATCCTATGGACAGATGAGACCAAGATCAACTTGTACCAGAGTGATGAGAAGAGAAGAGTATGGAGAAGGAAAGGAACTGCTCAAAATCCAAAGCATACCACCTCATCAGTGAAGCATGGTGGTGGTAGTGTCATGGCGTGGGCATGTATGGCTGCCAATGGAGCTGGTTTTCTTGTATTTATTGATGATGTAACTGCTGACAAAAGCAGCAGGATGAATTCTGAAGTGTTTCGGGCAATATTATCTGCTCATATTCAGCAAAATGCTTCAGAACTCATTGGACGGAGCTTCACAGTGCAGATGGACAATGACCCGAAGCATACTGCGAAAGCAACCAAAGAGTTTTTCAAGGGAAAGAAGTGGAATGTTATGCAATGGCCAAGTCAATCACCTGACCTGAATCCAATTGAGCATGCATTTCACTTGCTGAAGACAAAACTGAAGGGAAAATGCCCCAAGAACAAGCAGGAACTGAAGACAGTTGCAGTAGAGGCCTGGCAGAGCATTACCAGGGATGAAACCCAGCGTTTGGTGATGTCTATGCGTTCCAGACTTCAGGCTGTAATTGACTGCAAAGGATTTGCAACCAAGTATTAAAAAGTGAAAGTTTGATGGATGATTTTTAATCTGTCCCATTACTTTTGGTCCCTTATACAAACTGTTGTAATTCCATATATATATATATTACAGTATAGAGGAAATAAAAAAATGGCGTGACTCTGAGACACTAGGAAGATGATAACGTGCGAAAAATGTGAAAAAAAAGGCTCCAAAATCACCTTAAAACACTCACGCTCAAGTATGAATCCCGGCCCAATGTCTAAAACTGATACAATGGATTTTAGCATCATTTGCAACAATAATTGGGTGAGCACAGGGCTATGATGGGTTTACCTAGGGAGTGATAACAAGAGTTTACAAATGCTGGAAGCACTCAGTATTGTGTTAGTTTTACCATTATTAGATATTCCAGGATGCTGCAGCCATTAATGTAAGCTATGTCAGCAAGAAAATGTATATTACAACCCAATAAACGAGAACTCCTTTACAGTGGAGGCAAAGAGTTTATGGGCACATTATATATGAAAAAACATAATGCACAGTACAGTAATGCTAAAAATTACTGAGACTGGGATTGTGATTATAGAATAGCTGCTTGTGTACTTGCTAGCAGTGCTAAAATACAAAGGTTGAGAAGGTAGGTGCAATGTTACCTAATATGACTGATGTAAAATCATGATATAGGTTATTTAAGGATTTAGACACTGTTTGTCCCATATGTTAATCTTGCTCCATCTCCATACATGCATCATAGTTATACCTTAAAGAAGGATGTTTTCTCTTTTCATCTTCTTCTCTATCCATTAGCTTTTCAGAACAACAGACCCACCTTGTATTTTATTTGATCCCCACCCAGTTTTTCTTATGCCGCGTCAATCATATATATCACGGCGGAGAGAAGAGAGAGCTCCTCCTAGTGCAGTAGGTCCCTTACAATGTAGTAGATCTTTAAAAGCAAGCAGGTCCGCCAATCGCGTTCAACCTGCGTTCCAAAAAGATGGCAGAAGTGACGTGTCAAGCACTACCTGAACCAACGCGTTTCATCAGCATGTCTGATGTCATCAGGGGTCATGTGATCGAACCTGTCACTTCCTCCTCTATTACAAATGCCATCATTTGAATATGCAATCCGTTTCAATCCCCACTAAGGGTTCATTAGCCAATCTAAAAACTACCATACCAATATACAATACCTTATCAACTGCGATTTTATTGAATTATGAGTTAAAAAATATATTGTATGTAAATATAAAATGTCATTTTATTCCCAATCTACCCGTTGGGAGTTAGGAACTAAGAGAAATAAATGGTGTACCCTCTGGTGGAATCATATTAAACTAACACAGTGGATACCTCTATGTGACTAAAAAAGGCAGCATAGGGTTACGCCATCTTGTGGATAAAAATATTAATACATCCAAAAAAATAGATTAAGAATTTGGTCAGACATAACCTAATGCCCAAAAAACTGTGGAATTGAAGCATAATTGAAACACCATTACAATCAATAATTTCAAATGTAACAATTTAAACAATTTAAATCAATATCCACATTGATACCTGCAGGATAAAGCTACTTCTGGTTGGACTACAAACCGGCAGTCCCAACCCTACGCTGCTCTCTTGCTTCTGACAGCCTAGCAGCCAGATCCCCCTGGGATAGGCCTTAGGCTTCTGGCCTAGCAGCCCCGGGCAGTACAACACACGTCCACCCAGACAGCTGTCCAGGTGGCACAGAACCCAGATCACTTGACTCCATCCAAATAAATAGTCTCTCCTAGCAGGCCAAGGGACTCAAAGAAACCCCTGCCAAGTGGCTGGGACACCCCATTCACTCATAATCTGTCCTTGCTATGTCTTATCTAATGGCACCGGCCTCAATGCCACCTAGTGACAGAAGAGAAAAAGGCAGCAGGTCCAGGATTAGGGTGAAATCAATTGATCTCAACAATTGGCCAAACTAACTATCGCCTGGCAACTAAATTTAATAGCAGCCCTGCCTAAACATCAGGGTGCTTATCCTCCCCCTGCCTAGGAAAGTGACGTCTCTGAGTTTGCTGAAAAATAATTTGAACTCTCAAGCCTGAGAGTGAAAACTGGGATGGGTGGGGAAATAGGGAAGGAACAATAATAACAATAACAATGCATGTGGCGTACCACATGAAGTAGATATGCACAACAACATATACATATACATTAGCAAGTGGCAGTTCACACAGGGCAGATAAATAGCAGACATTATATACAATTTTACGTGTGGCGTACCACTCAAACAGTTAAGGGAAAATATAAACAGTAGCCTTTTAACCTAACTATCTACCTAATATACAGTAATGAGAAACATAAAAGGTTAGCATTGCTATCCACGTGGAATCACTGTCTCTCTTTGTCCAAGGAAGACACAATGGGTGCAGGAACACCTGAAAGAGAAATCAGACAGCAAAGAAATGTATCCTATCCCTATGATAACACAGTGCAATATATACATAAGTGAAATTGGGCCCCATCCTCATCCAAGGATGCCACCCCTTTGCACAGCTATCTTGCAGAAACTTTCTTGGCATTTTATATCAAATAATGCATAATGTGAACAGGGGGTTACCCAGGTTGGCACGACCCATGCCACCTGGTGGACAGCATATGAAAAGACCATCCTGGTTAGGGATGAGCCGAACACCCCCCGGTTCGGTTCGCACCAGAACCCGCGAACGGACCGCAAGTTCGCACGAACGTTAGAACCCCATTGACGTCTATGGGACTCGAACGTTCGAAATCAAAAGTGCTCATTTTAAAGGCTAATTTGCATGGTATTGTCCTAAAAAGGGTTTGGGGACCCGGGTCCTACCCCAGGGGACATGTATCAATGCAAAAAAAACTTTTAAAAACAGCCGTTTTTTCGGGAGCAGTGATTTTAATGATGCTTAAAGTAAAAAAAAAAAAGTGAAATATTCCTTTAAATATCGTACCTGGGGGGTGTCTATAGTATGCCTGTAAAGTGACGCGTGTTTCCCATGTTTAGAACAGTCCCTGCACCAAATGTCATTTTTAAAGGAAAAAATCTCATTTAAAACTGCTTGCGGGTTTAATGTCATGTCGGGTCATGGCAATATGGATGAAAATCAGTGAGACAAACGGCATGGGTACCCCCCAGTCCATTACCAGGCCCTTTGGGTCTTGTATGGATATTAAGGGGAACCCCGCACCCAAATTAAAATAAGGAAAGGTCCCTATATACTCTGAACAGCAGTATACAGGCGGTGCAAACAAGACAGGGACTGTAGGTTTGTTGTTAAGTAGAATCTGTTTGTAATTTTGAACATTTTTAATGTGTTTAGCTCCAGCCAAAAAATCTTTTCTAAGCTTTTTGGAAAACATAGGGAAGGGTTATCACCCCTGTGACATTTGTTTTGCGTCTTTCCTCCTCTTCAGAAGATTTCACCTCACTTTTTTGTCCCAATGAAAAATGTTTTTTGAAAATTTGGGTTTTTTTGTGGAACAAGGATTGGAAAGCATCAGTGGAAAGGAAAAATTGTTTTCCCATATTAACTCTTACAGGAGAGAATTTCCCTTCCTTAGGGGTAGATTTCATCTCACTTCCTGTTGTCTCCTTCCGTTTGCAAGTAGGAGTCGTTTGTAAGTTAGATGTTTGAAAGTAGGGTCCTGCCCTATATACTCAGCAGAAATTTGGGCCTTAGGTGTTGCTGTGGCCAAAACACTGTAAGCCCTCACAGGGCCCTGCTGTGAAATATTAGATCAAGAATTGTAATTACATGCCCCTGTTGAACAGGAGCTGAAAAATTAGGCCTTAGGCACTGGTGCTGGTGCCACAACACTGCAACCCCTCACAGACACTCTAGTTGGAACGCAGGAACGAGCCCTGCTGCAAAGTATTGCATCAAAAATTGTAATTACACGCCCCTGTTAGACAGGGGCAGAAAAATTGGGTCTTAGGCACTGGTGCTGGTGCCACAACACTGCAACCCCTCACAGACACTCTAGTTGAAACGCAGGAACAAGCCCTGCTGCAAAGTATTGCATCAAAAATTGTAATTACACGCCCCTGTTAGACAGGGGCTGAAAAATTGGGTCTTAGGCACTGGTGCTGGTGCCACAACACTGCAACCCCTCACAGACACTCTAGTTGGAATGCAGGAACGAGCCCTGCTGCAAAGTATTACATCAAAAATTGTAATTACACGCCCCTGTTAAACAGGGGCTGAAAAATTGTGCCTTAGGCACTGGTGGTGGCGCCCAGAACCAAAAATGTTCTTACAAGCTATCAGCGTGATGATTGAGGAGGAAGAGGATAATTACTCAGGGATAGTCACTCAGCATCAGCATAGGCAGTCTTTGAAGGGATCTGAGATTTCAAAAAAAATTATTCGGTTACATCTGCATCAGGTGCTTGGTAGCTGGTGGTGATCCAAGACTGATTCATTTTTATGAAGGTCAGCCGATCGACCGAGTCGGTGGACAGACGCACCCTGTGATCGGTTACCACGCCTCCAGCAGCACTGAATGTGCGTTCCGAAAGAACGCTGGATGCAGGACAGGCCAGTAGCTCAATTGCATACTGTGCAAGCTCTGGCCAGTGATCCATCCTCAAGACCCAGTAACCCAGAGGATTTTCGGTGGGAAAGGTGTCCAAGTCTGATCTTGCCCCTAGGTATTCCTGCACCATGTAAAACAGACGCTGGCGATGGTTGCTGGAACCGATCATACCTTGGGGCTGCGGACCAAAAAATTGTCTGAACGCATCGGTCAGACGGCCACCTTCTCCACCGCTCCTTCTTTGACTGACCGAAGCCTCAGCAACACGTTGTCCAGAAACAGGAGTTTGTAACCTCCCAGTCTCTGGGAACGCGTTGCACAGACCTTTCTGCAAGGCCTCCCGAAGATGTTTCATCCTCTGCTCCCTCTGCGATGGCAAGATAAGGTCCGCAACCTTACCCTTGTAACGTGGATCAAGGAGGGTTGCCAGCCAGTATTGGTCCTTCTCCTTGATACCACGAATACGAGGATCCTTACGCAGGCTTTGCAGGATCAGGGAGGCCATGCAGCGTAGGTTTGCTGAGGCATTCGGTCCGGAGTCCTCTGGGTCACTAAGGACAACAACGTCCGCAGCCACCTCCTCCCAGCCACGTACAAGTCCATGTGTTCCTTGGGACTGATCCCTTAAAGACTGCTGATGCTGAGTGCCAGGCTCCACCTCCATACTGACACAATCTTCCTCCTCCTCCTCCTCCTCCTCCTCGTCCTCTTCCTGTGTGATCGGCGGGCACGCAGGAACACTGTCTGGATAAAGGGGGCCTTGAGAGCTAAGGAAGTCCTCCTCTTCCTGCCTCTGTTCTGCCTCAAGTGCCCTGTCCATTATTCCACGCAGCGTGTGCTCCAACAGGTGGACAAGGGGGACAGTGTCACTGATGCATGCACTGTCAGTGCTCACCATCCTCGTGGCCTCCTCGAATGGTGACAGGACAGTGCATGCATCCCTGATCATGGCCCACTGGCGTGGGGAAAAAAAACCAAGGTCCCCTGACCCTGTCCTGGTGCCATAGTCGCACAGGTACTCATTGATGGCCCTCTGCTGCGTGTGCAGCCGCTGCAGCATGGCCAACGTCGAGTTCCACCTGGTGGGCATGTCACAGATTAGGCGGTTCTTGTTGGGCAGGTTAAACTCCTTTTGGAGGTCCGTCAGCCGAGCACTGGCATTATATGACCGGCGGAAATGCACACAGACTTTCCTGGCCTGCCTCAGGACATCCTGTAAGCCCGGGTACCTGCCCAAGAACCGCTGCACCACCAAGTTAAGGACGTGAGCCAAACAGGGCACATGGGTCAGTTGTCCCTGTCGGAGGGCAGAGAGGAGGTTGGTGCCATTGTCGCAAACCACCATTCCTGCCTTAAGTTGGCGTGGCGTCAACCACCTCTGAACCTGCCCCTGCAGAGCTGACAGAACCTCTGCCCCAGTGTGGCTCCTGTCCCCCAAGCACACCAGCTCAAGCACCGCATGGCATCTTTTGGCCTGCGTACTTGCGTAGCCCCTTGAACGCCTACGGAGCACCGCTGGTTCCGAGGAAGAGGCCATGGAGGAAGAAGAAGAGGAGGGGGTGGAGGAGAGAGGTGTGTCACAATCAGCATTTTGGAGGCGTGGTGGCGGAACAACCTCCAACACTACTGCACCTTGTCCTGCATCCTTCCCAGCTGCCAGCAGAGTCACCCAATGCGCCGTGAAACTTAAGTAACGTCCCTGTCCATGCCTGCTGGACCATGAGTCAGCGGTAATATGCACCTTACCGCTGACCGCCCTGTCCAGCGAGGCATGGACATTGCCTTCCACATGCCGGTAGAGAGCCGGAATCGCCTTCCGTGAGAAAAAGTGGCGTTTGGGTACCTGCCACTGAGGAACCGCACATTCCACAAACTCACGGAAGGGGGCAGAGTCTACCAACTGAAAAGGCAGCAGTTGAAGTGCTAGCAATTTTGCCAAGCTAGCATTCAACCGCTGGGCATGTGGATGGCTGGGAGCAAACTTCTTTCGGCGGTGCAGCAGCTGGGGCAGGGAAATTTGCCTGGTACAATCTGACGTCGGTGTACCAAAAGCAGATTGCCCATAAGTACTTGGCTGTGACACACCTAATTCTACACCTTCATTCCTCTCACTGCAGGTCGCAGAGAGGACTGAAGGTCTAGTGGGGTTGGAAATCTCAGCTGATGAGGAGCAAGGAGAGATCGTCTTTGTTCTTTGGTGTGGGTCTTTTAGATACGCTTGCCAACGAACTGCATGGCAGGTCAACATATGTCTGGTCAAGCATGTGGTACCCAAGCGGGAGATGTTTTGGCCACGCGAGATACGCTTGAGACATATATTGCAAATAGCAGCGGTGCGATCTGATGCACTCGTCTCAAAAAAGGCCCACACCAAAGAACTTTTTGAATAACGCGCAGAGACTGCAGCGCCCTGCACATGTGGAGCTTTGGGGTGTGATGCAGTCAATGTGCTGCCCTTAGGCTGGCCCCTGGAGGGCATCCTGCCTAGTTGGTGATGTGCCACCTCCTCCTCCTCCTCCTCCTCCTCCTCCTCCTCCTCTCTCCTATCAGGCACCCACGTTGAGTCAGTGACCTCATCATCCCCTCCCTCCTCATCACTGGAGCAAACCTGGCAGTATGCTGCAGCAGGGGGAGCATGACTGCCAGATTGCTGTCCTTCTTGGGCACCCCCTCTGTCCGTGCTCATGTTACTGCCTTCATTGAGCTCAGTATCATCATCAGAGCCTTCCAAACGCTGGGCATCCTCCTGGAGCATGTACCCAACACTGTGGTCAAACAGTTCGAGGGAATCCTCATGAGGACATGGTGGAGCTAGGGAAGGAGTCACTGATGACATTGAGCTGAGGGAAGAGGCCGCTGCTTTGCCAGACAAAGCACCCTGGGCATGGGTGAGAGAGGATGAGGAGGATGAGGACGGCTTGGTCATCCACTCGACCAAGTCTTCCGCATGTTGCGGCTCAACACGGCCAGCTGCCGAAAAAAAGGCCAAGCGTGTCCCATGGCCACGTGCTGATGAGGATGCACCGTCTCCACGACCAGCACTAGACACAGAGCCTGCTTGCCCTCTCTTATTGGCTTGTGACTGTCTGCCTCTCCTTCTTGGCCTTCCAGACATACTAATGGCCTGTAGCTGCACTAAGCTGGGATAGAACACCTGTAATTTTCTTCAGGTAGCTTTATATACTGTAACCAGACAAGCCTGCCTGTCAGTAGGAAGATAACAGGAACGGATCTAGCTGAACACTGTGAGCAGGACGTACTGCACTAAATGTATATAGCAGGAACGGATCTAGCTGAACACTGTGAGCAGGACGCACTGCACTGAATGTAAATAGCAGGAACGGATCTAGCTGAACACTGTGAGCAGGACGCACTGCACTGAATGTAAACAGCAGGAACGGATGTAGCTAAACACTGTGAGCAGGACGCACTGCACTGAATGTAAATAGCAGGAACGGATCTAGCTGAACACTGTGAGCAGGACGCACTGCACTGAATGTAAATAGCAGGAACGGATCTAGCTGAACACTGTGAGCAGGACGCACTGCACTGAATGTAAACAGCAGGAACGGATGTAGCTAAACACTGTGAGCAGGACGCACTGCACTGAATGTAAATAGCAGGAACGGATCTAGCTGAACACTGTGAGCAGGACGCACTGCACTGAATGTAAATAGCAGGAACGGATCTAGCTGAACACTGTGAGCAGGACGCACTGCACTGAATGTAAACAGCAGGAACGGATGTAGCTAAACACTGTGAGCAGGACGCACTGCACTGAATGTAAATAGCAGGAACGGATCTAGCTGAACACTGTGAGCAGGACGCACTGCACTGAATGTAAATAGCAGCAACGGATCTAGCTGAACACTGTGAGCAGGACACACTGTACTAAATGTAAATAGTCTAGCTGCCTGACCGTGGTACTAATAGGATCAAAAAGAACACCTGTAATTTTCTTCAGGTAGCTTTATATACTGTAACCAGACAAGCCTGCCTGTCAGTAGGAAGATAACAGGAACGGATCTAGCTGAACACTGTGAGCAGGACGTACTGCACTGAATGTAAATAGCAGCAACGGATCTAGCTGAACACTGTGAGCAGGACGCACTGCACTGAATGTAAATAGCAGGAACGGATCTAGCTGAACACTGTGAGCAGGACGCACTGCACTGAATGTAAATAGCAGGAACGGATCTAGCTGAACACTGTGAGCAGCACGCACTGCACTGAATGTAAATAGCAGGAACGGATCTAGCTGAACACTGTGAGCAGGACGCACTGCACTGAATGTAAATAGCAGGAACGGATCTAGCTGAACACTGTGAGCAGGACGCACTGCACTGAATGTAAATAGCAGGAACGGATCTAGCTGAACACTGTGAGCAGGACGCACTGCACTGAATGTAAATAACAGGAACGGATCTAGCTGAACACTGTGAGCAGGACACACTGTACTAAATGTAAATAGTCTAGCTGCCTGACCGTGGTACTAATAGGATCAAAAAGAACACCTGTAATTTTCTTCAGGTAGCTTTATATACTGTAACCAGACAAGCCTGCCTGTCAGTAGGAAGATAACAGGAACGGATCTAGCTGAACACTGTGAGCAGGACGTACTGCACTAAATGTATATAGCAGGAACGGATCTAGCTGAACACTGTGAGCAGGACGCACTGCACTGAATGTAAATAGCAGCAACGGATCTAGCTGAACACTGTGAGCAGGACGCACTGCACTGAATGTAAATAACAGGAACGGATCTAGCTGAACACTGTGAGCAGGACACACTGTACTAAATGTAAATAGTCTAGCTGCCTGACCGTGGTACTAATAGGATCAAAAAGAACACCTGTAATTTTCTTCAGGTAGCTTTATATACTGTAACCAGACAAGCCTGCCTGTCAGTAGGAAGATAACAGGAACGGATCTAGCTGAACACTGTGAGCAGGACGTACTGCACTGAATGTAAATAGCAGCAACGGATCTAGCTGAACACTGTGAGCAGGACGCACTGCACTGAATGTAAATAGCAGGAACGGATCTAGCTGAACACTGTGAGCAGGACGCACTGCACTGAATGTAAATAGCAGGAACGGATCTAGCTGAACACTGTGAGCAGCACGCACTGCACTGAATGTAAATAGCAGGAACGGATCTAGCTGAACACTGTGAGCAGGACGCACTGCACTGAATGTAAATAGCAGGAACGGATCTAGCTGAACACTGTGAGCAGGACGCACTGCACTGAATGTAAATAGCAGGAACGGATCTAGCTGAACACTGTGAGCAGGACGCACTGCACTGAATGTAAATAACAGGAACGGATCTAGCTGAACACTGTGAGCAGGACACACTGTACTAAATGTAAATAGTCTAGCTGCCTGACCGTGGTACTAATAGGATCAAAAAGAACACCTGTAATTTTCTTCAGGTAGCTTTATATACTGTAACCAGACAAGCCTGCCTGTCAGTAGGAAGATAACAGGAACGGATCTAGCTGAACACTGTGAGCAGGACGTACTGCACTAAATGTATATAGCAGGAACGGATCTAGCTGAACACTGTGAGCAGGACGCACTGCACTGAATGTAAATAGCAGCAACGGATCTAGCTGAACACTGTGAGCAGGACGCACTGCACTGAATGTAAATAGCAGGAACGGATCTAGCTGAACACTGTGAGCAGCACGCACTGCACTGAATGTAAATAGCAGGAACGGATCTAGCTGAACACTGTGAGCAGGACGCACTGCACTGAATGTAAATAGCAGGAACGGATCTAGCTGAACACTGTGAGCAGGACGCACTGCACTGAATGTAAATAGCAGGAACGGATCTAGCTGAACACTGTGAGCAGCACGCACTGCACTGAATGTAAATAGCAGGAACGGATCTAGCTGAACACTGTGAGCAGGAAGCACTGTACTGAATGTAAATAGCAGGAACGGATCTAGCTGAACACTGTGAGCAGGACACACTGCACTGAATGTAAATAGTCTAGATAGAAGATAACAGGAACGGATCTAGCTAAACTGAATACAGTGTATATATATATATGCAACACCTGGGATGCATATATATACACAATACACTGTAAGTGCAGCTAACTGACTGACTGTTCTGCCTAATCTATCTAACTCAAATCAAATGACACTGTCTCTCTCTCTCTCTATCGCTCAGCACACCGGAACACACACTACACAGGGCCGCCGTGCAGGCGGCCTTATATAGTGTGGGGTGTGTACTAAATCCCCTGAGCCATAATTGGCCAAAGCCACCCTGGCTTTGGCCAATTACAGCTCTCTCTACTGACGGCGCTGTGATTGGCCAAGCATGCGGGTCATAGTGCATGCTTGGCCAATCATCAGCCAGCAATGCACTGCGATGCCGCAGTGAATTATGGGCCGTGACGCGCCACACGAATTTGGCGCGAACGGCCCATATCGTTCGCAATTCGACGGACGGTCGAACAGCCGATGTTCGAGTCGAACATGGGTTCGACTCGAACACGAAGCTCATCCCTAATCCTGGTACACTTGACAGTCCATCATTCAATTTTTAAGGTGAGAATTCGCCCCTTTTGCCACAGCTTATTCTACCTAACTAACTAAACACCCCAGTATCTTTGAAGCATCAAGGTCCATCAATTTTGTCCACTCATGGTAGAAAAACATTTCCCAGCAGTTTTCCCTTCTTTTTCAGGGACAACTCTGGGGACAAGAGGCATGGCTGCAATCAAACAACAAGCAGCCAGGCCATGGTACAAGGGACTGCACTTCTTGACATAGGTCCCCTTGCAGTGATAAACTCAGTCTGTCCGCATGACAGCCAGGAAGTGAGAATGAAGTTCCTCATTTGTTGAAGAAACAAACATGCTGAACGTCACATCAACAGGTTACTTTTCAGAGAGAGGCACACTGGCGATTACAAAACACTAGCCAGCATGACTCAAGTGAGCACTTCCTGTATCTGCTGGCAGCATACAGTCCAGCACAGTCCCAGCAATACAGCCAACATGAATGTTTCCCCACTAGCAATGATTTCTTTACAAGAGGTAGAGTGGCTTCCAGCAAACCGTCCCAACTCCATAAAGCACACATTTGTAATCCACATGGTGTCAGTGAACACAATTCAAGAGCATTCACCAGTAATACCAGTAATACCTGGGATCTGGAAACTTCAAGGTCTCTCCTTTGGCATTTACCATAGTATTTTAATGTTGAAAGTTTCTCTTGTTAGGCCTGCGGATGATCACACTGTCTGAGTTAATTTTGCGACCATAGCCCCAGGTTTGCAATACTGACTTCTCAGCTATCTTGGGTGACAACTTTTGGAAATCCACCCGCAAAGGCATCTGAAGGAAACTCTGCACAGCTTCATCTATCCATTGGGTTTCCTTGTCCTGGATCTCTTCCTCTAGATTGGCCAGTATATAGGGGTACATATATCCATATTCCTCAGCCACTTTCTTAATAATTATGCGCTATATTGTTGACAGCCTGGGCGGTGTCTTAAGGTTTCCATACCCAGCTAGGACCCGTGCATTTGGTGCACGCTGGACTGGGTATCCTGCAATAACATCAGGCTTGCAATCAAACTTAGTCACTGGGGCTGGTTTGGTTGGCATAACTTTAGGGACCCAGTTTTTCTAGCGATCCTCCTCAAAATACTTAGTAATACACATAGTTGGAGCAGTATTAGCAGACAATTTAATCTTAACACTTGCAGTAGGCCCAGGAGGAATCTCATCCTCCTCCAAGTCACATAATTTCTCCACTTCGCTATCACTCCACTTTCCAGTCCATGACAAATTGTCTGAAAACAGTTCAGAGATCCCATCAGAGGGGATGTCCGAATTGGATATGGTGGAGCATTCTTCGACCGGGAGATAGTTGCGCCTGGCTTTCATTTGCACAACCAAATTATCTCCTTTAATGGTCACAGGTATCACCTCCCCCACTGGCACACCACTTTCACCCCTTGCAGGCTTACCCGACTCCAGTGCCCTTTTCCTCTGTGATTCTGCCATCAAGGAGAGCAGGTGGGCTCGACCACGGCCTTGAGGAGCGACTGGAGCACTGGGTCCTGGAGCAGCCACAGAAACAAGAGGAGCAGCTTCTCTCACGAACCGGGTGATAGCAGGTGGACTCTCAATGTCACTTCCAGCCGGGACGGTGACATTCTTGTTCCAATCCGCTTGCAGGTTGAGCTGGTGTGACTACCTCAAGCGGGAGTAACCCGCAGCATCCACAGACGATCCAAGGCCTCAGATGAGTGGCCAAGCTGGAACACTTCCCGCAGAGACGTCCCAAGGCCTTATAGCCTCTGGCTGTATACTGGGCAAGACTACCCTTAGGCATATACCACACTCCAGTGTCAGTCGGAATGCCTTTTGACTCGCTCAGACCAAAGCCAACACCCGGAGCATACATCTTCCAATCCGCCATCCTACTTACAAATTCCGCCATCTTCTCCTTCCCACAATCAGGAAAATGTGGCAGCACTTCCTTATCCTCCTCTGCACAGCGGGGGGCTCCTACCCCTGTCTAAGGATTGGTGCAGATACTCTCTAGAAACTTCAGCGCCCGCCTCTTTTCTTTTGCGGTGCACCAAAACTTTAATGAGTCCATTTAACCCTTGCAGCGCTGGCGTAAAGTCTCAAAAGACAAGGCTGATACTCTCCCATGAGCAATGAGACATGCTGGTTCTTCCCCACATTAATGGAATGCACAATACCACAGTCGATACAAAGTAAAGGTGTTACTTGCCACTTTCCCACGGAGCCAGACAAAATCCCGATGTAGCTGTAGCCAGTTGTTTTGGGCGACTGCTGTGGGAATAACGCCAAATGTAGCAAAGTCCCGGGGCCCCTGAAGCCCAATGGTGACCTCCAAAGACAGCTGGCATCCTTCTATGTAGAGTCGAAAAGGGTGGGAGCACCAGACACTTTTAGAATGCAAAAAGAGATTCATTGTCTCTTGAACAGAACTGTGGGAGAGAGGGTTAGTGCCAGGACACTCTTAGGTAGATACAATGTTAAATGGCAGACTCCGAGACTTCTATAGGCAGACAGCTTATACAGGTGAAGGCCTCCAGCCAGACACCACTTCTGTATAGGTAGAACTCTGTCTTCTTCAAGCATCACCCCCGCTTCCCTGCTGGGTCCCTGGCTTGGCACGCACAGATACTCTTCAAGCGTCACCCCTGCTGACACGCTAGGTCCTTGGCTTGGCACTCCACAAGCGTCACCTCTGCTGTCCCGCTGGGTCCCCGACTTGGCACTTGCTGAGGTTTTCCCACTTCTTCACTGTTCTCGGCTGATGAAAAGTATACTCTGGTACTGTCCTCAGCTTACTCACAATGGACTCCGGTAATAGGGTGGATGGTCCCTTAGTGGCGACAGCTTCCTCTCTACCTCCAACCGCAGCTGGTTTCCCGGTCAGAGGAACCACTACTTTTGGTCGGACTAAAAGCCACAGACTCAACCCTACTCTGCTCTCCTGCTTCTGGATAGGCCTTAGACAGCCTAGCAGCCAGATGCCCCCAGGTTAGGCCTCAGGCTTCTGGCTTCGCAGCCCGGGGCAGTACAACACACGTCCACTTAGACAGCCGTCGAGGGGGCACAGAATCCCCGATCACCTGACTCCACCCAAATAAATAGGCTCTCCTAGCAGGCCAAGGGACTCAAAGAAACCCCTGCGTTTGGCTGAGACACCCCATTCACTCATAATCTGTCCTTGCTATGCCCTTGTCTTATCTAATGTCACCAACTACAATGCCACCTAGTGACAGAAGAGGAAAGTGCAGCAAGTCCAGGATTAGGGGGAAATCAATTGATCTCCTAACAAATGGCCAAGGCAACTATCACCTGGCAACTACATTTAATAGCAGCCCTGCCTAAACATCAGGGTGCTACATCTATTTAAGAAACCCCTTCTTTATATTATTCAGATGTTAATTTATTCTTATTCCTAATTTCCTGATCGTGCGTCCCATATATTGGAGCCCGCAAGGACAAGAAATCAGGTATGTTACATGAGTGGAGTCACAGAAAATAAATTTATCAAATTAAAATGGATTATATACGTATCATCGCATAGTGGTCATGCGGATACGAAATAAGTTATGTGTGCCACGTCTAATATGAAATAATTTGGGAGAACAAGAAAGTGTGGGCAGGCACCAAGACTTTATAGGCACAATAAAGATACTATATTATTAAAAATATTATTTTTATTTCAAAAATGTTATATTAAAAAACGGGGAAAGACAAAAATTAAAACTAGGTATGACGTACAATGTTAACAGAATATGCACTCCATACACAATAGGTAAGTTAGTATAGAAAGAGCAATGGAACTGTAAGAACAACAAGAGACAAACACAACTTATTGATCTATATAGTTACAGTACAAATTGTTGAGTTCAAACACTATGTGATGGTGGCAGTCAGATTCTGTATAAGCTCATAAGCTCGACATGTTACGCGCCTTATGCGCTTCTTCAGGAGCATAGAGTAAAGAAACTATAATGAATGATACAATATTATCAGAATTTCCAGAACATTTTTGTATATGTATATTATATACATTTACGTATAAACCAAAAAAATAATAAATAAGATAAATATCCTATTCACAAAAACAAGCTCTAAAAAATCAACCAGACCTAGAAATAAAACCTGCGGATAAAGGAGGGAACATTGTCCTGATGACTAAAACGTACTATGAAACTATGGTGACCAAAATTCTAGCGGACAAACACTGCTATCGCCCCCTACCTGAGACGCAGATTCTGGCATTTAAGCAAGAATACCTGGAGACCATTGGCAAGGCCTTTCAAAAGGGCTTAATTGACCAAGATACGTACAATTACCTCAATGTTAAGAAACCCAAAGAAGCTACGTTTTACGCCCTACCGAAAATACATAAACACCCCACATTACCCCCTGGCCGACCAATCGTCTCCGGGATTGGCTCTCTCTCTGAACATGCTAGCCGCTTTATAGACTCTATTCTAATGCCACACGTATTAAGCCTTCCATCTTATACACGTGATACGCTGGATCTGCTGAAACAAATAGAGGGTTTGCCGGTCCCTCCCGATGCCCTCCTTGTGACACTGGATGTAGAGTCATTGTACTCCAGCATCCCACACGAGCAGGGCATCGGGATGGTACGCACCTTTCTAAGGGAACAAGACCATTATAGCTGGGAATTCTGTGAATTCATACTTGAACTACTTCAATTTGTGCTGACTCGCAACTACTTTTGTTTTAAAGATTCCCACTTCCTCCAGGTACAGGGCGTGGCCATGGACACATGCTGTGCACCAGCCTACGCAAACCTGTACCTGGGGGGGTGGGAACGTAATATCTTCTCACTTGAGGATTTGACTATATACACTGATCAGATTCTCATATGGCGGAGGTATATAGACGATATTTTCCTAGTATGGACAGGAACTCGCAAATTGCTGGATGAGTTCATCCAGACAATTAACCTTAATTCGATGAATCTTAAGTTTACTATTTCAGCTCACGTAAACCAAATAACTTTTTTAGATCTAACTATTTTTAAAGACCAGGATAACTGCCTAGCGACCACCCTGTTCAGAAAATAAACGGCAGGAAATACCCTACTACATGCGGGTAGTGCCCACCCTAGACCGCTTATTAAAAGTATACCTTATGCACAATATCTCAGGTTACGTCGCAACTGCACACATCTAGAGGAATTCAAAGCCCAAGCTCGAGCACTTCGCCATAGACTTTTAACAAGAGGCTATAAGAAAACCATACTACGCGGTGCGTACAATAAGGCCATCCGCCAGTCAAGGAATTCTCTACTTTTTAAACAGAAAAATGTTATGACCAATGCTCCAGTGAGATTTATTACCAAATTTTCCCAACAACACCATAAACTTAGGGACATATTGAATAAACACTGGCCGATCCTTCAGGAGGACCCTATTTTAAACAAATATATCAGTCCTTATCCTCAAATTACATTTAAACGAACAAGGTCTTTAGGCGACCAACTGACTTCAAGTCACTATATTGCCACACCCAAATCCAGACATTCTAAACTAGGAATGGCCCAATGTGGCAAATGCTCCTCATGCCCATGGATCAAAGAAGGAAATTCCTTTACACTACCAAATGGAGAAAAATTTATACCCAAATTCTATGCAGACTGTGATACAAAAGGTGTGGTATACTTAATGTTGTGCCAATGTGGCGCATTTTATGTGGGGAAGACCATTAGACATCTACGCTGCAGAATTAGGGATCACGTTTATTATTCTGGGGAAGGAAAAATGGTGACGGCAGTCAGTAGGCACCTGGACCTCTACCATAAATTTAATACCTCCCTTGTCTCATTTATTGCAATAACAGTCATCCCACCGGACCCCAGGGGTGGAGAGTGGGACAAAAAAGTATGCCAACAAGAAACACTATGGATCGAACGCTTGGGGGCCACCATCCCCCCTGGGATCAATGAGGCCCAATCATATAAACCATTTCTTTAAATTTAAGCATACTCAATGTGAGTAGGATAAGTACATTAAACTGTCCCCATTTATTAATTGAAATCTATCATGGTGTCCCACCTACTAACTTTGGCTAACCTAGAATTCCTTAAATACCCCCGTATACATATCTGGTTAACATATACCAAGCTGTATACTCTTTATAAACCAATTGCAATATAATGCACTTTCATATGTTTTACAATATGTTATTGCCCTGTACCCTTCTCCCTTCTTCCTTCCTACCCAATCGTTGTTATGATCATTTGATACCGGTGTCTGTATATCCATACCTATTTGAATATATATTGTCCTTATAATCTTTATTCTCATGTTTTCATTGCATTTACAGATACATTATGGAGGCTGTTTGTACCATCTTAGGCCTATCTTCTATCTGCAGTGTTGTGGTGGGGCCACCAGGGGCAATGTGCGGCCGCCCAGCGCCACCTCTACTATGTCTGTGGATGGTGGCGCGCTCGGTATCCCCTGGCTGCCATGTTGGTGTAACCGTGTCTGCGCCGTCCTTCTCTCCCCCCCCTTCTCCCGTGTGGACGGACATCCGTTGGCCGACATGGAGGGGCAGATTCTGGGTGTCAGACCTCCCGGCATCCAGATCTATGGAATGCATGGTGCGTACCGCCTCTTTTTCTGCCCCTCTCTGCGCTATTGGATGATTTGTCCACGGGGGGATGAGCAGCCTGTGCTTTAGGCCCGGCCCCCCCTGGTTGCCTGGATACCTAGACGCGACTGCCGCCCCTCTCCCCGGCGCGCTGTCAGCTGCTCTGATATGCGCCGGTGATTGGGACATGCGCAGTACGCGCCAGCGGCCGGCCTGAATGACGTCACGTCGGCCTCGCCGATTGGTGACTACAGGCGGGGCGGGTGTACAAGAGACGCCGTCATGGCGTCTCTCTGTGTACTTTCTTCACAAACTACTACCTGTGGTGAGATGGCGGTGTGACGCTCCACCACCTACTCCTGCTCCTCTACTTTTACATGCTCTACAATTAGGTAAGCCTATACTTCCAGCACCCCCCTCTAACTCCACCTAGTCTAAATTCTATCTCATATGACAATGTTTCTACTTATCTAACAGACTCAGCAAGACTGGGGGAACTACCTAGCTTCGTAAGGAACTATAACGTTCATATATCCTGATGAAAACTACAAGTCTGTCCTTGATCAACAGCATTCTTTTTTCCCCTGCTCTACCCACTATAATGCTGGGAATCACTACTACCTACTAAGGAGACGGCTGCGTTTGTATGTTTTTTACCTTCTTAAATATAAGTCTCTACATTGACTAGGGTAAGTGTATCTTTGCCCCAATAAGACACTTTTAAATAGATATATCATTCCCATTTCAATATACTGGGAATTACATCTACATATATTACTTATAGATCTTATATATAATACATACCCAAACCCCTCTCTCCCCCCCCTTTTTCTCTTTCCCTCCCCCCTCCCTCTCCTTCTCCCTCTCCTTCTCCCTCTTTTCCTCCCCCCCTCCCCTTCCCAATAAACCCCCCCCTCCCCTCCCCTTTCCCCCCCCTTCCCCCCCCCCTCCCCTCCTCCTCCCTTCTCCCATCCTTCCCCCCCCCCCCTTCCTCCCTTCCCCAGCCCTTTCCCTATTCCTTTTCTCCCTCCCCCTTTCCCCCCTCCTTTTCCCTTTCTTCCCCCTTCCCCCCCCCTACCCCATTTCCATCTCTTCCCCCCCCCCCCTTTTTCCTCCTGTCACTCCCTTTTCCCCCCCCCCTCCATTCTTCCTTCCCCCTCCTTCCCGTTCCCTTTTTCCTTCCCCCCCCCCCTCTTCCTTCCTCCTTCCCCTCCCTCCCTTCCCCCCTCCCTTCCGCTTATCCTACCCCTTCCTTGCCCTTCTTTCCCCCTCCCCCACCTTACCTAGTATTTAGTTCATATTACATCTCTCCACCCTTCTTACTGTTTACCATAGATTTGTACTATGTTACATCCGTCCCCACATTGCCTTTTCTCCACCTGACTACTGCAGTGTTGATACTCCCCTGGTGCCTCTCTTAAACAGCCTCTATTTATTTATTATTTTTTTGGTTTATACGTAAATGTATATAATATACATATACAAAAATGTTCTGGAAATTCTGATAATATTGTATCATTCATTACAGTTTCTTTACTCTATGCTCCTGAAGAAGCGCATAAGGCGCGTAACATGTCGAGCTTATGAGCTTATACAGAATCTGACTGCCACCATCACATAGTGTTTGAACTCAACAATTTGTACTGTAACTATATAGTTCAATAAGTTGTGTTTGTCTCTTGTTGTTCTTACAGTTCCATTGCTCTTTCTATACTAACTTTCCTATTGTGTATGGAGTGCATATTCTGTTAACATTGTATGTCATACCTAGTTTTAATTTTTGTCTTTCCCCGTTTTTTAATATAACATTTTTGAAATAAAAATAATATTTTTAATAATATAGTATCTTTATTGTGCCTATAAAGTCTTGGTGCCTGCCCACACTTTCTTGTTCTCCCAAATTTATCAAATTGTTTACCAGTACTGTGGGATTGGAAGGTTTTCCTGTTCTTAAATGTTGTTGTCCTACAAGCTTTACACCTTTTGCAATGATAAAAACCTGTGGTATCTAGAAAGGTATGTAACTTTTTAGGGGGATTTTAAATATTAGGAGAAATTCTATTTCTTAAGGTTGGTGCCCTTCGATAAATAAATGTGGGTTGTTTAGGGAGAAAACCTGCTAATGTCTTATCTCTCAATAAAATAGGCCAATATCTTCTGACGATGTGTTCAAGCGATCTATAATCTCTATTAAAATTTGTAAGGAACGCTATATTATTCATATGATTATTGGACCTTTTGAGTTTATCTCTGAGTAAGCACTGACGATCCATATTTGTTACTTGTGCCTGAATAGGTACTAGGAGATCATTATGGTTACCCTTTTCTTTAAATCTATTTACCACAAGTTCAGATTGTTGGACATAGTCATTTAAATTGGCGCAATTCCATGGAATGTGCATAAGTTGCCCCTTGGGATTTGCCCCCAACCATTTAGGGTGGTGGCAACTGGCTGTAGGGATATGCCCTGTCCTGTCAGTCTCTTTAAAGAAAGTTTTAGTAATTATACCTTCATTCAACATAGTAAGTATACCCACAACTTATATCCCAGGTTTGGATCCCCTTTGTTGAGTTAAAGGATAACTAAACCCAATGTTATACATTTCGGCTTATGGGTATTTAGACGTGGTAGCATTCGTTTTCTCTTTTGGGCTAAGAACATTTTCCGTAAGTTCAAAAAATGACTGTTGACCTTGCCAAAAATGCAGTGTTCTAATTACTTCCTGTGAGCGGCATTAAAGACAAAAATGTTTATTTCTTCTTACGTAGACTACTAATCTCATCAACCCCCATGTAATGAAGATGAACAAAGGCTGACATATTTGTAGTTCAACCTGGTGGATGACCATGGCTCCTGCTATAGATATAGTGGAAGAGTGAGCATAGCCATCCAAGAACAGGATAGGTGTCATTTGTAGAGTTATTAGGTGAAAATAAAGTAAAAAAAAAAAACAGATGCAATTACAACATCTAAGAACTAGTAAGCTGAAATGTATCATATTTTTTGTGTTTAGATATGCTTTAATCCACCTACTGGTATTTTGTATGTCTTGGATACTATCCTAACCGTTTGGTAACACCAAGCACTATCGCCTCCCTTTTACCTGGTTCACCACCACTGCGCCTAAGGTTGCAATGTAGACCTATTCTATAGCTGCCACTTTAAAAATGCAAATACTGTAAATAGAGTGTTTTTCTTAAATATAACTTCTATATAAAAAAACCCTTATTTCAGGCAATCCAGTGAAAAAAACAACAAAATATGTGCAATATATCCCCCAAGTGACAAGTGATATTATTAAAACATATCAAAAAATATTGTTATTAAAAAATCACAAAAAAAGTCCTTAAATGGTGACTTCTTCTTATAACTTCCACCACACCCAAGTGTTCGGTGATCCCACTCCCTATGGAAATCCACTCACCGACTCTCAGTGCCCACACTCTCGTGTAAGGCTCAAATGCTTTCTGACCGCATCATAAAGGTCACAGTGGCAATCCACAAACCAGATTGATGTGCAAAAGATCGTTCCACATGTGAAATAAAAATAATACTCCAATAGTGCAATAACGTATAACCAGTTTATTTAAGACACTCCAAATCTTTAGTATTCAACTCACGTTTTCCAAATATAAAAATAGCATAGAAGCGTTCCCACAGCAAACAGATCTTCACAGCACAGCACAGCAAACATATGAATCGGCCACTATATAGTTGTGGTCACAGCAGACCCGAGATATGCAGGCGTCAGACTGATCTCACCCTCTCCCCGGCGCCACTCACTTTATCAATGTGCATCTTCCTAGTACGGTACGACAGCGTCACTTGTCATTGGTGGAGTCTGTCATACGGCCATGCCCCCGACATGTTTCGTCATTCACCGACTTATTCATGGGATTGGCCGCACGGTGTGACACCACTTCCTTATATACACTCCCCCTGCCATATGATCAGAGAATTGCCAACGAGCCTGCGCACATCTCGTGTCTCCGCGGTCACAAAATCTCCAATCTTCCTAGACGCTATGTGTTATGTATACATCTACTACTACCTTTTCTCAATCTCGTCGTGCTGCTACGACTCTGACATTGCAAACGCTCTGCCCCATACATATTTATATGTAAATAGAACAGTATACATAAAATAATTTATATAAAACCCCAAACCAAATCATTATGATTATAGAAATGGGCAATACATTCTACTCACATAAAATGCTTGAGACACCTCAAACAATATTAAAAACCATATTAAAAAACAGATTCAAAAATATATGTTAAATATACAGTCTGTAAACCATACATAAAAATATCTAATCGAGCACTGTCAATAAAAACTTAATAAAAATCTTTTTTTGTACATGGATGATCGGGAACTCCTATCATTCGTCTCATTATAATCTTTTATCCACTAATACATTCATGTAAGTTATAAAAAGTAAAAATTAAAAATCACATCATCTTCCACATGAGTCCCCATCATTCAATAACTAAAATAAATGAAATACAGGGTCCTGTAAGTATATCATCCTATAGCTAAAAATCAGCGTTGTCATCTGCAAAGTCACCACTGGTCGGTGCTAACAGCAACCTGATCCACTTAATTTCTCTTCCTCTTTACACCTACTTCCCTACACATATTATATATAACGTGCCTATCTATACATATTTAGCTATTGTCGTTTAGAAAAACACTCTATTTACATGTCTTGGATACTACAGTGAACAGCTTCCTCTGTGGTTCTTTCCATTGACCCCTTCATCACTACAAGACATAGTAGTTAGAAAGGGAGGTACCACAGCATGTGGCGGGAGACCAGGCATCCCAAATACCCGGAGGTGTGTTAGATTTATGGAACTCTTCTGCAGCTGTAGCTTTTGAACAGAACAAAGATTGTGAGCAGGATGCCATTTAAAAAAATTACTTTTAATGTGACAGATTGGCTTTAGGGCCTCATGTATGAAGAGCTATTGAAGATTAAAAATATGCCTAATATAAGATCTCAGCATTTCTCCACACCTTGAGAGCTGCAGCTAGCATATACAGCCAGCCCTAGAAGTGAATGACTGTACGCAGATGTATTCAGGTAAATGCTGAGGCTTTGGTGCATTGAAGTAAACACGTGCATGCGCATAAGGTGCTTTTCCTCTAAAGCATCAGCATTTACCTGATTATAGCTGCGAGCAACCATTCACTTCTTTTTTTTTAAACATTACATTTTTATTAAAAGTTATTAATTAACAAAACAAATTGTCATTTACTTTAGTCATATGTATCCAACATAGTTACATTGATTTATAAAGGTTTTGCGTACGTATATAATACTTGTTAACCTGTACCAGTCTAATGGGTTCAAACTGTAGACATGGACAGGCCACCAAGTTAACTAGATAGTTGGGTTAAAAAAATGAGAATGAAAACAAAACTTGCAAATTAGATTGAAAAGGTAGGTCCAAGATGCTAGACTACATCAAAGATATGCACATATATGGCTTAAAGGTACTTCAAACGTAAGGATAAGTTACAAATTACACTCATTTAAGTAGTTGGATGCTCTAGGATGGGATAGCCAGGTATTCCATTTATTTTTGAATGTGATGGTGGAGTCATTTTTATAAGCAAGTATAAGTTCGTACTGAGCTTGAATATTTAGTCTGGCTTTACCAGTCGATAAGTTGCATGCGTCCCTGGATTTCCAGAGGCTGGTTACAGTGACCCTTGCCGCTATTAGTGTGTGGATTACTATTGTTCTAAATCTTGCAGGGTATATGTCCAAATTTAGGCAGAGTAAGGCTGTGGCCGGAGTAAGTTTGGTTAGATTTCCTGTAAGTTCTGCTATAAATGAAGCTATTAAGTTCCAGAAGCTTTGCAAGTGGGCCCAATTAACCATTTTCCCCCCCCGGTGTCATGTGACTTGTTAGTATTACAATGTCTCAGGTGTGAATGGGGAGCAGGTGTGTTAAATTTGGTGTTATCGCTCTCACTATCTCATACTGGTCACTGGAAGTTCAACATGGCACCTCATGGCAAAGAACTCTCTGAGTATCTGAAAAAAAGAATTGTTGCTCTACATAAAGATGGCCTAGGCCATAAGAAGATTGCCAAGACCCTGAAACAGAGCTGCAGCACGGTGGCCAAGACCATACAGCAGTTTAACAGGTCAGGTTCCACTCAGAAGGAGGCCCGCCATGGTCGACCAAAGAAGTTGAGTGCACGTGCTCAGCGTCATATCCAGAGGTTGTCTTTGGGAAATTGACGTATGAGTGCTGCCAGCATTGCTGAGGTTGAAGGGGAGGGGGGTCAGTCTGTCAGTGGTCAGACCATACACCGAACACTGCTTCAAATTGGTCTGCATGGCTGTCATCCTAGAAGGAAGCCTCTTCTAAAGATGATGCACAAGAAACCCTGTAAACAATTTCCTGAAGACAAGCAGACTAAGGACATGGATTACTGGAACCATGTCCTGTGGTCTGATGAGACCAAGATAAATTTTTTTGGTTCAGATGGTGTCAAGTGTGTGGCGGCAACCAGGTGAGGAGTACAAAGACAAGTGTGTCTTGCCTACAGTCAAGCATGGTGGTGGGAGTGTCATGGTCTGGGGCTGCATGAGTGCTGACGGCACTGGGGAGCTACAGTTCATTGAGCGAACCATGAATGCCAACATGTACTGTGACATACTGAAGCAGAGTATGATCCCCTCCCTTCAGAGACTGGGCCGCAAGGCGACCACTGCCTTGCTAAAGAAGCTGAGGGTAAAGGTGATGGACTGGCCAAGCATGTCTCCAGACCTGAACCCTATTGAGCATCTGTGGGGCATCCTCAAACGGAAGGTGGAGGAGCGCAAGGACTCTAACATCCACCAGCTCCGTGATGGAGCAGTGGAAGAGG
The DNA here is from genome assembly GCA_037952925.1 of Lithobates clamitans. Taxonomy (NCBI): domain Eukaryota; kingdom Metazoa; phylum Chordata; class Amphibia; order Anura; family Ranidae; genus Lithobates; species Lithobates clamitans. The sequence continues at coordinate 1,730,358 of JBBGZY010000051.1, forward strand.
ACTCCAGTGGCAACCTGTGAGGCTCTGGTGAACTGCATGCCCAAGAGAGTTAAGGCAGTGCCAAAAAATAATGGTGGCCACACAAAATATTGACACTTTGGTCCCAATTTGGACATTTTCATTTAGGGGTGTAGTCACTTTTGTTGCCAGCGATTTGGACATTAATGGCTGTGTGTTGAGTTATTTTGAGGGGACAGCAAATTTACACTGTTATACAAGCTGTACACTCACTACTTTACATTGCAGCAAAGTGTCATTTCTTCAGTGTTGTCACATGAAAAGATATAATAAAATATTTACAAAAATGTGAGTGGTATAATCACTTTTGTGAGATTCTGTATGTCAGATGTAGAGGGATACATTTTTGATAATTTATATATGGTCAAATACCCTCTATTCAGTATTTTTTGTGCATTATCCCCGTGTTCGATACACGTGGAAGATTTACTGGATATATGAATGGCTTTTTTCCATTGGTCCCAAAAGAATTCTTGAGCTAAGTCTTTCTCCTATTTAATCGTGTGTATTTTTAATATTATTTGGGTAATTAGTTAGCAGTTCATACAACCATTCACTTCTATACCCAATGTACAAGCCATCTGCAGCTCCCCAGGCATGGAAAAAAGCCAGGATTTTATGGCAGGCGTGTATTTTTTTTAAAGTAATACAATTGTGTGCATGTAGCCTTAAAACATAGAGCTCCCTCTAATGGTTTATCTACAAATCTCTATATTTGCTGCAATTATAAAAATATGGAATAACAAATGTAAAAAAATGTGTAAGCCAAAGCAAACATTTATCAAAGATAAACACTGCACAAATAACCAAATTCTAAGCTCACTGAAACGACATGATTCTTTACACTGACCTTTACTGACTACAACAAGCTAAAGGGCGATTGCTATGGCTTATTACCCTTTACACATCATCATTACTCCCTGCGCTGCCTTACAAAGTAAACCAGCAAATCTACAATAAAACCTGCACCATGCCATCGCAAATGATCTGCAGTGCATTGAAAATTAGTACTTGCAAGGTTCTGAAAGCATTGCCTTGTAAATGTGTAGTGACACTGACCGCATCATGATCACAGTGGATTTCCTACTTGAAAAATCAAGCCCTTGTTCTTCAACAAATCCCAAATGCTCTAATCCAGAAAGGAAAGGTTTACATAAAATATAACAGATTTTGCAGACCCACTTTACCGGTTTGACAGATATGGATTTAGAGCATATAGGCTTAAAGTTGAAATATATGCAAAACAGTTTTTTCTCATTTTGGATAGAGTAAGGGAAGGTTATAACCCCTGTCAGATTTTTTTTTTACCACATCTGTGTCCCATTGCAGAGATTCCCCTTCACTTCCTGTCCCATGGCCAAACAGGAAGTGAGAGAAAATCCTTGCAAATTAAGGCAATTCCTTGGGGCCCCCCAGGTCACCAGAACTAGTGTCCCCCATTGGAAGATTTCCCCTCTATTACTTTTCTGGGGACAACCCAAAAGTTTGAATTTTCCTTTATTTTCACTTTCAACGATAATGGTAAACAGGACAAATGGGGGGGGGGGGGGGGGCACAGACAGCAATAAAAACTGACAAGCGTTCTAATCCCTCACCACTCTATCCAATGCTAAAAAAAAGTTTTGCCTTTCGTTATACTTTAAAGACGTTTTCAGCTTTATCTATAGGTCATTTTACAATCCAAACTTTAAATAAGTAAATTCTGTTCCTTTTGTTTTTCCTCAACACTGGTTTGTTGGTTGTATAAAAGAAAAATCTACTTTAATAAAAAAAACTTTACACTAGAAGCTGTGCCCAAAGATAGGTAGGCAGAGGGAAAAGGCCTAGTCACTAGTATTACCTTTGGTCTCTCTCTTTTCTCTATTACTGACTTACATGTCTTGCTTAGGGATGGGCCCTAATTCGGTTCACATCCAGAACATGCGAACAGGCAAAAAATTTGTTCAAACACTCAAACACCGTTAAAGTCTATGGGACACGAACATGAAAAATCAAAAGTGCTAATTTTAAAGGCTTATATGCATGGTATTGTCTTAATACAATACATAGGGATGTCTCCATGCGTCAGAGGGGGGTGGCCCTGCCCTCAGTTATAAAAGAGCTGTCACCTGAGAGCGGCCGGTCTTACGGCGCGAGAAGAAGAAGACTCCGTGGGACAGTTTTATTTTTTTATTGTTTTAATAAAGGACTTGTCCCAAGGCGTGTATTGTTTTTTTTTTACCATTTTCACACATTTTTTGTGAAATGGTTTGGGTACATTTGTACCCCGTTACCATTTCACACAGTGGGGGCCGGGATCTGGGGGTCCCCTTGTTAAAGGGGGCTTCCAGATTCCAATAAGCCCCCTGCCTGCAGACCCCCACAACCACCGGGCAAGGGTTGTGGGGATGAGGCTCTTCTCCCCATCAACATGGAGACAAGGTGCTTTGGGGGGCTACCCCAAAGCACCCTCCCAATGTTGAGGGCATGTGGCCTGGTACGGTTCAGGGGGGGCGCTCTCTCATCCCCCCCTCTTTTCCTGCGGCCTGCCAGGTTGCATGCTCGGATAAGGGTCCGGTATGGATTTTTGGGGGGGACCCACGCCATTTTTAAAAAAAAATGTGGCGCGGGGTAATCCTTAAAATCCATATCACACCTTAAGGGTCTTCTGTGGAAGTCCGTAATGACTAAACCAGTCAGGGCGTGACCTACACGACATCCCGGAAGTGACGTTGTGCGCTCCACCGCTCTCCACCGCCCACCCGGAAGTATCCACAGCTATCTGCAAGGAAACGCTGGATCTATCCTGGATGGCTGATTATGGTGATAGTGCCCTCTGGGTCACACATTATAACTTGCTTGTGTTTTTAATCTTGATGTATGCAGTTTTATTAAGGGGTCCGCTTGTTTATGGGGGTTTTTTGTCTTAAATAAACAAGGTTACGCTATGTGCCGACTTTATTGTATTTTATGACACAAACTCTGGAGCCCCTATACTGGTGGACCTTGATGGTGATTTGGACTTAGAATCTGAGTGGCTGTAATTCATTCTACCATAACGCTGACTTATCTTGAGAGTCTGGTGAGTTTGACCCCCTGGGGGAGTGTGCTACACAAGGTGGAATTTGCTCACGTTTTATGGTGAAAGGTGCACCTTCTGACCATTTATAATTTACAATCAAAAAACTTCTTATGAACTGTCTGCTTTACCATTTACTGCTTATAGACTTTTACGTGTGGGATTAACCACACGTTGTGATATTGCATTTTTTAACACGTTTACTAATTTTTAGCGCTGTTTTGGTATTTTAATATTTTAGTATTTGAACCATTTATTTCTTTACCACTGTGCATTTTTTTTCTGCTCTTTTTAACAGCTGCTTAGCACCTTGTAAATATTGGGATTGCTATATTTCAAGGATTTACGTATTTCTGCTAACGGGTTTGTGGGGTTGATCTGGCGCTGAGCAGGTGCTGTTTTAGGCCTTTTTTATGCACCTCTCCTTTGTAATTACACTTTTATTGTTTCACTTTAAGCATTATTAAAATCACTGCTCCTGAAAAAACGGCCGTTTTAAAAAACTTTTTTTGCATTGATACATGTTCCCTGGGGCAGGACCCAGGTCCCCAAACACTTTTTATGACAATACCATGCATATAAGTCTTTAAAATTAGCACTTTTGATTTCTCCCATAGACTTTTAAAAGATGTTCCGTGGCTTTTGAATTTGCCGCGAACACCCCAAATTGTTCGACTCGAACATCGGGACCATCCCTAGTCTTGTTCTGCACTGTCTATTTATGGAGGTGGCCATCTTGGTAGAGGCAGGACGTTTCTTCCTCATGTCAGAGCCTTCAGCAAGCAGAACAGCGAGCACTATAGTAATGACATCATCAAATCTCACTCCAATCTCTTGAGACTATCAGTCACAAGCATCAGTGCCTTACAGCTCACACTGTATATATACAGCTATGAGGATACTGCTTAGCCACTTCTTTCCAACCTACTTTCACTCTAGAGATGGACGCACGGCATTTCTTATGCCCTGTACACACGATCAGACTTTGAACGGGCATTCCGACAACAAAATCCATCTGATTTTTTCCCGACGGATGTTGGCTCAAACTTGTCTTGCATACACACGGTCGCACAAAGTTGTCGGAAAATCCGATCGTTCTGAGCGCGGTGACGTAAAACACGTACATCAAGACTATAAATGGGGCAATAGCCAATAGCTTTCGTCTCTTAATTTATTCTGAGCATGCGTGGCACTTTGTGCGTTGGATTTGTCTACACACGATCGGAATTTAAAGGATTGGATTTTGCTGTCGGAAAATTTTATATCCTGCTCTCAAACTTTGTGTGTCGGAAATTCAGACGGAAAAAGTCAGATGGTGCCCACACAGGATCGGAATTTCCGACAACACAATCCGATCGCACTTTCTCAGTCAGAAAATCCGACCGTGTGTACAGGGCATTAGGGTGGGTTTTCTGATAATTACTGTGGATCACACCTGCGTAATGTGTGTTGAAACAGCCACTTGTCTCCACTGGATTGAAGTTTGACATGGTGACAACCCAGGAGCACAACTGGGAGACAGGAAGAGTGCATTGTCACCCTATAACAGAAAGTGCCTGAACAAGGACCTTCTTGGCAGGATCACCAAGTATTATTTCAAAGAAAGCTATAGATTTGAAAATATGAAAAAATACTTGAATTTGAACTGAATTTTCATATACTTGATGAAGTACTTTATTAGAAGATACTACGAATAGTTTGGGACTTTATATGAGACACATTCACCCATGTGACTCCATCCCTATATATGAACACAAAAAGGGGGGGTTCTGGGACTTTAAATAAGAGATGTATACCAAAAAGCAGTCATTGCAAAGAACATTTTTTACTGTACCTTATGAGGTCATGTACAGCATACTCAATCACAAAAAGTGCATACACAAGATTGCATAAACGTAAGGCATGCTAAAAACCACATATACATATTGACACCATGGTACTTTGGCATATCATGGATGTAAGACAAGTCCTACACAACATAGGCCACTGGAAGGGCTGAATGGTATTTAAAAGTCTTGAGTGGAACAATGTAAAAAAACAAACATATAAAATCATCTGTATGGTCATCATGCATCTATGTAGGACCGACGCGTTTTGTTGGGGTATAGCAAATCTTAAGGGGCGAATGCAATGGTGATGTCAACTGCATAAATGTGAATTGAGGATCGGAGCTGCTCGAGATGTCTGGCATGGGAGCTGAGGAAGAGACACGTGGACAGGCCGGGAGCACTGTGGATTCCCCAAAGGCAATGTGCAAGTATAGGTGACAGTGAGATAACACTTCTGTGGATTAAAATCAGTAGCATATATTGAATGTATAATTTTGTTGATGAGAAGTGTGAAAAGCCCATACACCAAGTCAGATGAAGGGAAAAACTAAGCATACATGAAAGAGCAAATACTCAGTATGAGAAAGAAAGAAAGGAAAGAAACATACCCTAGGTGAGATGATGTAGAAACCAAAAGGGAAAGAAAGACATAGTGCTAAGAATATAGGTAGAACCTGTGATGATTTACCTTGTTGGTTCACATGGAACTGAGAAGCAAGTTAAAGGTCTCATGCCCACGGACGTTTTTACAGCTGCTTTTTTGAGCGTTTTTGCAACTTAAAAATGCCTCTCTATGTTAGACTATGACCTCATGCCCTCCATGGCGTTTTTGAGCTGTAAGTGGCATAGGCGTTTTTAAGTTCCAAAAAAAAACCAGGACCAGTGCATTCTGAGGCTCCAGCGCTAGAGCTATAAAACCACCAAATGCCGGTAAAAGGTGTTAAATGTGATTTAGCTGGGCTTAACGCTGTATACACAGCGTTATGCACCGTCCAGCGTTTCTCTGTCTCTATTCAAAATCAATGGTTCCCTATGGGAGCCCATTGATTTGAATAGAAGTCGCACCAGAAGTTGGATCAAGATGATCCGACTTGCAGGGCGACTTGTGTGCTGAGAATCTTGCAGGGGAACCCCGACAAAATTTTGCGCGAGGTTTCCCCCCAAGATCCATACCAGACCCTTATCTGAGCACGCAGCCCGGCAGGTCAGTAAAGGGAGAGGCGAGCGAGCGCCCCCCCCGGACCATACCAGGCCACATGCCCTCAACATGGGGGGTGGGTGCTTTGGGGCAGAGGGGGCCCCTGCGCCCCCCCACCCCAAAGCACCTTGTCCCCTGTTGATGAGGACAAGAGTCTCTTCCCGACAACCCTTGCATGGTGGTTGTCGGGGTCTGAGGGCGGGGACTCATCGTGATCTGGAAGCCCCCTTTAACAAGGGGCCCCCCAGATAACGGCTCCCCACCATAGGTGAATGAGTATGGGGTACATCGTACCCCTACCCAATCACCTAAATACAAAAACTGTCAAAAATAAACACACTACACAGGTTTTTAAAGTATTTTATTAAAGCAGCTCCGGTTCTTCTCCTCTCTCTTCTGCTCTTTTGCTGGGTCTTCTCCCCTCTCCGGTTCTTCTCCCAATGTTGACTGGACGTGATCTCCCAGTGTAATGCTGGGTCCACCATGTGCAATAGATAGAGACAGAGAAACGTGGCTGAAAGCTAGTGTGGCTAAACGGCCATTGACGCCAATGCAAAACGTGAAAAAAATTGCGTTTTTAATGCCGCTTTTTTCCCGGCGTCATTACTAGCTTTGCAGCTCGTTTTTTAAAACGTCCATGGGCATGTAGCCTTGCTCCCAGCTAATAGAACGTGTCCCACCCAGCGTCATGTGGGCATGGAAAGGAAGGGAAGGCATTTTTGACAGAGCAAAAGAACCTGCCCATACTGAATGGAAAGAAAAACCTGCTCATGCCGTGCGAGATCAAAAGATGTCGCACACACTGACCGGTAACATGGCGCCGATGTGCTGAGGGGCAAACCCGCCCAAACCACAACCTCCATCCATCGCAAATAGGGAGGAAGGGAACAGGGGGAGAGGGAAGGGTGCCAAAATCACATTGCAGCTCCCAGGGTACAGACAGGAAAGCAGCCCAAATACCTGCACACACTAAACAGACCCTACCATGTGAAACAAAAGATGATATACATTGTCTTTGAGGAATCCACAGTGCTCCCGGCCTGTCCACGTGTCTCTACCTCAGCTCCCATGCCAGACATCTTGAGCAGCTCTAATCCTCTGTTCACATCTATGCAGTTGACATCACCATTGCCTTCGCCCCTGAAGAGTTGCTATACCCCAACGAAACACGTAGACCTACATAGATGCATGATGTCCATACAGATGATTTTATGTATTGCTTTTTACATTGTTCCACTCAAGCCTTTTAAATACCATTCAGCCCTTCCAGTGCCATATGTTGTGTAGGACTTGTCTTCACCCCATGATATGCCAAAGTGCCATGGTGTCAATATGTATATGTGGTTTTTAGCATGCCTTGCGTTTATGCATTCTTGTGTGTGCACTTTTTGTGATTGAATATGCTGTACATGACCTCATAAGGTACAGTAAAAACTTTCTTTGCAATGACTGCTTTTTGGTATACATCTCTCCTTTAACCACTAGCCGACCAGCCGCCTCAGTTATACTGCGGCAGGTTGGCGCGGCTGCGCAAATCGCCGTAGCTGTACTTAGCCCCTTTAAGACGTCACAGCAGGCGCACGCGCCGCCGCGTGTCCCCGGAGCCGATGCACATGTGTGATGACCGCTGGGCAACCGTGGTTGCCCATGACAGAGCGAGATCCGGGATCTGTGTGTGTAAACACACAAATCCCGGTTCTCTCAGGGGAGAGGAGACAGATCGTGTGCTCATACTAAGTATGAACACCAATTGGTCTCCTCCCCTAGTCAGTCCCATCCCCCCTACAGTGAGAACACACTTAGGGAACACAGTTAACCCCTTGATCGTCCCCTAGTGTTAACCCCTTCCCTGCCAGTTACATTTATACAGTAATCAATGGCTTTTTTTAGTTCTGATCGCTGTATAAATGTCAATGGTCCTAAAATAGTGTCAAAAGTGTCAGATCTGTCCGCCACAGTATCGCAGTCCTGATAAAAATCGCAGATTGCCGCCATTACTAGTAAAAAAAAAATAAAAATAATAAAAATTATATAAATCTATCCCCTATTTTGTAGACGCTATAACTTTTGTGCAAACCAATCAATATACGCTTATTGTGATTTTTTTTAGCAAAAATATGTAGAAGAATACATATCGGCCTAAACTGAGAAGAAAAAAAATTGGGATATTTATTATAGCAAAAAGTACAAAATATTGTGTTTTTTTCAAAATTGGCGCTCTTTTTTTTTATTTATAGCTCAAAAAATAAAAACCGCAGAGGTGATCAAATACCACCAAAAGAAAGCTCTATTTGTGGAGAAAAAAAGGATACAAATGTTGTTTGTGTACAGCGTCGCGTGACCGTGCAATTATCAGTTAAAGCCACGCAGTGCCATATTGCAAAAAATTACCTGGTCAGGAAGGGGGCAAATCCTTCTGGGGCTAAAGTGGTGAAAGTCCCCCCCCCCCCCTTTTTGTACTGTATTAGAAGATTCAACATGCCCACCCAGCTAGGAGGAAAGCTGAAACTTGTGGTGCTTTGACAGAGAAGAATTCTTGAGATATGGTATTAAGTGGCTCATTTACTTTGCTTTGATGTTTACTTAAAGCCTATTTATTCACTGTCAGTAAATTCAGTTTTTTACGTTGCTCTTTATTACTGTTCATTGATATACTACTTACAAAATCTTCATTTACTGTTTTGATGAAAGTTTTTGAGCCTTGGATTAAACATCTATTAGGCACTTAAAAAAGGCATATTAAAATATTAGTCTGCGTTTTGTACGCCAGAAGAGATTACCCTTTAATCTAAAATATGTTTCTGAGTGGGAGCCCTGCCATAAAACCGTGTAAGTGGGAGAATTTCTCTAGCACAGCGGGAAATCTTGCCGGAATAAATAAATTTAATAATTAAACACGTCGTTGTTCATTTGCACTATTTAAGATCACTTGTGTATGTGTGCTAAATAATGTAGAAGGCAGATCTGCAAGTCAGCAGTTTTTGCAGAGCGGCTGAAAATACACTGTGTGTAAATGAAGAATATCCTGATTCTGGGCTCAGATAGTTCCACAATGACTATTTCATCTGTCTTAATTGATTTATTAGGTTGTGTATGGGAACATAGGATGTGTGTTGGTCATAGTGATAGATGTAAAAGCCATACCTCTTGGGCTGTAATGATGAAAAAATAAGGGGAAAAGGGATAATAGCACTGCTTGAGCTACTTTGATCTAACCTGGCTGGGTAACATAGTCTCAATACAGTTTCAGAAAAACACAGCATGGACTTTAGTTAAAAGACATTTTGAGAACCACAGTATTTATCAGATCGAAGATGGTTTACTTTTTATGTAAACCTTTCCTAATGCCTAATTCCAATAGGAATTGATTCCATCTGAAAGATTTAAAACATGTTCTATTTCTAGGTCCGTCAGAATTTTTGAAAGAAAAAGTCCGATGAAGCCCACACGTGATCGGAATATCCGATGGAATGATTACGTCGGACCTTTTCTGCTGGAAAGTCCGGTTGTGTGTACGCGGCATTAGAGAAATATGAAGGCTGCTAATCCTGATTTCTTCTTAAAATTGTTAGTTGCCTGGCTGTTATACCTACTTTCCGGATTCAGCGATTGAAGTAAATGACCCAAAACAAGTATTCATATCTAGATATTCAGAGATTTTTATATGCATGCTTGTTCTGTGTTGGTGACTACATTGAATCCAGCTTCAGTATGGCAACCAAGCAATTAGCATTTGCAAAAATATGAAAATGTAAAATCCACCATTCTTTTAGGAAAGATTTGGAGGTGAAGTCCATTGCACACAGGAAGAGGGTGGAGCCCTCCATCCAATCCCAAGCTCTGAGGAAGCATATGAGTGTCATTTGACCAGTAGGTAATGCAGCTTAATATATGGATGGTTACCATGTTTTTTTATTAGTCCAAAAGTGGAAAAATATGTTCTAGTTTTGGATAGAGCAAAAAAGAGTTACAGCCACTGTTAGGTTTTATAGCACTAGTTCGCTGTCTTCGAGACACAACAAAAGTTTAGAGGAAATCTGCTCAAGATTCGGGTGACCTTCCTGCACAGCGCCACAGTTGCTAGGCGGTGGTAGGGGAACTGCCTATTCCTATCCCTATGGGCCTGATTGGTTGTGGCTCTCTATTTGCGCAAAAAAAACCTGAGGATCTGGTCTTGTGATAGCATCTTGCTACTTGGCCTCTACCCTGCCTTGTTGTTTCTGCCTGACTAGCCCAATCATTGGGATCTCCTGTTCCTATCCCCCTGTCTGGAATACAGAATACTTTTTAGGATTGCTTCCTGCCTTTTGCCTTGGGCTGTTTCTGGATTACACGTGTCTGCTCCCTGCCCTGAACTTCTATAGTCTTTGGATAATGCTAACTGCCTGCCTCCTGCCCTGAACACCACCAGCCTCTGGACTTTTGTATGGATACTCTCCTGCCATGCTACAATTCATACCAGATATCCTGAAGATCACAGGTACTCTTTTCTGTTACCTACGCTTGCTCTCTTGTGCCGTTAGGCCAAATACTATACTATTGTTTATCAAGACCTGAGGGGAACCAAATACCAGTAGGCCTGCTTGTCTTAAGGGAATGGATGGTGCTAAAGCTAAAATAACACCTGCTCTAGCTTCTGACATTGGCATTGAGGCAAGCATCACATATTTCCTCGTGATTATCTGAAATGGGGTCAAGGGCAGTAATAACAACCTAAAAAGAGCTTCAACCCCTTTTCTAATCGTATGAAATTTTACGTTAAGAGACAGAGCATCTTTTGACTCTTTTGACTCTTCTTTGCAAGAAGAGTCACTGAAATCTGTGAATGGGTAAAGTTTTCCATTTGTTAAATATCCCTACAGGATCCTCCAATTCCCGTTGATTCTTTTATTAATCAGTTGAGTCAGATGAGTGACTCTCTATTACCTGTCACAGACCTCTCATCATGTCACCATATGAACCTGTGACTTATATCTCTACTGCTGAAAGTAGAGGCACAAAATTAATTGTACATGTTGCCCTGTATTTGTACATGTCCCCCCAGAAGACCAATTAAAGGGTTAGGAACCATACTATCCTCTTCTCTTGTTCATTTACATCAAAGATGTCCGTGATTAGGACAATTACAGGAATCTGGTGCGTGCTACAATGTAGCTCATTTGCATGCAGCAAACTCTCAGACATTGACTGCTGTTCTCATTGTATTTAAATGTCAGTCCTAAACAAATCCAGACGGCTTCAAGGCTCAGTAGCCAGCTGAATTATGGTTTGCTGTGCGATGTGTATGTGTGATGGAGTCTTCAGTATTATCTTCAAAAGCTTTGCTTGTACCCTGAAGCCACCTGTGTCAATTGGAGCACACAGAACTGTTCTCAAGAAAGAAGTGAACACGCTTTTCATTCCCAAGGATCTTCTTTTGCTGGAATTTTCAATTAATTCACTCTCAGTCTAACCCATATATAACCACAATGTACTCCAGATTGCTGCTTCTTTAAAGGCTGAATTGCAGGCAAACAACTAAATATTGAAATACATATTTGGCTGCTGTTTTGTCTGCCAAAGAATTTTTATTTCTAGTCAGTCTTTAAAGTACACAGCCCTGCCAGACAGCGCAGTCAGCCTAGTGACTGACTTTTCTCTACTGCAGTTATACAGCAAAAGATAGGTCACCTTCCTGTCCCCAGTCTGTGACTGGACAGTGAAAGAGCAGCAACAGACTGACAGTCATCTCTCTGCTCTCTCCTCCTATCAGCATGGATATTTGACTACCCATAAGCACTAACCTTCTGCCTTTTAGTTTGAGTGGTACCGTACAGTAGTTTATAGGAGGTTGAAGACAAGTTTGGTATTTATACTAGTTGCATTTAAAAATAAATTTTTTCTCTCAAAAAACATTTAATTGCTTTCATTTTGTCTTTTTTTAGGCCTGGTTGACATTTATAGTGTCTATTCACATCAATGCAGTACAGCACATTACGTTTTTGGAAAAGGGTCTTGTGCTACTTTGATGTGATACACCTGTGATTTTGGCACCACTGACTTCAATCGAAATGCACCAAAAAGACACGTACATGCATTTTGATGCATTTTTTTGCTGTGTTTTTTCAGGTTGTTAAGAAGGCAGCACCTGCGGGCATCCTAACAACCAATGACTCACTGCTATCAGTTGGGAATTACCTGCTGACAACAGGGGTGAGTCATTGTTTTTTAATGGTCAATGATGTCATAAAGGATGGGGGTCTCCTGGTGATGTCATTGATCATATATGGACATGTATGGGGGGGAAATGAAGTGTGATTTGGTACTGAGTAAGAGACATGAGTGGTGGGATGTTGGCTGACAGAGGGTTTTTTTTGTCATTGTGAATGATGTGTACCTACATCCTGAGGACATACAACCTGATTGACGATGGATGTACTCTGGGGGGTATGCTTACAAAAATGCTTACAATGTTTATTGTTTGCAATTTTTTTATTTTTTTTATCATTTTCTTTTTCCTGCTTCCAGGTTTTCAGCCTCATCTGGGCCTGCTGCCTCCTGGGATTGCTACGTCACAGCTTTCCTAGGAGGTAGTGTCTTAGCAAGCTACAATTTGTGTTCATGTGTGGAGGATCTCTGTACATGCACACAAATGCCGTGGAGCATTACAGTGCCTGTGTCAGGGGATAAACCGGAGCAGGAATGTCACACAAACACTGACGCATGCCACATGCAATAGATCTTGGCACCCTCTGGCCTTTATAAGGATGACAGTTGCTCACAGACCTTGCTGTCTGGTCTTCAGCTCCCTGATAGCTCCCTAAAACCCGTATTCCTGTGTGCTTGTTACTTCTGGATTTCCTGTTATCGACCGGCTAGCTTCTCGACTTCCCCTTGCTTCTCTCCTGGCTCTGACCTCGGCTTGTTCCAAGGACCCGTTACCTCCTATGTATGACCGTGGCTTCCAACCACACTCCTGTCTGCTCTTCTGCTTGACCGCTGTGCTCTAACATTGGCTTCCATTCCTGACCATGTTTCCTGCCTCATCCTGCCTACTGTGAACTGTCTGCACTTCCCAAAGTGCCATTGTGGATCAGCTGCTTCCAGTACCCCGATTTGACACTGCAGATCCATCTAACCACCATACAGCTGGCAACCCGCTCTTCTTTGGGCTCAGCATCTCCTGTCACCATCTCCAGGGGTGTTGTGCACTCAGCCTCAAGGGAAGCCCTCTTGTCATCTCGGCCTCAAGACCAGGTATGTGACAGTCCATCCTCCAGAAGCTGGCAGCATTTGTGCAAACAAACGGACATCTGCCACGTGTGCGCAGATGCACCACCGGTCTTTGCTAGCTCTCAAATGCCTGGAAGAGACCGACGGTGCATCTGCGCACGTGACTTTTTTTTTAAAATGGCAGTGTGGAACAGGGGCAGGAGGAGGTAATTTAGCAGCAGTTGGGTTCCATTCTCAAGGATAGGTTCACCTTTTGTAACATATTACATGTTACACCCGTATATAGGGTGTAACATGTAATATGTTACTGTGATCCAGACCCCACTCACCTCCTGATCCCCCATTATGACAGTAGGTGGGGGATCCTCTCTCTGCACCCCCTGTCATAATTAAAAAACAGTGCTGCTGTGTGAGGCTCCGCCCACATAGCCGTGTTATTCATTCACAGAGTTCAAGGAATGAATGAACTACAAGTCCTGTCTTCCACTGCAGATAGTTAACAGCGAGGCCGCTAATGAGCGCTCCCATAGTTCATTGATTGCTCCTGCAATTTAGTAACTGTCTGCCTGTACGGGCAGCCAGCTAGACTGAGTGTTTGCAGCAGCCTGGCATTGCAAACAGGATCCACTGATCTTGGTTGCAAAGCTTTACATGCTGCAGTGTAAAATTAATAATAAATGCACATTTTTTTTACCTGCAAAATTATGTGCATTTATATTTTTTTTTTACAAAAGGTAAACGTATCCTTTAACTTTAGTACTGAAATTAAAATTACATACTTGGTCATTCCTGATTTTAGAGTTCCTGGGGCACTCTAGAAGGGGTTGAATAATATGCAACTGAAATGAAAATACTATTATTATTATCTGAAGTAGTACAGGAGAGAAGTAATAGGAACTAAAGAGAAGAGAGGAAAATAATCTGAAGGAAAATACAGCAGAGCAGAAGAATGAAGATTAACAGATGATGGGCTGAGTTTGGAGCCAAGGAAATAAATTTTAAAAAGTTTGTCAGTTACAATTACATTAAATTGGCACATAGAGACCCTATCTGACTAAATGATGGAAGGTTTTGTCGTAGATGAGCTGTCATCTCCTCCATTATTTAGACTGAGTGCATCTTATGTTCAAGTACAGATCCAGCAGGTAAAGTAGTTAAGGTCCTGTTACGCCACATCAGACAGCAAGAAACTGTTATAATTAAAGAAAAGTTCATTGGGATAATGATTGTAGAGTCCCGATTTTTCAGAACTTGTGTTTATAGTTCCAACAGTGTAAGATATATAATGGCAACAGAAATATCAATGTTTGACACATCTGATCTTTAAATCCAGATCTGGATATTCTTGGTTTAAATGTGTATCTATTACTTTACTTTATTTCCTTTCATGTTCATAGACAGGCAACAAGTGAAAGCAATCAGTGAGTTGCCAATACCATACAATAAACACTGCAAAATAGAAAGGTTACTTCATTTACGTTACACTGAGTGTGCTGTAATGTGTTGCAGCAAGAATCCACATGAGGTTGCAGGGGAATTGTAGGAGGTGCTTGTGTTTGTATAGCTTCTTCTGTCAGCTTGCTGTATCATTAGTCACTTTGAAAACTTCAAGGCAGGGTTATATCTAGTTAGTGACCTGAGATGCTGTCTGTATGTGAGAGACAGAAAGAAGCTGGCAGTGGGTATATTTGGAAAAAGCAAACCTACGACACAAGCCGGGATTCTCAGACTGTCAGATTACTGGCAAAAAGAATTGGTTTGATTGGTTCAATGCCTGGATGAAAAACTGTACTAAGCAGATACACTATATTACCAAAAGTATTAGGACGCCTGCCTTTACACGCACAAGAACTTTAATGGCATCCTAGTCTTATGCCGCGTACACACGGTTGGACTTTTCGTCTACAAAAGTCCGACAGACGCCAACGGACTAAAGCTGGCTGACAATCCGATCGTGTGTGGGCTTCCCCGGACTTTCAGCGGACTTTCAGCGGACTTTTCCAGCCGCAAATCTGACGGACTTTAGATTTGAAACATGTATCAAATCTTTACGTCGTAACTACGCCGGACCCAGAAATCCGCTCCTCTGTGTGCTAGTCCGACGGGCAAAAACCCACGCTAGGGCAGCTATTGGCTACTGGCTATCAACTTCCTTATTTTAGTCCGGTGTACGTCATCACGTACGAATCCGTCGGACTTTTGTGTGATCATATGTAGGCAAGTCCGTTCGTAAGAAAGTCTGCCGCAAGTCCGCCAAAAGTCCGTCGAAAGTCTGTCGGACAGGCTGTCGGACTTTTGCAGCCGAAAAGTCCGACCGTGTATACGCGGCATTAGTCCGTAGGGTTCAATATTGAGTTGGCCCACCCTTTGCAGCTATAACAGCTTCAAATCTTCTAGGAAGGCTGCCCACAAGGTTAAGGAGTGTGTCAATGGGAATGTTTGACCATTTTTTCAACAGTGCATTTGTAAGGTTAGGCACTGATGTGGACGAGAAGGCCTGGCTTGCAGTCTCCGCTCTAATTCATCTTAAAGGTGTTCTATCAGGTTGAGGTCAGGACTCTGTGCAGGCCAGTCATGATCCTCCACCTCAAACTCGCTTATCCATGTCTTTATGGACCTTGCTTTGTGCACTGGTGCGCAGTCATGTTGAAACAGGGAGGGGCCATCCCCAAACTGTTCCCACAAAGTTGGGAGCATGACATTTTCCAAAATGTCTTGGTATGCTGATGCCTTAAGAGGTCCTTTCACTGGTACTAAGGGGCCAGGCCCAACCCCTGAAAAACATCCGCACACCATAATCCCCCCTCCACCAAATGATTTTGGGGGGGTGTCCCAATGCTTTTGGCAATGTAGTGTGGATGAGCGAGTTTGGGGTGGAGCAACTTGACTGGCCTGCACAGAGTCATGAACTTAACTGGATAGAACACCTTTGGGATGAATTAGAGTGGAGACTGCGAGCCAGGCCTTCTCGTCCACAATCAGTGCCTGACCTCAGAAATGCGCTTCTGAAAGAATGATCAAACATTCCCATAGACACTCCTAAACCTTGTGGACAACCTTCCCAGAAGTTTTGAAGCTGTTGTAGCTCCAAAGGTTGGGCCAACTCAATATTGAACCTTACGGACTAAGACAGGGATACCATTAAATTTCATGCGCATGTAAAGGCAGGCATCCAAATATTTTTGGTAATATAATGTAGGCTGTGTTGCCTATATGCATTATGTGCATAGCTCCCAACTTTCCCTGATGCGTGGCAGGGGGTGCATCTTATGCCTGCATACTTTTGCTAATAGGCGCCCCTCGTTCCCATCTCAAAAAGTTGGGAGGTATGCATGTGGCTTAATTTTCAGTTTTGATTGGATTGTGCCTTTATTTCCATTGACTTGGTTGTTACCAAAGCTATAGAGAAGTTGAAGATGTGGTATTCTTCTCTCCCTTTTCATCACTAAAGAATGAGACGCTACATTTACCAGTTCTTCCTATCCTGCTCATCAACTTTCCCATACTCTTAGCCCTGCCTGCTCTCAAATAGTATGGTATTTAAGCCTGCATCTAATTTAGGCCTTTAAAATTCACTAATGAATAATCCATAAAGTAATTATCTTGTTAAGGAGCTATGGAACAGTTTGCCTTTAAATATTTTATGAAGGTCGCGAAAATATCATTCAATTTTTACTGTCAACTCAGGCTAAAGCAATCACTATATTACTCACAGTCTTCCTGTTGTCTTGCAGGAATGTGGCTACAAGATTTTCATATTTGGACGATACTGAACTTCCGGAGCGTGGAGACTCCATTAGTGTATTGGCCACGGATGATAGTCTTAGGTTATTTTGAGCCCTTGGATGGTTCCTATGATGAGAAAGCTATTACTGTTCCCTAGTTGTGAGTGCATTATTTAAGGTATAACGTAGCGGGCCCTGCCCTCTTATTGGCTAAGGTCATGATTGTGCATTAAAATCAAACTTCTCTTTTGACCTTATTGGCTATATTCCCCCTATGATCTCTAAGCAGCGTCTTTTGTCAAATTCTGGTCATTTGCAAAGAGCTTCCTATCATTTCCCAAAGGATGTGGAACAAGAGATACAATAGTCAGATATGTCTGAAGTTTAGATTAAAGGCCAGTATGCACAAAACCAATATTTTTACGTAGAATGGCAATTTATACTGAAGACTGGGCAGCTAAATTGGCTAATCAGAAAAGAGCAGAAATAAAAAGACATCTGATAAAGGTAAATGTGTATTATGCATGTGGTTTTCAATCAATAATTTGTTTCTGTTTCTAGACACAAGTTCCAAATATGCAAAAGAAAATTGCAGTAGAACGAAGACATCCTGAAGCTGCATTCACACCTGAACGTAGCATCTTTGAGCGTTTTTCTGCCGTTTTGTCATGCATTTTTATGCACGATTTTGACGTGTCCTTGTGTCCTTTTTTATTAGAGAATAGGGAAAACTATCATCTGTTGCATCAATTGTTGCTAGCTTTTTCAGCTTTTTAGCATTTTCATCAGCTTTTATTTATTTTTTTATTATTATTATTTACTTATTATAATTTTTTTTGTTAAGTAACCCCTAACCTCAACCACTAACCTTTAAATAAAATAAAATAATGATACTAATAAAATAGTAATAATAAATAAACACCCTAACCTGAACACAAAATAAATACATACATTATTATTAACAATAATGATACTAATAATAAACTATTATTATTATAATTCCTTTATTTTGTTTGGGTTTGGGTGTTTATTATTATTATTATTATAATTATTATTATTATTATTATTATTATTATTATTAATAATAATAATAATAATAATAATAATAATAATAATAATAATAATAATAATAACAATAACACTAATAATATTTTTTTTTTATTGTTAGGGGTTTATTATTTAATTATTATTTATTAATTATTACTTTTTGTTAATTTATTTTATTAATTACTTATTTATAGTGATTTTATAAACAGTTATAAAACAGTTATTTATTCATATATTATTACTATTTTTTTTTTTTTTACATTTTTGCATTTGAGCAGAAATCGTGTGTTTCCATTCATTTCTATGGCAATAAAAACGTGCAAATCTGCCCAATTTGAGCTACAAAAAAAGTTCCAGAACTTTTTGGAGCTCCAGCCATTTGGCTTCAGGCAACTTAGAGTGGAGATGTGAACCAACTCCATAGAGAATAATTGTTTTTTTTCTCCTCCAGTGTTTTGGAGCTTCGAGCTGAGGTTTGAATGGGGCCTTAAACTTTCCCGTCTATTCTCCACATCTATTGTAGAATGTAAGTCTCAGTTTTCTTTGTCAGGAAATGGAGGATCCGTTGGTTGTCTTTTTAGAATAAAATTATTATTTAATCATCTGCCTCTATGAATGGAACACCTCCCATTAAAGCCAAAACTTTTTTTTCACATTTTGGGTAGAATACAGAAGGGTAAAAATGTCTGTCAGATTTTTTTTACTATCTGTGTCTCAGGTGTCCCTTCACTTCCTATCCTGTAAACTTCACAAGAAGCAAGAAGCTATATTTCCAATGTGAGGGAAATGACATTGGAAATATATCCTCTTGTCAGGGTAACAAGGGTCCATAATAGAAGATTTCCCCTCAATTCCTGTTCTGTGGCAACTTGGATTAACCTTTACTTTCATTCCTGGTGACATTGGTGATCAGGATAAATAAGTAAATCTCCCTATCGGAGACATGGGCAGAAATAAAAAGATAACAGTGGCTATATTACCTTTCACTCTATTCAAGTGTAAAAAAAAGAGGATATTTTGTCATTATATTTGAACTGTCGTACCCGCAAAGAAGTTATTGTTTTGTTTCCATGTTATATAAACCTACAGTGCTCAGCATAGATGAGTACACCCCAACTGATTTGTCAGAATAACCTTTACTTTGCTTTTACAATCAACATTTTTTTCTTTGGGACACTATACTACAAACTACTCTGACAAATGTGGGCCATTGATTGCAGCCAAGATTTGTTAATTCACACACACAGAAAGTATTTTTCCGAAAAAATTCATTCAAGACCATGTTGCAAAAATGAATACACCCCAAAAAGTCTTAAGAACAAAGCTAAATTTTAGATAACAAAATCCCAATAACAAGAATTCAACTACAGGAGAATCTAATTATCCATTAAACAGGTGTGCAGCAGACAATTGATTCTAAAAGGGCGTTACTTAACAAACAAAATCCCTTCCCATTTCATGCAGTCAGCAATGGCACCACATGGAAGAGAAATGTCACAAGGTCTGAGAAAGACAATTCATTCTTTACGCAAGAAAGGTGAAGGCTACAAGAAGATCAGCAAAGCTTTACTTAACAGTCAGAATACTGTAGTCGTCTACAGAAGTTAACACCTCAACTGGGGCGTCTTCTGATGAGAATGGTTAAAGAAAATCACCATTCAAGTTCACTGCAGTTAGCTAAAGAAGTAGAAAGCCAAAATAGGGTGACTGTTTCCCGTGACACAATACAGCGTACACTGCAGAGGAATGGCATGCATGGGTGTCATCCACGAAGGAAGCCTCTCCTAAAGCCCATGCACAAAAAAGACGGCCTAGAATTTGCCAGATCCCTTGCTGAAAAAGAAGACTACTGGGACTCTGTACTCTGGAGTAAAAAGATCAAGTAAACTGTTTTTGGAACTGATGGCTTCAAAACTGTATGGTGTTGCAAAGGTAAATATAAAACACTTGTAGATACCCTGAAACCACCGACTACAAATAATGAGCGCTCCTGAATGAAGGATAAATTAATATATCAATTAATGTATAAATTGATAATGACAAGTAAAGTGCATATTGTAATGTATGTCCAGTTAAGGAGCCAAGATTAAACAGATACCGTGAACACTTGCTAAAAGCAAGCTGGAAGTGAATAGTTTGACAATACATACAACCTAGATCGTGTGAGAGGCAGCGCTACAGATACCAGCAATAATCTCCCACGGTTAGCTCAAAAGCACGTTTAATTACACTTGTCAGAAAGTCCTATCCAAACAAATGTCTCATCCAAAATACTCTCTGACAATGTTGCAAAGTTCTTTCTCAATATGCAATAAATGGTATCCCTGTTAATCGGTCAGGCAAGAGAAACACTGTCCAATCGCAAACAGACCCCCACTGTCTCCAATATGTATGCAGGATAGAGGTAAAGAATCTCCCCTATAGATTCAATCCTTACCAGACCGTAGCGGGTTAGAAGGCATAAGACAATCGTTGACTCGTATTAGCCAACTTCACTTCAGGGGCACCACTGACGATTAGTTGCTAGCAGGTGGATCAGGTCACTATCTAGGTCAGCTCATTCATGTGGAAAGGGGAAAAATAAAGAGCTCCATAGCGTAATCCCTCTGGTAAAATTTATTAAATATCTCACCCCCCTGTAGCAAGTACACTTACAATTAAAAACAGCAGTTAGAGCATAATGTACACTGTCATATCCTCTAAGGAGATTGCGGAGTTTGACAACAGCTGTGCAGCGTAATTTTCAAACAGTGGCTTAGCTTCTCAATGGAAATGATTCAAAGCTGTTCGTATAGCCACACCCTGATGCGTTTCGTCATCTAGGACATCATCTGTTGCAAAGGTGAGGAGTACAAAGAAAAATGTATGGTGCCTACAGTAAATTGTGGTGGCAGTGTCCTTCTGTGGGGCTGCATGAATGCTGCTGGTGTCGGAGAGCTGCATTTCATTGATGGTATCATGAATTCACAGACGTACTGCTCTGTATTAAAAGAGAAAATGCTACCATCACTCCATGCCCTTGGTCGTTGTGCACTTTTTGAACATTACAATGATCCAAAACACACATCTAAGGCCACTGTTGCATTTCTGAAGAAGAACAGGGTGAAAGTGGTTCAGTATCTAAGTGTGTTTCCTGATCTGAACCCAATTGAACACCTATGGGGAATTCTGGAGAGACAAGTTGAGCATCACTCTCCATCCAGCATCCAGGCTCTAAAAGAGGTTGTTCTTGAAGAATGGAAAAAGATAGATGATGCAATATGTCACCAACTTGTTCTTCCATGCCTAGAAGACTTGGTGCTGTCCTTACAAATCATGGAGGTCATACAAAATACTAGATGTAGTAGTTTTTGTTGTGGGGTGTATTCATTTTTACATCAACTAACTTGATTAAAATTGAAGTTTCTGTAATCTAACTTATATTATTAACCTTACTTTCATGTAATGAGCTAAACAAATGTTCTCTACAAAAAGAAGATCGATCGATAGTTGCAGATTGATAGTAGCAATGTTTGTGTCAAGGTTGCTGTATCCTGGGAAGCCTTGCTGCTCTCTGTATCAGCAGCACACCAGAAGCTGTAATTCGACAAAAGGGGAAAGAGAGCACACAGGCTCCTAGTGCAGTAACCTTTATTGAATGATTGCAAACAATTAAAATTGCACTGACAAAAACTTGTATCGGGCATATCATCCGCTCCATGTAAGTATTGCTGCCACCACCGTGGCAATACTTACATGGAGCAGATGATATGCACAATATGCACTCAATATGCACAATATGCAATATGCACTCTTGCAATATGTGCTCTCTTTCCGCTTTTGACTAATGACATGTTATATAATAGTCACCTAAGGTATTATAATATTCTTTACACACCCCAGTACTCCATTACTAGTGTCTTTAAAAACATTGCACACTTTCAAATGTTTATATTGTTTTAACTAGGTATAGTATTCATGTAATTATGCTTCCTGTGTTGTTTGTTTGCTTTACCTTGTAATGATGGGGTCACATGTTGTGGCTGCAGTCTGTAATGTCATGGCTGATTGATTCCCCTATGTCCATGTATTTATTCACTATGCTTGTCCCTATTCACTAAAGGGACAGGCAACATTTTGTTCTGGGACATACAGCATTCATTTTATGCCTCTCAACTGACTCTGTATTGTATCTTCACTGTAGAGTGCTATTGTGATGTGAAAACACATGTGATCTCCATGTTAATTGTTCTGTTTATGTTTGTGTCAGATCTAATTACAATTTAGCTCTCAACTGCACTGATGTGTCAGGACCTGGATCACCTGCTGGTGGCACTGTAACTGTCAGAAGTGAAGGGTGTAGTTCCGGTGTCCACCAGTAGCCAGCAGATCCCAATAATCAGTCTCTCCCTTATGCTGGCTGCAAGAAAGGTATATATTTCCTCCTCTAGCTTCCCTTAGTGCCTTGATGTTTTGCCTGTGTGTCATGTATCTGGTTATTGATGCTTTGCTCCTCACCTTGATCCTGATCCCAGTTCTGGCCCCCTTCCTGATCAATTCCTTGTTGTTCCTTGCATCACATGCCCTACCCTTCTTATCTGTGTTCTCTCCTTCATGGCATATATTGTATTATAGTTAAGTTGCTAGTTACAGTTGTGTGAAAAATTATTTGCTCCCTTTCCGATTTTACATTTTTTTGCATATTTGTCACACTTAAATGACTCAGATCATCCTCCAAATTTTATCATTACACAAAGATAAGTCGAGTAAATACAAAATGCAGTTTTTAAATGAGGGTTTCATTTAATAATTAAAAAAAGCTGTCCAAACCTGCCTGGCTTTATGTGAAAAGTAAATGCCCCCTAAACCTAATAACTGGTTGTGCCACCCTTGGCGGCAACAACTGCATTCAAGCTTTTGCGATAACTGGTAATGAGTCTTTCACATTGCTGTGGAGACATTTTGGCCCACTCTTCTTTGCAGAATTGTTTTAATTCAGCCAAATTGGAGAGTTTTCCAGCATGAACAGCCTGTGTAAGGTCATGATACAGCATCTCAATTGGATTTAAGTCCGGACTTTGACTAGGCCACTCCAAAATCTAAATTTTGCTTTGTTTGAACCATTTGGAGGTGGACTTGCTGTTGTGTTTCGGATCATTGTCCTGCTGCATAACCCAAGTGCATGCCGGACTTTACTTACCAGACTGGTGAGTCCGCTTGGGCAGAAGGTAGTCTCCCGTACATATCCCACTCACGGCCCCTGGTAGAATGAACAGGAGGCACGGGAGTAAGGAATGGTAAGAGAGCCTGATGAGGGATCCAGGTGCTAGGTGGAAGAGGAACTTCAAACAGCAGATGGTGGACTGAAACACAGGCAAATAGGTGCTGAGCAGGAGCAAGCAGGCAGGTCAGGATACAGGCAGAGTTTGGCAACAGACAGGCAGCAAGGTACAAGGGAGCAGGCAGAAGAAGGGTCAAACAAGCCAGGGTCAGATACGGGCAGCAATCAGAGGAGAGTCAGAGGCACGCCAGGTCGTCAGGAGAACTGGAACACAGGAACACTGGAACAGGTAGTGGGAAACTGGAACCGAAAGCTGTTGATCACTCAGCACCGAGCAGAATGTATGGCAAACCTAAATAGGCTGGCTGGTGCCCAAACGGTGTGCACACGTGCACGCCAACGATCACAGGCGCGCGCACACGCACGCGCCCGCACGCCAGTACACAGAACAGCGCCTGCAGGAACATTCACATCAGCACGCACAGAGACGCACGCGCCAAAGCGCACCGACACGCACCAGCGTGCACCAGGGTGGCCAGCACCGCGACCAGCAAGGTGAGTTCTCTGACAGTGCCCCCTCCTCAAGGGCAGCCTCCGGATGCCCAGTTGGGCCAGCTTGGAGGCGTGAACATTCTTGAAAGACCGTAAAAGTTCCGGGGCATGCAGATTGCTCTCTGGCTCCCAGGAATTGTCTTCCGGCCCATACCCCTTCCACGTAATGAGATATTGAATTCTGTTGTTCCTTTTTCTACAGTCCAAGATTGCTTCAACCTCAAATTCCTCTTCATTATTAATTATGACAGGTTTAGGTGGGCCGGTCCTTTGGCCAGTAAAGGGGTTCGGAATAGCAGGCTTCAATAGAGACATATGAAATACCGGATGTATTTTTAGAGAATCAGGCAGATCAAGCTCATATGCAACATCATTTATCTTCCTTGGAACAGAGAAGGGACTCATAAATTTGGGGCCCAATTTCCTTGAGGGGCAGGCCATTCTTAGGTTACTAATGGAGAACCACACTTGGTCGCCGGTTTCCAGGTTTAGTTCTCCACGCCTCTTCCTATCATACATCCTTTTGCTATACTCCTGAGACTTGGCCATAGTTTCCTGCAAAAGTTTGCTGTTAGAGGAGAAAAAATTCATGGTTTCAGTCACTGCAGGAATGGTACACTCGGGTAGAGAGCTAGGCAAGAAGGAAGGATGGAAATCGTAGTTGGCAAAGAATGGCATTTGGTTGATAGCGGAATGCAATGAGTTGTTGTAGCTAAACTCTGCAATGGGTAGTAGACAGACCCAATCGTCTTCAAAGAACGCAGAGAAGCAGCGGAGGTATTGCTCTAGGGTTTGATTGGTTCTCTCTGTTTGCCCATTTGTTTGGGGATGGTAGGCTGATGAAAATGCCAATTCTATTTCCAGGGAACCACAGAGAGCCTTCCAGAACCTCGAGGTAAATTGAACACAATTACACAATACTTGCCGGGACCCCTTGTAGCCTTACCACTTCTTTAACAAAAATCTTTGCAGTGTCCATGGCCGGGGGTGTGCCCTTCATGGGCAGAAAATGTGCCATCTTGGATAGCCTATCTTTGACAACGAAAATGGTGGAAAATCCCTCAGACGGAGGAAGTTCTACGATGAAATCCATCAATATCATTTTCCATGGTCTCTCTGTAATGGGTAAAGGTCTTAGTAGACCCCAAGCCTTTGTCCGGCTGTTTTTGCTTCGGACACAAGTTTTGCATGAATCCACGTAGCTTTTACAATCATTAGATAGTTGAGGCCACCAGAAGGTGCGCTGCACCAATTCCATAGTTTTCAACATACCAAAATGTCCGGCTAATTTATGGTCGTGGCAAAGCTCCAACACCGCCACCCGTAAAGGTGCAGGGACTATGATTTTATCTTCATGCCAAAACAGGCCCTCACTCAGATTGGTTTTAGGATATGGGGACATTCCCACAGAGGCCTGCTTTATCCGAGTTAAAAGGTCCACTTGAAGGAGCAAAAAGTTCCCAGAGGGAAGGATCGTGTCAGGAAGCAGAGTCTTTTTGGAATCATGAAACATGCGCGAAAGCGCGTCTGGCTTAATGTTCTTAGAACTTGGTCTATAGGTGATATGGAATTGGAATCGGGAAAAGAAAAGTGCCCATCTAGCCTGTCGTGGTCTCAATCTTTTGGCTGTCCTCAAATATTCCAGATTCTTGTGGTCTATGTATACCAAGATGGGATGAGCAGCACCCTCCAGAAGGTAACGCCACTCCTCCAGAGCCGACTTGATAGCAAGAAGTTCCCGATCTCCCACATCGTAGTTCCTTTCTGATATTGAGAGCTTGCGTGAAAAGAACGCCACTGGGTACAGGAGAGCTTTGGCACCTTGCCGCTGAGAAAGAACCGCTCCAACTGCTATTTCTGAGGCATCAACTTCCAGGACAAACGGTAAAGCAGGATTAGGGTGTTTCAGAATGGTAGCCGATCTGAAGAGCTCTTTAAGTTTCTCAAAAGCTGCCTGGGCCTGAGGAGTCCAAGAGAATCGGATTCCTTGTCTAGTTAGTTCGGTTATTGGGGCGATTATTGCTGAAAACCCCTTAATGAACTTCCGGTAAAAATTAGAAGGGCCGATAAAGCGTTGCACACCTTTCTTATCCACAGGCGCAGGCCAATCCAGGATGGCGGAGACCTTCTGGGGGTCCACCTTGATGCCATTAACCGAGATGATTAGATCTAGGAATTGGATGCACTGGAGCTCAAACTCACATTTTTCGAGTTTTGCATAGAGACCGTGTAGTCTGAGCCAGGTTAGGACAGTCCGGACATGTTTGTGGTGATCGGTTAGCGAGGGGGAGAAGATCAGAATATCGTCAAGACACACTATCACGTACAAATCCAGGTAGTCACGAAAAATGTCATTGACAAAGTGTTGGAATGTTGCAGGGGCGTTGCAGAGACCAAAGGGCATGACCAGGTACTCGAAATGCCCAAATCGAGTGCAGAATGCCGTTTTCCACTCGTCCCCTTCCCGGATTCGAATTAAATTATAGGCTCTGCGAAGATCAAGCTTCGTGAACACGACTGCGGTTCCCAATCTTTGGAAAAGTTGTGGTACTAAGGGCAGGGGATAATGGTTCTTAATAGTTATCCTATTCAATTCCCGATAATCTATGCAGGGACATAGGGAATGGTCCTTCTTTTCGACGAAAAAGATGCCCGCACCGGCTGGAGAGGTGGAAGGGCGGATGAATCCTATTTCCAGATTCTCGTCGATGTAGGTTTTTAGTGTGCTTAACTCCTGCTCAGTTAGCGCAAAAGGTTCTTCTGAAGGGAACCTCAGTTCCAGGTAGGAGTTCAATTGGACAGTCATAGGGCCTGTGCACAGGCAATGTCTCTGCTCCTTTCTTGCTGAATACGTCCACAAAGTCTCGGCAGGGTTCAGGGATGGACTGTCGTAGTTCCAGATCTGAGTCCATACAAAGGAGTGGAGAGGTTTCAGTAGAGGACCTGTGCAGGCAATGCTGTTGGCAGTACTCGGAAGGAAAGGTAACTTCCCCTGTGGTCCAATTAATGCTGAGATTATGGGCTTGCAGCCAAGGTATTCCCAAGATGACGGGGAAAAGGGGAGAGGAGATGGCGTCAAGACGGAGGAATTCCTGGTGATGGGTGCCAATGATAGCCAGCAAAGGGACGGTCTCTTGGGTGACCGGGCCGGAACGAAGGGTTGAGCCATCCACCAGGTGTATTATAAGTCCCCGGGCCTTAGGTTGGAGCGGGATGCGGTGATTAGCAGCGAAAGTCAGGTCAACGAAGCAGCTGCAGGCACTGGAATCAATAATGACCGTCACTGGGGTAGTCCCTCCTGGAAGCTGCAAAATGATGGGGAGAGCAAGGTGAGAACCGGTCTTAGGTACAATAGATGCACAAAATGAAGAAACAGGAAGGCACTTACGCATCTTGTTGGGGCAAGCCCTCACGTAGTGCCTGGGTTCACCGCAATACAGGCAAAGGTTGCGTGCTCGTCTACGCAGCTTTTCTTCAGGAGTCAATGTGGGGCGGAGCAAGCCAAGCTGCATAGGCTCTGGGGCGTCAGGAGCAGGTACGGTAGAGATGGGAGGAAGTTGACTGACCGAACTGGAGACCTTAGGTAGCATCCAAGTAGGGCGGAACTGGTGCGAAGACCTCTCTGACCGGCATGCCCTCAAACGATGGTCAATCTGGATGGACAGGTTGATGAGCTCATCCAAGAAGGGGGGAATTCCAACATGTACTAGCTCATCCTTTAGGGGATCCGAAAGTCCCATTCTAAACTGGTGACGCAATGCGGCGTCGTTCCAGTTGGTGTCAGAGCTCCAGCGTCTGAACTCCACTGCATAATCTTCCTCTGCCCTGCGACCTTGCTGTAGAGAGTGCAGAGCGGCTTCCGCAGTCGCAGTCAGCTGTGGATCCTCATACAGTTGGAACATGGCCAAGAAGAAGGCCTCTAAACTATCCAGGGATACTGATTTTTGTTCCAGCAGGCAGTGGGCCCAGGTTTGGGGTTCACCGGACAGCAACGAAATGACAAAGCCCACCTTTGTTGCTTCTAGAGAGAAGGTGCATGGTTGCAAGGCAAAATAGAGCTTGCAGGCATTGTGAAAGGCATGATACTTGCTGCATTCTCCAGCAAACCTTTCAGGAATGGGTACTCTGGGCTCAGGAGAAAGCATTACCACGGGGGGGGGGGGCAGATGTAAGTCCAGCAGAAGATGCTCCCAGGGGATTGGAGGGAGAGGATAGAACCGAAACTCGCTCCTTCAAACTTGCATAGCCTTCCTGAAGGCTCTTCACGGCCTGAGTAAGACCTGCCAGATGTCTGCAAAGTTCATCCATGGGGGAGGCCCCCTGCCTGGACTCGGTCATGGCTGCCTGATACTGTCAGACTTTACCTCCCAGACCGGTGAGTCCGCTTGGGCAGAAGATAGTCTCCCGTACGTATCCCACTCACGGCCCCTGGTAGAATGGACAGGAGGCACAGGAGTAAGGAATGGTAAGAGAGCCTGATGAGGCATCCAGGTGTCGGGTGGAAGAGGAAATTCAAACAGCAGATGGTGGACTGGAACACAGGCAAATAGGTGCTGAGCAGGAGCAAGCAGGTAGGTCAGGATACAGCAGAGTTCGGCAACAGACAGGCAGCACAGTA
The DNA here is from genome assembly GCA_037952925.1 of Lithobates clamitans. Classification (NCBI taxonomy): domain Eukaryota; kingdom Metazoa; phylum Chordata; class Amphibia; order Anura; family Ranidae; genus Lithobates; species Lithobates clamitans. The sequence goes on from JBBGZY010000051.1 coordinate 1,758,875, forward strand.
CAAGGCAGATTCTCGTCGATGTAGGTTTTTAGTGTGCTTAACTCCTGCTCAGTTAGCGCAAAAGGTTCTTCTGAAGGGAACCTCAGTTCCAGGTAGGAGTTCAATTGGACAGTCATAGGGTCTGTGCACAGGCAATGTCTCTGCTCCTTTCTTGCTGAATACGTCCACAAAGTCTCGGCAGGGTTCAGGGATGGACTGTCGTAGTTCCAGATCTGAGTCCATACAAAGGAGTGGAGAGGTTTCAGTAGAGGACCTGTGCAGGCAATGCTGTTGGCAGTACTCGGAAGGAAAGGTAACTTCCCCTGTGGTCCAATTAATGCTGGGATTATGGGCTTGCAGCCAAGGTATTCCCAAGATGACGGGGAAAAGGGGAGAGGAGATGGCGTCAAGACGGAGGAATTCCTGGTGATGGGTGCCAATGATAGCCAGCAAAGGGACGGTCTCTTGGGTGACCGGGCTGGAACGAAGGGTTGAGCCATCCACCAGGTGTATTATAAGTCCCCGGGCCTTAGGTTGGAGCGGGATGCGGTGATTAGCAGTGAAAGTCAGGTCAACGAAGCAGCTGCAGGCACTGGAATCAATAATGACCGTCACTGGGGTAGTCCCTCCTGGAAGCTGCAAAATGATGGGGAGAGCAAGGTGAGAACCGGTCTTAGGTACAATAGATGCACAAAATGAAGAAACAGGAAGGCACTTACGCATCTTGTTGGGGCAAGCCCTCACGTAGTGCCCGGGTTCACCGCAATACAGGCAAAGGTTGCGTGCTCGTCTACGCAGCTTTTCTTCAGGAGTCAATGTGGGGCGGAGCAAGCCAAGCTGCATAGGCTCTGGGGCGTCAGGAGCAGGTACGGTAGAGATGGGAGGAAGTTGACTGACCGAACTGGAGACCTTAGGTAGCATCCAAGTAGGGCGGAACTGGTGCGAAGACCTCTCTGACCGGCGTGCCCTCAAACGACGGTCAATCTGGATGGACAGGTTGATGAGCTCATCCAAGAAGGGGGGAATTCCAACATGTACTAGCTCATCCTTTAGGGGATCCGAAAGTCCCATTCTAAACTGGTGACGCAATGCGGCGTCGTTCCAGTTGGTGTCAGAGCTCCAGCGTCTGAACTCCACTGCATAATCTTCTGCTGCCCTGCGACCTTGCTGTAGAGAGTGCAGAGCGGCTTCCGCAGTCGCAGTCAGCTGTGGATCCTCATACAGTTGGAACATGGCCAAGAAGAAGGCCTCTAAACTATCCAGGGATACTGATTTTTGTTCCAGCAGGCAGTGGGCCCAGGTTTGGGGTTCACCGGACAGCAACGAAATGACAAAGCCCACCTTTGTTGCTTCTAGAGAGAAGGTGCATGGTTGCAAGGCAAAATAGAGCTTGCAGGCATTGTGAAAGGCACGATACTTACTGCATTCTCCAGCAAACCTTTCAGGAATGGGTACTCTGGGCTCAGGAGAAATCATTACCACGGGGGGGGGGGCAGATGTAAGTCCAGCAGAAGATGCTCCCAGGGGATTGGAGGGAGAGGATAGAACCGAAACTCGCTCCTTCAAACTTGCATAGCCTTCCTGAAGGCTCTTCAAGGCCTGAGTAAGACCTGCCAGATGTCTGCAAAGTTCATCCATGGGGGAGGCCCCCTGCCTGGACTCGGTCATGGCTGCCTGATACTGTCAGACTTTACCTCCCAGACCGGTGAGTCCGCTTGGGCAGAAGATAGTCTCCCGTACGTATCCCACTCACGGCCCCTGGTAGAATAGACAGGAGGCACAGGAGTAAGGAATGGTAAGAGAGCCTGATGAGGCATCCAGGTGTCGGGTGGAAGAGGAAATTCAAACAGCAGATGGTGGACTGGAACACAGGCAAATAGGTGCTGAGCAGGAGCAAGCAGGCAGGTCAGGATACAGCAGAGTTCGGCAACAGACAGGCAGCACAGTACAAGGCAGAAGAAGGGTCAAACAAGCCAAGTTCAGGTACGGGCAGTAATCAGAGGAGAGACTGAGGCAAGCCGGGTCGTCAGGAGATCTGGAACACAGGAACACTGGAACAGGTAGTGGGGAACTAAGGAACCGGAAGCTGTTGATCAGGCAGCAATGAGCAGAGTGCATGGCAAACCTAAATAGGCCGACTGGCGCCCAAACGGCACGCGCATGTGCACGCCAACGATCACAGGCGCGCACGCACACCCACGCGTGCACACGCCCGCGCCCGCATGCCAGTACACAGACCAGCGCCTGCAAGGACATGCACAGCAGCACGCACAAGGACACGCGCACCAACGCGCACCAGGGCGGCCAGCACCGCGACCAGCAAGGTGAGCATCTCTGACAGTGCACTTGAGCTTGAGGTCACGAACTGATGGCCGGACATTGTCCTTTAGGATTTTCTGGTAGAGCTCAGAATTCATGGTTCCATCAATTATGGTAAGTCATCCAGGTCCTGAAGCTGCAAAGCAACCCCAGACCATCACGCTACCACCACCGTGTCTGACTGTTGGTATGATGTTCTTGTTATGAAATGTTGTATTCATGTTATGCCAGATGTAAGGGGAGGCACACCTTCCAAAAAGTTAAATTTTTGTCTCATCAGCCCACAGAATATTTGCCTAAAAGTCTTGGGGATAATCAAGATGTTTTTGGTAAATGTGAGATGAGTCTTTGTGCTCTTTTTGGTCAGCAGTGGCTTTGGCCTTGGAACTCTCCCATGGATGCCATTTTTGCCCAGTCTCTTTCTTATTGTTGAATCATGAACACTGATCTTACCTGAGGCAAGTGAGGCCTGCAGTTCTTTAGATGTTGTTCTCTGTTCTTATATGACCTCCTGGATGAGTTGTTTTTGTTGTTGAGTTTTTTTAAATTGTGGCATAATATGTGGCTTTTTGTGATCTGTTAGCGTGCTTCATTTTGTCAGTCAGCTTCTATTTATGTGATTTCTTAATTCAACAGGCCTGGCAGTAATCAGGCCTGGGTGTGGCAAGTGAAATTTAACTCAGCTTTCCAAAAAATTGTGGTTAATAACAGTTCATTCATGATTCAGCATGGGAGGGGGCAATTACTTTTTCACATAGGGTCAGGTAGGTTTTAACAGCTTTTTTCCCTTAATAAATGAAATAATAATTTAAAAATTGTATCTTGGATTTACTCGGGTTATCTTTGTGTGATATTAAAATTTGTTTGATGATCTAAATCATTTAAGTGTGAGAAATATGCAAAAAAAAAGAAAAATCAGGAAGGGGGCAAATACTTTTTCACACAACTGTATGTATTTTTTTTTCTCCTTGTATTCTGTTTGGTGGTGTTGGATGGGATTTTGCTTCATCGTTGATAAATTTTACTGTAATCATACACAGTCTGATACCAGTTTCCAAGAGTGCAGCTACATCTATCTGGTCACCCCTGCTATTTCTGTATACCGTAAGGCCGTATCCTAACACAGTGCTAGGCTTAAAGATCCAGGGATTGTGTGATATGTAGTTGTTTCACAGGATGCTGGCCATAGATGTTTTTTTTTTTTTTTTTTTTAATTCAAAAAGCGCTTATGCTGTTGCTGATAGAAATGCCTACATTCTTGTATATAAAAGCAAATGCTTAAAAAGTGATATAAGCATATTATGAATGCTGTTAGATATAGCTAGAAAACTATTTTAAACAGTACTGGAAAGTAACTAACAGTAACAAGTCTTGCCACTGACAAGCTGCATTAGCTATCATCAATAATTTGCATGCAATCCTATGTATAAGACATAATCTCACAATTCATCACAAAACATAATGAATTCATATACCCCTAGGAAACATGATTTAAAGGAATTCTGCCATGAGACCAACAGAGGCTGCCAATGCTGACCTCTCCTGAAAAAGCTATCTGCCCAGCTGTCATGCTATCCCATTTGCTTCAATATTTTCAGCCAGAATCTGGAATAAATATGCAGATAAGGACTCCTGACTTTTCCCTGATTTTCTAATACTTGTTCTAGCTCACTTATTCACAAACGTTTTGAAAACAGAATGTCAGGATGCCAGTCAAGCCACCAATGTTTTAAATGTTTTAAGAATGGGTCAAAACAGTAAGCCCAGAGTTTTTCCAATGGCAGGTTTGCCTCAAAAAATTCCTGGCCCTAGGGACAAAAATCTCATTGCAGCAGAGGAAAAAACACTAAATAAAACCTGCCAGCCGCAAAGTCTTTAATTAAAGTAGGCTTCAAACACTTACCTGCCTTGGTGAAAATGTGGCACTGCTTTTTTATATTTTTTTTTATTATTGAACTGGAGAAAAGATAAAGAATGCCCAAAAAGTTGAGGTAACCAACAAATTTAATGTTTAACTCATAAACCCATCAGTCCGGGGGCGGGGCTTGGCACGCAGCTGAGATTGAAGCACATTAAAGGAACTGTGAAAAACACAGCCTGCAGACTGACACCCTGCTTTCTGACCTGGAAATGGGAAAGCGGCTTCATCAGACCCCACACTCTTCAAAATGTGCAGCTACTACTAGCTTGAAGCAGGAATGCTTAACCATCAGTTGCACCTCTACCATTTTGGGATTACAGACAGATCAAGAGGAGACGGTGTCCTGTTCCTAAACAGGGCTTTGCTCTTTTGATCATTCCTGGGCTCAGGATTCCCCCTGGAAAGAATGGTGGATACTCGGTCCCTAACAAATTTGACTAGCTATATGTACAAGGTTAATGGCTCTTTGCCCATAGTTATCATAGTTATGATAGATATGAGAGGCTATGTCATATAGCCTGTAGCAGGGTCGATTCGTATTAGACCACATTTTCACTAGCTTTCAGGCTGTGTTTTTCTATGTTTTACAGTTTTGATTTAAGATATTGGTAAAATCTGTATAGTGCTGACTTATACGGGTAATTATTACCTCCTTGGTCGTAGCTCCTCTACACCACCACAAAGTGGGCTTGAGTTTAGGTTTTCTCAGCTCAAGCACGCTGCCTTGATACTTTAGTAATAGTATATACTAACTAGAGTGTACTAACATTACTCTCACTTTCATTGGATCTCATATTCTCTTCTATTATCCTTTCCACCTTATTTCTGTGCTCCTACTATCTTCTCTTTTATTTTTTGTATAAGAAGTGAGATGATAACTGGTCTCTGAGGCCTATTTTGCAGAGTCCACATTACCTAAGTTCCTCCTAAACCCTGCAGATGGCATACTCTTCGCTGGGGAGATGTCACATAGTGATCTCCCACAACACAAAAGGACTAAACATCCCTGAGAAACGCACCACCTTTGTCTTCCTTCAAGAAACCCACTTTAAAACAAACCAGATACCCAAGATGACAAATTCCTTTTTTACGGACACATATCACGCCATAGGGGCAAATTTTGCCCCCATGGCCACCCCCTTCTTTGGAGATAGTATTTATCACCATGCCAGAAGAAATTATGTGTGGTGGCATACTCTAAGAGTTCCATGATAAGCTCCTTTTGTCTTGCAGGCAAGGTGACATCTCTTTCTAGGAAGTAGTTCACTGATGATAGCCCCCAGTCATGTGGAATTATAGTGTACAGGGATGTCACATCCGCTGTGACCAGCCAGAAGCCCTCCCTGTACATGCAATCCTTAAGTAGATTGATGGTATGTCTCGTGTCTTTGATAAAGGCAGGTAATGATCTCACTAACGGTTGAAGAAACCCATCGATATATTTACCAACCCGTGAGATGAGGGAATCAATCACACTAATAATGGGTCGGCCGGGGGGGTAGGCCAAATCCTTATGAATTTTGGGGAGGTAATATATGATGGGAATTCTAGAGGAAACTGGTATGAGAAATGCTTTTTCTTTTTTATTAACTATGCCTGAATCAAAACCATGATTGACAATTTGCTCAAGCTCTTTTTTAAATCTGAACCGTGGATCAGAGGGAAGTGGCATATATGTCTCCGTGTCCCCAACAATTCTACTAAGTTCGGTGAGATAGTCAGACTTGTCAAGGATTACAATCCCCCCCTTGTCGGCAGGCCTAATCACCAGCTCTTTATGGTTATATAGTTGATCCAAACTGTAATTTTTTTGTCATTTTAGACTGTTTAACTTTTAAAAGGTCCAGGTCTCTTAGGAGTACATCTCTGAATACCCTAATTGATGAAGACAAATTGCATGGGGGATTAAACAGGGAAGAGTTGGCCAGACCAGAATGTCTAATGTTAGTAGAATCTGACCCTCTGGAGCTTATAGGATTAGACAACATATACCTTTTAATGTTAAGATTCCGTGTGTATATCCATATATATTTCAAATTTGTTCAGGGCTTTAGGGGGTGTGAATTTAAGACCCTTGTCCAGGATGGAAGTCTCGGCATCAGTAAGAGTGACCTTACTCAAATTAAAAATTCCTTGTCCTTTCATTCCCTTTTCCTTTTTGCTCTTTGATCTCCGCCCCCCTCTAACCCCTCTATAGGTTTTTGTGTTTTTTGTTCCACCCTGGGAAAACCCCAATGTTGTGGCTGGTGATGCTCTTCCAACTGTGGATGGTGTGGGGGACCCCACCCATATTCCCTTCTCTGCGAATGTGGTGGTTGATACCAGGGAGGTTTATCAGTCCTCCCACCCCTATTCGGAGTCCGGTATTCCATATGTTCTTCCCTGTATGCATAGTCCCATTATCATAATAGCGGTCTGCCTCTCTGAGGGGTTGAAATCTGTTTTGAGTGGGGACAGTGTAGTCAGAATATTGATCTTCTACATATGGTTTCCTGGGTGGACCATAGTGATTTGAGCGATGGTTGTTCGTATGTGCTCCCCTAGGGGGGCCATTATATGGATAACCCTCATTCTGTTGAATGTGATTAGAGGATTTTTTGTTCACGATTAGGAGATTTTTTCGATAAACCCTTAAATGAATAGCCTGGTGTCCTGGATCTAGACTGAGATGGCTTATAATATCTTTCCGGTGATCGGTAAGACACCCTTCTATAATTCGTAGGGTACTGATGTTGGCTTGATACTGGTCTATATTGATTGTTACCCCTCCCTTCTGCTTGGTCTGCAGTTATTCGGCCGGGGGGGGGAGGTGCATCAGAGTAAATCATAGGTTCAACCTCGCTGGCTGGTATTTTACTCTGTCAGTCAAAGACAAAACCATTTTTGTAGTCCCCCCACATCCCTATTATATTTTTTCCTTTTTTTATTTTTTTTGTTCTACTTCTTCCTTTTCAAGCAATTTTTTAAGGTTACCAGAACGCTCTTTGTATTCCTCGCTAGTGATCTGAGGTGAAAGTTTTTCCTTAATAAGCTTAATTTCCACATCTAAGTGAGGTAATTTATTATTCTTCCTTTGTATTAAAAATTCAAAACATTTAACACCCGCTGTGTTAAAATATTTAAACCAAGGGAACTTCTATGATAGGGATAGATAGGCTCAGATTACCTTGGAGTGGTGGACCAAAAAGGTGGGCGATCTCAAAGCTTGAAATGAGCTGGACATATAAAATTAGATGTCTTAGGCCGTCTGGCCTCAATGTAGACATAGAGATAAATGCCTTCATTGATAATTCTTAAATTAAGATGAGGTTGCGTATTGCCAAAATGTCATTACTGTATATGATTATTTGTTTGATGCTAAGAATTATGCTGATTTATATGTAGTCAGGAGGGTAATTTGGTGGGACTTTGTGCCTGCCAGGAAAAGAGATTTCAACAGACATTAAGATAAAAAATAAAATTCATATTTTATTCAACATATAGCAAAATTTAATTTTTTTTTTTTTGCTGGCTAGACATAATAACATGAAATAGCATACAGCAGTACATATCAGATTAAATTTGGAAGTAAACAGTCGCCTAGCACTGTAATCCCTAATCACTACATGTTTCGCCCAGTGGGGCTTCCTCAGGGAATATGTTGAGGGACCAAAGTAGGTATGTAGCTGCATAAAATAGAATACAATTAGAAGCCATAAAAATATTCACAAAGAAATATGTTTATAGAAAGAAGGCATTGGCGGTTGTCCAAAGCTGATTTGTTTGGCTGCCATCTGGTGAATAGTTGCCTGCCAGAGGAATCAAGCCAGCTGTAGGAGAACGGACTTTGCTCTGTACTGAAAAGGTTTAGTCTGGGTGGGCCCAGATGGGGGCCGTGAGATCTATAGCTGCCATATACGGAAAGGGTTAAAATGGAATGGAGATGGGAAAGACAAAAGGGAGGAGAGGGAAAGGAAGAGGAGGGGAGGACTGAGGAGGGGGGTAAGGAAGGGAGAGGGGGAAAAGAGCGGGGGGAGGGGAGGTAAGGGAGGGAGAGGACTGGGGAGGGGGGAGGGGAGGTGAAAAAAGGAAAGGGAAGAGAGGGGGGTAAAAGAGGGGGGAAGGTGGGTGTTGGGGATGTGGTGGGGGAGGGGAGGATGTGTAATGAAGAAAAAAATGTAAAATTTTGCTATATGTTGAATAAAATATTACTATTCAGGGATGGTGGTGCCCTCTCCTTAACATTGTCACCTATACATATTTATCAATATGCTGCTTTATAATTGCATTACTGTGCGATTTAGTGACGGAGCTCACCCCTGATGTGATGCTCGTTGATACATTCTTAGTAGTTTGGTCTTTTTTAGTTCCTTTTATTCCTTGGTTATTCCGCATTTCATAAATAAAAATAAGTGCGCTTACAATCAAAAGTTCAAATGTTACCGTACTTAAAAGTGAATATGAATAATAAATGCTTAATAGGGTTAAATATCCTTAAATAAAATTAAATAAATACAATCAAATAAAAAGTTCATTAAATAAATGGTGAACATCTCAAGTACTCAATATGTAATCAAACATGTGAAAAGAGCAAACATGATCGGGAGTCAGACCATAAATTATGAGTGAAGTCCGTTTCCATAGAAAAAAAGTTCAGTAAAAGTGCATCAGATCCATGAAGGTAGGAATACAAATCTACAATTCACACAGCCCATATAAGTGGAAGGAGGAGAAGATATAAGGATGTATCCCATAGAAGCAGTGAATCCGAAGAACATTAAGGATGGACCCTTACCCGGAGTGATGGACCTCCCTGATGGACCTCCCTGTTAACGAGGTCTTGTGCACGTGCAGATATAGCCCTCTGCGGGGACAGTTGGATGGCGGCGTCTGACTCGGCTGGTGAGTAGAGTGTTTCCAAACGAGACCGTTCCAATCCGTCTGCCTGAAGGGGGACACCCATCTGCCCGAAGGTAGTAGGTGAAAAAAAGCAGAAGAGGGCTCCAATGGTGTAGTAAATTAAAGGTACGTTTATTGGTAAAAACAGAGCCAGAGAACCCAACTCAGTAATACAATGTTAAAACATGTTATAAAAAGCTGGCAAAGGAAAAAACAAACACCCGTGCATAACATGGGGCGAACGGCGTGATGGCGTACAGTACGTAGACACCCACTAAACCGCATTTTAAGCAATTATTAAATCTGCATTGATTTAATATATCACCGGTTTCTATTTACTTTATGTAATTATTTAACTAACACTGTATCGGTTATATTTTATATACGGAGATACTTTGCTGCAGAGAGCCTGGTCACCACCCCTACAGCTGCATGAACTTTCCACCCAAAGCCAGGTCTCCCTAGGCAACCGGTAAGACTGTTCCAGGGGAAGTGGGTGGTAAGCATGGAAAGGAGATAGGGGGAGGATTTTTGGTGTCAGGACTGAAGTTTGGCGCTCTAAACAAGAGAAACCACTGCCTGTCAGCAAACCAAACTGGGGCAACATCAGGTGTTTCCGTTGCCCAGAACTGGGACATGTTGCAGCAAACTGTCCGTTGACAGATGAACCCAAGCAGTGTGACGTATCTATTAGAAGGCAGTTTATGTTTGCTGCCATTGCATGCGCTGCAGCCTCAAATGTAGGAAAACACATGTGCCAAATGACTGTTAATAATAAGCCTATTATGGCCTTGCTGGACTCTGGAAGTCTAGTGACTTTGGTTCAAGCTGAGATGGTTGAAACTTTGAATTTTCATGTTATAAAAGTTGCTGTGATCTATGTACATGGGGATACCCAGGAGTATCCTTTAGCCACTGTTCACTTTAAAACTGACATAGGTACAGTGACCCATCCGGTCGGACTTGTGCCCCACTTGGTGCACGAGGCCATCATTGGTAGGGATTTCCCTAAGTTTTGGGAACTGTGGGATCACCCCGACTCTGTCACAGTAACTGACTCAGTGGCAGAGCCAGAACTTTTGGCCAGCAACGACAATATGGGTTCAGGAGACTCCTCTCAGGGTTCCCCAGGTTTTCCTTTCTCAGTTATGGCAGGAGAAATGGAGGAGCCTAAGGAAGTCCCCACAACCAGTGAAGGTGGACAGCCGTCTGCTGACTCTGAGGCTACATTAGAGTTTGCTGACCTTAATGTGCACAAGGAAAACTTTGGTACTGAGCAGAGAAAAGACCCTACTCTGCCAGGGCCTGGGAAAATGTAATAGCGATTAATAATGTACCTGTCGAACCAGGGGACAGGCCTTGTTTTCCTTATTTCAGCAGCAATGAGGATTTACTATATTGGGTCTATAAAAAGAATGATGAAACAGTTGGTGGTCCCATGGCTAGGTAGTCATTTAGGGGTTGAGGAAACCACTGAAAGGGTGTTACACAGGTTTCACTGGCCTGGGATACAGAAAGATATGGAGAATTATTGTCAATCCTGTCTTGTGTGTCAGATGTCAACCCCACTACCCCACTTCTGAAATCCTTTAGTGCCCTTGCCCATTATTGAAGTGCCCTTTGAGAGAATTTCCATGGACTTTGTGGGTCCACTCCCCAAGTCTGCCCGGGGTCATCAGCATATCCTTGTAATCATGGATTATGCTACCCGTTACCCCGAGGCAGTTCTCTTACGCACCGCATTTGCTAAGAACATTACCAAAGAGCTGTTCATGGTGTTCAGTTGGGTTGGAATCCCTAAGGAGGTCCCTACAGACCAGGGCACCCCATTTATGTCACGAATAACTAGGGAGCGCTGCAAGTTATTTAAGGTGACACAGTTGCAAACCTCTGTGTACCACCCTCAAACTGATGGCTTGGTGGAACGCTTCAATAAAACATTAAAGAGCATGTTAAAAAAGGTTGTTGACAAGGATGGGAAAAGCTAGGTCTTACTGATTCCATACTTGATGTTTGCCATCATGGAGGTTCCCCAGCCCTTTACGGGGTACTCCCTATTTGAGTTGCTTTATGGGAGACACCCTCGTGGACTCTTAGACATAACCAAGGAAACTTGGGAGGGGAGCAGACACCCTACAAAAGTGTAATTGAGCATATCGCTCAAATGCAGGACAGGATTGGTAAAAGAACACTTACTGCAGGCCCAAGCAGCCACACAGAGAATATACAACAGGGGGGCCCAACTCCGTGTTTTCTCACCTGGTGACAGGGTCCCGGTGTTGGTTCCCACTGTTGAAAACAAGTTCCTGGCTAAGTGGCAGGGTCCCTTCAAAGTAATTAAAAGAGTTGGGGAGGTCAATTGCAAAGTATATCAACCAGGTAAAAGGAAGCCTAAACAGATTTACCACATAAACCTGTTAAAGCCCTGGAAGGATAGACTGGCATTAACTACAAGGTCCCTCCCTGTAACGCCTAAGGATACTGAGTCCCCTCTGATCAGGAATAGTGAGAAATTTTCAGAGTTACCTGGTACGACTTCAGCAGTTCAGCATGATATAGTTACTAAACCTGGGGTCCGTGTCAAGCTCAAACCCTACCGAATTCCTGAAGCTAGAAGAAAGGACATCAGTGATGAAGTTAAAAGGATGTTGGAACTAGATGTTATTGAGGAGTCCAATAGTGACTGGTCTAGCCCCATCGTGTTCGTCCCAAAACTGGATGGCACGTGGAGGTTCTGTAACGACTTCAGAAAGCTTAATGCAGTGACAAAGTTTGACGCGTACCCAATGCCCAGGATAGACCAACTTATAGACCAACTTGACCAGGCTATCTGATCACTTTGGACTTGACAAAAGGTTATTGGCAAATACCTCTGACTGGTAGCTCCAAAGAGAAGACTATATTTGTGACCCTGGAGGGTTCCTTTCAATATAAAAAAATGCCTTTGGGTTGCAAAAGATGCAAAATGCCCCTGCGATATTTCAAAGGGCCATGGACAGGACCCTAAGACCCCACTGACGGTTTGCAGCAGCTTATCTAGACGACATAGTGGTACATAGCACTTCCCCCGTGTCCAGGCTGTCCTTGATTCCCTCTTCAAAGAAGGTTTTACGGCAATTCCAAAAAAATGTGCCATTGGTTTAGAGGAAGCCAGGTATTTGGGCTACACTATTGGCCGTGGTGTCATAAAACCTCAAGTGAATAAAATAAAAGCCATCCAGGAGTGACCACGTCCTGCAAACAGGAAGTAGGTCAGGGCCTTTCTTAGGATCGCGGGGGTAATATAGAAGGTTTATGCTGAATTTTGCAACTATAGCTGCCCCACTGACGGACCTTATGAAAGGCAAAGACTCCGTAATGGTGAAATGGTCCCCAGTAGCAGAGGAATCATTTCAAGTCTTGAAGTAGGCTCTTTGTGCACAGCCAGTGCTGTACTCCCCCGATTTCTCCAAAGATTTTTTCGTTCAGGTGGAAGCATCTGGTGTAGGTATCGGGGCAGTATTGTCACAGGTACACAATGGGGAAGAACACCCTGTAGTGGACCTAAACAGAAAGCTCAATGACCATGAGAAAAAGTATGCAGTCATTGAAAAGGAATGTTTAGCCATAAAATAGGCTGTTGACGCACTAAGGTTCTATTATTGTTAGGGCACCAGTTTGAGTTAATAACTGACCATGCTCCCCTGAAATGGATGGCCCAAAAGAAGGAGACTAATAGACGGGTGAACCAGTGGTTTTTGGCTCTACAGGATTACTCCTTCACTTTAAAACACAGGCCAGGTGTTGAGATGGGGAATGTAGATGCCCTGTCCCGTGTTCACTCCTGTTGGGCCACAGGTGTTCCAACCCTGAGGTTGAAACAAGGGGGGGGGGGGGGGATAAGTAGCAGGGAGTCCCAGGGAGAGCCAGGAAAAGTCCTGTTCAGGGTTTATACGTCTCCCAGGCCTCTCTCATATACGTTCAGGGATCTCTGATCCATGATCCAGTTTGGATCTTGGTCCTCTCCCCCAGGCAAATTTAAACTCACCTGTGAAAGACAGCCTTCGTTCTCTGCCTGGGAAACACAGACAACACTGGTCTGTGAGAGGAAAGGGTTGGTAAAAAGCTGTTAAGCTTTATCTGTGGAAGCTGACAAGCTGTAGGCTTGCTCAGCCTGGAAGTTAGGGCCTGTATATATTGTGTAGTTAGTGTCGAGCTATGGCTAGGTTTTTGTTTGACTATTTTTGTTCTGTTTGTTTTCTGAAACACTGTACAGCACCTGTATATAGACTTGTATATATCACCAATAAACACCGCACTGTTTGTCACTACCTCACTGGATTTGGTATCTGTGCCTGAAAGACTGCTTATCCCAGGGAACTTTGTACCCTCTACCTGTCCCCAGGTTACAATACTTGAAGATTTCTCCAGCCGGAGGATAAGGATTTTCCGTTTCACTCAATTCTGCATGACTGATACTCACGCATAGACTACCTGTTTATCTTCCAGAGAGATTTATCGACAGTTACAGGCTCCAATATTGGAAACCAGTCGACCTCTGACCATGCACCGATCTCACTTGTGGTGGACTTGTGCGCACCTATAGCCAGGTCCAACACCTGGAGACTAAAGATTCCTCTTTGCTGACAGATCCCATTTTACTTCCCAGACTCGTTACGCTACTTTGGTCTCTGCCAGCTTGGGACTCAGTGGACAGATGTATGTGAAAGGAATGCTGATTAATGAGATCTGAAAAGCCTGGGTCTTTCACCCAATAGTTTATTGTCTCATTTTGTTGTTTACTCTTTGCTGGGTCGTTTGGGGTGTGGCTGTATTCCAATGTTCTATTGTGTCTGTCTGCCTTGGATATTATGGGATGTGTATGTAGATTAGCTGTGAGATTGGTGGGGGCGAATTCCTCCAACAGCTCTCCCTGCTGATTGGACAGTCTACCCTGCCCCTAATACAAAGGAGGGGGGAATTGTCCCGAGTATTATCTGTGTACCTCTTTTTTCAATAAACAGTCTATGTTCAGAAACCAAATGTGTATTGTCTTGATTGTGGTTGTTAGTGGTTGGAATATCTGATATCTATATTCAGACTGGGAGGAAGCGGTATATGACGAAAGCAGAGCGGAGTTTGGGACCTTTTGTTACATACTATTAGGGGGAAACTGATCGAAATGGGATCTCAACACAAAAAGGAACAAGACAAAGAAATTCAGCAACTGACAGAGAAAATTTTCAGATTAGAAACCATACACAAACAATCTTTGACTATCCAGTCTTCCAGGGAGCTGTCTGAGACTAGGAACATGTTACAGCAGATGTTTGAGGCTAAAACCAAAAGATTACTGTTCTTCAAAAAGAAAATTGACTATGAGTCAGGCGAAAAATCGGGTAGACTCTTAGCTGGAGCCCTAAAAGAATCCAACTCCACAAAGAACATTCTAGGCATCAGGAGACAAGATGGCTCCTTGAATGTCACTACAGAAGCTATAGCAGCACATTTCCACCAATTTTATACTAAACTATATAACTTCCCACAACAACATCAGCCACCTGAGACTACAGATGACAGAGCGCACGTAATCCGGGACTACTTAAGCAAAAGTGGTCTCCCTAAATTAAATGACCTAGACGTATCCCCCTTAAAGGAACAGATTACCCTAGTGGAAATTCAACAGGCAATTGGAGACCTCAAATCCGGGAAAAGCCTAGGGACTGATGCATTCACTTCAATATATTACAAAACATTTAACAATATCCTGACTGGCCCTCTCACTAAGGCCTTCAACTCTCTGTCTGCACCACGAGCGGTGCCCCCCTGATTTTCTCGCTGCCTTCATAACTGTTATACCTAAACCCAACTAGGACCCCATTGAATGCTCCATTTATAGACCTATTTCCCTGATAAATTTGGACCTCAAGCTGCTGGCGAAGGTCATGGCCAACAGATTGAGACCATTCCTCCCTGAACTGATAGGCCCGGAACAAGTTGGCTTCATGCCTGGTAGAGAGGCAAAAGATAAAATAATCAAAGCCCTTTTCCTGACACATGCTGCCCGCTCGCAAAACATACAGGCCTTCTCCTGTCCACGGATGCGGAGAAGGCCTTTGATAGAGTTTTGTTGGATTTTATGTTAGCCACGTGCAGCCATATTGGTCTTGGTCCTCAAATGATGGCCTGGATTTCTGCTCTCTATCAAAACCCCTCAGCCAGATTAAAGATAAACAGTTCCTTATAGGACAAGGATAACAAATGTTTGTTTAGATAACAAATGGCACCAGACAGGGGTGTACTCTTTCACTGCTATTGTTCATTCTATCACTGGAACCGTTCTTCAGATCAGTCAACAGGGACGCAGCAATCACTGGCTTTACGGTATCAGGCAGAGAGTTCAAGACTGCCGCCCATGCGGATGATCTTTTATTTTTCCTAACCAAACCGTATACCACTATACCCAATTTAATTAAGGCATTCACACATCATTGTTTTGTGTCTAATCTCAAAATAAATTTCTCAAAATCGTAGGACATGAACATCACCCTGACGGAGCACGACTTAATCAAGACTAAAGAAAATTGCCCCTTTCGGTGGGAGTCCAAGGCCCTCAAATACTTAGGAGTCTGGTTGACTCCGAGGTTGCCCTCCATTTATGAACAGAACTTTCCACAACTTCTTCAGGGGATAGGGAAGGACTTACAAACCTGGCACTCAGGATATTTCTCCTGGTTTGGGCGAGCACTTCTTTGCACATTACCTATTAGAATCCCCCAGAGTTCTTTCAGGGCTGTACAATCCATTCTCTTGAGGTTCCTCTGGGGGCATAAAAAATAACAAACAAATGGCCCCTGCCCCCACCTAGAACTGGCCTTCACAGCGAGGAGCACATGGAAGGGCTATCACATGAAAGACAAAAATAGAACATTCCATAGCTCAACTCACCAACCAGTCTGTCAACTGACCAAATTAACCTGTCCAAAAGTCTGCGTTAAAAACAGGGGTTTAGTTAGCACACATTTGCAAATGCATGCATGAGCTGCAAGGCCTCTTCACGGCACCCTGTGTATACTTGCAGTCCTAACACTACTGAATTTATAAGCGTCTCCACAATGGAAGCACATGCATTAAATGGATAGATGAGGGGCAGGTGGGCCTGAAGGCAGCCCAATCCCCCTTAAATGAACAGGAGCACACTGGACACCCAGCAAGAGCACAATGGTAGCAAAGGTGTACAGTGTGTCCCTGAACCAATATACACCAATAACAAACAAATGGCCCATGCCCCCACCTATAACTGGCCTTCACAGCAAGGAGCACATGGAAGGGCTATCACATGAAAGACAAAAACAGAACATTCCATAGCTCAACTTACCAAAAAAATCCAGAATTGAATTCTCACTGTTGACAAGACCCAAGGATCATGGAGGAACGGGCCTACCTGACTTCTAAAATGATTACCTTGCCTCTCATCTGACAAGGGTGGTTGATTGGCATTGTCATGGTGATTCTAAGGATTGGGTTGCCCTGGAAGCAGGCTTAAGCCCCATTCCTCTGCATTTTTCTCCTTGGATCCCCCTGGAATAGCCACAGCCAATGCACAAAACAACATCCGCTGACAGGGACAACCCTAAACACCTTTCATACTGTAGCAAGAAAGTTTAATTTAACCTCTTCACTCAGTCCCCTTACACCCTTGAAGGACAACCCTGACTTTATCCCCAGAGTAGGGAACCCAGTGTTTCAACCCTTGGACCCCGGCAAGTCACTTACAACAGGAGACTGCTTTCACAAAGGCCAGATCATCTGTCTTAAAAAGTGACAATGGACTCACACATCTACCTCTGTGGTCCTACTTCCAAATTCGCAGTTTTGTCAATGGCAAAGTGCATAAAGGAGAATCCTCCAGATCTTTGACCGAAATAGAGCAGGCATGTGCCAGTGGTGAACAATTTGAGCGGGCGACGTCAGTCACCTACTCCTGGTTGAAAAACTCCACGCTGTGTCTAAGGATAGATTCAGGAGGAAATGGGAGAAACAGAAGAGAGAGGCGCCTCTGGGTGTAGACTAAAAACAGTTTTTTATTTATAAAAGAGTAGTGATCAAACTCACATTTTTGAAGTCATCAAAAGAGCATATAGATGTGAGCAGGTTCTGAAGGGATCATCATCCATCAAGAGGTCAGGTCAGTCAAAAACAACTCCTGGCTGGAGGCTCTGTCTGTGTGTGGGGAGAGGTACCGCTGAGATGTAAGGCCGGCCGCAGCGGTGACAGATCACAAAACACAGCAGAGAGCATGGAAGGAAAAAACATCCGGCGAGGAGTGATGATGTCACTGGTCGAGGGGGACGCGTTGCCGGGCGTACGAGCTGTGGTGACAGGACAGCTGCGCCCCTTCATCAGGTTGTGGATGGATGGGATTGGGTGCTTAAAAAATAGGAGGTGGGAGGAAGGGCCAGGACAAGGAGTATAGTGATTGGTATGAATGGGAGGAAGGGGAGGGGCAAAAACGGAACTGAGGGGAATGACCAAAAGCAATGGTAATCAGAAGTGTCAGCAATGAAGTATATGCAGGATTATCAGAGACACAAGCGAACTGGAAAACATATCAAGGACTGATGTGTAAAGATGTTTAAAAGAACTAATGTATAAAAGATAAGGATAAATATTAAGGATAATAATAAATGTGGGGATAGAATAACTGAAAGAACCAATAGGGAAATTAATCAATATATGGGTATATGGGTGCATAGTTAAAATGGGGGGGGGGGAGAAGAGACAAAGGTATATAATTATATATACCGTATAATGGGTAATTATGGGAAAAAAGAAAAAAAGGGAGAGGGGGGGGGAGAAGGGGAAGAAGAAACGGGAACGGGAAAAAAAGGAGAGAAGAAGGGGGGAAAGAGAAAAAGGAAGGGGGGGAAAGGGGGGAAAGAAAAAACATGTATCTCTCCACCACGCACAAAGCAGGCCTCGTCTAAACATATTCATGTAAGAGAGAGATTAACAATGATGATAAAAGAATTGAATATTATAAAAAAATAACAAATAACCATTAATAAAAATTATTATTATTATATATGCATGCGTGTGTATGTATGCGCGCGCAAATACACACGCGTACAACACACACACGCACGCAAACTCAAAACCCAATACAGGACCTAAAATAGTCGTACAGGTCCTATATGGGTAGGACTAAAAGATAAGAAACAATACTGTTAAAACCGATAATAAAATAAAATGATAGGAGGAGGGTTTTTTTTTTAAAGAATGGTGGAAATCTCAATGCTTTCATTAATTCCTCCTGGCGACAGAGCGTCTAAAGTGTATATCCAGAAGGTTTCCCGGGAACAGAGCTTCTTAAATCTCTCAGCGGGGGAAAGAGACCTGGGGATCTGTTCGATCTCACCCATACCTTAAGCCCTGCTGTCGAACTCTGATGGGCCACCGCAAAGTGTCTAGGGACACTATGCGGGTCAGTGCCGCCTTCAATCAGCCTTCTGTGCTCACCGAACCTCTGTCTAAGGGCCCTGATGGTGCGACCTACATAGATCAGCCCACAAGGGCAACTCAGGCCATAGACAACAAAGTCTGATGAGCAGTTAAAGAAGTCTTTCAACATGTAGGTTTTGCCTTTGGTGGTAAAGGACTTTTTTCCATGCTGGACAAAATAGCAAGTTTTACACAAGGCCTTACGGCACTGATACATACCCACCATTTTTAGTTTCCCTTCTTGTTGTTGTTTTTATTGCTATTTCCAGTTCTCTGCGCCTATACTTGTATATCAGGAGGAACTGGTCAGGGGCTCTGCAAATGGACATTATGGATAATCAGTGGAGAAATGCATGTAACCTTGGGCTTGACCACAAGTGCTCTATCAGCACCAAAACACAGGAAACAGCATACAAACTCTTAACAAACTGGTACATCCCCCAGCAAAGCTAAAAGGATGGTGCCCACAGGCATTGTGGAAGTGCAGGGTTGATGTGGGCACCTTCTTACATATATGATGACACTATCCGGTACTGACTGTTTTCTGGAACAAGGTCAGGGAAATAATCCGACAAATTACAGAAACCAGCCTTACACTTAATGCTTCATGTTGTTTACTCCACATTTCCAACGTCCCACTTAAACAATACAAGAAATCACTGACCAGACACCTACTAAATGCTGCTAAAGCTTTGAGCCCGACCCTTTGGAAAACTACCCGGGCACCATCCATACCAGATTGGTTGAGAGGGGTCTCCAAAATATATATGATGGAAGAGACTTTAGCCCAGTCCTCTGACAGGGTCGAAAGATTTCACAAGACTTGGTCCCCGTGGTTCACCTTTAGATATTCTAAAGATTATGGAACCCCAATGTCCTGACTACCCAATGAAGGGTGAAGTCAGATATCTCACCTTTTGATTCATTTTTGCTGCCTCTGTACACACTATTGTCTTGATAACTGACTTAATAAGTACTCAGGAAAAGCCATCTTACCAGCCATGGGTTGGTACATAAATGCTTAGGACCTCTGGCCCCGTGATCTTCTTGACTGACTTTTACTTCCACTTTTTCTTACTTCCTACTTTCCTACTGTCATGAAAAGGTTCACTCGTTGGTGGCGCTGTTGGTCTCTTGGATCGCAGTACCAGTGTCCACCAGCGGGTGTCTTCCAATACCTAGGACCTGTAAAAAGAGGACTCACCTGCTGGTGCACTGTTGGATACTTGGGCCATAGTACCAGTGTCCACCAGCGGGTGTATTCCAGCAGTGTGGAGCAGACAGCACCTTCTGCACTCAGGTGTTACGTGAGGTCAATTATTGGCAGCCTTATAAATACCCGGCAAGCCCTCACATGCTTGCCTTGGTATCCCTCTCCTTGAGCCCTGACCTTGTTCGCCTGTTACCCGATCCTGAGCCTGCATCTGACCTTGTTCCAAGCTTATCCTGACCCGGTCCCTCCTGTGTTCCTGTACCCTTTCCTTTACCCTTCAGCCAGATCCATCCCCTCCCTGTCCTGTTGATTCCTAGTCCCTCATATTCTGATCTCCCTGTGTATGACCTTGGCCTGGCTAATGTTTATGTTTCTGGAACTTCCCTTGTCCTTTTGCTGATCTGCTGTGTATGACCCTGGCCTGGCTGACATCTGTGATTCTGGTACTGCCCCTTGCTGTATATACTGTTGTTGTTGGTGGGTTTGTTGGGTTGGTTGTGCACTGTTTGTATTTTCTTATTTATCACCTATCTTAATAAATATCATTATTATTCACTTTTCATGCATTTTTGGTTATCTCTGTGCAGTCCACACAGTCTGGTCTACTAATTTTTCTGACACCTACCTCATTTTGATCTGCATCACTATTTTGATATCAAAGCTGAATCACACCAGCGTATTACAATCAATAAATGTGACAATTGATTTAGGCACCAAGATGTTGTTTATTGTTCATTATAGATTCAATTTTACAAGGTGTAAGTGCTGATTATTATAGACATTATATGTCATCCTGATTGGTACTATGTATTCTTTGCATACGGATATCCTATGTTTGGAAAACTTCTACATGCTCTTAATAAACTTTTATTAAGGCTGGAGAGTGCAAAAATCTGATGCAGCTGTGAATGGTAGCCAATCAGCTTCTAACTTCAGCTTGTTCAATTAAGCTTTGACAAAAAACCTCAAAGTTGATTGGTTTCTATGCAGAGCTGCATCAGATTTTTGCATTTTCCAGTTGTAGCAAATGGACCCTACTTTGTTTTGAATTAGCCATAGTTCTGTTCTATAGTACACTTATATATCACAGTTGATTCACATCAATTGTACGCTTAACTATTTTCATGATTTTTATTTTTTCACGTCATTGGCGTAGCTCTGTAATTTTCTTTACAAGTCTTCTAACTCAATCACACTTTCTTCTGTTTGGGTCACTTTTGCCAACAAATTGTCTTCTGGGACCCTATTTGTATTTTCATCATTTTAGGACCCCAAAATTAGTTTTGTTTTCAGTAAAACATTGTTGAATGAATATATATTGTAACAGTATTGAACTTAAAAATTGTATTATGAGATGCCAGTTTGTCTTTAGAACCACAGGCTGTACACTTGGAATTAATGAATACAAGAACAAGCATTATGGGTGGACATCAGCCTTTAGTTACCCCTTAAAATTGATTACGTGCCCACACACATCCTGCATATACTGTACCCATTTTTTTTTTGTTTTGTCCATGGAAAGTTGCCTGTCAGCAGGGCAGAGAGTATAGATAACCCAGACAATTAAAAGACCCCTTGTTTAGGTGATGCTGTTACTGCCCAAGTCCTGAACTGCTGAAGAAGTTATGATACGTGATAACCTCCCTCAGTGAATGCTGCAGGGAAATTCAGGTATATGGAAAAGCTCTGAATTGAACTGATGTACAAAAATTAAATATAAATCCCAAAAGGGCCTTGCATAGTGTATTGAAGCTTGTGATAGCTAAGCAGGTTGCAGTTGAACTGGACTGTTCATTACCCACAAGTGCCATCTACAAAGACACCAGGAGCCTGTGAATTTCAAATAAGAATTGTCTGAAAGAATCTCTTGGCTGGAGTGTGGAAAACAGCCATTGAAACAGACTTGGCTTTGTATAAGGGAAAGAAAAGCAATATAAACTGGGAAATCAATGACAAGAAGCCATACAATTTCTGATCTTCAAGTGGCGGCTTTGCTGTAGCAAGCAAGCAGTGCAACTTGTGCAACTTGCAGAAGTCATTCTTATACTCAGGTGCTGGTATGTCTACTTTCAACAACACTGTCTAAACCGAAATAATAATTGGGTCTGTATTGTTGCAGCATACTCCTAATGAAAAACAATTGTAGAGTAAACCCAGGAAGCCACAGGGATGGATAAAGACTGCTTAAATCTGCTACATCTAAAATTGATAGCATTGTTTTTGGTAGATGGTGGAGAATAAATTCAACAGACAGTTTCTTATATGTCTCAGGAAGAGCTCTGTGCTTAAAAATGGAACTTTAGTCAGAAAATAAATCCTTCTAGATCACTTCAGGCCAGCCCCTTTTGCAGTCAAAGCAATGTAAAACATTAAAAATTAGTGCCTATACTAATTAAAATCCAGCAATACACTGGGGTTGATTTACTAAAAATGCAGAGTGCAAAAGTTGGTGCAGCTGTGCATAGTATCCAATCAGCTTCTAACTTCAGCTTGTTCAACTAAGCTTTGCTAATACAACCTGGAAGCTGATTGGTTTCTCTGCAGAGCTGCACCAGATTGTGCACTCTCCAGCTTTAGTAAATCAACCCCATTGTCTCACCCTGCTCTGCACATGCCCAGTTGTTCTTTATTTTTTGGCACTATGCCTAAAATCAGAGCCACCAGAGGCCGATCTGCTGGCAGCCTAAAGATTTACTACCGCTCAGGGTCTCTGGGCTTCAGCAAAATGGCAGCCTCCAGCAATAAGAAACAGGAGCAATGCTGGAGGCAATTTACAGTACACCCTGTGTTGGTAACATACCGTATATACTCGAGTATAAGTCGAATTTTTCAGCACATTTTTTTGTGCTGAAAGTGCCCCCCTCCACTTATACTGGAGTCAAGCACTTTTCTGCAGCAAAAAATTTCATTTTCCGAACTGACTTTGGGGCCCCGCATCTCAGGGCCACTTGGTGCTAGAAACCCCAAATTTGGTATGCAAACCCAGTGGATCTGGTACCATAACATACCCAAAGCTGGGGTTCCTAGCACTAAGTATCCCCGAGATACGGGGCCCCAAATTCGGTTCGGAAAATGTCATTCTCTGCTGCAGAAAAGTGCTTGACATTTTCTGAACCGAATTTGGGGCCCTGTATCTTGGGGCCACTTGGAGCTAGAAACCCCTGCTTTGGAAATTTTATGGTGCTAGTTCCACTGGGTTTGCACACCAAATTTGGGGTTCTTAGCACTAAGTGGCCCCGAGATACGGGGCCCCAAATTCGGTCAACTGTGTCTATCTGCAGCAATGTCATTTCGGGACCCTTTGGGTTCAGAGACCCCAAATTTTGGCTGCAGCTAGGGGGCATCTAGGAACCCTTAACTACCGAGTTTGAAGTTCAGGGGACCTATGGCTGTAAATGGGCACAGTGAGGCATGCAAATGGGCACAATGATGCTGCAAATGGGCATTGTTGACCTTCTTTTCCACTTAAAGTAGCTGTGCATTTCTCACCCTCGTCTTATACTCGGGTCAATAAGTTTTCCCATTTTTTTTGTGGTAAATTAGGGCCTCGACTTATACTCGGAACGACTTATACTCGAGTATATACAGTAATTATTAATGTGGAATGTGTGTTCCTTGCTAAAGAACATTATTTTTTATGAAGTTGTTATAGGTAAAGGTCTGCTTTAGGGGATTCTGTTATAAATATGGCTACTGTCCCTTTGGATATGTTGTCAGACAGCAAACAAATCCACTGGCCTCCCCTATTCACAACTGAAAAAAAAACACTATAAATATACCTTAAATTATAGGACACAGCTATGATGTAGTCAGACATCCCAACCTCCAAAAACTCATTTCAGGGAGGTGGCAAACCCATTTCAGGGAGGTGGCGCCGTGTGGCATTTTGCGCAACCCCCCCATCCCCCGTCAGTGGATGATCAGGAGATGATCAGAGACCACAGACATAGTACAGGAGATGATCAGAGACTGCGGACATAGTACAGGAGATGGTCAGAGACTGCAGACATAATACAGTAGAAGGTCAGAGACTGCAGACATAATACAGGAAGTCCCCAAGTTATGAACAGTTAAAGGAATATTTCACTTTAATTGTTTCACTTTAAGCATTATTAAAATCACTGCTTCCGAAAAAACTGCCATTTTTAAAACTTTTTTTTGCATTGATACATGTCCCCTGGGGCAGGACCCTGGTCCCCAAACACTTTTTATGACAATAACTTGCATATTAACCTTTAAAATAAGCACTTTAGATTTCTCCCATAGAAGTTTAAAGGGTGTTCCGCGGCTTTTCAAATTTGCCGTGAACACCCCAAATTGTTCGCTGTTTGGTCAACAGGCGAACAGCAGGTGTTCGAGTCGAACTCATGGTGGGTAGGAGCTGAGGTCCAGAATACTCCCTTGTCTTGGAATTCAGGGGTTCTGCAGGAACTTAGGCATGGATTTCTAGAATACCACAAGTAATTGCAGGCACTACAAGGTGCATGCACTTAAGTAGCTGCAGTATGTCAGTTTAGGCAGTTTTTTAAGACCAGTTAGGCTAATTTTGGAAAACACTTTTTTTGGGAAAGCGAAACCCAGTGGTAGCTTAATCAATAATTAACTGTTTGGAATCAACATCAGAGAGACAGAA
The DNA here is from genome assembly GCA_037952925.1 of Lithobates clamitans. NCBI lineage: Eukaryota > Metazoa > Chordata > Amphibia > Anura > Ranidae > Lithobates > Lithobates clamitans. Next base: position 1,783,298 of record JBBGZY010000051.1, read on the forward strand.
GAGGGCAAAGTTGGCCAACTTTTTGTTAGCTAAGGAATGAGGTGATACTTCTAGTCCCTAGGAGCCCACTGAAATCCCAGTCAGATTCTACATAGTTACATAGTTTGTGAGGTTGAAAAAAGAGTCCATCCAGTTAAACCTGTGTGTGTGCGCATTTATGTTATTAGTACATTGTATACTCCTGTATGTTGTTGTCGTTAAGTTACCCATCTAATAGTTTTTTGAAATTATCTATGCTCCCTGCTGATACCACTGCTTGTGGAAGAGAATTGCACATCTTTACCACTCTGACAGTAAAGAACCCTCTATGCAGTTTAAGGTTAAACCGCTTCTCTTCTACTTTTAGTGAATGGCCGCGTGTTGTTTTATACTCCCTTTCACTGAAGAGTTTTTTCCTTACGCTAGGGTCACCAGTACGGTATTTGTACATTGATATATCTACTCCAGAGAATAAGGTCAATGCTTGTTGCCCTTCTCTGGACTCTCTCCAGTTCCAGTACATCCCTCCTGAGGATTGGTGCCCAGTACTGGACGGCATACTCCAGGTGCGGCCAGACCAGAGTCTTGTATAGTGGGAGAATTATCGTTTTATCTCTGGAGTGAATCCCCTATTTAATGCATGCCAATATTCTGTTGGCTTAGCTTTCAACAGCTTGGCATTGCATGACATTTCTGAGCCAGACCCCCAGGCCCTTTTCCAGAGGTTCTCCCCATAGCGAGTGAATTGCATTCATATTTTTGGCACTCAAATGCATTACTTTACATTTTTCAAAATTAAACCTCATTTGCCATGTAGTTGCTCAACCCATTAATTTGTGTAGGTCTTCTTGTAAGGTTTTCACATCCTGCGTAGAAGTTATTGCCCTACTTAACTTTGTATAGTCTGCAAATACAGAGATTGAGCTGTTTATCCTATCCTCCAAATCGTTTATGAATGGATTAAACAGGATTGGTCCCAGGACAGAACCCTGGGGGACCCCATATTCTGCACCAGACCATTCTGAGAACTCCCTATTTTTCACCACCCTTTGGACTCTCCCCTGTAGCCAGTTTTTAATCCAGGTACTCCAGGTATGGTCCATGCCAACAGACCTTAGTTTGTACAGTAAATGCTTGTGGGGAATTTAATCAAACACCTTTGCACAATCTAGATACATCCACAGCTCTTCCTTTATCTAGATGGCAGCTCATTTCTTCATAGAAGGTTAATCGATTGGTCTGGCCAGAACCATTTTTCATGAATCCACGCTGATTACTGCTAATGATACCATTTTCATTACTGAAATCTTGGATATAATCCCTTATCATCCCCTCCAATAGCTTGCATTCTATTTGGCTAACTAGGCTAACATCCAATAGCTTGCAGACTATTGGGCTAACTAGGCTAACATTCCCTCCAATAGCTTGCAGACTATTAGGGAAACTGGTCTGTAGTTCCCAGGGATATATCGCAGCCCTTTTTTAAATATTGGTGCCACATTGGCTTTTCTCCAATTGGCTGGTACCATTCCAGTCAGTAAACTGTCCATAAAAATTAGCAACAATGTTGTGGCTATTACTTGACTGAGTTCCCAATCCTTAAGGACCCTTGGGTGCAAGCCATCTGGTCCCAGTGACTTATATATGTTAAGTTTTTCAAGTCTATCTCTAATTCCATCCTCTGTTAGCCATGAGGGTGCTTCCTGTGACATGCTATGAAAATTAACATTACAGTCTTACTGTATACAGGTTAGTCTTACTGTGTACAGGTTACTGTATCCTCCTGTTTCCCCTTTGAAAACTGAGAAGAATATATTCAAAACCTTTACCGTCTCTCTGTCTTTTGTAACCAGATTCACTTCATCATCCTTTATGGGGCCAATATGTTCTGGCCTCCCTTTCTTACTATTTATATACTTAACCACTTTAATACAGGACACTTATACTCCTTCCTGCCCAGACCAATTTTTAGCTTTCAGCGCTATCACATTTTGAATAAAAATTGCACAGTCATGCGACGCTTTACCCAAACAAGATTTTAATCATTTTTTTCCCCACAAATAGAGCTTTCTTTTGGTGGTATTTGATCACCTCTGGGGTTTTTATTTTTTTGCGCTACAAATAAAAAAAATGAACATTTTGAAGAAAAAAAAGTTTTTCTTTGTTTCTGTTTCAAAACTTTGTAAATAAGTAAGTTTTTCCTTCACTGACGGGCACTGATGAGGCAGTACTGATTGGCACTGATGAGGTGGCACTTATATGCAGCACTGATAGGCGACACTGATAAGCAACACTGATGGGCACTGATAGGTGGCACTGATATACATCACTTATGGGCACTTATAGGTGGCACTCATAGGCGTTACTAATGGGCACCAATAGGTGGCAATGATGGGCACTCATAGGTGGCACTGCTGGGCACTCATAGATGGCACCGATCGGTGGCACTGGAGAGAATATATAGGCGGCACTGATGGGTACTGATGGGCACTGATAGATGGCACTGATAAGCAGCAGTGATCAGAGGTGCTGGCAGGCATCACTGATGGGCACAGAGTGGCATCCCTAATGGGCAATGATTTCCATCCCTTGTGAGCTCTAGTGGACATCCCTGGTGGTCATGGGTAGGAATCCCTAGTGGCCATGGATGGGCATCCCTGGTGGTCCTGGGAGAGCATACTCGGGGGGCTGCACTGATAATCAATCAGTGCAGACCCCCCCTGTCAGGAGAGCAGCGGATCAGCTCTCCTTTACTCGTGCCTGTCAGTGCAAGAAGAGGAAAAGCCAATACGTGGCTCTTCCTGTTTACACTGTGATCAGCTGCGATTGGACACGTGGTAAAGAGCCTCTGTCAGAGGCTCTTTACCTCGATTGGAGATACGGTGTGTCAGACTGACACAACACACTGCCGATCGCCGCGTGCCCCCCTGGATGCGCAATGGCGGCTTATCCTGCTAAATGTCTGACGCCCAGTCAGGATAATGAAACCACTTTCTGGCGGTCATTTTGCTATATGGCGGGCGGGAAGTGGTTAAAGAATTTCTTGGAATTTTTTTTTACTCTCCTCTGCTATGTGCCTTCCGTGTTCTAACTTAGTGCCAGGAACCATGAATCAGACAGAGACAGAAAATGCAGTAAAAATCACACCATTTAATATATTGGCAAAAATTATACAAATAGTAAACGTAGTCAAAACATAGCCAGGGTTCAGTAACCAAATCGGGTAGTCAGAACAGCAGACAGGATCAGGAAGCAGAAGGGACATCAGCCAGGCAAGTCTTCAACAGGAATACAGCAGAGAGTGTCTAGATATGTTGACCAAGGCGAACAGGAGATCTAATCCAAACAGCTTAAATAGCCAGCATGGCTTGATAACAAGCAGGATATGATCATCAGGTGAGTCACTGTGGAATGATGAGTTCTGGCAATTAATAGACAGCTGAGCAACCTGAGCTCTGAGAAGGGAGGGCTGAGCCCAGCACAGACCCTTAGCTGCCCTGATTGCACCCTTACATTTCTTATTGCATTCTTTGTAAAGTGGGAATGCAAACAATGACCCCTCAGCTTTTTATTTTTTGAAGGCCTTTTCCTTTGCTTTTATATGCATTTTTACGTTGGAGTTTAGCCACCCAGGATTTTTATTAGCTCTTTTAAATGTATTACCCATTGGAATGCACTTGCCAATACCTTTATTTAGTATGCTCTTAAAGCACTCCCATTTTTCCTCTGTGTTCTTTGTTCCTAGGATTTTATCCCATTTAATCTCTAGCAGAGAGCGCAGTTTAGGGAAGTTGACTCTTTTGAAATTCAATGTCTTTGTGTTACCCTTGTGCTTCCTAATTCTGTGATTTATACTGAAACTATTTGACCTGTGGTCGCTGTTTCCTAAGCAGCCCCGTATTTACACATCCGCAACCAGGTCTGTATTGTTAGTAATCAGTACATCTAGCAACGCATTGTTTCTTGTTGGTGCATTCACCATCTGACCCATGAAATTGTCCTGCAAGATATTTAGAAAATAACGAGCCTTAGACGAATGCGCGGTTCCTTCCGCCCAGTCTATATCTGGATAATTAATCCCATAAGGATTCCACCCCCTTCCTTGCTCCATGATGTCATCCCTCACATTCGCTTGCACATCATTCTTGATATACAGGCATACCACTTCCCCTTTTTTACCCTCCCTATCTCTGCGATATAAGCAATACCCCTGAATGGTTGCCAGCCAATCATGAGAGCTGTTAAACCAAGTCTCTGAAATTCCCACAAAATCTAAATCATCCTTGTACATCAGCAGCTCCAGTTCTCCCATCTTGTCAGCCAGACTTCTAGCATTAGTGTACAAGCCTTGTAGTTTTGTCTGGTCGCATACTATCTCCTTGTTGGTTGTTATGAGGCTGCAATTTGGATTTGTCAACTGTCAGGGCTGGGCTCAGCCCTTCCTTCTCAAAGCTGGCTGCACAGCTGTTGACTAATTGCCAGCTCCTATCTCTCCACAGTGACTCAACTGTTGATGATATCCTGTTAGTCAGTCCTGCCTACTTAAGTTGTCCAGTCCAGATGATCTCTGCCTTTGCCTTGGCCACATCTCTAGCGACGCTCTCCTGTGTTCCTGTTAAAGACTTGCTTGGCTGACATTCCTTCTGGCACCAGATCCTGCTTGTTGTTCTACTACGCTCTTTTCTGGCTCCCTGACGTTTTGACTTGTCTGACTATCCGTTCCAGTTCCTGAACTCTGGCTATGTTTTGACTACATTTATTCTGTTTACTTTTTTTTATTATTATTAAACAAGTGTGATTTAACTGTACTTCTGTCTCAGTCTGATTCATGGTTTCTGACACTTACTTACTTTTTTAGATACTCTAGTCACCCTATTGCTAATTCCCCCAATACTACCTTCTGTACCTTGTTCCACACTGGCTATCTCCACATCTGGACACTCCCCCCCATCACCTAGTTTAAAAGCCACTCTAACTTTTTGGCCATCTTCTCTCCCAGCCGAGCTGCACCTTCCCCATTTAGGTGCAGTCCATCCCTACTAAAGAGCCGGTAACTGACTGAGAAGTCAGCCCAGTTCTCCAGGAACCCAAACCCCTCCTTTCTAGACCAGCTCCTGAGCCACTTGTTAATTTCCCTAATCTCCTGCTGCCTCTCTGGTGTGGCTCAAGGTACCGGTAGTATTTCTGAGAATACTACCTTGGAGGTCCTATTCCTCAATTTAGCTCCTAAGTCCCTAAAATTGTTTTTTAGGACACTCCATCTTCCCCTGGCTTTGTCATTGGTACCCATGTGCACCATAACAGCTGGATCTTCCCCAACCCCTCTCAATAATCTGTCAACCAGATCTGTGATGTGCAGAACCCGAGAACCTGGTAAACAACATACAGTTCAGCACTTCAGGTCTTTTTGACAGATTGCCCTCTCTGTCCTTCTAATAATTGAGTCCCCTACCACCAGAATCTGTCTTTCCTTACCCTTGGCTTTACCCCCAACCTCACTGGAGGAGTTTTTCCCCTGGCAGCTAGGGGCATCACTCTGCTCCAGCAATGTTGGTCCCTGACTGGTTTCTCCAACATCATGCAACAGAGCGTATTTATTGGGATATTCCAGCCCAGGACCGGCCTCCCTGACACTTTTCCCTCTTCCCTTCCTGACTGTCACCCATCTACTCTGCTCTGGTGCCTGAACCCCTTTGTCCCCACCTGCCTCTGTGCTGGCCCCTGCTGTCACCTGCCGGGTACATTCCCAACACTCCTTTAGTATGGAGATTCTTCTCAATGTTGCCAGTTGCCTCCCTAGATTCTGGACCAGTGTTCCCAGAGAAACAACGTGCTTACATTTTGTGCAGCAGTATTCGCCCTCGATTGGATAATCTAGGAATGCATACAAGCTACAAAATGTGCACCCGCTGGGCATCGTACCCACTAATTATAAGTAGCTAGATCAGTGGGGATCCAAAGACCTCCACCACTGAGCATTACTTCCACATTAAAAAGTATATTACTGTTTTTAAGAAAAGAAAGCCCAGTTTAAGAGACATTTTGGGTTCAGAATTTGTTGTATTCAGATATGCAGATATGATGGAGAAGACTACTTTGGAAGAAGAACTAAATGTTATGAGATAAAACTACCATAACATGAATTAGTTATATGAGCTAGCTGACTTGTCCAAGCAATCTAAAAAGAAAAAAATGGACTTTTACCCGATGATAACAGTCTGAGAGGAATTTACTTTCAAATTGCCATGAAGCTTTAAAAGAATCTGAAGCTGCATCAAAGATCTAGGTCTTAAGCTGAAGTGACCCCGGATGAGATGACAAAGAACCACAAAAGCTGTTATCAAGGAATGATGAGCTGAAAAATAAAGTGGCTTTTCGGTGGGTCGAACTTTGGGCTTTAAAAGAAGTCTGGTTCAAAATACTTAATTCAGTGAGGAGGAAACTGAAACTCAAGAGTCTCTTTCAGATGACAGTGGACTTTTAAATGCCACAAAATATTGTCATAGGCCAGTGATAATTATTTAATTGTTGGCAGAAACAAGAAAAGTCCTTCCTGATAAGTTTAACCAGAAAGGAAGATTTTTACTATCACAACTTGGCTTGTTAAAGGAAAGAATACGAACATTGATATACTGTATATCACACATGGGACTTTTAGGATACCATAAACATGATCACATAATAAAACATCATAGTCTAGCTTCATGCCTGGCCTGGGTCACTTGTCACACCTAAGAACAACCACTATGCAATGGAAATGTAGAAACAGAAGTAAAAGGTAGAATCCCATGTCCCTTCATTACTCTAATAATAGTTGAAGGGGAGTGGAGTGAAGGCTTTGAGCAGTGTAATCTGGCAACTAGCCTGGTTAACGCTCACTCCTCTTCTGTAGGTATTTGAAGGGCTGTACTGGCTATTTTCAGTTAAGGGCTGTAAAGAAAAGGGAGACACAAGTGTCAAAAATTGTAGGTTTAGGTTCACTTTTAGGCACATTGAGGGAGGAAAACAGTACAGGTGAGGCTAATGCACTTGCAATGTGCCTTGCTCATTATACTGCAGTGTTTGCAGGGGTGGTCAATACTTCATATACAGTATATACACCCTAAACCTATAATTCAAGTATTATAAAAAAAAAGTCACTTAAGTCAAGTTAATATACAGTAAGTTATGTCTTTGTAAAAAAAAAAGAACATTTGAATGATTGTAAATGCTATTTTTTTTAGATAACAAATAGGTTTAAACTTACCTACTCTGTGCCAAGGAATTGCACAGAGCGACCCCGATTCTCCTCTTCTCGGGTTCCCCGCTGGCACTCCTGGTTCCTTCTACTTCTTGATGTGCCCCCATGCCAAGCCACTTCCTATTGTAGCACACCTGTGCCGCCTGTATTTATAGACACAGACAGCATGGCTTGCCTAGAACCCCGTTCCCAGTCACAAATTTTGACTGACAGCAGTGAGAATCATTAACTAGCCTGTAAGAGCAGGGAGAAGGGAGCGAGAGGAAGAGAGCAGCTACAGAGAGGCACAGCGCTGGTTTGAGTGAGGGCTTAGGTAAGTATGGGGGGGAGGGGGGTACACTGCTACCTAAACTTTTTTTTTACCTTAATGCAAGGAATGCATTGAAGGTAAAACATGTTTGGGCTTTAGAACTACTTTAAGCCAGATCTACATTTTTCTATTTCTTGAATTCCTCCATTGTTAAAAAAAAAGTTTGTTGTGCACTGTTCACCCTTTGCAGAACTGCCCTTCAGTTTGCGTCATGCAACCTGGGATTACAGTATAATTCTGCAAAGAACACTGCTCCCATGTCACATCATGAGTGTTGTTCTTTGCAACATCAAGGAATGCCCACTCTGTGGAAGAAAAGTGCTTCTCAAGTGACTAAAGGCACCAGAAATTAAAGTATGCTTCAATGTTTAAACAATGTATTGTATGGAGGGCTGAAGCTCTGGTAGTGGTGGTAATGGGAAATTTAACTGCAGATGAACTTTAAATCTATTTTAAACTAAACCAGTGTTTAGTAATTACCTGATTCTACACACTAATGCCCCGTACACACGGTCGGACATTAATCAGACATTCCGACAACAAAATCCTAGGGTTTTTTCCGACGGATGTTGGCTCAAACTTGTCTTGCATACACACGGTCACACAAAGTTGTCGGAAAATCCGATCATTCTGAACGCGGTGACGTAAAACACGTACATCGGGACTATAAATGGGGCAGTAGCCAATAGCTTTCATCTCTTTATTTATTCTGAGCATGCGTGGCACTTTGTGCGTCGGATTTGTACACACGATCGGAATTTGTTGTCGGAAAATTTTATAGCCTGCTCTTAAACTTTGTGTGTCGGAAAATCCGATGGAAAATGTGTGATGGAGCCTACACACGGTCAGAATTTCCGACAACAAAGTCCTATCACATTTTCCGTCGGAAAAGCCAACCGTGTGTACGGGGCATTAGACTGGGGGAGGAAGGACCAGTTCCTTGTGGCAGTCAGCCACAGGTGCTGACAGAAGATGCCCTCGCCAATGTGTTGTTGCTCCTTCATTATTCAAACATATGTCGAAGGCAAGTATGTGACAAGACAGTTTTGTTTAAACCGTGTAAAGAAAATTGAGGTTATTAAACTGGCTGTCCTGTCTAGCAGGGTTATGAAGTTTCAATATTGGCTGAACACAATTAAAATCCTTTTGCAGATAATATGCACTCATATTTAGCTGTTTGCCTGGAGTTCAGCTTTAATACAGATTTTGTTCACTTTTCAAAAGAGGAGCAAAGAAAATTATCTGGTTGGAAACCGCTGACCCGGGGTATCCTTGGAAACAGCAAAAATGCAATACAACAGAACTAAGACACAATAAATACATGAAAAAACCTTTTGAAAACGCACAAGAAATATATAGAAATTAAATCTATAGGGACCTTGGGAAAAACTAGGACCAAGGTCACAATGGCCTTCAAAGGAATTAGAGGTAACATGCAAACGCCAACATTTTACGAGTTGCAGAACATGATATGTCCACAAAAAACAAAATGAGGCAGTGTTTGGGAACAAAATTACTATGGCCAGATCAACCAAATTTTTATCCTAATTTGCCAATATCTGTCAGCAACATGAAACAACATCAACTATATTTGATCTTTCAAGAGCCAAATTAGGACGGCGGGATTTGTACTAGATGGATAGCAAGAAATATTTCAGATTTTGCAACTCAACTGTCAAATGTTTTTATTTTTTAAAGTTTTCAAAGTAGACCTTTCAGTGACTTTGCAAGTATGCGTGTAATAACCTGAGACCTAGCCTATTATAACTCAGGTAGCAAGTAATTGTGCTGCAAGTTTGAAAATGACTTGCTAAGCTTTTACTAGACTTGCCAGGCTTTGCAAGTTTGTTGCACAATTGCAGCAAGTCTGAATTGCATGACTCCAGATCAACTTTCTTTGCAAACACTCTGCAAGCCCCGCAAGTCTACAGCAAGAGCCCCACAAGTCTAAAGCAAGAGCCCCACAAGTCTACATCAAGAGTCCTGTAAGTCTACAGCAAGAACCTCGCAATATATATAGCCAGAGTTATGTAAGTCTCCGGTTTTGGCAAGAAAAAAGAAGCAAGCAGCGTAAATCTATAATCCCTTAATCTGGTGATAGGAAACCCACTGCTATTAACCTAATCCCTTACTGTACACTAGGGATGAGCCGAACACCCCCCGGTTCCTGGCAAAGCATGCGAACAGACCAAAAATTTGTGCGAACACGCGAACCCCGTTAAAGTCTATGGGATTCGAACGTGAAAAATCAAAAGCGCTAATTTTAAAGGCTAATATGCAAGTTATTGTCATAAAAAGTGTTTGGGGACCCGGGTCCTGCCTCAGGGGACATGTATCAATGCAAAAAAAAGTTTTAAAAACTGACGTTTTTTCGGGAGCAGTGATTTGAAACAATAAAAGTTTAATATTCCTTTAAATATTGTGCCTTGGGGGTGTCTATAGTATGCCTGTAAACAGTGTTGCCAACCTACCAGATTGAAATTTACTGACACGACATCCAAAATTTACTGGCACAGTCAAGTTTTTACTGGCATATTTTAAAGTTACAAAATGACAGTTTTAAGTGCAAATTTCAGTATTTAGGCTACAAACAAGTACAAAATGCAAATAGCAAAGTAATTTAAGGTAGATATTAAGGCAAAAACATATTACTTATTTTCGATATAGTAAATAAGTAGCTCAGGGACAGGAATCAAGAGGGAAAGAAATTAGAATGGGCGGCACACACTCATGCAATTGACTCACAGTGACACTGACAGCAGTGTGCAGCAGCACAGATGATGATGGCACCTCACCAACATGACATGTTCCCTCCTGAGTCACAGTGACCCTCTCTCTCTCTCCATGCCAGGTGATCCCTTCAGTCCACTCCCGGCTTGCCTTCCTCCCATTCCACAGAGCTGCACATGAGGTTCCGGCTGCTCCGTTCCCTTGGACCATGACTTCATGCTACACACTGCCGGCACAGTCTGAACACACTGTAGCAGCCACTCGGATGGTCTCGCCCAATCGTCACAGCCATATTTTTTACTGGCAACCTTTTTCTTTCACTGGCATTTACTGGCAGGAGAAAAGTGCCCATTTTTTACTGGCTGCCAGTAAAAATACTGGCGGTTGGCAACACTGCCTGTAAAGTGGTGCATTTTTTCCATGTTTAGAACAGTCTCTGCACAAAATGACATTTCTAAAGGATTAAAGTAATTTAAAACTGCTTGCGCCTGTAATGTAATGTTGCCCCCCCCCCCAGCCCATTACCAGGCCCTTTGGGTCTGGTATGGATATTAAGGTGAACCCCGCACCCAAATTAAAAAAAAAAATTCAGCAGCAGTATACAGGCGGTCCCCGGGTTACAAACAAGATAGGGACTGTATGTTTGTTCTTAAGTTGAATCTGTTTGTAATTTGGAACAGGTACATTTTGTAAGTGTAGCTCAAGCCAAAAAATCTATTTTTAAGCTTTTTGGATAACATAGGGAAGGGTTATCATCACCCCTGTAACATTTGTTTTGTTGTCTGTGCCCCTGTTCAGAAGATTTCACCTCACTTTCTGTCCCAATGACAATTGGATTTAGAAAATTTGGGGTTATTAGGGAAACAAAGATCGGTGATAAAGCATTAGTAGGGAGACACCTTTTTCCCATATTAACTCTTACAGGAGAGAATTTCCCTTCCTAAGGGTAGATTTCCTCTCACTTCCTGTTGTCTCCCTCTGTTTGTAAGTAGGAGTCGTTTGTAAGTCGGATGTTTGGAAATAGGGGACCGCCTGTATATACTATATGGCCTGCCCTATACACTCTGCGGAAAATTGGGCCTTAGGTGTTGGTGGTACCAGAACACTGTAATCCCTCACAGTTACTCTTGATGGGCGCCAGAATGGGCCCTGCTGTGAAATATTATATCAAGAATTGTAATTACATGCCCCTATTAAACAGGGGCAAAAAATTGGGCCTTAGGCGGTGGCACAACACTGTAAAGCCTCACAGATACTTTTGTTGAGCGCAGGAACAGCCCCTGCTGTAAAATATTAGATCAAAAAGTGTAATTACGTGCCCCTGTTAAACAGGGGCAGAAAAATTGGGCCTTAGGCGGTGGTGGTGGTGGCACAACACCTTAAAGCCTCACAGATACTTTTGTTGAGCACAGGTACAGGCCCTGCTGTGAAATATTAGATCAAAAATTGTAATTACGCGCCCATTTTCACTGCCAAGTTGTACACTTGCAGAGCACTTAAAGCACAAGTTCTAGTTGACACTTATCCAATTTGAAGCAATTTTGCATGACAAGTCTCTAGCAAGAGCAAAGTTGTAGTGGTGAGTCTACAGCAAGAGCTCTGCAAATCACAGTGACCCCTGTGGTGCGATGACTATTGCACAATATAACTGAATCAAAGCTTGCAGAATGTTTGCAAAGAAAGTTGATCTGGAATCATGCAATGTGGACTTGCTGCAATTGTGCAACAAACTTGTGAAGACTGGCAAGTGAAGCAGTAGCTTAGCACGTCACTTTCAAATTTTCAGCTCAATTGCTTGCTATCTGGGATAACTCCTAACTCAAAAAACTTCTGTAAAAGCCTGGTGGCACAGAGAGAAGTTGTTAAACATCAAACATGTTAGCTTCATAGTAAAATATGGAGGAGGTATTCATTTTTGGATATTTCTATCCTGGCACTGGTTCTGTATGACAAAAAGCATCACAGTTTAGTGTCTACGTATAGCAGAACAACAGCTGAAATCACTACTCTTACTTTCGGATCCATAATCCATAACTGAACACAGTTATGCATTTTTGAAGATCGTGATTACCAAAATCCTACATGTACTAATTGGGTATAAACAAAGACCGGCCTCTTCCATCCAATTACATAGTCCGAGTGGGTGGCAAATCACTTTGATCTCTACAGTATAAAAAGGGAGATCTACAATCAATCTGGATCATATCTGGATCATCTATGTGGGGGTATGGTCCTCGTTTCAGTAGGAGAAATCTTTTTTTCTGTAAGTTTTATCCCTTTTATTTGTAATACAGTTTGCCTATTTATGCCCCGCTTTGTAACTTCCTGTACCTTTTTTTTATGTACTGCCCACCTAGGTTTTTGATTTCTCTAAAGAATGCACAAATCTGAGGAGACTGTTGTGTGTTATTGTATTGTATCATCAGTGCCTATACCTTTTTGGTTGTAAGTCACTGCAAATCTGTGTTAGATCAGCCCTTTTGTTCCCTGTATTCCAGCAGTTGCCTAACAGATAATGAGACAGGCAAACCTATTGCATGCAGGTTAGTACCAGTTGGTTGAACTTATTATATCTATCATAGGCAGGGACAGATCTCATTGCCAGACAGGGATCTGGGGGTCTGGTTTGTGTAGGCAAATAGGGAAAGTGCCTTTTTAAGCATTCTAGCTCACAGGGTAGCTTGGGGAACCTCAGACATGTGAGAGAATCACTGAGCTCCTACAAAACAATTACAGTAAGGTTACTATTTGTTCCCCCTATACACCCCCTATATACCTAAATATTTCCCCTTGCATGTGACCCAAACTAAATTGACAGGTGCTGCCTAAGGCTCCACAGAGTCCTCTTATGTAGCAACAGCTTGGGGTGCAGACAAGGACAGAGCTTGTCCCAGCTCTAGACATCTAATGGAATAGGGAAAAGTCCTGGAAGTCGCACATCTCTGCCAAACCCCATAAGAAGGTGTATGACAGCCTCAGCCCAGGCTCCAAACAGGCCATGCCCCCAACACATTTCACTCCGCCCACGGAGCTTAGTCATGGGGATCCCCTTTCAGGCTGTAAGGCTTGTGAAATGGAAAATCGCTTGTGGAAATCTGGTTGAAAGCTTTTAGGACAAGGAAAAAACCCACTGGTTGGGAGTCAACTTCCCTACTATACTCAGTGCAAAACACGTAAAGAAAGAAGCTCCTCTTACTCTCTGCCGATTTCATCCGACACTCTACTATATCATTCTATCTGAACTCCGATTCAGGGCCATGCCTGCCCATAACTTGACCAGTCTCAAAATTTTGGGTAAAATTTGCTAACAAAGTTTTACCCTATTCGAGATTGCAGAGTGTTGGATTCACCCCCTGACCCAAAGAATGTCAAGTGGGGCAGAGAGCTTCTGTCTCAGGTTTCTCACTGTGAGAAATTGATGCTGGTGTCAGGATTCAGCTGGGTGACCAAATATATGTAGCTACACACAGAAACTGAGACCAGAACGTGTATGTAAATATTTGAAGTGAGATTAATTACAGTGAACAATAACCACACACCAACAGCAATAAATATTAGAATGCATGAAAATCAAAACTCAACAACCAAAGTGCAGAAACCTAACAGCAAATTAAACATACAAATATATATACAGTAAATATACAGGGAAGGGAAAAAACTAGGGGAGTGGATGGGAAGAAGGCAAACAAGACTGAGAAAGGAACAAGGCAACAGGATACTGGATACAGGGCAAGATTAAGGGTAAATGACAACAGAGTCTGGCAGCAACACAGCAAACAGGGAACATGGCAGGAGTAGCCAAAACACTAAGGCACGGAGCCATAGCAAAAGTGGAGATTAAGAACCCTCCCAGCAGGTGTAGCCAGGTGAAGCTGATTGCTGGAACCTGCTGTCTGCTGGGAGACACCTGCTGGTGGACACTGAAACTACAGCAATTGGCCCAGAGCACCACAGTGCCAACAGTAGGTGAACCCAATCCTAATAGCTGGTTATGAAGTTTACTCCCACGCAATGGCGTCGGGGTTGTTGCCTGGCACTTTCCAACATTTTTTAAACTTTTGCCTTGTCACACCCACTTGTCCATTGTAAACAAGGCAATAGATTCAGCGGTCGTGTTAAGACAAATACCTCAAATAGTAAAATAATATGAGAAGTTGAAATGTAAAACATCCAGAAATGCCAGAAACCCTCATCCCTTTCTTTGCCTCTGAAGTCAAGCTTAATTGTTCTGTATCCTAACACCCACACACTTTGTTAATTTTTGAAAATTGCCCAGGCCAATTTTCAGCTTTCAGCGCTGTCACACTTTGAATGGCAATTGCGTGGTCATTCAGCACCGTACCCATATTTTTATCATATTTTACAAATTACTTAGCAACACAAAATGATACTTGGTTCTTTATTCTCTAAAAGGAGCGGTATTGGGAGGTGGGTAGGGAATAGAACCAAGGGATGGTGCTCGGAGTTGGGTAGGGATGGAGAAAAGGGGTGACTTGGAAAGGGGGAGTTCCTGCACCTATTGTCTGAGAAAAAAAGCCATGTATGTAGATGAGCCAGCAGGTCATGAAGACTTGGGATTATTCTCCAAATTGGCTACGAAGCTGAATCCATCACTTTTCTAAAATGCGATATTTGTCTCCTTGTACTTATGTCTCCATACCTGAACTGTAGAAAGGTGCCAGTTACTTGCATTACACCCCTTTAGCTGCTTTAGACCAGGCAAAGTGCAATATATTACAAAGTCCAAATGCAAGAGCAGTATTTCTTCCTGCATCCATAATCCTAACTCAGGCTATGTGCTGCCCTGGCATATCTGCAAAGGTAACGTCTATGTATAGTCAGGGGATCCATAAGTGGTATTTCCCAGTGCTAGAGTCTTTGAGGATGAACCCCAGGTCCTGATGACCCTTTACATAATGGTAATAGCAATAGGCAACTTTCTTTCATTCCTCATGGGTGCAGCTCTCTGATTCTCTCCCCTTTGGGTTCAGGCTCAGCTTCTTCTCACCCACCCGATCACTGTGCCCCTCTTATAGCACAGGATTAGTGGGCTGGACCCAAAGAAAACCCACCAAAACCAAAGAACCGGGAAAGACTTTAACCCTTACCCTCCCCGTTTGGGGCAGCACACACCTAGCATATTTTTAACCTGCTTACAAGCTGCAATAAATTACATTTTGGTTTTGGGTTTTATACCACTTTAAAACCGCTTTATATGGAAACAATGACTAAATCTAACCCCAAAGAGCCAAAACGCCAACATTAATTCTGGTCCACACCAACACCATGACCCACAGTTCTCTTTTCTCACTCCTACTCCTAGCTCCAGGCTCCACCCCCAAGCTAAGATCCTCCCACCACCAGATTTCCCGTATATAGGAAAGCCATCCCAGACCAGCTGATCAAATGGGCATGTACTGTAATAGCACTTGTCAAAACATATGTCTTCCCCTAAACAGATGAGAGACAGATACACTGATTGGATTAAAGATACATTTTTACATTTGCCTACAAATTCACTTCAATAGTTAAATAGTTACATTTTCTTAATATCCATACCCATTTTTATACTTGTCAGTGACCCAGATTTATAGCAGATTTATTCATAATACTAGATACCCCGCTGTGACTGAGCCCTGTGCTGTGGTTATTATGTCACAAGCATGAATAAAATAAAATTAAAGGGGAACACTAATGAAATGTGCTTTTCTTCTATTGAAATCCTTTTCCCTAATTAGTCGGGCTTCAAAGTCAATTTAGTCCATTTTTCTGATGTAAGCTTCCTAGTAAAAAGTAACAGTACAAACCTACTTATTATCTATAGAAAATTGACAACCACCCCAATTTTTAACTAGCTTTTGGATCTTGTACACATTTGTGGCCTGGGGATGGTAAAACCATGTGGTTAAGCCTCATTTTTTACTGTCCATGTCTTTATGGACCTTGCTTTGTGCACTGGTCCAAATCTTTGGTGGAGGGGAGATTATAGTATGGGGTTGTTTTTCAGGGGTTGGGCTTGGCCCCTTAGTTCCAGTGAAGGGAAATCTTAAGGGGTAAGTATACTAAGACATTTTGGACAATTTCATGCTCCCAACTCTGTGGGAACAGTTTAGGGATGGCCCCTTCCTGTTCCAACATGACTGCGTACCAGTGCACAAACAATGTCCATAAAGACATAAAGACATGGATGAGCAACCACTTGCCAACCCCATAAGTTTGGGGAGTAGGAATCTGACTGGCCCCAGTAAACCTCTGCGCCCAGGGCATCCATTCCTTCTGCCCACCCCTTGTCCCAGCCTTGATAACAACTTGAGATGAGGTGGCCGCATTTGTTTTCTGTTCAGGCTTTTTTCCCCTGTTTTCATCTGACGAGCTGGCCAGTACACGTGTACTATGATGGTGTGCCCCACTCTGGAGGAATGAGCATGGGAGCACTTTTGGACAGTAACATTGTCAGTCTGGGGGGGGGGGGGGGTGTTAGATGTACCTGCAGATTTACATACACTAACAAATTGAAACCAAACTTCAGCTAACACCTTATAAGCAATTACAGCAAACAGTTGTTTTTTCCTTTTGAGATAAAGTTTTACATACATAAATAAAGCTGATCATTGTAAGCACCCCTGTCGGTAGAAAATGGTTTGTTTTAACCCTCAAACTGCTCTATTTTCAGAAAAGCTTTTTCTGTTGAAAAACAACCAACTAAAGCCCCTTTTAATATGAATGTTCCGACTGGATCCGCCTGTCCATTTTTCAAGTGGACTTGATCGGAACCTTTATTCTTCTCTATGGAACAGTGGGTAAAAATGAACATGTGTATATTCACACTCGCCTACATCCAATCTGATTTCCTAAAAACAGATGGACGGGGATCTGTTCCCCTTCCCCCCCTTTTAAGCATGAGCAGCATCAGAACACACTGAGCAGACTACAATAAACAATCACTGCTCCCTGTTAAGCAGACAGCACATACATTTGCCTAGCTGTCTCCCTGTTAAGCAGAAAAGCCAAAGATTATAATACATTTATAATACACTCACTCTAGCACCTACCTAGGAGGGCGCTACACGTGTCATTTTTGAGTAGATTAAAAAACATCTGAAAAATTACAGTTTTACTTTATTTAAGCCTACTTATGTTGTTTTTACAGCTGGGAGAAAAATCCTTCTTGTCCCAATGTAGTTGATTATACTCTATATCTCTCTCTCTATGGTTTCACCTTATCTTTTGCTCTCTTTCTAGATGCTGTCAGCACTGTCTTCTAGCTGTCTATGTGATGATATTTTAAATCTGCCCTATTATATATCACAAAAGACACATTTTTCACTCTCCTTGCAGCACTTCCTTCAATCTGTGAATCTGGCGGCTTCATAAAAAGACATCTTGGTTTGAGGATGAAAATGGGCGCAGTGGGTTCAGCACCCACAGATCAGTACAGACAGGTGACATAGAATTGGCATTTAGCTCTTTCTATCTCCCGCTGTTAGAACAAACAGCGCCGTGTTCCAAAGCACCTTACACTGTCTTCTATCAAAGACACTTTCCAGCGAAGAAATGGTTTGATCCCTTCCCAGGCTTTGATAGCTGCACTTTAGAGGATTTCACCTGTTACAGACCAAGTAGACCAGACATTTGGACTGAAATTAATTAAGTGGCTGTAATATTACAGCAGAAAATTACAGCCTAAACCTGAAAAGGAGCTCCTGCCTCTTCACAGTTCTTAACATGCGTTGATCAATGGCTTTCCCTGATGTTTAATATACTTAATGCTGCACAGGCTTGTCAGTGAACACATTGAATTAATGAACCTTTAACTACTGTAGTAATCCTCCACTAATGCTTGTGACTGACTTTCAGATATACACGTAGATGCTTAACTGCATAAAACAGCATTTCAAATGTATATGTCAAAAAATATAACACAGAGCAAGAGCTAAAGTGATAAAACTGTACATAAAAACTTTTAAAATGTTTCTTTTGCTTAAACTTTTTTTTTTATTTTTATTTTGGATAGGGTAGGATTTTTTTTTTCTTTTCTGTATGCGATCCAGTGGAAAGATTTTCTTTTGCTTCCTATTCTAGAGACACAACAGGAAGTAAGACGAACTTTCTCCAAAGTAAGGGGTAACTAAACACCAAAACAGATGTTGCTGTTGAAAGATTTTCCCTTACCTCCTGTTATGGTGACAAATGTAAATATCTGGATTTCCCAATACTTTCTCTTTTGGTGACAATAATCACTAGGACAGAAAGGGCATCCCACTCACTTGGGTGCTCCAGCCAAGATATAGCTTTCTCCACTCTGGAACCAGGAACCAAGTATTATAACTAAGCATTGCACCCAAGAACTAGACAACACTAGCTTAGGTGCAAACTGGAAATGACTTTATTGTAAATTCACACACAATATATATCACACAAAATCAGATAAAAGCCTCATCACATTATCCTAAACAAGGCAAACTGTAAACAGTAATATTATTAGCACATCTAAGGAACAGCCAACATAAACAGTAATCTAATTATATAGTAAGCCAATTAAAAAGGAAGTAAACTTTCTCTGCTGACATTTACCTATAGGTAAGCCGACTGACATTTACCTGACATTTACCTATAGGTAAGCCGATAATAAGGCTTACCTTTAGGTAGTGTAAATATCTCCTAAACGTGTACCGTTTAGGAGATATTTACATTACATGCAGCCAGCGTCATCACTGATGCATGCGCTCTGAAGGAATGGCCAAGGGTTCGGCTCCTTCCGAGCCCTGTGCCGTAAACGCGTCTCCGGCCACTCACAGCGCCGGAGCCCGCGAACCTTGAAGTAACTCAGGATGTCAGCCACCTGAGCAGTGTGCGAAAGTCGCTGTAAGGCTTTATTCTAAGGTAAGCATTTCATAATGAGCTAGTATGCGATGCATATTAGCTCATTATGTCTTTGTTTTACAGGCCTTTGTCTTAAGAAGCGCGTGTTGCAGCGTTTTTAATCTTTGGTTACTAGCTGTCAAGTTCAACCACTCAGTAGAGGTTTTCAAACGTCCAGTGTACATAAAGCCTTAAAGGGTAACTCCACTTTCATGGGGAAAAAAAAAAGCAAACAAAGAAAAATTAATATAGCGTATACAATTGCAACACAAGTCATATTGTAATTGAATGTTATTAAAAAATTACCTTTCCTTTTCAATCTGCAGCCGCTGTAATTTTCTGAAAATTAAATATGGCTACCTGGAGGTGTTCTGTACACAGAATGTATACTGAATGCCCCCCAGAAACATTATTTCTTGCTTGTGTGATTGGCTCACCGATTTTACCGGAAGTCTGCTCTAAGATGCAAGCCACATTTCAAGCATCCCCTGGAACAAAAATGTAATTTTTGGTGACATACTCCCAATAGTAACAAGTCTAAAAGGATGCAGGCCCAGCAGCTTTCCTCATTAGTGTCCTGCAGGTGCACAGCTGGTAGATAATTATGAAACCCCACCCATTATACTCACTCAGTACAGGGGCGCAGAGGAACAAACAGTAATTTCTTCAGAATAACAAAAGGAAGGAATCTGCAACAAAGTTTATTAAAATCCTTGCAATGTACATAGAGCACCCGGAGGGGAATATTTTTTTCTTAACAAAAGTGGAGTTACACTTTAAGGTCAGCGTATCTGTATGGGGAAGAATGAACTCATCTGTGGAGCGGCTCTGAACTACAGAGGTCATCAGGAAACAGTTGTTCCAAAGTGCAGAGATCAGTAAGCAAGTGGCTGGTGTTATGTAGAGTTTGGTTAAGAAGCCACTCATAGAGGGAGAGGGTGCAATATCAAAGCTGCAGGTGCATACCCACCACCTTGGCTAGAATCAGTCCAGCTCCGATGTCTCATGATGACATTACTACGTCGGGGGGCTACGCATTTTGATGCAAACCAAGGAATGCACGGTAACCTACGCAACAGTCTGAGCCCCGTGTAAACTGGCCCTTAGGATATGAATTGAAGTATATGTAAAGCCCAAACCTTTTTTTTTATTTGCACAGAGTAGGGATTGTTAAAATTAGGGATGAGCTGAACACCCCTCCAGTTCGATTCGCAGAAGAACATGCGGACAGGTAAAAAACTTGTGTGAACACTGTTACAGTCTATGGGACATGAACAAGAAAAATCAAAAGTGCTCACTTTAAAGGCTTATATGCAAGTTATTGCCATAAAAAGTGCATGGGGACCTGGGTTCTGCCCCAGGGGACATGTATCAATGCAAACATTTTTTTTAAAAACGGCAGTTTTTTTCAGGTGCAGTGATTTTAATAATGCTTAAAGTGAAACAATAAAAATTAAATATTCCTTTAACTATCGTGCCTGGGGGGGGTCTACTTAGTCTGCCTGTAAAATAACGAATCTTTCCCATGTTCATAACAGTACCACAGCAAAATGAAATTTCTAAAGAAAAAAATGTAATTTAAAACTGCTGCGGCTGTACTGTATTGTCGGACCCCGGCAATATAGATAAAAATCATTGAAAAAACGGCATGGGTTCCCCTCCCCAGTCCATTACCTGGGTCTGGTATGAATATTAAGGGGAACCCCATGCCAAAATTTTAAAAAAATGGTGTCCATACCAGGCCCTTATCTGAGCACGCAACCTGGCAGGCCGCAGAAAAAGGGGGACGACGACGAGAGAGTGCCCCTCCTCCTGAACCGTACCAGGCCACATGCCCTCAACATGGGGGGGTGCTTGGGGATGGGGACACGAGCCTCTTCCCCACAACCCTTGCCTGGTGGTTGTGAGTATCTGCAGGCCCTCCAGACCAAAACTGTCTCCTGTCATTTTTACTTTTTTGACATGTTTTTGGATCTGGGGGCCCCCTTGTTAAAGGGGTCTTTCAGATTCCGATAAGCCCCCCACCCACAGACCCCCACAACCACCGGGCAAGGGTTGTGGGGAAGAGGCCCAACAGACTACACCGATGGGTGTATGGGGAAGGATCAGTGGAGGAAGCCAGCAGCACAAAGGAATCATCACATTGATAGTAAGTAATGTCCCTTGTGCTTATTTATTTATTTTTTAATTGCTAAACTTAGGCAATAGATACATGTTTAAATGCCTGTTCATGTTCTCCTCCAACTCACATTATCTATCATTCCAGCAGCATATGAGTCAGCCTACACTGATAGTAATATTGATAAAATTGCCTGCATTTGATGTCCTAAATTATTGCAACAAATCTTGCAGTCAATTTGTGTCTCAAAGCAATTGTGAGGAACAAAAAATATTCATAAACACAAATGTAGTCAACTAAATAAACACAACATCAAATGGCTGTAACTGAATAAATTAAACTGAATGCAATCCTCAGGCCAATATACACAAAAGAAAAAAACATGAAAGCAGTGCAAAGTAGCAGAGGTAACTAAAGAATCTCTCAGTGGTGGCAGTAACTAAACACATGTCAGACCCTGGAACACTGAAGACACTCCGAAAGATGCTTTTTCTCTTTGGTATAGTCAAATTAAAAAAATTAAAAAAAAGAGGCAGGGATGTGTTTTTCTTAAATCCATAAAACAGAAATATGCCTAAAACTTTTCTTTAAGTTTTGGTTAAAATTGGGTAGGGACTGAACTCCAGCCAGGTTTTATTGCTCCAATTAAGGAGATTTTTGTTTTATACTCCCTAACTTTCTAAGATCGAACAAGAGGGACACCTTTAGCACAAAGTATATGGGTGAAGCACACAACCCCAATATGTCAAAATTAAGCAGACCATTAAAAATGGCAGGGGCGCGCATCGTGGCGATCGGTGGAGCGGTGTGTCAGCCTGACACACCGCTCCACCGATCTTGGTAAAGAGCCTCTGGCGGAGGCTCTTTACCACGTGATCAGCCGTATCCAATCACGGCTGATCACGCTGTCAATAGGAAGAGCCGTTGATCGGCTTTTCCTCAGTCGCGTCTGACAGACGTGAGTAGAGGAGAGCCGATCGGCGGTTCTCCTGACAGGGGGGTCTGCACTGATTGTTTATCAGCGCAGCCCCCCCTCAGATCACCACCCTGGACCACCAGGGATCGCCACTAGGACCAACAGGGAAGGGGCAACATGTGGATGGCCAGGTATGTACCCCATGGCCATCCACATGTGCCTAATCTGTGCCAATCAGTGCCCAAAATGGGCACTGATTGGCACCATTATGTTTTAGTTATGCCCAGCAATGCCACCAATAAATTTTATCAGTGTCATCAGTGCCACCTGTCATTGCCCATTGGTGCCACCTGCCAGTGCCCATCTGTGCCCATCAGTGCCCACCTATCAGTGCCCATCAGTGGCACCTATCAGTGCCACCCATAAGTACCCATCAATGCCACCCATATGTACCAATCAATGCCACCTACAAGTGCCCATCAGTGCCGCCTATGAGTGCCCATCGGTGCCACCTGTGAGTGCCCATCAGTGCCGCATACCAGTGCCACCTATCAGTGCCCATCAGTCCCACCTATCAGTGCCCATCAGTGCCACCTCATCAGTGCCACCTCATTGGTGCCACCTCATCGGTGCCCATCAGTGCCGCCGTATCAGTGCCCGTCAGTGCAGCCATATCAGTGCCCGTCATTGAAGAAGAAAACATACTTATTTACAAAAAAATTTAACAGAAACAAAGAAAACTTAAAAAAAAAAAAATTTTGGTCTTTTTTTATTTGTTGCGCAAAAAATAAAAACCGCAGAGGTGATCAAATACCACCAAAAGAAAGCTCTATTTGTGGGAACAAAATTATAAAAAATTTGTTTGAGTACAGTGTTGCATGACCGCGCAATTGTCATTCAAATTGCGACAGCGCTGAAAGCTAAAAATTGGTCTGGGCGGGAAGGTGTCTAAGTGCCTGGTATTGAAGTGTTTAAATAGAAAATTGTAATAGATATTTATACACCAGACTAAAAAGAGGGATACCTACTGTAAGTATGAAAAAGGATCAGTGGGATTTGGTTTCAAAAGAGGGACAGCCCCTCCAAATGAGGGACAGTATGGACCTATGTCATCTTAATTTCTCATCTGATGACTGGTGACACATGGGATAAGAAGCCAGTGGAGGCCTAGACATGGCGGAGTGAAGCAGCTTTTTCTTGGAGCTCCCGGCCTGTCCCAAAAACCCCGGTTATTTCTTACTTTGCCAAAGGCATGATACCAACCAAAAGGCACAGGACAAGAGCAACTACACGGGGGGCACCCGTTGGTAGGAGCCCAGGGGGTATCCATCACTATTTTCGACAGATACAAGGCAAATCTCCAGGAGCCACAGCAACTGCACCGCGAGGCCTACCACGCGACGAGACACGGCAGGCCTCCAGACAGAGGGTACAATCAGCCCCACCACACTCTCAGGACGATATTAATCACCTCCCGGTAACTCACAGAGACTCTGGGGAGGACACGATGGCCTCTCCACAGTCCCCGGCACCCATCAGGCTGGACCAGGACATTCGGGCCCTGCTGCAGGCCCTCCCCACTCGATCGGACATTGAAGCGCTCATCCTGAAACTAGAGGAGACACACCGACGAGACATGCAGGAGGTGCGGGGGGAAATGGCAACTCTGGCGGACCGCATGGACACAGGCGAAACCTCGGTGTCCGCTTTGGAGGACAGAGTGGCGGCGCTTGAACAGGCGAGGGACTCGCAGCGGGACTCCGCTGTGGCTCTACAGCTGCACCTGGAAGACATCGAGGACCGAAGCCGCATGAATAACCTGCGGCTCCGAGGAATCCCGGAGGAGACAACAGCGGATGATCTAGGGGAAACTGTCAGAGGAATATTCCGCACCGTACTAGGCGACCCAGATCTCTCCATAGAGCTGGACAGAGTCCATAGAGCTCTCGGCCCCAGATCCGAAGACCCGTCCAGACCAAGAGATGTAGTATGCAGACTACACCGCTACACACAAAAAGAAGCCATCCTACGCCGGGCCTGGGAGTTTGGAGAGGTAGACGTAGGAGGCAAACAGACCAGAATACTACCTGATCTCTCGCGGGCCACGCTGAGACGCAGAGCCCTCCTCCGTCCTCTCCTGGAACTTGCTAAACTGAAGGGCCTGACATACAGATGGGGTTATCCACTGTCTGTAACGTTCCGCAACGAATCCGGCTCATTCTCTCTGCAAAGAATGGAGGACCTCCCGGCGCTCTTCCGGTTCATGGAAACGGAACCGATACAGGTCCCTGACTGACTCCAGCTCTTACCACGTCCACAAGGCCGATCGGGCCCCCTGAGACTGCACGGACCTCTGCCTCCCCGCCGACAGCGGGACAGAAGGAGACGCAGAACGGCTTCTGGAGAACAGCGTGAGTAGGCCAGTGGCCATCCCTCCCCAATCCAGCTTGACTCATGCAGGTCAGACTGCAAGATATTTTGTCCCTAAGCAAGGAGATCTGTAACCTGGCCTCCACTTTTGATCAGAGAAGGAGGGGAGGTTGCACGAACTTCGGTCCTGGTCCCCTCTTCCCGGGCTCCCTCCCCCCTCCATCCCCCACTATGTGCAACACACCTGACGATATCCTAGTGGCCAGTAATGTCCGCTTCACCCCTGGACAAGACTCACAACAGACCCTTTCGGATCTACCACTGGGGACATGTCTTCTCCTTGCTGTTTCGCCTGACCCTTCCCCACCCACCCACACAGACTCCCTCGGGTGACCCAAAGACACTATTGCCTCGGCTGATAAGATCCAGACAGGTCAAGCAGACGCCGGTAGATGGGAGCTACGGGACTGACCAGAGACGTGACCCTGATGAAGATCAGCACCCCTCCTCGGCACCTTACACTCAGAGTCCGGCTTGACATGGACCACTGAAGCATCAGAGACCTGTCATGAAAAAAAGGATCGGGTTCTGATGGGCAGTTACAGGTTTCCCACATGCCGCTGGAGTACAAACTGGAACCTAAGATCTGATGTTTTTGATCTCTGAAGGGGGGGGGGAGTTTTCACATAAGCCCATCAGCTATACGTTATCGGCCACGAAAGAGCCGGACCCCCTGGTGCGTCCCTATACGGGACTGTTTATTCACAACCCCTATGTCCTGGCCTGCATGTGATAGGGCTGAGCCTGGATCAGTTCTATACATATCATTACGGTTCAGTTTCAAATTCATCTTCCTGGCTCGGCCACCTTACATGCAACTGGACGGGGAGGGATTCGGATTCAGATTCAGATTCATATTCATGTTCATGTTCATGTTCTGCTTTTTTGCACTTGTAGTTGTACCTAATTATCTATTTCACGCTATTTGGTTTACAAATGTGTTCCGTGGGCTATAGACAGGAGAGCTCTGTTTACCTTATCCTATTTTAGGCTATACCATGCCTCTCCTATTAGTTACATTAGAATAGTCAATATGCCAGCACCGCCGCAACTCACTAATCCTTTAGGTGATTGCTAATGGCACCTCACACACATAAATAAAACCTACTGATGGCCGGGGTTGGAGGGAGAGGTTCGGGAGCTCACTTCCCAGGCCCTGTGTTTCCACCGTCCCACATAGGACAACGCTCTTATCCCAGCATAGTGTCTGGGGAGCGTACTAGCCTGAGTGGCTAATTTAGTATTCGCACTGAGCTGCACGGTTTAGTGACAGCTCTCTACACTCTTCATTCTTCTCTTTTCTGAACTTATTCAATCTTTCCTACTGCACCCGCTCTATACCCTACCCACCCACACCTTACCCCCCCTCCCATTAATCCCCTCCCCTCCCCACCTGCACACCTATACCTGGTATAGCATCTTACCTACCATCCACGAACATGGCCTCCATAAACATAATCTCTCTCAACGTAAAGGGCCTTAACACGCCCGAAAAAAGACGCATGCTAATTAATGACATGAGACGCCTAAGGGCTGACGTTGTTTTCTTACAGGAAACCCACTTCAAAGAGGGCTCCTTACCGACACTTCAAAACAGATACTTCCCGGTAACATATCACTCAAGGTACACAGAGGCTAAATCTAGAGGGGTCTCCATTTTAATTTCATCCAAAATACCATGGTCCCTCACGGAAGTAAAGTATGATAAGGAAGGCAGATTTCTCTTCATAAAGGGGAAAATAGGAGACTCAAAAGTAACCCTAGCTAACCTATATGTTCCCAATACACAACAAGACAGATTTCTCAAACGTCACCTAGACCTTCTATCGCAATTCACAGACGGCCACTTGATACTAGGGGGAGACTTTAATGTCCCTCTAATCCCTTCAGAGGATACTTCCACTGGATCATCCTCTACCTCGCGAGAACTACGCAAGTGCATCGGCATGACGCTACACAACTCACAACTGATTGACGCTTGGCGCCTGTTCCATCCCGGGGAAAAAGACTACACCTTTTTTTCTAAACCGCACCAGACGTACTCGAGAATCGATTTCTTTCTGATCCCCCACAAAGATTTACAAGCGATTAAAAAAACCTCTATAGGTTCTATTACATGGTCGGACCATGCCCCGATTACACTACAATACAATCTCCCAGACCTGAGGTCGACACAGAAACCACCGTGGCGACTAAATGAAGGTCTTCTGAAAGACCCAGAAGTTTTAGCTGAGGTGACAAAAGAAATAGGACACTACTTTTCCACAAATACCACTCCTGACAGTGACATGGGATTAGTATGGGAGGCACATAAAACTGTCATTAGAGGAATACTCATCAAACATGGTTCAAGACTCAAAAAGCAAAGGATTGCACAATTGAACACCTTGCTTAAAAAACTAGAAACACTAGAGATAGGTCATAAACTAGGCCCCAGCAAACAATTAGAAGTAGAACTAGACACGGTTCGCACACAGATCACCGACCTCTTACGATATAAAGCCAAAGCAGCCATACAAGTATGTAAAAGGAAACACTATGAATCTGGGAACAAATGTGGGAGACTGCTGGCCCAATCGTTACGAGAACAGAAACTGACCTCATACGTACCCCACATTATGTCCCCCAAAGGTCAGAAAATCCCCATACCTCAGCACATTGCGCAGGAGTTCAGTTCCTTTTATACATCTCTATACAATTTAAAAGAGACACAAACTCCCCCTGACAAGATAACAGAATACATATCGTCCTCCCTTATGCCGACTCTCCCTGACGATGCTCAATCCTTACTAGAAGAACCAATCACGCTGACTGAACTGCAAACCGCTGTAAAAAATTCTAAGCCGGGTAAAGCACCAGGTCCGGATGGACTCACTATCCACTACTATAAGACCCTTCTCCCCTCGCTCGGACAACACCTGGTCAGACTCTATAACAACCTAGGCACAGGGAAAAAATTTTTTAAATCCACTTTACAGGCACAAATCTCCGTTATACCAAAAGAAGGCAAAGACCCGAGCCAATGCGGCTCCTATCGCCCGATTTCTCTTTTAAATACAGACCTAAAGCTCTTCACAAAAATCATTTCCACTAGACTGCAGCAACACCTCACCTCGCTAATCCACCTAGACCAGGTAGGCTTTGTCCCAACTAGGGAGGCTAGGGACAACACGATCAAAGTCCTTAACCTACTCCATATAGCCAACAGTACCAAATCACCATGTATCCTACTAGGAACTGACGCCGAAAAAGCGTTCGACCGAGTCAGTTGGAGGTTCATGTTTGCGACATTAAAGCACATAGGACTAGGCGAGAAAATGATGCACTGGATCTCCTCAATCTATTCAGACCCTACAGCCAGAGTTAGGGTAAACGGAGTAATCTCAGAAGCTTTCCCAATTACTAACGGGACCCGTCAAGGCTGCCCCCTCTCACCACTGCTCTTTGCATTATCCCTAGAACCTTTCCTATGCCACGTTAGACTGAACCCAGACATCACAGGTATAGAAGTAAATAAAAAACAATTTAAAGTCTCTGCTTACGCGGATGACATGATGTTCTCCCTCACAAATCCAACCATCTCCCTCCCCAACCTCATGAAAGAATTTAGCATATATGGCCAACTAACCAATTTGAAAATTAACTTTAATAAGTCCGAAGCGATGGGACTGGGAATCCCTCAACCACAACTCACACAACTACAAAATAGTTTTCATTTGAAATGGACCACCACAGCTTTGAAGTATCTGGGCACATACATACCCCCATCTTTTTCCCAATTGTTCAAACACAACTTCCCACCACTGCTTAAAAAGGTACAGAAATTGCTAGATAAATGGAATGGCGGACTCCATTCCTGGTTCGGACGTTGTAACATCCTTAAGATGTCAATCTTACCCAAATTCCTATATTTGCTGCAGACTATCCCAATACACATACCCGCAAATTTCTTCACACAAATACGTTCAATATTTACCAAATTTCTTTGGGCAGGGAAAAAATCACGAATACAGAGGAAAATTCTTTCGTTACCCAAACGACACGGAGGACTGGCAATGCCCGACCTCCAGACCTACTATAAAGCAACACACTTGGGAAGGCTCATTGACTGGTGCCGACATACACCCACCAAACTGTGGACACAACTCGAACAAGCACAAAGTACAACCCCTATCCATAGAATCCCTTGGTGTTACACTGCACTACCAACAGACCTCAAACGTCACCCGTTAATAGGTAACACGGCACGAATCTGCGCTCATCTCATTGACTCGTCCCCCCTGTTCTCTCGTAACTCACCACTTAAACCCATCATAGGAAACCCCTTGTTTGAACCAGGAGTGAACGATAGGGGGTTTCGAGAACTCAGGGAGCGAGGACTATACCAAGCCTCGCATTTTAGCATTGGCGGCAGATGGAAGACTATCACAGAATTGACTGACCCAGAGGGACAGTTTCGACTAGACTTTATGAGGGCTTTTCAGCTCCATCATTTTCTCAGCAGCATTCCACCACCTACTGTTATCAACCAACCCCTTGCACTTATGGAGGACCTATGTTCGGAAACAGGGCCCTTACCACACTCACTCTCCCTAACCTACAACATGTTAACCACTCCATCAGAAGATTATAAACTTCGGGGCCTTACCAAATGGGAAAAAGAACTAAAATGTCAGTTCTCCACCAGCAAAAAACAACACATCCTACAGTTTACCCACAAATCCTCATTATGTACAAAGATCCAAGAAACGAACTATAAAATCCTTAGCCATTGGTACAGAACCCCGGCATTTCTCAACACAATATACCCCGCGTCATCTGACATCTGTTGGAGATGCCAAAGAGAGAAAGGCACACTCCTCCATATCTTCTGGTCCTGCCCTGGAATCCAGAGCTTCTGGAGAGAAGTCCGCCAAATAACACAAAAATTTACAGACCGCGTTGTGCCAGACGACCCAGCTTATTTCCTCTTACACGCTACTGACACCCCCGCACGGGCTTACAAGAAGTCAGTGATACGTCACCTGTTAGACGCGGCAAAATCTTGCATCCCGGCCTTGTGGAAATCCACTCGACCACCAACCATGGCCCAGTGGATCCAGAAGGTTGAGGAAATAAACCAAATGGAGGACCTAATCCTCACGAGCCAAAACAGACAGGAAGTATACACAAAAACCTGGCAGTTATGGAATATGTTTAAGTATTCTGAGGAGGGTCAGGCACTTCGTGGCAGCGGAGACTAAACGGCACTCTGTAGACAGGAACAAGACTTTAGAGATTCAGACGAACACCAAGACTCATTAACTACCACTTAAATTCCCGAACCCCCCCCCCTCTCCCAACCCACACCTTCCTCATACCTCACCCCCCCCCTCCTTTTCTAACTCTGTTTTCTCTCACTCCATTTTTCGCAATCTGTTCTTTCTCTCACATCTATTTCTTTTTTCTTTTCTTTCAAAATAATAAAATAAATGGGAAGCCGTGAACCCAGGGACTAGGATACACTAAAATACTTAAAACATATACATGATACTCTGACAGATAGATGACTAACAGAAAACAAGAGACAGACGGCTTCAACAGTCAATGCTAACAGCAAAAATTGTGTCCAGTAACTATGCTGCTATAAGAGTATTTGGACCAATGACACTGTAAAATCCTCATTGCCTCTAAAAACTACAGAAACAGTAAAGTCATGTTTTTCAATTTTTTTTTTGTCTATATATGACACAGACTGTTCCTATAACGATGTATGTTTTGCTGTTATTTACAGTTATGTGTCTATTGTATATCCCGGTAAACCGGCTTTCTAACATAAATAAAAAAAAAAAAAAAAAAAAAAAAAAAAAGAAGCCAGTGGAAATAAAGAGACCCTAAGAACAATAAACACTATTTTTAGTATTGTGGATAGTAGTTAAAAATGTTGTTGGGTTTATACCTATTACTGGCTGTAATCTCATGGGGAGGGTTCACCTGACCTCCTGTTCTGGTGGCTGCAGAGTCACCTGGAACTAAAAGTAAAGTGAAATGAAGGCATCCAACAATAAGAGTTAATGTGGGAAACAGTTTGCTGTCTGTAACCCCAAGGGGGAATTTCCTCCACTTCCTGTTCCAGTTAATTAAGCCACCTGGGACAAGCAGGAAGTCAAAATGTTCACGTTAGGAGCATAAACAACAATTAAAATCTGAGATAGTTTGCACCCCTTTCCCACTCTGTCCAAAAGACAACACAAATGTGTTGGGTAGACCTTCTTTTTTTTCCTTCACTAAGTTTATAGGGTCATGCTGGAAGAAGCACGAAGTCCACAGAACTGCAGTGATGTAAAAGCAGGCATTTTATGTTATACAGCCATAGAACACAACAGGGTGCAAGATCACAAAAATGCAGCATTTTATAAAGGTCTATATTGCAATTTAAAATTAAAGTTTTAATCTGCTTATATTTTGCCTTTCCTGGTCCCTCTTTTACTTTCACATCAAAATGCTAATGACATTTGTTATCAAAACCTTTGAGTTTTTATTAAATAACTTTTTCTTTCAGACCCAGTGATGTCCCACGTGGGTCAGCTAACAACATCCAAGCACCCTACCTATATACTCCACTTAAAAGCCCTGATGCATGTGATCGGCTGGCGAATGGAAGGGTTGTACAAATATCAAAATGCATGTCCACATGTGATGCTGTGCCTCAGTGAATGAAAGAACTGAATCCAATGAATAATAGGGAAGGGTCAAGGACAGTAAGGTTGGGGAGGAAAGATCTAAATGATGTAAATTATGTAGGTAATGAGGCTGGTGCTATCTGATTTGCCACTGCTTCTAAAGAAATTTCAATACGTAGAGCTTACTCCCGTAGAAGCAGCTGGAAATTTGCCCAGGTTCTTCTCCAGTGGATTGCCCAGATTGCCCAGCAGCCAGGCACACAATCTCAGAAACACTTTCCTTAAGAAACCGCTCTAGCTGTGTTGTTTTTGTTGTTTTTATTTTTGGAGAACTTGCATAGGATTGAGGGAATCAAGTGGAATATTGGCAGTGTTGCCCTGGAAGGCAGCAGCCCTCCAAGCTGGACTGATCCTGAGTTTTTATGCAGTTTCCCAACAGCCTTCAGGGCCCTGCTTCCTGGTATTGGCCAGGGCTGCATAAATATTCATACTGCCATCTGCATAACTCCACACCTATGTTTCAAAGACTTCTATCACGCTCTGGAAAGCAGAGGGAGTAAACAGACCAGCAGCAGCAGAGAGCACTGAACTGACCTAATTAATCAGCTGCACGGGTTACAGTGAGCCCAGCTAAATATGCCTAACACACTAATTACAGCCACACTGGATACAGTGAGGCAAGCTAAATCTAACTAATCCTAGCACCTATCTAGGAGAGTGCTACAAATATGTGAGCGGATCCTACACAGCTGTTCATGGTTGAAGGTAAACCTGGAGTTCAGCTTTACAATGAGTAGAGCTGAGCAATATTTATGTTTCAGATGGTCACATAACATAAATCAAGCATAATTTTAGAAAAAAAACAAACAAATCTTTTACTCGTGTCTCTTACTGCCAGGAAACATGTGAACAAGTGTTACAGTCAAGTAGTTGAAAACCAAAAAAAAGTTCAGTTCTCATTGTAGCTTGCAGACTTTTCTGTTTTGCCATGCATAAGGTAGAATGTTGCAAATTAGAGGCCCCCCTATTGTTTGAAAAGTAAAGTGTTAATTGTTAACATCTGTCTTTTTAAAGATATATTCTGCTATTTGGTTAGGCCAAATTGCCTCTTAACAAAGAAATCTTCTAAACTCTATTTGCATCTAAATTGGTTACATAAAACTGCATAATCTTCTGTGGAAAACACTATTGTTTATGAAGTCTCTATAACTCCTAGCAGCCAAACACATGTGGAAGCATTTTAAAAGTTAAGTTCTATATCTGACGCCTAGCCCTTAGTATATAATAGCTGGGAAATAAATGGGCTGTCATAGATGGGTAGATCACTGAGAATAGGTGGTAACAGCTCAGACTGGACTCACTGGAGTTGGCATGCAAGTGGGACTCACCATGGAAAAGAAAGTGACTGGCTGGTGGATTTCTCTTTCATTTCCCATATGCCAACATGCGTGTTCAGTGCCACTGTGATTTCCAGCTTGCATAGCTGCACCAATGTAACTATAAAAAAATTGCCATATCTTGAATTCAGCTTTAGGTTAGCACCAAAACGTAGACTACTATATACACTCAGGTCCATAAATATTTGGACATCAACACAATTCTAATCTTTTTGGCTCTATACACAACCACAATGGATTTGAAATGAAACGAACAAGATGTGCTTTAACTGCAGACTTTCAGCTTTAATTTGAGGGTATTAACATCCAAATCAGGTGAACGGTGTAGGAATTACAACAGTTCGTATATGTGCCTCCCACTTTTTAAGGGAGCAAAAGTAATGGGACAATTAGCTGCTCAGCTGTTCCATGGCCATGTGTGTGTTATTCCCTCATTATCCCATTTACAAGGAGCAGATAAAAGGTCCAGAGTTAATGTCAAGTGTGCTATTTGCATTTGAAATCTGTTGCTGTCAACTCTCAATATGAGATCCAAAGAGCTGTTACTATCAGTGAAGCAAGCCATCATTAGGCTGAAAAAACAAAACAAACCCAACAGAGAGATAGCAAAAACGTTAGGTGTGGCCAAATCAACTGTTTGGAACATCCTTAAAAAGAAATGCACCGGTGAGCTCAGCAACACCAAAAGACCCGGAAGACCATGGAAAACAACTGTGGTGGATGACCGAAGAATTCTTTCCCTGGTGAAGAAAACACCCTTCACAACAGTTGGCCAAATCAAGAACACTCTCCAGGAGGTAGGTGTATGTGTGTCAAAGTCAACAATCAAGAGAAGATTTCACCAGAGTGAATACAGAGGGCTCACCACAAGATGTAAACCATTGGTGAGGCTCAAAAAACAGGAAGGCCAGATTAGAGTTTGCCAAACAACATCTAAAAAAGCCTTCACAGTTCTGGAACAACATCCTATAAACAGATGAGACCAAGATCAACCTGTACCAGAGTGATGGGAAGAGAAGAGTATGGAGAAGGAAAGGAACTGCTCATGATCCAAAGCATACAACCTCATCAGTGAAGCATGGTGGTAGTAGTGTCATGGTGTGGGCATGTATGGCTGCCAATGGAACTGGTTCTCTTGTATTTATTAATGATGTGACTGCTGACAAAAGCAGCAGGATGAATTCTGAAGTGTTTCGGGCAATATTATCTGCTCATATTCAGCAAAATGCTTCAGAACGGTGCTTCACAGTGCAGATGGACAATGACCCGAAGCATACTGTGAAAGCAACCAAAGAGTTTTTTAAGGGAAAGAAGTGGAATGTTATGCAATGGCCAAGTCAATCAGGTGACCCGAATCCAATTGAGCATGCATTTTACTTGCTGAAGACAAAACTGAAGGGAAAATGCCCCAAGAACAAGCAGGAACTGAAGACAGTTGCAGTAGAGACTAGGGATGAGCTTCGAGTTCGAGTCGAACTCATGTTCTACTCGAACATTGGCTGTTCGCAAGTTCGCCGAACAGCGAACAATTTGGGGTGTTCGCGGCAAATTCGAATGCCGCGGAACACCCTTTAAAAGTCTATGGGAGAAATCAAAAGTGCTAATTTTAAAGGCTTATATGCAAGTTATTGTCATAAAAAGTGTTTGGGGACCCGGGTCCTGCCCCAGGGGACATGGATCAATGCAAAAAAAAGTTTTAAAAACGGACGTTTTTTCAGGAGCAGTGATTTTATTAATGCTTAAAGTCAAACAATAAAAGTGTAATATCCCTTTAAATTTCGTACCTGGGGGGTGTCTATAGTATACCTGTAAAGGGGCGCATGTTTCCCGTGTTTAGAACAGTCTGACAGCAAAATGACATTTGGAAGGAAAAAACTCATTTAAAACTACCCGCGGCTATTGCATTGCCGACAATACACATAGAAGTTCATTGATAAAAACGGCATGGGAATTCCCCACAGGGGAACCCCGAACCAAAAAAAAAAAAAAAAAAATGATGTGGGGGTCCCCCTAAATTCCATACAAGGCCCTTCAGGTCTGGTATGGATATTAAGGGGAACCCCAGCCAAAATTTAAAAAAAAAATTGACGTGGGGTTCCCCCTAAATTCCATACCAGACCCTTCAGGTCTGGTATGGATTTTAAGGGGAACCCCGCGCCAAAAAAAAAAAAAAAACGGCGTGGGGTCCCCCTAAAAATCCATACCAGACCCTTATCCGAGCACGCAACCTGGCAGGCCGCAGGAAAAGAGGGGGGGACGAGAGTGCGCCCCCCCCCCCTCCTGAACCGTACCAGGCCACATGCCCTCAACATTGGGAGGGTGCTTTGGGGTAGCCCCCCAAAACACCTTGTCCCCATGTTGATGAGGACAAGGGCCTCATCCTCACAACCGTGGCCGGTGGTTGTGAGGGTCTGCGGGCGGGGGGCTTATCGGAATCTGGAAGCCCCCTTTAACAAGGGGACCCCCAGATCCCGGCCCCCCCCCTGTGTGAAATGGTAAGGGGGTACTTACCCCTACCATTTCACTAAAAAACTGTCAAAAATGTTAAAAATGACAAGAGACAGTTTTTGACAATTCCTTTATTAAAATGCTTCTTCTTTCTTCCTTCATCTTCTTCTTCTTCTGGTTCTTCTGGCTCTTCTGGTTCTTCCTCCGGCGTTCTCGTCCAGCATCTTCTCCGCGGCGTCTTCTATCTTCTTCTCCTCGGGCCGCTCCGCACCCATGGCATGAGGGGGGAGGCTCCCGCTCTTCTCTTCATCTTCTTCTCTTCTTCATCTTCTTCTTCATCATCTTCTTCTTCTTCCTTCTTCTCTTCTTCCTTCTTCTCTTCTTCCTGTCTTCTCCGGGCCGCTCCGCAGCCATGCTGGCATGGTGGGAGGCTCCCGCTGTGTGACGGCGTCTCTTCGTCTGACGGTTCTTAAATAACGGGGGGCGGGGCCATCCGGTGACCCCGCCCCCCTCTGACGCACGGTGACTTGAGGGACTTCCCTGTGACGTCACGGGGAATGCCACAGGGAAGTCCCGTCATGTCACCGTGCGTCAGAGGGGGGCGGGGTCACCGGGTGGCCCCGCCCCCCGTTATTTAAGAACCGTCAGACGAAGAGACGCCGTCACACAGCGGGAGCCTCCCTCCATGCCACAGCATGGATTGCGGAGCGGCCCGGAGAAGACAGGAAGAAGAGAAGAAGAGAAGAAGGAAGAAGAAGAAGAAGAAAAAGAAGAAGAAGAAGATGAAGAAGAAGATGAAGAAGAGAAGAAGATGAAGAGAAGAGCGGGAGCCTCCCCCCTCATGCCATGGGTGCGGAGCGGCCCGAGGAGAAGAAGATAGAAGACGCCGCGGAGAAGATGCTGGACGAGAACGCCGGAGGAAGAACCAGAAGAGCCAGAAGAACCAGAAGAAGAAGAAGATGAAGGAAGAAAGAAGAAAGAAGAAGCATTTAAATAAAGGAATTGTCAAAAACTGTCTCTTGTCATTTTTAACATTTTTGACAGTTTTTTAGTGAAATGGTAGGGGTAAGTACCCCCTTACCATTTCACACAGGGGGGGGGCCGGGATCTGGGGGTCCCCTTGTTAAAGGGGGCTTCCAGATTCCGATAAGCCCCCCGCCCGCAGACCCTCACAACCACCGGCCACGGTTGTGAGGATGAGGCCCTTGTCCTCATCAACATGGGGACAAGGTGTTTTGGGGGGCTACCCCAAAGCACCCTCCCAATGTTGAGGGCATGTGGCCTGGTACGGTTCAGGAGGGGGGGGGGCCGCACTCTCGTCCCCCCCTCTTTTCCTGCGGCCTGCCAGGTTGCGTGCTCGGATAAGGGTCTGGTATGGATTGTTAGGGGGACCCCACGCCCTTTTTTTTTTTTTTTTTTGGCGCGGGGTTCCCCTTAAAATCCATACCAGACCTGAAGGGTCTGGTATGGAATTTAGGGGGAACCCCACGTCAATTTTTTTTTTTAATTTTGGCTGGGGTTCCCCTTAATATCCATACCAGACCTGAAGGGCCTTGTATGGAATTTAGGGGGACTCCCACATCATTTTTTTTTTTTAATTTTGGTTCGGGGTTGCCCTGTGGGGAATTCCCATGCCGTTTTTATCAATGAACTTCTATGTGTATTGTCGGCAATGCAATAGCCGCGGTAGTTTTAAATGTGTTTTTTCCTTCAAAATGTCACTTTGCTGTCAGACTGTTCTAAACACGGGAAACATGCGCCCCTTTACAGGCATACTATAGACACCCCCCAGGTACGAAATTTAAAGGGATATTACACTTTTATTGTTTGACTTTAAGCATTATTAAAATCACTGCTCCTGAAAAAACGGCCGTTTTTAAAACTTTTTTTTGCATTGATCCATGTCCCCTGGGGCAGGACCCAGGTCCCCAAACACTTTTTATGACAATAACTTGCATATTAGCCTTTAAAATTAGCACTTTTGATTATTCATGTTCGTGTCCCATAGACTTTAACGACGTTCCCGTGTTCGAACGAATTTTTTTCCTGTTCGCATGTTCTGGTGCGAACCGAACAGGGGGGTGTTCGGCTCATCCCTAGTAGAGACCTGGCAGAGCATCACCAGGTATGAAACCCAAGTATTAAAAAGTGAAAGTTTGATGGATGATTGTTAATCTGTCCCATTACTTTTGGTCCCTTAAAAAGTTGGAGGCACATATACAAACTGTTGTAATTCCTACACCGTTCACCTGATTTGGATGTAGATACCTTAAAATTAAATCTGAAAGCCTGCAGTTAAAGCACATCTTGTTCGTTTCATTTCAAATCCATTGTGGTGGTGTATAGAGCCAAAAAGATTAGAATTGTGTCGATGTCCCAATATTTATGGACCTGACTTACCAGGGCCTTAAGGGAAGCACAATAAGTGCTAGCAGGTTGGGCTTTATGGTGGCTGCACACTAAATAGTAATAAAATATGTGATCTTCAATAGCGACAATTGAAACTTTTAAGGGAACCACCTAGACATGAAATCAGTAGATTAACATTCCTTAGCATGGTTCCATGTGCCAAAAGAACTTTAAAGTAGATGTAAACTCTAATGGGATGACATTTAGTTTGCTATAGCACTGTTTATCACGAAAAATACTTGTTTTCACCTTTTTTTGTCCTCTGTTACATCTTAAGGCTGCCGATGTCCTGCAGCCAGATCCTGTCTACATTATAATGTAAAATTATAATGTGATCACCATGACAACCAGTCATGAGTCCAAGCCCAAGTTTGTCTGAATCTGGAAATTAGCTGTCATAGCTGGCCAAAGAGCTGCAGGAGGCAGAATATGCACTCCACAGCTGATGTACACAAAGGGGCAGAGATGCTTGTGACATCACTGGCCCAACATGGGCACATGGCCTTATTAGGTCAATGCTATTGACCTAGTATAGCCATGTTGTCATATTAAGTCGATGACGTCATAAGCATCCCTGTCCCTTTACATATGTGCAGATGCGAGGTAGGGAATCTCTGACAGCTAACTTCTGGGTTTGGACCAAACCCTAACTCATTCCTAGTGAACACACAAACTTGCCAGCTGTTCTCTGGCTTCCATGTCACTAACCTGGATAGTATATGCAGATCAGGGGGCTGACTTTATGCAGAAGAAAGTGAGAAATACCAGACACTTTATTTCTCTTGTAAAAAGTTTTCTTTATCAGCTGAGTAGTAAGATCATTTTGATGCAAAAGAAGACCTGATAAATCTTGCATACAGTGAGGGAAAAAAATATTTGAACCCTGTGATGATTTTATACGTTGGCTTAATGACAAAGAAATGATCAGTCTATAATTTTAATGGTAGGTTTATTTTAACAGTGAGAGCCAGAATAACAATAAAAATATCCAGAAAAACAAATTTCAAAAAAGTTATAAAGATTTGCATTTTAATGAGTGAAATAAGTATTTGACCTCTTCGCAAAACACGACTTAGTACTTGGTGGCAAAACCCTTGCTGGCAAACACAGAGGTCAGATGTTTCTTGTAGCTGGCCACCAGGTTTGCACAAATCTCAGGAGGGATTTTGTCCCCCTCCTTTTGCAGATCCTCTCAAAGTCATTAAGGTATTAAGGCTGTTTGGTAACTCGAGCCTTCAGCTCCTTCCACATGTTTTCTATGGGATTAAGGTCTGGAGACTGGCTAGGCCACTCCAGGACCTTAATGTGCTTCTTCTGGAGCCACTCCTTTGTTGCCTTGGCCATGTGTTTTGGGTCATTGTCATGCTGGAAAACCCATCCACGACCCATTTTCAATGCCCTGGCTGGGGAAAGAAGATTTTTACCCAAGATTTGATGGTACATGGCCACGTCCTTCATCCCTTTGATGCGTTCAAGTTGTCCTGTCCCCTTAGCAGAAAAACACCCCCAAAGCATAATGTATCCCTCTCCATGTTTGACAGTGGGGATGGTGTTCTTGGGGTCATAAGCAGCATTCCTCCTCCTACAAACACAGCGACAGGGCCGCCATCAGGGGGTACAACTGTAACGGGCCCCGGGGGCCCGGGGGGCCCTGCCCGGGCCAGAAGAAGGCAGGACGGGTGAAGGGGAGCCGTGCTGTGCATTACGGAATCAATCTCGGCTCATTCTGTTCTCTGTGGCATTGAGCTCAGACATCAAGCTTTTTACTGCCACCTCTGGCTATGATGTGCATGTGCACCCCTTGTGTGCTTCTCTGTGCCTGCAACATGTCAGCTTTGTGAAACGAGCTGGGACCGGGTAGGAAGATCTTCTTTACAAGTAGGGGCTGTGAAGGAAATGGAGGGGGGCGTTTTGTTACAGGGAGGGACCAGAACCTTGTGTGTTTACAGGTTTGTGTATATGTGGGGCTATATACATGTGGTTGGGGGGGGGGCTTTTGTATATATGGGGCTGCAATGTATACATGTGGTTGGGCTTTCATATATACAGGTGTGTGTGTGGGGGGGGGGCTGACACATATACAGGTGTGTGTGTGTGTGGGGTGGCTGACATATATACAGGTATGTGGGGGGGGCTGACACATAAACAGTTGTGTGTGTGTGCGAGGGGGCTGACATATATACAGGTGTGAGGGAGGCTGACATATATACAGGTGTGAGGGAGGCTGACATATATACAGGATTGAGTGCGTACAGGTGAGGTGGCCGATGTGCGGATTCGGTAGGATGGCCCTGGGGAATGTTGATGGTCAGGCTCGGGGGGGAGGGGCCCAGGGGGGCCCAGGAATAAAGCTGTGTAAGGGGCCCAAACATTTCTGATGGCTGCCCTGCACGGCGAGTTAAGTTGATGCCAAAGAGCTAGATTTTTGTCTCATCTGACCAGAACACTTTCACCCAGTTCTCCTCTGAATCAATCAGATGTTCATTAGCAAACTTCAAACGGCCTGTACATGTGCTTTCTTGAGCAGGGGACCTTGAGGGCGCTGCAGGATTTCAATCCTTCAGGGCGTAGTGTGTTACCAATTGTTTTCTTGGTGACCAAGGTCCCAGCTGTCTTGACATCATTGACAAGATTCTCCCATGTAGCCCTAGGCTGATTCCTCCCCATTTTTATGATTGTTGAAACTCCACGAGGTAAGAGCTTGCATGGAGCCCTAGACTGAAGGAGATTGACAGTTATTTTGTGTTTCTTCCATTTGCGAATAATCGCATCAACTGTTGTCACCCTCTCACCAAGCTGCTTGGCTATGGTCTTGTAGCCCATTCCAGCCTTGTGTAGGTCTACAATCTTGTCCCTGACATCCTTGGGCAGCTCTTTAGTCTTGGCCATGGTGGAGAGATTGAAATCTGATTGACTGATTGCTTCTGTGGACAGGTGTCTTTTATACAGCTAACAAGCTGAGATTAGGAGAAATCCATTTAGGCTCGGTTCACACTAGGACGACTTGTCAGGTGACCTAGGTCGCCTGACAAGTAGCGTCCCGTTCAGTACAATGGAACCGTTCTAATCAGCACGACGCAAGTCGCTCCGACTTAGAAAAAGGCTCCTGTACGACTTTGGGGGCGACTTGGGGCGACTTGCATAGACTTCTATAAAGAAGTCGTTTTGCAAGTCGCCCGGGCAGTCGTGTGCAGGTCGCCTCGGTAAGGTGACCTGCAAGTCGTGCCGCCTCTTGTGTGAACCGAGGCTAAAGAGAGTGCTCCTAATCTCAGCTCGTTACCTGTATAGAAGACACCTGGGAGCCAGAAATTGCTGATTGATAAGGGATCAAAGACTTATTTCACTCATTAAAATGCAAATCAATTTATAACTTTTTTGAAATGCGTTTTTCTGGATAATTTTGTTGTTATTCTGTCTCTTACTGTTAAAATAAACCTACCATTAAAATTATAGACTGATCATTTCTTTGTCAGTGGGAAATGTACAAAATCAGCAGGGGATCACATACTTTTTTTCCCTCATCGTACCTCTGAGTAGTCAATTTTTTTTTTTTTGAGAAAATTTGACGATTCATTGGGCAAGGGCACACAGCCTTGAACTTGTTGTCACATTTCCAGTGGATCCACTGCCCAGCCCCTGAGCCCTACTGAGAAATGAGAATAAAATTAGTGAATCAGCAGAGAGTAAAGTGACACGTCTTGCTGATATATGATCCCTTTTACCAAGGATGTAATCTACAGTAAATCAGCACAGTAGGTAATTCAAACCTCCAGGAACCTTTAATTAACCAGCAGATAGGGCTGACTGAGATGTATCCATAGGATTTTCCCACGTACCTTTAGGGAGCATTTATAAGCACAGAGGGAAGAAAATCCATTTAAATGCCACCTTTGTGTGTCATTGTCATACATTGAGCTTCTTCTGGCATTGTAAAATCCTTTTAATCCAGAAATCTTTATGTGGACAGACTAATGCATGCTATTCCTGAAATACATTTGCATAGGAGTGTGTAGGCAGTTCATCTTTCTTCTTACATAGTGCCATTGAAAGTTGCTGATGATCCTTATACTAAACCTGTCATAGAAATAAACCTAATATTTTCTCAAAGCAAGTATTTACGGGTGCTTGCACACACTATACCTTAATTTACCCATAAATCTTCTGAACTTGACTGCATGTTGCATACAGATTATTTAACTGAAATATTGGGTGGTCTAACCTGTAAGGCCCCATTCTTGGAGAGTGGTAGACATTCACATCAAGCATGGAGCGCCATACGTAAAGTGAAGGGGAAAATCAATATACATTCTCTTACATACAGTTACATCTTTTTAGACAGCAACTTGTTAATGCCTCCACGCTAAATCCTGAAGCACTCAATGATTTGTGCCCCTCTGGAAGCATTGGAGACCTGGCCATATCCTCTGCAGACAAGAACCTACTTTCACACATTAACCCCATTGCTCATCCCACGTGGCTCAGTACATTTAGAACCTTTAAGAGTCAACTCCATTCTGACTCCTAACATGGCACCAGCCCTGAAACAAATACTTTCTGATCTCTAAATGGCCAATATTGTATGGCTGCTGCACACCTTGCTCCTGGCCCAACTTTAGGGATGAGCCAAACTGCCCTGAGTTCCATTCGAGCAAAGTTTGAATGCTACACCCGAACTCCATTGAAATCAATAAGAGCAGAATCTGTTATATTAAACATTTTAATTTTTCCCCAAGGGAGTGTCAAGAAAATAGCACTGTGGGGGTGTGGGACCTCACTGCCCCGGGGAAAATATACCACTTCAAGGGTCTGTTATGTATCTTGGGTGGCCTTTGGAGGGGTCTGTGTGCTTTTTTTTAAAAGCTGGTAAAGAATGTAATTTGCCAGCAATTTAAACAGTAGAATGTTTTGTTTTAATATCACTTTTGCTGTCGCAAATCTTACAACTAGATTGAAAATAAATGTGTAGATCCCCCCCCCCCCAAAATGCATACCAGACCCTTTGAGTCCGATATGGACTTTAAGGAAGTACCTTATGCGCAGAAAAAAAGCGATGAGGTTCCCCAGGATAACCATACCAGACCTAGATTTTAAGGGGGACTGCAAAAAAAAAAAAAGATCTGTGAGGTCCCCCTAAAACTCCACCAGACCCTTAATCTGATAATGCAGCCAACCATACCAGACCGCATTCCTTCAACATGGGGGAGTACCCTCCTGACAAAGCACCTTGTCCGATGTTGATGAGAACAAGGGCCTCTTCCCCTGGCCGATGGCTGTGGGGGTCTACGGATGGGGAACTTATTGAAATCTAGAAGCCCTTAAATAATAAGAGGATACCCAGATACTGACCCCTGATCGTGAATGAGTACATAGTACCCCTACTCATTCACAAAAAAAAATCCTAAAATTATGTCTCTCGTAAATCCATCATCCATCACAAGACCAACACAATGGTACTCATAGCTGATTGACAGCTCCTCAAGCTGTCGTCAGCTATATAAAGGAAGGGGCAGAGATAATGGGGACAGCATTGACCAGATATGGCCATGGCTATATTTGGTGAATGTTATTGCTCAAAAATGGCCAATCACCATATTTGGGAAGTGATATCTATGCTATTCCCGCCCCTTTGCTTAAGTGGCAGGCAATTCCAGTGATGTTAGTGGATTCTAGAGACCCAGTGAGTGCTAGCTTTTGTTGCTTGCTTAGGAACCAGCGACAGTGTAAAGTTGTCAATTATAGAAATGATAGCTGTACTGCTTCTTTCTATGATTTTAGGCTCCTGACGAACATGGCGTCAAAGGAACAAATATTCACGTGTTCATCCAAATGTCCAAACAGCCAAAGTGTCCACATCTAATGGAGAAGTGCAGAGAAGCAGGATAAGTGAGTATAGGTAGGTCTGAGGTGGTCTATTAAGAAATTGTCACTTTGTATTGTATAAGCCTATAAGCAAAGTGACAGATTCTCCTTTTCTGCTTTCCCTGCACTTAATCCGATCTATTTTTTCTCCAGTAATCCCATCATTTAAATCTTTAGATTATGGTGTCAGCTAACACAGAGCAAATGGCTGCAGAGTAAATTTACATAGATATCATGATTTTATTTTCTGAAAAAGTATGGGTATTAAACATAGTTGTAAGGCTCAACTGGTCTTGGCAGCAGTAAACTATGCACCCGGCAGGCACACCCAGGAACAGTCCAAGCAGGTTAAGAAGAGACCCTAAACAAGGGCATAAGTATCCCCCGGTACAGTGGGACTTTAAGGGCGAGCAAACAGGAAATCCTATATCATAAAATATTATTTATTCAAAAGATTATATAAAAATACATATGTGTTGGATAACAAACATATCAATAATTTATATCATACAAAATAAACAGAACAATATGCTTATAAAAAGCTAATACAAATCTCAGTGGGTGTTAGTTTTTTCTCCTTTGGCCTGACATGTTTCAGGAAATGTAAACCCTTCCTCAGAGGCAATATAGGAGAGAGTAAAAATACATTCTGAAAGAGAACAGGAATAACAATTTTAGCATTACAATTCAAAAGGGCATCAACATTGTAGCACATGAGCATGTCCAACATACATACAAATATTGAAATTGTATACGATTTTTGGAGAGGATCTTAAAATCAAAATTTCATAAAAAAGTGCTGCTGCCTGTCCATTGAGAAACACGATGGACCCTGTCTGGGCTCGGCACAGCCATGGCAAGGGTCTTCACAGAAACAGCCCCCGTAGTCCTGCCACAAACAAATTGCAGTAAATGGTCAGAAAAATCCTGATATGAAAAATAAAAAAGTGTGTATAAATATGTGGAAAAATGAAATCGTGTTAACGATATATGGCTGAATAGCCAACAATATTTATGACATACAGTACATAGT
This sequence comes from Lithobates clamitans, assembly GCA_037952925.1. NCBI lineage: Eukaryota > Metazoa > Chordata > Amphibia > Anura > Ranidae > Lithobates > Lithobates clamitans. The sequence goes on from JBBGZY010000051.1 coordinate 1,827,692, forward strand.
ATGTACATGATACAAGCTATTATTGTAAAATAAATGAGGAGAGGGGAAAGAGAGACCGAATAAGTCTCTCCTCTCCCATCCTCAAACCATTTTTGTATATTGAATATTGAAATATATAAAGAGAAATATAAATAATGACCGCAAAAGAAGTAAAAGTACAGGTATACATAGGTGTGCGCAGCCTATTGCATTAGGGTGTGCACCCCAAAGCTCAAACACAGAGCAACAGAGGCAGTGGCTAGGGGTGTACATGTTGCTATGCTTCACAGCAATGGCAGAAATTACAGTGAAAAGTACACGTGAATGAGTTCTTTATTTATTTAAATGTTATTTTTTTTCCTTTATTAAAAATTAGTTTTTGTTTAATTTTTTTAAACTGCCCTTTTGAGGGATTTTGGTGAAATATCAGGGTTCTAAAAAGACCTTACATTCAAGACTTAGAAAGAGACTGAGGACAGGATGGAGGAGATGCTAGAACTGATCCCCCAAGAGGATCAGTATCTGCAATAAGGTAGTACAGCCGGTCCTCCTGCTCGGCGGGTGCCCAGGGTCCCCCTTTTGCACTAATAGGACATGGGCCCAGTATGGGAGCGCTGTACAGCCTTATGATCCACCCTGGTGCACAAGGTAATTAGGGTGTGCCCAGGCACACCCAGCACACCCCCTGCGCACACCTATGCCGGTATATATGTTCTAACTTACCAGAATAGATAGATGCGTATATGTAGCTCGAATGTGGCTCATATATTGTTTCTGGGGAGTATATGTAGCTTAAATATGGCTAATGGCTGTAGAGTAAATTTACATAGATGTCATGATTTTATTTTCTGAAAAAGTATGGGTATTAAACAAAGTTGTAAGGCTCAACTGGTGGCAGTAAACTATGCATGAGGCAGGCACACCCAGGAACAGACCAAGCAGGTTTGTCCTGCACTTTTTTTTTTTAGTTAGACAATAAAAAATTGTTTCAATGCAGGACAGTTATGTACAGCATGTAGCATAATGTAACATAAAGCAAACAAAATATCTGATTGTCTAAACCACTAACTAAACTCATGTCAGTTTCTGACTGACAGGGTGATCCTTATGCATAGCTCCCAACTGTCCCTGACTTCGAGGGACTGTCCCTGATTTGGAACAAAGTCCCTCTGTCCCTCTTTTCTCCTCCTCTGTCCCTCATTTGGTCTGATCTATATAGTTTTATATAAAATGCACTTTTTATCTTTAAAAAAGTATTTCCAAGTGCTAAACTTTTCATAGTGGTAAAAAAGCACTTGTGGGTCTAACTAACATTTTTTTTGTATAATTCTCCTTTAAGTGGGCATGGCAGGGGGTGTGTCCTATGCCTACATATGTTTGCTAATAGGTGTGCCTCGTTCCCATTTCAAAAAGTTGGGAAGTATGCTAATGAGTCCCCCAAAACAAACAGGAAGTTCTAGGGTCTTTTTAGCTTTTATATCAGCAAGCAGCCTTTTCACCCAACAGTAGGCTCCAACAACAGAGCATCAGTCAGCTCACATTTATATAAGTTCTCTGAACTTTTGACCGTCAAGAACGCGGTGACGTACAGCACTATGACAAGCCGAGAAAATGAAGTTCAATACTTCCGAGCATGCGTCGAATTGTTTCCAAGCATACGTAGGAATTTTATGCGTCGGAATTTGTACAGACGATCGCATTTTCGGATAGGAACTTTTCCTGACCGAAAAATAGAGAACATGCTCTCAATCTTTTGCTGGCTGGAATTCCGCCAAAAGAACAACCTCTGGCTCCATGGCCCCAGGGCTATCCCGATTGACTAAATAACTCCCTCTATGAGGATATCTATGGTCCTATGTTAGTTTGACCACTCGTATATAACCATTAACGTGATAGGACATTTCTCATAGCCACATTTAGATATTGAAATTGGGCTACCTCATATAGATAAGACTCGACCGAGGTTGGGGTTCCGGGAGGGGGGAGTGGCCTCAAGCCCGCAGTGAGTTCCCATAGGGGCGGGTGGCAGATTTCTCTCCTGACCCCTGATCCCTTGCAAATAATGAAATAAAGTCTTCCTTATTCTTTACAACCACTCCCCACTTAATCCGGTAAATGAGTTATACCTGTCTCCTCTAGGTTTTTGCTCTGGCAGATTACACATCCTTTATTGTCCTATCACCAGAGAAATGTCTATTTAGTTGATAATTTTGATATACTTTAAACTGTAACTAAGAAATTTGCTGATTGGACCTTTCATTTTATATCCTGCATTGAGAGGTTTTTCCTTGAATTCATTTGCTTCTTATGTATCTTCATATCTTCTTACCATGTAATGCCTTATACATAGGTTCTGTAAAAAAATTTCTTGCTACTACTAATAAAAATTTATTGAAAATAAAAAAAAAAAAAAAAAAAAAAAAAGCTCTCATCTGAGTTTTACTGGCGGAATTTACGATCACGTGTACGCGGCATTAGCCTGTGGACAAATTATTTTTATAACCAGGGCTTTTTTTCAGCGGGAACGCGGGGGAACGCAGTTCCGGCACCTCCTGGACTGACTGTATGTAATGATAAGGGGTGCTGGGGTGTGCTGAGAGGTATTGATGCTCACTGCTGGGGGATCTATTCTAGCTGGAGGGGATATATTTTTGCAGGGCGGGTCTATTGTTGCTAAGGGGGTCTATTGTTGTTGGTGGGGAACCTATTGTTGCTGGGGGTGGGTCTTATGTTGCTGGGGGTCAGTTGTTGCTGAAAGAGATCTACTGTTGGGAGGAGGGGTCTATTGTTGATGGCTGCCGGGAGTCTATTGTTGCTGGGGGGGAAATTTTGTTGTGGGTTGCTCCATAGCTGTTAGAGGGATCTATTGTTGTTGGCTGCAGGGGACCTATTTTATTGCTTTTATTGATATCATTACCAAATTCTATTCAAATTACTTAGCAACACAAAATGATACTTGGTTCTGTATTGTCTAAAAGTGGCGGTACTGGGAGGTGGGTGGGGGTTGGAACCAAGGGATGGTGCTCGGAGGTGGGTAGGGACAGAGAAAAGGGGTGACTCGGAAAGGGGGAGTTCCTGCACCTATTGTCTGAGAAAAAAAGCCCTGCTTATAACGATGTGGAAAATGTGGACCTAAGAATGAAGACTTATTCTCACCCAATGCTCTGTAAAGCCTCCAGACTCCAGGCTTCAAAACAGAATTTATTAGTATTCTGAGGAAACAGAGCGTTTGTTTTCTGGTTATCAGACACCAACCCTGCAGTTTTCACCACATGTACGTGAGGAAACTAGATGACACATACATTGTCAACAATCCTGCCAGCCAATCCTCTCAGTAGTAACTAATGGTTTTAATGGGTTTCAGTCAAGTTACCTTTTAGGTTTACATTATGCTGACAGATTAGTAAATGTGACATAAACTGTAGCTGATAATTGCTGTGAAACTTCTTCCTTTATTGCTGCTGTATTATCCTTCTGTAGTGTGGATGGTATTTACCATAATATCCTTTAATGTAGAAGTCTAGCAGCAATCAAGGAGATCACTTTGAAATGCTTGTCTATGGAGTGTCTCCAATGCAGGGGGCAGCCATCTTGGCTGGGTCTGGAGCAGCCTGAAGGACAGTGATTGGCAAGAGCGCAAGGAGAAGTAGTCTGCAAGGTGTTGGGGAATGTAGTCCCTAGAGCAGCACAACCCTGGTTTGCGAGTGCTGAGGGGGCTGGTGTGTTCAATTGGAGAGGACTTGGGTAGGGGGAACAGTGGTGTGTGGCTAGAGTTTGCTGGGGCTATATGATACTGTGCAGCCCAGGAGAAGAGTGCTGATTAGAGAGAAGCTAGATCCTGAGAAGCTGCACTGTGAATCAGTGCTTCACTTGCTGGACGCAGTGAGTGACCATCAGCAGACCCCTAACCACCAGGAGAATTTCAGAAACCTACATAGAAAAGAACGCAGTTTGGAGAGTGCCTACCGTAGTGAGAGGCCTCTTGGCCACTGACTTTTGTTATTTCCTGGTTCCATGAAATAGCTCTGCCCCAGTTTTGCATTGCCTTAAAGTGGTTGTAAAGGCAGAAGATTTTTTCTTACTTTACTGCATTCTCACCCTGCTGCACCCCCTCCCCCCAAATATATACCTGAGCCCAATCTCAATCCAGCAATATACACAAGTACTGAGGCTATCTCACTTCTCATTTGCTCAGCTACAGCAGCGAGAGCCAGTGACGAGGGAGTAGTGGGGCAGGGCTCAGGAGCAAGCATGCACAAGTGCCCCCACAGCAAGCGGCTTGCTATGTGGGAAGTCAGTCGGGGGAAGAGCCAGGAGCACCAGCAGGAGACATGAGAAGAGGAGGATCGGGGCTGCTCTGTGAGAAACCATTGCACAGAGCAGGTGAGCATTACACGTTTGTTATTTTATTTAACAACTTCAATACTGAGCACTTTCCCCCTTTCCTGCCCAGACCAATTTTCAGCTTTTAGCGTTGTTGCATTTTGAATGACAACTGTGCGGTACCCAAAGAAAATTTTCTATCATTTTTTTCTCACAAATAGAGCTTTCTTTTAGTGGTATTTGATCACCTCTGGGGTTTTTTATTTTTTGCGCTACAAATATAACAGTTTGAAAAAAAAAAGTTTTTCTTTGTTTCTGTTACAAAACTTTGTCAATGAGTACATTTTCTCCTTCACTGATGGGCACTGATAAGGCTGCACTGATGGGTATTGATGAGGAAGTACTGATGAGGTGGCACTGATGAGGCGGCACTAATGGACACTGATGATCAGGCACTTATATGGAGCACTGATGGGCACTGATAGGCTGTACTGAGAAGCAGCACTGATGGGCACAAATAGGCAGCACTGATAAGCAACACTGATGGGCACTCATATTCGGCACTAATAGGTGGCACTGGGCACTCATAGGTGGCACTGATGGGCACTGATAGTTGGCAATGGTGGGCACTGATAGGCGGCACTGATAGATGGCACTGTTAGGCAATACTGATCAAGAGGCACTGGCAGGCATCACTGATGGGCACTGAGTGCCATCCCTATTGGGCATTGATTGACATACCCTGTGGTCCTGGGTGGAAATGCCTGGTAATCCTGGTTGGGCATCCTCGGGGGGCTGCATTGATAATCAATTAGCGCAGACCCCCCTGTCAGGAGAGCAGCCGACCGGCTCTCCTCTACTCGTGTCTGTCAGTGCCAGTGAAGGAAAAGCTGATAAACGGCTCTTCCTATTTACACTGTGATCAGCTGTGATTGGACACAGCTGATCACGTGGTAAAGACCCTATGTCAGAGGCTCTTTACCAAGAATGGAGATGCGGTGTGTCAGACTGACACACCACCAATTGCCACACTGCGCGCCCCTGAGGGCGCGCGCTGGCTTGTTATTCTGCTGAACATCATATGACGACCAGTCAAGATAACTGAACCACTTCCTGGCTGTCATTCTGCTCAAGGCCAGGTGGAGGAAAAGAGGGACTGCCTCAGCAGCATTGAAAGAGAGACATCTTCTATCCCTATCTGACAAATTTAAAGTGGTTGTAAAGGCTGAAGTTTTTTTTTACCTTTATGCATTCTTTGCATGAAGGTAAAAAACCTTCAGTGTTCAGTTCCCCCTCAGCCCCCCTAATACTTACCTAAGCCTGACCTTGATTCAGTGATGCGTATGAGACCCAAGGATTTCCTGGGTCTCTTCCCCCTGATTGGCTGAGATGAATCAGAGTACGAACAAGGTGCCCTCGATCTGGAAAAAGACTAACATCATAAAAGTTAAACTGTTGCCTGAAGGGAACTGTTGTGCTTCATTCAAGGGCCCCAACTTTGCTGGCCATCATTTTCATTTTATGTATAAAACGTCCTGTGAGCCTCCACTAACAATAAAAACCAATAACCCTCTTAGAATCAGCTGCAAGCGATGAACATATCTCATAAACCATGCAAAAGTACTAAAATCAAATTATAATCGCTGCGCTATCAAAGATATAAGCATAAATGCTAATCGTAAGATTCCTGTAAAGTGGTAAAATATCCTGAACTTAGTGATGTTGATAATATACATAAAGAGTAAACAATAACAAGTGCTTAATAACCATAAGTATAAAGTGACAATGTGCATTCATATACTAGTGAAAAGTATAAATCAAGTTAGTGAAAACATAAATATCAATAAATCCTAAATCCTGGAATTAAAAAGGTGCTGCTGGGCACTGTGAAAGTTCAAATTAATTCAATGCACAGATGCTCCACACTTCATGCGATTCAGTATGCTGTGAAAACTATCCAATAACCAGATGCTGTGTCTCTCACTCAAGTGCTCCCCCCGTGTATTGAAGGCTCACCTTAAGGTGTGTGACCTTACTGTTAAGCTTGGTCAATACACGCAATAGAACCACTACAGGGTTCAGCAGTGCATTCCTGGATCAGTCTCCAATGTACCTCAGTAAATCAATGGAAAAAAAGAGGATTTCATGGTGTAGTATGCTAATACAATTTTATTGAAACCAAAAAAAGTCCCACACAGGGTACTCACAATAGCCAGGTGCTTCACTGCACCATTCTACATCAAGCGTAAAACAAGTATGCAAAACCGGCCGGCTTTTTTTTTTCTGCGTTCCGGCATCTCTGCCAGGGAGCAGGACTTTTTTTTTTTAACAGTTGGTTTATGCTGCTGCCAGACGGCGGAGTGAGCTGACAGCCGCATAAGCTGACACAGCTCCTATAGTTCCGGCTGCAGCCTTAAAGGGATACTATGGGATTGTTTTTTATTTTTTTTTTAAAAAACAAACATGTCATACTTACCTCCACTGTGCAGTTAGTTTTGCACAGAGTGGCCCCGGATGTCCTCTTCTGGGGTCCCACGGCGGCTCTTGCGGCTCCTCCCCGCAAGAGCTAATCACCTCTGGGAAGCTCTCTCCAGAGGGTTAGATTGCGGGCGCGCTCCCATGTGATACACTTGGCGGCCATAGCCGCCAAGTGTATGACTCGGCCCCGGTGCGCCGCGTCATTGATTTGATTGACAGCAGCGGGAGCCAATGGCTGCACTGCTATCAATCATCCAATGAAGAGCCGACTAGAGCTCGGTGAAAGCAACGCGGGATCGCGCCCAAGGAGATTCGGGTTTCAGGTGAGTAAAACAGGGGCTCGGGGGGGGGGGGGGCTGGTGACTGCAAGGTGTTTTTTCACCTTAAAGTGTGACCCGGAGGAAAATTAGACGGAGGGTCGGCATGACTATGGGAGGAACAGGTCTGTAAGGGTTAAAGTTTTACTGAGTTAGTTTTAGAGGAAGGGATAGCTTACCTTATTGGAGTATCAGGTCAGGTGTCGGGGTGGAGCTGGAAAAGGGGCTTGGGTAGTTGCACAGGTTGATGGGTAATCATTCCGGAATATTCCTGGTTGGAAGAAGTTGGTCCCCTGCGGAGAGAAGTGCAGACAGGATGAGTGACTTAGAGGCCTTATGGGACCAGGTCAGGGCTGCAGCTTCTACACGGGGTCCACAGTGGCTCCAGCAGCAGTTGCTTGGCATGCTAGGGGGGTCGGGGGTTGATCCATCTCCTCCTGGGTCCCCCCCTTCTTCTAAACGCGCTAGGAGGGTTCGCCCTCCTGAGCGCTTAAGCCCTTCACATACCCCTCAGGTCCGGCGGCCGCATGGGAGCTCCATTCGGAACCCTTCAGTGTCCCCTGCTGTGCCATCCACTTCTGGCTCCAGCGGAGGGCCTGGGAGGAATCCCCAGCATCGGTGGGACCTGCGGGAGGGGGGGACGCTGCGCTCTCCTTCCCCCTCCTCCCCCTCTACAGAGCCTCGGGATATGGCGGCCGGCTCTCCTGCTGATGTGCCTAGCAGGAGGCCGGCTCGGCGCGGGACACGATCGGATGCAGGGAGGGGCGGGAGCCCTGTCCCTTCTGGAGCTGTGGAGCGGGCGGATCGTGCCTGCCAGGAGGTCCGGAACCTGCGTTCAACGGCGGCATCGTCAGCAGTCTCAGCTCCTTCTCCTGTGACAGACACGGCGGCTCGGCGTGGGAAGTCTAAGAAAACAGGCAGCAGAAGGCAGTCAGCGCCCTCTGCTGCTTCTCCAGAGGAAGTGCAGCCAGCTTCACATAGCAAAAGAGGGACATCTAAACGGGGGAGTGGCCAGGCCCAATTAAAGGGCAGACGACCCCTTTCCACAGTTGGGGGTGCAAGGGAACCCCGCAGCTTTCCGATGGAGGCGGATGTAGATGATGTTACGCCGGGGTATGCGGAGCCGGAAGAATCGAGGGGGCGGACGTCTGCGGCACAGTCCGTGCGTGAGTCGTCAGCAGAATCCGGCGAGGTATCCAGCGATGACGGCGATGGGCGATCACCTGCCGTGCGCCCTACGGTGCGGAGTCAGCTGGGATCCGGAAATGCGGCTGCTCGGGATTCGGCACGCAGGCAGCCTGGTGAGTCCAATTTTATTTCTGTTTCCTCTGTAGGTCAAGGTGCCGGGTTTGTGACGGGTGAGCAGGGGGGGTCACAGGGCAGGGTGCAATTGGGTCCGATGGGTAGGGATCCTGGTGTGTTGGGTTTGGCGGAATTTTTCGCGGGTTTTCGTGAATTATTGGACCGTTGTGCTCCGCCCGGGCCTTCCGGACCCGTAGCGGGGCAGACGGGGGCGTGGGTCCCTGCCGTGGCCACGTCGGATGTTTTGGGCCGTGATGCCTCCGTCATGCGCAGTTCTGCGTTGCCGCCAGAGGTAGGCGCGGTGTCACAGCAGGAAGGATGAACGGACACGGAGGTCCCATTACCCTCGACGCTAGTTGAGTCTGCTTCTCAGACAGTGAGGGTCGGTGGCTCGGAGTCGCGTAAGGCCAAGGAGTCGGGGGAAGATGGGGTTCGCTTGGGAGATAAAGCACATGGTGAGGTTTATGTGTGCTTTGAGGGTCCGTTGGGGGTGCATCTCAAGCCTGAAGTTAGGGAGAAGATTTGGCGGGGTGACTATGTGGAGATATTCTCCCTCTTGCCATTGGAAAAGTTCAATATAGATAAAGGCAAAGCGGACGAGAGTAAAAAGGAGGAGGAGGAGAGGCGACGTTGGCGGCTTATCCCTAGGACTTTTTCTAACTGGCTGCAAGCCTTTGCGATACTGGCCAGCGTCATCGGGGAAAAGGAACCGGAGAATTGTTCTCCGCTCTTTTGTTATTTAGACGCTATCGGGGAGGCTTATAGAGTGTATGGGGGATTGGCGTGGCTCCGCTATGACGAACAGTTTCGTCAGCGGAAAGCCGTTAGGCCTCAGCTAAGATGGGACCATAAAGATATTGGGCTTTGGATGAAGCTCATGGTGCAAGCTCGGGCTTCGGGTCAGCCCTTTCCAGGGGGGGCCGGCGGTTCAGGTGCCGGACAGTCGGCCTCACAACGAAAGAACTATTGTTGGCAATTCAACGAAGGAGCGTGCCGTTTTGGCGCGTCCTGTCGATTTCGTCATGAGTGCTCCGGATGCGGAGGCTCTCACGGCTATGCCAAATGTTTCAAAAAAGGGAAGCTACAATCCGGTGAGTCCACTTCAAAAAGGGAGGACGCCGGTAAATCTGTCCGCGATGCTGCCGTACCTAAGTAGGTATCCTAGAAGGGAGGCGGCGGTTTTCCTGGCTGAGGGCTTTGCCACCGGTTTTCGCATTCCTTGTTCGTTACCCTTGTCTGGGGCTTCTGTGCCCAAGAATCTGAAATCTACTTATCAGTTTCCTCAGGTGGTGACGGACAAATTGGCTAAGGAGGTGGAGCTGGGCAGAATGGCTGGCCCCTTTGATCACCCTCCCATACCTACGTTGCATGTGTCCCTTTAGGAGTGGTTCCTAAGAAGGAACCACATAAATTTCGGCTGATACATCATTTGTCGTATCCAAAAGGATCTTCGGTGAATGATGCGATTGAGCCTGATTTGACTTCGGTGTCCTACACGTCCTTTGATGCGACCATTAGTTGGGTTCAGCGTTATGGGCAAGGGGCATTGTTGGCAAAGACGGACATTGAGTCCGCTTTTCGTTTATTGCCGGTTCACCCGGATAGCCAGCCGTTGCTGGGCTGTTTTTGGGGAGGGCAGTTCTTTGTTGACCGTTGTCTTCCCATGGGTTGTTCTATTTCTTGTTCTTATTTTGAGACGTTTAGTACCTTTGTTGAATGGGTGGTCCGGGAAGAGTCGCAAGTGCGCTCGGTTCTGCACTACCTTGATGATTTTCTTTGTATTGGCCCCCCGAAATACACGGTTTGTTCGGTCTTGTTAAGGACATTGGAAGGCGTGGCGCGGCGTTTCGGAATTCCTCTTGAAAAGACAGAGGGGCCTTCTGCAATTCTTGGGTATAATCATTGATACGCAGGTGATGGAATGTCGCTTGCCGCCTGCTAAGTTGGAGGACTTGCGATTGTTGGTGAGGGCGGCCCTAGCGGCGAGGAAAATTAGGCTGAAGCAATTGCAGTCCTTGCTGGGGAAACTTAATTTCGCCTGCCGCATCATGCCGATGGGGCGCATTTTTTGTCGGCGACTGAGTGCCGCTACTTCTGGGGTGCGCTTGCCGCATCATTTTATTCGGCTTTCGGCTGAACACAAGGCTGATTTGCGGGTGTAGGAGGAGTTTCTGGCCTCTTATAACGGGAGGTCCTTATGGATGGCCCCGGTGGTGTCAGCCTTTGATTTTGATTTGTATACGGATGCGGCTGGCAGTTTGGGTTTTGGGACGTACTGTCAAGGGGCATGGTGCGCGGAGGCGTGGCCGGAGGAATGGCGTGTCGCGGGCTTCTTGAGTAACCTGGTGTTGTTGGAACTTTTCCCGATTGTGGTGGCGGTGGACATTTAGGGGTCTCGTTTTCAAAACCGGCGAGTTTGTTTCCACTGCGATAACATGGGGGTGGTGGCCGTTGTGTCTAGTTTGTCGGCTTCATCTCTGCCCGTGGTGCATTTGTTACGTTTTTTGGTTCTTCGTTGTTTAAGCTTGAATTGTTTTGTAAAAGCTGTACATGTGCCGGGTGTAGAGAATTCCATTGCTGATGCCTTGTCTCGTTTTCAGTGGGACAGGTTCCGGAAGCTGGCGCCGGCGGCGGAGCAGAGGTCGGTTCCTTGTCCTGCGCATCTGTGGAGACTGGCATTGGAATAGCGGGTCTTTTGGTACAGCGTTCGGTGAGTGAGGGAACATGGGCGGCTTACTCTTCGGTTTGGCGTGAATGGGAAGGCATGGTAAGTTCCGTGGGGGGTTGTGTTTCGGATCAGGACAGGCTCTCGTTGTTGTTGTATGTCATAGGGACGCAGTTTTCCAAGGGGGAGTCGGTATCGAAAATGAATCGGAGATTGGCTGCGTTGGCTTTTCTTTATAAGCTGCAAGGCCTTCGGGATATTACAAAGGATTTTATGGTGCGTCAGGCCATGAAAGGTTTCCGGCGCGGGCGCGTGGTAAGAGATACCAGGCGCCCGGTGTCTTTTGGGCTGCTACAGGATATGGTAGGAATCTTGCCCAGGGTTTGTTCCTCGCCTTATGAGGTTCACCTGTTTACGGCAGCCTTTTCTTTGGCTTTCTTTGGAGCCTTGAGGATTGGGGAGTTGGTGAGCAAAAATAAGCGTGGTGAAGGGGGTTTGATGTTTTCGGAGGTGCCGATCGCGGCGGATAGCATTCAGCTCCGTATCAGCAGATCAAAAACTGATCAGCTGGGCAAAGGGGTTTACGTGACTTTATCTAAAGTGCTTCCGGAGGCAGTGTGTCCGGTACTTTCGGTTCAGCGCTTCGCTCAGATTCGGAAGGGTGTGCAAGGGCCTTTTTTGCAGCATGAGGATGGATCATCCTTGTCGCGCTTCCAGTTTGTGTCAATCTTTAAACGCTGTTTGCTGACGGTTGGCATGCCAGCCTCTCAATTCAATACTCATTCTTTCAGGATAGGGGCAGCTACAGAGGCAGCTCGCTGGGGATTGAGTCCACAGATAGTAATGCGGATAGGAAGGTGGGAATCTGACCGTTTTAAAACTTATGTACGTCCGCACATGCTATAATGTTTGTTTCATGATGTTTTTTACTCGTTGTAGTTCTGTTTTGGGCTCTATGTTTTTCTTTGGTTGTCTGTTGCAGGTTTTCCTCAAGGCCTGGTGTGGATTCTGGGTGACTCGTATGTATTCTGGGGGGCAATCAGAGCGGATGCACGGCCCGAAGGGAGACAGCTTGGAGTTCCCCGGAGTGAAGCAGTATGTAAATGGCTGGGAGTCAGAGGCATGATGTGGGGCCGGGTTCTTCCGGAATTTCACTACTATTCCAGAGTAGATAGGCCTCCTGATGTTTTGGTGCTTTCCGTGGGAGGGAATGATATGGGGGTCCGGGCCGCTAGGGATATTGTCCGGGATGTTAAATTTGACATCCTGCGACTTATGCGTGATTTCCCTGGTGTTATCATAGCGTGGTCAGACATAGTGGCGCGACACAATTGGCGACATGCGCGTTCTGTTGAACGCTTGAATAAGGCCCGGATGAAAGCCAACAGGGAGATCGGACGTTTTGTGTCTCGTCTTGGGGGTGTGGTGGTTCGTCATCAGGATCTGGAAGACTTGTCTATTCGGTATTGGAGGGATGATGGTGTACATTTGAATGCGGTAGGAACTGATTTTTGGTTTTTAGGACTGCAAGAAGGGGTTCAGAGGGCCCTTCAGGTGTGGAGGGACTCGCTTTAGTGAGGTGTCACTCAAGCTCGCATGGCGGGTCAGGGGGTCTTTGGGGGGTCAAGAATTAAAACAGTTTATTAAATTTTGGGGGACCCATACAGGGTATGGGATCCCACCTTGGTTGGTTGTTGGTAGTTCTCCCAGGACTTAGGTCCCATGGGAAAGAAAATTGGAAAGTCGCAATGTCCTCGAGCCGGCTGGGGCACAGCTGAGGACACAGTTGTTATTGATCAAAAATGGGACCCCAAAGACCCCCTCCTGGTGTTAAAAAGTTGTTCTGTTTATTGTTATTTAATTTGTTAATAAAGGGCTGTTGTGGCCATTAAAACCCATGTCACGCAGCATTGTGTGGTTATTATAGGTTAAGATAAGTATAAGACCGCAGTTGACGAATCCTATAGTCATGCATAGGATGCATTAAGGTGAAAAAACACGAAGCTTTACAACCCCTTTAAGAGAGGGGAGAGAGTGATATCAACTCCGCCTCTCCCTGTAGCAGAGCGGATGTTCCTTTTGTGAGGAAGAGTTGCCGTGTGGTGTGGTGTCCTGCCCTGTCCTGTTCTGATACTCCTTTCTGCCAGACCAAGACTGCGTTCGGTAATTGTTTAACTGTTATTGTTGTCTTGCTTTTTAGATGTGTCTATTAATGCTGCTGCTAGGATATATACATGTGGGCTGTCTCTTGCTGGATATACATGTGGGCTGTCTCTTGCTGGAGATATATATGTGGGCTGTCTCTTGCTGTGTGTATATATGTGGGCTGTCTCTTGCTGTGTGTGTGTGTGTATATATGCGGGCTGTGTCTTGCTGTGTGTGTGTGTGTATATATGCGGGCTGTCTCTTTCTGAATATGGGGATATATGAAAGTGCCTCTGAGATTACTTTGGTTACTGGATATTTCTAATGATTTGTACATTTTACTTCTTTGCTTTTTATTAACAAATTCCATACAAAAATCTGTTATATATCCCCTTAAATATACTTGGTTTCCTGTTCTCTAAAGGGGGTGGTGCTTAGTGTGTAGGGGTGGAGACAATGGGCGGTTCTAGGGGGCAGAGACGGGCGTGACCTAGGGAAGGGGGGTGAGTTCCTGCACCTTTTCTCTGAGAAAAAAAGCCCTGACAGTATCTCACAAAAGTGAGTACACCCCTGACATTTTTGTAAATATTTTATTCTATCTTTTAACGTGACAAGACTAAAGAAATGACACTTGGTTACAATGTAAAGTAGTGAGTGTGCAGCTTGTAAAACAGTGTAATTTTGCTGTCCCCTCAAAATAACTTAACACACAGCCATTAATGTCTAAACCGCTGGCAACAAATGTGAGTACACCCCTAAGTGGAAATGTCCAAATTGGGCCCCAAGTGTCAAAATTTTTTGTGGACATCATTATTTTCCAGCACTGCCTTAACCCTCTTGGGCGTGGTGTTCACCAGAGCTTCACAGGTTGCCACTGGAGTTCTCTTCCACTCCTCCAAGATGACATCATTAAGCAGGTGGATGTTAGAGACCTTGCGCACCTCCACCTTCCGTTTGAGGATGCCCCACAGATGCTCAATAGGGTTTAGGTCTGGAGACATGCTTGGCCAGTCCATCACCTTTACCCTCAGCTTTTTTAGCAAAGGCAGTGGTTGTCTTGGAGGTGTGTTTGGGGTTGTTATCATGATGGAATAATGCCCTGCGGCCCAGTCTCCGAAGGGAGGGGATCATGCTCTGCTTCAGTATGTCACAGTACATGTTGGCATTCATGGTTCTCTCAATGAACTGTAGCTTGCCAGTGCAGTGGGCACTCATGCAGCCCCCGACCATGACACTCCCACCACCCGGCTTGACTGTAGGCAAGACACACTTGTCTTTGTATTCCTCACCTGGTTGCCACCGCACATGCTTGACACCATCTGAACCAAATAAGTTTATCTTGGTCTCATCAGACCAAAAGACATGGTTCCAGTAATCCATGTCCTTAGTCTGCTTGTCTTCAGCAAACTGTTTGCGGGCTTTCTTGTGCATCATCTTTAGAAGAGGCATCCTTCTGGGATGACAGCCATGCAGACCAATTTGATGCAGTGTACGGAGTATGGTCTGAGCACTGGCAGGCTGACTCCACACCCCTTCAACCTCTGCAGCAATGCTGGCAGAACTCATACATCTAATTACCAAAGACAACCTCTGGATATGACACTAAACATGTGCACTCAACTTCTTGGGTCGACCATGGCGAGGCCTGTTCTGAGTGGAACCTGTCCTGTTAAACCACTGTATGGTCTTGGCCAACGTGCTGCAGCTCAGTTTCAGGGTTTGGCAATCTTCTTATAGCCTAGGCCATCTTTATGTAGAGCAACAATTTTTTTTTCAGATCCTCAGAGTTCTTTGCCATGAGGTGCCATGTTGAACTTCCAGTGACCAGTATGAGAGAGTCAGAGCAATAACACCAATTTTAACACACCTGCTCCCTATTCACACCTGAGACCTTGTAACGGGTCACATGACACCGGGGAGGGAAAATGGCTAATTGGGTCCAATTTGGACATTTTCACTCAGGGTTGTACTCACTTTTGTTGCCAGCTGTTTATACATTAATAGCTGTGTGTTGAGTTATTTTGAGGGGACAGCAAATTTACACTGTTATAAAAGCTGTACACTCACTACTTTACATTGTAGCAAAGTGTCATTTCTTCAGTGTTGTCACATGAAAAGCTATAATAAAATATTTACAAAAATATGAGGGGTGTACTCACTTTTGTGAGATACTGTGTGTATATATATATACAGTGGGGATGGAAAGTATTCAGACCCCCTTACATTTTTCACTCTTTGTTATATTGCAGCCATTTGCTAAAATCATTTAAGTTCATTCTTTTTTCTCATTAATGTACACACAGCACTCCATATTGACAGAAAAACACAGAATTGTGTACATTTTTGCAGATTTATTAAAAAAGAAAAACTGAAATATCACATGGTCCTAAGTATTCAGACCCTTTGCTCAGTATTTAGTAGAAGCACCCTTTTGATCTAATACAGCCATGAGTCTTTTTGGGAAAGATGCAACACGTTTTTCACACCTGGATTTGGGGATCCTCCGCCATTCCTCCTTGCAGATCCTCTCCAGTTCTGTAAGGAGGCAATGGTAAACATTGGTGGACAGCCATTTTTAGGTCTCTCGAGAGATGTTCAATTGGGTTTAAGTCAGGGCTCTGGCTGGGCCATTCAAGAACAGTCACTGAGTTGTTGTGAAGCCACTCCTTTGTTATTTTAGCTGTGTGCTTAGGGTCATTGTCTTGTTGGTAAACCTTTGACCCAGTCTGAGATCCTGAGCAGTCTGGAGAAGGTTTTCGTCCAGGATATCCCTGTACTTGGCCGCATTCATCTTTCCCTCGATTGCAACCAGTCGTCCTGTCCCTGCAGCTGAAAAACACCCCCACAGCATGATGCTGCCACCACCATGCTTCACTGTTGGGACTGTATTGGACAGGTGATGAGCAGTGCCCAGTTTTCTCCACACATACCGCTTAGAATTAAGGCCAAAAAGTTCTATCTTGGTCTCATCAGACCAGAGAATCTTATTTCTCACCATCTTGGAGTCCTTCAGGTGTTTTTTTTTAGCAAACTCCATATAGGCTTTCATGTGTCTTGCACTGAGGAGAGGCTTCCATCGAGCCACTCTGCCATAAAGCTCCGACTGGTGGAGGGCTGCAGTGATGGTTGACTTTCTACAACTTTCTCCCATCTCCCGACTGCACCTCTGGAGCTCAGCCACAGTGATCTTTGGGTTCTTCTTTACCTCTCTCACCAAGGCTCTTCTCCCCCGATAGCTCAGTTTGGCCGGACGGCCAGCTCTAGGAAGGGTTCTGGTCATCCCAAACGTCTTCCAATTAAGGATTATGGAGGCCACTGTGCTCTTAGAAACCTTAAGTGCAGCAGAAATTTTTTTGTAACCTTGGCCAGATCTGTGCCTTGCCACAATTCTATCTCTGAGCTCTTCAGGCAGTTTCTTTGACCTCATGATTCTCATTTGCTCTGACGTGCACTGTGAGCTGTAAGGTCTTATATAGGCAGGTATGTGGCTTTCCTAATAAAGTCCAATCAGTATAATCAAACACAGGTGGACTCAAATGAAGGTGTAGAATCATCTCAAGGAGGATCAGAAGAAATGGACAGCACCTGAGTTAAATATGAGTGTCACAGTAAAGGGTCTGAATACTTAGGACCATTTCAGTTTCTCTTTTTTAATAAATCTGCAAAAATGTCAACTATTCTGTGTTTTTTCTGTCAATATGGGGTGTTGTGTGTATATTAATGTGGAAAAAATGAACTTAAATGATTTTAGCAAATGACTGCAATATAACAAAGAGTGAAAAATTTAAGGGGGTCTGAATACTTTCCGTTCCCACTGTATATATATAAATTATGTAAAGTACTGCATAAATTTATGGTGCTATATAAGTACCTGAAATAAAATAAATGTATCATATTCAGGTGTGCAGAGAAATCACAAGGCAATTCAGCGGCTCCTCTGGAGGTAGTGCTACACAAATGAAGAAATATTTTAGCTGATCTCAGATCTGTATGGTTGCTGTTATAGGCAATCGCCCAACATACTGGGGTAAGCCTGCAGAATATGTGTTTGAAAAGAGATAAAGTGCTTTTTACTGTTAGTTGTCTAGTATAATAACTTCCAGCTCTAATAACTCAGACTTTATAGAGTACAGTGCATTCTCACAAACTAAAACCACGGTACAATATGCTAGTATTGTCATAAGTCCACTGGAATCTGATATATTGGTTTTGGGTGGATGCCAGCAGACAGAATTATTTACTGACTTCTTATACATCCCTGAGAATTCTGTGGGGAAATGTTCAAGAACAGCTCTGGTCTAAACAAAAGCGTGTCTATAGTTTCCAATAGGAAGGGCTTTTTAGAAGTTTTAATAAAATCAATTAATCATTATGTCTTGGTGTGTGAAGATGGGATAGCTACCAATATGCAAATCAACTTCTGTTCAAAATCAGACACACAGGATAATGTTTGTCATTAACCACCTTGCTTTAAAGAGAACCGGTCATGAATTGACTTTTGGAGGAATCTAAATGAGGAATCTGAATATTCAAGAATCCCAATATTTAAATCCTTTATTGCCTAAGTCGTAGTAGGCTGAGTAAATAAATAAAAGTAAATAAGAGAGCAGTTGTAGCTATTTTGTAAGTAGATCCACACAAGGATAATCATTGTACAATAAATAGCCAGATACTTGCATAGATAAATTGTGATCGGTTCTCTTTACCAGTATTAGGACACTGTCAAATAGTGACTGAGCACATGCATGAAGATGGATATCAATCTGTCCCCCACACAACAATGTTTGGGCCTGACAATTGGATGCCCAATTGGATGCACATGCTAGGAAGAGGTCAAAGAGATCTTCTGGAGAAGTGACTTTACACATTTACTTTTATTATATGAACATAGGAACCAGTATGGGCAAAATTGGAGTTTCAACCCCAGCAGCAATGGTATAGTTATACTGAGGATCTCAATGGGGGACTTTGACATTGCGGCAGCCAAATCTGACCCTAAGTGACACTTTTTGGGGACCAGTGACACCAATACAGTGACCACTGCTAAAAAAATGCACTGATTACTGTATAAATGACACTGACAGGGAAGGGGTTAACATCAGGGGCGATCAAAGCTTTAAATGTGTTCCCTGTTGGTGCTTTCTTACTGTGTGGGGGAAGTGCTGACAGGAACAACACAGAGATCGTTGTTCCTAATCACTAGGAACAGCAGATCTCCATATTGTCCCCTGTCAGAACTGGGATCTGCCTTGTTTACATAGGCAGATCCCCATTCTGCCTCTCTGTGAAGCGATCACGGGTGGCCAGCAGACATCTGGTCCACCGGGCACGCGCATCAGCTCCTCCTCCGGGCACGCGCATCAGCTCCTCCTCCGTGCACACTATCTATTGCATGAAACAACGTACAGGTACATTGTTTCGCGCAATAGAGCCGTCCT
This sequence comes from Lithobates clamitans, assembly GCA_037952925.1. Lineage (NCBI taxonomy): Eukaryota > Metazoa > Chordata > Amphibia > Anura > Ranidae > Lithobates > Lithobates clamitans. The sequence goes on from JBBGZY010000051.1 coordinate 1,846,339, forward strand.
GCCACAGTATATATGCAGTGGGCTACCTTTAAGTTGTTAATCCCTAGCAGGAACAATATATAAATATATATATAGTCATGATGAGGAGGCAGAGCAATCTCACTGCAAGGAACCCAAATGTACATAATTCACCTTAGAGTACATGATGTATATCCAAACGGAAAGGCAGAGACTTTTCACCCTATAACAGGACCTTTAGTACAGTATCACAAGGCATTATTTAAATAAAAACTACAGATTTAAAAACATTGAAAGTTACTTTTAAAACTACTTTAACATGTTAAAGTTTATATGAGATTTTAGTGATTCAATTTTCATATACTTAGATTCAATACTTGTATATCAGTTTTAATGAACTTTGCCTTTAAGGGAGCTAAAGCAGCTAATAACTGCTGCTTGAACCTGACACACACATCATAGCCTGTGCAGTATGATAGATATGACTCAAAGTCACAGAAAGCTATTACAGAATGGCTGAAGGCTTATCCAAAGCTGTAAGGTAACACAAATTTAACAAGGCAACAGAAAGCATATTTTAAGTGGGCAGAGTGACTCTTGCCAGCTAGCACCATTCATTACTGCCTGAATTGGAGGTATCTAAGTTAGTATCCTAAGTAAGTGCAAATAATGTCTTCTCTAACGTGATATTTCTGTGATATTTTCTGTGTCTCAGAGTTGCTCAGTGTTATTCACATTCCCCTTTGCAAACATTTAGCAAAAAAAAAAATGCAAATATATTCATGACATTTTAGTACTTTTTACAATGGACCACCATGGGAGAAGAACATTTCGCAAAAACACTGAATTTTACATGTGTATAAATGTAAATCTCTGCACTGGTCTGATTTGGTGGAACAGCTGCTACTCAAGACCAGGAAGGAATCAAATAAATACTAATAATATAAATAGTGCGGTATTCCCTGTGTAACACATTATATTGGATGAACAAAGAGTGATTGATGTGTACACAATAGTATGTGAGATAATTGCCTTAAAAAATTGACACTGATACCAAATAGTGTCAGTGTCAATAGTATGGTGCATAAGCGACACTCTGAGGTTCTCAAAACTGTACATATAAATAAACAATCTATGTATAGAAAAATTGTGCCTTATGTGATAAAGTTCATATTCATGAGCAAAGATGCAGCATGGGCGGCACAGTGGTGTAGTGGTAGCACTCTCGCCTAGCAGTAAAAAAGGGTCGCTGGTTCGAATCCCAACCCCGACACTACCTGCCTGGAGTTTGCATGTTCTCCCTGTGCCTGCGTGGGTTTCCTCCGGGTACTCCGGTTTCCTCCCACACTCCAAAGACATGCTGGTAGGTTAATTGGCTTCTGTCCAAAATTGGCCCTAGTATATGAATGGGGACCTTGGATTGAGGGTAGGGATTGATGTGAGTGTGCGATGTTCAGGGTTAGGGACAAGGGTCAGGGTTGTAGACCCACACTCACTCAGGTTGAACTGGATGGACTGGTGTCTTTATTCAACCTTACTAACTATGTAATACTATGTAATGTGGAATCTTTTCAGACAGATTTCTGCATTAATCTCATATGCTGAAAAGCGCAGAAATTTTGCAAGATGTCTGCTGGATTCCACTTGTAAGTAATTTCCAATGACTTGAAATATGATGTTTCATAAAGTAAAGTTGGCCTCTTACCAGATATGGTGGATACCTATTACAGAAATCAGACTCCCTGTGGGATATGACCGCCTGTGTGGATATCACTCTCCTAGGTTTTTTCACAACCAAACACCTCCAAAGATTGAACTCAGGTGATTCAAAGAACAAGGAACTGACTCACTTCCATAGGCGTTGAGCTCATACACATCACAGCAATTAGCTGGTTTAAACTTCTCAGGTGCAATGATATGTAAACTTTTGCATCCGTTTTAATGAAAATGGAACTCCAAGATTCAGAAAATCATATATAAGGAAAGAAAAAGCCTCATAGTGTAAAACCGCATAAATTTATTAAAATTCTTGTAAGGTTACACTTACAGCAAGGCAGAGAATTTAGGCATGAAAAAATTGTCTGGTGACGATGTCATTTGTCCAACCAGTTGAGTGGCGCTACAAGGACTCTCCGATCCGACGCATTTCCACAAAACTGTCATCTACTTTACACTACTACTACTACATTGCACTACTACTCTATATCCTCCATTCCCAGTAGACAACAGTTTTGTGGAAACACGTCAGTACAGAAAGTTCAATCTTTGGCGGTGTTTTGTTTTAAAAAACCTAGGAGAGTGATATGCACACAGACGGTCATATCCCACAGCGAGTCTGATCTCTGTAATACGAATCCACCATATCTGGTAAGAGGCCAACTTTACTTCAGAGGGGTACAGAGGTGGGACAGATGTGCAAGAGGTACATTGGTGGGGCAGATGAGAAAGCGGGTTAGGACAGATGAGAAGGTGATTCAGTAGTGAGACAGAACAGCATGGGGATACGGCTGTGGAGAAGATGTGCAGGGAGGTACAGTGGTGGGGCAGATGAGAAAAGGAGTACATTGATGGGGCAGATGAGCAGGGGGGTTACAGTGGTGGGACAGAAGAGCAAAGGGGTACAGTGGTGGGGCAGATGTACAGGAGGTACAGTGGTGGGAGGGATGAGAAGGGGGTTCAGCGGTGGGACAGAAAAGCAGGGGGGTACAGTGATGGGGCAGATGAGCAAGGGGTTACAGTGGTGGGACAGATGAATAGGGGGGTTCAGTTTTGAGCCAGATGAGAAGGCGGTTACAGTGGTGGGAAAGATGAGCAGGGGGTTCAGTGTTGGGGCAGATGAGAAGGGGGTTCAGCGATGGGACAGAAGAGCAGGGGGGTACAGCGGTGGGGCAGATGTGAAAGGAGGTGCATTGGTGGGACAGATGAGCAGGCAGTTACAGTGGTTGGACAGAAGAGCAGGGGGTACAGAGGTGGGGCAGATGTACAGGGGAGTCAAGTGGCAGGGCAGAGGAGAAAGGAGGTACATGTCAGTGTAGCACCCTCTGGTGTGCTAGAAGTATTATGGCTAGGATTTTTGATGGAGTAGTTAAATTTCCAGGCTTGGCTGGCAGCCAAGCCTGGGTGTGTTTTGATCTGGGTTGGGAGTAACTCAGAGCAAACCTGGTGATGCTGGTGACTCACCGGCAGCATCACTGAGGCATCCCACGTCTTTCCAGAACATTCTAGAATCTCCTGGAAAGGAAGGAGGAGAGGAGATTTGGTGCTGTTTGGGGTTTTCTAAGGAGCCCTGACCATTCCCCAACTTGGACTGGCAGGGGGCAGGCCTCCTTAAATACCCAGGGTCAGCCCAGCTGGGGAGGAGTTGTTTGGGTGGAAGCTGGAGGTGGAGTACTAGGCTGTCATGGCCTTTGAGGGAGCTCCCCAGTCTGGGGTGGTGCGTCGGGTTTGCGCATCAGAATTGCCACAGACGATCGCATTTTCGGATAGGAACTTTTCCCAAACAAATGCATGAGTAGGGATTTTGCGCGTCAGAATTGCCACAGACGATCGCATTTTTGCATAGGAACTTTTCCTGACTGAAAAATTGAGAGCATGCTCTCAATCTTTTGCTGGCTGGAATTCCACCAGCAAAAGACCAATGAAGCATACACACGGTCGCATTTTACGATGAAAAACTCTCATCGGTCTTTTGTGGGCCGAAATTCCGACCATGTGTGCGCGGCATTAGAATAAATGTACAAATTTTGTATGTGGACAAACAATTGCACCTGGGCTTCAAAGATGGTTGTAGATTTTTCCAGCCACAAAGTGCCCAAATATGGCTATATTCTTTTTCTGCGTTATATTGGTAAGAGGAGAAAAACGTTGTTGACAGTTATAGACTTTTTTAGTGTGGGTTGAAAACTCGCAGTAGATTGTAACATTAAGTGCATCAAATCAGCAGCCCAAGGGAAGGCGTTTCCTATGAAAGGCTTTAAAAATTTGTAATATGTATTTTGTAATTTATGTAATCTGGATGTTCTCTGAGCCTCTGCAGCCTCCAAACATTTTTTGAATGTGCAAGATGGCGACATACTGTATCTTCTTTTGATTTCCATGGTGTGGAAAGGGTGAATCTTTCAGACAGAGATGGTGACTTACATAAGAAATTACTGGAAAAAGAGGTTTATTGGATAAATAAATTGATCATCCGTACACCCTCTGGACTCCCATTGATGGGATCTTGATCTATATTTCAAATAAATTCCTGAATAAATTATTATGTGTATAGCCTGTGGAGGCTTCTTGGCATAAATAATTATGATGATGTACTCTTTTATACTATTTTGAGGTGGTCTTTGAATATCTTATAAAAGTTGATGTAGACACAGAAGTTATTGTAATACACAAAGAAAAAATGTTTATGTTACATTGTAATAACATTGGGGTGGATTTATTAAAAATGGAGCAAAATCTGGTGCAATTCTGAAAAGAAATCAACCAGCTCCCAGATTTTATTGTCAACGCTTAACTGAACAAGCTGAAGTTGGCTACAATACACAGCTGCTAGGTGCTCCAGTTTTAGTAAAGCTTTAGTAAACTCCCCTATTGTGTCTGCGTTTCTTTAGATTTATCTTTAATGCTGTGTGGTTTTGATTCAACTTTGTATCTTTAATATAGTGATCCATTGTTAGAAATGTGTTTCTTTGATACATATTGCTTTTTTATAGTATCTGTTTTTAGATGTTTGCTTACACACAGAAAGGGATAATATTACCTGAGGAGTTAATCTTATCTGCATCCTCCCCTCCAAATCCAAACAGGTATTTCTGTGTGTGAGAATTCAATCACAGTCAGCTATGGTTAAAGCGTTTGTAAAGGTTTAGATTTTTTTTTAATAACAAACATGTCATACTTACTGTACATGCTCTGTGATGTGGTTTTGCACAGAGCAGCCCCGATCTTCTCTTCTTGGGTCCCACACTGCACTCCCGCTTCTGAGTGCCCCCAGAGCAAGCTGCTTGCTCTGGGGGCACTCTTGCATGCTCACTCCCAAGTCGCCTCTTTGTGTCTATGAGACACACACAGCGCAGCTCAACCCTGCCCCAGCTCCCTCCAGACTGGCTGTGATAGAATGCATAAGGTGAAAAAAAAAACCTCCAGCCTTTAGAACCACTTTAAGGACACAAGCCAGCTGAAACGTGTTAGCAGGTTTTTCTCTATATTAATGTATTATCTGATTTTCTATAAAGTATTTTGGAAGGAACCACTATGTACATGACTTACACTTCGAATAACACAGCTCAGATACTTTTAACTTCACTCCAAGGAACACACATGTAAATTTCCAAATGAATGTTCGTATAATTATTTATACCAAAATTCTCAGCACATTCAATGACTTGATGAATGCTGTTTGAAAGTAGTTCAAAATGTTGTGGGACTGCCCAGTAGCCCAAAGCTTCTGGAAGGCCATTTTCAAATTCACTTGAGACCATAATACAGTCAGATCCGGAGGTAGTGACGCAAAGTCAGTTCTGTCTCCTCTTACAGTTCTTAATAGCCGCTAAACCAACCATTGCTAAAGCCTGGAAATCCCCATCCTTGGTTGTAGCTGAAACTAAATACAGGATGAATAAGGCCTTAATACACATTAAGATGAAGCCATTGAAAATGATAAGCTTTGTAAATTTGAGAGAATATGGCTACCTTGGGTAAAGGATTGCTTACCTCTGGATTTTGATGACTCTGTACTAATGCCTTGGCAACCCCTTCTATTATTTCTTTCCTCTTAATACCTCAGAATAGACATGTGCAATTTGTTTCATTCCAAATTTGTTTATTATTCCAAATTTGTTAATTCGGAAATCCGAATTAATGAAAACCCGCTTAACTAATTTTTCTGAATATTCGTAAATTTCGAATATTCAAATATTCGTACATTTTCACATTCATAAATTCGTACATTCATAAATTCGTACATTAGTACATTCATAAATTTGTACATTCGTAAATCCGTACATTCGCACATTTAGTAAACTAGTAAATTAGTAAATCCGTAAATTTGTAAATTTGGAAATTCAGAAATCTGAAATAATAATTAACTAATAATAACTTAACTATTACTAACTATTAAATTATAGGTATTGTAATTTACTTTCAAATCTGGCTGTTAGTGAACGTAACAAATACAAATGTATCCGAAGCTACGAATTATCCGAAATAACGAATGCCGTATCCAAACGAATGGAACGTAATGAATTAATAATAATAAATAACAATAATAATAATAAAACCTTTTTATTATTTATTATTAATTTGTTCCATTCCATTTGTTTGGATGCGGCATTCGTTATTTTGGATAATTCGTAACTTTGGATAAATTCGTATTTGTTACGTTCACTAACAGCCAAATTTGAAAGGAAATTACAATACCTATAATTTAATAGTTAGTTACTATTTCAGATTTTCTCATTTTCGGGTTTTTCGAATTTTGAATTTCCAAATTTCCGAATTTTCTAATTTACGTATGTACAAATTTACGAATGTACGAATTTACAAATATACGAATGTGTGAATGTACGAATTTACGAATGTATGAATGTACGAATTTACTAATTGCGATCATAACGAATGACCTGAAAAACGAAAGAAAAAACAAAAAACTAATGCTTTTTTTCCCTGTCATTCTTGGTATTTATACAGGGTTTTATGTTTTCTCCATATGCAATAACCTGCATCAGGTTCACTGGTTCATGTCTGGGCTGCAAGACGTTTAGCTATTAGCAAGCTGACTTCAGAGGCGTAAGTAGAATCTTCAGGCCCCGGTGCAAGAAACCATGAAGGGCCCCCACCAGGGGTGTTGCTAGGTCTACAAAAGATATCGGGCTAGAGCCCATAGCAGCGAAGTAAAGAAGGTCATACGCTTGGGCATGCATACACCTGTATATAATATACATGTGTGTGTGTATGTATTTATATATATATATATATATATATATATATATATATACAATGGGGCAAAAAAGTATTTAGTCAGCCACCAATTGTGCAAGTTCTCCCACTTAAAAAAATGAGAGAGGCCTGTAATTGTCATCATAGGTATACCTCAACTATGAGAGACAAAATGTCGAAACAAATCCAGACAATCACATTGTCTGATTTTTGAAAGAATTTATTTGCAAATTATGGTGGAAAATAAGTATTTGGTCAATATCAAAAGTTCATCTCAATGCTTTGTTATATATCCTTTGTTGGCAATGACAGAGGTCAACCGTTTTCTGTAAGTCTTCACAAGGTTGTCACACACTGTTGCTGGTATGTTGGCCCATTCCTTCATGCAGATCTCCTCTAGAGCATTGATGTTTTGGGGCTGTCACTGGGCAACATGGACTTTCAACTCCCTCCAAAGATTTTCTATGGGGTTGAGATTTGGACTTACAAAGCCACTCCTTCATTGCCCGGGCGGTGTGTTGGGGATCATTGTCATTCTGAAAGACCCAGCCACGTTTCATCTTCAATGCCCTTGCTCATGGGCATTGGAGGGTGCACTCAAAATCTCACGATACATGGCCCCATTCATTCTTTCATTTACATGAATCATGAATCATTTGCAGAGAAACAGCCCCAAAGCATGATGTTGCCACCCCCATGCTTCACAGTAGGTATGGTGTTCTTTGGTTGCAACTTAGCATTCTCTCACCTCCAAACACGACGAGTTGTGTTTCTACCAAATAGTTTTACTTTGGTTTCATCTGACCATATGACATTCTCCCAATCCTCTTCTGGATCATACAAATGCTCTCTAGCAAACCTCAGATGGGCCCGGACATCTACTGGCTTAAGCAGGGGGACACGTCTGGCACGGCAGGATCTGAGTCCCTGGCGGCGCAGTGTGTTACTGATGGTAGCCTTTGTTACGTTGGTCCCAGCTCTCTGCAAGTCATTTACTAGGTCCCCCCGTGTGGTTCTGGGATTTTTGCTCACCGTTCTTGTGATCATTTTGACCCCACAGGGTGAGATCTTGCGTGGAGCCCCAGATCGAGGGAGATTATCAGTGGTCTTGTATGTCTTCCATTTTCTAATTATTGCTCCCACAGTTTATTTCTTCACACCAAGCCGCTTGCCTATTGCAGATTCAGTCTTCCCAGCCTGGTGCAGGTCTACAATTTTGTTTCTGGTGTCCTTCGACAGCTCTTTGGTCTTTACCATAGTGAATTTTGGAGTGTGACTGAGGTTGTGGACAGGTGTCTTTTGTACTGATAACAAGTTCAAACAGGTGCCATTAATACAGGTAATGAGTGAGGTAATGAGTGGAGGACAGAGGAGCCTCTTAAAGTAGAAGATACAGGTCTGTGAGAGCCAGAAATCTTGCTTGTTTGTAAGTGACCAAATACTTATTTTCCACCATAATTTGCAAATAAATTCTTTCAAAAATCAATGTGATTGTCTGGATTTGTTTCCACATTTTGTCTCTCATAGTTGAGGTATACCTATAATTACAATTACAGGCCTCTCTCATCTTTTTAAGTGGGAGAACCTGCACAATTGGTGGCTGACTAAATACTTTTTTGCCCCACTGTATATATATATATATATATATATATATATATATATATATATCGTTACATACATCAGGGTCCTCAGAGATCCCCCCCTTGCATCAGTGTCCCCAGAGAGCCCCTCCTTACATCAGTGTCCCCAGAGAGCCCCTCCTTACATCAGTGTCTCCAGACAGCTGCCTCCCTCCCTTCCAGAGGTTTTCCTGTACCTGGCTGGTCTCTGCTGTCTGTGCACCTTCAAACCCCAGCACATCTCTGGGGGGGGAGGTGGGTGGGGGCAATCAGCAGCTCTATGGTGCTCAGGGACTGCGGGATCTCAGTAGTTCTCCTCCCGAGTGTATACAGTGGAGAGGGGAGAGGCCTCTGACCCGGGCATGTATCAGTAACAGTGTACAAGCAGAGCCGACTCACTTGTACACTGAAGAGTGAAACTGATACATACCCGGTTCAGAAGCCCCTCCCCTCTCCACTGTATGCACTTGGGAGGAGAACTACTAGCCCCAGAGAGATCCCACCGGGCACCATAGAGCTGCCGATCGCCGCCTCCCATCTCCCCCCACTGCATCCCACACTGACAGTCAGGGGTGCAGGGGGAGATGCTGGGTCTTGGGGCCCTCCCACTGTGGCATAACGACAGGGCCCAGTCGCAAGTGCGACTGCTGCAACCCTGAAAGTTCCGCCACTAGCTAGCTTGTATTTATAAGTACCCCCTCTCTCCTTTTACCTTCTGATTTTTATCCCTACAAGATCCAACTATTTACTTACTGGACTCCTAGTGTATTATACTGTTATACCAGTGGTTTTTACTGGCACTTTCTAAATTTTTGTAACGGGATGCTTTTCCAATCTTCTTTGTACCAATATGTCTGCTGGCTATTGCTTGTTCACATTGCTTGTTTTTAAGCGGTGTTCCGGCCAAAATGTTACATTTTAGATAAAAATACCCCTAGAATATTCATGCCACGTGCAGTGTAATAAAGGTATGCTGTAAACTATGACCAGTTCTCTTTTTGTGCAGCATCGTTTTCTTAATTTGTCAAGTTCCTGCACAGCGCGGACATCTCCATTGTGGGCATCTGAAGCCTTATGCCCCGTACACATGGTCGGACATTGACCGGACATTCCGACAACAAAATCCTAGGATTTATTCCGACGGATGTTGGCTCAAACTTGTCTTGCATACACACGGTCACACAAAGTTGTCGGAAAATCCGATCATTCTGAACGCGGTGATGTAAAACACGTACTTCGGGACTATAAACGGGGCAGTAGCCAATAGCTTTCACCTCTTTATTTATTCTGAGCATGCGTGGCACTTTGTGCGTCGGATTTGTGTACACACGTTCGGAAATTCCGACAACGGATTTTGTTGTCCGAAAATTTTATAGCCTGCTCTCAAACTTTGTGTGTCGGAAAATCAGATGGAAAATGTGTGATGGAGCCTACACACGGTCGGAATTTCCGACAACAAGGTCCTATCACACATTTTCTGTCGGAAAATCCGACCGTGTGTACGAGGCATTAGTGTTCTTCTTCCTGGATTCTGTGCATTTTGGCTACCGTGCATGCACCTGACGATCTCGCACATGCGCAGTGTGGCGTGAGCAGTACAATCGCTTGTAGGTCAGGTTTTCATAGCACGGGCGGCGTTGGAGGAAGTTCCTGCCCCTTTGCTATGGAAACCTCTTCTTTCCCAGTAAGTTAGTCAGCATTTGCCGAGCAGTGGAAACCGGCACACACAAATGGCTCCTGCTATGGGTAATGCTGCCCTTCTTGTCTGCTCCAGCCGCCTCTAACACCGCCGATCACTGTGCATAGGAAGCTCGGGTAACAATGGCAACAAAAGCCTGGTTATCCTTTTGAAAAAAGAGTGCTGAGCACCGCCTTGCATTGCGTAATTTCCGGTTTGGAAATAACGCAATGCTACGACCCGGCGATGCCAATTGCCTCCTGGGATTGATGACACACCTCTCCCAGGAGCAAATGCAAAGCTGGAAATGACCACGGCCACAAAGGAGGAAGTGAAAACAGATAAATGCTGAAATAAAGTAAGTGATCCCAAAAAAAACAAAGAACAAACGCCAATTCGCTTTAAGGGTACACATTATTGCTGGATGGTGAGGAGTGTAAAACGTGGGTGGAACTCTGCTTTAAAACCAATAAACAAATTTGACAAGAAAGTAGTTCAAAATTTTGTAGCATTTAACATTTATTTTGTAGTGAATCAAATTTCACAAACAAAAGCTGCATTCACAGTTAATAATTCATTCACTCAAGAAAAAAATTCCATCCTGCTCTTTCAAATTTTTCTTGTCAAAATGAATGTCAATTTGACCCAATGAAAAATTTCAGTTGAAATTTTACTCTTACATGGGTAGCTTAAAATATAAGCAAGGGCATTGAGTGAAGTGGGATTAGAATATTTGCTGGGTCTGTTAACGAGATTCACCCTCTCTATTTGTCTAGTTTATCATTTCCACTGAAAAGGAAAGTGAAAAAAATCCCCAATTTTGGGCTGTCACCAGAACAGGAATAGGGTGGAAATCTTCCAGTGGTGACACTAATTCTGGTAAGTGGTAACAACCAGGGATTCCCTCACTTTGAAGCAAATTCTTCTCACTGCTTATTTTGGGACAGGAAGCACAGGGAAATCTCCCTAATGGGACACAGGGCAAAAAAAAAATCCTGACGGGGGTTATAAGCCTTCCTTACTTCAAATCCAAAACCAAAATGTAAACAAAGTTTTGCCTTTAGTTCTACTTTAAGAGATCCAGTGCTTCTAACCTTTAGGTCCCTTTCACACAGTCGCTTCCGTCCTGCAGATTCCGCTTACTCAGTGGGGGGTTGCTCCGCTGATCTGTGCTGAGCAGGCAGATGACAGGTGCTGTCCGCTCCGCTATGCAAAGCAGACACAGACACAGTCCCGCTCTCCTCTATGGGGAAATCGGGTGGAGGTGGACCACCTGTCCGTTTTCATCCGATCCTTTCTGATCTGATCCGCCAGATGGATGGAAAATAGTACAACCATCAGTCTGGATTTTGCGGGCAGGATCAGTTAGGATGGCAGCGAGTGTGAGTGGACATGTGTCCGCTGACATCCGCCACTCCACAGAGGAGACTGCAAGGTCCATTCAGGTCCGCCTGAAAAACTGACATGTGGACCTGATCAGAAAGCCCGTGTGAAAGAACCCCTACTGTTCCATCCCCTGGTTCTCAGAGAAACAGTAAAAATCAATCAAGAGGGTTCACATACAAATGTGTACAAAAATTATACTGAACATTTTTTCCTTTGAACTCTAAAATTATATTCACTAAAAAAACGACTTTCTCCTCAATATTCTAATAAGTCTAATCAGTGTGAAAGCCTGTGACATGTCTCAGATATTAATACAAGATGATCCCCTGAGATACATCAATGTTCTCCTGTGTACATTCATGACTTGTTAATTAGTTCCATAGAAATATTTAGATTTTTATTTTATGCTGGCTGCGTTGTTATCATCGCCTTCATTGCAAAATTACTGTAATTAAATGAGAACAATACAAATGAAGTGACACCAGCAGAGATAGCAGAGGATGGCTTGTAAAGCTTGGATTGATGTTCAAATTATATTCATCCACTCCTACCAGCAAACAGAAAAGTGTTTTTTTTAGCAACATGATATTTGCCAACAATGTAAATTAAAATCCGCGACCGGGGTACTTTGTTGTAACCAAACATATCACAAACAACGGAACACAACAGTAGATATTCATAAAAGCAGAATGGGTGGCTGTCTAGGGCCCCAGACTCCGGGGGGTGCATGAGGATGCCAAGGCTTTCTACATTTCAGTTTTCTTTCTGTTAAATCCATTTTTTGAAATGGACTTAACTTTGAAAGCCTTTAGATTTTTCTGCAGCAGGAGTTCAGCAATGACACTCTTTGTATTGCTTTTAATAAAGGTTTCCTTTTAAGACAATCAAACAATCATACACAATACATGTGCACATTCCCTAGACCTTGAAGTGTTGTTTCTATATTATCTGACACCATCATATGAGTAATTTTCTAAGATTATATTGCTACATATAATGCACAGTTTCATATAATACAATGCACAGTTCAAACACCGCGGACCAACTCCTGCAGAAATGTTTCACACGCTTACGCCAGAAGCAAAATACAGATGTCTATTTACATTGATCCTTATACATCACCCAATGTAACTGGTAGGGAGCCCATAAATTAAAATTGCTATGGGGCCCATGGAAAAAGTAATCCCCTGCTGAAAGAACATATTCATAAAAACTAGAGAACAATAATAAACATAAATTTTGAGTTGAATAAAAATCGGTGAATCAGTGTGTCTAATGAAATTTACATAGTACCATTCCACATGAGTTCTAAATACATTTCCACATCATCAATTAAAAAAAAAAAAGAAAAAAATTATAAAAATGTAGAAAATTATATAAATTGATGTCCACCTTTACTATGTGTCAATGTGCAATAATACTCTTTACAATAACTAATAATCAAGTCTGTATCATAAAGCTTGCTGTTCTAGATTCAATCATTCATATAATCAATGTTCACCACAGATTTCTCCACCAAATGATTTCAGTGTTCCCTTCATTACCAATTCAATGTTTTCACCTTCCTCTTAGACCTACAAAAATAATAAGTCAAATGCACCTTCCCCTTTTTGTAGGTCTAAAATGAAGGTGAGAGCCTTGAATCGATGGTGAAGGGAACACTGAAATCACTTGGGGGAGAAGACACAGAAATAAGGTAGTACTGAGTATTACCAGGGGAGCGGACTTTATAGGCTAAGAAACAATGGAGAAGTAACAGTATAAAACAGTATAAAAATATAAATGTATTAAGAATAACAAATACATAAAAATTATGGGAATGAAAACTGTAACATATATACATCTATGATTATTGTGCAGTGAGCCCTTGTATGTCTACACGTTTCGCTGCTAGGCTTCCTCAGGACACGGCCAAGGACGAGACAGATAAGAGAATATGTTTCTCTATCTGAAATGAGATATAATGTCATTAGACACACATAACTAACACATAAACAAACTGTTCAAGATAAAAATCATACGCTGAGCACTTGTGAGCACAGGAACGAACATCAAGCTAGTACCTTGTTTTTGAAGTGCAATATCATGTACAGTCACGGTAAGGTGAGTGATGCACTTAGACGTTAGAAAGCTGGAGATAGCGTAAATACAACCAGTGTCAATACAGAAAATATGTATTACGGCGAGAGAGTATAAACTTTTTGAAAAATGGACTTACTATATTAACTATAGCTGAATCTATGAACAGGGGCATGTGAATAGTATTCCTGATTTTGGAAACGGCCACAGAAAGGGAGGGGGCCATCAAAAGGTATCCCACAATGAATCCTGGATTCAGCAGTGCTGATGGCTATATATAGCCTAACAGCCTATCGCTGTATCTATAGACACACAATAATAAAATGAAATGAATATAGAAAAATGAAGGAATATAAATAGTATATAACAGTAAGAGCCTAATAGTAACATACAGCTAAGTACTCACGTAGAGGATCTCAATATCACAGCTTGCCCCTGGGAGACAGCAATCCACTGCACACAGGGCTCGCAGCAGCTGGGAAGTATTTATATTCTAGATCAGTCGCAGCTGATCGTGAAACAGGGCATCATGTGATACAATGATGCTGGGCTAGGATAGCCGGCGATTATGGGAGTTGTAGGATATCGGTAACCATGCTTTCTGCGCATGGCAGAGGACCATACGGCAGAAAAAACCTCACACGCACAAGAAGAGAGACCCGAGCGGTGCAGTGTCCGGGCGGGAAAAACCTCGCGCATGCGCCAGCCATATGTGTGTAGACATACAAGGGCTCACTGCACAATAATCATAGATGCATATTTGTTACAATTTTCATTCTCATAATTTTTATGTATTTGTTATTCTTAATAAATTTATATTTTTATACTTTTACTTCTTCTCCATTTTTTCTTCGCCTATAAAGTCCGCTCCCCTGGTAATACTTAGTACTACCTTATTTCTGTGTCTTCAATAATTTACGGACGTGGCTTATTTTTGGTGCACTTCCTCTTTTGTCTTTCACTTGGGGGAGAAATCCTTTGGTTATAGGAATGAATCTGATTGGTCAGTACAGGCATCAATTCCCCGTTTGTAGCTGTTTTCTTCCGTATTTATGAAGTAGCGCCTATGAGAGATTTTTTCAGTTTTAATATTTCTCGAGTGGTTTTCTCTTTATCTATTGCTGGGGCAGATGGTGAGTGCCCATGTCACTTCCTGTGAGCTGCACTGAAGAATACCTTTCTTCCCAGCTATCTTCCGTAAACTACCAATTGCCCTGCCCTCCATGTAATGGAGAGGAAGAGATATGGACAGTAGTTAATACCAGAAGAGCAACCTAGGGTGACAGCCATGGCTCTCTCCATAGATACAGTGGAGGAGTGACATAGCCACCCAGGGAAAGAATGTGCTCTATTTGTAGGATTACTAAAAATCAAGTAAAATAATCGTGAAAAAAGAAAACTGCAAGCACCATCCCAAGGACCAGTAAGCTGCAAAATATAACATTTTTGGTTCTGGGTTTCGATACACTTTAAACTTGGAAACAATTACAGGTATATATTACTTCACCTTTAAGTTGTCTTTTTTCCTAAACAAGCTCAGCTTTTCACCTATTTCATTACAAAAGAGACCTCCCTCCATTTTATTAGCTGTCTGTCATTTTACTCTGCCCAAATCTTCTGTGCTCTTTTCATAGTATGGTTCCCAAACCCCTATGCTATTTTCAAGATAACACATTAATATTGGCTTAGGCCTCATAAGATTAGATCTTTTAAATCTAGCTTGTAAACGGTAGTCTGAAAAACAAATTTAGCAAGCATTTGTGAAGCATTTAACAAGCTTTGAGCAGGTTTTTTTTTTCTTTTTCCAAATTCTTATTTATTGAATGTTATACTGCAGAAAAATACAAAACAGAGCCAACCGGGCATAACCTGGCTCATTTAGTTAAAAAAACAAACCCCATAACAAATCCTATACCAAACCCTCACCACACAATAGCATCTTCCTAGGCAGCATTTATGGAAAGGCAGTCCACCCATACATCCCAGACCTTGGAAAAATTTCCTGGTGAACCCTCGATGCATATGCAAATTTATAGAGGGGAATGGTCAGGTTGACCAAGTGCTTCCAAAAGTCAAGTGTAGAAGCCACTGGATATTTCAGGACAATGGCTTTTCAGGCATAAAAAAAGGAGAAGTCCCAACAGGACTCTCAAGGCCCTCGTAGGAGCCAGGGGTTGAACCAAACCCAAGATATAAATATCTATGCTCATTGGAACTGGGATGCTGTCAACATAAGAATAAATTGTGTGAGTTCAGCCCAAAACTGACCAGTTTTCTTGAACAGCTCCAGGGTGGGAAGACTGAGTAAAGAATTTAAAGGTAATGCTTCTGTAGCTTTAAACAAGTTTTAGTAAGATACAGCAAGTTTCAAGACTACCAGAACCTTACTAAATATTTGCCAAAAAGTGTTTCAAGCTACAGCTAGCACTTCAGTTGAGACCCGTATTCAATATTCCCCAACTGTTGCTGAATTTGTTCTTAATGGGCTTCAAGAAATCTGCTCAAAGTTTGTTAAAGGAAATCCATCAGTGTAAAAATATAGGAGGTGGTATTTGTGAGTCGTTTTTGAAGGTGCGTCGTCTAAGGCGATCAATCTGATTCTGGCTTCACTACTTAGTCACAGACCTGGAACAAGGATGTGCATATTTGGTGTTTATAAACCTAATATACTGTACACAGGATTCTTCCAGGTCCATGATTCGCCAAACAACGGAGGAAAGATAAACATGGCAACCACTGTAGTTGTCCCCTCAAAAACATGTCACCTATGGCAGCTTCCACATTTCTGTTGTAAAAAGTATCTTTTTTTGTAAGTTGTTTTTTAAATAGTATATTCAACATAATGTGAGGCAACAGTATGTCTTATCAGGACAGTGTGGGTACTTATTATGCAATATCACTTGCTGAGAATAACCTGCTGGCAATAAAGAAGTATTCAAGGTTTTGGCTTTTTGTCTCTTTAATTCAACTGAGTGGACATAGGTGTGCGCAGCCTATTGCATTAGGTTGTGCACCCCAAAGCTCAAACACATATGCATGTGTGTGCATGTGTATATATATGGAAGGTGTCAGTAGAGCAATGAATGGTGTCAGTAGGGCAGTTACAATATTATTTTAATTATTTTTTGCAATTTTTTAGGAGATAAAAAAAGAGATTTTTTTATTTTATTTGGTGAAATATTAGGGGTGTAAACATTGGAAATGCACCACACGGGGTGATTAGGGTGTGCCTAGGCACACCCTGTGCGCACGCTTGTGTGAGTGGACAATACAGTACAGCAGGGTTTCTCAACCAGGGTTCTTCCAGAGGTTGTTATAGGTTCCTTGAGCAATGAGCAGTTTCTGCTTCTCAGATAAGTTCCCATGGATGCCATCAATCTTTTTTACTATCTGTAAGGGGGGAATTCTTCCCAATGACACACGTGTAAGAAGAATTCTTCCCATTGACCATTGCACTAATGTATCATGAATTGTAGATATAGTCATCTTTATCAGGGGTTCCCTGACACCAGTAACTGGAATATTTCAACGGTCTAAGCAGACCCTAAAAAAAGTATCTTTTGTATAGCAAATGGGTGCTGACTCTTCAAGGTTTCAGGAACAGGTAGTCCACTGCTTACAAACAAGATAGGGACTGTAGGTTTGTTCTTAAGTTGAATCTGTTTGTAAGTCGGAACAGGTCCATTTTTTAGGTGTAGCTCCAGCCAAAAAAATCTATTTTTAAGCTTTTTGGATAGCATTGGGAAGGGTTATCACCCCTGTAATGTTTGTTTTGCTGTCTGTGCCCCTGTCCAGAAGATTTCACCTCACTTTCTGTCCCAATGACAATTGGATTTTGAAAATTTTGGGCTGTTATGCCCCGTACACACGGTCAGATTTTCCGACAGAAAATGTGTGATAGGACCTTGTTGTCGGAAATTTCGACCATGTGTAGGCTCCATCACACATTTTCCATCGGATTTTCCGGCACACAAAGTTTGAGAGCAGGCTATAAAATTTTCGGACAACAAAATCCGTTGTCGGAATTTCCGATCGTGTGTACACAAATCCGACGCACAAAGTGCCACGCATGCTCAGAATAAATAAAGAGATGAAAGCTATTGGCTACTGCCCCGTTTATAGTCCCGACGTACATGTTTGACGTCACCGTGTTCAGAACGATCGGATTTTCCGACAACTTTGTGTGACCGTGTGTATGCAAGACAAGTTTGAGCCAACATCTGTTGGAAAAAAGCCTAGGATTTTGTTGTCGGAATGTCCGATCAATGTCCGACCGCGTGTACGGGGCATTAGGGAAACAAGGATTGGTGATAAAGCATCAGTGAAGATACCTTTTTCCCATATTAACTCTTACAGGAGTGAATTTCCCTTCCTAGGGGTAGATTTCCTCCCACTTTCTGTTGTCTCCCTCCGTTTGTAAGTAGGAGTCGTTTGTAAGTCAGATGTTTGTAAGTAGGGGACCGCCTGTACATTGCATACTTATTCATGAGATTATAGGTCATTTTTATTTACATTTTAATTTTTTATGCTTTTAAAAACTGATCTGAACAGCAGATCAAATAATAGGCTATTTAGAGCAAATAGTAAAATGATAACAAAGCTGGTGCAAAATTGATTCTAATGCACCTTCTGTTGCCGGAAGAGGGTAATTATCAAATATTTATATGGAATATTCCATAATAACCAGGCTATATAGAAATAAAAACAATTGAAATACATTGTATATAATTTTGAGTCCTGAACATAATAAATAAAGAAAAGATATACAAAAATGCTATACAATCTTTTTAAACAATGTCCTTGTGTACGATATACAGGCTAGTGATATACAGGCTTCCGTTCTTTTTATCTCTTTTTTTATACTTCCCAAGATAACATTAAACATCAAAGATTTACAATTATTACAAGACTATAAGAAGATTACAATGCAGAAAGAGAGCACTTTTTATATACAGCTGGTCATTACTGAAAACAAGAGATGCTTGAGGACAAAAAATTCAGGAACAGATAGTATTAAATGTATTAAAGCAGTAATGCTGTTTGGGCACCATTCAATAAACACATATTAGGCAGCAGAAACAAGCAAAGAATTGTACTTTAAAAAGGTAGACACTGTTGGGTCTTCACTTCATCTATTGTTTGTAAAATCTTCCATGATGCAGAGAACATTTACAATTAAACCGTTTTTTGTTTTTTTTTTGTTACTGATAAACCGTTACTTTGCTTGATGTTTGTTTAAATGTCACTGCTTTTGTTCCAGGATCATGTCACTGAATCTTATTCAAATATTTTATAATCCTCAATAAAAGGCAACCCTTCAATCCACATCTCCAAATCCAATCTTTTGAATAACAGTCCCTTGCTACATTGCCACATTGATTGTTTTTTTGTTTTTTTGGCCCTTGTCTTGATCAAGGTCTTTATGTGCTTTGATTGTATGAAAAATAAAAAGGATTATTTGTTGTGTTTTCATAGATTCATCCTTCAGTTTTTGCCACTTGCAAAGAAATTGATACAGTTAAAAGTGTTCCTGCGGGCTGTCAAGGAAGAGATATAGGATAGGATGTACTCAATGCCCTTAAATGCATAGTTACAAGAAAAGGGGAGTTGGGACTTTATACGAAGCAATTGAATATGGTGGTGCTTTGATGCAGCATTAGGGTAAGGCTTTTCCTTTTTGGTTTAGATTATTTTTTTGTTGCTAATTTTTTGAGCCAAACATTTTTTTATTTTATTTTTTCCACCTGTCACTTATCTTTTTTTTCACACTTTTATAGACTCATGTGTACTCTACTTATACCCCCATACTCTTGGGCACTATTCTTACTTCATCATCATTCCTTGTGGAGCTACACTGGGTTCACTTATATAAAATTACTACTATTACTCAGAATATGTTATTGTTATAATTATACACATATTCAACATTCCGTTCCTAGATACTCCTGTTTTATGAAGTATACCCCAATTCTTTGCCACATGGAGATCTCATCCATTTCTTGCACGCTCTTATACCATCTGATGTTGCATCCCTGTACTATGCCACCTCAGCTCCCGTGGTGGGGTTGTGTTCTCGGCCGGCCTTTGCCAGCTACCCCAGGCTGTTGCTGTCCGGGTTGGTGAGTGTTGTTGGTTAACCATCCATACTCATAATGATATTTTTGAGAAATTTTTCCTCTTGAGTACAGTTTTTTACATCTTTCTATATATATTCCATAGGAATGCTTGCTGCATCCGCTCCTGACGAGTGGGAAAACCTACGAAACACGTAAAGCTTTGCTTGATGCCGCAGTTAGACTCAACAAGGACTGATATTCATTTATCCATTACCGGTATACTCTATGATGTTTTTATATTAATTTACAGATACGCAGATATAATGTGGGTGCATGTGCCAGCGGCGGCATGGTGCCTGTGGCACATGCTTGCCCCCCCCTTTTTTACTTATTTATACATCTACTATTCTGATCATGTGTTGTTATACATGTACTGTTCTTACTTATTTTGCTCAGCTTCTGCATGCTCCATGTGTATATACATGAAATGAACAATGGTTTAATGCTTTGAGATCTATGTTAATAAAAATACTTTATATTAACCCTCATCCACTATTCAATTGCTTCATATAAAGTCCCAACTCCCCTTTTATTAATTACCGGGATGGAGGCACCTTTGGGTGCTTCATTTAAAGTCCCAATTCTCCCTTTATTGTACTTAAATGCACAGTTCACCATTAGCAAAAAAACTGCCTATGCAGATAAGGGATATCTGTAGATTAAAACAAACGGTGCAGCTTTGACTAAATTTTAATATTGCCACCTCTATAGGTGTGTACCTCCTGAAGTCTGATTGGAAAACTCCCAGGACGTTGCTAGGAGAGGCCCAGCTGTTACTGTTCACCTCCACCATCTCAGGAATGAGCTCTTTCTCAGTGTCAAACCACCTCGCATATGCTTTCTCTCCCCTGGTGCAATAGCTCATAGGTCAGCATTTGAGAGCTCACTTGTGTGATGGTGAAGGTGAACAGTAAGACCCCTTTCACACTGGGGCGGCAGGTCTGTTAGAGGTAAAGCGCCGCTAGTTTTAGGGGTGCTTTATCGTCGTCTTAGCAGCGCTTTTCAGCCGCTAGCAGGGCACTTTTAACCCCTGCTAGTGGCCGAAGAAAGGGTTACAACCGCCCGCGTTGTAACTCTTCCGAAGTGCTTTACAGTTGCTTCAGAAGCGCTGTCCATTCATTCCAATGGGCAGGGGTGGTGTAAGAGCGCTGTACACATAGTGTAATTCCGTACACCGTTTATTAGTAAAAAAGTAAATATTGCACTTACAGCAGAGTAAAAAACATCAAGCCTTTGTATATTAAAACCAGGAAGTCCGGAGCTCCCTGCACTTCACGGACCTAAATCAGATGTGACGTAGTGACTCTCTAACTCCGTCTCACGCGTTTAGTTATCAAGATGTCCTCAGAAGCGGCTGTGCAATATTTTTGAACAGTATTTGCATATTTATTGCATAGCAGTGCCACACTCACCCTAAAATCTCCTTCTAGCCATATTTCGACTATTCTCAGCCTCAAAGAAGGTAATTTAATGAATCCTGTCTAGATTTAATGATCGATTACACTGTTAAGCTCTAAAGAGGGGGAAAGCCCTTATGCCGAAACGTATTAGCTGTATTTTATTCAAAAAACTTTTCAAATTAGCTTCAAGCTACTTGATTATTTATATCAGGTGCTTCTACCTTTCTTAAAAAAAAAGATTTTCTGTTGAGCGGTCTTTTCACCACTATTGGAGAGGCAGCAGCCTAAAGAGCCCATCTAGACCACTTTATACCATTGACTCCTCAAAGCATAAGTCATCTTTTAATTGTACAAAAATTAAACCCTCACTTATATTGATCCAGCACTACCACACACCTACTTGATTTTAAAGTGAGCATGGCAGTAGCACCCTGCCACCTGAGGACATCTGTTTTGGAAGAAACATTTTAGGGCTTGGTTACTGCATGTGATGTCACTTCCGATTTCAGCTTCCGGTTTGTGGAACACACACTGGCTTCAAGGATTACAGTGTGAAGCAGCAGCGCTTCCTCTACATGTATAGGATTTTATTTCTTAGTGCCTGGGATGTTTGGCACTGGAGTATCTGAGTGCATTTTTTAATATATTTATTTTAATTAATATACTTTATGGTTTTATGCGATGAGGCCTCTTCTTTTTGATTTATATATCATTTCATGATCCTGGCATTTATGGGAGGAATCAACTGAAATGATGTTTATGGATGTGAAGGTTTTTTCTGCTGGCTTGAAAATACTCACCTTAAAGTGGTGTTCCAGCTGAAATTATACTTTTTAAATAAAAATACCCCTATAATACACAAGCTTAATGTATTCTAATAAAGTTAGTCAGTAAACGAAAGTCTGTTTTGTTAGTTTATAGCAGTAGTTTGTTATTTTATAAACTTACAGCAGGCCGCGGTCATCTTAAGTGTGGGCATCTGAAGCCAGACTGTATTTCTTCCTGGATCTCATCCTTGCAGATCTCTCACATGCTCAGTGCAGCACAAGCAGTGTAATAGGTTTCAGGTCAGGTTTCCATAGCAACAACAGTTTCAGAGGAAGTTGCCGCCCCTTCCCAGAAGGCATTGCAAGCAGGAAATGATGCGATGGGCCGCGGCCAGGGAGGAGGAAGTGAAAAATGAATACAGCAGATATACAGTAGGTGCTGAGAAAAAAAATAAAAAAATATCCAATTTGTTTACAGTGCACAGTTTAGTGAGGGATGCTGAAGAGTTGTAAAAGTGGGTGGAACTCCACTTTAAATACGCTGATAGACCTTTTTTACTAAAAGGTCATATATTTCTGGTGAGTTATCCAAACCACTGGGGTGTGAGCACTGGAGCACTTTATGTGTTACTGGCTGAAGCACTGTGGCCGTTTGTGGAATAGGAATTCACAGACGATAAAAGAAAAAGGATTTTTTCAAGAGCACTTTTATTCTTGGCATATTATTAACATTTCCAACCACATTGATTGCTATAGAGACTTGATTGGAATTATTTTCACAGTTTTTTTTTAGCACATTGATTGACACAGAGATTTAATTTTTTTTATATTACACTTTCATTTAATGTTTCTTATTATATATATTTTTGGTATAGTTAAGCTCTGCCAACTTACACTTTTAATTTGATCTTGAGGTGTTTTATAAGGGTACACCTTTTTTGGTATCTGCTGGGAGTTTTGTTGAAATATTCTTGTGGGTGGGCCCTGCTTGCCCTACATGCAGTGGCACCTGTTCCCACCGAGTGTGCTCATCAATGCCTGGAGTCAGGCGGAGACTGCGGTCATGTGAAAAATCTAACATTAAGGCAGTTCCCCGACTTAGAGAGGACTCTTTACCGTGTGTAGCAATACAAGTACAGAGTTCTTCTGAAAAGCGACTTGTCCCATGTCTCTACACACTATAAATTGTATGTTTGCATTAGGAGGGATATGCTGAGCCTGTGCCCACTTCACCAGTCCAGCGTACCGGTTACCTCATTCCCCGTAACAGAATGGGGTCATGCCTAGCGCAGACCTCATGTGTGCTTAAATATTACCTTTTCGTACCTCGTGACCAGTCCATGGATCTCTATAATGCAAGTTCAAATCACTGGATACTGACCGCTAGGGAGGGAGTTAGAACATCGACCCCCTCGCTACCGGAGGACCTGTCACCTTACCAGGCTTAACGACTAGTTGCTTATAGCTTGTTCCTTTACTTGGTTACCCACAGCAACTAATCTCCTCTTCTTGCCTTGCTTAGTTAATCTTTTGTAGCAGTGTTACTTCATACTCCATAGTGCTTTATAGACCCAGGTTCTTTGGAATATGCCAGAACCAACATGCACCCCTTTGAATAACTTCAGACCAGACTCATGATGGTTAATATAACTTTACTGTAAAAATGCAACATGACAGTACCAAACGAAAAACGTCCTGTCCCTGATCCTAGCTAAGATAGTGAAGTGACCCAATGACATTGTTCACGGCTGGGTTGCTGTACGTGATTTCCAGTTTCTTCAGTGCCACACTTGCTCCCGTAGGTGAGTCTGCAATACACCTGTACTTACATTCCCCTTCTCTGGATCCCTCAGATCTTAGCTGTCCCCCTTTTTATAGCACAGGTGGGCCGGCCATAACCAAAAGCTTGGAAAAAGAGCCAAAAATGTTTAACCCTTTTCCCAGCCTGGGCCGGCTACTGGATAACTAACCCACACATTTTTCAACTTGCCTACATACTTACCAGTTTAATTAGTCAGAGCCATTTCTATTTTATAATTTATGATCACAAGTGTGGAATGAACCTTAGTCGGGGATATGGACTCATTGTGCGACTAAATGGCCCAAAGCTACCACATGGAGTGAGTGCTTTTCCATACCCATAAGTGCTAAATAGAGAGGAAGGAAACTGAAGGGGGATGAGAGGTTAAAGCTAATCTGTTGCTGCTCCCTAAATGGGCAAAGCACAGGTTTGCTTTAGGGTAGCTTTACATATTTGAGTTGTAGTAACGAACAGTAATGGTGTATATTACCCCAACGTATGGTAATACATGAACTGTGGTGCACCATGGTGCTATTCATTGTGAATAGATCCTCAATGCATCTTGCAAATTTCAACTGATGATGGTGCCAGTAACACTTTTCCTGTCTTAGGATGACAACGCTCACTCACTGTACTGTATCTATGCAGGAGTAGCTTTGTCATCTAGAACAGGAAATGTGGCACTACTACACACCAGCTCTGCCTCATCTCTATAATTTAGAGGGCTGAATTCTGTAATTTACAGAGGTTGGTAAGGCTGATTACATTGCTTTAGCTGCCTTAGGACACGGGGTAGCATGGAATTTCTGGCATGATCAGCAGGTATTTATCTGCACACATCTGAAAAATATGACAAAACACTTTCAATGTTATAATTAGCAGACCAAAAGAGGACAAATAAATGAGGTTAACAGATAGTGTTTACATACCCTTTACCTAATCTAGCTACAGTCTACTAAACTAGGATTGCCTGTTATGAGCAAATTCACTTGAACATTATCATTGCTGTAAAGACAGAAGAAATGTTTACCTTTATTTGACTTATTTCCCTAGATGTTCCAAACTGAAGACAAAAACTCATACTGGATAATAAATACTGTACCTGTAATTATACTTAACCATTTTCGCTTTTGTTGTGAGACTATACATAGTCTAAAGATTGCTAATTATCGCAGAGTACAGTAATTATATTGAACATTTTATTTACTCTTTTACATTGAATGAATGTAGCATTGTCTGTAGCACAGGTAATATTTTTTCTGCTAATGGATGGCCATATGAGATGAGTGACATCTGATATGTTTGAGTGATGTAAATGGGAGAAATTAGCCAGTATGGGAGCTGACATAGACTCTTTATGTCACAGCAAAAGGGTGATTACACAATTAACTGTAAGGACAAAACAAGAAAATTGCTGCTGTTGTTATTTTTAGGATCTGCACAGAAATGATAAAAGGATCCTAAGGTCTTTCTTCACTAGACATGGCTGTTGGGTACTGCACTCCAATCATAGGAGAGCAGTTAAGGAAGAGCAGCTAACTGCAAGTCTGTATGGGACCTTAGACTAGTTGACATACATAGTTGCCAATATTTAACAAAATAAATAAAAATGTAGGGACATTTTTTTCTGTATGTCCAGAAAGCCAGTGTAGGCAAGGCATTACTATAATTAGGGGTGGGGCATTAATTTGTGGGTGGGGTTCAACAGGAATCTAGAAAAAATGTGGCGTTCTATATTATGATAAATATTAGGTGTGGCTTAAAGTCAGCCTGAATCCTGAATATTTATGGGAGCTCTACCAATCCCTGGGCGAGGAAGGCCCAGTAGATGGAGAGTTGCCCCATAAATATTCTGGAGCCTGGCCATGTGGAGAGAGAATACAGGATCCAGAGGCCTGGACAGAAAGGAGTAGAGAGGAGAATGAACCAGAGAGAGACCGTCACCCCCTTCAGACTCATCCAGACTGGTTGACACACCCTTGGAAAGCAAGTAGGACCTAAACAGCAAGAGGCCTGGACAGAAGTCATCATTTATGCTGCAGGATTTAAAAGGGGTGAGTGAGCAACCTCTACACTCTTCACCCCAAGCCTATAAGGGGGATTGCAGCAGAGTTCAATATTGAGCTAGCTTTCTGAGGTACAGTATACTGTTATCCGCCACCCCTACTTGGGGAGTTCTCAGTCGGAGCCATGTGCGCTGGCATTAGCATTTTGTTGGGAAGTACCTGAAATTAAGTTGGGACTGGTGGCTAGCCAGGATGTACAGTTATTCCAGAGCGAGTACAGTCTGAGATCTTTGCAAGAAGTCTGTGATCATTCAAGTTGTCCTCAAAGTTCCACTATGACCAAGTTCTGGGCATCCCATAACTTCCTATCCCCATCCAAGTTGCTATTCCTAGGTGTGGCCTAGATTGTTCTGATTATCACTACAAAGGATTTAAATGGATTCTGAGAGACAGATGGACAAACTGTAAATACCTAAAACTTTGGTAGATTTAGGAGCTAGCTAACCATAAAATATAAACTTCAAATAATATTGGTTATTTATGTCTTCTGAAAAATGTGTAAAGCTATGGTGAAATTGGTGAAAAGATGTCCTGGTGTAAGTGAGAATCCATGATTTCATAGCTAGCTTATAATTAGCAACTGTGAGGTTATATGGCTAGTAGTAGTTCTGCAGCATTGAACATGTTTCACTACTTGTCCAACTGGCTTTCTTAATTTGAATGAGTTCTAATAAGTTTTGTTAACATACACCAACATTTATAGCCACCTAGGTAACTCACCTTGGTAAGGTCACCTTGATCCAATTACCATGGTTTTATTAGCTAGTTATGAACATTGGGTAGAACCTTCTTCAGGCTCCATGCACACTTTGCATATCTGATGTCGCAGGCAGAATTGCACAATTCTACACATGATTCCAGATTGTGCTAAAATTGTGGAAAAAAGACATGATGCTCCATGCCCGAAAAAGTACAGGAGCTTTTTTGGCATGTTTGTCAGGCATAGGACAGCCCATTCAAGTGAATAGGTTGCCCAATGCATGACCCGCAGTAACACACTAAGAGGAACACGCTTTCCTGTTACGTAATGTGTGAATGGAGCCTCAGTGTCAAGAAGAGATACAATAAAACAATGTAATTGTTGCTTCATTGTAACTTCTCAATTCGTTCATAGCAGAGTGATCTTTGATGTGCATATGATGTCAGATAAAGAAACCTTGCTAGGAAAAAAATAACAAAATGTAAAAAAAATATTGTTCCTATTTAACTCCTTAGCAATGCTTAGTTAACCCTAAACAGTCCTTTTTATTGACGAGAGCACTTGTTTTATAACTAAATGATCAAAGTACAGAAAGCCATTTTTTCATTCTAATGTATCTTTGGTCTATAGATTACATAATGGATAAAATAATGTTTTTAAGACAGTGGGCTCCATTCACAGAACCAGATCACATGCGGTATATAGGTGTTTGGACACATTTTCCCTAAATATTGCATGCGATCCTGCAACTGTCAGTCAAATCATTATACCGTTTTTTTGGAATTTAACGCAAAATGCGCAAAACTGTCAGTAAATACCGCCAATTTTGCGTAGTCTCTGCCTTTTTGGATCAGTTCTCTCAACAGTAAAGAATAGAAACTTAAATATAGAAATTATTGGGGTTAATTTATTTAAAGTATAACTAAAGGAAAAACTTTTTTTTTTTAGTTTTGGATAGAGAAGGGGTGGATTGAAACACCTGTCAGGTTTTTATTGTTGTCTGTGTCCCCGTTAGGAAGATTCATCCTCTCTATATTTGTCCTGTTTACCATTATTATTGAAAGTAAAAGAAAATCACAAATTTTGGATTGTCCTCAAAAAAGCAATAGAGGGGAAATCTTCCAATGGGACACCAATGAAAAAAATTCTGACAGGAGTTAAAACCCTCCGTTACTCTATCCAAAATGAAAAAAAAAAGCTGTGCCTATAGTTCTGCAAATAGACTGTGCAATTTGCAAGTTGCTTCAGAGCTTAGTAAATGAGGTAAAGCTTCACTTTACAAAGAACACCCAATCACATGCAAGGAAAATAAAAAAAATGCTTTTTTGCTTGCACAAGGTTGGATGATGGAAGTCAGCAGAGATCCCCCTCATTTACTAAGCTCTGGAGTAACTGCACTTGCAAAATCAGGCCAGTCATGTTCCTCCACCCCAAACTCGCTCATCCATGTCTTTATGGACCTTGCTTTGTGCACTGGTCCAGATCATTTGGTGGAGGGGGGGATTATTGTGGGGTTGTTTTTCAGGGTTTGGGCTTGGCCCCTTAGCTCCAGTGAAGTGAACTCTTATAAGCGTCCGCATACCAAGACATTTTGGACAAATTCATTCTCCCAACTTTGTGGGAACAATTTAGGGATGGCCCCTTCCTGTTCCAACATGACTGCGCACCAATGCACAAAGCAAAATCCATAAGGACATGGATGAGTGAGTTTGGGGTGGAAGAACTTGACTCGCCTGCACAGAGTCCTGACCTCAACCCAATAGAACACCTTTGGGATGAATTAGAGCTCAGACTGTGAGCCAGGCCTTCTCGTCCCCATCACAAATGCGCTTCTAGAAGAATAGTCAAACATTTCCATAGAAGAGAAGAGTTCCAGAAGAGTTGAAGCTGTTATAGCTGCAAAGGGTGGGCCGACTCAATATTGAACCCTACAGACTAAAGCTTCGTACACATGATCCGATTGTTGGCCAACAGAGTGTCAGAGTCTTGTCTGAAGGGCGTGTGCCAGGAACTTGTCTTGCATACAAATGGTACACAATTGTCGGCCAACAAACACGAACATAGTGACGTACTACGTGGAATTTCAGCTCTTGAGCGCCACCCTTTGGGCACCTTCTGCTAATGTCGTGTTTGGTAAGCATTGGTTCCGAGCATGCATGTTTGTACTTTTGTGTGTCGGACTTGTGTACAGACGATACAAAAATATGACAACAGACCGTTGTCCGCCGAAAATTTACTAGCCTGCCATCCAACATTTGTTGGCGAAAGTTGGACAACAATTATCTGAAGGAGCGTACTAACGGTTGGATTTTAGGGCAACAGTCTGTCATCACACACTCCCCTACCAACAATCGGATCGTGTGTACGAGGCTTAAGACTGGGATGCCATTAAAGTCCATGTGCGTATAAAGGAAGGCATCCCAATACTTTTGGGAACATAGTGTATGCCATATGTAGTTAGGATATTTTACTTAGTCACAATTATTCTTAGAAATATCTTTGGCTCATATATACGCAATACAGAATGAAATTATGAATAGACAAGTATTCTTACAAAGGTGTGAAACTTGAGCTGTTAGGAGAGGGGTGTCATCAATTTGAAGGTTTGACAGATGGATACCAGAGTGACACTTTCAAGAACATCACATAATGACTATGGCTGTTCTCTAACAAGAAAAGCAGAGGTTACCAGGGGAAAATAGTATCAAAAATTCCACACATATATACTGTAAATACTCTTCTTCCACCAATAAAAAAGACGTCTTATTTATTGGTGAAAGAAGGGTGTTTATATATGTGTCTGTAGTTTTTGATACTATTTTCAATCAAAATTTGTCATTTTTATAGATATTTTGTATTTACCTAATTGAACTTAGTTGTTTGTGATTACTCCTTGAGGGTAGGGACCGATGTGGGTGTACAATGTATGTGCGGAGTGCTGAGTTGGCTGCGCAATATGGGTACCTTAAATAAAAATAGGGATGATTGTAGACATGCACCCACACTCACTCAGGTTGAACTGGATGGACTGGTGTCTTTATTCAACCTTACTAACTATATGTAACTAACTATGTAACTATTACATTACATGAGTCCTTTGAAAGCAGCTTCCCTATGACTGGTATTCTAGTCACCTTTTTTTTTAAATTGGTGTTATTGCATACTGTATGCTGCAGTGACCATGCTGACTTAAGGGCCGTACACACGATCAGACTTTTTGACAACAAACATGCAAATTAGCTGTTTTGGAGCAACATCCGACCGTGTATACGCTCCATCGGACAAACTTTTTCTGTTTCCATCGGACTTTTGTTGGCTGTGCGAACGGACAAACATTCCGAAAAAACGGCGTGGGGGTCCCCCCATATCCATACCAGACCCTTATCCGAGCATGCAGCTCGGCCGGTCAGGAAAGGGGGTGGGGACGAGCGAGCGCCCCCCCTCCTGAGCCGTACCAGGCCGCATGCCCTCAACATGGGGGGTGCTTTGGGGGAGGGGGCATCCTGCGGCCCCCCCACCCCAAAGCACCTTGTCCCCATGTTGATGAGGACAAGGGCCTCTTCCAGACAACCCTGGCTGTTGGTTGTCGGGGTCTGCGGGTGAGGGGCTTATCGGAATCCAGGAGCCCCCTTTAATAAGGGGCCCCCCAGATCCCGGCCCCCCAACCTTTGTGAATGAGTATGGGGTACATCGTACCCCTACCCATTACCTAGGGAAAAAAGTGTCAGGAAAACCGGGGGGTGTTCGGCTCATCCCTACTGCTGACCTTAACTGAAGGGGCTAGTTGCCTTTATTTGTCTGCCTTTAGTACTTTTAGGTTGACTTCTCAGGATAGGAGTGCAGCAAGTGAAGTAGGAATTTCTGCCCTCCATATGAGGGTGGTATCAAAAATTTTTGAAACTAGTTTTGTAACATGCCAACAAATGGCAGCACAAGGCTGCATGCACAGTCTCAAGGGGCACTGACCTTCATAAGTCAGTGTGCCAAAAGTAGGGATGAGCCGAACACCCCCCTGTTCGGTTTGCACCAGAACATGCGAACAGGCAAAAAATTTGTTCGAAGACGCGAACACCGTTAAAGTCTATGGGACACGAACATGAATACTCAAAAGTGCTCATTTTAAAGGCTTATATGCAAGTTATTGTCATAAAAAGTGTTTGGGGATCTGGGTCCTGCCCTAGGGGACATGGATCAATGCAAAAAAAAGTTTTAAAAAGGGCCGTTTTTTCAGGAGCAGTGATTTTAATAATGCTTAAAGTGAAACAATAAAAGTGTAATATCCCTTTAAATTTCATACCTGGGGGGTGTCTATAGTATGCCTGTAAAGGGGCACATGTTTCCCGTGTTTAGAACAATCTGACAGCAAAATGACATTTCAAAGGAAAAAAAGTCATTTAAAACTACTCGTGGCTATTAATGAATCCGACAATACACATAGAAGTTCATTGATAAAAACGGCATGGGAATTCCCCACAGGGGAACCCCGAATCAAAATTTAAAAAAAAAATGACGTGGGGGTCCCCCTAAATTCCATATCAGGCCCTTCAGGTCTGGTATTTATATTAAGGGAAACCCCAGCCAAAATTTTTTTTAAAAAATGGCGTGGTGTCCCCCTAAAAATTCATACCAGACCTTTATCCGAGCACGCAACCTGGCAGGCCACAGGAAAAGAGGGGGGGGACGAGAGAGCCCCCCCCTCCTGAACCTTACCAGGCCACATGCCCTCAACATTGGGAGGGTGCTTTGGGGTAGCCCCCCAAAACACCTTGTCCCCATGTTGATGAGGACAAGGGCCTCATCCCTACAACCATGGCCGGTGGTTATGGGGGTCTGTGGGCGGGTGGCTTATCGGAATCTGGAAGTCCCCTTTAACAAGGGGACCCCCAGATCCCAGCCCTCCCCCCTGTGTGAAATGGTAAGGGGGTACTTTTCTACCATTTCATTAAAAAACTGTCAAAAATGTTAAAAATGACAAGAGACAGTTTTTGACAATTCCTTTATTTAAATGCTTCTTCTTTCTTCTATCTTCTTTTGGTTTCTTCCTCCATCTTCTTCTGGTTCTTCTGGTTCTTCCTCCTGTGTTCTCGTCGGCGTCTTCTTCCCTTCTTCTCCTCAGGCCGCTCCGCATCCATGATGGCATGGAGGGAGGCTCCCACTGTGTGACGCTTCTCTCTTCATCTTCTTCTCTTCATCTTCTTGTCTTCATCTACTTTTCGGGCCGCTCCGCATCCATGATGGCATGGAGGGAGGCTCCCGCTGTGTGACGCTTCTCCTCTTCTGACGATTCTTAAATAATGGGGGGGCGGGGCCACCCGCTGACCCCGACCCCCTCTGACGCACGGGGACTTGACGGGACTTCCCTGTGGCATTCCCCGTGACATCAGAGGGGGCGGGGTCACCCGGTACGTAACCCCGTCCCCTTCTGACGTCACAGGGAATACCACAGGGAAGTCCCCGTCAAGTCCCTGTGCGTCAGAGGGGGGCGGGTCACCGGGTGGCTCCGCTCCCCCGTTATTTAAGAACCGTCAGAAGAGGTGAAGCATCACACAGCGAGAGCCTTCCTCCATGCCATCATGGATGCGGAGCGGCCTGAAAAGAAGACGAAGAGAAGAAGATGAAGAGAAGAAGATGAAGAGAGAAGCGTCACACAGCGGGAGCCTCCCTCCATGCCATCATGGATGCAGAGCGGCCCGAGGAGAAAAAGGGAAGAAGATGCCGACGCCGCGGAGGAAGATGTCGGACGAGAACACCGGAGAAAGAACCAGAAGAACCAGAAGAAGAAGAAGATGGAGGAAGAAACCGAAGGAAGATAGAAGATAGAAGAAAGAAGAAAGAAGAAGCATTTAAATAAAGGAATTCTCAAAAACTGTCTCTTGTCAATTTTAACATTTTTGACACTTTTTCAGTGAAATGGTAGGGGGTACTTTTGTACCCCCTTACCATTTCACACAGGGGGGAGGGCCAAGATCTGGGGGTCCCTTTGATAAAGGGGGCTTCCAGATTCCGATAAGCCCCCCCGCCCACAGACCCCCACAACCACCGGCCAAGGGTTGTGGGGATGAGGCCCTTGTCCTCATCAACACAGGGACAAGGTGTTTTGGGGGGCTACCCCAAAGCACCCTCCCAATGTTGAAGGCATGTGGCCTGGTACGGTTCAGGAGGGGTGCTCTTTCGTCCCCCCCTCTTTTCCTGTGGCCTGCCAGGTTGCATGCTCGGATAAGGGTCTGGTATGGATTTTTGGGGGGACCCCACGCCTTTTTTAAAAAAATTTTGGCGCGGGGTTCCCCTTAAAATCCATACCAGACCTGGCATAATATAGACACCCCCCAGGTACGAAATTTAAAGGGATATTACACTTTTATTGTTTCACTTTAAGCATTATTAAAATCACTGCTCCCGAAAAAACTGTAGTTTTTAAAACTTTTTTTTGCATTGATCCATGTCCCCTGGGGCAGGACCCAGGTCCTCAAACACTTTTTATGACAATACCATGAATATAAGCCTTTAAAATTAGCACATTTAATTTCTCCCATAGACTTTTAAAGGGTGTTCTGTGGCATTCGAATTTGCCGCGAACACTCCAAATTGTTCGCTGTTCGGCGAACTGGCGAACAGCCGATGTTTGAGTTGAACATGAGTTCGACTCGAACTAGAAGCTCATCCCTTAACCAAAAGACATCATCCTGTGTACATCAGGAGCTTTGCAACTGATGCATGGATGAAATCATCTATGTGAAACTGGGCAAATCTGCCACAGAGACGTTTGACATGTTTTGGCAAGTTTACGGCGATGCTGCAATGAGTTGTTTAAGGTGTTTTGAGTGGCACGGCATTGTTTTGACACCATTGCGGAGATCCAGCGCGAATAGCAGAAGGTGCTTGACACGCTTCGAAAAGAAGACTTCCAGGACACATTCCAGAAGTTAAATAATAAATAATACTGTGCTACCCAAACAAACTTAATAACCTTACAGCAGCAACTTTTTCTGTGAGACACACACAGGCAAAACAAAAAGTCCAAAAACAAAGCTGCGCTCTATAGTAAAGGAGAAAGTAAACATACAGCAATCTAGCTGCAAGAAAGTGCACACAGTGATAATGAAATCCAATATATCCCATGGTGCACTAGCGTTCAGCAGAATGTTGTGTGATCTCCAGAAAAAGAAGCCTCCACCTCATAAATTGGCCGCTTACCAGCTCCCTATGACCTCCTATTGTGGCAGGTCTTTATCTCTTGTGGCTATTAACCCAGCCAAGGTCTTTGTCCTTCCAAGGGAATCCAGCTGAAGAGCAACTTCCACTCAAGGGAGAGCTTGATCCTTTCAAGGATGCATTCCTACAACTTGAGGATGTAGTTACTGATTTATGAATATTTTCAGATAAAATTCCTAATTTTTTGGTTCTTCCTTCTGTAGTGCAGCTCCATAGAGAGCATGGCCCGGTGTGTGTGGCCTCCATACTCGTCCCCGGCTGCTGCATTGTAATGCTACAATGCAGCAGCCGGGCACAAGTATGGAGGCAGCGCACACCGGTGCACCTCCTCCTGGATGTTTCCTCTCTGCTCCAGCCTCCAGTCTCCTTGTCCCCGCTGTGAGTGGGGGCGGGGGCGGGCAAGGAGTTTAGCAGCGGCCAGCCAGGCTCATCATCCCTCTGTGTCTCTCACCCAGCAGTTAAAAGCTGGCGGGAGGGAGAGGATGGTGAAACCTGGGTGAGAGACACTGAGGGCATTGTTCTCCACCGATCCTCCTGCTGCCTGGGCCCCCTGTGTGCCGTGGCCCCTTACAGGAGCACCAGTGGTCCCCCCTATCTGTGGCCCTGGGTAGGACACTGCTATAGGAGGTAAAGGGGGGGCAGAGGTCACTGTTATAGGGAAAAGTGGGGCAGAGGACACCACTGTGTGTGTGTGGGGGGTGATGTAAAGGGGGTAGAGGACACTGCCATGGGCAGGGCCACCCTCATAGCAGTGTCCTCTGCCATCCCTCACATCGCCCCCTGATCCCTGTGTTTTGAGCCCAACTCACTCCTGATACCTGCGTTCTGAGCGCAACGCACTCCAGATCCCTGCATTCTGAGCACAAAGCACTCCTGATCCCTGTGTTCTGAGCACAACGCACTCCTGATCCCTGTGTTCTGAGCTTAACTGACCCCTAAACCTTGTGTTCTGAGTGCAATGCACTCCTGATCCCTGTGTTCTGAGCACAATGCACTTCTGCTCCCTGTGTTCTGAGCGCAATGCACTTCTGATCCCTGCATTCTGAGTGCAATGCACTCCTGATCCCCTGCGTTCTGAGCACAATGCCAGGGCCGGACTGGCCAACCGGGATATCCCCCGGTGGGCCGGTGGTCTGGCTACCCCTGCGGCCGCCGGCCGCTGTGAGGGCAGCGGCGCCTGAAAGAAAAATGGCTGTGGGGGCCGGGCCGACGTGCAACTGCGCAGGCGCCAGCGCTGTTCCGAGGTTGGCCGTGCTCGGCAAAACCCGTACACGCTCTGCAATTTTCGGAAGTGCGGGTGCATGCGCAGGGACACGATGGCGCCGAGCGGCGCCATTTTCAAAGGTAAAGCGGTTGCAGCGCTCAGTGTCTGGCGGCCTGTGCCTCTTCCTGCATCCCCCCACAGCCTCTGACCTCCTGCCCGCCCCCCCCTGCAGCCTCCGATCACCTGTCCCCCCCTGCAGCCTCTGATCACCTGTCCCCCCCTGCAGCCTCTGACCACTTGTCCCCCCCTGCAGCCTCTGACCACCTGCCCCCCCCTGCAGCCTCTGACCACCTGTCCCCCCCCTGCAGCCTCTGACCACCTGTCCCCCCCCTGCAGCTTCTGACCACCTGTCCGTCCCCCCCTGCAGCCTCTGACCACCTGTCCCCCCCCTGCAGCCTCTGACCACCTGTCCCCCCCCCCTGCAGCCTCTGACCACCTGTCCCCCCCCCCCTGCAGCCTCTGACCTCATTGTCCCCCCCAGCCTCTGACCTCCTGTCCCCCCCTGCAGCCTCTGACCTCCTGCCCCCCCCTGCAGCCTCTGACCACCTGTCCCCCCCTGCAGCCTCTGACCTCCTGTCTCCCCCTGCAGCCTCTGACCTCCTGCCCCCCCCTGCAGCCTCTGACCTCCTACCCCCCCCTGCAGCCTCTGACCTCCTGTCTCCCCCCTGCAGCCTCTGACCTCCTGCCCCCCCCTGCAGCCTCTGACCACCTGTCCCCCCCTGCAGCCTCTGACCACCTGTCCCCCCCTGCAGCCTCTGACCTCTTCTCGTCCCCTCCTCAGCCTCTGACCTCTTCTCGTCCCCTCCTCAGCCTCTGACCTCTTCTCGTCCCCTCCTCAGCCTCTGACCTCTTCTCGTCCCCTCCTCAGCCTCTGACCTCTTCTCGTCCCCTCCTCAGCCTCTGACCTCTCCTGTGGTCCCCTCCGCAGCCTCTGACCTCCCCTGCACCATCCGCAGCCTCTGACCTCCCCTGCATCATCCGCAGCCACTGACCTCCTGTCCCCCCTGCAGCCTCTGATCTCCTGTCCCCCCTGCAGCCTCTGACCTCCTGTCCCCCTTGCAGCCTCTGACCTCCTGTCCCCCCTGCAGCCTCTGGCCTCCTGTCCCCCCTGCAGCCTCTGACCTCCTGTCCACCCTGCAGCCTCTGACCACCTGTCCCCCCTGCAGCCTCTGACCACCTGTCCCCCCTGCAGCCTCTGACCACCTGTCCCCCCTGCAGCCTCTGACCACCTGTCCCCCCTGCAGCCTCTGACCACCTGTCCCCCCTGCAGCCTCTGACCACCTGTCCCCCCTGCAGCCTCTGACCACTTGTCCCCCCTGCAGCCTCTGACCACCTGTCCCCCCTGCAGCCTCTGACCTCCTGTTCGCACCCCCCTGCAGCCTCTGACCTCTTCTCGTCCCCTCCTCAGCCTCTGACCTCTTCTCGTCCCCTCCTCAGCCTCTGACCTCGTGTCGTCCCCTCCTCAGCCTCTGACCTCGTGTCGTCCCCTCCTCAGCCTCTGACCTCGTGTCGTCCCCTCCTCAGCCTCTGACCTCGTGTCGTCCCCTCCTCAGCCTCTGACCTCGTGTCGTCCCCTCCTCAGCCTCTGACCTCGTGTCGTCCCCTCCTCAGCCTCTGACCTCCTGTCGTCCCTGCAGCCTCTGGCCTCCTGTCCCCCCTGCAGCCTCTGACCTCCTGTCCACCCTGCAGCCTCTGACCACCTGTCCCCCCTGCAGCCTCTGACCACCTGTCCCCCCTGCAGCCTCTGACCACCTGTCCCCCCTGCAGCCTCTGACCACCTGTCCCCCCTGCAGCCTCTGACCACCTGTCCCCCCTGCAGCCTCTGACCACCTGTCCCCCCTGCAGCCTCTGACCACTTGTCCCCCCTGCAGCCTCTGACCACCTGTCCCCCCTGCAGCCTCTGACCTCCTGTTCGCACCCCCCTGCAGCCTCTGACCTCTTCTCGTCCCCTCCTCAGCCTCTGACCTCTTCTCGTCCCCTCCTCAGCCTCTGACCTCGTGTCGTCCCCTCCTCAGCCTCTGACCTCGTGTCGTCCCCTCCTCAGCCTCTGACCTCGTGTCGTCCCCTCCTCAGCCTCTGACCTCGTGTCGTCCCCTCCTCAGCCTCTGACCTCGTGTCGTCCCCTCCTCAGCCTCTGACCTCGTGTCGTCCCCTCCTCAGCCTCTGACCTCCTGTCGTCCCCTCCTCAGCCTCTGACCTCCTGTCGTCCCCTCCTCAGCCTCTGACCTCTTCTGTGGTCCCCTCCTCAGCCTCTGACCTCTTCTATGGTCCCCTCCGCAGCCTCTGACCACCCCTGCATCATCCGCAGCCTCTGACCACCCCTGCATCATCCGCAGCCTCTGACCTCCCCTGAATCATCCGCAGCCTCTGACCTCCCCTGCATCATCCGCAGCCTCTGACCTCCTCTGCATCATCCGCAGCCTCTGACCTCCCCTGCATCATCCGCAGCCTCTGACCTCCCATGTACCATGCGCAGCCTCTGACCTCTCCTGTACCATGCGCAGCCTCTGACCTCTCCTGTACCATGCGCAGCCTCTGACCTCTCCTGTACCATGCGCAGCCTCTGACCTCTCCTGTACCATGCGCTCTGACCTCGTGTCGTCCCCTCCTCAGCCTCTGACCTCGTGTCGTCCCCTCCTCAGCCTCTGACCTCGTGTCGTCCCCTCCTCAGCCTCTGACCTCGTGTCGTTCCCTCCTCAGCCTCTGACCTCTTCTGTGGTCCCCTCCTCAGCCTCTGACCTCTTCTGTGGTCCCCTCCGCAGCCTATGACCTCCTGTCGTCTCCTCCTCAGCCTCTGACCTCGTGTCGTCCCCTCCTCAGCCTCTGACCTCTTCTGTGGTCCCCTCCTCAGCCTCTGACCTCCTGTCGTCCCCTCCTCAGCCTCTGACCTCCTGTCGTCCCCTCCTCAGCCTCTGACCTCTTCTGTGGTCCCCTCCTCAGCCTCTGACCTCTTCTGTGGTCCCCTCCGCAGCCTCTGACCACCCCTGCATCATCCGCAGCCTCTGACCACCCCTGCATCATCCGCAGCCTCTGACCTCCCCTGCATCATCCGCAGCCTCTGACCTCCCCTGCATCATCCGCAGCCTCTGACCTCCTCTGCATCATCCGCAGCCTCTGACCTCCCCTGCATCATCCGCAGCCTCTGACCTCCCATGTACCATGCGCAGCCTCTGACCTCTCCTGTACCATGCGCAGCCTCTGACCTCTCCTGTACCATGCGCAGCCTCTGACCTCTCCTGTACCATGCGCAGCCTCTGACCTCTCCTGTACCATGCGCAGCCTCTGACCTCTCCTGTACCATGCGCAGCCTCTGACCTCTCCTGTACCATGAGCAGCCTCTGACCTCTCCTGTACCATGCGCAGCCTCTGACCTCTCCTGTACCATGCGCAGCCTCTGACCTCTCCTGTACCATGCGCAGCCTCTGACCTCTCCTGTACCATGCGCAGCCTCTGACCTCTCCTGTACCATGCGCAGCCTCCGACCTCTCCTGTACCATGCGCAGCCTCTGACCTCTCCTGTACCATGCGCAGCCTCTTACCTCTCCTGTACCATGCGCAGCCTCTGACCTCTCCTGTACCATGCGCAGCCTCTGACCTCTCCTGTACCATCCGCAGCCTCTGACCTCTCCTGTACCATCCGCAGCCTCTGACCATCTCCTGTCTTATATCACGTCTGCAGTCTGGAGCGGAGTCAACAGTGGGAGTGCCTCAGGGATGGGGGTCATGGGAAAAGTCAGACATGTATAGACTATGGAGAGGAAACTATGGGATAAAACCAGAGCCACCGAGCTGGAGTCGGCTGACTGAGCCCTGTACAGTGCACCTGAGAGGAGGTCAGTGACAGCGCCGCCAGGCCTACCTGAGAGGGGGGGGGGGTCAATACAATATTGTAAGGGGGCACTGATATATAGGTTTCCCCCTATATCAGTAAACCCCCGTACCTTAGTGTTTTCTTTCTGCAGAAGGTGGTCTCTGGTCAACAGAGTCCTCCCCACATTCCCAGAGTTCCCCTTTACATCATAGTCTGCAGGATTCCACCTTACAGTGCAAGGGGGGACTCTGATGTAAAGGGCAATGCTGCAGATCCTGATGTAAGTGAGAACTCTGATGTAAAGGGGAAAGCAATGGACTCTGATATAAGTGGGGTCTCTGGTCACCAGTGCCCCCCTTTTATATCAGAGTTCCTGCTTAGATCATGATCTGCAATGTTCCCCTTTATATCAGAGTTCCCTTGCACTGTAAAGGGGAATCCTCCTGATATATGGGGGAACTCTGTGTTGGGTTATATTAATCTGACCTTCATGTAAGAGGAGAAATATGGTTTTTGACTTTTGTTTAACTTAACACATTGCTAATAGCAGTTTATAGCTTAAATATTGATATTTGCACTGAAACCTGCCATTTACGGCACCTTTTTTTT
Source organism: Lithobates clamitans (assembly GCA_037952925.1). Lineage (NCBI taxonomy): Eukaryota > Metazoa > Chordata > Amphibia > Anura > Ranidae > Lithobates > Lithobates clamitans. Next base: position 1,885,738 of record JBBGZY010000051.1, read on the forward strand.
GCAGTATCAGTAAAAAATGTGCCAGTAAATGCCATGATTTTTTTGCCAGTAAAAAAATAAAAAATTGCTGCTGTTTGTAAATTCCATGTCTCTCTTATCTATAGATAATACACTCTTCAAATGTGCTTTAAAATGCATGGTTTTCCCTTTTGTGAACAAAAAAAATAACGACGTTATGCGGTTGGGCTGGTATAAAAATGCTATGGGGCTGGTATGAAATTATTTCCAGGGCTGGTTTTTATTCCCAGTCCGGCCCTGCACAATACACTACTGATCCCTGTGTTCTGAGCGCAACACACTCCTGATCCCTGTGTTCTGAGTGCAATGCACTCCTGATCCCTGTGTTCTGAGTGCAATGCACTCCTGATCCCTGTGTTCTGAGTGCTATGCACGCCTGATCCCTGTGTTCTGAGCGCAACACACTCCTGATCCCTGTGTTCTAAGCACAATGCACTCCTGATCCCTGCCTTCTGAGCACAACACACTCCTGATCCTTGCCTTCTAAATGCAACAAACATCTGATCCCTGCATTCTGAGCGCAATGCACTCCTGATCCCTGCATTCTGAGCGCAATGCACTCCTGATCCCTGCGTTCTGAGCGCAACGCACTCCTGATCCCTGTGTTCTGAGCGCAATGCACTCCTGATCCCTGTGTTCTGAGTGCAGCGCACTTCTGATCCCTGCATTATGAGTACAGAAGATATGAAAAAAATATGTGCAGTGTGCATAGGAATTTGTTTATATTTTTTTCAAACTATAGTCCACCCCTCTAACAGTGTGAGGGACAGTGAACTGGCCCCCTGTTTGAAAAGTTTGAGGACCCCTGCTTTGAAGCTTGCTGATTATGACCTCAAAGCTGTAGACAGCATGATTTTAAAGCAGGAAGCGTAATTTCTTCAGTTGTGATTTTATACTAAAAAGAAAAGAGGCTGTTGATAGCCCAAGCATGCAAAGACCATTATTACAGCATAAAACCTACTCATCCTTCTTCCTCAGAATTTCCCAGAATGCACCTTGTGTTTTGTTAAAGACACACAATGGCTCTATGTCAATTTAATTAGGATCCTCTGTGTATTTGCACACAACGATAAAAAAGATTTTTAAGGAGCACAATGTCTTGTATTAATAAACCGCGTGCGTTCAAGTCTACGCACTCCAGACTGGAGATAATATCATCATTACAAGGGCAAACATTAACAGAGACCTACTCAGACAAACCACACACATATCATCCACCCAGAGATAGAATAAAATATTTATACCCATTCATACCTATTATAAAGGGGGAACTTTGGTTCACTGAACAAAACATCCTATTGTACTGAAGCCGTATGTCCTTTATTCCTGTAATTCGCTGTTTGGGGCTGAATAATCAAAGACACACTGTAGGAGCGCAATATTTCATGGGTAAAAGGGTCAGGTTGGAGCTGGAACAACAGTGATCTAGTGACAATGACATGTTTTATACAAAAATGACCCCATCCTTGTAGGAAGAAAATTATTAGAGGCATACCAAAAAGAAACCTATTATTAGGAAACCCTGTGTAAAGCAGCATTATCATACAGTTACTGGCAATGTATAAAGCCTGTACACCATCTCAGTTTGGCTTAATGGAGCTTCAGAGCACCTTGGGAGCACCACTATGCACTTGCCTTATTCAGTGTGGCCATTTAACATAACCACTGTGCACTTACTATATCCAATGTGTCCATTTAACATAACCACAATAAAGTGTTTTTCTTTGGAAAAAACAAATTCACTGCATTCTACATGTCCTTCCTATTATTCATGCTTTGAGATCACTGTGTGGCCGTGGGGGGTTTGGTGAGTGCATTTTGTTATCACGTCGGGTGAAACACTTTAAGCAAGTTTACTGAAGCACGTGTGCATTTTATTTTTCACGGTGTTGGAGCATACACAAGAAGATTTGTTTACATATGATTATTATGAACATTTCTGATGGTTTATTATATTGTGCACTTTATTAATCAGACACACAGTATATGCCCCTGACCTCGTGGCAACAGTTTTTCTCTGTGGTTCCAGTGGATATGAGTTTCTGAACTGTGTAAAAGCGGGGGTCCACCCACACCGCCAAAAAAAAAAAATATTAAAAGCCAGCAGCTACAAATACGGCAGCTGCTGACTTTTCATACATGGCCGCTTGGTTCTCGGCAGCTGCCGCCGCCATCCTAGGTGAGGGAATCTGCGCATGCGCGAGTCGCGCTGCACGTCCCAAGTGGTCCCCGCTCTCTCCTGGGAGCTGTGTGTTCCCAGGAGACAGCGCGGTGGGGATGGGAAGAGGCGTAGACTCCCATGGGAGTCTATGCCGGAAGTGGGTGCAAATACCTGTCTTAGACAGGTATCTGCACCCCCCTCCCCCCTGAAAGGTGCGAAATGTGACACCGGAGGGGGGGAAGGTTCCGAAAAGCGCAAGTTCCATTTTTGTGTGGAACTCCGCTTTAAGTACCTCAAGTGTTGCTACGTGATTTACTTCAATGCCATTATTTTAACAAAGTATTGACTTAAATTTAACTAAAGGATACGGGCTTGGCTTTTGGCTGAAGGTGTGTGCTTTAATATCTAATGCCTGAATACCTGAGTGATAGAGTGTAAAGTGTGCCTGTACACAGTTGGGCCACAGGTGGCCGGACAGGTGCTATATTATAATATGCTACACTGGTTCAGGTGAACAGATCCTGAATACAAGTAACAAGTGTAAACCTAGTTGGTTCGGGAGTTGGTAGTGGGTATAAAAAGAGGTCACTCTCCAGACAGTGAGGAGAGGTCCACCCTCAATGCAACATACATCAGGTAACCTCACCTGAGCCCCCATGTCTCATGGGCCCCAGGTGCTTGGCTAGACTTTCAGAGCCCTAACCTGTAACCACAAGAGGAATGCAAGGTCTTGCAGTATACGTAACTCTCAAATAAATGGAGGGGTGAGTGCTTTAGAAAACCAGTGGGATAGCATAGCAGGGTTTCAAGCCCATCATCCTTACACTTAGAAGAAGACAGGATAGGTCTGTTTGGGCTTTGGGGCAGTTACAGTATAGAAAAGATAGCCCCTGGATGGCCCTGCCTACATGTATCTTACCAGTCAGTACCTGGTCACACCTAGTCTGCCCACTGCTTCTGTTGCTGAAACTCATCCACTGTGAGCTGCAGTGACTGGGAGGGAGGCATGTGAAACACAAATAAAGGAAGATTTTTATTAGTTGTCCCAATAAAATAAACAGTACACAGGTACAAGTGTTTAGAAAAAAAAGGAAAAAGCACAATGTGTGAGGAAAATGCGATGGTGTTGACAATTGAGGAACCTTCTTCACAATTTTTGCATTAAAAATTTCAACTTTCATGATAACAGTGCTTTAGAACTGTAATAAGCAGTACCTGAAGACTGGTGTCGTACATAACTTGGCATGGATAATGTCCAAGAGGGGAGAAATAGATGAGATACGAGGGATGTAGAAAGTAGGAGAAGAGAGAGAGGCAGAGGGTTACTGCATTGGCTCTTTTACTGGCTCAGGGTCAGTCCTCCCGGAGATGCCACCGCTCCCAAACCCTATTGTGGTCACCTAGCCTGTCCCGTATCCTGGCAGTCATCTTCTCCATCAGTTCCACATTCTTGACCCTAGAGTACATCCGAGATCAGTCCCCTACGTGTGAAGTCCTCTAATCTAGTGCGTTCAAATGGGGAAGGTGTGAAGAATTGCAGATGTGGAGCTATGGTTTAGGCATAGTGCTGAATCTGCAAGTAGCCATAGAACACCTGGTAAGGTAGGTCATGTTTGGTTTGGAGTTCAGAGAATGGTAACAGTTTATGGGATCTGGGATCTACTAGGTGTCCAAAATGGAACAGGTTCCGTGATGCCCAGGGCCATGACATCTGATGGGTAAGGCTAGCTGGCACTTTAGGGTTGCAGAGAAACAAGGTCAGCAGTGATCATTCATATTTGAGCTGATGTTCATGGGATAGCTTCCGCCATAGCCATCTGAGCTGAGACATTAACCCTAATAATTGACCGGGTTCTACCTCCACATTCACGTTCCAGAGAAGGCTGTTTGGGTAAATGGGCGCCAGCCAAATTTTCTCTTTTCCCATCTATTTATTGTAGGAACGTTGGGGGAACCAGGAAACATTTGCACATAGTTGGGCTGCCTGGTAGAATTTAACTAAGTTGGGGAACGCCAGGCACACATCGGCGCGTGATGCCATCAGGGCTGAGCGGGATATCCTATGTCTTTTATAGTTCCACACATATCGTAATACATCAGCTTGCAGTTCAGCATGTAAATTTTGTAGGGAGATCCTGGGTTGGGTTAGGGTGAGGATAATATTGTCCGCAAACAGCGAGATTTTGAATTATTTTCCCCTTACCGATATACCCCGAATGTCCGGATTCTCCCGGATGGTCACCGCCAGGGGCTGTACACATAAATCAAATAACAAGGGGGAAGCGGACAGTCCTGGCGGGTACCATTAGTAACTGGGAAGAAAGGCGAGAGGGCAAAAGGGGTCTTTACTTGTGACGTGGGGTTGGAGTATTGGTGTTGTGCTGCCCTCAGGAAAGGTCCCCTGAAATGTGGCGTAATGTGGCAAACAGAAAAGGCCAACCGAGTCGGTCGAATGCCTTGTCTGCGTCTAGACTCAGGATCAGGGACTCTGAGTTGTCTCTGTTAGCTACATCTATTAAGTCTATGACCTTTCTTGTGTTATCTCCCGATTGATGGAGGGGGACAAAGCCCACTTGGTCCTTGTGGATCATGGTAGGAAGAACCGCATTAAGGCGGATCGAGAGGAGTTTCGTGAATATTTTTTAGGTCAGAGTTCAATAGGGCTATGGGCCTGTAGCTAGCACAAGAAGAAGGGTTCTTGTCTGGTTTTGGAATCAGGGTTAGAAAAGAGCTTTGGATGTCATTTGGGATGGGGGTTTGCTGAAGGAAGGCGTTGAACAGTTTGATCATATGTGGGAGCAGTAGGGGGAGGAAGGATTTGTAGTGCTCATATGGTAGACTGTCCGGTGCTGGGGAGTTGTGAGAGGGTAGGGCTTTTATAGTCATCGTGAGTTCTTCTGCAGTAATGGGAGCGTTGAGCGCAAGCAGATCTGAGGCTTAGAGTTGGGGTATTCCAGCCTGCTCCAAGTAGTGGGTCATACTGTCAACTATGTCTGGTGGGGGGAGGGATTATGTACTATCTCAGTTTTATTATACAAGTCAGTGTAGTAGTCCGCAAAGGTGTTAGCTATGTCCTGGGGATGGGATAACAAGCAACCTAACCTGTTCTTAATTTGGTGTGGGGTAGAGATATGGGTTCGGTCAGCTAATTTTCTAGCCAGTAGTGATTGTGCCTTGTTACCTTTGTCGTAGTATAGCTGTTTTAGTCGGATCAGTGCTTTCTCTACCTGACCCATCACGAGATCCCTAAGTGTCATTCGTAAGCGAGTAATCCGTTTAAGGAGGGATAGGGATGGGTGCTGTAAAAGAAGCTAGGCATTGAAGAGAGCATGTCTTCTGGTGAGCTGGCGAAAGAGCTTGGAGGCCCTTAGGGCTCGAGTCTGCGAGGCCTGGGGGCTTACCACGTGGCAGTCGATCGATGTGGAGTGGGAGACGTTGAAATTCCCCCCGATTACAAGGAAATCATGGGGCGTCCGAGATAGGAGGGCAAGAACCCTCATTAAAACTTGGTGCTGGCAGGTATTTGGGGCATAGAGAGCACAGAAGGTAACTGCCATAGGCAAATGAATAATGACAAAATGTCCCTGTGGGTCAAGGTAGCCTTTTTTAAAAAGTATGGCGACGCCCACTCATTTACGCAGGTTGAAGGCCTGAAAGACTTTGGGAAAATGTCTGGAAGCAAATGTGTAGGAGTCCCCCTGTCAGGTCACCTTGAGGCTAGATGACAAATGCACACCGTTGGCATCAGGAGTGCACCCCAAGGCAGTGGACCCTACAGCTGACTGCTGCGGATGGGAGTCCGGGTATAAGGAAGGCAGGGCCGCTGGAACACCAACATGGATCCCACCGGGGTTAGAGCGTAGTATTCCCTGGGGCGCGGAGTCTAAGAGCCAGCAGGTGTTCACCGGAGCCTCTAGTGGTGAGGATGGACTGGGCTGCAACTGGCTCCAGGTCGTGACCCCCAGGGTCCCCCAGCTCACACCCACAGTAGGCAAACTGGGGTGGAGCCATGCTAGAGGAGAGTTAATAAAAGCAGTCAGGTGAGAGACAGCTGGTCTTTGGAGATGAACACATGGAGACAGGTAAGCTGACAAACAAACTCTATTGCATAACCATGACAGTACCCCCCCTCTTACGAGGCCTCCCCCTTCCCCGCCTGGGACCAGGTTTAGAGGGGAACTTCAAATGAAACTTCCTCAACAGACGAGGTGTAAAGACCTCAGAAGCCTTGATCCACGACCTCTCCTCAGGACCAAACCCCTTCTAATGCACAAGGTACTGGAGAATGCCTCTACAGAGTTGGGAATCCAAAATTTGGCTAACCTCGTACTCCTGATTATCCTCAGAGACCGGCGCTGCGGAAGAGAGAGGACGAGAGAACTTATTGAGGACTAAAGGCTTCAGAAGGGCAACATGGAAGGAGTTAAAGATTTTGAGGCTTTTGGGAATCTGGAGATTGAAACAAACTGGATTCAGTTTAGAAGTTATGGTGTACGGACCAATGAATCTTGGGGCAAATTTGAGAGAAGGAACCTGGAGTTTGATGTTTCTGGTGGGGAGCCAGACTTTGTCTCCTGGCTGAAGAGAAGACGGCTTACGCCTGCGACGGTCAGCAAAACTCTTGAATTTGTTGGTAGCTTTCTGGAGGGAATCATGAACGTCAGCCCACATGGAATTGAATGATTCCTGAACAGTAGCCAAGGCTGGAATGTCGGAAGAACAGGTCATAGGAAGAGGGAGTTGAGGATGTCTTCCATAAACAGTGATAAAGGGTGTTTTCTGAGAACTGACTTTGACATGATTATTGTGGGAGAACTCTGCCCACTGAATTAGTGATGCCCAATCATCGTGATGAGCCAAAACCAAGGTACGGAGAAAGACCTCCAGCTCCTGATTAACCCTCTCAGTCTGGCCATTGGCTTGGGGATGGTAAGAAGTGGTAAAATTCAAGGTAATGTTGAGGGATTTGCAAAAGGCTCTCCAAAAACGGGATGTAAACTGAACACCCCTGTCCGAAACGGCATGGGAAGGAACCCCATGAAGATAGAAAATCTCTCGTATGAAAATGGGAACCAAGGCAGAGGCAGAAGGGAGACCAGGAAGAGGAACAAAATGAGCCATCTTGGAGAACCACCCAAATGGCTGTATTATTCTCCGACAGTGGAAGATCTGTGATAAAATCCATGGTGATGTGAGACCAGGGCTCCTTAGGAATGGGCAAGGGCATGAGAAGACCAGCAGGGGCTAGTGTGGAAGATTTAGACTGAGCACAGACATGACAAGCCTTAACGTACTCTTTAATATCCGAGCGGAGGTTAGGCCACCAGTAGAGATGACTGATGAGCAGGAAGGATCAGAGGAACCCAGCATGACCTGCCACCTTGGAATCATGTCCCCAACGAAGGATCTTAGCTCTTAGCTCCGTGGGAACAAAGGTCTTGCCAGGAGGAATTTTTGATTCCAGGGTGGTAGAATGGGCAACAATGCATGTTTGTCTCAGGATCAAGGGTGGACTCCTCGTCCAAAGTGTCAAATGACCTAGAGAGCGCATCAGCCCGACCATTGCAGGAACCAGGTTTGTACGTAATCGTGAATTTAAACGAGAAAAGGAGAGACTCCACCTGGCCTGTCTGGGGTTCAGACATTTAGCATTCTGTAGGTCTTGAAGATTCTTGTGATCAGTAAAGATCGTAATGGAGTGAGGGGAACCCTCCAAGAGATGACGCCACTCTTCCAACGCCAATTTAATTGCGAGAAGTTCCCGATCACCAATGGCATAATTTCTCTCTGCCTGAGAAAATTTTTTGGAGAAGAACACACATGGTTGACGTCTCTTCTCAAAGAACTGAAGAAGCACAGCTCCCACCCCCCATTGAAGAAGCGTCTACTTCAGTAAAAAATGGGTCCCCAGGATTTGGTCTCCTCAAGAGAGGTCCAGAAACAAAGGCGTGTTTCAGATCGTGAAACGCAGAGACAGCCTCGGGAGGCCAGTCTTTGGCATTCGCACCCTTCTTGGTTAAAGCCATAATAGTCGCGGCAATGGAAGAGTACTTCCTTATGAACTGCCTATAATAAATTGTGAAGCCAAGAAAGCGCTGTGTGGCCTTGAGGCTAGCAGGAAGGGGCCAGTTGGTAATGGCCGAGACCTTTCCGGGATCCATGCAAAGACCCAAACTAGAAACAAAACATCCCAGAAACAGGACCTCAGGACATTCAAAGGAACATTTCTCCAGCTTGGCATAGAGATTATTCTCTCTAAGGCGCTGAAGAACGGTGCGGACATGGTCTCTGTGAGCAAGCAGATTTTCGGAAAAGATGAGAATGTTATCCAGATAGATGACAACAAACTGGTAAGTAGATCCCTGAAGATTTCATTGACAAAGTTCTGGTACACGGCTGGAGCATTACACAAACCAAAAGGCATAACCAGGTATTCGTAATGCCCGTCCCTAGTGTTAAACGCAGTCTTCCATTCGTCACCTTCCCGTATTCTAATGAGATTGTATGCACCTCTGAGATCCAACTTGGTGAAAATGGAAGCCCCCTTCAACCTTTTCGAATAGCTCAGATATTAGAGGTAAGGTGTATCAGTTTTTGATGGTCACTGCGTTTAACCCTCGATAGTCGATGCAGGGTCTGAGGGTACCATCCTTTTTAGCAAAAAAAAGAACCCTGCTCCTGCAGGCGACGAGGATTTCTGGATGAAACCTCTCCAGATTCTCGGCGACATACTAAGACATGGCCTGGGTCTCTGGAATGGACAGAGGGTAGGTACGACCCCTGGGCAGAGTTTCTCCAGGGACAAGGTCAATGGCACAGTCAAAAGATCTGTGGGGAGGAAGCACCTCAGCAGACTTCTTACAGAACACATCCCGGGAAGATCAGAAGATACGGATGTGGTAGCAATGGGAAGTCTCTCCTTGGGGACCACCTTGAGAAGACAGGACCAGAAACACAAAGGACCCCAAACCAGGATCTGCCCAGAGACCCAGTCCACATGTGGAGAGTGGAGCTGTAGCCAAGGAAGGCCCAATACAATGGGGGTAGAGGCCTTGGGTAGAATGAGGAAGGAAATCCAATCCTGGTGGAGTATCTGTACCGACATTCTAATAGGTAGCGTTTGGAAACGTATAGGACCCCCTAGGAGCACAGTGCCATCAATTGCCGAGACTACCAGTGGTGTAGCCAGGGGAGAAAGGGTAAGCTTCATAGAAGAAGCAGTTCTCCAGTCCATAAAATTGCCGGCAGCCCCGGAGTCCAGATATGCTAGGACCAATTGGGAAGAAGGCCTACATAAAGGAACACTGGAAGAAGAAGACGAGAAGGTGATGTTTCTGGGTCCAATACTCCACCTTCCAAATGTATTAGACCCAAGCGTTTCCCGGATGAAGCGAGCAGGAGTCACGAAAATGACCCTTGCCCTCACAATAAAGACACAAGCCTAGAGTTCTGCATCTAGCACGTTCTTCAGGGGTTAGTCTAGTCCGGCCCAGCTGCATAGGTTCCTCAGCAGGCAGCAGGATGCTCCACAGAGCGACGGAGGAAGAGTTCTGGCTGACTAGGACCTAGAGAAGGGGTCTCAAACTGGTGGCCCTCCAGCTGTTGCAAAACTACAAGTCCCATGAGGCATTGCAAGGCTGACAGTTACAAGCATGACTCCCACAGGTAGAGGCATGATGGGACTTGTAGTTCCACAACAGCTGGAGGGCCGCCAGTTTGAGACCCCTGACCTAGAGGGTGCTGGCGTCTTTTTTCTAGTGACCTCTCCTGGAAACGAATGTCAATCTGATTGCACAAGGAAATTACATCGTTCAGACTGGCGGGGATGGCTCTTCCTGCTAATTCGTCCTTCACTCGGTCAGAGAGGCCATGTAAAAAGGTTGCGACCAGGGCCTCATTGTTCCAGCTCAATTCAGCGGAACTGAAGCACATATTGTCCCACTGAACAAGATTCTTGGCGAAGGCGTAAAAGGGCACTAGCCCTGAAGAAACACGAGCTGGCTCCTCGAAGATATTACGAAAAAGCTTCAAGAAGTCGGACAGGCTGGAAACCACCGGGTCATTCTTCTCCCACAGGGGGGCAGCCCAAGCTAAAGCTTCTCCAGAGAGGAGGGAAATGATATAGGCTACCTTAGCCTGATCAGACAGAAAGTTTTGAGGCTGGAGCTCAAAATGAATGGTGCATTGGCTGAGGAAGCCCCTGCAGGCCTTGGAGTCCCCGGAGAAACGGGACAGAGCTGGCAGTAAATATGAATGTGTAGCTGCGACTGGTGCAATAGGTGCAGCTGCTAATTGTACCTGAGGCTGCAGGTTCGGGTTTCCCAAGGAGGCCTGGAGCTGCTCGAAGCGGGAAGCCAGATCCTTAAGGAATAGCATCACCTGAGTCTGATTAGATTCCTGGGTCTCGAGTCTGCGAACTATGCCCTGCAATGGATCGGCTGCAGGAAGTGGCACGTCAGCCGGGTCCATGGCTGATCAAACTGTCAGATCACCTTGAGGCTAGGTGACAGATGCACACCGTTGGGATCAGGAGTGCAACGCAAGGCAGTGGACCCTACGACTGACTGCTGCGGATGGGAGTCCGGGTATAAGCAAGGGAGGGCCGCTGGAACACCAACACGGATCCCACCAGGGTTAGAGCGTAGGATTCCCTGGGACGCGGAGTCTAAGAGCCAGCAGGTGTTCACCAGAGCCTCTAGTGGTGAGGATGGACTGGGCTGCAACTGGCTCCAGGTCGCGACCCCCAGGGTCCCCCAGCTCACACCCACAGTAGGCAACAGAAGGATAGGAATAGTAAAGGAATAAGCCAAGGTTAGGGCCACAAGCAGACAAGGACAACAGAGTACACACCAAGGTTCAGGGTCACAGGCAAACAGGGATAGTCAGGGACACGCCAAAGGTCAGGGTCACGAGCAGACAGGAATAGTATAGAACACGCCAAGGTCGGTAACAGAAATAAACGTAGAGCACTAGATAGGCAGGAACAGGAAGCCAAACACACAAAGGTTGATCAGCAGGGCTGACCTGCAGTGCAGAGGTTAATATAGAGTTATCTGATAGGAGCTGGGGTGGAGCCATGCTAGAGGAGAGTTAATAAAAGCAGTCATGTGAGAGACAGCTGGTCTTTGGAGATGAACACATGGAGACAGGTAAGCTGACAAACAAACTCTATTGCATAACCATGACACCCCCCGTCAAAATGGGCTGACTGCTTGAATTCCCGGAGTGCCAGGTGTCTTTTTTTTATTAGAGTTTAGGCCGTGGACGTTTAGTGAAATATCTATGGTGAAATATTAGGCTGCGGGTATGCCTAGCTGATTCTGTTGGTGGTGCATCAGGGTCTGGGAGCGTGATATCAACGAGTGGAGAGCCGGTGGCCAAGGAGGTCTATGTGGGGAGCCAACGTGCAGAGAGGAGGAAGAAAGGAAGCTAGAAGAAAGAAAAGGGGTTAGAACAGTAGTATATACATCTTTTACAACATACATCATCTGGGGGGCCCTGCAGGATCTAAGGGTCAGAGGGCCAATGCAGTTCCTGTATGTCCTTCCAGCCAGAGAACTGAAAAAAAAAATTGGGTCGGGGGAACACGGAGATATGATAAAAATCAACTAAGAGGGAGTTAGGGGGGGAACTTTGGATGGTAAACCAAGGGGGGTTGGTTAGCAGAGAGTCAACCTCTCCGGTGTCTCAGCCGAGACCAGCGCAGCATTAAGCTAGGATGAAGCAGAGGCAGTCAGGGAATAATGATATGGCAATACGTGAAGTAGCTTATGGATAGGGACTAGGTTGTGGTACAGCCAAGTTGTGCAAACAGAAAAGGACAAAGAGGCTAACTGGACTACTGAAGTTTGTCTCAGAGTGGGGTCAGCCGTTTCTGTGTTTAGTGGCTTTATGGGAGGGAGTCCGGTCCTCTAGAATGCTTGGGGGGGGCCTTCTGCCAGACCACCGGTGGTGGAGGAGGGGTGGCCACCAGGTCCCAGTCCAATAGCTGAGGGAAAGCATCACAAGGCATTCAGGTCCTCTGGGTAGTGCAGTATAGAAGATTTTTCTTGATGTCTTGCCGTCAGGCTGAAGTGGTATCCCCATCTGTAGATAATGTCCTTATCATGTAATGCATGGAGAAGGGGTTGTAGTAATCAATGTTTTTGAAGCATGATCCAGGATAGGTCTGGGTATATCTGTACTGGATTGTTGTCGAAGACCAGTTTGCGGATGGAGCGAGCTTTGCGCATGTTGTCTTCTTTCAGCGGGTAGGAGTGCACCCGACAGATGACACCTCATGGTTTAGAAGCGGAACCCTTAGGTCTAAGGGCTCGGTGGGCTCTGTCCATCTCAATATGTTTGTCAGCGGCTTCCCCCAGCAGGTTGTTAAACAGGTTCTGCAGTGTGGAATGTCGATCTTCATCTTCTTCTGATTTGGGCAGGCCTCGCACGCGAATATTGTTCCTGCGTCCCCTATTGTCCAAGTCCTCTACGTGATGTTGCATGTCTCTCAGCAAGAGGCGGTGGTCTGAGCCCTGAATTTGAGTGCGGTGGACTGCCAATTTGGTCTCCTGTATCTCCTCCTCTGCCACTTCCACCCTGTTCGCTAGGTGTTTGAGGCCCATATGGAGGGCCTGGATTTCAGCTCGGCAGGTAGTTTTTACATCTTATATGAGCTGTTTTAAATCCTCCTTAGTTGGAATGGCTTGTAGATAGAATTGCCATAGGGGGAGTCGGGTAGGGATGGGCCGCAACGTCTTGGTATGTGTGCAAATGAGAAGTTAAGGGCTGTGAATGGAAGTCCTCCACAGGGGTGCCGTGAACTCGGGAGGTAGGCTGCGGTAGTGGGTCCCAGGACTTGGACCACGTTGAGGTGTGGGAGGGCAGTGGAGCTGGTGCTAGTGGGCTCCCCATCTGAGGATGGGCCCAAGAGCTTGCTATCTGAGCATAGGATGGGGGGGTCCCAGCGTTTCCCCTGGAGTAGCTAGAGTCTCCGGAGCAGAACTGTCTCTGGGCCCTGGGGGAGGCTGGCGCAGGCTCACTAGGTGAGTGAGGCCTACTACCTCCTGCAGGCACTGGGTAGGCCCATGGGTGCACGAGGCGTGGGAGAGCCGGAAAGTCCTCCACATCTTCTGTGGGGGTAGGAGAGTCTGGGCTGCTCTTGTGGATGGCGGGGTCTGAAGCTGCCCACAGTAATCTCGGGAAGGCATCCCTACACTGTGTGTACGGTGCAGAAATCTGGATGTGGGTTGCGGCCTGCTCTCTGTGTGGCGTGGCTAGGGGGGAGAGCCCACTGTGGGCGACTCACTGCCTGTGGGGGTCCGTCAGGCCCTGGGACCATGAGCTGGGATGCTGGCTGGTCCCATTGAGGTTGCTGAGCCTGGGATGATGAGTGCGAGGAGGCCCGAGAACAGGAGGAGGCGGCGCCTGGCGCCATCTTGTCTCCTTCGCATGGAGGCATGTTGGGCGCTCTAAAGTAGACATGTGCACACTGAAATATTTTGTTCCGGAATTTCGTTTTCGTCAGAAAAATAAATTTATTTAGTTACTCCCGAAATTCATTTCTTTTTATTATGTTTCGTTAAAAAATGCATTTGTCCGAAAATCCAAAAAAATTAAGGTTGAATCTCTCATTGAAGGCTTATGGTGTCTGTCGAATGTTCTAAGAAGATTCGACAGAGCAGCTAAACTGTACGACGCCGCAATCGTACATTTCCGGTCGAATGTACTGCCTACAAGCTATAGTAGATTCTAATGTTGTATGACACTAGTAATAATTATATTTATTAAGCATTATTACTAGTCAACCAACATTAGAATTCTTCTATAGCCTATGGGCGGAGCATCTGACCATAAATGTCCACTCGCGGCGACTGCTTCACCGAATCTTCATGTTGAATCTTTACTCTCTATGTCGCAAAAATCTTTGACTAATAGAGTTAGGTTAGGCACATTCGACTTTTTTTGCTATTGTCTCTATAATGTCGAATCTTTTCTCTCTATGTCAAATCTTTTCTCTCTATGTCGAATAATCTTGGACTAATAGAGTTAGGTTAGGCACAATCAACCTTTTTTGCTATTGTCTCTATAATGTTGAATCTTTTCTCTCTATGTCGAATCTTTTCTCTCTATGTAGAATAATCTTGGACTAATAGAGCTAAGGTTAGGCACATTCGACCACAGGTTTGATGGACACAGATCGCTATTGTCAGCGTCATGTTGAATCTCCTATCTATATCGAACTGTTGTCGCAACGAAAATGAAAATAAAGCATTTGTTTATGTCGGATCTTTCGGTTTTCGGATTCTGCATGTTCGTTATCATTTATTAAAATGATAACGAAAATACCCGACATTCGGACGAAAATGCATTCGGACAAAAAACAAATGCACATGTCTACTCTAAAGTGGTCCGGGAAGGACCCCGGTGGAGGTTGGGATGATCTCCTGGCTAATGAGGATCAAATGGTCCATGATCCGCCAATGGATGGGTAAGCTAAGTCCCCAATTTTTGCTTGGATTCTTGCTGGCTGAGAGAGAGCTGTCTGGTTAAGCGTCCATCCAGGTCGGCTTCCGGTCACGCCTCCCTGCTGTACTCTTTGAGGCTTTTGCATTACATAGTAACAGGTTCTGGGACTTGTTTAGGCTGTCATATAGGAACCTTTAGTTGTACTTTAAAGTACATTTAAAGGTTTTCAGCTTAGTATGATAAACAGACATTTCCATTTCAAGTTAGTATGGAAAATATCTTAACAGAAATGTAATGTACTTTTTCACTGGAAAAGAAAGCAGCAATGGCCAGTCTTTATAACAGGAAGTTCCTGCACAGATGCAAAGTTTCACATTGGATTGTTGCACAGATTTGGAAGAAACACATAAAGCACTTGGTGCACTATCCAGCTACTGCATTTTTCAGCCTTTCACAGACTGCTAGCAGAGGGGCTGAACAGTGTACCTGTTGTGCCTTCTACCTGCACAAAAACTCCCAGTATGCATGAGTTCTAATGTGCTGCTGCAAACATATTTTTTGCCATTTGTTCCCATTTGCCCCAGTAAAAGGACATTACTGTTGTCCCTGCCAGGTGTCCAGGGTCAAATGCTATGACTGCCCTTGTTTTTTTTTCTGTATGTAGCACCCTCCTAGGTAGATTGCTAGGAGGATAGTACTTTTTGGCTCCTCTATAATCATTGGAGAGCTATTGATGTCTCTAAGCTATGCTAGAATTTACAGGCTGCAGGCTTGATAGCTTCCCCCTGCATTCTGGAGGCTTCAGGATCAGGAATATAGAGTGCTGGGAGAGTCAAATGTGCAGCTTGAACATTTACATACATCACTAAAGACATATAGCAAGATGAGAAAGGAGAGGAAAAAGACAGACAACTACCACTGGCATCTTAACCGAATAATAGCAAAAAGAGTGTCTCAGACATTCCTGAACCACCATTGATCAGCCAACTATGAGCTGAGTATACTGCTTCTATAAAAAAAAAACATACACACACACACATATATATACGTATATATATATATATATATATATATATATATATATATATATATATATATATATATATATATATATATATATATATTATATAGGAAGGCCAGTATGATGACCTGAAATTATAAGAGGAGCCCGGGGGGTATTTAAGCAGACCACCCACAGGGGTCTTTTGTCTGTTCCAGTGCGTGGTATTACCTCACCAGTAGGGATGAGCCGAACACCCTCCGGTTCAGTTCGCAGCAGAACATGCAAACAGGCAAAAAATGTGGCAGAGCACACAAACACCTTAAATTCTATGGGACACGAACATGAATAATCAAAAATGCTAAATTTAAAGGCTTATATGCAAGTTATTGTCATAAAAAGTGTTTGGGGGCCCGGGTCCTGCCCCAGGGGACATGTATCAATGGCAAATTTTTTTTTTTAATTGCTGTTTTTTCGGGAGCAGTGATTTTTTTAATGCTTAAAGTGAAACAATAAAAATGAAATATCGTGCCTGGGGGTGTCTATAGTATGCCTGCAAAGTGGCGCATTTTTCCCATGTTTAGAACAGTACTACAGCAAAATGACATTTCTAAAGGAAAAATTGTCATTTAAAAACTGATTGCAGCTGTAATGAATTGTCGGGTCTCGGCACTATAGATAAAACTCATTAAAAAAAAGAGCATGGGTCCCCCCCCCAGTCCATTACCAGGCCTTTTGGGTCTGGTATGAGTATTAAGGGGAACCCCAAACCAAAATTGAAAAAAAAATTGGGTGGGGTCCCCCTAAAATACATACCAGGCCCTTCAGGTCTGGTATGGAAATTAAAGGGAACCCTGCACCAAATTTTTTTTTAAAAATGGCATAGGGGTCCCCCCAAAATCCATACCAGACCTGAAAGCCTTCAGGTCTGGTATGGATTTGAAGGGGAACCCTGCACCAAAATTAGAAAAAAAATGGTGTAGGATTCCCCCCCCAAAATCCATACTAGACCCATATCCTAGACGCATGCAACCTGGCAGGCAGCAGGAAAAGAGGGGGGGAGAGAGACGCCCCCCATCCTGAACCGTACCAGGCCACATGACCTCAACATGGAAAGGGTGCTTTGGGGTCCCCATGTTAATGGGGACAAGGGCCTCACCCCACAACCCTTGCCCTGTGGGGGTATGCGGGCGGGGGGCTTATCAAAATCTGGAAGCCCCCTTTACCAAGGGGACCCCCAGATCCCGGCCTCCCCCCAGATTCTGGCCTCCCCCTGTGTGAATTGGTAATGGGGTATATCGTACCCCTACCAATTTACAAAAAAAGTGTCAAAAATGGTAAAAAAGACAAGACACAGCTTGGGACAAGTCCTTTTTTAAAAAATAAAACAATAAAAATGTCCCACGATGTAAGTTCATGCCGCCCGACGTCTGAAAAAAAAAAAAAAAAAAAAGCCGCAACCGATCCGCCTCCATGGGAGGCTCCCGCTGACTGACGCATCTTCTCTGTGACAGTTCTTATATAACTGAGGGCGGGGCCACCCGTGACATAAACAGGTGACCCCACCCCCCTCTGACGCCACAGGGAAGCCATGGGGAAGCCCCTGTGGTGTCAGAGGGGGGCGGACAAGGTCGCTTAACATCAAGCTTGCTGGCAGTGCATGCATTAGCAGGCCGAACATATGTCAATAAACTACAGATCGCAACATTCATATTTAGAAATACCAGACCGCAGCTCCCCGCCCCAGTATGCCTGGGGCTCAGGTTCACAGGTTTGTGCTGAGCACAGTCGGGCACCTGAGCTATCGGTTACCTGGCCAGTCACCTCCTGGCTCACCTCAGTTGCCACGCACTCTTTTGAGTTCTTTAAATTTCCACTCAACAACGTTCATACGCAAATCGGCTTCTTCACTACACATGTTGTTCCTTTTCCTGTCCTTCTCGTTCTTCCTCCTTTTTTCAATCTTTAGCTACGCAACGCATCTGTCCCCTCCTGCCTTTTCAACTTATCTTAAACATATGCATTCCCCTCTCCTTGTCCTTAGCTGAAGCCATGTTGCAGGCCGACAGTGAAGAGTTCGCCTCTGCCCCTCCGTCACCTTCTGAGGGTTCAGAAAGCGGCGGCACTCAGTCTCTCAGAGCTTGGACCATCCCTAAGCTCACAGCAGAGCTACGGCGCAGGGGTATTTCCTACCCTACCTCAGCCAGGAAAGCCAAGCTTATAGGTTGCTATTCCCAACACCAGCCGCAACATCTGTCGTCTCAGTGGTCCTTAAAGATAAAGACCCGAGGCTTTGGGATGGTCAGAGACATCCTTTGCACGGCCAACCTCAGCAGGTGGAAAGAGCTGGACTTGTACCTACATGCGGTGAATTTGGGTCACAAGTACTGGGGGGGTCTTCATTCTATGACTACCACCGGTCATTCTCAGCAGCAGCTAGACTCTCTCAGTTCCAGATTACCACCAACTGGAATACCATCAATACAGAGCTATTCTGCCGCCACTTTGTGGGCCTACGCTCCCCACTTTGTGCTAACTGCCAGTCTTCCACCAATACAGCAAACTGGTGCTCCGAGGTAGGTGGCAGACGCCTCCCCAACTATCCCTCCACCTCTGGTGCTGCTCAAAACTTGCCAGCTTTCACACAGCCATCCCAGGTGGACATTTAGGACATCCGATCTGGTCAGTAGGGGGCACGGCAATCTGCAACAATTTCAATTTCAGGACTTACAACTACACTCTCTGTAAGCTCCTTCACTGTCAGGAAAGAGGCAAGTACCAGTCTCGCCAATATCGCTGCCTTTTTTCACACATGAGCAGTAGAGCGGCACTCCAGCACATCCCTGGGCACAATACAGCAAAACGGCTAATGCGCGTGCGCAATTCGGCTAAACGTCTAATGTTTGTGTGCAATTCAGCGAACCGGCTAATGCGCATGCGCTATTCAGCAGAACGGCGAATGTTCGTACGCAATAGCGCACACAACATGAGCCTCCCACTGGCCTATAAAAGCCACTCTGTGCCATGACCAGATTGCTGGTTTGTCTTTCAGCTCCTCGTGTGTTTCCTGCTTGTATCCTGATTCTTGATTACCTGTTGTGACCCGGATTGACCTTGACCTGCTCTGATCTCTTCCTGCATCTGACCCTTGGCTTGCCTCTCGGACTTCTCCACTTACTTCCTGTGTTTGACCCTCGGTCTGTCTACGGATATTGCTTCCTGTCTCCAGTGATTGACCCTCAGCCTGCTCCTGGACTTTGCTATTGTCTTCAGTGCTTGACCCCTGGCTTGCTCACAGACTTTGCTTCCAGTTACCTGTGTTTGACCCTCGGCCTGTTTACGGACTTTGCTATCAATCTTCAGTACTAAGTCATCAGTCTACTGACAGACCTGCTAACAGTCCTTTGCACTAGACTGTTTTTGCTAGAGACTCTTACTAGTCAACGGTGGGCCCCTGTTGAAGACTTTTCAGTCGAAACGCGTAGGGCTAGCATTTTAAGCTTCCCACATTGCCATTTCCATTTTTACAGTGATCACTTTTTTCATTCTTGTAAGGTGTTTTATTCCAATAAATCCCAATTTGGTTGACCTGCACCATGTGGAGTTCCCCTTTTTCTTTTTCCCATGTTTGGATGCTGATACCCTCCCTGGACCATCCTTTCCTGGAAACGGGTATTGTGAGTGACAGCCGTCCAACTTTCGTCTGGGATCACCTTCCCTCTTGTGCCTATCGGTGCTCGTGGCTTACAAGATATTGCCTGCCAAATTGAGCATCTGTGGGGCATCCTCAAACGGAAGGCACACTTCAGGTCTACTATGTTGTTAGTCTTGTGACGTGTTTATGTGGTTCACATTTCTCCGGTCATAGGAATCCGACCATGAATAGGAAGGCCAGTATGGTGGCCTGAGATTATGGGAGGAGCCCGGGGGGTGGGGGTATTTAAGCAGACCACCCACAGTGGTCTTTTGTCGGTTCCAGTGCGCGGTACCCACCCACCCATTCCCCTTCTCAGGGCACTCTTGAAAACACTTCCTCTACAACCATCCACTCACTTATCTTGGGTATGCCCCCTTCTCTTGGCATACCGTCCAGCAGACCAGGGCACACTTCAGGTCTACTGTTGTTAGTGTTACATGTTGTTAGTCTTGTGGCATGTTTATGTGGTTCACATCTCTCCGGTCATAGGGCTCCGACCATAAATACTGTGTATATATATATATATATATATATATATATATATATACACACACACACACAGTATCTCATAAAAGTGAGTACATCCCTCACATTGTTGTAAATATTTTATTATATCTTTTCATGTGACAACACTGAAGAAATGACACATGACACTTTGCTACAATGTAGTAGTGAGAGTACAGCTTGTATAACAGTGTAAATTTGATGTCCCCTCAAAATTACTCACACACCCATTAATGTTTAAACCACTGGCAACAAAAGTGAATACACCCCTAAGTGAAAATGTCCAAATTGGGCCCAATTCGACATTTTCCCTCCCGGTGTCATGTGACTCGTTAGTGTTACAAGGTCTCAGGTGTGAATGGAGAGCAGCTGTGTTAAATTTGGTGTTATCACTCTCACTCTCTCATACTGGTCACCTGAAGTTAAACATGGCACCTCATGGCAAGAACTCTGGCAACACTGACAGAACTCTCTGATCTGAAAAAAAGAATCATTGCTTTACATAAAGATGGCCTAGGCTATAAGAAGATTGCCAAGACTGAAACTGAAACTGAACTGCAGCACGGTGGCCAAGACCATACAGCGGTTTAACAGAACAGGTTCCACTCAGAATAGGCCTCGCCATGGCCGACCAAAGAAATTGAGTGCACATGCTCAGCGTCATATCCAGAGGTTGTCTTTGGGAAATAGACGTATGAGTGCTGCCAGCATTGCTGCAGAGGTTGAAAGGGTGGGAGGTCAGTCAATACGCTGCACACTGCATCAAATTGGTCTGCATGGTTGTTGTCCCAGAAGGAAGCCTCTTCTAAAGATGATTCACAAGAAAACCCGCAGTTTGCTAAAGACAAGCAGACTAAGGACATAGATTACTGGAACCATGTCCTGTGGTCTGATGAGACCAAGCTAAACTTATTTGGTTCAGATGGTGTCAAGTGTGTGTGGTGGCAACCAGGTGAGAAGTACAAAGACAAGTGTGTCTTGCCTACAATCAAGCATGGTGGTGGGAGTGTCATGGTTTGGGGCTGCATGAGTGCTGCAGGAACTGGGGAGCTGCAGTTAATTGAGGGAATCATGAATGCCAACATGTACCGGGACATACTGAAGCAGAGCATGATCCCCTCCCTTCGGAGACTGGGCCGCAGGGCAATATTCCAACATGATAACGACCCCAAACACACCTCCAAGACGACCACTGCCTTGCTAAAGAAGCTGAGGGTAAGGGTGATGGACTGGCCAAGCATGTCTCCAGACCTAAACCAAATTGAGCATCTGTGGGGCATCCTCAAACGGAAGGTGGAGGAGTGCAAGGTCTCTAGCGAGTGGAAGAGGACTTCAGTGGCAACCTGTGGAGCTCTGGTGAACTCCATGCCCAAGGTGATTAAGACAGTACTGGAAAATAATGGTGGCCACACAAAATATGCATGTGTTTTTAGGGTTTGCTCATTAATAGGGATGAGCCGAACACCCCCCGGTTCGGTTCGCACCAGAACCCGCGAACGGACCGCAAGTTCGCACGAACGTTAGAACCCCATTGACGTCTATGGGACTCGAACGTTCGAAATCAAAAGTGCTCATTTTAAAGGCTAATTTGCATGGTATTGTCCTAAAAAGGGTTTGGGGACCCGGGTCCTACCCCAGGGGACATGTATCAATGCAAAAAAAACTTTTAAAAACGGCCGTTTTTTCGGGAGCAGTGATTTTAATGATGCTTAAAGTAAAAAAAAAAAAGTGAAATATTCCTTTAAATATCGTACCTGGGGGGTGTCTATAGTATGCCTGTAAAGTGACGCGTGTTTCCCATGTTTAGAACAGTCCCTGCACCAAATGTCATTTTTAAAGGAAAAAATCTCATTTAAAACTGCTTGCGGGTTTAATGTCATGTCGGGTCATGGCAATATGGATGAAAATCAGTGAGACAAACGGCATGGGTACCCCCCAGTCCATTACCAGGCCCTTTGGGTCTTGTATGGATATTAAGGGGAACCCCGCACCCAAATTAAAATAAGGAAAGGTCCCTATATACTCTGAACAGCAGTATTCAGGCGGTGCAAACAAGACAGGGACTGTAGGTTTGTTGTTAAGTAGAATCTGTTTGTAATTTTGAACATTTTTAATGTGTTTAGCTCCAGCCAAAAAATCTTTTCTAAGCTTTTTGGAAAACATAGGGAAGGGTTATCACCCCTGTGACATTTGTTTTGCGTCTTTCCTCCTCTTCAGAAGATTTCACCTCACTTTTTTGTCCCAATGAAAAATGTTTTTGGAAAATTTGGGTTTTTTTGTGGAACAAGGATTGGAAAGCATCAGTGGAAAGGAGAAATTGTTTTCCCATATTAACTCTTACAGGAGAGAATTTCCCTTCCTTAGGGGTAGATTTCATCTCACTTCCTGTTGTCTCCTTCCGTTTGCAAGTAGGAGTCGTTTGTAAGTTAGATGTTTGAAAGTAGGGTCCTGCCCTATATACTCAGCAGAAATTTGGGCCTTAGGTGTTGCTGTGGCCAAAACACTGTAAGCCCTCACAGGGCCCTGCTGTGAAATATTAGATCAAGAATTGTAATTACATGCCCCTGTTGAACAGGAGCTGAAAAATTAGGCCTTAGGCACTGGTGCTGGTGCCACAACACTGCAACCCCTCACAGACACTCTAGTTGGAACGCAGGAACGAGCCCTGCTGCAAAGTATTGCATCAAAAATTGTAATTACACGCCCCTGTTAGACAGGGGCAGAAAAATTGGGTCTTAGGCACTGGTGCTGGTGCCACAACACTGCAACCCCTCACAGACACTCTAGTTGAAACGCAGGAACAAGCCCTGCTGCAAAGTATTGCATCAAAAATTGTAATTACACGCCCCTGTTAGACAGGGGCTGAAAAATTGGGTCTTAGGCACTGGTGCTGGTGCCACAACACTGCAACCCCTCACAGACACTCTAGTTGGAATGCAGGAACGAGCCCTGCTGCAAAGTATTACATCAAAAATTGTAATTACACGCCCCTGTTAAACAGGGGCTGAAAAATTGTGCCTTAGGCACTGGTGGTGGCGCCCAGAACCAAAAATGTTCTTACAAGCTATCAGCGTGATGATTGAGGAGGAAGAGGATAATTACTCAGGGATAGTCACTCAGCATCAGCATAGGCAGTCTTTGAAGGGATCTGAGATTTCAAAAAAAATTATTCGGTTACATCTGCATCAGGTGCTTGGTAGCTGGTGGTGATCCAAGACTGATTCATTTTTATGAAGGTCAGCCGATCGACCGAGTCGGTGGACAGACGCACCCTGTGATCGGTTACCACGCCTCCAGCAGCACTGAATGTGCGTTCCGAAAGAACGCTGGATGCAGGACAGGCCAGTAGCTCAATTGCATACTGTGCAAGCTCTGGCCAGTGATCCATCCTCAAGACCCAGTAACCCAGAGGATTTTCGGTGGGAAAGGTGTCCAAGTCTGATCTTGCCCCTAGGTATTCCTGCACCATGTAAAACAGACGCTGGCGATGGTTGCTGGAACCGATCATACCTTGGGGCTGCGGACCAAAAAATTGTCTGAACGCATCGGTCAGACGGCCACCTTCTCCACCGCTCCTTCTTTGACTGACCGAAGCCTCAGCAACACGTTGTCCAGAAACAGGAGTTTGTAACCTCCCAGTCTCTGGGAACGCGTTGCACAGACCTTTCTGCAAGGCCTCCCGAAGATGTTTCATCCTCTGCTCCCTCTGCGATGGCAAGATAAGGTCCGCAACCTTACCCTTGTAACGTGGATCAAGGAGGGTTGCCAGCCAGTATTGGTCCTTCTCCTTGATACCACGAATACGAGGATCCTTACGCAGGCTTTGCAGGATCAGGGAGGCCATGCAGCGTAGGTTTGCTGAGGCATTCGGTCCGGAGTCCTCTGGGTCACTAAGGACAACAACGTCCGCAGCCACCTCCTCCCAGCCACGTACAAGTCCATGTGTTCCTTGGGACTGATCCCTTAAAGACTGCTGATGCTGAGTGCCAGGCTCCACCTCCATACTGACACAATCTTCCTCCTCCTCCTCCTCCTCCTCCTCGTCCTCTTCCTGTGTGATCGGCGGGCACGCAGGAACACTGTCTGGATAAAGGGGGCCTTGAGAGCTAAGGAAGTCCTCCTCTTCCTGCCTCTGTTCTGCCTCAAGTGCCCTGTCCATTATTCCACGCAGCGTGTGCTCCAACAGGTGGACAAGGGGGACAGTGTCACTGATGCATGCACTGTCAGTGCTCACCATCCTCGTGGCCTCCTCGAATGGTGACAGGACAGTGCATGCATCCCTGATCATGGCCCACTGGCGTGGGGAAAAAAAACCAAGGTCCCCTGACCCTGTCCTGGTGCCATAGTCGCACAGGTACTCATTGATGGCCCTCTGCTGCGTGTGCAGCCGCTGCAGCATGGCCAACGTCGAGTTCCACCTGGTGGGCATGTCACAGATTAGGCGGTTCTTGGGCAGGTTAAACTCCTTTTGGAGGTCCGTCAGCCGAGCACTGGCATTATATGACCGGCGGAAATGCACAGAGACTTTCCTGGCCTGCCTCAGGACATCCTGTAAGCCCGGGTACCTGCCCAAGAACCGCTGCACCACCAAGTTAAGGACGTGAGCCAAACAGGGCACATGGGTCAGTTGTCCCTGTCGGAGGGCAGAGAGGAGGTTGGTGCCATTGTCGCAAACCACCATTCCTGCCTTAAGTTGGCGTGGCGTCAACCACCTCTGAACCTGCCCCTGCAGAGCTGACAGAACCTCTGCCCCAGTGTGGCTCCTGTCCCCCAAGCACACCAGCTCAAGCACCGCATGGCATCTTTTGGCCTGCGTACTTGCGTAGCCCCTTGAACGCCTACGGAGCACCGCTGGTTCCGAGGAAGAGGCCATGGAGGAAGAAGAAGAGGAGGGGGTGGAGGAGAGAGGTGTGTCACAATCAGCATTTTGGAGGCGTGGTGGCGGAACAACCTCCAACACTACTGCACCTTGTCCTGCATCCTTCCCAGCTGCCAGCAGAGTCACCCAATGCGCCGTGAAACTTAAGTAACGTCCCTGTCCATGCCTGCTGGACCATGAGTCAGCGGTAATATGCACCTTACCGCTGACCGCCCTGTCCAGCGAGGCATGGACATTGCCTTCCACATGCCGGTAGAGAGCCGGAATCGCCTTCCGTGAGAAAAAGTGGCGTTTGGGTACCTGCCACTGAGGAACCGCACATTCCACAAACTCACGGAAGGGGGCAGAGTCTACCAACTGAAAAGGCAGCAGTTGAAGTGCTAGCAATTTTGCCAAGCTAGCATTCAACCGCTGGGCATGTGGATGGCTGGGAGCAAACTTCTTTCGGCGGTGCAGCAGCTGGGGCAGGGAAATTTGCCTGGTACAATCTGACGTCGGTGTACCAAAAGCAGATTGCCCACAAGTACTTGGCTGTGACACACCTAATTCTACACCTTCATTCCTCTCACTGCAGGTCTAGTGGGGTTGGAAATCTCAGCTGATGAGGAGCAAGGAGAGATCGTCTTTGTTCTTTGGTGTGGGTCTTTTAGATACGCTTGCCAACGAACTGCATGGCAGGTCAACATATGTCTGGTCAAGCATGTGGTACCCAAGCGGGAGATGTTTTGGCCACGCGAGATACGCTTGAGACATATGTTGCAAATAGCAGCGGTGCGATCTGATGCACTCGTCTCAAAAAAGGCCCACACCAAAGAACTTTTTGAATAACGCGCAGAGACTGCAGCGCCCTGCACATGTGGAGCTTTGGGGTGTGATGCAGTCAATGTGCTGCCCTTAGGCTGGCCCCTGGAGGGCATCCTGCCTAGTTGGTGATGTGCCACCTCCTCCTCCTCCTCCTCCTCCTCCTCCTCCTCTCTCCTATCAGGCACCCACGTTGAGTCAGTGACCTCATCATCCCCTCCCTCCTCATCACTGGAGCAAACCTGGCAGTATGCTGCAGCAGGGGGAGCATGACTGCCAGATTGCTGTCCTTCTTGGGCACCCCCTCTGTCCGTGCTCATGTTACTGCCTTCATTGAGCTCAGTATCATCATCAGAGCCTTCCAAACGCTGGGCATCCTCCTGGAGCATGTACCCAACACTGTGGTCAAACAGTTCGAGGGAATCCTCATGAGGACATGGTGGAGCTAGGGAAGGAGTCACTGATGACATTGAGCTGAGGGAAGAGGCCGCTGCTTTGCCAGACAAAGCACCCTGGGCATGGGTGAGAGAGGATGAGGAGGATGAGGATGGCTTGGTCATCCACTCGACCAAGTCTTCCGCATGTTGCGGCTCAACACGGCCAGCTGCCGAAAAAAAGGCCAAGCGTGTCCCATGGCCACGTGCTGATGAGGATGCACCGTCTCCACGACCAGCACTAGACACAGAGCCTGCTTGCCCTCTCTTATTGGCTTGTGACTGTCTGCCTCTCCTTCTTGGCCTTCCAGACATACTAATGGCCTGTAGCTGCACTAAGCTGGGATAGAACACCTGTAATTTTCTTCAGGTAGCTTTATATACTGTAACCAGACAAGCCTGCCTGTCAGTAGGAAGATAACAGGAACGGATCTAGCTGAACACTGTGAGCAGGACGTACTGCACTAAATGTATATAGCAGGAACGGATCTAGCTGAACACTGTGAGCAGGACGCACTGCACTGAATGTAAATAGCAGGAACGGATCTAGCTGAACACTGTGAGCAGGACGCACTGCACTAAAGGTAAATAGCAGGAACGGATCTAGCTGAACACTGTGAGCAGGACGCACTGCACTGAATGTAAATAGCAGGAACGGATCTAGCTGAACACTGTGAGCAGGACGCACTGCACTAAATGTAAATACCAGGAACGGATCTAGCTGAACACTGTGAGCAGGACGCACTGCACTGAATGTAAATACCAGGAACGGATCTAGCTGAACACTGTGAGCAGGACGCACTGCACTGAATGTAAATAGTCTAGCTGCCTGACCGTGGTACTAATAGGATCAAAAAGAACACCTGTAATTTTCTTCAGGTAGCTTTATATACTGTAACCAGACAAGCCTGCCTGTCAGTAGGAAGATAACAGGAACGGATCTAGCTGAACACTGTGAGCAGGACGTACTGCACTAAATGTATATAGCAGGAACGGATCTAGCTGAACACTGTGAGCAGGACGCACTGCACTGAATGTAAATAGCAGGAACGGATCTAGCTGAACACTGTGAGCAGGACGCACTGCACTAAATGTAAATAGCAGGAACGGATCTAGCTGAACACTGTGAGCAGGACGCACTGCACTGAATGTAAATAGCAGGAACGGATCTAGCTGAACACTGTGAGCAGGACGCACTGCACTAAATGTAAATACCAGGAACGGATCTAGCTGAACACTGTGAGCAGGATGCACTGCACTGAATGTAAATACCAGGAACGGATCTAGCTGAACACTGTGAGCAGGACGCACTGCACTGAATGTAAATAGTCTAGCTGCCTGACCGTGGTACTAATAGGATCAAAAAGAACACCTGTAATTTTCTTAAGGTAGCTTTATATACTGTAACCAGACAAGCCTGCCTGTCAGTAGGAAGATAACAGGAACGGATCTAGCTGAACACTGTGAGCAGGACACACTGTACTAAATGTAAATAGTCTAGCTGCCTGACCGTGGTACTAATAGGATCAAAAAGAACACCTGTAATTTTCTTAAGGTAGCTTTATATACTGTAACCAGACAAGCCTGCCTGTCAGTAGGAAGATAACAGGAACGGATCTAGCTGAACACTGTGAGCAGGACACACTGTACTAAATGTAAATAGTCTAGCTGCCTGACCGTGGTACTAATAGGATCAAAAAGAACACCTGTAATTTTCTTAAGGTAGCTTTATATACTGTAACCAGACAAGCCTGCCTGTCAGTAGGAAGATAACAGGAACGGATCTAGCTGAACACTGTGAGCAGGACACACTGTACTAAATGTAAATAGTCTAGCTGCCTGACCGTGGTACTAATAGGATCAAAAAGAACACCTGTAATTTTCTTAAGGTAGCTTTATATACTGTAACCAGACAAGCCTGCCTGTCAGTAGGAAGATAACAGGAACGGATCTAGATGAACACTGTGAGCAGGACGTACTGCACTAAATGTATATAGCAGGAACGGATCTAGCTGAACACTGTGAGCAGGACGCACTGCACTGAATGTAAATAGCAGGAACGGATCTAGCTGAACACTGTGAGCAGGACGCACTGCACTAAATGTAAATAGCAGGAACGGATCTAGCTGAACACTGTGAGCAGGACGCACTGCACTGAATGTAAATAGCAGGAACGGATCTAGCTGAACACTGTGAGCAGGACGCACTGCACTAAATGTAAATACCAGGAACGGATCTAACTGAACACTGTGAGCAGGACGCACTGCACTGAATGTAAATACCAGGAACGGATCTAGCTGAACACTGTGAGCAGGACGCACTGCACTGAATGTAAATAGTCTAGCTGCCTGACCGTGGTACTAATAGGATCAAAAAGAACACCTGTAATTTTCTTAAGGTAGCTTTATATACTGTAACCAGACAAGCCTGCCTGTCAGTAGGAAGATAACAGGAACGGATCTAGCTGAACACTGTGAGCAGGACACACTGTACTAAATGTAAATATTCTAGCTGCCTGACCGTGGTACTAATAGGATCAAAAAGAACACCTGTAATTTTCTTAAGGTAGCTTTATATACTGTAACCAGACAAGCCTGCCTGTCAGTAGGAAGATAACAGGAACGGATCTAGCTGAACACTGTGAGCAGGACACACTGTACTAAATGTAAATAGTCTAGCTGCCTGACCGTGGTACTAATAGGATCAAAAAGAACACCTGTAATTTTCTTCAGGTAGCTTTATATACTGTAACCAGACAAGCCTGCCTGTCAGTAGGAAGATAACAGGAACGGATCTAGCTGAACACTGTGAGCAGGACGTACTGCACTAAATGTATATAGCAGGAACGGATCTAGCTGAACACTGTGAGCAGGACGCACTGCACTGAATGTAAATAGCAGGAACGGATCTAGCTGAACACTGTGAGCAGGACGCACTGCACTGAATGTAAATAGCAGGAACGGATCTAGCTGAACACTGTGAGCAGGACGCACTGCACTGAATGTAAATAGCAGGAACGGATCTAGCTGAACACTGTGAGCAGGACGCACTGCACTGAATGTAAATAGCAGGAACGGATCTAGCTGAACACTGTGAGCAGGACGCACTGCACTGAATGTAAACAGCAGGAACGGATGTAGCTGAACACTGTGAGCAGGACGCACTGCACTGAATGTAAATAGCAGGAACGGATCTAGCTGAACACTGTGAGCAGGACGCACTGCACTGAATGTAAATAGCAGGAACGGATGTAGCTGAACACTGTGAGCAGGACGCACTGCACTAAATGTAAATACCAGGAACGGATCTAGCTGAACACTGTGAGCAGGACGCACTGCACTGAATGTAAATAGCAGGAACGGATCTAGCTGAACACTGTGAGCAGGACGCACTGCACTAAATGTAAATACCAGGAACGGATCTAGCTGAACACTGTGAGCAGGACGCACTGCACTGAATGTAAATAGCAGGAACGGATCTAGCTGAACACTGTGAGCAGGACGCACTGCACTGAATGTAAATAGCAGGAACGGATCTAGCTGAACACTGTGAGCAGGACGCACTGCACTGAATGTAAATAGCAGGAACGGATCTAGCTGAACACTGTGAGCAGGACGCACTGCACTGAATGTAAATAGCAGGAACGGATCTAGCTGAACACTGTGAGCAGGACGCACTGCACTGAATGTAAATAGCAGGAACGGATCTAGCTGAACACTGTTAGCAGGACACACTGCACTAAATGTAAATAGTCTAGATAGAAGATAACAGGAACGGATCTAGCTAAACTGAATACAGTGTATATATATATATGCAACACCTGGGATGCATATATATACACAATACACTGTAAGTGCAGCTAACTGACTGACTGTTCTGCCTAATCTATCTAACTCAAATCAAATGACACTGTCTCTCTCTCTCTCTATCTCTCAGCACACCGGAACACACACTACACAGGGCCGCCGTGCAGGCGGCCTTATATAGTGTGGGGTGTGTACTAAATCCCCTGAGCCATAATTGGCCAAAGCCACCCTGGCTTTGGCCAATTACAGCTCTCTCTACTGACGGCGCTGTGATTGGCCAAGCATGCGGGTCATAGTGCATGCTTGGCCAATCATCAGCCAGCAATGCACTGCGATGCCGCAGTGAATTATGGGCCGTGACGCGCCACACGAATTTGGCGCGAACGGCCCATATCGTTCGCAATTCGACGGACGGTCGAACAGCCGATGTTCGAGTCGAACATGGGTTCGACTCGAACACGAAGCTCATCCCTACTCATTAATTATATGTATTCTCTTTGATGATAGGTAAATACTGGAATGTCCTCTGTAAGGTGATGTAGAGTGAGCACATCTCGTTTAGCCTTCATCCTTAGACTTAGGATAAATTGATTCAGGATTTGTTTATTTAATTAAATGCATATTGAATACCTAATTGGTTCCTGGTGTAAAACCTTTCTATATATATGGATGGTAAAAGTTGTTATTTTATGCATGTTCCTACCTGGAGAAAAGCGTGAACACTTTAGCCGAAACAGTCACTTAACATTTTCAATATGCATCCAGACACAGAAAAACAGTCCTTGTGCTTTGTTTTTGTTGTTTTATTGAGGAGATGATAACTTGGATGGGGTTAGGGATGGTGGGATGCTGAATTTAAAAGTAACAGAAAAATTTAGGGACAACTTCCTCCCTATTTACAGCTCCACTTTTTTTCTCCTGTACACTACTTGATCCTTGTACGGCTTGATTTACTCTGCAGAACTCCAACTGATTTGTTCTGTGGGGGCAAACAGCCTCTTGTTAGTTCAGCAAAAGCCCCTTACAGGTTAGGAACTTTAAGTTCCTTGGAAAAGGAGCACATGTGGAGTGAACTGTATCTTGTAACACCTTCAGCTTCCCAGCTATACTTCTTGCAGAAATGCTAGCCCAAGTGGCTGCCACCAGCCCACCTAATTGTTTCTTTTTCCCAGACCTTCTGACTGATACACACACTGGAGATTTTCCAGGGCAAGGTTAGATGAAGACTTAAGCACACCGCTGTCTTCAAGAGAGACCTGCTACAGCTGGCAGTCTGTTACCTTGTCTGTCCCTGCACCGTGCTAATCTACTCACTCTGTCTCTCTCTGCTCCTGCTGCCTCTCCGGAAGGCTTTCCTCTTACTGCCTCCTGTGGTAGGATCCTTCCAGGTCAGCCACCCAAGCTTCAGCCCGAGATAAAGCCCCTCTCTGGCAGGGGTCCTACAAGGGCCACCAACAGACTCCCTCAGCACTGCTTCTCCATTTTCCACCTGACTCCCTGCTGACATGGCTCATCCAATATTTAAAGGCTCCTTAGCTCCCTGCCAGGCCCACTTTCTGGGGATTGCCTAAGGACCTCCAAATATGCAGAGCAGCCACTTCTAGCCTCCACCCACTAATTTCTAGTATATTCTCCATATTCTAGAACCAGGGGGAAGCACCAGAGAGCTGCCTGGATGAGTCATCCAGCCCTAAACTCTAATAACCCTGACCCAGATTCCATGGTTCAGGCTTAGCCCTGGGCCAGACAAGAGTTTGCCTACACTACCACTAGTAGCACTTTTTTGTATATATATATATATATATATATATATATATATATATATATATATATATATATATATATATTTTGTTTTGTTTTGTTTGTTTTATATCTATCTATCTATCTATCTATCTATCTATATATACACACATTATATATATATATATATATATATATATATATATATATATAACCTGCTCCAGCTATGACTTAATGAACTTAGAGTTTAAATGGGGTTTTACGTCACCGCGTTCAGAATGATCGGATTTTCCGACAACTTTGTGTGACCGTGTGTATGCAAGACAAGTTTGAGCCAACATCCGTCAGAAAAAATCCTAGGATTTTGTTGTCGGAATGTTCGAACAAAGTCCGACCGTGTGTACGGGGCATTAGTCTGTAGAGTTCAATATTGATTTGGCCCACCCTTTGCAACTATAACAGCTTCAACTCTTCTGGGAAGGCTGTCCACAAGTTTTAGAAATGTGTCTATGGGAATGTTTGACCATTCTTCCAGAAGCGCATTTGTGAGGTCAGTCACTGATGTTGGATGAGAAGACCTGTCTCGCAGTCTCCACTCTAATTAATCCCAAAGATGTTCTATCAGGTTGAGTTCAGGACTCTGTGTGGGCCAGTCAAGTTCCTCCACCCCCAACTCGCTTTATGGATTTTGCTTTGTGCACTGGCCCAAATTATTTAGTGGAGGGGGGGTTATGGTGTGGGGTTGTTTTTCAGAGGTTGGGCTTGACCCCTTAGTTCCAGTGAAGGGAACTCTTATAAGTGTCAGCATACCAAGACATTTTGGACACTTTAAATCTCCAAACTTTGTGGGAACAGTTTGGGGGTGGCCCCTTCCTGTTCCAACATGACTGCGCACCAGTGCACGCACAGGTCCATAAAGACATGGATGAGCGAGTTTGGGGTGGAAGAACTTGACTGGCCTGCACGGAGTCCTGACCTCAACCCCCTAGAACACCTTTGGGATGAATTAGAGTGGAAACTGCGAACCAAGGCTTCTCGTCCACATCTGTGCCTGACCTTACAAATGCGTTTCTGGAAGAATGGTCAAACATTCCCATAGATGCACTCCTAAACCTTGTAGACAGCCTTCCCAAAAGAGTTGAAGCTGTTATAACTGCAAAGGGTGGGCCAACTCAATATTGAACCCTACTGACTAAGACTGGGATGCCATTAAAGTTAAGGTGCGTGTAAAAGCAGGTGTCCCAATACTTATGGTAATATAGTGTATTTACTTTAAATCTTACCACATACATTTATGTATTTGTCAGATTGGAATTTTCATTTGTATGTGGGAGTATTTACTTTTGACTTTTTAAGCTTTGTTTGATTTAATATGAATCACAATTATTTAATTTTACTTTATGCAAGAGCACTTGACCATATTTTTCAGCACTATTAAAAACTTAAAATTAAAATTGAAAATATTTAAATCTTTTCAGAATTTTTTTGCAGATGAAATGTGAATGTCTGAACAAAGACAATGAAATGTGTGGGCACAGTATTTGGAATTTCTTTTTTTTTCTTTAGCCTCTGCATGATGAAGTTTTTTGACATGAAGATATTTGCTTTATGCTCCTAATTTCTTTCTGGGTAGCCAAAAACCTCTTGACAGTCTGTGTTTTTGGAAGAACAAAGTGCTATAAGAGCTGCAGCTAGAACTGGCAAAAACTAGAGCCAAACACGAATCTTTAAATACAGTCTAGAAAACATATTTGCTGCCATCAAACATTCCAGCTGTCAGGAGTAAGTGAAGTCTAATCAGCCCACATATCTTCAGACAACATGTAAAAGATGGAGTAACAAGCTTATTTATGGTGAAAGAGGCAATCAGGCAGCCGGCACATAAAGAGGCTTTGAAAACACAGATGAATTCTCATTTTGCACACTGGTCACAGCTCTTCAGGAACGTTACCAGACAGATCAGAGCTCATTACAAACTGGCGAAGAACTGCAAAGTTCCTGCAACATCCTATGACTGATTGTGAAGATTACGGCATTGGCTGTAAAGCAACAAAACTAAGGATAGAGGGATGCTGTTAAAGAACTTTTTGCATGACATCTAAACTGTCCAGATTATGTAACTGCAAAGTTGTATCAGAAAAACACTATCTGCGAATATATCACTGGGTCTGAGTCCTTATGCCTTTAAATGGCCTATGTAAAAATGTCACATACAATAGTTACTCATTTTTTACAGGTGTAGGGATTTCATTTCTTAATGTCTGGGTTTACAGAGACTAAATCAACACTTCTGTCTTTTTTTTAGCTGACTGCAGCTCACCAACCATCCTTTTACCTTCCCATCCTACCATCTACTATCTCAGCTGTAGCCACCATTTTACTGTTGCTGAAATTGACACGTCTGGGAGTGTCGGATTGTTTTGGCCCACCTAGCTCATGTTCCCTTCTGCAGAGTCACTGCTGTCTCTCCCTGCTCCCAGCACATGCTTGCACTATCTGTCAAGCAGAAAAAAAAAATGAATCCAGAGCTGATATGACAGGGTAAATGGGGAAAGCAAGGGAAAGATAAGGTTAACATATGGAAGCGGAAGACTAGGCACTTACCAGGATTGGTGGAATTGAATTCCAGGAGGGGCTTCCAGGGGGGGTATAGGCGCGAATGTGAAAACTTATAGCAGTTGAGAATTCAGCAAGTGCAGGAGAAACTTCTCTTCCTCCCACCCTGCATTTTTGATTTGGAATCCTCAGTGGTCATAGTGGCCAGGCAGTTGGGATCTTTGGAGGTGGTAATGATTAACAATGATATCACCTACGAGTGACCCATCTGTGGTATGGCATTCTACGGAGAATGTCTGAGGAGAGTGGGTTTGTCCCCGAGCCAGTGTCTTGTGGCTGGGGACCTTTAAAGTGGATGTAAACCCGCAAAAAAAAATTTTTAATTAAGGCTTGCACCTTGTACAGTATAGGATTTCATGTCACCTGTGCCCAGTCTTGCAACAAAGAGTTAATCCAGCTCTGAGCAGTTCTCCTATCTTTTTTCAGTGAGATAAAAATGGACAGACAGAAAAATAGGCGTCCGTTTCTCCCCCTTGCTGTGAGTCACAGGTGATTTACATATCCCATATACGAGCCTGAGAGAGACATTCAGTGTACTTCAGATCCCCTCTTCCTTTCTTCCCCAGCTCTCCCAGGATTTGCTGCTCCACACCTCAGCATGATTGGGCATGCTGAAGTCATGTGGGGACTTTCCTGGGTTTTGACTGGATGTTATTGATCAAAGCAGAAGTTCAGGGTAAGAAAAACACAGGAGAAAATGCATGTTGACAAGGGGAGTGTGGAGATGGGTAGTCTACTGACATCATGACTCCACCCACCGAGCTCCAGACAACAGACCCACCCAAAGAATCTGCAGTTTTTCAGTTCTCATCACAGACAGAGGGGAGACATTTCACAGGTAAGGATACATGCATGAGGCATGTATATCCTTATAGATAACTACTATGGCAGTAGTTTAGAAAGGATGAGAGTCGGTTTACATCCACTTTAAGTGTTCCTCGGATACAAAAGCAATGGTTGGTCCTTTTGTGCTGTCAAAGATCAGCAACCTTGATTATTATAGTTTTATCGTTATGTTTTTGTTTAACCGCTTCAGTGTCTGGCACTTTTATACCCTTAGTGCCCAGGCCAATTTTTCAGCTGTTGCACTTTGAATGACAATTGTGCTGTACCCATATGAAATTTGTATCATTTTTTTTCTACACAAATACAGCTTTCTTTTGGTGGTATTTTATCACCACTGTGTTTCTTTATCTTTTGCTAAATAAATTAAAAAAACTGAAAATAAAAGAAAAAAACATGTTTTTTTTGTTGTTTCTGTTATAAAGTAAATACAGCTGGATAAAACAAAAAAAATGTCTGTCTTCATTTCAGGCTGCAAAGCAACAAAATGTGGGTATTTTAAAGAAGGTGATTCTTTTCTATACCCACTGTATATCTTAAAATCAATCAATCCTGATTTACTGACGACCTATCATTTCTTAACCACTTAAAGCGGTAGTAAACCCGCTGACTTTTTTTTTCCCCTACACCTGTAAGGGAAAAGGCATAATGAGCTAGTATGCACCGCATTATGAGATACTTACCTTAGAACTAGGCGCTGGCATCTCACCTGGTCCACGCCGAGGGAGCTGACATTTCCCCTCAGTGTGCCTTCCGGGTATCGCGGCTCTGGCGCTGTGAGTGGCCGGAGCCGTGATGTCGTCACTCGCGCATGCGCGCGGGAGACTTTTTTCTGGCAAAGTCCGGCGGCTGCTGGGCTTTCAGCCGAGAATCCCGTGTGCGCATGCGCCGCTGCAGTCAGCAGTTCATTGCGAGGGGAATATATCCTAAACCGTACAGGTTTAGGAGATTTTTTTTTACCTACAGGTAAGCCTTATTATAGGCTTACCTGTAGGTAAAAGTTTAAAAAATAGCTATACAACCGCTTTAAGGACCAGCCTCGTTTTGGATTTTAGGTGTTTACATGTTTAAAACAGTTTTTTTTGCTAGAAAATTACTTAGAACCCCCAAACAATATATATGGTTTTTCTTCTAACACCCTAGAGAATAAAATGGCAGTCATTGAAATACTTTTTTTTTGCACCGTATTTGCGCAGCAGTCTTAAAAGCGCACTTATTTTGGAAAAAATTCCCTTTTTTGAATAAAAAAAT
Source organism: Lithobates clamitans (assembly GCA_037952925.1). Lineage (NCBI taxonomy): Eukaryota > Metazoa > Chordata > Amphibia > Anura > Ranidae > Lithobates > Lithobates clamitans. The sequence continues at coordinate 1,921,938 of JBBGZY010000051.1, forward strand.
AAGACAACAGCAAAGTTAGCCCAATTTTTTTTATATTATGAAATATAATGTTACGCCAAGTAAATTGATACCCAACATGTCACGCTTCAAAATTGCGCCCGCTCGTGGAATGGCGTCAAACTTTTACCCTTAAAAATCTCCATAGGCTACGTTTAAAAAATTCTACAGGTTGCATATTTTGTGGTACAGAGAAGGTCTAGGGCTAGAATTATTGCTCTTGCTCTACCGGTCACAGCGATACCTCACATGTGTGGTTTGACCACCGTTTTCATATGCGGGCGCTACTCGTGTATGCGTTCGCTTCTGCACGCGAGCTCGTCGGGACGGGAGGTTTTTAAAAAAAATAATTTTTTATTTTACATTATTTTATTTATTTTTACACTGTTTAAAAAAAAAAAATTGTGTCACTTTTATTCCTATTACAAGGAATGTAAACATCCCTTGTAATAGAAAAAAGCATGACAGGACCTCTTAAATATGAGATCTGGGGTTAAAAAGACCTCAGATCTCATATATACACTAAAATGCAATAAAAAAAATAATAATAATAAAAAAAAAAAAAGTCATTCAAAAAAATGACATTTGAAAAAATGTGCCTTTAAGAGGCATGGACGGAAGTGACGTTTTGACGTCGCTTCCGCCCAGCAGTGTCATGGAGACTAGTGGGCGCCATCTTAGCCTCACTCGTCTCCAGACACAGGACGGAGACGGATGCGATCGCCTCTTCCGCTACCGACGGCTCCGGTAAGCGGCGGAGGGCACCGAATCGCGCCGGGGGGCCCTCTCCCGCCAACGATAAAAGTGATCTCGCGGAGAATCCACCGCAGGGACCACTTTTATCTGAAAGCCGCCCGCCGCCCGAAAACGGGGATACCAGGGTTATGGCAGCTAGCTGCTGCCATAACAACGATATACCCCTTTGGATGTACATTGTCGTTCGGTGGTCGGCAAGTGGTTAAAGCCTGAAAAGACCAGGACAGTACAAATATCCGCCAAATGACCCCAAAGTAGAAAGCCAAAGGTATTTAGTAAGAGGCATGGCGAGTTTTTTGAAGTTGTAATTTTTTGTCACAATTTTTTAGAAAATGAAAAAAAAATGTTTTTTTTTTCACAATTAGTTTTTTTTTAATATACGGTAACCAGTGCAGTACAGTGTTATCATAACGGGTGTGGCGGTGATAAGGGACACTGACTGGTGACATGTTTTATTTTTTTACACAGTGACCAGAACAATACTGTATTACTATAGTAATACTGTATTACTCTGGGGAAGTGATCGGGATTTTTTTTTTTACACATTATGATTGTTTATACCAATGAATTATACTAGTATAAGCAACCATTGTTACTGAATGAAACTGCTTCATTCAGTGTTTGGTTGTGATTAGCTGTGATTGGCCCTGTCTGTACCATGTGATCACTGTGGCCAATCACAGCTAGCAACACAATTGTACAAAATGGATGGAATGAAAGGAAGCCATCTATTGTTTACAATTGTCATGTGACCTGCTGTATTTGGTCATAGCGATCACATGGTACCGGCAGCAGGCTAGTACACTGATAAGTCATCGGCTGTGTCCAATGGATGGATGTGACAGAGCAGGCCCCATCGCCACCCCACTGCCGTGCGATCTGGGAGGACATCATATGATGTCCACCCGGATAGACGAAAGTCCCGTGCGGCCAATAATTTGCTATCGGCCAGGTAGGAACTGGTTAAAGGAATGCTTACATTGGTTATTTGTTAATAAATGACTGCTATGGCAAATTTTTCATCCAAATCACTGTTGGTATGATCATTTAGGTACTATATAACTGATAAGTGGGGAGCAGGGGCACAACGGTTTGATTTAACAGTGACATCTGTTTTACCCTAGTCTTGAAAAGCGCATTTAGCCAGGATTGTGCTACGCACAGCATTTACTGACATTAAAGGCACAATAACTGCACTCAACTATTAATGGAGTGCATTTTCCAACTGAGGGATGGATGTTCCTTTCAAGGCTAGCAACTGCTTTGATGTATTTGGGCTGGCAGGAAGAGTTGAGGAAAATGTAAAAAATGCAGAGGACAGGGTGTTTATAAGCTGTATTGCTTGGTGTTCTGCAAAGTATCTTTGAAATTCCCTGTGCTCTGGGGTTTTTGAACTTGGCTGTATGATCTGCCAGCCTCTACTGATTTATCCAGAGCAGTGTCCTAGAAGTCTTGTTAGGGGTTACCTCTGATTATTTTCAGCTGGCCAGTCCCTAAGATTTTAGTCCAAGTGGGTTAGGTCAGTAACTAATAATGATGAACAACATTCTAGAAGGGTCTTTTGGTCTTGAGTCTACGATCCTGAGAGTGCACTCAAAACTTAAGGCCTACGATAAGAAAATGCTAAAGCTAGTAAAGCCCTAACTCATGCCGATCCTAAGTGAATGAAAAAAGAGTTGGGGACACTGGTGTAACGAGATCCTTTACTAGTCTTTCACTACATTTACACTTCTAGAGCAGAATAAGAACACAGGAAACTGTGGGAGTTACTTTAGCCTTCCATGAGTACAGATTGGCGAGAGAAAGATTAAGCATCCATCGATAGACTGTGAACCTTAAAGAACTGCAGCTTATATCTTCCCTTTCTGTTCTGAAATAAAACTAAAGAAAAAAAAAAAACATCTAAATGGAAAGATGTAAATGTCAAGTTCATGTAGGAACAAATCAATAAACTTTTAACTCTCTGTATCTTAAATCCTCTGTTAGCAAATGCTCTCAAGAAGCAGGATACAAGATCCCTTCCCAGTGGTATAGGACACCCAAATGATTGCATAGCATGTACTCAATCCTCTTACAAAGGTGTTGGTGCAGTCATGCTGCCTTCTTTTGTTTTCTATTAAAGCATACATTTTCATAAGATTTTTAAACCCAGAAGACAAAGTCATATTTTCTGATTAGATTCTATTTCTTCCTCAGATACGTCTCCTAGCAAACACCTTGCAAGATTACATACTGTATAATTGGCAAGGACTACTTTTCAGAAAGAAATTCAGTTGCCTTAGCCCGAAAGGGTCTAAATACGTGAGCATGTCCAAATCATAAGAAATGTCTCCATTTTCATGGATATATGTGATAAAAATGTAAGAGTTCCCCCCCATGTTATATAACCTGCATGACGTATAATAGATTCTGTGTAGGTATCTCAGTTGGATACATTTTTCTTAGCAGAGATAACAAAAAGCAGTTGTGTGATAAGATTAGCCACACATTTTATCATCTATGGAGGAGATATCCCTCTGCTATTGTTGTTAGATTTTTTCCATCCTATACATATTGGGATGAAATAGTATCGGAATATTAATTGGTGTTAACCTTTTTGGGCCAAAAGACAAATTTGAGAAGTCTGTTGGTTCACCTCTTTTAATGCAAACTGTGTGGCAGAAGCATGCCTTAAAGAAGAAGTCTTGGATGGTGTTAAAATCTGTACAATAGCCATGTTTGGGTAAATAAGCAAAACCGCTAATGTGACTTTTATTATACTGTAAATGTAGACTTTGTATAAAACTCACTGTTTTAAAAGCAGTGACATCACTTTTGCACAGCTTCTTCTTGAATCCCTGGGCACGGGGAGGAGGCATCTCAGAAATGGCGATGTCACTTCCTGTTATTGTTCGTCACCACTCACTGAGACTACAAATAATATCATGCTCTGGGATTTAGAGTCTTGAGTGGGTGAGACCATGGGTGTGTGTGTGGATCGGTAGCATTCTACAAATAGGACTGACAATGCCCACCCACATCACTGCACACACTCTTCTTCTACTTTCCTTTTTTGTGCGTGTAACTACTGTGTACATTATCCCATCAGTGTCACACGTAGATATGATGAGATTTGCACAACCTGCAAACATAGATGGAGACTCCAGGTCTGTCAGTGAAAGAGTTAAGTCACAGGAGGTGGGACAGACTGTGACAGTCCAACAAACTAACTATGCAGCACAGTGGGCGGATATGACCGGGCAGTCTGAGACTCAAGTTCTAGCAATGTACTTACATCACTGCTTGCTTTCCAAAGGACTACAGTGGAGAAAATAAAAGACCAGTGGCTGGGGGGGGGCATATCAGCCACCAGTCTTGTGAATAGGATATGAGGGGGATAGAGGGCCTTTCATGCAATAAAGAATGCTAGATTTTTCACTGGTAAAAAAAAGAGAATTTCAAGCCTCGTCCCAAAATAGTAGAAAAAAAATAGGTAACAACTGGAAAGTATTCCTGTTGCCTATGAATAAGGACTATAGTGGCACAGCATAAGAGACAAAAACCAATAGGAATAAAATATATTTTTTATTTATACAATGTTAAAAGAGGAATAAAAACAACAATATTTGCATATCCCATATATTTTAGGGGAGTAAAACCCTCCCCTTATGAATGAGAATCAGATAAATACTCATATATAGACTCAGATGGCAACAGTCCAGTATAGATGAGAAGGCTTTCCTAGTGTCTGTAAGGTCAATGCATTTTGCCAAAGATTGGCTTCCTCAGGACCCAGACAATTAGAGAGGATAAACTATACAGAACAACACACATATGTTAATATATAAAAATAAATGAATAAATAATTGAGCAATATACAAAAATAGTTCGTATATATATATATATATAACAAATAGAATGTATTCACTTTGTGTGCTTGTACCGGTCACTCCACACGGTGAGGCGTCCACCCATCAATGTCATAGGGACACTACAGGCCCAGAACACCCCCGTGGGAAGGACACATGCAGACAGCAGGCATCCTGGGCAGATTCTAAGTATGCAAACAAAAGTAATATAAGAACCAAAGAATCCAAATGGTGTATCCAATGGTGCACCTGTATATATAAAAAGGAGTTAGCTCAGTAGTAGGTTGTACGTAGCCCCCTGGACGAGTCACAGCACTGTGAAAAAGGCACAGCAAGACAGTAGGATCTTGGTGAAACACAAGTGTAGTTTATTTACAAAGTTTGTAGTTTATTTAAAATGGCAAAATAAAACAAAAACAGAAATAAACCTCTGCCATGCTGGGCGTCTAACTACAAACACAGGAACCTAACTACCCATCCTGGAGCAACCTACTGCTGCCCAGGCACCTGACTGTTACACAGAATAAATTAGAGTCTTTAGTCACACAGGCTTTATCTCACCACACAGAGAAGTTGCTGCTCCACAATCTGCAATGCACAAAGATCTGGTTCCAGGAATGGAGTATCCTCCCTAAGCAACCTTATAGAACCCAGAGTATTAACCCTGCTTCAGCTGAGCTCATTAACCCCTTAGTGAGCCAAGCAAGCTCACCACCCAGCACAAAGAGGAAAATAGTTTGTATATTGCATGAGCCTGGGACAAATGTATCTCCCATTCTGGAGGACACAACCAATAGATTTTCCTGGATTCCTGTCACTACATATATAATACATTTTGTTCCTGGAGTTCTTATTTAACTGTAAATAGGCAAAAATATAATTTTGAGATATTAAATTTCTCTTTCAATTTTGTCATGTTGCCTTCCATAGCTCCCAATTATCCCTGATTTGGAGCAATGTCCCTCTGTCCCTCATTCCTACTCATTTGTCCCTCATTTTGGTCTGATCTATATAGTTGTATATAAAATGCACGTTTTATCTATCAAAAAGTGTTTTCCAGTGCTAAACCTTTCATTTGATTTCTAAATTGCTGCATTTGTCATTTCCAAAAGCTAATATAAAGGACTAGTAGTGGTAAAAAAAGCACTTGTGGGTTTAACCAATCTTGTTTTTTTGTACAATTCTCCTTTAAGGGGACGTGGCAAGGGGCGTGCCCTATGCCTTCATACTTTTGCTGATAGGTGTCCTTCATTCCCATCTCATAAAGTTGGTAGGTGTGGCCTTCTTAAAAGTTCCAATAAGCCCTGCCTTATTCTTTATACACCACAACTCCAGCAAGCAGGATGTGGTATGATGATGGGTTATTACCTTATTGGCTGGGCTGGAAATATTTTGGAGGGGTTTAAGAGGCTGTAGTTCAGTGCTGGACAACTCTCAAAGTAATGCTACAGAAGACTTTAAGGCCCTGCAGACATATTACAAAAGATGTAGACTGAAAACAGGTGTGGCTGGGGACATACATGCAATAAAGAGTCAGAGATTGGGACAGGTTATATTAGACTGCGCTTGAGCATTCATTAATTTCAATGGCCAGAATAAATTATTATTCTGGCCAATGAAATTAATTAACACCCAAGCGCTTGATCCTTTGAATGTGTTTACAAGCATCAAGTGTTTTTTTCTGCCAAAATGCTGCTGCCAGGGTGAAACGCATGTAGGAGAGATATCAAAATGCCTAGTGTGCATGAGGCCTTAGAAAAAAGAATGGTGCAGAAAATAAGCAAATATCACAACTGAAAGTATGAGCATGGCCCCCTTCTAGCCCCCAGAATATCAGGTAGCACCTAACTAATTATTATTAGGGATACAGCAAGCCAAGATGCAATAAACAGCACCTGGATACTGGCTGCAGCACAGGGGTAACCATAAAAAACACTGTGTATTACCGGTAGGGCCACCCTGGCCTCAGCCAGATTCTTATTTGCGGCACAGGCAGCCTGTAAAATGACAGCTCACTGTAGTTGGAACAGCCCTGTCCCAAGGATATGATGTCAATGACAAGGAAAGGAGGGAGGTGGAGGAATCTCAATTACCTGTAACAAAGCCCCTAACGTACTGGTGCCCAACACTTCTAAGCTTTGCCAGCCCTTCAGGTGCCAAGCTTAGCCCAGAATACAGTGACCACACAGACAGTGCTGGTGATCCACATGTGACCCATGGGGCACATGATAAGCACCAGGGCCATAGATTAATAGACTAATCTGTTGCCAGCCCAGATTTAGTCAGTATTTTGGAATCTTGCCATCAATGCAACCCGTCAGTTTTAGGTTCAAAGGTTAGAGCTACATTATCTTAATATTTATTCTGTCAATGCAGCTTGGTGGGGATTTAGGACGTTTAAGGCCTTTAGTTAGTACGAACAAGGTACCGTAACATGATACTGGCTCTTGACTATCAGTATGTAACTTGTTTTATACGGGCTGCAATAATTGACTGCCTTTACAATTTCAAATAATGTGGGGCCTAATATTTGGGGAATATGTTAAGATATTGGTTTAAAATATAGTGGTGGCATGTTCTGTAGGTCAGCTAGGACGCTATCTACAATACTCTTCAGTTCCCACTTCCCATTCTAACAAACTATTGGATACTGATGGATGATTCTGCCTGGATTTGATTCTTAAAGAGTTTGGGTGTTGAAACCTGTTGTCAAAGTATGGCCATTTTTAGGGCTAATAGGCAAATTGCTGCCAAAAAAGACATAGGAAGATGGGCACTGCCATGGGGGCATGTACCAGTGTAAATTTATTTTAATACTATACATGGGGAGAGGGTCTTTTCATAAATATATATATACACTAGGGATGGTCTGAACACCCCCTGGTTCAGTTTGCACCAGAACACGCGGACAGGCAAAAAGTTCTAGCGAACATGCAAACATAAAAATCAAAATTGCTCATTTAAAAGGCTTATATGCAAGTTATTGCCATAACAAGTGTATGGGGACCTGGGTACTGCCCTAGAGGACATGTATCAATGCAGAAAGGATTTTTTCAGGAGCAGTGATTTTAATAATGCTTAACGTGAAACAATAAAAATGCTATATTCCTTAAAATATCGTACCTGGGGGCCCCATTAGTCTTCCTGTAAAGTGGCGCATCTGTGCAATGTATAGAACAGTGCCGCAGCAAAATTGCATTTCTAAAGGAAAAAATGTCATTTAAACTTGCTTGCAGCTGTAATGTATTGCCAACTCCCGGCAATATAGATGAAAAATCAAGGAAAACAGCGTAGGGTCCCCCCAGTCCATAAAAGGCCCTTCAGGTCTGGTATGGATTTTAAGGGGATCTCCACTGCAAAATTTATAAACAATTTGGCATGTGGGTCCCCAAAAATCCATACCAGACCCTTATCCAAGCATGTAGCTTGAAGGGCATGATGGTGGGGGAGGGAGGGGCGAGCGCCCTCCCCGAACCATACCAGGCCACTTGCCCTCAACATGGGGAGGGTGCTTTGGGGTCCCCCCAAAGCACCTTGTCCCCACTTTGATAGGGACAAGAGCCTCTTCCCGACAACCCTGGCCATTGGTTGTCGGGGTCTGCGGGCGGAGGGGTTATCGGATTCTGGAAGCCCCCTTTAACAAGGGGACCCTCAGATCCTGCCCCCCCTATGTAAATGGGTATCAGGTACATTGTATCCCTACCCATTCACCAAAAAAGTGTCAAAAAGTAAAAACCACAACAGTTTTTGACAATTCCTTTTTAAAAAAATAAAAAGTGTCCCACGATGTCCATCCATCTTCAATTACGCTGCCCGATGGACCCGAAAAATAGGGAAAAAAATACAAAAAAACTCCGCCTCCATGGGAGGCCTCCCGGCGAACGAAGCCTCAAAAACACGTTGTCCAGGACCATGTTATGGTAACCTCCCAGGGTCTGGAAAGGCATTACACAAAGTTTTCTTCAAGGCGTCCTGAAGATGTTTCATCCTCTGGTGCAGGATGAGCTCTGCAACTTTACCCTTATAACGTGGATCAAGAAGAGTGCCAGCAAGTAATAAACCCTATCCTTAATACCACAAATTCTCGGGTACTTTCGCTGGCTTTGCAGAATCAGGGAGCCCATGCATTGTAAGTTTGAAGAGGCGAAAGATTCTGAGTCCTTTGGGTCACTAAGGATGATGTTGTCAGGAACTACCTCCCAGCCACGTACAACTCCTTGGGTTTCTGGAGACTGAAAACCATCCCTTGAAGACTGCTGCATGTTATCCTCTACATCCATGCTGACACAATCCTCCCCTCTTTCTCCTGTGTGTTTGGTGGCCCCACAGGAATGTAATCTGCATAAAGGGGATCTTGAGAGGAAAGGAAGTCCTCCTCTTCCTCCCGCTGTTCTGCCTGAAGTGCCCTGTCCATGATTCCACAAAGCGTGTGCTCCAGCAGGAAGACTAGAGGGACAGTGTCACTGATGCATGCATTGTCGCTGCTCACCATCCTTGTGGCCTCATCAGATAGTGACAGGACAGTACATGCATCCTTAATCAGTAGCCACTGGTGTGGTGAAAAGAAGCCAAGCCCCCCTGAGCCTGTCCTGGTGCCATACTCACACAGGTACTCATTGATGACCTTCTGCTGTGTGTGCATCCACTGCAGCATTGCCAATGTCACAAATGAGGCGGTTGGTGGGCAGATTGCATTCCCGTTGAATGTCAGCCAGCCGTGCACTGGCTTTGTATGAACGCCGGAAATGACCACAGACCTAGCCTGCCTTTCTGGCCTGCCTCAGAAGATCATGTAAGCCTGGGTACCTGGTCAAGAAACACTGCACCACCAAATTAAGGATGTGTGCCAAGCATGGAACACATCCCTCCACATCCCTGCTGGAGGGCGGAGAGAGGTTTGTGCCATTGTCGCATACAATCATTCCTGGCTCAAGCTGTCATGGTGTTAACCACCTCTGAGCCTGCCCCTGCAGAACTGACAGAATCTCACACACTGTATGGCATCTTTTAGCCTGACTGCTTGCATAGCTCCTTGAACGCTTAGGGAGCACTGCTAGTTCAGAGGACAATAAAGCAGAGGCCATAGAGGAGGAAAAAGTGGAGGGGGTGGAGCAGACAGATGTGGCAGAATCAGCACCAGCTTTTTGGAGGCGTGGTGGCGGCACAAGCTCCAACACAGAAACCTGTCCTGCATCCTTCCCAGCTGCCAGCAGAGTTACCCAGTGCGCCGTGAAGGAAAGGTAATGTCCTGACCATGCCTGCTGGGCCATGTGTCAGCGGTAATGTGAGCCTTGCTGCTGACCGACCTGTCCAACGAGGCCAAAACATTGCCTCCCACATGATGGTAGAGAGCTGGAATGGCCTTACATGGAAAGAAAATTCTTTTTGGAACTTGCCACTGTGGCAGGGGCGTAACTAGAAATAGCAGGGCCCCATAGCAAAATGTTGTATGGGGCCCCCCTGCAAACAGCCCCCCCCCATAGCTGCCCTAGTGTCAATGCAGCATGACCTGTGCCACATACAGCGTGACCTGTGCCCAATGCAGCGTGACCTGTGCCCAATACAGCATGACCTGTGCCCCATAGAGCGTGACCTGTGCCCCATACAGCGTGACCTGTGCACCATACAGCGTGACCTGTGCCCAATACAGCCTGGTCTGCCTGTGCCCCATACAGCCCCACCTATGCAGAGGAAGAGGCAAGCCACCTAGATCAGCAGAGAGCGGGATTGCCCGCTGTAATAGCTTTCATTTGAATTTCCTGTCTTCCCGGGGCTCATCTTCACATAGCCCCACCTCATGGCCCAACGCCTTTGATGATGTCACATGTCCCACATTGGATCGGCGTTCTGTCTATCAAAGGCACCGGGCCAAAAGGTGGAGCTATGTGACATGAGCCCCGGGAACACTGGAAGTTCTAATGAAGGCTCTTACATCTGACAATTCAGCTAACTGCTGATACGGACAGCTCGCCTCTTCCTTTCCTCTCTCTTCCCCTGGCTGGGAGACTGTGCCGGCAGTGCTCTTATCCTCACTGGGCCCCACTCGGCTGCGGGCCCCATAGCGCCCGCATGGGTCGCTATGGTGGTAGTTACGCCCCTGCACTGTGGTACAACACGTTCCACAAATTCACCAAAGGGGGCAGAGTCTACCAGATTAAAAGGCAGCAGTTGTAGTGGTAACAATTTGGCCCAAGCTAGCATTTAGACGCTAAGCATGAGGATGGCTGGGATAGTATTTTTTTTTTGACAGTTCAGCAATTGGGGTAGCAAAATTTGCCTGCTGAAATAAACAGGTGGTGTACTGCTAGCCAATTGGCTGCAAGTACTTGAGGCACGTATTGCTATACCTTCATTCCTCTCAGTGTAGGTTTTTGAGTGGACTTGAGGTATAGAATGAATGAATGAATGAAGACTGTATAGCGCTGCAAATGTGAACTGAATTGCCTTGGTCCATCCTGTGGATCCAGCTTGTTAGAAGAGGTAGGTCTTGAGTTTCTTCCTGAAGGCCTGATGGTTTTCTTCCATACGGATGTTGGTCGGTAGAGTGTTCTGTAGCCGTGGACTGCGAATCTTCGTTCTCCCTTTGATTTGTAGCGGGATTTGGGAATGTGGAGTAGGTTTTGGTGGGTTAATCGAAGACTGCGATTAGGTACATAGTGTTTTATTTTCTCGCATAGGTATTAAGGCGCTATTCCATGTAGGCATTTGTGGGTGAGGCAGAGGGTCTTGAATATGATCCGATCCTTTATGGTTAGCCAATGTAGGCTCCTCAGGGATGGGAAAATGGGTTCCAAGGGTTTTTTTCCTGTTATTAGTCTTTCTGCAGTGTTTTGGATGAGTTGTAGGCGTGCAATCTGGTATTTAGGTAGTCCGGCGTAGAGGGAGTTTGCGTAGTCGAGTCAGGAGTTAATGATGGTTCCAACTACTGCTGCTTTGTCCTCTTTAGGAATGAAGGGGATGAGTCTGCGTAGCAGGCGAAGAAGGTGGTGAGATCTGTTGACTACTAATCCAATTTGTGCATCCATTGACATTTCTGAGTCAAAAATGACTCCAAGACTTTTGACTTTGGTGCTCGGGGCGATGGTCTGTCCAAAGACGGTGGGCAGAGTCCAAATTTTCTTATTTTTTGAGTTTTGGTTTGCATGTAGTAGGAGAAGCTGTTTTGGATCTGTTGAGTTTTAGGTAGCTAGTGGTCATCCAGTTGTGAGGCATTTTTCTAGTTGTTGATAGTGGTCTTTTTGTTCGGTGATCCGAAAGTAGAGTTGCGTGTCGTCAGCGTACGAGTGGTAGCGGAGGTCCGAATTTCTGATGATTTTGAGGAGCGGATGGATATAGATGTTGAAGAGGACTGGTGATAAAGGTGACCCTTGAGGGACTCCATACGATATTGCCCGGGTTTCAGAGGTGAAGGCTCCTAGTTTCACTGTCTGAGAGCGATTTTCCAGGAATGATGCAAACCATTGTAGCTCTGAATCTGTGAAGAGGTTTGACGATGCCTTGCTTGAGGGCGATCGGGACAGTCCCTTCTTGTGGGAATTCTTTGTGGGAATTACGGTATGTCGTTTGGTGAAGTGCTGTCTCTGAGGCTTCTGATGATGTTTTTGGTGCTGTCAGTGGTGATTGAGATTAGTGAGAATTTTGGTCCTTGTGTGATGTTTGTATCGATTTCCTCTTTTTGCTTTCGTTGATTGAGGTTGGTAGTTTTTTTCTGTTGAACTGTTTTACAGATGTTATCGATTTTGTCAATGAAGAAGTCCGATAGCTTATTGCAAAATTCTTGAGTTTTATTTGCTGGGGGCTCTAGGCAGGTTGGATTCATAGTCTGGGCGACTATTTTGAACAGTTCCCAAGGGCTGTTTAAGACTGTTGAGATGGTGTTCAAGAAATGTTCTTTTTTTGCTTTGAAGATTGCTTCGTGATATTTCTCAGTGAGAGCTTTGTAGTTTGAGTGGTTTTCCTTAGTGGAGTTTCTTCTCCAGGCTCTTTCAGCTCTTCTGCGTCCGCGCTTCAGTAGAGTAAGGGTGCCAGTAAACCATCCCAAATTTTTTTTGCGGATGAGTGATCTGTGTTTTGGGGCCACTGAGTCTGCTGTTTGTAGTAATGCCTTGTTTAAGGAGTTGAGTGTTTGTTCAGTTGAGTAGTTTAAATTTATCATTGCTATTTTGTTTGATAATGTGGTTTTGAAGAGTTCGGAGTGTAGTTTCTTCTGAGATCTAGACGAGTGTGTTGTTATTGCGTGATTCTGTTTTTGGAGGGTGGTGTTGGTGGCGATTTTGAATTTGATGGCGTTGTGGTCCGTCCAGGGTAGCGGTACGTTGTCGAATATGTTGATGTCCATATTTTGTTTGAAGATGAGATCCAAAATATGTCCTGAACCATGTGTAGGGGTATTTATCAGTTGCTGGAGACCTAGTTCTTCCAGTGTGTTGATGCAGACAGTGGCGATAGGGTCGAGGGTGGAGTTTGCCCAGAGGTTGAAGTCTCCAAGTACCACAAAGTTTTTGGTTTTCAGGGTGAGTGTTGAGATGAATTCTGTGAAGGGTGTAAGGAGATTGGTCTTCGACCCTGGAGGTCTGTAGCATAGTAGTATGTGAATAGTGTCTTGGGGTGTTGTTTGAAGATGAAGGGAGAGTGTCTCCATGAATGGCACTGAGTTCTGTGATGTTGGTTTGGTGAGTGCGAGGTGAGATTTGAAGATTACTGCTAGGCCTCCTCCTTTTTTTCCTCTTCTATGCTCAGTTAGGATCCTGTAGTTCTCAGGCACCAATTCGGTTAAGATGGCGTTGCAGTTAGGCGGCGGTGTTAGGTGTTGGCCAGCTTTCCGTGATGAAAAGGCAATCTATGTTGTTTTCGATGATGAAGTCATGGATTTCCAGTCTGTGCTTGACTGCAGATCTGGTGTTGATCAGGGAGCATGCTAGTTGCTGTGGTTTAATTGGTGTCTCCCTGTGTTTGATGGTTGATTGTAGGTTGGTCCTTAGTAGTTGTTCTTTTTGTAGTCATTTTTGAATGTAGGTTGGTAATGTTGAGGCGGTATTTCTAAGCCTGTGGAGGGCATTCGCTGAGTATTTGAAAAAGCACATGGTGAGAAAAGACAAAGTTGCTGAAGGAAGGATGATCTGATGATGGTACTGATGTGGCGATGATGAGCTTGCTGAGAGGATGGAGGTTCTGATGGCTGCCACTGCTACGGGAGTGGAGTTGTTGATGGTCCGGATTTAGGTGCAGACGTTCTGGAGGTGGTGATGAAGGGAGGGGGGCACCTGCTGGCCTACCTACCTTCCTGTTGATCCAGAGGAAGGCGAAAAACCCCTAGCTGAGCTGGCCAATTGCTGCAGCAGAGGAAAAAAATTCCTTCCTGACCCCCCGGAGGGCGATCGGACTCGGGGACCCTGGATCAACTGCTAGTGAGCCCCTGGGAGCTTACCTGATCCGGGATGGTCCAGAGGGGAAGAGACAACAGAGAGTGGTGATGGGAGAGTGGCAATGGAGGGAGAGGGCTCGGGGAGACCTGGCTACTACTTACTGGTACTACAGCCGTGTCTGGGAGGATCGACGATGGACACCTGGTAGGGCCTGAGCCGTGGGTGTCCTGGCTTCCGGTGTCAGACCATGCCCCTGCAGTGAGGTCCTGTAGCAAGGAGGTGGTGTTCCAGGGGTCCGCTAAACCAAAGTGGAAGAGAGGAGGTGGCTGGCTTGTGCTGGATCAAGGCTGCAGCCGTGGTCTGTCCCCCGAGTGTAGAGGCTAGAGACGGGGGGATCGGACTGTGGCTGCAGGAGGTATCCTGGTGAGCTGGGTAGGAGGGGGGGTCCTGGGACCAAGTCGTAGAAGTTACTGCTCGGATGGTCTCCGGGTGGCTGGCGGGTTGCTGTGGCTCGGGAGGGCGTACCAAGGTGGCCGCCGGCTAGGCCTGAGCTGCGGGCTGTCCGGCCCACACGGATCACATTGCTCGAGCTGCTGACACAGACGTCTGCTCTAACCTGAGTGTCCACAAGTGGGTGACAATCTGTGAGGTAGCGCTCAGTGGAGGGAACGGGTTAGCCTGATGGGTATGCAGGTGAGCTGGGTAGGGGGGTCCGCTGGGACTGAGGTCAAGACAGGTCCTTCTGGGAGAAGGGAAGATCTCCGGGTGGCTGGCGGATTGCTGTGGCCTAGGGAGGGTGTACCAAGATGGCCGCCAGCTGGGGTTGAGATCCCAGATGAGCAGACATAGATTGCACCATTGCTATTTGCAATCTACTGTACCTGTGTTGAAAAAAGCCCACACCAATGAACTTTTGGAAGTCAGCAGGGAGTCAGCAGCACCCTGTTTCTGTGGAGCTCTGTGGTGTGATGCAATGGGGTGGCTGCCCTTAAGCTGGCCCCTGGAGGACATCCTGCCTCATTGGAGTTGTGCCTCCTCACTTTCCTCGTCTTTTCTGTCAGGGCACCCAAGTACAGTCAGTGACCTCATCATCACCTCTCTTCTCGTAACTGAAGCAAACTTGGCAGTATGCTACCGCTGGGTGAACATGACTGCTAGTTTCTTGTCCTTCTGCGGCACCCCCTCTCTCTAGGCTAATGTTACTCCCTTCCTCAACCTGGGAGCCAACATCAGAGCATTCAAATTGCTGCGCATCCTGCAGCAGCATGTAACCGACACTATGGTCAAAAAATTCTGGTGACTACGTCATGCATGATGGAGGGGCTACAGAAGGAGTAACTGTGGACAAGGAGCTGGTGGAAGAGTCTGCTTTGGCAGCTGCGTTGAAACTTGTATGAGCCTGGGTGACAGAGGATGAGGAGGATGAGGGCCGCTTAGTTATCCACTCCACCAACTCTTCTGCATGTTGTGGCTCAATAACACGGCCAGCAGCAGAAAAAAAAAAGACAAGCGTGCCTTGCTTGCAAAGGATGCACCATGTCCATGACCACCACTTTTCACTGTAGACACAGAGGCTGCTTGCCCTCTTTTAGTGGCCTGTGAGCATCTGCCTCTCTTGGTGGCCTTCCAGACATGATGGGGATTTTTTTTCACGCTGCACTACACTGTATTATATACTGTACACCGCCTGCACTGTATTATATACACTGTATTATATACCGTACACCGACTGCAATGTATTATATACTGTACACACTGTATTATATACTGTGTACACTGCCTGCACTGTATTATATACTGTACACTGACTGCAATGTATTATATATTCCACACTGTAGTGCATTATGATATAAAAACATACATTTTCCAGGATTGCAAACCTGAACTTCATCACTACTAATATAGGCTTATATAGTATCATCCTAGATAGCAAACAATTGTGCTGCAAATTTGAAAATGACTTGCTAAGCTATTGCTAGACTTGCCCGGATTCACAAGTTTGTTGCACAATTGCAGCAAGTTTGCATTGCATGACTCCAGATCAACTTCCTTTGCAAACATTCTGCGAATCTGCTGCACATTCTGGTTCAGATATGTTGTGCAATAGTCATCCCACGATAAGGGTTACTGTGGCAAAATTTTCATGCTATAGACTTGCAAGCTCTTGCTGTAGACTCCCCACTGCAACTTTGCACTTGCTAGAGACTTACCATGCAAATTTGCTACAAATTGTAAAAGTGTCAACTAGAACTTGTGCTTCACGTGCTAGTGTATCATGCAGTGTGTAAGTGTGCGGGGCACACAACCCCGATGGAAAGGGTACCCACTGTGGCTGTGCCCTGTCATGCACTACACACCGCAAGTAATCAATTATATTTTACCAGCAGCACTGGATTCGCTGCATCATCTCCTCACCTCCCTTGCCGACCTGCCTGTGAGCTGGGGGCAGGAGAACTGTACTGTGCCGATCTGACGATCCATACGGCAGTGTCCAGTACAGTATTATGTATAAACAGGACGGAGCAGGCTGAATCTGCTCCACCTCCCATCCTGCCCCTGCTATGTCTGCCCCACCCCACACTCCACCCCCTGATTTGCACACACTGCTATGAAAGGGCTTGTAATGAAGGTGGCAGTATTCAATATACAGCACACAGCAGCTACAGATCCTGGCTGACTGAGCTTAGGGGAGACCAGCCAGGGGCCATAATTGTGAGTAGCAGGCATACTGAACACCCCCCTTCTCTCTCTCTCTCACAACCCCTCTCTCACCTTCCCTCTGTCTCTCTCTCACTCCCTCTCTTTTTCACCCATTCCTCTCTCTCTTACCCCCCTTTCCCTCTCACCCTCCTCTTTCTCTCTCTCACCCCCCTCTCTTCCTCTAACCGGTTTTGCCATAAGATGTAAAATGCATTAAAACATTACAAAATGTTTTAATACATTTAAAAATATTTGTTTACGACTAAGGATGCTGCATTTGGGGCGTGACCGGATGTTAGAGTGAGAGGAGGGGCGAGTGAGCTTCCCCCAGCCCGATGCCTCCGTGCTCATCCGATCTAACCCAGCGTTCTGGCCCGGCTGACTGAGCTTCCTTCCCCCCGCAGAGCCCGGCGTCTGCCTGGCCGCCTGGCTCCCTTATCACTGCCCGTACCGGAGTGTGCCGGCGGTGCATCGGCACAGCCGCTCGGGAGAGGACGCAGACCAGAGCCCACGGAGTGGCGAGGAGGAGCTCGGGTTATTTGTTTGGAGCAGTTACCCGGGCAACGGCTTCGGCATCAGCAGGAAGAGGCGGCGGGGACGGCGTCTGTCTCTAGCGAGAGGATCCATCACTAGGAGCGTCCCTGTGCTGCCCAGGTACCCGGCAGCATCAAGGTACCAACCTCTGCAGTTACATTAAAGGTGGACTGTCTCTCCCCTCTCCTCAAGGGCTAGTTTACTGCCACGGATGAGGGGGGGTGGAGGCACAGGCGGGCCCAGGCAGCTTGATACATTGTTACCCAACGATCAGCCTTTGGGCTTAGGCAGGCTTAGGCAGCCTGATATACTGACACACAGCGATCTGTGCCTACTAGGGAGAAGACACCCCTTGATGGCTGGCGGAGGGCTATATCAATAAGATAGACGCTAATCTTTTGTCACATTATATAAATTTAATAGAGCTGAAATACTGCCTACTTTCAAAACTGGACAATTACCCTAGTGGTAGCTGCAAACGGGAAAGGTGAAGAGAGGGGGGGGAAGCACCAACCCCACGAGCGGCTCAACTCTTTTATATACTCCCCTGGCTTATATAATAAGCCATGACTAGGAAAAAGGGAGAGGAACTGCAACAGCAGGACAACACTAGCTCCCAAATGACCCGCACCTCAAAAGAAAAGGCGAACCAGGTAGCAGCTGCCGCAGCGGCCAAACTGGAAAAATTTGCGCACCCCTCTACCTCATCACCATCTAAAAACACTCAGCAGCAGCAGGACAGACCACATGCGGGGGGCTCAGGGGACAGGAAGAGCCTAGGAAAAGGATCAGCGGCAACGCACACAATAAAAACGGCGAGCAGTAAAAGCTCTGCGGGTGAGTCCGCGGGATTAGCAATTAACAATGCTGCTGCGCATGACGCACCAGCAGAAGCTGAACCCACACTGAAAGACGTTCTATGTGCTGTTAATTCCTGTAAGGCCTCCCTAAGCGACCTGTGCGACTAGCTGACGGGACTAAAGGAAGAGATAATTATACTAAGCCAAGAACTGCAAAGGACTATCGCTAGAACAACTGCACTGGAGGAGAGAGTTAGCCAGGCTGAGGACGAATTAACCCCATTGAAGCAAGAGCTCAAGTCATTAAAAACGCAGATGGGTCTACATAAAGTTAAAATGGAGGAAATGGAAAATAGGTCCCGCAGGAACAACGTGAGGGTGGTAGGCCTACCGGAGCGGTGCGAGGGTCCCCACCCTGAGGAGTTCTTGGAGAAGTGGCTTAAGGGAATATTTGGGACGGAAACCTTCTCTCACCTCTTTGCTATTGAAAGAGCCCACAGAGTGCCAACTAGGGCCTCACCACCAGGGGGGCATCCCAGGCCAATAATAATGAAGCTTTTTAACTACAGAGACAAGGTAACATTGATGCGTAGGGCCAGAGAGCTGGGGGATATCCTACACAACGGAGTCAAGATTTTATTTTTTCCAGATTATTCCCCAGACCTCCAGAAATGGAGGGCTGAATTCAGGGACATTAAGCGTAACCTACGGACTTATAAAATAGAATACGCCCTGCTGTATCCTGCACGTCTACGTATCACTGCCTTAGGGTCCACCCATTTTTTCGACACAACAGCAGGGGCAACAAAGTGGCTGGAAGATAACAAAGCGGACCTGCAGAGCTAGGGGTTAAATAAGGCTAAACCTGGATAGGAAAAGAGGAAAACGTGACTTTTTTCTTTCTTTTTTTTTTTTTTCTTTTTTCTCTCTGTTTTTTGTTCTCCTTTTTCACAGGAATCAGCAGTTGACACAGGGGGAGGGGGGAAGGGGGGGGTATGTGAGATGGAAGCACAGATGAAGGATGCGATCCCACTAGTTTCGCATGCTCTAAGTGTTGTTTTGGGGGTTTGGAGGAGGGCTGTGGGTGGGGGGGAGAGGGGGAAGAGTGTGGTAGTGAGTCACAACGTATTTTTTCAGTATATGTGTGGGGAGGTATTTTTTGCATGGTTGGGAGGGGGGAAAAAGGTCACAAGCACAGCCCCTAGGGTTAGGCAGGAGGGGGGGTCACGAATAAGGGTGGTAAGAAGGGGGATGCATTAAGCTGAGGGCGGGGGGGAAGGGGGGTTTATAGCGAGACATAGGGTTAGGCAATGGGGTGAATGCAAGGCACACATAGTTACGAAGGGTGGGCTCACAAAAATAAACGTAAAGCATATTAGCACATGTGGTTTGTACCTGCAGTTAGGAAACGCGGGGGGGGGGGGAGTCCCTGGACGCGGGGGGC
The DNA here is from genome assembly GCA_037952925.1 of Lithobates clamitans. Lineage (NCBI taxonomy): Eukaryota > Metazoa > Chordata > Amphibia > Anura > Ranidae > Lithobates > Lithobates clamitans. The sequence goes on from JBBGZY010000051.1 coordinate 1,941,382, forward strand.
CCTTTGCCCTTCCCCACTCTATCTATTTTTTATTCCTTTTCTTTTTTGGTTAACACAACCACAGCACTCACGATTAATTTGGTATCCACAAATACACAAATGAAATGTCCCCTCTTTTTGGGCATTTTCTCCTCTTTCTTTTTTTGGCCCTTTTTTTTACTTTTTTGCTTTTTTCTTCTAAATGCCTCTTAAAACGCTAAAGATAGGCTCCTGGAACATCAGGGGCATGGGTGATCCCGCCAAAAGGGCAGCAGTTTTTACGGCAATGGAAGCTTATGGCGTTGAACTGGCTTGCCTGCAGGAAACTCACCTCACTAATGATACCAAATTACATGTTCGGAACCACAAATTTCAAGAACAGTATCATTCAGTCTACACCTCATACTCAAGAGGGGTGAGCATATTGGTGGGGGGAGGTATCTTGTTTTCCTGCAGGGAAGCCAGAATTGACGCGTTGGGTCGCTATGTCTTCTTGAGTTGCGTTGTGGAAAATAAGCCTCTGGTAATAGCAAATATTTACATCCCTCCTCCGTTTAAAACAGAGACCATCTTGGATCTGCTGGAATTTGTGGAAAGTAAGCTAGATGTACCGATAATATTGGTGGGGGATTTTAACGCAGTTTTGGATAATAAAATGGATCGATTTCCGCCTATGAACCGGGCGGAAAGGTTATCGGAGGGCCGCCTAGGCCAACTTCTGGAAGAGGTTGGGTGGTGCGACCTATGGAGATCTCATAACCCAAAAACCCGGCAGTACTCCTGTTATTCAGGGTCATACTCTACTCTCTCGCGTATAGACATGGCAGTAGGCAACAGTGAAGCTCTGCAATTAATAGGGAACATAGAGTATAAGCCGAGGGGTATCCCAGATCATTCCCCCTTGACCTTGACTCTGAACTTAAATGCTAGATCTATCCGGAAAAGGTGGACAATAAAACCACTATGGTTGGATCTAATAAGCAGTCCAGTAGAAGTTACCTCCAAATTAAAAGAGTTTGTGACATTTAACTCAGGTACAGCCCCTGCGGGGGTAGTGTGGGACACTTTAAAAGCGTTCCTTAGGGGACTACTACACCAGCAGGTTGTCATAGTAAAGAAAACATCAAGGGAATGGGAGGTGAGGGCTAGCAGGGAAGCCATGGAATCAGAAGCACAATACGTGGCGGACCCAACCCCTGCAAAACAGGAGGTCTGGCTCAGTAGACAACAAGAATACAAAGAATTAATTAATAGAAGAGTAGAAAATAAAAGACTTTTCCAGAAACAAAATTACTATGGCGAAGGGGAGAAAGTAGGTCGGATGCTGGCACTTATAACTAAGTCTAACCTATCCCCATCGGCCATTTTTTCAATTAGGACACCGGCTGAAGAGATTACTTCCGATCCCGCCGAGGTCCTAGAGACCTTTTCCGCGTTCTATAGGGACCTGTACAGGTCGCGCCGGGGGTCGGACCGGCGCGATATGGATGGGTTTCTGGAAGGGGTGGATCTGCCCGTGCTTTCGGAGGGGGACAGGAGTGAGATGGAGTCTCCCCTGACCCTGGAGGAGTTGCAAAAGGCTGTTGCAGAGTTGTCAGGCCAGAAATCTCCTGGCCCGGATGGATTGCCATTGGAGATTTACAGAAAGTACGGGGAGGTCCTACTTCCGGAGCTTTTAAAAGTACTGGAGCAGACAACTAAGGACGGAAGGCTACCCCCATCAATGTTGGAGGCTGACATAGTGGTGATACCAAAAGAGGGGAAAGACCAACTGGAAGTCACCTCATATAGACCGATATCATTACTGTGTTCGGACGCCAAGATCGTAGCAAGGGTGTTGGCGTCCAGATTAAACAAGTGTATTGCAAAACTCGTGCATCCAGACCAATCGGGGTTCATCCCCGGTGGGTCTACTAGCACTAACATCAGAAGGGCATACTTGAACCTTCAGGTGCCAGCGGAGAATGCGGGGCCTAGAGCCATACTGTCTTTGGACACCGCCAAGGCCTTTGATAGCCTGGAGTGGGAATATCTTTGGTGGGTGCTAGAGAGGTTTGGATTTGGCCCTGTATTTATCAGCTGGTTAAAAATCCTTTATAATCACCCAAAGGCAAGACTCAAGGTAAATAATGACTATTCAGAAAGCTTCCCCCTCGAAACTAGGGCTGTCCCTTGTCCCCTTTGTTGTTTGTTTTGGCCATGGAGCCATTGGCGGGAGCGGTGAGATCATCATCCGAACTGCAGGGTTTCCACAGAAAAGGCGAGGAAGAGAGAATAGCGCTTTTTGCGGACGATGTCCTATTTTTCCTTGGGGACACGACCTCCTCATTGGAGAAAGTAATGCACCTAGTGGAGGACTTTGGAAAATTCTCAGGATTGACTATCAACTGGGAGAAATCATCGCTCCTGCCGGTCGATCCATTGGCCAACCCTATCTCAATGAGCTTACCCCAACTGAGAGTCACGGGGAAAATGAAGTACCTTGGTGTTGTGTTGTCCAAGGACCCCGGTGCGTTTATTGAGGACAACTTGGTCCCTCTCCTATTAAAACTTAAAAAAAAATGCGATATCTGGAGTAGACTCCCTCTATCTGTGGCGGGCCTGGCCAAACTGATCAAAATGGTATGGCTGCCTCAGCTGCTATACCTGCTCCACAACTCCCCAGTGTGGATCGGGGAGAAGTGATTTCAAAGAATCCAATCCCTTTTCAGGCAATTAATCTGGAAAAAAGGACAGGCCAGGATAGGCCTACAAAAACTGCAGTGCCTCGTTACGGAGGGGGGACTGGGGGTCCCCCACCCGTTTACTTACTTCCTGGCAGCCCAGCTACAACAACTTGGGGGATGCGCCATTGATGGAGGGGGAAGTAAGAGTGCCCAGGTCATCCTGCAGGGAAGCCCACATAGTTCATTAGTTGAAGCACTGGAGGCAGATTCACTACAAGGAGAGACTCCGACACTTAAAATGATTACCCGGGTCTGGCAGACAGCCAAGCAAATAATGGGGTACAAAGGAATCTCAGAATACTCACCAATTTGGAATAACAAGAACTTGCAGGAACTACTATCTGTTGATAGGAATAAGCTTTGGGAGAGGAATGGGATATGTCGGTTGATACAGATATATGAGGGGGACACCCTGAAACCCTTTGAGGAACTGAGGCATGAGTACGGGCTGCCAAACCGCGTATTTTATAGCTATTTACAGATTAGACACGCCTTGAGGAAGCAGTTTGGAAGGCAACCCCCCACATGGTGCAAGATCCCACTATTACAAACAATAATCAAATCAGAGACCTCTAAGGGGTTAACCACAGAGATATACACTCAACTAATAAAGAAAATAAACACGCATGTAGGCTCTTCCGGGGGTAGGGACAGGTGGGCGGCTGATGTGGGGGAGATAACGGACACACAGTGGAAAAGGATTCTGGAACTTGGACCAGAGGTGTCGGTCTCTCCCTCACAAAAGGCCTCCCATCTGATGCTGCTGCACAGATCTTACTATACACCAAAAAAGCTCTTTATGTTTGGTCGTCGAACCAACGATGAGTGCCCCAGATGTAGAAGAACAGGCGATTTGATTCATATGTTCTGGAGGTGCCCAAAACTAGTTAGGTATTGGCCCGAGATCTTAAAGAAAATAAACACCACGTTCAAAATTAACCTAGGGCTAGATCCTAAGACCTGTGTGCTGGGACATGTTACTAACGGACTGAGAGACAGGAGCACGGCGGTAGCGGCAGCAAGATGCCTGTTCCAAGCCAGAAAACTAATTGCACAGTCTTGGCAATCAAGAACCCCCCCCACCCCGGAAGATTGGATAGGAACTGTCAACTCCACAGTGTGGAGCGAAAGAACATTCTACACTAGGTCAGGCAACTATAACAAGTTTGTGAGAATGTAGAACCTGTGGGTTCAAACAATGCCTTGCCCGCTAACAGTGCTATCCTAGTGTTGAGAATATCCGCCTCCCTACTAACGGGGTGGACTGAGCTAGGAGCAGCTTAGAGTCTAGAGCCGAGAGAGAATAATGTAAGGAACCTATGTCGGTCATCGGACGTGCCTTGGATCTATAGGGGTTTAACAGGGGGGGGTCACAGGAGGGTGGGGGGGTCACAGGAGGGTGGGGGGGTGGGTTTATTAGAAAGAAAAGCATTAATATATAAATACGCACAATAGCAATATGAGGATATGCAGTTAATTGGCTTTGAGATATAAGACGTATGCTACGCACTTTGTAACGTGGCACTATTGTAACTACATACATATCGAAAATTATATTGCAATATAATACTTATACAAAAAAAAAAAAAAAAGGGAAAACTTTGAAAGGCCATAATGATGTGACTGGATTAGAGACATATATGAATATCATTCTTAAGACAGTCTCTGGATAAAGTTAACTGATGTGGCAATAAAAAAAAAAAAAAAAATATTTGTTTACATTTTTTTTAAAGAGTGTGTATGCCTGTATGCATGTGTGTGTGTGTGTATACAGTATCTCACAAAAGTGAGTACACCCCTCACATTTTTGTAAATATTTTATTATATCTTTTTATGTGACAACATTGAAGAAATTACACTTTGCTACAATGTAAAGTAGTGAGTGTACAGCTTGTATAACAGTGTAAATTTGCTGCCCCCTCAAAATAACTTAACACACAGCCATTAATGTCTAAACCACTGGCAACAAAACTGAGTACACCCCTAAGTGAAAACGTCCAAAATGGGCCCAAAGTGATAATATTTTGTATGGCTGCCATTATTTTCTAGCACTGCTTTAACCCTCTTGGGCATGGAGTTTACCAGAGCTTCACAGGTTGCTATTGGAGTCCTCTTCCACTCCTCCATGATGACATCACGGAGCTGGTGGATGTTAGAGGCCTTGCACTCCTCCACCTTCCATTTGAGGATGTTCCACAAATGCTCAATAGGGTTTAGGTCTGGAGACATGCTTGGCCAGTCCATTACCTTTACTCTTAGCTTCTTTAGCAAGGCAGTGGTCATCTTGGAGATGTGTTTGGGGTCGTTATCATGTTGGAATACTGCCCTGCGGCCCAGTCTCTGAAGGGAGGGGATCATGCTCTGCTTCAGTATGTCACAGTATATGTTACATTGTTGCCTCAATGAACTGTAGCTCCCCAGTGCTGGCAGCACTATTTCAGCCCCAGACCATGACACTCCCACCACCATGCTTGGCTGTAGGCAAGACACACTTGTTTTTGTACTCCTCACCTGGTTGCAGCCAAACACGCTTGACACCATCTGAACCAAATAAGTTTTTCTTGGTCTCATCAGACCACAGGACATGGTACCAGTAAGCCATGTCCTTAGTCTGCTTGTCTTCAACAAACTGTTTGCAGGCTTTCTTGTGCGACAGCCATGCCGACCAATTTGATGCAATGTGTGGCGTATGGTCTTAGCACTGACAGGCTGACCCCCCACCCCTTCAACCTCTGCAGCAATGCTGGCATCGCTCATACATCTATTTACCAAAGACAACCTCTGGATATGATGCTGAGCACGTTCACTCATCTTCTTTGGTCGACCGTGGCAAGGCCTGTTCTGAATGGAACCTGTCCTGTTAAACCTCTGTATGGTCTTGGCCACCGTGCTGCAGCTCAGTTTCAGGGTCTTGGCGATCTTCTTATAGCCTAGGCCATCTTTATGTAGAGCAACAATTCTTTTTTTCAGATCCTCAGAGAGTTCTTTGCCATGAGGTGCCATGTGGGACTTCCTGTGACCAGTATGAGAGCGTGAGAGTGATAACACCAAATTTAACACACCTGCTCCCCATTCACACCTGAGACCTTGTAACACTAACGAGTTACATGACACCGGGGAGGGAAAATGGCTAATTGGGCCCAATTTGGACATTTTCACTTAGGGGTGTACTCATTTTTGTTGCCAGCGGTTTAGACGTTAATGGCTGCGTGTTGAGCTATTTTGAGGCGACAGCAAATTTACACTGTTATACAAGCCGTACACTCACTACTTTACATTGTAGCAAAGTGTCATCACATGAAAAGATATAATAAAATATTTACAAAATTGTGAAGGGTTTACTCACTTTTGTAAGATACTGTATATATATCTGTTCGTCACTTATTATAGACAGTTTATCCAACATGAATTGAATGGCAGGCCTCCATATTAAACAGAAAGAGAATCTTTCAAGGGTCCGATCAGCCTATTTATTGTATTTTCTTGCTTTTTATCTAGTTGTATGGTTTCCTTTAACAAATGTTTTCTGTTATACGTTCACTCTTTATTCTGTAACATTCCGTGACATTTGTAAAACTGAATGCTGCATTGGGACTGATTTACTATTAATCAACAGGATTCTATACCGACAGGTGAACTCTCTTATTTTTTACTGCAGCCAGCATGTTACTGGCTGCTGCTTACTTATTTATGGTATATATGAATTTTTGAATTGTGTATTTTCCTTATTGTTCTCTGGTGTTTGTTATTTATGATTGATATATATATATAACTACAACCTCAGTGTTTAGTGTATATGGAGCTCTTTTCATTATAAAACAAACAAGGGTCCCAAAGCACTGAGTGAGATTTACAAAGAGTCAAGCAGGTTTTTCACGCCACGCTATTGCTGCATTGTGTTCTTTTTTTGGCAGATATGTTGAGATATTTAGCATCTCCATTGCACATTTCTCTTTGCTATGCGCATAATTAAGCAAAAGGTGCGTATTTTGTACTGGCAGTCCCTGTGTGACCTTTCTGTAAATCGCTTCCACTGTCAGCTGTTAAAGGAAACTTGTACTGGGAAAAATATGCAGACTGCCAATGCCAGCCTCCTACTAAAAAGACGAGTCCAGGATTCCGGTATCACTGCAGAGCCCAGAGGTGGTTCACAGGCGTGTATTGACTAAGCTTAATAGCAAAGGTACACGCTCTGAGGTGAGCGTTTAATACCTAAGGGGGAGCACCAGAGTGAGGACGCTATGGAAAGCTTTGGATCACCCACATAGCAATTTCAGAATCACATGGACTTTAAAGCACGTTTAATCTGACACAGTTGGATGTCACATACATACACAGGAGCACTTTTTATTAGTGGGATCAATGTTTATTTCATACATGATCCTATGGACACTATTAAAAGTGGTATAATTGTTCACCACTTGGATGCACAGTAGCACTTTATTATTTTTTACCTATTTCCTAATATTCTTTATATGTCTATTTATTTATCAATTTTACATATATTTGTTACACAATTGTCACTTTCTACAGTCGGCAGAGACTGAGTTTACCACTGTATGACTTTCACATGTTGTTTTTTTATGCACTCTGGTTATTACATATGCAAAGTGTGTAGTCTATTCTGTATTCAGCGTATATATTTAATTTGTTTGTATCTGCATGACTTTATGAGACGTGTTTAACGCTTGCAGCTGATCTACGATGTCATTTAGGTAGTTTCTAGTTTTTGGAGGCTAGCAGGATTCTTTATAATTTACTTTGGATACTGTTGTTTGCCATATATGTATTGCATTTTTGGGTACAAGTATTGATGTATTATTTCATATGAATTGTTTAATTTATTTTAGCACAATCACTTTTAAAGGGGGGTCTAATTATGTTTATGTCTAAGTTAAGTGGAATCTGGAGACAAATTTAATACAGTCCATAATGGCACAAATATTTGCACTGAGTGTTATTATCATTCAATTTATACATGTAATTTTCTAGCGCTGCACTTTTTGTCTTTCTATACTGTGATACTTGGACTGAGTATTGTGCTAGTAGCTTTTTTATTTAGTGTTCTGGGCCTTTAGCACATGAGTTTTCTCTTTTTTATACCTCTGTAGTTCAGAAGGCAGGCTCTGTGAAATGTGTGACACATCCATGCTTACTCACAAGGCATAGTGAATACATGTCTGAGAATTCAAGTAAATTTGTGGGGATCTTCACAAAGTACGTTTTCAAACTTTCACATTAATAAAAGTAGGGTAGACATAATTTAAAAATAATGTGGAAATGTATATATGCTTTGTTATTTTGACCATAGATACACTTTAAGGCCCCTTTCGCACTGGTACGACTTGTTCTGCGACTGGGAGTCGTATGACAAGTCATTCCCCATGATTTTCAATGACTGCCATTCATATTAGTACGACTTCAAGTCGTGCCGACCTCAAAGTAGTCCCTGCACTACTTTGATCTGACTTTGATCCTTCTTAAGCCCATCGAAAATCACTGAAGTCAGATCAAAGTCGGATTGCTGTCTTAACTGATCCAACTTTGGCATGCGACTCTGATGATCTTGAAGGGGAACTCCAAGCAAAATTTAAAAAAAAAACGGCATGGGTTCCACCTCCAAGAGCATATCAGGCCCTTTGGTCTGGTGTGGAATTTAGGGGAACCCCCACATCAAAAAAACTGCATGGGGGTCCCCCCAAAATCCATACTAGACCCTTTTCCCAAGCACACAGCCCGGCAGGTCAGGAAAGAGGGTGGGGACAAGAGAATTTTAAAAATGGCCGTTTTTTTCAGGAGCAGTGATTTTATTAATGCTTAAAGTGAAACAATAAAAATGAAATATTCCTTTAAATATCGTGCCTGGGGGTTCCCTTAGTATGCCTGTAAACTAGCACATCTTTCCTGTGTTTATAACAGTACCACAGCAAAATGACATTTCTAAATGAAAAAATGACATTTAAAACTAATTGCGGCTGTAATGTATTGTTGGGTCCCAGCAATATAGATAAAAATCGGGGGTTGTGGGGATCTGTGGGTGGGGGACTTATGGGAATTTGGTAGCCCACTTTAACAAGGGGACCCCCAGATCCCAGCCCCCACCTATGTGAATGTCCCGCGATATCCATTTATCTTATCGATAGCAGCGTCCGACGACCCGATTAAAAAAAAAAGGAAAAAACTCGGCCTCCATGGGAGGCTCCCGCTGACTGAAGCCTCTTTGCGATGACAGCTGTTATATAGCTGAGAGCGGGGCCACCTTGTGACGTAAACGGTTGACCCCACCCCCTTCTGACGTTACGTGACTTTTTTTTTATTATTAAAAAAAAGTTTTGGCTCTCGGTTCCCCTTAAAATCCATACCAGACCTGAAGGGCCTGGTATGGATTTTGGGGGGACCACTACGCCATTTTTTTTTTTACATGCACAGGGTTCCCCTTATTATCCATACCAGACCCAAATGGCCTGGTAATGGACTGAGGGGGGGTCATGCTGTTTTTCTCAATGATTTTTATCTATATTACCGGGACCCGATAATACAGCCGCAAATAGTTTTAAATTACATTTTTTTTAGAAATGTCATTTTGCTGTGATATTGTTCTAAACACGGGAAAAATTTGCTACTTTACAGGCATATTAAGGACCCCCCCCCACAGGCACGATATTTAAAGGAATATTTCATTTTTATTGTTTCACTTTAAGCATTATTAAAATCACTGCTCCTGAAAAAACTGCCATTTTTAAAACTTTTATTTGCATTCATACATGTCCTCTGGGGCAGGACCCAGGTCACCAAACACTTTTTATGGCAATAACTTGTATATAAGCCTTTGAAATGAGCACTTGTTTTTCATGTTAGTGTCCCACAGACTTTAACGGCGTTCTGCGGCTTTCGAATTTGCCACAAACGCCGCATATTGTTTGCTGTTCGGCGAACGGGCAAACACCCGATGTTCGAGTCAAGCTTATATTTGACTCGAACATCGGGCTCACCCCTACTAAACACTCTCAGTCAAAATTAACTATTTAATCCTTTTTCCTTAATTTATTCCTTTTTTAAAAATTGTTTATTAATTTTTCCAGAAATGTTTCTTTTCAAACACAAATAAATAAATTACACATTAAAAAGGAAAAGGGAGTCCAATATTTAATAATATGAATTATCCCGGTCTTTTTCAAATTCATTCTCTCTATTACCTATCACCACACCAACTCTGACCACTAAGTTCCTATATACTTCATTTATTGTTAAATTCTCACCTCCACCACTCTTTCTTAGTATATAAGCATTTTTCTCCAATAGCTCTAAATCTGGAGTCTTAGATGTGAAATATAACATACAAAAATTGTAACAGAGGGAAAAAAAAAGGTAGAAAAAAAAATAAATAAAAAAATAAAAATAATATGTGGTCACCCCTCATTTTCTAGTTTTACAACTTGTATACACCCAATTAGGTGATAGCATAGCTTTTTCCTGTGCTGTTAAAGGTTTCTCCATATATAGAGCCCATCATTGATTCATTTTCTTTGATTTTTGCTCCCCCATCACCTATTTTAATTGATAGATTTTCTAAGTAAAGCAAGTTCTTTATATCTCTCTGTACCCTTTCCAAAGTTGGGGGCAATGGGTTGAGTCATTCCCTAAGTATGCACCATCTTGCTGTTATTAGACAAATGTGGACCCATTTTTAATTACATTTTTCTGACTGTCCAATTGGCGTTGTCTCCCAGTAGCTAAAAAAAGCTAGCATTGGGTCTTCCGGAATGCATAGCTTAGTGTTTGCTTCCAAAAATTATTAACTAAGGGACAATACCAAAAATAGTGTGCTAATGTGGCCTTTTTTTTCTCCACATTTTAGTACAACTATGGTTGAGTCCGGTCTGCTGGTCATAACCTTGAACTGGTATATATATATATATATATATATAAAATTTACAACACTGAAGAAATGACACATTTCTACAATATAATGTAGTGACTGTACAGCTTGTATAACTTTTTGCTGTCCACCCAAAATAACTCAACACAGCCATTAATTTCTAAACCGCTGGCAACAAAAGTGAGTACACTCCTAAGTGAAAATGCCCAAATTGGGCCCAAAGTGTTAATATTTTGTGTGGCCACCATTATTTTCCAGCACTGCCTTAACCCTATTGGGCATGGAGTTCACCAGAGCTTCACAGGTTGCCACTGGAGTCCTCTTCCACTCCTCCATGATGACATCACAGAGCTGGTGAATGTTTGAGACCTTGCGCTCCTCCACCTTCCATTTGAGGATGCCCTACAGATGCTCAATAGGGTTTAGGTCTGAAGACATGCTTGTCCAGTCTATCACCTTCACCCTCAGCTTCTTTAGCAAGGCAGTGGTCGTCTTGGAGGTGTGTTTAGGGTCATTATCATGTTGGAATACTGTCTTGTGGCCCAGTCTCCGAAGGGAGGGGATCATGCTTTTCTTCAGTATGTCACAGTACATGTTGGCATTCATTGTTCCCTCAATGAACTGTAGCTCCCCAGTGGCTGTAGCACTCATGCATCCCCAGACCATGACACGCCCACCACCATGCTTGACTGTTATCAAGACACACTTGTCTTTGTACTCCTCACCTGGTTGCCATGACATACACTTGACACCATCTGAACCAAATAAGTTTATCTTGGTCTCATCAGACCACAGGACATGGTTCCAGTAATCCATGTCCTTAGTCTGCTTGTCTTTAGGAAACTGTTGGCGAGCTTTCTTGTGCATCATCTTTAGAAGAGGCTTCCTTCTGAGACAACAGCCATGCAGACCAATTTGATGCAGTGTGTGGTGTATGGTCTGAGCACTGACAGGCTGACCCCCCATCCCTTCAACCTCTGCAGCAAGGCTAGCAGCACTCCTAGGTCTATTTCCCAAAGACAACCTCTGGATAGGACGCTGAGCACGTGCACTCAACTTCTTTGGTCCACCATGGCAAAGCCTGTTCTGAGTTGAACCTGTCCTGTTAAACCGCTATATGGTCTTGACCACCGTGCTGCAGCTCAGTTTCAGGGTCTTGGCAATCTTTTTATAGCCTAGGCCATCTTTATGTAGAGCAATAATTCTTTTTTTCAGATCCTCAGAGAGTTCTTTGCCATGAGATGCCATGTTGTACTTCAAGTGACCAGTATGAGCGAGTGAGAGCGATAACAACAAATTTAACACACCTGCTCCCCATTCACACCTGAGACCTTGTAACACTAACGAGTCACATGACAACAGGTAGGGAAAATAGCTAGTTGGGCCTAATTTGGACATTTTCACTTAGGGATGTACTCACTTTTTTTTGCCAGCGGTTTAGACATTAATGGCTGTGTTGAGTTATTTTGAGGGGACAGCAAAATTTACACTGTTATACAAGCTGTACACTCACTAGCTTACATTGTAGCAAAGTGTCATATCTTCAGTGTTGTCACATGAAAAGATATAATAAAATATTTACAAGAATGTGAAGGGTATACTCACTTTTGTGAGATACTGTGTATATATATATATATATATATATATATATATATATATATATATATATATTTGTATGTAACTGGCATAGATACGAAATTTTAAATTGCGTCTATCACTATACTTTATTTATCATGATTTTACAAACCCTTCTGTATCCCTGTAGTATTTTAAATGTTATGTTATCCACTTGAAAATCCTGTGACCATTTTCAGATATTATCTGATAAAGAAGAGAGAGAGAGCGCACCAGCCTAGTGCATTATCCTTGATAAATTTATTAGTTAAAACCAAGATTAAAATCTACTCACAAAGGTAGGAGAAAAAATCACAATGTATACAGGCACAGGAACGATTGGTCCAATGTTAGCAGTTTTTCCAGGTCCTAGGAAGAGGCTTCATCAGAGCCTTTGGAAGGCTCTGATAAGGAAGGGACACCTTCGAAACACGTTAGCCAGCAGCAGTCCGTACGTCCTCTTCCTAGGACCTGGAAAAACTGCTACCATTGGACCAATCGTTCCTGTGCCTGTATACAATGCGATTTTTTTCTCCTACCTTTGTGAATAGATTTTAATCTTGGTTTTAACTGATAAATTTATCAAGGATAATGCACTAGGCTGGTGCGCTCTCTCTCTCTTTTTTATCATTACTACTAGGATAATCCCATCTTGAAGAGCTGCAAGGCCGAAACCCATAGACCTTCTTGAACCCTGGGGATCATTTAGCCAATACACCTGTGCGCAAGAGTATTTTGCGTTTATACTGTCAGATATTAGATCTACCTAGATCAAAAGCTCTAAGCCTAGTCAAGTATGGATAAATGACAGATATAGATAAATCTGCTATTTCTACTAGAGTGTCCAAACAGGAGGTAGACATGTCCCATAGAGAATAAGATGTAATACTCTTTCTAGTAAGAGGACATTTGTATTTAATCCTTTTGCTGCTGGCATTGGTAAATAGATAGGAAATTACATTTACTTATTTTAATTTTTTTATTTAATTTCTTCAGTTGCTTCCTGGTTTTTGACCTAAGGCCAAAGTGATGTCATACATCATTCATTCAGTCTTCATGAGCATTTTTTCATGCTGGAGCACAGTGTGACAGCAGTGATGACTGTCAGAGTAGACCTGAAGCTGAGGCCCACTATTTTCTAGCCTCTGATCTGGAGCTAGAAAGCTGTAAGAAAGGTTCCCCTTCTCCCTACTGCTGCACCCTGGGTGGCTGCCCCTCCTACCCCCTGTCCTTGTCCTGCCTGCACTACAAGAGTTAATTGCTCATTTTGGTGTAGGGGAACAAAAAAAGATTTACCTACTCAATTCTCTGCTCCTCCCCGTAGTTAGACCAGTCCTTGCAGCTTCTACTCCCCCATGATCCAGCAGTCTAGGGTCCTTACTTCATCAAGACCAAAGCACTGCAGGGCTCATATCCCTGCATCAGACATGATAGCACCAAGGGACAGTCCACTGCCTCAGTGTAGGGGAGAACCATCTGCCAGGGGAGCAGAGGATCAGGTAAGTAAAATTGTTTCTTCCCTCCCCTAGACAAAAGAAGCTATTAACTCTTGCAGTGTAGGCACAGCCCCAATTCAAGGACTTTAATCTACAGTTTGCAGACATGAGGGGGTTAAAAAACATCTGTGCCAAGAGAAATGTAGTTACCTTGCTACCTCTGGCTTCCAGCAGAAAGTGAATCAGAGCTCCTGTTCTGTGTATCAGTTTCACAAAGTAACAAAGTCAAAAGATCCACATGAGGCCCAGACAACTACCATTTTCAAATGGCAAGGTCAGCAACCTCCATATTTCTTTCAGTACAAATTTCTTTTATTTAATGCAAATTCTAACATTAAACACCTATAGTGAGGGTCTTATATTCTTTTTATATTTTGTGACATGACAGAGTCTTTGTGCTCTTTTTCTCTTTTTGAAAAGTAATGCCGCGTACACACGAGCGGACTTTCTATCCTACTTGGTCCGGCACACTTTCCGACGGACTTTGTCCGCCAGGTGCGCCGGACTTTAAAACGAACGGACTTGCCCACACACGCCGGGACTTTCCGGCGGGCTAAGTCCGCCCGTCTTTCCGACGGACTTTCGCCGGAGTTCCTGCGGACTTTCAGAATGAACGGACTTGCCCACACACGGACAAGTCCGTTCATTTTGAACGTGAATCAGGTGCGACGGGACTAGAAAAGGATGTCAATCTTGCCGCTTTTATCGGCGAGATTGACACCTTGCGAGCCCCGTCGCGGGGCATACCAGGCCCTTAGGTCTGGTATGGATTATAAAGGGGAACCCCTACGCCGAAAAAACGGCGTGGGCCCCCCCCTAAAATCCATACCAGACCCCGATCCGAGCACGCAGCCTGGCCGGTCAGGAAAGGGGGTGGGGACGAGCGAGCGCCCCCCCCCTCCTGAACCGTACCAGGCCGCATGCCCTCAACATGGGGGGGTGGGTGCTTTGGGGGAGGGGGGCGCCCTGCGCCCCCCCCCAAAGCACCTTGTCCCCATGTTGATGAGGACAAGGGCCTCTTCCCGACAACCCTGGCCGTTGGTTGTCGGGGTCTGCGGGCGGGGGCTTATCGGAATCTGGGAGCCCCCTTTAATAAGGGGGCCCCCAGATCCCGGCCCCCCACCCTATGTAAATGAGTATGGGGTACATGGTACCCCTACCCATTTACCTAGGAAAAAAGTGTAAGTAATAAAACACACTACACAGGTTTTTAAAATATTTTATTAAACAGCTCCGGGGGGGGGGATCTTCCTCCGGCTTCGGGGGTCTTCTTCCGGCTTCGGGGGTCCCTCCGCTTCATCTTCTCCCGGCGTCCGGTTGGTTCTTCTCCGCTCTCCGGCCTCTTCTCCCGGTGTCGCAGGTCTTCGGCCGGCCCCCTCCGCTGTCTTCATGTAGCTCTATTGCAAGCGGAGGTCCGGACTTCTTGGCTTCTTGGCTTCTTGGCTTCTCTTCTCTTCTCTTCCCCCAGATGTTGACACGACGCTCTCTCCGGCTGGACTGGTCTCTGAGGGCTGCGTTGTGACTTATATAGGCGGAGACCCCGCCCCCATATGATGTCACAGTCCCTGGGCATGCTGGGACTGTGACGTTTTAGGGGGCGTGGTCGACCACGCCCCCTAAAACGTCACAGTCCCAGCATGCCCAGGGACTGTGACATCATATGGGGGCGGGGTCTCCGCCTATATAAGTCACAACGCAGCCCTCAGAGACCAGTCCAGCCGGAGAGAGCGTCGTGTCAACATCTGGGGGAAGAGAAGAGAAGAGAAGCCAAGAAGCCAAGAAGCCAAGAAGTCCGGACCTCCGCTTGCAATAGAGCTACATGAAGACAGCGGAGGGGGCCGGCCGAAGACCTGCGACACCGGGAGAAGAGGCCGGAGAGCGGAGAAGAACCAACCGGACGCCGGGAGAAGATGAAGCGGAGGGACCCCCGAAGCCGGAAGAAGACCCCCGAAGCCGGAGGAAGATCCCCCCCCCGGAGCTGTTTAATAAAATATTTTAAAAACCTGTGTAGTGTGTTTTATTACTTACACTTTTTTCCTAGGTAAATGGGTAGGGGTACCATGTACCTCATACTCATTTACATAGGGTGGGGGGCCGGGATCTGGGGGCCCCCTTATTAAAGGGGGCTCCCAGATTCCGATAAGCCCCCGCCCGCAGACCCCGACAACCAACGGCCAGGGTTGTCGGGAAGAGGCCCTTGTCCTCATCAACATGGGGACAAGGTGCTTTGGGGGGGGGGCGCAGGGCGCCCCCCTCCCCCAAAGCACCCACCCCCCCATGTTGAGGGCATGCGGCCTGGTACGGTTCAGGAGGGGGGGGGGGCGCTCGCTCGTCCCCACCCCCTTTCCTGACCGGCCAGGCTGCGTGCTCGGATCGGGGTCTGGTATGGATTTTAGGGGGGGGCCCACGCCGTTTTTTCGGCGTAGGGGTTCCCCTTTATAATCCATACCAGACCTAAGGGCCCGGTATGCCCCGCGCTCGCCGCAATAGGAAGATTTGTTTTTCCTATTGCAGCGAGCGCGAGATGCAATACCATCCCCTCGTGTCTCATTTGGTCTGTCGGACCAGCCTACACACGAGCGGGCTTTCCGTCGGACCAGCACACACACGGGCGGACTTTCCGCCAGAAACTGAGTCCGACGGAAAGATTTGAAACTTTCTTTAAATCTAGGTCCGGCGGGCTTTTGGGAAGAAGTCCGCCGGAAAAGTCCGCCGCCGCCCACACACGGGCGGATTGTCCGGCACACTCTCGTCCGCCGGACCAAGTATGCCGGAAAGTCCGACCGTGTGTACGCGGCATTAGGCATTTTTTACTTATACACCATTTGCACAATTCTTGTTAGATCATTAGAGCCTTTCCTTTTTAAAGTATCACTGTAATGTTAGCACTTCACTTTTTTTGAATTGATAAAATAAGACCAATAAATATTACTTTGCAATTTCAGAGCAAAGCTACCATTATGGAACAGGAATTTGCAGTTTGGGGAAAAATAACTATGATACCACTTGCAGGTTAGCCCGTGTAAGTAAATTACCATCATTCATGAGATCGGTGCATATTACTGCCTAGCAGAAGTTCATATGGATATAGAAACAGATTCTTGGTATGGTGTTTTTTTTTTCTTTTGCAAAAAGACTCATATTTAAACTTTTCATTTTTTTTGGGATGCTGAAGAAAGAAAAATACACATAGAAGTGGAAACCATTTAATAGAATTTGGAAAGAAAATGGAAGCCCATTAAATAAAGGATATGGTGGTTTGGTATGTATTTTCTTTCATTAATATGTCAAGACAAAAAAAAAAAATAGATTTTAAACCATTTTTAAATGTAAAAAAATGTTTTATTTCCTTTTTTGTGAAGTAAGATGCAGATATATATATATAAAAAAAAAGCACTGGTAGCCGGCCAGGTATAGATGCCTTGAGCAGATGATCACCTGGTGTTTGCCTGGGAAAGCAGAAGTGATGGTGAGGTAAAAGTCTCTTAGGACCTTCAGCTGTTCTTTGGCAGTCTGAGTACGCAGAACAGCAGTAAAAGCTAGGCCGGGTGTCACACACAGATGACCAAGCCGGTAATAGATGAGAGAGAGTCTGTGAGGCAAGCCGCCTCTTCTTTAACAGTTACTGGAAGCGGAGGTGGTTCCACCCTCCCTGGGAATGGATCCGGAATGGCTGATTTAAGGAGAGATGCATGAAAAACTGGGTGAATCCTATAAGAATCAGGCAAGGATAATTCGAACGCCACTAATTTTATCTGACATTTGACTGGAAACGGCCTGATATATCTTGGCCCCAGCTTCTTCTATGGGCATGGCAATTTCAGATTGGCCATTGACAGCCATACGTCATCCCCGACTTTAAGGGAGGGATTCCCCCTTCGTTTTTTGTCGAAAAACTTTTTGTAGTCAGTTTGAGCCTTCTGTATACATTGTTGGGGGGTAGTTTTGCTGTATAAAAGCAAGTCTGTCCTGAACAGCAGGCACTGTTGATTCTGATATAATTTCGGGTAAGACAAGAGGGTGGAATCCATAGTTGGCACAGAACAGAGACTGGTTTGTGGCTGAGTGTAGCGAATTGTTATAGGCAAACTTTGCCAGTGGGAGCAGCAAAGCTCAGTCATCCTGGGAAAAGGCAAAAAAACAGTGCAGGTACTGCTTCAAGGTTTGATTTGTGCGCTGTTTGTCCGTTGCTCTGAGGATGGTAGGCCGATGAGAGGCAAAGTTCTACTTTTAGGACCTTACAGAGCGCTCTCCGGGTAAATTGTACCCCCCCATCAGAAACAATGCTACTGGCTAACCTGTTAAATCTCACAATAAACTTTATGAACGCGTGGGCGGTCTCAGTTGCTGAAGGTGTGCCTACCAAGGGTCTTCGACAGGTGGTCCACCACCACCAGGATGGCGGTAAACCCTTCAGAGGGCGGGAGCTCCACAGAAGAGTCCATGGAGATTATTTCCCATGGACGGTTGGGAATGGGTAAGGGTCCCAACAATCCCCAGGGCTTTGTCTTGTCGCCTTTGCTACTTAGGCATGCTGAGCAGGATCTGACATGGGCTCTACAGTCCGGAATAAAGTTGGGCCACCAGAAGGACCGTTGGGTGAGCTCACTTGTTTTATGAGCTCCAAAGTGGCCGGCTAACTGGTGGTTGTGGTATGTCTTGAAGACCTGAAGCCTTGCCTCCTAAGGTATGAAGACCTTATCCTGATGCCAGAGTAATCCATCTTGTTTTCTTAACAAGGCCTGTTCAGATTCAGGATATGAAGCAGAGGCTCGTTCAATGACCGATTTCAAACTGGTTTAAATCTATTAAAGTTCTGGGCTAAAAAAATGGTGCTCGGGGGAGCAGATTCTGTAGATTCAGGGAACATCCGGGACAAGTCGTCAACCTTCCCGTTCTTGGATCCTGGTCTGTATATAAAATGGAAGTTCGATCGTGAGAAGAATGATAAGGTCAGGGATTTAATTTAATCTCTCCACTGTTCTCACTTAATATGATGCCTACATGTAAATCTGTTTTTAACTTTTTGGCTGTTGAAGCTGCTTTTGTTTTCTTGTAACTATATTGCCATGGTGTTGAAGCTTGTGTTCGTAGCCCAGGTGACTCCTGTTGTTGTTTACCATTGCCCTTTGTGAGGGGTTGTGCTGATGCTATTGTTTGTATAATTGCCTATAAAAAAGGCCTTTGAAAGAAGTAAAGAGCAGCAGTCCATTATGCTCAGAACTGTGATACAGACATACCTGACTCCGTGTCATCTTTCTTATAGAAGCAATAATTTGGCAAAGCAATATAAACTATAAGCAACTTATTTAACAGTTGCATCTAACATTTTGGCGCCCGGACGAGGGACTCACCGATGATACTACAAGAGGTGGATGAGCTACGCTGACGGAACCAAAAGACAGGCACTCCGGGAATCACAGATCAAAAAAAAACCTGCGCAGGTAAGAAAAAGCTTTATTTTTCTTATATTCTGTGCTCCCCTGATTTGTGCCTATCTGTTCTGTCAGTTACGGTTCTCCTGGTTTTAAAACACCAGCCTCTGTAGTGGTGAGTCTAGAATTACTGCATATTTTCGTTTATATTGCTGGAATTATTTGTTTGTTTTTGTTATCTGTGTTTGTCTTGTCTGTCTTGTTGAGAAAGTGAATGAGCCTTGTCAAGGATGGTATGAGTTAGAAGGGGATTGCCGAACTAAGCAACGGAATGCGCCTTACCTCACACGATTGGGAACCTGAGGGCTTGTGAGCTTGGGGGTCTGACGCTTATGCTTAACCTCACATCTAACTCATAAACCATAGACGGGTTGAGAGTATAAGCCCTGTCTGCTCCATAAAGCAGGGATAAGAGTGTATGAGAGGGATTCCCAGATACGAGGGGGGAATAAGGTCTCAACAAAGTCCCGAGATCTAGTCGGATACCTGGCCACTTAAAGGAATGCTTGTATATGTTGTAGCCGCGTTTTTGTATATGTTGTAGCCGCATTCTGGTTTGTTATTGGGCTAGCATATAAAGTAATTATTTATTTTTGGGCTAGCATATAAAGTAATTTGGTTTCAGAAATCTCATTCCGGAGAGGTTTCTAGAATTCTAGCACCCTAGGAGGAAGGCAACGAGGAACTAGTGTAACTTAGCTGGTTTGCTATAGGGCTAGCATATAAAGTAATTATTCATTCTTGTATATGTTGTAGCCGCATTATATTGTACACTAAGTGTCCCACACGCTACCTAGGCAGGACTGTTAGAATGGGCCAGAGGAACACAAAACCCCGTCAGGGAATTGTGGCGCACTATACGGTGCCACAGATAATTAAGAACATTTATGGGAAAACCGAAGCACAGGACTTAAAGGATGTCCTTCGTAAATTTAAGGTGAAAGGAGCAGCGGGCTTAAACCCGGATGTATGGAGTGAAATAAAAAGGGACAGACAAGGAGAGGTGTTAGAGAAGCAATGGATGAGTCAGGTTCAATGCTTAATTAAGGTTTCAAATAGAGAAAAAGAAGAGGGGTGGAAACATAATCCAGATTGTGATGGTTGGGATATGAAAGACAGAAGAACAAAAAATGTTGAAATTTTAAATAATCTTAGTTCAACCATCCCACCCCCATATACTGACATAGAACGTAAACCACACAAGATATGTCCTGTACTTAAGGGTAGAGAATGGGTTTTTTTCAGGTTTGTGGAGTATAAGAATTTCATTCAGAAACTGTAGCTCCCGTACGCACTGATACATGCATTATAGTAAAGCCAGCTGCTTTCTGTAGATTTGTGACACAGTTAATGAATACACATGAAGCAACCTGGCAGGATGGGGAGGATCTATGCAGACATAAAATGACTCTGACCCTGTTTTAACCAGTTTATGACAGAAATAGGTCCACACAGACCTGCAGGACAAGCTGAGGGGGATGGCAATCAGACATATAGACTCAAGGGCCCCTTTTATTGCTAGATTAGAAGCTTTGTCAGGCAAAACAACAAGAGGGGGGGTCAATATCACCCATGAAACAAATGCCAGGACAGAATGTATCGGAATTTTACTTATCTATGGAAAGTATGATGGCAGATGAGGGAATGGATTTAGAGCTGCCAGTCACGATCTGAGCCTTCAATAGACAGTTTATGGAAGGATTAATTCCACAGATAAGTGAAAGACTGAAAGCTTGCACACCACCCTTAATTTGTTGCAATATTTGGCAGAAAAAGGTTGCAAGGTTAATAAGAAAAAGTTGCCAATGTGTCAGGAAAAAGTTATCTTTTTGGGACATTGTATATTACAGGGTACGAGACATCTCACTGAGGAGAGGGTTCAAGTGATAAAGGGAATGTTACCCCCACGGAATTTCAAACAATTGCGTATGTTTTTAGGTATCGTGTCATATTGTAGACAGTGGATACCACATGCTAGCGCTTTGATGCAGCCATTATACGATTGTTTGAAAATTGTACCGTATATGCTTACAGAAATAGCTTATGAGTCGTTTATCACTTTGAAAAAGTTGTTGATTTCTGCCCCGGCTATTGGTATACCAGATTACACCAAGATATTTAATCTGTACATTGCTGAGATCACTGGACATGCCACAGGTGTTCTGACACAGGCACATGTAAAACAAAGACCAGTCGCTTACTTTTCAGCAGCATTAGATCCAGTATCTAGAGGTTCACCGTCTTGTGTACGGGCGGTAGCTGCAGTGTCAATTATCATAGATAAGTCATCAGAGATTGTTCTAGACAATCCAGTCGTAGTGCATACCACACATGACATACATGCAATATTGTCTCAGGTACAGCCCAAACACATTTCAATGGCTAGGCAATTAAGGTTACAGTGTACTTTACTCTTACCTCCAAATGTTACTTTTCAGCGCTGTACAACTTTAAATTTAGCTACCTTTTTGCCTCTTCAGTCACCAGATTTGGCAAGGGGGAATGATAGTGCTAATAGTACTAGTGAGAAAGGAAATGAGGTACCTGACACTCTTGTTTAAACAAGTAGATGAACACGATTGTTTTCAGCTCATGGAACAGGAGACAATGGGATTTCCACATGTTACAGATACACCAATTTTAAATGCTGAGCACACTTTGTACATAAATGGCAGTAGGTTTGCTGATGACAAGGGTAAATATCACACAGGGTATGCTGTAGTGACTGATACGCAGGTAATTGAAGCACAGGCCTTACCGGCCCACATGTCAGCACAGGAAGCAGAATTAAAAGCTTTAGAACAAGCCCTAGAATACTTAAAAGAACGAGAAGGGAATATTTACACTGACTCTGCCTACGCTTATGGTGTAGCGCATGATTATGGCCATATATGGAAGGCTAGAGGTTATCTGACAGCAGCAGGTACACCTGTAAAACATGGAGAAGGGATGAAGAGAGTCCTGAACAATCTTCAAAAGGTTAAACGAGTGGCCATCATGAAGATAGCGGCACACACGAGCGCAAAAACAATTGAGGCAAAAGGAAATGCATTTGCAGATTTGACTGCAAAACAGGCAGCTCTAGGGGAAGGAAGCCCTGAGACCTTAGCAGCGGTAGAGGTGAGTATCCCAGAACCAACATGGCAGCAGCTGAGTAAATTACAGGAGCAAGCAGGGGAGAGCGAGAAAGATAAGTGGGTCAGAATGGGAGCAGCACCAGACCTTGACAATGTATGGAGGGAAGGGGGCAAAATATGCCTGCCTGCCTCTCTGTACCCAGCAATGGCAGCGGCAGTTCACCTACCCACACACGTCAGTTCCAATTCCATGTATAGGATTGTGAACCAAGGATGGCTCGCCCCTGGATTCAGTAGTACTGCAAGAAACTACTGTGCAGCCTGCCAAATCTGTCTCCTGAATAATCCAGGACAGAAAGTGAAAACCCCACGAAAACACCAGGTCCGGGCCCAATACCCCTTCCAGAGACTGCAGATTGATTACATACAAATGCCTAAGAGCGGCCCTTTTGAATTTGTCCTCGTGTGTATCGATTCATTCTCAGGTTGGCCCGAAAGTTATCCAGTAAAATCGGCTACAGCTAAAGCCACAGCTAAGAAACTGATCACTGAGTTAATACCTAGGTTTGGTCTTCCTGAAACCATAGAATCAGATAGGGGGACACACTTTACAGGAGAAATCATGCAGAATGTGATGACCATGTTAGGGGTTCAACAAAGTTTTCACACCCCTTACCACCCACAGAGTTCAGGATCAGTGGAGAGAGTAAATGGGACAATAAAGTTAAAAATACAAAAAGCCATGCAAGAGTTAAACAAGCCTTGGCCAGAATGCCTGCCTTTGGCTTTGTTCTCTATAAGGTACACTCCAACAGGAAAGACAGGATTATCCCCATATGAGATACTTTTTGGGAATGCACCTAGATTGGGTTTATACTTTCCACAGAGTATGCAATTGCAATGTGATAGTTTGACTGCATATGTGATACAATTACAACAACGTCTAACTAAGATCCACAAAAGTGTGTATTCTTCTCTTCCAGACCCTAATTCAATAACAGGTACACATACGCTGCTACCAGGGGATTATGTATATGTAAAGAAACACACCAGAAAGACATTGGAACCCAGGTTTGAAGGTCCTTACCAAGTACTCTTGACCACAGCCACCTCAGTAAAGCTGGAAGGAAAACCTACCTGGATACACGCATCACATTGCAAGAAACAACCCGAGAAAACAACATGATGAAATATCTACTTACATATTTTTTGTTGAAGATTGTTGTTTTACAAATATATGCATGGACTCCTGGTATTAATGTACTTGAGGTAGAAGAAACAATGACTTTTGAATGGAGTATAGATGATCCTAAAGTAGCAAATGTATCAGGATATGAGATAAATAAGGATTACACTGTGGGTAATTATACTGTTGAAGGACATAGGCGACCATTTCATGTAGATGTAGGTATAGCATGGATACAGGCAGACCCCCTCTCAGAAGTAACCGTAACTTTCCAGTGGAATGATAATATGGGTTTCCCCTTTAACAATAGTAAGAACCATAGGTGTCATAAAATATCCCTTTTACAGACATGGAAACAAGCCCGGGAACGGGTAGTGGGACAAATGTACCAAATATTAACAGTCATGGCAGAAGGAGGGAATATAACCGAAGGGATGTTCAATCTGACAGATATTACCGTTAATCAATCCAGTACTTTCCTCTGTGCCTCTTGGTGGAGGGAAGAGAGAAATGATGGGTGGTATTGGAGTGCAGAGGCCTATGGGTTTCACATACAAATGGAGGAAGAAGTAACGCCAACAATTGAATCTTCCATATTAACACCCGTACCAAACACTTGCATAAATGTATCAACATCACAACAGAAAACAAAAATAAAATTCAATATCACCTTTCCCTCGATACCGGAGTGTAGGTATAAACGAGAATGGTACGACACACTATTGGGACTGACAGGTACAGGGATGGGAATTTTAAACTCGGTCGAGATAGAAGAAATGAACAACAGATGGAAGCATGCAGGGGGACACATAGCTGACAGCTTGACTATCACAAGCAAATGGTTACCCACCACTTTTGAAACCCAATTGCAAGAAATACCCCTATTACAATTTTTGGGAGGGTTAATAAATCACACGATAGGAGCAGAGCTCCAGCTGTGGAATCAAAATCAACAGTTTGTAAATTTCACACAGTGCTCTTTTAACCTCTTATCCTATCATATACAAATAAATAGGGCCAGGACTGAACTACAGTTGGGAAACTATCATACCTGGATGAAATACTTTAAGGGTTTAACTGACGATGGTGTATGGTTCCAAGTAAAAGGGGATAAGATAGAATGTGAGGAGAAATGGTGTGTAGGAAGGTTCGAAGCATACTGGGTAGCAGATGTAATGGAAATGTGTAAAATAGTGGTCATGCCACTAGTAATTAAAGACGAGTTTTGGTATCCAGAAATATATGGGAAATATGTAGATAAAGGAAACAGAACCCATGATTTAACTCTATGTGAAGGAACTAATAAGGGAATGGTATGTGGCAGAAGTTCCCCAGTATATGAACCTTGCTTGTTAAAATACCAAACTAGCATATGCAAAATGCAAAGAACACCGATAAATGTGAACAATAGATTCATAGAAATAGGACCCCAGCATATTTGTATCATTACTAATGATAACCGCACCATGTCAGCATTAAATAAATCGGCGCCGTTTGCGGGATGTATAAAAAAGATTAAAATATTACAATGGGGTAACGACACCTATCTTTTTGAACCAGACGCCGATAAGATATTCTCTTCAGTCTATGAGGTACATAATCTCACTGACACTACACCCTTTATAATTTCTTTAGACCCACTAAAACAGGTTTTGGAACAATCAGAGTTGTTAAGACAACACATAGAAACACTAGAACATACCCTACAGAATAACCTTGTATCCGCAATTATTGACAAAGGTAGACTAGTACATCTTTCCTCACAGATACAACAGGATACTGCACCACATTGGTGGGATATATTTAGTGGAATGTCCTCTACAGCAACCAATACCTTTCACTGGTTGTTAAGTCCAATGGTAATTATTATTCTAATATTAATATCACTTACAATCACGAATATATGTGTATACAGGAAAATAAATAGGAAAATTAGGAGAATAGACAGGGCATACCGATAAATGTGTATTGACATCACCCTACTCCTATAAAACTCCTCTTCTTGAATTTTAAGATGTTGGTAATACCTAGGGGGATGGGTTCTACCCCTCTGACAACCCGCGGTCAGGGAAAGGACTCTGGGGAAAAACTGACTAGAACTTATTCATGAGGACCCAGGGGGAAGGAGAGGATGATGTCAAAGGGGGAAATTGATAAGGTCAGGGATTTAATTTAATCTCTCCACTGTTCTCACTTAATATGATGCCTACATGTAAATCTGTTTTTAACTTTTTGGCTGTTGAAGCTGCTTTTGTTTTCTTGTAACTATATTGCCATGGTGTTGAAGCTTGTGTTCGTAGCCCAGGTGACTCCTGTTGTTGTTTACCATTGCCCTTTGTGAGGGGTTGTGCTGATGCTATTGTTTGTATAATTGCCTATAAAAAAGGCCTTTGAAAGAAGTAAAGAGCAGCAGTCCATTATGCTCAGAACTGTGATACAGACATACCTGACTCCGTGTCATCTTTCTTATAGAAGCAATAATTTGGCAAAGCAATATAAACTATAAGCAACTTATTTAACAGTTGCATCTAACAAGAATAGCGCCCATCTAGCCTGCCAGGGGCTTAGACGTTTGGTGGACCTCAGTTACTCCAAGTTTTTGTGGCAGGTGAAGATCATGATTGGGTTGATTGCCACCCTCCAATAGATATCTCCACTCCTCGAAGGCCACCTTAATAGCCAGAACCTCTTGGTCACCTACGTCGTAGTTTCTCTCGGCCTGGTTTAATTACTTAGAGCAGAAGGCTACTGGGTGCACTAGAGCTTTTGGGCCCAGACGCTGAGAGAGTACGGCTCCTGTTGCCACTTCCGAAGCATCTATTTTTATGAAAGAAACAGAATGCTGGGTCTGGGTGTTGCAACACCGGAGCAGTGGTAAACAAAGTTTTGAGTTGTTTAAAGGCTGCTTGGGCTTCCTCATTCCAGAGGAAATGAGTATGGAGTTGTGTGAGTTGAGTAATTGGGGCGATCATGGTCGAGAAACCATTAATGAATTTCTGGTAGAAGTTGGCAAAGCCTACAAATCTTTGGACAGCCTTTCTGTTTGAAGGTGCAGGCCAGTCTAGGATTGCTGAGACCTTCTGGGGATCCATGGAAATCCCTTCAACGGAGATTATGAGTCCCAAGAATTGAATTGATTGTTTCTCAAATACGCACTTCCCTGCTTTGACGTACAAACCGTGCCTGCTGAGGGTATTCAGTACCTTCTAGACATGTTCGATACGTTTCGTACGAATCGAAATTTGGTACAAATTTCCGTAAATTTGTACATTCGGGAGGATCTGAAAAACAAATTGCTATGCTTCCGATTTTTGTACGAAATAAGAAATTTCGTTTACATTCGTAATTGTTACGATAAGTTAACGAACCTAAAAGTTAAAAACCCAAGAAGTCAGCACAGCACAGGAATGGTGGGAGCCCCTCATAATGATAAATTCATCATAACGAACATTCGTAATTGTTACAAAAAGTTAACAAACCTAAAAGTTAAAAACCCAGGAAGCACAGCACAGGGATGGTGGGAGCCCCTCATAATGATAAATTCATCATAACGAACATTCGTAATTGTTACGAAAAGTTAATGAAAATTTATATTTTATACAAAATTTTGGACACTAATTATGAAATACGAATTAATTCTAACACGAAACGTAACGAAACAAAACAAATTTATTGACGGCGCACATGTCTAGTACTTTCTTGACATGGTCTCTGTGGAGTTCAAGAGAGGCAGAGAAGATCAGGATATCGTCCAGATAGACGATCAGGAATAAGTTGTGGGGGCATTGCATAGCCCAAAGGGCATCACAAGGTATTCAAAGTGGCCAAAGCATGTTCTGAAGGCCGTTTTCCACTCGTCCCCCTCTCTAATGCGCACCAGATTATATGCCCCCCTCAAGTCCAATTTTGTAAATACCCGGGCTGCTTGGAACCTCTGCAACAACTCCGGGACGAGGGGAAGAGGGTATCTATTCTTGATGGCGACCTTGTTGAGCTCCTAGTAGTCGATGCATGGCATGAGGGAGTGGTCTTTCTTTTCAACGAAGAAGATGCCTGCTCTGGCAGGTGAGGAGGAGGGACGAATGAAGCCTTTGGCTAGGTTCTCATTGATATACTGTCTGAGGGCCTTTAATTTCACCTCGGGCAAAGGGAAGATGTGCCCGAAGGGAATTTCTGCTCCAGTGAGTAGCTCAATAGGACAGTAATATGACCGGTGTGGAGGCAGGGTATCTGCTTTCCTTCTGTCAAAGACATCACGGTAGTTGTGGTAGACAGGAGGGACTACTTGACTGGTGTCTGTTGCTGGTTGTATGGTCAGGGAAGTATGGGAATTGGTTTGCATGGGGATGTCACAATGCTGGTGGCAGTAGTTGAATGAGAAGGTGACCTCTGGACTAGTCTACTGAAGGGTTGTGGGCTTGTAGCCACGGTATTGAGAGAATAATGGGAAAAATGGGAGATCTGATCACATCAAAACGGAGAAGTTCCTGGTGCCCTGTGTCTGTGGTTGTGAGAATAGGGACTGTTTCTTGTGTAATAGGTCCTGAACTGGGTGGAGTGCCATCAGCTAGGTGTATATCTAGTTTTCGATCTTTGAGAGTCAGAGGAATGTACAGGTCTTTAGCCAGGTTGATGTCCAGGAAGCAGCTGCAAGCTCCAGAGTCAATGATTGCCCACAGTTTGAAGTCCCTTCCAGCCACCTGCAGAGAGAAGGGGAGAATAATGTGAGCAGATGGAGTCCCGGATAGCTGAATGTATGAAGGGTACAAGTGCCTGGACTTACTTGGCCAAACCGGACAGTTGCATAGGAAGTGGACTGACACTCCACAGTAATACAGAGGTTGTTCTGTCAACTGCGTTCTCTTTCTTCTGGGGTTAGAGTAGACCAATCTGCATTGGTTCTATATCGGAGGAATTCGGAGGAGTAGCGTCAGGAACTGTTTGAGCTGGGACCTTGGGCAGTACCCAAGTTGGCCGAAAGGTCTGAGAGTGCTCAGAGAGTCGCTCCCGCAGGCGTCTATCCAGCTGGATGGAAGCTTGGATAAGAGCCTCTAGCGTGGCGGGAGCTGCAGACCTGGCAAGCTCATCCTTGATGGTTTTGGAGTGGCCTATACGGAATTGGTACTTCAAAGCTATGTCATTCCATCCAGTATCGCCCGCCCATCTATGGAACTCCCAGATTTAATCTTCTACTGGTCGTCTTCCCTGCATCAGGGAGTGAAGGACAGACTCTGCGGTGGCAGTTTTCTGCGGGTCATCATATAAAGTAGCTATGGCTTAAAAAAACATGGTAACTGAGTTCAACGCCTCATACTTTAATTCTAGGAGGTTATGGGCCCAGGATTGTGGTTCATCAGACAAGAGGGAGATGATGAACCCCACCCGGACAGTCTCTATACCAAAGGTCCTGGGTTGCAGGGCAAAATAAAGTTCGCAAGCATTTCTGAACGCTCTGAACCTCCGCTGAAAAGAACTCAGGAGTGGGAACTTTGGGCTCTGGAGGAGGCAGTACCACTGAGGGTGAAGCAGCAGCAGCGGAATTCGAGGACATTGGTATAGAGGCGGGACTTGTGGCTTGGCTAGCTTCAGCGGAAGCCATAGAAGCCTTGAGAGCATGGAAAAGTCCATCAAGCTGGAAATAACCCTCCTGAAGATTCTTGACTGCTTGCATCAGTGCCGCCATCTGCTGACAGAGGCTTTCAAGTGCAGAAGCACCTCTCTTGGCCTCAGATATCCTGACTGTTTGATGCTATTGGGTACCAAAGTGCTGGAGGCCTATGGAGAGAGGGCTTCCCTTGCAGCTCAGAGGAGTGAGACAGGAGGAGTCAGGCCCAAAGTCACACAGGTCGCCTGCAGAGTTGCTTGCAGAAAAGGCTCAGGAACACCGCTGATGTGCTGTGGGGCTGCTGCAGGCAGGTGGCTCCTGTGAGATGTAGCAGGTAACCAGGGTCACTGAGACAGAGGGTAGTCAGTACAAGCCAAGGTTCGGTGCCAGGTGGATAGCAGAGGAGACGAGGCTAGGTGGTAGCAGGCAGAGGAGGTCCGTTTAACAAGCCAAGGTCAAGGTCAGGAGGCAGGCAGGAGACATGTCTGAAACAAGCTGGGTCGGTAATCAAGGTTCACAGGAAACGGGAAACACAGGAACGTCGGTAATAGCTGAGATCAAACAGCACTTCAGCCAAGGGCTGACTTCCTTATAAATGCCCATGTGATGTGCTGGCGGAGGTGCTGGGTCCTAGAGCCCTTCTCGTTCTCTGACAGGTGCTGGGTCCTAGAGACCCTGGGACCTGCTATTGGTACACTGACAGATAGCCCTTGGTGGTACTGGTATTTAAGAGCAGCCTCATTCCAACCAGTTTCTGCAGACCATTTGCTGAAGTCAATGGTATACTCTTCCACTGAACGTTTCCCTTGAAGCAGAGTATGCGGGGCGGCCTCAGCGGTTGCTGTAAGCTGAGGGTCATTATAAAGTTGTGCCATTGCCTCGAACAAACTATCTACTGAGTTCAGTACAGGCTTCTTTTGCTCTAGCAAGTTATGAGCCCAGGTTTGAGGTTCTTCAGATAACAGAGAAATAATGAACCCCCCTTTCACGGTCCCAACAGAGGGGGTTCTGGGCTGGTACAACAAACAAGTGTTTTAAAAGCCCTGAATTTTTTTCGATCACTAAGGAATCGTTCAGGTGTTGGCACTTGTGGTTCAGGAGGTGACATCGTTGCTCTATGAGTCTGACTGGCATGTTCCTGCGCTGAAGAGGCTAATGCGGCATTGGTGGGCGGAAGACCTGATTCCACAGAGGTAGGAGAAACCATCAGATGCTGCAAGCAACCTCCCAATTGAAAATAGCCTTCCTGGAGTCTCTGTACTGCCTGGGTGAGGGCAGAGACTTGTTGACACAAAGCCTAGAGTGGGGAACCACCTCTGTTGGCCTCTGACATGGCTGGATTGTACTGTCACGTACTGTCAGGGCTGGGCTCAGCCCTTCCTTCTCAAAGCTGGGCGCTCAGCTGTCAGCTAATTGCCAGCTGCCATCTCTCCACAGTGACAAACCTGTTGATGATATCCTGTTCGTCAGTCCTGCCTACCTAAGCCGTCCAGTCCAGATGATCTCTGCCTTTGCCTGGGAAAGCAGAAGGGATGGTGAGGTAAAAGTCTCTGAGGACCATCAGCTGTGCTTTGGCAGTCTGAGTATGCAGAACAGCAGTAAAAGCTAGGCTGGGGGTCACACACAGATGATCAAGCCATGAATAGATGAGAGGGAGTCTGTGAGGCAAGCTGGGGTCATGCACTGGTAATCAAGCAGGTAACAGAGTCTGTGAGGCAAGCCGAGGGTTATACGCTGGTAATCAAGCAAGTAACAAAGTCTGTGAGGTAAGCCAAGGGTCAGAGCTAGGAGAAGAGATCAACAGGTCAGGAACAAGCCCGGTCACAACAGGAAATCCAAGGACTAGTTGCAAAGGTACAGGAACCCAGGCAAGCTGACGACAATCCAGCAATTTGGAGGAAACAGGAGCAGTCTTTTATAGGTCTGCCAGAGATCCCATCTATCACGTTTTGCGCGTGCCCCTGCATGAGACGATTCACCATTTTGCTGTGCACGCGCACGGGGATGCACCGGTGGCATCCATCTCTGTTGTTGGCATTATTGCCAGTTCTCTCATGGCCATTTCCCTGACACTAGCATTGCACAATTTAATCTGTTGTTTGCTGGGAACTGTTATGCTTTCTTCAAGGTCCCCAACTTTGCCGGCCTACCGTTATCTTTTTTCTATCAATCACTGCCCAGTGGGATAAAACTGGGACTAGTATAGCAAGTTAGGTCTGTGTTTATGTACTGTTGCTAGGTAAAAAATATTTCAGTTCTGTTAATTACTGTTAGAATACTCCAGGTGTTTAACCATATCTCTCATGCCCCGTACACACAGTCGGACTTTGTTCGGACATTCCGACAACAAAATCCTAGGATTTTTTCCGACGGATGTTGGCTCAAACTTGCATACACACGGTCACACAAAGTTGTCGGAAAATCCGATCATTCTGAACGCGGTGACGTAAAACACGTACGTCGGGACTATAAAAGGGGCAGTGGCCAATAGCTTTCATCTCTTTTTTTATTCTGAGCATGCGTGGCACTTTGTTCGTCGGATTTGTGTACACACGATCGGAATTTCCGACAACGGATTTTGTTGTCGGAAAATCTTATATCCTGCTCTCAAACTTTGTGTGTCGGAAAATCCGATGGAAAATGTGTGATGGAGCCTACACACGGTAGGAATTTCCGACAACTGGGTTCTATCACACATTTTCCATTGGAAAATCCGACCTTGTGTACGAGGCATTAGAGTAACGTTATTGTCTTATTGATTGATTGTATAAGTGCACTTGTTGATCATTTTGCCATTTGGCCAGGTTCTGTCTGACGTGCATGCTGGAAAACCAGCATCCGAGAGTGCTGGCTGAAGTGTTCTGGCAGGGGGGCCGTCCCCATGTCAGAACACAACAGCTCAGAGGGGGAGGATTGCTGTACTAACGTCAGATGGTTAGTACAGCGGCTCTGACCAGAGCTGACAGTTTTTTTCCTTTAACCCGCTGGGTTAAAGGAAAAAAACTATTATGCCCTGTACACACGGTTGGACATTGATCGGACATGCCGACAACAAAATCCATGGATTTTTTCCGATGGATGTTGATCATTCTAAACGTGGTGACGTAAAACACGTATGTCGGGACTATAAACGGGGCAGTAGCCAATAGCTTTCGTCTCTTAATTTATTCTGAGCATGCGTGGCACTTTGTCCGTCAGATTTGTGTACACACGATCGGAATTTCACAACGGATTTTGTTGTCGGAAAATTTTATAGCAAGCTCTCAAACTTTGTGTGTTGGAAATTCCGATGGAAAATGTGTGATGGAGCCCACACACGGTCGGAATTTCCGACAACAAGGTCCTATCACACATTTTCCATTGGAAAATCTGACCGTGTGTACGGGGCATTAGCGTGTACTGGGCTCTAGTCCGGCCATACATGGGTCAAATCCTGAAAGAATTTTCTTTCAAAAATCGTAACTAATGCTGCATACACACGATCGGGATTTGGTCAGAAAAAGATATGATGGCTTTTCCGATGGGATTCCACTCAAGCTTGACTTGCATTCACACGGTCACACAAAAGTTCGCTTATGTCCATCAAGAACGCGGTGACGTACAACACTACGACAAGCCGAGAAAATGAAGTTCAATGCTTCTGAGCATGCATAGGAATTTTGCGCATCGGAATTGCTACAGACGATCGCATTTTCGGATAGGAACTTTTTCTGACCGAAAAATTGAGAACATGCTCCCAATCTTTTGCTGGCTGGAATTCGGCCAGCAAAAGTCCAATGGAGCATACACACGGTCGCATTTTCCGACCAAAAGCTCTCATAGGTCTTTTGCTGGCCGAATTTCCAATCGTGTGTACGGGGCAATAGAATTTGCATTCGAATTTTGCACCATTAGTGGGCCACAGCAAAGGCTGATTTTCATGAAGCCATCAAATTTGAGTGATCAGGCATGTTGGAAATTTTTTGAAAAATGAATGAATTTCTAATCAATGATGGGAAAATTGTGCGAGAAATATAATTGAAGAATAAATGTGCATGAGCTGTGACCTGGAAAAAAAAAGAAGATTCCCAGTCACAAAAATTCTTTTCTGTAGCAATTAAGGTGAAATTGAAAGCTTAGTTGGTTGAATTTCAAAATCAATGGTGGCATCATTGGATCACAAAAGGCACTAAATTTCAGTTTTTTGAAAGAAAATTAGTTCCAAATTCAACCCATGTACTCTAAGAATAAATAAACTAATTGCCTTTCTTTTTTTACAGCATACTGTTTGCTGCAAAATGTAAAACACTGTCAGTTTTTTTGCATTTGACAAGGACTGAATGATGCACCTATAAAAAAGGCAATAAATAATCCCACTATCTAAAATGAAAGTATATAAAGACTCGTAACCTGATAATGGCCATAAAACCTTTTCTTGAAGTGTCTGTTGCTCAGAAGATATGAATTTAAGATTTGAACTGAAGGATTGCTTTATTTGTGGATTAAGTTAGTTGAATAAAATTCCACAGCTCAATTCTGGAACAAAAGCGGTAACATTTAAAGATAAATCAAGCAGAGCTGTGTTTTATCAATGACAAACAGCAGTTTAATTACACATTCCCTCTGTATCAGGGAAATAGTAGATGAATTTAGGGAAAGTCAAGGTGGCGTAATACTTGTATAATCACAGTAGGGGAGTAACTATGAATCATGAGTCCCCATAACAAAATTTTGATGTGCCCGCCTAAGCTAACTCTCTGTAGCAGCTGGCAGTGTCAGCTATGACAATATGTATCAAGTATCTTAAAATAAAGAATGTCTAAATCAAGGACTGGTAACAGAGGAGCTGTCAGCATTGTCAATACGCTACAAGGGAGCAGTGCTGTGAATAGAAGTTACAATGGTAGTAGCAATAATAATAATAACTATAATGATATTTTATAGTATGACAAATGATTAAAGTGATATTAAACTCTCCCTTTTTTTTTTTAGGCATTTCAACAGCTGATGTATTCACTTACTGAATATGCAGCTTCTTCATCTTTCAACCCTTGTCTATATTTCAGTTTAGCTGGTGCCATGACCACTGATCCCGGTTTCCTGTTTCAGGGTGGCTCTGTCCTCTTGCACCATCCTATGGAGTCACCCTTGCATGCAGGGACTAGGGTCCCTGCACTGTGTGCATCAATAGAAACACACAGGCCTGTAATCTAGGATGGTGAGGCACTCCCTTGTTCCTCCCTCCTCCTTCTCGCTTCCCTTCTCCAAGCTAACAAACTGTTAACTATTTCCTGTGAAGACCCGAAGTGCAGCACTGAGAGAGCAGTAGTGAGCAGCGATGAAAGCTGTAAACTGCAAGAACTGGGGCAAGCATTTTAACAGATAGTTTATTGAGGAATGGTAATTTTATTGTGTTAAAGTGTAACTATAGGCAAAACTTTTTTTTTTCATTTTGGATAGAGCAAGGAAGGGATATAACCTCTGTCAGATTTTTTTTTTTGCCATCTGTGTCCCATTGCAGAGATTTCCCTTCACTTCCTGTTCTATAGCCAAACAGGAAGTGAGAGAAAATCCATTCAAATGAAGGCACATTTTTGGGGACCCCTAGATCACCAAAACTAGTGTCCCCATTGGGAGATTTCCCTATTACTTTTATGGGGACAACCCAAAATTTGGGATTTTCTTTTACTTTCACTTTCAATGATAAAGGTAAACAGGACAAATAGAGAGGGTGAATCTCCCTAACAGGGGAACACACAGCAATAAAAACCTGACAGGTGTTCTAATTTCTCTCCAATCTATCCAAAACGAAAAAAAAAACAGAAAATTGTTTCATACTTACCGTAATTTTCTTTTCCTGGTGCCTATCCATGGCTGCATACCTGTGACAAGCTCCCCCTTGGCTCCTCCCTCAGGGCCAGTGAATATTATAAAAGAAAAATATTAGTTCACTCCCAGCATTCTACGTAATATAGCATACCGGGTGGGATTGTATGCTGCCATGGATAGGCACCAGGAAAAAAAAAATTACGGTAAGTATGAAACAATTTTCTGTTTTCCTGGTGCCTCCATGGCAGCATAACTGTGACAAATAACTAGCTGAAATGGGTGGGATGATGCATAGCAAAAGATTCATTTGAAAAAGGTCTGATAGCCTGTCTGCCAGTTTCTACAGACAAGAAAGCTGCCGGGTCTACTCTGTAACGTCTCATAAACGCATGTTGGGATGACAATGATGCTCCCCTTTAGATTGTTTTGATGGATACGTCTGCTCTGGCTGTCCAAGAGGCAGAAAACAACTGGATGGCATACAGCCCAACTGAAGAGGGGGTTCTAGA
The DNA here is from genome assembly GCA_037952925.1 of Lithobates clamitans. Taxonomy (NCBI): domain Eukaryota; kingdom Metazoa; phylum Chordata; class Amphibia; order Anura; family Ranidae; genus Lithobates; species Lithobates clamitans. Next base: position 1,976,696 of record JBBGZY010000051.1, read on the forward strand.
CCCCTAGCCCTGTACGCCTTCTTAACCAATTTGATTATCCATGAAACTATTGTACTAGAGCAGGGATCTGCAAACTATGGCTTCCCAGCTGCCACAAAACCACATGTCCCATGAGGTATTTAAAGCTCTGATATTCACAGATATGACTAGGCATTATGGATACTACAGTTTCGTAATGGTCGGAGGGCCACATTCTGGAGGCCTCCGTCCCAGAATATGCTTCTTTGCCCCTGTTTTTTTTGTTTTGTTTTTTGGGATATTACAAATAGGTTAGATGAAAGTCTGAAGGGAGTTGTGGCTTGAAGATAGTATCTTAGTACCTAAGTAATATCGTCTTAGTGAAGAAGGTCAAAATTTGATCTGAAAAGACTGGCAGGGCCCAAGGCTTGGAGATAGTAGAGGCAGAGGAGAACTTAGGGATGAATCCATGTACCGTTCTAAGTTCCACTCTATGAGTACAGAAAATAATATTATTGTCTTCTGATCCCAGAGCCTGAAGTTCTGATACTCCCCAGCCCGATGCCTTTGCTACAAAGAAAAATTGTTTCCAAGTGAGATTCCACAAGGATGCTGAATCAGATGGGGCAAAAGGGTTTTGGATAAGGGCTCCACAGCAATAGAGAGATCCCAAGTGGAAAAGTTTTTTTTTAATGGATGGGCTTATCTTCTTGACCGTCTTGAAGAATTTGATTATTAAAAGATCTTCGGCCCATCTCTTGTGGTCACAGCAGAGAGTGCCACCAGCTTAAATGGCTTAATCCTGATCCTAAATCAGGTCTGTTTGCAGGAAGTCAAGGAGTTGGGAGGAAGAATGTAAATCAGGATTGAAGTTTTGCTGTTAGTGAAAGATATAAACTTATTCCAAACCTTGTCATATGTATTGTTCGTTGGAGGCTCCTGTCCTTTGAGCAGAGTAGAAACAAATCTAGAGGAACATCCTAATGATTAAAGCCTCTGTGTTTTAACATTCTAATGTGAAGGTTCAATCTGTGAAGATTCTGACAGGTGTGATGTCTCGAGCCAGAAGAAAGGGTATCAGAGGAATATTTTTTTTTTTAACAGAAAAAGTTTTTATTGAGCAATAAGACAATACAGATTTAGCCAAAGTCTTACATAAATCTTGTGACAATCAATCAGCGAGAATTCTACATCGGTATATACATATATAATATATTTACATGTCTACTTCTATCAGAGTTCAGTGTATCCACAGTTCTCATTTTGTCTTTGTTTTTTCTCCCTTTAATAGATGGGTTATAATATCCTATGTATTCATGTATCTAGTAGAATTAAAGAAGGGTGCGGAAATTTAATCTGTTTGATCGTGGCTGGTCCCTGTCCCCCTAGCCAGAAGTAAAGGAGGGGGGGGGTTAGGGGAGGGATAAAGTAGGGAGCAAGATGGGAGGGGGGGAAAGAAAGGAGGAAAGATAGATAAGGAAAATAAAGAATGAGGAGGAGGGGGGGGGGGAAAGGGGGGGGGGGCCAGCATCAATCCCAACTCGGTCCACAGCTACCTAAAGTAATAACTCCAGGCTCGGAGGTCCAGTATTAGTTCAGTCCTGCTTCACCCCACTAGATTAGGTATGGGCTTTAATTATCTCTCCGGTATAGCAGTCCACAACCTTTGCTCATCCACACGCATCTACCCAGTTCGACCAAATTTTGTCATATTTTTGTGGGCAGTTTCTACTTTCATAAGTAAGTCTGTATAAGGGGAACACGTTGTTAATCGATTTCCGCCACATTTCTATGGATGGAGGTTCTGTTTGTTTCCACCTGAGAAGGATCTCCCTCCTAGCATAGAATAGTGAATAGGTTAGACACAATTTAACATAACGGTCCCCTTCTATATCGTCTAAATGGCTCAATAGCAGAGTTAGGGGGTCAAGCGGTATATGGGCTCCACATATTGCCCCTAGAGTGTCCGCTACCGAGGTCCAGTATGGGCGTAATTTAGAGCAGGACCAGACAACATGGAAAAAAGAGCCCACTTCCACGCCACATCTGCTGCAATTGGGACTAAGTCCAGGATAGATATTTGCTAGCTTCTGCGGCGTGTAGTAGGCTCTGTGTAAGAATTTCAGCTGAATAAACCTGTCTCTAGCCGCAATCATAGATGGAATGAAAGTGGCCAGACATTCCTCCCATTCCTCTTCCCCTAGGGAGGGGATATCGGCCTGCCACTTGGCCATTGCCCTGTCTGCTTTTACATCATGTGCCACTGTCAAGTGGAGGTATAGGGATGAAAGAGGTTTCTCCAGTACACCTGAAATCAGGAGACGCTCGATTGGGTCTGGTTCAAGCGTCACCTGGGAGGGAAACTGGGCTTTAAGAGCATGGTGTAGCTGCCGATACCTAAACAGGAAGGACCCTGGGACCGCATGGGACGACTGTAGCTCCCGGAATGGGACCACAGTCCCTCTTCTAATGACGTGCTTCAGTGTAACAATACCTTTCTTGGCCCAGCTCGCAGGATCGGGGGTAGTTAGTAGATGAGGGAGCATAGGGTTAGCCCAGAGTGGAGTATGCGGAGAGATACAGGCTTGCTTAAGGAGAGCAGCTCTAGAGGATTTCCACACCTGGATGGTAGCCCTCATAGGGCCCGTGACCGCATTACTAGCCCTCACTCCTCTATATGGCAGATTGGAGAGGGCTGCATATGATCCCAGAAGGGCTGCCTCCAGTGTAATTGCTGGGTTGAATCGGGATTGGGAAAACCACCACCTTACTGTTACTAAGACTGCAGCCCAATAATAAACCAGAAAATTGGGCAATGCCAAACCACCACTGGATAACGGGAGATAAAGTATGCGTTTCGCTATTCTAGGGGATTTGCCTGCCCAAATAAACGAGACTACTATACTCTCCAACCGCTGAAAGAAAGATTTGGGAATTGGTATTGGGGTTTGTCTAAAATAATATAAAAATTTGGGTAAGAAGATCATTTTTAAGAGGTTTCCCCTTCCTACTGGAGTCAAGGGGAGGTTCTTCCAGGTGGAGCACTTCTGCTGAAGCTGGGAAAGTACCGGACTTATGTTTTTTTCCATGTAACCAGAAAGATCACTCCCCACCTTCACCCCCAAGTATGTGAATTCCTGCGTCCATTGTAAGGGAGTTCCAGTATCTATCAGGGGCATTGTTGGGTTAAGGGGAAAAAGGACCGATTTGTTCCAATTAATTTTAATGCCGGAGAAGTGACCAAATTTGTTAATAATTTCTAAGGCTGCCTTTAGAGAGGCAGAGGCGTCTGCCAAGTAGAGGAGGGAGTCATCGGCATATAGGGAGAGTTTTTCTACCAAAGGACCTACTTGGATCCCCTTGACAGAGTCATCGGCCCTCAAAAGGGTGGCCAGAGGCTCCAGCGCCAGGGCGAACAGCGCCGGGGACAGCGGACACCCCTGCCTCGTGCCCCTCCCCAGCGTGAACGCCTTGGAGAGGGACCCGTTGGTGCGGACCCTGGCTGTTGGCCGTGAGTACAGCAAACGGATCCAAGCCAAAAATCTGGGACCAAACCCAAACCTACCAAGGACCTTCCATAGGTAGCCCCACTCCACCGAGTCGAACGCCTTCTCGGCGTCGAGTGAGGCCACCACGCCCCGCTCCCCCGAGGAGGCGATCGCTACGTGTGTGTGTAGGCGACGAATGTTTATATCCGTACCCCTCCCGGGCATAAACCCCGTCTGGTCTGGGTGTACTAAGGCCGTGATTACTGTGTTCAGTCTATTTGCTAGGACCTTGGAGAGAACTTTTGTGTCTACATTAAGTAGAGATATGGGCCTATATGAGGAGCAGAGGGTCGGGTCCTTCCCCGGCTTGGGGATAACTACTATCACAGCCTCGTGCATGGAATTTGGAAGGTGGCCCTCCTCCATAGATTTAGAAAATAAGTTTTGGAGTTTAGGGGCTAGTTGTTCTGCATAAAGTTTGTAATACTCCACCGGGAAACCGTCCGGACCCGGTGTCTTGCCTGTTTGCATCATTTTTAACGCTTTTTGAATTTCCTCAATTTTTATAGGAGCATCTAGTTTATCAGCATACGTTGGAGTGAGTACAGGAATGTCTATACTCCCTAGGTAGGCCTCAAGTTCATCGGGTACATAGGACACTCTAGATGTATATAGCATTTGGTAAAAGGAAAGAAATTCACGGTTAATTTCGGCTGGGGTGGAGAGGAGTGAACCATCCGCCGCCCGAATCTGCCCTATGGACATTCCCATGGTTTGTTCCCTGGAGAGCCAGGCCAGCAGGTGTCCCGTCCGCTCTCCCTGCTCAAATATCCTCTGGGTTTGATGTAGGATTTTCTTTTGCGTCAAGGCCGTCCTTAATAGGAGAGTCTCTCGCAAAAGGGACTGTAACCGGGCGTAGGATTGCGGGTCCGGCGATCTAATATATAATGCTTCCTGCCTTGTTGTTTCCGTTTCCAAGTTGGTAAGCTCCCTTCTACGCTCCCTACGGACCTTTGAGATTATATACTGGTATTGTCCCCTGGAAAATGCCTTAAAGGCATCCCATACAGAAGAGGCCGATGCTGTATCTGTGTTTATCGTCCAGTATGAGTCCATCTCCTCCCTGTATCTCGGCTCCACCTCCGCGTCTGAGACCCAGTATCTGGACAAACGCCAGATTTTATCTGACGGGTCTATTGAGAGATCTAAATCTAATAAGAGCGGAGCGTGATCCGAAACACCTCGTGGGAGGATTCTAATGTCACTCACCTTAGGGAGAACCGGTCCCCCCGCATAGACAAGGTCAATGCGGGAGAAGGTTCTGTGAGATGAAGAATGGCACGTGTATTCTCTAGCGTGAGGGAATTTCCAGCGCCATAGGTCAAAGAGACCGTAGGTGTCGGCCCAGTCAGCTAGTCCTCCTCGGGACGTACCCGAAGGGGTCATCCTGTCAATCCCTGCGTCTGGAACTAGATTAAAGTCTCCTAGGATAACTACATTCTCAGTGGAGAATTCAGCAATTTTTGCCGTTATTTGGTTTAGGACCTGGAGAGAAGCTGGAGGTGGGAGGTATAGACCGACCATAACCCAAGGGACATGATGTATTAATGCGTGTATCACCACAAACCTGCCATTAGGGTCCAGTGCCAGATCGAGGAGTCTAAAAGGGAGAGTCTTGAGGATCAAAATGCTCACTCCTCTAGAAAAGGTGGAATAGGTGGAATGGTAATGATATCCCACCCATGGTTTTTTAAGGCTCAGGGTCTTCTTTCCCACTAGATGCGTCTCCTGAAACACACAGATATGAGGGTGATATGACTTGACAAATTGAAACACAAGGGATCGTTTAATAGGTGAATTGAGGCCCCTGGTGTTCCAGGAGATTATCCTAAGGGAGGACATTTATAGAATGTATCAATAATGGGGAATTGAGAAATATGGGGGCGACTTCCCCCGATCAGGCAGCTAGACCCATAGAAGCATTGATGAGGCAATGAGAACCATAGGGTATCGCAGTAAACCAACGCCATAGACATTGTCATATACCGTACAGAGAAAAATACAAGTAAAAGAAAAAAACAATAAGAATAAGAACATAAGGTCCACAACGGTAGACCAAACCAGCCAACTGCCCCCCCCCCCCCACCCCGCCCACCCACCATTTCGGCAGGAGGGCCTCCCTCCCCAAAAAAATTTGAGCTAACCAGCTCAACATGAGGGCAGTGTGCAAGAGGTACTCAACCTCTCTGCTGAGCGTTCATAGAACCATCCGGCAAGGATATTGTGTGTAAATCACCCGGTTCCCCGGGGGTACATGCTTAAAAAAAAAAAAAAAAAAAAAAAAAGGGGGGAAAAAGGACAACCCCTCGGGGGGATTCAACTAGAGATGAAGGCAAATCCGAGCCCCTGTTTCTCATAAGTGATAAAGCATAGAAATAAGAAAAAAGGGAGCAATCTCCTGACACGCTATAACTATGTACCCAGAGCATATTGTCTCCACCGCTCCTCCAGATGTATATGGAATAGACAAATCTATGACATTAAGAAGGGATATCCCATGTAAGTCTTCCCAGCTCCAGAGGTGGCCGGAGAACATAAGCGGCAAATAGGTTTAAAACTAATGGGGGAGGGTGCACCCATAGCTCCTATTTCTCCCTCACCAACCCTCTCCGAGGCGGGAGCCCCCCCTGGAGGTCTATTCTTGCGGAGATGATCAAGGACGTTGTGAGTTCAGTCATATGTAATCTGAGGGTGAGTTGTTCTGCATGTTCAAGTAGGAGTACTCAGCAGTGCTTTCAGTTCAACTCCTGGTTTCCGAAGCAGTTCCTGCCAAGGTGAGAAGGAATAGGCCTCAGAAAAAACTCAGTTCTCTAGATTCCTTGTTTGCGTCGTTCCCCATAGCAGCATATAGCCTCAGTAGTTGTCAATCAAAAGGGGGAATGTGTGACAGATGCTCCTTGGGTGCGCCCCTCCTCCTTTCATAATCACAACGAAACTACCGTAGGTAATGGAAGCTTTACCTTAATGCAGGAGTGCAGATAGGCGGTGTCAAAGAAACAGCAAGCCAGGATACAGAGTGCACAGCATGGCATTCAGGGGGTCAATTAGTGAGCGATTCAACCCAGGCCGCGGCATCTCTTGGTGAAGTGAAGAACTGGGCCCGTTCCCCATCCTGGACCCGCAGCTTAGCTGGAAAAAGCATGCTATATTTTAGGCCCTTCTGACGTAGCATTCCCCTAACGTGGTCAAAAGCCTTCCTCTGGCGCTGGGTCTCCACGGTGTAATCCGGGAATATGAGGATTTTTGTATTTTCAAATTTTAGTTCTCCTTGGAGTCGGGCCGCCCGCAGAACTGCATCCCGGTCCCGGTAATGCAGCAGCTTGAATATAAAGGTGCGTGGCGGAGCTCCCTGGGGGCCTCTAGTTGCTGGGATACGGTGAGCTCTCTCTATGGAGAAGTGTTGGGAGAATTTAGCCCTGGGGAGTAGTGTAGGCAGCAGGGCCTCCATGAATCCTACCGGGTCTTCCCCCTCCGCTCCCTCCGGGAGGCCGAGGACCCGCAGGTTGTTACGCCTGTTACGGTTCTCGGCGTCCTCGGCTCTGGACTCCAGGGTTTTTACTTTTACCTGTAGGGCCCGGATGTCTGTATGGTGATCCCTCAGGGTGTCTTCCGTGCTTGAGACTCTTCTTTCCACCTCCGTCACTCGCTCACGGAATTTGTCCATGTCTCTGCGGATCAGTGCTGTTTCGGTTTGTACATGTTCAATTTTTGTAGTCAGCGTGGCCTGACACGTAGAGATCGCCGTCATAAGGGCTTCAAACGCTGCGGAGCCCGCTTCTATGGCTCCATTAGGGTCCGTCTGGGTCTCCATGTTTAGGGCCTCGTGGGGAGTAGGCCGCGGCTTTTGTCTGGTGGTCACCGGGGTCGCAGTGTTCGATTTAGTCCCACCTTTTCTGCTCGCGGGCATCGCCCGATCGTCCCCGCACGTCCCCGCTGGAAGATGGCTCTGGATGGGGTCTTATACACCAGGATTTATGCAGGATAGAAAGCCGGTGAGAGGAGCGCAGTTAACAAGCGTCTGCACTCATCGCCATCTTGGACACGCCCCCCATCAGAGGAATATTTACTCGAGGCTGGACACTAAGATATATTGCCCTAGGGAATCATGGGTCTCCCTGCAAATAAGGCAGAACTGTTATCACCGTTATTGTTGATATTGCAAGTCTCAAGAGAATGTTCAAGGTAGGAGGCCGGAGGAGGCCTAAATTAGGTTGCATGCCCAAGGACTTGACAGGGCATATATTGCTTCTGCCCAAGTGTGAGGTAGATGTAAAACAAACCTCAGCAACTTGGTATTTGCTTGCTGTAGCAAAAGGATGCAGTTCAGGAAAGATCCACTGGCCCACAATCCAACTGAATAACTTCGGTTGTAGGGACCATTTGTTGGGATCCAGGAATCCTTGGAATAGGTGTTTGGTGTTTGTGTTTAAGTGGGCTGGAAGATAGACTACTCATAGGTCCTTCAGATTCCCCTCTGCCCAAATGAAGATGGGTCCCTTATTAAGGAACTGTTGTGGAGAACAGTTGTGGACACAATCAAGTTCTCCTTGATGGTGTATGTATGATATTGTAGCTCTATTGCCTATCCGAATCAGAACTGATTTGTTCTTGATCTGAGAGAGAAAATGCTGTTGATGCAAAATAAACCGCCTGGATTTCCAGGATATTTGCGATGATGTCTGCCTCATTGAACGCCCATCTCTCTTGAACCAACATCTGGTTGCAATGTGCCCCCTAGTCTATTGGATTGGCATCTTTGGTACCTTTGGTCCAGAAGTGGATACAGATGATAAGGCAATTGCGCTGACTTCCAGGTGTTTACCCGCTATCTGGTAAGCTCCTTTAAGTTGGGGACTATTCGTCTGTCTAAAGTATCCTCAACTGAGGCTGAACCATCGGTTGGTGAGATGAAATTCTTTGTTATACGAACCACTACCTCCGGTGGATCGTCTGGCATTGCAGAATCTTGTTCCGACAGTGGCTAAAGTTTTCCTAGGCAATTGAGAGGAAATATTTTTTTTTTTTTCTTCAACAATGTCCCTTACATCATCCATCAGAGTAAGCCTATGTTTCCGCTATAGTGACCTGAAAGTCGCGTGATTTTGATGCAACTTGAAACAATGCCTGTGTATTCTTGAGGTCTATGGACCTCAAGTCACATCAAAGTGGGACCAAAGTAGTGCAGGGACTACTTTGATGCCGCTGCGATTTGAAATCGCACAGATATCAATGGTACTCATTGCAGCTGCAGGAAAAGCCAAGGTTCCAAAGAAGGGAGTCATAGGACCCTGCGGTTTAGATATAGCACCAGATGAGATCAGACAGTCCCATATCCAAAGTGGCTGATGAGTAAGAGCAGTAGAGAGCACAGCGTCTTTACGGTGAGCCTTAGGGGTCTACGGCAGAGCACAGAGATCAATCGCGTTTAAATGACTCTCCAGCTGGACCCAGAGTGTGGATGAGGGGTGATGGAACTAATCTATGATACAAGTGAGTACCGCGGCCTTGTGATATATGGAAGCGCCAGGGACTCCAGCTCATCCCTGCGCCTCCGGGAGAGTCGGAGTATTATATCTTATCCTAGGATGATCCTCCTTCCATATAAATTTGGAGAAAATCTGACAAAGTTTCCTAAAGAATGAGGTGGGTGTATGGATAGGGATGGTTTGAAAAAGGTATAGAAACCGATGGAGGACGTCCATTTTCAAAACATTCACCCTACCCAGCCAAGAGAGCCGTTTGGATGCATAGGTTGTTAGATCTACTTGTGTTCTGAGAAGCAGGGGGGGTAAAGTTAATTGAAAAGAGCCGATGATACATCCGTTGGAACCAGTTTAGTTTTCTTTACAGCATCCCTGAAAGACACCCCTCTTACAACAGGGCCCATAGCAGCTGCATGGGCTTTCAAAGCTATTCTTACACCACTAATCACAAGGTCTATAATAGTAATGGCTTTACATGTCAAATCAGAAAATGAGGACTCTCGCACCAAAAGGTAATTGTTGATTTTTAATTTATTGCTTTTCATCTTTTAATATTCACCTAGAGTTCTGCCTTAAAAACTTAAATTGACAAATGCCTCAAGTAATTTTATAATGAGGTTTACGTGAAATATATATATCTTTCTAGTATGTCTAGCCAAAACTTTAAACCACTTTTAGAGAATTTTTACCTTATTGGGCTGCCGCAGAAGTTCAGCTGCATGAAAAGAAAAACAAAAACATATATATGACTCTTATGCCCTGTACACACGATCGGACATTGATCAGACATTCCGACAACAAAATCCATGGATTTTTTCCGACGGATGTTGGCTCAAACTTGTTTTGTCTACACATGGTCACACAAAGTTGTTGGAATTTCCGATCGCCAAGAACGCGGTCACGTACACCACGTACGACGAGACTATAGAAGGGCAGTTCAGAACCAAGCACGGCACCGTTTGGGCTCCTTTTGCTAATCTCGTGTTAGTAAAAGTTTGGTGAGAGACGATTCATGCTTTTTCAGACTCGTGGTTTTCAGATCATTTTCTGCTGTTCAGTTTGTGCTTGTGGGTTTGTATCTGGTTTTCAGTGCGTGCAGCGAGTTACCCTTGACTTTGTCATTGTGTTCTTGTTCATTCGTGACTGATTTCCGGTCGCTCTTCACAGGTCTTGATGTTCTTCAGTGCGTCCTGTTACTTCATTCTGAGTAGCCGACCGTTTTCTAGCCATGTTGCGTGTACGTACTCCTCATAGAGTTTGTGCTGTGCGGAGGCTTGGTGTTGGGGTCCTTACTTTGACACAAGCCCAGTCCATGAACAGGTTGGGGAGGAGTAAATGGACCAAGAATGGTTGCTACAGCGTGACCAGTTCTGTCATATGCCTTTGCTCTGTGAGATCCGTGAGAATAATCCTGACGATTTCAGGAACTTTCTCCGGATGACGGACCCGGTATTTCACCGTTTGTTGGCTTGGCTGACCCCCTATATCAGCAGGCAGGATACCTGCATGAGGCAAGCCATCACTCCGGAGCAGAGGTTAGTCACCACCCTGCGGTACTTGGCGACGGGGAGAAGCCTGCAGAACCTCAAGTTCTCGACAGGCATCTCCCCCCAGGCTCTGGGGATCATTATCCCGGAGACCTGTTCTGCCATCATCCAGGTCCTGCAGAAGGACTATATTAAGGTAAGATTTGTATCTTTTAACATCACATTTTATTGTATTTAATGTTTGATAATGTATTCTATTTCTTTCCTCATTCCAAAATTACCATGATTGTAATATACTGTGAATGTCCCCTTTGTCCATAGGCATGCTGGATTTTTATGTAATTTTTTTTTGGTCCTTCAGTCATATTTGCCTTCACTTACCTCCCCAGCATGCTCTCCTGGGCCTATATTTACCTTGTGTAGTCACTTAACAATGTATTTTGTCAGCTCCATAGTAGTGCTTTACCCTAAACACCCTCTAAAATGTGGAAAATTGTGATGTGTGCTTTAAATTCAGGCAGAGTGCCAGAGGCTTTTTTTTGGGTCACAAAACCTTTTGGAACCCTCCCCCCAACTGCTAACTCAGCTGATACCAATCCTCTATCTGCTGACTTTGCCAAACCCATACACACTATACCCACCTCTTTTGTGGTCATATTTATGGATGAATTCCCCAAAGCATGTAGTGCAAGGGCCTGCCTGAATACCATCAAATGGTACTGTTTTAAGTTTTTGTATCCTATTATTATCTTGATAGGTAATAGCAGAATGTAAAAATGTTCTAAAATGTGTACAGTGTGTATTTTTCTCTTTGTATTATGACACTTCTTACCTGTCCAGTGGGCTGCCAATAGTGTAAAGTAAGGAGGGGCTGACCAAAGTAATACACATTATTTAGGCATTCATCTCTCAATGAAGTGGAGAGGGTTACCTGTCCAAAACATCTCCCCCCCCAAAAAAAAATTTCAGAAATGGCCCATGAGAGGGGGGGGGATCTGATAGGTGGACCTTATACCTTGGTCTTTAAATAGTCCCTAAAAAAAAGTTATACTGGTGTTGGCCAAGAATGTTTGTGTCTAATCTGCTTTCCATGTTTATGTGCAAAATGAATAATTTTTTATTCTTGTTTGACTCCACAGTTTCCTTCCAACCCACAGGAATGGCAGACTGTGGCCTCCCACTTTGCCCAGCGGTGGGACTTTCCTAACTGCGGAGGGGCAATTGATGGGAAACACGTCCACATTGTCCCACCACCCAACTCGGGGTCATACTATTACAACTACAAGGGGTTCAATAGTATTGTGATGTTGGCAGTGGTGTCGGCTACTTACGAGTTCCTGTATGTGGACGTGGGGAAGAATGGCCGGATGTCAGATGGTGGAGTCATCGCCCAGACGGAGTTCTACAGGCATCTCCAGAATGGCAGCTTGGACTTGCCACCTCCAGAAGACAATGCGGAAAGACTCCCGTTCGTCTTCGTTGCGGATGAAGCGTTTGTGCTGGGGGACCATCTTATGCGGCCATTCCCTATCAGGACCCTCACCCCGGACCAGAGGGTTTTTAATTACTGGCAGGCCAGAGCCAGAAGAGTGGTGGAGAACACGTTTGGAATCATGGACAGTCGAATCCGCCTATTTCTTACAACCATACACATGGCAGAGTATAAACTCAATCATATCATCCTGGCTTGCTGTGTTCTTCACAACTTTTTAAGGAAAAATTCTGTGAACTATGCTGGCTCAGTTGGGCCTAAATCCGGAATTAATGTAAATGAACCAACCCTGACGGCGCTTGAAGCTGGCCATCCTGGCTTGCCCCCTGAGTGCCCGCGAGGTCCGTCTAAGATACATGGAAATACTTTGCGGGTAGGGGGGCCATCAATATGCCAGACAATGTCTGAGCCTTTTTGAAAATAAACAAAATTTTTTAACTTCTGAAATATTTGCTTACATTTATTGCTTGTGTTTCTGTTAGCTGACCATGATTGAAATTTCAGCAGTCCTGAAAATGGCGTGATTGTGTAAAATTATCAAGCACTGTTGGGGGTTATTTACTAAAGGCAAAGACACTTTGCACTACAATTGCACTTGAGACTGCACTGAAACTGCACTTGTAGTGCAAAGTGGATTTGCCCTTAGGAAATAACCACCATTGTCACAGAAAAAAACAATTTTCACAACAAAAAAGTTTAGGAGCTTTGAAAGAAGAAGCCACACATTGTTCATTCTCAATATTTTTAATCCAAGCACAAATCACATGTGCATTTATAAAAGCTTTTTAAAACCAACCAACATGTTTGTTGTATACAATATTTATAGGTGACATTAATAAAAGTAGAAATGTCCTTTTAAGGTAAAACAGGTATGTTTCAAACCAACAATAAATACAAAAATCTGGAACTTACAAAGTTCAACTTTGAAAGAAGTTGAAGGCAATATCACACAGAAGTATTTCCAAACTGTGTTTGATATTGCATTCAGATGGGGTGATATCACCCCTGGAAAAGCCAAATTTTGAAGATGTACACAAATTGCCGAATGTTAACATGTGCTAGCTGCCATCATGGTGGATCAATGGACGTGTTTTGTGGGTGCAAGCCCTTCCTCTCAGCTACTTTATTATTGAGGAAGGGGTTGCGCCTACAAAATACCTACATTGATCTCGCGTGATGGCAGATAGCACATGTTGACACACTGTGTGCATCTTCAAAATTTGGCTTTTCGAGAATATGTAAAAAAAGGTGCAACCAATTTTTGGGAAAACTCAAACTACATTAGTGATTTTGAGGGGTTTTAAACTCTCCCTAAAACATAAATGATGTTTTTCATTTTGTTTTGAACATCATTGATGTTTTTCTTGATGTTTTCCAAGTCCCTATTATACCCCCAGGATCTCCCCGATCAGGATCTGGGCACTTTCACTGGTGAAATGACCTTCATCCACAACATCACGATCACCTAAAAATATAGAAAAAAACACACCATGTATTATAAATAGGCCGCCATCCATCTCTTACCTGAGCCTGTGGTCGCAGACACTCGCCTGTTGTGGTGACTATTTCGATTACGTCCCCCTCCTCCTCCTCCTGTTGGCTTTGGGGGATTTCCACTTCTTCATGAGGTGGGGGATCTGTTGTCTCCTCTGATGAGTGGTGCCCTCCGAGTCTTTTCTCCCCTATGTCAAAAAAGAAAGGTATACTTAGCACACAGATATTTGATGGCAGAAATAGTAATATGAAACATTGCTTGGAAGTGGGATACAATTGTCTGTTTTGGCAGAGTTCAAAGATGAAGAAATATTTATTTACTTTGTCAAGCTTGAATACTTACCTGTTTTGTACAAGCTTCACAGATGGAGACACCCCTATATTATACACTGGAGCACCTGTGTGGTAACCCCTAATAAAAAGGGTGTTCTGGTGTCCCACACTAGTGCTCCAGCGTCCAGATGTGTAAACAGCTGCTGAGTGTCCTCTCCTTACACATAATCTAGTTTGCATTTCATTCTATTTCCAAACCCATCTAGACCCCAAAATTTATTTACAGAAGTATGCCTGAAAAAATGTATTGAACTGCATCTGGACAAAACATGGTGTTTTTTTGGCCGAACGAACAATGTTTCCAACAAACGAATAAAGTGTCCATGATCATGAAAGTTGCCATTTTAAACTGTACAACAGTAAAGAAAAGCACATGGAGCAGCACAAACGTAATAAAATTAAAGAATAGGAACACAGGACAACTACTTACTTTTTTGAAGCACTCTCCTGATCCTTCTATATTGATGGTGCTCTCTTAATTTGAGGTCCGACCACCGCTTCCTCAGTTGATCCTTGGATCGACGTACCCCAAAATTCTTCTGCAGACTCTTCACAACTTTCGCCATGATCTTGGCATTTTTGACATTGGGGTTGGGGTAAGGTCCATACTTCCCATCATAGTCGGCCCTTTTCAGTATGTCGACCATCTCCAACATCTCCCCAAAGGACATATTTGATGCCTTAAATCGTCTCCTCCTGGATCGGGACGTTTCTGGCTCCGGGTTTTCCTCCTTCTCCTGCTCGTTGCTGTAATTAGCACGCACAAGCTCTGTCTCCGCCATGTGCTCTTCCCCCACTGCGCCGAACGAGAAGGGGCAGAGAATAGACTAGAAAGAACGTCAGGGGCGGGTGGAGTTTCACGCATGCGCAGTGTATATAAAGCGTAACACGCGTTCATAGTACGTACGATCTGTAAGCGGAGGAAGGAGTTTTGGAAGCGCCGATCGTGTTATCGAGGGTAACATTTAAACTTAGGCCTAGACTGATTCTAGATTGAGGCCTATACTGGGACAAGATTAGGAGACTTTAGCCTGACATTAGGGTTTGTCTTGTGTATTGCAGATAAAATGGATGGCTTCAATGACCACACCTTCCTCCCCCTGTTCATAGACAAGTACAGGGAGCTGCCCTGTCTGTGGCAGATCAAACAACCGCAGTATAATAATAAACAAAAGAGACAGGCAGCGCTGGAGAAATTGCTGGAGTTGTTGAAGCCGGTGGTCCCCACAGCAAGCATCCCCTATTTAAAAGCCAAAATTGGTGGCCTGAGGAGCACTTATCTTAGAGAGCACAAGAAGGTCCAGGATTCTCAGAGATCAGGAGCTGCAGCAGATGACGTTTATGTCCCCAGGCTGTGGTACTATGAGGGACTGCGATTTCTGTCAGACCAGACTGAAGTCAGGGAATCCCTCTCAACCCTTCCTTCCACTCTTCCTTCCACCCTATCTTTCACCCCAGCTGAGGCTTCCAATGACCAACCTGGGACTTCCAGCCAGGAAGAAGTGGAGGGGCCCAGCTGGAGCCAAGTATAGCATTGTTCTACAGATTTCTGGTCAATAAATAAATGATGTTTACTAGATGTTATTATTGATCACTAATTGATGATTTAATGTTTTACATATCAATAGACAGTAGTGGGCAAAAAGAATTGGGACAAGAATAAAAAATGCTGGGCTCAGAATGATAGTCTTTTCTATTTGTTACATTCAATTGGCAACAGTCATGAGATGAAAATTGTGTGTGATTGCTAAAGAAAAAACTAAAACGATGTCCCTTTTTCATACACAGGAAGACCTCAGCCAGGAGGAGGCTGTGGAAGATGGCAGCCAGGAGGAGGCTGTGGAATGTGGCAGCCAGGAGGAGGCGGGAGTTAGTGGCAGCCAGGAGGAGGCGGGGCTAAGTGGCAGCCAGGAGAAGGCCGGGCCCAGTAGGAGCCTGACAGAATCTCAGGTCCCTCCCCTCCCCCTTCTAAATGAAAGACCTAGGAAGGGGAGTAATGTGCAGGATTCAGCACTCAGGCTGATTCAGGAGGCTTCTGCGTCCCTCAGAGCCTTCCCCACTCGTGAAGAGGCCTTTGCCTGCTGGCTGCCACAAAACTGAGGGACATGCAGGAGGGCATTGCCTCATCTGTGAGGACCTTCTAACTAAGGGGGTGAGGGGTGAAGTCACACCCAATACCCACCTGTGTGAGTTGGACCATCCTCCTCCTCCTCCTGCCATAACTCCACCACCACAGACACAGCGTGGAAGGAAGACCAGAGAGTGATGGCCTGGGTTCGGTCTGGTCTGGCAAAAGATGCAGGATCTTGTATACTCACAGCCTGGGAACACACATGTCATCTGCTGCTGTTCATGATCTCTTGGACTTCTGGACCAGATTGAACTCCCTTATATATAGACTCCTCAGGCCACCAATTTTGCATGAAAATAATTGATGTGTGCCCTGGGGGCCAAAGGCTTTGCCAATTTCTGCTGTTTCTCCAGAGTTTCCTCCCTCTTTGTTTGGTTATGAGCCCTTAATAAATTTTTGGTTTGATTTATTATACTCGCCTATGTGTGTTTTCCTTCAAAAAGGACAGTTGATTTTTTGAGGAGGCAAGTACTTTTCAAAAATACAATGTGAAATTCAATGTGACACCAACACCAAGCAACCTCCTTGAGATGAAATAATACAAGATAATAATGGTGTTGTGGTAACTTGACACACAAAACACACCCAAAAATATTCAGGAGTAAAAAAAAAAAAAAAAGAAAAAGAATAATGCACAAGATCAGGCTTTAAAAAAATCCTACAAACCAAAAATTAATCTAAAAAGATCAACCAAAAATTATTGTATAGGTAGATGTGACAAATAAAAATATTATATTGATGAAATTACAAAAAAAAATAAAGAAAGAAGTTTGTGAGAAGTCTGTGAATATGAGCAGCAAAACAACTTCATTCTTCTAGCATTATAAAGAAGAAGAGAATGCGCTGCATTAAACAATTTAAAACATTGTAGCGTGACGAAAGTGCTATATTCATTATGAACGCTAATTTTACCAGACCGAGCAGTTCCGTCTCGGAATTTATTATGAAGATGCGTGGCACTTTGTGCGTCGGAATTGTCTTCACACGGTCAGAATTGACGCGATCGGATTTTGTTGTCAGAAAATTTAATAGCCTGCTCTCAAACTTTGTGTTTCGGAAAATCCAATGGAAAAAGTCAGATGGAGCCCACACACGGTCGGAATTTCCGACAACAAGCTCCAATCACACATTTTCCGTCGGAAAATCCGACCGTGTGTACAGGGCATTATACAACCAATTTCTTGAGGAACACATCTTTTTTTATTATTACAAAATTATAAAGACACAAAACAACACAGATTTAAATTAAAGTATACCTATTGGAAACAAAATTTCCCCCTAAAAGATCCTTTATGAAGGAATGTATGAATACATTGTGTGTGTAAATATATATATATATATATCTACTCATAATGGACATATTAAACAGAAGCAACAAGAAAGCAATAGCCATGTAAGAATAGGGGGAATAGGGGTGATACACTCTCAAAATAACAAAAGTCCCTTAATTGCTTCCAAAAGTAGAATGATGAATCTTTAAATGAGTAAAGCAACCATAGAACAATTTATCAATAGACATGTGCATTTGTTTTCTTCCAAATTTTTGTCCGAATTTCGGGTATTTTCATTATCGTTTTAAGAATCCGAAAACTGAAAGATCCGACATAAACAAATGCTTTATTTTCGTTTTCGTTGCGAAAACAGTTCGATATAGATAGGAGATTCGACATGACGCTGACAATAGAGATCTGTGTCCATAGAACCTGTGGTCGAATGTGCCTAACCTTAGCTCTATTAGTCCAAGATTATTCTACACAGAGAGAAAAGATTTGACATAGAGAGAAAAGATTCGACATTATAGAGACAATAGCAAAAAAAGTCGAATGTGCCTAACCTAACTCTATTAGTCCAAGATTATTCAACATAGAGAGAAAAGATTCAACATGAAGATTCGACGAAGCAGTCGCAGCGAACAGACATTTATGGTCAAATGCTCCACCCATAGGCTATAGAATAATTCTAATGTTGGTTGACTAGCAATAATAATTAATAAATATAATTATTACTAGTGTCATACAACATTAGAATTCTACTATAGCTTGTAGGCGGAACTTTTGACCGGAAATGTACGATTGCGGTGTCGTACAGTTTAGCTGCTCCGTAGAATCTTCTTAGAACATTCGACAGACACCATAAGCCTTCAATGACAGATTCGACCTTAATTATTTTGGATTTTAGGACGAATGCATTTTTTAACGAAACTAAATAAATAAAAACGAATTTCGGGAGTAACTAAATAAATGTATTTTTCGGACGAAAACGGAATTCAGAAACAAAATATTTCAGTGTGCACATGTCTATTAATCAAACAATTAAGGGACTTTTGTTGTTTTGAGAGAGTCCCACCCCTATTCTTACATGACCATTACGTTCCTGTTGTTTCTGTTTAATATGTCCTTTATGAGTAGGTTTATATATGGTATATATTTACACTTTAGAATGTATTCCTACATTCCTGCATTTAAAAGATCATCTTGGGGAAAATTTTGTTTTTAAAATGTATACCTTGATTTCATTCTGCGTTGTTTTTTGTCGTTATGAATTTGTAATATCAAAAAAAATTTGCATTTGTCAAGAAGTTGGTTGCATAAGAGTCATATGTATGTTTTTGTTTTTATCTTCTGTGGTAGCCCAAAAGGGTAGATAGATATCAGTAAAAGTGGTTTGTAGTAGTAGTTTTCTGCATTGGGTGTGATTGATAGCTCTTTATTATCTATATACTGTATATATTAGAGGTATGTGCTTTGAGGTCTGTTCATATTTTTGTTGCTTTTCTAGCCAAATCGGTATACCTTTTTTCAGATCACCACGGAAAGGGTTAGAATAATTTTGGAGGTACACAGCTCCATGGGGAAAACCAGTCTCAGCTACAAAAATCCCCAACAAAAAACCCCACAGATAAAAACAAGAAAAAAAGGGGAAAATGAAACACCAAAAACAGGGGACCACCACTCATATAGTAGCAAAAAGTCCCATAAAGAAAATTATGTTTTTACAGAAAGGAAATCCAAACACTATATCCCAAAGGCAGTGGCTACAAATGGATACACTGGTAGCCAATACTTGGCATTTACAATTTTAGCTACATCCTTTGGGATATACTCTTTACATTTCATTTCTGAATACACATGATTTTTCTTACTGGATTTTTTGCTACAATATGAATGGACAGTCCAGACACCTCTGCTTTGGATGGGGTGAAGAATAACCAGCTGGCTCTGACTATATGGCCTTAACTTGGCATTGAATGCTCTCCTATTGTAACTATTATACGTTTGATGGATAACAACTCCTATATACTTTGATGGCATACTGTGTATTTATCTTTTGCATCATAAGGCCTCTCCTATACGATATAGATATTGTTTTATTATTGATTTAACAGGACACTTCTATCTTCCAATACTACTATAACAAGCTGGCTGTTGCCCATTATTATACAGCTTCAGTCACACAGTTCTAACCCTCTGAGGAGGTCTGTTTGCTAAATGGATTCATTTGGCCCAATATACAGTCAGGTCCATAAATATTGGGACATCGTCACAATTCTAATCTTTTTGGCTCTATACACCACCACAATGGATTTGAAATGAAACAAACAAGATGTGCTTTAATTTGAGGGTATTTACATCCAAATCAGGTGAATGGTGTAGGAATTACAACAGTTTGTATATGTGCCTCCCACTTTTTAAGGGACCATAAGTAATGGGACAGATTAACAATCATCCATCAAACTTTCACTTTTTAATACTTCGTTGCAAATCCTTTGCATTCAATTACAGCCTGAAGTCTGGAACGCATAGACATCACCAGCAACTGTCTTCAGTTCCTGCTTGTTCTTGGGGCATTTTCCCTTCAGTTTTGTCTTCAGCAAGTGAAATGCATGCCTAATCGGATTCAGGTCAGGTGATTGACTTGGCCATTGCATAACATTCCACTTCTTTCCCTTAAAAAACTCTTTGGTTGCTTTCGCAGTATTTTTCGGGTCATTGTCCATCTTCACTGTGAAGCGCCGTCCAATGAGTTCTGAAGCATTTTGCTGAATATGAGCAGATAATATTGCCCGAAACACTTCAGAATTCATCCTGCTGCTTGTGTCAGCAGTCACATCATCAATAAACACAAGAGAACTAGTTCCATTGGCAGCCATACATGCCCACGCCATGACACTACCACCACAATGCTTTACTGATGATGTGGTATGCTTTGGATCATGAGCAGTTCCTTTCCTTCTCCATACTCTTCTCTTCCCATCACTCTGGTACAAGTTGATCTTGGTCTTATCTGTCCATAGGATGTTGTTCCAGAACTGTGAATGCTTTTTTAGATTTAGAAGTGTTCTTGATCTGGCCAACTTTTGTGAAGGGTGTTTTCTTCTTCAGAGAAAAAATTCTTCGGTCATCCACCACAGTTGTTTTCCGTGGTCTTCTAGGTCTTTTGGTGTTGCAGAGCTCACCGATGCGTTCTTTCTTTTTAAGGATGTTCCAAACAGTTGATTTGGCCATACCTAATTTTTTGCTATTTCTCTGATGGGTGTATTTTGTTTTTATTCAACCTATGGATGGCTTGCTTCACTGATAGTGACAGCTCTTTGGATCTCATATTGAGAGTTGACAGCAACAGATTCCAAATAGCACACTTGAAATGAACTCTGGACCTTTTATCTGCTCCTTGTAAATGGGATAATGAGGGAATAACATATACTTGGCCATGGAACAGCTGAGCAGCCATTTGTCCCATTACTTTTGGTCCCTTAAAAAGTGTGAGGCACATATACAAACTGTTGTAATTCCTACACCGTTCACTTGATTTGGATGTAAATACCCTCAAATTAAAGCTGAAAGTCTGCAGTTAAAGCACATCTTGTTGGTTTCATTTCAAATCCATTGTGTCGATGTCCCAATATTTATGGACCTGACTGTATATTTACAACATATATAATAATTATACCATATTATATTGTCTGCTATTGAATTACCTATTTGGAGTATGCTACTTAGAGTGCATATCCAATGATTTATGCACATGTTGTGGTTTATCCCTCTTGGGGCTCCTTTGTGAGTTCAAAAGCCAAGTGTGCCAGTTGTAGAAACCTATTTAAACGAACGCTTGTTTGATTCCTCATTGATGTCTAGGTCATCTCTACCCTGGAACTTCATTACTCGCTACATTCAGCTATGCTGTGTTTATAGCATTTATTGGACCATTAGTTCCTTCGAGATGGTCCTCCAATTATATTCTAGCAGGATCATTATATTTCCTTATTGCAATCCTCTTTTGGTTTTCTTTGGGTTTCTACTTGGAGAAAATCTCATGAGTAGGCCAAATAATAGATTTTTTTCTTTTGGTTTTGCACTCAGTATAACTTGATATAATGAGTGTGCTTATACTTTACAGTACTTTGATTGAAACAGCCGTTTTTCTATTATACTTCTTTGTTTGATTATTGTCGAGTTTGCAGTTCTACTCAACATTTCCTCCCAGGGGATGCAGTTAATATAGTTTTTAACTGTGGGCTATGGCTTTGGGGTACAATCATGGGAATATTGATACTTTTTATACATTATTGATTTTTGGTCTTGTATTTATGAGTTTTTGTGGGACACCTGAAGTTCTTCATATATATTCTCACTTCCAGGTTTTTATTGCTTTCTGGGGAGACCCTCTATTTCTTTATTTATTAAAGGCATTTATATAGTGTCACCAATATACACAGCACTTTACATGTAGGCAGGTGCAGTCTACTTTCTTCACTGCAGGTGGCGCTGCAGTTGGAGAGGAAGTCAAGAGAAACTTAGTACCTCAATGGTTTTTCAGGTCACTGGGGAAGCAATCCATTGGATGCTGCCACCCCATGTGTCCCAAGCAGCCATCTTGGGTCAGGCAGAGTCTATATAAGGCCCTGGCTCCCAGGTTTGGCGCGCATTTTGCAAGGTGATAGAGTACGGACAGGTACCCAGCTTGGTAGAGACAGAACTAGCGGCAGGGAAAGGTTCCTGATGAGAAGGGGAAGCATAGGGCTCACAACTTCTCTGGACATCTTCCTGCTTGGGCACAAGACAGCCAGGTCGCATTCTACCTCTCTCAATAAGCGCTGTCAGTTTGGCTAAATCCTGCTTTCTACACGCTGTTGGACCTGTAAGTGTTCTCGGCTAGGTTGCCTTCCCAACGGGTTATTTGTAAACTGTCTTTGCATTATTTCAGTATAAGTTCTTTCATTGCAATGGGACTGTGTAACGTCACTACAGTCACGTGACGCCATTCAAACTATGCCCTGTCCAAACAGGCACCAGGAATGGCAGGTGATCTGAACTGCGGCTGTGGATGACCCCGATGCCTCAGCCACCAAGTTTTGATGCTTCTGGCTCATCTTGATACAGACTGTCCTTGATGTGCAGCATCTATCCAGTGGCAATGCAGTGGGGACCGCGGAATGCATTAACACTGCAGGACACGGTAATGTACGATCACCCATCTTCCAATGCTTTCTACAGGAATGGCTGAGCTTGGTCATTTTGTCTAAAGGGCTGGTTCGACATATCACACGACCTGCTTGACTTTCTATCTGCACATCATTGCGATCTTCATATGTAGACATATGCATTTGGTAATTAGCCTCCCTCACCGATTGATTGGCCGACGTTTGCTGTGTTTACCCTGCCAGTGAACATAGGAATACAGGAAATACTGCATATTCAGGTTTCCCTCACCGTGTTAAAGGCTATATATTTCCAAGCAGTAGCCCATGGGCATTTACATTCATCAGCAGTGAATTCAATTTGAACCCAGTGACTACTTGTGCGATGATAGGAGTCTCACATCTCAGGATATTGATTTTATCAACCTTTTTCAGTCCTTAGCTCGATCTTAGTGATAATCTTATCACTACATGTGGACACAAATGCCATCACATTAGCTCAGAAACTTTGACCTGCATCCAACTATTCACTCAGCAGCTCTTTACCTGTATTACCTCAGCATTGGATAACCATTAAGTGCACTCCATCCCCTGGAGGCCATACACATACAGATTGTCTATACTCAATTTGATTGTTTTCACGCATCTTCAAGCAGAGTTCTTTCCGCTGACAATCCCTAGGTGTATGGTGTTTTGGTGACCAGACTACTTGTTAGTTTACTGTTTTTATGTATGTCCTTGTGTGTCTTTGTGTTCATTGTCTTTCTCTACACCCCTTTTTAGTGGTATGGAATTCTTTGATCCTGTACCAGTGAAGGTGTTACGTAATTACTCTTAACAATGTGCATGTTTTTAACTTTCAACTTCGGAACTTAATACATTTTTTTACTTCTTATGAGCCTTGATTATTACCCTTTGTTGCCATATTATTGTTATTATTATTATACAGGATTTATATAGCACCAACAGTTTAAGCAACGCTTTACAATATAAAAGGGAGACAATACAGTTATAATACAATAAAATACAAGAGTCTTAAGAGGGCCCTGCTCAGAAGAGCTTACAATCTAATAGGGTGGGGCAGGTGGTACAAAAGGTTGTAACTGTGGGGAATGAGCTGAAGGAAGTGGTAAAAGATTAGTTGGAGACGTGATAGGCTTCCCTGAAGAGATGGGTTTTTTGGGGATCGCCTGAAGGTAGCAAGAGTAGGGGATAGCCGGACAGGTTGAGGTAGCGAGTTCCAGAGCTTTGAAAAGGCTCTGGAGAAATCCTGGAGACAAAGCATGGAAGGAGGAGACAAAAGAGCTTGAGAGTAGGAAGTCTTGAGAAGAGAAGAGAGGGTGACTTGGGTGATATATGGAGACAAGATTGGTGATGTAGTTCGGGGCAGAGTTGTGAAGGGCTTTGTATGTTGTGGTTAGTATTTTAAATTTAATTTGCTGGGTGATTGGGAGCCAGTGTAGGGATTGGAGGAGAGGGTTGGCAGACACTGAGTGGTTGGAGAGGTGGATAAGTCTGGGATAGCCTATGGAGAGGCAGGCCAATGAGAAGGGAGTTGCAATAGTCACGGCGAGAGATAGCAAGGGAGTGAATGAGGAGCTTGGTGGTGTCATTTGTTAAAAAGGGCCGAACTTTAGAGATGTTACGGAGGTGAATTCTACAAACTTTTGACAACGATTGGACTTGAGGCTGAAATGACAAGTCAGAGTCTAGGATTACACCTAGTACCCTGGCGTGTGGGGAGGGCCTGATGGTTGCAATGTAGATATTGATAGAAAAGTCATGGAGGGGGGCACATGCAGGGGAATATTAATAGCTCAGTTTTAGAGAGATTTCGTTTAAGGATGTGGTGTGACATTCATGCTGATATGTCAGTTAGTAAGTTAGTAATGCGAGTGGAGACTGAAGGAGTGAGGCGAGGAGTAGACAGATAGATTTGGGTGTCATCGGCGTATAAGTGGTATTGGAAGCCGTGGGCAGTTATCAAGTGACCAAGGGGGAGGTGTGGATAGAGAAGAGAAGGGGTCCAAGAACAGAGCCTTGGGGGACCCCCACAGAAAGGGGCAATGGAGAGGAGACAGAGTTGTAGGTAACACTGAAGGAGCGCTGTGATAGATAGGCAGAGAACCAGGATAGAGCAGAATCTCGGAGGCCAAGGGAATGTAGTTTATTAAGAAGGAGCTGGTGGTCAACAGTATCAAAGACCGCAGAGAGTTCAAGTAGTAGGAGTATGGAGTACCGGCTGTTGGTTTTAGCAGTTAGTAAATCATCAGTGAGTTTTAGTAAGGCAGTTTCCGTAGAGTGCTGCGAGCGAAAGCCAGACTGTAAAGGGTCAAGAAGGTTATTTTCACTGATGTAGGAGCTAAGATAGTTGTAGACTAAGCGTTCTAGAAGTTTAGAGGTGAATGGAAGCAATGAGATGGGTCTTAAGTTGTTCAGGTTGGTGGGGTCCAGTGAGGGCTTTTTAAGTATCGGAGTGATCTGCTCATGTTTTAGAGGGGAGGGGAAGGTGCCACTAGAGAGGAAGAGAATGTAAGGGAGCATAGGATAGAAGAAGATGGTGACCGTAGTAGTTGTGAGGGAACAGGATCAAGGGACAATTGGTTAGGTGGGCATCTGAGAAAAGTTTTGTAACCTCTTCAGTAGTAGCCAATTCAAAAGAAGAGTGTTGAATGTGCTGTTAGGCAAGGTATGTTGGGTGGGGAAGATGTACGCACAGTGGAGGTGTCCTCACAAATTGCATCAATCTGGTCTTTGAAGTGATTGTCAATCTCTTGGGGAGTGAGTTAGCGGGTAGAGGGGGTGGGGGAGGCAGCAGAGAGTTAAAGATTGAGAAGAGCTGACGGGGACTGGATGATAAGGTATTAATAAGAGAGACAAAGTAGGCTTGTTTGGCAGCATGGAGGGAGAAATTGTATTTTAGAAGGGCAGATTTATATAGGGTGAATTCTTGCAGGCATTTGGTTTTACGCCACAGTCTTTCAAGAGCACGGCAATGTCTCTTGAGATTTCTAGTGTTGTCAGTTTGCCAGGGTTGTAACGGCTGGGGCCTGATTCTGCATGTGGTTAGAGGAGCAAGTTCATCTAGTGACGATGAGAGTGAACTGTTGTAGACAGAGGTGGCCAGGTCAGGATAGGACAGGGGAGAGATTATGTCATATAGGTGGTCAGTAGCAGAATAGAGAAGAGAAAGGTTAAAGTGGCGAAGGTTCCTACAAGTAATTTTTTGCTTCTTGGAGGGATGGGTAGTTGGAGGCAAGGATACAGGGAAACTAATGAGGTTGTGATCAGAGAAAGGAAAGGGGGTGTTGGTGAGGTTGCCAGGGTTGCAGAGATGGGAGAATACAAGGTCAAGGGTATAACCATTGGAATGAGTGGAAGTACTGTATGGAAAATAAAATTAGTGCAGCGCCATACTGAGAAAAAGTCCATATACAAGTAAATAGAAAAGTCCCAGGATGAAGAAAAGGACACCTCATGGGAAGATGAATTCCAATCCACCGAATATTCTGAGTGACAGGCCCTCCACCAGCAAACAAATGCTCTTACCAGATAAGGTGGACCCTTGAATGAACAGAAGGTCAAATGCGCTTGAGGGCCTCGCTGACAAAGTCCCATAGGACGTAACGCGTACGGGGAGGTGCTATCTTACGGACGTCACTTGCTGCCATTTCTGACTTTGGAGTATCGTGTTTTTATTCTCATATTGGCTTCATATACAGCACTACTTAGTGCTACTGCCTCATGAGATTTGTAACTCATGATTGATTTTAAATAAACGTTTTAATGGAGAGCACTTTGATCGTTTTAATTTTCTCCTATACCCGACCTTGATGATTTGGTTTCCACTGCTGTGCCAGCGATTTACCGTCATCCCATTGGGGATACAAGCATGTTTGACCTTCTCTTCATTCAGGGGTCCATCTTATCTGGTAAGAGCATTTGTTTGCTGGTGGAGGGCCTGTCACTCAGAATATTCAGTGGATTGGAATTCATCTTCCCATTAGGTGTCCTTTTCTTCATCCTGGGACTTGTAGTTCTATATACTTAGAATAGGGTGCCTCGAGAATTTTAAAGGGTGTCTTGGTTGAGAAACACTGTCCTAAATACATGTATACACATACTAGGGCCAATTTAGACAGGAACGAATCATCCCTCCAGCATGATGGAGGAAACCCACACAAGCAAAGGAGAAGATGCAAATTTCATGCACATAGTGTCCTGGCCAGGATTCAAACCAAGGACCCAAGTGCTGCAGTGTTGAGGTGCTAGCCACTGTGCTGCTGTACCTGTTCTAGGTGCCCTTGTCATTGGGACAGAAAGTGGTGGGAAGCCCAAAGTTTTCAGTGGCAATGGGAATACCTATTTTAGTGACAATTGCCCAATATTGGATTTCTTTTTACTTCCAGAATATTTCCTGATGGAGGTCTAGTCTTCCCTTAAGCTATTAACTGGTGCACACAGAATTTGGTGCAGTTATGCATAGTAGCCAATCAGCTTCTAACTTCAGGTTGTTCAACTTGGCTTTGACAATTAAACTTAGAAGCTGGTTGGTTACTGTGCACAACTGCACCAGATTCTGTGTGCTCCAATTTTAGTAAATCCCCCACAAAGTGTCTTAATTGTGAAAACCTTGTTTGGAGACTCTGCATTCTTGCCGAAGAAAGTTTTTACTGGAATGAAAAAATGTGGAGTAATTCCCCAGCAGCAATAACCTGGCAGGAGTTGTTACTCTTTCCCATTCTATTAAAAAAAAAATCTGATTTGTCTGGGGATACACTTAAAGCTGAATGCCAGGAACAAACAAAACGTTACCCATGCAGTTGGAACCCCTCCACGCTGCAAGGGATAAGTCTAGACTTTTTCCTCGGGGTGACCAATAAGATGATATACTTACTTTTTTCCTCGCTGCTTCAGGCTTCCTCTTCTTCATGTGACCAATCTCCCAAAGTGTCTTTCCTTCGCTGCCCAACCAATTGCAACTCTCTGATGTCATCTTGCACAACACGGGGACAGCAGTCCTGGATTGCATTGGAGGTCCCAAAGGGCTTCCCACAACCCAAAACGTCAGACAGCAGAGGATAGCACCCCCTGCTGGGGGAGTAAGGAATCAGGTAAGTATATGATCCTAATCATCATCCCCTAGGGCAAACTGGCAGTTAACGGGTAACATTTTTTCACCTCTGGAGTTGATCTTTAAAGGCAAATATCTAATGGAAAAAATATGAAGAAAAAAATGTTAGATCTTTTCTCCCATTCACTACTACTCTATGAAAAATTTAAGTTTTGCTGAAGATTCTATTTATTGAACCTTTAAATATTTTACTTATTGGATCGCACATCGCTGAGAATTACCTTTCATTATTCCTGGTTATAAAGCAACATAAAAAAAATTAACATTTTGCTGGTCTCACCTGTAAATGTGAGACATGAGTCTTTTTGATGACACAAGAAAGAGCTAAGCAACATGTGTATGATTAAAAATGCTCCCTTTAATCATGTATAGCCATATATGTATGAATTTGCATTTTGGTATCTATAGTATTCTAGGATGTTAATGCAGTGGTTGTTACAGGCCTTTGCAATGTATGTGACAGCTTTGCTTCAGCCTTCTCAGTTTTATCCCATTTGTACAAATGACACTATGGCACCCCTGTGATTTCTGCTTTACAATTCCAGAGAAAATGTTTGTTCGCAGAAAATTGCCTATT
The DNA here is from genome assembly GCA_037952925.1 of Lithobates clamitans. Classification (NCBI taxonomy): domain Eukaryota; kingdom Metazoa; phylum Chordata; class Amphibia; order Anura; family Ranidae; genus Lithobates; species Lithobates clamitans. The sequence goes on from JBBGZY010000051.1 coordinate 2,004,751, forward strand.
AATGTCTTCCTTCTCATTTACCGTCACTTAACTGGTGTCTGTTGGAAAACTGCAAGGGGAGATCACAGGGGACTGTGCTTTACTGTCATATCCTCTCTTCTCTCTCTGTTCCATCTCCTCCCGCTTTGTCTCCGTCTCTTCTTTCTGTTACTGACTCCCTGTGCTTAGCTTCCACCGCCACCGTCATTCAGATATGTGGAAGTGGATACATGTCATGACACAAAATACATTTTGTGTTTTAAAATAGAAATCAGCACATTTAGCAAGACAAAATGACTGGTCTTTTGGATGACCACTGAAATGAAATCTAAGAATTAGATTGTGCAGACAACTTGTATAAAATAGGCTTTAGACATAGATGTGCTCAAAGCTGAACTCAGCCTCTTGCACTCCTTGTACAGCAGATCTGGAGAGAGTGTGAGAGGAAGAAGCAGTACATGGAGCCAATTAGTTCATGTGCTAAGAAAGAGCATGCTAACAGAGGAGAGAGCAGAGTGAGAGTGAGATGAGCTCATTGCTGCTTCACCTTTCACTGTCCAGTCACAGGACAGGGCAGGTCCAGAATGACGCTCAGAGGAAGTGGCTTGAATAATGCATGCCATCAAGCAGAGGAATCTAGCTGCAGAAAAGTTCTGTGAGGGAAATCTCTGTATTGAAGGTGAATATTGTAGCAAAGGGTCGTTTTATTATTTTATCTTTTAAAAGGCTAATTATATATATCTTTTTGTGTTTGGCTGGGGTTCTGCTTCAGGAAATTTTTAAGACAGTAGTAATACATTCCAAACATGTCACAATATACAAAAACGCTACATTTTATCAATCCTTGAGCTCCAGTTCAGTAACTTTGCTTAGGCTAATGCTGCGTACACACAATCAGAATTTTCGTCGAAAAACCTTGGATGGTTTTTCCAACGGAATTCCGCTCAAGCTTGGCTTGCATACACACGGTCACACAAAAGTTCTCGGAACTTTTGACCGTCAAGAAAGCGGTGACGTACAACACGTACAATGGCACTAGAAAAGGGACATTCCATATGAAGCGCGCCACCCTTTGGGCTCCTTTGCTAATCTCATGTTTATCTCGTGTTAGTAGAAGTTTGGTGAGAGATGATTCGCGCTTTTCAGCCTTGTGCTTTTCCGATCGTTATTGCTCTTCAGTTTGTGCTTCTGGGTTTGTATCTGGTTTTCAGTGCATGTACACAGTTGGCACCTGGGTTTCAGTGTGTATTATTATAGTACGTATTTGTTTTTCAGTGCGTTCTTGTCCGCTCGTTTCTGATTTTCAGCTCACTCTTCTTAGGCCTTTCTGTTTTTCAGTGCTTTCTGTTAGTTCATTCTGACCAGCCGACCGCTTTGAAGCCATGTTGCGGTTACGTACTCATTGTAGAGTTTGTGCTATGCTGGGGCTTGGTGTTGGGGTTCTTGCTTTGACCCAAGCCAAGTCCAAAAACAGGGTGGGGAGGAGTTGATGGACAAAGAATTGGTTGCTCCAGCGTGACCAATTCTGTTATATGCCTTTGTTGCGGGAGATTCAGGAGAATAATCCTGATAATTTCAGGAATTTTCTCCAGATGACAGACCCCGTTTTTCACCGTCTGTTGGCTTTGCTGTCCCCTTATATTACAAAGCAGGACACCTGCATGCGGCAAGCCATCACTCCTGAACAGAGGCTAGTCGCCACGTTGTGGTACTTGGCGACAGGGAGAAGTCTGCAGGACCTCAAGTTCAAATCCTGCAGAAGGATTATATTAAGGTAAGTTTTCTCCTTTAACATCCCCTTCTATGTACAGTGGGGACGGAAAGTATTCAGACCCCCTTAAATTTTTCACCATTTGTTATATTGCAGCCATTTGCTAAAATCATTTAAGTTCATTTTTTATCCTCATTAATGTACACACAGCACCCAATATTGACAGAAAAACACAGAATTGTTGACATTTTTGCAGATTTATTAAAAAGGAAAAACTGAAATATCACATGGTCCTAAGTATTCAGACCCTTTGCTCAGAATTTAGTAAAAGCACCTGTCACGAAGGACAAGTCGCCTCCGTTCGCCGGGCTGCGGGGCGCATGCGCAGTGGGCTGTTGTTGAGACGTGCACCCGTTCGCCGCCTGATGGTGCGGCGCGCGCGGGTGCACGGCGGTTCACGTGTGCGCGCCGTCGCCCGCGCGGGTGCCCGGTAGCGCGTCACGCTGACGCGCTCACCGGGAGGCTACTTGAGACGACACCAGCACCCAGTCGGGTTGCTGGTTTGTCGTCAGCTGTACCCTGCGTTGTGCTTTGTTCCTGGTTCCTGAGTCTCTGTTAGCCGATCCCTGCCTGTTTAAACGACCATTCTCTTGTCTGCTGGATACCCTGACCTTCTGCCTGTTTAATCGACCACTCTCTTGTCTGCTGGATACCCTGACCCTCTGCCTGTTTAATCAACCACTCTCTTGTCTGCTGGATACCCTGACCCTCTGCCTGTTTAAACAACCACTCTCTTGTCTGCTGGATACCCTGACCCTCTGCCTGTTTAAAGGATCACTCTCTTGTCTGCCGGATACCCTGATCTCTGCCTGTCAAAGGTCCACTCTCTTGTCTGCCGGATACCCTGACCTCTGCCTGTGTATACAACCATTCTCTCCGCTGGGCTGACACCCCCTGATCTCCACAGTCATAAGGACTTTCTATTTGTCTGTTGAATACCTCTTAACCTTTGTTCCCTGCACTACTAGGCACACCGGTCCTGCACGGCTCCGCCAGGAGGCTTTCCACCACCCAAGTGATTCTGAGCCTTCTCACAGCTACTACCGGAAACCCGTGCCTCCGCGTGCTTCCGATCCCCTGTCTCACCCTCGGGGGTTTGGGTGCGCGTGGTCATAAGGGCGAGCCACTCTCGGCATCTCGGCCTAGGTGAGTATTGACGTAACAGTACAAACCAGCCAGGTGTCCGAAGCCGACAGAGCGCGCTCTCCCTTGGAGATGCTACAGGAGGGATACACGCAAATCGATGGCCGTCTCCAGCAACTGACGGGGCCACTCCCTTCTGCCGCCGCAGCTCCCGCACCTAGTAATGAAGGCCCGCTTCCTCAGGTTGCTGCCAGTCCTACAGTCATAATGGCACTTCCGGAACCTCAGGTCCCCACACCGGAACGGTTCTCAGGGGACTATAAAAAGTTCAGAGCTTTTAAGAATGCATGCACCCTCTACTTTGCTCTGCAACCCCGAACCTTCACATCAGAAGTGGTCAAGGTGGGATTTGCGATTTCTTTGCTGTCAGAAGAACCTCAGGCTTGGGCTCACGGTCTGATGGAATCAGGGAGTCAGGTGCTTAATACTATCGACACGTTCTTCGAAAGTATGTCACAGCTTTATGATGACCCACAACGTATGGCTACCGCCGAAGCTATCCTGCACCACCTAGTTCAGGGAAGGAGACCAATTGAGGATTACACGGTAGAATTCCGTAAATGGGCGGCCGACATCAACTGGAATGAGCCAGCTTTACCAAGGCCTGTCGGAGCTCCTCAAGGATGAGTTGGCCAGGATGGAAACCCCCGCATCTTTGGAGGAGTTAATTCAGGCAGCCACCAAATTAGATAGACGCTTGCGGGAACGTCGGTCAGAACGATTCCAAAACCCCCGCCCTGCGTGGACGGCCTCAAGACTCCAACCCATTCCAATATCATCACCTATAACAGCTGGGCCTACTACTCTTTCCGATTCCGAACCTATGCAGCTTGGTTTGGTACGGCCACCACTAACCTTTAGAAGAGAGACAACGTAGACGGCAATCCAACTTGTGTCTCTATTGCGGGGGAGCCGGTCACTTCCTGCGCAACTGCCCGATAAGGCCTAGTAAGTTCTTTCAGCCCAAAACAATGACTTATCAAGATAACAATACCTCTAAATCTTACGTCATGTTGTTTATCTCGTTACAGCTACCGGAAGGGGAGTCCCGCCTGCCGGCGATCATTGATTCGGGTGCGTGTTGCTGCTTTATGGACGCTGCCCTGGCCCGGAACCTGCATGTGCCCTTACAAACCAAAACTCAACACCTACAGGTTCACTTGGCTGATGGGTCCCTTCCCAGCTCAGGTCCAATCACCCAAGAGACTCGACCTATTCTAGCGACTACTGATTCGGGACACCAAGAGCTCCTACGCCTGGACCTTATTCATTCTCCCATGTTCCCAGTCATTTTAGGCCTACCCTGGCTACAGGCCCATGATCCTTTGATTCAATGGAGTTCTAAGGTGGTCTCATTTCCCTCTTCTTACTGTTCTCAACACTGCCGCCCTTTGAAACCCAAGATCTGTGCTACGATCCCAGCTCCTTCAGTTAACCTCCAACATGTCCCTCAGGAGTATCATGAATTCCAGGAGGTCTTCAGCAAACAAATGGCTGATTGCCTTCCACCACATCGACCATACGACTGCCCAATCGATCTATTACCAGGATCAGAGATTCCTTTTGGTCGCATATTTCCTCTTTCTGAAATGGAGCTGGAGGCTCTCAAACAATATATTGACGAGAATCTGGAAAAGGGGTTCATCCGTCCCTCATCTTCACCTGCCGGAGCGGGTATATTCTTTGTCGGGAAGAAGGACGGTTCCCTTAGGCCCTGTGTGGATTACCGGCAGTTAAATAACATCACCATCAAGAATCAGTACCCATTACCGCTCATCCCAGAGTTGTTCCAACGTTTTCAGTCAGCCAGAGTCTTTTCCAAATTAGATCTCCGGGGGGCATACAACCTTATCCGAATTAGGGCCGGAGACGAATGGAAGACGGCCTTCAGGTCCAGGTTCGGGCATTTCGAATACTTGGTGATGCCCTTCGGGCTTTGTAATGCTCCAGCCACTTTTCAACACCTGATGAATGACATTTTTCGCAAATACCTAGATGATTTTCTTGTGGTCTACTTGGATGATATCCTAATTTTCTCTTCTACACTTGAACTTCACAGGGGTCACGTCAGGACAGTTCTGGCCATTCTGAAACAACACAAACTCTACCTAAAAATGGAGAAGTGTGAGTTTGAAAAATCAGTCGTGCAATTCTTGGGGTTCATCATTTCGGCAAATGGGGTAGAGATGGATCCCCAAAAGATACAGGCTATTCAAGAGTGGCCAGCTCCATCTGACAAAAAGGGGGTCCAACGATTTATAGGATTCGCTAACATTTACCGGAAATTCATTGTTGGATTCTCCACCATAGTGGCACCCATCACTCAATTAACCCGCCGGCATGGCTCATTCCAGTGGTCCCAAGCAGCACAGGAAGCTTTCGTGAAACTAAAGGATCTGTTCAGTTCCGCTCCCATTCTCCGGCATCCTGATCCTTCTCAACCATTCGTACTAGAAGTGGATGCATCAGAAATAGCCACAGGAGCAATCCTTTCTCAAAGACAAGGACCTAAAGCCATCTTACATCCAGTTGCATTCGCTTCCCGAAAACTCAGTGCGGCAGAATTAAATTACGATGTAGGTGACAGGGAGCTGCTGGCCATAAAATTTGCCCTGGAGGAATGGAGGTACTTACTTGAGGGGGCACTCCATCCAGTGATGATCTTCACAGATCACAAGAACCTTGAATACCTCCGAACAGCAAAACGCCTCAAACCCAGACAAGCTCGTTGGGCCTTATTCTTTTCGCGCTTCAATTTCCACATCTCTTACAGACCTGGCATAAAGAATGGGAAGGCAGACGCCCTTTCCCGGATGTTCTCAGCAGACCTCCAGACTTCGGAACCAAGCACAATTCTTGCACCTCAAAATTTCCTTGGGTTGACACAGACAGACTTAGTGTCCTCCATCAAGATGTCGTCCAATACATGTACGGACCCGGAGGTACAATCCCTAAGGAAAGACGGAGGTCTCTTTTGGACAAAATTTTTGTACCTCAACAAACCCAGTTAACAGCCCTCAAGATGTGCCACGACCATAAATTGGCCGGCCACTTCGGGGTTAGGAAGACAGCTGACCTGATCTCTCGCTCCTTCTGGTGGCCGGGTTGGAGACGGGATTGCAGGGAGTATGTGGCCTCTTGTCCCCTGTGTCAACGTAACAAGGGCCAAAACACCAGATCCTGGGGTTTACTTAAACCACTACCTATTCCAGAACGACCGTGGTCCGATGTATCTGTAGATTTCATCGTGGACCTACCGGCCTCAGAAGGCTACACTACTATTTTTGTTGTGGTCGACCGTCTATCCAAGATGGCCCACTTTCTGCCTATGGAAGGTACTCCTTCCGCAGTAGAGACAGCCAATATTTTCCTGAAAGAGGTCATAAGACTTCACGGTGTACCAAGAAGTATAGTGTCTGATAGAGGCGTGCAATTCACGTCCAAATTCTGGAAGGAACTCTGTAAAGCCCTGGATATTAAAGTGTGCCTCTCGTCAGCCTACCACCCTCAGAGCAACGGCCAAACGGAGAGAACAAATCAAACCTTAGAGCAATACCTTCGTTGCTTCTGTTCAAGATCCCAGGATGATTGGGCAAAACTTCTTCCATACGCAGAGTTTGCGTATAACAACTCAGTTCACACGGCTACCAACCAAACGCCCTTCTGGGCCAACTGCGGATTCCATCCCACGTTTCTGACTAAGGACATTCCCGAAATAACAGTCCCTGCAGTGCAGGACAGAATAACATCTTTGCAAACTAACTTCCAAGAAATCCAAAACATGTTACAAAAAGCTCAAAAGGCCTACAAGGAGCAGTATGACCGAGGTAGGAAGGAAAACCCAACATTTAATATAGGGGAAGAAGTTTGGTTGTCCACCTCTAACCTCAAGCTACAGTTGCCATCCCGAAAATTGGGACCTAAATTCATTGGCCCTTTTCCTATCAAAAGGATCATCAATCCTGTGGCCATGGAGCTAGTTCTGCCTAAAACGTACAAGATCCATCCTGTCTTCCACGTATCCCTGTTGAAGCCCGTTGTGTCCAGTCCTTTTCCAGAAAGAGGAGAGGTTTCTCCCCCACCAATCAGGGTGGATGGAGAGAACGAGTTCGAGGTGGAGGCTATCCTGGGTTGTAGAAAGAAGGGCAGGCAGCTACAGTACCTGATCCAATGGAAAGGATACCCACCTGAGGACAATTCTTGGGAGCCTGCGAAGAATCTACATGCTCCTCGCTTAATTCAAACCTTTCATCGAAACCATCCGGAGTTAATGTCTAGCTTGGGCGTCCAGTGTCCGCCCTTAGGAGGGGGGCACTGTCACGAAGGACAAGTCGCCTCCGTTCGGCGGGCTGCGGGGCGCATGCGCAGTGGGCTGTTGTTGAGACGTGCACCCGTTCGCGGCCTGATGGTGCGGCGCGTGCGGGTGCACGGCGGTCCACGTGTGCACGCTGTCGCCCGTGCGGGTGCCCGGTAGCGCGTCACGCTGACGCGCTCACCGGGAGGCTACTTGAGACGACACCAGCACCCAGTCGGGTTGCTGGTTTGTCGTCAGCTGTACCCTGCGTTGTGCTTTGTTCCTGGTTCCTGAGTCTCTGTTAGCCGATCCCTGCCTGTTTAAACGACCATTCTCTTGTCTGCTGGATACCCTGACCTTCTGCCTGTTTAATCGACCACTCTCTTGTCTGCTGGATACCCTGACCCTCTGCCTGTTTAATCGACCACTCTCTTGTCTGCTGGATACCCTGACCCTCTGCCTGTTTAAACGACCATTCTCTTGTCTGCTGGATACCCTGACCTTCTGCCTGTTTAATCGACCACTCTCTTGTCTGCTGGATACCCTGACCCTCTGCCTGTTTAATCGACCACTCTCTTGTCTGCTGGATACCCTGACCCTCTGCCTGTTTAAACGACCACTCTCTTGTCTGCTGGATACCCTGACCCTCTGCCTGTTTAAAGGATCACTCTCTTGTCTGCTGGATACCCTGATCTCTGCCTGTCAAAGGTCCACTCTCTTGTCTGCCGGATACCCTGACCTCTGCCTGTGTATACAACCATTCTCTCCGCTGGGCTGACACCCCCTGATCTCCACAGTCATAAGGACTTTCTATTTGTCTGTTGAATACCTCTTAACCTTTGTTCCCTGCACTACTAGGCACACCGGTCCTGCACGGCTCCGCCAGGAGGCTTTCCACCACCCAAGTGATCCTGAGCCTTCTCACAGCTACTACCGGAAACCCGTGCCTCTGCGTGCTTCCGATCCCCTGTCTCACCCTCGGGGGTTTGGGTGCACGTGGTCGTAAGGGCGAGCCACTCTCGGCATCTCGGCCTCGGTGAGTATTGACGTGACAGCACCCTTTTGATCTAATACAGCCATAATACAGTCTTTTTGGGAAAGATGCAACACGTTTTTCACACCAGGATTTGGGGATCCTCTGTCATTCCTCCTTGCAGATCCTCTCCAGTTCTGTCAGGTTGGATGGTAAACGTTGGTGGACAGCCATTTTTAGGTCTCTCCAGAGATGCTCAATTGGGTTTAAGTCAGGGCTCTGGCTGGGCCATTCAAGAACAGTGACGGGGTTGTTGTGAAGCCACTCCTTCGTTATTTTAGCTGTGTGCTTAGGGTCATTGTTACATAGTTACATAGTTACATAGTAGGTGAGGTTGAAAAAAGACGCAAGTCCATCAAGTCCAACCTATGTGTGTGATTATGTGTCAGTATTACATTACATATCCCTGTATGCTGCGGTCATTCAGGTGATTATCTAATAGTTTCTTGAAGCTATCAATGCTCCCCGCTGAGACCACCGCCTGTGGAAGGGAAATCCACATCCTTGCCGCTCTTACAGTAAAGAACCCTCTACGTAGTTTAAGGTTAAACCTCTTTTCTTCTAATTGTAATGAGTGGCCACGAGTCTTATTAAACTCTCTTCTGCGAAAAAGTTTTATCCCTATTGTGGGGTCACCAGTACAGTATTTATAAATTTAAATCATATCCCCTCTCAAGCATCTCTTCTCCAGAGAGAATAAGTTCAGTGCTCGCAACCTTTCCTCATAACTAAAATCCTCCAGACCCTTTATTAGCTTTGTTGCCCTTCTTTGTACTCGCTCCATTTCCAGTACATCCCTCCTGAGGACTGGTGCCCAGAACTGGACAGCACACTCCAGGTGCCTTGTTGGAAGGTAAACCTTTGGCCTAGTCTGAGGTCCTGAGCACTCTGGAGAAGGTTTTCATCCAGGACATCCCTGTACTTGGCCGCATTCATCTTTCCCTCGATTGCAACCAGTTATCCTGTCCCTGCAGCTGAAAAACACCCCCACAGCATGATGCTGCCACCACCATGCTTCACTGTTGGGACTGTATTGGACAGGTGATGAGCAGTGCCTGGTTTACTCCACACATACCGCTTAGAATTAAGGCCAAAAAGTTCTATCTTGGTCTCATCAGACCAGAGAATCTTATTTCTCACCATCTTGGAATCCTTCAGGTGTTTTTTTAGCAAACTCCATGCGGGCTTTCATGTGTCTTGCACCGAGGAGAGGCTTCCGTCGGGCCACTCTGCCATAAAGCCCCGACTGGTGGAGGGCTGCAGTGATGGTTGACTTTCCACAACTCTCTCCCATCTCCCGACTGCATCTCTGGAGCTCAGCCACACTGATCTTTGGGTTCTTCTTTACCTCTCTCACCAAGGCTCTTCTCCCCCGATAGCTCAATTTGGCCAGACAGCCAGCTCTAGGAAGGGTTCTGGTTGTCCCAAACGTCTTCCATTTAAGGATTATGGAGGCCACTGTGCTCTTAGGAACCTTAAGTGCAGCAGAAATTTTTTTGTAACCTTGGCCAGATTTGTGCCTTGCCACAATTCTGTCTCTGAGCTCTTCAGGCAATTCCTTTGACCTCATGATTCTTATTTGCTCTGACATGCACTGTGAGCTGTAAGGTCTTATATAGACAGGTGTGTGGCTTTCCTAATCAAGTCCAAGAAGTATAATGAAACACAGCTAGATTCAAATGAAGGTGTAGAACCATCTCAAGGATGATTAGAAGAAATGGACAGCACCCGAGTTAAATTTATGAGTGTCACGGCAAAGGGTCTGAATACTTAGGACCATGTGATATTTCAGGTTTTTTTTTTTTTTTTTTTTTTATAAATCTGCAAAATCAACAATTCTGTGTTTTTCTGTCAATATGGGGTGCTGTGTGTACATTAATGAGAAAAAAAATGAACTTAAATGATTTTAGCAAATGGCTGCAATATAACAAAGAGTGAAAAATGTAAGGGGTTCTGAATACTTTCCGTTCCCACTGTATTTAATGTTTGCTAATGTATTGTATTTTTTTCATTATTCCCTAATTACCATGAATGTAATATGCTGTGAATGTCCCCTTTGTCCTCATGCATGCTGTAAGCTTTTAATGCCCCTTTTTTGTCCTCCTTGCATATTTGCCTTCACTAACCTCCCCAGCATGCTATCCTGGGCCCATACACACCTAGCCTAGTCACTTACCAATGTATTTTGTCAGCTACATAGTAGTGCTTTACGCTAAATACCCCCTAAAATGTGTACAAATTTTATTGTTGTCCTTAAATTCAGGCAGAGTGCCAGAGGCTTTTTTTGGGGGTCCCAAACTCATCTAGAATCCCCCCCCCTAACATTTTTACAATGGGCCATCAGAAGGGGTGAGGAATCTGATAAGTGTACCTTATCTTTTTGTCTTTAAATACTCCTTCAAATAAATGTTATACTTATGTTGGCCAAGAATGTTCATGTCTAATCTGCTTGCAATGTTATGTGCAAAAGTAGTAATTTTATTTTTTCTGGTTTGACTCCACAGTTTCCTTCAACGCCACAGGAATGGCAGACTGTGGCATCCTAGTTTGCCAACCGTTGGGACTTTCCCAACTGCGGCGGGGCAATCGATGGGAAACATGTCCACATTGTCCCACCACCCCACTCGGGGTCATACTATTTTAACTATAAGGGGTTTCATAATATCGTGTTGATGGCAGGGGTGTCTGCGACATATGAGTTTTTATATGTGGACGTGGGGGAAGAATGGCCGGATGTCGGATGGTGGAGTCTTTGCCCAGACCGAGTTCTACCGACGTCTCCAGAATGGTGGCTTGGGATTGCCACCTCCGGAAGAGAACGTGGAATGACACCCATTTGTGTTTGTTGCAGTTGAACCATTTGTTCTGGGTGAACATCTGATGAGGCCATTCCCCCAGAGGACCCTCACTCTGGAGAAGAGGGTTTTTAATTACCGGTTGGCCAGAGCTAGAGGAGTCGCGGAAAATGCGTTTGGTCTAATGGCCAGCCAGTTCCGCCTATTCCTTACGGCAATAAATATGGCGGAGTATAAACTGAACCACATAGTGCTAGCGTGCTGTATTCTCCATAATTATTTAAGGAGAAATGCTCCAAATGATGTGTCCTCAGTTGGGCCTGAGGCTGCAATTCAGGACATAAATTCAATGACGGCCCTGGAAGCTTGCCGTCCTGGCTTGCCCCCCCAAAGCGCCCGTGATGTGCAGCAAAAATATCTGGACTATTTTACGGGTAGGGGGGCCATTGCTATGCCAGCAAAATTTTGATTCTTTTATAAAATAAAAAATTATTTTGATCTGAAATCATCTTGAATTTGATTTACTGCTTGTGTTTCTTTTAGCTGTCTCCTAGGTTCTCCTAGTGCACTTGTAGTGCCAAGAGGATTTTGCTTTAATAAATAACCCCCATTGTCACTGTAAACACAAACTTAATACAAAAACTGGTTTTGAGCATTGAAAGAAGAAGCCACACATTGTTGAGTATAAAAACTCCGTGCACAGTCACATGTGCGTTGTAAAACATTTTTCCACCAAAAATACATCTTTGTTTAATTAAGCTTGACATTTTTAGTTTTATATTTTGCAATAACAGGCATGTTTCAAACCATAACATACACAACTCTGGAACTTACAAAGTTTAACGTACAAAAAGTGAAGACAATATCAGACTTAGTATGTCAAAACTGTGTTGATATTGCCTTCATCAGATGAGGTGATGTCACCCCTGTAAAAGCCAAATTGTGAAGATGCACAAAAATTGGGATTCAAAATGGGGATTTCCCTCCTGATCCCATGCCTAATGTCAACATGTGCAAGCTCCCATCATGGGGGATCAAAGGATGTGTTTTGGAGGTGCAGCCCCTTCCTCTCACCTACTTGAGTTGCGAGGAAGAGGTTGCACCCACAAAACATGTACATTGATATCCCATGATGGCAGATACCACATGTTGACACACTGTGTGCATCTTCAAAATTTGGCTTTTAAAATGTATTAACACTTTAGGAAATTTCTCCTAAAAATTATAAAATGGTATAATTTTGTTGTTATTTAGATTCTCCCTAATACATCAATCATGTTCTTCAGTTTTTGTTCAACATCATTGGTTTTTTGCTTGATGAATCCCAACTACACACCATTATGTCCTGGATTAGCATTTGTGCACTTTCACTTGTGAAATGCGAATCTTCTTCCACAATATGCACATCACCTAAAATAAAAAAACACACCATGTATTATAAATATACAGGCATACATCTATTACCTGAAGCTGTGGTCTCAGACACTCATCTGTTGTGGTCACTATTTCAACCACCTCTCCTTCCTCCACATCCTCAGGTTGTGTGCTGAGTTCCCCTTCTTTAGTAGGTGGGGGGTCCCTGGTGTCCTCAGATGTTCTTAAGTTTTACTCCCCTATGAGAATCAAAAAAAGGTATACTTAGCACACAGATATTTGAGGCTAGAAATAGGAATATGAAACATTGCTTGGAAGTGTGGTACAATTGTCTGTTTTGGCAGAGTTCCAAGCTGAAGACATTTTTATCTTCCCTTTCTAAAGCTGGAAAACTTACCTTTTTGGACAATATTCACACATGGAGACACCCCTAGTATCCACTGGAGCATCTGTGTGGGACACCCTAAAAAGTTTGTTCTGGTGTCCCACACTAGTGCTCCTGCGTCCAGATCAGAGGCGTAACTAGAACCTTCCATCCGAGCTCCAGGCTTCCAATTTTGGGAGGGTATCCATGGACATCCTCCCAAAACCATGCTTCCTGCATGCCCCCTGGGACGTACATCCAGCGCAATCACAGTGGTCCTTTACCATGTGATGTCAGCTGATCACATGTAAACAGACTTGCCGGTTATCCGCAGCCCTTTCCTCCCGTGCTGTGTCTGTGTGAGGAAAGGACTGCCGTTAACTGTCAAGAATGTCAGTAAATTGTTTACACTGATAATCAGTGCCCCAATCATCAGTGCCATCTATCAGTGCCCATCAATGCCACCTATCAGTGCCCATCAATGCCGCCTACAAGTGTTACCTATCAGTGCTCATTAATGCTGCCTATTATTGCCCATCAAATCTGCCTATCAGCACCACCTATCAGTGCTCATTATTGCAGCGTCCATCCATGCCACCTATCGGTACTCTTCAATACTGCCCATCAGTGCCCATCAATACTGCCTTAGTTCTGCCTATCAGTGTTCCTCAGTGCCCATCCGTGCAGCCTATGAGTTCTGCCTATCAGTGCTCATCAATGTCCATCAATGCCTCCTATCAGTGCAGCCTATCAGTGCCCCCTTTCAGTGCTCATCAGTGCCTCCTATCAGTGCCCCTATCAGTGCCTTCTTAGTGCCCCCTATCAGTGCCTCCCTTCAGTGCTCATCAGTAAATCCCATTGGTGCCTCCCATCGGTGCCCCCTATCAATGCTCATCAGTAAATCCTATCAGTGACTCCCATCAGTACCCCCTATCAGTGCCCCCTAGTGCCTTCTCAGTGCCCCCCATCAGTGCCTCCTATCATTGCCCACCAGTGCCTCCCATCAGTGCCCCCTATCAGTGCCCCCTATCAGTGCCTGCCTTCAGTGCCCATCAGTAAATCCTATTAGCGCCTCCTATTGGTGTCCCCCATCAGTGTCTCCCATCGGTGTCCCCTATCAGTGCCTCCCATCGGTGTCCCCTATCAGTGCCTCCCATCGGTGTCCCCTATCAGTGCCTCCCATCGGTGTCCCCTATCAGTGCCTCCCATCGGTGTCCCCTATCAGTGCCTCCCATTGGTGTCCCCTATCAGTGCCTCCCCTTCAGTGCTCATCAGTAAATCTTATCAGTGCCCCCTATCAGTGCCCATCAGAGTCCTCTATCAGAGTCCTCTGTCTTCTCAGGACAGCACAGCTCTGAGCGGAGAGCGTGTCTCTCCAGTGGCATCACTAGGGTTGGTGTCACCCGCCTCCACCAACTATAGCCCCCCCAATAAAGACCCCCCTCCACTAACCGCAGACCCCCCTCTCAGTATAGACGCCCCACTAAGTACAGACCCCCCTCTTGCAGTATAGATCCTCCTCACTAAGTACAGACCCCATCCATCAGTATAGCCCCCCTCATTGCAGACCCCCATCTATCAGTATAGCCCCCCTCTATCAGCATAGACTCCCATCTATCAATGTAGACCCCCTTAGTGCAGACCCCTATCTATCAGTATAGACCCCCCTCAGTGCAGACCCTCATCTATCAGTATAGACCCCCTCTATCACTATAGACCCCAGTGTAGACCCCCCTCCATCAGTGCAGACCTCCCCACCATCATTGCAGACCCCCCTCCATCAGTTCACATCTCCACCCTCAGTACAGACCCCCCTCCATCAGTGCAGACCTCCCCTCCATCATTGCAGACCCCCCTCCATCAGTGCAGACCTCCCCTCCCTCATTGCAGACCCCCCTCCATCAGTTCACATCCCCCCCTCAGTACAGACCCCCCTCCATCAGTGCAGACCTCCCCTCCCTCATTGCAGACCCCCCTCCATCAGTTCACACCCCCCCTCAGTACAGACCCGCCTCCATCAGTGCAGGCCCCCCACAATGCCGACCACCCCCCTTCATCAGTGCAGACCCCCCTCATTGCAGACCTACCACCTCCATCAGCACACCCCCCTCAGTGCAGACCCCCATCAATGCAGACCCCACTCAGAGCAGACCCCCCTCCCTCCATCAATGCAGACCCCCACCTCATCAATGCAGACCCCCCTCAGTGCAGACCCCCACCCCATCAATGCAGACCCCACTCAGTGCAGACCCCCCCTCCATCAATGCAGACCCCCACCCCATCAATGCAGACCCCCACCCCATCAATGCAGACCCCCCTCAGTGCAGACCCCCACCCCATAAATGCAGACCCCCCTCAGTGCAGGCCCCCACATCATCAATGCAGACCCCCCTCAGTGCAGACCCCCACCCCATCAATGCAGACCTCCCCCTCAGTGCATACCACCGTCCCTCCATCAGTGCAGACCCCCCTCCCATAGTGTTCTTCCTGCACATGTCTATTTCAATTCAAACTTTACAGACCTCAGAACAGCACGGGATAGGCACACCGGCATGTGTCCCTCGGACTCCTCCTCCTCCCCCTCCGTAACCAGAGAGGAGGGGGAGGCGGCTTCGGTCCGCTCTGTACGCCTATGTGTCTCTCATCTATCAGCAGCAGAGACACCGGCATCGTTTGTTTTATTTCCCTGCTCTCTGTGTGTCCTCTCTCTCGCACGGCATGACAGAGGACACACAGCTGATCTCCCCCCTCCCCTCTCCTGTGTGCAGTCAAGTGTGAAGCTAAGGAGCTCACATTACCCGCGGAGCACACAGAGAGGGGAGGGGGGAGATCAGCTGTGTGTCCTCTGTCATGCCGTGTGAGAGAGGACACATGGAGAGCAGGGAAATAAAACAAACGATGCCGGTGTCTCTGCTGCTGATAGATGAGAGACACACTCAGCCTCAGAGCGCTGTGAAGAATAACCCCGCTGGGCCCCACCCACAGTGGCGGAATGCCGGGCCCCGTCGCAAGTGCGACTGTTGCGACCCCGGTAATTGCTCCACTGGTCCAGATGTGTAAACAGCTGCTGAGTGTCCTGTCCTTACATTACACTGAATCAAGTTTGCATTTCATTCTAGTTACAAACACATCTAGACAACAATGTACTAAACTTATTTTAATACAAATAGGCATGACCAAATGTAGTTAACCTGCATCTGCAAAAAACATAATATTATTAGTGGGCGAACAAACGATGTTTACTAAAACCGATTACTGTGCCCACGAGCCTGAAAGTTGCCAGTTTAAACTGTACAACAGTAAAGAAAAGCACATGGAGCAGCATGCAAGTAATAATAATAATAGGAACACAGGACAACTACCGTATTTATCGGCATATAACACGCGCCGGCGTATAACACACAACCCAAGTTTAGGAGGGAATTTTAAGGAAAAAAACTTTTAGAAGGGAAGTTTAAGGAAAAAACTTACATTTAAATGCCCATCAATGCAGCCTCATCAGTGTCCATCTGCAGCCTTGTCAGTGTATATCTGTAGCATTGTCCCCCATTGCAGCCTTGTCAGTGTCCATCTGTAGCATTGTCCCCCATTGCAGCCTTGTCAGTGTCAATCTGTAGCATTGTCCCCCATTGCAGCCTTGTCAGTGTCCATCTGTAACATTGTCCCCCATTGCAGCCTTGTCAGTGTCCATCTGTAGCATTGCCCCCCATTGCAGCCTTGTCAGTGTCCATCTGTAGCATTGTCCCATATTGCAGCCTTGTCAGTGTTCATCTGTAGCCTTGCCCTGTGTCATTT
Organism: Lithobates clamitans; assembly: GCA_037952925.1. Lineage (NCBI taxonomy): Eukaryota > Metazoa > Chordata > Amphibia > Anura > Ranidae > Lithobates > Lithobates clamitans. The sequence goes on from JBBGZY010000051.1 coordinate 2,021,299, forward strand.
GCAGACATCTCCCATTCAAAAATGGCGCCGCCGTTCTCGGTGGCTTTCGGCCGCTCTCAGCCTCTCTCAGCAGCTCTCGGCCATTCTCGGTGGCTCTCAGCTGCTTTCGTCCATTCTCGGCGGCTTTCAGACGCACTCAGCCGTTCTTGGTGGCTTTCGGTGGCTCACACTGGACTGCGAGAGCCGCCGAAAGCCGCCGAGAATGGCCGAGAGCCGCCGAGAGCGGCCAAGGGCCGCCAAAAGGCTCACAATCGCCAGGGGATTGGCGTATAACACGCACCCACAATTTTCCCCTGTTTTTAAGGGGAAAAAGTGCGTGTTATACGCCGATAAATACGGTACTTACTTTTTAGAAGCAGTTTCTTGATCCTTCTGTACTGATCCTGCTCCCTCAATTTCTGGTCTGACCAGCATTTCCTCAATTGCTCCTTGGATCGTCGTAACCCAAAATTCCTGTGCAGACTCGTCACAACTTTGGCCTTTCTCACATTTGGGTTTAGGTAAGGTCCATACTTCCCATCATAGTTGGCCCTCTTCAAGATGTCCACCATCTCCACCATCTCTACAAAGGCCATATTTGAGGCCTTAAATCTCCTTGGGACGTTTCGGGCACGGGGCTTTCCTCTACGTTACTGGAATTAAGCACCTGCTGTGTCTCCACTATGTCCTCTCTCACTACGCCGAAAGAGAAGGGGCGGGGAATATTCTAGAAAGAACGTCAGGGGCAGGCGACGCATGCAGAGTTTCATGCATGTGCAGTGTATATAAAGCGTAACGCGCATGCATCGGACGTACGATCTGTGAGTGGAAGAAGTGCAGATCGTTAGAACGAAGGTAACATTTTAACTTAGGGCATCAGTCGCCTATACTGCTTCTAGATTGAGGCCTATATTGTGATAAGATTATGAGAGTTTAGCCTGACATTAGGGTTTTTCTCTTGTTTTATGTCTTGCAGAAATAATGAATCCGTTCAAAAAGCCAGAGTTTATGAGCCAGTTTATCGATAGGTACAGGGAGTTGCTCAGTTTGTGGCATTGGTAGCTTGAGGAGCACATACAACAAGGAGCGTAATAAGGTCCTGGCATCCCAGAGGTCAGGAGCAGCAGCAGAGGATGTGAATGTACCCAGTTTGTGGTACTGCAACAAAATGCATTTTCTGGAAGACCAGACTGAAGTGAGGTCATTACTTTCCACACTTCCTTCCACCCCAGCTGAGGCTTCCAAAGGACCAACCTTGGCCTTCCAGCCAGAAAGATGTGGAGGAGCCCAGCTTGAGGCAGGTAAAATATTTTTCTACATATTTCTTGTCCTAAAATTAATGATGTTAACTAGATGTTATTATTGCTAAGAAATTAATGATTGACCAAAACGTGTTTTACATATCAATAGAAAGTAGTGGCCAAAAATGATTGGGACAAGAATGAAAAATGCTGGGGTCAGAATGGTAGTCTTTTCTATTTATTAACATTCAGTTTGCAACAGTCATGAGCTGAAAATTGTGTGTGATTGATGAAGCAAAAACTAAAACTATGTTCCATTTTTTATACACAGGAAAGCCTCAGCCAGGATGAGGGTCTGGAATGTGGCAGCCAGGAGGTGGCAGGGGGGAGTGAGGTGGCAGGGGGAAGTGGAAGCCAGAAGGTGGCAGGGGGAAGGAGCAGCCAGAAGGTGGCTGGGCCAAGTGGACTGACCCAATCCCAGGTCCCTCCCCTCTGCCTTCCACCCAAAAGGCCCAGGAAGAGGAGGAACGTGGAGGAGGCAGCACTTGCCCTCATTTGGGATGCTCATGCCCCTAAGAGACCCCCCCAGCGTTCAAGAGGGCTATGGCTGCTACCACCTCAACCTCCTGCCACAACTTGACAAACAAAGCCACAGCATGCAGGGAAGCTTGGAAGGAAGACAAGAGAGTGATGGTGTGGGTTCTGTCTGGTCTGACAGAAGACGCCGGCTGTTGTAGTACCACAGCCTGGGGACATATATGTCATCTGCTGCTGTTCCTGATCTCTCGGAGTCCAGGACCAGATTGTGCTCCCTATTGTATGGACTCCTCAGGCTACCAATTTTCATTTTCAAATAGTTGATGTCTGCCCTGCGGCACAAAGGCTTCGCAAATTTCTGAAGTTTCTCCAGCGTTGCCTTCTCTCTTTCTTTTGTTATGACCCAGAATAAATGGTAATTTTGTTTTCAACAAATACTTGGCTATGTGTTTTTATTAAAAAAAGGACAGTTTGTTTGTGAGTAGGCAGGTACATTTCAAAAATACAATGTCAAATTAACAAGGGACACCAATCTCCTTGAGGTTAAAAAATACAAGCTAATAATGTTGTTGTGGTAACTTGACACACAAAAAAAATTAAAAAATTATGGAGATCACTAGAAAATAATTTTAAAATAATCAAAAAAAAGGAAATCTTGATTTAAATAAAACAAGGAAAAAATCACTAAAAAAAGAATTCTAAACATTATTATGGAGATATGGCTTTAAAAACTAAAAATATTATTAACCACATCAGCCCCGGAAGAATTTAACCCCTTCCTGACCAGAGCACTTTTTGCGATCCGGCACTGCGTTGCTTTAACTGACAATTGAGCGACGTGGCTCCCAAACAAAATTGACGTCCTTTTTTTCCCACAAAAAGAGCCTTCTTTTGGTGGTCTTAATTACCTCTGCAGTTTTTATTTTTTGCGCTATAAACAAAAAAATAGTAACAATTTTGAAAAAAATGCATTATTTTTTACTTTTTGCTATAATTAATATCCCCAAAAAATAATAAAAAAAACCAATTTTTTTCCCTCAGTTTAGGCCGATAGGTATTCTTCTACATATTTTTGGTAAAAAAAAAATCGCAATAAGCGTTTAATGATTGGTTTGCACAAAATTTATAGCGTTTACAAAATAGAGGATAGTTTTATGGCATTTTTATTAATCTTTTTTTTTACTAGTAATGGCAGCGATCAGCAATTTTTATTGTGACTGCGACATTATGGCGGACACATCGGGCATTTTTGACACATATTTGGGACCATTGTCATTTATACAGCAATCAGTGCTATAAAAATGCACTGATTCCTGTGTAAATGACACTGGCAGTTAAGGGGTTAACCACTAGGGGGGTGGGGAGGGGTTAAGTCAGTACTAGGGAGTGTTTTCTAACTGTAGGGGGGATGGGCTAGCTGTGACACGTCACTGATCTCTGCTCCCGATGACAGGGAGCAGAGATCAGTGACACTGTCACTAGGCAAAACGGGGAGATGCTTGTTTACATCAGCATCTCCCCGTTCGTCTTCTCCGTGAGGCGATCGCAGGTATCCCGCAGCGATTGAGTCCACGGGACTCACGACCCGACTCACGGAGCTCCCGGCTGGCGTGCAAGCAATGGCACGGTGGGAAATTCAATGGGTTTTACAGGTACGCCCATTTGCCTAGCCGTGCCATTCTGCCTACGTACATCGACAGGCGCCGGTCGGGAAGTGGTTAAGGAGATCACAAGAAATAATAAAGAAATAAGAACGCTGTGTGAATATCAGCAGCAAAACAACTTCATTCTTCTAGCATTATAAAGAACAAAAGAATGCGCTGCATTAAAAGATCCAAAAATTTACAGCGTGACGAATGTGCTATCTCCATTACGAACGCTAGTTTTACCAGACCGAGCGCTTCCGTCTAGTATTTGATTCTGAGCATGTGTTTTTTTTGTGCGTCGAAATTGCATACAGACGAACAGAATTTCCGATAGGAACTTTTTCCGATGGGAAAATAGAGAACCTGCTCACAATCTTTTGCTGGCAGGAATTCCGCCAGCAAAAGTACGATGGGGAATAAACACGGTCAGAATTTCAGACCAAAAGCTCACATCGGACTTTTGCTGGTGGAATTTCAGATTGTGTGCACTGGGCATAAGATTCAGTCTACTGCAGGATAGAGGAAGCATTACCTTAGTCTTTTTCACCCCCAGTGTTCAGACGGCAACATTGTAGCTTTGTAGCAACTCCCAAGGTGGAAGGCTGAAACAGGGGCTGGTCTGTGTTGGACACTTAAAGGGGTTTTCAAGGCTTCATGTTTTTTCACCTTAATGCATCCTATGCATTAAGGTTTAAAAACACCTTGCACTCTCCGGCCCCCCCGAGCCCCCGTTTTACTTACCTGAGCCCCAAATCTCCATGGGCGTGATTCCGATCCTGCGTCGTTCTCTCCATGGCTGATCGGCTCCTCATTGGATAGATTGATAGCAGCGCAGCCATTGGCTTAATTTAAAATGATCCCCCTGTGGCTCCTCCTACACCTGTACCCACACATCTGTCAAATTAGGATCTGAGGCTGTGTTCATACAGCTGCTGTGTCCCCATGGCGTTACATAGGCCATCTGCACACAGCTCCAGCTATGTAAACAAACCACTGATTCACACTGTACAGGCCACAGCATTTATGGGTTTTGTTGTGTTTGTGTCTGCTAATAATGATTTTAGTGTATTTTTAGTGATAGTATAATTTAGATATTTTTTTTGGGGGGGGGGGAGCAGGTCTCTATGGGGCCATATGGGGCCCTTTGATTTTTAACAGCAGACTTATGCAGGCACCAAGATACTTGATGACTGTTTCAACTTTGAGTCAGCATCTCAGTAGAAGAACAATGATCTCTAAGACAGTAAATACCTGTGTTACAATTACAAATTACTTAGCATGCACATACTTCACAAGAAAATGAATATCTCATGCAAGTTCCACTTTAAACTGAATTGCCTTTAAGAGAAGACAATTCATTATTTTATCAATTAGTTTGTTAGATATTGGATTTTTCTTAGATAATTAGGCTGTGTACCATGATCATTGCTCAGTACTTTGCTGAACGCAACTGAAACTATAACCATCACATGACATAAGTCACCCTCCCTCAAGGGTCCTCCAGTTAGAAGACTCTGGGCCCAGATGTGGGATACCATCATTGCATAGTGATATACTGTCGGCATGCTACTAAAGAAGTTGTAAAGGCAGAGGGTTTTTTATCTTAATGCATTCTATGCATTAAGATAAAAAATCTTCTGTGTGTAGCAGCCTCCCCAGCACCCCCTAATTACTTACCTGAGCCCCTTCACTCTCCAATGATGCCCATGAGTGTCTTAGCCATCCAGGACACTCCTCCCAATTGGCTGAGACACAGCAGCAGCGCCATTGGCTCCTGCGGCTGTCAACCAAAGTGAGTCAGCCAATCAGGGGAGAGAGGGGCGGGGCCAGGTCAGGGCTCCATGTCTGAGTGGATACATGGAGCTCTGACTCAGGTGCCCCCATAGAAAGCTGTGGGGGCACTCGATAGGAGGGAGGGGCCAGGAGCATCAAAGAGGGACCCGAGAAGAGGAGGATCTGGGCTGCTCTGTGCCAAACCAACTTCACAGAGGACGTAAGTATAACATGTTTGTTATTAAAAATAAAAACAAAAAAAACAAGACTTTACAATCACTTTAACTGCTTGTTTCTGGCTGCAATACTTTTTACATCATTGACTTGGACAAGCATGTATATTAGAAAGTCATATGCAACTGGCATTTTCAGAAGGAGACAATGAATTAATTTCCATGTGATAAAGAAGAATATTCCTTGCATCATGGTATAGAACAGAAATAGGCAATCTATGCCTATGCAAGTATGCCAGGGCAGGCACAAAATGTCATTTCCATTCGCATCCATAAGATCGTTACATGGCATATGCAAAGGCTTGAACTGGCCCACTGGAAGACTGAAGTATCCACCAATTGTCCCCTGCTTCCTACAAATACAGCAACATTTTCTTAAGCTGTAATTGACAACCTGCTAGACCATAACAAAAACATCTGTAAAAATTGGTCATAGATGTCGTACGTACAGTAAATACATGAGTTGTATGTTTAAGTCATACCGGTGGGATCTTACAATATTTATTAAAGCTACATTTTTACATATGCATCATATGGTGGATGCCAAAGAAGTCTGCCTTATACTGTATATTCTTGGCTATTTTTAAAAACAAAATGTTTACACACCACAAGCAAAATAATTTTTAGTGCCAGCTGGAAAATCAGTTATCATTCTCACAGGCATAGCCTGGCCCTTTGAATGCCCGGAGGACCCTCTGATGGTTTCCTGCTTCCTACAAATACAGTGCTGCTTTAATAGGCTATAATTGACAGCTCGCTAGATTGTCAATTACAAAGCCTGGCCTGCCCCTCTGGGCTCACGGTCCACCCACCTCCATGATGAAGGAGGGACATGTCTGACATCACTGTGGCTGTCATTACACGAGAAGCCCCCCTGCCTACCCTCCTGGTTTTATGATTGAGAAGAAATTGGGGCTGATCTGTGGTCTGTGGCTCACCATTGTTCACTGGCACACTGGTAGTCTAATGCTTTTATATTGACACTTAGGGGTGTAATTATACAAAAGAAAATTGCATAGCTATTTTTTCCAGAGAAACTGCTGGTACATGTGTTGTGTGTGTGACATATAGTGCCCATTATTAAATTGCATAGCTATTTTTTCCAGTGAAACTGCTAGTACATGTGTTGTGTGTGTGACATATAGTACCCATTATTTAGTATTTTCCTAAACCAATGTATTTTTTTATTACTGAATAACAATCAACCTGTAGAGAAAATTGGGGGAGAATATTCATTTTTTTTCCTATTCACAAAGCTGCGGTGAGCTGCATTATCGCTGGGACTGGTAAGCTGCTGCTGTTGGTATTTACTATCTGCTGCTAAAAGGAATGAGCCCTTTAGGAATTGATCATACAGCCGTCTCATAGTCTTATTGCTGGTTGCTGGCTTGACTGGGACTATTCCCATGTGCACCAATGATACCATTGGGTCCCAACGCTGGCCGGCTTAAGAGATAGAACTAAAGACTGCCCCTTTACAGCTGCTACACAGAGACCTTTACATATTACTTAAGCTGAGAGGTGCACTCTACACAAGTTAAAGTAATATTATTCACATTGCCATTAATGCTTATATGCACTCTTTATTGCTGATTTTGCTAATTGATGTATTGATTCCAGTCTAGTGCTACAGAACTCTATTCTAAGTTGCTTTGGCATAGATTATGCTGTTTAGCAGACAGTGTCTGAACCTACCTTCTGTGTCTTCATTTATGCTCAAACTGCCATTTACTTAAACTCCTACCAATACATTTAGTTAATTTACCACTAAACAGAATTGTGTCTACTTCCTGCTGCTAATTCACAACCAAATTAAAAGGTGTCTATACTTGTGTTCTTATAAGTGCTTGCAGTAACTTTCATTCAACCAGGTGTGTCAGAGGGGCTGAGGGTGTTCTTGGAATCAAGGCACAGTACAGAGAACCCAAATAACCAAACTGCTCCATCGGGGTACCGCTTTAATAACCCCTTAACACTGGCCCTTTAAGAGGCTTCTGATGCTGGGAGGCAGGGTGAGGTTTCTGATCCCGTGACCATCATGATTGACTGTCACATGATCAGAAAGCTCCTGATTGCAAATAAAGATTGTGAGCTTTCTGTTAACTACCGGTAACTGTGCCAGGAGTGCACAAGATGCGTGCACTCAGCACAGCTCTGTTTACATTCTGGTACACATTTATGTGGCTGCTCGTCGCTAGGACCCACCTGCCGAGAGGCTAAATATATGCGTAACCATGATTTAACCACTTGCCGCCCGCCATATAGCAGAATGACGGCTGCAAAGTGGTTTCAATATCCTGACTGAGCGTCATATGACGTCCTCAGGGTATTAAGCCGCTGCGCACCCCCAGGGGCGCGCATCGCGGCGATCATTGTTGCGGTGTGTCAGTGTGACACACCGCAACTCCGATCTAGGTAAAGAGTCTCTGACAGAGACTCTTTACCACATGATTAGCTGTGTCCAATCACGGTTTAACGCTGTAAATAGGAAGAGCCAGTGATCGGCTTTTCCTCACTCGCGTCTGACAGACACGAGTAGAGGAGAGCCGATCAGCTGCTCTCCTGACAGGGGGGTTCTTTGTTTATCAGCACAGCCCACCCTCGGATCCCACCCAGGATCACCATCATGCCGCCCAGGACCACCAGGATGGCCATCCACACTGGACCACCAGATATGCCCCTCCTAGACTCCCAGGGAAATACTAATTTGTGCCCAGGCAGCTGCCAATCAGTGCAAACTCACAATGCCTACCACTGCCAGTGCCACCAGGGATGCCAATCAGTGCCTCATATCAGTGCCGCGTATCAGTGCCCGTCAGTGCAACGTATCAATGCCCATCAGTGCCCAGCAGTGCTGCCTATCAGTGCCCATCAGTGCCCAGCAGTGCAACCTGTCAGTGCCCATCAGTGCCCATCAGTTCTGCCTATCAGTGCCACCCATAAGAACCCATCTTTGCAGCCTCTCAGTGCCCATCAGTGTCGCCTATCAGTGCCCATCAGTGCCCACCAGTGCCACCCGGTGCCACCCATGAGTGCCCATCAGTGTCACCTATCAATGCCCATCAGTGCTGCATATCAGTGCCACCCATCAGTGCCGCATTTAAGTGCCCGTCAGTGCCTGCTCATTGGTGCCACCTTATCAGTGCCGCCTTATCAGTGCCCATCAGTGAAAGAGAAAACTTACTTATTTACAAAATTTTATAACAGAAACAAAAGCAAAACTTATATTTTTTTCAAAATTTTCGGCCTTTTATTATTTGTTTAGCAAAAAATAAAAACCGCAGAGGTGATCAAATACCACCAAAAGAAAGCTCTATTTGTGGGAACAAAATGATAAAAATTTAGTTTGGGTATAGTGATGGATGACCGCGCAATTGTCATTCAAACTGAAAGCTGAAAATTGGTCTGGGCAGGAAGGTGTATAAGTGCCCTGTATTGAAGTGGTTAAAGTGCATTGGTCCTACCATGATGAATCGGAGTGCCATGGTCCTACCATGGAGGACTAGAGTGCATTGGTCCCACCATGGTGAAATGGAGTGCTTTGCTCCTACCACAGAGGATTGGAATGTGTTGGTTCTTCAACGTAATCCTACCATGACATTTGTCAGTCAATGGTGGGGCTGCAATTTTTGCATTAGGTGCTACTGCTTTCCAAACAAAATGTTAAAAGGCAGCTCTTAGTCCACCAAGCCTTTCCGACCCCCAGAAATGTTATCGTCTGCTTGTGCATTAGTCACGCCAAACCTCAATTCTGATTTGTATCATCCCGGAAAGATGAGAGACAAACTGCCCATTTTAATTTTTGCTTGTGATGTCACTTTCAGCCACAGCTGTCACAAAAAAAGACTACAGATGGATCTGACTTTTGTAGACAGAAAAGGAAATCACCAGCCTCCTCTGCCTGCAGGTTAAATTTTTTTTATTTATTTTTTCTGCACTTGCCTTGTCTATCCTCCATTTGGAAGATATTGTAACAAGCGTGCACTTTGTGAACTGATATATTAGCAGACTTGTAAGGCTGCCAGTGCACACAGACAGGTATTATGTCTAATATTTGAATTCAGCTGTGTGTTTGATGCAGCACACGCTTCATTGATAACCATTTTACCTGCTTTACAAGTAAACTCTGTGAAAGCTCCAGGGATTTTGGTGCTAAAAAAAAAATCCTGCAAAATAGCCATTATTTTTCTGCGCTCACATCTGTTCTTTTTTTCCCAAGCTGCCTGTTAGAGCAGAATAAAGCAAATTCACCTCTTTATTCCATACCATTATAGTACACTGGGGAAGATCACACTGCATACAAGGTCACAGTGGGGTCTACCAGTGTTTAACACCACAGCTTTATATCGGTCTTTAACAGTTACTGTCAGGAGGTCATAATTATAGTAAGTGGAATTAACCATCACATCTCCAGCTCCTTAGAACATTATCCTTATAGCTCCCTGTACCAGCCCCCCCCCCCCCCCCCCAATGTTTCTGCGCTGCAGCTTTGAATTAACATTCAGAGTCATGGAACAGGAATGGCCTCTATTTGTGCTGCTTTCAGCATTAGATTATAGGCTGTAATCACCCAGTAACCTTCACTGTGTAGAATAACCTTGGGAACAAGTTAAAATGGGCGCATAAAAGCTATTCACGGCAAACGTTGCTTTACAAGACACGATTTTCACATTAATGTGTGCATTCCTGCTGTAGTGGGTAATGCCGCAAATCATCCGGTCAGTTTATTGCCATATTTGGTTGTGGCTGGCTAAAGCATACACATGATTGTTTGTCATTTGTTTAACCACATCGCGTCTGGAGCATTTTTTTATTTTTCTAAAACATGTCAAAAATCATGTTTCTGTTATAAAATTACTTAGAACCTCCAAACAATTATCTATTTTCTGAAAGCAAAGGCCCTGGAGAATAAAATAATGGCAATTGAAGTTTTTTATGTTGCTTGATATTTGTGCAGCTGTTTATCAAGAGCATATTTTCAGGAAAAAATACACTAAAATACATTTTAGTGCACACTAACACAATAAACTACCCATATTTAGTAAAATATAAAAATGGTTGTGTTGAGTAAATAGATCCCAAACATGTCAAGCCTCAAAATTGCACGTGGCCATGAAATTGCAAAAACCTAAAGCACACAGAGATAAACAATGAATGAATTAAGGTCCTAAAATTATTTCTAACTCCAACCATTGCGGCAAAACCTCACATGTGTGGCTAAATTTTTGTTTAAATACATGTGTGATCTCTAGGCTTGTGTTAGCATTTGTGTCTATGAATGTGGTGTTAGGTGGGTTGCTTTGATTTTGTTTTGAATGATTTTGAATGATTTGATTTAAGTTTAATTTTTATTAACACTTTGATTTTTTATTTTATTTTTATTGCTACCACATTGGGCCTAACAAGCCCCCTGTGTGAAAGCATGGACAGGTGACAGGTTTTTCTTATGGAGACATCAGGGGTCTGTTAGACTGGGATGAAGAACTGCCCAGATCAGTCTATCACTAGTTGAAAATATGATAGCAAGCTAATGGCTGCAGCTTCTGTTTGAAGTCCAGGCTGTTTACAAATAGCCTAGGAATAGCAAGTGATTAAAGAGAACCAGTCACAAATGGGTGTATGTAATGTGAATTTTCTATAACCTGCAATACATTTTTACTATAAGTGGGATTTTTTGGTTTAACCATCCTTTGATTGTTTTCCTTGTTTAAAGTTTTGTTTTTTTCTTACAGTTTTCTTTGCTGGATGCCCTGACTGCTTTTATTCCAAATATCTTTCAACATGAAACAGAAATCTTTAATCACTGCTCTTCTGTCAGTTTTTGATGATACCTTTATGCATGTGTTTTCTATAGTAAATTGGCTGTGCCTCTAGTCTTTCCTCATAAATAAGGTTCTTCCTGATTTAACTTATCTAGAATATTCACAACGGTCATCTTGTGGTCTTAAGGATGGAATTAAATATAAGCTGCTAGACTTAAAGATAAGAGGCTGGACTTAAATCAGAACTAAGTTCTCTCAGCCCTCTCAGTCAACATTGACGATTTTTAATCCTTATGCCACTTTTTTTACAAACTTAAATTGCTTCCTGGTTTTTGGCCTAGGTCAAAATGGTGTCATACATCTGAGGAGTCTTCATGTATTTTGTTTTTTTTTATCTGGTAGAGGGGAAAAGGTTTTTTTTTTTCAGCAAAGCGCACCCTACTGTCCTGAGCTCAGGGGAGATAGTTCCCAGAAAGTAAATGCTACATGAATCATCTGCCCTTACTCAAGATGGCCATGGCTAGAGTTGCAGGGGGGTGTCTTTCAAAGTGATTTCTCAACAAAATAAAGCATTGAGACATGGATAGATGGTTGATTTTGATTTCAACATTTAAAACTATTAAATAGAATTTTCAGTTTGTGGTGCTCAGATACAGCTAAGTTCTGCTTTTAAATGTACAGAGCTTACTATGACACAGAGCAATGAATGAAGTGTCATACAATTCTACAATCAAGGCTACATATCTCCTGAAGGGGGTGAGGGCTGTCATAGTGGAGATACACTCCTTAGCATAACTGACAGGTAGAGCAATTTTTTATGAATGTGTCATTCTTGTGGAGCTGGTATGCACCAAATGCTTACTGCAAAGTCTTCCCCTGTCCTGATGTGTCATGGCTGGTGTAGTCATTTGTCACTCCATGAGGGGTAAGTAAATGATCTACCATTTCTACTATTGGGATTTGGAAGCAGGTCCAATAGATGCCAAGTAATCCAAGTAAGTATTTAAAGAAGTATTACTATATATACTCGAGTATAAGCCGAGATTTTCAGCCCTTTTTTTAGGCTGAAAGTGTCCCCCTCGGCTTATACTCGAGTCACCGCCATCTGCCTACCTGATCAGTGTGTCATGCAGACAGACGGCGGCCAGCGTGTCATAAAAACATACAACATACGGCGGCCATTCCACTGTTCAAAAGCCGAGCCTCATCCTCATCTGTGATAGGCAGAACACTCAATTTCCCAGCAGTCAGTTTTCAGCCTATCACGGACATCCTCTCATCCTCGTCTGTGGTATGAGGATTAGAGGATGTCCGCGATAGGCTGAACATTGACTGCTGGGAAATTGAGCCTATCACAGACGAGGAGGAGGTGTGGCTTTTGAACACTGGAATGGCCGCCGTGTGTTTTTATGACATGCTGATCGGTGGATGCAGAGCGGCACACGGAGGATGCAGATCAACACACGGAGGATGCAGATCAGCACAGGAGGCATGCACAGGACACAGAGAGGATGCAGATCGGCACAGGAGGCATGCACAGGACACAGGTAGGCTGCAATGGACACTGGAAGGTATACACAGGACACAGTGAGGTAGGCAGATTTGCACAGGTAGGCATGCACAGGACACAGGGAGGTATGCAATAGACACAGTGAGGCATGCAGCTGCAGATGGGCATTGTTCACCCTCTTTTCCACTTACAGTAGCTGCTGCATTTCTCATCCTTGGCTTATACTCGGGTCAATAAGTTTTCCCAGTTTTTTGTGGTAAATTAGGGGCCTCGGCTTATATTCGGATCGACCTATACTTTAGTATATACAGTACTATAAATATTAAATCCTAATGGAACCTCCTAGAGGACCTAGTGCATAGAGTGTTTGGTCCTGTTCTTATTCATGTTGCTGCTACTGAGCCAGCATGGTTGTCAGTTTGCCCCCTTCCTTCAGCACTGTCCAACCACAGTACTAGCAAGGAGAGAAATATATAATTTGACAGGCACACATAGGAGAGGGGGTGGTAACATTTAGGAACACAGAGGAAAGGGGTGGGAACAGATGTGTACACAGACGAGAGGAGCTGGTGATGGACAGAGCAGAGCAGACGGTGACAGGAGGTGGGGCTGAATGCTGTATTTGCAAAATCTGGGCTGGGTTTGAACAGACTATGCTGGATGTTGCTGGCTGGATTTGCGCGTGAGCCCGGATACTAGGCAGGTGAGATGCCTGTTTTCCTCTATAGGTTAATCCATTGGTTGACTCCCTTTCTGTGCTGCTGTGCTGCTGTGCTGCTGGGGTGGTTAATTTTTTTTGATAGTTATAGTAATAGTTGGCAGCCTGTGTTTTTGTCATTCTGTTGTTGTGAATGACAGGGGCTGCCACTTACAAGAAAAAAGCTGTTAGCTTTTACTATTACTGTAAAGGATCAATCACTGCCCTGCTGGCATTAGGTCAGACAGTGGGTGTGGGCACTGTGTCTGCAGACTCTGCAATGAGCCCTGTAAAGTGTGTGTACTACATATGCGTTTGTTATCAGTCCTCCAGACAGCCAGCAGCATCAAGTATGATTTTATCAAAAGAGCTTCCACTCACAAAGAGAGAGGGTGGCAGGCTGGCAGCCACAGTGCTGTGCTGTAAACTTCCTCATAGCAACACCCATAAATAGGGCTTCAGTCTGGGGTGGAGTTACAACCAGCAGGAACTTAGAAAAATATGACATTTTTAGTACACAATGTGGCCACAGATCAGAACAGGGCTAAGTGTTCAGCCATGAATCAGAACGGGTCCCCAGGGAATAACATAAGGTTTTAAAAATTGTAGTTATTTGTTTTCTTCAAAGGAAAACTAGATTATTTTAAGCTGTTTTGGATTCACATGTAATTGTGATCAGTTTAATGTCAATTTTCTTATCTATGTGTGTTTGTGTGCTGACAATCTATGTGATTGTTAACAACTATATGTCAAGATACATGGGCACAAAAAATGCCTCTAGACTTCAAGGGGATATATGCACAAAATAAACTGGATACCATGCTAAATAGAACAAAAAACACTACATGCCAAGGGCATATTGGAACAACAATTTCTGCTAGATGCGAAGACATGTGCAGTTAGCCATTAAGAACGGATACCATTGGAGATGAAAAAAAAACTCTACTAGATGCCAGAGCCATACATGCACAAAAACTACTTGAATCAAAAAAGTGTAGAAAGCCTGCTGAAAGCCAGTAAGAATGGGAATCTCTCTTTTGAGCCCAAGCAGACATAAACCACATTTAATATCAGGACCACAGGACAGAAGAAATTACTAAAATGACCGCTGCCTTGGAGATGATCATTTTTATGTTTTTGTTATTTATTCTGTTTTGATCTATTATACAGGATTATTCCTGTTTAAATGATGTTACATAGTTAGTCAGTTTGAAATAAAGACACAAGTCTATCTGGTTCAACCAATAGAAAATAAATAAATAGAAAACCTTCATATACAGAATTCTACCTTCAGTTGATCCAGAGGAAGGCAAAAAAACATAATAATTTGCTCCAGTGGGGAAAAAATCCTATATGATCCCCCAGACAACAATCTCTATTATTACCTACAATTTCCAGTTTTATTTTGTGCATTTAGGAATGCACCCCACTCTTTTTAAAACAGTCTACTGAACTGGCCAGAACTAGTTCTGTGAAGAAGCCTTTGCATATATGGAGGTTAAATTTCTTGGTCTCCAGATGTAAAGAGTGCCCCCTTGTCCTCTGTGATGACCTTAAAGTGAATAACTCAACACAACTCAAGTTTACTATATGGACCACGTATATATTTATATATGGTGATCTAATCCCCCCTTAATAGACTCTTCTCAAGAAAGAATAAATTCAGTTCAGCTAATCTTTCTTCCTAGCTGAGCTCCTCCATGCCTCTTATCAGTTTGGTTGTCTTTCTCTGCACTTTTTCCAGTTCTCCAATATAATTTTTGTGAACTGGTAGCCAAAACTGAACTGCATATTCTAGATGAGGTCTTACTAATGATTTGTACAGGGTCCACTCTGGGAGTATTGTGGCTGCCTAGATGGCAAAAGGTTGTAATTGTTGTAATTGAATTGAAAATATAATCTTGTAATATGTCAAACTATGCTTTAATAAAACCAGGGTCCTGATAATACAGTATTTACTAACCACAATGAACAACTATTTCAGACAGCAGTATTATAATGCAGTATTAGTGGCTTCAGGTTTACAAATGTTTTACATCATACGGACCCACGTTCTAGTGTCCCAAGAGTGTAATTAATGCACAAAGGACACCTTATGGAAATCCCACTATCATTTTGAACTCAGGCTTTGATGACCCATGAGATAAATATTCACCAGGACCCCACCATTTGACCAGCATTCAAGACACTATCATCATTATTTAAACTTCTGTTAAAATTAAATACAAGATGCTGAAGGGTGAGGGTAACCAGATTGTGAAGGAATAGCTATATGTGTTGTCCCATATATTTGTTAATTTTGGATAGTGAATACTGCATTATCAAAAGCCTTAGGCCTCATGCACACGGGCGTATGAGTCTATGCTCCAAATATGCTGTATTTTTTCTAGCAGAACTTGGTGGAAAAAATGCCTCTAATGTTGCATATCTACACATATTTATGCGATATGTACATTCTGATCATTGGAATACATTTATGCTCATATGCACATGTATATGTGTGTTTAAGTGATTATACATATACTGTACATGCCTAAATTATCTCCATAAACCTCTCTCTTATTGCAGCTTTGGTCTTTTTTTGTTTATTCTTTTTTCTTTTTATACGTATAAATGCTGTTTTTAAAATACTGAGCTAAATGCCTAATGCGCATGGCCACATGGGCTAACATAGAACCAGTTTTAATAGACATATCAAAATTGAAAGGATTTTTTTGGATTGTAAGATTTTTATATACAAATTGGCACCACTAAAATTCCATCGACAAACAATAACTTTTTGGAAACAATAATAGGGATATGGTAAGTTCATGTAGCTCTACCCCCGCAGGGACCTCTGGTAATAGCTGGTTCATCTCTAATAGCACAGTGACTACCCACCACCACAAGCACCAGACCATGCAATCCAGCTCCAATAACTCAGTCTAGGGGATGTCTTTCTGAAATATATTGCTTGCACAACTTTAAACAATGTGTGTGTGTGTGTGTGTGTGTGTATGTGTGTGTGTGTGTGTGTGTGTATGGGGGGGCAGGAGGACACTTTTCACTAGGCTGGCTCACACTCCAGGATTCTGCTAAGGACAGGGGAATGGCCTGAGACCCTGTGAGAGTTTTCTTCTACCTCTACCTCTGGCACTTATATCCCAAAAGCACACAGTCACCAGGAATAAGTTCAGGGTAATTACCCACAAGTTCCTGGGACAGTTGCACACCTTCCAGCTTCCTTCAGACACAGCCCAGTGACAGAGACAATCCTTCTCCAGACCTGATCCCTATGGTGAAGTCCCACGGTCAGCTTCTCGGGAAGATCACTCCAGGCCTTCAGCCCTGACACTGCTGAGGCCTCAAGAACAGCTACACAATCCACAAGTTGCCAGCCTGAGAAACCCGTAAGAGACCAGAGCAAACAATCACTGCTCCCTTGACTACAGAAGGAGCTAAAAACGACATCCAACACTAGGAGGGTGCTATATGATCATATAGCTTTACTTTTTCCTTACGCTTTATTATAAATTTATAATATTCTACATTGTTGTTGTGGTTTACATGACACGACAAGTTAGCACTGTTTCACTGCATTGGTATTTTGTGCAATAACAGTTTGAAATGTTAAGGTAGAATACATGGTATATTCTGTTCTATTTAGAATTTTCTTTAGAAAATACTTTTTCTGTGGCACACTCCTTTTCATCATAGAGTTCGCAGGTAATTGACTATATTGGCAGACGTGTTGTGTTCATGTGTTACAGAAAGCTGAATGATGAGGATTCTTTGTGATGAAGGCCTAGTTAGGTTTTGTCAATGCACAATTGACAATATTGGAAAAAGTGTTAAAAGAGATGAGTGATGAGAAATCTTTGTGATGAGGGCTTGTTATTTTATTAAGATGAGCTTGTGTTATTTTCACAGAAACAGTCATCTTGTTCCACTCATAAATAGCAGCATTATATACAGTCAGTATTTTAACATATATTGGTATTTGGTATGAAGAAAGGTATGTCCTGTAAGCAATGTCCCTTTCCCCAAATTTACTAAAACTCCCATCAGCAAACAGCTGTGCACGCTGATATGAAATCATGTTACATTCAAAATTAATATATATATGGATATTTTTACAAGCTGAAGCAAAATACCTATGTGCATACCATACCTGGCCAATCCCTCTAGAACAGAGATGGTCAACCTTTTTGGCATTGGGGCCCTCAACATTATCAAAGGACTGTCCATTATATTCAGTGAATATTCATTATCAACAACAGCAGACACATGATAGGATATAGTCATAGACTATGGGGTTGATTTACTAAAGGCAAATAGACTGTGCACTCTGAAAGTACAGTTGCTCCAGAGATTAATGAGGTAAAGCTTCATTTTGCAAAGAATACCACTCCACACTCCATTCACCAATGCTCTTGTCTACCCCCTCCAATGCCTTGGATTTCCATGGGCTAACTTTTGCTTTTAAAGGGGAACTTCACACTCCACTCCATTCTCAAAAGGCTGTGAGCTGCCTTCACCAATCCAAACCACATCCTTTTTCAGAGCATACCACAGGGCCAGCTAGGAAAGGGGCGAGAAGAGCGATCGCCCAACCCCCTCCTGAACCATACAAGGCCACATGCACTCAACATAGCTGGCTGCCTTTGGGGCATGTTGGGCTCAACCCAATACCAACCACAAAGCACCTTGTACCCACTAGGGGCTTTCCACATTCTGTAAACCCCCTGTCTGCAGCCCCCCACAACCCCAGCCTAGGATTGTGTGGAAGAGGCCCCTGTCCCCCTGAATATGGGACTGGTTGACTTTGTGGTTGCCCGAGCCCCTCCTGCCCCCAAGCATCCACCCCATTTCATGGGCTGGCTTTCTGTGTGTTTGGCTAGAGGTTTGTTAGTGTGTGGGAGGGACTCAATATTTTATTAGTTTGGGGTGGTATTTTCATGTGGGGGTTCTCATTTTAAGCCTTAACAGACCCATGGGGGGCAGGCTATTTTTTGTTTTGGGTTAAAACCTCACTGATTTGTAGGTTTTCTCTAAAGCCGTACATCTTTGAGGCCGGGTTCACACCTATGCGAAATAGATGCGAGGAAACCGCATAGCAAGAGAATGTGACTGGCTCCCAATGGAGCCGGTTCACATATCTCCGTTGCGGCTGCGGAGCGCACTGCACAGAAACGCTGTGCGTCTTTACTCCATTACAGGGCCGAATTGCGGCAAAGATTCTGCCCTGATTCATCCCTGAAACGGAGAACAGGGCCTGACAGCGTTGCTGTGCGATCCACGGCCGGTTTAGGTGTGAACCGAGCCTCAAGCAGCATTTTGGATACATGCTACAGATGCACCACTTTACAGGCAGAGTAAGCCCCCCTCCCCCCAAGTTACTAGCTTTTAAGCAAAATTTTGCATTGTTAAAGGCACTTCTCCTTGTTTCGTTTTTGGGATTGTCCAAATTGGTGACATTGATATATGTCCCTTAGGTGGGACTTGGCCCCCATACCCATTTTAAGGCCAATAACTAGAATATAAGCCAGCCAAGTGGGGACTAGCAAAATTAACAAGTCAGTTCCCATAGACTGCAATGGTATCTATTGTATTACTTTTCCCCATATTAGGCTCTTTGTTTGCCCCCCTGGACTGAGGGGTGTTTGTCCCATCTGTAGTTTGAAGATTCCTGATCACTCTAGCATGTCTAGAAAAAAAGGTGTTTTTTCATGTGCCTTGTATAATGCCCCAGAAATATCATTAGGAAAATACAAGTGGGTCATGGAACATCTACATTCCAAATTTGGCACTTAAGATGGTCATGCACAATGCAATCTGATTGGCCAATCTCTGTAAAACTCGATATTTAGGCAAAATAGGTAACAGGAAGACGCACTTGAACAATTAATTCAAATGATAGGAAATCAAACAGGATCTTGCACTAAATCTAATTTATTTAAGATCTAACTGATTGCACTGTATGGTCACCTTTAAAGATCAAGATCTAAAAATATTAATTTATTGGGTTTAGAAACTCTTCTCTGTTCTTTATAATGTATTGAAAGATTTGGGTAAAAAAAGAAAGAAAAACATTTCAAATATATATTAGAAGTGATAGGAATGAGATTAGCATCAAAAGGGTTAATTACCAGAGTACACCTACTAATTGCCTAACAAGACACATCCAGAGATGAAATTAACCAATGTATTGAGTGTGCTCTATTATCAATGAGGAAACCGCAGTTACCCTAGCGCCAGTTGCAGTTTACATATACGGGTATGTACTATTGCTATTTGCGCTTCAATGTGCGCCGGTTCTCACATTCAATTAATGACTTTTCCGACGAACCAATTAATGTATAAACTGGTGCAGTGCCTTCTTCTTAGTAAATCACCCCCTCTGTGTTAGGGCCTTTTTACACAGATCCATTCCAGCACCGCAACACACTATGCATGCATTTGTGCTTTGCGGTTCCATATCTTTTTTTTTTATTGGCACCCCAATGCACCTTGATGCACATACATTGCAGAGCACTGCAACATAACACACTGTAACCCATTACCATCGCATTGAAAATGCCTTGTGTTAAAAAAAAAAAAAAAAAAAGATTGTTTACATTTTTGGTTTATTGTGGTGTATTGGCAGTCCATTCATTTGAATATGGTGTCTTATCACAACACACAATATAACGACTATTAACACAATGCACCGATGCAACAAAGGTAGGTTCTGACCCCTGACATTCAGGAGAAAGAGTAATATTCACCGAAAAAAGGCTAATTCACTCATCTTTACCGCCTGCTTTATTTACCATAAGGATCATTATTATTAGCAATTAGACTGGCAATCTCAGCGCTCATTACTGAAAATAATGATCATTACAGAAAATTAACCATCATTACAGTTCAGTGAATTGAGACAAAAAGTAGGTAATGGTAAATAAGGGGGCAGGAATAGACTTTTCTTAGATTATTGCAATTGCGCAAGCTTATTTAAGACCGAATAGTCAGATTTTTGCATAAACTAAATTTTAACTGGTTCTCTTTAACAATTAGGGATTTAAAACTCAAAATTATGCATGGATTTTTTGCATAGTTTTATTGGTCCAGCGTGGATC
Source organism: Lithobates clamitans (assembly GCA_037952925.1). Lineage (NCBI taxonomy): Eukaryota > Metazoa > Chordata > Amphibia > Anura > Ranidae > Lithobates > Lithobates clamitans. The sequence goes on from JBBGZY010000051.1 coordinate 2,041,774, forward strand.
AATTTAAGTTTGCATATGCCATACCATTGCTACTACAGTGAACAATAATGTCTTCTGGGTCCTGTGCTGAGCAGCTGCCCAATTGCACAGTAAACACAGGATGGTAGGAGGCGCTTGATTAGCACAGTGGCATTCACAGAATGCCTTGCATTTTTCTCAATGAATGCAAGGCATTCCCTGTATTGAATGAGGTGGGGATGCTGTGGTGACGTCACAATCTTCACATTCACTGAAAAAAAATGCAAGGTGTTTTGTCAAAGGGGCCGTTGCCAAGTGAGTGCCTTTGTGTTTTCACTATGCAAATGTAGCAGCAAGTAGATTGGGATCCCCCACCCTGCACAGCCAGGCACAGTGAATTTTCAGTCACTCAGAATCAGAGAACAGTTTGTGACTTTGTTTTTTGTTTTTTTGTGTTATTGAGGGTAATAAACTTGGATGGGAATAGGGGTATTATGGGATGCTCACTAGACTTCAGAGCAAACATCAGGGACACTTTTCCTATATACAGTCTATATACAGCTCCAACTTTTTCCTCCAGCACACACTTGCTTGGTTCCCAGCTGTGTCACTCTAAAAGGATTTGTAGCAATGGCCCATTACAGGCAGTAATACCCCCTATACTTGTAGAGCTTTGGAGTGACACAGCTAACACATCTCCAGCACTTCCCCTCGTGGTCACTGAGCCCAGCACCACCTCTTCAGGCACTGCCAGCCCGCTTGGCTGCAGCTACCCCTTTCACTAGCCCTACTGGTTAACTTCACCACAGTCCTCCCAGACTGAACGCTCTCTCCACAGTCCTCCCAGACTGAAAACTCACCAGCCCACCCGACTGACTTCTCAGGAGATCTCCTGGATGTGCTGAGCTGCTCCTGCTGTCCTCTCACTTGCTTCTGTGCCTCCAGAGTAGGATTCTTCTGTGTGTTGTAGAGGGTCCCTCCAGCACCTTCCACCCCCAGGCCCAAGATCCCCTCCCCCCAGACTAGGGAGCACCCTCAAGGGCCACCGACAGCCACCCCAGCACTCCATCTCCATCTTCCACCCGACTGCCCCTGCTAAGATGACTCATGTCTATTGATGAGGTGCCTACCCCCCTTACAGCCCCTTTTTGCTGGGGATTGGGCAAGGACCTCATAAATATGCCAAACAGCTCCTCCTAGCCCCCACCCACTACATCTGGAAGCTTCTCCAAGGTTCCAGAAATGGGGGGGCACCGGGGAAGCTCCTTGCTAAGTCATCCCGCCTCCCTGAGTCACTCAACCTGACCTAGGTTCAACCCAGGCCTGGCTCTCAGCCAACCACATTTTTCAACACTAACAAACCCATTTACATCTAGTACACTAGCTAGAGGGTGCTACACAATCAAAGAAGCCAATCAGCATAGGACCTGGCGGGTCACTGTAGTAACAGTGACCACTACAGTGATTCTTCACTTCCACGTTGGTCTAGAGGTTTATGCCTGCTGACATTGGTCCAAGCTGGAACATACCTGGAATTCAGCGTTAAGGACATACATGGGGCCCTTGTACAAACGCGTGTAAAAAGAGTTTGGAATTATTCCTTTAATTTGTTAACCTGAACTGGAAAAATGACAACCTAAGTCTGATTCATTGCTGTGGGCAATGCAGACATTTTGCTTTCAGGTACTTGTCAAGCATGAAGCCTACTGTGAAACTACTTAGAAGGGGACTCAGAAGTTATGTTGGAAAATGTTATTTTAGGAAGAGCTCAATAAATGCTTGGAACAGTTGTCCAGCAGATGCAGTTGTAAAAACAACAGTAAATGAATTTAAATTTGCATTGTGCTACTAGATGGGGTAATTGGTCTTTATCGGCCTTCAGCATTCAAAGTTTATACACCATGAAATGTTAATGGAGAACAAAGGAGGGGGGATAAAACAACACACCAAAATGTCTCAATTACCTGTGCATGCACTTGTATATGTAAACTTTAAGTACAGAGCCAGGCTAGCAGAAAATGGTCTGGAATATGAAGCTCTTAGTGTCTGAACAATTGAAATATACCCATATATTTCTTTATCATACGTCAGGGGTACCAGAGCCACAGTAATAACTGTATGGGTTATATGGCACCTTCAGGTGATGGACACTGGCACACCCTAAACAGGAAATTCAATTCCCCATATAACCCCTCCCCTTACCGGGAGTACCTCGTTTTTTTTTCGCCAGTGTCTTAGGTGTTGGTCACGAGTAAAGATGTGCTGTGCTGAGCTCAGCTGGAATATTCCTTGCTGGGGCAAGCTACGCAACCAGATCCAATTAAAGTGTCTCTTCCAGGCCGAATTGAATGGTACCCAGGCCTCGTGTCCGAAGAAACAAAGTTTTACCTGTAACGCTTCTCTTTTTAAAGAGTTGGACCCCGGGATGCAGTATTTGTTTTTTTCAACCACATAGCTGGCAGGGTGCTTTACAGGCCCAGGGCTGTGGATCCCCCGATAAAAAGGGGTCCCGGTCCCCGAAGGTATTTTAATGGAGCCCACCGTGAGTGGTGAAGATTGGGTCTGTTACCAATCTGGATAAGGAAGTTTTCTAATTCTTGTGGGTTTTCTCCTTTAAAGTAAATGTTATCATGCCTATAGTCACGGGGGGGGGGGGGCTGTCAAGAGCACGTACCTGTTTCCATGCTTGTCAGTCTCACTCTGTGTCACAAGCTGCCTGCTTCCTCCGGCCCAAGCTTCAGGTAAAACAATGGGAAGGGGGGGGGGTTTCTCCTTGGAATGTCCCCCCACCTGGATAGCTTCACTCCAGGTGGCAGAGGGAGCATGGCGTCAGTCGGCGGTGTGCCACGCCGCTCCCGCCACCATTTTAATGGTTCCCACCGGCAGCTCTCCTCCTCTCCTCCACCCCAGTCCTCCTCCATGTGATCCGGTCGGATCGGAGCCCGCTCACGCGGGAAAACGGTCTAAGGGGGGGCCTAGTGGCATTGGTGTGCTTCAGCGCCAACAACACGGGCTGTTTAGCTATAAAATGCACCTTTTTTTTTCAGGTGCATACAGCTAAAGGAGGGACACAGAGCGGACGGGTGGCATGTAAATGTGGGTGACACAGGCATTCCCAGGCACGTTTACTTAAGCATCAAGCTGAGCTTAATAGCAGCGGCAGTTGTTGGACTATTGCTCAGCAGTGGGTGCATTTTTTTGGTAGTACCTCTGCATTTGTGCTTGGCATTATGACCAGAGGGGGTGGTGAGTGAGCCATCTGGGTCATCAGGGGCTGCAATTGCTTCAACACTTCAGCCCCTGTCTATATAACTGAGCAGGTTTTTTCCTCAGCTATGAGTGAATTGGAGGAAAGATTAGTGGCTTTAATTGCATCTTCACAAAGTGGAAGAAAACGCATTAGGTACCCTTCTACCACCCAGGATCCCCAAACAGAGGAACAGTGGGAAGGGGAAGATAAATCCCCCTCAGGAGACCGTGAAGAGGCTGATGATTCCTCTTCAGAAGGATCAAGTGGGGAAGGACCTTCTTCAGCTTCACATGCTGAGAAGTTGCTGATGCATTCTCTTACTGAAATGGTCCACTCCACATTTAAGCTACCCTTAATGGAGTCGGTTGAAGAGCCCACTTCCTGTTTGGGTTCACTAAAGCCTCCTCAAGACTTGCGTGCCTTTCCTGTCCATTCATCACTAGAAAATCTTTTGTATTCTGAGTGGGATCACCCAGATAAGCATTTTTTCCCTCCTAAAAAGTTTTCAACACTTTATCCTATGGAGGAAAAATGTACTAAGATGTGGAGTATACAAGCAATTGAGGCTGCTATATCCTCTGTGAATAAAAGTTTGACTTGTCTGGTTGACAATGCGCAAATGCTTAGGCATCCAACTAAGAAAAAATTGGAATTCCTGTTAAAAACCATTTTCTCCTTGGCAGGTTCAGTGGCTCAACCGGCAGTGGCCGCAATTTGGGTATGTCAATCCTTGAGAGACCATTTGAAACAGGTGCTCAAGGTGTTTCCTGAACAGCAGGCCCAGGAGTTAGCCGAGCTGCCAGTGGCTTTGTGTTTTGCAATTGATGCAATCAGAGATTCTATTCTTCAAAGCTCTCGCCTTATGCTTGGGTTGGTACATATGCTTAGAATCTTATGGTTGAAAAGTTGGTCAGCCGAAGCGCCATGCAAAAAGCTCCTGGCTGGTTTTGCTTTCCGTGGTGAAAAGCTGTTTGGGGAGGATTTGGGCAAATATATCCAAAAAATATCAATTGGGAGAAGTACCCTTTTGCCAGTTAAGAAAAAGATCAGCCTCCAGGCAGTCGCAACGGCCTACACGGTTGGGTTCAAGAGGTAAACCTCAGGGAAACCCCAGGGACAAAAGAAATCCTGGGGGAGGAAACCCACAAGACAGAATGCTAAAGCCTCTTTATGAAGGGGCGCCCCTGCTCGCTCAAGTGAGGGGAAGACTTCTGTAGTTCTCAAAGGTCTGGCAGGAAGAATTTCGAGACAGATGGGTGGTCTCCACAATAGCTCTAGGTTACAAACTAGAGTTCCGAGAATTCCCGTCTCCTCGTTTCCTCAGGTCAAATGTCCCCTAAGATCCAGAGAAAAAGAAGTCTCTCTTTCTAGCGTTAGACTGAATTTTGTCACAAAAAGTGATCATGGTGGTCCCCATTGAAGAGCAGGGGCTGGGGTTTTATTCAAACCTTTTCATGGTGCCAAAACCAAATGGGGATGTCAGACCCATTCTAGATCTCAAAGATCTAAACTGGTTCCTGAAAATTCGCTCTTTTCGCATGAAATCAATCCGATTAGTAGTCTCCATCCTACAAAGAGGAGAACTTATGGCATCAATCGACATCAAGGATGCATACCTGCATGTACCTATTTTCTCCGCTTACCAGAAGTATCTGCGTTTCAAATTAGAAAAACTTAATTTTCAGTTTGTAGCTTTGCCTTTCAGTTTAGCTGCTGTATCTCGGATGTTTACAAAACTTCTGGCCCTTCCTCTGACCAGATTAAGGTCTCAAGGTATAACAATAATAGCATACCTGGACAACCTGCTCTTGATAGACTGGTCGGTAGCCCGCTTGGACCAAAGCATGGTCACCACAGTCAACTACCTGGAATACCTAGGTTGGGTCCTCAACCTAGAGAAATCTTCTTTAAAGCCAGTAAGAAGATTAGAGTACTTGGGTCTGGTTTTAGATACAGCCCAGAAGAAGGTGTTTTTACCACAGGCAAAAATCAGCGCCATAAAGGAGCTAGTTCAGGTGGTCAGGGCAAAGAGGGGTCCTTCCATTCGCCTTTTGTATGAGGTTGTTGGGGAAGATGGTGGCTGCATTCGAAGCAGTTCCCTATGCTCAGTTTCATTCGAGACTGCTGCAAAACAGTATCCTATCAGCCTGGAACAAGAAGGTCCAAGCACTAGATTTTCCGATGCGTTTGTCACCAAAAGTGCGCCAAAGCCTCAGTTGGTGGAGGATATCCAAGAATCTGCAGTATGGGAAATCCTTCTTACCGGTTACCAGAAAGGTGGTAACGACAGATGCCAGCCTTTCAGGTTGGGGAGCAGTCCTGGAAGAGGCGTCTGTCCAGGGGAAATGTCCCAGAACCGAAAGGCCCTTGCCCATCAACATTCTAGAGATGCAGGCAGCTTGTCTAGCCCTAAGGGCCTGGACATTCAGGTTGCAGAATTCTCCTGTCAGGATTCAATACGACAATGCCACAGCAGTGGCTTATATTAATCGCCAAGGGGGCACCAGAAGTCAGGCAGCCCAGGGAGAGGTAAACCATATCCTAACCTGGGCAGAAAAACATGTGCTGTGCATATCGGCAATCTTCATTCCAGGGGTAGAGAACTGCCAGGCAGACTACTTAAGTCGCCAGTAGTTGTTCCCGGGGGAATAGTCCCTTCTCCCCGACATCTTCCTGGCTATATGCCAAACATGGGGGATCCCGGATGTAGATCTGTTTGCGTCCAGGTTCAACGACATAGTCGACAACTTTGTGTCAAGAACAAGGGATCCACTCGCATGCGGAACAGATGCGTTGGTGACCCCGTGGGATCAGTTCTCACTGATTTATGCATTACCTCCTATTCTGCTGCTACCTCAACTTCTTTGCAGGATCAAGCGGGAAAGGAAGTTGGTAGTTCTTGTGGCCCCAGCATGGCCCAGAAGATCTTGGTATGCAGAAATAGTAAAGATGGTGGTAGGGGCCCCAGGGCCCCTACCACCACGTCCAGACCTGCTATCGCAGGGACCAGTGTTCCATCCTACTTTACAAGCGCTAAATTTAATGGTTTGGCTTTTGAAACCCACGTTCTGAAGAATTGTGGGCTTTCAGGCTCAGTGATATCTACCTTGATTAATGCAAGGAAGCCAGCTTCCAGAGTCATTTATTATAGAGTCTGGAAGGCATATATTTCCTGGTGTGAATCGAGGGCTTGGCATCCTAGGAAGTATGTCATAGGTAGAATTCTTGCCTTTCTGCAAATGGGGCTAGAGATGAAACTAGCCTTGAGTACTATCAAGGGCCAAGTCTCGGCCTTATCAGTATTGTTTCAACGTCCGCTTGCTTCGCATTCTTTGGTCCGAAGCTTTATACAGGGGGTAACGCGGCTTAATCCACCGTTTAGAGCACCCCTGTACACTTGGGACTTAAATTTAGTTCTGTCGGCATTACAGAAACAGCCTTTTGAACCGATACGACATATTCCTTTGGTCCTTTTGACAAGGAAGCTAATTTTTCTGGTAGCCATTTCTTCTGCAAGAGGGGTATCAGAGTTGGCAGCTCTTTCTTGTAAAGAGCCATATTTAATCATTTAGAAAGATAGAGTAGTATTGCGTCCTCATCCTAGCTTTCTGCCAAAGGTGGTTTCAGGTTTTCACCTAAACCAGGATATTGTTTTACCTTCATTTTTTCCAGAACCCTGTTCTAAGGAAAAAAAGTCACTACATTCTTTGGATGTAGTGAGAGCAGTCAAAATATGTTTGAAGGCGACTGCTCAGATTCAGAAAACAGATGTTTTGTTTGTATTGCCTGAAGGTCCTAGAAAAGGACAGGCAGCACCGAAAATCCACTTTTGCCAAATGAATTCTGCAAGTGATTATTCAAGCTTATGGCTTGAAGAGGAAGGTTCCACCTTTCAAATCAAAGCGCACTCCACCAGAGCTGTTAGTGCTTCGTGGGCAGTGCATCACCAAGCATCCATGGCTCAAATCTGCAAGGCCGTAACCTGGTCTTCAGTCTATATATTTACCAGATTCTATCAGGTGGATGTGAGAAGGCATGAGAATATCGTCTTTGGGCGCAGTGTACTGCAGGCGGCAGTATAGGTCCTCAGGTCTGATTGCACCCTACTTTTGTTTGTGTCCCCTCCCCTCAGGTAGCATTGCTCTGGGACATCTCATACAGTTATTACTGTGGCTCTGTGTCCCGTGATGTTTGATAAAGAAAATAGGATTATTATAACAGCTTACCTGTAAAATCCTTTTCTTGGAGTACATCATGGTACACAGAGGTCCCCCCCTCTTTCTGGTTACACGTGTATTGCTTTGCTACAAAACTGAGGTACTCCCGGTAAGGGGAGGGGTTATATGGGGAATTGAACTTCCTGTTTAGGGTGTGCCAGTGTCCATTACCTGAAGGTGCCATATAACCCATACAGTTATTACTGTGGCTCTGTGATGTACTCCAAGAAAATGATTTTACAGGTAAGCTGTTATAAAAATTATTTTAATGCAACTGGTGCAGTTACCAGAATCTGTCTTGATATTTGTCTCTAGTCATGCAGTAGAATTCAGACAAAGTGAGGGAGGAGCTGCACTAGGAGCCAATTAGGTGGATTGCATGCACATATGCTCACAATGAACCAGCTGACAGAAGGACCAAGGAGAAAGATGACCTTATTGGTCTGTTGCTCTGTTCAGACCTAGGCTGGGAACTGACCAAGAAGTATTGAATTACTCTTGTAGAGAAATATGAGGTCATCAGCATGTACACCTCATAACTGGCTGTACAGAAAGACAAAGCTAGGGAGCTTGATGTCATAAATCTACTAATATCATCTGAAAAGCAATGAGCTGCCTACAGTCTTTGTGACAAGAAAGTGATTAGGATCTATTTTTGTTTCTATTCACACTGAAAAATCAAGTCTTTGCAATAGAAAACTTGAATCAAAAAGGGATGGCAACTCGGATGCTCTTGAAAAAAAGTCCTTTATTGGTTACATGGGTACAGGGGTACAAGCTATACGCTGACGCATTTCAGCTAAGAAGCCTTCATCAAAGCAACTGCTTGATAAAGGCTTCTTAGCCGAAACGTGTCAGCGTATAGCCTGTACCTGTGTACTCATGTAACCAATAAAGGACTTTTATTCAAGAGCATCCTAGTTGCCAGCCCTTTTTGACTCAAGTATTGTATTTGAGGCCTGAACATCCTGGCTAGAGCACCGGATCACAGCTCGTGGACTTTTATATTGGCAGTGGAGCTGGGGTAACATTTTGTTTCTCTTTTGCAATAGAAAGGTCCCTGCAATTGAAGAGGTTTTATACTTACGTCTATTGTGTCTCCTACCTCCCTCTGTTTCAACATTGCTGCTTCTATCATTGTAGAAACCTTCGAGCATTCCAACCCCTGACCTCCACATCCCTGCTGAGTCCTTTAGTGACAGTGACATAGATCTTCCTCTTTCATTGCAGGGAGCTTTCATTTGTATTGTTGTTATCCTGACAGGGTCACTTTAGAGCTGTTTCACATTGCTGCACTATGGTTTGTCTACAGCACAGTGTTCCCACAGTTTTTGTGTATTTAACCTGCGTTTACCCATAGACTTTCTATTAGATTCTAGTGCGTTTTTTGAAAGTCCTGCATGCTGCATCTTTTGCACACTTTCAGAAAAAGCATCAAAAATGCACAATCTAATAGATAGTCTATAGTAAACCACAGGCTACCTGCACGAAAACCGCAGGTACACCCATGCTACATGCTGCAACCAAATTGCAGCGTGGCAGTGTGTAATTGTCCTTAATCTGCTACTATACTGTTTTTTTCAGTGAGTACATATTTTGAGTTTAATTGTAACATTTAACTGGAAGCCCTCAGGCAGAGATGTGTTTCAAATTTGTTACATTAATATCTTTGATAACCTGTAAAATGACTACTAAGGCTCTTTTAACCTTTATATGTACATAGAGGATCCTAAAAAAGCATGAACTAGTTTAACCCTTAAACAGTATACAAGGTACACTGTCACTGTGAAAATGGAGGAGAATATGACACAGGATTCGCATTAAGGGTCCGGATTATCGTTTCTGAGCGGAGAAAGCTGTGTTGGTTTTTCTCTGGATTCTGTAGTTCTGTATTGGAACCTTCAATCCTGTGCCCGGATTTTATCAGGTGCCTGCAGCCTGTTTGAGTACACAGGTGTGCAGGGTCGTTATATACGCAAACATGAGGATAGCTCAGGGCTCCCAGTTTAGAGGCAGCACCCAGTTTGGGAGACAGGCGGTCTTACCCAGGGTCAGGATTGGGCCTTGCAGCAAGGCGCTGCAACTAAAGGCTAAGAGAGCCAAGTGAACCAGTGGAGTTGGATAATACAGTCAGAGAGACTGGTAAGAAGAGCAGTGGTGCTGTCAACAAGGGAGCCAGGTGACTTGGTATTTTTATTTGACCATTCATAGTGATGTGGAAGAACCCCTGTGTGGGCAACTGTTGTCTATGTTAACTTTCAGTTTTGTTTAAGTTCCCTGGCGGTATTCCCGAGTGTAGCCACACTCGGGATTGAATCACAGTATCTTGGTAAAGTTACTTATCTTGTCCCCAGGATCCTGCAATGTCTTCCCGCTGTATCCGTTGGCCGTGTCCTCCACCCGATTCATCACTGTGCCAGGCTCCATTCCCTGCAAAAGTTGCAAAGCCTAGGGGCAGAGCCCGGCGGCAAATTAAAAAAAGTGAAAAACACAGAACACACACACAATACACTGTATTCTGTAAGATTACATTACTGTATGAAATCATTTCACCTCCCTTTTGTCCCTAGTGCTTTGTCCAGTGCCCTGCCTGCAGTTTTTTTTTTATTATATATACTGTTCTTTCTACCTGGAAACTTGAGAACGTCCATGGCATCCAAAAAGTGTCCCTTTACGTCAAAAGTGGTTGTAGACCAGCTAGAAAACAGCGATAGTAAATTAGAACACTTGCAGACTTGAGCGATAGTGATTCGTGGGGAAATTCATCATCAGACACTGAAAGTAACGACAGCGACGATTCTGCGACTGAGCAAGTTTCAGTGTTTTTGATTTGATTACATTATTGAATAAAATGTATTATTATTATTATATTATTATTTGGGGAAACAAATTAAGGCAATACAGGTATTACCAAGCAGGCGGACTTTATAGGCTAAGAAACAATGGAGAGACAATAAATTATAGACAATCAAATTTATTTAGGTTAACAATATACAAAAAGACAAGATACAAATAAAAATATATTATTATTTGTTATAACTATTTATAGTTATTTATTATATTATATTATATAATATTATAATATATATTATATATATATAATAATATTATATATTATATTATATTAATTTATGATTTCGTGTTTCAAATTTTATCATACCTGGGATGTCTACTAGTCTCTTGTTTGGACAGAGTTAAGTGAGTTATTCCTAAGAATTACAGGTCTACAATATAAAACGTACAATATGCATGCGAAACAATGTACCGCTTTCAGCATCAAAAATCAGACATAGTCATCCTGCCAGGGAGGTTAGTAAAAGTGGGCTGTCATGCCCTTAAAAAACAGTTTGGACTGGCGCAACTCATTGTATAAGCACCTGCCACATGAATATAATCTCCCTATTACCACAGTATATACAGTATATGTAACATATATAGTTTTATATATACTGTATATAATTATATATATTGTACATATACCCAGGAGCTGGCTAAATTGCTTGCGTGGTCAGGGGATGCTTTACAACATCTGCCACAGTGAAGCTGTTTCCCCTAGTACTCAGCAGGGACTCAGCAAGACTTAGTAACAGAGGAGCGAGAGATCTTGGGACATGTAGTTCAGAAAGCGCAGTTCCTGCTGGAGCTGCACCACTGCAGACTAGTTCCAGTTGGCTGGAGGGAAAGAATAGAATGCTGAGAGAGGGGACAAATAGCCTGTACTGGGCAGGATTCTGCCCCCTAGGACCATGGCCTTCACCTTGTAGCAGCAATCCGGACAGTAGGTCAGGGAAAGTCGGAGTTGCGGCCTAGGCAGCGAGGAGAGAGAGCATGTCCAGAGAGCAGGTGCGCACACATCTGTTGTTCGGCAGCGTCCAGTCGGTCTGGTGACAGTCGGATGATCGTTATCTGTACCTGCTTTGCAGATCCAGTTAAGCTGCAGCCTTAAAGACAGTGCGGTCAGGCATCCTCCCTGAATGCCTCATCTGCAGGAACCTACGGCAAGATCTCCATACCATCCCTTGAGCTTGATATCTTCTGGTTGGGTAAGCGGGCATCTGCCCACCCTCTTTGTAACTAGGACACTGCATGCAAACACCTTTATCTTGTCTCACCCATTAGAGCACTATGAGGAGACATCTGTTATATATGGGTGCTACTAGATGTAAATATTACACTATTACTTCAGGCCCTAACAATTGTGCTAGCTGAAGATTCAAGACTTTTACTTCAATATCAGGAATCTATTGCCCCCCCCCCCTTAAAGGGACACGGAGGACATGTGGGTAGTTATTTGACCTCATAACACCTAAGAACTCTTTTGCACTTAGAGACTAGGTTGTTAACTTGGGTATTATATGCTAGTTTGCATTAAGTAACTGCTAAGAAGGGGATGTGGCACCAGAATCAGGGAGTAGTTTGACTACAGAATTGGTGATTCTTCTACCCTTTTCTGACCTGTAACCATAGGCCAGAATTGGCCACCATTGTTCTACTGTTATTCTGGGAGTTACTGTGGAACCTTTGTTTGCCTGTTCATTTAAAGTGTACAATGCTAACCGAACTAAACTAATGTTTCTGGTCTGATCTATCTTTAAAATGTTTACAGCAAAGGTTTTAAGTAAAGCTTATTCAGTCTGCTTTGAATAATTCTGTGTCTGCATTCACCTTTCTTTCACAGAATGTCTGAACTCAGGGTGTCAGAGGTGTCATGAAACTTGCAAGGTCAGGGTAACCATTGGGGTACAGTATCTTTAAGCGGCTCTCACGGTTGTAGCGCTACATAAAAATAATAATCATAATAATTTGCATAGTGTTTGCTCCAAGTACTAATAATTCTAATAATAAAAAAGTAATATTAATAAAAGCATCATTGTATAATATTGCCGTATAGTACATATCCGTACACTATACATTTTTATAGTTTTTTTTTGGCACATGTGTGAAAATGGCCCCTTTTATTAACCTTAACCCCTGCTCTTCCATACATCATGTCTGTTCCTCGGAGTATATTAAAGGTTCCAGCCGTCAATCATTGGTGGATCTGCCAGCGGCTTTCTGCACCAGCACATGTTAAATGCACAATTCTTTCTACTTGTGTGAGCAGCAAGTAAATTGGCGAGAAGAAAAGCGGCAGAAAGGGAATAAATGAGATAAATCTGAGGAGCACGAGTCCGGAATGTCAAGGAGGAGTGTGCTGGATTTGTTTTTAAAGAGAGGAAAGCTTGTCCAGAAACTAAGACTGGCACATGACCGCTGTCTGTTCCTGCCTTCTGTGACTTCTGGATCCTGGCGTCTGCTACAGCACAAGCCCCAGATGAATATCTGTTCGGTTAAAGAGTCACTTTTGTAAAAAATAATCCTCTTTTCCAACAGTTACAATTTACACTGTTGACCTGTAAATTCTGTTTTTTCCCTGATGCTGTACACATGTGTAGCGCAAAGGAACCACTGGATGTATTGGGTGCCATACCCCCCGGTAGCAAAAGAGATATAAAACAACAACAATGACACGACAAACATTTAAACTATGTTAGTATACATATTGTAGGTGAACAGTAGAAAGAAATATACCATAGATAACAATCAGTGGGTGTAGAAAGCAATTTTTCCTAAACACTATATAGGGGCAATCTAAACTAGGGATAACTATGCCACTCACATTTCATCAGTCTGTAATATCCTCTCTTCTGCTGGCCAACTCATTGGGGCTCAACTGTTATGCTGGAATACTCAACATAACTTTACTTTAATCACTGATGATGACACTGACTAAGGTCCTATTAAACACTGATAATATCACTGGTTCTGTGACACTTGCAGGTAACACTGTTCCACCTTTGTCAAAGTGTTATGTAGATTTGGCTAACAGTCTCTCACCAACTTAGCAAGTGGTCTCCCTCTGTATCCTGGGTGAAACACAACAAGTCTGTGTCAGCAGCATCCTTCCCCCTTGATCTGGCAGCAGGCTCTATCAGCATCCGTGGTGCTCTTCAATGTCCCAGAATTTCTGTTACTGTGCCTCTCTCTTTTTCAGGTGCTGTGATGAGTGGTCTGTTAGCAGCCTTGATGAGCCTCTGTAGCTTACGCATGTATTTGCAAATGTGTGCAGAGTAAACCCCTGTTTTTAACGCATACTGTTAGACAGGTTAATTTTGTTGTCCGTGGGCTGGTCGGTAAATGAGCTTGGAGTTTTCCTTGGATTTATCCTAGGCTTTTTTTCTAACATATGTTGCCTTCCAATGCGGCTTGCTGTAATGGCCAGTTATAGTTAGGGGAAGTGGCTTTCTTTTTTTGTATTACTGTTATATTGGTCAGGCAACGCACTGACACCTTTGCAGCCATTGTGCTATGTGCTGGGTGTTCAGTGTGCCCCTGTACCTTTAAGAGGGGATGGGCTCCCTTCAGTCCATCTGCCCTCCATCTATCCATGCATGTGCTTCTATTGTGGAGTCACTCATAAGCTAGTGATAGGACTACAGATACCAGGGTGCCTTGGCGGGGCCTGTAGCTTATGCATTTATTTGCAAATGTGTGCAGACTAAACCCCTGTTTTTAACGCATACTGTTAGACAGGTTAATTTGGTTGTCCATGGGCTGGTCAGTAAGTGAGCTTGGAGTTTTCCTTGGATCTATCCTTGGCTTTTTTTCTAACATACGTTGCCTTCCAATGCTGCTTGCTGCAATGGCCAGTTATGGGTGGAGGCAGTGGCTTTCTTTTTTGTATTACTGTTAGCAGCCTAATATGCCTTCGGGTCCTCTCTTTTGACCTCCACACTTCTTCTCTTCAGCCCGGGAAAAGCAAAATGAAAAACCCTCTCCTCTGAGCCTCCAGTGACCAGTGAGATCTGTAGGTACTTCTTCCCAGTTACTTCTTAACAGCCTATCAAGCCAGCTCATTCTGCATCAGACTACACCTTCCACAATCCTAGCAGTCCACTTCCTGTGTGCATCCCTATTCAATAGATGGTTGACACTGGCTGCACAGTTCCGCAATAGCAGTTTCCTGTGAACACAAGCAAAGGCAACAACAGACACAGTGAAAATGCAGCTGCTGACTGGGGGCTATATATGCAATATGCCAGTACGAAAGCTACAGACAGAAAAGAACCTATTCTTATACATCATCCTAATACCATCTTTATATGTGGGGCAGTGACATCATGCTCTCCACTTTGTCCAATGCAATAATGCTTTGCATTCATTGAGAAAATGCAAAGCATTCTCTGAATGCTGCCCCTGCCCAGCGGCCAACCTCCTGTGTTCACAATGCAGCAGGATAGCCACTCAGCACAGAACCCAGACTTAAGTGGAGATCACTGGAGTAGCAATAGCAACTACAGTAGTTTTCACCGTTTAGAGGGATCCCACAGATATTATATATGCATAGTTACATTGGTCCAAGCTGGACCAATGCAACTATGTAAAAATATCCATACCTGGAATTCTTCTTAAACAATAAAATACTTACAGTAGGTTTCTATCAGATAATATTAAAAGAGAAGTATGGACTTTAAAAAAAAAATACATTTATACTACCTAATGCTGCATCTGTCCCCAGCTGGCTCTGCACTGAGAACTGAGCAATCAACTGACTGCTGATTGCTCAGTTATCAGTATTCTGTGAACAGAGGCTGACAGTCTCCATCCCTCTGCTCTGCACCCACCCTACCCCCCATGCTCACTGGAGCACTGGGCTGTGTAGGGGATGGGAAGGGCAGGCTCAGGCTCTCAGCAGGTTGCTAGGAGGCTGAGCCAGCTGTCGGTCCATGTTATGAGCTGATCCTGACCATATGATCGGGATCTTTTCAGAGCCTTAAGTGCCTCAGTGACAGCAGCTGACAGTGAGCCTCAGCCTGCTGTTGGCTAAAAGTGGATAACAGGAGTGCAGAACGAACTGCACTCCTGTGATCTATAGGAGAAGTATAGCCAAAATAACTTTGGCTATACTTCTTCTTTAAATTGAGAGATGGGTGTTTTACTTATTGAGCATTGTGTTTAAAATGTCTGCACTTTTAGGCAGGCGTAGGTTCCCCTTCATCCAGCAGATGGCACCTTGCTGCTGTGCAGATGGAGCGGTGATTCGGAGGAGTATTGTTCCTCTGCAGACTCCATAGGCATCACAGGGAGGGCAGCTGTGTGATTGGACACTGTGATCCCTGGTGACCTTAGCAAGCCCTTTTTGGATTCTTTTGTGAAGTGAACAGGTACCCCGCTTAGGTACCCCGCTCCCTCTAGGGAGAGAGCTAGCACTAGGGAAAGGTTCCTGCATGACGAGGGACAACTTAGGAACACCTCTGCTTGGTTTCTCTGTTTTCCTGTTTCGGGAGCTGCTGCTTTAACCTCCTGCTGCTGCTTTCTAATCCTGTAGAGATGCTAGTAGTCCTTCTGACCCACCAGCCAGCCACTCCTCCAGTAAGTGCTCAGTAAATGGGCAATGAGGAAGAAGGTATCCCTTTGAAATGCGCCAGATGGCAGTGGCCTTTAAAATCTTCTCTATTACCATCTGGAGTCTGTTGTCGTGAGACTGATGGCCATCACCTGAAGGATTTTTGTATTGCAGTTTTCTTTCACATGTTTGTGAGTAGTTTTTGATTGACCTTTTTTATTCAAATATATCCAAGGATAATACACAAGGTTGGTGCACCCTCTTTTTTCAATTTTTCCTTTCCAGTAAATGCTGTCCTGGGTAAAGTAGGCCTTGACTAAATAGTGACTTACTGTAAGCCTCTGAGAATTGCCACTGTAAACGGTGTCTATGACATAATGGAACAAGGCAGTGTACCTGCATTACATACATTATATTACATACTTGCATTACATTGCTAAATGTGCCATTAATGCCAGGACTGTCATACAGTCTGGAACTGTACTGTGGTGGATCGGAGTAATAGTCATATTACCAAGTAATACTGCAAGTGTTACTGTCAGAGTTTCTGCAGGTGTTTTACCAGTGCTACCATCAGCATAGCTCCCAACTGTCCCTGATTTTGAGGGACTGTCCCTCATTTGCAATAAAGTCCCTCTGTCCCTCTTTCCATCTCGTTTGTCTCTCATTTTGGTCTGATCTATATAATTGTACATAAAATGCATTATTTATCTTTCAAAAAGTGTTTCCCAGTGCTAAACCTTTCATCCACGTTCTAAATTGCTGCATTTGTATATATTTCAAAATCTTTATTTTTGTGTAATTCACCTTCAAGGGAGTGTGACAGGGGGTGTATGCTTACGTACTTTTTTTCCCTATGTCTATGTACTTTTGCTAATAGGTGTCCCTCATTCCCATCTCAAAAAGTTGGGAGGTGTGCCATCAGTGTTACTAAATTATTCTTGTAACTTTCTGCCATACTTCTTTCTTCAACTACAAGAACCTAAACCTTTAATTGGTCTCTGTGTGAATGCTCTCCCTCTATTGGGTACCTGAGCTCCTGGCTTCACCCATGCACTTACTTTCTGGAGAGAAAATTGCTCTGGGCTCCCACACATGCAGACTATTCAACCAAACACTGGGCATCATATGGTCATTATACAGTATACTGAAGGGAACAGTCAATCTGGACTCTGATCCACCCCTCAGAAGGGATCAAAACGTAAGCTTTTGCTTATGTGAACAGACAGACTACAAGTGAACCTGCAGCAGCATTTTCTCCAAGATAAAAAGTAATCCAACCCTTCTATTATTCCTTATTCATCCCAGGTTTAAAGGAGTTCTATCATTACGCTTATTATTTTACAGTTCTGTCCTCTTTGGGGTAAAGTACATGTAGTACAGGACTTGTAGCTTCTGGCTTTTAATTTTCCCAAACCCCAGTGAAGTTCCTCTTTAATATTTGAGTATAGACCTACTCTAGTCCATTGCTGCATCTTTTATTACATCTAAATTTCTTGTACAATCCTGACTTGCCTATTAGTACTTTTTGATGTCAGTGAGCTTATGGCTATTAAGTATCAAATTATCATTGGAATAATTTGTATTTGAAGTATTATTGCGTCAGGTCTGTTAAATCTGTCAAAAATGGCTTTTACACTGCCTATTTTGTTTTTACTTGCGCTATGTTATTTTAAGTAGAATTGTGTGGTTTGACAAATTTGTTCTGACACTGTTTTGTCATATTGTGAAAATGTTGCGGTTCCTAATCCCTGTTATTAAAACTAGTTCCTTCTCATTATGTGCCTAAAGTTATCGAAGCGATGAGCCCCGGACAGAGATACGTGGAGTTCAGAAACACTGGGGGCTGGTTTTATCCGCTAGTGGATCTGCTAATCTACAACAGTGTGAAAGAAGCAGAGACACTTATTACAAACTGTCAGCCATCTTCAAGTCCTGAATGATATATTACAAAGAAAGAGAGAGAAGAGAAATTCAACAAGCATGTGGGAAAAAAAAATGTTTTGTGAATATGCAAAGCTTTTCCTGGAAACCCGAAAGTAAGAGATTTACAATATAATTGAAATCTTCTTATGCTTGATTTCTTTTATTTAGTGTGCTAAGTGGTTGTATTGTTCATCAGGGCTAAGAATCAGCAACGTGCAGCAACATTCAATCACTTTTTAGTAAAGGGGTTCTATTTTGCCCTTGAAAATATATTTAATCCCTATAGTTTGCCGCTTGTCATATAAAAGAATAAGGTGCTATTTAAATGAGCTTTCAGGGTCTTATGTAAAAAGCCACTGTAAATGACTGCCCGTTTCGCAACCTGTGGTCGGGTAGGTTGAGCTAGGCAAACCTGCAAAAAAGCTCAACGGAAAAAAAGTGAGAAATCACTGCATGATGTTGCACAGAATCAAAATAAATAAATAAATAAATAAATAAATAAATAATAATAAATGAAATATAGGAGGAGGACACCCAGTCCTAATATAATATTTATATATAGATTTACAATCTACCGCAGATTAGGTAAATTTAGTAAATTGTGTGTTAGGAAGGTTAAAAGTTCACCTCTGTTCCAGCTTGGCTGACGTTGTGTGTGCTTCCGTGCTGACCGGTGGGTGTCGCTGTTACCATTAGTCAGTGTTGGAAGGGCAACGTGTCGAAGTGTATAGATGCTCCTCTGTCTCTGAGGCAAGCTCGGTGGAGGTGGTCCTCCGAGTTGCATTCTGGGAAGGGGGTATTTATGGGACAGACGCCATGTTCTAAGGTCATTTTACAGCCACATGCTGGCCCTCCTGGCCGACAGGTATGCATTAAGGAGCTACCTCGTGGTCCTCCAATCGGGAGGCCCATGATGCTACGGCGCAGGGGTGGGTCTAGAGGCTTGTCTCTGGCCTACCACCGCGGCCGAGGAATGGTCCTGAGCTGTCGGTCCTGTGTGACGAAGCTGGACAGCCGAGGAGATCCCAGGGGAGGACCCGTCTTGGAGAGATCACGCAGCGTGCTGGTCTATAGAGGGGCCTGGTGACTCGGTTGTAGGACGTATACAAAAGAAGTAATTATACAGCATAGTGTCGCCGGTTCGGCTTAAAGGTTCAGGCGCTGTGACTGACTGTTCACTGCAGAAGATCTGATACATCCTGTGGCAGAGGATCGTGCCGATTTACCCCCCAAGTAAGTCTGTGGCAGAGACTTTAGATTCGTGCTGTGTACTGGCTGCTAGACCAGTGAGAGAGGCCTATCCAGAGGAGCAAAGAGTGTGTCCCACGAGGGGAATGCATTCCACAAAATTATCTGAATTCTACGGGGACATTTGTCGCTAAGATATTGTAAGAAGATATTTGAGTTTCTCCTGAAGGCTTCCTTTTCTGTCTCTTTCCTGCTACTTCCTAAAGTTTGATTGTTTAATAAAGCATTGAAAACGTACTCCAGTGTTGGTGCGTGTGTCATCTAGCAGTAAACTCAACGGAACCCCAAAACACGGTGCCGGTGAAACAGAGGGAAGCAAAGTGAAGGTAACAGACCTGCTTAAACCAGCAGCTCCACCGTGAGTTAGTGCTACATATATATATATTATATATAATATAGTACTGTTCTATGCCAACAAGTTTCCTTGTGTGCCACATGTACTATTCATGATCAGCAACATTAATGCTTAAAGAGGAGTTCCACCCAGGCGGGCCATTAAAAAAAAAAAAAATTAAAAGTCAGCAGCTACAAATACTGCAGCTGCTGACTTTTAATTGGACACTTACCTGTCCCTGGGTCCAGCGATGCGGGGGATCGAAGCCCCGCTCGTCCCCCCCCTCCGCTCGTCGGCGCCGGCATTTCAACTGTGGGCGCCGGGCTGTGGCTTCACAGCCTGGTACCCACTGCGCATGCGCGAGCGGCGCCGCGCGCCGTGATTGGCCGCTCAATCACCTGGGACCTGTAATGGGTCCCAGATGATTGACAGGAGGGAGGAAGAAGAGCCGAGCCCTTCCTGTGCCAGGGGGAAGTGATGTCACCAGCCCAGGCAGAGGAAGGGGCAGACTACGAGGGACCATCTAGCAACAGGCATTTAGAGGTAAGTAAAAAAAAAAAAATATCCAAATGTTTTTTTGTTTTTTTTTTAGAATTTTTTAGATATGTTTGTTTTTTTGGGTGGAACCCCACTTTAAAGTTGTTGTAAAACCTCAGACATGAAATATGAAAAAAAAACAGCAGCCTTCTATACTGTATACTTGTCTTTCTTTAAAGCACTAAGTGTCGTTTCTCTCTTCTGCCTGGTTCCTCTGTTACCAGCATGACTCAGTTCTGGCAGCTTTTCCTGATAGCAAGAGTTAAAATAGTGAAGTTGGAGAGAGCTGCAGCACACAGCCTGCGACTCATATTCACAGCTTTGCTTGTTCTCTGTACTGTGTGAAGGGGTTGTGTCACTTCCCTCCAATCAGGACTCAGAGCTGTCGGCTGTGTGAAGACCTCAGACCCTTGCCCCTGCTGATAGAACTAAAGAGAAATCCTTTCTTCTGCGTTTTTTCAGAATGGTCTACAGAATAAATAGCTGCAGATACACAGCTACAACTTATGTAGGAGGATTTGCTTCTCTCTCTGTGTATCACCTAATGCTAGTCACTTCACTGGGTGCATGTACAACCACTTTAATAATGAGCATATTAAGCAGAATGAGCACAGGTTATACTGTATGTATTTGTTATCATGACAGTATATGGTTGATACTGCTGGTGTTGATATTGCATTGAGTTAGATCATTACATACCGTAGGTGTTGTCACTTTAAAGGGCCGTACACACGGGCCAAATATCGAGCAATATTCAATTAAAAAAAAACGGACAACATTCGGCCCGTGTGTACAGCAACCGGACTGACTGAACCCGGCTGAAAGTCCAGCTTCTGTCAAAGGGGCATGACCGAAAAAGGTCTGCCCATCGGCATCGGATCAGTGCTCTCAGCCAATAACTGCGAGCGTGACCAGAGTGTTCTGGAGGGAGGGGGGCATCTCGGGCATCCCTCTGTCAGAATACAGTAGCTCAGCAGGGGAGATCGCTGTACTAACATTGGATAGTTAGTACAGGATATCCTCTCAAGCTCTTCATTTTTCATTTTTTTTTGTTTAGCCCCTGGGTTGAACGAAAAAAAAAAAACGAATAATGTGTACCAGGTTTTAGTTGGAATTTATTCTCACCTCAAGCCTTCCAGAGTGCCTCTGAATCGTGTGCCTTAAGATGACTTGGATGCTGTGAGAGATCATAGCAAAAGGTTGATGTAAATGTTAGCAAGGCCCCTGGAGCACATGCCATGTATCTCTGGAATGCACACCTAACACACTAGTCACTTGGGTGTGCGAAAGTGTCTCGCCTACCACCCCTCACACAGATGAATGAACCACAGCACTCTGGGTTCTTTTTTATTTATTATTATAATTTTATTTTACAGTACCTTGAAAAAGTATTCATACCCCTTGGCATTTTCCACATTTTGTCATGTTATAACCAAAAACGTAAATGTATTATTTTGGGATTTTATGCGATAGACCAACACAAAGTGGCACATAATTGTGAAGTGGAAGGAAAATGATAAATGGTTTTCAAATCTTTTTGCAAATAAATATGTGAAAAGTGTGCTATGCATTTGTATTCAGCCCCCTTTACTCTGATACCCCTAACTAAAATCTAGTGGAACCAATTGCCTTCAGAGGTCACCTAATTAGTAAATAGAGTCCACCTGTGTGTAATTTAATCTTAGTATAAATACAGCCGTTCTGTGAAGCCCTCAGAGGTTTGCTAGAGAACCTTAGTGAACAAACAGCATCATGGAGGCCAAGGAACACACCAGACAGGTCAGGGATAAAGTTGTGGAGAAGTTTAAAGCAGGGTTAGGTTATAAAAAAATATCCCAAGCTTTGAACAACTCACGGAGCAAATTCATCATCCGAAAATGGAAAGAGTATGGCACAACTGCAAACCTACGAAGACATGGCCGTCCACCTAATCTGACAGGCCAGGCAAGGAGAGCATTCATCAGAGAAGCAGCCAAGCGGGCCCATGGTAACTCTGGAGGAGCTGCAAAGATCCACAGCTCGGGTGGGAGAATCTGTCCACAGGACAACTATAATCCCGCGTACACACAAGCTGATTTTTCGACCGGATCGGTCCGTCGGACAATTCGACCATGTGTGGGCTTCATCGGACCTGCAGCAGACTTTTTCGGTCGATCGACTTTAGATTTGGAACAAGTTTCAAATCTTTGCGTCGGAACTCCGCCGGACCCAGTTCCTATCGAAAAGTCCACTCATCTGTATGCTAGTCCGATGGATGAAAACCAACGCTAGGGCAGCTATTGATTACTGGCTATCAACTTCCTTATTTTAGTCCGGTCGCACGTCATCACGTACGAATCCGTCGGACTTTGGTGTGATCGTGTATAGGCAAGTCCGTTTGTTCAGAAAGTCTATCGGAAGTCCACCGAAAGTCCGTCGGATAGACCGTCGGACCAGTCCGGTCGAAAAGTCTGCTTGTGTTTACGAGGCATTAGTCGCGCATTCCACAAATCTGGCCTTTATGTAAGAGTGGCAAGAAGAAAGCCATTGTTCAAAACCATAAGAAGTCCCATTTGTAGTTTGGCGTGTTCAATCACACACATAGGTTGGACTTGATGGACTTGTGTCTTTTTTCAACCTCACCTACTATGTAACTATATACTGACACATAATCACACACATAGGTTGGACTTGATGGACTTGTGTCTTTTTAACAAGCTCACCTACTGTGTAACTATGTAACTATGTGAGGGACACAGCAAACATGTGGAAGAAGGTGCTCTGGTCAGATGAGACCAAAAGTGAACTTTGTGGCCTAAAAGCAAAACGCTATGTGTGGCAGAAAAATAACACTGCAAATCACACTAAACACACCATCCCCATCATGAAACATGGTGGTGGCAGCTCATGTTGTGGGGATGCTTTTCTTTAACAGGGACACAGAAGCTGGTCAGAGTTGATGGGAAGATGGATAGAGCCAAATACAGGGCAATCTTAGAAGAAAACCTGTTATGCCTTGTACACACGGTCGGATTTTCCGATGGAAAATGTCCGATCGGAGAGTGTTGTCAGACATTCCGACCATGTGTGGGCTCCATCGGACATTTTCCATCGGATTTTCCGACACACAAAGTTTGACAGCAGGCTATAAAATTTTCCGACAACAAAATCCGATCGCGTCAATTCCGACCGTGTGTGGCCAGTTCCGATGCACAAAGTGCCACGCATGCTCAGAAGAAATTCCGAGACGGAACAGCTCGGTCTGGTAAAATTAGCGTTTGCAATGGATACAGCACTTTCGTCACGCTGCAATGTAAAAAATGGTTTAATACAGCGCACTCTCTTCTTCTTTATAATGTGAGAAGAATGAAGTCGTTTTGCTGCTCATATTCACACAGACTTCTCACAAACTTCTTTCTTTATTATTTATCGGGATTCCCTCAATATATTTTGATTTGTCACATCTGAGAAAATTTTTTTTTGGCTGTTTTCTTTTTTCTTTTTTTTTTTTTTAAAGGCTGTTTTTTTTTTGGGGGGGGGGGTTTGTATTTTTTTCAAGGCTGATCTTTGTTTTATTTTTTTGTTAGTTTTACTCCCTTATATTTTTGTGTGTGTTTTGTGTGTCAAGTTACCACAACACCATTGATATCTTATATTATTTAATCTCAAGAAGGTTGCTTGGTGTTGGTGTCCCTTGTTAATTTCACATTGTATTTTTGAAATGTACCTGAATCCTCACAAACAAACTGTCCTTTTTTTAAGGAAAATACACATAGGCAAGTATAATTGAAACAAAAAATCCTTTATAAAGGGCTCAGAACCAAAGAAAGAGGGAGGCAACGCTGGAGAAACAGCAGAACTTGGCGAAGCCTTGGACCCCCAGGGCAGACATCAATTATTTAACATCAAAATTGGTGGCCTGAGGAGTCCTTATCTAAGGGAGTGCAGTCTGGTCCAGAAGTCCCAGAGATCCGGAAAGCAGCAGATGACATCTGTGTCCCCAGGCTGTGGTACTACAAGAGGCTGCATCTTTTGCCAGACCAGACTGGACCCAGGGTCATCACTTTCTGGTCTTCTTTCCACGCTTCCTTCCTGGCTGTGGCTCTGGTGTTGGAGATGTGGCAGGAGGAGGAGTAGGGCCTGGAGGAGGAGGAGGAGGAGGAGGAGAAGTATCACCTGGAGGAGGAGGAGGAGGAGGACCTGGAGGAGGAGGAGGACTATGTGTGAGGTCACAAATGTGGGTAACAGATGTCATTTGGCCCCTCAACCCCTTATTGAGAGCTTCCAAAATTAAGGACTCACACAGGAGTTGTTGGCCCTGCTCCATCTGCAGCATTTTGCAGGCAGTTATGCAAGCAAAGTCCTCCTCCACAGTGTGGGGGGTTCTAAGGGCCTCTGTAGCCTTCTAAAAGAGGCCTATGGCAGCCTCCTCCAGGTTACTCCTCTTCCTGCCACTTTGTCTTTGCAGTTGTAGGGGAGGGACCTGGAAATCAGGCAGCCTGCTTGGCCCGGCCACCTCCTGGCTGAGACTTCCCTGTGTATGAAAAAGGGACATGGTTTTAGTTTTTGCATCATCAATCACAATCATAAATTAGTACTCCAAACTAACATCTAGTTAACATCATTGATTGGACAAGCAGAAATATTTAGAAGAATGCTATACCTGGCTCAAGCTGGGCTCCTCCACATGTTGCTGCCTGGAAGGCCCAGGTTGGGCGTCAGAAGCCTCAGCTGGGGGGGAAGGAAGCGTGGAAGGAAGACTGGAGAGTGATGACCTGGGTTCAGTCTGACCTGCCAGAAAATGCAGCCTGTCATAGTACCACAGCCTGGGGACATAAATGTCATCTGCAGCTCCGGATCTCTGGGAATCCTGGACCTTCTTGTGCTCCCTTAGATAAGTGCTCCTCAGGCCACCAATTAGGATCTTCAAATAGGTGATGTCTGCCGTGGGGATCAGCGTCTTCACAAATTCCAGCAATTGATCCAGCGCTGCCTTCCTCTTTGTTTGGTTCTTATATTCAGGGTGGTTTATCTCCCATAGACAAGGCAGCTCCCTGAACATAGCAATGAAGATTGCCATAAAGTCGTTATCTTTCAAAATATCCATTTTCACTGCAAGACACAACACAAGACAAACCCTAATGTCAGCCTAAAGTCTTCTAAACTTGTGCAAATACAGGCCTCAATCTAGAAGCAGTATAGGCCCAATGTTAAATCTTACCTTCGTTATCACGATCGGCGCCTCCGTTACTCCTGCCTCCGCTCACAGATCGTACGTACTACGCACGCGTGTTACGCTTTATAGACACTGCACATGCGTGGAAACTCCGCCTGCCCCTGACGCTCTTTCTAGTCTATTCCCCGCCCCTTCTCGTTCAGGCACAGTGGGGAAGAGCACATGGCGGAGTCAGAGCAGGTGTCTGATATTTACACCAACGAGGAGGAGGAGGAAAGCCCGGAGCCAGAAACGTCCCGATCCAGAAGGAGACAATTTAAGGCATCAAATATATGGGGAGATGGTGGAGATGGTTGACATAATAAAAAAGGGCCGACTATGATGGGAAGTATGGACCTTACCCAAACCCCAATGTCAGAAAGGCCAAGATCATGGCGAAAGTGGTCAAAAGTCTGCACCGGAATTTCAGGGTACGACGATCGAAAGATCAGCTCAGGAAGCGGTGGTCGGACCTAAAATTATGAGAACATCAGCAGTACAGAAAAATCCGGAGATTGCTGCAAAAAAGTAAGTAGTTGTCCTGTGTTCCTAGTCTTTTTGTCTTTATTACGTTCGTGCTGCTCCATGTGCTTTTCTTAACTGTTAATCCAGTTTAAAATGTCAACTTTTATGTTCATGGGCATATTATTCGTTCGTATCAAACATTTTTATTTCGACCTATAAAACACCATTGTTTGGGCCATATGCATTTGCCAACATTTTTTAGGGCCTACTTGTCTAAAACTAATTTGGTTGTGTAGATGTGTTTGTTAATAGAATGAAATGCAAACTAGATTCTGTGTAAGGAGAGGACACTCAGCAGCTGTTTAGACATCTGGACGCTGGAGCACTAGTGTGGGACACAAGAACACCCTTTTTATTAGGGGACCCACACAGGTGCTTCAGTGTATACTATAGGGGTGTCTCCATCTGTGAAGCTTGTACAAAACAGGTAAAGTATTGAAGCTTGACAAAGGACACTAAAAATTCTACATCTTGGAACTCTCCCAAAACAAACAATTGTACCCCACTTCCAAGCAATGTTTCATATTTATAGTTCTGCCATCAAATATCTGTGTGCTAAATATACCATTTTTTTTATTACATAGGGAAGAAAAGACTCAGAGGACACCCCTTATCCGAGGAGACCAGAGACCCCCCACCTCTGGAAGAAGGTGAAATCCCCCAAAGACAAGAAGAGCAGGAGGAGGAAGACATGGTGGAAATTGGCACCACAACAGGTGAGTGTCTGCGACCACAGGCTCAGGTAAGAGATGGATGCCTGCATATTTATAATACATGTTTTTTTTGGTTTCTATCTTTTTAGGTGATTGTGATGTTGTGGATCCAGGGCATTTCACCTCGGAAAGTGCACAGATCCTGATTGGGGAGATCATGGGGTATAATAGGGACTTGGAAAACATCCAGAAAGCATCAATGATGTTCTTCAAAAAAATAAGAACATCATTGATGTTTTGGGGAGAGTTTAAAACCCCTCCAAAGCCCTTTCTTTTATGGTGTGCTACAATTTTAACATTTTTTGTCTAATTGGAGAAAATCCAAATTTTGAGCATGCACACAGTGTGTCAACATGTGCTATCTGCCATCACGGAAGATCAATGGACGCGTTTTGGGGGTGGAACCCCTTCCTCAATAATAAAGTAGCTGTGAGGAAGGGGTGGCTCCCCCAAAACATGTCCCTTGAACCCCCATGATGGCAGCTAGCACATGTTGTCATTCAGCTATTTGTGTGCATCTTCAAAATTTGGCTTTTCTGGGGGTGACTTCACCCCATCTGAACGCAACATCAAACACAGTTCCTAAATACGCATGTCTGATATTGCCTTCAAGTTCTACCAAATGTGAACTTTGTAAGTTCAAGATGTGTGTCTTTCTTGTTGGTTTTAAACATGCCTGTTTTATCTTAAATGGACATTTCTACTTTTTCTAATGTGACCCCAAAAATTGTTATACAACAAACATGTTGGTTTGTTTTAAAAACCTTTTCTAAATGCACATGTGATTGTGCAGGTATTAAAAAGATAGTTAATCAAGAATGTGTGGATTATTGTCTCAACGCTACAACACTTTTGTTGTGCTCTAATTGGTGTTTTCAGTGACAATGGGGGTTATTTCCTAAGGGCAAATCCACTTTGCACTCCAAGTGCAGTTTAAAGTGCATTTGGAGTGCAAAGTGTCTTTGCCTTTAGTAAATAACACCCAACAATGCTTTGTATAAGGTTACACAATCACGCCATTTTCAGGACTCCACATATTTCTGTCAGGGTCAGCTAAAACAAATACAAGCAGTAAATGTCACCAAAGATTTGCTTAATGTTTTTTTTTATTTGATAAAGGTTTCACACATTGTCTTGCATATTGATAGCCCCCCTACCCGCAAAGAATTCAAGGTATCTTAGCCGGACATCACGGGCACTCAGGGAGGGCAAGCCAGGACGGCCACTTTCAAGCGCCGTCAAGGTTGGTTCATTTTGAATTCCAGCCTCAGGCCCAATTGAGCCAGCATAGTTGGCAGAATGTTGCTGTAAAAAGTTGTGTAGAACACAGCATGCCAGGATAATATGATTCAGTTTGTACTCCGCCATGTGTATGGGTGTAAGAAATAGGCGGAACCGGCTGGCCATGATTCCAAATGTGTTTTCCACCACTCTTCTGGCTCTGGCCAGCCGGTAATTAAAAACCCTCCGGTCCGGGGTGAGGGTCCTCATAGGGAATGGCCGCATAAGATGGTCCCCCAGCGCAAAGGCTTCATCCGCAATGAAGACGAATGGGAGTCCTTCCACATTGTCTTCTGGAGGTGGCAAGTCCAAGCTGCCATTCTGGAGACGCCTGTAGAACTCGGTCTGGGTGATGACTCCACCATCGGACATCCGGCCATTCTTCCCCACATCCACATACAGGAACTCATAAGTAGCCGACACCACCGCCAACATCACAATACTATTGAACCCCTTGTAATTATAATAGTATGACCCCGAGTTGGTGGTGGGACGATGTGGACGTGTTTCCCATCAATTGCCCCTCCGCAGTTAGGAAAGTCCCACCGCTGGGCAAAGTGGGAGTCCACAGTCTGCCATTCCTGTGGCGTGGAAGGAAACTGTTGAGGAAAACAAAAAAAATTTAGTATTTTTGCACATAAACATGGAAAGCAGATTAGACACAAACATTCTTGGCCAACATCAAGATAACATTTATTTATGGGAATTTTTAAACACCAAAGTATAAGGTACACCTATCATATTCCCCCTCCCCCCTCTCATGAGCCATTTCTAACATTATAGGGGGGGGGGAGCTCTTGGACAGGTAACCCTCTCCACTTCATTGAGAGATGAATGCCTAAATAATGTGTATTACTTTGAATAGCCCCTCCTTAGTTACACTATTGGCAGCCCACTGGACAGGTAAGAAGTGTCATAATACAAATATATAAATACACACTGTACACATTTGAGCACATTTGGACATTCTGCTATTACCTAGCAAGATAATAATAGTATACAAAAACTTTAAACAGTATCATTTGAAAGTATACAGGCAGGCCCTTGCACTACATGCTTTGGGGAATTCATCCATAAATCTGAGCACAAAAGAGATGGGTATAGTGTGTATGGGTTTGGCAAAGTCAGCAGATAGATGATTGAGGATAGATAGAGAATTGTTATCAGCTGACTTAGCAGTTGGGGGGAGGGAGGGTTCCAAATGATTTGGGGACCCCCCCAAAAAAGCCTCTGGCACTCTGCCTGAATTTAAAGCACAAATCACATTTTAGGGGGTGTTTGGGGTAAAGCACTACTATGGAGCTGACAAAATACATTGGTAAGTGACTACATGAGGTGAATATAGGGCCAGGAGAGCATGCTGGGGAGGTAAGTGAAGGCAAATATGTATGAAGGAGAAAAAAAAAATTACATAAAAATCCAGCATGAATGAGGACAAAGGGGTCATTCACAGCATATTACAATCATGGTAATTAGGGAATGAGGAAAGAAATACAATATATTAGCAAACATTAAATACAATAAAATGTGATGTTAAAGGATAAAAATCTTACCTTAATATACTCCTGCAGGACCTGAATGATGGCAGAACAGGTCTCTGGGATAATGATCTCCAGAGCCTGGGGGGAGATGCCTGTCAAGAACTTCAAGTCCTGCAGGCTTCTCCCCATCGCCAAGTACCGCAGGGTGGTGACAAGCCTCTGCTCCGGAGTGATGGCTTGCCTCATGCAGGTATCCTGCCTGCTAATATAGGGGGTCAGCAAAGCCAACAAACGGTAAAAAACGGGGTCCGTCATCCGGAGAAAGTTCCTGAAATCATCAGAATTATTCTTACGGATCTCACGGAGCAAAGGCATATGACAGAACTGGTCACGCTGAAGCAACCAATTCTTGGTCCATGAACTCCTCCCCACCCTGTTCATGGACTGGACTTGTGTCAAGGTCAGGACCCCATCACCAAGCCCCCGCACAGCACGAACTGTACGAGGAGTACGTATATGCAACATGGCTAGAAAACGGTCGACTGCTCAGAACGAAGTAACAGAATGCACTGAAGAACAGCAAGGCCTGTGAAGAGTGACCTGAAAAACAGTAACGAATGAACAGGAACACAATGACAAAGTCACGCGTAGCTTGCTTGCACGCACTGAAGAGCAGATACAAACCCACAAGCACAAACTGAACAGCAGAAAACGATCTGAAAACCACGAGTCTGAAAAAGCGCAAATCGTCTCTCACCAAACTTTTACTAACGCGAGATTAGCAAAAGGAGCCCAAAGGGTGCCGTGCTTGGTTCTGAACTGGCCTTTTCTAGTCTCGTCGTACGTGGTTTACGTCACCGCGTTCTTGGCGATCGGAAATTCCGACAACTTTGTGCGATCGTGTGTACGCAAAACAAGTTTGAGCCAACATCCGTCGGAAAAAATCCTAGGATTTTGTTGTCGGAATGTCCGATCAATGTCCGACCATGTGTACGGGGCAAAAGAGTCTGCAAAAGACTTGAGACTGGAGCAGAGGTTCAACTTCCAGCAGGACAACAACCCTAAACATACAGCCAGAGTTACAATGGAATGGATTAGATCAATGCGTATTCATGTGTTAAAATAGCCCAGTCAAAGTCCAGACCTAAATCCAATTGAGAATCTGTGGCAAGACTTGAAAATTGCTGTTCACAGACGCTCTCCATCCAATCTGACAGAGCTTGAGCTATTTATATATATATATATATATATATATATATATATATATATATATATATATACATACTGTACATTTATCTATGTGCATTATTTTTCAAAATAATATTTTCACAGTCTATCTACTAATTGGATACATTTTGCTGATAATACATTTGGATGGACTATATTTGGGTTCTGGATCCTGCACCTATTGGGCAAATGAGTACCTTAGTAGGCATGAATGGGATGATGTACCCTCAGAACTAGGGATGAGCTGAACACCCCCCGCTTCGATTCACACCAGAACTTGCAAACAAAGAATTTATGCGAACACCGTTAAAGTCTATAGGACACGAAAAGTGTTAATTTTAAAGGCTTATATGCAAGTTTTTGCCATAAAAAGTGTTTGTGGACCCAGGGCCTGCCCCAGGGGACATGTATCAATGCAAATAAAAGTTTTTAAATTGGCTTTTTTTTCAAGAGCAGTGATTTTAATAATGCTTAAACTGAAACAATAAAAATGAAATATTGCTTTAAATATTGTGCCTGGGGGTCCCCTGGGGGTCTGCCTGTAAAGTAGCGCATATTTCCCATGTTTGTACTGCAGCAAATTGATATTTCTAAAGGAAAAAATTTCACTAAAGATTGCTTGCGGCTGTAATGTATTGCCAGATCCCAGCAATATACATAAAAAATAATTGAAAAAATGGCGTGGGTTCCCTTCGGGTCTGGTATGGATATTAAGGGGAACTCCACGGCAAAATTTTTTAAAAAATGGCGTGGGGGTCCCCCCAAAATCCATACCATGCCCTTCTGGTCTGGTATTGATTTTAAGGGGAACCCCGTGCCAAAATAAAAAAAATGGCTTGGGGGTCTCATGTCTGGTATGAATTTTAAGGATTTAAAAAAAAAAGGTATGGGGTCCCCCCAAAATCCATACCATACCCTTATCTGACCATGCAACTGGGCAGGCTGCAGGAAAAGGGGGGATGAGAGATCGCCCCCCTCCTAAACTGTACCAGGCCACATACCCTCAACATGGGGAGGGTGCTTTTGGGTCCCCCCAAAGCACCTTTTTTCCCATGTTGATGGGGACAAGGGCCTCATCCCCACAACCCTTGCCCGGTGGTTGTGGGAGTCTGCGGGCAGGGGGCTTGTCAGAATCTGGAAGCCCCCTTTATTAAGGGGGCCCCCAGATCCTACCCCCCCATGTGAATGGGTATCGAGTACATTGTACCCCTATCCATTCACCAAAAGAATGTCAAAAAAGTAAAAACAACAGGAGACAGAGAAGGTCCCGAGAAGAAAAAAACCCAGAAAACTCCGCCTCCGTTGGAGACATCCCGCCGACTGCCATCTTTTCGCTTTGACAGCTGTTATATAGCACATGACATCAGAAGGGGTCGGGTCACTCGGTTACATCACCGGGTGGCCCCGCCCTTGGCTATATAATAGCTGTTACGGCGAAAAGACTGCAGTCGGCGGGATGCCTCCCATGGAGGCAGAGTTTTTCTGTTTTTTTTTTTGTTTTTTTTAATAAAGGAATTGTCAAAAAACTGTCTCCTGTCCTTTTTACTTTTTTGACACATTTTTGGTGAATGGGTAGGCGTACAATGTACCCGATACCCATTCACATAGGGGGGGCCAGGATCTGGGGGCCCCCTTGTTAAAGGCACCCTGCCTTTGGCCAATTATGGCTCTCTCAGCAGAGTGCGCTGTGATTGGTCAAAGCATGCAGGTCAGGTGCATGCTTTGGCCAATCATCATACAACAATGCACTGCAATCTGGCAGTGCATTATGGGGCGTTTCTGCACTCAAATTTCCCGCGAACACCCCATATTTTTGGTTCTTTTTAGCAAACGAACACCTGATGTTCGAGTCGAACTTAAATTCGAATCAAACTGCGGGGTCATCCCTACTCAGAACCAAAAATGTGATTTATGTGCAGCTATGTAGGAATACAATGGATCCAGTCTTTTTTATGTGCTCAGAATAAAATGTCCAATGGTCTGAGATAAATAGCGATAATCAGTGATGTGATCCAGGCTGGCTCTGTGATTTAACTATTTGTCAATCTTGCCCATGCATTGCCCAAAAATTGGTTTCATGTGTGTGCGTACTTTGAGTGCCCAGGGCTGACACTGCTATCCCACTACAGCTATTGCTCAGACCTAGTGCCGCTCAGGTTTCTGATTTTTCCCAGCCGGGAGAACACACAGTGATTGCAGCAAAAATCAGACAGGCTGGTTGTACCCAAGTTGATCAATAAATCAACTTCAACCTGCTCATACATGGTTCAAGTCTCGGCCGGTCCCTGCTGAACCAGTCAATATTTGAACCGTCTATAGCCGGCTTAAGCCCAATGATTTTATTTTCTTATGCCTGCTTCTAGGGAATGTTTTCCAGTAGTAGTGAGAGAATACAAAGTTGTGTTTTATGCAAATGTATCCTGCCCCGGCTAATCACTGAGGGGTCATGTCAGTGATGAAGGTTGTGGAAGTGGGTAAATATTTGTAAAGAACTTCTACAAAAGTCCTTGCCTTCCAGGCTCTGACTAGTGAGAATGTTTGTGAAGAATTGAGTCCTTGCCTCCTCGGCCTGCTGTCTGTAGAGCATGAAGCCGTTGGAAAGCTCAATGCCTGAGACCTAGGCCTAAGGAATCTGAGCTGGACTGTGCTAGATAAGAAGCACCTTACTGGTAGCCACTTCCTTTAGAGAAGTCTATGTGGAAGAATGTCAAAGAGAGCTTAGGGGAAGCTGTTGCCAGATGGACATTGCTGTGTAAGGTATCCGTTACAGTATTGCTCGTGTGGGTCCTCTACACTAGTTCCTATTAAGAGACCGCTCTTGCAGCATCCAAGGCCACCAATAAAGGTATACAAAGGATTCATTGTCTTTGTAAGGCTTCTACTGGTGTATCTAGAGCCACTAATAAATTTCTTTTATAACATCTACTTTCACTGGAGGCTGGCACTGAAATATTAGTGCCAACATCCACTTTGATATTGCTGTGAGGTCACTACCAGAAAAATTAGGGCAACCATTCATCCATTTGTGTTGCTGACAGAAGAAGGCCCTTATATACTTTGCTGTTCTGGGTATCATGTACCCCTAATCCTTTCTCCATAGAGAACTGAGCCAATACATTTTACAAAAGAAGACTTGATACCTTGAAGTCTATTTGATTGCTGCTACTGTTAAAAGTTTGGCTGTTTAGGAGGGATTTAGTAGCACAATTTAATGTGAAAAAGCTAGTAGTTTAAAGAAAAACCTGTATTGTATAATTCCTGAAGCAACTAAGCACTTCTTCCTTTTTTAAAAAGGCTTAGACACTCTTTATTCTTCTACTTACCATGATTTTGCCATCATCAGAAGTATATGTCTCACACTCCTGCTTTTGATCCATAGATTACAATATTGGAGTCATCAGTGGGTGGGGTCT
Organism: Lithobates clamitans; assembly: GCA_037952925.1. Taxonomy (NCBI): domain Eukaryota; kingdom Metazoa; phylum Chordata; class Amphibia; order Anura; family Ranidae; genus Lithobates; species Lithobates clamitans. The sequence continues at coordinate 2,075,464 of JBBGZY010000051.1, forward strand.
AGGAATAGGACAAGCTGGGTAATGTTAGTTTGTGCTGTCACTAATATGGAGGCCTCTATGCAACCACACAGTACTGCAGATAGGATGGCAAAATGGGCTTGAACAAAAGGTAAAGCTAACAAATTCTACTGTTATTTAAATATCACTCACAACTGGTTTATCTTTCCTTATTTGGAGGATAAAATTGCCTAAGATTAGATCCACCTTAATGCCTATATCTTGGGTCACTTTGCTTACACTATTCAAGTGCTTTCTTAATGCAAAGGCTAAATGGCAGTATTGAGCCAAATAACTCAAAATCTGTGATTGGTTACCCACTAGCCGACCAGCCGCAGCAGTTCGCCGTATATGTACGTCGCTCCTTTAAGACTTGACAGCAGGAGCATGCACATGCCCGACGCGTGTCCCCAGAGCCGATGAGCGTGCCCGGTGGGTGCGATGACCGCCGGGCACCCGTGATCACTCCAGACCTTTTTCCAGACCTGAAGGGCCTGGTAAGGATTTTATTGGGACCCCCACGCCATTTTATTTTTAAAAATTGGCGCACAGTTCCCCTTAATACCCATACCAGATGTGAAGGGCCTGCTAATGGACTGGGGGGGAGACTCATGCCATTTTTTTCAATGATTTTTATGTATATTGCTGAGATCCGACAATGCATTACAGCCGCAAGTAGTTTTGAATGAAATTTTTTCCTTTAGAAATATAATTTTGCTGCTCTTATTCATCACACTATGTACAGCCACTATGTAAGCAGCCTTACATAGTGTGGGGCGTGGACTTACACCCCTAAGCCATGATTGGCCAAAGGCACCCTGGCAAGTTTTCAGGAGGGAATCACTGGTTGCAGCCGGGAGGGCTGGTGAATGACATGCACAGTCAGGAGGACTGGGGAGGCACCCCTGAGAGGACTGGGAGTGCTCAGTCTGGGATGGGTGCAGAGCCAGCATTGTGGAATGTGTTGTTACAGGCAGTGAAGTTGAGCAGCTGTAGCCAGGAGGCTGGCAGGGCCTGAAGAGGACTTACTGGGAGCAGTAGTCCATCTGTTAGGACAGCTAGCACTAAAGAGACTTTCCATATGTTCTGCTACACTATAGGGGCCCGCGGTCCCTGCCTGCAAAGGGCAATTCCTAAGGCCTGGCTATGCCAGTTTCAGGCCTAACCATGTGCTAGCTGCTCCTGGAGTGAAGAGTTGTGCAGGAGAGAGAAAGTGTGCAATAGTCTGAAAGCAAGAATAGTGCAGGAGGAGTCTGGAGAAGTGTGCAAAGAGTGTACATAGTTTTCCCTAGCAACTGTGCTATTATTCTACTGGGCATCCCATATTTTCCATACCCCATCCAAGTTAAATTCCCTCAATAAAACAACAAAACAAAGCTAACGGCTGTTCATAGTCTTCTTTCTACAAAGTTGTTCAGTCACTGATGCTTAAATGTTGGGTGCATTAAGAGTCCAAATTGCACTAGGGGTCAAATTATCCTACACAATTCTCAATATTTCTATAGAATTTGTCTGAGTTTACTGGAGAAAACAGACAATAAACACTCCAAATATAGAGTATAAAATCAATGTTAGAATCTTCCCATCAGTGAGACGACTGACATCCATTCTGATTCCTAATTTCATCAGGCTTTTACCTTTACACAACTGAATCATTGATGACACCTAAGGATAGAAACATCAAGTGCATTTACAGGCAATGTGTGTGCATCCACCAGGGATAGACCAAAGAGCTCTTTATGTCATGGACAGCTTGACTGATGTCCTGTCTGAGCCCATTTTCAATGCAACTGGCTAAACACCTTCTTAATTGCTGATACCATTGCTTTAGCAGAATAATTAGTACCAAGGCTGATCCCTTCAGGAAAAGAGTCATTCAGAGGTTCTTACTGAAATAAGTCAGTTTCATCCAATCTATTCACTCCTAGCCTTCTCTAGGGAGTCCTGCAAATGACCTTGGGAATCAATGGGTCCATTGATTGACTTCCTAGCAGCAATATCCTGGCAATTTACAAGAAAATCATGTCTCTCTTGGGGTTTTTAATAGATGTTGTTTTGATTTTTAAGGGGTACAAGTGTGTCAAAAGCACTACCATTTGTATGTACAGTATCTCACAAAAGTGAGTAAACCCTTCCCATTTTTGTAAATATTTTATTCTATCTTTTCATGTGACAACACTGAAGAAATTACACTTTGCTACAATGTAAAGTAGTGAGTGTACAGCGTGTACAACGGTGTAAATTTGCTGTGCCCTCAAAATAACTCAACACACAGCCATTAATGTCTAAAACGCTGGCAACAAAAGTGAGCACACCCCTAAGTGAAAATGTCCTAATTGGACCAGATTACCCATTTTCCCTTCCCAGTGTCATGTGGCTTATTAGTGTTTCAAGGTCTTAGGTGTGAATGGGGAGCAGGTGTGTTTAAATGAGGTGTTATTGCTCTCACTCTCTCATACTGGTCACTGGAAGTTCAACATGGCACCTCATGGCTAAGAACGCTCTGAGGATCTGAAAAAAAGAATTGTTGCTCTACATAAAGATGGCCTAGGATATAAGAAGATTGCCAAGATCCTAAACTGAGCTGCAGCATGGTGGCCAATATCATACAGCAGTTTAACAGGACAGGTTCCACTCAGAACAGGCCTCGTCATGGTCGACCAAAGACGTTGAGTGCACAGCATCATATCCAGAGGTTGTCTTTGGGAAATAGATGTATGAGTGCTGCCAGCATTGCTGCAGAGGTTGAAGGGGTGGGGGGTCAGCCTGTCAGTGTTAAGACCATACGCCGCACACTGCATCAAATTGGTCTGTATGGATGTCATCCCAGAAGGAAGCCTCTTCTAAAGATGATGCACAAGAAAGCCCGCAATCCGTTTGCTAAAGACAAGCAGACTAAGGGCATGGATTACTGGAACCATTTCCTGTGGTCTCATGAGACCAAGATAAACTTATATGGTTCAGATAGTGTCAAACGTGTGGCGGCAACCAGGTGAGGAGTACAAAGACAAGTGTGTCTTGCCTACAGTCAAGCATGGTGGTGGGAGTGTCATGGTCTGGGGCTGCATGAGTGCTGCCAGCACTGGGGAGCCACAGTTCATTGAGGGAACCATGAATGCCAACATGTACTGTGACATACTGAAGCAGAGCATGATCCCCTACCTTCGTAGACTGGGCCGCAGGGCAGTATTCCAACATAACGACCCCAAACACACCTCCAAGATGACCACTGCCTTGCTAAAGAAGCTGAGGGTAAAGGTGATGGACTGGCCAAGCATGTCTCCAGACCTAAACCAAATTGAGCAATTGTGGAGCATCCTCATGAAGGAGTGGAAGAGGACTCCAGTGGCAACCTGTGAAGCTCTGGTGAACTCCATGCTGAAGAGGGTTAACGCAGTGCTGAAGAATAATGGTGGCTACACAAAATATTGACACCTTGGGCCCAATTTGGAAATTTTTTATTTAGGGGTGTACTCACTTTTGTTGCCAATGGTTTAGACATTAATGGCTCTGTGTGGAGTTATTTTGAGGGGACAGCAGATTTACACTGTTATACAAGCTGTACACTCACTACTTTACATTGTAGCAAAGTGTAATTTCTTCAGTGTTGTCACATGAAAAGATGTAATAAAATATTTACAAAAATTTGAGGGGTGTACTCACTTTTGTGAGGTACTGTAAGTGTTCTATTCTTTTTGGGAAAGTGCTGTATACATAACTCCTCCCACCAAATTGATGTTGAATCACTGTCTTTTTTATATGCAAAAACCTTTTTAAAAACAGACATGAAGGGGGGGGGGGGGCATATTTGGTAGCTTCCAGGTCCAAAAAGAGAGCTAACAATAACCAACATGCACCATAGCATCCCAGTCTTAGAGTGACCTTCAAAATGAATGGATGGACCAACTCCAGTGCACGTGGGCCGAATGTCGGATGATGGGTTTTATTTCCTCTTTTGTTCCCTGCAAAGTAAAAGCATAATGGGCTAGTATGCATCGCATACTAGCCCATTATGTGTCACTTACCTGCAAACTAATCCCTCCATGTCCCTGATGTCCCTGCTGGTGGCCGCATCCAACTTTACCCCTCTTCCTCTCGGGGCCATGGACTCCCACTCTGTGACTGGCTAGAGTCGCATGACGCCACTCCTGGGCATGCTCGCGTGAGCCGCCGGTCACGGCACGGGCCCTTTAGAACGGGCACTTTAGATCGTGCCTTTTCTTTAGTGCGCATGTGCTGATGACCTCAAGTGTATATGGTATGGTATATATATGGTAAATATCTCCTAAACCATGCAGGTTTAGGAGATATTTCCAGTACCTACAGGTAAGCCTTATTATAGGCTTACCTGTAGGTAAAAGTGGTGTAACTAGGTTTACAACCACTTTAAGCGTTAGGGCGCTCCTTTACAGGTTTGTGTCAGTTTAGTTTTTCTTTATATACGCTGAAAGAATTGCTTTAAGTACTAAGGGCATAGGCCAACTGTTAGGGTTCAGGTAATAAGGTTAACTTTTGCATAAGGATTAGGTTAAAGTTAGGGGCCAGAGCATATGGGGGTACATTTTTTGGTACTTGTTTTTGGCCCCAAAAGTTCACATACCAACCAGTGGAAACAACATACATTTTAAAATGGCCATTTAGATGTAAGGTCCTTGTTTAAAGTATATGGTAAAACTGATACTGTATACAAAAAATTTCAGTGTACACTAACATGCAATTTGCTAAGTTTTTTTTTTGTTAAACAACCCTTTTGTACGGATTGCTAGTGATCATATGATGTCCTTAGGTAAATTGTCATTCAGTACAGCAGCAGCTAGGGGTTGTTGTTACATCAATTCTTCTTTGAGTGCTAGGCAAAGCCCAGCATTGACAGTGCACCCTATAGGCAAACAAAAACTAGGCTACGACATGAGCATTCTGCACGGAGGAAGTCAATGCTGCTGAAATTTCAGAATTTTAGCATTATAGTTAGCCATCTTCTGGAAATTAACCACAGGTCTTGGAGCTTAAACCTGGAAGGATCACCAAATTAAATCCATCAAAATTATCGGGGGGAAACATGCAAGACAAATAGACTATAACGTGCAAAATAAGGAATTATTTTTCAAAATGTTCTAAGGTTTACATGCACTCTAATCCAAGGCTTTACCCTATCCTCTGCTACAAAATTCCCATTCCTTTCCACTTAGTCTTCACACTCTGTCTACAATGTTCTTCTTTCTGTGGTTACCCAAACAGGTCACAAGGACAGATAGGGAAAGAGAGGATATCATTTCTTTTGCGAGAGAACGAGTAACAAGAAACAAGCTGACCAGTTCCTCAGTTCATAATTGAGGTATCAATCTGTCACTGTTTAGGTCTCCTATGGACCCAAAGCAGAACACTATGTTTTTCTTTTTTTAGTAGCCCAGGATTTTTTCTTTAGCATTTGAAAGGAAACACAAGCTTAGCTAATGTCACTATTAAAAGTTAACAACCTCTGAGTGACTCTCCCCAGGTGCAGTGAAGAATACTGATAAATTGTTTCTGGCACATACAAAAAGATGTATTGCAGTCTGTATTGAAAAGTGAATCCAATACTGCAATATGAGGTAATAGTAATCAATGTAGCAAAAAAATAATGCAAGCAAAACTCTCTAAGGGGATATTTATAAAGCAATGATTCTGACATTTATCAAATATTTACCACAGGTGAATCTTCCAGGTGCATGTGTTTAAATGGCAGTCACCACTGGCGATGTGGTGAAAGTCACATTCACTGTTTTATAAATACGCTCCAAAGCTAATCATTTTATTATTCCTTGCATGATACATAACCTAACCTTCCCCTGCAGTGCCCTGCGGCCAACTTATTTAGAGGACTGCCAGTTCACAGTGTGACATTTAGCATCACATCTGCAGTATACTGATCGAAATTAGAGTACAGAAAGTGTTATACAGTAAAACCTTGGATTGCGAGCATAATTTGTTCCAGAAACATGCTTGTAATCCAAAGCACTTGTATATCAAAGCAAATTTCCCCATAAGAAATAATGGAAACTCAAATGTTTTGTTCCACAACCATTTATTCATAGGTCCTTCTGTTTATAGTCCATATACAAGGATTATACCAATGTGACCAGGTTGTGTAACCATCCATCCACAGATGGCAGCCTCCACAAGAGGAATAGAAGCAAAATCCAGCAGGAGCCATACAGTAAAAAAGAGAGGAGAGGCGCCTCTAAGTGTAGCAATATGGTTACATTTAATGAAGGTACAAATTTAGCAATTTACATGGTTAATGATTAAAAAAGGCACATCTAAGTATGCAGGTGTCTGGGGTAAAGCTGTCCATATAAACCATCCTCCGCACCGCCGGCTCTCACAGCTGTCAGTGTGCTATCCTGACCGGGAAGACTACCCTGCACTAGAGCAATCTGAAAGTGAGGCTTGAACCATTAGTGAAGAACACCGCAGAAGGGATAGAAGGGATGACGTTGATGGCAGTAAGGAGGATGGTCTATCTTGACAGCTTTACCCCAGATGCCTGCATACTTTGATGTGCCTCTTTTAACCACTTCTGGACTGCCGCCCGCCAATGTACATCCCTACTTTGATGACAGATATCATTGTTATGGCTGCAGTTAGCTTCCATAACCCCGGTATCCCCGTGTTCGGCAGGCGGTCCGATACAAGATAAAAGTGGCCGCAAGATCACTTTTATCGGTGGCAGGAGAGGGGCCCCCCTCCTGCCGTGATCCGGGGCCCTCCGCCGCTTACCAGAGCCGTCGGCAGTGATGGAGGCGATCCGGTCCTTCTCCTGGCTGTGCATGGAGACGAGTGAGGGGAAGATGGCCCCCACCCTTCTCCATGACACTGCAGGGCGGAAGCGACGTCAAAACATCACTTCCGCCCATAGCTCTAAAAGGGCCATTTTATTTTTTTTATTTTTTTAAATGACAATTTTTTTTAATTGCATTTTAGTGTAAATATGAGATGTTTACATTCCTTGTAATAGGAATAAAAGTGACACAATTTAAAAAAAAAAAATGTGTAAAAATAAAAAATAAAAGGTAAAATAAATAAGAAAAAAAAAATTTAAACGCGCCCTGTCCCGCCGAGCTTGCGTACAGAAGCGAATGCATACGTGAGTAGCGCCCGTATATGAAAACGGTGTTCAAACCACACATGTGAGGTATCACCGTGATCGGTAGAGCGAGAGCAATAATTCTAGCCCTAGACCTCCTCAGTAACGCAAAACATGCAAACTGTAGAATTTTTTAAATGTCACCTATGGAGATTTTTAAGGGTAAAAGTTTGTCGCCATTCCATGAGCAGGCGCAATTTTGAAACGTGACATGTTGGGTATCAAATTACTCGGCGTAACATTATCTTTCACAATATAAAAAAAAATTGGGCTAACTTTACTGTTGTCTTATTTTTTTAATTCAAAAAATTGTTTGTTTTTTTTTTAAAAAGTGCGTTTGTAAGACCGCTGCGCAAATACGGTGTGACAGAAAGTATTACAACGACCGTCATTTTATTCTCCAGGGTGTTAAAAAAAATGTATAATGTTTGGGGAGTCTAAGTAATTTTCTAGCAAAAAAAACTGTTTTTAACTTGTAAACACCACATCTAAAAAAGAGGCCCGGTCTTAAAGTGGTTAATCATCAACCATGTGAGTTGCTAAATGTAACTTCATTAAATGTAACCATATTCCTACACTTAGAGGTGCCTCTCTCCTCTTTTATACTCAGTTGTGACATGATGCTACTTGTATATCAAGACATCGCTTGTATACAGGGGTGTCGGGAGGGGGTGGCTAGGGGTGGCTGAAGCCCCGAATGTGACCCCGAAAAGCCCAGAGTCTTGGCCATTTATTATAACATTATTAGCCCCAAGTACACCATGAAAGTGCGGCGCCACACTGCGCATGAGCGAGGATGAGCGAGCGTCCGGCCCAGTGCCCGGTCACATGTACGGAGTGTGCGTTCGTCGTCACGTCACACATGGTCCCGCCTGCCTCCCGTGATCCTAGGATTGATGGTCGATCATAGGCGTTGCACTGTCATGATGGACAGATCAGTGTGGCCGAGTGTGGCCGAGTCCTGTCGAGTGCGGCCGGGTGCCATAGCAGGTCCCGCCTTCTGGAGCCTGCAACGCCTATGATGGACGTCCCACTGGTCCAATGATGGGACCATGGGACATGTGACGTCCATCAGAGGCGCTACAGGCTCCAGAAGGCGGGAATTACAATGCGGCCGCCGCGCCACATCCCTGCTTGGCTCTCCTCTCCTCATTGGCTCCTCCTCTGACAACTTACTGACTGACTGCCTGCCCGCTGTGACACCGCACACCACGGCTGAGCTGAGGTAGGTCAGCATATGTAAATGTAAATGCATATGTAAATGTCAGTGTAGGTAGGTCAGTGTAGGTAGGTCACTACTGTCAGTGTAGGTAGGTCAGTGTAGGTAGGTCACTACTGTCAGTGTAGGTAGGTCAGTGTATGTAGGTCAGATAGGTCAGTTTAGGTAGGTCACTACTGTCAGTGTAGGTAGGTCAGGTAGGTCACTACTGTCAGTGTAGGTAGGTCAGGTAGGTCACTATTGTCAGTGTAGGCAGATCAGTGTATGTAGGTCAGGTAGGTCAGTGTAGGTAGATCAGTGTAGGTAGGTCACTACTGTCAGTGTAGGTAGGTCAGGTAGGTTACGGCCCAGCCAAAAAAAAAGCCAGTGTCACATACACCACGCCTGGCCGCCCCCCCGGGCTTGGCTTGGACTTCGGGCTGAAGCCCCTGGTCTTTTTTCCACCTGGCAACGCCCCTGCTTGTATATCAAGTGAAAATTTGTTTTAAAATTTTGCTTGTCTTGCAAAACGCTCTCAAACTAAGTTACTCTCAAACCAAGGTTTTACTGTAATCTTAGCAGAAAGAGTTATAACATTAAATATTCCACCTATCTGTGGAAACCTTATTAGCACTGGAGAATAAAAGAAAAACCTGGTGAATGTCCCTGCAGCACTGTGGTGAAAACATAGATGTGGACAGGGCTAGATTTCTGCATAGCCAACATTATCTTTAGTCTAGGCCTAGGGTAATAGCAGTGCCAAAGTAAGCACCAAACCACCTATACATGATGTTGTCAACTGTCACCAGGAAATATCCATGGATAATGAAAGGTGCTAGCCTGGCAACCTGTTTGACCACACAGCCTGTCCAGTTCCACATTAATGCTCTCAATGAACATTTTATGCAATTTTGTTACCATTCGATTAGGACAATACCTCCAAGCCATACCTACTTCACTAGTTTTCCTTTTTCCTTTGCCTTAATTAATTAGTTAATTTATTAAAATCAACAAGTCTTTCATTAGTAATATATAGGACATTGATTTTAAAACTATATGATCTTATACTTTAGTATAATGATTATCAGAAACTGTATCAGTATCACTATGGCTTCTGTAACCTTCACATTTATCATTTTTGGTTAGAAAAAATATATATTTATTGTGAAAGAAAAAGTGTATGGAATACATACAGTCGTATGCAAAAGTTTAGGAACCCCTGACAGTTTCCATGATTGTCATTTATAAATATTTGGGTGTTTGGATCAGCAATTTCATTTTGATCTATCAAATAACTGAAGGACACCGTAATATTTCAGTAGTGAAATGAGGTTTATTGGATTAACAGAAAATGTGCAATATGCATCAAAACAAAATTAGACAGGTGCATAAATTTGGGCACCCTTGTCATTTTGTTGATTTGAATACCTGTAACTACTTAGCACTGATTAATTGGAACACACAATTGGTTTGGTGAGCTCATTAGGCCTTGAACTTCATAGACAGGTGCATCCAATCATGAGAAAAGGTATTTAAGGTGGCCAATTGCAAGTTGTTGTTCTCTTTGACTCTCCTCTGAAGAGTGGTAACATGGGGGCCTAAAACAACTCTCAAATGACCTGAAAACAAAGATTGTTCTACATTATGGTTTAGGGGAAGGCTACAAAAAGTTATTGCAGAGATATAAGCTGTCAGTGTTCACTTTGAGGAACATAGTGAGGAAATGGAAGACCAGAGGCACAGTTCTTGTTAAGGCCAGAAGTGGCAGGCCACATAAAATATTGGAGAGGCAAAGGCGAAGGATGGTGAGAACTGTCAAAAACAGCCCATGGACCACATCCAAAGACCTACAACATCAACTTGCTGCAGATGGTGTCACTGTGCATACTTCAACAATTCAGCGCACTTTGCACAGGGAGAAGCTGTATGGGAGAGTGATGTGAAAGAAGCCTTTTCTGCACACACGTCACAAACTGAGTCGCTTGAGGTATTCAAACACACATTTGGACAAGCCAGCTTCATTTTGGAATAAGGTGCTGTGGACTGATGAAACAAACATTGAGTTACAGGCATACCCCACTTTTAAGTACACAATGGGGTTTATTTACTAAAGCTGGAAAGTGCAAAATCAAGCTCACTTCTGCATAGAAACCAATGAGCTTCTAACCTCGGCTTGTTCAATTAAGCTTTGGTAATAAAACCTGGAAGCTCATTGGTTTCTATGCAGAAGTGAGCCTGATTTTGCACTTTCCAGCTTTAGTAAATAAACCCCATTGTGTACTTAAAAGTGGGGTATGCCTGTATTTAGTCATAACAAGGGGCGTTATGCATAGCGGCAAAAGAACACAGCATTCCAAGAAAAACACTTGCTACCCACAGTAAAATTTGGTGGAGGTTCCATCATGCTGTGGGGCTGTGGGGCTGTGTGGCCAGTGCCGGTACTGGGAATCTGGTTACAGTTGAGGGTTGCATGGATTCTACTCAATATCAGCAGATTCTTGAGAATAATGTTGAGGAATCAGTCACAAAGTTGAAGTTACACCCGGGCTAGATATTTCAACAAGACACGACCCAAAACACTGCTCAAAATCTACTTGGCATTTATGCAGAGGAACAAGTACAATGTTCTGGAATGGCCATCCCAGTCCCCAGACCTGAATATCATTGAACATCTGTGGGGTGATTTGAAGCGGGCTGTCCATGCTCGGCAACCATCAAACCTAACTGAACTGTTTTGTAAGGAGGAATGGTCCAAAATATATTTATCCAGAATCCAGAGACTCATTACAGGCTATAGGAAGCGTCTAGAGGCTGTTATTTCTGCTAAAGGAGGCTCTACTAAATATTGATGTGATTTTTCTGTTGGGGTGCCCAAATTTATGCACCTGTCTAATTTCGTTTTGATGCATATTGCGCATTTTATGTTAATCCAATAAACCTAATTTCACTACTGAAATATTACTGTGTCCTTCAGTTATTTGATAGATCAAAATGAAATTGCTGATCCAAACACCCAAATATTTATAAATGACAATCATGGAAATTGTCAGGGGTTCCTAAACTTTTGCATACGACTGTACAATTCACCCTATCTGACTCCATACACCTAGAACCAAAATGATGGCAAAGCATGGTTTTATTTTGTGCTTCTCTCCTAGTCATTAATTCTAGGTGTGCCAATACAGAATGAGCACACTGAGCCCCCATTCACCTCAGGGTGATTTGACATGCGATTTGACATGTCAAATCACAGCCTATTGCCTGCAACGTCACTGTTCCAATCGGTGAAACGACAACTTTGCGGCACAGCACCGATTTCCAAAAGTAGTTCCTGCACTACTTTTGGTGACTTTGGGGGTGATTTCAATAAAAATCCGTGCATGAACCCGCACAGATGTCTTTCAAATCGCCCCCAAACTTGCACTGAAATGCTGGTTAGAAATTGTGGGAGTTTAGCTGAACTCGCACGATTTCAAACTTGTGTTCAGTGTGAACATACCCTGAGGGAGATTTACTAAAACTGAAGCACTCAGAATCTGGTGTAGCTGTGCATTGGTAGCCAGTCAGCTGCTAACTTCAGCTTGTTCAGTTAAGCTTCGTCAATAAAACCTGAGGGGCGTGGCCTGATTCCATTGCAAGATGAACATATAATCCTGGAGCTCCCATTCCACTAGTTCCTGCAACTTGTTCTACCCAGCTAATCTACGAGCCTACCATGGGGAGAACATCCCAGAGTGCATCGGCGACAAGATCCCAATCCCCCCTGGGAACACAACACTCAACTAAGCCAACACTTCCCCGAAATATTCCGGACTCGGCCCAGAGACATCATACTTGCGTTGCAAAAATCCTCCCATCAGTCCTGCTCACCCAGCAGAAGCCCACAACACACCAGGGCTCGGAGCCCGCTTGAGGCAGGGACACGATCAGCCCCGAGACTGAGCCTGGATGACCTCTGCAATGTGGCAGCAGATATAAAGAACACCCTCTCAGCTGCCATGATGCATTGCTGTGCCATGTACAGCAAATCAAGGAATCTCATGCCATCCATCCAAGGGAGATTAACAGCCACGTGGAGGATCTTGATAACCGTGGGAGGCATCGCAACCTCAGGGTAAGAGGCATCCCAGAGTCTATTGACCCCAGCCATCTCTCTCAATCGGTCATAACTGTATTTATTGACCTCCTAGAGAGACACCCTGATTGTCTTTGAACGCATTCATTGAGCGCTATGCCCAAGAAGAAATGATACAGACCCCCCAGAGACTAGGTCTACTGTCTCAATGATTTCCCTCTAAAGGAAGAAATTCTCTGTAAAGCTAGGATCTGAAACCACGTTTGATTCCAAGGCACTGAAATAAAGATCTACCAAGATCTCTCAAACATTACTTTACAGGGCAGAAGGGAATTACGGCCTCTGCTTGATGCACTATGAGCCAGAGCCATTGTATACCACTGGAATTTCAGTTTCTGCCTGTCAGCAACAAACCAAAGCTGAACCTTAAAGTGCCTGAAGACCTGGAGCATTTTTGCACTACCCTAGACATACAATTAATAGATCTACCCAACTGGTATAACGATTTTCGCCTGCCACCACTAAGGAGAGCCAACTCCATGGAAGGCATCGATAAAACGGGCAACTTCAGTATTAGGCGTCACTCACGCACCCTCCATTGACACCACTATTGAGGGTGTCAATGGACTGTGCTGTCACCATTTGAGGAGGCCACAAGGTTGGGGAGCAGCCTCTAGTCTTCCGGCTGGAGCACATGCTTCGTGGAATCATAGACAAGGCACTTGAGGCAGAACAGCGGGAGGAAGAGGAGGACTTGTTCCCCTCCAAAGGCCACCTTTATGCAGATTCCATTCCCGTGGGGCTGCCAAACACACAGGAGGAAGAAGAGGAGGATTGTGTCAGCATGGATGTAGAGGATAACATGCAGCAGTCTTCAAGGGAAGGTTTTCAGTCCCCAGAAACCCAAGGAGTTGTACATGGCTGGGAGGAGGTAGTTCCTGACAATGTAATCTTTAGTGACACAGAGGACTCAGAATCTCGTGCCTCTTCAAACTTACGCTGCATGGGGTCCCTGATTCTAAAAACCTGCAAAAGGACCCGAGGATTTGTGGTATCAAGGAGAGTGATCACATCACTACTGGCTGGCAACCCTTCTTGATCCGCGTTACAAGGGTAAAGTTGCTGAGCTCATCCTGCCTTTGCAGAGGGAGCAGAGGATGAAACATCTTCAAGATGCCTTGAAGAAAAGTTTGTGTAACGCCTTTCCAGACCCTGGGAGGTTACCATTTCCTGGTCCTGGATAACATGTTTGTCAGGGATGCCATATACAGGCATCCAGCACAGGGTGATCAGATCAGTAGGCTTCGCCATAAAGGAATCAGCAACAGATGGGTAAGTGAAATAAAAGGTATTTAATAAGGAAAAAGGAAAGCTTAAACAACCAACACTAATAAACATAGCCAAACAAGTGAAAAAGCACAAGAACACGGCCACACCTAACTAACTAACTTAGTATATACAATTGCAAGGAACAAAACAGGGAAAACAGATAAAAGGGGAACAGAAAACAGGTACCAGGGGACAGGTCTTAGGGGACAGGTCTCAGGGTATGGATATGAGATACAGGGTCCAGGACAGAAGACAAGTACAGGTCAGGCTCAGGCAAAAATCAGGCTTGCAGGGGGAATACTGAAGCACTGAGCCTTGGTTAAGGGCGGGCTTATATAGTCCAGCAGTCCCACATCCGGTGTAACTTGATTGTCAGTTAGTAACTTGGCCGGGAGACACTCGCTGGTGGCCACCAGAACTACACCATTTGGTGCAGAATGCGGCAGTGCTGCCAGCAGGTGAGCCAAGCAATGACACCGTTCTTGACAGTTTCCCCCCCTTAAGGAGTGGCCTCCAGATGCTCCATTCTGCGCTTGGCTTGACAGTCCAAGCGGGTGCGGAAAAGCCCTGAAAAGTTTCCCCACTGAGTCTGCAGACTTCTTCGCACTTCTCAGGCCAGAGTCTTAGTATACTGTGAGGAGTGCCACCTGAGTCTGAAAATAGGATATGCATCCCCCACCAGGGTCAGGAAGTTTGGACCCGGAGATGAAAATTAGCAGGGTGCACTGCATGAACCCATCAGAGGCAGACCACACAGGGGCATTACAGTCAGGCTAGGCATCAAGCAGGAGAGAATCAGCGGTAAGCTGGGCATCCAGCCGGGAAGCATCAGCGGCAAGCTGGGCATTAGGCAGAGAGGCAGCAGCGGCAAGATGGGCATCATTCAGGAAAATATCAGAGGCAAGCTGGGCATCAGGAACCGGTTTAGCAGGCACCGTGTCAGCAAGCTGGGTAATGGGCACAGGTCCAGCAGGCTGGGTAATGGGCACCAGTCCAGCAGGCTGGGTAGCAGGCAGAGGCACATCAAGCTGGGCAGCAGGCAGAGGCACATCAAGCTGGGCAGCGGGAAGAGGCACATCAAGCAAGGCAGCGGGCAGAGGCACATCAGGCTGGGCAGCGGGAAAGGAACCGCCAGGAACTGGATCGTCAGGCTGAGTATCAGGTACTAGATCACCAAGCAGATCATCAGGCATCGGATCATCAAGCTGGACATCGGGCACCGGAACAACAGGCTGGACAGCAGACAGAGGCACCGGAACAACAGGCTGAACAGCAGGCACCGGAACAGGCTGGACAGCAGACACTGGAACAACAGGCTGGATAGTGGGCACTAGAACAACAGGCTGGACAGCGGGCACTAGAACAACAGGCTGGACACTGGGCAGAGGCACCAGAATATCAGGCTGGACATCGAGTACCGGAACATAAGACTGGAAAGTGGGCACCAGATCATCAGGCTGGAAAGCAGGCAGGGGCACCAGAACATCAGGCTTCAAAACGGGCACTGGAACATCAGACTGGAAAGCGAGCACCGGACCATTAGACTGGAAAATGGGCATCGGAAAATCAAACTGGTCAGCGGGTAGAGGCACTGGCACAACAGGCCGGACAGCGGGCACTGGAACAAGTGGAACAGTGGGAACTGGCACATCAGGCTGGACAGCAGGCACCGGAACATCAGGCTGGAAAACCGGCATCGGAACATCAGACTGGAAGGCAGGCACTAGATCATGAGACTGGACAGCAGGCACAAGATCAGGCTGGAAAGAGGGCACTGGAACATCAGACTGGACAGTGGGCACGGAACATCCGACTGGACAGTGGGCACTGGAATGTCAGGCTGGACAGCAGGCACATCAGACTCGACAGCGGGCACCAAATCATCAGGCTGGACAGCAGGCACGGGAACATCAGGCTGGGCAACGGGCACTGGAACAGCAGGCTAGACAGCAGGCACTGGAACATCAGACTGGACAGTGGGCACTGGGACAGCAGGCACTGAAACAGCAGGCTGGAGCCAATCGGCTAGTGTGGAGGCAGGATTGGATAATGGCAGGATTGTATGGGTTGGGAAAAACGTCTGTTTCTGTTTGGGTTTAGCCACTGAAGTCTTATGTGTGGATATAGGGCTATAGATAGTGGGTGCAGCTGATGCAAGTGAAGAGCGGAAGGATGGTAAAACAGAGGAAACAATTGTTGAGGGGAGATTTAGTTGAACTGTTGCATGCGGCAGAGAAGAAGTAGAAGAGTTAAAGGCAGGGTAGGTGCAGCAGGTGCAAACAGGGTACTGGTACTTAGTTAGTAGCAGGGTACATTAGGGGGCAACTGTGGTTGCTGAGGGTGAAGGAGAGGAAGACATTTGAGCAGTGAAAAATACAAAATGTCTTCAATATGCATTTTGCAGCAATTGAGCAAGTGCTCAAACCTAATTCCCAGGTGCAGCCAATCTGATTATGTGGCTTCAGTATTCTGTCAGGGATGCCATATACAGGCATCATGCATGGGGTGATTAGATCAGTAGGCTGCACCATAAAGGCATCAGGAACAGATGGGTAAGTGAAATAAAAGGTATTTATTAAGGAAAAAGATACACTTAAACAACCAACACCAATAAACATAGCCAAACAAGTGAAAAAGCACAAGAACACGGCAACCCTATACACACCTAACTAAATAACTTAGTATATACAAATGCAAGGAACAAAACAGAGATAACAGATAAAAGGGGAACAGGAAACAGGTACCAGGGGACAGGTCTCAGGGTACGGATATGAGATACAGGGTCCAGGACAGAAGACAGGTTCAGGTCAGGCAGGAATCAGGCTTGCAGGGGGAATACTGAAGCGCTGAGCCTTGGTAAAGGACGGGCTTATATAGTCCAGCAGTCCCACATCAGGTATAACTTGACTGTCAAAATAAGGTTAAAGAAATATCTGCACTATGATAAACAAAAATAACGTACAGCAGCTAAGTAATATAACCCAGATAGTAGGCACATATGCAAAAATATAGCAAAAAGTGTAGCGCTATAAAATGATAAATATGTGTATACCACAAAATCTTAAAATGTAAAAGTGCAAACAATATCCATGGTGTAAACCATAAATCTAAAAATCAATAAAGCAGTCAATAATGTGCACAACAACAATTGATTAAAAAATAACCACTATGTCAATAGTGCAAAAATGTACATAAATGTGTATATATGTGTATACCACAAAATACTGTATTAAAGTGCAAAAGTGCAAACAATATTCATGGTGTGAACCATAAGTATGAAAATCAATAAAACAGTCAGTAAAGTGCACAAGAGCAGTTGATTAAACAAATAACCAATATATCAATAGTGCAAAAAATGCAAAATGTCTGTATTGAAATTAGTAAGTGACTTAAATTCATAAACAATAGTCCTGGTGCACTGATGCGCTGTGAAGTGATTCATCCATAAATAGTGGGACATGAAAAAGACTTGACCATGTGAGACCACCACCAGATATACAGGAGGCTTACCAGAAAGCCAGTGACCGCCCTTATTCAGGGGGTCATACAAGGCTTGTTGGATCTGAGATCCTGTTGGAGATGAATCCTGATAACTGGAGCCTGGAGAGATGTTCCAATGTACCTGACCTTCACCACTGGATGGTTCCCACAGGCGCTAAGTGATAGTCCAGTCCGGTCCCACAGGCAAAAGTGCAAGTAAACGGATCTGTTACTGATGTAGAAAAGTGAATTCCAAAGAGTGTGCACAGAGAGGTGCTGCCATGAGGACTTGATTGTCGGTTAGTAACTTGGCTGGGAGACACCCACTGGTGGCCACCAGAACTACACCCTTTGGTGTTGAATGCAACAGTGCCACCAGCAGGTAAACCAAGCAATGACACTGTTCCTGATAGTGTTTATGAGGCTTCGTTCGTTCAGAGGAAGAGCGGTGGAGAAAGTGGCCGGCTGACCGATGCCTTTAAACAATTCTTTAGTCCTCAGCGCCCAGGGCTGTTAGGTTTAAGAAATCATCTGCAGCATCTGCATTATATGGTGCAGGAATATCTAGGGGCAAGAGCAGACTTGGAGACCTTTCCAACTGAGCATCCACTGGGTTACTGGGTCTTGAGGATGGACCACTGGCCAGAACTTGCTCAATATGTAATCGAGCTACTGGCCTGTTCTGCATCCAGCATGCTTTCTGAATGGACATTCAGTGCTGCTGGAGGATTGTAACGGATCAAAGAGTGCACCTGTCTACAGACTCCATTGATAGGCTTACATTTATCAAAATCAACCAGTCCTGGATCAGCAGCTATCAAGCCCCTGATGCTGATGTAACTGATTGAATTTGCTAGGGATATGGGAACCCTTGAAGACTGCCTGTGCTGTCTATCTTATTCATGAATCTTGATTATCCTAGCTTCCAATAATATTTTTGGTTTAGGGCACCACCAACACTTTACATTTTTTAAATAATTTTTAACAGCAGGGCCCGTTCCTGTGCCCAACAAGAGTAACTGTGAGGGGTTACAGTGTTGAGGCACCGCCAACACCCAAGGTCCAATTTTTCTGCAGGTGTAAGAAACAGTTTCTCCTTTTTATTGATTATACCAGAGTTACCCCGGAAGTACAGGTGTTCTTTTTACATTTTTTACCGTCTGTTTTTATGCTCATTGCGGTTGTACCCGTTTGATCTTAGCAATAAAGGCTACCCCTTTTTAAATGTTACTACACCATTGGAGTCTTTTTTATCTTTTAACTTATGTCACAGTGTGCCCTTCAGAATGGACTTTTAGACCCTGCAGAGGGCTAATTTTGCTGGCGTATAAGACCTTGCTCTTTAGGGGGTCCACCAGTTCCGTTAAGAGTCCCCACATACTGAGTGGGTTCTTTCGATTCAACACTAATGAGTCACATGACACCAGGGAGGTAAAATGGCTAATTGCACCAAATTTGGACATTTTCACTTGGGGGTGCCCTAACTTTTGTTGCCAGCAGTTTAGACATTAATGGCTGTGTGTTAAGTTATTTTGAGGGGACAGCAAATCTGCACTGATATACAAGCTGTACACTTACATTGTAGCAAAGTGTAATTTCTTCAGTGTTGTCACATAAAAAGATATAATAAAATATTTACAAAAATGTGAGGGGTGTACTCACTTTTGTGAGATACTGTGTGTATATATATATATATATATATATATATATATATATATACCGTATTTATCGGCGTATAACACGCACTTTTTTTTCAGGGGAAAATCGTGGGTGCATGTTATACGCCGATCCCCACTGTCTGTGGAAAAAAAAGAAAAAAAGAGCGAGCCGAGTGTACTGTGTACTTGGCTCGGCTCTGCTCGCAGTCCCACCCAGCTCCTATGATGGACATAACACAGGTCCAATGACGGGACTGTGAGTGGAGCCGAGCCGAGCCGAGTACACAGTACACTTGGCTCAGTCTTTTTCGGCAGCACTCGCTCCTCTCATCCTCTCTGAAACAGCAGGGAGGCGGGGCAGCGTGACAACGAGTACCCAGGCTCGGCCGCAAATTTAAACATTAAATGTTGCAAACAGCACACGACACTGGGCAAGGCTGCACTGGGCAAGGCTGCATATGACAATGGGCAAGGCTGCAAATGGACACTGTTCTTTCTGCAATGATGGACAAGGCTGCAGATGAACACTGATGAGACTGCATTGATGGGCACTTAAATGTAAGTTTTTTTCCTTAAACTTCCCTCCTAAAAGTTTTTTTCCTTAAAATGCCCTCCTAAACTTGGGGTGCGTGTTATACGCCAGCACATGTTATACGCTGATAAATACGGGTATATATAAATTACAATGGAGAGTTTATAGTGTCATCAGTGTAGCATATATAATACATTGCAGAGAATATAGTGCAGTCAGTGTAGTATATATAATACAGTGGAGAGTATATAGTGCAGTCAGTGTAGTATACAGTATATAATACAGTACAGGGTATATAATGCAGTGCAGAGTATATAATACAGTGTATTGAAGTGGTTAAGGGGAACCCTATGACAGAATTAAGAAAAAAAATGCTCTTTGGGTCTGGTGTAGATTTTAAGTGGAGCTCCACGCCAAAATTAAAAAAAAATCCATACCAGGCCCCCCCCCCATCCTGAACCATACCAGGCCGCTTGCCTTCAACGTGAGGAGACATTGGTTGTCAGGGTCAGCAGGTGGGGGGCTTATTGGATTCTGGAAGATTCCTTTAACAAGGGGAACCCCAGATCCCACCCCCCCCTATGTGAATGGGTATCGGGTACATTGCACCCCTACCCATTCACCAAATAAAGTGTCAAAAGTAAAATCCACAGACAGTTTTTGACAATTCCTTTATTAAAAAAAAAAAAGAAAAGTGTCCCGCGATGTTCATCCATCTTTAATCACGCCACCTGACGGACCCAAAAAATAGAAAAAAATTAAAAAAGCTCTGCCTCGATGGGAGGCCTCCTGGCGACTGCTTTGACAGTTGTTATGTTATATAGGCAAGGGTGGGGCCACCAGTTGACATAACTGAGTGACCCCTCCCCTTCTGACATTGTGTCACACCTGTATATATGCCAGTCCTCCCACACCTGTATATATGTCAGCCCCCCACATCTGTATATATGTCAGCCCACCCACACCTGTATATATGCCAGCCCCCCTCATACCTTTATATATGTCAGCCATCCCATACACACCTGTATATATGTTAGCCCCCCACACCTGTATATATGCCAGCCCCCCTCACTCCTGTACATATGTCAGCCCCCACACACACACACATCTGTATATATGTCAGCCCCCCCCCACACCTGTATATATGCCAGCCCCCCCACACCTGTCTATATGTCAGCCCCCCCCACACCTGTATATATGTCAGCCCAACACATACACAAATCTGTAATCACACAAGCCTCTGGCCTCTCCCTGTACAAACAGCCCCCTCCCTTTCCTTCATAGCCCCTAATTGTAAAGGAAATCTTCCTACCTAGTCCCGGCTCGTTTTCACAAAGCTGACATGTTGACACAGAGGAGCACAGTACAGACAGCTCACACAAGGGGTGCACATGCACATAGTAGCCAAAGGAGGCAGTAAAGAGCTCTGTATCTAAGCTCAATGACACAGAGAACAGCAGAAGCTGCTTCACCCATCCTGCCTTCTTCTAGCCTGGGCCGGCCCCAGGGCCCCTTACAGTTGTTTTGGCTGTACCCCCCCCTGATGGCGGCCCTGATGCTCTCACTTCTCCCCACTTAGTTACTCCACAAAAAACACTTTGCATACATCAATATGACCCTCTCATTGGGCTTCACACAAACCAAACACATTGCAAATCTGTCCCAACTGTTGGTCCTGTTCCCTGCCCTATTAGACTTTACTAAGATCATCCATCTTACAAAAGGCACCAAATTTAGCCTATCCCTAAAGGACCAAGCCAGACAGAAATCCAGAACTAATCCTGTTGTTTAGCACAGAAGCCGCTCTACAGTCGAGTACTACATGTTTTGATACATGATCTGGGACTAGACCCACTTCTTTAAAGTGTAAGTTCACCTTTACAGAAAAATCTGTAAGGTGAACTTAGACACGTCCCTCCCCCCGGTCCCGCTGACCTAGGACAGCGGCAAGCTCCAGTTTTAAGCGCCGGTATATCCATGCCAGGAGCTTAGAAATCCTCTCTGCAGCAAAACGTCTTCTCCATAGTTGACAGGACTTGCTATGCGGCTGCTGATTGGTTGCCGCCTCCCATATGACGGCGCTGACCAATTCAAAAGCTCCCAATCGTCCCTCCTGACGAGGGACATTTTGTACATTCAACTCAGGGGATTTCTAAGCCCTGGGCTCCTGGTGCGGATATACCAGGGCTTAGAACCGGAGATATCCGATGTCAAGGTCAGCGGGACCGGGGGGGGGGGCAAGGAGGGATACCTTTGTAAGTTCACCTTACAGAGTTTTCTGTAAAGGTGAACTTACCCTTTAAGGTTTATGCATAGTTACCTGACTTACAACTTTTATTTTATTTTGTCTCTTCTATTTTTATTGTACAAATAATGTTCAAGCCTTCTGTTACTTTTATACATAAATAAAAATCAGTTTTGGAAAAAAAAATAATAAAAAGACCTGGAAGCTTATTGGTTTCTATGGGTGGCATTAGGCAGTTGTCCCATGGGAACACACAGTGTAAATGCAGTGTAAAAATCGAACCCTGAGTGTGGTATGATACCTTTGGGCATTGTACCTGAATGTAAGTGAATGCCATCTGCCTTCATCCATCAACCTTAGAGTCGATGCATGACACACTGACTGTTGCAATAGCTAGATAGAGTCAACATATATCCACTTACATGAGGTAGCAAGTAGACATCCTCAGCTGGGGCTATAGGGGGCTGCTACAGTCACTGCTGAGGACTCACCACGAGCACGAACCCCACACCAACCTTACCAGCACCACAGAAGCACCGGTTACCAATGATGTGCCTGTATACTTCCTACCTCATGTGAGTGGATATATGTTGATTCTTTTAATAAACGATTGTGAGATACTACACTTAGAGACACCTGTCCCTTCTTTATCTTGTCTACAGTGTTTAAGAGCTGGCTTTAACTCTTGGATCTGCAGCCCACATGGACTCTCCTTTCCTCCTCCTTATGAACATTTTAAGAAAATTTAAGAATTGGTTATAAAAATAGACTTTTAGCCACAATAATCGCCACACATCCATTGGCACATTGCCTATTTTTCCTCACTGATGTCTGCAAGGCACACAGACCCTCATAGAGAAATTGCCAAAAAAAAATCTAGCATCTCTGTTACAGGAAAAGGTAGTCAACCACAGCACTGAACAATGATTTCTGCTTTATTTTTTTACCTATTATTATGTTAATTAAGCTAAACATTTCTACAAAATAAATAAATAATAAAAGAAAAGGTTAGTGGTAATTACAGACCAGGAGTATTGTCATAAGACACTTCAGCTTCCAAACTTATCCTCTAGATGTTTGTTTTCTCTTGCCTTCCTAGAGATCTGGCCTTATTGCTAATAATGGTAATTACAGGACTTTTTGCCACTAGAGAATGATCCGTAATTTGCTGTGCATACATACTGGTAATTAACATCTCACTTACAGGAGCTGTGCCATGGCCTCTGAAGAGTTAATCCTCCTACAGAAATTTAATTTAAAGTGTTATAAATAGATGTAGCTCTGCCATGATAACCCCTTCTGGAATGAAGGATCCTGTGATGTCAGCTTTTCGGTTATTCTAGGCCAGTTGAACATCTGGCGGTACACGGTCCATGTCCCCAAAGCATAATGTGGAGGTGGTTGAGCCCATTCCAAGCTTCTAGTCCCATCATCCCTTCTGCCAAGTGCCTGCTCTCAGCGTGTATGGTGTTTGAGACCTGCCATATGGGCCTGCAGAGAGCCTCAGGGTTGGATGATCAGATCTGGCAAGAGCACACATGGATGTCTGTGCCATGTTTAATTTGACACCATATCCATTCAGAGCCAGTTCACACTCTGGTGTGCAGATGAGCCTGGGAAATGAGTTTGATGTGACAGTTGTGGGGATTGATGGTGTGTGCTAGGAGAATCTTGGATGGGTTTTGCATGCATGTAACATTATATGTAGATGCATGCTTTACTTATGTGTGCTGATCCTAGAATTGTTAAATTATCACCTAGGGTGCATTATCAGTTAACAGTATCTCTGCCTGTTCTTGTATGAATTATGTCAGTTTACAATCTGAATGTTTTATAACCAAGCACTGTCCGCAAAACATTCATTTACAGAATGAGGGTCATTTATTAAACCTGCACAGGTTTAGAGCTGTGCTTTGGATTTTATTTTTTCTAGCGTTTGCCATTTTTCTGAAGTGTGTATTATTTACAATGTGCCGTCGTGTGCTTTCTACAGTATTCAAAGGAAAATAATTAAAGCAACAAAATGACCTTGTTTTTAAATACGTGTTAGTTTTACTAAATACTCAATTCAAAGGGAGCCTGTAAAATGTTCTTTTTAGGCATGCATGTGAAGGTGTTCATCTTACATGGAAAATACAATGTATTGTTGCAAAAACAGATTGAAGTCAATTTTATATAATTTTACAGGCCCTCTTGTTCATGTTTTTGTTATTATACTAAATCTAGAAATTTGTACATTAGCCAATAAAAGTGTACTCATAAGTTGCTCAGGACCAGGTATGTTACTAGAGCAGGGAACCTAGGGCAAATGCCATGCTTCTTCTGCCAGGTGCCCTGCCTCCTGATGCCATGACTGCCTGTCAATAGAATTCATAGCCAAGAAAAGCTTCCCCAGGGCTCCTCCTCAGTTCAGGCATGTGGAGAGGGAGCCTGAAAGGAGTCTCCTTACTCACTGGTCTGCATCTGAGGTGTGCTAAGTTCAGGAAGGAAGGAGGAATTGTGTTGGGGGCAATAATAAACAGGGCAGGACAAATATTTTGTGCTTGGAGGATTTAGGCAGAGAGGGGAGCTTTTATAATGGTGTTGATTTTAGCATTGGGGGGGGGATTGGTTTGCATAGAATTTGTACTGGGGGAAGGTCAGCATGCAGATTTATGCCCCGTACACAGGGTCGGACATTGATCGGACATTCCGACAACAAAATCCTAGAATTTTTTCTGACGGATGTTGGCTCAAACTTGTCTTGCATATACACGGTCACACAAAGTTGTCGGAAAATCCGATCGTTCTGAACGCGGTGACGTAAAACACGTATGTCGGGACTCTAAATGGGGCAGTAGCCAATAGCTTTCATCTCTTTATTTATTCTGAGCATGCGTGGCACTTTGTGCGTCGAATTTGTGTACACACGATCGGAAATTCCGACAACAGATTTTGTTGTCGGAAAATTTTATAGCCTGCTCTCAAACTTTGTGTGTCGGAAAATGTGTGATGGAGCCTACACACGGTCGGAATTTCCGACAACAAGGTCCTATCACACATTTTCCGTTGGAAAATCTGACCGTGTGTACGGGCATAAGGCTGCTTTTTTGTGGGGGGAGAATTGCTTTCAAGAGGAATATTGCACTCTCCTGACCCCTACACTCTGAGCTTTACATACCCCTGACCACTATACTCTGCGCACAACATACTCCTGACCCCTGCACTCTGTGCATTTTACACCCTGGCACTCTGGGAGTTACACACCTTTGACACCTGCACATATTTTGGGATAATATTTAAAATTTAGCTTTAGCTTTAGCTAGGCTCCTCCTCAGCTCAGGCCTGTAGAGAGGGAGCCTGAAAGGAGTCCCCTTACTCACTGCTCTGCATCTGAGGTGTGCTAAGTTCAGGAAGGAAGGAGGAATTTCATTGGGGGCAATAATAAACAGGGCAGGACATGTACAGTATTTGTGCTTGGAGGATTTAGGCTCTGCGCACAACAACATACTCCTCACCCCTGCACTCTGTGCATTATGTAGCCTGGCACTCTGGGTGTTACACACCCCTGACCCATGCACGCTATGCATTATGTACTGACCCCTGCACTGTGTGCATTACATACTTCTGACTCCTGAACTCTGAGTTATATATTGCTGACCCCAGGGATGTATCATGAAAGCAGTGGCCCATGTGTGAGATAAAAAGTGTACCCTAGGCGTTAGTAAAAAAATAAATAAATGTGGCGCGTGCATGTGGGCATGGTATAAACTGTGCTAAATATTGGGCGTGGCTTAAAGAGGGTGTGGTGTACAGTGCAGAATGAAGGGGCAAAAATGCCAAGTCTGGTAGTGCATCGAGTGGCTGGGTTGGAAGAGTGGCAAAAAATGACAACCCCAAGATATTAACACCATTGAAAAATTAACAGGATGGGGAGGGGTGTTTCGCTTGTCATTTTAGTCAATTTAGTGACATGCTGCATCTGGTGGCTGTGGTGGCAGGCTAGTGACAAGCTGCATCTGGTGGCTGGCTGGGGACAAGCTGCATCTGGTGGCTGGCTAGGGACATGTTGCATCTGCTTGCTAGGGACATGCTGCATCCGGTGGCCGGCTAGGCACATGCTGCATCTGGTGGCTGGCTACAGTGGTAAGTGACATGCTGCATCTGGTGGCTGGCTAGTGACATACTGCATTTGGTGGCTGGCTAGTGACATGCTGCATCTGGTGGCTGGCTACAGTGGCAAGTAACATGATGCATCTGGTGGCTGGCTAGTGATATGCTGCATTTGGTGGCTGGCTAGTGACATGCTGCATCGGGTGGCTGGCTACAGTGGCAAGTGACATGCTGCATCTGGTCTCAGAGTACAGTGGCAAGTGACATTCTGCATCTGGTGGCTGGCTAGGGACAAGCTATATTTGGTGGCTGGCTAGTCACATGCTGCATCTGGTGGCAGGGTACAGTGGCAAGTGACACGCTGTATCTGGTGGCTAGGTACAGTAGCAAGTGACATGCTGCATCTGGTGGCTGTGGTGGCAGGCTGGAAAGAAGCTGCATCTGGTGGCTGGCTAGGGACAAGTAGCATCTCAAGGCTGGCTAGTCACATGCTGCATCTGGTGGCTGGCTAGTCACATGCTGCATCTGGCGAAAGGGTACAGTGGCTAGTGACATGCTGCATCTGCTGGTTGGCTAGTGTCATGCTTCATCTGGTGGCTGGCTAGTGACATGCTGCATCTGGTGGCAGAGTAAAGTGGCAAGTGACATACTGCATCTGGTGGCAGGGTTCAGTGGCAAGTAACATGCTGCATCTGGTGGCAGGGTACAGTGGCAAGTGACATGCTGCATCTGGTGGCTGGGTACAGTGGCAAGTAACATGATGCACCTGGTGGCTGGCTAGTGACATGCTGCATTTGGTGGCTGGCTAGTGACATGCTGCATCTGGTGGCTGGCTACAGTGGCAAGTGACATGCTGCATCTGGTGGCTGGGTACAGTGGCAAGTGACATTCTGCATCTGGTGGCTGGCTAGGGACAAGCTATATTTGGCGGCTGGCTAGTCACATGCTGCATCTGGTAGCAGGGTACAGTGGCAAGTGACACGCTGTATCTGGTGGCTGGGTACAGTGGCAAGTGACATGCTGCATCTGGTGGCTGTGGTGGCAGGCTGGAAAGAAGCTGCATCTGGTGGCTGGCTAGGGCCAAGCAGCATCCCATGGCTGGCTAGTCACATGCTGCATCTGGTAGCTGGCTAGTCACATGCTGCATCTGGCGAAAGGGTACAGTGGCTAGTGACATGCTGCATCTGCTGGTTGGCTAGTGTCATGCTGCATCTGGTGGCTGGCTAGTGACATGCTGCATCTGGTGGCAGGGTACAGTGGCAAGTGACATACTGCATCTGGTGGCAGGGTTCAGTGGCAAGTGACATTCTGCATCTGGTGGCTGGGTACAGTGGCAATTGACATGCTGCATCTGGTGGCAGGGTACAGTGGCAATTGGCATGCCGCATCTGGTGGCAGGGTACAGTGGCAAGTGACATGCTGTATCTGGTGGCAGGGTACAGTGGAAAGTGACATGCTGCATCTGGTGGCAGGGTACAGTGGAAAGTTACATACTGCGTCTAGTGGCAGGGTACAGTGGAAAGTGACATGCTGCATCTGGTGGCTGGCTAGTCACATGCTGCATCTGGTGGCAGGGTACAGTGGAAAGTGGCAGGGTACAGTGGCAAGTGACCTGCTGCATCTTGTGGCAGGGTACAGTGGCAAGTGACATGCTGCATCTGGTGACAGGGTACAGTGGCAAGTGACATGCTGCATCTGGTGACAGTTTACAGTGGCAAGTGACATGCTGCATCTGGTGGCAGTGTACAGTGGCAAGCGACATGCTGCATCTGGTGGCAGGATACAGTGGCAAGCGACATGCTGCATCTGGTGGCAGGATACAGTGGCAAGCAACATGCTGCATCTGGTGGCAGGGTACAGTGGAAAGTGACATGCTGCATCTGGTGGCAGGGTACAGTGGAAAGTTACATGCTGCATCTAGTGGCGGATACAGTGGGAAGTGACATGCTGCATCTAGTGGCGGATACAGTGGGAAGTGACATGCTGCATCTGGTGGTTGGCTAGTCACATACTGCATCTGGAGAAAGGGTACAGTGACTAGTAACATGCTGCATCTGGTGGCAGGGTGCAGTGGCAAGTGACATGCTGCATCTTGTGGCTGGGTACAGTGGCAAGTGACATTCTGCATCTGGTGGCAGGGTAACACCAACAATGCTAGTGTTCTGTGACTGGCTGCTCAGGTTACGTACATACATGGGGTGTAGAAAGCATCCTAAGTGCTTATTGTGAAAAAATAGACACTGGGTTACAAGAGAAGCAAATGTGCAGTGACCTATGAAAAGTTGTCTGACATTCCTGTTGTCAGATCAGTAGTACCACTGCAGCTTGTGACCCCTAACATATAAACTGACACTTACAAAAAACACTTGGGCTGATCCAGGCTTCTGTGTGTCAGGTAACCACCGCCATTGCCGCCACCTGACACTGCCTGCCGCTCTCCCTCTCTGCACAGCCCCACCCTCCACTCTTGGCCATGTAAGCCTAGATTTCACTCCGCCAGGCACTTACAATGGATGTGGGCAGTGGCAGCCAGAACTGTAATATAAGCATTGGCAAATGTGGCTGCCCGCCGCCACCTGTGTGGGGGAACCGGAAAAAAGTCCCATAGCTGCTGCATGTACTGCCTTTTGGGGGGGCCCAGGAAAATGATGGGTGCACATTTATTTGCAATGCATCATTTTTACTTTTTTTATTTCATGTGGGCAGAGTGTGACAGGGCACAGTGGGCCCCCCTTACCTTTGGTCTCGTGTGCACCGCACACTCTGTACACATGGATGATACACCACTGGCTAACCCTTGCACTCTGTACATGACAAACCCTTGATACCCGAACTCTGTGCGTGTGCCACACACCACTGACCCTGTTACTCTGTGTGTTATACACTCCTGACAACTATGCTCTGTGTGGTATGCACTCCTGACCCCTGCACACAGGGGTCCGGAGTGACCAATCCCTGCATTTTGTTCATTATGTACTTCTGACCCTGTATTCTGTGTGTTATGTACTCCTAAAATCGGTGCTACATGTATTACCTACTCTTAATCTCAACATTCTGTGCATTATTTATTTAAACTCTTTGTCAAAAGTCTGTGGTGGTGAGTTCTTGTAGCTGATGGTGGGGATGGACTTGCAGCAAGCTGGACTCCAGGTACACCCAGCTGATGAAGCGAAGACCAGTCGCGCATGCAGCAGATGAAAGGAAATCCAGAAGACAAGCCAAGGTCAGGGCAGGAAGCGAACAAGCACAGACAGTAAACGAAGCTAGGGTCAGTGCACAGGTGGTCAGACACTGTATAATTAAAAGTATATTAAAAATAATATATAATAATTACTTGTATATTACTTACTTATGGTAATTAACCCCTTGCAACCTAGGCCAATATTGACACTTCTCTCCTACATGTAAAAATCATATTTTTTTGCTAGAAAATTACTCAGAACCCCCAAACATTATGTATATATTTTTTAGCAGACACCATAGGGAACAAAATGGCGGTCATTGCAACTTTTTATGTTACACGGTATTTGTGCAGCAATTTTTCAAATGCATTTTTTTGGAAAGAAACTGTTTCATGAATAAAAAAAATTAAAAAGCACTAAAGCAAGCCCGATTTTTTTGTATACTATAAAAGATTATGTTACGCCGAGTAAATAGATACCTAACATGTCATGCTTTAAAATTGTGCACACTTGTGGAATGCGCCAAACTTCAGTACTTAAAAATCTTCATAGGCAAGTCTATAAAATTTTTTACAGGTTACATGTTTAGAGTTACAGAAGAGGTCTAGTGCTAGAACTATTATTCTCGCTCTAACGTTCTTGGCGTTTGTAACCTGTGTGTATCTGGCTCTGATACTAGCCAGTGCCTCACCAGCCACTGACCTCACCGCACATACAAAGACGAAGGAAGAAGTGAAGGGGTCAAAGTATAGGTCACATACAGTGGGAGGAAGGAGATGAGATACACTGGAGAGGAGGGAGGTGAAAGAGATAAAAAGGGTTAAATAAACATCAACTAAAACCCCTCCCCATGAATCTGGCACTATTATCCCTTCACTCGATAAATCAACACTGATAAAGTACTATTTCCTCCATTTTCTCTGTTGTGTACTGTTTACATTAGTGATCACTGTGAGCAGTCATCAC
The DNA here is from genome assembly GCA_037952925.1 of Lithobates clamitans. Lineage (NCBI taxonomy): Eukaryota > Metazoa > Chordata > Amphibia > Anura > Ranidae > Lithobates > Lithobates clamitans. The sequence continues at coordinate 2,105,344 of JBBGZY010000051.1, forward strand.
AGTTATCACAAGGCATATAGCCGCTCTGTACACTGTGCCTTGTGATCTGAGCTGCTTGCAGTCATTAACAGGCACAACAACCACACATGTATGTTTTCTGAAGTGCCATTGAAAAATGTGGCACATCAGAAATACATGTCTATGTGCAGTTACTGTAAGGTGCAAAAAGCAGATAGAAAGAGTACCTGTATTGGTTTCCATATAGATGTATACATACACATAAATCAAGCAGGTATACTTGCTATTTCTACTTGGGCTGCACAACCTTTTTTTGTATGTAGTTCATGTGTATATTCCTTCAATTTTTTTTATAGTGCACTAGAATTTATTTTCTGTAATCATTTATATTACTTTCTTATCATCCCCTGCACACCAGATGAAATTTTAAATCAGGCAGTGGAGGCGAAGGCATTGGCTGAAGGTTTGCTATATTGCTGCAAGGCATTGTTTAATACCCTAGACAGTCAATCCAGCTTTGGAAAAGCAGTTAAATCTACACTACTTTATGATTCTGCCAACACTAAATTAAATTTGCAAGAAAGCTAGGAGGAAGGAGAGAACCAGTCAGTGAAACATCCTGCTTTGGTTCAAGGATAGGCACAGTTAATGCACATTTTATGTCACTGAGCTGTAGTCTTTATTGACTGTTTTCACAAGTCTTCGTTTTCCTTCTTTAACGGTTTCTCCTGCTATGCTTTGTAGCCACTTGCAGTCCACTCAAATGTGTTTTGAACTCATAGGCTGTCCCACAAATCAGTAAAAAGAAAATTAGGACCTTTTAGCCCAAATACTTTAAGTTATAGAGATATCTCCAATTTTCAACAACAGTATCCCAAACTTAAAGCTCAAAGCACATAGGATATACAGGGGGATGTTTTATTTACTAAAGGGTTTGTAATTTTGTCCATCCAGTTCCAATGAACTGTGGTTGAAATTGTCAGAAATTGTATATGAGGCCAGTATACATTGCCCAAACATGGACCTGATTGTTGTTTCTGTGAGATGGGGGTGCAGGATATTTTTTTAATTCTTTATTTATGTTGACACCAAAAATATCAAAAACTTACATGTATACTTATATAATGGTCTGGTGACATTATCATTCAAACATTGGTTAGTAGATATCATGTTAACTAAGCAAAGGAGGAAATGGATTTCTAAGCAAGGAGTGTTTGTAGGTATGGCTAAGGTTGGCCTGGGTACAAAGGGGGCTTGGGAAGGGAGTTGTGGTTGGGATATCTTGGCCCCTTCCAGAGGAAAGACCAGAAAAGTACTACAAGGAAATAATTTATCTCAAATACCTCTGCTCTCAGCTCATTCTGCCATTTCACCAGTCACAGCTAACACTCTTTTTGTAAGTATGATTTAAAAATGTAGGTGGTGTGTAGGCAATTATAGGAAATTAAAATATTTGGAATATGAGTGACACAAAAAAATGCCATATATAGATGTTTCTGTTTGCCATAAGCTCTGCTGTATGTGATTAAACATGTGGCTATATAGCATCACTATTCCACATGGGACTGACCTATTAACCCTGTAAAGATGGCAGTTTCCTAAGGTTTCATTACGTTCTCTAATATACAGTAGGCTTAGGCTCCATTCAGTCAGGTTTGGCTTTTATCCTTCCTCTCTTCACCTTTCTAAACCCTGGACTGTGTCCAGCTCCTTGTCGGAAGCAGGAGGAAAGACTGTTCATCTGAACCTGCTTGAGGTGACCATGGCAGGAGTTTTGGCTGCTGTCCTTGGTTGCAGATGGCAGATAAAAATAAGATGAATCTGGCAGACAGCTCTTATCAGTCATTAGCATTAGTAATCCTCCAACATATGTACATGTATGCATGGCAAGCATGTTTTTACATTATCAAATGACACCTTTAGCTGCACTAGCAGTGTAATATAAAACATCTTGGTATGATGGTTTAGTTCAGTAATTAAGCGAATGGCAGCTCTTTTCTGAAAATATCTTTTAGCAATAAGAAAAAGAAAGCATTATGGTAATTTTTATTTTATTTTACTTTAGGTTAAATTTTCCAGGATTTCTACATTATTTATGTAATATATTTGGTACTTGCCACTAGCAGTTTTAGGGATAATTCACGCTGCATTGCATCTTCATAGAAAAACATATATGAATTCCAAGCATGTGACTTTTTTAATGCACTTCCATGCATTTGCTATGCATCTTATTTGCATTTTTATAGCCTGCATTTGTAAGTCATTTGATGTTCTGTAGCTTTCATGAGCTGTGTTTAAAAGTCCAAGTATTTGCAAGTATTTTACAAGCATATTAATTCATCCCTGTGTAGTCCAAAATACTTGTAAAATTTAGCATGCTGCATTTACCATGATGACACTGCTTAGTGAAGGAGTAGTTGGGAAAAAATGTAATTTTGACTTTTTATGCATTTTGCCCATGTTCTGCATTGCAACGGAGACAGTGTGAATAAGCCCTATAAAGTTTAACTTCAGCGTGTTCCTACACTAATATCACATCAATATCAACACATTAAAAATGGTGTAGTCTGCTGGTGCTAAACACATGGGCTAATGTAGCAATAAAATGTATTACAGTAAGTCCCCTACATACGAACTTTCAAGTTGCGAACTTTCAAAGATGTGAACATGTGTTTGCACAGTTTTTTCATTCAACCCAGCGGGCTGAATGAAAATAAAACTGGCACATCGCTGTACCAACACAAGCAATGTTGGTGCAGCGATCTTCCCAACTGTGCTTTTGTGTTCTGACAGGTGGTCACCCCCCACCAGAACACACTGATCAGCCTTCAAGATCGAACAAGTTGTACTTACGAACGAGCTCCCAGAACGGAACTCGTTCGTAAGTAGGGGACTTGCTGCATATATTTATTACAGTTACTTATATAGCACAGTCAATTTACGTGCTTTACACATATATATACACTATATTACCAAAAGTATTGGGACACCTGCCTTTACATGCACATGAACATAAATGGCATCCCAGTCGTAGTCCGTAGGGTTCAATATTGCGTTGGCACACCCTTTGCAGCTATAACAGCTTCAATTATTCTGTTAAGGCTTTTCACAAGGTTTAGGAGTGTGTCTATGGTAATGTTTGACTATTCTTCCAGAAGCACATTTGTGAGGTCAGGCACTGATGTGGACGAGAAGGCCTGGCTCGCAGTCTCTGCTCTAATTCATCCCAAAGGTGTTCTATCGGGTTGAGGTCAGGACTCTTTGCAGGCCAGTCAAGTTTCTCCACCCCAAACTTGCATATCCATGTCTTTATGGACCTTGCTTTGTGCACTGGTCAAATCATTTGATGGAGGGGGGATTATGGTGTGGGGTTGTTTTTCAGAGGTTGGGTCGTCTTTGCCCCTCCTCAACTCATGTCGACACAGGGTCACATGTCTTCCTCAGGGGGAAGACACATGACCCTGTGTCGACGCGCGTTGGGGAGGGGCAAGGACAGTGACGGCACCTGTAACCAGTGTGGAGCTAGCAGCTTGCGCAGAGAAAACAGAGATATTAAAACTGAGTTTTGTGCCTGTTATAGCCTGGTGCACTGGAAGTACCAGGGAAATGTGAGTACCCCATACATCTGTGTATTTTAATAAAACAAAATTTTGAAAAGGTATAAGCACGATCACCTCTTTCACACTGAGGTGCTTTTCAGGCATTTTAGCGCTTAAATTAGCGTCTGTACAGCGCCTCTCAAGCCTCCCCAGTGTGAAAGCCTGGGTGCTTTCACACTGGGGCGGTGCGCTTGCAAAACAGGAAAAAAATTCCTGCAAGCGGCATCTTTGGGGCGGTTTGGGAGTGGTGTATACACTGCTCCCAAAACACCCTGCCCATTGAAATGAATGGACAGCGCTGCAACATGGGCGCTTTTAACCCTTTCTTTGGCCGCAAATGGGGGTTAAAAGCACCCCGCTAGAGGGCGAAAAGCACTGCTAAAACAATGGTAAAGTGCCGCTAAAACTAGCGGCGCTTTACCGCTAATGCTGGCACCGCCCCTGTGAGAAAGTACCCTTACATACACACTCTGGATTTTTTTGGCTGTCTATGAGGAGACAGCAGCGAGGAAGCTTGGAATGTGCTGTTTGTAGCCCGGGAGAGGCTCAAAAGCTTACATTGACCCTACTTAACTGTAGAGGTCACACTACACCAGGTGACAATATTCCTGAAGGGGGGGATCACCTTGTGGGGACACATTGTCTGGTATTCGAGCACCAGTACGGAGTGTATGGAGGGAGAAGCACTTCTTGTGGATAATTTTTTTTTTTTTTTGTTTAATAAATTTTTATTAATGTCAGGCACGATCCAAGTACATAAAGAGAAACCCACCACAAGCTTGGGCGTGATAAACATACATAATATGGTACAAAGTCCCGATCATACTAAAGTACAATAGAGAAGTAGGTAAGCAGGCTATGGGTAACCAACACTATTATAATGTACAATATATTATTAGAAACAGGATCCAATCCCGACAGATCTTTCTCTTATACATAAGAAGAAAAGAGATGGAATAGAGGGAAAAGAATAAAAGGAGAAAAAGAGACAGAGGTGTGAAGCAAGATGGGAAGGGGGGGGGGGGAGTGGTAGGAGGTGTCTACCTCAGTCAGTGCAGTGCATTTTAGTGTACAAGTACATTATTTGGCTACAGTCATAATTTCCGCGTACGCCGCGGTATACTTGAAGGCGAACCATTGGGACCATATTTTCCTCCCCAAATCTGATTTATTTCTGAGGGAAAAAGTTAAATCCTCCATATAGTATGTGTGATCAACCTCGCATAACCATTGGCGCAGAGAAGGAATTTTGGAGGTTTTCCAGCACCTAGGAATGAGAGCTTTAGCAGCGTTTAACAAATGTGGTGTGATGGATTTTTTATATGGTCCCGCTGGTTCGTCTGTACAATGTAACAATACCTGCCAGGGGTCGTTTGGAATCTCCGAACCTTGGATTTCTTTTATCCAGTGGAGGATGGTGAGCCAAAAAGGTCTGATAAGAGGACAGGACCACCAAATATGAGCATGCGTCCCTCTCTCTCCACAGCCCCTCCAACAGAGAGGTGATTCCTGGGGAAATAGCTTGTGTAACACAGCCGGGGTGTAGTGCCACCTGGTTAAGAGTTTGTAGTTAACTTCAGCTGTTTTCGAGGATATAGATGATGTGTGAGAGAGTAGTAGTATAGAGGACTTCTGCGTTTCCGTTAGGGTGTGATGAAGATCTTTCTCCCAGTTGCAAAGGAAGCTAGGGTATCCAATTGTGCCCAATGATCTAAGCGCTTTGTAGAAATAGGAAAGAGGTTTCTCCATTGGGCTGTCACCTACAAAGGCTGACTCTATCCCCGTCAGGTTAGATACATCCCGCAGTGGTTTAGGAAGGGATTTAACGAAATCAGATAATTGTAAATATCTCCAAAGATCCATAAGCGATGGGTTCGGAGCCGCTGAGAGAGCGGATAAAGGCAAGACGACAGAGTCTTTTGTGACTTGATGTAGTAAGACCGAGTTCCCCAGATTCCAGGAATGCAATCTAGGGTCAATGTTCCCCGGGGGGAAATACATGTGACCAGTGAGTGGCATAAGGGGGGAGTTATATTGCCAAGCGTACTTTTTACAAAGTGAGTCCCAGGTCTTTAAGGTGTAGTTCGTGAGAGGAGAAGCATCTATTGATAAATGCCTGGTTTTCGTCGGTATCCAGATTAGAGGGTAAAGGTCAGAGCCCCCCAACGCCACCTCCAATGACACCCAAAGTTTTGAGTCCTTATGATATTTCCAATCTGAGATTCTGGATAGGATAACTGCCAAAAAGTATTGTTTAATGTCTGGAAGGGCCAGACCACCCTCCGCTTTTGATCTAGTAAGAAGAGATCTGGACAACCTAGGGCTACGTCTACCCCAGACATATCTGCAAATCATAGTTGTTATACGTTTAAAGTACTCAGCTGGAATTTGAAACGGTATCATTTGAAACAGAAAGAGCAGCCTGGGCAGTATGTTCATTTTGACCACTCCAATCCTTCCCAGCCATGAATGTGCAATTTGGGACCATTTTTGGAGATCAGATTTGATCGAATTTATAAGAGGCATGAAGTTAGCCTGGAATAAGGAGGACAATGAGGGAGTAAGAAATATACCTAAATATTTCATGGCTTTTTTTTGCCAACTAAAAGGGAAGGATTCTTGTAGGTGGGTCACAGTGTCTTTGGGGACTGAGATGTTCAGGATTTCAGATTTTGTCATGTTGATTTTAAAATTTGAAATTTGGTTAAAGGTCGAAAAGGCCTGCATTAAGTTAGGAAGGGTAATTCTGGGCTGTTGAACGTAGAACAGAATATCGTCCGCATATGCGGCATACTTGTGTTCAAAGGAGCCCACAGTGATGCCGTGTATATTCGGGTTGTGTCTTACGGTGGATAAAAAGGGTTCTAACGAAAGGGCAAATAAAATCGGTGAAAGGGGGCAGCCCTGACGTGTACCGTTATGTAGTGTGAAAGGGTCACTGAGAGTGCCATTAATTCTAAGTTGGGCTGTAGGGTAGTTATATAGGGCTGCTATTTGGGTCAAAAGAGAGGCGCCGAGTCCCAGGTGGGCCAGGGTCGCCATGAGGAACTCCCAGTCCACCCGATCAAACGCCTTCTCGGCATCCGTTGACAACAGCAGGGTGGGCTGGGAGGACCTACGCACATGGGCAATCAGGGAAAGGGTACGCAGAGAGTTATCCCGCGCCTCTCGTCCGGGAATGAAGCCCGTTTGTTCATTCGACACCCATTTAGGGATTAAGGGGAGAAGTCTGTTGGCTATTAGTTTCGCATATAATTTAGCATCGATGTTTAGGAGGGAGATGGGGCGATAACTACCACAGCAACTAGGGTCTTTTCCCGCTTTAGGAATAATAGTAATGTGCGCATGTAGGGTTTCTGGTCTAATGGGATCTCCGGAGGAAATTGAGTTGGCATAATTAGCTAATCTCGGTAACAAGATGTCTGCAAACGAACGATAGTATGAAACCGTAAGCCCATCCGGGCCCGGAGCCTTGCCCGATTTCATAGCTTTAAGAGCTTTGCGTAACTCTTCCGAGGTGAATTCCCCGTCTAGAGTTGATAATAAATCGTCTGCCAATTTTGGGAGTTTAGCGTTTGCGAGGTAATCTTGAATAGCCTGTTTGCGAGTGGTTTGGTCTGGTATATTGTGTTGAACGTGATAAAGTTGTTGATAAAACGTTCTAAACTCCGCCGCTATTGCAGGGGTGTGGTAAACACTTCTTGTGGATTATGACTGGTTTTAAGGGGCTGTATCAAAGCTTGCATGGACTTTATTTTGGTCTGCACCAATTTGATTAACCATTTTTGCACTGGAATTGCATGCAACTGGAATGTATATGTGATTATAGCTTGTTAATATATTATTTGGGTAATGGCTAGAGTTACATTTTAAGTATTGTATTATAATACTTTACTTTTAACACTTACCCTTGTATATGTGACAGCGCTGAAAGCTGGAAATTGGTCTGGGCAGGAGGGGGGTTTAATTGACCAGTAAGCAAATGGTTAAATATAGATGCCTCTTATGAATGGGTGGTAAGATAATGATATTGACTTTCAAAACGTTGGAAAGAATAGTCTTTTTTTTAAGTTTTATTATTGCTTTGAAATATGGGATTTCAATGTTCCAGATTATGGCTTTGTGTATGTAATTCTGCAAACTACTAATAAAAATATTAACATTAAAAAATAAAGTCACTGCACAGGCCATTTTCAGCACACTGATAATATCCCTGCTACATTTATAAGGTAATAACTGGGTTTGCAAAGGTATTTGGCGCGCACAAACTGGATTTATATCCTGTATGGGCATTGAGGAAAATATTTAAAGGTTTTGTGTCCTAGGTTCAACTTTAACCACTTCAGCTCCGGAAGATTTTACCCCCTTCCTGAACGGGCCATTTTTTGTGATACGGCACTGTGTATCTTTAACTAACAATTGGGCGGTCGTGTGACACTGTACCCACAGAAAATGTATGTCCTTTTTTTTCCTATGAATAGAACTTTCTCTTGGTGGTATTTGATCACCTCTGCGGTTTTTATTTTTTGCGTTATAAACAAAAAAAAGAAAATTAAAAAAAAAAAAAAATGTTAAGTTCTGCTATAAAACATTCCCAATAAAAATATGTAAAAAATCAAATTCATCAGTTCAGGCCAATATGTATTCTGCTACATGTTTTTGGTAAAAAATAATCCCAATGAGCGTATATTGATTGGTTTGTGCAAAAGTTATAGCGTCTACAAACTATGGGATATATTTATGGACTTTTTTTTTTATTAGTAATGGCAGCGATCAGTGATTTTTAGCGGGACTGCGACATTGCGGCAGACAAATCGGACACCTAACTGACACTTTTGACGGCCAGTGACACCAATACAGTGATCAATGCTAAATAAAATGCACTATCAGGGGCAATCAAAGGGTTAAATGTGTTCCCTGGGAGTGATTTCTTACTGTGTGGGGGATGAATGAAGACAGAGATCCATGTTCCTTCTTAGCAGAAACACAAGATCTTGATCTTCCTTAGACCCCTTTTACCCTGGAGGCATTTTTCAGGCGCAACAGTGCTAAAAATAGCGCCTGCATAGCGCCTGAAAAAAGCCTCAGCTGCAAGCCCAGTGTGAAAGCGCGAGTGCTTTCACACTGGGGCGTTGCGCTGGCGGGGCGTCACAAAAAGTTCTGCCAGCAGCTTCTTTGCAGCAGCGTAGGAGCGGTGAATACACCGCTCCTACGCCGCTCCTGCCCATTGAAAACAATGAGGCAGCGCCGCCATACCGCCGGCAAAGCACTGCTGCAGCGGCATTTTGCAGGCGGATTTAACCCCTTTTTGGCCGCTAGCGGGGGGTTAAAACCGCCCCGCTAGTGGCCAAATAGCGCCGCTTTTACTGCTGATGCCCGGGGCGGCTCAGTGTGAAAGGGGTCTCAAATCAATGAATGCTTTCACACTGGGGGCAAAATGAATGAATGCTGGACACAGGGAAGGAACAAAGGTGAAATAAAATATTTACCAAACGCTCATACCTCCAATAAGAAATGAGTGGACTCCACTCTGGTTGGACATGTTAATTAAAGTAATTAGTATATCATTTTATTTTAAGTAAAAAACAACTGGGGGCGCCATAGAGAGTTCCAACACCCCACGGGAGCTGAGGGAGCAAGACCGCAGCCAAAAAAGTGACCAGGGAGATGGTATGGAGAGCAGAAGCGTAGTCAGGAGGTCCTGTTGATACTAGAGTTAGTGTATGCCAATGCCGGTAGATATACTAAATAAAAAAGTAATGGCTATATTAGTGTATGGAAATGGTCTTAATAAAATATAATCCAAATAAAATAAAATGATATACTAATTACTATAATTAACATGTCCAACCAGGGTGGAGATGGGAAAAAATGAAAAACTCAAGTGAGTGAATCATCATAAACAAAAGATAATTACCCCAAATCTCCAGCGCATATACTAAAGGCTGGCATGTAAAGCTGGTATAAGCCAATTCCAATAGATGTACTAATTAAAGAAGTAATAACTGTAATAGTATAAGGAGCTGGCCCACTACAAGTACTATCCAAAAAAGATGAATTGCTAATTGGTAATTATAATTTAAAACTTATCTAATCAAGGTGGAGCTCTCTATGGCGCCCCCAGTTGTTTTTAACTCCATATTATTTTACACCCATATCTTGTTGGAGGTATGAGCGTTTGGTAAATATTTTATTTCACCTTCAATCCTTCCCTATGTCCAACATTCGTTCATTTTGCTATTCTTCTTAATATAAATTTCCATATATATGACTGCTCCTGATGAGTGGATAGACGCCACGAAACGCGTAGAGCCTTGCCTTATGCTACACCATGCAGTCATGTGATTCTGAGATTCCACATCTATATTGCTATGAACTATTGATGTGTTTATTATGATTATTATGTTAATTGTGAACCCTTACATTTATATTACTGTATACAAATGTATTGTTATGCCCCGTACACACGGTCGGACATTGATCGGACATTCCGACAACAAAATCCTCTGATTTTTTCCTGACGGATGTTGGCTCAAACTTGTTTTGCCTACACACGGTCGCACAAAGTTGTCGGAATTTCCGATCGCCAAGAACGCGGTGACGTCAAGCACGTACGACGAGACTAGAAAAGGCCGGTTCAGAACCAAGCGCAGCACCCTTTGGGCTCCTTTTGCTAATCTCGTGTTAGTAAAAGTTTGGTGAGAGACGATTCGCGCTTTTTCAGACTCGTGGCTTTCAGATCGTTTTCTGCCGTTCAGTTTTCAGTCTTCAGTGCGTGCAGTCAGTTCGTATTGGAGTTTTCTGTGCGATCTTGTCCACTCGTTGCTGTTTTTCAGGTCGCTCTTCACAGGCCTTGCTGTTCTTCAGTGCGTTCTGTTACTTCGTTCTGAGCAGCCGACCGTTTTCTAGCCATGTTTCGTATGCGTACTCCTCGTACAGTTCGTGCTGTGCGGGGGCTTGGTGTTGGGGTCCTGACCTTGACACAAGTCCAGTCCATGAACAGGGTGGGGAGGAGTTCATGGACCAAGAATTGGTTGCTTCAGTGTGACCAGTTCTCTCATATGCCTTTGCTCCGTGAGATCCGTGAGAATAATCCTGATGATTTCAGGAACTTTCTCAGGATGACGGACCCCGTGTTTCACCGTTTGTTGGCTTCGCTGACCCCCTATATCAGCAGGCAGGATACCTGCATGAGGCAAGCCATCACTCCGGAGCAGAGGTTCATCGCTACCCTGCGGTATTTGGTCACAGGGAGAAGCCTGCAGGACCTCAAGTTCTCGACAGGCATCTCCCCCCAGGCTCTTCTTTGTGGACATTTACTGCTTGTGTTTGTTTGAGCTGACCCTGACAGAAATGTGTGGAGTCCAGAAAATGGCGTGATTGTGTAACCTTATACAAAGCACTGTTGGCTGTTATTTACTAAATGCAAAGACACTTTTCACTACAAGTGCACTTGCAACTGCACTGAAACTGCACTTGTAGTGCAAAGTGGATTTGCCCTTAGGAAATTACCCCCATTTTCTCATAAAACAACAATTACATCACCCCAAAAGTGTTGTAGCGTGAGACAATAATCCACACATTCTTGATGAACAATCTTTTTAATACCAGCACAATCACATGTGCATTTACCAAAGGTTTTTCTGACAAACCGACATGTTTATTGTATACCAATTTTTGTGGTGTCATTATCCAAAATCAAAATGTGTATTTTCTAGAAAACAGGCATGTGTAAAACCCACAAGAAAGACACAAATCTTGATCTTACAAAGTTCACATTTGGTAGAACTTGAAGGCAATATCAGACATGAGTATTTAGGAACTGTGTTTGATATTGCGTTCAGATGGGGGAAATCACCCCTGGAAAAGCCAAATTTGGAAGATGCACACAAATTTCCCAATGTCAACATGTGCTATCTGCCATCATGGGGGATCAAGGGACGTGTTTTGGGGGAGAAAGCCCTTCCTCACCGCTACTTTATTATTAAGGAAGGGGTTGCACCCCCAAAACGCGTCCATTGATCTCCCGTGATGGCAGATAGCACATGTTGACACACTGTGTGCATCCTCCAAATTTGGCTTTGGGAAAAATCACAAAAACATTTCGCACATTGTAGCACACAAAAGAAGAAAGTGATTTGGAGGGGTTTTAAACTCGCCCCAAAACATCAATGAAGTTTTTATATTTTGGAATAACATCATTGATGTTTTGCTTGATGTTTTCCAATTGTAAATTACACCCCATGATCTCCCCGATCAGGATCTGGGCACTTTCGGATGTGAAAGGATCTTCATCCACAACCTCACGATCACCTAAAAAGAAAGAAAACCCAAAATAAATTAGGTCTAAAAAAAATGCCGCCATCCATCTCTTATCTGAGCCTGTGGTCGCAGACACTCACCTGTTGTGGTGACTAGTTCCACCACGTCTTCATCCTCCTGCGCAGCTTGTGTTGGGATTTCCCCTTCTTCCAGAGGGGGGGGGGGGGGGGGGGGCTCTGGTCTCCTCGGATGAGGGGTGTCCTCCGAGTCTTTTCTCCCCTATGTAAAACAAAAATGGTATACTTAGCACACAGATATTTAATGTCAGAACTATAAAGATGAAACATTGCTTGGAAGTGGGGTACAATTGTCTATTTTAGCAGAGTTCCAAGATGTAGCTTTTTTAGTGTCCTTTGTCAAGCTGCAATACTTTACCTGTTTTGTACAAGCTTCACAGATGGAGACCCCCCTATAGTATACACTGGAGCACCTGTGTGGCCCCCCTAATAAAAAGGGTGTTCTGGGGTCCCACACTAGTGCTCTAGTGTCCAGATGTGAAAACAGCTGCTCAGTGTCCTCTCCTTACACACAATCTAGTTTGCATTTCATTCTAGTAACAAAGCCATCTACACAACCCAATTCTTTGAAGACAAGTATAGGGCCTCAAAATGGTGGCCAAATGCATATGGGCTAAACAATGGTATTTTATAGTCCGAAATAAAAATGTGTGATCCGAACAAATAATGTGCCCATGAACATGAAAGTTGCCATTTTAAACTGTACAACAGTTCCTAAAAGCACATGGAGCAGCACGAACGTAATAAACACAAGAACAATAGGAACACAGCACAACTACTTACTTTTTTGCAGCACTCTCCGGATCTTTCTGTACTGCTCATGTTCTCGTAATTTCAGGTCCGACCACCGCTTCCTGAGCTGATCTTTCGATCGTCGTACCCCGAATTTCCGGTGCAGACTCCTGACCACTTTCGCCATGATCTTGGCCTTTCGGACATTGTGGTTGGGGTAAGGCCCATACTTTCCATCATAGTCGGCCTTCTTCAGGATGTTCACCATCTCCAACATCTCCCCAAAGGACATATTTGAGTCCTTTAATCTCCTTCTGGATTGGGACGATTCAGGCTCCAGCCTTTCCTCCTCCTCCTCCTCCTCGTTGCTGTACTTAGCACGATCCTGCTGTCTATCCGCCATGTGCTCTTCCTCCACTGCGCAGAACGAAAAGGGGCGGGGACTAGACTAGAAAGAACGTCAGGGGCGGGCGGAGTTATACGCATGCGCAGTGTGTATAAATCGTAACGCGCGCGTCTTACGTACGATCTGTGAGCGGAGGAAGGAGCATCGGAGACGCCGATCGTGCTAACGAAGGTAGGATCTAAACTTGGGCCTATACTGCTTCGAAATGGAAGCCTATATTGTAACAAGATTAGGGGAGTTTGGCCTGACATTAGGGTTTGTCTTGTGTTGTGTCTTGCAGAGAAAATGGATGGGTTCAACGACCACAATTTCCTGCCCCTGTTCATTGACAAGTACAGAGAGCTGCCCTGTCTGTGGCAGGTCAGACACCCCCACTATAACCACAAACAGAAGAGGCAGGCAGCGCTGGAGAAACTGCTGGAGTTGGTGACGCCGGTGGTCCCCACAGCAACCATCCCTTATTTAAAAGCTAAAATTGGTGGCCTGAGGAGCACATATCTTAGGGAGCGCAAGAAGGTCACAGATTCCCAGAGGTCCGGAGCTGCAGCAGATGACGTTTATGTCCCCAGGCTGTGGTACTATGAGAGACTGCGATTTCTGTCAGACCACACTGAAGTCAGGGAATCCCTCTCCACTCTTCCTTCCACCCTTCCTTCCATCCCAGCTGAGGCTTCCGATGTCCAACCTGGGCCTTCCAGCCAGGAAGAAGTGGAGGAGCCCAGCTGGAGCCAGGTATAGCATTCTTCTACAGATTTCTGGGCAATAAAGAAATGATGTTTACTAGATGTTATTATTGATCACTAATTGCTGCTTGAAAGTGTTTTACATATCAATACACAGTAGTGGGCACCCAAAATTGGGACAAGAATGAAAACTGCTGGGCTCAGAAGGATAGTCTGTTATATTTGTTAACATTCAATTTGCAGCAGTCAGGAGGTGAAAATTGTGTGTGATTGATGTAAAAAATACTAAAACTATGTCCCTTTTTCATACACAGGAAGACCTCAGCCAGGAGGAGGCTGTGGAATGTGGCAGTCAGGAGGAGGCGGGGATTAGTGGCAGCCAGGAGGAGGCGGGGCTAAGTGTCAGCCAAGAGAAGCCAGGGACAAGTCGCAGCCTGACTGAGTCCCAGGTCCCTCCCCTCCGCCTGCCATATAAAAGGGCCAGGAAGGCCACTCCCAGTCCTGTGCAGGATTCAGCGTACAGGCTGATCCAGGAGGCTTTGGCGTCCCTCAGAGCCTTCCCCACTCCTGAAGAGGCCTTTGCCTGCATGGCTGCCACCAAATTGCAGGGCATGCAGGAGGGCCAACGCAAGATTTCGGAGGACCTGATTTATAAAGTCCTTCATAAGGGGGAGAGTGGGGAACTGACACCCAAGACGGATGTCATTGAGATGGACCATCCTCCTCCTCCTCCTCCTCCTGCTGCCACAACTCCACCACCACAGCCAAAGCCTGTAAGGAAGCGTGGAAAGAAGACCTGAGAGTGATGGCCCTGGGTTCAGTCTGGTCTGACAGAAGATGCAGTCTCTCGTATGACCACAGCCTGGGGACACAGATGTCATCTGCTGCTTTCCGGATCTCTGGGACTTCTGGACCAGACTGCACTCCCTAAGATAAGGACTCCTCAGGCCACCAATTTTGCTTTTAAATAATTGATGTCTGCCCTGGGAGTCCAAGGCTTTGCCCACTTCTGCAGTTTCTCCAGTGTTGCCTCCCTCTTTGTTTATAGTTGTGACCCCTTAATAAAATATTTTTAGGTAAATTCTACTCTCCTGTGTGTGTTTTCATCAAAAAAGGACAGTTTGTTGGTGAGTATTCAGGTACATTTCTAAAGTACAATGTGAAATTAACAAGGGACAACAACACCAAACAATCTCCTCCTACAGATTAAATAGAACAACATATCAATGGTGTTGTGGGAACTTGTCACAAAAAACACACAAACATTTTCGGGAGTACAAATCAAAATCACCAAAAAAATAAAAAGAGAAACACAAAAAAAGATTCTACATTAAAGTAAAAAAAAAAAAAAAAAAAAAGTTGTCAGATGTGAGAAATCAAAATATATTGAGGGAATCCCGATAAATAGTAACGAAAAAAGTTTGTGAGAAGTGTGTGTGAATATGAGCATCAAAACGACTTAATTCTTGTCACATTATAAAGAAGAAGAGAGTGCGCTGTATTAAACCATTTTTTACATTGCAGCGTGACGAAAGTGCTTTATCCATTACGAACGCTAAGTTTACCAGAACGAGCTGTCCCGTGTCGGAATTTCTTCTGAGCATGCGTGGCACTTTGTGCGTCGGAACAGGCCACACACGGTCGGAATTGACGCGATCGGATTTTGTTGTCGGAAAATTTTATCTCCTGCTGTCCAACTTTGTGTGTCGGAAAATCCGATGGAAAATGTCCGATGGCGCCCACACACGGTCGGAATTTCCGACAACATGCTCCGATCGGACAATGTCCATCGGAAAATCCAAACGTGTGTACGGGGCATTATCCCTAGAATGGTTGTAAATTATAATATTATCATGTATAATAAATTGTTTAGGCATTACCTGTCTCATCATGTTATTTCGTTCCTATCTCTTATTTTCTATTTTATATATATATATCTCTGTGGAATCTACCATCATGTGACTTTTAGTATTTTCATTGTGCTTCAATTAAAGTCCCAACCTTCTTTTTCTTTTTTCACTTATGGTCCTAGTCACATTCTCTAACATTCTCTTTGTCTACGGTTGGGAATGAAACATGTGTTAGGCAGTACTAACACATGTGTAGGCATGTGTTAGTACTGCCTAGTTGCAGGAAACTTAAACTGTTTCAGTCTACTTACATTTCCTACTCTTGCTCTAATATTCTCCTGGTCCACAGCTGGAACTGAAAGACTGTTGCTACCATCTAAAGAAAGTGTTCTCTGCAAAATTTGTGCTTTGGCGTTTTGGAGTATCCTATAACCCCATAGTCCTCCCCAAATACAAGTTTTCATCAATAAATCAAAAGACAGCCCCTAGACCGATTATTGAGCCAGAGTGTATGGACTGTTGCTGGTACCTGGCTGCCTCTGCACTAATCTTGGGAAAGAACCAGTTTAAATGACAGTGGCTCCTTCAGGGGTAGCTCTAAATACTCATAATACAATTACCTATGTTCAATGACACTAATGCCCGGTACACACGATGAGATTATTGGACGAATGGTCGTCTGTTTTTTTTGTATGCTAATCTCAGATCGAATCTGATGAGTTTACTAAAGTCACAAAAATTCACATACAACAGAATAAAAATTTGGAAGTGATGTAATGTGTTGTAATGCATTTGTATTGCAATTTCGAACAAGAGCTGTACTGATTAAATGAAAATTGTACGATCTGGCATCGTATGAAAAAAAAAATTGTGCATGTCTGATCAAATAATATCAGATGAACTGTCCTCATCCGCTCTTGAAATCGTTCCGAAAATCTATTTTTCGTACGTTTTTCTGATTGTGTGTACCGGGCATTAGTTTCACTGGCCAACTAAAACAATGATGGGCCCCTTTGACCCCTATGTGTTATTTTTTTTTTTTACCAGAGTGAAGTCATTGATAACTGAGAGATGGTAAAGGTGTGGATTTGTTTTGTTAATAAATTATCAAAGAAATGTTTTGAAGTTTTATATCTTGCATTATCATATAATAATGTGTGGGTCTGTTTGAAGGAAAGCAAGCTGAAAGTTTACAATGTTAGTGTGGCCAATTCTACAACCTCTCTGCTGCATTTTGAAACCTCCCTTACTAGTAAGATAAAGGACACAATTCCTTATGGACAGTTTTTGAGATGAAAAAGGAATAATACTAATGAGAATGATTTTTTTTGACTTGAGCTAAGGGAGTTAAAGAACAGGTTTTGACATCAGTAATACTGGAGGGAGTGAAAAAGCTATTGAACTTCTATTCAATTCAGGAAATAAATTATTGCAAAGAGGTATTAGATACTGAATTATATGGGGAAAAGGTTTATTTTCTTGTCTGTCAAATATGATTAGATTAAAAATCATTTCAGGATCGCTGGTATATTGTACAAAATGATGTGAAATTGGGACATAAGTGACAACAACTTTCTATGATCTGCTGTCACAATTGTCTAATTTTGAAGGATTCCTTGATCAGAAAAATTCAGACTGGTCACTAGAGGAAATTTCACCGGTAGAAATTTTAGTGGGACAAAATATACAGAATCCTCATGGGTAGAGCTGCAAAGGGATGAAAACTAAGGGGAAAGTAAAACTGGGAGTATGCTATAGGCCCCCTAACCCGAGGGAGGAGGCAGAGGCGGACATCCTATCACAATTTGGATTAGCAGCAAGGATGGGAAGTGTCATCATAATTTTAATTATCCAGACATAGACTGGGTGGAAGGAACTGCGCATTCATCTAAGGCGCGCCAGTTCCAAAATGTCTTGCAGGACAATTTCATGGGTCAGATGGTAAACGCATCAACTCGAAACAATGCGTTGCCAGACCTACTGATTACCAACAATACAAACCTGATCACGGTTTAGGGGATTATGGGAAAGAGTGGTGGCCAGTGCTAACAGCTAGGTGGTGTGTGGTGCTGTTACGTGTTTGGTGCAAATCCACAGAGCAGCGTGGTGTCTGGAAGGAGTGTGTGTGTGTTATGTGAGGGAGCTGCAGACTGGATCAACCCCCCCCAAGACCGAGACCAGGAGAAGCGAGGGGGTTGACCCAGGGGGACTCAGAGCGACCATCGGGAGTGACGGAGGACAGCGTCAGCGCCTCTCCCCTTTGACGGGACTGGGGGAGAGACCGAGGGGACTATGAGGGACAGATCTGACCAGGAGAATCGGCAGGTAAGTGAGCCTTGGACTGGAGGGGGTGAGTGACAGGCAGCCAGGGAAGCGTTGGGAGCAGTAACAGGCTGACTGACCAGGGAAGACCATAGACACTGACAAGCTGTCAGGTCTGGGCTCAGCCCTTCCTTCTCTGAGCTGGCCGCTCAGCTGTCGGTTAATTGCCAGCTCCTATATCTCCACAGTGTCTCACCTGATGATGATTTCCTGTTCATCAGTCCTGCTTACTTAAGCTGTCCAGCCCAGATGATCTTTGCCTTCGCCTGGTCAACATCACAGAGATTCTCTCCTGCGTGCCTGTTAAAGACTTGCTTGGCTGACGTTTCTTCTGGCTCCAGATCCTGCTTGCTGTTCCAGTACGCTGATTCCTGGCTCCCTGACTTTCTGGCTTGTCTGACTACCCGTTCCAGTTACAGAACTTCGGCTATATTTTGACTACGTTTGTTCTATTTACTTTTATTATTAAACAAGTGTGATTTAACTGTACTTCTGTCTCGGTCTGATTCATGGTTTCTGACAGTAGGCGAAGGCAATGAATTCAGAAAATGCAATAAATCCACTTGTTGGTAATATTTTTTCCAGATTGGATGAGCAAGATCACTGCATGAATCAGTTTGCCATGGCGTTACAGACGCTCCTGAGTCGCACACTCATCATGAATCTGCCACTGTGGCTGCTCTGGTACAACCTGTGTTGCAGGCCGTCCCTGCTGCTCCAGTCTCTCTGCAGGCACCCACCTCGAGTATTATCTCTATAAGAGGTATGTCTGGTTACGCTCCCCAGCGATTTGGGGGCGATCCAGTCCAATGCAGAGGGTTTCACAACCAGGTTGAGATATACTTTGAGATGCTGCCCCAGGCATTTCCCACAGACAGAAGCCTAATAAGTTTTGTGATATCTGAGAGAGCTTTGGCCTGGGCAAACCCTCTATGAGAGACGCAAAAACCCATTGTCCTGAGTTACCCAGAGTTTGTGGCTTCTTTTAAAAGGGTATTTGACATTCCCGCATGCTCCGCTTCTGCTGCTAAGTGCCTCATGTTCATCAAACAGAGTACGAGAACTGTTGCCGATTACGCCATTGAATTCCGTACTCTGGCAGCAGAGGTTGCTCGGAACAATGAAGCCCTCGTGGCTGCTTTTTCTCATGGTCTCTCAGATACCATCAAAGATGAGATAGCAGCCTGAGATATACCCACTGAGCTGGGGAAGTTGATCACATTTGCCAAATTCATTGACTCCAGACCCAGAGAAAGACTCTCTTTTAAGGAGCTCTTGCGGAAGCCTCCTGTACATTTGTCTCCAAGCTTTGCAGTCCCACCCTTGCCTTCCTCACCTCCCTCACCTCCCATGCCTCCTGAGTCGGTCAGTGAAGGTGAAACCATGCACTTGGGCTTCACGCACCTCTCTGCGGATGAGAAAGCCTTTAGGTGGAGGGAGAGTTTGTGCCTTGTGGCCAGGCAGGTCACTTTTTGAAGTCTTGTCCTACCCGTTCAGTGAACGCCTGAACCTTGAGGTCCTGTCACGGACAGACCTTAGGTGGCGTTGTTTCGTCCCCAGTTGCTCAGAAGGATAAGCACCTGGTTCCGATTACCCTTTCTTGGGCTGAGTCGTCCATCGAGATACAGGCTCTAATCGACTCTGGGGCTGCAGGCCTGTTCATTGATGCTGCCTTTGTATCGAAGCACTCAATTCCACTGCAGCTGCGTGCCACTCCACTTGCCATTGAGGCTCTTGACGGGAGACCTCTACAGCCTGCCCAGGTGACTCATGAGACTGCTCCATTGTCCATGGCCGTAGGGGATATTTACCATGAGATAATTCAATTCAATAATTCAAGTTATTTCCTGACCTAATTTTCCACTGGTTATTGGTTATCCTTAAAATCAAGGATAATAGTGCGCCAACCAGAGGGCAAAGCAGCCAACACTACAATCAGACAAATTGCAAAGAAGATATAAAAATAAGTGTGGCGCTAAAAGATGTGACCATTCTAAATTGCATTATTTGGACTTTGATTTAATATTAATATTAACTTAACAGTTCTGGATGGACTTTGAGTTGCATTAGCAGTTTATATGTTCACTATTTTTATGTCAATATTTTTATGTCAACTGCATTTTTAGCCCATTTCCTCACTACACGATTAATCTTATTTGTGTGTAGCACAATTTTGTGACGTTTAAAATCCTCACATCATTTTCGGTCCATAGGTATAGAACTGCTCCTCCCTATGGTTGGGATTTGTAGTCCTTTTTATTTCTTTTTCCATATACTCACATACAGTGTTATGCCATTTGTTCACTTTAGGTGTCACATAATAGTTTATATATGATCCACTTATATGGCTCACCTATATACCTTTTGGCTTAGATTGTTTATTTTTTCTGCTAAGGTCAACTAACAGTTCTCATACAATCTATTCTCATTAATAAACTTTGTTGCGCACATCGCCTTTCAGATACTATTCTGTCTGGCTTTGCCCAATAACGTACATCTTTTAGCGCCACACTTATTGGTTATCCTTGGTTACAGAGGCACAGCCCCTCTTTCGATTGGCTTCGTGCTGAGGTTCTCTCCTGGTTGCCACAATGCAGTAAGACATACTTTCAGAAGGTGGCTAAGGTCCTGTGTACCTCTTTACTCTCTTCCTGCCCGAGGAGTACCGCAATTTTAGCTATGTCCTTGACAAAGGTCAAGCCGGTAGTTTTCCTCCACACCGGTCACATGATTGCGCAATTGACCTTCAACCTGGTGCCATACCCCCTCGTGGCCTGGGTTTACCCTTTGTTGGTCTTGAAGGATAGGGCCATGGAGGAGTATGTTGCAGACGCACTTTCTCGAGGTTTCAAATGCAAATCCTCGTCTCCCGCCAGTGCTGGTTTCTTCTTTGTGAAGAAGAGGAGTGGTGAACTGAGACCTTATATTGATTATAGGGGTCTCAATCATTTCACGATTAAGAATGCTTATCCAGTTCCATTGATTATGGAATTATTTGACCGCCTCAAGGGAGCAGCGGTTTTCACGAAGCT
Organism: Lithobates clamitans; assembly: GCA_037952925.1. Lineage (NCBI taxonomy): Eukaryota > Metazoa > Chordata > Amphibia > Anura > Ranidae > Lithobates > Lithobates clamitans. The sequence goes on from JBBGZY010000051.1 coordinate 2,126,265, forward strand.
TGATTTGAGAGGGGCATACAATCTCGTGAGGATCAAGGAGGGTGACGAATGGAAAACTGCGTTTAATACCAGAACAGGTCATTAGGAGTACCTCGTAATGCCTTTTGGGCTTTGCAGCACTTCGGGAGTTTTCCAGGAATTTATCAACGGTGTCCTCCGTGATTTGTTGCAGCTATGTGTGGTGGTTTATCTCGACGATATGCTCATATTTTCCAAGGCCCCTAGAGAGCCACCACACAGATGTCTGTCGTGTGCTTCGGAAGCTGAGAGAAAACAATCTCTATTGTAAGTTGGATAAGTGCGAGTTCCATGGTGAACAGGTTAATTTCCTGGGTTATGTATTTCCACTTTTTTGATGGACCCAGAGAAACTTTCAGCAGTCCTGCAGTGGCCCCAACCTGTAGGTATATGTCCTCTGCAAAGTTTTCTTGACTTTGCCAATTATTATCAGAAGTTTATTAGTAACTTCTCGTCCCTGATCAAACCCCTGACTGATATGACCAGAAAGGACGGTAACCCACAGAGTTTGTCTCTGGACTCCGTTAAGGCCTTTGAGAGTCTCAAGGCTGCCTTTGTTTCTGCTCCTGTGTTGGCACATCCTGATCCTAAGTTACCCTTTATCCTTGAGGTTGATGCTTCGGAGACTGGAGTTGGCGCCCTTCTGTCTCAACGTCCAACCTCTGAGAGCGCTATGCATCCGTGTGGCTACTTTTCCAAGAAATTGTCACCTGCGAAGTGTAATTACAAGATTAGGGACAGAGCTGTTAGTGATCATTTTAGCCCTTAAGGAATGGAGTCACTGTGCTGGCTCTCATTCTTACTGACCATAAGAATCTCACATTATTGTCTCACATTGTTTCAGTTACATTGTCTCATTCTTACCCGGTACTAAGAAAGTAAGAGCTCACGCTTTGTCGCAACAATTTTCCTCCACTTCCAAGATGGAGTCGGTTCCAGTTCCTGTAATTCCCCCTGATTGTATTTTGGCTATGGTTCCCACCAGTCTCACTTCCCCTTTAGGTGTCAAAATTCTTGCCGCTCAGGTCCTTGCTCCTCCTGAGAAGCCTTGTGACTGCTGCTTTGTCCCTGAGAGTCTCTGTACTGCTGTGCTCCAGACTTACCATTCTTCCAAAGCTGCTGGCCACCCTGGAAAGAATCAACTCTTTTGGGCCATTTCTCAACAATTCTGGTGGCCTAGTCTACGTGCTGATGTAGCTGCCTTCGTAGCTGCTTGTTCCGTGTGTGCTCAGAATAAGACTCCACGACACCTTCCATTGGGTCTCCTACAACCCTTACCCAATGGATAGAGGCCTTGGACCCATCTGTCTATGGATTTTATTGTGGAGTTACCCAACTCCCAGGGCAAGACAGTTATCCTTATGGTAGTTGACCGGTTCTCAAAAATGTCTCATTGTATTCCACTTAAGAAGTTGCCCACATCTAAGGAATTGGCTTCCATTTTTGCTCCGGAGATCTTTCACTTACATGGGCTACCCAGGGTGATTGTCTCGGACAGGGGTAATCAGTTTGTGTCCCGGTTCTGGTGAACCTTTTGTGCACAGTTGGGAATTCAGCTTGCTTTCTCCTCTGTGTATCACCCGCAGTCTAATGGGGCTGCAGAATGAGCCAACCAATCCTTGAAGCAGTTCCTATGTTGCTATATTTCGGGCCATCATAACAACTGGTCAGACCTCTTACCTTGGGCGGAGTTTGCTCACAATAGTGCCTTGAATTCTGCTTCCCGATTGTCCCTGTTAATGGTGAACTATGGTTTCCAACCTTCCATGTTGCCTGACTCATTTGTTCCGCAGAGCATTCCTGAACATCTCCGTGGTCTTGGTTCCACTTGGGCACAAGTCCAGGAGGCTTTGCGACATGCCAATGATAGGTACAGACTCCATGCTGACCGCAGACACCTGCCTGTACCTTCCTACCAGGGTGGGGACCCGGTTTAGCATTCATCTCGCAACCTCTGACTTCGTGTTCCCTCTCTGAAGTTGGCACCTCGGTTTATTGGGCCTTTACATAATCTTTGCAGGATTAACCCAGTGGCTTACGCTTTAGACCTGCCTTCTAATATACGTATCTCAATTGTATTGCATGTCTCCTTATTAAAAGCTTTGGTCTGTAACCACTTTACCACCTCAGTGCCATGTCCCCATCCTGTACAGGTTGAGAACCATGAGGAGTATGAAGTACAGTTCATTGTTGACTCCCGTATGTTCTGTGGTACCTGGTGCATTGGAAAGAATACAGTCTGGAGGAACGCTCTTGGGTCTCATCCTCGGACGTACATGCCCCTGTCCTCCTCCATGATTTCCATAGACATTTTCCCCCCAAGCCTGGTGGTCCTCCGAGGGCGAAGGGTCATTGAGGAGGAGGTACTGTCAGGGCTGGGCTCAACCCTGTCTTCCTCTGAACTGGCCACTCAGCTGTCAGGTAATTGCCAGCTCCTATCTCTCCACAGTGTCTCACCTGTTGATGATTTCTTGCTTGTCAGTCCTGCTTACTTAAGCCATCCAGCCCAGATGATCTCTGCCTTCACCTGGTCAACATCACAGAGATTCACTCCTGCGTGCCTGTTAAAGACTTACTTGGCTGAGGTTCTTTCTGGCTCCAGATCCTGCTTGTTTCTAAAGAAAAAATTTGCGCTAGGTGTACAAACAATAACTTAGTGAATATCACCCGTGAAGGAAAATCCTGCAGCTATGCACTATACCTTGATAAGGGCACTACTAAATAGATATAACAAAAAGCACAGCGCTGGATATAAATGCAAAAATACAACAAAAATTGATATTACTATTAAAGCACCAACAACTTTCATATGTGGTAAAAGAAAAAAATAAAAATGAACAATAACATGAATGCTTCACTATAGTGATATATATGCGTGACTATTCCCAGTTTTTTATCCACACATTTAGGAGAAGTCCAAAGATGCAAAAATTATGTCAAAACAAATGTCCAAAAAAGCAATTAAATGTGACTTTCTATGAATAATAAATCCGTGACTGTCACCGTGTTGAAATCCCGTCACCTGGTATAGATTGAAGGCTTACCAGATAGCCTCTGATCAGAGGCATAGAGCTAACAGCTTGGGGTTTGCCCTCCACAGCGGCTGGAACTTTAGCTGGGATGATGGATGTAGATCCACAAACGATCGCCACAGGCTTCCAGACAGCGGTACAATCAGGGAAGAGAGCTCTCACCGATATGGAAGTGTTTAAAAGAAAAGAGAAAACTCCAATGGTGTAGAACGTTTTATCTCTTGTTTATTAAAAGTCGCCTCACTGGCATCCATAAAAACACTTTTCCTTGCAAGGAACCAATACAGCTTTAAAACGAAACTCCTCGCATGCGCCGTCGGTACGAGCGTGTCAATCCTACGGCCGTTTCGTCAGAAATGACATCATCAGTGCCCCTGATGATGTGCTTTTTGTTATATCTATCCAGATCCTGCTTGCTGTTCCACTACGCTGATTGCTGGCTTCCTGACTTTCTGGCTTGTCTGACTATCCATTCCAGTTACCGAACTTTGGCTATGTTTTGACTACATTTATTCTGTGTACTTTTATTATTAAACAAGTGTGATTTAACTGTACTTCTGTCTCGGTCTGATTCATGGTTTCTGATACAAGCCCTGCAAGTGTCAGATTGCAAGGGCTTTTGAGCAGGAGCTGAATGGTCATAAACAGTATTGGGAGTACCTGAGTATTGTGGAATAACTGAGCATTATGAGTACCAATGTATTGTGGAGTACCTAAATACCTGGGTTTGTGAGTAACTGAGTATCGTGAGTGACCTGAGTATTGTGTGTATTGGGAGTACCTGAGTGTTGTGTGTATTGTGAATACATGAGGATTGTGTGTGTATTGTGAGTATCTGAGTATTGTGTGTGTATAGTGAGTACCTGTGTATAGTGAGTACCTGAGTATATGAAAACGGGTGTATTGTGAGTACCTGAGTACTCAGTTGTGTGTATCTGAGTAGTGTGTGTATGTGTATTGTTAGTACCTGAGTATTGTGTGTACCTGTGTATTGTGAGTACCTGTGTATTGCAAGTGCATGTGGACTGCGTGTGTACGTGGGCTGCGAGTGCATGTGTATTGTATTGTTGAGTACCTGTGTATTGTTGAGTATTAGTGTCAGGAAGCTGTTAGTTAATTTGGACAGGGTATAATCCCCAATCCTCATTAAATTAGTAGGTGCGATGCCCAGCGAGTGTGGAGAAGTGACTCGGTGTACATTTTGCGGCATGTATGCCTTCCTTGATCATCCAATGAAGGGCGAATACTGTTGTGCAAAATGTAAGCACATTGTTTCCCTGTCAGCCCAGGTTCTGAAACTAGGGAATCAACTGTCCACACTGAGAAGTCCCTCCATACTAAAGGAGAGTTGGGATCGTACCAGGCAGGTGCCGGCAGGTGCCAGCACAGGGGCTGACGGAGATAAAGAGGTGCAGGCACTAGAAAAGAGTAGATGGGTGACAGTCAGGAAGGGAAGAGGGGAAAGTGCCAGGGAGGCCGATCCTGGGCTGGAACATCCCAATAAGTATGCCCCATTGAGTGACATTAGTAAAACCAGTCAGGGACCAGCACTGCTGGAGCTGAGGCACTCCCCTAGCTGCCAGGGGAAGAACTCCTCCAGTGAGAGTGAGGGGGAAGCAAAGGGAAAGGAAAGACGGATTCTGGTGGTAGGGGACTCAATTCTTAGGACAGAGAGGGTAATCTGTGACAAAGACCTGAAGCGCCGAACTGTATGCTGTCTACCGGGCACTCGGGTTCAGCACATCACGGATCTGGTGAACAGATTACTGGGAGGGGCTGGGGAAGACCCGGCTGACATGGTGCACGTTGGCACCAATGACAATGTCAAAGGAAGATGGAGTATCCTAAAGAACGATTTTAGGGACTTAGGAGCTAAATTGAGTAAAAGGACCTCCAAAGTAGTATTCTCAGAAATACTACCGATACCGCGAGCCACAAAAGAAAGGCAGAGGGAGATTAGGGAAGTAAACAAGTGGCTGAGGTGCTGGTGTAGAAAGGAGGGGTTTGGATTCCTGGAGAACTGGGCCGACTTCTCAGTTGGTCACCAGTTCTATAGAAGGGACGGACTGCACCTAAATGAGGAGGGTGTAGATCTGCTGGGAGTGAAGATGGTGGAAAAGTTAGAGGGGATTTTAAACTAGGGGATGGGGGGAGGGTCCAGAGGTAGAAATAGTCAGCAATGAACATATTCCAAAGGGTAGTATTGGGGGCATTAGTGGTAGGTTGACTAAAGCACATAAACCCGAAGGTAAGTATAGTAACAAGTCCTATCTGCAACCTCAGAACACCCAATAAGAAGACAGTATGCGACCGGTCTAAACTACGTGGCATGTTCACCAATGCCGGGAGCCTGGCGGACAAGATGTGAGATCTAGAGGTACGTTGTATGAGAAGGATTTGGATTTTGTGGGAATTTCAGACACTTGGTTCAACAGCTCTCATGATAGGCTGGCAACTATTCAAGGGTATTCCCTTTATTGCAGGGATAGAGAGGGTAAAAAAGGGGGAGGGGTATGCCTGTATATCAAGAATAATGTACAAGTGAATGTGAGAGATGACATTACTAAGGGAGCAAGGGAGGAGGTGGAATCCTTATCGATAGAGCTCCAAAGGGAGGAAACTAAGGGGAAAGTAATACTGGGAGTATGCTATAGGCCCCCTATCACAATTTGGATTAGTGGCAAAGATGGGAAGTGTCATCATAATGGCGGATTTTAATTATCCAGACATAGACTGGGCGGAAGGAACAGCGCATTCATCTAAGGCTCGCCAGTTCCTAAATGTCTTGCAGGACAATTTCATGGGTCAGATGGTAGACACGCCAACTAGAAGCAAAGCGTTACTAGACCTACTGATTACCAACAATACAGACCTGATCACGGATGTGTAAATACGGGGCAATTTAGGAAACAGCGATCACAGGTCAGTTAGCTTCAGTACAAATCACACAAATTGGAAACATAAGGGGAATACAAAGACACTGAATTTCAAAAGAGCCAAGTTCCCTAAACTACAAACCTTGCTAGAAGATATTAATTGGGAAAAAAATTTTAGGAACAAAGAACACGGAGGAGAGATGGGTTTGCTTTAAGAGCACATTAAATAAGGGCATTAACCAGTGCATCCTATTGGGAAAAAAATTTAAAAGAGCGAACAAAAGTCCCCTATACCACTTAAAGCGGCCCCGTACAGCTATGGCGATTCGCGCAGGGGAGCCATTCTGCCTCCACCAAACGAGGTGTCGACAAGAGGCTAAATAAGGGCATTAGCCAGTGTATACCAATGGAAAATAAATTTAAAAGAGCAAACAAAAGTCTTGGGTGGCTTAACTCCAGCGTAAAAATGCATATAAAAGCAAAGGAGAAGGCCTTCAAAAATACAAGGCTGAGGGATCATCATCAGCATTCCAACTTTACAAAGAATGCAACAAGAAATGTAAGGGTGCAATCAGGGCGGCTAAGATAGAACACAAAAGGCACATAGCGGAGGAGCATAAGAAAAATCCCAAGACATTTTTTAAGTACATAAATATTAAGAAAGGGAGGTCAGATCATATTGGTCCCATAGAGAATGATGAAGGGAATCTGGTTACTAAGGATGGATAGATGGCGAAGGTATTGAATTTATTCTTCTCAATCTTCATGAGGGAATCGGGGGGCTTCAGTAACCAAAACTGCAATGTTTATCCTCATGACGCGTCACAGGAAGCACCCTCAATGCTAACAGAGAACAGAATCAGAAATAGACTTGAAAAACTTAACATTAATAAGTCACCGGGACCAGATGGTTTGCATCCGAGGATCCTTAAGGAACTCAGTAAAGTATTTGCCAGACCATTGTTCCTAATTTTTATGAACAGTCTGCTAACTGGAATGGTACCAGCTGATTAGAGAAAAGCCAATATTTAAAAAAGGGCCAAGATACATCCCTGGGAATTACAGACCAGTTAGCCTAACATCAATTGTATGCAAGCTCTTGGAGGAGATGATAATGGACTATATACAAGATTTTAGTAATGACAACGATATCATTAGCAGTAGTCAGCATGGATTCATGGAGAATCATTCTTGCCAAATCAATTCTATGAGGAGGCGAGCTGCCATCTAGATAAAGGAAGGCCCGTAGACGTGGTGTATCTGAATTTTGCAAAAGCATTTGATACAGTTCCCCATAAACTTTTACTGTACAAAGTAAGGTCAGTTGGCATGGATCATAAGGTGAGTATATGGATTGAAAACTGGCTACAGGGGCGAGTTCAGAGGGTAGTGATAAATGGGGAGTACTCGGAATAGGCTGGGATGGAAAGTGGGGTCCCCCAGGGTTCTGTACTGGGACCAATACTATTTAATGTATTCAGAAATGACCTGGACGATGGGTTAAACTGTTCAATCTCTGTATTTGCGAACAATACTAAGCTAAGCGGGGCAATAACTTCTCCCCAGGATGTGGAAACCTTGCAAGAAGATCTGAACAAATTAATGGGGTGGGCAACTACATGGCAAATGAGTTTTAATGTGGAAAAAAATGTAAAATAATGCATTTGGGTGGCAAAAATATGAATGCAATCTACTCACTGGGGGGAGAACCTCTGGGGGAATCTAGGAATCTATAACTATGATAGGAAACTGGTTCAAAGATCTGATTATATGCAGAACACTGTACGTGGTTCAATCTTTATTTTATGCATAAAAATTGGTACGACAGACCAATCTATTCAAAGTTGTAGGGCTGTGTCCTACAATATAAACCTTTCTTGTCAAAGATTTTTATTGATTTTAAACATAGAACATGAAGACAGGCAACAACCAGCAGGTATAGTAGTATGAGGATTGGTTCACATATGAGCCGCATATGACTCACAGCAGGGGTCCGGTGCATTCTGGTTTACCATTTCAGGTCGGAATTCAGCCCAAATTTTGGGCTGAATTCGGACCTGAAATGAACCAAAAGAGGCACAGCGTTTTTCTGCAAAAAGCACCAGACCCGCTGCGGAGATATGTGAACCGGCTCCATAGAGAGCCCGTCAAAATCTCCTGCTATTGTGAATTGGATGCGGGGATCCCACATCCAATTTGCAATGGTGTGAAGCCAGCATAAATGAAGTTAAAGAAACAGCCAGTCATACCATTGGAGCAATTTTGAGCAGGAATCAAGAATGGATGCATGTGAGTACAAATCAGCATGCTAGTACTTCAGATCTCATTCTCCAGACATGTACCAGAGAAGCTGGTGTGGGTTATTGCATATGGAACAAACAGAGATCAGTATAAATACAGAGAATGGTAACAAATATAGAAGCAAAAAGAATAGAAGGGAAAGAGAAAAAGAAAAAGCAGAAAGAGAAAAAAAAGGGGAGAAGATAGAGGGAAGTGGGTGTAGGGTGGAAGGGTCACTTACAGAAAAACCTGAAGATAACCCTGACTGAAGAGGTGAATGAGGAAGGGCAAGGAATCAAGTAATAGTGGAAGAGAACTTCCAAAGAGGTAGTGCAATTCTAGTTTTCGAAATATTGAAGGGTAAGGAAGAACAGAGGGGATTACCAAAGCATTAAAACAACGTCATCAAAATCTGGAGGTAAGCAATGCTTAACCCAAGGTAGCCAGATTTTCTCAAATTTGTGAAGCTTGTTGTTTTCAATTGCTTCCATCTTAGCATGGATTAAGACCTTATTCATCCTGTACTTAGTTTCAGCCACAACCCATACAATATGAACATTTCTATCAGAGTAGGTGTAGGAACACCACGTTTTATAAAAAACGGCTCCATTTTCTGTGAAAGGTAGTTGTTGAAATGCTATAATTTTCCATCCTACAATAGCAACAATGTGGACACATTGTAAACTGGCTTTTAATAAAATGTGGGATCTCCCCTTTCCCCTCTCCACTTCTACCTATTATAGACCACCCTAAATTTACTCAAGGAAAACGAGATAAAACTTTTCGCACACTGATAACAAAAGATAAATATCTTGCATTTCAATTTACACAAAATTCTGAATGGTTAACTACCCATCAAATGTCATCTGACCTGTTTTTCTCTTCGATTGGGCCATTACAAATGCTTCATATTTCAAATTTTCTGTGCACTTTACCAGCTGCCGACTCATTTGGATGTTCTCTTACAACAATTAAACAAGTATGTCAAACTATCGGCCCTTTTCCTCACGCCCTTTCATTCTCCTATAAACTTTTGCTTTCAGATACAATACAATCAGTTCTAGTATTTGTAGATAAATGGGAACAAGATCTGAATATTAAATGTACACCTCAGGCTAGATTCAAAATATTCACATTATGGACTTGCTCTTCTATATGTAATCGATACCAGGAATCTGGATATAAATTGCTCTCTTGCTGATATCGAACCCTTTAATTATTACACTCAATTGGCCCGCTTATTTCAGTTTCCTGCTGGCGATGCGGCAAACCACAGGCAGACCTATTACATCTTTTCTGGACTTGTCCCTATCTTCATAATTTTTGTACTCAGGATCACACTGTTACCCAAAAGTTCACAGATCATCCAGTTCCTAAAGACCCAAGTTTCTTCCTTCTACACCATGATGACATTCCTCTTAAAACATACAAAAATTTGATCATTATTCATTCTGTTAATGTGGTCCGATCCTGCATTCAAGCTCTTTGGAAATCCTCTGTGCCTCCCACTATACGGCAATGGTTCCATAGAATTCATGATATGGAACATATGGAAAAACGTACCAGTTTTCTTGAACGAACAACCATTAAATTCAGCAATATATAGTCACCCTGGAATGACTTCTCCCGATCTGAAGAATACATCCATATCCTGGCTAACTCTTCCCCCTCCTCTTCAGGGAGCCCTTAAGGTAGATTTTGTTTTCATCATTCATCACCTATATAATATCTTTATCTATGGACCAATTATTTTTCCTGATTGAATCAGGGGTACTAATCGCCCTAACCTAACTTACAGGGGGAGAGAGAGAGCCATCCTGCAGCTGTCAGAGTCCCTGGTGACGTGGATTGGCAAAGAGGTGAAGATGTAATGAGACGGCCCGGGTTCTAGAACCAAGCTGGAACGCACATGGCGATCTGACGTCAGGTGAAGGTGGTGGGCGGTAACGTGTATTGGAACATGCACAGCTCCTTTGTCAGACCTACGCCCATGCTTGCTCGACAAGGCTTACTACGCTTACCCAACGTAGTAACTTTGGTTGTAATCTATCCCCCTATATGTATGTATGGACAGGTACTCATATATATATATATATATATATATCTATATATATATATATATATATATATAGTTGCGTGGATTAGCACAATGTAACAGCATAATGAGCATAATGGAATGGAGGCGTGCGTATATATCTATATATATAGATAGATCTATCTATATATATAGATAGATCTATCTATATATATAGATATATCTATCTATATATATACAGTATATACGCACACCTCCATCCCATTATGCTCATTATGCTGTTACATTGCGTTAATCCTGCTCTAACCCTGTCTGTTCCTTCCGGGACCATTAAGACCAGATGCACACTAAATCTAATGTGCTTAATATGTCACGTGTCCAGTCACATGACTCTGGCCATTTAAAAAAAAACAGCAACCATCAACAGGTCTACACTCCGCCCCTCTTTTCCCCCAGCCTATCAGCAGACACCAACCCTTCCCCTCTCTCCCCCCCCCTCCCCATCACCTCTCATAAACTCGTCAAGCGAGCATGGGTCTAGATCTGATGAAGGAGCTGTGCATGCTCCGAAATGCGTTACTGCCCACCACCTTCACCTGATGTAATATCGTTACATATATATAGATATATCTATATATATAGATATATCTATCTATATATATACAGTATATACGCACACCTCCATCCCATTATGCTCATTATGCTGTTACATTGCGTTAATCCTGCTCTTACCCTGTCTGTTCTTTCCGGGACCATTAAGACCAGATGCACACTAAATCTAATGTGCTTAATATGTCACATGTCCAGTCACATGACTCTGGCCATTTAAAAAAAAACAGCAACCATCAACAGGTCTACACTCCGCCCCTCTTTTCCCCCAGCCTATCAGCAGACACCAACCCTTCCGCTCTCTCCCCCCCCCCTCCCCATCACCTCTCATAAGCTCGTCAAGCAAGCATGGGTCTAGATCTGATGAAGGAGCTGTGCATGCTCCGAAATGCGTTACTGCCCACCACCTTCACCTGATGTAATATCGTCCGTGTGCGTTCCAGTTTGGTTCCAGAACCCGGGTCGCCTCATCACATCTTCACCTCCTCACCAATCCACGTCTCCAGGAACTCTGACAGCTGCAGGACGGCTCTCTCTCTTCCCCAGACAGACGAGGATTACAACGATCTGCATGAGGACAAATCATTATATGCCTATTACCTCTTAATATCTAAGTGTTTTTAATCCCATTGTGCCTGTAATAAATCTTTTAACCACTGCACTTAGAGGCACCTTTCTCTTTCCTTTACCATGCAATCAGCTGTGTTCAATGACAGCTGATCACAAGATGTAAACGCAAGCTGGTAATTGGCTTTTCTTTCCACACGCTGACAGTGTGAGGAGAGAAGAAGAAAGCCGATAACCAGCTTGTGTTAAAGTGACATCGGCACTGATAACCAGTGCCCATCAGTGCCGCCTACCAGTGCCTATCAATGCTTATCAGTACTGCCTATCAGTGCCACCTCTCAGTGCCTATCAGTGCAGCCTCATCAGTGCCTCCTCCTCGGTGCCCACCAGTACTGCCTCATCAGTGCCCATTAGTGCCACCTCATCAGTACCCATCAGTGCAGCCGATCAGTGCCCATCAGTGCAGCCTCATCAGCGCACATTAGCGAAGGATAAAAATTACCTGTTTGCTAAATTTTATAACAATTTAAAAAATTGTTAATTGTTAAAATTAAAAACACAGTGGTGATTCAATATTACCAAAAGAAAAAATTTGCGTGAAAAAAATGATAAAAATTTCATATGGGTACAGTGTTGCATGACTGCGCAATTGTCATTCAACATGTGACAGCGCTGAAAGCTGAAATTTGCCCTGGGCAGGAGGGGGGGTGGAAATGCCTAGTAGGCAAGCGATTAAAAAGAGGTTGATCATTCCCCTCTTTGTCTTGTCCTCCAGGCCCATTCATTTCTTTGCCATTGTCTTGCCTTGCATTGGGCAAGATAAGGTATTTCTACCTCTGGAGAATATACCTTTATTAAAGAAAACCTTTACATAGTAAAATATGGAGGCTTCAACAGCTTAACTCATTATGGAAAATTAGTTCCCTGATGGCCTCTGCCCTTATTATTGTCTTATTAAGCCCTTCGTGACCAAAGGTCATTAGAAACTTAGAGGCTAAATTTAGCACTGTCAGTATGCTTCAGGTAACTTGACTATACTATAAATCTATGACTAATTTGACTACCTAGATCATTTTTATATATGTTGAAGGCTTTTATTTGTTACACTTTTTTAAATCACTTCTTTGATTTCTGTTATAGGCAAGCACTTCAAAATATAGAAAATTGTAAAATGTTATTTTCTAACTAATTTATTATTACTATTATTTTAAAATAGTTTTTGTAATTATATATGTCATGTAGCGCCACCCCCATAGAAGCTGTTGGATAGAATGGGTCCTCTGTTGTTTACCTCCCCAAGTACCTCAGCCCCTCTGACACCAGGTTGAGTGTACAAACATACAATATCACAGAAAATCACTGAAAGTAATACTTAGTACCCAATAGTAGTGCTATATCAAAGAATACAGGCACCAAACCAGGTAGTAAAGGTAAACTTAATATATTGTCAACCAATATGGTTGGTAACTAGGTAAGCATAAAATAGATTAACAATGGTAATAACACAATTTAGCATACAACATTAATGATTAACTGAGACCTATTTCCCGATTGGCCGAAAGGAGAAGCGAGCCCATTGGCCTAGGAGGAGGAGACGCACTGCCGCCGTGATGCTGAGGAGGGGAACCCACCGCCCGGAGGGAATCGCTGTCCGCACCATAGATGGGGTAAGTGCAGGACTCGTATGTGACTGAGTGACCAGGGGCGGTTTGGTGCGGATGACCAGACCGCCCCACGGAGGGGAGGTGCGGGTGACCTGACCAACTGGGGGGGTGGCTGTGGGTGCATTGTTTGCCACCCCCCCCAAAATTATACCACCAGCCGCCACTGGTGGGAAGGGATTAACTGAGCTGGAAGAATGTAAATAGAAAAATCTGAAATTTAGATGCATGGCTTGCATACTTGGTCTGGGTCAGAATACTTGTTTTAAGTAATAATAACCTCAGAATATCTGCAGTGTGCCAATCCTAGTGAATCATACTGGTTATGATTTTTTTTTTATGTGAACTTTATTGAAGGGTGATGGAATGTGCTATGCCATACTTTTTTTCAGCACAAACTATCGCAACATGATTTTTCTTGTCTTGTGGTGTGACAACTGAGATGCCTGGTGGGACTATACTAGACACCCTTACCTATCACAGTCCCACTGCACTTGGTGTAAATGAGCCCTCAAAAGAAAAGCTCAAAATGGCAGCCTATGACCCCATGCGCATGGGGCATCTAGCCCCTGTGAATGCAATCCCAGCATTTTAGTGTGCATAAGAGCCAGAGGTGCAGCAACCAGCCGTGATGTCTGTCAAAGTCTGGGCCTCTATGGCACACTAAAATGCTGGGATTTCATGCACAAGGGTTAGACACTACGTGTGCAAGGGGCATATATACAGTACTTTCTTAACCAAGATTCCCTTTAAAACATGAAATTATATCTTCCTAGCTTGAGCCGCTGAAGATTGGTATCTCAGGCTGTTATTTAGTTTATGATTTGCAGGAATCTGTTCTGGGGTTTTTCCCCTTTAATCAGAAGTGGACCTGCAATTCTGATCCCGCCATGTAGTAGCTAAGAGCATCCCTACCCCTTTATTTTGTATGACAACATCAAAGATTTTTTTAAAGAAAAGTTTGTTTATTTGTCTGTTAAATAGGGCTCATGAGGATTGGTTATATATTTCTAATCAGAATGGTCTGTATCAAGGAATAATTGTTGAAATAGAAAATCGAGAATTGCAAATGTGTCTTTTTTATCCATGTTGGTATTTACCTGTCTTCTGTCTAAATTAGTGCCTGGGTTAAACTCTACATCATTATTTAATGTTCTCACCTTGGTGTTTCTACAAGCAGACAGTAGGAGCCTTTGAAAACAATTAAAGATTTATTTCTCAGGAGCAATAAATATGAAGAAAAACTCATTTACACGCCTGGCCTTTGAATTTGGAAACAGATGACTCTGATTAAGGAAGCAGCCATGGCTGGCAATGTTTTGATTTATTTATATTGAGTTGAAATATCCTGTTGTGTTGTAGTCTGTGAGCAGTTTCATACATCCTTTATCAAGTCCTGGTAGATGAGGCCATTAACCTGCAGTAGATGTGGCAAGATAGGGGGCACTTTCATGTGCAGGACTAATTTTCAGAGCTCACATGTCCTCCCCTCCTCTCTGACTATGGCTTGCCACTGCACATTTTAAAAATTGTAATTCATTAGAATCCAGGTACCTTTATTATTTATTGTGTCCCTGAAACTGGGCATTTTATGTAATAAACCTCTTAAAGTGTATGTATAGGCAGATATTTTTTTTTTTAAAGAAGAATTGCAGGTATAGGTATTTTTACATAGTTACATTGGTCCAGCAAATAATTTTCTGATTGAAAGAAGATGAGAGGCATGGCATTGATGTCACGCTCCCACCTCGTCCAATCAGAGAATGCTTTGCATTTGTTGATAAAATGCAAAGCATTTTCTGAATGGCACCTGTGCTGAGCGGTTGACCTCCTGTGTTCAGAATGCAGCACTTCAGGAAAGTGCAAAAATAGCGATGGATCAGAAGGGTTATCTCACTGGTATTGTTATCTTAAAGATATTTTGATATGGTGATATCAAACCATATAGGTGCAGTATGTCATACAATGATGCAAACATAATGCAATATCTCATACAGTGATAAAAAATCATGTATACTTTTTATTTTTTATATTTCGCTTGGCATGTTCATCATTGTCACTACCTTATACACAGGAACGTCTACACCTGCGGGTCATTTGCAACACAGGCTGTACACCTTACAGCTGTAAGGTAAGCGGCTTGCAAACACGGAGGTGTCCTCACTGAAGATCTCCCTTCCCTTCATGATTGGAATTGTTTTGTGTTTCTTATCACGAGTTTTTGTTTTTTGGACTGGATGATAGAACTAATATTCATGTTTGCCCTAGGGATTTGTCACTTGTAGTTCACCAGGATTTGGCACGTTTTTGCTAATGGGGCACTAGCCCACATATATTTTTCTTGCATTATATATATTTTTTTGCATTGTGTCATTATTCATCCTATTTGTGTTAGTATATGCAATTTTGCTTTGCTATATTCAAGCAGTCACTGTTTCACAATTACCTTTATATATTAGGCTTTGTCTGCCCGCAACATTATAGTCATGTTGATTAGCTACGTTGCACTGCACTGCATCCCCACCATGTTCTTTTAGCATGTAGGATCCATTCATGCATTGGCCCGTTTCTGCTTTTTTAGTTCACTTTGCCACTTTAGTCATCTTTGTAGCTCCCCCCCCTTCATCACAGCGCAACTACCATCTTCCCCCACTTAAGATCTCCTGTTGTTTTTCTTATTTTTAAATTATTTATAGTGATCTCCCTTTTTGTTTTTTTTTGTATGTCACGTTTCCACAACACCATTGTTATCTTGTATTTGTAATCTCAAGGAGGTTGGTTGGTGTCCCTTGTTAATTTGACAGTGTATTTTTTAAATGTACCTGCCTACTCACAAACTGTCCTTTTTGAAGTAAAACACATAGGCAAGTATTTCTGAAAACAAAATATTCATTTATTCTGGGTCATAACAAAATAAAGAGGAAGGCAACGCTGGAGAAACTGGTGAGATTTGCGAAGCCTTTGTACCCCAGGGCAGACATAAATAATTTTACAGTCAAAATTGGTGGCCTGAGGAGTCCCTATAATAGTGAGCACAATCCGGTCCAGGACTACAAGAGATCAGGAACAGCAGCAGATGACATATCTGTCCCCAGGCTGTGGTCATACCACAGCCTGCATCTTTTGCCAGACCAGACTGAACCCAGGCCATCATTCTTCCTTAGATGCTTCCTTCTAGGCTGTGGCTGTGGTGTTGGAGGTGTGGCAGGAGGTGGAGGAGGAGGACCATGGTTCAACTCACAAATGTGGCTTTGACTTTTGAGTTGACCCCTCAACCCCTTATTTAAGGCTTTTAATATTACTTCCTCACATAAGAGGCATTGGCCCTCCTCCATTTACAGCATTTTGCAGGCTGTAATGTACACAAAGTCCTCTTGAACACTGTGGGGGGTTCTGAGGGCCGCAGTAGCCTTCAAAAATAGTCCAATTGCTGCCTCCTTCACGTTACTCCTCTTTCTGACACTTTTTGGTGGAAGGCGGAGGGGAGGGACCTGCGATTCTGGCAGGCTACTGGGCCCGGCCACCTCCTGGCTGTCACTTTTCACGGCCTGGCTGAGGCTTTCCTGTGTATGAAAAAGGGACATCGTTTTAGTTTTTGGTTCATCAATCACACACAATTTTCATCTCATGACTGTTGCAAATTTAATGTTAATAAATATAAAAGACTATCATTCTGACCCCAGCATTTTTCATTCTTGTCGCAATTATTTGTGGCCACTACTGTCTATTAATATGTAAAACACTTTGTGAAATCAGAAATTAGTGATCAAAATTAGCATATATTTAACATCATTCATTTGAGAACCAGAAATATTTTAAAGAATGCTATACCTGGCTCAAGCTGGGCTCCTCCACATTTTGCTGCCTGAAAGACCCAGGTTGGACGTCAGAAGCCTCAGCTGGGGGGGAAGGAAGGATTGAAGGAAGACTGGATAGTGCTGGCTTGGGTTATATCTGGCCTGCCAGAAAATGCAGTCTGTCATAGTACCACAGCCTGGGTACATAAATGTCATTTGCTGCAGCACCTGATCTCAGGGAATCCTGGACCTTCTTGAGCTCCCTATTATAAGTGCTCCTCGTGCCACCAATTAGGGCCTTCAAATAGGGGATGTCTGCTGTGGGGATCACCGGCTTCACAAATTCCACCAATTGATCCAGTGCTGCCTTCCTCTTTGGTTTATTGTTATAAAAGGGGTGGTTTACCTGCCACAGACAGGGCAGCTCCCTGTACATATCAATGAATATAGGCATAAAGTCCTCGTCATTGAATAGAATCATTTTCTCTGCAAGACACAACACAAGACAAACCCTAATGTCAGGCTAAACTCTCCTAATCTTGACCCAATATATGCCTCAATCTATAAGCAGTATAGGCCACTGATGCACCAACTTAAAATTGTACCTTTGTTATAACGATCGGCACTCCCGTTACTTCGTCCTCCGCTCACAGATCGTACACACGACACACGCGTGTTCCGCTTTATATACAGTGCACATGTGTGAAACTCTGCCCGCGTCGCCCACCCCTGACGTTCTTTCTAGAATATTCCTGGCCCCATCTCTTTCATCGCAGTGGGAGAGGAACATGGCGGAGACACAGCAGGTACTTAATAGCAGTAACGAGGAGGAAAGCCCGGAGCAAGAAATGTCCCGTTCCCGCAGGAGATTTAAGGTCTTAAATATGTCCTTTAAAGAGATGGTGGAGATGGTAGACATAATGAAGAGGACCAACTATGATGGGAAGTATGGACCGTACCTAAACCCAAATGTGAGAAAGGCCAAGATCATTAATAAAGTTGTGAAGAGTCTGTGCCGGAATTTTGGGGTACGATGATCCAAGGAGCAATTGAGGAAATGCTAGTCGGACCTCAAATTAAGGGAGCACGATCAGTACAGAAGGATCAAGAAAGTGCTTCTAAAAAGTAAGTAGTTGTCGTGTGTTCCTATTCTTATTATTACTTGCATGCTGCTCCATGTGCTTTTCTTTACAGTTTAAAATGGCTACTTTCATGTTCGTGGACACAGTAATAGGTCATAGTAAACATTGTTCGTTTGCCAACTAAATACAATGTTTTTGCCAGATACAGGGTTAACTACATTTGGTCATGATAATTTGTATAAAAAGAAGTTTAGGACATTGTTGTCTAGATATGTTTGAAACTAGAATGAATTGCAAACTTGATTCAGTGTAATGTAAGGAGAGGACACTCAGCAACTGTTTACACATCTGGACTCAGGAGCACTAGTGTGGGACACATAAACAAACTTTTTAGGGTGTCACACACAGGTGTTCCAGTGGATACTTGGGGTGTCTACATGTGTGAAACTTGTCCAAAAAAAGCTAAGTATTCCAGCTTTGGTAAGGGAAAAAAATCATGTCTTCAGCTTTGAACTCTGCCAAAACAGACAATTGTACCCCACTTCCAAGCAATGTTTCATATTCCTATTTCTGGCCTCAAATATTGGTGTGGTAAGTATACCTTTTGTTTCATTCTCATAGGGGAGAAAAGACTCGGAGGACACCACTCAGAGGACACCAGGAACCCCCCACCTCCTGAAGAAGGGGAACAGAGGTCACAACCTGAGGATGTGGAGGAAGGAGAGGTGGTGGAGATTGTCACCACAACAGGTGAGTGTCTGACACCACAGATTCAGGTAATAGATGTATGCCTGCATATTTTTAATACATGATGTGTATTTTTTATTTTAGGTGATGTGCAGGTTGTGGAAGAACAATCACATCATTTCACCAGTGACAATGCCCAAAGGCTTATCCAGGACATAATGTTTTGTAGTCGGGATTTAGACTTTATAAAGCAAAAAACAAATGAGATAGAACAAAAACTGAAGAACATGATTGATGTACTAGGAAGAATATAAATACCCAAAGAATGACACCATTTGCGGAAATTTTTTTTACACATTTTAAAAGCCAAATTTTGAAGATGCACACAGTGTGTCAACGTGTGATATCTGCCATCAGGGGATATCAATGTACACGTTTTGTGCCTGCAACCCCTTCCTCAAAACTCAAGTAGCTGAGAGGAAAGGGTTGCACCCCCAAAACACGTCCATTGATCCCCCATGATGGGAGATACCACATGTTGACATTAGGCATGAGATCAGGAGGAAAAACCTCAGTTTGACTCCCAATTTGTGTGCATCTTCAAAATTTGGCTTTTACAGGGGTGACTTCACACCATCTGATGAAGGCAATATCAACACATTTGATGTCTGATATTGCCTTCAGTTTTTTGTAATGTTGAACTTTGTAAGTTCCAAAGTTGTGTATGTTATGTTTTAAAACATGCCTGTTTGTGTACCCTAAAAAAAAAGCTCAAAATTTATGAAGCCAAGAATTTGGGTTTTTAACAAAAATATGTTTTACAATGCACATGTGCATGTAATAAAAGGTTTTATACTCAACAATGTGTGCCTTCTTGTTTCAATGATCAATACCAGTTTTTGCGTTAAGCTGGAGTTTACAATGACAATGGGTGTTATTTTATAATGGAAAAACCACTTGGCACTACAAGTGCACTAGGAGAACCTAGGAGAAATCAAAAATAAATTCAAGCAGTAAATGATAATCAAGATTTTATCTGATAAAAGAGAGAATTTATTACAAATTTGCTGGCAAAGCAATGGCCCCCGTAAAATATTCTACATATTTTTCTCGCACTTCACGGGTGCTTTGGAGGGGCAAGCCAGGATGGTCAGTTTCCAGGGCCGTCATTGTTTCCCGAAGTCCCGCCTAAGGCCCAACTGAGGCAACATAATTAGGATTATTGCGTTTCAAAAAGTTATGCAGGATGCAGCAACATAAAATTATGTAATTTAGTTTGTGCTCCGCCATATTTATGGCTGTTTGAAATAGGCAGAAGCGGCTGGTCAGTATCCCAAACGCATTCTCCACGACTCTTCTGGCTCTGGCCAGCCGGTAATTAAAAAACCCTCTTCTCCGGGGTGAGGGTCCTCTGGGGGAATGGCCTCATCACCTGGTCACCCAGACCAAATGCCTCATCTGCGACGAAGACAAATGGCAGTCCTTCCACGTTCTCCTCTGGAGGTGGCAATTCCAAGCCACCACTCTCGAGATGTCGATAGAACTTGGCCTTGGCAAATACTCCACCATCCGACATCCGGCCTTTCCTCCCCACGTCCACATACAGGAACTCATATGTTGCCGACACCACCGCCATCAACACAATACTATTAAACCCCTTGTAATTATAATAGTATGACCCCGAATGGGATAGTGGGACGATGTGGACGTGCTTCCCATCGATTGCCCCTCCGCAGTTAAGAAAGTCCCACCGCTGGGCAAAGTCTGCCATTCCTGTGGTGTTGAAGGAAACTGTGGAGTCAAACAAGAAAAAAAATAGTCATTTTGCTCATAAACATTGCAAGCAGATTGGACACAAACATTCTTGGCCAATATCAGTATAACATTTATTTTAAGGAGTATTTAAAAGCAAAAATATAAGGTCCACTTATCAGATTCCTCACCCCCTCTGATGGCCCCATGGAAATATTTTAGGGGGGGGTATGTTTTGGACAGGTAACCCTCTCCACTTTATGCTGAATGCATAAATAATGTGTGTTACTTTGGCCAGCCCCTCATTACTTACACTATTGGCAGCCCACTGGACAGGTAAGAAGTGTCATACAAAAATATAAATACACACTGTACAAATTGAAGCACATTTTTACATTCTGCAATTACCTATCAGGATAATAGGAGAACAAAACTTTAAACAGTACCATTTGAAAGTATTCAGCCAGGCCCTTTCACTACATGCTTTGGTGAATTTATCCATAAATATGACCACAAAAGAGATAGATATAGTGTGTATGGGTTTGTCAAAGTCAGCAGATAGAGTATTGGTACCGGTTGACTTAGTGGTTGGGATGGAGGGAGGGTTCCAAATAAGTTTGGGCCCCCCAAAAAAACCTCTTGCACTATGCATGAATTTAAGGACACAAATAACATTTGTACACATTTTAGGGGGTGTTTAGGGTAAAGTACTACAACAGAGCTGACAAACTACATTGTTAAGTGACTAGGCTAGGTGTGTAAGGGCCCAGGATAGCATGCTGGGGAGGTTAGTGAAGGCAAATATGCATGAAGGACAAAAAACAAACTTTTAAAAATTCCAGCATGCATGAGGACAAAGGGGACATTCACAGCATATTCCAATCGTGGTAATTAGGGAATGATGAAAGAAATACAATACATTAGCAAACATTAAATACACAGAATGTGATGTTAAAGGAGAAATCTTACCTTAATATAGTCAACAAATGGTGAAAAACGGGTCTGTCATCCGAAGAAAATTCCTGAAATCATCAGGGTTATTCTCCTGGATCTCCCGCAGCAAAAGCATGTGAGAGAATTGGTCACACTGGAGCAATCAATTCTTGGTCCATGAACTCCTCCTCGCCCTGTTCATGGACTGGGCTTGTGTCAAAGTAAGAACCCCAACACCAAGCCCCCGCACAGCACAAACTCGAAATGGGTATATCCCAACTAACAATTGCCACCATCCAAAATGGGTAGGGAACATACCTAAAGGACAATTTATGTGCATATACCGTAACTGCAGCAAACATCACGATTACGAGGATCTAATATATTAATTGACAGATTTGTAGAGAAAGGATATAGGAGAAAAATCTGGAAATCCTAAAGGAAAAGATCAAATTAATGGACAGAAATACCATGATAGAAGGTAAAAAAGAAGAGAAGAAAAATCAACATATGGAAATGGCCTTCCTCAATGGTTACAACAGGCAGCATAGATCAGTAGAAAAGGTGTTAAAAAAACACTGGCCAATCCTACAAACTGACAAAATATTAACCACTTCTGCCCCAGAAGATTTGGCTGCTCAATGACCAGGCCATTCTTTGCGATACGGCACTGCGTGGCTTTAACTGACAATTGCGCGGTCGTGTGGCGCTGTACCCAAACAAAATTGACGTCCTTTTTATTCCCACAAATAGAGCTTTATTTTGTGGTATTTGATCATCTCTGTGATTTTTATTTTTTGCGCTATAAACAAAAAAGAGTGATAATTTTGAAAAAAATACAATATTTTGTACTTTTTGCTATAATAAATATCCCCATTTTTTTTAAAAAAAGCTAATTTTTTCCTCAGTTTAGGCCGATATGTATTCTACATATTTTTGGTAATAAAAAAATCGCAATAAGCGTATACTGATTGGTTTGCGCAAAAGTTATAGTGTCTACAAAATAGGGGAAAGATTTATGGGATTTTTATTATTTTTTTTTTTTACTAGTAATGGCGGTGATCAGTGATTTTTATCAGGACTGTGACATGATGGCGGACAGATCGGACACTTTTGATACATTTTTGGGACCATTAACAATTATACAGCGATCAGTGCTATAAAAATGCACTGATTACTGTATAAATGTCACTGGCAGGGAAGAGGTTAACACTAGGGGGCGATCAAGGGGTTAACTGTGTTCCCTAGTGTGTGTTCTAACTGTAGGGGAATGGGAGTGACTGGTAGACATGTGCACTGCACACAAATGTGTTTGTTTCCATTTAATTTGTTTTTTGTTTTTTTTCAAAAATTCGTAAATTCAAAAATTCTAAAAATTCATAAATTCGAAATTTGGAAATTTGTAAATTCGATATTTGGAAATTTGTAAATTCGAAATTCGAAATGTGGAAATTTGTAAATTCATAAATTTGAAAAATCGGAATTCAAAAATCCGACAGGAAAATCCGAAAATTAGAAACAAGGAAAATCAAAAAAATCTAAATAATAACTAACTAACTAATAATAACTAATTATTAAAGTATAGGTATTGGTATTGGAATTTCCTTTTAAATTTGGCTGTTAGTGAACGTAACAAATACAAATTTATCTGAAGTTACGAATTATCCAAGATAAAGAATGCAATCTAATGCAAATAAAGAATGCAATCTAAACAAATGGAACGAAACTAAATAATAATAATATGTTTTTATTATTATTATTATTGTTATTTATTATTAATTTGTTACGTTCCATTTGTTTAGATGTGGTATTCGTTATTATGGATAATTCGTAACTTCGGATAAATTCGTATTTGTTACAATCACTAACAGCCAAGTTCCAATACCTATAATTTAATAGTTAGTAATAGTTAGTAATAGTTAAGTTATTAGTTTGTTATTATTTCTGATTTTCGGGTTTTTGAATTTTCAGATCTTTGTTCTTATTTTCTGATTTTCGTTCTTTTGAATTTTCGGATTTTCATTCTTATTTTCGGATTTTTGAATTTCCGAATTTTTGAATTTTCGGATTTCCGAATATTCGTAAAAATTCGGCAATTCAGAAAAATGCGAAAATTTGTAAATTCGGATATATTTTAAAAAAAGCATTTGGAGCTAAACGAATTACACATGTCTAGTGACTTGAGGAAATGACAGATCGTGGTTCCTAGCTAGTAGGAACTCACGATCTGCCTCTCCTCACAGAACAGGGATTTGTGCGTTTACACACACACGTTCCTGTTCTGCCTCTCATGCCCGCGATCGCGCATGGCCGGCGGACATTGCGACCACTGGCCACGCGAATCGGCATAGTGTAGGGGGCGCTCACGTGCGCCACCGCCTGCTATCCCGCTTGAAGGGATCGATATACAGCTACGATGGTTAGCAGGATCATGCCAACCTACCACTGTATAATGACGGTGGCTGGTCGGCAAGTGGTTAAAAAACATTTTACCAAATAGACCAACCTTCATTTATAGAAGGGCACCGTCTCTGAGAAACAGATTGGTCCACAATGCACTAGACCAGGGGTCTCAAAGTACTGGCCCGCAGGCAGGGAGCTTTAGACGGGTGGCAGCGGCTGGGAGCTTTTTCTCTCCGTCTCCTCTCCCCCGCATGCTTGCAATCATGTGCAAGGAAAATTTAAAAAATATATATTTTTTGCTTGCACATGATTGGATAATGGAAGTCAGCAGAGCTTCTCCTTATTCACTAAGCTTTGGGCACACTTCTCTTGTAAAATGCAATTTCCCTTGCAAAGTTAACAGTCTACTTTCCTTTATAAATTAACCTCATTATGTCCTATAGTATAAAGTTGTAAGATCAGAACTGTTTTCAGTCAACTATAAGTTCCAGAGTGCCAACAAATCCCACAAAGCTCTGCATATCATTACTAGCAGATAGGAAGGCTAATGACAACTGAAGACCAATGACAAACTGAAGGCTAAAGACAAACAAAGCAGGCTGACAACATTGCTGCTGATTAAGAGGCAGTGACTTGGTGTTGCCATTCAGAAACAGAAGGCGCAGTTACTCGCAGGATCTCCAATTAAGAATCGTTCACATACTGTAGATTCACAAAAAAATGATTTGGGTAAGAAAATTGTATACAGTGAGATATAATGCCAAACATACTGAAAAAGAGATTTTGAATTTACACTTTAATTCTGCCTAGAGCATGAGGGTTAAATTAAATAAGTGTTGTCTACACAATGCTTGCAGCTCCAGGGAAGGAAATATGGGTAATTGTTCTGTAGTTCCTGTACACAAGCACAAGGGACGTTCAGAAACAATATCAGAGCTTAGGGGAGATCAGAGGGAATTAACGTCCATTACAAGGTACTTTATACATTATGAAATGAAAGCCAGATAGAAGTTTACTGCTGTGATAGCTTGATTAATTCCCATTTACACTAAGTATAAGTGAAACTGCTGGAGGAGCGAACATAAAATTAGCTGATTTCCCATCATCAGTCTGCTATACATAAGAAACAATAGGTGGAGTTAATCCCAAGGTTAGTACAAAATAAATGAAATGTGATAAATAATGGGTTTTATAGATGTGATAGACGAAGTTATAGAAGGTTTTAAGAGATTAAAAGAATTAAACGTTTTCACTTATCAGCCGGTACAGATACCTGGTTTTGTATTTATTTTAGCTCCTTTTAATCTCCTCCATAGAAGAACTGAAATAAGAAGAGAGACAATCGAGCTGTATTGAATTGCACAGTGCTGTCAGTTTAATACTGGAAAACTGCTGACAGGTGAATAGTACGAATAGTACAGCACTGGCCTGATCTGTGTGATGCTGCTCCGTTATTATTATTGTTATTATTATTATACAGGATTTATAAAGTAGCAACAGTTTGCCAAGCTATTAACACGATAAAGGGAAACTATATAGTTCTAAAACAATTCAAGACAAGAGAGTTAGGAGGGCCCTGGATCATGAGAGCTTGCAATCTAAAAGGAAAGAGCCAATTATTCAAAAGGCAATACCTTGAGTGGATAAGTTGATGGATAATGTAAAAGTTGTGTTTTAATGTAGAGATAGAAGAATATGCATTTTTTAAAGTGGGGGCTATAAATATGCCTCTGAGAACCATTCTTACACAGTATTATATATTATATTTAAAAAACAAATTGTATTGTACACATTAGTAATAAAAGCATTGCAAACATAGTCACTTAAAAACTTTCTTGAGATATATATGACAAAAAAAAAAACTTTTAAAGCAGAGGTAAATAATAGGATTTTTTATAACAGCTTACCTGTAAAATCCTTTTCTTTCGATGGACATCAAGGGACACAGAGCCTCAGTAATAACTGATGGGTTATATAGGTATCACTAGGTGATTGGACACTGGCACACCCTAACCAGGAAGTTTAATCCCCTATATAATCCCTCCCCTCACAGGGATACCTCAGTTTTGTAGCAAAGCAATATAAGTGTATTAGAAGAGGGGCAGGACCTCTGTGTCCCGTGATGTCCATCGAAAGAAATAGATTTTACAGGTAAGCTGTTATAAAAAATCCTATTTTCTTTCTCGAACATCACGGGACACAGAGCCTCAGTAATAACTGATGGGATGTCCCAGAGCAATGCTATCTGAGGGGGGGAACCACAACCAAGTAGGGTGCAATCAGACCTGAGAACCCTGTACCACTGCCTGCAGCACACTACGTCCAAAGGCGATATCCTCATGCCTTCTCACATCCACCTGATAGAATTTGGTGAATGTATGGACTGAAGACCAGGTTGCGGCCTTGCAGATTTGAGCCATAGAGGCCCGGTGATGCACTACCCAAGAAGCACCAATAGCCCTTGTGGAATGTGCCCTGATCTGAAACAGAGGAATCTTCTGTTTCAAACCGTAAGCTTGAATAATCAATTGTCGAATCCATTTAGAAATGGTAGCTTTTGACGCTGCCTGTCCTCTACTGGGACCCTCTGGCAGCACGAACAAAACATCCGTTTTGCGAATTTGAGCAGTTGCTTCCAGATAGGCCTTGACTGATCTTACTACATCCAAAGAATGTAGTGATCTTTCTTCCGAAGAACAGGGATCTGGAAAAAAGGAAGGCAGAACAATGTCTTGGTTTAGATGAAAATCTGAAACCACCTTCGGTAAAAAACTAGGATGGGGGCGCAATACCACTCTATCCTTGTGTACAATCAAATAAGGCTCTTTACAGGAAAGAGCTGCTAATTCTGATACTCTTCTAGCAGAAGAAATGGCTACCAGAAAAATTAACTTCCTTGTCAACAGGACCAAAGGAATCTGACGTATTGGATCAAAAGGCTGTTTCTGTAACACAGACAGAACCAAGTTCAAGTCCCAGGGGTTTAGGGGCACCTTAACCGGAGGATTAAGACGCGTCACCCCCTGCATAAAGTTTTGGACCAAAGAATGTGAAGCAAGTGGCCATTGAAATAATACTGATAAGGCCGAGACCTGGCCCTTGATGGTACTCAAGGCCAGCTTCATCTCTAATCCCAATTGTAGAAAATCAAGAATTCTACCTATCACATATTTTCTGGGATGCCAACCCCTGGATTCACCCCAGGATACATAAGCTTTCCAGACTCTATGATAAATCATTCTGGAAGCTGGCTTCCTTGCATTGATCAAGGTAGATATCACAGGACCTGAAAGCCCACGACTCTTCAGAACGTGGGTTTCAATAGCCAAACCATCAAATTTAGCGTTTGTAAGGCAGGATGTAACACTGGACCTTGAGATAACAGGTCTGGGCGTACCGGTAGGATCCACGGGGAACCCACCGTCATCCTTACTATTTCCGCATACCAAGTCCTTCTGGGCCAAGTGGGGGCCTCCAGAAGTACTGACTTCCTTTCCTGCCTGATCCTGCGAAGGAGTCGTGGCAGTAGCAGAATAGGCGGGAATGCATAAATCAGTGAGAACCGATGCCACGGAATCACCAACGCATCCGTCCCGCATGCAAGAGGATCTTTTGTCCTTGCCACAAATCTGTCTATCTTTTTGTTGAATCGGCATGCAAAGAGATCTACATCTGGAACCCCCCATCTTTGGCATATGGCCCAAAAGACGTCGAGATGCAGAGACCATTCCCCTGGAAGTAACTGCTGGCGACTTAAATAGTCCGCTTGCCAGTTCTCTATCCCTGGAATGAAAACTGCCGATATGCATGGCACATGCTTCTCTGCCCAGACTAAGATCTGGTTCACCTCTTTTTGAGCAGCTCGGCTCCTGGTGCCTCCCTGATGATTGACATAAGCCACTGCTGTGGCATTGTTGGACTGGATCCTGACCGGGCAACCCTGTAGCCTGATAGTCCAGGCCTTTAGGGCTAGATATACCGCACGGATCTCCAGAATGTTGAAGGGTGAGGTCCTCTCGGTTTTGGACCATACCCCTTGGACCACAGACTGTTCCAGAACTGCTCCCCAACCCGACAGACTGGCATCTGTTGTTACCACCGTCCCAGTAACCGGTAGAAAGGATTTCCCCTTCTGCAGGTTTTCGGGTATTAGCCACCAAATGAAGCTCTGACGCACAGCATGAGACAGGTGCATCGGAAAGTCTAATGCCTGAACCTTCTTGTTCCAGGCCGACAGAATACTGTGTTGCAGCAGTCTTGAATGAAACTGAGCATAGGGAACTGCTTCGAAAACACCATCTTTCCTAGCAGCCTCATACAAAGGCGGAGAGAAGGACCCTTGTTGGTCCTGACTGCCAGAATCAGCTCCCTTAAAACAGTGATATTTCCCTGAGGTAGAAATATTTTCTCCTGGCTTGTATCTATGATCAGACCCAAATACTACAGTCTTCTTACTGGTTTTAGGAAAGATTTTTCTAGGTTGAGGATCCAACCTAGGTGTTCCAGATACTTTACTGTGGTCCTCAAGTTCCCGTTCAAGGAGGCTACCGACCGGTCTATCAAGAGCAGGTCATCTAGGTATGCTATGACAGCTATACCCTGAGCCCTTAATCTGGCCAGAGGAGGAGCCAAGATCTTTGTGAACACTCGAGGTGCAGTGGCTATCCCAAAAGGCAGAGCCACAAACTGGAAATGGCGCCCTCCTATCTCGAAGCGTAGAAACTTCTGATGAGCAGGAGAAATGGGCACATGCAGATATGCATCTCTGATGTCTATCGATGCCAGAAATTCTCCTCCCTGCAGGATGGAGACTTCTGTCCGAATTGATTCCCTGCGGAAGGACTGAATCCTTAGGAATCGGTTCAGACCCCTTAAATCCAGAATGGGTCTGACATCCCCATTTGGTTTTTGGACCGTAAAAATGTTGGAATAGAAGCCCAATCCTTGATCCTTCGCGGGAACCACCATAATGACCTCCTGCGACAAAAGTCACTCTAACGCTAGAAGGAGCGACTGCTTTTTCTCTGGATCTCTGGGGACACTTGATCTGAGGAAACGAGGAGAGGGAAATTCTTGAAACTCTAGCTTGTACCCTAAGGTTACCGTGGAAATTACCCATCTGTCCTGGAAGTCCTCCTGCCAGAGCTTTGAGAACTGTAGCAGTCTCCCCCCAGTCGAGCGAGCGGGGCGCCCCTTCATAAGGAGGCCTTAGTGTCTTGCCTAGTAGGCTTCTTGCCCCAGGACTTCTTTTGTCCCTGGGGTTGACTCTTGTTTCTTCACCAAGACGGAGGAGGCCGTCGAGACTGCCTGAAGGCTGAAGCACCTGGCGCTGAGGAAAGAGTCAGTTTGAAAGAGGGACGCTTACTCTTCTTCTTAACAGGTAAGAGAGTGCTTTTCCCACAAGAGATTCCCTTGATATAGTTATCCAAGTCTTCTCCAAACAACCTTGCACCACGAAATGGAAACCCAGCCAGCAGCTTCTTACATGGTGCTTCGGCTGACCAATTTTTCAACCATAGGATTCTACGTATATGCACCAACCTGAGTGAATGACGAGAGGTTTGCATGATAGAATCTCTGATGGTGTCAACAACATAACATAAGGCCGCTGGAAGGGTAGCCAACCCCTGGGCATGCTGTTCAGGTAAAACTTTCATGACCTGCTTAACATGGTCTCTTAAGTATTGACAGACTCCAATCGCTGCTACTGCAGGTGGAGCCACTGAACCTGCTAAGGAGAAAACATCCTTCAATAGGGATTCCATCATTTTATCCACAGGATCCCTGAGCATCTGACCATTGTCTACAGGACAAGTCAGACTATTATTTACGGAGGAAATGGCCCACATTCCCCACATTTTAATAAACTTTTCTTCCATAGGATAAAGTGTTGAAAACTTTTTCGGCGGAAAAAAACGTTTATCTGTGTGATCCCACTCAGAATAAAGGAGCTTTTCAAGTAAATTATGAACAGGAAAAGCATGTGCTGTTTGAGGAGGTTTAAGTGACCCTAAAGAAGAAGAGGGTTCTTTAACTGATTCAGATATGGGCAACTTAAATGTGGAGCAGACCAATCCAGTAAGGATCTGTACTAAGACTTTCTCCTCTTGGGATGCCGAAGAGGGTCCCTCTCCACCTGATTCCTCCGAAGAGGAATCATCCGTCCCATCCTGATCCTCTGAAAGGGATTCTTCTCCTTTATCCCAGAGCTCCTGTGGCTGAGGGTCCTGGGAAACAGAGGAAGGCCTAGTGCGTTTTCTTCCCCTAAATGTGAAGATGTAATCACGGCCATTAATCTTTCCTCTAAACCATTAATGGTTGAGGAAAAAACCTCCTGTGTAATGTATACAGGGGCTGAAGTGCCAAAAGCAGGTGTAGCCCCTGACCCCAACAGCTCTCCCTGACTAGCCATCCCTGGCCCCTCAGGGGGGAGGATGCTGCAGAAAGGGGGTCCTCAGAACCTGAATGAGATCCCCTAGAGACTCTGGTTCTTGGGGTATTTGAACCTCTTCTACCCATAGTGCAAAGCAACAAGGTGGAGGTATCACAAAATGAACACTGACTGCTGAGCGCTGTAGTCTGGCAAAAGCCTTCTTACCAAATGCCCAGTCTGGTTTTACCTTAGTAAATGCTACCTAGGAGAATGCCTGTGTCCCACCTTACATGCGACCGTCAGCTATGTGTCCCTCCAAAGGCTTAGTGCACCTGTAAATTGTGCCTTTAATAGCCTGCAGCCGGCAAATGTGGGCATCTAAACACGCTGGATGCTGTGCTGATGCCCGCGCCCCCCTACCGCCCCCCTTCGCTTTTCGAAAAAAAACGTGCGCTTCCCGCACGAGCCGACCCTCCGGGACAGCATGGAAGAAAGGCTGGGAGAGGGGGAGGAAGGAAAGAGGCCGGTAGTGATGGGGCCTGCACGTGGCAATGGCGATGTACAACCGCCTCACAGACCACCTGTGGCCTCCCCCTAGTCTGGGGGGAATATCCCTGAGGAGAGCCCCCCATCCCATCCTACCTGGAGCTGGCCGGAGGAGCTTGTGCAGCGTGAGAACACTGAGACAGACATCAGCATGAGAAGGTATGTGCTGTTGGCAGCCCCCGGTGGTGACAATAGGCATAGCATGCATTTTTCTTAAAGGAGAAAACCTACAAGAATTAAAAAATTCTGTGGAATCTCCCTTACCTTATCCAGCCGCAGGGTTCTGTTATACAGACCCAATCTTCACCTCTCACGGTGGGCTCCATTTGAAAAAACCTTCAGAGACTGGGGCCCCCTACGGATAGGGGGATCCACAGTTCTGGGCCTGTAAAGCACCAGGCCAGAAATAAGGATAGAAAACCATTTTCTGATATGCGGGGTCCAGCTCTCTAAAAAGAGGAAGCGTTAGATGTAAAACCTCGTTTCTTCGGACACGAGGCCCAGGTACCATCCAATTCGGCCTCGAAAGGACACTTTGAAATGGATCCGGTTCGCCTGGCTTGCCCCAGTATAGGATATAGGATATTCCCTTTGGAGCTCAGCACAGGACATCTTTACACATCCATCACCTAAGACACTGGCGTAAAAACTGAGGTATCCCTGTGAGGGGAGGGATTATATAGGGGGGTTGAACTTGCTGGTTAGGGTGTGCCAGTGTCCAATCACCTAGTGATACCTATATAACCCATCAGTTATTACTGAGGCTCTGTGTCCCGTGATGTTCGAGAAATAAGTAAATATATATATATATATATATATATATATATATATATATATATATACACAGTGTTACGCTCATAAGTTTCTTGGCCATTTTTCAGAGAATATGAACGATGACACAAAAACTTTTCTTTCACTCATGGTTAGTGTTTGGCTGAAGCCATTTATTATTTATTATTATTATTCTACAGGATTTATATAGCGCCAACAGTTTACGCAGCGTTTACAACATTAGGGAGGACAGTACAAGTACAATACAATTCAATAGAGGAGGAATCAAAGGGCCCTGCTCGTTAGAGCTTACAATCTAGGAGGGAGGGTCAAGTTATACAAAAGGATAATAGCTGTGGGGGATGAGCTAATGGAGAAAATAGTGCAGTTGTTAGATGGAGGCAGGATAGGCTTCTCTAAAGAGGAAAGTTTTCAGGGATCGCCTAAAAGTGGATAAATTTGGAGACAGTCTGACAGATTGGGGTTGGGAATTCCAGAGGATGGGCGAGGCTCGGGAGAAGTCCTGGAGGCGGATATGTGAGAAGGTGATGAGGGAGCTAGAGAGCAGGAGGTCCTGGCAGGAATGGAGAGGGCGATTAGGTTGGTATTTTGAGGCTAGGTTAGTGATGTAGCTGGGGGCAGAGTTGTGGATGGCTTTGTAACTTATTGTTAGTATTTTGAATTTAATTTGTTGGGCGAGTGGCAGCCAATGGAGGGATTGGCAGAGAGGGGTAGCAGACACTGAGCGGTTTGTAAGGTGGATGAGTCTGGCAGCAACATTCATGATGGACTGAAGGGGGGATAGTCTATTTAAAGGTAAGCCAATGAGGAGGGAGTTGCAGTAGTCGAGGCGAGAGATAACCAGGGAGTGAATCAGGAGCTTTGTGGTTTCATTGGTTAGAAAGGGACGTAGTTTAGCGATTTTGCGGAGGTTGAGGCGGCCAGCTTTGGAAAGTGATTGGATGTGGGGCCGAAAGGAGAGTTCAGAATCCACGATAACACCTAGTACCCTGACATGTGGGGACAGGTGGATGGTTGTGCCATTGCTCTTGACAGACAAGTCAGGGGAAGAGGCACGTGGGGGAGGAAATATTATAAGCTCGGTTTTGGACAAGTTGAGTGTGAGGAAGTGGTGTGACATCCATACAGATATGTTGGTTATTAAGTTAGTGATGCGTGAGGAGACTGATGGAGTGAGTTCAGGGGTGGAGAGATAGATTTGTGTGTCGTCAGCGTAGAAATGATATTGAAAGCCATGAGAGGCTATCAGCTGACCCAGGGAAGAGGTGTAGATTGAAAATAAAAGAGGTCCAAGAACAGAACCTTGGGGGACCCCGACAGAGAAGGGAAGAGGAGTGGAGGAAGTAGAATTGTAAGTGACACTGAAGGTGCGTTGGGATAGGTAGGATGAGAGCCACTGAAGAGCACAGTCACGGAGACCGAGGGAGTAAAGTTTTTTGAGGAGGAGGGGGTGGTCAACCGTGTCAAAGGCAGCTGAAAGATCCAGAAGTAGGAGTACAGAATAGTGTCCGTTGGTTTTTGCAGTTAGTAGGTCATTTGTGAGTTTTTAAAGAACAGTTTCTGTGGAGTGTTGAGGGCGAAATCCAGATTGAAGGGGATCAAGAAGGTTGTTTTTAATGAGGTGGTCACTCAGTTGGTTGTAAACCAGGCGTTCAAGGAGTTTAGAGGAAAAGGGGAGCAAGGAGATAGGGCGTAAGTTGTTAAGATTGGTAGGGTCCAAGGACGGCTTTTTAACTATGGGGGTGACCAGTGCATGTTTTAGAGCATTGGGGAAGATGCCAGAGGTGGTGTCAGGAAATGTTCCATCCGCTGGTAAGACCTGTTATTTGGCATGCAGTACTGAGGTCCACCAGCAGGTGTCTCCTGGCAGTTTGGAACTGTCAGGAGAGCTTTTCCCTGTTAATAGTATATCATCTTTGGGCCGCAGTACTGGCGTCCACCAGCGGATGGATCCTGGCAGTGTGGAGCAGACAGTACCTCCTACAATCAGGTGTCACTTGAGGCCAATCACAAGCCTATAAATACCCGGCAAACATTCACATGTTTGCCTTGATTTCTTCATTGCCTCCTGACCTGCTAGCAATCTGATCCTGTGCCCTAAACCTGATCCTGTCTCCCTGTCTCGGACCCTTTCCTATCCCACCTGTTACCTTGCATCCCTGCCTGCAGTCTGACCCATCCATCCTCTCCCTGTCCTGTGTTCCATACCCCATCTGCTGATTTCCCTGTGTATGACCTTGGCCTGGCTTACGTTTATGTCTCTGGAACATCCCCTGTCCATCTGCTGATCTGCTGTGTATGACCCTGGCCTGGCTATTGTTTATGAACCTGGTATTTCCCATTTATTGCACTTATCTGTCTGTTGTTATTTGTGGGTCTCTGTCTGTGGTTGGTTATTGCACTGTGTCATATTGGAGTTGGTTGTTATTTATTACTCACTTTCCTTAATAAATATATATATTTGCACTTATATACGTTTGGTGTCCTCTGTCGCAGATCACACGGTTCTGGTCACACCTGTTCATGACAGTAAATCAAGGCCATCCCTGACCAGAAGTGACTGCGCAGAGGAACCATTGTAGTGCTATTAAAATGCAATCAGAAACAGTTGTTCTCCTTGCCTCACTGGTGTTGGAGGATAACAATTACTGTCGTCTGGTATTGAAAGAGTGGGCCAGGGATCAGCTCCTGGAGTGTATCCGTCTGGCCCATTCTCTGGTTGATCAGGGTAGATTGCTATTTGAAAATGTTCAGCCTCTGATCCAGCTGTGTGCAGAGCTAGCCTTGTCCAGTACTCCAGAGGGCAGGGATGATTTTTCTCCCCCCTTCAGTTTTGATCAGGTCGAGTCTCTGGTGTGGTTATTAGAGGATGACCCAGCCTTTTTCATGGAACGTTATACCTCTTGTTCACAGCAGGTGTTGTCTGATTGCATCCATTCAGTGCAATCGCTGGTTAGTCAGGCTGTATGTGAATCAATGTTTGTTCATCCTGTGCTACAGGCATGGTCAGATCTCCTTAATTTAGCCAAGCCACAACAACCCACCTCTGCCACCAATCACCAACCTACCCAAGTGTATGTTTCCCCATCACCCATGTCAACCGCAGTTGCAGCTCAGTATACGCTGCTGCCAAGCAAATACTCATATCCAGTCTCTGCTCCCTGTACCTATCCTGCATTCAACCCGCCTGTCTCTTCCCTGCTGCCTGCAAACCCACACGAACTTCCTCCAGCCACTGTTACCTCTTCTCTGCCATATCCCAATCCTCCTCTCCAGTCTGCTGCACCCCTCACCTACAGATCTTCAGTAGTTAAGCCCAAGAAGAAACGGAAGTTCTTCCCCACTCACACAATCCTACCAGTAACCCAACCTGCTCCCAATTTCCAGTCTGATGTTCCAGCCTTCCAGTCTGATGTTCCAGCCTTCCAGTCTGATGTTCCAGCCTTCCAGTCTGACGTTCCAGCTTTGCAGTCTGACGTTCCAGCTTTGCAGTCTGACGTTCCAGCTTTGCAGTCTGACGTTCCAGCTTTGCAGTCTGACGTTCCAGCTTTGCAGTCTGACGTTCCAGCTTTCCAGTCTGACGCTCCAGCTTTCCAGTCTGACGCTCCAGCTTTCCAGTCTGACGCTCCAGCTTTCCAGTCTGACGCTCCAGCTTTCCAGTCTGACGCTCCAGCTTTCCAGTCTGACGCTCCAGCTTTCCAGTCTGACGCTCCAGCTTTCCAGTCTGACGTTCCAGCTTTCCAGTCTGACGTTCCAGCTTTCCAGTCTGACGTTCCAGCTTTCCAGTCTGACGTTCCAGCTTTCCAGTCTGACTTTCCAGTCTGACGTTCCAGCTTTCCAGTCTGACGCGCCCACCTTCCAGTCTGATGTGCCTGCCTTTCAGCCGGATGTCTTGAAGCTTGCCTTCCAGCCCGAAATCCCAGTGTCCATGTTCCAGTCTGACGCTCCAGCGACTATTGACCAGTCCGATGTACCTGCTGTTCTGCCTGATGTGCCCACTGTTCAGCCTGATGAGCCTGCTTTCCGGTTTGATGTGTCCATCCTCCAGCCTGATATCCTGGTATCTGTCTTCCAGCCTGATGTCGTGATGTTGGTATCCCAGCCTGAGGTTTCGGTGCCCGTGTCTCAGCCTGAAGTTTCGGTGCCCGTGTTTCAGCCTGGAGTTTCGGTACCCGTGTCTCGGCCTGCTGAATCGGTGCCCGTTACCCAGTCTGTTGAATCGGTGCCCGTTACCCGGTCTGCTGAACTGGTGCCCGTTACCCAGTCTGCTAAACCGAAGTCCATCACTTTGCCTGTCAAGCCAGTATCCGTTATCCGGCTTGCCGAACCGGTGCCCGGTGTCCAGCTCGCTGAGTCAGGGCCTGTTACCCAGCCTACTGGGCCGGGGTCCGTTACCCAGCTTGCTGAGCCGGTGCCTGTAATCCGGCCTGCCCTTACGGTGCTCGCTGTTCGGCCCAATGTTCCGGAGCCTGCTGCCCAGCTCGATGACCCGGAGCCTGCTGCCCAGCTCGATGACCCGGAGCCTGCTGCCCAGCTCGATGACCCGGAGCCTGCTGCCCAGCTCGATGACCCGGTGTCTGCCCTCCAGCCTGATGTCCCGGTGTCTGCCCTCCAGCCTGATGTCCCGGTGTCTGCCCTCCAGCCTGATGTCCCGGTGTCTGCCCTCCAGCCTGATGTCCCGGTGTCTGCCCTCCAGCTTGATGAGCCCGCTGCCCAGCTTGAAGTGCCCATGCCTGTTGTGCCACCACCTGTTCTGCCTGTTGTGCCACCATCTGTTGTTCTGCTTAATACCATAGACTATGGACAATTACAACCAATTGGAGCGTCCTGAGGCCGCTCCTTTGAGGGGGGGTACTGTCAGGAAATGTTCCATCCGCTGGTAAGACCTGTTATTTGGCATGCAGTACTGAGGTCCACCAGCAGGTGTCTCCTGGCAGTTTGGAACTGTCAGGAGAGCTTTTCCCTGTTAATAGTATATCATCTTTGGGCCGCAGTACTGGCGTCCACCAGTGGATGGATCCTGGCAGTGTGGAGCAGACAGTACCTCCTACAATCAGGTGTCACTTGAGGCCAATCACAAGCCTATAAATACCCGGCAAACATTCACATGTTTGCCTTGATTTCTTCATTGCCTCCTGACCTGCTAGCAATCTGATCCTGTGCCCTAAACCTGATCCTGTCTCCCTGTCTTGGACCCTTTCCTGTCCCACCTGTTACCTTGCATCCCTGCCTGCAGTCTGACCCATCCATCCTCTCCCTGTCCTGTGTTCCATACCCCATCTGCTGATTTCCCTGTGTATGACCTTGGCCTGGCTTACGTTTATGTCTCTGGAACATCCCCTGTCCATCTGCTGATCTGCTGTGTATGACCCTGGCCTGGCTATTGTTTATGAACCTGGTATTTCCCATTTATTGCACTTATCTGTCTGTTGTTATTTGTGGGTCTCTGTCTGTGGTTGGTTATTGCACTGTGTCATATTGGAGTTGGTTGTTATTTATTACTCACTTTCCTTAATAAATATATATATTTGCACTTATATACGTTTGGTGTCCTCTGTCGCAGATCACATGGTTCTGGTCACACCTGTTCATGACAGGTGGGGAGAGATTGAAGATGTGGGTTAGAGAGTGTAGGATAGAGTCAGAGGGCGACCGTAGCATATGAGAGGGAATAGGATCCAGGGGACAGGTGGTTAGGTGGGTGATAGAAAGGAATTTAGTAACTTCGTCTGTAGTAGCAGATTTGAATAGGGGGAGTGTCAGTTGTACCTGTTGACATGGGGTCTTAGCTGGGGGAGATACCTTTAGAGTGGAGATTTCATCGCGGATTGTATTAATCTTGTTTTTGAAGTGATTAGCGATTTCCTGGGCAGTGAGTGAGTCAGTGGGTGGAGGCGGTGGAGGACAAAGTAGAGAGTTGAAGGTAGAGAAGAGTTTACGGGGACTGGATGAGAAGGTGTTAATAAGAGCTGTAAAATAGGTTTGCTTGGGAGTGTGGAGGAAAGAATAGTATTTTTGGAGGGCAGATTTGTATTGGCTGAAGTCTTTGAGAGACTTAGTCTTGTGCCACAGACGCTCAAGAGCGCGACTACGTTTTTTGAGAATTTTAGTGTCATCTGTTTGCCAGGGTTGTAGGGGTCGAGGCCTGATTCTGCGTGTAGTGAGAGGAGCAAGCTTGTCCAGGGTGGAGGACAGAGATTTATTGTAGATGGACATGGCTTGGCTGGGGCAGGACAGGGGAGCAGTGTTGCCAACCTATCACATTAAAATTTACTGACACGACACACAAAATTTCCTGGCACAGCCAAGTTTTTACTGGTATTTGGAAAAGTTACAAAATGACAGTTTTAAGTGCAAATTTTAGTATTTAGGCTACAAACAAGTACAATATGCAATTAGCAATGTGATTTAAGGTAGATATTAGGGCAAAAAAACATATTTCTTATTTTATTTTCGATATAGTAAGTAGCTCAGGGACAGGACTCAGGAGGGCAAGAAATTAGAATAGGAAGGCACACACACACAAAGTTGACTCTTGGTCCCTACAGTCCACTCCAGTCTAAACAGCACTGACAGTCCCGCTCCCAACCTGCCCCTGTCCTGCAGACCCGCACACGAAGCTCTGGCCGCTCTGCTTGGCTCCCTTGCACCATGACATCACACGAGCTGCCCGAACACACTGTAGCAGGCACTCAGATGGTCTTGGCTGGCTCTGGACCAGGCCGAACATCACAGCCATATTTTTACTGGCAACTTTTTCCTTTTACTGGCATTTACTGGCAGGAGAAAACTGCTTGTTTTTTACTGGCTGCCAGTAAAAATACTGACGGTTGGCAACACTGCAGGGGAGAGATTTTGTCATAGAGGTGGTCAGTAGCAGAATAGAGGAGAGAGGAGTTGAAGTTGCGAAAAGTTCTACGGGTTATGGTTAGGCGATTGGAGAGAAAGGTGGTGGAAGACAGGGGGAGAGAGAAACTAATAAGGTGATGGTCAGAGAGAGGAAAAGGATTGTTTGAGAAGTTGCATGGAGTGCATAGGTAGGAGAATACAAGGTCAAGGGTGTTGCCATCAGAGCGAGTAGAAGCCTGTACCCATGGTTTTAGATCAAATGAAGAGGTTAGACTAAGAAGTTTAGAAGTAGCAGGAGTGTTTGTATTAGCAGGGATGTTGAAATCACCGAGAAGGATTGTGAGAATTTCTGAAGAGAGAAGGTAGGGTAGCCAGGCAGAAAACCCATCAAGGAATGTTGATAATGGTCAATCAACTGTTTACTCTTTTTAAATCATAATGATAACAGAAACTACCCAAATGACACTGATCAAAAGTTTGCATACCCTCGTGATCAAGAAGTGGAAAATGAGGGGTTCTGTTGAAACCAAACCACGGTCAGGTAGACCAACTAAAATTTCAGCCACAACTGCCAGGAAAATTGTTTGGGATGCAAAGAAAAACCCACAATAAACTTCAGGTGAAATACAGAACTCTCTGAAAATATGTGATGTGGCTGTTTCAAGATGCACAATAAGGAGGCATTTGAAGAAAGATAGACTGCATGGTCACGTCGTCAGAAGAAAGCCATTACTATGCAAATGGCACAAAGCATCCTGCTTAAAATACGCCAAACAGCACAAAGCCAAGCCTCAATCCTTCTGGCACAAGGTCATTTGGAGTGATGAGGCCAAAATTGAGCTTTTTGGCCACAACCATAAACGCTACATTTGGAGAGGAGTCAACAAGACCTATGATGAAAGGTGCACCATTCCTACTGTGAAACACGGAGGTGGATCGCTGATGTTTTGGGAATGTGTAAGCTACAAAGGCACAGGAAATTTAGTCAAAATTGATGGCAAGATGAATGCAGAATGTTATCAAAAAATACTGGAACATTTGCATTCATCAGCCAGGAAGCTGCACATGGGATGTACTTGGACATTCCAACATGACAATGATACAAAACACAAGGCCAAGTCGACCTGTCATTGGCTACAGCAGAATAAAGTGAAGGTTCTGGAGTGGCCATCTCAGTCTCCTGACCTCAATATCATTGAGCCACTCTGGGTATATCTAAAATGTTCAGTTCATGCAGACAGCCTAAGAATTTACAGGAACTGGAGGCTTTTTGCTAAGAGGAATGGGCAGCTTTACCATCTGAGAAGATAAAGAGCCTCATCCACAAATACCACAAAAGACTTCAAGCTGTCATTGATGTTAAAGGGGGCAATACACGGTATTAAGAACTGGGGTATGTAAACTTTTGATCAGGGTTATTTGGCTAGTTTCTGTTGTGATTATGATTTAAAAAGAGTAAACACAGTTGATTGATAATAAATGGCTTTAGCCAAACACTAAGCATGAGTGAAAGAAAAGTTTTTTGTGTTATCATTCATATTCTCTGAAAAATGGGCAAGAAACTTATGAGCACAACTGTGTGTGTGTGTGTGTATATATATATATATATATATATATATATATATATATATATATATATATATATATATATAGTATCTCTATTTTTGTAACAATTTTATCATATCTTCATGTGACAACATTGAAGAAATGACACTTTGCTACAATATAAAGTAGTGAGTGTACAGCTTGTATAACAGTGTAAATGTGCTGTTCCCTTAAAATAACTCAACACACAGCCATTAATATCTAAACCGCTGGCTACAAAAGTGAGTATAACCCTAGGTGAAAATGTCCAAATTGTGCCAAAAGTGACGACATCACAGAGCTGGTGGATGTTAGAGACCTTGTGCTCCTCCAACTTCCATTTGAGGATGCCCCAGAGATGCTCAATAGGGTTTAGGTCTGGAGACATGCTTGGCCTGTCCATCACCTTTACCCTCAACTACTTTAGCAAGGCAGTGGTCATCTTGGAGGTGTGTTTGGGGTTGTTATCACGTTGGAATACTGCCCTTCATCCCAGTCTCCGATATGAGGGGAATATGCTCTGCTTGACACACGCTTGACACCATCTGAACCAAATAAGTTTATCTTGGTCTCATCAGACCACAGGACATGGTTCCAGTAATCCATGTCCTTAGTCTGCTCGTCTTCAGCAAACAGTTTGCGGGCTTTCTTGTGCATCATCTTTAAAAGAGGCTTCCTTCCGGGATGACAGCCATGCAGACCCATTTGATGCAGTGTGCGGCGGTCTGAGCATTGAGAGGCTGACCCCCCACCCCTTCAACCTCTGCAGCAATGCTGGAAGCACTCATACATCTATTTCCCAAAGACAACCTCTGGATATGATGCTGAGCACATGCACTCAACTTCTTTGATCAACCATGGCTAAGCCTGCTCTGAGTGGAACCTGTCCTGTTAAACTGGTGTTTGTCTGGTCTTGGCCACCGTGTTGCAGCTCAGTTTCAGGGTCGTGGCAATCTTCTTATAGCCTAGACCATCTTTATGTTGAGGGACAATTATTTTTTTCAGATCCTCAGAGTTCTTTGCCATGGGGTGCCATGTTGAACTTTCAGTGACCAGTAGGAGAACGTGAGAGCGATAACACCAAATTTAACACACCTGCTCCTCATTCACACCTGTGACCTTGTAACCCTGACTTACATGACACCAGGGAGGGAAAATGGCTAATTGGGCCAAGTTTGGACATTTTCACTTAGGGGTGTACTCACTTTTGCTGCCAGCTGTTTAGACATTAATGGCTGTGTGTTGAGTTATTTTGAGGGGACAGCAAATTTACACTGTTATAAAAGCTGTACACTCACTACTTTACATTGTAGCAAAGTGTCAATTCTTCAATGTTGTTACATGAAAACATATAATAAAATATTTACAAAAATGTGAGGGGTGTACTCACTTTTGTGAGATACTGTATATACACTATATTACCAAAAGTATTGGGACACCTGCGTTTACACGCACATGAACTTTAATGGCATCCCAGTCTTGGTTCATAGAGTTCAATATTGCGTCTCTTTATGGAGCAAGGTCCATAATGACATGGAAGAGTGAGTTTGGGGTAAAGGAACTTAACTGTCCTGCACAGAGTCATAACCTCAACCTGAAAGAAAACCTTTGGGATGAATTAGTGCGGAGACTGCGAGCCAGGTACTCAGGTACTGATATGGACTGTGACAGGTACTCAGGTACTCGGGTACTCAGATGAACTGTGACAGGTATTTGGGTACTCAGATGAACTGTGACAGGTACTTGGGTACTCAGATGGACTCTGACAGGTACTCGGGTACTCAGATGGACTGTGCCAGGTACTCGGGTACTCAGATGGACTGTGACAGGTACTTTGATGGCTGGTGACAAGTACTTTGATGGGTGGTGACAGATCCTCTTTATTGGGGGGAGATCAGTGTGATTGGTGTACACTGTAAGTGGTAACGAGATGTTACCGTAAACTCCTTCTCACACACAATCGGTGTGTGAGGAGGAGAACCCGATAACATCTTGTTACCGCTCTGTATTTACATTTAGTAATCGGCTGTGAAAGGATCACAGCCGACCATGTGGTAAACAGCCATCAGCCAATGGCTGTTTACCAGCGTCAGTGACGAGCAGTGTTCCCGGGAACACTCTGCCAGGGACGTGCACGCGCAGCGAGCTCGCGATCGCAAGCATGCGCCATGCAAAGTGGGGTGGTACCATCTGTGATCGCCCGTGACTTCATCACGGTCGATCACGTGGTAAACAGCCATGCCAAATGGGCGTTCACCCCACTTGGTGGCGAGCGGCGTCTCCGTGACACGCTGCCACCGAAGGTACAGGGATGCACGTACATGATCGCACGCATTCGCTGTTTAAATGGATGGACGTCATATGACGCCCGGCCAGTCCAGAACAAGAGCCGCGCCGCATGGCCATCATATGACGGCCAGCGGGCGGCAAGTGGTTAAATATGATACTGTGTAAGAGTGGTTCTCAGAGACATATGTAAAGTACCTTTACATAAAATGCATTTCTTCTTCCTGTTGCAATTTGGGATCATGCAGATGGGAATCCAAAATGAGTTTATGCCTGGCACCCCACCCCACTTTATTAAGGGCCCCTTGATAAAGTCACGTGACATGTGACGCAACACGTCGGGAGGAGCCAAGTGACGTCATCTGATGTGCCCGATTGGTACTCACAGCACGGTGCGAGGAAGAGATCACGGTGGGTGGCTGACTGCTCTTTGCGCTGATGTGTGTAACATACAAAGTGAGTGCGTTTAGTTTGATTTGCCAAGGAGATCAATTTGAATGGTTCATTGCACAATGAATATTTTCTCTGTTTGATTGCATGAATGAAATTGAACACTTGAAAAGTGTACAAGTTGATCATCAGAGGAAACAGTGAATAAACTCAGGGTGAAGTCACAACATTTGTCGAACCAATTTTTTATTTTTTTTTGCTTTATACCAGTTTTTTATGTTTAACAGTGCAATATGTGGACTTGATATATATACCCATTTAGGAATATTACAAGGCTTTTGCATGAATAATTTATATCATTATAGGTCTAAAGTATGTGGTCCAATATCTGCCCTAAATGAATTATTTTAGCACATAATTTATAGTGTATTTAGCGCACTTATCTCACTTTATATATAATTGGTCTGCATGGCTGTCATCCCAAAAGGAAGCTTCTTCTAATGATTATGCACAAGAAAGCCCACAAACAGTTTGCTGAAGTCAAGCAGACTAAGGACATGGATTACTGGAATCATGTCTTGTGGTCTGATGAGACCAAGATAAACCTATATGGTTTAGATGGTGGCAAGCGTGTGTGGCAGCAACCAGGTGAGGAGTATAAAGACAAGTGTGTCTTGCCTACAGTCAAGCATGATGGTGGGAGTGTCATGGTCTGGGGTTGCATGAGTGCTGCCATCACTGGGGAGCTAGAGTTCATTGAGGGAACCATGAATACCAACATGCGCTGTGACATACTGAAGCAGAGCATGATCCCCTCCCTTCAGAGACAGGGCTGCAGGGCAGTATTCCA
The DNA here is from genome assembly GCA_037952925.1 of Lithobates clamitans. Lineage (NCBI taxonomy): Eukaryota > Metazoa > Chordata > Amphibia > Anura > Ranidae > Lithobates > Lithobates clamitans. The sequence continues at coordinate 2,169,667 of JBBGZY010000051.1, forward strand.
ACATGATAACAACCCCAAACACACCTCTAAGACAACCACTGCCTTGCTAAAGAAGCTGAGGGTAAAGGTGAAGGACTAGCCAAGCATGCCTCCAGACCTAAACCCTATTGAGCATCTGTGGGGCATCCTCAAATGGAAGGTGGAGGAGCGCAAGGTCTCTAACACCCACTAGCTCTGTGATGTCATCATGGAAGAGTGGAAGAGGACTCCAGTGGCAACCTCTGAAGCTCTGGTAAACTCCACGCCCAGGACAGTTAAGACAGTGCTGGAAAATAATAGTGGCCACACAAAATTTTGACACTTTGGGCCCAATTTGGACATTTTCACTTAGGGGTGTACTCTCTTTTGTTGCCAGCTGCTTAGACATTAATGGCTGTGTGTTGAGTAAGTTTGAGGGGACAACAAATTTACACTGTTATACAAGCTGTACACTCACTACTTTACATTGTAGCAAAGTGTAATTTTATCAGTGTTGTCACATTAAAAGATATAATAAAATATTTACAAAAATAGGGGCGTACTCACTTTTGTGGCACTTTTGGACACAGGCACAATTTTATTTTTTTCAGGTATTTACCTAAACATATTCAAGCTATAGTTATATAATCGATATGGGCTGAAAGTGCACACCCTCAGGTTTAATTTGAGGGTATGTACATCCAAATCAGAGGAAGGGTTTAGGAATTACAGCTCTTAGGAATAGCCAATCCCCCCTTTTTCAATGAACCAAACGTAATTGGACAATTGAATCAAAAGCTATTTCATGGCCAGGTGTGTACTCCTTCGATATTTCTTCATCAATTAATCAGGTAAAAGGTTTGGAGTTGACTCTAATGCCGCGTACACACGATCGGATTTTCCAACGGGAAATGTTGGATTTGAGCTTGGATGTGAGCTTGTTGGCTGAAAGTCCGACCGTGTGTATGCTCCATTGGACATTTGTTGTCGAACTTTCTGCCAACAAATGTTGGCTAGCAGGTTCTCAAATTCACGCATGCTCGGCATCAAGTACGAGCCTAAAGTGCTCGGTCTTGTTAAACTAGCGTTCGTAATGGAGATATCACATTCGTGACTCGACAAATTATGAAATCTCTCAAAGCAGCGCATTCTCTTCTTTATATTGCTATAATAATGAAGTTGCTTTGCTGCTGATATTCACAGAGTTCTGACAAACATATTTTTTATTATTTCTAGTGATTTCCTGAATATTTTTTTTTTGTGTTTTTTTCTAGTGATCTCCAGAATATTTTTTTTTTGTGTTTTTTCTAGTGATCTCCGTAATAATTTTTTTTTTCGTTTTGTGTGTCAAGTTACTACAACACCATTATTATCTTGTATTTTTTAACCTCAAAGATACACCTATGTTGGTGTCTCTTGTTAATTTGACATTGTATTTTTGAAATGTACCTGCCTACTCACAAACAAACTGTCCTTTTTGAAGTAAAACACAAATATTTGTTCCTTAAAAATGTATCATTTAATAGAGAGCACAAGGTCATAACAAAATAAAGAGGAAGGCAATGATGGAGAAACAGTTGGAATTGGTGAAGCCAATTATCCTTGTCCCCTGGGGCAGGACCCAGGTCCCCAAACACTTTTTATGACAATACCATGCATATAAGCCTTTAAAATTAGCACTTTTGATTTCTCCCATAGACTTTTAAAGGGTGTTCTACGGCTTTCAAATTTGCCGCGAACACCCCAAATTGTTCGCTGTTCGACGAACTGGCGAACAGCCGATGTTCGAGTCGAACATGACTTTGACTCGAACTCGAAGCTCATCCCTATTCCTGAGTTGGGGATGTGTATGTTATGTTTTTAAAGTGGATGTAAACCCAATGTCATCCTTTCTAAACTACTGCCATAGGGGTTATCTATAAGGATATACATGCCTCCTGCATGTATCCTTACCTGTCAAATGCCTCCCCTCTGTTTGTTATTAGACCCGAAAAACTGCATATTCTGTGGGTGGGTCTGTTGTCTGGAGCTCGGTGGGTGGAGTCGTGATGTCAGTAGACTCCCCGCCCACCTCTGCACTCCCCTTGTCAATATTCATTTTCTCTGTGCATTTCTAACACTGAACTTCTGCTATGATCTCTAACATCCAGTGAAAAGACAGGAAAATAACCACATGACTTCAGCATGCCAAATCATGCTGAGGTGTGGAACAGCCAATCCTTGCAGAGCTGCTGAGGAAAGGAGTGGGGGAGGGAATACTGCATGTCTCTTAGGCTAATGCACGAGATGTAAATCACCTGTCACTCACAGCAAGGGGGAGTATTTGACAAAGTTTTTCTCAGTTTGTCAAGAATTGTCTCACTGAACAATAAAAGGGGATTGCTCAGAGGTGGATTAACTCTGTGTGGCAAGACTGGGCTCAAATGATAGCAAATCTTATACTCTGCAGTATGCTATAAAAAATTTTTTTTGGGGTTTACATCCACTTTAAACATGCCTGTTTAGCCCCAAAAAAGCAAATTTATGTCAAACATACATGTTATACACTAAGATGTTGGTTTGTTCCAAAACCGTTTATAACGCACACGTGAATTTGCTTATAGTAAAGTGTTTAATACTCAACAATGTGTGGCTTCTTCTTTCAATGCTCAATACCAGTTTATTTTTTAAGTTGGTGTAGTTACAGTGGCAATGGGGGTTTTTTACTAAAGACAAATCCACTTTGCACTACAAGTGCACTTGCAATGCACTTTCAAGTGCACTTGCAGTGCACTTGTAGTGTAAAGTGGATTTGCCTTTAGTAAATAACCCCCACTGTGCTGTAAAATTTGCCAAAATCAGGCCATTTTAGGGACTCCAAGCAATTAATTCATGGAGTTGAAAAGGATGATTATTTTTATCATTAATGCATTACATACATTAACAATGATAGCAAGTGTGTGTAGCAGACCCACAGCACAACATAATAGTTAACTGAAGACGAGATTGTCACCTCATGTATCAAATAAGTTACGTTTGCACTATTGAAGAAAATGGCCAAAAATAAAAGGCCATTTGAGAACCTAGGAGACAGATAAGAAACACAAACAGTAATTCAAATGAAATATGAGTTTAGTTTTTCAAAAAAAATTACTACATAGATTCAAGATTTTCTTGTAAATCAATTGCCCCCCTACCCACGAAGTACTCAACATCGTTTTGCTGTATCTCGCGGGTGCTTTGGGGGGGCAAGCCAGGACGGCCACTTTCAAGCGCTGTCATTGTTTGGTCAGGTGAAAAGTCAGCCTCAGTCACAACTGAGGCCAGATAGTTGGCTGCATTTTTCCGAAGGTAATTGTGAAGAATGCAGCAGCCCAAGACAATGTGATTGAGCTTGTATTCGGCCATGTTGATGGCTGTAAGGAAAAGCCAGAACCGGCTGGCCATTACGCCAAAGGCATTCTCGACCACTCTTCTGGCAGGGGCCAGCCGGTAATTAAAAATCCTCTGTTGTGGGGTCAAGGTCCTCATGGGGAATGGCCTCATCAGATGTTCCCCCAGCGCAAAGGCCTCATCCGCCACAAAAACAAACTCGAGGCCCGCATCGTTATCCTCTGGAGGTGGCAACCCCAAGGTGCCATTTTGGAGATGCCTGTAAAATTCGGTCTGGGCGATCACTCCTCCATCAGACATACGGCCATTCTTCCCTACGTCCAGATATAGGAATTCATAATTTGTCGTCACCACCGCCAATATCACGATACTACTGAATATAGTTGAAGTAGTATAACCCCGAGATGGGTGGTGGGTCGATCCGGACGTGCTTCCCATTGATTGCACCACCCTAATTGGGAAAGACTGGTGGTGGAATTGGGGGGGCACAGTCTGCCATTCCTGTGGGTTGGGAGGAAACTATGGAGTCAAACAAGAAAAAAAAAATAGTACTTTTGCACATAACATTGCAAGCAGATTAGACACAAACATTCTTGGCCAACATAAGTATAACATTTATTGAAATTAGTATTTAAAAACAAAAGTATAAGGTCCATTTATCAGATTCCTCACTCCCTCTGATGGCCCATTGTAACAATTTTATGGTTGCGGGGGGGAGAGATGTTTTGGACAGGTAACCCTCTCCACTTCATTGAGAGCTCAGTGCATAAATAATGTGTGTTACTTTGGTCAGCCCCTCCTTTCTTACACTATTGGCAGCCCACTGGACAGGTAAAAAGCATCATAATCCAAAAATATGAATACACACTGTCCAAATTGAAGCACATTTTTACATTCTGCAATTACCTATCATGATAATCGGAGAACAAAACAGTACCATTTGAAAGTATTTAGGAAGGCACTTGCACTACATGCTTTGGTGAATTCATCCATAAATCTGACCACAGAAGAGGTAGGTATAGTGTGTATGGGTTTGGCAAAGTCAGCAGATAGATTATTGGTATCGGTTGACTTAGGGGTTGGGGGGAGGGAGGGTTCCAAATGAATTTTGACCCCCTAAAAAAAGCCTCTTGCACTCTGCCTGAATTTAAGGACAACAATAACATTTGGACACATTTTAGGGGGTGTTTAGGGTAAGCACTACAATGGAACTGACAAAATTCATTGTTAGGTGACTAGGCTAGGTGTGAATGGGCCCAGGATAGCATGCTGGGGAAGTTAGTGAAGGTAAATATGCATAAAGGACAAAAAAGGAGCAGTAAAAGCTTACAGCATGCATGAGGACAAAGAGGACATTCACAGCATATTACAATCATGGTAATTATGGATAGATAAAATAAATACAATACATTAGCAAACATTAAATACATAGAATGTGATGTTAAAGGATAAAACTTACCTTAATATAGTCCTTCTGCAGGACCTGAATTATGGTAGAACAGGTCTCTGGAATAATGATTCCCAGAGCCTGGGGGGAGATCCCAGTTGTGAACTTCAGGTCCTGGAGACTTCACCCAGTCGCCAAGTACCACAAGGTGGCAACGAGCCTTTGCTAGGGAGTGATGGCTTGCCGCATGCAGGTGTCCTGCTTCCTAATATAAGGGGTCAGCAAAGCCAAGAGACAGTGAAAGACGGGGTCCATCATCCAGAAATAATTCCTGAAATCATCAGGATTATTCTCCTAGAGCTCCCGCAACAAAGGCATATGACAGAATTGGTCACGATTAAGCAACCAATTCTTGGTCCAAGAACTCCTCCTCCCCCTGTTCATGGATTGGACTTGGGTCAAAGCAATAACTCCAACACCAAGCCCAACAACAGCACGAACTCTACGATGAGTACGTAACTGCAACATGGCTAATAAACTAACGGCTGCTCAGAACGAACTGACAGAATGCACTGAAAATCAGAAACGACCGGACAAGCATGCACTGAAAATTATAAGTGAACTATAAATAGAAAGCACTGAAAGACTGAAATGAACTGACAAGCATGCACTGAAGAACATATACGAACCGACAAGCACAACCTGAAAAGCAGAAAAGGGCTGAAAAGCGCAAATTGTCTCTCATCAAACTTCTACTAACACGATATAAACATGAGATTAGCAGAAGGAGCCCAAAGAGTGGCGCACTGGCTATTGAACTTCCTTTTTATCGGCCGTCATACGTCTTGTAGGTCACAATGTTCGTAATTGTTGGCCAACATTTCTGTGACCTTGTGTATGCAAGACAAGTTGGAGCCAACACCCTTCGAACAAAAATCCACGGTTGTGGTGTCGGAAAGACACACGGTCGGATTTTCTGACGGAAAATGTTCCACGGGAGCTCTTTGTCGGAACTTCCGACCGTGTGTAGGCTCCATCGGACATTTTCCATTGGAATTTCCGTCACACAAAATTTGAGAGCTGGTTCTCAAATTTTCCGACAACAAAATCTGTTGTCGTAAATTCCGATCGTGTGTACACAATTCCGAAGCACAAGGTTCCACGCATGCTCGGAATCAAGCAGAAGAGCCGCACTGGCTATTGAACTTCATTTTTCTTGGCTCATCATACATGTTGTACGTCACCGCGTTCTTGACGTTCGGAATTTCCGAAAAGATTTGTGTGAGCATGTGTATGCAAGACAAGTTTGAGCCAACATCCTTGAGCCTACATCATGGAAGAAACTGTCCTGCAAGTGAAACAGGCTTCAAAAATGAAATAAATCAATTAGAGAGATGGGTCAACAGTTTGGTACATTCTGAGGAAAGAAGAACGCACTGGTGAGCTCAGCAATATAAAAAGGCCTGGACGTCCACAGAAAACAACAGTGGTGGATGATCACAGGATCCTCTCTTTGATAAAGTAAAAAAACAATTCACAACATCCAGACAAGTGAAGGGCACTCTCAAGGAGGTGGGCGTATCATTGTCAAGGTCAACAATCAAGAGAAGACTTCACAAGAGCAAATACAGAGGGTTTACCACAAGGTGCAAACCATTCATAAGCCTGAGGAATAGAAAAGTCAGATTAGACTTTACCAAAAAACATCTAAAAAAGCCAGACCAGTTTTGGAAAAGCATTATTTGAACAGATGAAACTAAGATTATTCTGTACCAGAATGACGGGAAGAAAGTGTGGAACGGGCTTGTAACAGCTCATAATCAAAAGCACACAACGCCATCTGTAAAACATGGTGGAGGCAGTGTGTTGGTATGGGCATGCATGGCTTCCAGTGGCACTGGTCATTGATGTTTATTAATGATGTGACAGAAGACAGAAGCAATCGGATGAATTCTGCAGTGTTTAGAGATATGCTGTCAGCCCAGATTCAGCCAAATGCAGCAAAGTTGATTGGACAGGGCTTTACAGTACAGATGGACAATGATCCAAAACACAGGGCAAAAGCAACCCTTTTGAAGGAAAAGAAGTAGAATATTCTGCAATGCCCAAGTCAATCACCTGATCTCAACCCAATTGAGCATGCATTTCACTTGCTGAAGGCAAGAAGAAGACAGCTGCAGTTAGAGCCTGGCAAAGCCTCAGAAAGGAGGAAACCCAGTCTTTGGTAATGTCCATGGGTTCCAGACTTCAGGCAGTCAGTGTCAATAAAGGATTCGCAACAAAATATTAAAAAAAACCATTATATTTATGATTACCGTATATACTCGAGTATAAGCCGACCCGAATATAAGCCGAGGCACCTAATTTTACCACAAAAAACTGGGAAAACGTATTAACTGGAGTATAAGCCTAGGGTAGGAAATGCAGCAGCTACTGTAAGTGGAAAAGAGGGTCAACAATGCCCATTTGCAGCCTCACTGTGCCCATTTGCAGCCTCACTGTGCCCATTGCATGCCTCACTGTGTCCATCGCAAGCCTCACTGTGCTCATTGCAAGCTTCACTGTGCCCATTGCATGCCTCACTGTGCTCATTGCAAGCCTCACTGTGCCCATTGCAAGCCTCACTGTGCCCATTGCAAGCCTCACTGTGATCATTGCAAGCCTCACTGTGCCTATTGTAAGCCTCACTGTGCCCATTGCAAGCCTCACTGAGCCCATTGCAAGCCTCACTGTGCCCATTGCAAGCCTCACTGTGACAATCTGCATACCTGATCTCCGTGTCATGCAGTCAGCAGCCATCCAGTGTAACCCCGCCCCGCCTCCTCCTCGTCCGTGATATACGGTATATTTATTTGTCCAATTACATTTGAGCCCCAGAAAATGGGGGGACTGTGTATAAAAATGGTTGCAGTTCCTAAAATTTGTAATTTATATTTATATTCAACCCCTTAAATTAAAGCTGAAAGTCTGGACTTCAAATTCATTTGGATTGTTTTCTTTTAAATTTTATTCTAGTGGCATACAGAGCCAAAAGTATGAAAAGTTTGCCTGTGTCCAAATATATATGGACCTTAATGTAGCTGCTTGCAAGGAGATATACTTTAAACTGCCTCAGGGGCCTCATATAAGGTACTAAAAAATGCATGAGAGAAAAATTACTTTACAGTTTCTTCTATTTCTAAACGTCCCTGAACCCAGTTCCCACATCTTGATACCTGTCATGGTCTTTACAGGAGGCTTCCACTATCCTGATATTGTTATGGATAAGGCAGCAAGAAAAGGGGATGAGTGGGAACACATCAACTAAATGACGATAGGCCTCCCTGGGAGTGTGTCAATGACTGGCCAGGCTCACAAGAAATGGGCAGAATTACTTGCGTGTTGTACTGCCTAAAGTTGACCAGCAGTGCTGGATACAGGAGGGACAGCACTGGAACATGGAGAGGGTAAATAGAGCTTGAGCCCATTTTTATGTCAATTCAGGGAGGTTAAAAAAATAACTGGAGTAACACTTTAAACCTGTGCTATTGAATGAATTTTTATTTTAATTAAGGAATAGGCACACCTTAATCTCCAAGATACAGCAAGATGCGCTGTGTGACAGAGATGAGGTGGTTTAACTTGACTTGTATAGATATCCTGGGAGACTTCACTGGCATGCTCAACTGGGGGATGGTGGTGGGGGTGAGGGGATGGGTGAATGGACTGTGGGCCAGACTACGAAAATGCTTGTGTATTATATCTTCCCACTTTACCATACTCTTAAAATAGCTGACATCAACATGGTCAAGCAAAAGAAAGTCTAGACTGACTGAAAATATAAGGGTGAATGGATTTTCAATTCTGGGTGGAATCTGTGACTTCATAGACATAGCTGAACTGATAGTTCCTGGATGTTCTTCCTAAAGTTTAGCTACACCTGACTGAGGGCTAAATTTTTTTATTTTTACATAAGCATCATGCTCAATTATGGCATTCGTTTTGAATTAAGAAATAAATACATGCATATCTCATTGATTCATTTTGCCGGATTGTACAGTGTGCCACTCATTACTCAAGGCTGTGTTGTATTGCATCTATTAATGGTGTTCTGCTGAACAAAAGACAGCAACAGCACAGATTAATAGACGAGAATCATTTCTGAAAATGTATTCTTTGCTTCTCTCCATCGAGGTTATCGCAAGCTTTTACTCCACACTTTATGAATCCTAAGAGGTCCTTTTTGCATTTATACTACGGAGATATCATACATATTTTCTGCATTATGAATACAGGGAGAATCTATGAGGAACATTTTGTATAATCCTGTTTACAGGCAGTGGATTAGGGAAGCATATTGATAACAAAATTCACCAAGAATAATAAAGATCTCCATTCTTTATACACTGGTATGTTATGGTTCTGCAATCTGTCATTCAATTTCTTTGCCAAGTACATTCTCATAATAATATGAATACTGCTGTCACACTTGACCTATAGAATGAAGGATAAATGGATATTTGACAGTAAAGTATAATCTAGTATTTGTCAGTTCAAGGTAAAAATGTTTACTGCTAAAACATGGCAATAACCATTAACATATAATTCAGGTAAGAGGTGAAAACCATCGACAAGCTAGTAATGTTATCCAGCAAATATGCAACTACAAATGTGTGTTTTTTGTAATACAGGTTTATTGGCAGAGTATGTGCTGTGTAACTTCCCCCCTGTATGCTATTTGTATCATTAACAATGTTGAGACTTCCAAACAAGATTCTACCAAAGCCAGGTGCACCAGATTCACCTGGTGCGAAAATCTCACAAGATCAGGGACAAGTAAAAATGCGCCAAATATATGTTGTGCCACAACTGCTGAGGAAGACATCATGTCCCAACAACAGTAATCCTTGGCATACATCAGGGGAGGCCTGGGAACATTTTGCCTGGGGGTAACACATCGAAGTAGCCCTTTCATGATATGGAAAGATTTCTGTAGGCTAAAGAAAGTGTGGCATGCAAAGTCTGTTGTGGTTAACATTGACTGGTAAACAAGGTGTTCCTATAGTTGTTCCCATGTTGTGATTGCAAGTGTGAACCAGGAGCAGGCAGATACATAAGGCCCAGCCTGATGATGTGTAAATGATGAGGCATCACTACAAAGGTTTACTAGACCAGCATTAGAACTGGCCTTGGGGCAAATGCCCTTAATCCTGTCCTACCCTGACAATTATTAAAAAGAATGTTAATTTTTAGCTTATCTTTTTATTTTTCACAAGTATATAAGAAACAAACAAAAAAATTAATAAAAAGTCTATAATTCACATTACATTTTATATCATCATCTGTGCATGTTATCGTTGCAGCTGTAGGAGGTTATGCTGTGGAACAATCATCTGTGACTGTTACTTAGTAGGATGAGGGGCATTACAATGGGTTCTGCCATTGAGTATAACTTAGAGCATGTACCAATGGATTGTTATTATACCTTATGGATGGTTACACATGTGCTGCTCCCCCTTCTGAGCATTTGCATAGGCTGTAGCAGTTGTGGGTAACCCTGCAGCTAAGTGCTGATTATTATAAAGATAACATATTTGGCATTAGACTTCAAATAAAGTTGAAGGAACATGTTTAATACAATATAAATATACCCAACCTTTTGTTATTGGCAGAATAAAAGAACAGTATTATATCTACTGGTGTACAGGAACTTAAGGTAAAAGGAACATTTGAGAATTGTGCCAAGATGTGCCATATTTTTTTTAATAAGGCTTGCTCACATAGCTTTCTCTACCTTCAAGTGAATATTTGCTTTGCCAAATTAGGGTGAAGCAACAGGTTTTTTCCATCTTCCATTTCTCATATCTTCCATATGCTTGCAATTACTTATCTTCACTCCCCCACCACTACATTTAGTGCTAGGAGTCGAAGGATATACTTAATGCTTGGAGAAGAATGTTACTGTATTGACATGACAAAGCTGGCCAAGCTGTGGTGTCATATAGAGCAGGGACGTGCAGTCAGGGGAGGCAGGTGAGGCAGAGCCATTAGCATAAAAAATAAACAAATAAAATATTTTTAAAAAAATGATCGAATTTAAGGGTCATAGCTCTTCAACCAGGGGTCACAGAGACCCCAAATTTATTGGGTAGTTAGCTGAAGTCCTACTGGCCAAAATTGGGGCTCCTGTCATCTATGGTTCCGGAGATACGGGGCTCCTTGTGCAGCCTGTCAGAAGCTAAATACAGAGCAGCCAGTTAAAATACAAGCTGGCACACTGTTTGCAGCAGACTGAGATGATGAGCTCACAGTGCCTCTCCTCACTTCTTGTCAGAGGCACTGAGCTCAATGGACAGCTTGGAGTCTTTGACAAATGGTAGCCCAGATAGCAAGTAATTGCGCTACAAGTTTGAAAATGACTTGCTAAGCTCTTGCTAGACTTGCCAAGCTTCACAGGTTTGTTGCACAACTGCAGCAAGTCTGCATTGCATGACTCCAGATCATTCTGCAAGTCTGCTGCGAGTTCTGGTTCAGTTATGTTATGTAGTAGTTATCCTACCACAGGGGGTCCCTGTGGCTAAATTTTCATCATTGCTCCCTGCTGTGTGTAAGGTTTTTCTTTAACTGGTGCTGGGGAGTGGTGTGCAGAGAGGTGAGTGGTATCCATGAGATCTGATATGGAGTTCAGAGAGGTAGAAATCAAGGAGTGACCAACCCTAATATCCCATTGGTGGAGCACAATTTGGAATGTTTTATTTTTCCTTGTTTATATGCTAGCAGCTCACCTTAAGCAAAGATCACAATAGGTCTAGTGGTGCTTTTAGGTTAGGAGAGTGGAGTGGAATGTGATTTTCCATAAAGAATCCATATATTAAAGCCATATATTAAAGCCTTGTCAGAACAGCTGTGGATTTCAATGCAGGCGAGGAGAGGAGAGTGGCACGTGAACTGCCATTAAGGATTTGTATACCAAAGCGCCACTAGACCTGTTGTGGTCTTTGTTTAAGGTGAGCTGCTAGGGTGCACTACTGGTGGATGCCTGGATGGCGGGAACAATTGTGTTCACAACTTTCAAAAACTGTTTTTTGAGCGCGTGATCTTCACATCTCATTACTTTTTGATGCACATGCACTTTTCTAGGACTTATTTTATTGTTTTTTTTATGTAAAATTAGATGAATTCCTGCTTTTGATTCAAGCACTTTTATCACTGTTTCACATATTATCACATATTGTATTTTTTGTTTTTTTAAATTAGGAATAATCATTTATGCAAATTTGGCTTTTTGCTGTTTAGCTTCTTGAATTAGTGTACTTTATCACTGTTTCACGTAGTATCACATATTACTGCAATTTTTGTTTTGTGGGGTTTTTTTTTTGGGTTTTTTTTTATCATTTTTATTGTTTTTGAGAATGTTCTTTTTCATATTATGAATGTTATTTTTTATGTTTTGTTAAAAGTACAACCTAATAAAAAATAACTAAGATGTAATCCAGTGTTATGTATTGATTTTATTCAAATATTTCAATAAATAGTTTTTATAAAGATCAGTTTTGTCCTAATGCACTATACAGTGAACTGAGGTAAAGAGAAATGGTAAAATATAGGCCAAAAAAAGCTGAACTAAAAATATTTCAATGAGAGCCCTTTTCTTTTCTACTTCAGCCACTCTGGCTTAGATTTTGCAATTTTTTTCTCTGACAATTCCCCTCTCTTCACTTATTAGTGAATATATCCAATAAAAACAGACACTTGGACAAACAACAAGAAAAACTAGTGCCAAAGATATTATTGAAAAATTGAGGGATTAAATAAGATTGCTGCCACCTAAGTACCGGTGAATCACCAGCATAGGTGTGTGCAGCCTATTGCATTAGGGTGCGCACCCCAAAGATCAAACACACAGGCGTGTGTGTGTATGTGTGTGTGATACAGTTGTGCTCATAAGTTTACATACCCTGGCAGAATTTATGATTTCTTGGCCATTTTTCAGAGAATATGAATAACACAAAAAATTTTCTTTCACTCATGGTTAATGTTTCGCTGAAGCCATTTATTATCAATCAACTGTGTTTACTGTTTTTAAATCATTTATTCTGCTGTGACAGGTCGACTCGGCCTTGTGTTTTGGATCATTGTCAAGTTGGAATGTCCAAGTACGTCCCAAGTGCAGCTTCTTGGCAAATGTTCCTCCAGTATTTTTTGATAACATACTGCATTCATCTTGCCATCAATTTTGACCAAATTTCCTGTGCCTTTGTAGCTCACACATCCCCAAAACATCAGCGATCCACCTCCATGTTTCACAGTAGGAATGGTGTACCTTTCATCATAGGCCTTGTTGACTCCTCTCCAAATGTAGCGTTTATGGTTGTGGCCAAAAAGCTCAATTTTTGTCTCATCACTCCAAATGACTTTGTGCCAGAAGATTTGAGGCTTGTCTTTGTGCTGTTTGGCGTATTGTAAGTGGGATACTTTGTGTCATTTACGTAGTAATGGCTTTCTTCTGGCAACTCGACCATGCAGCCTATCTTTCTTCAAGTGCCTCCTTATTGTGTATCTTGAAAGAGCCACACCATATGTTTTCAGAGAGTTCTGTATTTCACCTGAAGTTATTTGTGGGTTTTTCTTTGCATCCCGAACAATTTTCCTGGCAGTTGTGGCTGAAATTTTAGTTGGTCTACTGGACTGTGGTTTGCTTTCAGCAGAACCCCTCATTTTCCACTTCTTGATTAGAGTTTGTACACCGCTGATTGGAATTCTCAATTCCTTGGATATCTTTTTATATCCCTTTCCTGTTTTATACACTTCAATTACCTTTTCCCGCAGATCCTTTGACAATTCCTTTGCTTTTCCCATGACTCAGAATCCAGAAAGGTCAGTGCAGCACTGGATGAAAGATGCATGGGTCTGTCAGGAGTCCAGAAACTCATTGACCTTTTATACACACACACTAATTACAAGCAAACAGATCACAGGTGAGGATAGTTACCTTTAATAGTCATTCAAACCTCATTGTGTCAACTTATGTGCATGTTATCAGGCCAAAATCACCAGGGTATGTAAACTTTTGATCAGGGTCATTTAGGTAGTTTCTGTTGTCACTATGATTTAAAAAGAGGAAACACATTCGATTGATAATAAATGGCTTCAGCCAAACACTGACCATAAGTGAAAGAAATGTTTTTGTGTTATCATTCATATTCTCTAAAAAATGGCCAAGAAATCATAAATTCTGCCAGGGTATGTACATTTATGAGCACAACTGCGTGTGTGTTTGTATGTATATATATGTATATATATATATATATATATATATATATATATATATATATATATATATATTACATATACATACAGACACACACACTCTTATGGTAGAGCCGGTACAGTGAAAGAAGTACGGTAGCACTTCATGAATGGCAAAACTGGTCAGAGGGAGATATTTCCCATCTCCCTGCCTGCACACAGAGCGATAATGCTAATGGACTTGGGGTGATTAGGGTGTGCCAAGGCACACCTGGCACACCCCCTGTGCATGCCTATCCACTTAAGGACCAGCCTCGTTTTGGATTTTAGGTGTTTACATGTTTAAAACAGGTTTTTCTGCTAGAAAATTACTTAGAACCCCCAAACATTATATATGGTTTTTCTTCTAACACCCTAGAGAATACAATGGCGGTAATTGCAATACTTTTTTTTGCACCGTATTTGCGCAGCGGTCTTATAAGCGCACTTTTTTGGGAAAAAATTCACTTTTTTGAATAAAAAAATAAAACAACAGTAAAGTTATCCCAATTTTTTTTATATTTTGAAATATAATGTTATGCCAAGTAAATTGATACCCAACATGTCATGCTTGAAAATTGCGCCCGCTTGTGGAATGGCGTCAAACTTTTACCCTCAAAAATCTCCATAGGCGACGTTTAAAAAATTCTACAGGTTGCATATTTTGCGCTACAGAGAAGGTCTAGGGCTAGAATTATTGCTCTCACTCTACCGGTCACTGTGATATCACACATGTGTGGTTTGACCACCGTTTTCATATGTGGGCGCTACTCGCGTATGCGTTCGCTTCTGCGCGCGAGCTCGTCGGGACAGGGGGGTTTTAAAAAATTTTTTTTAATTTTTATTATTTATTTTACAATATTTTATTTATTTTTACACTGTTTAAAAAAAAAAAAATTGTGTCACTTTTATTCCTATTACAAGGAATGTAAACATCCCTTGTAATAGAAAAAAGCATGGCAGGACCTCTTAAATATGAGATCTGGAGTCAAAAAGACCTCAGATCTCATATTTACACTAAAATGCAATAAAAAAAAAAATTAAAAAAAGTCATTTAGAAAAATGACATTTGAAAAAATATGCCTTTAAGAGGCATGGACAGAAGTGACGTTTTGACGTCGCTTCCACCCAGCAGTGTCATGGCCAAGATGGCGCTCACTCGTCTCCAGACACACCAGAGAGCAGGACACGATCGCTCCTGCCGCTACCGACGGCTCCGGTAAGCGGCGGAGGGCCCCGGATCACGGCGGGAGGGGGGGCCCCTCTCCCGCCACCGATAAAAGTGATCTCGCGGCGAATCCGCCGCAGGGACCACTTTTATCTGAAAGCCGGCCGCCGCACAAAAACGGGGATACCGGGGTTATGGCAGCTAGCTGCTGCCATAACAACGATATCCCCGTTCAAACTTAGGACGTACATCGTCGTGCGGCGGTCGGGAAGTGGCTATGATCACCAGTTAATTGGCAAGAAAAAAGAAGCAAGCAGCGCAAATCTATAATCCCACAATCTGGTGACAGTGAACCCACTGCTATTAACCTAATCCCTTACTGTACACTCTTTTCCTGGCAGGAAAAGAGGGGAGACGCTTGGGCCCTGCGTCTCCTGTATACGCCCACCAGGTGTCAGCACCTGGTCCTGGGCGCCTCTTGCCTGCCAGCGGCGTCCCGGATCCCTTCCGGACGCCGTGTTCACGCGCACGTGACCTAGAGCGCGTGCGCGTGACGTAGCGGCGCCTGCGCAGTTGCGGCGGAAGGGAAGGTTGCGCCCGAGAGTCTACACTCTTCCTGAACGCCGGGGGGGGGGTCACGTTGGAGCGCACAGCTGTGCTGCTCTTCCCCAGTGTGGGGGGGGAGGAGGGATGAATGTGTCAGTATGCCTGCACCTGATGGGAGTTAGTCATATGACACTCCCTATAAATGCATCAAGCTTTAAGGGAAGGCTACTGAATCTTTTCAAACTGCTTGATACCTGGCTATGCACCCACCGATCTAAGTGATTGGTAAGTACACTTGATATGCTTCCTAGCATCTTCCCTTATATATTTCTTTATTCTGTTAAAATTGACTTTCTGTATTTCAACCTTTTAGAACCAGGAATACCATACCTAACCATTTTGGTTCGCCTAATTGGGTAAACAGTTTCTTGATCACCCATGCACTTTGTCATAGTTTTCTCACACATTTGGTTGCTGTTTGTTTGGTTGAGGGTTGTGTTCATCTTGTGTTTTCACCTTCCAGTCCACTTATTTCACATTCCCTTTCCCCATACCACTGTACACTCCGCACCCACCCTGTCCATACCTCACTCCCCATTCCCAACAACCCCCCCCTTTCCCCCTTCTTTCCCCCCCTTTCCTCTCTTCCCCCCCTTTCCCCCCATCCACCACCTCTTTCCCTTCCTCTTCCCCCCCTCCACTGTGCACCACCGTCCCCACCCATCACTCCCAATCCCCCCCTTGTTTCACCTCTTTTTTTCACTCCTTTTTTCCCCCTGTGGTGCTGCTACCCCATTGCTTTCCATTCAATATTCTTACTACCATATGGTCCTTGATGGGCAGCAGGGTCTTTGCTGTTTGTTCGTCTATTCTTCTCACTCACTGTCACAATTTTTTTCACTCTGCGTGGTTCACTGGTTTTTCTTGCATTTATATTTATTCACTTTTCACACTTCCCTCACACTTTCTTTTCTTTCCTTTTTCCCCTTTCTCTCCCTCCCCCCCCCCTCTTTTTTCCCTCCCCTTCTTCCCCTCCCCCTACTTAACCCCTTCCCCTCCCCCCCTTGTTCGTTCTTGTTTTTTTTTTTCCCCTTCCCCTACCGTCCTCCCTCCCCACCTTTTTCCTTTTCCCCCCTTTCCCTTCCCCTTTATTTCTTTTTATTTCTTTCTATTTCCTTTCTTCTTTCCACTTTCTGTATATGTCTCCCTGCATACCCATGGACTAACTATAATGCCCTGCGATAGGGAAACTTTCAAACATTTGAGGAGTCAACTGACTCCTCACTTTCTATTTTTGTCTTTAGTGCCAACGTGAATTTCTCCAGGTGCAGCTTTTGGCCATTCGCGGCCCCTCCCCTCCCCTGCACATATGTGGGGGGGCATATAGGCGTGATCCCTCGTAAGGCACATCTGGTCTGCCACCCTTCCTCTGGGGAGTTGGCCCGACATGGGGGAGACAGAGGACATAGGAGGAACTACATTACCTTAAATATCTTGTATTGCCAGGAACCTTGTGATAGGTAATTATGGAATTTACGCAGATATGTTATATTGTATACAGAGGGGTTTGCTATTGTTGAGTCTTATGCCATTGTTCGATATATGTTTGCACTTCCACAGCGGACAACCCATCCTCTGAAGAAGACCCAGCGAGGGTCGAAACGCATCAGAATTCATATCTACAATTCCTATCGTCCCATATATTGTATTGTACATTGCTTTTATTTCTAGGCACTGTCTTTTGCCTTACTTTGGGGATTATACCCTTAAGGACACTTTGGTTGTCTCATAACACATTGCAATTTGTACTGTTCCTAGATACGGTTATTGTCCGTTGTAACTTTTATGATGCACACAGTTCATGTCCTGACTTGAACAGTCAGAATCAATTTACTCATTTTTATTATATATTTTTTTGTACCAATAAAATTAATCCTTTTTTGACCACTTCTACTGAATTTTATTGGCTGCCTTAAAGCCCCGATAGGGGGTCTTTCGTAGTTTTTTATACACTTCATGGGGTGTGCAGCCCATTTGTCTACACTCATGTGAGTGTCATTCGTTGCTTATAAAACACGGGTTTATGTGTATACGATTTACCCACAATCCCATGTTTTTCTCACACAGTTAAGAGAAAGAAGGAGAATCTGCTGCTGCTAAATAGGTATAAGCTAAATCATATATCATATATAATTGCCCTAATATTGTAAAGCGCTTCATAAACTGTTGGCACTAAATAAATCCTATATAATTATAATAATAATAATAATAATAATATTATGCGAAATGTTATACGATAATTTATTCTTTATCTATTTACTGTGAAATTACTGGTTTGAATTTATAACTTCAAACTTCAGTAAGTTGTCCGTTAAGCCACCTGTTTTTGAAAATATAGCAAATTACCTTAAATATAATATATAATAATTATTTGTATTTTACTTGTAATTACTGGTAATTAACCCCTTGCCACCCAGGCCAAATCTGACACTTCTTTCCTACATGTAAAAATCATAATTTTTATGCTATAAAATTACTCAGATCCACCAAACATTATATATATTGTTTTAGCAGACACCCTAGGGAATAAAATGGTGGTCATTGCAACTTTTTATGCTACACGGTATTTACACAGCAATTTTTCAAACAATTTTTTTTTTTGGAAAGAAACTGTTTCATGAATAAAAAAAAAACACTAAAGTTAGACCAATTTTTTTGTATACCATGAAAGATAATGTCACCCCGAGTAAATAGATACCTAACATGTCACGCTTTAAAATTGCGCACACTTGTGGAATGGTGCCAAACTTCAGTACTTAAAGTGGATGTAAACCCGAATTTTTTTTTTTTTTATGTCATAATGTAGAGTATAAGATTTCCTATCATTTGAGCCCAGTCTTGCCACAAAGAGTTAATCCAACTCTGAGCAATCTTCTTTTATTGTTCAGGGAGATAAATCTTGACAAACAGAGAAAAACTTTTTCAAATCCTCCCCCTTGCTGTGAGTGACAGGTGATTTACATACCTCGTGCACTAGCTTAAGACATGCATTGTTTTTTAATTCCAACCCCCACTCCTTTCTTCAGCAGCTCTGCAAGGATTGACTGTTCCACACCTCAGCATGATTTGGCATTCTGAAGTCATGTGGTTACTTTCCTGTCTTTTCACTGGATGTTAGAGTTCATAGCAGAAGTTCAGTGTAAGAAATACACAGGAGAAATGCTCATTGACAAGGGGAGTGTAGAGGTGGGCGGGGAGTCTACTGACATCACGACTCCACCCACCGAGCTCCAGACAACAGACCCACCCACAGAATCTGCAGTTTTTCGGCTCTCATAACAGACAGAGGGGAGACATTTGACAGGTAAAGATACATGCAGGATGCATGTATATCCTTATAGATAACCCCTATGGCAGTAGTTTAGAAAGGGTGACATTGGGTTTACATCCACTTTAAAAATCTCCGACGCTTTCAAATTTTTACAGGTTATATGTTTAGAATTACAGAGGAGGTCTAGTGCTAGAATTATTGTTCTCGCTCTAACTTTCGCAGTGTATGTAACCTGTGTGTGTCTGGCTCTGATACTAGCCAGTGCATCACCAGCCACATCCCTGATATGGAGAGTCAATAGCCCTATGTAGCTTAAAACAGCATGTCAGGGTACTCACCAGGGCCGAGATGCTGAGAGTGGCTCCCCTTGCAGCTGAGTGCGCTATACCCCTGGAGGTGGCACAGAGGGTATCAGGCACAGAGAGGCACGGGTCGCCAGGCACTAGTAGGAGCTTGGGTGTTGAACTTCCGTCTGGTAGTAGTCCGTTCAGGGTACACCCGGACGGTGATCAGCAGAGGAATCAGACTGGGGCTCCAACACCTTGGTCCTGAAGTAGACAACCGGAACAAGTATGTAGAGAAGCCAGGGGGTCAAACACAGCAAGCCGGTAGGAAGGAAGTCCGTTTAAACAAACCAAGGTCATACACAGGAATCAATCAATAGGAGAGTCCAAGACAGGCCGGGGGTCAAACACTGGAGCAGGCAGTAGCGAAGTCTTTAAAGAGAAGCCTGGGGTCAAACACTGGAGCAGACTGAAGAGGAATCCTTTAAGCAAGCCGAGGTCAAGGTGCAGGAGAAGTTCAAGGGTGGTCAAGGCAATCTGGGTCACAACAGGCAGGAGTCAATAGCAGAACAAGGAACAGGAACACAGAAGCTGAAATGACAAACCAGCAATAAGCCAGAGAGCTGGGCTGCCATTTATAGGGCCGCCAGGGGAACTCACATGTGCGACGAAGATGCGTACATGCTTACGCCGTTTTGCCGTGTTGCGGCCCGCTGACTCGCACGTCTATGCCGTTGCGCCGTGACGCGGTCCGCTGAATCGTGTACCCGCATGCGCCGATTAGCCATTCTGCCACGCAGGCGTACAGGGAAATGCCGGTATTGGCAAACAAAGTTTCTGTTATTCCTCTGACACAGCAATTCATAACTTACACAAGATTTTCCTGGTCTCCAGCAGCTGAATAGGAGTAAAGAAAAGATATGTAAGGTCAGCATTGCTTTGCCATGCCTTGGTACTTTAACGACTTGCCTACTGAGCACTTTCACCCCCTTCCTGCCCAGGACAATTTTTAGCTTTCAGTGCTCTCACACTTTGAATGACAATTGCACGGTCATGCAATGCTGTACCCACATGAAATTTCTGTCCTTTTTTCACACAAATAAATCTTTCTTTTGGTGGTCTTTAATCACTACTGGGTTTTTTTTTGTGCTTTAAATAAAAAAAGACTGAACATTTTGTAAAAAAGCACATTTTTTGTTGTTTCTGTTATAACATTTTGCAAATTAGTAATTTTTCTTTATACATTTTGGCCAAAATTCATACTGCTACATATCTTTGGTAACAATAACCCTAATCAGTGTGTATTATTCGGTCTTTGTGAAAGTTAGAATCTACAAGCTATGGTGCCAATCAATGAAAATTGATCACATCTGATGTACTGACAGCCTATCTCTTTTCCTGAGATAATAACCAGAGAAGTACAAATACCCCCCAAATGACACCTTTTTGAAAAGTAGACATTCCAAGGTAATTAGTAAGATGCATGGTGAATTTTTTGAATTTGTAGTTTTTTTACCACAATACTTTGCAAAATTAAGATATTAAGATTTTATATATATATATATATATATATATATATATATATATATATATTCAAATCGTAGAGGAGAGCCGCACCCAGCTTACGATGCAGTGCCAGCAATCAGGTCTTCCCACCGACCTTATATATAGAAAAAGAGTCCAAAGGTTTGCTGCACTTAAAAACTTTCGGTTGCTTTATTTCATGTAGTCACATGGAAAAATTACAAAGCAAGGACAATCTTTCCGGACGTAATAATACAGATATGGATGGATTACATTTCGGGCTAGTATGCTTGCGCCCTATCTATCTTAGGAAGTTTTTAAGTGCAGCAACCCTTTGGACTCTTTATATATATATATATATATATATATATATATATATATATATATATATACAGTATCTCACAAAAGTGAGTACACCCCTCACATTTTTGTAAATATTTTATTATATCTTTTCATGTGACAATACTTAAGAAATGACACTTAGCTACAATGTAAAGTAGTGAGTGTACAGCTTGTGTAATAGTGTAAATTTGCTGTTCCCTTAAAATAACTCAACACACAGCCATTAATATCTAAACTGCTGGCTACAAAAGTGAGTATAACCCTAAGTGAAAATGTCCAAATTGGGCCCAATTAGCCATTTTCCCTCCCCGGTGTCATGGGACTTGTTAGTGTTACAAGGTCTAAGGTGTGAATGGGGAGCAGGTGTGTTAAATTTGGGGTTATCGCTCTCACTTTCTCATACTGGTCACTGGAAGTTCAACATGGCACCTCATGGCAAAGAACTCTTAGGATCTGAAAAAAAGAATTGTTGCTCAACATAAAGATGACCTAGGCTATAAGAGGATTGCCAAGACCCTGAAACTGAGCTGCAGCATGGTGGCCAAGACCATACAGAGGTTTAACAGGACAGGTTCAACTCAAAACAGGCCTCGCCATAGTCAGCCAAAGTAGTTGAGTGCACATGCTCAGCATCATATCCAGAGGTCTTTGGGAAATAGACATATGAGTGCTGCCAGCATTGCTGCAGAGGTTGAAGGGGTGGGGGATCAGCCTGTCAGTGCTCAAACAATACGCCTGCATCACTTTGGTCTGCATGGCTGTCGTCACAGAAGGAAGCCTCTTCTAAAGAAAGTCAGCAAACAGTTTGCTGAAGAAAGGCAGACTAATGACATGGATTACTGGAACCATGCCCTGTGTTCTGATGAGACCAAGATAAACTTATTTGGTTCAGATGGTGTCAAGCCTGTGTGGAGGCAATCAGGTGAGAAGTACAAAGACAAGTGTGTCTTGCCTACAGTCAAGCATGGTGGTGGAAGTGTCATGGTCTGGGGCTGCATGAGTGCTTCCGGCACTGGGGAGCTACAGATCATTGAGGGAACCATGAATGCCAACATGTACTGTGACATACTGAAGCAGAGCATGATCCCCTCCCTTCAGGGACTGGGCCGCAGGGCAGTATTCCAACATGATAACGACCCCAAAACACCTCCAAGATGACCACTATCTTGCTAAAGAAGCTGGGGGTAAAGGTGATGGACTTGCCAACTATGTCTCCAGACCTAAACCCTATTGAGCATCTGTGGGGCATCCTCAAACAGAAGGTGGAGGAGCACAAGGTCTCTAACATCCACCAGCTCCATGATGTCATCATCGAGGAGTGGAAGAGGACTCTAGTGGCAACCTGTGAAGCTCTGGTGAACTCCATACCCAAGAAGGTTAAGGCAGTGCTGAAAAATAATGGTGGCCACACAAAATATTGACACTTTGGGCCCGATTTGGACATTTTCACTTAGGGGTGTACTCACTTTTGTTACCAGAGGTTTAGACATTAATGGCCGTGAGTTGAGTTATTTTGAGGGAACAGAAAGTTTACACTGTTATACGAGCTGTACACTCACTACTTTACATTGTAGCAAAGTGTCATCTATTCAGTGTTGTCACATGAAAAGATATAATAAAATATTTACCAAAATGTGAGGGGTGTACTCACATTTGTGAGATACTGTGTATATATATATATATATATATATATATATATATATATATATATTTATTTATTTATTTATTTTACAAAATCGTCATATTAACAGATTATTTCTCTTGCATACTTGCAACTACACCTCAAAACACATTCTGCTACTCCTCCTGAGTATGGTGATACCACATGTGTGAGACTTTTTCACAGTCTTGCCACATACAGAGGCCCAACATTCAGGGAGCACCATCAGGTGTTCTAGGAGCATAAATTACACATCAAATGTCATGACAACCTATCACACTTTTGAAGGCCCTGGAGCACCAGGACAATGGAAACGCCCACAAAATGACCCCATTTTGGAAAGCAAACACCCCATCGTATATTCTACGAGGCATAATGAGTATTTTGAACATGTTATTTTTTTCCACAAGTTTTTTGAAAATATGGAAAGAAAATGAAAATGCATTATTTTTTTATTTTTTTTTACACAAAGTTGTCCATTTATACAATAATTCTAACATTTGGCATGTACATAGCAAAAATTGCACCCCAAAATACATTCTGCTACTCCTCTTGAGTATGGCGATACCACATGTGTGAGACTTTTACACAGCCTGGCCACATACAGAGGCCCAACATTCAAGTAGCACCTTCAGGCATTCTAGGAGCATAAATTACACATCTAATTTCCTGACAACCTATCATTTTTTAAGGCCCTTCATATTTCTAACACATAGCATACACATACCAAGAATTACATTCCAAAATAAATTGTATTGATGGAAGGGAAAAAAAAATTACCTGTGGTTTTAGTAGTGCAGTTACATAGTAGGCGAGGTTGAAAAAAGACACAAGTCCATCAAGTCCAACCTATGTGTGTGATTATATGTCAGTACTACATTGTATATCCTGTATGTTGCGGTCGTTCAGGTGCTCATCTAATAGATTCTTGAAACTATCGATCCCCCCCCCCCCCGCTGCCTGTGGAAGGGAATTCCACATCCTTGCCGCTCTTACAGTAAAGAACCCTCTATGTAGTTTAGGGTTAAACCTCTTTTCTTCTAAGTTTAATGAGTGGCCACGAGTCTTGTTAAACTCCCTTCTGCAAAAAAGTTTTATCCCTATTGTGGGGTCACCAGTATGGTATTTGTATATTGAAATCATATCCCCTCTCAAGCGTCTCTTCTCCAGAGAGAATAATTTCAGTGCTCGCAACCTTTCCTCATAACTAGGGATGAGCCGAACACCCCCCGGTTCGGTTCGCACCAGAACCCGCGAACGGACCGCAAGTTCGCACGAACGTTAGAACCCCATTGACGTCTATGGGACTCGAACGTTCGAAATCAAAAGTGCTCATTTTAAAGGCTAATTTGCATGGTATTGTCCTAAAAAGGGTTTGGGGACCCGGGTCCTACCCCAGGGGACATGTATCAATGCAAAAAAAACTTTTAAAAACGGCCGTTTTTTCGGGAGCAGTGATTTTAATGATGCTTGAAGTAAAAAAAAAAAAGTGAAATATTCCTTTAAATATCGTACCTGGGGGGTGTCTATAGTATGCCTGTAAAGTGACGCGTGTTTCCCATGTTTAGAACAGTCCCTGCACCAAATGTCATTTTTAAAGGAAAAAATCTCATTTAAAACTGCTTGCGGGTTTAATGTCATGTCGGGTCATGGCAATATGGATGAAAATCAGTGAGACAAACGGCATGGGTACCCCCCAGTCCATTACCAGGCCCTTTGGGTCTTGTATGGATATTAAGGGGAACCCCGCACCCAAATTAAAATAAGGAAAGGTCCCTATATACTCTGAACAGCAGTATACAGGCGGTGCAAACAAGACAGGGACTGTAGGTTTGTTGTTAAGTAGAATCTGTTTGTAATTTTGAACATTTTTAATGTGTTTAGCTCCAGCCAAAAAATCTTTTCTAAGCTTTTTGGAAAACATAGGGAAGGGTTATCACCCCTGTGACATTTGTTTTGCGTCTTTCCTCCTCTTCAGAAGATTTCACCTCACTTTTTTGTCCCAATGAAAAATGTTTTTTGAAAATTTGTGTTTTTTTGTGGAACAAGGATTGGAAAGCATCAGTGGAAAGGAAAAATTGTTTTCCCATATTAACTCTTACAGGAGAGAATTTCCCTTCCTTAGGGGTAGATTTCATCTCACTTCCTGTTGTCTCCTTCCGTTTGCAAGTAGGAGTCGTTTGTAAGTTAGATGTTTGAAAGTAGGGTCCTGCCCTATATACTCAGCAGAAATTTGGGCCTTAGGTGTTGCTGTGGCCAAAACACTGTAAGCCCTCACAGGGCCCTGCTGTGAAATATTAGATCAAGAATTGTAATTACATGCCCCTGTTGAACAGGAGCTGAAAAATTAGGCCTTAGGCACTGGTGCTGGTGCCACAACACTGCAACCCCTCACAGACACTCTAGTTGGAACGCAGGAACGAGCCCTGCTGCAAAGTATTGCATCAAAAATTGTAATTACACGCCCCTGTTAGACAGGGGCAGAAAAATTGGGTCTTAGGCACTGGTGCTGGTGCCACAACACTGCAACCCCTCACAGACACTCTAGTTGAAACGCAGGAACAAGCCCTGCTGCAAAGTATTGCATCAAAAATTGTAATTACACGCCCCTGTTAGACAGGGGCTGAAAAATTGGGTCTTAGGCACTGGTGCTGGTGCCACAACACTGCAACCCCTCACAGACACTCTAGTTGGAATGCAGGAACAAGCCCTGCTGCAAAGTATTGCATCAAAAATTGTAATTACACGCCCCTGTTAGACAGGGGCTGAAAAATTGGGTCTTAGGCACTGGTGCTGGTGCCACAACACTGCAACCCCTCACAGACACTCTAGTTGGAATGCAGGAACGAGCCCTGCTGCAAAGTATTACATCAAAAATTGTAATTACACGCCCCTGTTAAACAGGGGCTGAAAAATTGTGCCTTAGGCACTGGTGGTGGCGCCCAGAACCAAAAATGTTCTTACAAGCTATCAGCGTGATGATTGAGGAGGAAGAGGATAATTACTCAGGGATAGTCACTCAGCATCAGCATAGGCAGTCTTTGAAGGGATCTGAGATTTCAAAAAAAATTATTCGGTTACATCTGCATCAGGTGCTTGGTAGCTGGTGGTGATCCAAGACTGATTCATTTTTATGAAGGTCAGCCGATCGACCGAGTCGGTGGACAGACGCACCCTGTGATCGGTTACCACGCCTCCAGCAGCACTGAATGTGCGTTCCGAAAGAACGCTGGATGCAGGACAGGCCAGTAGCTCAATTGCATACTGTGCAAGCTCTGGCCAGTGATCCATCCTCAAGACCCAGTAACCCAGAGGATTTTCGGTGGGAAAGGTGTCCAAGTCTGATCTTGCCCTTAGGTATTCCTGCACCATGTAAAACAGACGCTGGCGATGGTTGCTGGAACCGATCATACCTTGGGGCTGCGGACCAAAAAATTGTCTGAACGCATCGGTCAGACGGCCACCTTCTCCACCGCTCCTTCTTTGACTGACCGAAGCCTCAGCAACACGTTGTCCAGAAACAGGAGTTTGTAACCTCCCAGTCTCTGGGAACGCGTTGCACAGACCTTTCTGCAAGGCCTCCCGAAGATGTTTCATCCTCTGCTCCCTCTGCGATGGCAAGATAAGGTCCGCAACCTTACCCTTGTAACGTGGATCAAGGAGGGTTGCCAGCCAGTATTGGTCCTTCTCCTTGATACCACGAATACGAGGATCCTTACGCAGGCTTTGCAGGATCAGGGAGGCCATGCAGCGTAGGTTTGCTGAGGCATTCGGTCCGGAGTCCTCTGGGTCACTAAGGACAACAACGTCCGCAGCCACCTCCTCCCAGCCACGTACAAGTCCATGTGTTCCTTGGGACTGATCCCTTAAAGACTGCTGATGCTGAGTGCCAGGCTCCACCTCCATACTGACACAATCTTCCTCCTCCTCCTCCTCCTCCTCCTCCTCCTCTTCCTGTGTGATCGGCGGGCACGCAGGAACACTGTCTGGATAAAGGGGGCCTTGAGAGCTAAGGAAGTCCTCCTCTTCCTGCCTCTGTTCTGCCTCAAGTGCCCTGTCCATTATTCCACGCAGCGTGTGCTCCAACAGGTGGACAAGGGGGACAGTGTCACTGATGCATGCACTGTCAGTGCTCACCATCCTCGTGGCCTCCTCGAATGGTGACAGGACAGTGCATGCATCCCTGATCATGGCCCACTGGCGTGGGGAAAAAAAACCAAGGTCCCCTGACCCTGTCCTGGTGCCATAGTCGCACAGGTACTCATTGATGGCCCTCTGCTGCGTGTGCAGCCGCTGCAGCATGGCCAACGTCGAGTTCCACCTGGTGGGCATGTCACAGATTAGGCGGTTCTTGGGCAGGTTAAACTCCTTTTGGAGGTCCGTCAGCCGAGCACTGGCATTATATGACCGGCGGAAATGCACACAGACTTTCCTGGCCTGCCTCAGGACATCCTGTAAGCCCGGGTACCTGCCCAAGAACCGCTGCACCACCAAGTTAAGGACGTGAGCCAAACAGGGCACATGGGTCAGTTGTCCCTGTCGGAGGGCAGAGAGGAGGTTGGTGCCATTGTCGCAAACCACCATTCCTGCCTTAAGTTGGCGTGGCGTCAACCACCTCTGAACCTGCCCCTGCAGAGCTGACAGAACCTCTGCCCCAGTGTGGCTCCTGTCCCCCAAGCACACCAGCTCAAGCACCGCATGGCATCTTTTGGCCTGCGTACTTGCGTAGCCCCTTGAACGCCTACGGAGCACCGCTGGTTCCGAGGAAGAGGCCATGGAGGAAGAAGAAGAGGAGGGGGTGGAGGAGAGAGGTGTGTCACAATCAGCATTTTGGAGGCGTGGTGGCGGAACAACCTCCAACACTACTGCACCTTGTCCTGCATCCTTCCCAGCTGCCAGCAGAGTCACCCAATGCGCCGTGAAACTTAAGTAACGTCCCTGTCCATGCCTGCTGGACCATGAGTCAGCGGTAATATGCACCTTACCGCTGACCGCCCTGTCCAGCGAGGCATGGACATTGCCTTCCACATGCCGGTAGAGAGCCGGAATCGCCTTCCGTGAGAAAAAGTGGCGTTTGGGTACCTGCCACTGAGGAACCGCACATTCCACAAACTCACGGAAGGGGGCAGAGTCTACCAACTGAAAAGGCAGCAGTTGAAGTGCTAGCAATTTTGCCAAGCTAGCATTCAACCGCTGGGCATGTGGATGGCTGGGAGCAAACTTCTTTCGGCGGTGCAGCAGCTGGGGCAGGGAAATTTGCCTGGTACAATCTGACGTCGGTGTACCAAAAGCAGATTGCCCATAAGTACTTGGCTGTGACACACCTAATTCTACACCTTCATTCCTCTCACTGCAGGTCGCAGAGAGGACTGAAGGTCTAGTGGGGTTGGAAATCTCAGCTGATGAGGAGCAAGGAGAGATCGTCTTTGTTCTTTGGTGTGGGTCTTTTAGATACGCTTGCCAACGAACTGCATGGCAGGTCAACATATGTCTGGTCAAGCATGTGGTACCCAAGCGGGAGATGTTTTGGCCACGCGAGATACGCTTGAGACATATATTGCAAATAGCAGCGGTGCGATCTGATGCACTCGTCTCAAAAAAGGCCCACACCAAAGAACTTTTTGAATAACGCGCAGAGACTGCAGCGCCCTGCACATGTGGAGCTTTGGGGTGTGATGCAGTCAATGTGCTGCCCTTAGGCTGGCCCCTGGAGGGCATCCTGCCTAGTTGGTGATGTGCCACCTCCTCCTCCTCCTCCTCCTCCTCCTCCTCCTCTCTCCTATCAGGCACCCACGTTGAGTCAGTGACCTCATCATCCCCTCCCTCCTCATCACTGGAGCAAACCTGGCAGTATGCTGCAGCAGGGGGAGCATGACTGCCAGATTGCTGTCCTTCTTGGGCACCCCCTCTGTCCGTGCTCATGTTACTGCCTTCATTGAGCTCAGTATCATCATCAGAGCCTTCCAAACGCTGGGCATCCTCCTGGAGCATGTACCCAACACTGTGGTCAATCCAGTTGGCCAATTACAGCTCTCTCTACTGACGGCGCTGTGATTGGCCAAGCATGCGGGTCATAGTGCATGCTTGGCCAATCATCAGCCAGCAATGCACTGCGATGCCGCAGTGAATTATGGGCCGTGACGCGCCACACGAATTTGGCGCGAACGGCCCATATCGTTCGCAATTCGACGGACGGTCGAACAGCCGATGTTCGAGTCGAACATGGGTTCGACTCGAACACGAAGCTCATCCCTACTCATAACTAATATCCTTCAAACCCTTTATTAGCTTTGTTGCCCTTCTTTGTACTCGCTCCATTTCCAGTACATCCTTCCTGAGGACTGGTGCCCAGAACTGGACAGCATACTCTAGACGCGGCCGGACCAGAGTCTTGTAGAGCGGGAGAATTATCATTTTATCTCTGGAATTAATTCTCTTTTGAATGCATTCCAATATTCTGTTTGCTTTGTTAGCAACAGCTTGGCATTGCATGCCATTGCTGGGCCTATCATCTACTAAGACCGCAGGTCATTTTCCATTCTAGATTCCCCCAGAGGTTCTCCCCCCAGTGTATAGATTGCATTCATATTTTTTCAACCCAAATGCATTATTTTACATTTTTCTACATTGAACATCATTTGTCATGTAGTTGCCCACCCTATTAATTTGTTCAGATCTTTTTGCAAGGTTTCCACATCCTGCGGAGAAGTTATTGCTCTGCTTAGCTTAGTATCATCCGCAAATACAGAGATTGAACTGTTTACCCCATCCTCCAGGTCGTTTATAAACAAATTAAACTGGATTTTTCCCAGCACAGAACCCTGTGGACCCCACTACCCACCCCTGACCATTCTGAGTACTCCCCATTTATCACCACCATCTGAACTCGCCCTTGTAGCCAGTTTTCAATCCATTTACTCACCCAATGGTCCATGCCAACGGACCTTATTTTCTACTGTAAATGTTTATGGGGAACTGTGTCAAATGCTTTTACAAAATTCAGATACACCCCGTCTACGGGCCTTCCTTTATCTAGATGGCAACTCACTTCCTCATAGAAGGTTAATAGATTGGTTTGGCAAGGATGATTCTTCATGAATCCATGCTGATTACTACTAATGATACTGTTCTCATTACTAAAATCTTGTATATAGTCCCTTATCATCCCCTCCAAGAGTTTGCATACTAGTAATGATAGGCTAACTGGTCTGTAATTTCCAGGGATGTATTTTGGGCCCTTTTTAATTATTGGTGCTTTTCTCCAATCAGCTAGTACCATTCCAGTCAGTAGACTGTCAGTAAAAATTAGAAACAATGGTCTGGCAATTACTTGACTGAGTTCCCTAAGTACCCTTGGGTGCAAGCCATCTGGTCCCGGTGATTTATTAATGTTAAGTTTCCCAAGTCTAATTTTAATTCTGTCCTCTGTTAACCATGGAGGTGCTTCCTGTGATGTGTCATGAGGATAAACACTGCAGTTTTGGTTACTGAAGCCCCCCAATTCCCTTGTGAAGACTGAGAAGAAGAATAAATTCAATACCTTGAATCTCCCCATCCTTTGTAACCAGATGTCCTTCCTCTTTCTTTATGGGGCCAATATGGCCTGTCCTCCTTTTTTACTGTTTACATACTTAAAGAATTTCTTGGGATTTTTTTTTTGCTCTCCTCTGCTATGTGTCTTTCATGTTCTATCTTAGCCGTCCTTATTGCACCCTTACATTTCTTGTTGCATTCCTTATAAAGTCTGAATGCTGATGATGATCCCTCAACCTTGTAATTTTTGAAGGCCGTCTCCTTTGCTTTTATATACATTTTTACATTGGAGTTAAGCCATCCAGGACTTTTGTTCACTCTTTTAAATGTATTACCCAATTGGAATCCTTGGGTAATGCCCTTATTTAATATGCTCTTAAAGCAAACCCATCTCTCCTCCGTGTTCTTTGTTCCTAAGATTTTTTCCCAATTTATGCCTTCTAGCAAGGTTTGTAGTTTAGGGAAGTTGGTTCTTTTGAAATTCAGTGTCGTTGTATTCCCCTTATGTTTCCTATTTGTGTGAATTATACTGAAGCCAGTTGACCTGTGATTGCTGTTACCTAAATTGCCCCGTATTTCCACATGCGTGATCAGGTCTGTATTGTTGGTAATCAGTAGATCCCTCCGCCCAGTCTATGTCTGGATAATTGAAATCCCCCATTATGATAACACTTCCCATCCTTGCTGCTAATCCAAATTGTGAAAGGAGATCTGTCTCCCCTTCCTCTGTCAGGTTAGGGGGCCTATAGCATACTTCCAGTATTATTTTCCCCTTAGCTTCATCCCTTTGGAGCTCTACCCATAAGGATTCCACCTCCTCCCTAGCTCCCTTAGTGATGTCATCTCTCGCATTAACTTGTACATTATTCTTGATATATAGGCATAACCCTCCCCCTTTTTTACCCTCTCTATCCTTGCGATAAAGGGTATACCCTTGAATGTTTGCCAGCCAATCATGAGAGATGTTGTACCAGGTCTCTGAAATTCCCACAAAACCCAAATCCTCCTCATACAACAGTATCTCTAGTTCACCCATCTTGTCCACCAGGCTCCTGGCATTGGTGAACATGTCACGTAGTTTAAACTGGTCGCATATTATCCTCCTATTGGGTGTTCTGAGATTGCAACTAGGACTTGCAACTATACTTACGTTGGGTTTATTTGCTTTGGTTAACCTACCACTAATGCCCCCAATACTACCCTCTGGAATATGTTCCACGCTGACTATCTCTACCTCTGGACCCTCCCCCATATCTCC
This sequence comes from Lithobates clamitans, assembly GCA_037952925.1. Lineage (NCBI taxonomy): Eukaryota > Metazoa > Chordata > Amphibia > Anura > Ranidae > Lithobates > Lithobates clamitans. The sequence continues at coordinate 2,201,297 of JBBGZY010000051.1, forward strand.
TAGTTTAAAAATCCCTCTAACTTTTTGGCCATCTTCATTCCCAGATGATCTGCACCCTCCTCATTTAGGTGCAGTCCATCCCTTATATAGTACTGGTTATCGACTGAAAAGTCAGCCAAGTCCTCCAGGACTCCCTCTGCCTTTCTGGTGTGGCTTGATGTACCGGTAGTATTCCTGAGAATACTACCTTGGAGGTCCTTTTCCTCAATTTAGCTCCCAAGTCCCTATAATTGTTCTTTAGGACACTCCATCTGCCTCTGACTTTGTCATTGATGCCAACGTGCACCATGACAGATGGGTCTTCCCCAGCCCCTCCCAGTAATCTGTCCACCAGATCCATGATGTGCCAAACCTGAGCGTCCGGTAGACAACATACTGTTCGGCGCTTCAGGTCTTTGTTACAGATTAGCCTCTCTGTCCTTCTAAAAAAATTGAGTACCCTACCACCAGAATCTGTCTTTCTTTTCCCTTTGCTTCCCCCCACTCCCACTGGAGGAGTTCTTCCCCCGGCAGCTAGGAGGGTCCGTCAGCTTCAGCAGTGCTGGTCTCTGACTGGTTTCAACAATGTCACTCAATTGAGCGTATTTATTGGGATGCTCCAGCCCGGGATCAACCTCCCTAGCACTTCCCCCTCTACCATTCCTGACTGTCACCCATCTACTCTTTCCTAGTGCCTGCACCTCTTTGTTTCTACCCGCCTCTGTGCGGGCCCCTGCCGGCACCTGATGGGTATGTTCCTGGCTCCCCTTTAGTATGGAGGGACTAATCAGTGCTTCCCCAGATTCAGAACCTGGGCTTCCAGGGAAACAATGGGCTTACATCTTGCACAGCAGTATTCACCCTCAATCAGATGATCAAGGAACTCATACATGCCGCAAGATGTACAACGAGTCGCCTCTCCACACCCACCGGGCATCGTACCTATTAAATTTCATGAGGATTGGGGATTATACCCTGTCCAAATTACCTAACAACTAGCTTCCTGACACTAATACTCAACAAGACAATACACAGGTACTCAAAAAAACAATACACAGGTACTCAACAAGACAATACACATATACTTGCAGACCTACGTGCACTCGCAGACCTAAGTGCACTTGCAGAACTACGTGCACTCGCAGACTTATGTGCACTCGCAGACCTACATGCACTCGCAGAACTATGTGCACTCGCAAACCTACATGCACTCACAATACACAAGTTGTCCACAGGGGAGAGCATTGGTCCAGGCAGCAGGCAGGGACGGGCTTAGAGACAACAAAAGTAATTATCCAGGCAGCAGGCAGGAATATTGTCTTTAGTCAGTAAAAAGGAATTGTCCAGGCAGAGACAGCACAGCCATAATATTGGTTCTGGTACACTGTTACCTGCAGAAACTCATCATTGTACCGCTCTCCAGCCCTTTATAAACATACTAGCTCTTGATACAGCTAATTATTTCCATAGTACAGGTAGCAGGCAGAGGTGTGGTCAGTTCATGCGGCAGGCAGAGGCATGATGGCAATAAGTCAGCAGCAGGCTGAGGGCCTCGGTCAGGTAAGACCTGCGCACAAGGGTAGAGGCTTCTCCCACCCACATCTCTTTGAAGCCTCTGGACTGCAGACCCTAATCCGCAATTACGAAACCCAGAGAAAAACAAAAAATGTGTTTTCTCCATCCGGAAAAACAATTCTGGAGCCCCTAACATATGTAAGACCCTTGTGTACTACAGTGCAAGTGGTCAGGGTCAGTCCACATGGAAGGCAGTGGCATGGATTTTAGAAAGGGGGTGGGGCTTGCCATGGATTTGGTGTAGATGATTTATGCATTGTAAATGGCCAAATTAATAAGTTAAATCACAACTTTCTTATTCCAAAAACAAGATCTCCTTGTTGCCAAATTGATCATTGAAAATGACGCCTTCCATGTAAAGATTATATTCTTGGACGCATGTTGGTTTTTGAATGTAACCTCATCTTCTGTGAACCTTGACTGTGGTGTCATTATGGATGGTGGACAGCATGCATACATTCCTGCTATCCTTCGACCAGCAGTTTGTTGCTTCTCAGAGTTGCTTTTTCCCCCTTTGCATTTCTTTGTTTACTAAAGATTGTGGGAAGCCCTTCCTGTTCTTTCTGGAGGTTCCGCAGGCCAGGGTTTTTACATGGTGTAGGTGTTTGAAAAGGGGCAAGCTAGTATAATAGTTATCCAGGTATATGTGTAGCGCTGGTAGATTTGCAATCTACCGCATGTTAGGTAAATTTAGTAACTTGTTCGTTAGGAAGGTTAAGTTTGCCTCTGTTCCAGCTTGGCTGACGTCGTGTGTTTTTCCGTGCTGACCGGTGGGTGTCGCTATTATCACTGGTTAGTGTTGGAAAAGCAACATGTTGAAGCGTGTGGATGCTCTTCTGTCCCGGAGACAACTCAGTGGAGGTGGTCCTCCGAGTTGCATTCTGGGCAAGGGTATTTATGGGACAGACGCCATTTTTTGGGGTTCATTTTACAGCCACCTGCTGGCCCTCCTGGCCGACAGGTATGCGTTAAGGAGCTACCGGAGGCCCACGATACTGCGGCGCAGGGGTGTCTCCAGAGGCTTGTCTGGGGCCTACCACCGTGGCCGAGGAATGGTCCTGAGCTGTCAGTCCTGTGTGACGAAGCTGGACAACCGGGGAGATCCCAGGGGAGGACCCGTCTTGGAGAGATCACGCAGCGTGCTGGTCTATAAAGGGGCCTGGTGACTCGGTTGGAGGACGTATCCGAAAGTAACTATACAGCATAGTGTTGCTGGGTTGGCTTAAAGGTTCAGGCACTGTGACTGACATTCATTACAGAAAATCTGATACATCCTGTGACAGAGGATCATATGGATTTTATTCCCAAGCAAGTCTGTGGCAGAGACTTTGATTCGTGCTGCGTACTGGCTGCAAGGCTGGTGAGAGAGGCCTATCCAGACGAGCAAGGAGTGTGTCCCACGAGGGGAACACATTCCATACAATATCTAAATTCTACTCGGACATTTGTTAAAAGAACCCTACAAGAAGATGTTTGAGTTTTTTCTGCAGTTTCCTTTCCGCCTCTTTCCTGCCATTTCCTAAGTCAAGTGTTTAATAAAGCATTGAAAACGTACTTCAGTGTTGGTGCGTGTGTCGTCTAGAGGTAAACTCAACGGAACCCTAGACCCGGTGCCGGTGAAACAGAGGGAAGCAGAGGGAAGGTAACAGACCCGCTTAAACCAGCAGCTCCACCAAGAGTTATTGCTACATATGTTATAACCTTTTTGCAGCAGTGGGTATGCCAGCTCCCATACGATTTTTCCGCTTGTGCCCATGTAGGCCGGGCACTCAGGGGGCTGGAGCTGGGAATCTCTTCCTTCATATATGCGGAATGCATACAGATATCCTGTGGCTCTTTCACATAGCTTGTAAAGTTTGACTCCATATTTGGCCCGTTATATAGCCGGCCTGTAAAGTGTACCAGGGACTCGTCCACACAAATATTTTTATCAGGGAAAGAGTTCAGCAAATCTTTGGGAAAAAAAAAATGTATGAGTGGCTGAATTTTAGATAATTTTTCATAGTTTGGATGATTTCGGGGCGGGCACTGGGTGTTGTCGCTGAACTGAAGGAAGCGCATAATCATCTCATATCGGGACCTTGGCATTACGGCAGAATAAATGGGCATGTGGTGGATGGGGTTGGTGGGCCAGCAGGCATGTCCTTAATGTTTTTTTTTTGTAAGCCCCATGTTAAGGGTGAGGCCCATAAACAATTTGAATTCCTCCAAAGTCAAATCTCTCCACTCATATGGATGAGCATAGGATGATTGGGGGTTGTTAGCAATATACTGCTGGGCATATAGATTTGTCTGGTCCACAATAAGTTGAAGCAAAGTATCGGGCAAAAATAAATTAAAAAAATAAATTTGCATTGGCCTGTACACCTGGTTGTGTGGTGAAAGGGGGAATGCTTGCTGATCCCGAGTTGGAAGGTAGCTATGTTAGGTTGCCAAGAGCATCTGGTAGGTAGAGTATGTAGTGACCCTGACTCTTGGCGGATGTGACACTCCAGTGCTGGTACTTGGGAGTGATACTGCATTGCTGGTACTGGGCCTGGGCATTTCTTCCTGGGGTCTATTGCTGGCAGCTGCCTGGTTTCCAGAGTGCCATACCCTTTTAGGAGGGACCCATTCTTCCTCTGATTTGGTCGCCGATCCACTGCATTCAATTGAAACAAGATAGGGGTGGTGCTAAGTTGGTCTAGAGAGTAGAGTAAACCCACATCCCCAATATGTCTAGGCAAATGGAAATTTGTTCCTCTTGCGGGACTTTAAAAGGAAAACCTACTCGGGAGTAATAAGGAGTATGAGAAGTGTAGATTTGAAATGAAATTAGGTATTTATTAAGGTATAGACCTAAACAGGTCTATGGTACACAGGGTAAATGTAACAGGAATACAAAGGGATATAGGATGCTTGATACAGACAAGAAAATTGCAATACAATATGCAAAGATACACAATCATTAAACTCCGGTACATATGGAACACATATACGGGGAGTATCCAACGTGTTTCGAGATATACTCTTCTTCAGGGGTGTCTGATTGGAATCAGCATAAAGAGAAGTATGTCTATAATTTCGAAAGACAGTTATGAGCCAAATGTGAAACATTACATAATCAACATCAACATGAGAAAAACATGTGATCATTGTGGTGAAAACATATGATATGTATAACAGTAAGTACTAACCATGTAGTATTGCTTGGGGGAGTGTGTATATTACTGCATCCATTTAAAAACATTCAAGCGGAAAGGGTGGGGGGGACATGTCGTCACTGAACACCGAGATATGTGCTCGCTCCTGGTCCAGGTCGGGCAGGCAGTGTGTACCTTGTCCCAGTGGAGTCACCGGGGGGGTGTTCCCCAACAGAGGGCGTCAAAAACACCAATGGGTATGGTGGTCCTGGGGTGGGCTCCAATCTGCGGAGGAAACAGGGGGGTATGGGGGAGTCAGGGCGAAACTATGTACATGCTTGGGAGGGTCTTGGGGCCACAGGCATAGTGCATGCCCTGTATATACATGACTGCTGACAGTCAATGATGGGTGACAGGTGCACCGCTGACGGTCACTGATGGGTGACAGATACACTGATGATAGTCTCTGATGGTAACAGTGCACTTTATGGGCACTCAGGGGTGACAGGTGTATTTTATGGGCACTGATGTGGTGACTGTTGATTGACAGCTGTACTGGGGGGCGACAGTAACACTGCTGGGCACGGATGACTGTTACACTGCTGATGGGGCGATATGACAGGTTCTCTTTATTGTGTGCTTGTGCAGTACAATACACTAGACACAGATCAGCAAGTCACTGATCCTGGCTCTTCTCTCCTCGCACTGGAAATGGTGTGTGAGGAGAGAAGAGCCGGTAACAGCCAGTTACCGCTCTGTGTTTACATTTGTGATTGGCTATGAATGGATCACGGTCAATCACTTGGTAAACAGCCACGGTCATTGGCTGTTTACCACTGTTGGAGACGAGCTGTGTCCTTGGCATACACCACCACTGACATTGCCACGTTGCGCACTCCTGATCGTGCTCATGTGCCATTGAATGGGCTGCCATCATATGGTGTTTCAGAGCACGCACAGCTCCTTCAGAGAGGTCTTAAGAAGGAGCTGCATGCCCTGAAATGCGTTATCGTCCACCACCTTCACCTGATGTCACAATTGCCGCGGGCGTTCCAGTTTACCCCCAGAAACTGGGCCGCCTTATCGCATATTCACCTCCTCGCCAATCCAGGGACTCTGACAGCTACAGGATGGCTCTCTCCCTCAGACAGACGGGGATTACAGCAAACCTGTCAGGGCTGGGCTCAGCCTCCCCTTCTCTGAGCTGACCGCTCAGCTGTCAGCTAATTGCCAGCTCCTATCTCTCCACAGTGACTCACCTATTGATGATATCCTGCTCGCCAGTCCTGCCTACTTAAGCTGTCCAGCCCAGATGATCTCTGCCTTCACCTTGGTCAAGATCACAGAGACTATCTCCTGCGTTCCTGTTAAAGACTTGCTTGGCTGATATTCCTTCTGGCTCCAGATCCTGCTTGCTGTTCCACTATGCTGATCCCTGGCTCACCCTTGCCTCCCTCACCTCCCATGCCTCCTGGTACCGAGTTGGTCAGTGAAGGTGAATCCATGCACTTGGGCTTCACGCGTCTCTCTGCAAATGAGAGGAGGAGGGAGAGATTGTGCCTTTATTGTGGCCAGGCAGGTCACTTTTTGAAGTCTTGTCCTACCCATCCAGGGATCGCCCGAACCTTGAGGTTCTGTCACAGAGAGACCTTAGGTGGCGTTGTTTCGTCCCCAGTTACCCAGAAGGATAAGCCCCTGGTTTCGGTAACCCTTTCTTGGGCTGAGTCGTCCGTCGAGAAACAGGCTCTAAACGACTCTGGGGCTGCAGGCCTGTTCATTGATGCTGCCTTTGCATTGAAGCACTAGATTCCTCTGCAGCTGCATGACACTCCACTTGCCATTGAGGCTCTTGATGGGAGACCTCTACAACCTGCCCATATGACTCATGAGACTGGTCCATTGCCCATGGCCATAGGGGCTCTTCACCATGAGATAATCCAATTCCAAGTTATTTCCTCACCTAAGTTTACGCTGGTTATTGGTTATCCTTGGTTACAGAGGCACAACCCCTCTTTTGATTGGCTCCCTGTTGAGGTTCTCTTCTGGTTGCCACAATGCAGTAAGACATGCTTCCAGAAGGTAGCCAAGGTCCTGAGCACCTCTTCACTCTCCTCCCTGCAGGAGGCGTACCGCGATTTTAGCAATGTCTTTGACAAAGGTCAAGCCCGTAGTTTGCCTCCACCTCCTTAAGAGTCTCAAGGCTGCCTTTGTTTCTGCTATTGTGTTGGCACATCCTGATCCTACATTACCTTTTATTCTTGTGGTTGATGCTTCTGAGACTGGAGTTGGCGCCCTTCTGTCTCAACGTCCTACCTCCTGAGAGAGCTATGCATCCTTGTGGCTACTTTTCCAAGAAATTGTCACCTGCGGAGTGCAATTACGAGATTGGTGACAGAGCGATCATTTTAACCCTGAAAGAATGGAGACACCTCCTCGAAGGTACCACTGTGTCGGTTCTCATTCTTACTGACCATAAGAATCTCACATCCTTGTCTGAGGCTAAACTTCTCTCTCCCAGAAGGGCGCGATGGGCTCTTTTCTTGTCAAGTTTCAATTACAATGTCTCATTCTTACACGGTAAAAAGAATGTAAGGGCTGACGCTTTGTCATGACAACTTTCTTCCACTTCCAAGATGGATTCAGTTCCGGTTCCTGTGATTTCTCCTGATCATATTCTGACTACGGTTCGCATCAGTCTCACTTCTCCTTTGGGTGACAAAATTCTTGCTGCTCAGGTCCATGCCCCTCCTGAGAAACCCTGTGACCGCTGTTTTGTCCCTGAGAGTCTCCGTACTGCCGTGCTCCAGACTTACCATTCTCCCAAGGCTGCTGGCCACCCTGGGAAGAATCAACTCTTTTGAGCCATTTCCCAACAATTCTGGTGGCCTAGTCTACGTGCCGATATAACCGCCTTCATAGCTGCCTGTTCCATGTGTGCTCAGAGTAAGACTCCACGACACCGTTCATTGGGCCTCCTACAACCCATACCCAATGGAGAGAGGCCCTCCACTAATTCCAAGAAGTTGCCTACTTCTAAGGAATGTGCTTCCATTTTTGCTCAGGAGATCTTTCCCTTACATGGGCTACCCAAGGTGATTGTTTTGGACAGGGGTAGTCAGTTTGTGTCTCAGTTCTGGTGAGCCTTTTGTGCACAGTTGGGATTTCAGCTTGCTTTCTCCTCTGCGTATCACCCGCAGTCTAATGGGGCCGTAGAACAAGCCAATCAGTCCTTGGAGCAATTCCTACATTGCTATATTTCTGATCATCATAACCACTGGTCAGACCTCTTACCATGGGCGGAGCTTGCTCACAATAGTGCCTTGAATTCTGCTTCTTGATTTTCCCCGTTTATGGCAAACTATGGTTTCCAACCTTCCATGTTGCCTGACTCTTTTGTTCTGCAGAGTATTCCTGCGTTAGAGGAGCATCTCCGTGGTCTTCATTCAACTTGGGCACAAGTCCAGGAGGCTTTGCAGCACACTAATGATAGGTACAGGCTCCATGCTGACAGCCTGCCTGCGTCTTCCTACCAGGTTGGGGACAGGGTCTGGCTGTAATCTCGCAACCTCTGACTTCGTGTTCCCTCTCTGAAGTTCGCACCTCGGTTTATTGGGCCTTTCCGTATTCTTTTAACCCAGTGGCTTACGCATTAGACCTTCCTTCTAATATGCGTATCTCCAATGTATTTCATGTCTCCTTCTTAAAACCTTTAGTCTGCAACCACTTTACCACGTGCCACATCCTCACCCTGTACAGGTTGAGAACCATGAGGAGTATGAAGTACAGTTCATTGTTTATTCCCATAGGTTCCGTGGGCGCATACAGTACCTGGTGCATTGGAAGGGTACGGTCCGGAGGAACGCTCTTGGGTCTCATCCTCAGACGTACATGCCCTTGTCCTCCTCTGTGATTTCCATAGATGTTTTCCCCTCAAGCTTGGTGGTCCTCCGAGGGGGAGGGGTCATTGAGGAGGGGGTACTGTCAGGGCTGGGCTTAACCCTTCCTCCTTCGAGCTGGCCATTCAGCTGTCTTCTAATTTCCAGCTCCTATCTCTCCACAGTGACTCACCTGTTGATGATATCCTGCTCATCAGTCCTGCCTACTTAAAGGGGTTGTAAACCATTGTGTTTTTTCACCTTAATGCTTCCTATGCATTAGGGTGAAAAAACACCTTGCAGTGACTGGCCCCTCGTTTTAATTACCTGAGCCCCGTATTTCTGTAGGCGGAGACGCGCTCTCCCTCTCTCCACGGGTTCCATGCTCTTGATTGGATAGATTGATAGCACAGCCATTGGCCCCGTCTCTGTCAATCAAATCCAATGATGTGAGCGCCGGGGGGCGGGGCTGAGTCCGGCATTTGTGTCTATGGACCCAAATGCTGGACTTGGGAGCGTGCCCACAAGGTAACCCCCTGGGAGAGTGCTTCTCCCAGGGGGGATATCTCATGTGGGGAGGAGCCACGAGAGTCGCCGGGGACACCAGAAGATGAGGTTCGGGGCCACTCTGTGCAAAACGAGCTGCACAGTGGAGGTAACTATGATATGTTTGTTATTTAAACAAACCCTTACAATCTTTTTAAGCGATCCAGCCCAGATGATTTCTGCCTTCGCCTTGGTCAACATCACAGAGACTATCTCCTGCATTCCTGTTAAAGACTTGCTTGGCTGACATTTCTTCTGGCCTGCAGATCCTGCTTGCTGTTCCACTACGCTGATCCCTGGCTTTCCGACTTTCTGGCTTGTCTGACTATCTGTTTCTGTTACCGAACTGTCAGGGCTGGCTCAGCCCCTCCTTCTCTGAGCTGGCCACTCAGCTGTCAGCTAATTGCCAGCTCTCATCTCTCTCCACAGTTAACCAGCTGTTGTGGATCTCCAGCTCACTTCATTCCTGCCTTCACCTTGGCAACATCAAAAGAAACCATCTCCTGTGCTCCTGTTTAAAGACTGGCTTTTCTGACAATCCCTCTGGCTCCTTATCCTGCTTGCTGTTCCTCTACTTGGATCCCTGACTTCTGGCCTGGCTGATTACCGGATCTGGTTACTGAACTCTGGCTTGGCTAATTACCGATCTGGTTACTGAACTCTGGCTTGGCTGACTACCCGATCTGGTTACTGGACTCTGGCTATGCTTTGACTATGCTTACTCTATTTACCTTTTTATTTTTATTAATAAACAAGTGTGATTTTACTGTACTTCTGTCTCGGTCTGGTTCATGGTTTCTGACATGAACCTTGGCTATGTTTCGACTACGTTTGTTCTATTTACTTTTATTATTAAATAAGTGTGATTTAACTGTACTTCTGTCTTGGACTGATTCATGGTTTCTGACAGATCCGCATGACGACAAATCATTATATGCCTATGACCTCTTACTATCTTGTAAGTGTTTTTAATCCCATTGTGCCTGTAATAAATATTTTAACCACTGCCATTCTATTTTCTTTATGGCCCTCCAGAGCTGCTTCTTCTCTACAAAGTGCTGCCTTCAGTGCCATCTCTCCACTTCTACTAAGGACCGGATACCCAGCCTCAAGAGAGCGCCCTCATCTCTCCCTTCTCCCTGCTTGCATGTTATTGGCTGCTCTTTGTGCCATTAATTTTTTTCTGCAGTTAAATCTATCTGCACCTTGACATACTCTCTTTCTATCCTTTAAACTTACAGTGTCCTATTGCTAGAAACAGGATATATAGGATATGAATACAGGGAAGGACAATATTGATAGATTTTAGGAGCGATTCAAACAATATAATTTAACGCAAACCAGAATTCTGTCTACCCAATTAATGTCTGCCAGTTTGCCAATTTTTACTGTATTAATGTACTATGCAAAACCCATATTACAGACACAGTATATGAGTACAAAGGACACTGAGCAAGGGGAAATTCAGAAACCGCAAGTGTGTCTGGCTAAATGTCCCATAAATGGTTAATCATGTTCATGTAAGAATAAAGTGACCTAATCACAATGACATGATTAATGACCTAATGACAGTGACAACCTTAATGGCCGAAATGCGCAATAATCCCGCCTTGTAATTACTTTGATATTTCATAGACGCGTCAGAAAGTTTCCATTTCTTTCCGACTTAGTTCCACAACGCACGTCTCCCTTTACTAACGATTGATTGTAATTAATGTGGCATTAAATTGGATGATAGAATTGGGGCCTGGGAGAGCAGTTTCTGGCCCAGTGCCCACGTCTAATTACATAGGAACGAGACTTGTAGATTAGAGGAGAGACAGGGAGAAACAAACATGCTCCGTTCAGAGAGAGAGAGAACAAGATGAAAGACAATTGTAGCTGTTGGCGAGAGGCCTTCAAATAGGTCCGGGTGGATGGGTAATCACAGGATAGATGGAAGTAAGGGAAGATAACGTCATACTATATGAGTAAACTGTCTTTATGCTTATCAAAGTTCAGGAGACATGCAGTATCCTATCAAATGCTGATGGTTTATTATATTATCTCCCTGCTGACATGGTGGGTTCTAAAAGAGTAAAAAGGATGTTGCTAAGATGTATTAAAGGAGTTGTAAAGGCAGAAGGTTTTTTATCTTAATGCATTCTATGCATTAGGATAAAAAGCATTCTGTGTGTGGCAGCCTCTCCCCCCCAATACTTACCTGAACCTCATCTCTGTCCAAGTGATGTCCACGAGTTCCTCGGCTGTCCGGGACTTTCCTCCTCATGGGCTGAAACACAGCAGTGGCGCCATTGGCTCCCGCGGCTGTCAATAAAAGCCAATCGGGAGAGAGGGGGGCGAGGCCGAACAGCAGCTCCGTGTCTGAATGAAAACAGGGAGCTCTGTGGCCCCATAGCAAGCTGCTTGCTGTGGGGAAACTCGACAGGAATGAGTGGCCAGGACTCGACAGGAGGGACCCGAGAAGAGGAGGATCTGGGCTGCTCTGTGCAAAACCAAAAAAAAAACCACAAGACTTTACAATCACTTTAATATCGTTTCAACAAGAGGTATTTTTTCACACAAATAAGCTTTGCATTTCTTAAGTCTCCTATTTCTGCTGCAATTAGGAGTAGGGGCCCATACAAACATTATTTATTACTCAACAAAGATTGGTTTTATGCTTTCCTACTAATGATCAGCCTGTATATGGCCACATCTTGTCTTTCACAATCAGCAAGCTTTCACCTACATTTCAACATTCAAAGTGGAAAAAGTGGTCTTAAAGGACTATGTCAGTACATGTGAGCGGTTCTTTTTTGACCATTCTGTTGTCTACTTTGTGTGATATGGGTACTAACTTTTCATATTTGGCCATGTCTGCATGAGTCAGTTCGAGTTTAAGCCAACCAGAAAATGAATGGAAGTCACTGGGGAAGTGATCTGATTGGATGCTGCCACCCCTTGTGACTCTAACAACCATTTTGGGTAAGGCAGAGCCTCTTTAAGGAGCTGGCTCCAAGGGTTGGTGTGCTTTTAGTGAGTTGGTGGAGCAGGGACAGGTACTCACACCTGTTTAAGACAGTACTAGCACCAGGAAAAGGTTTCTGGTAAGAGGAGGCTCGCACCTTTCCTAGACACAGGGGTTTAAGTACAGGGGTTGCAGGGGTCGCCATTGCAACCTGGCCCCATGCTCCAGGGGGCCTGTGCGCCCCCCCTGTGTTTACTATGTCTCTGTACAGAGCTATTCCTGTACATTCATTCTGTGCAGCTGAGGCTGCAGATAAAGGGACTGATGAATCTGTCCTCAGTCCCTTTCTCTGTCTCAAAGGTGAGACATCAAGGGGTCTGTTTAGACTCCTGATATTTCACCAAAGCCCCCCATCAGGGTTCCTAAAAATATGTAAAAGATAATAATAAATAAAATTGTAAAAAAATAAATAAACAAAATGGCAAAAAAAAGTAAAAAAATAAAACCACTAAAATAAAAAACTACTGACACCAGTACAAGGGTGGCTATATGGGCTGGTGACAAATTCAAAGCAAGCTCCAACATTCATGGTTAGACAATGTAAACAGGGAAGACATTTTTTGGTGGGATTTTTTAGGTGCTGATACAGTAAAAACAATTATCAAACTTTAAAAGTAAAAATATCTTTTATTAAGACATACATGATAAAATCACAGATAATTATTGTTAGAGAACATATACAACAATATAGCTTATTATAAACAATAAGGCATGTAGAGGGAGGTAGAAAAAATTGTGAAAAAACCCTGCTGTCTTATACAAATAATTGTAGCTGCCAGCCCATCAGATAATCTTTGAATAAGTGAACAAATAAAGTAGTATAGTGCAGCGCTGATGAAGATGAAATAAGCAATAAAATTATACCAATATAAAGTGAATATGATAAATGAATATTCAAAACAAAAATACACAGCAATAAAATATCACAACAATAATGATAAAATAGTATAAACCTACAGTGTCAGTGCATATAAAGTGCATAAAGTCCATATATGACATCAAATATAGTGACTGTGAATCTGTGTGAACTGGTTGTCTGCAGATAATCCACCACCGTAAGGAAAGGGGCTTACCAGGCAGGTTGAACCCAACTAGACATATGCCTGATGAGTCAACCAAGCTTTTGGTGTAACACACACAAGGAGGTACAGCAACCACGACTTCCAAAATAGACCAAACAGATAGGGATCCGTGACCGTTTTGACATCAGTAGCTGTCTACCATAGGAATAGTGACCGGAATTCGAGAGCGATTACTCTCAATATGACATATGGCAAAAGGAGAAAGAATAGGGCCACATAGTGTAATACTGTAACATATAAAGCATTTATTGAAAAATGATAAAATGGTCACTCACATTTGAGAAGACATTAAAAGCATTGGATAAAATCAAAGCAACGCAGTGGCATCAGCAGAGCCCGTCCCGACGTTTCGTCCTAATAAGGCATCCTCTGGGGTGCTGGTCCACTGCAGCCACTGCGTATTTATAGGGTAAATGATCACCTCAAATGAGGGCCAGCTCCATGTCCACCAAAAAGCCATAAACCACTTCTGGTTAGTAATGATGGTACCCATGGCTTGCAATTCAAGCCTCACTATGATTTGTGACTCAAGCCTCGATATGGGTGTAATTTGAACTATATGCTCTGGTGAGTAAAGATGGCGCCCATGGCTTGCAATTCAAGCCTCACTTTGGTTAGTGACTCAAGCCTCGATGTGGGTGTAATTTAAACTATAGGCTCTGGGCCATACTCCGTTATACTGAACAAGCAGAGAACGTCCAGAAGCGTAATCGGAATGAACAAAAGTTAAATTAACCAAGTTCCGTGAAATAAGGTTAAATCATGTTGTTGTATTCATCGTATGAAAACACTGCAGCAGGGGAACAGAATTGAGCGCTTGCATCATAGGACTCCAACAAAATAGCGCCCGAGGAAGCTAACAAAGTCCTCTATTGGGAGTCACCACAAATATGGTGACGATACCAAAAAGAATCTACCAAGCCTCATTTTGGTCTCCAATAATGGAAACCAAAAATGAGAAATGACCCGGAAGTGAACAGATCGTCAGATTTAATATAAAATCACCCGGAAGTAAGTCAGTGGTCAAAATGACAACAGAGTCACTGATCGGTCTGGAACCTGGAGTCCCTTGGACAAAAAGTGAAAAAGATTTTAAAAATAATTACTTAAAAATGTGATCAACAATATGTGTCCCAGATAAACACATATAATGTATTGTGATATATTTGTTACATAGTAATCCGATATTCACAAATAAAATGGCGTTGGCCCCCACATAGGGATCAAAAAATTACATTAAAAAATTTTAAAAATATGCATAGTGTTAACCATACATAAATATGGAATCAACATATGAAAAGACCTACCCCCTAATAAACGAACAAAAGATCAATAAAAAGATAAAAAGGAAAGGAAAAAAAAAGGAAAAAAGTCACAATGTAGGAATTAATAACTTGGTTATTGAAGTCAAAACTCATAATTGGGATATATAAAAACTAGGAACTCATATGGTTCACCCAGTACTCAAATGTCCTGATACCACCAGACGTGATATATGATCTTACATATGGGGACTAGGCTTTATTCAAAAAGGCATTTATATCCCATTCTACATTAATCCCCCAGGGTTGGTAAGATTGGAGTTCGTATATCCAATATGTTTCGAGTTGTGAGACCCCTCTGGTCAACGCTCCTCCTCTCCAAGGGGGAATGTAGCTGTCAATCATCAAAAAGCTAGTGCCTTCAGGGTTGTGGTCGTGATTTTCCTTGTAATGTCTAGGGACCGTGTGTTTGATGTCTCCAATTTTTATTTTGGCGATGTGCTCCCCTACTCTAATTGAAAAGGTATGGGTAGTGCAATCAATGTATTGCTTCCCACATGGCCACGTTATCAGATAGACAACATATCTTGAGGCACACGTGTGGAAACCTTTTATCTGATAGACGCGATGGGTGACAGTGGACCTAAATTCCAATGATTTGGACTTGCCATTTGTATTGTGGCAACATACTACACATTTTTTACAAGGATAATACCCTTTCAGATTGTGGAAAAAAGAAGGGCGAACAGGAGGATTAATTATATTTGGAGCAATTTTACTTTGTAATGAAGGTACTCCCCTGAATGTAATTTTGGCGTGTTCTGGTAGTAGGGGACATAAAACCTTGTCAGTTTTCAGGACATTCCAATGTCTGTTCAGTATAGTTTTGATATCTTTGTGCTGTACTGAATAAAGTTTGAATTGCCCATTTATAAGAGTTATCTTGATCTTTTGGTGGGCGCTCCAACAGCAAAGAACTCCTATCTGTCTCTAAAACTTCCTAAAATTGTAAGTATACAGACATTGGATCATACCCCTTATCCAGAAACTTTTTTGACAAGATCATGGCCTGTTTTTTAAAAATCTCTGTGTCCGTACAATTCCTACGAAGTCTTAGGAATTGACTTCTTGGGACAGCTTTAAGCCAAGATCGATGGTGACAGCTATCAATGGGAATAAATCCATTTCTGTCAGTTGGCTTAAAAAAGTCAGTTCGAAAGTCCGTTGGTTTGGACGTGATGACGTACGAAGGGACTAGAATAAGGAAGTTCATAGCCAGTAGCCAATAGCTGCCCTTGCGTCCTTTTTTGTCCGTCAGACTAGCATACAGACGAACTGATTTTTCGACCGGACTCGAGTCCGTCGGAAAGATTTGAAACATGTTCCAAGTCTAAAGTCCGTCTTATTTTCGAGTGAAAAAGTCAGCTGAAGGTCCGATGAAGCCCACACATGGTCGGATTGTCCGACGGATTCATTCCATCGGACCAGTCCGATTGAGAAGTCCGGTCGTGTGTACACAGCATAAGAAGTGCCCCGACTTTACCAACAAATTCCACACATAAAATGGGTTTAATAGCATCATGTTTCCAAATTTGCACCCAGTCTTTAACCACCTGGCAACAACTAAAACTGCAGATGGGAGATCAAAACAAAGTACAAAATTGTCAGGTATCAGTGATGTCCACAGAATAATCAATGGTTGAGGTAATCAGGGGGGGCTAAGTAGAGTAGCTCAAATGGGTGATAGCCCTTACTTTTGTAACATTTAAAATGCAAACCCCAAAGCAGCCACATGGTATCTGCAGGTTCACATCCTTTTCTGTGTAATAATTAAGTCAAGCAATTAGCAAAATCTAAATAGCTTTTAGTTCATCACTATGACTACACTGCAGTGATAGTTCAATATGAATGCACAATATTGTGTCACACTGTTAAAGAAAGAAAAGAAAAAAGGCCTAACCCAGAGGACATTAAATGTTGAGTCATTTACCTGTCCAACACTCCTGGATTGAGTGACCAACAATGTATAAAACAGATGTGAAACTGATTAAATTAAATAGGAGCAAACCTACTTAAGCCTACTTAAGCTTCTGATAATACCTAGATACATACAAATTGTGCCATTATTTGACTAATGTCTGAAATAACACAGCACAAAGAGCTTCAATCATTAAATAAAATTTAAACTCAGGTTATAAAGCTTTATAAAAATCACTCCGTTGAACCAGTGTCCTTGAAGATGCTACAATCCACAAAGCCAAACCACATAATGTATTTTGTCACTCCAGACCACAGTGCCAGGTGTCTGGAGCCCACCAAGAGTGCAGTGTAAGAAAGAAGACATTTTTGCAGTTAAGGTGTGTATGATTATGTCCACATTTTCCTGTGCTTTTTTTTTTTGCAAAGTATGGAAAAATAAATAACTCAAAGGGCTAAAGGGTTTCCATGAAGCCTTATAGATAGACATATTAGTTGGCCTAATTTAGAGAGTCTAACCTGCAGGGTTCATTTTTTGTCATCTCTCATACAAGACATTTCTCTCAGCCAGTAACAAAGGTTAAGGTAACTTATGTTACATAAGATAAGATGGGGGGCTGATGTCAGAAAGGGGAAGAGTTGAACGGTTGAGAAGTAGCTTATAGTTGCTAGCACTAACAAGGAAAATTTTGCTTTGCTGGAAGGGATAAAGGAGGTCACAAAAATGTTGTAGGACTTTCAAAAGTCAAAATATATATAGTGAGCTGCTCTTAGCAGTAAAATACTGCATATTAGAATCTGCATAACACAAAACAGACATGAAAATTGTGTATTGATAGAGAAGTTTTGCACAAAGATCAGTAAACTAACAAGAAAAGTTGTAAAACTCAACACATGGGTAGTAGCATGATCTCTCTTCCAGGCAATGATAGCTTTGCAATCCCAACATTCTCTTTAGTGCAACTATAGTCCTCCTCCAAAGATCTAAAGTCCCCCCAGATTTTGTCTATGTGAACAATCACAACATGCCAAAACAGGGCAACTAGGTGATTAAGTTAACACGTTATTTATAACTTCATCCTTGAAAATTATGTTATAAATATAAAATAAACTATGCATGCACATAATTGATGGCATGCCAGAACCTATTAAAAATGAGCAGCCCTAAGTTTTAATGTATATTTGCATGCAATGCACTTGTCATTTTAAATTTTCTAATTCCGAAAAAAGTCATAAAATGCCTACAGCTTATTATTATGTTGCAATGTAATATCAGAAAAACAATATAAAAGTTTCCCATATGATACTATTTTGTTACTGTTTTTTTTTTCTTCCAGAATGCATGGGTTCGAGTTTTTTCAATCTTTGCAATAAAATTAGGAGAATTTTGGCTCTAAGCAAGAAAATTAATTCAACAAAACACCTACATTGCTTTATGGGGGGGGGTTCTACCAGGAGGATTAATGTGTAATGTAACTTTCAGTGTACTTTCGCGCATAATACTATATTTAAATGCAAAAAGATTCTAACGCAGTTATTTTTTTAAAAGATAGAACAAATAACACATCAGGGGTTATTTACTATAGGCAAATCCACTGTGCGCTTCCAAGTGCACTGCAAGTGGAAGTGCAGTCGCTGTAGATCTGAGGGGGACATGCGAGGAAAATAAAAAACAGCATTTTTGCTTGCACGTGATTGGATGATAAAATCAGCAGAGATTCCCCTCATTTCAGATCTTCCCCTCAGAACTACAGCAACTGCCAACCTACTACCAAGTACACTTGCTGTGCACTTGTAGTGCAGAGTGGATTTGCCTTTAGTAAATCAACCCCTATATACAGATTACAGGGAGTTCTTTTCAGGTACTTTGTTTCATTTTGCCATGATGTAATAAAATAAAAAAATGAAAGGGTTTGTGTCATGAGGAGGGTTTTAGGGTTGTTTTTTTTTTTTTACAAAGTTTGGTCCTACTTTTGCTGCCATAGCATGGCAATAGAGATCCTTTTCCTTGATTGGAGGGTCCTTTGGCTTAATCAGATAAATCAATAAAAGGGTGTAAGTTCCTGAAAGGTGAGGGTCATTCTGCAGATACTGGACCAGCTCTTGCCAGAAAACTATGCGGCATAAATAATTTTGACATAGAGGTGCAGTGGGAAGGGCTATGTTCTGTTCTCCACCTATTCTCTGCATACAGGAAAGATAGGAAAGATAGGAGTAGAGGAGTTTACTATATTACTTATCTATGCTAAATAAATGTATGTTTGATTTTACTTCATTGGGATATATTGTTAGTGTATCAGTCTCTATGTCACATTATGTTGCCCATCTTATGCCTTACCTGTGACCACACTGCAGTGCCCAACTAACACTAACCTCTCCTTGTCACTTCTACCCCAACGCAGGTGGTCAGACACTATAGCTGGCTACTGTGTGCTTCACCTGTAGCAGGCCCCTTTCCCATAGGGCAAGCAGGCCTACCGATACTCGGTTGCTACGAGGACTTATAAACAGTGCTATAGTGCCTGGCTACCATGCCAGGGCAGGTGCAAACTGACAAAGCAAACAGATACTTGTGGCTGGCAGACAAGCAGAGTGGTTCTATGACAGTCCAGGTAAAAAGGCAGGCTGAGTTCAGGGAATAGTCCAATAGACCGGTCCAAGGTCATACACAGGGAAATCCAATCTAGCAGAGCAGGGCAGACAGACAGGGAGCTTGATTAGGAACAAAACACGTATCACTCTCTATCACAAGCATGCAAGTGAGGGTTTAGCTGACTTATAACAGGTTTGCATTTCCACCCAGAGACTGACCACATCAATCAGCCTGCAGGTGGACAAAGACAGGGAGAATGCCAAAGCCAAAACCCAGATGCTGGAATCAGGAGCAGGAGTGCTAGATGCCATTACCCCTCCTCTTAGGAGGGGCCCGCAGACCCTTAAAGATGAGCTGAACATCCAGCACAGGACCATCAGACTGCGCAGAGGTCAGTGGATCCGCAAGGTCAGGTTGGTTAGCAGGTGACGTGTCACAGGTGTCAAGCTGGATAACTGAAACACAAGCAGAATGCAGAGAGCCCTGAAAAAAAGGTTGAAAGCCCCACCTGGCTGAATGAGGCAGTCTATCCAAAGAATGGATTGAACTTCTTAGACAGGTTTGAATGGATGTAGTAGAAGTAGGGTGCGGCCAGGTTACAGAAAGTCCTGAATAAGAATAAGCAGGAGACTCAATGGGCATGGGCTGGACTGGCATAACTGGTGCAGAGGCCGACTGAATCACACCATCAGGTGTAGCAACTGACTGAATCACACTGCCAGGCAGGGGCGTTGCTAGGGGGTGGCTATTGGGGCTATAGCCCCGGATCTGGGGCACATAGCCCCGAGTCTCTTGCTGCAGGGTCCCTGCCTAACCAGCGGGTTGCAGGCTGGCTGCATGAGAGAGGCTGGAGGAGAAGAGAGAAGCGGGCGGGCGGATGAGCAGAGATTACATCTCTCTCTGCCTGCTCCACATCAGCGCTCTTCACAGCCGGGCCTCTTCAATTTGGGAGCGAGGTGCGGCGAGCAGCAGAGAGATGACATCATCTCTCACTGCCCGTCACACGTCAGCGCTCTTCCACCCTCACAGCACGATGGAGTGGAGGTCACGTGCTTCCTGTCATCGTGGAGCTCCACTTTGCAGCCAGACCCCCTTGCTTCAATGTCGGAGGTGCAGCGGGGAGCAGCGGGATGACATCATCTCTCACTGCATCACCGCTCTCCTGCTCTCACTAAATGGACCAGTGCTGTCAGCCTGCCACCAATGCAGCGTCAATGCACATTTGGTAGCACTGGCTGGCATGACAAGTTACAATCCACATCAGGTGGCAAGTGACAATCTACAAATGGTGGCAGGAGATGTGGCAATCTGCAAATTGAGCCAGGAGACATGGCAAGTGACAATCTGCAAATGGTGACAGGTGACGTGGCAAATGACAATCTGCAAATGGTGGCAAGAGATGTGGCAAGTGACAGTCTGCAAATGGTGGCAGGAGACGTGGCAAGTGACAATCTGCAAATGGTGGCAGGAGATGTGGCAATTTGCAAATAGAGCCCGGAGACATGGCAAGTGACAATCTGCAAATGGTGGCAGGTGACGTGGCAAGTGACAATCTGCAAATGGTGGCAAGAGATGTGGCAAGTGACAATCTGCAAATGGTGGCAGGAGATGTGGCAATCTGCAAATGGTGGTAGGAGATGTGGTAAGTGACACGCCCAGGGCTCCCACTGATTCTGCAGTATGGTGAGTTGAACCACTTCATTATATATTAGAATTTAACAATAGAAATAATGCACTTTAATCACCCTGACACCATATCAACCATGGTGCCATGATGATTGAAGCGCCAACACCAGCCATCACCCGTGAAAAATTGCTTAGGTCTCCCCCAAACCCCCCCCAACCCCCCCCCCAACCCCCCCCCCGCGGGCATGCAAAAAGGTTGGTGACCACTGCTATGGGCTCTAGCCCCAGATCTTTTGCAGATCTAGCAACGCCCCTGCTGCCAGGTGTAGCGACTGACTGAATCACATCGCCAGGTGTAGCGATAATGGAACTTGCCGATAAGTTAGCGTGGCTGTGCATCCAAAGGAGTTTAGGGACAGGCAAAGGTAGGGGTAATCCAGGGGCTTGACTTCTGAGGACTTAGAGGAAGTTTCCAAACAGGGCTCAAGGCTGCGAGACAGTGTGTACATTTGGCTTCTAGGAGGAGAAGATTCAGGCTGTGGCAATTTCAAGGAGGGGTGGTCTGTAGAGAATTCAATAAATTTGTCAGTGTTTTTTGCTTTAACAGAGTCATACAAAGACACATAGCTATGCAAACTGGAGTCACACTTGGAAAAATTGTCATGATCAGGATCAGAATAGGACTGTAACAAAGGCACATGACTGGCACTGGCCACACAAGAGTTAAAAATGAGAAACTGGTCAGCAGTTTTAATGCAGTTCTGGACGCAGGTCTGGGACCAGGACCTAATCTCCTGTGTAGCCCAATCTATGTGTGGGTTACGAAGTTTTAGCCCTAAGACAGTGATGGCGAACCTTGGCACTCCAGATGTTTTGGAACTACATTTCCCATTATGCTTAACTACACTGCAGAGGGCATGAGCATCATGAGAAATGTAGTTCCAAAACATCTGGGTGCCAAGGTTCGCCTTCACTGCCCTAAGATAAGGGGATAAGCAGGAGATGAGATCAAGTAGAAGCTGATTGTACCCCAATGAAATTCCCCAATAGTCAGAGTAATAGGTGCCGTGCACAAGGTGACCAGGCCGAAGGACAAGGGAGAATTATCAACAGCTAAGGCTGAAAAGGGTCTGTGCGGCTGAAAAGGGTCTGTGCACCTTAGTCACAGGACTCTGTAGACAGTGTGCTAGGTCCCTATCTTTGCTGGCAGTACCAGAAACTATGAAAGCTGAGAGGCGGTGAGAAAACTTGGCAGAGCGAAGTTGTACAGGAACAAATAGTTTATCTCAGAGGGAAACTGACACAGTATAGTCTACAGAAGCAGACCCCACCCACACTAGACACTTGGCATTTCTCTGCTTATTAGGGCATCTGGCGACAAAGTGGCCATGGTTGTCACAGTATAAGCAGAGTCCCTGAGATTTTCTTCTAGCCTTTCCCCAGAGGATAAATGGGTAGCGCCAATTTGCATAGGCTTATCCTCCAGGAGAGGTTGGGACGGCTCAGGAAGGGTTGATGAAGAAGGAGAAATAGGGGCGTACTTGGGAGACAAAGAAACAAACTTCTCTGTTTGCCTTAACCGTAAAAATGCCTGTCTATACAGATGGCTACTTGCATGGATTCATTCAATGACTTTGGTTCAGGGTAGTGTACTAAGGAGTCTTTGATGGAGTCTGATAAGCCTAACCTGAGAGACAGAGTATTGGTAACTGTAAGCGCAAACACACAAGTCCATATATAACAGGAGATATAAAGGACTGAGCAACTTAGTCCATAGGGGACAGGCTGGAAGTTCAAGGGTTAAGTGGTAACCGGTAATGTAATGGTTAAATTAGGCTGGTAGGCTAGGCGGCTGCTGTCCTCAGAGAGCTGGCTCTGTGATGGATGAGAGAGGGGTAGAGAAGGAAGCGCCACCTGAGTGTAGTATTAACAAATGATGTTTAATGACACCAGGTAAAAACACACTTACAGGATAAAAACATATAAAAAGCTCATCTGTATAGATATGTGGTCCTCGATGTTCCCTCTGATCCTGTGGTGGTGACGCTGCAGGGACGCTGGGCTGCAGAAGGTGGATTACCAGCCGGGAGCTCCTTCTGTGGCCATCAGGAAGAGACTAGGGGCCGGCGTGGAGCGCACGTGGAGCGTGCATGACGTCACAGGTCGTCCGTCTGCTTCTGGGTTCGGTATCCAGGGGAGGGATTGTCCAGGGAGGAGGGCTAGCAGGGAGGCTGAGAGAAGGCTACGCGCTCGGAGCCACTGCTCCTTCATTAGGCCTAATAAGGAGGTGTCTGCAATGTGCTTTTATATGGCAGTGCTGTGGGATAACAGGTCCCAGCGTCTATCACAGGAAAGCACAGTGCCACCTGTGGGCGGGAGGGGAACTACAAGGTAACATAATATACACAGAGAAAAAAAAAAAACCAGGAGGTTATATAATAGTCAGTGTCATGGAAACATATATATGAAGAAGTGCATGGTAGTAAACATGGAGACAATAATATTAACAATAGTAAAAATGGGAGTAACAATGGGGGCAAAAGATGGAGGTAAGTATAAAAATATATATACATATACACACACACACACATACATATATACATATACATACATACATACATATATGCAAGTATAAAAGCATAACATAATAATAATTCCCATGGTGATGATACAAAAGAACCAGAAAATGCAACAGTAAAGGTAAAAAAAAAAATATATATATATATATATATATATATATATATATATAAATAAATAAGTAGAGAAAGGCAAAAAAATGGTGAAAAAATTATGGTATAAGAAGTGGACATGGATAAAGCATGCTTTATCCATGTCCACTTCTTATACCAAAATTTTTTCACCATTTTTTTTGCCTTTCTCTACTTATTTATTTATATATATATATATATATATATATATATATATATATATATATATATATATATATATATGTATTTTTTTTCTTCTCTACCCCTCTCTGATAAGCCTAACCTGAACTGGATTTTTAAAAGCTGGGTCATTCCACCCTGAGTCAGGTGACCAGCGGTGGAAATCAGAACAGTATTGCGTTTACCTTGACGTAATGACCTGAGGTTAGCTTCAGCTGAGTGGGCATGGTCAGGATCATCATAGAGTAAACCTAAGGCTTTGAAAAAAGCTTCAACTGACCCTGTGGCTGGGTCATCTGCAGGGAGACTAAAAGCCCAAGCCTGGGGATCCCCCTGAAACCATGTAATAATCAGGTCAACTGGTTGTGCTTCAGAACCAGAGGAGTGTGGCTTAAGCTTAAAGTATAGCATACAACTATTTTTAAAGTTGGAAAACATATGGGGTCACCAGAGAAACAATCAGGTGGGTTTTGGCTCCTGCATTACTGCTGGAGGTGCGTTTACACGCAAAGACAGTTCCTGGACTTGGCGTGTCAGTTTGCAAATTTCCTCAGCAAATAAATGAGCCTGTGTAGATCATCACAGAATTTTTTTTTCTGTTAAAGGTTTGTGATAATGTCACATCTACCCCAATGCAGGTGGTCAGACACTATAGCTGGCTACTGCGTGCTTCACCTATAGCAGCCCCCTTTCCCATAAGGCAAGCAATACTCAGTTGCCCCCAGGACTTATACACAATGCTATAGTGCCTGGCTACCACTCCAGGACAGGCGCAAACTGAGCAAAGCAAACAGACCTCACCTACACAGTGATTGTGTAGTTCTTCACGCTACATGTGCAGCAAGTCACTATTACCAAAACTTTGAAATGACTAATATACTCGTATATATTATTACAGTGCCTTGAAAAAGTATTCATTCCCCTTGAAATTTTCCACATTTTGCCCTGTTACAACCAAAAACGTAAATTGATTTAATTGGGCTTTTATGCGATAGACCAACACAAAGTGGCACATAATTGTGAAGTGGAAGGAAAATGATAAATGGTTTTCAATTTTTTTTACAAATAAATATGTGAAAAATGTGGGGTGCAGCCCCCTTTACTCTCCTATCCCTAACTAAAACCTAGTGGAACTAATTGCCTTCAGAAGTAATCTAATTAGTAAATAGAGCCCACCTGTGTGTAATTTAATCTAAGTATAAATGCAGCTGTTCTGTGAAGCCCCCAGAGGTTTCTTAGAGAACCTTAGTGACCAAACAGCATCATGGAGGCCAAGACACACTAGACAGGTCGGGGCTAAAGTTGTGGAGAAGTTTAAAGCAGGGTTAAGTTATAAAAAAATATCCCAAGCTTTGAACATCTCACGGAGCATGTTCAATCCATCATCCAAAAATGGAAAGAGTATGGCACAATGGCAAACCTACCAATATATGGCAGTCCACCTAAACTGACAGACCGGGCAAGGGGAGCATTAATCAGAGAAGCAGCCAAGAAGAAGAAGGTGAGACCAAGATTGAACTTTTTGGCCTAAAAGCAAAACGCTATGTGTGGTGGAAAACTAGCACTGTACATCACCCTGAAAACACCATCCCCACCATTAAACATGGAGGTGGCAGCATCATGTTGTGGGGGATGCTTTTCTTCAGCAGGGACAGGGAATCTGGTCAGAGTTGATGGGAAGTTGGATGGAGCCAAATACAGGGAAATCGTAAAAGAAAATCTGCAAAAGACTTGAGAATGGGGCAGAGGTTCACCTTCCAGCAGGACAACAACCCTAAACATATAGCCAGAGCTAGACTAGAATGGTTTAGATCAAAGCATATTCGTGTGTTAGAATGGCCCAGTCAAAGTCCAGACCTAAATCCAACTGAGAATCTGTGGCAAGACTTGAAAATCGCTGTTCACAGACGCTCTCCATCCAATCTGATGGAGCTTGAGCTATTTTGCGAAGAAGAATGGGCAAAAATGTCACTCTCTAGATGTGCAAAGCTGGTGGAGACATCCCCAAAAATACTTGCAGCTTTAATTGCAGCGAAAGGTGGTTCTACAAAGTATTGACTTAGGGGGGCTAAATACAAATGCACACTTTTCACATATTTATTTGTAAAACATTTTGAAAACCATTTATAGTTTTCCTTCCAGTTCACATTTATGAGCCACTTTGTGTTGGTCTATCACATAAAATTCCAATAAAATACATTTACGTTTTTGGTTGTAACATCACAAAATGTGGAAAATTTCAAGGGGTATGAATACTTTTTCAAGGCACTGTATTACCAACCTTTGGCTTGCTGATGTATTTATAACACTTGAACTTCTCTTACTGGGCAGGGGGCTAGGGGTGGGTGGGTGAAGAACTTCTCTCTTTTGTGGGTGGGGGGCCGAAATTAGTCTTTGCCCCAGGTGAAAGATTGTCTAGCTTTGCCACTGCTTACCTTTCTGGTGGAAACTGTCTTGGATCACCACTTTGCTGAAGATCTGCAGCTTCTGGGAGCATTTTCATACCTGACACTTCCGGGAGCACATGGTCAGGAGGTAGGCTGAGGTCAGCAGCAGGAGTACCAAAGACTAATTCAAGGGCAATAACCAGAAGCACAGTTCACAGAGAGTCTAAGGTTGGTAGCATGGGTCACACAGCAAGGTACCAAATCAGCACATAGGAGGAAGTCAGTAGGCAGGCCAAGGTTACAAAAGAGAGGCACACAGACAGCAACACCGAACCTGTGGCAATGGGCAAGATACAGAGTAGAACAATTAGTCATCTACTTTCACTCACTAAAAGCCTCTTTCAGATGGGCGGCTGGGGTCAGTACAAACAGGTGGCTGAGCTACGATTTTATGGCCCGCCAACTCCCATCTAAACTTTAAAGTACAGCCAGAGGGGGCAATTTACATGGCGTGACCACAGTTTTTTGTGTTTAAGGCGATATATCGAGTTGACAGGCGGCATTCAGGTCAGTGGGGCTGCTCGTGCATATAAAGATATTTGTGCATGTAAAGAAAATATAAAGATATTTTTAAGAATTAAAGTTTAAACCTAGGCAGTCATGTCTTGTTTCAATTTTCTCTGCTATTATTTTTAGCCATCTAACATGCCTGGTGCCAGATACCATCCAGAAATTTATGGGCAGTTTGTAAAAATTACAGACTGATATTTTGCATCTGTGAAAAAATAAATTTGCCCCCCCCCCCTCCTTTTATTTGGTGCATCCTAGTCACTTCTTACTCCTCCATGAAAAGGCATTATTCCAACCTATAAATCCTTATTAGGCTTGTTGCTGGGTAATAAAAAATATTTTAAACTTTCCTTTAAACTTACCTTTTTTTTTACCATCTTATAAACACATGCTTTGCACCTATAAACACACATATATACAGTCAGGTCCATAAATATTGGGACATTGACAAAATTCTAATCTTTTTGGCTCTATACACCACCACAATGGATTTGAAATGAGACAAACAAGATGTGCTTTAACTGCAGACTTTCAGCTTTAATTTGAGGGTATTTACATCCAAATCAGGTGAACGGTGTAGGAATTACAGCAGTTTGTATATGTGCCTCCCACTTTTTAAGGGACCAAAAATAATGGGACAGATTAACAATCATCCATCAAACTTTCACTTTTTAATACTTGGTTGCAAATCCTTTGCAGTCAATTACAGCCTGAAGTCTGGAACGCATAGACATCACCAGACACTGGGTTTTATTGGTGATGCCCTGAAAGGCCTCTACTGCAACTGTCTTCAGTTCCTGCTTGTTCTTGGGGCATTTTCCGTTCAGTTTTGTCTTCAGCAAGTGAAATGCATGCTCAATCGGATTCAGGTCAGGTGATTGCAATTGCATAACATTCCACTTCTTTCCCTTAAAAAACTCTTTGGTTGCTTTCGTAGTATGCTTCGGGTCATTGTCCATCTGCACTGTGAAGCACCGTCCAATGAGTTCTGAAGCATTTTGCTGAATATGAGCAGATAATATTGCCCGAAACACTTCAGAATTCATCCTTCTGCTTTTGTCAGCAGTAACATCATCAATAAATACAAGAGAACCAGTTCCATTGGCAGCCATACATGCCCACGCCATGACACTACCACCACCATGCTTCACTGATGAGGTGGTATGCTTTGGATCATGAGCAGTTTCTTTCCTTCTTCATACTCTTCTCTTCCCATCACTCTGGTACAAGTTGATCTTGGCCTCATCTGTCCATAGGATGTTGTTCCAGAACTGTGAAGGCTTTTTTATATGTTGTTTGGCAAACTCTAATCTGGCCTTCCTGTTTTTGAGGCTCACCAATATTTTACATCTTGTGGTGAACCCTCTGTATTCACTCTGGTGAAGTCTTCTCTTGATTGTTGACTTTGACACACATACACCTACCTCCTGGAGAGTGTTCTTGATCAGGCAAACTGTTGTGCAGGGTGTTTTCTTCACCAGGAAAAGAATTCTTTGGTTATCCACCACAGTTGTTTTCCGTGGTCTTCCAGGTCTTTTGGTGTTGCTGAGCTCACCAGTGCGTTCTTTCTTTTTAAGAATATTCCAAATAGTTGATTTGGCCACACCTAATGTTTTTGCTATCTCTCTGATGGGTTTGTTTTGTTTTTTCAGTTTAATGATGGCTTTCTTCACTGATATTGACAGCTCTTTGGTTCTCATATTGAGAGTTGACAGCAACAGATTCCAAATGCAAATAGCACACTTGAAATTAACTCTGAACCTTTTATAGAGCCAAAAAGATTAGAGTTGTGCCAATGTCCTGCCTGTAATATATATATATATATATATATATATATATATATATATATATATATACACACATATATATATATATATATATATATATACACACATATATATATATATATATATATATACACACATATATATATATATATATACACACATATATATATATATATACACACATATATATATATATACACACACATATATATATATATACACACACACATATATATATATATATATATATATATATATATATATACATATACCCATGCTAATAGGTGTAGTGCATCAACCAACTAAAAAAATATATACATTGATAACTGTGTACCGAATTGTGAAAATGTGAGGTTGCTGCTCCTTCAAAGGTGTGGTGCCTTTAAATCACACATGTCTGTGAAAAAGGGCGCTCTGACTGTAAATATTGATAGCAATATACATCACATTAAACTCATATATATGGAGTATTAAAGAGGAAGTAAACCCTGATGTGTTTTACTTCCTTTTTTGTTCCCTGTAAAGTAAAAGCATAATGTGCTAGTATGCATCGCATATTAGCACGTTATGTGACACTTAACTGCAAAACAAAGCCCACGCTGTCCCCACTGTAGGCCGCATCCATGTTCGTCCCTCTTCCTTCCAGGGCCGCGGACTCCGCCTCTTTGACTGACCAGAGTCACGTGACGTCACTCCCGATTTCTATACTTCCTCTTTCTTTGCCATTATACTACGCATGAGCAGAATCTGAGCCTACAGAAAAGGAGTCTGGTTGGAGAACTATTAATCTCAGCATTCAGTCTATCTGCAAAGTGCATATGACTTCTGTTATGGGAGTCCATAGCAGCTGGTGAGTGAGCAGGCACACAGGAGGGGAGCACGGATTGAACCAATTTTGTTTATAGCACTTGGCACTACAGCACTTTAATACTCCATTGAGATGGACTTTTTTTTTTTTTGGCTTTGGTTTTGAATTTTGATTTTTTTTTTTAATCATGATTTTGGACTTTTGAATCACTGTATATATATGAGTTTAATGTGATGTATATTGTTATTAATATTCACAGTAAGAGCACCCCTTCTTACATACACTCATTCTTTGTACCGTCTGGCCGATTTTGCTTTATGAGTCATAGACATGGCTCAACATCTCTCCTCAATGACCACCAAAGCTGGCCAAACACTAGTTGATTTTTGAACAAACATTTGTACAAATATTCATATTACATTTTTCATCAGTACATTCTCTGACTTGACGAATTTCATTCAAGATTACTTAACAAATGTTTGTTTTTAACATTCAATTTTGGAGTGAATGAATTTCCCCCCCCAAAAAAAACGACATTCACTGTTGGAAATTTGTTCATTTTAAAAAATGTTTTCCACTTTGCTCTTTTGAATTTCTTGCCACTGTGGTTGAAAATTAACATCAATTTGACCACACTGACTATTATAAAATAGGGATAATGCTATTAAAATGAAATTTCTGCTAGTGTATGGCCATCTTAAAGTGTAAGTTCAACTTTCAGGAAAATCTTTAGCAAATCCCCCTATGTAAATATACATCTAATGTAGACCTTAGCAACTCTTTTTGGACATGGTGAAGGTCTTACGATTCCAGATGCAACTGTTTTGAGTCCTCTTATGATAAAAACCCTGGCTGCTCATACTTCTCTGTCTTGCCATTTACACTAGTGGTTAAATTTCACTATATTGCACTGTTCAGACTGTACACTTGTGCAGTGTGTTCTCTCTTGGCTCCATGTAACCTTAGTGCAGTGCCCTGTTTTCTTCTCTAGTTGAATGTACTGCACATTCGCAGAGTTTGAATGGCCTGCAACAGGATGCATCTGGATTTGGAGGACCTTCACCATTTACAACAGGAGGAGCTATAGTATGCACTATTCATTAGAGGTAGAATTGGATAGGGGGAGTCACTGAAAATCTTATTGAAAGGTGAACTATCACTTTAAGACTCGGTAGCTGCTGTCACTCACCATGGATGTGGTAAGCTGTAGGAGAGCATTCCAGCTGTACATGCTTGCTCTGCATCAGCATGTACAGCTTGTAGTCTACAACACATCCTAGACTGACAATGCTGCTCCTGCTTACTAAGCAGCTAGGGGAGTGTTGTCATTCTAGGATAGGAATAACAAACATGTTATGCTCACCTACTCTGTGCAATGTTATTGCACAGAGCAGCCCTGATCCTCCTCTTCTTGGGTCCCCCAATGGCAATCCTGTCTCCTCCTCTACTTTATGTGTCCCCATAGCAATGGAAATAGAGAAATCCTGGATTGCCGCACTCAATCAAAAAAGCATCTTTATTGAGTATATAAAATCCAAAAACGCAGACAAGTAACAGAAGTAGACACAACGGGGATCAAATCGCTAACGCGTTTCACATCCAAAGATGCTTATTCATAGCTGTGAGCTATGAGTAAGCATCTTTGGATGTGAAACGCGTTAGCGATTTGATCCCCGTTGTGTCTACTTCTGTTACTTGTGTGCGTTTTTGGATTTTATATACTTGATAAAGATGCTTTTTTGATGGAGTGCGGCAATCCAGGACTTCTCTATTTCCAATATCTTGTGCATAGCCAGCACCCAACCCTGCTTAGTAGGACAGCAGCACCCTGAAAACACGGAGACTTATAGAGCGGCATTCCTCATCAGTGTCCCCATAGCAAGCCGCTTACTGGAGAGGCACACAGTCTCTGCATGCTCCTTAGCTGTGTGTCTTTGGAGCCCCGCTGCACAGACTTACACAGCGGGACTTAGCTCCACCCTCCCACTTCCTCCTCATTGCATTTGATTGTCAGCAGCAGTAGCCAATAGCTCGAGTGCTGTGTGAAGATGAAGAGATGGTAGAATAGATGCAGCTGTGCACAGTCTATTTTCCCCTCTCTTCTCCTTCACACAGGGGGGGGGACAGAGCAATAGAAAATGTTTTTTTACCTTAATGCAAGGAATGCATTAATGGTAAAAAATATTTTTAGCTTTAGTATAATTTTAAGAAGCTGTCTGGATTAACAGATAGAAAAATAGGCAAAAGGGAGAAAAGTAAAAAAAATAACAGCTCTAGAATGAGGGCAGGGTAAGGAACTATTTATTTTTTTAGGTTTACATTCACTTTAGTTTGCTAATTATATACTTTAGTTGTCTCCCAAGCACCAGATCGTCCCCCGTATGTTCTGCAGTACTCTGCCCAAGTATTGCTTCTGTCGTACAGTAGGGCTAAGAACTCTGCATCGGAGAAACAAAACAAAACTACTGCAAGGAATAAAATGCAGGTATCTAGAGGTGCGTGCAGATATTTTGAACATCCCCCTATCCCTCCTGTCATGGACGAGGCCTTGAAGACACGTTCCTGTTCACTCTGATTAATTTGACATTCTGCGGACGTCATAGTCCAACCAATCAAAATGATCTTCAAACGGGTTTTAAAAGTCCATCTTGTAATTTCATGTGAATACATCTGTACTTCCAAGCCACTGATCATGGAACACAGCCCAAATAACTCCAGAAGCTGGCTAAGGTCAAACAGGGTAACTGCATATTCCTACTCTGAAATAGTGCTTTACTTTCCAGTACATCTCTAAAATGCATTTTTGTAATAAGACCTTAAATAATTTTTTATCTCTAAATAATATATTTACTGTAGGAATAAAGATAATTACAAAAGTGTATAGGCCAAAATATATACATACATTTTTTTGTAATATAATAAATAAAATAGAAGACACCATTCCCCAAGATTTCACAACAAACTTTTGTTTTTTTTAGAAATTATGTAAACATATTTAATGTACTACTTCAAATCTGTAAAGGCTTAAAGTCATACATTTTTAAACCTGCTCCAGCTAACATGAATCTGCCTATTCCCCACCAGCATGCTGCAGAGTAGGATCTCTGCTCTCTGTACAAAGGTTTGATTTGCTCCCTGTTGAGTGATAGTAGACATGTGCGCCGTCAATAAATTAGTTTTGTTCCATTTTGTATTAGAATTAATTTGTATTTCGTAATTCGTGTCCGAAATTTCGTACTTCTCAAATTTTCGTTAGGTTCGTTAACTTTTCGTAACAATTACGAATGTTCGTTATGATGAATTTGTCATTATGAGGGGCTCCCACCATCCCTGTGCTGTGCTGTGCTGACTTCCTGGGTTTTTAACTTTTAGGTTCGTTAACTTTTCGTAACAATTACGAATGTTCGTTAGGAATTTGGATTCGAAATTCGTAAACGAAATTTCATAGTTCGTACAAAATTCGGAAGCATAGCAATTCGTATTTCGGATACTCCCGAATGTACGGATTTACGGAAATTTGTACAAATTTTCGATTCGTACGAAACGAATCGCACATGTCTAAGTGATAGCTAGAGCTATGCAACCAGCAAAAGGTCTGACACACTTCCTACTGATTGGAGAGCTCTAGCTGTAATTCCATGGTAATTTCATGGTAGGAATGGGGGCATGCCAGACAGTTGCTGTCAGTTATGATAGTGGACCTAACACTTAAAGCTCTAACCTGGAACCAGTATTCAGATCCTTAGTCCTGCCTTTCTCTGACTTCACTTATTGCATGAATCCTTCACTCAGTATAGCATTTTCAGGAGTTCAACAACAGTAGCCTGCATATATTTTTTCCTGTACAGGCTTCCTTTAGAGAAACGATTTTACCTTAAAAGAAAATGTCCTGCCCAGGAGCAGCACCCAACTGGACCCATGGACCTGAAACTTGGTTTTATCAATATCAAAGTAAGAGCTGCCATGTTACACAAGGCTGCTGCTATACAATGAGATATTGGGGCTGTTTACATTACAAATAGACTGCCCCATTTAGAGCAGCCTTTCTCAACCTTTTCAACACAGAGGAACCCTTGAAATAACTCTCTGGTCTCAGGGAACCCCTGCTAAAAATTACTATATCTACAGCTCATGATACATTAGTGCAGTGGCAGCTGGTGCTCCATTTTTGGGGGGGGGGGAACAAAACACCCACCAACCCCCCCGTCCGTCGATCCCTCACCCTCCACTTGATCATCTGCCCACCAGCCCCACGTTTACCCCATCTAGGTCACAGGCAGCTTCGGCTCCTGCCTGCGTCTCCTCCTCCTCTGCGGCTTCAAGGCAGCTTCCCCTGCATCTCCTCCTCCTCGGCGGCTAATACAGTCAATTCTCCTCTCGGCCAATCATGTCTTAAGACCCGTTTCCTGATTGGCTGGGAGGAGAATCAGGAAGACGATAGCAAATATTAATTTGTTATTGTCACACAACTGGGTAGGCCCTGGTTGAGAAACCCTGATTTAGACTAACAGAAAATCTTCCTGAGCAGCTCTGCCTAAAAGTAAGTTATCCTGCCTGAGCTCTGAACCATGGCAGTGTTGTACTGCAATGAAGCCCATGTAAAGTCATCTCCGAGAAACAAAGTATCTTGGTGGGTAGTCCCATGCAAATTACAACTAGGTACTTGCTACTACCATTTAATTAAAAAAAATGCCTCTTCTTTGTGCCCATGTGAACTTGGTTTAAGTTTGTTACTAACTGCATTACTAGTTGACTTAAACTTAAGTCCCATCTAACACCTTTGAATATGTGTCCTTATTGGCTATATAAAAGACAAAGCTACACTCTGCACACGTATGCTAGTATATTTATTGAAGACCAAGGGCATGGCCCCTCCAGGCTCTCTCCACAGGAAGTGAAATATGTTGGAGTAAAAAGACTAGATCTTGGTTCTTTCAATAGGTTACTGGCCCAAGGATATGGGTTTGTCTTGTATGGTATCCTGCAACTTGCTTGATATGGAAGACCTGAAGCAGTGGTAAGGAGATTAAGAACTTGGCTTGCCCTTTCTAGTCTATGAAGCCCTCTCATAATGGGAACATTTTGGTGCATAGTGCTTAGCTTCAAGGGGTGGGGTTTTTTTTAAAATTATTTTTAATATGATTTTAGTTTCGCAAATTACAGAAATAAAAAAATAGCAAGACAACATACATTTGCTTAGATTATCCAAGCATGCTGTGCTCCACTCCTGAACACTCCCACCGCATAAGGTGCTATTCAGACTGTAAGGTGATATCAAAAACAGGGACTGTGATCTAAATGTCAGGGGAGGGGGGTAAGAAGGCATTGTTTCAATAGTTATATTAGACATACACTATATTACCAAAAGTATTGATATGCCTGCCTTTACCTGCACATGACATCCCAGTCTTGGTCCATAGGGTTCAATATTGAGTTGGACCACCCCTTGCAGCTATAACAGCTTAAACTCAATCTGGGAAGGCTGCCCACAAGGTTTAGGAGTGTGTCTATGGGATTTTTTGACCATTCTAGCAGAAGCGCATTGGTAAGATCAGGCACTGATGTGGACGAGAAGCCCTGGCTCGCAGTCTGCACTCTAATTTATCCCAAAGGTATTCTATTGGGTTGAGGTCAAGACTCTGTACAGGCCAGTCAAGTTCCTCCAACCCAAACTCTCTCATCCATGTCTTTATGGACCTTGTTTGTGCACTGGTGCGCAGTCATGTTGGAACTGGAAGGGGCCATCCCCAAAATATTCCCACAAAGTTGGGAGCATGAAACAGTCCAAAATGTCTTGGTATGGTGATGCCTTTTAAGTTCCCTTCACTGGAACTAAGTGGCAAAAGCCCAACCCCTGAAAAACAACCCCACACCATAATCCCCCCCACCAAATTATTCAGTCTTTGATCACTCGGTTCTCAGTCTTAGAGCCAGCAGGGGACAATGTTGCATCCACCTAGGTAAGTATGATTCTTGAAAAAGTCAAAGTCTATGGGACACGAACATGAAAAATCAAAAGTGCTCATTTCAAAGGCTTATATTCATGTTATTGCCATAAATAGTGTTTGGGGACCCGGGTCCTGCCCCAGGGGACATTTATCAATGCAAAAATAAGTTTTAAAAATGATCGTTTTTTCAGGAGCAGTGATTTTAATAATGCTTAAAGTGAAACAATAAAAATGAAATATTGCTTTAAATATCATGACTGGGGGGTCTCCTTAGTCTGCCTGTAAAGTAGCACATCTTTCCCATGTTTATAATAGTACCACAGCAAAATTACATTTCTAAAGGAAAAAATGTCATTTAAAACTACTCGTGGCTGTAATGTATTGTCGGATTCCAGCAATATAGATGAAAATCATTGAAAAAATGGCATGGGTTACCCTCCCAGTCCACCAAAAATATCAAAAAGATATGGCGTGGATGTCCCCCCCAAAATCCATACCAGGACCTTCAGGTCTGGTATGGATATTAAGGGGAACCCGTACCAAAATTAAAAAAAAAAATTACGTGGGGGTCCTCCAGGCACTATATACTCTGAACAGCATTATATCTACTATAGGCCTGCCCTATATACTCTGCAAAAAAATTGGGCCTTAGGTGTTGGTGGTGCTAGAACACTGTAAGCCCTCACAGTTACTCTTGTTGGGCACAAGAACAGGCCCTGCTGTGAAATATTATATCAAAAATTGCAATTACATGCCCCTGTTAAACAGGGGCAGAAAAATTGGGTCTTGGGTGGTGGTGGTGGCGGTGCCACAACACTGTAACCCCTCACAGATACTCTTGTTGGGCGCAGGAATGGGCCCTGCTATGAAATTTTAAATCAAAAATTGTAATTACATGCCCCTGTTAAACAGGGGCAGAAAAATTGGGCCTTGGGTGGTGGGGGTGGTGGTGCCCTAAACCAAAAATATTGTTGGAAGTTAGCATCATCAAGAATGAGGAGGAATAGGATAGTGAGCATAGGCAGTCTTCAAGGGATCCCAGATGCATAACAAATTCAATCAGTTACATCAGCATCAGGTGCTTGATAGCTGCTGATCCTAAATCTATCAATGGAGTCTGTGGACAGGCATACTCTTTGATCAATTACAAACCCTCCAGCAGCACTGAATGTGCATTCTGAAAGCCTGCTGGATGCATGACAGGCCAGTAGCTTGATTACATATTGAGCAAGTTCTGGCCAGTGGTCCATCCTCAAGACCCAGTAACCCAGTGGATGCTCTGTTGGAAAGGTCTCCAAGTCTGCTCTTGCCCCTGGATATTCCTGTACCATATAATGCAGACGCTGGCGATAGTTGCTTAAACCAATCAGACCTTGGCGCTGAGGTCTGAAAAATTGTTTAAACGCATTGGTCAGCCGGCCACCTTCTCCACCACTCTTCCTCTGACTGAACGAAGCCTCAGCAACACGTTGTCCAGCACCAGGAAATGGTAACCTCCCAGGGTTTGGAAATACATTACACAAACCTTTATTCAAGGCCGATGGAAATGTGGGTATTACTGCGCTAACCTCAAATACCCTAAAACAAGCAGCTACATAAAAAATGTGACAAACATAAAAGGATCAAAATGGTAAATAATGTAGTGCTAACCAGTAAACACAAATATGGTAATAAAGTGAAGTAATGAAAAAAGGGTGATGATTAATCTTGTGAATAATCAAATATATTAAGTAACTAATAAAGTGTAAAAAAGTCCAATCTGTGAAAAAATATTATTAAGTTGGAACGAACCAAAACCTCAAACTACTAAAGGATAATGATTTAAAAAGTGAAAAAAATATATGGTGCTGTCCAACATAAACAATAATATAGGAAGAAGCCTGAGCGTCCAACACCAGATGATGGAAAATCAAAGGAGGAAAATGCTGAACACTGTCTGGTATGAAAAACATCAAAGATAGCACATCATCAACAATGAAGAGAGATGTGTATGCTCTTACCGGAACAGGTGGACTCAAATGTCAGCGACATAGAGTCATACGGGCAGAATGCCGCAAACAGCAGATGTATGGAACTCCAAAGGGTCCAGGACCTCCGGAAGGAATCCAGAGAAGCAGTAGGTAACCTCTTAACAGACCTCCAATCAGAAGAGCATCGAAGCTGGATCTTGATGGTAGGGTCAACTGGACACCAGAGCCACTCTCATCCGGATGGTATGTGGAGAAAGAAATTGCTTCCACATAGTGTAGGTCAAAAAATGGTAATTTATTTTAAAAAAACAGCATATAACGATAAAAAGTGATCACAGGTAAAAATACAGGGCAATGTGGAGAGCGATAAGCCTAGCCCTATGCTTTTCGACCAATAGGTCTTAAACAGGGGCACATATCAGCTCCCCCACACTGCCAATATATATAGACATAGGAATACAATTATTGATGAAAGACCAATCAGCATTCAAATCCTCAGAGGGCCGCTGATTGGAGCAAAAATGGTCATCTGACCACTGAGCTCTAAGCCTCACTATGGGGACCAATGGTGAGAGGAGAGTGTGTGTAAATGCAGCCCGACTGTCACATAGCAAGTACGAAGCAAACACCTCATTGAATAGCCCGCGAAAATCAGGCCATAAACCACGTGATAGGCTCAAGCCATGAGCACATGACCAAAATGAACATAACATGACTGGGACCAATGAAGCCCTGAGTAACTCATGTGAAAACGGCGCTAACCTTAAAAATAGTGCTCCATTGTGGGGAGACAAAGGGGAAAAAAGGGGCAAGGGGCTTACTGCTGACCGCCCTGTCCAACAAGGTAGAGAGCCGGAATGGCCTTCCGTGAAAAGAAATGGCATTTTGGAACCGGCCACTGAGGTACAGCACATTCCACAAATTCACAAAAGGAGCAGAGTCTATCAGCTGAAAAGGCAGCAGTTGCAGTGCTAGCAATTTGGCCAAGCTAGTATTTAGACGCTGAGCATGTGGATGGCTGGGACTGAATTTATTTTTAAGGTTCAGCAACTACGGTAGGGAAATTTGCCTGCTAAAATCAATTGGTGGTGTACTGCTAGCAGATTGGCTGCAAGTACTTGGGACACTTATTGCTATACCTTCATTCCTCTCAGTGCAGGTTTCTGGGAGGACTGGAGGTATACAGGGGTTGGAGAACCCAGCTGATGAGGAGCAAGGAGAGGTCCACCTTGTTCTTTGATGTGGGTCTTTTAAGTGCTGTTGCCAACGGACTGCATGGGAGGTCGTCATATGTCTGGTCAAGCATGTGGTGCCCAATCGGCTGCTGTTCTGGCCACGCTTGATCCACTTCAGACATAGGTTGCAAACAGCAATGGTGTGATCTGCTGCACACGTGTCGAAAAAGGCCCACACCAAGTAACTTTTAAAAGTCAGTGGTGAGTCAGCAGCACCCTGTACCTGCGGAGCTCTGCAGTGTGATGCATTAGGGTGGCTGGGGATGAAGCTCTGGATGGTTCAGGAAAGCAGGTACTCTGGAGCACAAACACAGATCACATTGGGAGCTAGAGCATGAGATTTCCTAGGGTGCAGAATTTAAGAGCCAGTGGGTGTTCACCAGGGCCCCTGATGGTGGGGATGGACTTTGCTGCAGTCTGGCTCCAGGTTTCGGCCCCCAGGGTCTCCCAACTCACACTTACGGTAGACTACCGGAGGATAGAAAGGAAAAAGAAGACCGGGACAACAAGGATAGTCAGGAGATAAGCCAAAAGGTCAAGGCAACAAGCAGATAGGGATATTTAAAGAACACGCCAAGGGCGGGATATGAAGCAGACGAGGACAGTGAAGAACAAGCCAAGGTTGGTAAACAGGATCAGACGTAGTACACACAGCAATGAGCACATGGAAGCCAAACACACAATATTGATCAGCAAGGCTTGGCTTGCAGTGCACAGGTTAATATAGTGTTCCTGATTAGAGGTTGGGGTGGAGCCATGCTTGAGGGAGGATTACTTAAGTATACAGGTGACCAGTGACTGGCCTCTAAGCTGAACAAAACAGAAAGATGAGCAAACAGACATGAACACTACTGCAGTCATGACACCTCCTCTCTTCTCTCAGGCACCCAAGTACAGTCAGTGACCTCATAATCCCCTCTCTCCTCATCACTGGAGCAAACTTGGCAGTATGCTGCAGCTGGGGAGCATGACTGCCAGTTTCTTCGCTTCTGTGGCACCCCCTCTCTCTAGGCTCAGGTTATTCCCTTCCTCAACCTGTGAACAAACATCAGAGCCTTCAAATCACTGCGTATCCTCCAGCAGCATATAACCAACACTGTGGTCGAATAATTCTGGGGACTCCTCCATGCATGATGGTGGGGCTAAGGATATATACTCTCTCTCTCTCTCTCTCTCTCTCTCTCTCTCTCTATCTATCTATCTATCTATATATATAGATAGAGAGAGAGAGAGAGAGAGAGAGAGAGAGAATCAAATACACTGCCACTGCCACTAACTGAATAACATGCTTGCTTAATCTAACTCAAGCTATCTCTCTGTCCACGCCAACAACGCTACACACGGCCGCTATGTAAGCAGCCTTATATAGTGTCTGGATTTAGTCCCCCTGAGCCCCCTGAGCCATGATTGGCCAAAGCATGCACCCCAGGTCAGGTGCATGCTTTGGCCAATCATCATACAGCAATGCACTGCGATCTCATAGTGCATTATGGGGCGTTCTGCGGCACTCGAATTTCCCGCAAAATGCCCCATATGTTTGGTTCATTTTAGAACACCCGATGTTCGACCCCTACTCTATAGCTTTCAAAAATGTGTGTTTATCACAATTTTCGGGATTTTTTTTATTTATATAGCAAAAAATGAAAAAAGCCCAGTGGTGATTAAATACCATCAAAAGAAAGCTCTATCTGTCTAAAAAAAAAAGCTAAAAATTTCATTTGGGTACAGTGATGCATGACTGAGTAGTTGGCATTCAAAGTGTGAGAGCATTGAACACTGAAAATTGGCCTGGACAGGAAGGAAGTGAAAGTGTCCAGTATTGAAGTGGTTAAGGACTCAGCGGTACCTGCACTCACCAACATCCTTAACAACCATTGACTGTAGAAAGCTGTCACGTGTAATAGTGGAAGTAATACCACTATTATACATGAGGCTCAGCTCTCACTGAACAGTTCAAACTTTAAGCTCATCCCTAGCAGGGACGCATATGGCCAAAAGAAACATACGGACAATCGAATGCTTCCTTACTCTATCCAAATTAATCACCTCAATACAGAGCACTTTCACCCCCTTCCCGCCCAAGCCATTTTTCAGCTTTCAACACTGTCACACTTTGAATGACAAAGTACACTGTAACAAAATGAAATTTTTATAATTTTTTTTCCCACAAATAGAGCTTTCTTTTGGTGGTAATTGATCATCTCTGCGTTTTTTATTTCTTGCGCTATAAACAAAAGAAGAGTGACAAGTTTGAAAAAAAACTATATTTTTTACTTTTTGCTATAATAAATATCCAAATTTATTTTTTTTTATAGCAAATTTTTTCCTCAGTTTAGGCCGATATGTATTCTTTCACATATTTATGGTAAAAAAACCCGCAATAAACATATATTGATTGGTTTGCACAAAAGTTATAGCGTCTACAAAATAGGGGATAGATTTATAGCATTTTTTTTATTATTATTTTTTTTTACTAGTAATGGTAAATCTGCGATTTTTATCATGACTGCGATATTGCGGCGGACATATTGGACACTTTTGACACATTTTTGGGACCATTCACATTTATACAGCGATCTATGCTATAAAAATGCACTGATTACTGTATAAATGTGACTAGCAGGGAAGGGGTTAACGCTAGGGCATGCGTGAGTGCAGCCAGCGGCGCATGCGCGCCCCTTAGTGGGCCGGGAAGGCGAGAACGTCATATAACGCCCATCCAGAACGAGAGCCGGGCCGCCTGGCCATCATATGACAGCCAGTGAGCGGCAAGCGGTTAATGAGAAAATTTTGGGCTGGAGCTAGGCCTTAAATGAATGTGCATTCACAACATTATGATAAAAAGTGACTAAAACAGGATAAAAGACAGAACAATCAGTCCACCATTACCGCATTGGTCACTTTGCTTTTGACGGAGGCTCTTGAGAGATTGACATCAAAAGACGGCACAACAGAGCTCTTTCACAACATTTAGTCCTCCCAACATCCTCCTACAGAGAACACAAGCCAAATCTTTGGCACTGATAACTTTCCCTGGTCCTGGCCTCATCCTGAAATTACCTTTACTTTTATAAAATAACATTTTCAGCTCATTCAGTCACTTTTTATTACAGCATTGTGGGTTAAAAGTTTATTTAAATGTGAATGCATTTTAGAGAATAGGTCTGCTTTAAAAGGACAGTTCTTTTAAATGTCTTCACTCCAGCTAGAAGTTATAGCAAGCGAGTGACCTAAAAAAAAGAGTGATACAGATAGATGGAGACAGAGCAATCGCTGGTCTGGAAGGGCCCCCCATTATTATTTCTGCTTGAAGACCCCTGGCTGGAATCAAATTCCAACATTGCAGCATTAAGTTTGATGAATGGGTCTGTTCCAGGGTGAAATGTGCCTTAAAATAAGATTTAACTTTATGTGACTGCTTTGGAGTTGGATCTGATAGAAAATGCATAGAGCATGCTTTTTGGTAATGAGTTTTTCTAAACAAAATGTGTAAGGTAATTAAATAACTCAATTGTCCAAATGTCCGAATTGAACTATTGAGTAAACACTATCAACGGCATGTACTCTATTCTCAGTCAAACTCTGGGGACTCACCTCTTTAAAGAGAAACTATTAGTTATGTTAAACATTTAAAAGTTAAATTCTCTCCTAATAGCAAACACAACCAAATGCCTGTTATTATCTTTATTAGCCAGAAAATGCGCTCTGAGTATTGAAACTGTTTTCACTTTGTTACCAGGGTCTACCTTCAAAACTAAGCCCCACCAACTACTGTTCTCCTGTTCCAAAACATTCTCCAATTGACTGGACAGGGCAATGTTATTTTACAGGAACTCCACCAAGCACTATCAGCATGCACTCACTGGTCACTTTATTATGTACACCTGTTCAATTGCTTAGTAACACAAATTGCTGGTCAGCCAATCAAATGGCAGCAACTCAATG
Source organism: Lithobates clamitans (assembly GCA_037952925.1). Taxonomy (NCBI): domain Eukaryota; kingdom Metazoa; phylum Chordata; class Amphibia; order Anura; family Ranidae; genus Lithobates; species Lithobates clamitans. The sequence continues at coordinate 2,243,482 of JBBGZY010000051.1, forward strand.
TATTTAGGCATCTAGACGTGGTAAAGACGACTTGCTAAAGTTCAAACCGAGCACCACAATGGGGAAGAAAGGAGATTTAAGTGAGTTTGAACGTGGCATTATTGTTGGTACCAGACAGTCTGAGTATTTCAAAAACTGCTGATCTACTAGGATTTTCACATAAAACCATCTCTATGGTTTACAGACAATGGTCCAAAAAAGAGAAAATATCCAGTGAGCGGAAATTGTGTTGACAAAAATGCCTTGTTGATGTCAGAGGTCAGAAGAGAATGGGGAGATAGTTCAAGATGGTAGAAAGGCAATAGTAACTCAAATAGCCACCCTTTACAACCAAGGTATGCAGAATAGCATTTCTAAATGCACAACACATCGAACCTTGAAGCAGATGGGCTGCAGCAGCAGAAGACCACACCGGGTGCCACTCCTGTCAGCTAAGAACAGGAAACTAAGGCCACAATTCACACAGGCTCACGAAAACTGGACAATAGAAGATTGGAAAAACGTTGCTTGGTCTGATGAGTCTCGATTTCAGCTGCAACATTTAGATGGTAGGGTCAGAGTTTGGCATAAACAACATGAAAGCAAGGCTCCATCCTGCTTTGTATCAATGGTTCAGGCTGGTGGGGGTGGTGTAATGGTGTGGGGGATATTTTCTTGGCACACTTTGGACCCCTTAGTTCCAAACTGAGCATTGTTTAAATGTCACTGCTTACCTGAGTATTGTTGCTGACCATGTCCATTCCTTTATAACTACAGTGTGCCCATCTTCTGAACTCTGCTTAAAGCAGGACAATGCACCATTTCACAAAGCTCAAATCATCTCAAACTAGTTTTTTGAACATGACAATAAGTTCACTGTACTTAATGGCCTCCACAGTCACCAGATCTCAAGCCAATAGAGCACCTTTGAGATGTGCTGGAACGGGAGATTTGCATCATGGATGTGCAGCTGACAAATCTGCAGCAACTGCATGATGTTATCATGTCAATTTGGACCAAAATCTCTGAGGAATGTTTCCAACACCTTGTTAAATCTAGGCCAAGAAGAATTAAGGCAGTTCTGAAGGCAAAAGGGGGTCCAACCCGGTACTAGCAAGGTGTACCTAATAAAGTGGAGGTGAGTGTAGATCCTTATTGTGCCTAATTCCAAGTTGACGTCCCAATTTTAAAACCAAATACTTCTGTTCCTTTTTCCTTTTCAGTAGTCACTTTTTTCATTTAATGTATATATTCTATGCAAAAGAAATGACACATTTATAATTGCAGTTATTTAGGCCAGTACAAAGGTAAAAAAAAGAAAAAAAAATCGGATTTTTATAACAGCTTACCTGTAATATCCTTTTCTTGAAAATACATCACGGGACACACAGAGCACCACAGTAATAACTGTATGGGTTATACGCCACCTTCAGGTGATGGACACTGTCATAATTACAGACAGGAAGTCCCCCTCCCTATATAACCCCTCCCACACAGGGAGTACCTCAGTTTTGTAGCAAAGCAATATATATATATATCCTAAAAAAGAGGGGAGGGACCTCTGTGTCCCATGATGTATTCCAAGAAAAGGATTTTACAGGTAAGCTGTTATAAAAATCCTATTTTTTTTTTTCGTACATCACGGGACACAGAGCACCACAATATTAACTGTATGGGATGTCCCAAAGCAATGCCATCTGAGGGGAGGGAGACACAAAAAAACAATGCAGACCGCCGTCAGACATGAGGACCTATACTGCTGCCTGCAGAACACTGCACCCGAATGCAGCATCCTCTTGTTGACTTACATCCACCTGGTAGAATTTTGTGAATGTATGCACTGATGTCCATGTTGCGGCCTTGCAAACCTGAGCCATGGAGGCTTGGTGATGAAAGAAGCACTAACTACCCTGGTAGAGTGTGCCCTAGGATGAAAAGGCGGAATTTTCCATTTTAAATCATAGGCCTGAATAATGACCTGATGGATCCACCTAGAAATAGTTGATTTTGACTCTGCTTGCCCTTTTCTGGGACCTTCTGGTAGCACAAACAAAAACCTCCCTCACCCTCCTGCTTCTCCTAACCTTGGGATCAATTTTCTCTGATCTATGCGTTTCCTCCAGTTTTCTTGCTCCCGCGTCTTCTACGCAGATTAAAAGGGGAACAGAAACTTCTATTCCTAGTTGCTCCGGCTTGGCCCAGGAAATCCTGGTATGCGGAAATCGTGAGAATGGCAGTAGGGGAGCCTTGGACTCTCTCGTTACGCCCAGATTTGCTTTTGCAAGGGCCAGTGTTCCATCTTGTATTATAATAATAATAATAATAATCGCAATAACAAGGCTCTGTAGTTAGGATCTATAGATTCTTTTTATCTTCAGCAAAGTTCCTTTTAATTACAAACTTTGGGAAGAGAACACAGCAAGTAGAGCTTTAAGGGTTGTTGCACAGGAACAATTTTTTTAATATTATACAGGATTTATATAGCGCCAACGTAGCGCTTTATAACTTGAGGGTAGACAGTACAAATACAATACACTTTAATACAGTAGGAATCAGATGGCCCTGCTCCTTAGAGCTTACAAACTAAGAGGGAAAGTCAAGAGATACAAGAGGTAATAACTGTGGGTGATGTGCTGATTGAGAAGATAAATGTACAGTTGTTAGGTGGGGGCCAGATAGGCTTCTCTGAAGAGATGAGTTTTCAGGGATCGTCTGAAAGTGGACAAAGTAGGAGAAAATCAGACGGATTGGGGTAGAGCATTCCAGAGGATGGAAGAGGCTCGGGAGAAGTCCTGCAGGCGAGCATGGGATGAGGTGACAAGGGAGTTTGAGAGCAGGAGGTCTTGGGAGGAGCGAAGAGAACAATTAGGTTGGTATTTTGAGACTAGGTTAGAGATGTAGCTGGGGGCCAGGTTGTGGATGGCTTTATAAGTTATAGTTAGTATCTTGAATTTAATTCAGTGACTGAGTGGCAGCCAATGGAGGGATTGGCAGAGGGTTATAGCAGACGCTGAGCGGTTTGTGAGGTTGATGAGCCTGGCAGCAGCATTCATGATGGACTGAAGTGGGGATAGCCTATTTAGAGGTAAGCCAATGAGGAGGGAGTTACAGTAGTCGAGGCGGGAGATGGCCAGGGAGTGGATTACAAGCTTTGTGGTGACATTGGTTAGGAAGGGGGGTATCTTGGAGATGTTGCAGAGGTTGAGGCGGCAAATTTTGGAGAGTGATAGAACGTGGGGTCGAAAGGTTAGTTCAGAGTCCAGGATTACACCTAGGACCTTGGCGTGGGGGGATGGGTTGATAGTTGAGCTGTTGATATTGACAGAGAAATCAGGGGAAGTGACACCTAAGGGAGGAAATATCATGAGCTTGGTTTGGATAGGTTGAGTTTGAGGAAGTGATGTGACATCCAGGCTGATATGTCTGCTAGTGAGTTGGTAATGCGTGAGGAGACAGATGGAGAGAGCTGGGGGGTGGAGAGATAGATTTGGGTGTCATCAGCATAGAGATAATATTTAAAGCCGTGGGAGGCAATCAACTGACCCAGGGAGGTGGTATAGATTGAGAAAAGGAGAGGTCCAAGAACAGAGCCTTGGGGGACCCCAACGGAGAAAGGAAGAGGAGAGGAGAAAGAAGAGTAGTAAGTGACACTGAAGGAGCGGTGGGATAGGTAGGATGAGAACCAGCGAAGAGGACAGTCACGTAGACCAAAGGAGTGGAGTTTATTGAGGAGGAGGGGGTGGTCCACTCTGTCAAAGGCAGCAGAGAGATCCAGGAGAAGTAGTACAGAATAGTGTCCACTAGTTTTAGTTTTAGCCGTTAATAGGTCATTTGAGAGTTTAAGGAGAGTGGTTTCCGTGGAGTGTTGAGGGCGGAATCCGGACTGAAGGGGATCAAGAAGTTTATTCATGGTCAGATGGTCGCTTAGTCGGTTGTAGACCAATCTTTCAAGAAGTTTGGAGGAGAAGGCGAGTAAGGAGATGGGACATAGGTTGTTAAGATTGGTGGGGTCCAGTGAGGGCTTTTTAAGTATGGGGGTGACTAGCGAATGTTTTAGAGAGTTTGGGAAGATGCCACTAGAGAGGGAGAGGTTAAAAATGTGAGTTAGAGAGTGTAGAATTGAGTCAGAGGGTGAGCGTAGTATTTGCGAGGGAGCAGGATCCAGGGGGCAGGTGGTTAAATGAGTGTTAGATAAAAGTTTAGCAACCTCATTAATAGTAGCAGGGTTGAATGAGGGAAGTAATGATTGTATCTGTGGACATGGGGTGTTGCATGGGGGAGGTTTTTGCGCATTGGAGATCTTCTCATGAATTGTATCAATCTTAGTTTTGAAGTGATTGGTGATCTCCTAGGTAGTGAGTGAGTTGGTGGGTGGAGGCAGTGGAGGACAGAGTAGAGTGTTGAAGGAAGAGAAGAGTTGACGGCGACTGGATGAGAAGGTGTTAATGAGTGTGAAAAAGTAGGTCTGTTTGGCAGTGTGAAGGCAGGAATAGTATTTTAGGAGGACAGATTTATATTGTGTGAAGTCTTCCTGGAACTTAGTCTTATGCCACAGGCGCTTAAGAGCGCAGTTACGTTTTTTGAGACTTCTGGTGTCATCTGTTTGCCAGGGTTGTAGCAGTCGGGGCCTAATTCTGCGTGTAGTGAGGGGGGGCAAGCTTGCCTAGGGAGGAAGACAGTGAGCTGTTGTAGATGAAAGTGGCTACTTGGGGCAGGACAGGGGTGAGATTTTGTCATAGAGGTGATCAGTAGCAGAGTAAAGAAGAGAAGGGTTGAGGTGGCGAAGGTTTCTACGTGTACCTGTTAGGCGGTTGGAGGGAGAGAAGGTGGAAGAAAGGAAGAGAGCAAAACTAATAAGGTGGTGATCAGAGAGTGGGAGAGGATTGTTGGAAAGGTTGCATGGAGTGCACAGATAGGATAAGACAAGGTCAAGGTTGTTGCCATTGGAGTGAGTAGGAGCCTGTATCCATTGCTTCAGGTCAATTGATGAGGTTAGACTGAGAAGTTTAAAAGTAATAGTAGTGTTAGTGTTAACAGGGATGTTGAAGTCACTGAGAATAATTGTGGGGATTTCAGAAGAGAGAAAGTAGGGTAGCCAGGCAGAGAAATCATCAAGGAAGGCTGATACTGGTCCAGGGGGCCGGTAGATGACAGAAATTTTTAGAGAAATGGGAGAGAATAGACAAATGCAATGTGCCTCAAAAGAGGAGAGTGTCAGAGAGGGAGGTGGGTGAAGTACCTGATAGGTGCTGCATGGGGCTAGAAGGATTCCCACTCCACCTTCCTTCCGTCCCTTTGGTCTGGGGGAGTGAGTCCAGAGAAGGCCCCCATGGGAGAGGGAAGCAGGAGAAGTAGTATCTGATTCATGAAGCCAGGTTTCAGTAATGGCAAGTAGGTTAAAGGAATTTGTGATAAAGAGGTAGTAGAGGGCGGTGAGTTTGTTACAGACAGAATGTGCATTCCAAAGGGCACAGGAAAGGGAGGGGGGCTGGTTTTGGAAGAAGAGGAATAGAGACCAAGTTCTGTTGGTTGCAGCTCCTGCCAGAGGTTGTAGGGGGCTGGGAGTTTTGGACAAAGACAGATGATGGTGGCCCAGGGTTTGGCGATATGTCACCAGAGGTTAGGAGAAGCAGGAGGGTGAGGGAGCATAGGAGTGTCCACGGGGTGTGCCGGGTGTGCCCAGGCACACCCTAATCCCTGTGCTGAGCTCTCATTGGTCCAGGCAAAGGTGCCTGTAAAAATAGCCGTGACCTGGTCAGCTATGAACTGCGCATGCACAGTTCCGGCGAGCTGCCCGACTCCCAAGCTGATCCTAATCCGATCCTGTATTCGGCCAGCGCCGGCGGACGGGACCTCCTGGGGGGGGCGGATTTGACAGAGGCTGTGCAGCGTGCTACTGGCGGTGATGCGTGTGATGTCACGGCGCATCCCGCCCAGCGCGCCAGCCTTTAAAAATAATCACCATGAGGCAGGAGCTGAGCAGGCGGAATGGAGGAGCCATGCCTGTCAGACAAGGCAACATCCGCAGCACAAGCAGACCAGCTCAGGGCAAGCCTGCATTCTCAGACTTCCTTGGTAAGGTAATTGTGGCAGGAGCTGGTGGTTGCAGAAGGTGGTGGCAGGAGCTGATGGTGTTTGGGGCAGGAGCTAGTGGTGGCAGGTGGTGGTGGTGTTTTGGCCAGGAGGTGTTTGGTGAAGGAGGTGGTGGTGACGGGAGGTGATGGTGGTGGCAGAAGGAGCTGGTGGTGGCAGAAGGAGGTGGTTGATGGGGCAGGAGGTGATGGTGGCAAGAGCTGACAGGAGCTGATTGTGGCAGGAGGTGGTGGGTGCAGGAGGTGGTATTTGGGGCAGGAGCTGGTGATGGCAGGAGCTGGTGATGGCAGAAGGTGGTGGTGTTTGGGGCAGGGGGTGGTGGTGGCAGGAGGTGGTGGGGCAGGAGGTAGTGGTGGCAAGAGCTGACAGGAGCTGATTGTGGCAGGAGGTGTTTGAGGCAGGAGGTGATTGTGGCAGAAGGTGGTGGTGGTGTTTGGGGCAGGAGGTATTTGGGGCAGGAGGTGGTGGGGCAGGAGGTGATGGTGTTTGGGGCAGAAGCTGGTGGTGGTGGTGGTGTTTGGGCCAGGAGGTGTTTGGAGAAGGAGGTGGTGGTGACAGGGGGTGATGGTGGTGGAGGTGGTCGCAGAAGGAGCTGGTGGTGGCAGAAGGAGGTAGTGGTGGGGCAGGAGGTTATGGTGGCAAAAGCTGACAGGAGCTGATTGTGGCAAAAGCTGACAGGAGCTGATTGTGGCAGGAGGAGTTTGGGGCAGGAGGTGATTGTGGTGGTGGTGGGTGCAGGAGGTGGTGGTGGTGTTTGGGACAGGAGCTGGTGGTGGCAGCAGGTGATGGTGGCTGGTGGTGGTGGGTGCAGGAGGTGGTGGGGGTGTTTGGGGCAGGAGGTGGTGGGGCAGGAGGTGATGGTGTTTGGGGCAGAAGCTGGTGGTGGCAGGTAGTGGTGGTGGTGTTTGGGCCAGGAGGTGGTGGTGACAGGGGGTGACGGTGGTGGAGGTGGTCACAGAAGGAACTGGTGGTGGCAGAAGGAGGTGGTGGTGGGGCAGGAGGTGATGGTGGCAAAAGCTGACAGGAGCTGATTGTGGCAGGAGGTGGTATTTGGGGCAGGAGCTGGTGATGGCAGGAGCTGGTGGTAGCTGGAGGTGATTGTGGCAGACGGTGGTGGTGGTGGGTGCAGGAGGTGGTGATGGTGTTTGGGGCAGGAGCTGGTGCTGGCAGAAGGTGGTGGTGGTGTTTTGGGCAGGGGGTGGTGGGGCAGGAGGTAGTGGTGGCAAGAGCTGACAGGAGTTGATTGGGGCAGGAGCTGGTGGTGGCAGGAGGTGATTGTGGCAGAAGGTGGTGGTGGTGAGTGCAGGAGGTGGTGGTGGTGTTTGGGACAGGAGCTGATTGTGGCAGGAGGTGTTTGTGGCAGGAGGTGGCGATGGTGTTTGGGGCAGGAGGTGGTGGTGGGGCAGGAGGTAATGGTGGCAAGAGCTGACAGGAGGTGATGGTGGAGGTGGTGGTGGCAGGAGCTGGTGATGGCGGTGGGTGCAGGAGGTGATGGTGGCAAGAGCTGACAGGAGGTGATGGTGGTGGCAGGAGCTGGTGGAGGTGGTGGTGGCAGGAGCTGGTGGTGACGGTGGGTGCAGGAGGTGATGGTGGCAAGAGCTGGCAGGAGGTAATGGGGGCAGGGGATGATGGGGGAAGGGGATGATGGGGCAAGAGGTAGTGGTGGCAAGAGCTGGCAAGAGGTGATGGTGGTGGACTATTATTTTATCGAAAATAACAGAATGTGTAAGGTAAGGTAAATATGTACCCTAAATCGCATTGCTATTTGCATAGTGTACTTGTTTGTAGCCTAAATACTGAAATGTGCACTTAAAACTGTAATTTTGTAAAATGCCAGTAAAAATTTGCCTGTGCCAGTAAATTTAAATCTGGTAAGTTGGCAACACTGCTCAGTGAGGTGACGTGAGCAGTGAGAGACAGCACCGAGCAGGGCAGGCACTGGCAGCCAGACACACGATGGAGCAAAAATAAAAAGGCAACTCGATATGAACCCTCCCTGGTTGACTTATCAGCAAAAAAAGTAAGTGTGCATATATATAATATATATATCCACACACGTGTGTTTGAGTTTTGGGGTGCACACCCTAATCCAATAGGCTGCGCATGCCTATGTGAGGGAGGCTATGTGGGAATGTGATTTATGTGAAGGGGCATGTCTCAGAGTACTGGAGGTTTTATCAGTATATGGACGTAGAAAGCGCAAGAGTTGGTAGGAGCAGTAGTAGGAAGAGGACAGAAGACAGGATGATATGTATAAGCAGGTGGGTGGAGAAGAGGGGTGAAGGTAAGAGAGTTTGAGGAGAGAGGACACGAGTGTCAGAAGCAGTGGTAGAGAGCGCATGTTACAGAGTGGAAGGAGAGCTTATTAGAGAGACAGGGTCACCTGCAGTCTGTTAGGTGCTTTCCAGTGCAGTTTGCTATATTTATTTGCTTCGTGCAATCGCTGAAGAGCAGAGATTGAAGTGCATATCACTTGTATAAAGAATCACTTATGCCGCGTACACACGGTCGGACTTTTCATCTACAAAAGTCCGACAGCCTGTCCGACAGACTTTCGGCGGACTTTCGGCGGACTTGCGGCGGACTTGCGGCAGACTTTCTAACGAACAGACTTGCCTACACACGACCACACAAAAGTCCGACGGATTCGTACGTGATGACGTACACCGGACTAAAATAAGGAAGTTGATAGCCAGTAGCCAATAGCTGCCCTAGCGTGGGTTTTTGTCCGTAGGACTAGCATACAGACGAGCGGACTTCGGGGTCCGTCGTAGTTACGACGTAAAGATTTGAAGCATGTTTCAAATCTAAAGTACGTCGGATTTGAGTCTAAAAAAGTACGTTGAAAGTCCGGAGAAGCCCACACACGATCGGATTACCAGCCAGCTTTAGTCCGTCAGCGTCCGTTGGACTTTTGTAGATGAAAAGTCCGACCGTGTGTACGCGGCATTAGAGATAGAAGCCCCTGCAATGTGCTCCCCCAGCATGTGCTGACCCCTTAGGGATGCTCAAATTTATACTGTTATAAGGGTGGGGTGGAAGTTCGTTAATTAATCATCAGTGAATATAAGAATGCCTAACAATCAAAGTGAACCTTTTGCTTCTAAAGTCAGAATATCAAGAGGCCAGAGGCCAAGATAAAATCAACACATAAAACTTAGGTAAGATAGTCCAGAGCAACAAATACAACGTCATGGTTATGCACACAGGACAACAGATGGAGAAGGCCACATACTAAAGACACAATCACAGAGACAGCGAGCAGATCCCAATTTCATTTAAAGGTGGAAGATGTGGTTGAGCTGACACACACACAGAGACAGCAAGCAGATCCCAATTTCATTTAAAGGTGGAAGATGTGGTTGAGCTGACACACACAGAGACAGCAAGCAGATCCCAATTTCATTTAAAGGTGGAAGATGTGGTTGAGCTGACACACACACAGAGACAGCAAGCAGATCCCAATTTTATTTAAAGGTGGAAGATGTGGTTGAGCTGACACATACACAGAGACAGCAAACATTTTATTACAGAATGTATTTTGCCACTCTGTATTATCTTTGATACTCAAATAATCATCTGCAAGTAATACATGCATTCTCTGGTGTCGTTTGCAAATACTCGACTTTATGTTTATAGTGCCATTTCCTCTGCGCTCACTTGTTTAAAATGGGACACGAAAATTCATGAAGCATTTAGTTTTATTCCCATTTTGAACAACTGAGAGCTGAGGAAATTAAGCTTTTAATTTTAATTGTTGTTTTTACTTTTTCTATTTTTCCCATTGGTCGGTGGAAAGTCATTTGGAGCTGCTATGTGTGCATAAAACCCTCCCTGTCTTCTGTTTGGTGCTTCACAAGTCGGTTTTATAGCTGAGAAGATATTTTGTACAAGGCTGGCAAGCAGACATTCCAAAAGAGCAACTGAATCAGTGTGTTAAATTGTATGAAAAATTAATGAGTATTCATTAAGAATTAGAAAGCATTTAATTATGCTTTATTTACAAATTAGTAAATAAAAAAGAACTCTGTTTGCACCCTAAATGACAGCATAATATAATGCAATCCTACTTGAAAAAAATGAGGAGTTTAAAGGTACACACCAGTCATTTAACCGCTTCAGCCCCGGAAGATTTTACCCCCTTCCTGACCAGAGCGTTTTTTGCGATTCGGCACTGCTTCGCTTTAACTGACAATTGCGCGGCCGTGCTCCCAAACAAAATTGACGTCCTTTTTTTCCCACAAATAGAGCTTTCTTTTGTTGGTACATGATCGCCGCTGCGATTTTTATTTTTTGCGCTATAAACAAAATAAGAGCGACAATTTTGAAAAAAACGTATTATTTTTTACATTTTGCTATAATAAATATCTCTCAAAAATATATAAAAAAACTTTTTTTTTCCTCAGTTTAGGCTGATCGTATTCTTCTACATATTTTTGGTAAAACAAAATCGCAATAAAGGTTTATTGATTGGTTTGCGCAAAAGTTATAGCGTTTACTAAATAGGGGATAGTTTTATGGCATTTTTATTACTATTTTTTTTTTTTTTTTGCTAGTAATGGCGATGATCATCGATTTTTATTGTGACTGCGACGTTATGGCAGACATGTCGGACATTTTTGACACATTTTTGGGACCATTGTCATTTATACAGCGATCAGTGCGATTAAAAATGCACTGATTACTGTGTAAATGACACTGGCAGTGAAGGGGTTAACCACTAGGGGGCGGGGAGGGGTTAAGTGTGTCCTAGGGAGTGATTACTAACTGTAGGGGGATGGGCTAGCAGTGTCATTACTCTGATCACTGCTCCCGATGACAGGGAGCTGTAATCAGTGACACTTGTCACTAGGCAGAACGGGGAGATGCTGTTTACATCAGCATCTCCCCGTTCGTCCGCTCCGCTCCGCGATCGCGGGTGTCCCCGCGGCGATCGAGTCCGCGGGACCCGCGACCCGACTCACGGAGCTCACGGCTGGTGCGCACGCAATGGCACGTACAGGTATTTGCCCAGCCGTGCCATTCTGCCGACGTACATCGGCGTGCGCCGGTCGGAAACCGGTTAACAAAAATTACAATTAAATTAAAATATTATGTATTAAAACCCAAACTTTTTATTTTTCTAGTCCCTGTTAGGGCCAGTTCACACCAGATGCAGTTCCATGCAGTTCAGTTTTTTCTGCACCAATACAGTTAGTTCCGGTCAGTTCCCGGTCAGTTTCTGCACCAGAAACTGACTTAAAAACTGACTGCATGGTGTGAACTAGAGCCATTGGAATACATGTAAAACACTGTGCATGCATTTTTAGTGCAGAAAAAAAGCGCACGGAACTGTGTCTGGTGTGAACTGGCTCTAAAGAGTTTGTTTGTTCTGATGACCATTGTCACTGGTATTAAAAGATAAAATCACAGATTTTTAGCTGTCCCAGAACAGGCATAATAGGAACACTTCCTGTTGTGAAAAGGAAGTCTCTCCAATGGCACACAGATGACAAGCGTTTTACAATGACTGTTTTAAATCAGGGAAAAAATACTTCCCTACAAAGCAAGCAGGTAATATTTACCTTTCCATACAGCCAAGCCCTGCTTTCTTGAAATATGACAGATTTTCAGCATCCAGCAAACTTTAGGGTGTGTCAGATGCTGGCCCTAACATTTCCTTCACCACCAGCATTGATCCTTTAATTCCATTGAAGGATCTCTCCCTTTTTTTTTTTTTGAGAATCTACTTTAGCCTAAAATGACTGTAAACACAGAACAATGGTTACAGGTAGGTGTATGTAATGTTTTCTTTATTTTAAAAGAGAAGTATGGGAATGTTTTGTTTTTTTTAATCCTACTTTCCTAGGTGGATGCAGCATAGGTCCGATGCTGCATCTGTCCCCCTCCGTCTCTAAGACTGTTCAATTCTCAGAGCTCCCTGAGCAAAGAGCTGGTGACTGTCAGTCACTGGCTCTCTGCTCTGCCCCCCCCCCCCCCCACAACGCTCACTGGAGCGCTGGGCTGTGGAGGGGCGGATCCGGTTCTCAGCAGCTCGCTGAGAGACTGGCCCGGGTACCGGTCCACGCATGTGGGCGAATCCCGACCATATGGTCTCAATCTTTCCTGAGTCTGGACCGGCTCTGTGACGTCAGCTGACAGCGGGCTTCAGAGCGACCTGCACTCCTGTGATGCACAGGCAAGGTACAGCCAAACAAGCTTACAGTTTTTAAAAATGCATATGTTTGTCTTAATAACAGGTACCTATAAAGTGTTGCTCACTAATAGAGAGGGAGACCCAACAGTTTTGCACAGTTTTGAGTCATGTTTCACATCTAAAACAGGAAATACACTTACAGCGGGGAGGTGACCTCAGCAATGTTCTGCTCCATCATCACCAATCAGTAGGCTTAGAGATTGCTACATTTTATTCCTTGACTATAACAGAGAAAGCAATATCTTCTCTTTGCTATTTTGTGTGACAGAGTAGTAAATTCACATTTATTCCTCCTGAAGTTCAGCTTTAGGAAATACCCAGTCCTTATCAGATGACAGAGGCATTTTTACAATACATGACAGAGGTCTTCTCAATTTCCTTTTCACTGGAGACAACAGGGTAGTTTTCTGGGCTTTAAAAGCCTGATGGGAGGACAATATCATGCTAGGAGATGAAGAACAAGATTACATTCAGCATAAAATGTCAACTGATGTAGCACCTATAATGTTCAGATACTGTTATATCTGAAAGTAAATATTCTTTTTCCATTCTGGTGGGAAAACCAGATTACCAGATAAAAGAAAACAAACAAAATCAAAGAGCCACTGCTACCAAAACTTATTTCTAAACAAATCTGTGGCCATACAGTAGTAAATATACCAATCATACATTGAATAGGAGGCACCTTCATAGCCTGTATATTGCTTTACATTTCAAAATATCAAAACATCTATTTTATAAAATGATCACACTATTTTTTATATGGCTAGAATTTAGGGTAAATCACGCGTAAGTAATAGACATACAGGGGGAGGCCGGGTTCACGCTCGTACGACATGACAGTCGTACCACCTTGGATCTGACTTTGCCCTGCGACTTGAAGTCCGACATGCGTCGGACTTTAATGAATAAGGATCCGACTTTGATCCCTGACAATACCAGGCATTGTGTCTGGTATGAATCTTTAGGGGGAACTCCATGCAAAATGTTAAAAAAAATGGCATGGGTTCCACCTCAAGGAGCATACAGGCCCTTTGGTCTGGTATGGATTTTAAGGGGAACCCCCCACGCTGAAATAAATGGTCTGGGGGTCCCCCCAAATCCATACCAAACCCTTATCCGAGCACACAGCCTGGCAGGCCATGAAAGGGGGTGGGGATGAGAGAGCGTCCCCCCCCCCTCCTGAACTGTACCAGGTCGCATGCCCTCAACATGGGGGGGTGGGTGTTTTGGGGCAGGGGGGGCTGCACCCCCCAACCCAAAGCACCTTGTCCCCATGTTGATGAGGACAAGGGCCTCTTCCCAACAACCCTGGCCATTGGGGGGTTTATCGGAATATGGAAGCCTCCTTTAACAAGGGGGTTTCAGCACAATCATTCAAAAATAATAAAAAGCTTCCATTACAAATGGTTTTGCACAAACTGTGGAAGTGTGTGTTACATGCAGGAGAGTGCTAGACACAAAGTGCAGGGTTCTGGAGTGCGTTATGCACAGGCAGTCAGGTTTTGGAGTGTGCTATGTACAGAGTGCAGGGTTCTGGAAAATGCTATGCACGGTTGTCAAGTGCATTACAAGTTGTCAAGTGCATTAGAGTGCAGGCTGCAGGAGAGTGCTAGGTGCAGAGTGCAGGACTCTGGACTGTGTTCTGCACAGGGTGCAGGGTTCTGGAGTGCGTTATGCACAGGGAGCCAGGTTCTGGAGTGCACTACATACAGGGTTCTGGAGAATGTTATGCACAGGGTGCAGGGTTGTGGAGTGCATTACACACACAGCGCAGGCTGTAGTACAGTGCTAGGCACAGAGTGAAGGGCTCTGGATTGCGTTATGCACAGAGTGCAGGGCTCTGGTGTGTGCGATGTACAGCATGCAGGGTTCAAAAGAGCACTGAACCATACCAGGCCACATGCCATCAACAATGGGGGGTGCTTTGGGGCAGGGGGACTTTGCCCCCCTAAAGCACCTTGTTCCTATGTTGATGGGGACAAGGGCCTCTTCCCCACAATCCTGGCTGGTGGTTGTGGGGGTCTACGGGTGGGGGCTAATCAAAATCTGGAAGCTCCCTTTAAGCAGGGGGCCCTCAGCCCGCCCCCCCATGTGAATGAGTAGGTGGTATATAGTACCCCTACTCATTCTCAAAGAAAAAAAAAAAAGTATAGTGTACAAAAAGACAGTAGGCAGTTTTTGACAAGTCCTTTATTTAAAAAACAAACCCCCCCCCCCCCGGTGTAGATCCATCGTCAATCATGAAGCCGACTGACCCAAACAAAGAAAAAGAAAAACGCTTCACCCTGGTCGGTGACATCACAAGGGGGCAGTGCCCCACTAATGAAGAGGAGAAAGAACAGTTTGCGACTTTATATGAGGAAATAACCTGGTAGGGGCATCTGCCTCTAGCCCTATCTATATGAAAAAAAGAAAAGTGCCCCGCTGATGACTCATCAGTTGTTAAGGATACTGTACGTGGGCACCTGCTCCTTAACAACCATGTCGGGACCACTACTTATTTACCGCATGCATTTTTTTTTCTTTTTATGAAATGACTTTCACTCCTGTTTTATGTGGTATTTAATGAACGTTTTTGTTTTATGCTGTAAATACCACAAAAAGAAAAAGTGAATTGACATTTTCAGGATCACATGTGGTATTTGGAAAAACACCTAAATACTGCATGCGATCTGGTTCTGTGAATGGAGCCCACTGTCACTACACTATTGTTCTAGGTGTGGTCGTTTGGGTCTGCTCCCTGTTACCCTGTTCTTCTAAGGACTTGCTCAGGAATGCCTTATTGTAATTTCAGCATCCACATCTGGGATTTTTTTTTACATCTAAATTGTAAAAGTGTCATATCAATTCCAAGTCCAAAATATCTTCGATACAACTATTATTGAAAAAAAAGTGCAGTAGTAACATTTTTCTTAAATAACGGAAAACACTGCTGCAGTTTAAGGAACAATTCTTGAGTTGAATGGGAAAAAAAATCAATAATCGTCCCTTTCTTTTTCTGAAGACTGACCCTGAAAACACCTGCGTCCCTCGTTTTCCCTCTCTCCCACGTAATCACTGGCAACAAAATATTAAAAATCTTGTAAGGTGTTTACAGTGTTTAAATGAGCAAATTTTCCCCAAAGTGCACTGAAATATTGGAAAATATATATTAAAAAACAGCCTGTAAAACACCCAGATGGAGAGGAATGTGCAGCCTGAACAGATGGTGGGTTTATATCATCATTTTATTGAGTTGCAGACTTTACCGAGACAGTTACATAGGAAATATTAACACGCAGAAGCAATTTCCAGTTATAGCTTTTCTCAGCTCTTTTTCCCTTAGCACAGAAAATGTTTATTTTGGAAATTTGATGAAATCTCTCAATGCTGAAGATATTAAAGGTGTATCTATGTGATAAAAGGTGGGGGGGAACCAGCAACTAATATCATATGGAGGTTTACATAACTACAAACTATGTAGCTGAGGTGGACAGCAATGATATATCTAGTAGTATTTGTAATTAAATACTCATAGAGGGCTCTATTTACAGTAAGGTAATTGGGTAAGGGATTAGGGGTAGAAGCAACACCGGATCACAACATTTTGCAATACTAGTAACTTTTTTTACATTTTTTTTTTCAAGTATAAAGGAGTATGCAGGTTTGAAAACCAACTTTAGAATTTCTTTCCCTACCTGCTGCCTACCTAATAGTATCCAAAAACCTACCTCTGAGGTGAAGCTGTCCCTCTTTGGGTCTAGCTGGCCCCTGGCCCCTACAATATTCATGGGACCAGAAGGTTGAGAAGCATTTGCAGTGATTGGCTGCACAGACAGAGGTCATGCCTAATGCCGTGTACACACAAGCGGAATGTCCGACAGAAAAAGTCAGATGGGAGTTTTTCATTGTATATTCCGATCATGTGTATGCCCCATCGGACTTTTTACGTCGAAAATTCTGATGGACCTAGAAAGAGAACATGTTCTAAATTTTTTCAACGGAACCAATTCCTATCGGGAAAACCGATCGTCTGTATGCTGTTCCGACGTACCAAAAACGAAGCATGCTGTGAAGCAAGTACGAGACGGAAGCTATTGGCTACTGGCTATTGAACTTCCTTTTTCTAGTCCCGTCGCACGTGTTGTACCTCATCGCGTTCTGGATGGTCGGAATTTGGTGTGACCGTGTGTATGCAAGACAGGTTAAGCGGAATTCCGTCGGAACTCCGTCGAAAAAACCTTCAGAGTTTATTCCGACTGGAAAACTGGTTGTGTGTACAGGGCATAAGTCTCTCTATCATCAATGTTTTAGTCCCTATTTCTTGTCTTTTTTGTTTTAAAGCAGGACTCAAGGCAAAAATAACAAAATTAAAATGAAAAGCCTAATTAAGCTAAAATGCCAATCTTTTCCTGCAATATTCACCTTCAGTCCAGAGATTTCACCCTCAGTAATTTTTTGCTGCTAGATGGCCTCGGTCTGATGGCCAGCATCATTCAATCCACTTTCTCTGAGCCCAGGTTGTCCTGGATTCGCCCCCTGACTACCTTATTTGACTGCTTTCTCTTCCTATCAGCATGCTTCATGTCAACAAATGAACTGCTTAGCTTGTTGCACTGCTTTTTCTTCTCACACTTCAACCCGCTTTAATAGGAATGTAAACCGGCTGACTCTGGGTCAAATTCGGGTACTTACATTGCTTGCATATAAAAAATACATTTATCAAGGCATTGGTGAATACATAGCTTCATTAATATGTGTCTTTTATATCTATATAGAGTTCAGCTATAAAGGGGTATGTCCACCCTAATAAAGAAATTGATTTACCAGTTGCTGTTTTGTCTGTTGAATAAAACAAGGCAAGCTTTTTTTCCTTTATGTAGCCAGGAGCCAACTAAGATTGCCTGTGCTATCAGGGGACACTCTACCGCACTTTCTACAGCACGGATGTTCACTCTAGTGTTCATCCTAGACCCTATGTTGTCAGGTCCTGAATGCATAGTGGAAGAAAGGATCTTGGGACATGCAGTCCAAAGAGCCAGTGTTACACTGAAATCAGACTGCTATAGACTACAAGTACCAGCCGGCTGGAATGCTGGGAGAGGTAATATAAAGCCTGTGCAGGGACGGAATTGCTCTCTTGGGACCTCGGCCTTCTCCTGGAAGCAGTGACCTGGACCGTTGTCAAGTTGGCACTGCGGCCTAGGCAGCAAGGGGAGCCTCCGGTCATAGTGTGGAACCGCATCCTCCATCGGCAGTTCCAGCTGGCTTGGTGACAGTTGGGAGGCCACTATCATCATCCACAGCACGGATCCAACTGAATCACTGTATACAGAGCGTGCGGTCGAGTACTCCCTTCCAGATCACAGCATCTGCAGGAGCCTGCCTAGAACTGTCCCGCCAGTTCTTCAATCCTGTTATCATTTGGATTGGTGAGCTGGCAGAAGCCCATCCTATTTGCACCCCAAGAGACACTGCATGTAGATACCTTTACTTTGCTTCATTCACCAAAACCTCATAAAGGTGACACCATACACTTATTACTACCACATTGGATGTTAGAATACAGGAGCTATACTGGGCCCTTATTTGAGCTAGCTGAAGGCACAGAACACCTGTAACAAAAGAACTCCTTTTGCTTCATTCCACCCCACCAAAGAACATTGGGTACTATATTGCCTATGCTTTCAAGGAACTATCTTATAGAGACCAGTAAACTGTAAACTGTATAGTTTGCAAGTACTCCATTAAACATTGCTAGCAGTTATGCTCATCCTGGGGTTGTGGCACCAGCGGCAGAAGGGAGTAGTTAGATACCAAGCCGGTCACTCTACTTCCCTTTTCCTACCTGTGGCCATAGGCTCTATTAGAGTTATTGTTTTTTTTTCATCTTTGGTACCTTATGCCCACAATTATTTTGTTTATTGTGCCAACTGTAATAATTTCATGTGCATCTATGCTACAACCTGTTAATTTTTCAGTTGCAAAATATTGAGTAAAACAATATTTGCTTACTGCACGATAGTCTGTGTCTGCACTGAACAGTAAGAAGATGTCTGAACCCAGAGTGTCAGAGGAGACTGTCAAGGTCACAGCAACCACTGGGGTCAAACATCTTCAAGCGTCCCTCACGGAGGTAGCGGTACATTTAATAAGGGCCAGCACTATCACTGATCTTGCCAGTACTTTGATCTTTTTCTGGTTTCTGTTTAATGACTGACAATACTACCCATAGGATCTTAATGCTAGGTTACCAGCCCCAATGTAAACCTGTTACATCACAGGCATCCAGGGCTCCTGGCCTACACAAAAGCAGAGAGCAATGTCACCGTTATTAGCCTAATGCTGCAGATTAGTCCCTGCTCACAGCCCATGTAGGCAAAAAGCAGGTAGAGAGGATTGTGACCATATTACCACTATACATACAGTCAGGTCCATAAATATTGGGACATTGACACAATTCTAATTAATCCTTTTGGCTCTATACACCACCACAATGGATTTGAAATGAAATGAACAAGATGTGCTTAAACTGCAGACTTTCAGTTTTAGTTTGAGGGTATTTACATCCAAATCAGGTGAACAGTGTAGGAATTACAACAGTTTGTATATGTGCTTCCCACTTTTTAAGGGACCAAAAGTAATGGGACAATTGGCTGCTCAGCTGTTCCATGGCCAGGTGTGTGTTATTCCCTCATTACCCCATTAACAAGGAGCAGATAAAAGGTCCACAGGTCATTTCAAGTGTGGTATTTGCCTTCAGAAAGCCTTCAGAGTTCTGGAACAACATCCTATGGACAGATGAGACCAAGATCAACTTGTACCAGAGTGATGGGAAGAGAAGAGTATGAATAAAGAAATGAACTGCTCATGATCCAAAGCATACCACCTCATCAGTGAAGCATGGTGGTTGTAGTGTCATGGCGTGGGCATGTATGGCTGCCAGTGGAACTGGTTCTCTTGTATTTATTGATGATGTGACTGCTGACAAAAGCAGCAGGATGAATTCTGAAGTGTTTCGGGCAATATTATCTGCTCATATTCAGCAAAATGCTTCAGAACTCATTGGATGGCGCTTCACAGTGCAGATGGACAATGACCCGAAGCATACTGCGAAAGCAAACAAAAAGTTTTTTAAGAGAAAGAAGTGGAATGCTATGCAATGGCCAAGTCAATCACCTGACCTGAATCTGATTGAGCATGCATTTCACTTGCTGAAGACAAAACTGAAGGGAAAATGCCCCAGGAATAAGCAGGAACTGAAGACAGTTGCAGTAGAGGTCTGGCAGAGCATCACCAGGGATGAAGTACAAAGCGATTTTAAAAATGACACGGTTGCACTTGATTACTTTAATCATTTCAAATAATAAAATAAGATCATACCATATAATATCTAAATATATCTATAGAGTACCTCGAGAGTCATGTTTTGTCTTCTTTGATTTTCTTTCTTTCTTCATTTGGGATGTTGGTACAAAATACAAACATGAGCCATACTGCTTGTAACAAGACACCACTTTTGTGTAAAGGATGATATTGTTGGTATAGCAACCCTAGTATTGTTAATATATCATTTCACAGTGAAAAGAATGGCAGACTATAATGGAGCTTCATAGGGTGGTTTGATGTTACTATATCAACAGAAATGTGGGAAAGGGGATAAGAAAGAAACAGAGATCACAAGATTCTTTTTGAAGTTTAAAAGCTCTTGAGAGAAAATCTATTTTTTGGCACATTAAATATTTAGAAAGGTATTTGGAGAGACAACTTAACCCCATCGGGTTAAGAGTGCAAATCTCCCCAGACATTAAACACATCACTTATCAATTCACAGGGGAATAAGAACAAAACCTAAAAATTTGTTCAGTAAATATGTTTTTACTTATAGGTGAATACAGACAAGAATTACAACAGAATGATGAGGGAAAAAAAGCAATATCTGGTTAAAGAATGGACCTATTGCTGCATAAGTCATTTGATGACATGGACCAGAAATTAAGGGAGTATTTTGGAAAAGTACAACAGTGAGCTAATGATGGCAAAGTAGTCTTTGTGGAGGGCAAGGCATGCACAGTAAGTGGATGACAAATAGTTTTTCGTTTCTTTACAGATTCAACAAACACAGTTGATTGGACAAACATGTAGGGATCTCAATGCTGTGTATACACAGGCAGACTTTCGACCAAAATCGCCCGCCGGAACAAATCTGTCGGACAATCTGACTGTGTGTGGGCTTCATCAGACTTCCGACGGACCTTTTCGGTCGAAAATCAGACGGACTTTAGATTTGAAACATGTGTCAAATCTTTCCGACGGATTCAAGTCCGATCAAAAAATCAGTTCGCCTGTATGCTAGTCCGACGGACGAAAACCGACGCTAGGGCAGCTATTGGCTACTGGCTATCTACTTCCTTATTTTGGCCCGGTCGTACGTCATCACGTACGAATCCGTCGGACTTTGGTGTGAACGTGTGTGGCCAAGTCTGTTCGTTCGAAAGTCTGTCGGAAGTCCGTCAAAAGTCAGTTGAAAATCCGTCTGAAAGACCGTCGGACCGTTGATGCCAAAAAGTCCGCCCGTGTGTACACGGCATAAGAGGCACAAAGGTGACAAGTCTGACACTAAGGTACATGAAATAGTGAAAAAAATAATAAACGGCATGAAAGTAAGGGGCAGCAATACTCATGTGGAAATTAGAATGGGCCCAATAACTTTTAGCTGTTTTAGTGGGTTCAGCTCTAATGCATATACAGTACAATATATTGACAAAAGTATTGGGACACGTGCCTTTACACACACATGAGCTTTAATGGAATCCCAGTCTTAGTCCATAGGGTTCAATATTGAATTGGTCCACCCTTTACACCTATAACAGGTTCAACTCTTCTGGGAAGGCTGTCCACAAGGTTTAGGAGTGTGTCTATGGGAATGTTTGACCATTCTTCCCGAAGAGCATTTGTGAGGTCAGGCACTGATGTGGACAAGAAGGCTTGGCTCACAGTCTCCGCTCTAATTCAGGACAAAGGTGTTCTATCGGGTTAAGGTCAGTATTCTATGCAGGCCAGTCAAGTTCCTCCACCCCAAACTCGCTCATCCATGTCTTTATGGACCTTGCTTTGTGCACTGGCGCGCAGTCATGTTGGAACAGGAAGGGGCCATCTCCAAACTGTTCCCACAAAGTTGGGAGCATGAAATCGTCCAAAATGTCTTGGTAAGCTGACGCCTTAAGACTTCCCTTCACTCTAAGGGGCCAAGCCCAACCCCTAAGAAACAACCCCACACCATAATCCCCCCTTCACCAAATGATTTTGACCAGTGCACAAAGCAAAGTCCATAAAGACATGGATGAGTGAGTTTGGGGTGGAGGAACTTGACTGGCCTGCACAGAGTCCTGACCTTACCCCGTTGGAACACTTTTATGATGAATTAGAGTAGAAACTGCGAACCAGGCCTTCTTGTCCACATTAGTGCCTGACCTCACGAATGCGCTTTTGGAAGAATGGTCAAACATTCCCATAGACACACTCCTAAACCTTGTGGACAGCCTTCCCAGAAGAGTTGAAGCTGTTATACTGTAGCTGCAAAGGGTGGACCAATTCAATATTGTACCCTACGGACTAAGACTGGGATGCCATTAAAGTTCATGTGTGTGTAAAGGCAAGCGTCCCAATAATTTTGGTAATATAGGTGTATTAGGCGTGACTTTAGCCACTTCAGTTACTGAAGGATTTACCCCCTTCCTGACCAGGTCATTTTTTGCAATTCGGCACTGCGTCGCTTTAGCTGACAAATGCGCGATCGTGCAACGCTGTACCCAAACAAAATTGATGTCCTTTTTTCCCCACAAAATAGTGCTTTCTTTTGGTGGTATTTGATCACCTCTGCAGTTTTTATTTTTTGCGCTAAAAACAAAAAAAGAGCGACAATTTTGAAAAAAAAAAAACAATATGTTTAACTTTTTGCTATAATAAATATCCCTCAAAAATATATCAAAAAAATAATTTTTTCCTCAGTTTAGGCCGATATGTATACTTCTACATATTTTTGGTAAAAAAAAAATCGCAGTAATGCCCTGTACACACGGTCGGACGTTGATCGGACATTCCGACAACAAAATCCTAGGATTTTTTCCGACGAATGTTGGCTCAAACTTGTCTTGCATACACACGGTCACACAAAGTTGTCGGAAAATCCAATCGTTATGAACGCGGTGACGTAAAACACGTACGTCGGGACTATAAACGGGGCAGTAGCCAATAGCTTTCGTCTCCTAATTTATTCTGAGCATGCGTGGCACTTTGTGTACACACGATCGGAATCTTATTTTGTTGTCGGAAAATTTTATAGCAAGCTCTCAAACTTTGTGTGTCGGAAATTCCTATGGAAAATGTGTGATGGAGCCTACACACAGTCGGAATTTCCTGACAACAAGGTCCTATCACACATTTTCCATTGGAAAATCCTATCGTGTGTACGGGACATTAGTGATATTGATTGGTTTGCGCAAAAATTATAGCGTCTACAAAATAGGGGATAGATTTATGCCATTTTTATTATTAATTTTTTTTTTACTAGCAATGGAGGCGATCTGTGATTTTTATCATGACTGCGAAATTGCGGCAGACAGATCGGACACTTTTGACACTATTTGGGGATCATTGACCTTTATACAGGGATCAGAGCTAAAAATAGCCACTGATTACTATATAAATGTCACTGGCAGGGAAGGGGTTAAACACTAGGGGGCAATCAAAGGGGTTAAGTGTGTTCCTTGGATGTGTTCTAACTGTAGGGGGGATTGGCTCACTACAACATAACAGAGATCACTGCACCTGATGACAGGGAACAGAAGATCCCTGTCATGTTGCTAGGCAGAACAGGGAAATGCCTTGTTTACATTGTCACCTCCCCATTCTGCCTCTCCTCACCGCAATCGCGGGCCGCCGGCAAACATCGAGTTTGCGGGACCCGCGGGCACGCTCCTGCGGTGCATGCCCGCTAGGTGGGAGTTTCAAAGGGATGTACGGGTACGCCCTTTTGCCTGCTCGTGCCATTCTTTCAACGTAAATCGGCGTGTGGCCGTCGGCATGTGGTTAAAGCCCTAAAAGAGCTAGTGGGACTACTAAATGGGGGGGGGGGGTGTATGAGGATGAAATTGGTTGCATAGATTTTGATTACTGGTGAATTTTCTGAAGTAATTCCAATCCAAAAAAGACTTTAAGGAGCAATCAAAAACATATCCCCCCCTTTCTCCGCTTGAATGCAAACATCTCTGCCTTTTTTTTAACCAAACTGTTAAAGATATTGAAAATATGACAAACATGGATCTAGGAAGTGTAATCTAACTAAACAACAATTAGTGGCCTTGGGATCTTTGCAAATACAGTGCCTTGAAAAAGTATTCCTACCCCTTGAAATGTTCCATATTTTGTCATGTTACAACCAAAAATGTAAATGTATTTTATTGGGATTTTATGTGATAGACCAACACAAAGTGACACATAATTGTGAAGTGAATGGAAAATGATAAATGGTTTTCAACATTTTTTACAAAAAATATGTGAAAAGTGTGGCGTGCATTTGTATTCAGCCCCCTTTACTCTGATACCCCTAACTAAAATCTAGTGGAACCAATTGCCTTCAGAAGTAACCTAATTATTAAATAGAGCCCACCTGTGTGCAATTTAATCTCAGTATAAATACAGCTGTTCTGTGAAACCCTCAGAGGTTTGTTAAAGAACCTTAGTGAACAAACAGCATCATGAATCAATCCATCATCCGAAAATGGAAAGAGTATGGCACAACTGCAAACCTCCCAAGACATGGCCGTCCACCTAAAATGACAGGCCGGGCAAGGAGAGCATTAATCAGAGAAGCAGCAAAGAGGCCCATGGTTACTCTGAAGGAGCTGTAGAGATCTACAGCCCAAGTGGGAGAATCTGTCCACAGGACAACTATTAGTCATGCACTCCACAAATCTAGCCTTTATGGAAGACTGGCAAGAAGAAAGCCATTGTTGAAAAAAAGCCATAAGAAGTCCCATTTGAAGTTTGCCAGAAGCCACGTGGGGGACACAGCAAACATGTGGAAGAAGGTTCTCTGGTCAGATTGACCAAAATTGACCTTTTTGGCCTAAAAGCAAAACGCTATGTGTGGCAGAAAACTAACACTGCACATCACTCTGAACACACCATCCTCACTGGGAAACATGGTGGTGGCAGCATCATGTTGTGGGGATGTTTTTCTTCAGCAGGGACAGGGGAGCTGGTCAGAGTTGATGGGAAGATGGATGGAGCCAAATACAGGGCAATCTTAGAAGAAAACCTGTTAGAGTCTGCAAAAGACTTAAGACTGGGGCGGAGGTTCACCTTCCAGCAGGACAACAACCCTAAACATACAGCCAGAGCAACAATGGTATGGTTTAGATCAAAGCATATTCATGTGTTAGAATGGCCCAGTCAAAGTCTAGACCTAAATCCAATTGAGAATCTGTGGAAAGACTTGAAAATTGCAGTTCACAGACACTCTCCTTTTGCAAAGAAGAATGGGCAAAAATGTAACTCTCTAGATGTACAAAGCTGGTAGAGACATACCCAAAAAGACTTGCAGCTGTAATTGTAGCGAAAGGTGGTTCTACAAAGTATTGAGTCAGGGGGGGCTGATTACAAATGCACACTACACTTTTTACATATTTATTTGTAAACAAATCTGAAAAACATTTATCATTTTCCTTCCACTTCACAATTATGTGCCACTTTGTGTTGGTCTATCACATAAAATCCCAATAAAATACATTTACGTTTTTGGTTGTAACATGACAAAATGTTGAAAATGTCAAGGGATATGAAAACTTTTTCAAGGCACTGTAACCATGACATAACTGGAAAAACCCTTACATATGGAGACAAAAATAGTAATACTTGTTAATGATCAACATGAAAACATCAATCAAATTTTATCACATAAAGATTGGTATAAGGAAGTGTCAATGGCAATGCTTCTGAAAGGAATACTATGACGTAATTGATGGGGCCAAAAGTTATGCCCCGTACACACGGTCGGATTTTCCGACGGAAAATGTGTGATAGGACCTTGTTGTCGGAAATTCCGACCGTGTGGAGGCTCCATCACACATTTTCCATTGGATTTTCCGACACACAAAGTTTGAGAGCAGGCTATAAAATTTTCCGACAACAAAATCCGTTGTCGGAATTTCCAATCCTGTGTACACAAATCCGACGCACAAAGTGCCACTCATGCTCAGAATAAATAAAGAGATGAAAGCTATTGGCTACTGCCCTGTTTATAGTCCCGACATACGTGTTTTAGGTCACCGCGTTCAGAATGATTGGATTTTCCGACAACTTTGTGTGACCGTGTGTATGCAAGACAAGTTTGAGCCAACATCCGTCGAAAAAATCCATGGATTTTGTTGTCGGAATATCCGATCAATGTCCGACCGTGTGTACGGGGCATTAGAAATTGATATAAAAACTGATGATACTTCAGGGTGCATTGATCACCTCATCTGATCAGGAACAATGAAAGGCATACAAAGTAACAATTACACATTAATAAAATATTAAGATCAGATGGTGTCACCATTAATCTACTCTTGAATAAACCCTTATATCCCTTATATTTCACAGGTGGGTAACAGTAGGGATGGATCGCAGAGTAAAAGTCATGGTCACTCACTGAACTTGGGTGCAACTTCCAACAGTTTCTCTTCTTCTTCCTTGTTTTTTTTCAAAAAGCAATAATGGTAGATGGGTAAAAAAGTATGGAGCATGAAACAATTTCTATTGAAGATACCTCAGGAATGGACCAATTAGAAGTATCAATTTAACACAATATAGTCTTTCTGGAGGAGAGATAGAAGTATTCAGGTCAGGTCTTGGTTTTTGTCCCTTTCAAGACTACAGTAACAAGTTTAAAATAATTGAAGATATACATCTATTTGTTCGCAATATGACCTTAAAGGTCATGTATGATAAAGACCATTGTATAAAATTACTGATTGGTGGAAGGATTTTACAATGAATGGTTTTATGGTTTTTAGTGATTTTATGGTTTTTATGATTTTATGGTTTTTATGGTCCAATTACTGTGGAAAAATAATGTATTTTATATACAACATAGATAATGAAGATCCAGTTGGTTCCATTTTAGTAGTTGACAGTCCTGCCCCTAAATCAGATGACATACAAAATCCACATACGGATCCCTGCTTGATTCATATGCGACATACAAGTGTAAATCGAAAAACATTTCCTGCCCGTGAAATTAATGCTAATATTTGGACATTACTACAACAAAATACCAAAGAAATTGGAGAAGTTCAATTAAGTAGTAGAGAGCCTTTTAATCTGACACTATCACAATACCAGGTATTGCTCAAATTAGAAAAGAATATCACATAGAAATTAAAGCATCTTATAAAGGTGGCATTGTGGTTGTTATAGATAATACCCAATATGAACATATTTGGCAGGAATTCTTGAGAATTAAGGAATGGTATTATTGGATTTCTGAGGAAAGGGTTAAGTATTTTCAAAATGAATTTGTTGAGATCATTCATAGAGCTTAGTTGTCAGCTCTTATTCATAAACATACAATGGAATAATCATACTCAAGTCATCCATTATACCAACTTTTAATGCATTACCCAAGTTTCATAAAAATCTACAATGTCTTATGCATGACCCTTATCTTAAGGGGAAGATATCAAATGAGCATGTAAGTTGACAATTATGTGCAGCTGCAATTACAAATGGGCTGGGATACTCATGATATCATTGGCCAAATAGGGAGAATTAATTTCCTTAGGGGCAAACAGACAACAATAAAAATCATCAGAAGTTTTATCATTTACATATTCTGACCAAAACTGAAAAAAAAAGTTTTGGCTTTAGATTCCATAAATGGTCAATATATAGCAAGAGATTTCACTGCAATCTTGGTAAAATATAAACTGTAAGTTAACCCCTAGTCTACCAAGGTACGTTTATAAGCATTCTGTCCTTAAAAGGGTTAAATCAGCTTACAGATGCATTCCGGTGGCTCTAGAGATCACCTTTACTGGGCTCTGAATGTGTAGCTCTGGACCAGGGAGCCATGGTAAACTGCTGTAACATTCACAGCAAGAGGTGATTGGAGAACATCCATTCTCAGAACCCATGTGACTAATGAACCCTAAAGTGAAGTGCATTACTTCACTTCTGGCTTCTGAGCTGTCATTCCAAGGATATTGTAGTTGGGAAGCATACTCAAGCATAATCTGTGCTTTGTTAGCTGCAATGGAGGGCAGACTTGACATTGTTGCTCTAATAGACCCCTGATGTCACCATAAGAGGATCTGTCAACTGCCCATTCTAACACATAGGGGATTTGTTAGCCCCCTTGTGATAGCAATAAAGTTAAATGAAGAAATGCATAACAATTTTTAAAAAAAGCATACAAATGAAATAAAAATAATACAATATAAAAGCACCCCACCACCCCATACATACCCTGTTGCAATTCTGCAGCATATGGAATGTGCATGTATGTAAACATGAATTGCTCCACACGTATGAGATATCCCCACAAAGGTCAGAGTGAGAGCAATAATTCTATGCCCATAATTCATCGTTATCTCTAAAATGATAACCTGTGAAGGCTGTAAAGTGTTGCCTTTGGAGAATTTCTGGTACTATAGGTTTTCGCAATTTTATGGGCGTACATATTTTTAGCGTTTGACATTTTGATATCTATTTACTTGACACAGCCCCATCTTTTATACTCCACCAAAACATCGGGTGTAATATTGTGTTTGTCTAGACTAAAATTCATTTCAGTGTATTTTTTCCCTGGAAATATGCTTTAGATATATAAATATCATGCAACATACAAAATTGCAATTATTTTACTCTCTGTGGTTTATACTTCAAAGTAATTTCTAACAAAAAAGATGCAAAAAATTTTAAAATTTCCCCAACAAGTCGTCAAAGTCCAGCTCCAGGAACATATACAGACATCTCTGTAATCATGAAAACTTACAATAAAGCAAAACTTCATACTAAAGTGGAAGTTTTGCTTTATGGCCTCCTCCTCCCTCCTTTTCTATTTCTGGCACTCTTTTGGGGGCGGAGGGGGAAGAAGGTTCCTGGTTTTGACAGGTACCTGCTCCCACTTCTGGTCAGAGCGCCACATAAGATTCCCAAAAAGTTCTCCCACCACTCAGCCTGCAACCTTCTGAGACATGTAAAAGTTCCCAGAAGGCTGCAGAACCATTCACAAGCGTAGTGGGAAACCGGCTATGAAGCCACAAGGGATCACAGCTGACTGCCCATAGTAAACATGTCAGCACCAGGGACCCGAAGACAGGTAAAGAACTGGTTTTGGGTGAGGACGGCACTGGTTCCCTTGACAAGTGAGTGTCCTTTTATTCAGCGTCAGTATTAAGCGACATTATTTGTAGGTGCTGGCTTTAAATTTTTTCAAAGAGGAAGAAGAACCACTTTAAATGTATTTTCTTAATACAAGCAGTATAAGTACACAAATATGAGCTACTATTAGTCTCCTGTGATCCAATATACAGTAGATCTAAGAGATGGAAAAGCAGCACAAGGAACTAGTCAGGTGTGCTGCAGTGCTTATGTATTATCAAAAGGCATGCTGACTGGCATGTTTTCCATAGTGACTGGTAATGAAAGAAGCAACAGACAGAGGAGTTCATCAGTCTGCTGCTTCTCTTTTCATTTTCAGTCACAGTCTGGAGGGGACAGAACTTGTAAGTTCAATGTAATGTCAATAGAGTAAAACCAAGTCTCCTACCCTCCTAGAAAGGGTTACATTGTGTCCAGCCTTGATGGACAGATATACAAATCCTGTGGTGGGTAGGACAGCTCACTTACAGTTGTGCTCATTTTTCATCCAATCACATGTTATTATTAAATCTACACATGTTTTTATCTCATTGAACGTTTTTATTATTTGACTGCTTGTCCTTTCAAGATTGTCCCGATCAGCGCTGAATGTTTTTACTTGTATTTACACCCCTCCTGGTGTGCTCATCCACACAGCTGTAGTAAAGGCTTCCTTCTGGCAGCTCAACCATGCAGCTCGTTGAATTGTGCTTCTTAAAAACAGCCACACCGTCTTTTTGGAGAGCAGCCTGTATTTCTCCTGCGGTTACCTGTGGGTTTTTCTTTGTATCCTGAGCAATTCTTCTGCCAGTTGTGACTGCAATTTTTCTTGGTCTACCTGACCTTGGCTTGGTATCAAAAAAGACCCTAATTTTCCACTTGTTAAAGGGATTAAACAGTACTGACTGGCATATTCAAGGCTTTGGAAATCTTTTTCTATCCTTTTCCATCTTTGTTAAGTTTCATTACTTTGTACGCAGGTCTTTTTACTGTTTTCTGCCTCCTCATGGGTTACTGTTTAGCCTGCTTAGTGCATCCATGTGAGAGCTAACAAACTTATTGACTATTTATACACAGACGCTAATTGTGATTTAAAAAGCCACAAATGTGGGAAATTAACCTTTAATTGCCATCTCAACCTGTGTGTACCACCTTCTGTGTCTGTACCAAGGCCGTACATTCCAGGGTATGTAAACTTTCGATCAGGGCCATTTGGGTAGTTTCTGTTGTCATTGTGATTTAAAAAGAGTAAACACAGTTGATTGATAATAAATGGCTTCAGTCAAACAGTAACCATGAGTGAAAGAAATGTTTTTGTGTTATCATTCATATTCTCTGAAAAATGGCCAAGAATTCATAAATTCTGCCAGTGTATGTAAACTTATGAGCACAACTGTATTTGTATTTCATCTGTGCATTTAGCTGTGTTAGTGGGTTCAGCTCTAGTGCATATATTTCCCAGCATCAGTTCTATCATATTAACAATTTTCTATGGAATTGTTAAGGCTTGAAGGCACTATATATAAGTGATATTTTACTAAAGAATGTTAATATCTATTGCCAGACCCTGGGGGGGCTCATGACAATACTGGTTATATTGTGAATGCTACTTAAAAAAGTGACACAATTCCTCCACTATAAGTTTTTCATATTACAGGCATGGAAACCTTATTAATATTTCACAAAGCTTATTTCTGTCCCGTTAAACACGTCCTTCATGGCCACGCTTCAGAAGGCCCATGTGACAGCGACATGAAGAGTGTCAGGCCCAGGTGACGTCAAAAATGAAAGGTTGAATGTAGCATTTAATGGGCACCGAGGGTTTGGCAGACAGAGATGTTGTTTATAATTAATACCAGAACAGATGTGGGTGACGTGTCCAGGAGATGAAGCTTGAAGTGTGACAGCGTCAATAAAAGTTATACAAAGAAGTGCATTGGCCTTATGAGAGCTTCTTCTTACATGCTTGAAAGGAAACAATAATATTTTTGTGTCACAATAACAGGTCTGATCTCTAGCAGATATCAAGTCAAGCAAGAGTGTCTTCCTAAATCTACAGAGACTAAGGCACAGAAATGTGGAAATACACAAAAATACTGTCTGGTATCTAGATATATATATATATAAAAAAGTCTAAAAAAAAAAAGGCCTATATTTGGTCCATCAAAATTGGGCCAATTTCTGAAAACAGTAGCTAAGAGATAGCTATGGCTAAAGCAAGCTGTTTCTCATAACAACTCATCATACTTTGTTTCATTCAGCCCAAAGGTGTCTATTTAGTATTTATAAAAAGTTGTACACGTCATCAAGAGCTCATCTGACAGAGAGAACTTTTCCAATGTATTTATAAAGCAGTAATCCATACTCCAGTAGAGTAGAAAAGCGGTGAATTTACTGCAAACAAGCATGAAATATAAAATAAAACTTGCATGTGGGGTAAAGGATTAAGTGGTCAAAAGTGTGGTGGACACACCACCAAAAAGAAAGTGGACTTTCTTTGAAGGCAAAGGATTTTACCCTTGTAAAAACAGTTTTGCCTGCAATCAAACCAAGCAATCTAGGAAGAAAGTAACAGAATTTCAAGCCACATACACAGGTGAAACTCAAACAATTAGAGACTTCACCAGTTGAAACAATGAGGGAGTGGTTTATATTGTGGAATGCAAGTGTGGCCTGCAATATGTTGGGAGAACCAAAAGACCCCTAAAAGTGAGGATAAAAGAGCATTTACAAAATATAAAGAAAGGATTTCCCAAACATAATTTGTCAAAGTATTTCGCTCACAATCATAACAAAGACCCAAGACAGATACCATTTTGGGGAATAGAGAGTTATAGAAAAAAACTGACAAGGAGATCTCAAAATTAGAACCCTCGGTAAACAAGAATCAAGATGGATCCACACTCTCAAAACCATGGTGCTACATGGGTTAAACGTGGAGTTTGACTTAAACTGCTTTATTAGCAATTACTAAACAATTAACCAATAGACATATACTATGAGCTTTAAAAATATAGAAAATTATGAAGGCTATATATAAGGGGGAATATCATGTATGTTTAGATTTAATTTTAAATAATATAAGTATTTTATAATATTTGTATTAATTTCATATGTATATAGAGTATATCAATGATATGGTATTAATATTAGAATCGTTTATAAATATGAAAATCTGTAATAGCAAATAGGATGGGGTTTGAATATGGTGCAAGCAACGCTAATAATGTAAATCTTACATATAGATCCGAATTAAATGGAACCTAGTACATCTATTTTAAGTATTTCAATTAAAAAGCTGAGTTTTTTAAAATATAGGTAAATTCATAGGAGCATGGGCACCATAAGAATAACAGAGATAAACGCATGACTACTTGCCATTACTTCAACAAAATGGCCACCATTATAATGTATTGGAAATCCTCAGGAATACGGACACTGCATGACAGTAATAAAATCTAAGGGAAAATGGCAGACAGAACATACTACAACAAAATTGCCACCAATAAATAAACATTGCAGGCACTATATAGGGACATCCAGTTAGCCGGCCTCTCCCCTCTGATGAATTCACTTGTGACGTTACGTAATGCGTAGAAAGAGAGGAGAGGCTGAAGCAAACCGAAAGTAGCAGGGGAAGACATCAGTATATCAATGTTTTTCATGTTTTAAGTGTGGCTTTAACTTATTGAATGTGAGTGCATACATTTTAATAAATAAGAAAATTGATGGTTTAAATACTACACTATGAGAGCCTGTGTATCTTTGTTTCCCCAGTCTCCATTGTGAGTTATGCAGAATGCCCATATGTAACCTGCAGTATTATCATAATGAGCCACATACATGTACTACATATTAGGAGGAGTATCTGGAGAGGGGCACCAGTGAAAAGGAGAAGAACTAGATGGCAATACAAAGAAAAGGGAACACAATATATCGGTAAAAGGCCTAATTGATACGTGGTTAAGGTGAGAGTTCTGTGAGCCTTGAATACATGGTGGCCGACACGTTTTTGGAATTGGAGGTATTGGTGACAGGTGAAGGGATCAACACGGAGTGTTTCAACACAGAAAATAATTGTTCATTATATATGGACTTTTTAATTATTTTAATTATTAAGAGCACCTTATTGCCTAATTGAAGTATAAAAGATCACTATTTAACCACTTCAGCCCCAGAAGGATTTACCCCCTTAATGACCAGAGCACTTTTTACAAAGTTTTACAAAGGTACAAATTTTGAAAAAAATTATATTTTCCACTTTTTGTTATAAAAAAAAATCCAATAAACAAAATTTTATTAATACTTTTTAGGCCAAAATGTATTTAGCCCCATGTCTTGGGTAAAACATTTCAAAAGTTATAGCTTCTATAAACTATGGTACATTTACTGGAATTTACGCAACTTTTGGTTTATGACTATCTATGTCATTTCTCGAGGTGCTAAAATGGCAGGGCAGTACAAAACCCCACCAAATGACCCCCTTTTGGAAAGTAGACACCCCAAGCTATTTGCTGAGAGGCATGTTGAGTCCATTGAATATTTTATATTTTGCCACAAGTTTTTTTCTTTTTATGTTACAGAAAGTTGTCATTAAATGATATATTGCTTACACATGCCATGGGTACATGTGGAATTACACCCCAAAATACATTCTCCTGCTTCTCCTGAGTATGGGGATACTACATGTGTGAGACTTTTTGGGAGTCTAGCTGCGTACAGAACCCCGAAAACCAATCACCGCTTTCAGGATTTCTATGGCGTACATTTTTTTCACTCCTCGCTACCTATTACAGTTTTGGAGGCTATGAAATGCCAAGATAGCACAACCCCCCCAAATGACCCCATTTTGGAAAGTAGACACCCCAAGCTATTTGCTGAGAGGCATGATGAGTATTTTGCAGATCTTGCTTTTTGTCACAAAGTTTTGAAAATTGAAAAAATAAAAAATAAAAATTTTCCTTTTCTTTCTTCATTTTCCAAAACAAATGAGATCTGCAAAATACTCACCATGCCTCTTAGCAAATACCTTGGGGTGTCTACTTTCTAAATTCATGGTGATACCTCACATGCATGGTGCAATTGCATTTTACATATGACACAAGACCGACGCTTGCGTTCACCTTTGCACGTGTGCACGGGGGGACTGGGGGCTTTAATTTTATTTTTATTTTTTTATTATTTATTTTGCTTTTTATTTTATTTTTACACTGTCCTTTTCATATTTTTTGTTTTTGTTTTTTATCATTTGTATTGTTATCACAGAGGGTGTAAATATCCCCTATGATAGCAATGAATGTCAGGTCTCTCCTCTGCCCTTAAAGCATCTGACCACACCAAGATCGGTGTGATAAGATGCTTTCCTGATTTCCCAATGGCGCAGTTTATATCCAAAGTCATGTAATACTCATAGCTTCCGGTTTCTTAGGCCAAAGAGATGATTGGAGCCATTCTAGTCTCTGATCAGCTCTATGGGCAGCTGGCGGAACCACCGGCTGCACTCTCAGGTTACCCGGTGGGACAGGAGAGCCTGAGAAAACAATGGAAGACGGCGGGGGGGGGGGGGGGTGGACATTCCCTACCACTGCTTGTAAAAGCAGTCTAGTGACTAGCCGCTAGGATTGCTTTTACATGAAAGTCGACTGCTCGCTGAAAAAAATGATACAAAGATGATACCTTAGGCTCGGTTCACACTGGGGCGACTTGTCAGGCGACCTAGTCGCCTGACAAGTCGCCTCCCGTTCTGTGCTATGGAACCGTTCTAATCGGAGCGACGCAAGTCGCTCCGACTTAGAAAAAGGTTCCTGTATTACTTTGGGGGCGACTTGCATAGACTTCTATACAGAGGTCGTTTTGCAAGTCGCCCGGGCAGTCGTTTGCAGGTCGCCTCGCTGAGGCGACCTGCAAATCGTGCCGCCCCTGTGTGAACTGGGCTTAAATGTGCAGGCATCATTCTGGTATAACCACTCAAAGTCCAGAAACATACTAGTACGTCACTGGTCCTTGTTGGGCATATATTGTAATGTTCTTTTTTTATGCAGCCTGTGGGTTAAATGAAAAAAGAGAACCAGAAAAGAGAAACAGTTTCCTCCACATCGATCGTTCGGTGGTATGCCCACCATTAGAATACCGCCCTGCATCCACCCACTTCTAATGATTAGCATACATGCACTGTTCTTTTTTTTTTGTTTAGCCCATGGGCTGAGCGAAAAAAAAGAATCTAACAGATTCCTCCATTCACTCGATTGATGTGGATAAAGAAATCTCTGGCAAGAACGGCATACATGCACCATTCTTTTTTTTTGTTCAGCTCGTGCTAAACGCAGGTGCTGGAAGGTGTCTGGGTTGATCCTGCTATTGCCGCATTTTTTGGAACACTATACTATTGGGGACGCTAGTATAGATCTGATTAAAGATATTGATCCGTTCAAACACTATTCTAGTAAGGGAGGTGTGTGCATGTGTGTAAGTGCTACTGGCAATGAAAGGGTTAAAATCTGATGCTGCCTGGGATTGAAGCTATCTGACGCTGACACCTAACTGACACTAACTAGCTAACCCGTGACACTAATACAGTGATCAGAAAAAAGATCTGTACACTATACTAATGCCACAGTGACAGGGAGTGAAAGGGTTAACTGGGGATGATCAAGGGGTTAAACCTTCATTAGGGATTATATGGCAGGTACCCTAAGCCTATCTGGGACTACCGGTAACTGCCCTAAAGCTGTTTAGAGTCACTTGTGACACGAAAACAGTGGTCAGAAAAGAGATCTGTGCACTTTACTAATGCCACTGTGATAGGGAGTGAAAGGGTTAATTGGGGGTGATCAAGGGGTTAAACATTTATTAGGGACTATATGGGGAGTACTTTAAACCTACCTGGGCCTACCACTAACTGCCCTGTTTAGTGTGACAAGTGACACCAGTACAGTGATTAGTGAAAAATCTTCAAACTGCACCCGGTGGCACTGTGACAGGGAGTGAAAGGGTTAACTGGAGGGGGGGGCGATCAGGGAGCGATCAGGGGTTAAAAGTGTGCCTACGTGTACTGGTGTTAGTGTGGTTAGTGTAGGTGTACTCACAGTAGATGTCTTCTCCTCTCACACTGGAACCGAAAAGGGCTCCACGAGGGGAGATGACATAATTTCCTCTGCCTGTGTTTACATTACACAAGCAGAGGAGGCATTTCATTCACCAGAACCGATCAGCAGGTCCAGGCCAGAAATCATTGATCGGTTCTGTAGCGAATCCAATTGCGCAGGGACAGCAGGGGTGTGAGCGACGTACACCTACACCAATTTGTGCAGCCGAGCCAACCTACCGCAGTGTAACTGTGGTGGCTGGTCAGGCAACTGGTTAAAAAGGAAGCACTGTTTTGAGCAGTTTAATAGTTATCACGGTACACAAATATGTTGGTCTGAACAGTATTTGGATATTTACACTTTTAGATGTATTGTATATCTTTGCTTGTTATAGAAAGGAGCACAGCACTTTATTTTAATTTTTGTATGTGGGGTGCCTAATCGAGGGACAGCCCTAAGTACTTGTCAATGAAGTGGTCCACTCTTTGGCTGTCTAGAATTAAATTGGTGGTCTTGGAGGTGTCCTTTATGAGGATTCTCGCATTGATACCCGCTAGGAGGAGTTCATTACGATTGATAGATAAGGTTGAGCCTGGGACCTCCCCCCCAATGCAGGGGAAAGCATACCCAAAGCACCAGTCACATGGTCACCTGAGAAACTAACAAGTGGTACAGCTAGAGAGATCAAGCCCAGTATAGGTTGTACCGTGAGAATAGTTACAGTAGGGCTGGCAATAGATGATATGATTTTCTTTTCTGCAACCACAGGACATAGGAAAGAGGAAAGAAAAATGCTTGATTACCCAATCAACACTGAGTGACTGCAGAGCTATTGTGTTCTCCCAGCGAGAGGGGGAGGCATCCCATTCGGGAGAACACATTGATTACTGCTAGCGGCAAAAACCACATGTAAAAATCCATTATGCTGGTTGTATCCAAGTCGATCGATTGATTGTCATCTGCCCATAGATGATTTAAATTATCTATGGCTGCTGAACCAACCGAGATTAGAATCATCTATGGCCAGCTTTAGCAGCCAAGACTGACTGGTACATCCTATGAACTGCAATGCCTGTTCAACAGAGATAGTAAACAGCAGAAACTTTTATCCAAACTAGTTTGCAAACTTTAATTTGATTTCTCATTATTATTTGCACTAAGGTCTGGATCAACCATTGCTTGAGAGTTGCAATTTTTTGGCAGTACAAACCTCAACTGTTTGTTGAAGTGATGTGAAGCATATTTGCTTTCTGGAGAGTGAAGATCTATCATCTTGTCTTAGCCAGTGTTGTTCTCTGCTATCTTTGTACATTAGGGTCAGCTTAGGCTGTGACCAGCCTTAGTTGTCTAGGGGGCTCTGTGGAGTTTAGCTTTCTGTAAACTAAAGGAGTAATTTTGTATACCACAACGTTGATTATAACAATGAGTTGTGCCAGAGGTGATTTTATTATTAGTTTCAAATATTGTGGCCTCCCATTCATTGTTAAGGTTACTCCTCTGGGTTCTGCTAATTAAATAATATGTTTTGGACCCTAATACTTATAGAGAGTCCCCAATGTTGGTGCTTTCCCTGCATTGATTTGTCATTGGTCTTTAGACACAAACATGATGATCCCCACATCGGAGAAATGGGGCTGAACCAGCCTGGTAAGAGACAGGGTAGTTCACAAAACCTTTCCTTTAAAAACACACCCAAAAGGGCACAAATGCCTAGTGCATTACCACCATAACCATTTATTAAAAACGCACAACAATTTTGTACTCACAAAAGAAGATAAAATAAAGCTTTTCAAATACACAGCTCAAGCAAGAGGGACGGATATCTACATCTGATGCCACCTCAGACCTCAGAGGGGTCTGTCTCCTGAAACATGTCAGCTTCTCCACCATATGACATCAGATGTAGATACCCATCCCACCTGCTGGAGCTGTGTATTTGAAAAACTTTATTTGATCTTCTTTTGTGAGTACGATATTGTATGTTTTTAATAAATGGTTATGGTGGTAATGCATTAGCCGTTTGTGCCCTCTTGTGTGTTTTTTTACAGTATTCTGAAAATCGTCCAGTCTGAAGAGGCTGCATCGAGGAAAGCAATCTTCAAGAACCCCAAATGTTCAACAATCACTTTATAATCCTTTGCTATGTGCTGGGGGAGATAACGGTTAAGTATAAGCCGAACACCCCTGGTTCGGTTCACACCAGAGCTTGTGAACAGGCAAAAAATTCGGACCGACACATGAACATTGTTAAGGTCTATGGGACACGAACATGAAAAATCAAAAGTGCTCATTTTAAAGGCTTATATGCAAGTTATTGTCATAAAAAGTGTTTGGGGACCTGGGTCCTGCCCCAGGGGTCATATATCAATGCCAACATTTTTTTTAAAAACTGACATTTTTTTAGGAGCAGTGCTTTTAATAATGCTTAAAATGAAACAAGAAAAATGAAATATTCCTTTAAATATCGTGACTGGGGTGTCTATAGTATGCCTGTAAAGTGGCGCAGTTTTCCCATGTTTAGAACAGTACCACAGCAAAATTACATTTCTAAAGGAAAAAAACTCATTCAAAACTGATCGCGGCTGTAATGAATTGCCGGGACTCAGCAATATGGATAAAACTCATTGAAAAAAACGGCATGGGTTCCCCCCCGAGTCCATTACCAGGCCCTGGTATAAATATTAAGGGGAACCCCGAATTAAAAATGTAAAAGAAAATTGCATGGGATCCCCCCAAAATCCATACCAGGCCCTTCAGGTCTGGTATGGATATTAAGGGGAACCCTGCACCAATTTTTTTTAAAAAATAGCGCAGGGGTCCCCCCAAAATCCATACCAGACCCTTATCTGAGCACGCAACCTGGCAGGCCACAGGAAAAGGGGGGGGACGAGAGAGCGCCCCCCCTCCTGAACCATACCAGGCCACATGACATGCCCTCAACATGGGGAGGGTGCTTTGGAGTAGCCCCCCCAAAGCATCTTGTCCCTATGTTGATGGGGACAAGGGCCTCATCCCCACAACCCTTGCCCGGTGCAGGTTGTGGGGGTCTGCAGGCGGGGGGCTTATCGTAAACTGGAAGCCCCCTTTAACAAGGGGACCCCCAGATCCCGGCCTCCCCCCTATGTGAATTGGTAACGGGTACATTGTACCCCTACCATTTCACAAAAAAAAGGTGTCAAAAATAGTAATTAAGACAGGAGACACTTTGGGACAAGTCCTTTATTAAAAATAAAAAAATAAAAATGTCCCGCAATGTAGATTCATCTCACGCCACCCGACGGACCGATAAAAGAAAAAAAAAAAGCCGCAACAGCTCCACCTCCATGGGAAGCTCCCGCCGAGTGACGCTTCTTCTTGGTGAAAGCTGTTATATAGTTGAGGGCGAGGCAAAATAAAAAAAATAATTCTGCGCTGCCCCAAAGAATAAGCAGCTAACACGGCCAGTAGGATATGTGCAGAAAACGAGTGTAGCGCTAATATAAGAATAAATAAGATGGCCTAAAGAGACCATTACATCATCAAAACAAACTCGAAAAAAAGGCAACAGAAAAATGCATCCAACCAAATGAAAGCCCTCAGTGGATATGTGACTCCTATGAGTTAGTGACAGTCCTCAATACAAATATGACTTCATAGGTATATTAGTGTGCACGTGACATCTGTGATGGAAGGAACACCACCACGACAATAGGAAGGCTTACCGGAGCGTTTGAACCTAAAAGGACATACGCTCAATTGGGTCAAACAGGCTTGAATAATAAACCTAAAGAGACCATTACATCATCAAAACAAACTCGAAAAAAAGGCAACAGAAAAATGCATCCAACCAAATGAAAGTCCTCAGTGGATATGTGACTCCTATGAGTTAGTGACAGTCCTCAATACAAATATGACTTCATAGGTATATTAGTGTGCACGTGACATCTGTGATGGAAGGAACACCACCACCGACAATGGGGAGGCTTACCGGAACGTTTGAACCCAAAAGGACATACGCTCAATTGGGTCAAACAGGCTTGATGGATTTCCGTAGAGGCTCTAGAGAGATCCTGGGATGGTCTGTGAACCGGTATGTCCCTCAGGGGTGATGCCCACAATGGAAGAAGATTATAGCAATGGGAAAAAACAGAGGAAGGCCACATAGTGTAACTCCGTATAAAATGTGTACCAATTTATTTAAAAAGAGGAAATACACTCACATGAAAAATGGATAAAACAGCACTGTATGAATAAAATGGCGGCAGTGGGGTCCTACCCAACGCATTTCATCTCCTTGGACATCGTCTGGGGGGTCCCCCCACTGCAGCCAGCAAGGTTTATATAGATAATGTGATCCCATTTTTTTCCCATTTGCTATAATCTTCTTCCATTGTGGGCATCACCCCTGAGGGACATACCGGTTCACAGACCATCCCAGGATCTCTCTAGAGCCTCTACGGAAATCTATCAAGCTTGTTTGACCCAATTGAGCGTATGTACTTTTGGGTTCAAACGTTCCGGTAAGCCTCCCTATTGTCGGTGGTGGCGTTCCTTCCATCACAGATGTCATGTGCACACTAATATACCTATGAAATCATATTTGTATTGAGGAATGTCACTAACTTATAGGAGTCACATATCCACTGAGGACTTTCATTTGGTTGGATGCATTTTTCTGTTGCCTTTTTTTCGAGTTTGTTTTGATGATGTAATGGTCTCTTTAGGCCATCTTATTTATTCTTATATTAGCGCTACACTCATTTTGTTTTCTGTTAGTTGAGGGCGAGGCCACTCGGTGACGTAAGCGAGTGACCCCGCCCCGGTTGATGCCACGTGATGTCAGAAGAAGGCGGGGTCACCCGTTTTACATCACCGAGTGGCCCCTCCCTCAGCTATATAACAGCTGTCATCGAGAAGAAGCGTC
The DNA here is from genome assembly GCA_037952925.1 of Lithobates clamitans. Classification (NCBI taxonomy): domain Eukaryota; kingdom Metazoa; phylum Chordata; class Amphibia; order Anura; family Ranidae; genus Lithobates; species Lithobates clamitans. Next base: position 2,284,127 of record JBBGZY010000051.1, read on the forward strand.
ACTCGGCAGGAACCTCCTATGGAGGCGGAGCTGTTGTGGCTTTTTTTTTCTTTTTTCGGGTCGTCAGGCGGCTTGAGATGGATTTACATTGCAGGACATTTTTTCTTTTTTTTTCTTTATTTTTTTTCTTTATTTTTTAATAAAGGACTTGTCCCAAAGTGTCTCCTGTCTTTTTTAATATTTTTGACACTTTTTTTGTGAAATGGTAGGGGTACAATGTACCCGTTACCAATTCACATAGGGGGGAAGGCCTTGGATCTGGGGGTCCCCTTGTTAAAGAGGGCTTCCAGATTCCGATAAACCCCCACCTGCAGACCCCCACAACCACCGGGCAAGGGTTGTGGGGATGAGGCTCTTGTCCCCATCAACATGGGGCAAGGTGCTGTTGAGGGCATGTGGCCTGGTATGGTTCAGGAGGGGGGATGCACTCTCTCATACCCCCTCTCTTTTCCTGCAGCCTGCCAGGTTGCGTACTTGGATAAGGGTCTGGTATAGATTTTGATGGGGACCCCTACACCTTTTTTTTTTAATTTTCGCACAGGGTTCCCGTTAAAATCCATACCAGACCTGAAGGGCCTGGTATGGATTTTGGGGGGACCCCCACGCAATTTTGGTTTGGGGTTCCCCTTAATATTCATACTAGACCCAAAGGGCCTGGTAATGGACTTGGGGGGGGGGCACCTATGCCTTTTTTTCAATGAGTTTAATCTATATTGCCGAGACCTGACAATTCATTACAGCCATGATCAGTTTTAAATTACTTTTTTCCTTTAGAAATGTAATTTTGCTGTGGTACTGTTCTAAACACGGGAAAACTGTGACCTCATTACAGGCATACTATAGACACCCCCCAGGCATGATATTTAAAGGAATATTTCATTGTTTCTGTTTCACTTTAAGCATTATTAAAATCACTGCTCCTGAAAAAAAACATTTTTAAAACTTTTTTTGCATTGATACATGTCCCCTGGTGCAGGACCCGGGTCCCCAAACAGTTTTTATGACAAAAACTTGCATATAAGCCTTTACAATGAGCACTTTTGGTTTTTCATGTTCGTGTCCCATAGACTTTAACGGGGCTTCACGGCTTTCAAATTTGCCGTGAAAACCGCATAACGTTTGTTGTTCACCGAACGTCTGAACAACCAAAGTACAGCCTGAACTTATGCTCGGGCCAAACCATTTGCCCATCCCTAATAGTGAGTACTAATACTATTTCAACTGAGAATTCTACGTGTACTGCCAAGGAACCGCTTGGTAAATTTGGGTTCTCTGATTTCCACCTCAATCCCAAGAATGACCTCAGCCCCTCTGGCACACCTGGTTAAATTAAATTACTGCAAACACATTTAAAGACACATGTGAAAAAATACTGTTATCCTGGCTGTGGATTATCACTAAAAACAGACTCACACCTGGTAGTGATAAACAAATTGAATATATTATAACAGTTTAAAGCATATGAAAGCTTAAACACTGGTAAACCTTTCTGCAAAGAATTGATACATTAGAAAAGACAACCTTCAATATTTAGCAACTGTAAATTGAGAAAAGGACAGTAATATATATGCCCATAACATAGACGCTGAGAGGGAGGAGAGAAGATCTATCAACTTCTCAGCTCCTTCTGAGCCACAAACACCATTGAAAGTAACAATACAAAAAGAAGAAATGTGTTAACAGGTACAGTAAGCACAGTTCTGTAACGTTACAGGTCCTGAGTTGAAGGGTACTAGTGTCTTCTGCTAGCAAACGTTGGGACCCTTTGTAAAGAGTGTAGGTTTAATCAATCAAAAGTGAGACAGTAAACCTCTAGGAAATCCCATTAGGTAGTGGTTTGTAAGAACAGAATGGCTAAAAGTGACAGCTCCAAACAAGCATTCTCTGACAGTAGAAAGGGGAATAGGTGTCTGCATGTAGTGTCTGTACTGTGCTAAGAAAGATGGCTTTACTCCCGCTCACCAATCCTCTGGGTGATGACACAACAGAAGTTCCAAATGGTGGTTCAGGCTCCTGGCAATGTTGTAAGGCACTGGATCAGCTCCTGTTGGCCGATCAGGATGGCTGGTAGCTGAACTGGCAGGGTGATGGGACAACGGCCAACAGGACACCTGGATGGGTCTTGTGATCCCCGAAGCGGTGTGTGGGTTGTTTCCGCTGGGCTAGATGGAACTGAGTTGCTAAGCAGGGTCCCTGGGCTGAACAGTGCAGGACCGTGTGGGTGACACTGTTCCTGGCTCCTTTATCCTCAGTCTCTTGGCAACAGTCTGGGGGAAAAGCATGGCTCTCTCTGTTTCAGATACTGGTAGACAGTGTGGCCCTCTCTTTCTTAGGTGAAGTTCCACGGCACAGTCCTGTCACCTCACCGCTCCTGTCCTCTATCTCTTCTCATCGCGGTAACTCTCCCCGGTAGTCTCAAGAGAAACGTGGCTTTCTCTCCCTCTGTTGGGTCACACAGTCCCTGGTGTCAGTGTGTGTCTCTCTCCTCAATCAGATGCTGGTACCTCAGACCGCTCTCCTCATTCTCCTCAGGCAGCCCTCCTCAGATCTTCTGTCAGCACTCTCTCTGTAGTGCTGTGTGGAAAAACTGTCTCTCTCTCTTTAAATTATCTGAGCACTTCCCTCTTTTCAGTCTCCTGTCAGCACTCTCTCTGTAGTGCTGTGTGGAAAACACAGGGAGTAATTAGAGGGAGCACTTCCCTCTCATTTACCTCAGCGCTTCCTATAACTCCCCTTTTTCCCAGTGTGCTTTGTGTCTCTGAGTTTTCTGGAAGGACAAGTCAGCATCTCTCTATCTCCATCTTGTGGACAAAAGGAGAAATTGCATTACAACATGCCTGCTACATACTCCCTCCACCAAAAAACCTTTGGTCCCCAAAGGAAGGACATCGTCTATCAACATATAATGTCCACAACCTGTTACATACTTTCAAAAATATAATGGGAGGCAAAAACAGGTTAGTACATATAAGAAAACAAGCAATTGGCATGCACGTATGAACCTGGCAAGGGAACCTCCCACCATTTCTCATAAGAGGTGAGGTTGTCTTGCCCACAAGCCACTGATTTTGGGATGGCCCACCTAGATGTGCCAGAGGGTAAGTTGGAGTGGCCCTCCACTAAACCTGTAGTGGGAAGGATCGACAGGCTGTGCATTCTCTGGGATGTGAGGATTGCTTCTTCAGAACTTTCTCCTAAAGTATCGTATGTCAGCCTTTTTGGTGGGCGATTTGTTTGCTTTCCTCTCTGCTCTTTCGGCTCAGGCGTTTTGGGTATAGTAGCCTCTTCCTCTGATGCTGCAGAAGGTTGAGGAGCTCCTATGTCCTCTACAGTTGGGGACCTCGGAAAGTCTCCTTGGCTTGCCAAGGGTGGTCTCTGTGGGATGAACTCTGGAGCCTCAGGCCTGAGGGTACCCGTATCTGCTTCTCTGGGAGAAAGGGGAGTGCCAGTCTCTGCCAGCATAGATTGCCACAGCCAATCCATTCCCATTTCTTCATCCTCACTGTCTTCTGCATCCATATTTGGTTGCAAGGATTGGGACCTAGTTACTGGAGGTGATTCATGAGAGATGGTTTGAGTAGGCTGTTAATTTGGTTGAAGGTGCCAGGTCTTTAGTGGGCCTGTGCTTCCTTCTGGGCGAATCTGGTATACTGGCAGTCTTGGCAACTGCTTGCAGATAATGTGGGGCTGTGACTTCCACCGATCAGCCAGTTTGTGTTTCCCAGGAACACCCAAGTTCCTCAGTAACACTCTCTCACCGGGCTGCAAATCATGTACTCTCAGCTTTAGGTCAAAGTTTTGCTCGTTTCGCTGGCTTTGGGTGTCTGAGGCAGCCTGAGCTTTCTCATAGGCTGTCTTCAGACTCTTCCTCAGTGTAAGAGAAGTCTGGCTAACAGATGTGGACCTGCACACAAGCACACCAGTGTGTGCAAAAAGGACTTGTATTGGTGCGCAAAGGCGCGCACAAGTGCACGTCTGGGCGCCAAATAGTTTATTTAAGCTGAACACTGACACATGATTCTTGCTGAGTGGTCTTTCAGCTAGTACCTGTTACCTGAATCTGATCTGTTCCTGTGTTCCTGTGTTTGACCCGGCTTGTACCTGAGACACCTCTTGGACTTCTGCCTGCCTTCCTGTGACCCCGGCTTGTGTTTTGACCTTGTCCCTGCTTCATGCTCCTGTACCGCACTGCCCGACTGTGTACTGAACCTGGCCTGTATCCCATCTTTGATCCTGTCTCACGTTCCAGTACCTGCTCTGCTCGGCTGTTGATGATCTCCTGGCTTTTGTACCGACCACGACTCAGCCTGCTGTTTCAGCAACACGGAGTTCCAGTCCTCGGTGCCCATCCGGTAATCTGCAGCTATTGGACTCCTGCCAAGACCCGTCCTGAGCCACCTGTTACATCGGCCCTCGTGCCACTCGGTGTCTTTCACTCCCTGTCATCTCTATCAGGGGTGCTAGACAGGAGGTGCAAGAGAAGCCCTCTCTACAGCTTAGTCTCCACCAGGTACGTGACAGTACCATTTAGCCAGATGTCGGAGACTGAGAGTGAGGCTTCACCTTTGGAACAGCTATGCCATCAACTTGTCCTGCTCACACAGGCAGTCAGCACTCTGCAAAGGAGCCATGCACAGCTGGAAAGTCGCATCCAAGCTTTTGCCTCAGCAACTCCTGCACCTGTTATCGCACCAGACCGTCCCACATCTGAGCAGACTGCTTCCGCATCCTCACATGTCATATCACCACCTGAACCCCGAGTCCCTACACCAGAGCGATTCTCAGGCAATCGGCACAAGTTCCGTGCATTCAAGAACTCTTGTGAACTTTACTTTTCCCTGCAGCCAAGAACTTTCTCACGTGAAGTCACTAAGGTGGGATTTGCTATTTCCCTACTTCTCGGAGAGTCACAATCTTGGGCCCACCAACTACTTGAACAAAAGAGCTCAGTCCTGGACTCTCTTTCTTCATTGTTTGATGCAATGGCCCAATTATATGATGACCCCCAGCGCACTGCTACCGCTGAATCCAACCTCCATACTTTGCGACAGGGTCATCGACCTGCTGAGGACTATGTTGCACAATTCCACTTATGGGTCTCAGATTCCAGATGGAACGATGCGGCCTTACAGCATCAATTTCGCCTTGGCTTGTCCGAAGGAGTCAAAGATGAGCTTGCTCGAGTGGAGCCTCCCAGCTCCCTTGAAGGCCTCATTAATCTTGCTATCCAGCTTGATCGCCGATTCAGGGAAAGGAGAGCAGAGAGGATTGGCACCATAACCAGGCCTATGCAATTGGGACTTTTTCGTTCTCCACTCTCCAGTACTGAGAAGCTGCGAAGACGCAGAATGGGCCTGTGTATATACTGTGGGGTAGCGGGTCATTTTCTCCAAACCTGCCCTGTGAGACCCACAAAGACTGGGCTCACCCCCTCCAAATCACCACCAAATCACCACCAAATTCCTGTGCAAAGACTTACCAGTTGCCCATCCACCTGGCTGATGGGTCCCGTCTCAGGTCCGGGCCGATAACACATGAGACCTGCCCGCTACTGGCTATGTCTGATACGGGTCATCAGGAACACCTACGCCTGGATATTACCCCATCACCCTTGTTCCCCGTCATCTTGGGCATTCCCTGGTTGCAGGCCCACAACCCGCTGATAGACTGGGTTACTGGGAAAATTACCTTTTCTTCTTCCTATTGCCAGCATTCCTGCCTTCATCCCATGTCCATGACAGTACATAATGACTCTCCTGTGTCACAACTCATACCTGCAGTTTATCACGAGTTTTTGGATGTTTTTGATAAACAAGGAGCAGACACTCTGCCCCCTCATCGCCCATACGACTGCCCTATTGAACTGTTAGCGGGATCCGAAATTCCGTTTGGGCGCATTTTTCCCCTCTCTGAACTGGAACTTGAGGTACTACACCAATACATTGATGAGAATCTAGAAAAAGGCTTCATCCGGCCTTCCACGTCCCCTGCAGGCGCGGGAATCTTCTTCGTAGAGAAAAAGGATCACACTCTGCGTCCTTGCATTGATTACAGAGAATTGAATAAAATTACTGTCAAGAACAGATACCCTTTGCCTCTAGTTCCGGAGCTTTTTCAACACTTCAAGACTTCCGTTGTTTTCACAAAACTTGACTTACAAGGGGCGTACAACCTCGTACGAATCCGCAAGGGGGATAAGTGGAAAACTGCCTTCCGCACTAGATTTGGACATTATGAGTACCTTGTTATGCCCTTTGGGCTACGTAATGCCCCAGCAACATTTCAGCATTTTGTCAATAACATTTTTGGAGACTTCCTTGATCTGTTCCTTATCGTGTATCTAGATGATATCCTCATCTTTTCCAATTCCCTCTTGGCACACCGTGAACATGTAAAAAGGTTCTCCAGGAAACTTAGCCCCGCAGAGAGGAACTATGATGTGGGTGATCGTGAATTGTTATCCATAAAGACAGCCCTGGAGGAATGGCGTTATTTGCTGGAAGGAGCAGCCCACCCTATTTTGATCTTTACTGATCATAAGAACCTCAAATACCTTAGAACAGTTAAGCGGTTAAGACCTCGGCAGGCCAGGTGGGCGCTATTCTTTTCCCGTTTCTCCTTCCACATAACTTTTAGGCCAGGCTCCAAGAATGGCAAGCCGGACGCTCTATCACAAATGTACCCAGAGGAAGGAGAATCCCACCAGGCAGACACAATCTTGCCGGCACAAAGTTTTCTACTACTACAAGTAGACCTGATTTCCCAGCTCAAGCAAGCATCCACAAGGGACATTTTGCCATCGGGCATCTGTTTTCAGAAACAAGAAGGTCTATTTTTACACAATAAAAAAGTGTTCATACCCCCGAGTCTGCGCCCCAAGATCCTGAGCCTCTGTCATGCCCACCCTCTAGCAGGACATTTCGGGGTAACCAAGACAGTGGAACTTGTGCAACGGTCCTTTTGGTGGCCGGGCTTAAGACTCGACTGTAAGAACTATGTGAACACCTGTGGAGTCTGTGCCCGGAACAAGAACAATAAAGTCAAATCCTGGGGTCTGCTAAGACCACTGCCCATTTCCAAGAGGCCCTGGGAGATGATTAATATGGACTTCATCGTGGAACTTCCGCCATCTGAAAAATTTACCACCATTTTTGTGATTGTGGACAGACTGACTAAGAGGGCCCATTTTATTCCTGGAATTCCATCAGCAACAGAGACTGCCTGCACCTTTATCAGGGACGTAGCCAGACTCCATGGGGTACCCAGCAGCATCACCTCGGATCGGGGGGTGCAATTAACTTCCAGATTTTGGAAAGAGCTCTGTAAGATGTTGAAAATTGAAACTTATTTCTCATCAGCATACCATCCCCAGACCAATGGCCAAACTGAACGTACAAACCAGACTCTATAATAATATCTCCGGTGTTTCTCATCGTTTGCCCAGGATGACTGGGCATCACTGTTACTGCTGGCAGAGTTTGCATACAACGATGCAGTTCACTCAGCTACGGGACAAGCACCGTTTTTTGCAAACTATGGATACTTTCCAACTTTCCTACCTGACATCTTACCCGACTCCTTGGTCCCTGCAGTCCAGGAAAGATTAAACCTCCTTCAATTGAACAATAATATTTTACAAAGGAACATCTCCAAGGCACAGCAGGACAATAAAAAATTTTTTGACAAGAAAAGAAGAGGGGACCTAAAACTCCAGATCGGAGACAAGGTCTGGTTATCCACTGCCAACTTAAAATTATCCTGTCCATCTAAGAAACTCGGACCAAGATTTATTGATCCCTTCCCTGTCAAAAGACAGATCAATTCTGCAGCCTACAAACTGTCACTCCCGGAGAATTACAAGATCCATCCAGTCTTCCATGTCTCGTTACTGAAGAATGCAAGGTTAGATCCTTTTCTAAAAAAAAAAAAAAAAAAAAAGGTTAGATCCTTTTCCTGGTCGTGGGTCGGATCCACCTGCACCTACTTTAGTCAACGGTAATGAGGAGTATGAGGTTGAAGCCATTATGGACTGTAAAAGGAGAAGAAATGTAATTCAGTTTTTGATTAAATGGAAAGGCTATGGACCTGAAGACAACTCTTGGGAACCAGAGTCTAATTTTACATGCCAAGAGGTTGATACAGACTTTTTTCCAGGCTCACCCTGAAAAGAAATTACAGATGGGCATCCGGAGGTTGCCCATTGGGGGGGGCAATGTAAGAGAAGTCTGGCTAACAGATGCGCACCTGCACACAAGCACACCAGTGTGTGCAAAAAGGACTTGTATTGGTGCGCATTGGCAATGCTCGCACACAGACGCGCGCCAATGCGCGCACACAGGTGCGCGTCACTGCGCACGCGCACACGTGCACGTCTGGGCGCCAAATAGTTTATATAAGCTGAACACTGACACATGAGCCTTGCTGAGTGGTCTTTCAGCTAGTACCTGTTACCTGAATCTGATCTGTTCCTGTGTTCCTGTGTTTGACCCGGCTTGTACCTGAGACACCTCTTGGACTTCTGCCTGCCTTCCTGTGACCCCGGCTTGTGTTTTGACCTTGTCCCTGCTTCATACTCCTGTACCGCACTGCCCGACTGTGTACTGAACCTGGCCTGTATCCCATCTTTGATCCTGTCTCACGTTCCAGTACCTGCTCTGCTCGGCTGTTGATGACCTCCTGGCTTTTGCACTGACCACGACTCAGCCTGCTGTTCCAGCAACACGGAGTTCCAGTCGTTGGTGCCCGTCCGCTAATCTGCAGCTATCGGACTCCTGCCAAGACCCGTCCTGAGCCACCTGCTACATCGGCCCTCGTGCCACTCTGTGTCTTTCACTCCCTGTCATCTCTATCAGGGGTGCTAGACAGGAGGTGCAAGAGAAGCCCTCTCTACAGCTCAGTCTCCACCAGGTACGTGACACTCAGGCAGTCCACATATCCTCTGTGTGACACCATAGAGGTATGATCTAAAGAGGTGCCAAATGCTAAGTCCACCGGCAGTCGAGCTTCCCCACCGAACATCAGCCTATATGGTGAATAGCCTGTGGCATTGTTTTAAGTGCTATTATAGACATGTACAATAGCTGCAATGTGCCTGTTCCAATGCTGTTTCTTTTCAGCCGTAAGAGTCCCAAGCATATCTAGGAGGGTGCGATTAAAGCGTTCTGGCTGGGGATCTCCTTGAGGGTGGTAGGGGGTGGTTCTTGACTTCTGAACACCTAACAGGTCTAACAGTCTTTTAATGAGTCTACTCTCAAAGTCTCTCCCCTGGTCAGAGTGAATATGCTGAGGTAGGCCGTAGTGGACAAAGAACTTCTCTACCAGAATTTTGGCCACCGTAAATGCTTGATGGTCCTTAGTTGGGAATGCCTGGGCATACCGGGTGAAGTGGTCTGTCACCACCAGAACATTTTCCAGTCCACTCGAGTCAGGCTCCAAACACAGAAAATCAATACACTCCAATTCCAATGGTCCCTGACTTTGAAGATGGCCCATTGGGGCAGCTCTGTGGGGTAAAGTCTCCCTCTGTATACACCGTATGCAGGAGTGACAATATCACTCAACTTCAGCCCGCATACAGGGCCAATAGAACCGGTCTCGCACCAGTTTGAATGTCCTCTCAGGCCCTAAGTGGCCATGATTGTAATGCAAGGCAGTCAACACGGTCTCTCTATGCATTCTCTGCAAGAATAGCTGCCACTTATCTTCAGGATCATCTGAGGGGCCCCTTCGGTAGACCACCCCATTGCGTAACTGCAGTTGATCCCATTCCTTGTGTACTAGTCGTGCTCCTGTTGGAGATTCTGTTAGCAGTAGATTTGGGCGTGGACCTCCAGGGCCTTCAGTGTTAAACTACAGAGGGGATCTGCTATCTGGCCCTTTCTTAAGTCCCTATCTGAAAGCTTAGGTAGGCCATTATCCCTGACCTGGGACAAATCACAGTAGTATTTGGGGATACCTGCCACTAAGACTCCGATGGCTTCTGCCCCAGTTGTTCCTCTGGCCTGATGTTCTGCTCCCTGTCACAAGGCTTGTATCCCTTCTGGAGTGAGTTGAGTCGACTCTTTAGAGGAAACCCCAAAGTCATAGGGTCTCCTCGAGAGGGCATCAGCATCTCTGTTCCCAATTCCTGGGCGGTGTTTAAGGCTGAAGCGAAAACCTGATAGAGCGGCCAGCCACCTGTGCCCGGTGGCATCTATTTTTGCTGTGGTGAGTATGTACGTGAGTGGGTTGTTGTTAGTTTTGACTATGAAATCTGCACCATACAAGTAGTCTTTCAATTTGTCCACCACTGCCCACTTCAGAGCCAAGAATTCTAACTTGTGAGTAGGGTCATTTTTCTCAGCAGGTGCAAGACTTTGGCTCACATAAGCAACAGGCCGCGGGTGTCCATCGTGCTCCTGATACAGTACCCCACCCAGCCCATCTCGACTGGCATCAACATTCAGCTCATATGGCTTGGCTGAATTGGCATAGGCTACAACAGGAGCAGTTGTTAGATTCTACTTCAGCTGCCGAAAGGCTTGCTCACATGGGTCAGTCCACTGTTCTTGGATTGAACCCCGAGACTTCCTGGGCCCTCTATGTTGTTTGACCGGCTTCGTTAGGTCTGGGCCGTCATTCTCATCCTTGTTCTTCAGTAACTCATTAAGGGAGCGGGCTATTCTAGCAAATCCCTCAACTAATACTACAACGAATCTCCTGTAGTATGAGCAAAATTCCCGGAATGACCTAAGCCCAGTTACATTGGTAGGCGTTGGCGGAGAGGCGACAGCTTCCAGCTTTTGGGGATCAGTAGCTATTCCTTCAGCGGAGACAACATGGCCGAGATAATTAACTGAAGGTTGGTAAAACTAACATTTTTCCAGGGACAGCTTCAATCCCTCGTCTCCTCAGAACCGTCTCCAGACACTTTTCATGTTCTTCAAGAGTTTTGCCAAAGACAGTGATATCGTCCAGATACACCAACACTTAGATTAAGTTCATGTCACCTACTGTCTTCTCCATCAGTCTCTGGAACGTTCCTGGAGCACTGGACAGACCTTGAGGCATCCTATCAAAACTTAAAGAACCCTACTGGGGTGATAAAAGCAGTTTTTTTTCCCCGTCCTCAGGGTGCATGGGGATTTGATATTACCCACTCTTCAGGTCCAGCACACTGAACCACTTCGCCCCCTATAGGCTCTGCAGGGCATCTTCTATCCTTGGAGTGGTGTACTGATCAGGGATGGTCCTCCTGTTGAGCATCCGATAATCGATGCACAGCCTCAGGGGCCCATTTTTCTTCCACACCAACACTATGGGGGAGGTATAAGGGCTCCTAGAATCCCTGATGATGCCTGATCTCTTCAATTCTGCCAGCTGCTCATGTAAATCTTCTAGGTCCCCCAAAGGGATCCATCTGACTCTTTCCCTGAATGGCTTGTCTTCCTGAAGGCGAATCCGGTGCTGGCAACTTTTCGCACACCCCACATCAAACTCATCTTTGGAGAACATATTCTGCCAAGAGCTGGGCTTTAACCTTTTCTTTCCACTCAGGTGATAGTATGGTGTTTTGTGGGTAAAACCGTTCTATGGAGATTATGTCCTTCTCTCTCTTCCCCAAATCAGATGGTGAGACTGGAGTGGCTGGAGTTACTTGTCCTAACAGCATTCGGGCTCGCAGGCCGTAACATTCCGGATGCTGACAGGGATCTTCCCACGACTCAGTTGCATAGCCCTAATTGATATGATTTCTGGGATTACCTCCACTCCTGTGTTCTCTCCCTGGCAGTCAGCTTCAAGAACAACAAAGGGGCCCAGTTGTTCCCAATTGAGCTTGACTGAAGCTTGTGGACACACCACCTCTCCACCATCTTCTCACTTCTGTCCAATCACCAAATCTTCTCCACTCCTTCAGTTGGGGCTCTCTGTTCTTTGACTAGGTTCTGATACACTTGTTTCAGCATAGAGTGTATGCCTTTGTTTGGGGTGTCAGACTTCAATACAAGAGGAGTGAACAGCCTTCTGACAAGGTCAGTGTTCGTTCCTATTATCAGAGAACTCTTGTTGGCTCCTGATGGGTGAGGGCATACAATGGCTAAGGTATCAAACGTTTCTGTTGGGTCAGTCACAGAGGGGTGAAAAGTCAACTTGACCGGTAAGTATCCATCATATGGGAAATTTTGAGTTCCAATACCCCATATCTCCAGTTCCTCCAATTTCTGCAGGGGTAAGTGTTTAAGGTGCCGGTCGTAAAAGTCTTTATATAGTATGGTACCTTGTGCCCCCGTGTCCAGAAGGGCCTTTGTATAGATGCCTTCTACTTGAGATGACACGATGGGAGAAGGTCCCACTAGTTTGTCAAGGAATCTACCCAAAGTAGAGTAGTTAGTTTGTCCTGTCGTCTGTATGCCCTTCTTGATGGGATTCTGGTTTTGCTGGCGTGGGCTCCAGAGGGCTTGTCTGGTTGTTCAGAAACAGCAGTGAGGGCCCTCTGCGACAGTTTAGGCTTCCGCTGTGGCTTCCCTGGGTCTTTGCCTTTTGAGTTAACTGCTGTAGGTGGGCAACCATTTGGCTTCTTCACCAAGGCCCTCCGAGGTTTCCCGCCGGCTTCTCTGAACCAGCTGACATGTGTTAGCGGACTTGTGCAGTTGTGTCGGTAATGACCCACTCCTCCGCAATTAAGAAAGACTACTTGACTCATAGGCTTCTCTGCAGAAACAACTGTAGGGTTCGAAGTCTGCTTGGCCTCTGAGACATTCTCGTTAGCTGGTGGGGTGATCCTGGCTGCTAGCAGCATTATCATCTCCATCATTTGTGTCACCTGGGATTTCAGGAGCTCTATCTGTGTGTTATCACTAGTTGCACTAATCACTCTGACCTCAGTGACAGATTCTGGCTTCAGGTATCTTTTTTTCTCTCCAACAGAGCTTCTTCTCGCACCATCCGGATTAATTCAGTGTACTTCAAAATTCCACAATCTTTTCGAGTTTTCAACTGGATCATAATAGGATCTAAGGGCTGAGCCCCCTTCAACCTGTTGTGCCCAGACCCTGTCAACTGACCTGGGATCTATACCTTTCTTTAGCAGTATCTGGTGCATTATCTTGTCAAGACGCCTCATGTATTCAGACAGTTTCTCCCCCTCATCTTGGTAGGTATGCTCAAACTGGTACACAAGGTCAGAGGCCTTTTCTGTTCTTCTAAACACGTCTTACAAGATATCATGGTCTTGCAGGTAGTCGTGAGCAGTACAGTCCTGTTTGCTAAGTTTCAGGTTGGGAATAGCTTCTGAGGCTGGCCCCTTCAAACTCTCTGTGATTCTCTGCTTTTTCTGAGCCTCATTGAAGCCACTCATCTAAAGCTTGCATGGCTGGCTGCAGCAATTTCTAATAACTCTCTTTATTAACAGGAACTGGCTGTTTTTCCAGAAAAGAATTCCAGCTTTTGGTATTCAGACCCAGTGTATAGTGGACTACTCTTCTGACACTTTGCCACAAACTTTTCTAAGGTGGCAATGAATTCCTGCCCTATCATGTCTACAGGTGTCAGTAAGGTAGCTCCTTCCGATGAGGCTTCTTGGCCTGAACTTTCTGGGCTCGACAGGATCTATCTTGATGCTTTCAAGGGTGTTGTCTTGGTGGTTTACTAGCAGAACAGGAAATCCTGGACGAGCCCCCACGTGTAGTGCTACCCCGCAAGGAGCCGCTTGGTAAATTTGGGTACTCTGATCTCCACCTCAACCCCAAGAATGACTTCAGCCCAACACATTTAAAGACACACGTGGAAAATACTTTTATCCTGGCTGTGGATTATCACCAAAAACAGACACACACCTGGTAGTGATAAACAAATTGAATATATTATCACCGTTTAAAGCATATGGAAGCTTAAAACACTGTTAAACCTTTCTGCAAAGCATTAATACATTAGAAAAGACAACCTCCCCCTCAGTTTCATATCGCCTAACCAAACAAAAAATCTCCTGGATAATGTCCCAGGAAAAAATTTCCAATACCATCCTAGACACGGTTGAAAAACATCTGGGTATCTCTCTGACTCTGGAATCAAGGTCTCATTACACTAGTCAAATAGACACCAAGCCCAGGCCTTTCTTTCCTCCAGCTTTCTGTGAAATTCGTTCCCCCATCCTTATTTCTATCACTAATTCTCTCTCCCCCTGTCTTCCAGACTATCTTCTCCCTATATTCTGCTCCTCCCTGCACTCAGTGCAACCATGAACCTCTGCAGGCTAACGTTTTACAAAGTTTCGGTATTGGCTCTTTTGGTTAATCCTACAATTTAGGCTAGATGAGCTATGGTGAGAAGGGTTTTTTTCTCACCTTTGCTTTCAGTTCAAATGGTTAATGAGCCATAGGTATTATTAGCCCAGGGCTTCAACGTATAAGTTTTACTTATAAGGCCTCTTCAAAGTTATATTAATGCTCTAAATGATATGGAAGTCCCAAGCTGACTCACCCGGCTACCCCTTGCACAGTCTGATCCCAGGTTGGGCGTGAGAGGTGATGGGAGAGGAAGCTGAAAAGACAACCTTTAATACCTAGCAACTGTAAATTTAGAAAAGGACAGTAATCTATATGCCCATAACACAGACGCTGAGAGGGAGGAGAGAAGATCTATCAACTTCTCAGCTCCTTCTGGGCCACAAACACCACTGAAAGTAACAATACAAAAAGAAGAAATGGGTTAACAGGTACAGTAAGCACAGTTCTGTAACGTTACAGGTCCTGAGTGGAAGGGTACTAGTGTCTTCTGCTAGCAAACCTTGGGGCCTTTTGAAAAGAGAGTAGGTTTATTCAATCAAAAGTGAGACAGTAATCCTCTAGGAAATCCCGTTAGGTAGTGGTTTGTAAAAACAGAAAGCTAAAAGTGGCAGCTCCAAACAAGCATCATCTTACAATAGAACGGAGAATAGGTGTCTGCATGTAGTGTCTGTACTGTGCTAAGAAAGATGTTGGGTTTATACCCGCTCACCAATCCTCTGGGTGATGACAAAATGGAAGTCCCAAATAGTGGTTCAGGCTCCTTGCAATGTTGTAATGGACTGGATCACCTCCTGTCGGCCGATCAGGATGGCTGGTAGCTGAACTAGCAGGGTGATGGGACAACGGCCAACCTGGATGGGTCTTGTGATCCCTGAAGTGATGTGTAGGTTGTCTCCGCTGGGCTGGATGGTGCTGAGATGCTGAGCAGGGTCCCTGGGCTGAACGGTGGAGGACCGTGTGGGTGACACTGTTCCTGGCTCCTTTATCCTTAGTCTCTTGGCAGCATTCACTGAAATGAATGGGCTGACAAAAACACACAACATGGGTCTGAGCAAAAATACAAGTGTGGAAATGCACCCAAAAGTGTGTATTTAGCTACAGGTTGAGCCAAGTGGATTGAGTCAGTTCATAACATCTTATATGTCTTGGATACCCCAACAGAGAACTCCCAACAGAGAGCCTTCCTGGAAGCCTTGGATCCTTCCATCCATCTTAAAATTTTCTTGACTCTTCTTTTGCATAGGCCTGCATAGCCCCATCTCCATAACCAAATAAAACAATCCCACAGTATTTGTAATAAGTTAAACAATGAGACCAATAAATAAGAGATCACTAATAGGAACTGTGTTTAAAGGCTGCAGTCTGTTAAATATTGAATACATTTACCATTTAATATACATTGACTGAATAAAAGTTTAATAACTATACAGAGTACCTTAACACCTTGTCCACTCACCTTTTGGAAGACATTAACCCTAGTAATGTTGTGCCAGCACTGAATATAAGGGAGGGAGTATTTAAAGTGGTAGTAGACCCAAAACCAAAAATGTTACATATTACTGCATGCATTTTCTTTTTTCCTCAGTTTTACCTGGTGATCTGAGCTGCAACACGCTCCTTGCCTTAGAGTGCTTTTCAATTTGGAATGAAGGAAAAAACAGAAACAACTTTGGACAGCAGCATTGCCAATCCGGTGAGAGGGTAGTGTTGGATGCATTAGCTGATTTAGTTGGACTTGACTAACAAATTAAAGCTGAACTCTATCCAACACTTTTAAGGGCCCACGTCAGTGACTGCAATAGAACATAGCCGCTGGAGTGCTGTAGCATTACAATGATGCAGATGAGCCAGTTTCAGTGGATCATCATAAGCACCCCTGTCAGTGGTAAATGGTTTGCCGCAACCCTCTAACTGCCACAAACTGTCCGTTTGTTATATTGAAAAACAACAGGCTTAATGACAGGATCAACAGGTGAAAATAAATAAAAGAAAGCCTTAAAAGAAAAACGAATACAGCCATCACATTTAAGAATTGGTAAGCTGCAATATAATAAATGTTTGCTTTTGGGTTTATTAACACTTTAAACTGTGGTAGAAGAGGCTGAGGAGAAAGACATTAAAGACACAAGTACTTCACTATTGGGTGGCCTATCTTCTCACTTGCAAATTCTACCCAGGACATTTTTCTTCCTGCAGGCCCTACAGGACATAGAAGAATGCATCAACTATCATATGACGAAACACCAGTATAGATATTGCTATAGATATTCTTTTTACTGTTGTTAAATTCATTGTGGGGAAGGCAGCTCTATGAGGCCATGGTGTAAATGCCTAGGCCCTACCATTCTCTATAATATTAACTAAATGAAAAATCAAAGAGAGAATGGGGAAACCTCTCATAATGGCCACAGCAGGAGAGCAGCTTAGAGATCTCACCAGACTTTGCGAGAGATAAAAGGAATCGCCAACTGGTTAAAAATGCAACTCATACTATGCTTTCCCACAAGTTATTTTGTCTCGTAATAAACTACCGAAACAACTGCCTAAAGGC
This sequence comes from Lithobates clamitans, assembly GCA_037952925.1. NCBI lineage: Eukaryota > Metazoa > Chordata > Amphibia > Anura > Ranidae > Lithobates > Lithobates clamitans. The sequence goes on from JBBGZY010000051.1 coordinate 2,300,942, forward strand.
GACATGTCCCTAGCTAAATTTAGTGTGCTTTTGAAGCTGGGCTGTAATTAGTCTGAGCTTTGTTTATATTTTCTCTGATCACTAGGGTTCTCCTAAGTGTAGGACATTGCTTATTTATTACTACTGCTGTTGAGTTGTCTCCAGTAGTCAGAATGAGAGGTAACAATGTATGAGTTATGAATATTTACCTGCCGTATCCAATTACTGAGGGTTCTGTTCTAGTGATGTGAGCTGAGAGGAGATACCATATTTATCGGCATATAGCATGCGCCGGCATATAACACGCACCCCAATTTAAGAGAGAAGTTTCAGAAAAAAAAACTTTTTAAAAAAAATAAACCACTTTGAAGCAAAATAATGGTCAGTGAGCATCAATGCAGCCTGATTAGTGCCCATCTGCAGCTTCAGTGCAGCCTGATCTGTGCCCATCTGCAGCCTGATCTGCCCATCTGCAGTCTAATCAGTGCCCATCTGCAGTCTAATCAGTGCCCATCTGCAGTCTAATCAGTGCCCATCTGCATCCTAATCAGTGCCCATCTGCAGCCTAATCAGTGCCCATCTGCAGCATCCTCACTGCAGCTTGATCAGTGTCCATCTGCAGCCTTGCCGAAATATAGGCTGCCACTGAGGGGAAGGAGGGGACGAGCGCTGCTGAAATAGAGTCGGATCTCCTGTGTACTCGGCTCGGTGTCATGCCCAGTCCCGCCCCTTGGCCCGGATCCTATAAGGACATAACACCAATGACGTCAATGCTAGGAGATGTTCAGGGGGCTGGACTGAGCGTGCCGACCCGAGTACACAGGAGATCCGGCTCTATTTCGGCAGCGCTCGTTCCCTCCTTCACCTCGATGGCAGCCTATATCGGCGTTTAATATGCGCACATGATTTTCCCATATTTTACGGGGGAAAAAGTGTGTGTTATACGCCGATAAATACGGTAATAAATATTTGGAGCAAGTTTCTAGAGTCTTCCCTCCTGGGCTTTTTCCTGTTGAGGATGCTACTGTGAAAAGGGGCCTTACCTTCTGGGCTTTTGTCTAGGGAGGATGGCAGTGTGAGAACATCTCTTCTTCTTGTTAGAGGTGCAGCTGTGAGCAAGCAGAGAGATGACATCCTCTCTCACCGTCCTCCCTGCATCACCACTCTTCTGCTCTCACAGCCAGACCATCAATGCTACACTGTCGGAGGTGCGGCAGGAGAGCAGAGAGATGGTATCATCTCTCATTGGCAAGTGACAAGCTGCATTTGAATGCAGGCGACATGGCATGTGACAAGCTGCATCTGGTGGCAGGCAACATGTCAAATGACAAGCTGCATCTGGTGGCAGACGACGTGGCAAATGACAAGCTGCATTTGAAGACAGGTGACGTGGCAAGTGACAAGCTGCATCTGAAGAAAGGCGACATGGCATGTGACAAGCTGCATCTGAAGGCAGGTAACATGGAATGTGACAAGCTGCATCTGGTGGCAGGCAACGTGGCAAGTGACAAGTTGCATCTAAAGGCAGGTAACATGGCAAGTGACAAGCTGCATCTGGTGGCAGGCTACAGTGGCAAGTAATACTCAGAGCTTCCACTGATTCTGCATTATTGTGATTTGAACTATTTCATTTTATATTACAATGTACTAATAGAATTAATGCGCTCAAATCATCCTGACACCATATCAACCATGGTGTCGTGATGATTGAATCGCTAACACCAGCCATTGCCCTGACAAATCCCCCACGAAAAAACATAATTTTCTTCCACAAAGCCCGTCCCCATTGTCAAAAAGATTAGGGACCACTGCTTTAAAATACAGTGTCTTGAAAAAGTATTCACACCCCTTGAAATTTTCCACATTTTGTCATGTTACAACCAAAAATGTAAATTTATTTTATTTCGATTTTATTGGATAGACCAACACAAAGTGGCACATAACTGTGAAGTTGAAGTAAAATGATAAATGGTTTTCAAAATTTTTTACAAATAAATACCGTATTTATCGGCGTATAACACGCACCGGCGTATAACACGCACTCAAATTTAGGAGGGAATTTTAAGAAAAAAAAAAACTTTTAGGAGGGAAGTTGAAGGAAAAAAAACTTACATTTAAATGCCCATCATTGCAGCCTTCTCAGTGCAGCTTTGCCCCAGTGCAGCCATGTCAGTGCAGCCTTGTCAGTGCAGCCTTGTCAGTGCAGCCATGTCAGTGCAGCCATGTCATTGCAGCCTTGTCAGTGCAGCCTTCCCCAGTGCAGCCATGTCAGTGCAGCCATGTCAGTGCAGCCTTCCCCAGTGCAGCCTTGTCAGTGCAGCCTTCCCCAGTGCAGCCTTGTCAGTGCAGCCTTCCCCAGTGCAGCCTTCCCCAGTGCAGCCTTGTCAGTGCGGCCTTGTCAGTGCAGCCTTCCCCAGTGCAGCCTTGTCAGTGCAGCCTTCCCCACTGCAGCCTTGTCAGTGCAGCCTTCCCCAGTGCAGCCTTGCATCCTGTGATCCCGGACCCCTGCCATCCTGTCTTTCAAAATCACCGACCGCAATTTGAAAATGGCGCCGCTGGCGCCGAAATACACAGAGCCGGTCCCCGGCTCTTCTCGGCGGCTCTCGTTTACTTTCAGCTCCACTCATAGTCCCGAGCGGAGCTATCCGAACCTAGCCAAGTACACTCGGCTAGGTTCGGGCAGCGCTCGAGTGAAGACGAAAGTGGCCGAGAAGAGCCGAGGACCGGCACTGTGTATTTCGGCGCCGGCGGCGCCATTTTCAAATCGCGGTCGGCGATTTTGAAAATCTGGCAGCTCCAGATCGCAGGGGATCGGCGTATAACACGCACCCGCGATTTCCCCCTGATTTTAAGGGGAAAAAAGTGAGTGTTATACGCCGATAAATGCAGTATCTGAAAAGTCTGGCGTGCATTTGTATTCAGCCCCCCTGAGTCAATACTTTGTAGAACCACCTTTCGCTGCAATTACAGCTGCAGATCTTTTTGATTATGTCTCTACCAGCTTGGCACATCTAGAGAGTGAGATTTTTGCTCATTCTTTGCAAAATAGCTCAAGCTCTGTCAAATTGAATGGAGAGTGTCTGTGAACAGCAATTTTCAAGTCTTGCAGATTTAGGGCTGGACTTTGACTGGGCCATTGTAACATATGAATATGCTTTGATCTAAACAAATCAGTTGTAGCTCTGGCTCTATAGCCCCGTACACACGATCAGACTTTTTGACAACAAACATGCAAATGAGCTGTTTTGGTACAACATCCGACCGTGTGTACACTCCATCGGACAAACTTTTTCTGTTTCCATTGGACTTTTGTTGGCTGTGCGAACGGACAAACTTTCCGGCAACAAAAGTCCGATGGAGCAAAGTCCGATCGTGTGTACACAAAAGCATCAGACTTTTGTACAAACTACAGTTCGCAGCCGCGAGAATGTTTCCAGCGTGAACCCATCACGCTGGTTCTCGGCGACAGGGTACTGTACATCTCGCGCTGGCTGCAATAGGAAAAACACATTTTCCTACTGCGGCGAGCGCGAGACGGAATTCCCCTCTGGAGGCATGCCAGGCCCTTAGGTCTGGTATAGATTTTAAGGGGAACTCCCTACGCTGAAAAAACGGCGTGGGGGCCCCCCCAAATCCATACCAGACCCCTATCCGAGCACGCAGCCTGGCCAGTCAGGGGAAGGGGGTGGGGACGAGCGAGCGCCCCCCCTCCTGAGCCGTACCAGGCCGCATGCCCTCAACATGGGGGTGGGTGCTTTGGGGGAGGGGGGGCGCCCTGCACCTTGTCCCCATGTTAATAAGGACAATGGCCTCTTCCCGACAACCCTGGCTGTTGGTTGTCGGGGTCTGCGGGCGGGGGGCTTAGCAGAATCCGGGAACCCGCTTTAATAAGGGGGCCCCCAGATCCCGGCCCCCCACCCTATGTGAATGAGTATGGGGTACAGCGTACCCCTACCCATTCACCTAGGAAAAAAGTGTCAATTAAAAAAAACACACTACACAGGTTTTAAAATTAATTTATTAGGCAGTTCCGGGGTCTTCTTCCGACTTCGGGGGTCTCTCCGGCGTCTTTTCCCTCTCTCCGGTGTCGTCTCCGCGCTCTCTGGTTTTTCTCTCCGGTACGTCTTCTTTCTGCCGGGCTCCTCTGCTATCTTCTGCTCTTTTGCCGCTCTTTTGCTAGCAGAGGAGCCCGGACATCTGGAGTTGAAAAACCACGTGATTTGGTGAAAGTTGGCTGGAAAAGTCCTGTCATTTGTATGCAAGACAAATTTCTAACCAACGCCCTTTGTACAAAAATCCAAGGGAAAGTTTGTACAAAGTCCTATCGTGTGTATGGGTCTTATGTTTAGGGTTGTTGTCCTGCTGGAAGGTGAACCTCCGCCCTAGTCTCAAGTCTTTTGCAGACTCTAAAGGGCCGTACAAACAATCTGACTTTTTGACAACAAACATGCAAATTAGCTGTTTTGGAGCAACATCCGACCGTGTGTACGCTCCATCGGACAAACTTTTTCAGTTTCCATCGGGCTTTTGTTGGCTGAGCGAACGGACAAACTTTCCGGCAACAAAAGTCTGATGGAGCAAAGTCCGATCGTGTGTACACAAAGCCATCGGACTTTTGTACAAACTACAGTACGCAGCCACGAGAATGTTTCCAGCGGGATCAGATCGGCGGCAGGGTACTGTACATCTCGCGCTAGCTGCAATAGGAAAAACACATTTTCCTACTGCGGCGGGCGCGAGAGGGAATTCCCCTCTGGGGAATACCAGGCCCTTCGATCTGGTATGGATTTAAAAGGGAACCCCCTACGCCGAAAAAACGACGTGGGGGTCGCCCCAAAATCCATACCAGACCCTTATCCGAGCACGCAGCCTGGCCGGTCAGGAAAGGGGTTGGAGACGTGCGAGCGGCCCCCCTCCTCCTGAGCCGTACCAGGCCACATGCCCTCAACATGGGGGAGGTGGGTGCTTTGGGGGAGGGGGGCCCTGCGGGGCCCCCCCAAAGCACCTTGTCCCCATGTAGATGAGGACAAGGGCCTCTTCCCGACAACCCTGGCCGTTGTCGGGGTCTGTGGGCGGGGGGCTTATCGGAATCCGGGAGCCCCCTTTAATAAGAGGGAGAGGAGGGAAGAGGGAAGAAGACGATCCAGAAGTCCGGGCCACCGCTGGCAAAAGAGCGGCAGAAGATAGCGGTGGAGCCGGCAGAAGATCCGGACACCGGGAGAACATGCCGGAAAGACCCCCAAAGTCAGAAGAGGACCCCGAAGTCGGAAGAAGACCCCTGAAGTCGGAAAGGACCCCCGAAGTCGGAAGAAGACCCCGGAGCTGCCTAATAAATTACTTTAAAAACCTGTGTACTGTGTTTTTTTATTGACACTTTTATCCCTAGGTGAATGGGTATGGGTACGATGTACCCCATACTCATTCACATAGGGTGGGGGGCGGGATCTGGGGGTCCCCTTATTAAAGGGGGCTCCCGGATTCCGATAAGCCCCCCGCCCGCAGACCCCGACAACCAACGGCCAGGGTTGTCGGGAAAAGGCCCTTGTCCTCATCAACATGGGGACAAGGTGCTTTGGGGTGGGGGGGCCCCGCAGGGCGCCCTCCTCCCCCAAAGCACCCACCCCCCCATGTTGAGGGCATGCGGCCTGGTACGGCTCAGGAGGGGGGGGCGCTCGCTCGTCCCCACCGCCTTTCCTGACCGGCCAGGCTGCGTGCTCAGATAAGGGTCTAGTATGGATTTTGGGGGGACCCCCATGCTGTTTTTTTCGGCGTAGGGGTTCCCCTTAATATCCATACCAGACCTAAGGGCCTGGTATGCCCCTGGAGGGGAACCCATGCCGGTTTTTTATTTAAAATTTGGCGCGGCGTTCCCCCTCAGGATTCATACCAAACAGTGCCTGGCATTGGCGGGGATCCAAGTCGGGCCCCCCAGATGACGGCTTTTAGGACGAAACGCGTCGGGTAGGACTCCACTGTCGCCACTTTGTTACAGCGCTGTTTTTATCTTGGATTTTCATGTGAGTGTATATCCTTTCTATTTTTAATAAAATTTTCCCCGTAATCGGATTTACACTATGTGGCCCTTCCTTTCTTTTTTCCGCAATAATACCATCATCTAATCCATGGAATGCTGTCTGGAGGGATCCATCTACTGAATACCCCACTCCTCCTAGGACCCACGGGATCATCTACACCTTTGGGACTCTCCACACCTCCCAGGACCCGAGCGCCACTTAGAGGATTCCAGCCATCCATGAGATCACAGGCACCTGCAGCCACTTACCACCCAAGCCTTATCTGACCCAATTCGGCGTATGCCCTGTCGGGTCCACCTCATCTGGTAAGCCTCCCCTTCTCTCGGTGGTAGTGAACTTATTTTCATTGGAATTACCTATCTGCATTATATCTACACAAGGACTAACCATTATTATCTTTTTGTTATAATAATCATATTAGGACTACCCACTTATGTACAGTTTTTTAGAGGTGATTCCCTTCACCACATACCTACTCATTTACGATATTGTTTAGCGCTACTTTTTTCTGTTGTTTTCCATATATACTTTGTTGGTTGTGTTAGCCGCTTTTTGTCTCTTTTGTGAGCAGCGCAGAATTATTTTGCACATATTGGAAAAGTCCTGTCGTCTGTATGCAAGACAAACTTTCGGGCAACGCCCTTTGTACAAAAATCCAAGGGAAAGTTTGTACAAAGTCCTATCGTGTGTATGGGGCTTAATGGGTTTTCATCTAAGATTACCCTGTATTTGGCTCAATCCATCTTCTCATCAACTCTGACCAGCTTCCCTGTCCCTGCTGAAGATAAACAGCTCCACAACATGATGCTGCCACCACCATGTTTCCCGGTGGGGATGGTGTGTTCAGGATGATGTGCAGTTTTAGTTTTCCTCTACACATAGCATTTTGCTTTTAGGCCAAAAATTTAAATTTTGGTCTCATCTGACCAGAGTACCTTCTTCCACATGTTTGCTTTGTCCCCCACATGGCTTCTAGCAAACTGCAAATGGGACTTCTCATGGCTTTCTTTCAACAATGGCTTTCTTTTTGCCACTCTTCCATAAAGGCCAGATTTGTGGAGTGCATGACTAATAGTTGTCCTGTGGACAGATTCTCCCATCTGAGCTGTGGATCTCTGCAGCTCCTCCAGAGTTACCATTCTAAATCTGATTAATGCTCTTCTTGCTCAGCCGGTTAGTTAAGGTGGATGGCCATGTTTTGGTAGGTTTGCAGTTGTGCCATACTCTTTCCATTTTCAGGTGATGGATTGAGTAGTGCTCCTTGACATGTTCAAAACTTGGGATATTTTTTAATAACCTAAGCCTGCTTTAAACTTCTCCACAACTTTGTCCTGTCTGGTGTGTTCCTTGGCCATCATGATGCTCTTTGTTCACTAAGGTTCTCTAACAAACCTCTGAGGGATTCACAGAACAACTGTATTTATACTGAGATTAAATTACACACAGGTGGGATTATTTACTAATTAGGTAACTTCTGAAGGCAATTGGTTCCACAAAATTTTAGTTAGGGGTAGCAAAGTAAATGAGGCTGAATACAAATGCACGCCACGCTTTTCACATATTTATTTGTAAAAAAATTTGAAAAGCATTTGTCTTTTTCCTTACATTTCACAATTATGTGCCACTTTGTGTTTGTCTGTCACTTAACATCCCAATAAAATACATTTCCGTTTTTGGTTGTAACATGACAAAATGTGGAAAATTTCAAGGGGTGTAAATACTTTTTCAAACACTGTACATTTGAATGCTCGCAGTATGTGAAAAGACCTATTATTATTAGACAGCTGCTCTCAAAGGACCATTTACTATTAAAAGGCTGCTCTCAGTAGGCAACTATCGATTGTGCTGCTACTAGGAGGCCTGAAGTATTTCGCTTTTTTTAGGTATCCAGTACCCTAATTGATAAACCAGATTATTAGTTAATGGCAGAAGCGTTACCTTTGTTCCTGTTTGCCCCTTTTGTCATGTAGCAGGCAAGGAAGCCTGCCTCAGACAATGTGACTTTCCGGACAACACAGCAGCCATTAAACTGAATTCCAAACTATTCGAAACTGATTATTCTTCCTCCATCTACTGAAGAAATTGTCACTACTCTAGATTTTTCTGTTCTCCTTTAATAATGAGATGTCATCAGAAAAACCCTGATAGGGGGCTAAAGTAAAAAAAAAAGAATTTTAGTGATAACAAAATCGGGGAAAATTTCAGAAATCAACAAAACAATGAATGTTATGATGAAACCCGATGAGCCAGTAAAAAAGGGGTTTACACTATTAAACAATACACAAAGCAAAAAATGAGAGATGAATAAAATAGAAGTGGAACTTTATATGAGCCGTGACCATCCAGTACACAGGACTCCATCCCTAATTATTGCATGTCAAAAGGAGGGGGTTTGGGACTTTATATGAAACAACACACTAGGGTAGATTAAATCAATCAATATGGTAAAAAATATATTATTATTTTAATGGCAGCATGGAAGGAGACAGTACAGTGGATAACATTAGTAGTAAAACAATATATGATAAGTCCAATAGAAAGGCATGATAAAATCATAGCACAATACAATTCATAGTACAGTAGCATAGTTGCATTTTTATAATGAACCATCAGTACACTCCAACGTAACTATACATTATTAGCCAAAAAAATTTTTTGATTGATGATTTAAACAATTCAAACCCATGGTAAAATCATGATTAATCTGGCATAGCATCCAATGGTAAAAAGCTCGATGCATTTCGTGGATCGTTTCCACTCATCAGGAGCAGCTATACATATGGGGTACCTATGATAGACAATGAATTAATAATCAATGGTAATTGATTATAATAGGAAGAGAGGGAGCATATGTCAATGGTCCTACCAACTCTTACCTAAGGTTTGCATGAAGGTAAATAATGATGTTGAAAGTATATAGTAGAAGGCATTTGGAGGTGAGAGGTCATCCCCCCGGGAGCTGAGGTAACGCACAAGACCGGTGGCAGGCCAGGAGGTAGGGTAGCACGTGTTGGATGGGGGTCACCTTGCCAAAACTGGTGTAATGGGGGTGAGCCCAGAAAACTGGTGAAAAATATAACAAAAACAAAATAATCTGAAATGTGTGTGTCACTGGCGCAAAACTTGTCTTATCAATTAATATAAAAGTGATATCTGTGGCTGCTGCATCCAAAAAATTCTCGAGGGAAAAAAGTTAAAAGTGCTATGTGTGTGGATGCGCTGCTTACATTTGTACTCTCTATCTTATCTATGTGTATCCTATCTTTTAGACATAATCTTATTCATCATCCACCTATAAAAATTCATCACATTAAGCAACAACCATATGCAAATTATATAAATCATATAAAAATCCGGTGACATATATCACATGATAATAAAGTCCCTTCATATATGCTTGCAAATCTTCCGTTAGATTGCCGTGATCGGCGTGCTCTTGTGTTTAATCAATTTAAAGTGACTTAGTGCTTCACCACCACCTGTGAGATTAGCCACTCACCAGATTTTTCTTTAAAACTGCACCTTTGGTTCATTCATAGGGATAACCACTCCACTCAAAGGGAACTTCTCCAATAGCTATACTAGGACCTTAATGTTCCTCATAAAAATGGATGAAAAACGATCATCGCACAATAACGTTTAAAACTTTTATTTTATAAAACATAAAAAAACTTTGCACTCACATATCCAAGTGCCATAGAGCCGGCACAGAGCTTTTCCAGCAGTTAGGGACGGGTGGGTGCTGCAGCCCGGTTCGCCTGGTGTGTGCTGTGCAGCCTCCGTGTGCCGCTTGCGTTCCCCCCTTGTGTCCGTTCGCGTCCTCACCAACCACGCTCGTTCCCGGTCACGTGGGTGCAAATATCTCCCAGCAGCCTCTACGCGTTTCGCATTCCAATGTGCGTCATCAGGAAGCTGCCGTTTGATTGGTTCTCGTTCTATTTATGTTGAGCACGGGCGGAAATGACTCTGCCGCCATCTTGGGTGTGGGTATTCCCTTAGTTCTATTCTATTGGGGCTTTCTCCCTCTTGACGCCATTTTAACTATGGGCAATTAGCCCATTTCGTGGTCGTTCAGTGCACACGCTATTTCCCCCACTCTGCCATTATTCGTTCTTATTCCGATTTGCCCATTAGTATGCTAAAATAATATAAGTGATTTTAAACTAACCCATCTGTATCTGCTGGAGAGGCTTTCACATATTAGTAAGTTAATGGCCCTTATTGGCCCTTAGATGCTTTGACATTAAGAACATCTTATGCACATTATTATTCCGTAGCTAATTGTCGCACAATATGTAATATGGAACAGCAAATCCTTGCTACGTCTAAAAATTGGTTAAAGATACTAAATATGGAAATAAACAATGTAGATAAAACTGAACTAAAAAAATAGAATAGAAAAAAATATAAAAATGAAAGTAAATAAATAAATAAAAGAAGAAATGAAAAATAAAAATAAAAATAAAAATAAAAATAAAATAAAAATGAAAATAAAAATAAAAATAATAAATATAAAAAATAAAATAAAATAAAAATAAAAATAAAAATAAAAATAAAAATATCAAGTTCAAACAAAAGTAAAAATAAAAATGAAATTAAAATAAAAATGAAAAAAATGAAAAAAATGAAAAAATGATGAGAAAAAATGCTAGAATAAAATAAAATAAAATAAAAATGAGAAAATATAATGGTAGTTGTAAGAAATAGAAAAATTAGTTTTAATAGTCTTCCAGAAAGCAGTTTACAACTAAGCAAGGTACTACCCCGAAAACCAACATTCGTATATAGAAAAGCAAGGAGGATTAGGGATAAAATAGTAAAAAATGTGCCAGACCCCCCCAAAAGTTTGTCAACTTTTTTCAACCAGAAGGGATTCTTCAGGTGTGGAAAATGTAAAGCCTGTAGGTCCACTAATAAGAAAGACAGGAAAATAACAAGTTTTATGTCAAATACCAACAAGCAGACATATAAAATGGACAAGTTGATAACATGTAGTAGTACACATGTCACCTACGTACTGGAGTGCAATTGTGGACTACAGTACGTGGGCAGAACAACCAGAGCCTTGTCAGTAAGAATAGGCGAACATGTCAGAAATATCAAAAAAGGATTCAAACACCATAGTGTATCAAAACATTTTAGGGACATACATGGTAGAAATCCCCAACATTTAAAGTTTTATGGAATAGACAGAATAGAACGCAACTGGAGGAATACCAACATGAGAAGGGAGGTTTCAAAGAACGAAACCCACTGGATATTTAAAATGGATACGATGAGGCCACAGGGGTTGAACGTGGAACTCGACATCAACTGCTTTCTGGAAGACTATTAAAACTAATTTTTCTATTTCTTACAACTACCATTATATTTTCTCATTTTTATTTTATTTTATTTTATTCTAGCATTTTTTCTCATCATTTTTTCATTTTTTTCATTTTTTTCATTTTTTCATTTTTATTTTAATTTCATTTTTATTTTTACTTTTGTTTGAACTTGATATTTTTATTTTTATTTTTATTTTTATTTTATTTTATTTTATTTTATTTTTTATATTTATTATTTTTATTTTTATTTTCATTTTTATTTTATTTTTATTTTTATTTTTATTTTTCATTTCTTATTTTATTTATTTATTTACTTTCATTTTTATATTTTTTTCTATTCTATTTTTTTAGTTCAGTTTTATCTACATTGTTTATTTCCATATTTAGTATCTTTAACCAATTTTTAGACGTAGCAAGGATTTGCTGTTCCATATTACATATTGTGCGACAATTAGCTACGGAATAATAATGTGCATAAGATGTTCTTAATGTCAAAGCATCTAAGGGCCAATAAGGGCCATTAACTTACTAATATGTGAAAGCCTCTCCAGCAGATACAGATGGGTTAGTTTAAAATCACTTATATAATTTTAGCATACTAATGGGCAAATCGGAATAAGAACGAATAATGGCAGAGTGGGGGAAATAGCGTGTGCACTGAACAACCACGAAATGGGCTAATTGCCCATAGTTAAAATGGCGTCAAGAGGGAGAAAGTCCCAATAGAATAGAACTAAGAGAATACCCACACCCAAGATGGCGACAGAGTCATTTCCGCCCGTGCTCAACATAATTAGAACGAGAACCAATCAAACGGCAGCTTCCTGATGACGCACATTGGAATGCGAAACGCGTAGAGGCTGCTGGGAGATATTTGCACCCACGTGACCGGGAACGAGCGTGGTTGGTGAGGACGCGAACGGGCACAAGGGGGGAACGCAAGCGGCACACGGAGGCTGCACAGCACACACCAGGCGAACCGGGCTGCAGCGCCCACCCGTCCCTAACTGCTGGAAAAGCTCTGTGCCGGCTCTATGGCACTTGGATATGTGAGTGCAAAGTTTTTTTATGTTTTATAAAATAAAAGTTTTAAACGTTATTGTGCGATGATCATTTTTCATCCATTTTTATGAGGAACATTAAGGTCCTAGTATAGCTATTGGAGAAGTTCCCTTTGAGTGGAGTGGTTATCCCTATGAATGAACCAAAGGTGCAGTTTTAAAGAAAAATCTGGTGAGTGGCCAATCTCACAGGTGGTGGTGAAGCACTAAGTCACTTTAAATTGATTAAACACAAGAGCACGCCGATCACGGCAATCTAACGGAAGATTTGCAAGCATATATGAAGGGACTTTATTATCATGTGATATATGTCACCGGATTTTTATATGATTTATATAATTTGCATATGGTTGTTGCTTAATGTGATGAATTTTTATAGGTGGATGATGAATAAGATTATGTCTAAAAGATAGGATACACATAGATAAGATAGAGAGTACAAATGTAAGCAGCGCATCCACACACATAGCACTTTTTAAAAACAAAATAATAGTTGAAGTGATATGGATGGGATCTAACATAGAACATGAGAGATGTCTTCTGAGACACTAATGAGTGGATTTACTAAAGACAAATACACTGTGCATATTGCACATGTGCACATTGCAAGTGCAGTTGCACTCATTTTCCCCAGAGATTAGTGAATGTGGTAAAGCTCTGTCAATTTACATCATCCACTCATGTACAAGCAACAATGCTGTTGTTTTTTTTTATTTTCCTTGCACCTAATTGGGTATTATTTACAAAGCAAAGCTTCCCCACTTTTACTTGGCTCTGTGGAAAATGAATACAACTGCACTTGCAAAGAGCACAGTCTTTTGGAATTTAGTAGGTCCACCCCTATGAATATCAAATATAGGTAGGTATGGTAAAAGTGTCCACTTATACATTAGAAACTCTAGTAGATACATCACTTCATTCAGGTGTAGCACACCCCCCTAAGGAGCCGCAGATGAACTGGATCCCCCACTCCTGCACAGCCAGGCATACCAAATTTTCACAGGCACTCCAGAGTCAGAGAACAGTTCATGACCTTGTTTTTGTTTTTTTATTTGAGGGTTAATAACTTGGATAGGGATGGGAGGTTATGGGATGCCCACTTGACTTCAGCAAAACTTTGGCAACAACTTCAGGGACATCTTCCTATATACAATCTCCTTGTCACTCCTCCTGCACACACTTGCTTGCAGACCCCAGCTGGATCACTGTTGGATGATCTGACAGGCTTTCAGTCAGATCTAGCAATGGCCCTTTACAGGTACACTCGCAGCCCCTAGTTGAGTAGCAGAAATGTCAGTGAAACAGCTTGCACATCTTCTTCTGTGGCTACTGATCCCAGCACCAGCTCTTCAGGCACTGCCAACCCACCTGACTACAGCTTCCCCTTTCACTAGCCCTCCAGGCTAACTTCTCCACACCAGTCCCTAGACTGACTCTTCACCAGCCCACCTGGCTGACTGTCACCAGCCCACCCAGCTGACTCTCAGGAGATCTCTCAGGGAAGGCTAAATACGTAAGCACACTGCTGTCTTCAGGGAGAACTGGCTACTTGTGGTAGTCTGCCCCCTTTAAGTCCCCAGTAGGGATGAGCTTCGTGTTTGAGTCGAACCCATGTTCGACTCGAATATCGCCTGTTTGCCCGTTCGCCGAATAGCGAACGATATGGGCCGTTCGCGCCAAATTCGCGTGGCGCGTCACGGCCCATAATTCACTGCAGCATCGCAGTGCATTGCTGGCTGATGATTGGCCAAGCATGCACTATGACCCACATGCTTGGCCAATCACAGCGCCGTCAGTAGAGCTGTAATTGGCCAAAGCCCAGGGGGTTTAGAACACGTCCCACACTATATAAGGCCGCCTGCACGGCAGCCCTGTGTAGTGTGTTCCGGCGTGCTTAGAGAGAGAGAGAGACAGTGTCATTTCATTTGAGTTAGCTAGATTAGGCAGGACAGTCAGTGAGTTAGCTGCACTTACAGTGTATTGTGTATATATATGCATCCCAGGTGTTATATATATATATATATATATATATATATATATATATATATATACACACACTGTATTCAGTTTAGCTAGATCCGTTCCTGTTATCTTCCTACTGACAGGCAGGCTTGTCTTGTTACAGTATTTACAGCTAACTGAAGAAAATTGCTGGTGTTCTTTTGATCCTATTAGTACCACAGTCAGGCAGCTAGACTATTTACAGTTAGTGTAGTGCGTCCTCCTCACAGTGTTCAGTTAAAGCTACCTTTTCCTGATCCTATCAGTACCGCAGGCAGCTAAATAAGCTACAAGTTAGTTTAGTGCAACCTCTGCACAGTGTTCAGCTAAAACTACAAGTTAGTGTAGTGCGACCTCTGCACAGTGTTCAGCTAAAGCTACAAGTTAGTGTAGTGCGTCCTCTGAACAGTGTTCAGCTAAAACTACAAGTAAGTTTTTTGCGAGCTCTGCACAGTGTTCAGCTAAAGCTACCTGTAGAAGGTTGGTGGTGTTTTCCTGATCCTATCACTACCGCAGGCAGCTAAATAAGCTACAAGTTGTTTTTTTGCGAGCTCTGCACAGTGTTCAGCTAAAGCTACCTGTAGAAGGTTGGTGGTGTTTTCCTGATCTTATCACTACCGCAGGCAGCTAAATAAGCTACAAGTTAGTTTTTTGTAAGCTCTGCACAGTGTTCAGCTAAAACTACAAGTTAGTGTAGTGCGAGCTCTGCACAGTGTTCACCTAAAGCTACCTGTAGAAGGTTGGTGGTGTTTTCCTGATCCTATCACTACCGCAGGCAGCTAAATAAGCTACAAGTTAGTTTTTTGCAAGCTCTGCACAGTGTTCAGCTAAAGCTACCTGTAGAAGGTTGGTGGTGTTTTCCTGATCCTATCAGTACCGCAGGCAGCTAAATAAGCTACAAGTTAGTTTTTTGTGAGCTCTGCACAGTGTTCAGCTAAAACTACAAGTTAGTGTAGTGCGAGCTCTGCACAGTGTTCAGCTAAAGCTACCTGTAGAAGGTTGGTGGTGTTTTCCTGATCCTATCATTACCGCAGGCAGTTAAATAAGCTACAAGTTAGTTTTTTGCGAGCTCTGCACAGTGTTCACCTAAAGCTACCTGTAGAAGGTTGGTGGTGTTTTCCTGATCCTATCATTACCGCAGGCAGTTAAATAAGCTAAAAGTTATTTTTTTGCGAGCTCTGCACATTGTTCAGCTAAAGCTACCTGTAGAAGGTTGGTGGTGTTTTCCTGATCCGATCACTACCGCAGGCAGCTAAATAAGCTACAAGTTAGTTTTTTGCAAGCTCTGCACCGTGTTCAGCTAAAACTACAAGTTAGTGTAGTGCGAGCTCTGCACAGTGTTTACCTAAAGCTACCTATAGAAGGTTGATGGTGTTTTCCTGATCCTATCACTACCGCAGGTAGCTAAATAAGCTACAAGTTAGTTTTTTGCGAGCTCTGCGCAGTGTTCAGCTAAAACTACAAGTTAGTGTAGTGCGAGCTCTGCACAGTGTTCACCTAAAGCTACCTATAGAAGGTTGATGGTGTTTTCCTGATCCTATCACTACCGCAGGTAGCTAAATAAGCTACAAGTTATTTTTTTGCAAGCTCTACACAGTGTTCACCTAAAGCTACCTGTAGAAGGTTGGTGGTGTTTTCCTGATCCTATCACTACCGCAGGCAGCTAAATAAGCTACAAGTTAGTTTTTTGCGAGCTCTGCACAGTGTTCAGCTAAAACTACAAGTTAGTGTAGTGCGAACTCTGCACAGTGTTCAGCTAAAGCTACCTGTAGAAGGTTGGTGGTGTTTTCCTGATCCTATCACTACCGCAGGCAGCTAAATAAGCTACAAGTTAGTTTTTTGCAAGCTCTACAGTGTTCAGCTAAAACTACAAGTTAGTGTAGTGCAAGCTCTGCACAGTGTTCAGCTAAAGCTACCTGTAAAAGGTTGGTGGTGTTTTCCTGATCCTATCACTGCCGCAGGCAGCTAAATAAGCTACAAGTTATTTTTTTGCGAGCTCTGCACAGTGTTCACCTAAAGCTACCTGTAGAAGGTTGGTGGTGTTTTCCTGATCCTATCACTACCGCAGGCAGCTAAATAAGCTACAAGTTAGTTTTTTGCGAGCTCTACACAGTGTTCAGCTAAAACTACAAGTTAGTGTAGTGCGAGCTCTGCACAGTGTTCAGCTAAAGCTACCTGTAGAAGGTTGGTGGTGTTTTCTTGATCCTATCACTACCGCAGGCAGCTAAATAAGCTACAAGTTAGTTTTTTGCGAGCTCTGCAGTGTTCAGCTAAAACTACAAGTTAGTGTAGTGCGAGCTCTGCACAGTGTTCAGCTAAAGCTACCTGTAGAAGGTTGGTGGTGTTTTCCTGATCCTATCACTACCGCAGGTAGCTAAATAAGCTACAAGTTATTTTTTTGCAAGCTCTACACAGTGTTCACCTAAAGCTACCTGTAGAAGGTTGGTGGTGTTTTCCTGATCCTATCACTACCGCAGGCAGCTAAATAAGCTACAAGTTAGTTTTTTGCGAGCTCTGCACAGTGTTCAGCTAAAACTACAAGTTAGTGTAGTGCGAACTCTGCACAGTGTTCAGCTAAAGCTACCTGTAGAAGGTTGGTGGTGTTTTCCTGATCCTATCACTACCGCAGGCAGCTAAATAAGCTACAAGTTAGTTTTTTGCAAGCTCTACAGTGTTCAGCTAAAACTACAAGTTAGTGTAGTGCAAGCTCTGCACAGTGTTCAGCTAAAGCTACCTGTAAAAGGTTGGTGGTGTTTTCCTGATCCTATCACTGCCGCAGGCAGCTAAATAAGCTACAAGTTATTTTTTTGCGAGCTCTGCACAGTGTTCACCTAAAGCTACCTGTAGAAGGTTGGTGGTGTTTTCCTGATCCTATCACTACCGCAGGCAGCTAAATAAGCTACAAGTTAGTTTTTTGCGAGCTCTACACAGTGTTCAGCTAAAACTACAAGTTAGTGTAGTGCGAGCTCTGCACAGTGTTCAGCTAAAGCTACCTGTAGAAGGTTGGTGGTGTTTTCCTGATCCTATCACTACCGCAGGCAGCTAAATAAGCTACAAGTTAGTTTTTTGCGAGCTCTACACAGTGTTCAGCTAAAACTACAAGTTAGTGTAGTGCGAGCTCTGCACAGTGTTCACCTAAAGCTACCTGTAGAAGGTTGGTGGTGTTTTCCTGATCCTATCACTACCGCAGGCAGCTAAATAAGCTACAAATTATTTTTTTGCGAGCTCTGCACAGTGTTCACCTAAAGCTACCTGTAGAATGTTGGTGGTGTTTTCCTGATCCTATCACTACCGCAGGCAGCTAAATAAGCTACAAGTTAGTTTTTTGCGAGCTCTACACAGTGTTCAGCTAAAACTACAAGTTAGTGTAGTGCGAGCTCTGCACAGTGTTCAGCTAAAGCTACCTGTAGAAGGTTGGTGGTGTTTTCCTGATCCTATCACTACCGCAGGCAGCTAAATAAGCTACAAGTTAGTTTTTTGCGAGCTCTGCAGTGTTCAGCTAAAACTACAAGTTAGTGTAGTGCGAGCTCTGCACAGTGTTCAGCTAAAGCTACCTGTAGAAGGTTGGTGGTGTTTTCCTGATCCTATCACTACCGCAGGCAGCTAAATAAGCTACAAGTTAGTTTTTTGTGAGCTCTGCACAGTGTTCAGCTAAAGCTACCTGTAGAAGGTTGGTGGTGTTCTCATACTACCGGCAGGCAGTTGATTTTGCTAGATGCAGTGTATATATATATATATATATATATATATATATATATATATATATATATATCCCAGCTTAGTGCAGCTACAGGCCATTAGTATGTCTGGAAGGCCAACAAGGAGAGGCAGACAGTCACAAGCCAATAAAAGAGGGCAAGCAGGCTCTATGTCTAGAGGCAACAGTGCTGGTCATGGAGACGGTGCATCCTCATCAGCACGTGGCCGTGGGACACGCTTGGCCTTCTTTTCGGCAGCTGGCCGTGTTTAGCCGCAACATGCGGAAGACTTGGTCGAGTGGATGACCAAGCCGTCCTCATCCTCCTCATCCTCTCTCACCCATGCTCAGGGTACTTTGTCTGGCAAAGCAGTTGCCAACGCGGCCTCTTCCCTCGGCTCAATGGCATCAGTGACTCCTTCTCTAGCCCCACCATGTCCTCCTGAGGAGTCCCTTGAACTGTTTGACCACAGTGTTGGGTACATGCTCCAGGAGGATGCCCAGCGTTTAGAAGGCTCTGATGATGATACTGAGCTAGATGAAGGCAGTAACGTGAGCACAAACAGAGGGGGTGCCCAAAAAGGACAGCAATCTGGCAGTCATGCTCCCCCTGCTGCAGCATACTGCCAGGTTTGCTCCAGTGATGAGGAGGGAGGGGATGATGAGGTCACTGACTCAACGTGGGTGCCTGATAGGAGAGAGATGGAGGAGGAGGAGGCACATCACCAACGAGGCAGGATGCCCTCCAGGGGCCAGCCTAAGGGCATCACACCGACTGCATCACACCCCAAAGCTCCGCATGTGCAGGGCGCTGCTGTCTCTGTGCGTTATTCCAAAAGTTCTATGGTCTTTTTTGAGACGAGTGCATCAGATCGCACCGCTGCTATTTGCAACATATGTCTCAAGCGTATCTCGCGTGGCCAAAACATCTCCCGCTTGGGCACCACATGCTTGACCAGACATATGTTGACCTGCCATGCAGTTCGTTGGCAAGCGTATCTAAAAGACCCACACCAAAGAACAAAGAGGACCTCTCCTTGCTCCTCATCAGCTGAGATCTCCAACCCTACTATACCTTCAGTCCTCTCTGAGACCTGCACTGAGAGGAATGAAGGTGTATAATTAAGTGTGTCACAGCCAAGTACTTGTGGGCAATCTGCTTTCGGTACACCACCATCAGATTGTACCAGGCAAATTTCCCTGCCCCAGCTGCTGCACCGCCGAAAGAAGTTTGCTCCCAGCCATCCACATGCCCAGCGGTTGAATGCTAGCTTGGCAAAATTGCTAGCACTTCAACTGCTGCCTTTTCAGTTGGTAGACTCTGCCCCCTTCTGTGAGTTTGTGGAATGTGCGGTTCCTCAGTGGCAGGTACCCAAACGCCACTTTTTCTCACGGAAGGCGATTCTGGCTCTCTACCGGCATGTGAAAGGCAATGTCCATGCCTCGCTGGACAGGGCAGTCAGCGGTAAAGTGCATATTACCGCTGACTCATGGTCCAGCAGGCATGGACAGGGACGTTACCTAAGTTTCACGGCGCATTGGGTGACTCTGCTGGCAGCTGGGAAGGATGCAGGACAAGGTGCAGTAGTGTTGGAGGTTGTTCCGCCACCACGCCTCCAAAATGCCACTACTAAGGATTGTGACACACCTCTCTCCTCCACCCCCTCCTCTTCTTCTTCCTCCATGGCCTCTTCCTGTGCTTTGTCCTCGGAACCAGCGGTGCTCCGTAGCCGTTCAAGGGGCTACGCAAGTATACAGGCCAAAAGATGCCATGCGGTCCTTGAGCTGGTGTGCTTGGGGGACAGGAGCCACACTGGGGCAGAGGTTCTGTCAGCTCTGCAGGGGCAGGTTCAGAGGTAGTTGACGCCATGCCAACTTAAGGCAGTAATGGTGGTTTGCGACAATGGCACCAACCTCCTCTCTGCCCTCCGACAGGGAAAAATGACCCATGTGCCCTGTTTGGCTCACGTCCTTAACTTGGTGGTGCAGCGGTTCTTGGCCAGGTACCCGAGCTTACAGGATGTCCTGAGGAAGGCCAGTAAAGTCTGTGTGCATTTTCGCTGGTCATATAATGCCAGTACTTGGCTGGCAGACCTCCAAAAGGAGTTTAACCTGCCCAAGAACCGCCTAATCTGTGACATGCCCACCAGGTGGAACTCAACGTTGGCCATGCTGCAGCAGCTGCACACGCAGCAGAGGGCCATCAATGAGTACCTGTGCGACTATGGCACCAGGACAGGGTCAGGGGAGCTTGTTTTTTTTTCCCTACGCCAGTGGGCCATGATCAGGGATGCATGCACTGTCCTGTCACCATTTGAGGAGGCCACGAGGATGATGAGCAGTGACAGTGCATGCATCAGTGACACTGTCCCCCTTGTCCACCTGTTGGAGCACACGCTGCGTGGAATAATGGACAGAGCACTTGAGGCAGAACAGAAGCAGGAAGAGGAGGACTTCCTTAGCTCTCAAGGCCTCCTTTATCCAGACAGTGTTCCTGCGTGCCCGCCGATCACACAGGAAGAGGACGAGGAGGAGGAGGATTGTGTCAGTATGGAGGTGGAGCCTGGCACTCAGCATCAGCAGCAGTCTTTAAGGGATCAGTCCCAAGAAACCCATGGACTTGTATGTGGCTGGGAGGAGGTGGCTGCGGACCATGTCGTCCTTAGTGACCCAGAGGACTCCAGACCGAATGCCTCAGCAAACCTACGCTGCATGGCCTCCCTGATCCTGCAAAGCCTGCGTAAGGATCCTCGTATTCGTGGTATCAAGGAGAAGGACCAATACTGGCTGGCAACCCTCCTTGATCCACGTTACAAGGGTAAGGTTGCAGACCTTATCTTGCCGCCGCAGAGGGAGCAGAGGATGAAACATCTTCGGGAGGCCTTGCAGAAAGGTCTGTGCAACGCGTTCCCAGAGGCTGGGAGGTTACAAACTCCTGTTTCTAGACAACGTGTTGCTGAGGCTTCGGTCAAAGAAGGAGTGGTGGAGAAGGTGGCCGTCTGACCAATGCGTTCAGACAATTTTTTAGTCCGCAGCCCCAAGGTATGATCGGTTCCAGCAACCATCAGCAGCGTCTGCTTTACATGGTGCAGGAATACCTAGGGGCCTTTCCCACCGAAAATCCTCTGGGTTACTGGGTCTTGAGGATGGATCACTGGCCAGAGCTTGCACAGTATGCAATTGAACTACTGGCCTGTCCTACATCCAGCATTCTTTCAGAACGCACATTCAGTGCTGCTGGAGGCTTTGTAACCGATCACAGGGTGCGTCTGTCCACCGAATCGGTCGATCGACTGACCTTCTTAAAAATGAATCAGTCTTGGATCACCACCAGCTACCAAGCACCTGATGCTAATGTAACCGAATAATTTTTTTTAAAATCTCAGATCCCTTCAAAGACTGCCTATGCTGAGTGGCTATCCTGAGTAATTATCCTCTTCCTCAATGATCACGCTGATAGCTTGTAAGAACATTTTTGGTTCTGGGCGCCGCCACCAGTGCCTAAGACCTAATTTTTCAGCCCCTGTTTAACAGGGGCGTGCGATTACAATTTTTGATGCAATATTTTGCAGCAGTGCTTGTTTCTGCGTTCCAACTAGAGTATATGTGAGGGGTTGCAGTTTTGTGGCACCAGCACCAGTGCCTAAGGCCCAATTTTTCAGCCCCTGTTCAACAGGGGCATGTAATTACAATTCTTGATCTAATATTTCACAGCAGGGCCCGTTTCTGCGCCCACCAAGAGCGAGTGAGGACTTACAGTGTTGTGGCACCAGCACCACCACCAAAGGCCCAATTTTTCTGCCCCTGTTCAACAGGGGCATGTAATTATAATTCTTGATCTAATATTTCACAGCAGGGCCCTGTGAGGGCTTACAGTGTTGTGGCCACAACAACACCTAAGGCCCAAATTTCTGCTGAGTACATAGGGAAGGCCCCTACTTTCAAACATCCAACTTACAAACGACTCCTACTTGCAAACGGAAGGAGACAACAGGAAGTGAGATGGAATCTACCCCTAGGAAGGGAAATTCTCTCCTGTAAGAGTTAATATGGGAAAAACATTTCTCCTTTCCACTGATGCTTTATCACCAATCCTTGTTTCACAAAAAACCCCAAATTTTCAAAAAACATTTGTCATTGGGACAAAAAGTGAGGTGAAATCTTCTGAAGAGGAGCACAGACAGCAAAACAAATGTCACAGGGGTGATAACCCTTCCCTATGTTTTCCAAAAAGCTTAAAATAGATTTTTTGGCTGGAGCTAAACACGTTAAAAATGTACCATTTCAAAATTACAAACAGGTTCTGCTTAACAAACCTACAGTCCCTGTCTTGTTTGCACCGCCTGAATGCTGCTGTTCAGAGTACAGAGCCTGTATACTGCTGTTTCCTTTTTTAATTTGGGTGCAGGGTTTCCCTTAATATCCATACAAGACCCAAAGGGCCTGGTAATGGACTGGGGGGTACCCATGCCATTTGTCTCACTGATTTTCATCCATATTGCCAGGACCCGACATTACATTAAAGCTGCAAGCTTTAAAACCGTAAGTTTTAAATTACTTTTTTTCCTTTAAAAATGACATTTTGTGCAGGGACTGTTCTAAGCACGGGAAATACGCGCCACTTTACAGGCATACTATAGACACCCCCCAGGTACGATATTTAAAGGAATATTTCACTTTTTTTTTACTTTAAGCATCATTAAAATCACTGCTCCCGAAAAAAACGTCCGTTTTTAAAAGTTTTTTTTGCATTGATACATGTCCCTTGCTCCTGTGCCTCTAGAAAGGGATACCTCCATGTGTTGTGGCAGGATCCTTTCAACTCCCAAGCCCCAGACAAAGGTCACCCCCCAGACTAGGGGGCACCCCTAAGGGCCACCAACAACCTCATCAGCACTATATCTCCATCTTCCACCTGACTGCCCCTGCTGGTATAGCTCATGCCTATTGATGAGGTAAACTCTGTTCCCTGCCAGCCCACTCCAGGGGATTGGCCAAGGCTTCATAAATATTCCAGGCAGCTCCTCCTAACCTCCACCCACTAGCTCTAGAACGTTCTCCAATGTTCCAGAAACAGGGGGGGCACCAGAAGAGCTATCAGGATGAGTCATCCAGCTCTGAGTCGCTGAACCCTGACCCAGATGCACAGCTCTGAATTAGCACCGAGCTAAATAAATTTACCTACACTACAAAACCTACATTACAAAACCTATACTCCATCTAGCACAGACTAAAGGGGGCAAAACACTATTTCCCGGTCTTCCAAAAACTCTCTATATTTCCTATAGTGATAGCTTCAATCCAATCCTCTTATAAATCATAATCCAGCTGATGCAGTGAAGTATTGTTTCAAAGGACAAAGAATTTATTTTCCACTTAGTAGGAAAATGGATTCCTGCTACTCTAGCCATATGCTTCTTAAGTCTGGGAGTTGGAAAATTAATTAGGTGCAATTTTAAACAGAATGGTTTGATCTTAAATAAAGGAAATGGAAAAATACAGAGTGAATAAGGCCGGTGAGAGAGAGCTCATAATGCTGTCACAGCAAGGCATATACACCAAATAGAAAGTAGAACTGATAAGTATGTTTTTGGTATGGCTGGGTTAAAACTGATGCATACTTTGCACAGTGGGTTACAGTGCCATTTATTTGGAATTGCAACCCAATGCACAAGTATAGTAGCTCACAATGCACAAATGCTGTAATACACTGGGATGTACATGCTATGTGCCAGGTGTGCTGGGTTACATGACTGTTTATCCTGTCCGTAAATGTACATAGACAGGAGCAAAGTGACTGTAAAATCTCTTTGTAGGCGACTCTGAACTGTTCATGTGCAGTTCCAGAGCCAACCGATTAGAGAACTGCCGGGCTCAGCCTCGGATTAGGCAGCAGGGTGTGGCTTAAAGTCAAATGCTCCACCGCATGAGATGAGGCCAAGTTTACCAATTCACTAATAAGCTGACTCTGGAACTGCGTATGTGAGTAGCAGCCTACCATCACCAGTGGCCAGACCAGGAATGTATGTGTAAGGGGGCACCAACTTAAGGCACACATTAGAGGAAGCTGTAAGGGGGCACGCTCAGGGGCGTAACTAGAAATAGCAGGGCCCCATAGCAAAATGTTGTATGGGGCCCCCCTGCAAAGAGCCCCTCCCCCTCACAGCTGCCCTAGTGTCAATGCAGCATGAGCTGTGCCACATACAGCATGACCGGTGCACAATGCAGCGTGACCTGTGCCCCATGCAGCGTGACCTGTGCCCCATGCAGCGTGACCTGGGCCCCATGCAGCGTGACCTGGGCCCCATGCAGCGTGACCTGGGCCCCATGCAGCGTGACCTGGGCCCCATGCAGCGTGACCTGTGCCCCATACAGCGTGACCTGTGCCCCATACAGCATGACCTGTGCCCAATGCAGTGTGACCTGTGCCCCATGCAGCGTGACCTGTGCCCCATACAGCTTGGTCTGCCTGTGCCCCATACAGCCTCACCTATGCAGAGGAAGAAGCAAGCCACCCGGATCAGCAGAGAGCGGGATTGCCCGCTGTAATAGCTTTCATTTGAATTTCCCGTCTTCCCGGGGCTCATCGTCACATAGCCCCACCTCTTGGCCCGACGCCTTTGATGACATCACATATCCCGCATTGGATCGGCGTTCTGTCTATCAAAGGCGCTGGGCCAAGAGGTGGAGCTATGTGACGTGAGCCCCGGGAACACTGGAAGTTCTAATGAAAGCTATTACATCGGGCAATTCAGCTCTCTGCTGATACGGACAGCTCACCTCTTTCTCTCCTCTCTCTTCCCCTGGCTGGGAGACTGTGCCGGTGGTGCTCTCATCCTCACTGGGCCCCACTCGGCTGCGGGCCCCATAGCGCCCGCATGGGTCGCTATGGTGGTAGTTACGCCCCTGGGCATGCTGAAGATTGTAAGGGTGCACTCTGGGGGATGTAAGGGGGCACTGTGGAGGTACAAACTTAATACCTCCAGAGTGACACCTTAGTACTTGCAGAGTGCCCTCTTACATCCTACAGAGTGCCTCCTTATCACACTCTGGAGGCACTAAGGGGGAACTCAGGGGGCACTCTGAAGGATGTAAGGAGGCACTTTGGAGGATGTAAGGGGCACTCTGGAGGTACTAAGTTATTATCTTCACAGTGTCCCCTTACATCCTCCAGAGTGTCCCCTACATCCTTCAAAGTGCTCCCTTAGTACTATTGCACTTTGAAGGTTGTAAGGGGGCACTATGGAGGTACTAAGGAGCACTCTAGAGCATGTAAGGGGGCACTCTGGAGGCACTAATGTAGGGGGTATGCTGGAGAATGTAAGGGCACACTCTGGAGGCACTGATGTAAGGAGGCACTCTGGAGGAGGTAAAGGGCACTTTGGTGACACTGATGGAAGAGGAACCCCAGGGGGCACTGATGTAAGGGGCACTCTGGAATATGTAAGGGGACTCTGATGTAATGTGGGACTCTGGGGGCTCTGATGCCAACCTCCATTCCTTCAGAATGTCCTGAAACCTGGCACAGATCTCTTCAATCTGGCACCTGCAGAGGCTGGAGTTCTCTATGATGTCCATGATGTCGGGAAGGACATAGGGGTAGTCCAGACCCCACTTCAGAGCTGTTCTGCGCTGAATCTCCTGCTGGAACCTGGAAAACCTGGGCAGTTCTCTTGGCTTCCCATTTCCAGGCAGGACACAAGCATTGGGGGACCTCTTGACCCACTGCTTGAACTCAGCTGCTCTTGTCTGGGTGGTGAAAGGTCTGTTGTAGAAAAGTTTTCTTGCACTGCCAGGGGTTCCTGCAGCTCCTCCAGTTCCCACAGCAAGATCTGGCACATCTAACACCTCGGACTTGATCTCTCCCTCGAACATTCCTTTCTTCTACTTGCAGCACACACTTGCGTGTAGAAGTACACTTCCCAGGACCACCTAGCAATTTGGTTTTGATCCAACACTGACCTAATTGCCCTTTGCAGGAAGGCCCCTTGCCGACGAGCACCCTTTGGTGTAGAGGTTTTTGGTGCTAGCTGTACTTTTTCTGTGACTACTGCTTCCAGTACCACCTCCCTTTCACTAGCCTTCCTGGCTACTTCTCCACAGTCCTCCCAGACTGACACTGCATCCATTCCAGACTGCTTGCACTCAGTCCTTTCAGGCACCACCCCCCTCAGACTGGGGAGCTAAACTCAAAGGCCAAGACAGCCTAACACTCCATTTCCATCTTCCAACCAAACTCTACACTGCCCTCAGCTGGGCTGACACTTCAGCTAGCTCCTCCTAGACCCCTTCCATCGGCTCCTTCTCCCAGTTTCCAGATAGCAGGGGGAGTCACCAGAAAAGCTGCTGATGAGTCATTCAGCCTACCTGAGTCACTCAAACCCTGACCCAGAAAAACACACAGTCTTGGCTGCCAGTCAAGCCTGAAAATTTACCTACACTAACATAAAAAGTCTAGCACTCTAGCAACACAGCTAGGGGGTGCTACACTAAGACAAAAAATATAATTTTTGTGCATAAAAATATGTGTAATGTAAACGTTTATTTTAAAAAAGCGCCTTTGCCGTCGGTTTATTTATGTCTGTGAGGCTGTCGGTTGTGGCGCAGTGTATTTTGTGGGTATAAGGACTGTGGTATATGTGTGCAGTGTATACAGCAGGCGCAGATTCTGTTCATTTCCCCCTTTAAGATTCTCCCACTGGCTATGCCCATTGTTCGCCGCAGCACCATATTTTTCTGTGCGTTCTCAGGGTGCCCCATGTCTTTCATAATCTTAATCTTGCTCACATTTTGCCTTGCTGTTTTGGCTTTTGAAATGTAAAGTGAGACAGATTACTTGTTATGAGTATTGCTTACATACTGTTTGTATTGTTTAACCACGTAATGCCAAATCCCGTACATGTATTGGGTATTATATTGTGTTTGTGTGCATTAAAAATTATTAAAGTGTATTTTTTCCAAAAAATTTGTGTTTGAAAAGCCGCTGAACAAATACCGTATTTGTAAAGGCCCACCATTTTATTCTCTAGGGCCTCTGCTAATAATATATAACATTTGGGGGTTCTAAATACCTGTCTAGCAAAAAAAAAAAACAAAGAAAAGATTTTTAAGGAGATTGTAAACCTCAGAAAAAAAAAACTTGCAAGACAAAAGGCATAATGAGCTAGTATGCATTGCATACTAGCTCATTATGAAATACTTACCTTAGAACGTTGCCCTGCAGTGCCGTCCACACACTCCGCTGCCACAGCCGACATCTTTCTTGGAGTTACTTCCGGGCTTGTGCGCTGTGATTGGCCGGAGCTGCAATGACGTTCACTCCCGCGCATGTACGCGGGTGCCGCCAGTCACAACACGGGTCCTGAAGAAACGGCACGAGCGGGCCGTTCCTTCAGTGTGCATGTGCCGATGATGTCGGCGGCAGCATATATAGTGAATATCTCCTAAACGGTGCAAGTTTAGGAGATATATACAGTGCCTACAGGTAAGCCTTACTATAGGCTTACCTGTAGGTACAATTAAAGAGGAAGACTTTACTTCCTCTTCAATTATAAACAAAAGGTGTCAGAAAAAGGCCTGGTTCGCCTTTGGGAACATATTATATGTTACATCAATATTTGGAGTGTAACATGTTGCTAAGCCCCCCAACCCTCACTCCCTGATCAGAACACTCATAGTCCTTTGACACTTCCTCTAGCTTTGTACCTGAAAAAGCTGGAGAAAGTGTCTGAAGGAGCCTGACATTGCACTCATGATCCACTTATGACCAAGGTGCAACGTGGTGTGGAAGGTAGTAAGCACACAGAGTCCAAGTTAGGCAATAGCAACATATTGTAGGAAGTTCCAACACAATGCAACTAGGCCCGGCCGGTAGACATGATCATCCAGAGTAACTTCTGAACCGTAACAGTGGTCTGTAGATTTAGAAGACTTGAAAGATGCCAACAGCGTCTGGAACGCAGCGCAAACTGCATCCTAGCCAGTCTACACCCAAAGGGGAAGCTTTCTGAAACGAGGTGGAAGTAATCCCTGCACTGTCTCTACCCCTCTGGAACCTTTCCCTACCTATAAGCACTATCCCTGCCAGACGGGGAACCTGTCCCTACACTAGTTACTCGCATAAAGCAAGCCAAACCCAGGAGCCGGAGTCTTAGATAGATTCTGCCTGACCCAAGATGGCCATTGAAGTCACATTTGGACAGCTGTCTCATTGTGACCGCAGGAAGTCATAGAAGTTCCTCACAACTTCCTTCCCCTTCTGCATTGCTGCTTCGGTCGAGCACCATCTGCAATAGGGAGGTAGTACAAACTATACCTGCCTACACACTGATCAAAGGTGCAATGCTTTGCAGGATCCTGTGGGAAAAAAATATTAAATGCACATTTTTTTCCTGCAAAAATATATATGTATTTTTTCCTTAATGGTGAAATTAGCCTTTAACCACTTCAGCCCCAGAAGGATTTACCCCCTTCCTGACAGAGCACAAAGCAAGGTCCATAAAGACATTGATGAGTGAGTTTGGGGTGAAGGAACTTGATTGGCCTACACAGAATCCTGACCTCAACCCCATAGAACAATTTTATGATGAATTAGAGTAGAAACTGCGAGCCAGGCCTTCTCATCCACATCAGTGCCTGACCTCACGAATGCACTTTTGGAAGACTGGTCAAACATTCCCATAGACACACTCCTAAACCCTGTGGACAGCCTTCCCAGAAAAGTTGAAGCTGCTATACTGTAGCTGCAAAGGGTGGGCCAACTCAATATTGAACCCTACGGACTAAAACTGGGATGCCATTAAAGTTCATGTGTGCATAAAAGCAGGCGTGCCAATAATTTTGGTAATATAGTGTATTATGCGTGACTTTAACCACTTCAGTCCCCGAAGGATTTACCCCCTTCCTGGCCAGAACATTTTTTGCGATTCGGTACTGTGTCACTTTAGCTGACAATTGCGCGGTCGTCCGACGCTATATCCAAACAAACAAAATTGACGTCCTTTTTTCCCACAAATAGAGCTTGCTTTTGGTGGTATTTGATCACCTCTGCGGTTTTTATTTTTTGTGCTATAAACAAAAAAAGAGTGACAATTTTGAAAAAAAAAAAAAAAACAATATTTTTTACTTTTTGCTATAATAAATATCCCCAATTTAAAAAAAATATATTTTTTCTCTTCAGTTTAGGCTGATATTTAATCTTCTACATATTTTTGGTAAAATAAGAGAATACGCGTATATAGATTGGTTTGCGCAAAAGTTATAGCGCCTACAAAATAGGGGATAGATTTATGGCATTTTTTATTATTATTATTTTTTTACTAGTAATGATGGCAATCTGTGATTTTTATTGGGACTGCGACATTGCGGCGGACAGATCGGACACTTTTGACACTTTTTTGGGACCACTGACATTTATACAGCGATCAGTGCTATAAAAAGCCACTGGTTACTGTATAAATGTCACTGGCAGGGAAGGGGTTAACACTAGGGGCCGATCAAGGGGTTAAATGTGTTCCCTCAGGGTGTTATAACTGTAGGGGGGGATGGAACTGCCTGGGGAGGAAACTGATCGGTGTTCCTATATACTAGGAACACACATTCTGTCTCCTCTCCCCTGTCAGAACGTGGATTTGTGGATCCTCATTCTGGCTCTGTCAGGAGCGATCACGTGTGCCCGGTGGACATCCCTACACCCCTTAAAGCGGCCGCCGTACAGCTACAGCGATTCGCGCAGAGGAGCCATTCTGACGGCGGGCGGTCGGCAAGCGCTTAAATATTGATGTCTTTTTCATATTGGCGTCATATTTCAGGTTGTCAGTAAAAAATGTGTTCCATCGGTTTATTTTTCATGTATTGTCAGTACAAAAAGTTATTGGGGGTTGGCAACACTGATGACAGAGAACACTGGTGACAGAGGGTTGCTTTATGGGACAGTTTGTATATCTGGACAGATGCTGTATTTTACATGCTTTTTTTAAGTACCCTTATTTGAAGTAGCTTAAATTTTAATTTAATTGAAGATTGTGCAAAAGGTCAGTGCCCTCTCTGTTTTGTTTTTAAAGTACCGTATTTATCGGCGTATAACACGCACGCCAAGTTTAGGAGGGAATTTTAAGGAAAAAAACTTTTAGGAGTAAAGTTTAAGGAAGAAAAACTTACAATAAAATGCCCATCAATGCAGCGTTATCGGTGTCTATCTGCAGCCTTGTCAATGTCAGTACAGCCATGCTCCAGTGTCTATTGCAGCCTTGTCAGTGTCAGTACAGCCTTGCCCCAGTGTCCATTGCAGCCTTGTCAGTGCAGCTTTGCCCCAGTGCAGTTATGTCAGTGCAGCTTTGCCCCAGTGCAGCTTTGCCCCAGTGCAGCCTTGTCAGTGCAGCCATGTCAGTGCAGCCATGTCAGTGCAGCCTTGCCCCAGTGCAGCCTTGTGTGATCGCCGCGATCCCTGCCGACATACACAGCCGTGTGTAAATTCAAATATGGCGCCGAGATTGCAGGGACTCGGCGGAGCCGAGATACAGATACCCGAGAGTCCTCGGCTTTTCTCGGTGCCGCTCACAGTCACGCCCAGTCCCGCCCTATGATGGACATAACACAGGTCCAATGGCGGGACTGGGCGGGACTGTGAGCGGCGTCGAGAAAAGCAGAGGAATCTCGGGTATGTGTATCTCAGCTCCGCCGAGTCCCTGCAGTCTCGGTGCCATATTTGAATTTACACACGGCTGTGTATGTCGGCGGCGATCGCGGCAACTGCCGCGATCGCTCCGATCACACAAAATTGGCGGGGATCGGCCTATAACACGCACCCACGATTTTCCCCTGAATTTCAGGGGAAAAAAGTGCGTGTTATATGCCGATAAATACGGTAATTGTTGTAATGGAAATTTGTAAGTTCTGTATATAATTGTATTCAATTTTGTATGTATTTCACACTGCCCTCACTGTGTACACAGCACTAATAACATTTTCAGTAAATGTTTACATTCTTTTGAGTCCTGATTAGAATTAGCCTGCCTATGTAACGCCCCTTGTTACCATAAACGTACAATTGTAATATTAATGTAATACCTACGTAATCATGTGTATAAAAACCTTCAATTGCGTCATAATAAAGCAGAACAGTTATTTGGAAAGATGCTGAGCGTATCTTTTGTGTCTGTTCCCTACTGCAGTAGTTATTAATTTGGATCCACTAATCAATAAGAGGATAGGAGTTGCCTATCTAGAAAATGTCCTGGTCATTGTATATGGGGAAAAAAAAAAAACCATATCCTTCAATAGTGTGTACTTGCCTCAATCTAAAGCACTTAGGTGATTTGTGTCTATTTTCTCCATCCTCCAAAGGATCCAGTGGGACTGTGAAGGAGAGGCCCAACACACAGTCTGTGACTGACAGCCTCAGCCTTACATGTTTCCATATGAGACTGTGTAGATGGGGGGGGGGGGGTGTTCATTCCCTCCACCCAGATCTCAAAATTACACTCAGCTTCCTGCTCTATGCTGTGCAGTGTGTGACATCAGATTTCCCCTCTATGCCTTCTGATGGTCATACATGCTGTGTAAATTGTGCACTTTGAACAGTTGTAGAAAAGAGATGGCTTCAGATAAACAGGT
This sequence comes from Lithobates clamitans, assembly GCA_037952925.1. NCBI lineage: Eukaryota > Metazoa > Chordata > Amphibia > Anura > Ranidae > Lithobates > Lithobates clamitans. The sequence continues at coordinate 2,332,656 of JBBGZY010000051.1, forward strand.
ACAACATTAGTAGGGGGGTTTGTTTCATCACCAGAGGCTAGTCACTTCAGTGGGTATATGTAAAGGGTTTACAACAACTTTAACCTTATTAATAATATAATTTGTGTCTTTGATATCTGCCTGGAGTTCAGTTTAAAATTTGCAGACTATGGAGTTGTCATCATAGTGATAAACTGACCCAAAACAAGCATGCATCCAACAATGGTTACAAAGTATGAATGTCTGACTTGTATATATGCTGCAGCTTAGCGACTCACTACAGCCAGAATCAGGCTAAGCAGTTACCATATGTTATCATATCAGGCTCCCTTTGATGCATGTGAACTAGTATGAAGTGGATTGCTGGAGATATTATCAGGAGATATCTCAGTGACATGAAAATATGTTTTCCCAGACTGAATAATGAAGCATTAGATGGCACTTGTGACGTACAGGTCTCTTTAACCATCTTCAAAGTCTTCCCATGTCCCCACATTAGAGGGAAATTATCCTCTGAGAAATGATGATAAACAGTAAAAGCAGGGATACCAGACTACAGTGATGCTAAAATAACTGCTATAAAAGACTGACTCACTAAGTGTCTGCTATTCTATTACCAGGAACCGGATTGCAATTAGTGTCTGTTCTTACAGCCCACCTGGAAAGACTAATCTTATTGTCTATATTTCCTTAGGTGAATGTTATTTTGTAAGTGTTATGATGAGTAGCCGCTGTCTTTGGATCTGTTATGTATAATGAGATGGAAACAGAATTGCAGCAGTTGTAATTATTACTAAACTCCCAGCACTGGATGTATATCCATTATTCTGAAGTACAGCACAAAAGGTAAAATACCGGTAGTTTAGTTCCACTTCAAGAGCTGGGTAAAATTATATATACCAGGCATTTGGTTGTAGGAAGGGGTTGCTACTTTTTTTCTTTATTTTTAAGCCCTGCCTAGTTTACCTAATAATTGAGAAAGGGGGAAAATAGACATGGAACCATTGACATAGCATGGCCACAGGAATAGTTGCAATGGGTGCAAAATTCTTATGCCTCGGACACACGATCGGATTGTTGGCCAACAAAAACTGTGGCATTTTGTCTGAAGAGCATTGGCTCACAAATGTTGGCCAACAATTGCGAACGTAGTGAAGTACTGCGTGGTTTTTCAGCTCTTTAGTGCCACTTTGGGCCTTTGGGCTCCTTCTGCTAATTTAGTGTTAGTAGAAGTTTGAGTGTTGATTCGCGCTTTTCTTTTCGCGTTTTTCATTTACCGCTTTTCATTTCACAGTTCTCATTTCTTGTGTTTCAGTTCATTTGTGAACAGCCGTTCGTCAACCAGACATGTTGCGGAACCTTTCATGATGCTGTGAACACACATTATGTGAATGGCCAGGAGTAGATTGTGAGCAGAGACAAAGATAGGGGGCAATATCAATGTTGGCGATAGCTGAGGGGGCACAAATTCTACTATCTGGTGAAGCTAAAAAAAGATTCTTGCGCAACTTGATGGGAGGAGAATTTATTAAAACAGGAGCAGCAGTGCATGGTAACAAATCAACTTCAATCTTTATTTTCAAAGCGTAACTGAATAAACTAAAGATAGCTGGTTGATTGCCATACACAGCTGCTCCAGATTCTGTCTCCTCCATTTTTGATACATTCTACCCAATGTATTTAGCTGATTTAAACTGAAATATTGTTTCAAACACACAACTGACTTTCAGTCCAGTTATCTCATTTATGTAAACTGCCAGTATCACACACTTGGCTGAGACTGGGTAGCTCCTCTTGCATCTCTTGCCCAACACTCCTGAAGGTGGTGGCAGAGAGTGTGTGGACACAGAGTGGCATGAATTTGAGAGTTTGCAGGCTGAACTGGATCTGTGTTAAAGCCAGATGTGTAGAACTGGGAGCTGAGGATCACCTGGCAGGAGCCAGGAATAGAAACAACATGGTACTGGATCAGGAGACACAGACAGGGTCCAGGAAACAAGCCAAGGTCAGTAACAGTAGGGCAGACAGGGTACAAAGCAGAAGGCCATAATAGAGTCTTGAAGGCAAGCCGGGTCATACACAGTAAGGCATAATAAGTAGGTCTTGTCACTGGACGCCAATACCAATGCCAAGCGTGCATGCTAATTTCTGCAAGTGTGCATGCTTATCAACATCTGGCTGTTACCTTACACTCAGAGTTATGGGCAGCACTGGTCTGCTGGCACTGGTTTCCTTCTACCTATAAGAATCTGACCTTCCTTGCAGCTAGCTGTCATTTTGGTGCCCTGTTCACCAGTGGTCACATAAAGCATTTTGTACAAATAACTTACTGTACAAAAATGCAACATTTTAGTTTTGATAGCTGTGCATATAAAAGTACAAATTGTTCTATTAATGTGTATATAAAGCCCAGATTTTTGTTAGCTTTGGATGGAATGGAGAAGGGTTAGAACCTCCAGCAAATTTATATTACTTGACACTGTAGGGGTATAAGCCCAGTCTCCTACCATTTTACATTATCCCACATTACCCTCCCTCCAAAAACATTATAAATGACTCGAACTAGTTTTTGGAGTAAATGGCCTCACGGCCTTAAATTTCTTTATTAAATATAAAATACCATAAATATATACATAAATAACCGTAACTTTTAATAATACTTTATTGTGAAACTATCCGTAAACAACTGTCACCATGGTCACTGTAAACAATTCTTTCCTTGAACCTACCAGTCAGGAACCCCTGACTCGGCAGTACCCTAACTTCCGGTGACCGAAACCATTTTAACTCCTCCAAGCCCTACATAGCCTGAAAGTACACCACTTCAATCCCAACCTTCATGGATGGGTATCATCAACAACTCCCCATCCAATGGATGGGTACCATAACCAACCCCCATCCCCTGGATGGGTACAACATGTTTCATACATGTAACTAGAGCAATCCTATTAAAGGAAACCAAACAAACTGCCAAAAACTTAGGGCGGGTGGGTGGGAATCTTCTTCCCCGACGTTCTCAGAATGACATCACTTCCCCCCTCCTGCTCTACTTCCCCTCACTGCTCCCTCAGCCCCTCCCTTATCCTTAAAGGGGCCAGAATCCTTATTCCCCATAATAACTGTGCAAACCCCAGCACTGTCATGCCGGCCCTGCACCGATCGTTTCACTCAGCTCCGGGCCTCTCTTTCTGTGTCTCCCCTGGGGAGATTTATTCCCTCTATTTGTCCTGGTGACTATTGTCACCATTACATAAAAGTGAAAGTGAACCAAAGTTTTAGAATTGTCCCTGGAAGAAGAGGAGAGGGGAAATCTTTCAATGAGAAAACCTGTTCAGTTAACAACTGTTGTTTCCTTGGGACCAGAAATGAAGGGAAGTCTTCCAGACAGACAGACACTTAAGCCCCATACACACTATACAACTTTTGTTGTCAGATTTCCTTTAGATATACCAAAACCATGTAGTGCAAGGGCCTGCCTGATTGCATACAAATTGAAACTCTTAAAGTTTGACCTCATATTATATGATTTTAGTAAATCCGAAGGAAAAAAATCTACAGAAAATTGTATAGTGTGTATCCAGCTTAACACAGAGAGGAAGAAAAAACATCCCAGGTTTCTTTAAATGATACTAAAGTCTGTTATTTAAAAAAAAAAAATGAAACATGTTATACTTACCGCACAGAGCAGCCCAGATCCTCCTCTTCTCGTGTCCCTCATCAGCGCTCCTAGCTCCTCCCTCCTGTTGACTGCCCCACAGCAAGCAGCCTGCTATGGGGGCCCCCGAGCCGCAGCTCTGTCTGCTCATTCAGACACAGACGCAGCCCAGCTCCGCCCCCTCTCTCTCCCCATTGGCTGACTGATATTAACTGACAGCAGCGGGAGCCAAAGGCACTGCACTGCTGTCTCAGCCAATGAGGAGGGAGAGTCCTGGGCAGTCGAGACTCTCTTGCAATATCGCTGGATCGAGAGGGGCTCAGGTAAGTATTAGGGGTGCTGAGGGGGACTGCTGCACACAGAAGGCTTTTTATCGTAATACATAGAATGCCTTAAGATGAAAAACCTTCTGCCTTTAAAACCACTTTAACTATTACCTACTCTAGCCAAAATAAAGTAGAACCAACCCTATCAGTTTAATTGTTTTCCAAAAACAGTTACTTTCAAGGCAGGCCATGAATGATATCTATCACTATTGCTTGTGCTCTCTGTTAAGCCATTAAATGGCTGGTGTCATAACTGATTACTATGGCAAAAATGCAGAGCAAATAGAGGCTAAGATGGCAGCTTCCAGTTTTGGTTCTTTGTTTACTGGCCGTAACTGGCCAGTGAAACAGCAGATCAGACCAATCTGTTTGATCAGCTGCACTGGAGGGCGAGGTAGGGATCGCTTAATAAAGAGGATCTGTCACTGCCTAGCCTGTCAAAAAGATATTGTTCATTCCTTGTGATAGCAATAAAGTTTAATACAAAAAAATGTAAAGGAGTGTGAAAAAAATAAATGTTAATAAAATAATAAAATTTTAAAACATTTAAAGTACCCTCATCCTCCAATGCTCACGAACAAATGCAAATGTGCATGTAGATCCTGCAAGCAGTGGCGGCCCGTGCATTGTGGGCGCACATGCACCACCCCCTATCCATGCGCCCAGCCCCTTTCAGAATGGAGAACGCATGGATTCCTACGGCGGGGGCAGGAGAGGATGGTACTTTTTGAAGCACCTGATTAGAGCTTGGGGCACAGAGAGTGTGCCCTGATCCCACCCAATTGTGTGATAGCGAATTACTTTTCGATATCCTAGACCTGTTTCCTGATTGGCCAAAGCGCCAGGCCACCCTATTGGATGCCTGGCACTTAGGAAGAGGAGCGGAGGAGACACGCGCTGGAGTGGAGGTCGCCGCTGCTCTGGTGCGCAAAGCTGCTGCCAGGAGGTAAGTGTCAGTAGTCTGTCATAGCTGCACGCAGGGGGGTTGAGGTTGCCACCAGAGCGGCTGGTGGTGCTGCCAGAGCTGCACAGGGAGGTTGTGAAGGGGTGCTGCCAGAGCCACAAGCCCTGCGAGTGGGGGGGGGGGGGCGGTGGGCACAGTGGCTGCATAGGATGGGCAGAAGTGGCTGCATTTGATGGGAACATTAGCTGTGTTTGATGGCCACTTGTGGCTGCATTTGATGGGCACAGTGGCTGCATATGATGGGCACAAGTGGCTGCATATGATGGGCACAAGTGGCTGCATTTGACGGGCACCAGTGGCTGCATTTGAGGGGCACCAGTGCCTGCATTTGATGGGCACCAGTGGCTGCATATGATGGGCACCAGTGGCTGCATATGATGGGCACAAGTGGCTGCATATGACGGGCACAAGTGGCTGCATATGATGGGCACAAGTGGCTGCATATGACGGGCACAGTGGCTGCATTTGACAGGCACAAGTTGCTGCATTTGACAGGCACAAGTGGCTGCATTTGACAGGCACAAGTGGCTGCGTATGATGGGCACAAGTGACTGCGTATGATGGGCACAAGTGACTGCGTATGATGGGCACAAGTGGCTGCATATGATGGGCACAATTGGCTGCGTTTGGGCACAAGTGGCTGCATTTGATGGACACAAGTGGCTGCATTTGATGGGCACAGTGGCTGCATATGATGGGCACAGTGGCTGTGTTTGATGGGCCCAATGGCTGCAATTGATGGGCACAGTGGTTGCGTTTGATGGGCACAATGGCTGCAATTGATGAGCACAGTGGCTGCATTTGATGGGCACAATGCCTGCATTTGATGGGCACAATGGCTGCAATTGATGGGGGGGGGTTCAGTATTTTTCAGTTTGTTTGCGCCCCCCCCAAAAAAATTTTGAGCACCAGCCGCCACTGCCTGCAAGCATATGTAAACCGTGATTGCACCATATATGTGAGTTATTGCTGTGAACATCAGATTAAGAGCAATAATTCCGGCTACAGAATTCCAGGGCATCTGCTTTCTGAAGGTATATAATGTTTGGGGGTGTAAGTAAATGCTGATTTCAACAAGTATGTGAGAAATGCCAGAATTGCCCTGGGCAGCAAGTGGTTAGTATTAGTAGGCTAAAAATAATTGAAATACAATATGGAAGTGAATATATGATTTTACATTTGATCATAATTACGTTTTAATTTCCTGCCCAGATATTTCTATGGACTACAGAACACCTCCCCATGCTAGGGAGATGGGAGGAGGGAAAGGTGTTCTAGCACACTTTCGCTGCTAGGGTGACAATGTTGCTCTTTCATAGATACCATGCCATGATTGGGTGTTATCACCCTTGGACAGGAAGTGTGTTATTGGCGAGGATACTAGTTAAAAATATGGGAAGCCTGATTAAAAGAAAATTAATGTAAACACTACATCTAAGGACCAGTTCATTTAGAATCCATTCTATGTTTAACTTCCATTCTTTAACCTGAGCCCGGAAATGAAAAGATAGTCTTAAGGAATGTTCTGGTCCAGAACCCAGGCAGCCTCTGATAGTGAGGACATTATGATACTATTTTATGTATTGCTGAACATTGAGGAGCAACCCTTGTAGGCATTACTGGTTACACATGTAGCAATATGGACTACAATCGTAAAGTACAGTTATCCTCCGTGTGTTTTCATGCATCACATATCGCTCTAGTGATTAGTATTACTGGGTGACATGAGTCAAACAAAAGATATTGCGGGATGAGTGGTTTCTCAGACTGATAATGGCTTCATATAATTATATGCCTGGACTACGTATCCCAGGGATCTTTGCGTCCATCAGGAAGATTACAGCTATAAAAAGAAGCAAAACGCCTGCATGGAGCTCTCTTGTGAGACAGACCTCACCGTGCATGGAGAGAGGGGTCACGGCCTACCACGCAGCAAAACACACTCCAACCCATACCAGAGGGGCCCATCTTTGCAATGTGTCATCTGACACCTTTCCAGCACCACTCCAGTCACCTGCCAGTCGGTGTACCAAGCTTCACATTGGGAGATCGAGATGGTGGATCTGCTGCACGTGTGTCGCTACCCAAGATACTGTCCGGAAGACATCATATCGGCCTGGTCGTTGGTGAGAGGGCAATCGCCCAACCTTTACCCACCCCTTTAACTAGGACACTTTGCACAGACATCTTTACCTTAGGAACACTTTACTGAACCTATTTCGAACACTGTGCTTAGACATCCTTAGCCTAGAAACATCTTTAGCCAAGAAACCTATTGCTTCCCAATACACCTTATCGGATTACAGTTTACAGCTCCTACATACCGGTTAAGACCATCAGATCTGCAATGGGGGCACTATTGCTATTACTGATACAAGGGCCATTATACTATCACTAAGCCTGATCTCTTATTAGGGTAACAGTCATAGGCCGGCCAGGTTCCATCTTTTACAGTGTCAGTATAATCTGTTAGCTGTGTTTATCCGTGCAGGGGTTAGCATTATTTCTTTGAGGAAGTCTACATAACCCACTGTTTTATCTGTTAGTTTCTTTAGATAATAAGTTTGATCCAATTCATCCAATTCATCCAATTTTCATCAAATTCACCTTTGATAAACAAATGTTCAATAGGGTAACCAGGGTTATTTTACAGAGGATGATAATGGAACAAGTAATGGCTCAAATTCTGCTTATCTCCAAAGTATAGAATCAGTCTCATTTTTTTGGAAAGATGAAACAGCAGCCTGTAGTAATTATCATTACAAAGGTCATATTTTATGAACATCTGAGCAACTGGTCAATAACCAGCATGAGCAGGTGGCTAATTAACTACTTCATTATATCTGATTCCTTAACAAAATAAATTATCCAAGTCCACAAGCATCCTTAGCTTTGCACAGGCCATTCTGACACAATGACATAATGAATGGAGATTGCAACTGACTTTGTCATGCCACCTTTGATATTCATCTACAATACAGGGAAGAATAAGGGCGCAGGGTGTAATGCTGATTAAGGACGGTGCGGCACCACACAGTGTGGTTGGAGAAATGGGGGTAGTATGGAGAGTGTAGCAGAGCCATGTGACAGGTGTGCTCTTTCCTGAGCATAGATATTGCACCCTGCTCTAAGCTCACCATGCATCTCACTTGACGTCACCCATAAACTTACTATGGGGCTTCTGTTGTCAGTTGCCTCCTCTGCACCCGCCTACAAAGAGAAGCCAGTGCTGACAGCTCAGCTTGGGACTAGACTGGAGTGGCTTTAACCACTTACCGACCAGCCGCCATCATTATACGAGGTCGGCACGTTCCTGCAAGCCATTGTAGCTGTACATCGACCCTTTAAGCGGGGATAGCAGGCGCACATTCCCGCTGCACTGCGGGGGTGGCGATGCACGTGGTCGGCGGTCACGATGACTGCCGGCCACGTGCGATCGCGTGCACGCGAGCCAGAACAGGGACATGTGTGTGTAAACACACAAATCCCTGTTCTGTGAGGAGTGGAAAGACAGATTGTGTGTTCCTACTAGCTAGGAACAACGATCTGTCATCTCCTCTAGTCAGTCCCATCCCCCTACAGTTAGAACACACACGAGGTAACACAGTTAACCCCTTGATCGTCCCCTAGTGTTAACCCCTTCTCTGCCAGTGACATTTACACAGTAATCAGTGCATTTTTATAGCACTGATCGCTGTATAATTGTCAATGGTCCCAAAAATGTGTCAAAAGTGTCCGATCTGTCCGCCATAATGAAGTAGTCCTGATAAAAATTGCTGATCACCGCCATTAGTAGTAAAAAAATATATATAGGTAATAAAAATGCCATAAATCTTCCCCCTATTTTGTAGCCATTATAACGTTTGCGCAAACCAATCAATATACGCTTATTGCGATTTTTTTATTACCAAAAATATGTAGAAGAATACATATTGGTCTAAACTGAGGAAAAAATTAGCTTTTTTTGAAAAAAATTGGGGATATTTATTATAGCAAAAAGTACAACATATTGGGGGTTATTTACTAAAGGCAAATCCACTTTGCACTACAAGTGCACTTGCAGAGCACTTGGAAGTGCAGTCGCTGTAGATCCGAGGAGGACATGCAAGGAAGATAAAAAACAGCATTTTAGCTTGCACACGATTAGATGATAAAATCAGCAGAGCTTCCCCTCATTTCAGACCTTTCCCTCAGATCTACAATGACTGCACTTCCAAGTGCACTTTCAGTGTGGATTTGCCTTTCATAAATAACCCCCATTGTGTTTTTTTCAAAATTGTCGCTCTTTTTTTGTTTATAGTGCAAAAAATAAAAAACGCAGAGATGATCAGATACCACCAAAAGAAAGCTCTATTTGTGGGCAAAAAAAAAAAGAACGTAAATTTTACTTGGGTACAGCTTTGCACGACCGCGCAATTGTCAGTTAAATCGACGCAGTGCCGTATCGCAAAAAATGGCCTGGTCATTGAGCAGCCATATTTCTTCTTTACCGAGCTAGATAGGTTAGTCTCAGATAGAGAATGCCTGTAGATTTAGAGATTTTAGTGTTAGGGTGGACTTCTACTTTAAATTGAAAAAAAAAACATCTAAGTATCTTGTTCCTAATCAATATACAGCTGTCACAAAACCCAGATCTTTACCAGCCTGTCTGCAGGAAACATACACAGGAGCTTCTAGTTCTCTGCTGCTAGTCACACGTTCAAATAAAAAAAAAAACAGTATTTGGGATACAGAGTAAAAAATAAATAATGTATAACCATATTTAAATGAACAAATAGTGGCACTAATATCACTAAATAAACGTGAAATAAATACTAGAACAGTAATAATGACACAATGTGATAATGATGAACAAACTCAACTGTGAAGGAAAAAATCTATATAAAGTGAAATAAAAATGAAAACAACGCACAACACAATGAAAGAAAAAAATTGTAATTCAATTAAAGTCCATAAACGTGAAAATCTTCAAGTGGTTCACCCAGTGATAATTCTTCAATGGTTACTCAAAATGAATTTCCTTCCACCACACCGTATGTGACAGTGAATCCACTCCCTTAAGAAACTCACTCACCAAATGTAAATGCCTTGCACTCTCATGCTCGGCATCAAAACTTTTAAACTCACCAGGGTTAATAGTATTGCGATATCAAACCGTGCATAACAGGAGAGGATTGCTCCACATGTAAATGAAAAAAAATGCTTCCAATAGTGTAAAAACGTCAAACCATTTATTGTGTAAAATGAAATCTTCAACCATTAAACTCACATCAATTTAATCACAAAAAGGCAATAAAAGCAAACTCTTGTTAGGCAACTGTAGCGGTATATTGTGGTCACGGCGGACCCACGATGCAGCCTCAAAATCTCCCCCTCACTCTCTCACTCGTTGGTATCGTTACATCACATCCATAACAAGGTCATGCATCACAGATGGTTGCCGTATAGCCAAGCTCCGACATGTTTCGTCACCTTGACTTATTCATGGGATTCATGAATATCATTAACCCTTTCATGACTAAGCCTATTTCTGACATTTGGTGTTTACAAGTTAAAATCTGTATTTTTTGCTAGAAAATTACTTAGAATCCCCAAACATTATGTATATTTTTAGCAGAGAATCTAGAGAATAAAATGGCGATTATTGCAATATTTTATGTCACACGGTAATTGTGCAGCAGTCTTTTAAACGCAACTTTTTGGGGAAAAAGACACTTTCATGAATTAAAAAGAAATGAAATAGTAAAGTTAGCCCAAATTTTTTGTATAATGTGAAAGATGATGTTACCCCGAGTAAATAGATACCAAACATGTCACGCTTTAAAATTGCGCACACTCATGGAATGGTACCTAAAAATCTCCATAGGTGACATTTAAAAAAAAAATATCGGTTGCCAGGTTAGAGTTACAGAGGAGGTTTAGTGCTAGAATTATTGCTCTCGCTCTGACGATCACGGTGATACCTCACATGTGTGATTTGAACACCGTTTACATATGCGGGCGTGACTTCCGTATGCGTTTTCTTTGCTGCGGGACGGGGACGCTTTAAACATTTTTTTTTATTTAATTTATTTTTATTTTTTTACATTGTGTTTTTAAAAAAAAATAATTTTTGATCACTTTTATTGCTGTCACAAGGAATGTAAACATCCCTTGTGACAGTAATAGGTGGTGACAGGTACTCTTTATGGTTCAATTAGATTTTATTAATTTTTTCAACAAATATATAAGAAAAAGTAACTAAGGAAAAGTATAAACAATGCCAGTAACCTGACATCAGGTCTCCTGGTATGCCAAGATATAAAAATACAAAAGTCAGAATGGTGCAATCAAGTAATCGAACAATGATCACTTAAAATATAACTTTGTATGAAACCCATACATGTGTGACAGTTGACTCGGAGTTATATACCCAGGTCCAGGGAGCCCCAATGGGAACCTTCTGCATCCTCGGACACAGGGAGAATGAGTAGAAAAACTGAGACGAGTAACTGTCAAATATATTATCTATAATAAAGTGCAACAAATTTTAACATGTAGAGGGTAAAGAACAAAAATAATCCCCCATGGAAGGAGGGCAAACTTGTAGAGTAGATTGCATCGATGAGAGATCGTAGGAGACATGGAAAGAGAGGTTAAGAATAAGAGGAAATCAGAGAGAAAGAAAAGAATAGAATAGTTCTTAGAAGGACAGGGAGGGGGAGGGGACAGGGAGACAGCGAACCTCGGTCTATAAATGTAACCATGGCGCCTGACCGAAGTTTTACGGAAAGGTCTTTTGTAACACTTAGGAGGAATACCCATAAGTCTCTGTTTGAGTTTGTCTGAAGTGGAGTAATGCCTCCATACACTCCAGACATATGAAAATTTAGCTTGTTTGTCCAGAAAATTGGCCTGCATTTCTTCCATTAGCATAATGTTGTTTACTTCGCTGACCCACTCCATTAGAGACGGGGGCGTAGTGGTTTTCCAGTACCTGGGTATGAATTGCCTCCCTGCGCTGATGAAAAACTTCAATAAACTATTTTTTTTTTACTTTTTGGTCCCGGGTAGAATGGAGAGAAGAGCAATGGTAGGGGAAGGCATTAGAGGCTTGTCATAGACATCTGAATAGATCTGGAAGATCTGTGTCCAAAATGGTAGAAGTACATCACATTCCCACCAGATATGGATATCAGTACCTTTCATTGAGTTGCATCTCCAGCACATATCTGAACTAGAAGGGAATATGACCCTGAGGGTTGTGGGGACCCGATACCACCTTGATAGGATTTTATAATTTTTCTCCTGCATATAGCTCGAAATTGAGGTCTTATTCGTGAAAAGAAAGGCTTTACTCCATTCTGCCTCAGTTATTTCAATCCCAACCTCCGCTGACCATTTTGTAGTATAATTAGGAAGGGCTCCATGGGTGTGCTCTAAAATTAGTTTGTATATAAGTGATAAAGTGTGTCGTGGAGTCTCCGATACAGTGCAGAGTTGTTCAAACCCAGTCAGGGGCCTATGAATTTATTTAGAATCGTGGATCTGTTTGTAGTAAGCGTTCACGTGTCTACAAGTGAGCCAAGTCACTCTGGAGGTTGCATCTGTTGGGGTAGATGTAAAGGTACCTAGGGTGATGTCAACAAAATGCTGTGCCGTGGGCCAAGAATCTCGATTGTAATTGTCTATAAGGTGGGTTGAATGGCCTTCAGGAAATTTTGGGTTGTCAAACAAAGGGGTAAGGGGGCTGGGTTCAGAAGATAGTGAATAGTTATATTTCCTACGGTACCAAATCGCCAGGGCGTCCCTAGTAAGGGGGGACAGCATTGTAATTGATTTAAACAAATGATCGTATCCCCAGATGAGCGCTCTTAGGTCGTACGTGGATAGGTCTTGCTCCACAAATGTGGTAGCTTTGGTCATGGGGTGGGGGAACCACTCAAGAATACGGGAGATAACTGCAGACGTATGGTATAACTCAAAGTCAGGTAGACCTAACCCGCCTTTTTTAATAGGAGAGCATAAAAGTTTATGTCTCAGCCTCGGGTGGCTACCCCACCAAACGAATCGAATGGCCATTGACCGAAGGGAACGGAAGAAGGCCGAAGGGAGGGCTATGGGGAGGGCCTGGAATAAGTATAGGAGTTTGGGGAGAATATCCATTTTCTACCCAGGACACAGCTAAGTCCATTCGTTCTTCCGTTAGGTGTCTAAGTTTTTGGAGTAGGGGGCTAAAGTTCAGGGCATAAATATCTGAGGTGTGTTTTGGTATAGCCGTACCTAAATAAGAGATAGAATTTGGTTTCCATTGAAATGAAAAATTAGATTGGAGGGCAAAGGGTGTGGATTGCGATAAAGATAGGTTTAGGGCCTCCGTTTTGGAGACGTTTAACTTGTAATTACTAAAGCGACCGAAACTATCTATCTCTGTTAGTATAGAGGGTATGGAAATGTGAGGTTTGGTTACGTACAGGAGTAAATCGTCTGCATATAGAGAGAGTTTACAATGAGATGAGGGGATCTGTATGCCCTGTATATTGGGATTCGCTCTGATAGTTTGGGCAAGGTGTTCAATCACCAGGGCAAACAGGAGAGGAGAAAGGGGACAGCCCTGCCTGGTGCCATTAGCGATTGTGAAGTTACGTGATCGGGTACCATTAACTAGAACCGTGGCAGAGGGTGTAGATTAGAGCGACATAATACGTGTCAACATTCTCGGACCTAGACCTATTTGGGAAAGTGTGCATTGAAGAAAAGACCAACTGACCCTATCAAAGGCCTTCTCTGCATCACAAGAGAGGAGGCAGGCCGACAGGTACTCTTTATGAAGCGATCGGGGTCTAAAAGACCCCAAACTCCTCCTTTGCATTTCAAAGTATTCAGATCGCCGAAAACGGCGATTTTGAATACTATATATTTTTTAAAAACTGGAGCCATTGGCAGCCGAGTAAACAGGAAGTGACATCCTGACGTCACTTCCGTGTTTACAGAGAGAAGACTGGAACAAAGCCGTTTCTGGCTTCGTGCCAGTCTGTCTCTAGCCGCCGGAAGTGGCGGATCGAGGATCGGGTCTCCCGGTGAGAAGGGAGGCCCGGTAAGAGCGGCGGAAGGCGGCGGGAGGAGGGATGTCCCCTCTTGCTCCTCCGGGCTAACAACTGTGTGGCTTTTAGCTGCATCGGTTGTTATCCCTGGATAGCCAGCTGATCACCGCTCTAAAAAAGGGTACTGGGATGATGTCTACAGCTGCGGGCATCATCCCGGTATAACCCCCTAAAGCCGAGGACGCATATCTGCATACGCTCGGCGGGAAGGGGATAAACTGTTTAAAATTGTCATACAAATATGTATTTGAAATCAAATCTTTATTATTTTTTAGCAATAACATGGTGTGGGTGGATTTCTGCCAGTCGCAGGCTGTGTCACGCCCCTCCAGTCTGTGTCTTAGAATAAGAAGGCCTCCATTATTCTACATATAATATCCCACCCCCATTGTGTTTTGCTGGTTAGTAGGCATGGAGGAGGAGGGAGAGAGTGGGCTCTCCTTTACCACTGTGTGACTCTATAGTCACATGGGCTGCTCAGATGTGATAGGGAGGAAATGCTCAACATAGAAACTCATTGAAACTGAGCATGTGCAGAGCTGCCACCACAGCTGCAAAATTCCTAGATGAATTGGGAACATGGACAGAAGGTTGCGATAGAGAACAGCAGGATCAACCAGGTTTTTTGCAGAATACAGATGAGGACTCTCACAGCGACTGAGTGAGTTTTTTTCTTTATTTGGGTTTAGTGACACTTTAAGAATAACGCCAGACAACCAGCTTAATGCACAGTTTAAATACATATACAGTATCTCACAAAAGCGAGTTCACCCCTCACATTTTTGTAAATATTTTATTATATCTTTTCATGTGACAACACTGAAAAATGACAGTTTACTACAATGTAAAGTAGTGAGTGTACAGCTTGTATAACAGTGTATTATTATTATACAGGATTTATATAGCGCCAACAGTTTGCGCAGCGCTTTACAACATGAGGGCAGACAGTACACTTACAATACAAATCCATACAGGAGGGATCAGAGGGCCCTGCTCGTTAGAGCTTACAATCTAGAAGGGAGGGTCAAGTGGAAACAAAAGGTAATAACTGTGGGGGATGAGCTGATGGAAAAAATGAAAATACAGTTGTTAGGTGTGGGTAGGATAGGCTTCTCTGAAGAGAAGGGTTTTCAGGGATCGTCTAAAAGCTAATAAATTAGGAGATAAGCGGACAGATTGGGGTAGGGCATTCCATAGGATTGGAGAGGCTTTGGAAAAGTCCTGGAGGCGAGCATGGAAGGAGGTGACGAGGGAGCTAGAGAGCAGGAGGTCTTGAGAGGAACGAAGAGAACGAGTAGGTTGGTATTTAGAGACTAAGCTAGTGATGTAGCTGGGGGCGAAATTGTGGATGGCTTTGTACGTAGTTGTTAGAATTTTGAATTTAATTCTTTGGCCGAGCGGAAGCCAGTGGAGGGATTGACAGAGAGGAGTGGCAGACACAGAGCGACTGATAAGGTGGACCAGGGGTGTAAATTTGCTGTCCCCTCAAAATAACTCAACACACATCCTTTAATGTCTAAACCGCTGGCAACAAAAGTGAGTACACCCCTGAGTGAAAATGAGGTCCAGTGTCAATATTTTGTGTGGCCCCCATTATTTTCCAACACTGCCCTAACTTTGTTGGGCATGGAGTTCACCAGATTTTCATAGTTTGCCACTGGAGTCCTCTTCCACTCCTCCATGACGACATCACGGAGCTGGTGGATGTTAGAGACCTTGCACTCCTCCTCCTTCTATTTGAGGATGCCCCACAGATGCTCAATAGGGTTTAGGTCTGGAGATATGCTTGGCCAGTCCATCACCTTTACCCTAAACTTCTTTGGCAAGGCAGTGGACATCTTGGAGTTGTGTTTGGGGTTGTTATCATGTTGAAATACTGCCCAGCGGCCCAGTCTCTGAAGGGAGGGGATCATGCTCTGCTTCAGTATGTCCCAGTACATGTTGGCATTCATGGTTCCCTCAATGAACTGTAGCTCCCCAGTGCCAGCAGCACTCATGCAGCCCCAGACCATGACACTCCCACCACTATGCTTGACTGTAGGCCAGTGGTGGGAGTGTCATGGTCTGGGGCTGCATGAGTGCTGCTGGTACTGGGTTGACCAATTGCTGCCACACACCAAATAAGTTTATCTTGGTCTCATCAGACCACAAGACATGGTTCCAGGAATCCATGTCCTTAGTCTGCTTGTCTTTAGCAAACTGTTTGCGTGCTTTTTTGTGCATCATCTTTAGAAGAGGCTTCCCTCTGGGACAACAGCCATGCAGACCAATTTGATTCAATGTGCGGTGTATAGTCTGAGCACTGATAGACTGACCCCCCCAACCCTTCAACCTCTGCAGCAATGCTGGCAGCACTCATATGTCTATTTCCCAAAGACAACCTCTGGATATGATGCTGAGCACGTGCTCTCAACTTCTTTGTTTGACCATGGCGAAGCCTGTCCTGTTAAACCGCTGTATGGTCTTGGCCACCGTGCTGCAGCTCAGTTTCAGAGTCTTGGCAAAATTCTTCTTATAGCCTAGGCCATCTTTATGTAGTGCAACAATTCTTTTTTTTTCAGATCCTCAGAGTTCTTTGCCATGAGGTACCATGTTGAACTTCCAGTGACCAGTATGAGAGCGTGAGAGCGATAACATGAAATTTAACACACCTGCTCCCCATGCACACCTGAGACCTTGTAACACTAACAAGTCACATGAAACCGGGAAGGGAAAATAGCTAATCGGGCTCAATTTAGATATTTTCACTTAGATGTGTACTCACTTTTGTTGCCAGTGGTTTAGACATTAATGGCTGTGTGTTGGGTTATTTTGAGGGGACAGCAAATTTACACTGTTATACAAGCTGTACACTCACTACTTTAAATTGTAGCAAAATGTCATTTCTTCAGTGTTGTCACATGAAAAGATATAATAAAATATTTACAAAGATGTGAGGGGTGTACTCACTTTTGTGAGATTCTGTATGTTTATTGCCTTACTTGTCAGTCTTGTATGTAAACCTATCTGCCACCCTGCACAGCCAGCTAAGTGACTTATTTCTGGTTGATCAATGCAGATTCCCGTATTCCCCTCTCTGCCTGTACACTGCTCATTAGACAATAGATCAGCATCATCAACTCTGTCCTATTTGCAGGGAGATGCTGTAGTAAGAAGTAAAACGGAACCAGGAAGTAGTAAAGCTGAACCAGGAATATCAGAGTGATCTTCCTGGCTGTGTGGTGTGACAAAGAAGATGAGATGTCATGTGGCAAAAGATAAATTGAAATTGAAGTGCTTAAAAGTTCAGATACATCTTTACCCCAAAAAAAGGTCAGATGGACAATCAAAAGATTATCCAGCGACTTTTAGGGAGGTCCAAAATAAACACCTTCAGTGGGGCTTGAAAAAACAGAAGGTCCCTATATCAGTACTATATCTATATAGTACAGTAGCACGAATAATTACTCTTTATGTGTATAAAAGACAACCTTTCACAGAATCTCTTTCTTCCATTCAAACCTCAACATCAAAGGCAAGACCAAAGAGCTGTCAAAGGACATCAGGGATAGATAAGATTGTAGAACTGCACAAGGCTGGAATGGGCTACAAAATCATCAGCAAGAAACTTGGAGAGAAGGGGACAACTGTTGGGGGGATTATTCGCAAATGGAAGAAATACAAAATAACCATCAATGGCCCTCAGTCTGGAGCTCCATGCAAGATTTTGCCTCATGGGGTAAGGATGATCATGAGAAAAGTAAGGAATCAGACCAAAACTACACAGGAGGAGCTTGTGAATGATCTTAAGGCAGTTGGGACCACATTCACCAAACAAACCATTGGTAACACAATACGCCGCCATGGATTGAAATCCTGCAGCGCCCGCAAGGTCCCATTCCTCAAGAAGGCACATTTACAGGCCCATCTGAAGTTTGCCAATGAACATATAAATGATTCAGAGAAGGACTGGGAGACTAGTGCTGTGGTCAGATGACACCAAAGTTGAGCTTTTTGGCATTAACTCAACTCACTGTGTTTGGAGGAAGAACAATTGTGGCTGTGACCCTAAGAACATCACCCCTACAGTCAAGCATGGAGGTGGAAACATTATGCTTCGAGGCTGTTTCTCTGATAAAGGTACAGGTCGACTTTGCCGCATTGAGGGGCCAATTAATGGGGACATGTATTAAAAAATCTTGGATGAGAACCTTCTTTCCTCAGCCAGAAAGCTGAAAATGGGTGATGGATGGGTCTTCCTGCATGACAAAGACCCGAAACATACCGCCAAGGCAACAAAGCAGTGGCTCAAGAAGAAACACATTAAGGTCATGGAGTGGCCTAGCTAGTCTCCAGGCCTTAATCCTAGAGAAAATTGGAGGGAGCTGAAACTTTGAGTTGCCAAGTGACAGCCAAGAAACCCTAAGGATTTAGAGAATTTCTGTAAAGAATAGTGGACCAAAATCCCTCCTGAGATGTGTGCAAACCTGGTAACAACTACAAGAAACTTTTTACCTCTGTGCTTGCCAACAAGGGTTTCTCCACCAAGTACTAAGCCATGTTTTGCTTGGGGATCAAATACGTATTTTACTCACTGAACTCACTCACTGAACTGCAACTCAATTTATAACATTTGTATCATGTGTTTTTTTTTTTGGTTGATATTCTGTCTCTATCATTTAAAATACACCTATGATAAAAAAAATTATAGATCCTTAATTTCTTTGTAAGTGGGCAAACTTACAAAATCTGCAAGGGATCAATTATTTTCCCCACTGTACATCTCCTCAGGGTCATAGTTAAAGTAGAGTGTACGTTGTTAGTGCACCTTTTCAGAAAAAAATGAAAACATGAACTAACACCCTACACACCCTCTTGTCACCAATGCGCTTACCTCCATGGGTGATACAAAAGTTTCAAAATTCATGTGACCACTCTGACCAATCAGAACTACTCTGATCCATCCCGACATTCCTAGGGGAAGAAGAGGAAGAAAAGCACGGTTTTCAAACTCCAGGACCATGTCACTAAGCTTCATGAACAGTGAAATAGAAAGAAAGTGTAGTGGGGACCGGGTGTGTGGAGGGTGTTCAACTTTTGATTTTGTTCTGAAAAGGTGAATTAACACTTTAAAACCAAATACCCAAAAGCCAATAGTATTGGATCAAAAATCAAAAGGTCAGGTAACACTGAATAAATAACTAGTATACAAGAGCTTCAGACAAATGGGAAATGTTTGAATAAAGTCATATCTGGACCTTTTAGCAATAGTGTAGTTCTTCAATTTACAATTGTGTTACATTACACTACAAGCCAAAAAGACCAGGGAGGTCCTCAAGGATGTAGAAGCCATCTACCTGAGAAACCAGATCATACATCAATACCTTAAAGTGGGGTTCCACCCAAAAAAACAAACATATCTAAAAAATTCTAAAAAACAAAACAAAAAAACATTTGGATATTTTTTTTTTTTTTACTCACCTCTAAATGCCTGTTGCTAGGTGGTCCCTCGTAGCCTGCCCCTTCCTCTGCCTGGGCTGGTGACATCACTTCCCCCTGGCACAGGAAGGGCTCGGCTCTTCTCCCTCCCTCCTGTCAATCATCTGGGACCCATTACAGGTCCCAGGTGATTGAGCGGCCAATCACGGTGCGCGGCGCAGCTCGCGCATGCGCAGTGGGTGCCAGGCTGTGAAGCCACAGCCCGGCGCCCACAGTTGAAATGCCGGCGCCGACGAGCGGAGGGGGGGGACGAGCGGGGCTTCGATCCCCCGCATCGCTGGACCCAGGGACAGGTAAGTGTCCAATTAAAAGTCAGCAGCTGCAGTATTTGTAGCTGCTGACTTTTAATTTTTTTTTTTTTTAATGGCCCGCCTGGGTGGAACTTCTCTTAAGATAATATAGCAATACCAATTAAATAACTTTACGGATCCAACGCTATTTTTCCACTTTCCTTAAAGTGGATTTCCAACTTACACCTAGCTAGCCTTAAAGCTGCCTCCCTCCCCCTCCTAACACTTATGCTGACTAACCCGTGTAAGAAAGATGTACTGTATCTCATAAAAGTGAGTACACCCCCTCACATTTTTAGAACTATTTTATTATATCTTTTCATGTGACAACACTGAAGAAATGACACTTTGCTACAATGTAAAGTAGTGAGTGTACAGCTTTTTGTTGACTGCTTTTCATCACTCAAACAAATATCTGTGTGACAGAGAATGGACGACAATGTAGATTGATCATATAATTGGTTGTAATAAACATATATTGTTTTCAGCCGATTGAAAGCACAGAACACTGTGCCTTGCGCCAGCCAATATTTTAAAGTGTATTTAAACCTAAAATCTATACTATTTCTATATCTGTTTCTAAGTCTATGTGGAGGATCCGCGAATTATGCCCTGTACACACGGTCAGATTTTCCGACGGAAAATGTGTGATAGGACCTTGATAGAAAATTCCGACCGTATGTGGGCTCCATCACACATTTTCTATCGGAATTTCCGACACACAAAGTTTGAGAGCTTGCTATAAAATTTTCCGACAACAAAATCCGTTGTCGGAATTTCCGATCGTGTGTACACAAATCCGAAGCACAAAGTGCCACGCATGCTCAAAATAAAAAAGAGACGAAAGCTATTGGCTACTGCTCCGTTTATAGTCCCGACATACGTGTTTTACGTCACCGCGTTCAGAACGATCAGATTTTCTGACAACTTTGTGTGACCGTGTGTATGCAAGACAAGTTTGAGCCAACATCCGTCGGAAAAAATCCATGGATTTTGTTGTCGGAATGTCCGATCAATGTCCAACCGTGTGTACAGGGCATAACAGTAATTCTTGTTTCAGGCTAACAATGCTAATCCACTACTAACCTATTAGGAACAGCATGGTCAGCCTGCTGTGTACACTCCTTCAGTTTGAGACTGGGTTGCAGATTATGGCTATTAGATATGGAGCCCAATGACTAATGAAAGGAGCTTTACACCGGGCTGAAAATGTGCTAATCATAGGGATAAGGAAACTGGATCTCCAGGTAAGGCATTTTGATTCAGAAAGCTGTATTTAGTGATGCCCAACATAAAAAAAAAAAAAAAAAAAAGATTTAGGATAGGTTCTTACTGCTGCAATCCAATTTTGATCTGAAGTTTAGTGCAGTTATGTAGTGCTACTTGGATGCTGTTTTCATATTCTATGGGGCCAAAATCATGCTGGAATTGCACATTGGAATTAGTACAGGAATCTTTTTCAGAGTCACATTGATGTGAACTGACACCATTGATAGCCATGTGATTTTCATTGTCATACGATTCTGTGCGACTCAATTCGCATCTAGAATCGCACTAGTCTGAACCAGGCCTTAGGGTTGCCATGCACTTTTTATCTGATGATGAAATACTTGTTTGTGGCATAGAGCACATAGAGCACAAATTGAAAGTGTCATTACAAAAAAGGAAGAACGTTTTTTGAAATGTTCAAGACAGAGATATTTTCTATGAAAAATACATTTTAGCATCAACTTTCCAGAACCAGGGATCGTCTTTGGAAATCTGGGACAGTTAACAACTAAGCCTCTATTTTGCTGGAGTGGACAGATTGTCTTTGACAAAACTTGAGCTGAGCTTTCAGCCAGGAGCAGAGAAGTTAACAGTCCACTCATATTAATTTAGAAATGCCTACAGGCTTCCCCTGAAATGCTGTTTATGATAAAGAAGGAAGAAATTCGGAAAATGTCATGTAATGGCTGGGACATAGCAACCTATTTAGAAAAGAGATAAAAATCAATATTTTGCTATATATACTATAAAATTTTCCAACAACAAAATCCGTTGACGGAATGTCTGATCGTGTGTACACAAACCCGAAGCAGAAAGTGCCACGCATGCTCAGAATAAATTAAGAGACTAAAGCTATTGGCTACTGCCCCGTTTATAGTCCCAACGTACATGTTTTATGTCACCGCGTTCAGAGCGATCGGATTTTCCGACAACTTTGTGTGACCGTGTGTATGCAAGACAAGTTTGAGCCAACATCCGTCGGAAAAAAACCATGGATTTTGTTGTCGGAATGTCTGATCAATGTCCGACCGTGTGTACAGGGCATTACAGTGTAAATTTGCTGTCCCCTCAAAATAACTCAACACACAGCCGTTAGAGAAATCCAGCCTGAGCTTTTTTAGGCTGGGCTTCTCCTCTGGGTCACAGGAGTGCAATTCGTTTTGCACTCCTGTGACCTGTTTTCAGTGGAGAGCGGTCTGAAGTCCGCTCTTCGCTGATGTCACTGCTATCAGTCGAGGCAACGCGTCATCACCGACTTCCGAAGTCTGGATCCACCATCTGCCTTGAGTGATGGCAGTCTCTGCATCTCAGTGAGCCGCTGAGACACAATGAGCGTGGAGGAGCAGAGTAGGAGAGATGCTGACTGACAGGCATCACAGTGAAAGTAAAATGTTTATGAATAGGTTAGAAATATAATGGGTCCTTTTCAGGCTTTACATAGATGCATTGCACATACACACTGGGGGTCATTTACTATAGCGCCACACCGCTAATTAGTGCTAAAACGGTATTCACTATAGCGCTAGTAAAAAAATACTCCCAAAATCGAATTTACTATAGTTTCCTGAAAACTAGGGATGAGCTGAACAACCCCCGTTTCGGTTCGCAGCAGAACATGCGAACAGGCAAAAAATTTGTTCGAACACGCTAACACCTTTAAAGTCTATGGGACACGAACATAAATAATCAAAAGTGTTAATTTTAAAGGCTTATATGCATGGTATTGTCATAAAAAGTGTTTGTGGACCTGGGTCCTGCCCCAGGGGACATGGATCAATGCAAAAAAAAGTTTTAAAAAACGGCCATTTTTTGGGGAGCAGTGATTTTAATAATGCTTAAAGTGAAACAATAAAAGTGAAATATTCCTTTAAATTTCGTACCTGGGAGGTGTCTATAGTATGCCTGTAAAGTGGCGCATGTTTCCCGTGTTTAGAACAGTCCCAGAGCAAAATGACATTTCTAAAGGAAAAAAAGTCATTTAAAAGTACTCGCAGCAATAATGAATCATCGGTCCTGGCAATACACATAAAAGTCATTGAAAAAAACGACATGGGATTCCCCCACAGTCCATTACCAGGCCTTTTGGGTCTGGTAGGAATATTAAGGGGAACCCCGACCAAAATGTAAAAAAAAAAATGCATGGAAGTCCCCCAAATTCCATACCAGGCCCTTCAGGTCTGGTATGGATTTAAGGGAACCCCGCACCAAAATTTAAAAAAATGGTGTGGGGTTCCCCCAAAAATCCATACCAGACCCTTATCCGAGCACACAACCTGGCAGGCCGCAGATAAAGAGGGGGGGTGACGAGAGAGCGCCCCCCCTCCTGAACCATACCAGGCCACATGCCCTCAACATGGGGAGGGTGCTTTGGGGTAGCGGCCCCCCCAAAGCACCTTGTCCCCATGTTGATGGGGGCAAGGGCCTCATCCCCACAACCCTTGCCCGGTGGTTGTGGAAGTCTGCGGGCGGGGGGCTTATCGGAATCTGGAAGCCCCCTTTAACAAGGGGGCCCCCAGATTCTGGCCCCCCTATATGAATGGGTATCGGGTACATTGTACCCCTAACCATTCACCAAAAAAAAGCAGTGAAATGTGAAAAAAAACAATAGCCAGTTTTTGACAATTCCTTTATTGTAAAATAGCTCTGAGTGGTCTTCTCCCCCCGAGCCCTGTCTCCCGCCATCATCTTCTCCTGGTGCTGTCTCTCACTGCCTACTTCTCCTGCTGCAGTGTTCTTCCTCGCTGCCGTGTCCTTCCTCGCTGCAGTCTTCTTCCATTGTGTTGTCACCCACTGTCTGGCCATCTGTTGACGTTACAAGGAAAGCCCGCCCCTTTTTTAAAAAAAATAAAGGAGACAGGTTTTTCGCGTGACATCAACGGATGGTCACACCCCATGGCTGTGTAAGAGATGCCAGACAGCGAGTGACAACACAACGGAGAAAGACGGTGGCGAGGAAGAACATGGCGGCGAGCAAGAACATAGCAGCAGGAGAAGTAGGCAGTGGCGGGAGAGACGGCGACAGAAGACAGTGACAGAAGATAGCAGACAGAGGGTCAGCACCAGGAGAAGATGACGGTGGGAGACACGGCTCGGGGGAGAAGATCACTCAGAGCTTTTTTACAATAAAGGAATTGTCAAAAACCGGCTATTGTTTTTTGTCACATTTCACTGCTTTTTTTTGGTGAATGGGTAGGGGTACAATGTACCGATACCCATTCACATAGGGGGGGCCCCATTGAAGGGGGCTTCCAGATAATTATAATCCCCCCTGCCCGCAGACCCCCACAACCACCGGGCAAGGGTTGTGCCTCTTAATGCCTCTTTTCCTGCGGCCTGCCAGGTTGCATGCTCAGATAAGGGTCTGGTATGTATTTTGGGGGGATACCTATGCTATTTTTTCCCAATTTTGGCACAGGGTTCCCCTTAATATCTATACCAGACTTGAAGGGCCTGGTATGGATTTTGAGGGGACCCCCACGCAATTTTTTTTGTCCGGGTTCCCCCTTAATATTCATACCAGACCCAACGGGCCTGGTTATGGACGGGGGGACTCTGTTTTTTTTCAATGATTTTTATTTATATTGCCAGGATCCGACAAAACATTACAGCCATGAGTAGTTTTTAAAGACATTTTTTTCCTTTAGAAATGTAATTTTGCTGCGGTACTGTTCTAAACATGGGAAAGATGCGCTACTTTACAGGCATACTAAGGATACCCCCAGGCACGATATTTAAAAGAATATTTCATTTTAATTGTTTCACTTTAAGCATTAGTAAAATCACTGCTCCTGAAAAAAAAGGCCATTTTTTAATCTTTTTTTTGCATTGATACATGTCCCCTGGGGCAGGACCCGGGTCCCCATACACTTTTTATGGCAATAACTTGCATACAAGCCTTTAAAATTAGCACTTTTAATTTTTCATGTTCAAGTCCCATAGACTTGTCCAAATTGGGCCCAAAGTGTCAATATATTGTTTGGCCACCATTATTTTCAAGCACTGCCTTAATCCTCTTGGGCATGGAGTTCACCAGAGCTTCACAGGTTGCCACTGGAGTCCTCTTCCACTCTTCCATGATGACATCACAGAGCTGGTGGATGTTAGAGACCTTGCGCTCCTCCACCTTCCATTTGAGGATTCCCCACAGATGCTAAATAGGGTTTAGGGCTGGAGACATGCTTGGCCAGTCCATCACTTTTACCCTCAGCTTCTTTAGTAAGGCAGTGGTCGTCTTGGAGTTTGGGGATTGTTATGTTGGAATACTGCCCTGCGGCCCTGTCTCCGAAGGGAGGGGATCATGCTCTGCTTCAGTATGTCACAGTACATGTTGGCATTCCTTTTTCCCTCAATGAACTGTAGCTCCCCACTGCTGACAGCACTCATGCAGCCCCAGACCATGACACTCCCACCACCATGCTTGACTGTAGGCGAAACACACGTGTTTTTGTACTCTTCACCTGTTTTCCGCCACACACACTTGACACCATCTGAACCAAATACTTTTATCTTGGTCCCATCAGACCACAGGACATGGTTCCAGTAATCCATGCCCTTAGTCTGCTTGTCTTTAGCAAACTGTTTTCAGCCTTTTTTGTGCATCATCTTTAGAAGAGGCTTCCTTCTGGGACGACAGCCATGCAGGCCAATTTGATGCTGTGTGCGGCGTATGGTCTGAGCACCCCTTCAACCTCTGCAGCAATCATACGTCTATTTCCCAAAGACAACCTCTGGATATGACGCTGAGCATGTGCACTTAACTTCTTTGGTCAACCATGGCGAGGCCTCTTCTAAGTGGAACCTGTCCTGTTTAACTGTTGTATGGTCTTTGCCACTGTGCTACAGTTCCGTTTCAGGGTCTTGGCAATCTTCTTATAGCCTAGGCCATCTTTATGTAGAGCAACAATTCTTTTTTTCAGACCCTCAGAGAGTTCTTTGCCATGAGGTGCCATGTTGAACTTCCAGTGACCAGTAAGAGAGAGAGCGATAACACCAAAATTTCACACACCTGCTTCCCATTCACACCTGAGACCTTGTAACACTAATGAGTCACATGACATCGGGGAGGGAAAATGGCTAATTTGGCCCAATTTAGACATTTTCACTTAGGGGTGTACTCACTTTTGTTGCCAGCGGTTTAGACATTAATGGCTGTGTGTTGAGTTATTTTGAGGGGACAGCAAATTTACACTGTTATACAAGCTGTACACTCACTTACACTCACTACTTTACATTGTAGCAAAGTGTCATTTCTTCAGTGTTGTCACATGAAAAGGTATAATCAAATATTTACAAAAATGTGAGGGGTGTACTCACTTTTGTGAGATATTGTATATATATTTCCACCTTACAGAGCTTTCAAGCATGTGTAAAGCCAAAGCTAAACTTCAGAAAGATGCAGAATGAAAAACAAAAAAGACTAAGTTCTACTTATGTTATTTATCCTGTAGATATTACATATATTGTTTTGTGTTTTTTTTGGGAAGTTGGGAATTTCTTGTCCAGAGATCATTGAAGCTTGGATGGCCAGACCAAATTTAGCAGTATGCATTAGTTAATGTTAGTAAAACTCTATGACTGATATGTCAGTTTGACAGGTCATTTTGTCAGCTTGACACGCACATGTGTGTATTCCTAGTTTTCTGTTGTCACATTAATAAGGCTCCATGCATACTGGAGCTCAAAAAAGCTTTTTCTGGACACCAGATTGCTGCCAGAAAACACTGGTTGAAAAACGCGCTTTTAACAGTGTTTTGTACTAGCGTTTATGCGCGTTTATTAGCGTTAGCGTTTATGAGCAATTTTAATAAAAATACACAGAGGACACTCAAGAAATCCCACAATGCATTGAAAAAATAGAATGCCAAATGCTAATCAATGCGCGTTTATGATGCGTTTATCGGCGTTTGGCGGTTTTTAGCATTTTTTGTGGTCAGAAAAACAGCACTTTGAACGCGATTTTATGGCGTTCAGAGAACAGCCCATAAACTCCACTGCTGATAAAAGCTAAAAAATGTCCATTTGTGCATGGACACATAGGATAACATACAGTGGAGTTTATGGGCTGTTAAAAAAAACGCCAAAACTCGAACGGCCGTTTATGAGCTCCAGTGTGCATAGAGCCTTCATGTTCGGATAGCATGGGCATTTTACATGAAGGCTTAAAAAGGTATATTGCAGTCATGAAGAGGTTGGAGAACAGCATTTGGAAAACATCTGAATATAAATACGTCTTATATACACACTACTGTGTGTAAACTGCATTACTTGACAAAGTATTTGAAATTCTGTTCATCCAGTATTGTGATCATTCCAGCTCTTTTCTTATCCATTTAGCTTTGGGCGTTCCTACGCAACTATGTGTGTTTTAGTTCTGCCTGTTAAAGTCTCCAATGGCTAATGGTGGCCATAAATACATCGATTTTAATATATAATCATTGTATGATTCCATCAAAACAATCCACGAACACTCAAATAGTCATAACTTTCCTTCTGAACTATTTAGACTCGCTTTAGATCAGATTCAATCAAACTGAGGATGAGATGTTATTGATCATTTTACATTGATCGGCAACACTGAGATACTTGTCTCAAGAATACATACGTATTTTGATCAATTGGATTGTGAGATTACATGGTGGAAACAAAGGAGTGATTGATAATTTACGATTGTATCTTAACAATTGATCAAAATTTACTTCCCCATGTGTTTCCTATCAATTGAATGGGTTTTCAACTATAGATTAAATATTCCTTTCGGACGAGATTGATCAAAAAGAAATTGATCATTTATTGAAGCATGTTTGGCCACCCATGAGAAGAATAGCTAAGGACAGGAAGAGTATGTTTCAAAAAAAGAGGTGGATTAAATGAGTTGGATTCAAATCTGAGATAGGTGAGTGGAAGGTGGAGTTCTCTGGTTGTTGGGGCACTAAATGGTGCAGCCATTTGAAATTAGCAGGTACAAGGAAACGTTTCTTCACCTACTCACTCAATAAATGTATGGCTTGGTGGAATATATTGTGTTGGCAGCTTAATGGGAAGTCTGGAAGTTGTAGTGAAGGTGTTCCTTGGGACTAAGTCCTTTGGGGTTTTTAAATACTATCTCTGAACGTACCCTCAAATTAGTGGGGTGCGGCTGTGGAAGAAGTAAAAGAGAAGGTTTGGAGTTGCAAAAAAATAAACATACATACTGTACATACGTAATGCTGCAGCTGTCCCACGTTGGCTCTAAGGCTGCGTACACACGGGCGGACTTTTCGACCGGACTGGTCTGACAGACTTTCCAGCGGACTTTTGACGGACTTCCGACGGACTTTTTAGCAAACGGACTTGCCTACACATGATCGCACCAAAGTCCGACGGATTTGTACGTGATGACATACGACCGGACTAAAATAAGGAAGTTCATAGCCAGTAGCCAATAGCTGCCCTAGCGTCGGTTTCTGTCCGTCGGACTAGCATACAGACGAGCAGATTTCTGGGTCCAGCGGAGTTACGACGTAAAGATTTGAAGCATGTTCCAAATCTAAAGTCCGTCAGATTTGCGACTGGAAAAGTCCGCTGAAGGTCCGGTGAAGCCCACACACGATTGGATTGTCCGCCGGATTTGGCCCGTCAGCGTCCGTCGGACAAGTCCGGTCGAAAAGTCCAACCGTGTGTACGCTGCATAAGACCAAGAACTGAGTGATCATATCACTGTTGATTGCTCAGTCCTCAGTTTACTTGGAGCAGAGAGCAATAACTGTCAGTCACCGATCTCCACTCTGTTCCTCCAGTACTTACTGGAGCACAGGATTACACAATAGGGAGGGTGTGGCTGGCTCCGGCTTTCAGCCATTTCTTGAGAGGCAAAGCCAGCTGTCAAGCGGACAGCTTGGTGGATCCCAACAAAATTGTTGGGATCTTTCCAGAGCCTGGAGTGGCTTTGCCATGTCAGCTGATAGCGAGCAATACCCCACTGTCGGCTGATTCTTGGTCACAGGAGAAAAAAGTAAGTGCACTCTTGTCACCCACATAAAAAACATTGCTAAAAAAAGTTTTGGTCACACTTCTATTCTAAGTAAAGTTGTGGTTCGAGGTATAGTAGAACTAAATAAGTGATATTTATGTGTGCACAAGGAAAATATACAAATCCCTACACTGCACTTGTTTTAACAATATAAGTAATGCAAAAAAATGAATAGCTGCTGTATTCTACAACCTCTAAACATATACAGCTAAAGCCAAAAATATACCCTTAAGATTGGCACTGTATTTAGGGTTTTTTTGGCAACAGCTTTATACTGTATATAAATTATATTTAGTTTGCTAAAGCACTGTGCAACATAAACAATGATCGTTAAATAAATAACGCTATGCACTTTTTTTTTGCATCCCTTGTTGCACATCAGAGCTGCTGATCTCCTGCAGCCTATTTGCAATTACCTCTTGTCTGCATCCAGCAACTGTAGCATACCGTTGCTCAGGGCAGGGTTACCCGTTAGTGACAACTGTGGATCATGCTTGCATAATGTGTGTTAGCACAACCTCTTGTAGTTTCCACTGAGAGAACGTGATAGGGTGTGTGAGTGGGACTTAATACACCCAGTCAGAAATTCTGTAAATGGAGCTCACGAATGTCTGCACAAGCAGGCAGAAACCATGGTTAAGTGAATACATATTAAAAATAAACTTTGCACTGGGACTTTAAATGAGGTATAACACGCATAGCCATTGAATGCGAAGTAAACATAATTAGTACATTTATTGAAGAGTCAATACAAATGTCATCATATTATATCAAATACAGGTACAATAATATCAAGCTGATTAGTAATGGTTCTAATGTATAGTACATGATTAAAAAGTTACAGGTGTCAATACAAGATTTGAAAAGGGCATCTTAAAGGGCAATAATAACGCAACGCATTTCGTTAACCACCGCTCACTTCCTCAAGAGTGGATGCAAATAAATCATGTAAATCAGCTCAGGTTGAATACTGTAACGACATTCCCAGTTGGTGATGGTTAAGAACCTCTGGCCTGGGAGCTGTAAGAGCGGGACCAGAGGGACCTAAAGAGGAACAATTGGAGGGTGGATGCAGTATGTGTAAAGTGGATATGTGTGCCATCCATTTATGTCATCCAGAATACATGCAAGAATTGTAAAGCTGACAAGCCAGTGAAACTCCTTCATGTGAAAAGAAAGCAACAAAGTATTGTACCTGTATTTGATATAATATGATAACATTTGTATTGACTCTTCAATAAATGTACTAATTATGTTTACTTTGCATTCAATGGCTATGCATGTTACACAATATTTAAAGTGGAGTTTCACCCAAAAGTGGAACCTCCGCATATCTGCTTCCTCCCCCCCTCCGGTGCCATATTTGTCACCTTTCAGGGGGGAGAAGGGAACAGGTACCTGTTTTACAGGTACCCTTCCCCACCTCCTGGAGACTGCACCGAGGTGCTGTCTGTCACGATGCCACTGGTGTGAGCCCACAGGCGAGCAGGTGACACAGGATCCCCCAGGGAGTGGAATTTAAGGGCCAGTCAGTATTCTGCTAGGGATCCCCTCACAGGAGTTTGGACTTAGCTGCGTGCTGACCCCAGGTCACGACCACCAGGTTCACCCTGATCGTGAGGAGAGTACCTGAAGACACAGTTCAGGCATGGATGGATGGAGCAAAAGAAGAGTCAGATAACAAGCCAAGGTCAGGGCAGGCAGCAGACAAACATAATCAGGAAAACTAACCGAGTCGGTACACAAGAGATCAGTCCACAAGAATTCAGGTTAGGAAAGGTTCTCAGGAACAAGTGTTGCTCAAGCAACCAGAAACTGGTTTGAGTGGAATTTAAATAGGGAGACACATTGGAGGCTGGACAGGAAGTAGCAGGAAGGAAGGTATATTAACCATCAGGTGAAGTCGGCGACACCCATAGCTGCAAATCAGTGCAGCAAGAGCAGAGCACACGCTTGGCCAGTAAGAAAAAGCAGAGCGCTTCATGCACTGCCAAGTTCCCTCACTTCAATTGTGAAGTGGAAGGAAAACGATAACTGGTTTTCAAAATCAATACTTTGTATAACCACCTTTCGCTGCAATTACAGCTGCAAGTCTTTTTCGGGATGTCTCTACCAGTTTTACTAGAGAGTGACATTTTTGCCCATTCTTCTTTGCAAAATAGCTTAAGCTCTGTCAGACTGGATGGAGAGCGTCTGTGAACAGCAATTTTCAAATCTTGCCACATGTTCTCTATTGGATTTAGGTCAGAACTTTGACTGGGCCATTCTAACACATGAATATGGTTTGAACTAAACCATTCCATTGTAGCTCTGGCTGTATGTTTAGGGTCAGTGACCTGCTGGAAAGTGAACCTCAGCCCCATTCTCAAGTCCTTTGCAGACTCTAACACCTTTTCTTCTAAGATTGCCCTGTATTTGGCTCCATCCATCTTCCCATCAACTCTGACAAGCTTCCCTGTCCCTGCTGAAGAAAAGTATTCCCACAACATGATGCTGCCACCACCATGTTTCCCAGTGGGGATGGTGTATTCAGGGTGATGTGCAGTGTTAGTTTTCTGCCACACATAGCGTTTTGCTTTTAGGCCAAAAAGTTCAATTTTGGTCAATCTGACCAGAGAACCTTCTTCCACATGTTTGCTGTGTCCCCCACATGGCTTCTCGCAAACTGCAATTGGGACTTCTTATGGCTTTCTTTCAACAATGGCTTTCTTCTTGCCAGTCTTCCATAAAGGCCAGATTTGTGGAGTGCACGACTAATAGTTGTCCTGTGGACAGATTCTCCCACCTGAGCTGTGGATCTCTGCAGCTCCTCCAGAGTTTCCATGGGCCTCTTGGCTGCTTCTCTGATGCTCTCCTTGCCCGGTCTGTCAGTTTAGGGGGAGGGCCATGTCTTGGTGGGTTTGCAGTTGTGCCATACTCTTTCCATTTAAGGATTATGGATTGAACAGTGCTCCGTGAGGTGTTCAAAGCTTTGGATATTTTTTTTTTATAACCTAACCCTACTTTATCCCTGACCTGTCTGGTGTGTTCATTGGCCTTCATGATGCTGTTTGTTCACTAACAAACCTCTGAGGGCTTCACAGAACAACAGTATTTATACTGAGATTAAAATACACACAGGTGGACTCTTTTTACTAATTAGGTGGCTTCTGAAGGCAATTGGTTACATTAGATTTTAGTTAGGGGTATCAGAGTAAAGGGGGCTGAATACAAATGTACGCCACACTTTTCACATATTATTTCATTTAAAAAATGTGAAAACCATTTATCATTTTCCTTCCACTTCACAATTATGTGCCATTTTGTGTTGGTCTATCACATAAAATCCCAATAAAATACATTTACGTTTTTGGTTGTAACATGACAAAATGTGGAGAATTTCAAGGGGTATGAATATTTTTTAAAGGCACTGTATGGTCAATAGGGATGGAAGTGTATCACTGGCTGGCACAGACCACTTATATATTTTGCTGCACGGTTATGTGAATTCAGCATTAAAGTATAACTGAAGGCAAAACTTTTTTTTCTAGTTTTGGATAGAGTTGAGAGGGATTAAAACATCTGTCAGGTTTTTATTGCTGTGTGTTCCCCCCTGAGGGAGGAAGATTCATCCTATCTTTTTGTCCTGTTTACCATTATCATTGAATTACAAAAGTAAAAGAAAATCCCACATTTTGAGCTGTCTCCAGAAAAGTAATATAGGGGAAATCCTCCAATGGGGATACTAGCTCTGGTGACCTGGGGGGCCCCAAGGGATTCTATTAATGTGAAGTGATATCCTCTTACTTCCTGTTTTGGCTATGGGACAGGAAGTGATGATAAATCTCCCCTTTGGGACACAGATAGCAAAAAAAAACTGACAGGGGTTATAACCCTCCGTTACTCAACCAAAAAAAAAAAAAAAGTTTTGCCTTTAATTCCACTTTAAAGTGGTACTCCTACCTTACAAGCATCCAGAACAACTTGTATAATTACGATGCACTTCCCAGTGATTCTGAGGGGACACCAAAGAGCCTCTGACCTGTTCCACCAGCATAGCCATCATGTCACCTCACTCCCAGTGGCAGTCTGAAACCTCTCACTGACATTTAGGCCTGGTACACAGAGGATGTTTTTTTTGTTCAACCCAATGGGTTGTCTATGTGTGTCTTTAAACTTACTAGAAAATTAGGCTACTTCAGGTGAGTCCAGTGCCTAGCATAGTCCATTCCCCTCTTGCATGTCATAGCCCAACCATCTTCTGAGAGTGCCTATTTACTTTCTGTGCTGGCCAAGTTCCTCTGCCCTTACCTCCATACATAACCTTTTTATGTAGCTATCAGGGGAGGAGCCAAGGGGAATACTTTAGTATGTCATTGATGGGACTGCTGGCATCACATCAAAGATGGTGGCACCCAGTAGCAGTTTCAGGGCTTTTGAGTGTCTACACAAGGGGGGATTTTACAGGTAAATAACATGAATAAAATACATGAATATAACAAAATATGTTCAATGCACACACAGCCAGTTACTGCTGTCAGCTAAGTGAGAGGAGCACTGGGTTGTGTGTCTTTCAGATGGCCTCTCTCCCCTAGCTTCCCTGTTGTGCTACAGAGCAGGCTGTGTGTCTTTTCCCCACACACTCCTGTCCTCCACCCCAGAAGCTGTGGATTTTCTGCCAATCAGCAGGGGAGAGGACTTGGACTTGCTGAAAAAGACACTGGGACATGTAGTAAAGGTTTGCTGTATAATGAAGGCTAGGGGGCCTAGACTTCAATAGCCAGGATACCTTGCTCACAAAAGGAGGAGAGATCAGTCTTTTCCCGGGCAATTCACCAGAGGTCTATCAGTCTAGTTTGGGGAGCCAGAGAGGGCAGACCCGTTGCTGAGGTCTGTTCCCTATGCCAGAGGGGACATAGACTGTGCAGAGACATTGCTGAGGGGGGGAAGACCATGGAGTGTGGACCTACTGCCTGTGGTGACTATGCTCACACCAAAGAGCATGAGCACTGAGCCACTGATGTTGTTTGTGTTTGTTGTGACCAGGGACCTGTTGCCATGTGTGTCCACATCAGAGAAGACAAAGCCTGTGAGGACCAGAACTAAGAGACTGAGCCTTCTGGGACAATAGACCACCAATCATTCCAGACTGGATGGGTATCATGAGTGGTGAGCAGAACAATCATGCTTAACCCCCTACTGCCCACAGTTAATGCCAATAGAGACTGCCCCTCACTTTTCAGCCCATCAGCCATCTTTTGCGGACAACCTTAAAGGGACAGCATTATTGTGGACCATCTTACAGACGGGCCTCAACGATAGCTGGCTTAGTACTGTCAAATAGGCACCAGGTTCTTTATAGCCATCTCTGGGGTACCACTCATTAGGAATGCATACACCCATCCACTATTAGGGCTGTATAAATAAAGTGCACTTTAGGACATTTTTTGGATTAGTTAAAATATCGTCCACTGTTTATGCCAGTTAAAATTTGGTTAGCCTTGCTGCAGTATAGTTAATTGCCTAATTGAATAATATAGACCACTGTTCGTCTAATTATTTTAGTATCTTTGAACATGTTCAGTTACCTGTTTACTTGTTCACACATTGTGGTTACCTTGCCTTGCCATTAAACATCTATTTTATATACCATCCAGTTGCTTGTGGCCTATTTTCTTTGCACTGTTATATAGAGGTGGCATATTAACAGTTGAGTTACACAGGTGTACACAGCCTTCAACCTCCAACCAGGCGTGTCAGTGGGGACTGAACAGCTTAAAGTGGTGTTCCGGCTGAAATTATACTTTTTAAATAAAAATACACCTATAATACACAAGCTTAATGTATTCTAGTAAAGTTAGTCTGTAAACTAAGGTCTGTTTTGTTAGTTTATAACAGTAGTTTGTTATTTTATAAACCTACAGCAGGCCTTGGCCATCTTAAGTGTGGGCATCTGAAGCCAGACTGTATTTCTTCCTGGACCTCATCCTTGCAGATCTCGCACATACTGAGTGCAGCACAAGCAGTGTAATAGGTTTCAGGTCAGGTTTCCATAGCAACAGCAGTGTCAGAGGAAGTTACCGCCCCTTCCCAGAAGGCATTGCAAACAGGAAATGATGTGATGGGCCATGGCCAGGGAGGAGGAAGTGAAAAATTAATACAGCAGATATACAGTAGGTGCTGAGAAGAAAAATAAAAAAATATCCAATTTGTTTACAGTGCACAGTTTAGTGAGGGATGCTGAAGAGTTGTAAAAGTGGGTGGAACTCCACTTTAAAGAGTTATGGCAGAATAGAGAACCCTTCATTTCAAGTGGCTCCTGGAGGGGTTAGCACCACATATATACATTTTTGGGAAGATTTTTGTCACAAGTGACAGGATCTATTTAAGGCTGAACTTCAGGATAAACACATTTTTTCTAAATACAAGAGTAAAGTGTAATCCTACTTGAATTTTTGTGTGCTTTTTGTATTTCCAGATTTGTGTAATTCTCCTGTGGGATACTTTTCCTCTGTGCAGAGCTTCCTGTAATAAAGACCGCTCACTGCCACTGTTGTTCTCTATCATTGTACAGGATGGCTGGCCTTGTCTCTGCCCCTCTCCTGTAGTTTCATACAGGCAACCTAGAAATCCCAATCACGCAGTCAGCGCAGCCTACAAAAAATAATAATTGGCACACCACCAAAATTCTTCAATATAGTCTCAGTGCACTCTACTATTGTTGCTGCTATAACACTACACCAATGATTTCACCACACCTCTGGATAATTCTAAATGTCACATAAAAAAGTGCAGCGCAACTTTATAACACTGGGAGGTTTATTTACTAAAGACAAATCCACTTTGCACTGTAAGCGCACTTGGAAGTGCAGTCACTGTAGATCTGAGGGGGACAAGCAAGGAAAATAAAAAACAGCATTTTTGCTTACACATGATTGGATGATAGAAATCAGCAGAGCTTCTCCTAATTTCGATCTTCCCCTCAGTTCTACAGTGACTGCACTTCCAAGTGCACTTGTAGTGCAAAGTAGATTTGTCTTTAGTAAATCAACTCCAAAGTTATTGTGCATAAGTATCAGTAAATTATATGCATAAACATTCATGAAAATGTAAATTCTTATACCAGTGTTTCTCAATTCCAGTTCTCAGGGCGCCCCAACAGGTCATGTTTTCAGGATTTCCCTCAGATGAAACAGCTGTGGTAATTACTAAGGCAGTGAAACTGATCAAATCACCTGTGCAAAATAATGGAGAGCCTGAAAACATGACCTGTTGGGGCGCCTTGAGGACTGGAGTTGAGAAACAATGTCTCATACAACAAACACCATAATAATTGTATCCTTATATAATGTCCCACTTTCTGTGCAAAAACACTACTGCAGTACAATCAGTGATCCACCAATCTACTATCTTTTCCTGTGACCTCCACCTAAAGGTGAAAAACCTGCTCACCTCCACTTTACACCCCACTACAGAGTTTCATTCACATGAAACAATCTCCTACTACTCAGATCCACATTCCTCCTCCACCTTGTCTACTCCTTAATTAATGCTCAGTAGTCAAAGCAGCCCCATGATGAAAGACACAAGAAGGAGAACCATAGTGCTTTCTGTCTTATCATTTATTCATAAATTAAAAGGGAATAAAAACACTTACAAACTTCCATGTAAAAGCATGCATTCGATTATCCACAGCATCCTGGATATGACATCACGGGCTTGGTTCCTTCCACCTATACGCATTACGCCCCATGATTGGGCTTTCTCAGTAGGTGGGGACCCAGCAATCCACCAGCCCTCAAATAGCTTCCACCCTGGCTGCCATAGCAACCTCCCTACATCGCAATTTCCAGAAGTGATGTCACCGGCATTCTGGCCTGCCCCTCCTTTCTAATTCAGGCAGCCTGCCATGGGTGGGCTTGCTGGGTCCTTCCCACAGCTCTGCTCTCTGCACAGGCACATACAATGTCACTACTATTTTTACAAGGTAATTTCTGGGTTTGCATGGGCATTTGATGCTCACAAAATGCATCTATTTTCTTTGTGGCTACCAAGGAATATATTTAAATAAATGTTTTTGTGCCTGGAGTTCAGCTTTAAGCTAAGCATTAAAGCGGAATTGTAGGGAAAAAATTGCAATCAGGAAGGATATTTATACAGATGCATTAAAATGAATTATCTGTCTTACAATTTTGGCAATGTCCAAGATCAATGCACTCCTGTGCAGTGACGTCATCTTGGCCTTGCCAGTGAAAATGGCAGAAAATTGGTACCCAGAAGAAGGCCGGCCAAAGATTTCAGCAGGTGGCAGGAAGCTCCAGGACACCGCATCCCTGGAGTGTTGGAGTTTGTTGTTGAATGGTTTTTCATTGGTACCTTATGTTTATACAGATGTTTCATTATTTAATCTGAAGAAAATGTGTTAATAAAAGGGCTACAGTGACCAATTAAATCCATGTCACACGTTGCTTTTATTTGGTGACAGAAGGGTTCAATATGGACAGAGAATACTTTACAAATCCATTAGTAATGAAGCTGATCTTCTAACTGCATCTCGCTGTTCTGTTCATCCCATTGGTTTAAAGTCAAATTGCTCTCCTGTAAGTGAGTCTATCAACCTCCTGATTTTGAAATGTCGATGTATTTAAAAGGTATCTCTTTTATCACACCATCAACATGACACACTTGAAAAGTATTGCTCTAACAGCATTACAGAACACTCTACTCTGCTTTAAATTTAACTCCTCTTTTCCTTTCATTTTGTTCCAGCTGCTCAGAAAGGAATGTTGACAGGCAAAGCTTTCCCATCAGACTGCAGTTATGTGAAAAATTTAAAAGGAGAATGAAAGAAGCCAAATCTTGACTATTAACCCGGTTCGATGTATTTAGGAATTGCAGTTGCAACTATTAAATCCTTTTCAGGAGACACTTTTCCGGCTGTTGGAGATGATAACGTGTTTTGAAACAATAAAGGCAGTTTTATAATGTGATGTTAATGTACATCACACCACTTAAACGTGAGATTTATCTTATTTATTAAGAGGCACTAACCAAGGAACTGCGTTTACTGCGGCGGTGGAAACATTTGCTTAACGACCAGCAAGGGAGGGAGTATTAAAAACTCTTAACTGGATTCATTTTTCCATTGCGAGTCGGTGGAAAGTCATTTAATTCAATTGCATCTCCGTGGCTGGAAGATTGCAGGAAGCGACTGCCCAATCAGTGGCCTGTGAGTAATCACTATAGCGACCTTTAGGTTAATGTCAGCAATTGGTTGTTGCAATCAAGCGCAGAAGTCCCAATAGGAAGTAATTTAAGTATGGTATAAGCAGCAATACCTTAACCAAATTGTTGCCTTCGGGTCTGCTGAGTTTGATCTCCACAACCAATAGCTAAAAGATTGCAAATGTGTCTCTCTACTGGGAACCAAAAGAGAGCAATGGAGAAGAGGCACATTTATAGAACAGTAGATTCCACTACCGGGATCCTGGAGCAGATATCTTTCAGTATAGGGTTGGGTTGATGCCGGGTAGGTATGCATGATGGTAAAAAACCTTCACCCTTTACAACCACTTGAACTGAATTAAAGTGGCTGCATTTTTATCACTCCCCCCCCCCCAACCATTCCCCCATTCCCCATTAATCACTTGCTTACTGGGCACTTATACCCCCTTCCTGCCCTGGCCAATTTTTATCTTTCAGTGCTGTTGCACCTTAAATGGTAATTGCAAGGTCATGAAACACTGTACCCATATGACATTTCTTTTAATTTTTTTTGAGACAGATAGAGCTTTGTTTTGGTGGTATTTAATCCCCACTGGCTTTTTTCGCTAAACAAACAAAAAAAAAGACACAACATTTTCGCAAATAAGTGATTTTTCTCCTTCACTGATGTGCACTGATAAGGGCTGCACTGATGTGCGCAAATAGGCTGCACTGATGGGCACTGATGAGGCGGCACTAATGGGCACTGAGGAGGCAGCACTGATAGGTGACACTAATGGGTACTGATAGGCGGCACTGATGGGGCTGCACTGATCATCAGTGCATTGATGCTCAGTGCCCTGATTATCTGTGTGCATGTAACCTGTCAGGATTGCCGGTTACCTCCTCTCCTCTTTTCACGTTGTTACAGTGCGCCGGCTCTCCTCTCCTCACGTTGTTACAGTGTGTGAGGAAAGGAGAGCCAATAACTGACAACTCTGTTTACATTGTGATCAGCTGTGATTGGACACAGCTGATCACGTGGTAAAGGGCCGCTGTAATTGTCCCTTTACCACGATCTGTGATCAGCTGTGTCCAAAGGGTGTCAGATCCTCGCCCCAGGGGGCGCACAAGAGGTGTGGTTCCAGGAGGACATACATGGATGCCCTCCTGTAATGGGAGAGCTGTGCTGTAACCATCTTTCGCCCTATAGCACAGTAAGGAAGTGGTTAAGCTGCAAAGACAGCAGAAGGGAGTGTACACATGCCACAGCTGCAATGCTTTGCTTCATGGCTATGGCAAAAATTAAACCCCCTGTATCATTTAGTGGGCAAACCCACCCACCGAACATGACCCACTCAACTGAACTGGGTTGAGCTACAGGTTGTTAGGGGTTAAAACAGGAGGTGAGGAGGTGACCCAGTGCGAATCGCTCTGCGGAAGGCAACAGTTGTGTGAACAAGACCCAAAAGAGTTGTTCAGTTTTAAATCTATAGCATAGACTAGCCGCAGCAAGTATAAAAACAAACAGATGTACAGTGCCAATAATTATACTGATTAACTTTATCTCCAAGCCACTTTGATTGCTGGATAAGGCTGCAGGATAATTCAGCTTCGGAGACAGCAAGGCAGATCTGCTTTGTGTTATTAGAGCGAAAGACAGATATATTCTAAGAATATGTAGACACTCATTATGTGGAAAAAAATAAAAAATAAAAATTCCATGAAGCTGCTGAATTTTACCATCTTATCATCTCTCTCTTCGCCTGCTAAATTACTTCTTTTAAACATATATAAACTCTCGAGTTAAGTTAAATGCCCTGTCAGCAGTTTCTACCTGAAGCCTTGTGTAGTGTAAAAACAGCTCCGTGACTACTGCCATCATTTCTCTGACCTTTTCCAAGCACAGAGAAAAAGTACTTGCTAGAGGCAACATGGCCGACAGCCGCAGATGAAAAGTTTGCAGCTGCCCTTTCACATCAGCCAAAACTATGAGGATTCTGGGAGTTTCAAGTCAGTGTGTTTAAAATACTGTTGGCATCATTACCTGACTCTGTGCACGCTATGGAAAGGCCATGTTAGGAGAGGATTTGGAGTTAAGTATTACATTGACACTTGCAGCACCACAAAAAAGAAAAAAGTTTACTTTTCAGTTTTTAGGCATGTTACACTTGTAAGTCTCAATAATATTAATCAACGCACAGTAACAAACAATTAAGTTATCACATTCAATTGTGATATCAGTAAAAAACCATAAACCCCATGTGCTCACAGTGTTATACAGCCAATCCCACATGCTAGATACACCTTAGCAAAATAAATGCCATAACATCCAATGGCTAAATAAAGCAGGAAAAAATCGTACATTTTTATCCAGTATAAATATTCCCACATGTATACCAGAGTTTTCACATCAAAAAATAAATAAAAGTGGCAACAAAAAGGACATCCTTTGATAAAGTTGTATTGACTAAACTGGTCAGGAAGTGACATCAGTGCCGGGACCAGAAGTGCTCGATCCACCATTTTGGAAACTGGCAAATTGCATTCATCTGCAAATGTGAGCATTTTAATGAATGATACATTTATTATGTGTGAATCTGCTACAATATAGTTGACACTTTTATTT
This sequence comes from Lithobates clamitans, assembly GCA_037952925.1. NCBI lineage: Eukaryota > Metazoa > Chordata > Amphibia > Anura > Ranidae > Lithobates > Lithobates clamitans. Next base: position 2,373,520 of record JBBGZY010000051.1, read on the forward strand.
GATTTATGTGAAAACTCTGCCATAACATTGTGGGAGATTGACTAAAACGGGTGCAGCTGTGCATAGTAACCAATCAGCTTCTAACTTCAGCTTGTTTAATTAAGCTTTTGAACCTGAAAGCTGATTGGTTAGTATGCATAGCTGCACCAGATTCTGTGTGCACCAGTTGTTAGTAAAGCTCCCCCACTCAGTCTATTTATTATAGAATCAGTGGCCAATTTGCCCAAAATTCATCCAGTGAAATTTAAATTCTCTGACATTTGGCAACATCTTTTCTTTAATTGTAAAATTAACTTTCCTGTAACATTCACTGTATGTTAAAAAAAGGGTGGACATTACCTTCCCTGAACATTTACCTGGGAGAGGGTGGATTCCTACTTGCCCCAGGAGGCTGATACGTATGGGATACAGGAAGATGGTCCCCTCCATTGCTGTCACTCCCTCCTGGGCACACAGTTTTTATATTAAAAATATTTTTAAAATGACATTAGCCCACCCAGTGCTGAAACTATGTATGAAAACTGTTTCAGCACCATCGAGAGCATCTGTAAGCCAATTCACCAGCAGGTCAAAAGCCTTGGTTTACAAGTACTGTACAAGTGAGATTTGATGACTGTTCATCAGCTGCTTCTTCCTTATTGTTAATAGGGTGGATGTGACTGGGATTGATGGTCCCCTCCATTGCTGTCACCCCCTCCTGGGAACACAAAGTTTTTATATTAAAAATATTACATATTATAGACAAAGACTGTAGAACCTCATTTGGGTGAATGTCAGCAGAAGATTCACTGGGTGTATTTTTCAGTACCATGGAGAGCATCTGTAAGGCAATTCGCCAGCAGGTCAAAAACCTTGGTTTACAAGTACTGAAAAATACACCCAGTGAATAGTGTTCCATTGCAGTGCCCACCACCTTTCACTGCAGCCTTTTACCTCCCAAAATTAACCTACACTCAGGTAAGGTCTATCACGCTTTCCCAAACACGGGTAATGATTGTGCAGTATACTTCAAAACCACTTCTAGCAGATCATCCACCCATCCTAAGGCTCAGGATTAAGCCCATATATCCAGTGGTAAATAACAAAAGAACTCTCATGGTGTAGTACATAAATACCCTATATTTTATTAAAGCCACAAGACAAAGGACTACTCAAAAACCAACTAAACTCCAGTGCACAAGATAAAATGCCATTATGAATAAAATCAAGTTGCCCCTTTAATGATAAACTTCCATGGAAAAACATGTAAAATGGCCGCTACCAGGTGCGATGGTGTCATAAGCCCCACCCCTGACCGGTTTTGTCAAGTGGCTTCTTGACTTCCTTATAGGAAGAATGATGAGGCGTGATGACAAAATGCCTGTCCCTATATCCAAATGAAAAGAAGAAAGGTTTACATTCAGTTCTACTTTAATGAATACAGAGACGCAATAACGTGTATCTTCTATATCTACAGTGGGGACGGAAAGTATTCAGACCCCCTTACATTTTTCACTCTTTGTTATATTGCAGCCATTTGCTAAAATCATTTAAGTTCATTTTTTTTCCTCATTAATGTACACACAGCACCCCATATTGACAGAAAAACACAGAATTGTTGGCATTTTTGAAGATTTATTAAAAAAGAAAAACTGAAATATCACATGGTCCTAAGTATTCAGACCCTTTGCTGTGACACTCATATATTTAACTCAGGTGTTGTCCATTTCTTCTGACCATCCTTGAGATGGTTCTAAACTTTCATTTGAGTCCAGCTGTGTTTGATTATACTGATTGGACTTGATTAGGAAAGCCACACACCTGTCTATATAAGACCTTACAGCTCACAGTGCATGTCAGAGCAAATGAGAATCATGAGGTCAAAGGAACTGCCTAAGGAGCTCAGAGACAGAATTGTGGCAAGGCACAGATCTGGCCAAGGTTACTAAAAAATTTCTGCTGCACTTAAGGTTCCTAAGAGCACAGTGCCTTCCATAATCCTTAAATAGAAGATGTTTGGGATGACCAGAACCCTTGCTAGAGCTGGCCGTCCGGCCAAACTGAGCTATCGGGGGAGAAGAGCCTTGGTGAGAGAGGTAAAGAAGAACCCAAAGATCACTGTGGCTGAGCTCCAGAGATGCAGTCGGGAAATGGGAGAAAGTTGTAGAAAGTCAACCATCACTGCAGCCCTCCACCAGTTGGGGCTTTATGGCAGAGTGGCCCGACGGAAGCCTCTCCTCAGTGCAAGACTCATGAAAGCCTGCATGGAGCTTGCTAAAAAACACCTGAAGGACTCCAAGATGGTGAGAAATAAGATTCTTTGGTCTGATGAGACCAAGATAGAACTTTTTGGTCTTAATTCTAAGCGGTATGTGTGGAGAAAACCAGGCACTGCTCATCACCTGTCCAATACAGTCCCAACAGTGAAGCATGGTGGTGGCAGCATCATGCTGTGTGGGTGTTTTTCAGCTGCAGGGACAGGACGACTGGTTGCAATCAAGGGAAAGATGAATGCAGCCAACTACAGGGATATCCTGGATGAAAACCTTCTCCAGAGTTCTCAGGACCTCAGACTGGGCCAATGGTTTACTTTCCAAGAAGACAATGACCCTAAGCACACAGCTAAAATAACGAAGGAGTGGCTTCACAACAACTCCGTGACTGTTCTTGAATGGCCCAGCCAGAGCCCTGACTTAAACCCAATTCAGCATCTCTGGAGAGACCTCAAAATGGCTGTCCACCAACGTTTACCATCCAATCTGACAGAACTGGAGAGGATCTGCAAGGAGGAATGGCAGAGGATCCCCAAATCCAGGTGTGAAAAACTTGTTGCATCTTTCCCAAAAAGACTCATGGCTGTATTGGATCAAAAGGGTGCTTCTACTAAATACTGAGCAAAGGGTCTGAATACTTAGGACCATGTGATATTTATTTTTTTATTTTTTAATAAATCTGTAAAAATGTCAACAATTCTGCGTTTTTCTGTCAATATGGGGTGCTGTGTGTACATTAATGAGGAAAAACATGAACTTAAATTATTTTAGCAAATGACTGCAATATAACAAAGAGTGAATAATGTAAGGGGGTCTGAATACTTTCCGTCCCCAATGTACGTGGAGTTCAACTGTAATTTTGTTCTGCATTACAGGCAGGAATCCGACAGGAGGACTGGAAACACCTAAAACTACTAGACGAATGGGAACAGAGATGACAAGCAGATCTTGCCTAAAATCATCAAATATAAGTGAAATATTAAAACCAATCATAATACTAGAAACAGATGGAGGACAGGATGCATGCATGTGTGTGCTACGGCTATAAAGTCTCTGCTAAATTCAACTTTTTATATGCCAGCCACATGTTGCTGCCATCATCTGTTGAAGACAGATATAAATATCTACCAGAATTTGAAAAGCCAGGCAAGTATAAATAAAAGTCAAAGAAACAAAGATAAGCCGCTCCAGGGGAGTGAGTCTCTGGTTAATCCTCACACACACTAGTCAGGTAGCCCAGCTTGCATGCTGTGTAACATAAAGAAATAATTCCGGACGGCTGCACTTCCAAAAATCCTTTTATTGAAGCTTCATACGACAAGCGGTTGACAAATGGAGCAGGGGACAAAGAGGTAGATGTGTTTCGTGCAAATGTCAGCATTTAGTCATTACCTCAATGATTAAGCGTTAACATTTGCGCAAAACGCGTCTACCTCTTTGTCCCCTGCTCCATCTGTCAACCACTTGTCATATGAAGCTTCAATAAAAGGATTTTTGGAAGTGCAGCCGTCCGGAATTATTTCTTTATATAAATAAAAGTCCTACGGCCAAATTGCATAGTATGAAGAGCAGCCTCCTGATAATTCACTCTACAACTTCTGAGCTTCCCACATAAAGCTTCACAAACAAGGGATACTTACCCTAAAAAAAGAAAGACTATTAAATGCATTAATGCACCATCACATAAACATATGTTATGCCGCGTACACACGAGCGGACCTTACGGCAGACTTTGCCCGGCGGACTTTTCGACGTACTTTACGACGGACTTTCTCAATGAACGGACTTGCCTACACACAATCCACCAAAGTCCATCGAATTCGTACGTGATGACGTACGACCGGACTAAAACAAGGAAGTTCATAGCCAGTAGCCAATAGCTGCCCTAGCGTGGCTTTTTGTCCGTCAAACTAGCATACAGACTAGCGGACTTTTCGACCGGACTCGATTTCGACGGATTAATTTAAAACATGTTTCAAATCTAAGTCCGTCCAACTTTTGAGAAAACAAAGTCCGCTGGAGCCCACACACATCGAATTGTCCGACGAAATCCCATCCGCCAGGCAAAGTCTGCTGTAAAGTCCGCTCGTGTGTACGCGGCATTAGTTTACAATGTTTGTCCATTTCTCTTTAACAGCCTTTCTCAAACATTTTAACATGGGGAACCCTTGAAATAACTTTTTGTCTTCAAAATAAACCCGTACTAAAAATGAATATTAATATATATATAATATATTTACAGCTCACAGTACATTATTGGGATGGTCAGTGGGAAGAATGCTTCTTCCATTTGTGGTCATTGGGAAAAATCCCCCCTTACAGATAGCTAAAAAGATCAATGGTGTCACTGGTTGCTCATCTGAGAAGCAAAAATGTCTTATTGCTCAAAGAACTAGTGCCGGTTCACACAGGGGTGACTTGTCAGGCGACCTAGCCGCCTGACAAGTCGCCTCCCGTTCTGTACAATGAAACCATTCTAATAGGAGCGACGCAAGTGGCTCCGACTTAGAAAAAGGTTCCTGTACTACTTTGGGGGCGACTTGCATAGACTTCTATACAGAAGTCGTTTTGCAAGTCGCCGTGGAAGTCGTGTGCAGGTCGCCTCGGTGAGGCGACCTGCAAGTCGTGCTGCCCCTGTGTGAACCGGGGCTGAGCAACTCCCGCAGGAACCCTAGGGTTCTACAGGTCTTTGGTTGAAAAGCCCTGCTCTGGAACATGACACATATCATTACCACCTCTTCATCTGTCAGCCCCAGGCTTCTTTTAATCAGAGTCAGGAATGACCCGGACAGTCCGGTTTTTGACACTTGTGCCCGGAATTCTGTCCTCCTATAACCCGGACACAGCAGCATACCTCCAGTCACAACCATCTCCCTCACTTTGCTTTCTCCCCCGCAAGGTGCCTGCTGTCCAACCTCTTCCCCCCACCAGTCACCCAGCCTGTGAATCCTCGTCGCCACTACTGAGAGTGAGAGTTTCAGCAGCGTGGGGGATAGAGAGAGGAGTAGAAGCAGCAGTGACAGGCAGCCCACCCAGAGCTCCATCACAGACATCGGAGATGTACGGGGATTTCTTCCATTTTATCTGCTGCGAGTCACCCCCCTCCCCCTCTGCACTATGAACGGGGCTGCTGTGTGTGTGTAACTCTCTGAATGTCTTCACAACTACACTACCATTCACCTTATTAAGAGGGAGGAGGAGGCAGATGTCTGTATTCTTCCTGACCAGTGGCGTCTTTCTACCAGAGGGGGGTTAGCAAGGTCCCCTCCTATCATCCCTCACCTACTCCTGGATGGGGGTCCCCCTTATCACCCCTTCAATCCTCCTAGCTGGGGTATTTCGGCCTTTTTAACTTGTGGGGAAGGAAGGGGAGTTCCTATGTTCCTGGATGGGGGTCCCCCTTATCACCCCCCCTGCAGTCCTACTGGCTGGGGGTCTTCTATAACTGGAGGGGGCAGGGAGGCAAATTCCAGTATATCTGGATGGGGGTCCCCTCTTATCACCCCCCTCCAACAATCCTAGCTGGGGGTCTACTATAACTGGAGGGGGGAGAGGGGGGAATCTCTGTAATCCTGAATTGGGGTCCTTTCTTATCATCCCCCTGCAGTCCTCCCAGGCAGTAGGCTATTTTAACCACTTGCCGACCAGCCAGATTCATCATACTGCGGGAGGTCAGCACGTTCCCACAAGCCTTCATAGTTATACGTCGGCTCTTTTAAGCGGGATGGCAGGCGTGTACGCGTGCGCGCTGCACTGTGGGGGGTGCCAAAGCTCATGACCGGCAGTCGCCATGACCGCCGGCCACGAGCAATCACGGGCACGAGAGGCAGAACAGGGATGTGTATAAACACACAAATCCCTATTCTGTTCTGAGAGGAGATGCAGACTGTGAGTTCCTAATAGCTATGAACCACGATCTGTCATCTCCTATAGTCAGTCTCCTCTCTCTACAGTTAGAACACACAGTCAGGGAACATAGTTAATCCCTTGGTCGCCCCCTAGTGTTAACCCCTTCCCTGCCAGTGACATTTATACAGTAAACAGTGCATTTTTATAGCACTGATCGCTGTATAATTGTCAATCGTTCCAAAAATGTGTCAAAAGTGTCCGATGTCCGCTATAATGTCGCAGTCAAGATAAAAAACGCAGATCGCCACCATTACTAGTAAATAAAAAATAATAATAAAAATGCCATAAATCTATCCCCTATTTTGTAGACACTATAACTTTTGCTCAAACCAATCAATATACGCTTATTGCGATTGTTTTTACCAAAAATATATAGAAGAATACATGTCGGCCTAAACTGAGAAAAAATTGCTTTTTTTAAAAAAATGGGGATATTTATTGTAGCAAAAAGTACAAAATATTGTGTTTTTTTCTAAATTGTCTCTCTTTTTTTGTTTATAGCGCAAAAAATAAAAAACGCAGAGATCAAATACCACCAAAAGAAAGCTCTATTTGTGGGAAAAAAGCATCGCAGGTCTGCACAATTGTCAGTTAAAGCGACGCAGTGCTGTATAGCAAAAAATGCTCTGGTCATTGAGCAGTCAAATCATCTGGGGCTGAAGTGGTTAACTTGAGGGGGTTCTTATGTTCATGGATGGGGGTAACCTCTTATCACCCCCCCAGCTGGGGATCTTCTTTACTGGAGGGGGGGTTCTACGTTCCTGGATGGGGGTCCCCTCTTATCACCTCCCTGCAGTCCTCCTAGCTGGAGGTCTTCTTTAACTGGAGGGGGGATGGAGGGGGATTTCCTGTATTCCTGGATTGGGGTCCCCTCTTATCACCCCCTGCAGTCCTCCTAGCTGGGGGTCTTCTTTATCTTGAGGGGGGAGAATTCCTGGATGAGGGTCCCATTTGATCACCCCCCTGTAGTCTTCCTAGCTCAAGTCTTCCCTATCTAGAGGGGGAGGGATGGGAGTTCTTTTATTCCTGGGTGGGGGGTTCCCTTCTGATCAACCCCCTGCAGTCATATTATCCAGGGGTCCCATTAACTTGAGGGAGGGGGGGTTCCTGTATACCTGGATGGGGAACCATATCACCACCACCCTGTAGTCCTCCTGGTCAAGGGTCTTCTTTAACTGGAAGGAGATTCATGTATTCCTTGATGGGCCTTTCTCTGTATTTGTCAGTATTCCTGGATGTGTGGGAGGGAGTCCCTTTTAATCACCTTCATGCACTCCTCCTTTTAAGAGGTCTCCTTCTCCTGGAGAGGGGTCAGTACACCTGGAAGTGTGTGTGTGTGTGTATGGGGGGGGGGGGGCTTGACTCCATTTGGGGCTCTCATATTACTTCTTGCACTTTTGGATGTGGCTCCCTGATTACTTCTCCATTATGGGTGCCTCTAAAATACTTAACTCTCAGATTATTGCCCCTGGGCAGTTGTACAGAGTCCTTCCTGACTCTTTCACACCAACCTCTGTTAGCATTAGCTGACCTGGGGGGGATATACTGCGGACAGACTTATCTGGAGGGATTATACTGGAGGACAAACTGACCTGGGGGGATTACACTGGGGCACAGACTGACCTGGGGGGATTACACTGGGGCACAGATTGCCCTGGTGGTATTATCCTGGGGCACAGACTGACCTTGGGGAGAATGGCAGTACCTGTGGATGTGGCAGCAAGGCATTAAAGTTAATAGCTGTGCTGCCACATATAAGTGTATGGTTGGCAGAAACAAGGTAAGGTTTCTTTTAAGATAACTAATATTAAGTGGTGTATTGGCTTTCCATGCCTTTTTACACCTCCCTTTCTTCATGTGTTCAATACTTTTTTCCTAAGTCATTCCATCTTATTACACATGTAGCAAGGTCTCCGGCCTCCTTCAGTCTGATGAGAACCTCCAGGGCCAGAGATAACTGACATCCTTCTGTGGTGGGTTGTGAGGAATAGTGTGTGCAAGATGGATAAAGTTATTGGGCGCCAGACACTTCTTGAATGCAAAAGAGATGTCTATTTTGCTTACAAACTTTTATGGGGGAAAGAGGGTTAGGGCCAGGACACCCTTGAGTAGTTGCAAGTTCAATTAGCAGACTCCGAGACTTCAATAGGAGGACAACTGTGCAGGGAAAGGCCTCCAGCAAGAAGCCACATCTGCACGTGCAGGAATTCTGTCTCCTATGGCAACAGTCTTTAATAGTTTCTAACACAAAGCGTAACAGTTCTTTCACCTTCACTACAACTTCTCTTTGTAGTTCTTCAGCACACTGAGCTCCCAGTCTCTCACTAGACCCGATGATTCACTGCCACTGAATCCCTTGAGCTCCTCCAATCTTCTTGGTGGTATCTTCCTCAAGCGTCACCCCCACCTCTCTGCTGGATCCCTGTAAGGAAAAAAACATGTCTTGCAGAGTTCTGGACACATTCTGAAGGATGGCTGCCTTCCTTTTTAACCCTTAATACCCCTTTCGATGGATACATCACCATCCAGCTATTACAGCCACAAACTATACCACTGAGGATTACTCCATCTGGAGAGCCAGATAAACACTGACTATACTGCTCTCTGCTGGGTCCCTAGCTTGGCACTCTCGAAACTTCTCAAGCTTCACCCCACTGGCCCCTGGCTTGACACACAAGGCTGCTCTGCAAGCGTCACCTGGCTGGATCCCTGACTTGATCACAGCCTGAAGTTTCCTGATTCTCCACCATGCCTGTTCCGTGAGAATACTGCTCTGGTACTTGCTTCAGTTACTCACTTTGGTCCTTGGTAAAAAGGTGATTGGTCCCTTAGTGGCAACAGCTTCCCTTCTACCTCCGACCACTGACAGGTTCTCCAGTCGGCGGAACCGTCACTTTTGGTTGGACTGCAAACCTGCGCTGATCTCTTGCTTCTGGATAGGCCCACAGACAGCCTAGCAGCCAGACACCCCCCAGGATAGGCCCAATCTCCAGCCTAGCAGCCCAGGGCACACGACAGATGTCCACCCAGACAGCTGTCCAGGTTACACAGAACACAGATCACCTGATTCCACCCAAATTAATAGGTTCCCCCAGCAGGCCAAAGGATTCAAGAAAACCCCTGCCCATTGGCTGAGATACCCCATATAACTATAACCTGACCTTGGGTTGCCCTTCTCATATTTAATACCACCAAGTACCTGGCCACCTAGTGGTAGAAGAGAAAAGTGCAACAAGGCCAAACTTAGGGAGGAATCAATGGATCTCTAACAATAAACAAGGATAACTACTCCTGGCAAGTAAATTTGTGAGGAGCATCCCTGCCTAAGCTCCAGGGTGCTACATCCATAACTTAATTTCTGAACTTATTTACCTAGAAAAATGGTGACATGTTCAATACTTATTTTACCCACTGTAAATCCCACAGGTTAGAAATTTGTGGTCCTGGCTAATTTTTTGTGCAGATCCGCTCAGGAGAATTTTTTTTAAACCATAATGCAGTGCATGATCATTAAACTGTAGCCCACAGGCTTAAAAAGGACAATAAGAGGGTTTTTGCAAAAACCAGCCCCTCACTATAAATCAAGGTGCACGGAACAGCTGAAGGGGTCAGTATTGTATATTTTAAAGCTGTTATAGGGAATGGATAGAGAAAGTTCATAAACTGCACAGAGAGAAATTAGAAATCAGTTTTAAAAAACTGTACTTTAATTCTGATTGCTAGCTCTTTAGGCAAGCAATTCCTTTGCTTTTTTTGTTTTGTTTTAGCTAATGTCCCATACATAAAAAACTTCTATTTTTTTTTTACTGCAAGCCTCCCTTTAAAAAAATGGGCTATTGTTCTATAAGTATTATTTTAAGCTATAGTCTTATGAATAAGTGCTCCCAGTGCTCCACTCCAGTTTATGGACTCTATTTATGCGTATATGCCCCATAGCTTATTGTTTCACAACCTTTTTATTCAGTGAAGGCACCCTTTAAAATTATGTATAGTCAAAGGCACCTCATTTAAAATGTAAAAAATGTAATCAATAATTTTACATAATGCAGCAGCATCTACATGTGTAGGACATCCAACACGGAGGCCCAAGATTGTAATGCTGAGTGATAAAAAACAGTGGCTCTGTGTAACAAAAACGCAGGCATGATCCACCCACTAACTTGTTGTCAATGTTTGGGCAATTTTGGGGCAATTTTTAGGCATTTTACCATGGCATAAATCCAAACACTTGATCACAGCCTGAAGTTTCCTGATTCTCCACCATGCCTGTTCCGTGAGAATACTGCTCTGGTACTTGCTTCAGTTACTCACTTTGGTCCTTGGTAAAAAGGTGATTGGTCCCTTAGTGGCAACAGCTTCCCTTCTACCTCCGACCACTGACAGGTTCTCCAGTCGGCGGAACCGTCACTTTTGGTTGGACTGCAAACCTGCGCTGATCTCTTGCTTCTGGATAGGCCCACAGACAGCCTAGCAGCCAGACACCCCCCAGGATAGGCCCAATCTCCAGCCTAGCAGCCCAGGGCACACGACAGATGTCCACCCAGACAGCTGTCCAGGTTACACAGAACACAGATCACCTGATTCCACCCAAATTAATAGGTTCCCCCAGCAGGCCAAAGGATTCAAGAAAACCCCTGCCCATTGGCTGAGATACCCCATATAACTATAACCTGACCTTGGGTTGCCCTTCTCATATTTAATACCACCAAGTACCTGGCCACCTAGTGGTAGAAGAGAAAAGTGCAACAAGGCCAAACTTAGGGAGGAATCAATGGATCTCTAACAATAAACAAGGATAACTACTCCTGGCAAGTAAATTTGTGAGGAGCATCCCTGCCTAAGCTCCAGGGTGCTACATCCATAACTTAATTTCTGAACTTATTTACCTAGAAAAATGGTGACATGTTCAATACTTATTTTACCCACTGTAAATCCCACAGGTTAGAAATTTGTGGTCCTGGCTAATTTTTTGTGCAGATCCGCTCAGGAGAATTTTTTTTAAACCATAATGCAGTGCATGATCATTAAACTGTAGCCCACAGGCTTAAAAAGGACAATAAGAGGGTTTTTGCAAAAACCAGCCCCTCACTATAAATCAAGGTGCACGGAACAGCTGAAGGGGTCAGTATTGTATATTTTAAAGCTGTTATAGGGAATGGATAGAGAAAGTTCATAAACTGCACAGAGAGAAATTAGAAATCAGTTTTAAAAAACTGTACTTTAATTCTGATTGCTAGCTCTTTAGGCAAGCAATTCCTTTGCTTTTTTTGTTTTGTTTTAGCTAATGTCCCATACATAAAAAACTTCTATTTTTTTTTTACTGCAAGCCTCCCTTTAAAAAAATGGGCTATTGTTCTATAAGTATTATTTTAAGCTATAGTCTTATGAATAAGTGCTCCCAGTGCTCCACTCCAGTTTATGGACTCTATTTATGCGTATATGCCCCATAGCTTATTGTTTCACAACCTTTTTATTCAGTGAAGGCACCCTTTAAAATTATGTATAGTCAAAGGCACCTCATTTAAAATGTAAAAAATGTAATCAATAATTTTACATAATGCAGCAGCATCTACATGTGTAGGACATCCAACACGGAGGCCCAAGATTGTAATGCTGAGTGATAAAAAACAGTGGCTCTGTGTAACAAAAACGCAGGCATGATCCACCCACTAACTTGTTGTCAATGTTTGGGCAATTTTGGGGCAATTTTTAGGCATTTTACCATGGCATAAATCCAAACACTAAATACTGGATGTGAACAAAGGAGTATAAACACTAGGTGTACAAATGGGATGACATGTTGATATTTGCTTCTTGAAATAACAATCACCACTGTGACATCACCTCATGGAAAAACACTCACCAAATCTGGCCTTCTAGATCACAGGAAGATCAAAGTACACTCACCGGCCACTTTATTAGGTAAACCTGTACAATTGCTTTGTAGCACAAATTGCTAATCAGCCAATCACATGGCAGAAACTCAATCCATTTAGATATCTAGGAGAGTGCAGACAACTTGCTGAAGTTCAAATCAAGCAACAGAATGGGGAAGAAGTGGGAATTTAATTGTCTTTGAACATGGTATGGTTGTTGGTGCCAGACGGGCTGGTCTGCGTATTTCAAAAACTGCTGATCTACTGGGATTTTTGCATCTCTAGGGTTTACAGAGAATGGTCTGAAAAAAGAGAAAATATCCAGTGAGCAGCAGTTGTATGGATGAAAATGCCTTGTTGATGTCAGAGGTCAGAGGAGAATGGGCAGACTGATTTGAGATGATAAGAGAGAGCGCACGCCAGCCCTAGTGTGTTATTGTTTAATAGATGAAGATAAGTGTATAAAAACAAGGGTTGCACTCACAAACATCCAGCATTAAATGGCATAAATAGCTCCATAATAGCCTCCTCTCCTGGTCTGTAGAGATCAGTTAGCTCACAGCAACTAGCAGAGTGGTAAAGTATTTCAGTAAGCACAGACAGCCTGCTTCCTTGTAACACACACTGCCCAAAGCACTCGCACGGACCAGCCGGCGCTGCATGACGTCACTTGTGGCCGGGGAGGGGATGCACAGTGATGCAGCTGACTCCTCTCGTAAGCTTCATGCAATTGCTAGGACAACATGTTTCAGAGGCGTGGCCTCCTTCTTCCTTCTTCTTCTGATCGGAATGATCTTATATGTTGCTAGTACTGACTCCTCAGATGTCACAACCCAAAAAAAAGCTGTCTTGGCTCACCAAAAATAACTAATATCCCCCCCCCCCAAAAAAGAAAAGAAAACATCCACAGATCTACGTCATGTCTGGATCCTCCTCCTTCCCCCTGCTGACTTTTGGGACTTGTGTAGGTCCCAGAAGATGGTAGGACCGTTCAGAAAGCGCAGCACGTGCATTAGGAAACTAGCTATAAAGCCTGAAGGCTTCACTACTGGTTTCCCTTACTTGCAATGCCAGCGCCTGCATTCGAAGCCGATGGACGAATCGGCTTGGGGTGTCGACATCGCAGGATCCCTGGACAGGTAAGTGTCCTTATAATAAAAGTTAGCAGTTACTGTATTTGTAGCTGCTGACATTTATTTTTTTTCCCCCAGACTGGAACCCTGCTTTAAAGGGGTTGTAAAGTCTAAAAATGTTTTACCTTAATGCATTCCTTGCATTAAGGTAAAAAATATTTAGGTGTCAACATTGCCACCTCAGCCCCCTTTTACTTACCTGACACCCCATTTGCACCAGCACCATGCATGTCTGCAGCTCTTCTCTCACCTTACTTCCGGGTCTCACTGGCTTTGCTGGGGCACCGGGAGAGGTAGCCTCCCAGTGTTGTCAATCAAAGCCAGTGACGACGGAGCTGGGGGCAGGGCCGAGTCCCTCTGTCTGTGTCAATGGACGCAACAGTGGGACCTGGGTGCAAGCACGCATGAGTGCCCCCCATGAGAAGCGGCTTCCCATGGGACCACTGGATAGAGAAGAGGGGCCAGGAGCACCAATGGGGCACCCGAAAAGAGGAGGTTCCTGGCCGCTCTGTGCGATTCCATTGCACAGAGTAGGGAAGTAAAGACATGTTTGTTATTTACTTTTTTTTTTTACCTTTACAAACCCTTTACCACTTGCCGACCAGCTGCCGCAGTTATACTGTGGCAGGACGGCTTTATTGCGCGTGTAACAGCTATCTGTCTGTACTCCCAGTCAGTCCACTCCCCCCCATGGTTAGAAAGCACTTCCCTAGGACACACTTAACTCTTTGATCCTTCTTGGTGTTAACCCCTTTCCTGCCAGTGACATTTATACAGTAATCAGTGCATTTTTATAGCACTGATCGCTATATAACTATCACTGGTCCCAAAAAAGTGTCAAAAGTGTCTGATCTGTCCGCCGCAATGTTGCAGTCCCCCCAAAAATGGCTGATTACCGCCATTACTAGTAAAATAATAAATAAATAATAAAAATACCAATCTACCCCCTATTTTGTAGATGCTATAACTTTTGCCCAAACCAATCAATATACGCTTATTGTGATTTATTTTATCAAAAATATGTAGAAGAATACATATTGGCCTAAACTGATGAAGAAATTTGTTGTTTTACATTTTTTTTATTGGGTATGTTTTATAGCAAAAAGTAAAAAATATTGTTGTTTTTTTTTTTCAAAATTGTCAGTATTTTTTTGTTTATAGTTCAAAAAATAAAAACCGCAGAGGTGATCAAATACCACCTAAAGAAAGCTCTCTTTGTTGGAAAAAAGGACATCAATTTTCTTTGGATACAGCATTTACAAAACCGTGCAATTGTCAGTTAAAGCGACGCAGTGCCGTATCGCAAAAAATGGCCTGGCTGTTAAGGGCGTAAATCCTTCCGGGGTTGAAATGGTTAAGGCAGAAGGATCTCAAATAAAGCGCTCACATTTATAATGTGCATCATTTTACCAAAAGCACCCTTGAAGAACCCAGACAGCACCCTGGTTGAGAAAGGCTGCCATAGCTGGTAATCTTTTTTTTTTTCCCTCAACAGGGCTGTGTTTTTTCAGATTGCAACGAGATTACAAAATGCCTAATTTATATACAATCTACAGTTAGTGGAGCTCGTCCTTAAATTATTGTTTGGAAGTCTAGTTGTTTCCACACACATTATTGTGTAATTAAGCAGAATGTTATATTACACCTATACACAAAGAAACACTGGAAGACTTATACAGCTCATAAAAACGATTACATCGGCTACATTAAATGGAAATTATATACATCTTGTATGATAGGTATGCTTTAAATGATGTTATTTAATTGAATAAAATACCATATTGCCCAGTGTGAGGCTTACGGTTCTTTTCAACTAATGACTGCAATTTATTTCATCTTACCAATGACATTAAATACAACGTACACATTCCCTCTCCTTTATGACACACATATCTACATTATTATATTTATTTATCTGTATGGCTTTTCTCTGGAACTGTTTAATTGGAAGCTGTTGATGTGTTCTTTTTTTTTTTTCTTTGCGTGATCTGAGAAAGTAGCATACGTTTTGTCATGCTCATCATTGCTTGTTTGATGGTGAAAATTCAAGGATTGTGACTGTGAAGAGAGGATTTTGACAGCTGACAATATAAGAGAGGAGAAGAAGGCGGGGTCTGTCCTCTGACTTCTTCCTTGAGTGATTATATATTTGAATATGTTCTTGGAGAATCACACTTGCGTTTTGACGTTGCCTATTTGACACAGGTTCAGAAGGAAAAATTTGTCAGCTTTGCCTTCTACATCGTGTCGCTTAATTGCATAGATTTAAATTTCACCATGCCCTTGGGGATCCACCGTACTGTAAGTGGCTATTTATGGTGTTGATTAGTAAGATCTATTGCCGATGGCATTACAGCCAGCTAAAGGAAACTATGAGAGCGATTACCGAGACGCTTCTGTGGCATTATGGTTTCTGTTAATGTCACAAATGCAACTAATTGTTTTTTGTTCTAGGTGTTACAGCGTTACTTGACTCGAGGAATTCTTGCAGTGATTAGTTGTAAATGTCGCCGTGATGTGATTCATAATGATGCTGCCAGCTTTCCAGACTGTAGAGTTTATGCATAATGAAACACTGAAGTTTACTGTTCAATTGCATAAGATGCTAGAAACAGTTTCATTTTATTGCGGCAGTGACAGAACAAGGAGCTAAGAGTTTCTACATTAAAGTGTTACTAAACCCACAACAGTAAAATCAGTCTGTATATGCAGTAAAGCATACCCACTGTGGAACCTAAGGGGTTAATCCGCTGCATTGTGTAAAAAGGCTGTTTGAGCCTGTCTTCTCTGATCCTCCCCTTCTTCCACTGTCCAATCCATCTCCTGATAAGACAGAGCCTTTGGGGTCGCTCTGCACATGCTCAGGTTGATGTGTATTGCTGGAGAGTAATTTTTTCTTGGGAGGGTGCATGTGATATGCACAGGGCTAAAAGGGACTGTCCAGGTAGAGGGTCAGGGGTCCTGCAACCTCATAGGACAGTTATGCCCTGTACACACGGTCAGACTTTGTTCGGACATTCCGACAACAAAATCCTAGGATTTTTTCCGATGGATGTTGGCTCAAACTTGTCTTGCATACACACGGTCACACAAAGTTGTCGGAAAATCCGATCGTTCTAAACGCGGTGACGTAAAACACGTACATCGGGACTATAAAAGGGGCAGTGGCCAATAGCTTTCATCTCTTTATTTATTCTGAGCATGCGTGGCACTCTGTCCGTCGGATTTGTGTACACACGATTGGAATTTCCGACAACGGAAATAGCCTGCTCTCAAACTTTGTGTGTCGGAAAATCCGATGGAAAATGTGTGATGCAGCCTACACACGGTCGGAATTTCCGACAACAAGGTCCTATCACACATTTTCCGTCGGAAAATCCGACCGTGTGTACGGGGCATAAGAGTATAATGATAACTCCTCCTACAAGCTTTAATCAGACACTCATTGAAGTCATAAGACTGCTATATACTGCTGATAAGAAAAGGTATTTAGCAGTTTATATTTACTAAAATAATTGCATTTCCATGTTCTGTGTATTGTGGGAGACCAGATATAGTGAATGCAGGGTCCAGGGTTTAGTAGCATTTTAAGGTTGAAGACATATGGAGGCTGCTCAAGCTGACCATCTGAAAACGCTTCTTGCATGGCTGTCATATCAGCCCTCTAACTTCAACAGAACTGGGGAAATGTCTCTGTTCAAATCTAAATAGCTTTACATATAAAGAACATATGAGGCCCTAGAGGGTGTGACCAAATAACCCACTGCTACTGTTATACACGTTTGCAGAGAGTTAAAGTGTCTCTAAAAAAAAGATTTGAAAAAAATAACAAACCTGTTATACTTACCTGCTCTGTACAATAGTTTTGTACAGCGCAACCCCGAATTTCTTTTTGGGTGTCTCGCTGGCAGTCCTGGCTCATTCCCTCTGCCGAATGCCCCTAATTGCAAACCTCTTGTTAGTGCAAGCCTCTTGTTGGTGCAAGCCATTTGCTATAGGGGCACTTGAGCCAGCTCGCTCCTGAGCCACACTCCATGTGTCCATTCACACATGCAATACAACTTGGCCCCACCCCCTGTGCTCTTCTCATTGGCTCACTGGCTGTGATGACAGCAGTGGGAGCCAATGGCTCCGCTGCTGTGTGAGTCAATGAGGAAAGAGGGACCCCCGAGAGCCACTGCTCTCATGCACATTGCTGGATCGAGATCGGGCTCAGGTAAGTATTAGGGGTGCTGTGGGGAGCGGCACCCAGAACGTTTTTTCCCTTAATGCATAGCAAAAGATTTGATCGACCAATTATCTGCTAGTTGTGCCACATCCTAGATTCAAATTTGAAACAAAGGAAATTCCCCTAGTGGACTTTAAAGGCACATTTAAGAGAACATTTAGAAAAGTATATGAAGTAAATAACAGTTTATTTATTACAAAAAATCATCAAGTGAATATCGCACAATCACATAATTAAAAACAAGGAATGCAGTTCCATAGATACAAAACTAGTGATACCAATACATTTGCACCCGACGCGTTTCGGAGTTACTTATGCCTCCTTCTTCAGGGGTGATTGTAGGATTTGCAACAGAATTTTCTATATGGGAAATGGTATATATAACATAAACATAGTAAGTACACAATGAAAATCATGAACAGAGAACATATGATTGCATAAATCTGTATATATATATTTCTGTTTACACTTACATTGGTATCTATAGATATTGGTTATGCATTCCAAAAAGAGTTTAAAAGAACATAGATGTATTGACACATACTGCCCATCAGACGCGTTCCCTGGTCGTGGTGTGTAGAGGTGAAATAGATAGGTATGGATATATGAGGTAATTTATTCTTCCTTTCAATGGGAAGAGAGGCCCATTAGTCGAGGGCGTATGAAAGTTTAGATCTGAGATCACACTGGGGCCAAATGTGTATCCTGGTCCGCCTATAGTATGGAGGACAGTAGCTGATGATGGGTGTGGATCAGGTAGGGCCCAGATAGCGTGTATCACAGCAGCTCACACCAATAGCGTCCTGTCTGCAGCAGATCTACTAAAGTTCTACACACCACGACCAGGGAACGCGTCTGATGGGCAGTATGTGTCAATACATCTATGTTCTTTTAAACTCTTTTTGGAATGCATAACCAATATCTATAGATACCAATGTAAGTGTAAACAGAAATATATATACAGATTTATGCAATCATAGGTTCTCTGTTCATGATTTTCATTGTGTACTTACTATGTTTATGTTATATATACCATTTCCCATATAGAAAATTCTGTTGCAAATCCTACAATCACCCCTGAAGAAGGAGGCATAAGTAACTCCGAAACGCGTCGGGTGCAAATGTATTGGTATCACTAGTTTTGTATCTATGGAACTGCATTCCTTGTTTTTAATTATGTGATTGTGCGATATTCACTTGATGATTTTTTGTAATAAATAAACTGTTATTTACTTCATATACTTTTCTAAATGTTCTCTTAAATGTGCCTTTAAAGTCCACTAGGGGAATTTCCTTTGTTTCAAATTTTCCCTTAATGCATAGAATACATTAGGGGAAATACCCCGGAGCCTTTAAAACCACTTTAATTCAGAATTATCAGTGCTAACATGTGGTCTTACCCAACCAGCACCTTATATGTTTTATATATGTAAGCTATTTATATTTGAGCACAGACATACAGACATCCATTCCTTTCACAGGCCAGTGACCAGACCTGAGTCTGTAGTGCTCCTCCAACTGTGTTTGTTTGCTTCATATTAGAACTTTATGCCTAGTAAAGTATGCTATGAGTTTGATATTTTGGTATTTTGCACAGTAGAGTAGTGTTTTGCTATCCTCTAGAGGGCCAGCGGATTTTGGGTCCCCCCATTCCTGCACAGCCAGCCAACACGCAATTTTCAACTTTCATTCAAAGACAAGGAATCAGTCTGTGGGCTTGTTTTTGTTGTTTTAGGGCTGGTTTTAGGCCCTGGGGGTGTAGAGGTACTCATACTGTCCCTGGAAATCCTGCTGCTTGGGAAGCCACCCTTCCACGTCTCCTGCCTGGGAATTGGCCTAATTCCCATAAATATGCACATCAGGACCTCCTGACCTCCACCCAGTAGCTTCTAGAAACTTCTCCCAGCTTCTAGAACCAGGGGGAGGTACCGAAGGCCTGACCTGTAGAGCCCTCCAGCCTGACTTACAGTAACCCCGACCAATTAACCAGACTCACCCAACTACTGTGAGTCAAAAAATAAATTTACCTACACTAGTCTGCACACTAGGGGATGCTACAGTAGGAACTGGCCATAGAGGGATTACTTTGACACAGTTGGCCAGTTTAAATATATATATTGCAATATATACCAAACAAGAATCCCTGTTTATGTACAAAAGTTTCCTAGAAATAATTTGCTTAAATAAACCAGTCATCTAACATTTTCAGAAGGAGATCAGCAATTTTTGGGCCAGAGGCATAACTATAACCTTCAGTGCGCATCCAGTGCGCTCTGTGACTGCTGTGTCCTTCGTACACAGCTGATCACAGATCATGGTAAAGGCCTATCAGTGCCCATCAGTGCCACCTATCAATGCCATCTATCAGTGCTCATCAATGCAGCCTATCAGTGCCCATTAGTGCTGCCTATCAGTGCTCAATGCCGCCTATCAGTGCCCATTAGTGCAGCCTATCAGTGCTGCCTATCAGTGCCACCTATCAGTGCTCAACAAAGCTGCCTATCAGTGCCCATCAGTGCCGCCTATTAGTGCCTCCTCAGCAGTGCCTCCTCAGCAGGACTCTGAACTTTGGGGAGGGAGGGGGCGGAACTGTCAGTGCAGGCTCTTGGCTGTATGAGAGAGATGCTCCCAGCTCAGAGCCCTGTGGCCAGCAACCCCACTGTGGGACCCCGACAGTGGCAAAATACCAGGGCCTGGTCGCAAGTGCAACCTTTGTGACCGCCACTG
This sequence comes from Lithobates clamitans, assembly GCA_037952925.1. Lineage (NCBI taxonomy): Eukaryota > Metazoa > Chordata > Amphibia > Anura > Ranidae > Lithobates > Lithobates clamitans. The sequence goes on from JBBGZY010000051.1 coordinate 2,393,645, forward strand.
GGTAAGGCCTTGATTGTAGAACCTGCTAAAAAATGTTTGGGTGTCAGCATCCCCCCTCACCCCCCCCCTTTTACTTACCCGAGCCTTCATTCAATCCAGCGCCATGCACGTCTGCAGCTCTTCTCTCCCCTCACTTCCGGGTCTAGCTGGCTTTGCTAGGGCACCGGGAGCCCTTGGCTCCCAGTGTTGTCAATCAATTCCATTGCACAGAGCAGGTATATATAGACATGTTTGTAATTTTTTTTGTACCTTTACAATCACTTTAAAACAGTAATAATGAATAATAGTTGGCACACCATTGTATAAGACCTTACAGAACCAATTTCAGTATTGCAATACATAACGTAACCAGAGGATGGCTCTGCTGGAGGGGGTAGTGTTATGCTGCATAACAGGATGGCACTAGGCCACAGAAGGGAATCCTAGGGAGGTTCTTCAGCATCAGACAGTATCCCTTGCACTATCTTGCAAGAACCTTTCCCTATGCTAAGCACTGTCCCTAACCAGCAGGTTCCTTTCCCCAACCTGCCCACTCCCTCACAGCATGTCTAATGATGGGGGGTTCCCTTATTAAATGGCCTAAGATGGCTGCCTGAACTGTTGCAGGAATTTGGTATCAACTCAGATAGCGATCTTCCCTAGACAATTTCCCTTAAAAGACACCCTTCCCCTGTACCATTGGCACAGTGCCAACTACAGGACAAAATGGCGCCTACATATGCCTAAACATACTGACAGGTTTACTTTAAGACAGTTGTAGAGTATCAGGTGATGATCTCCATGGGATTAGGCTAATGTATGGAAGATGACCATTATCGCAGCTGTTGGTCATGGATATGACAGAGTCAAAAGGTAACTGAATCTTGTACTCATGGCTGATGTGCTTAATATCTATGGACACCAACAGATAACAGGGGGCATTTTATCAAAACTGTCTTATTGGTTGCTTAAAGCTAAATATGTTGTTTTGGTTGCAAAACAGACCCAAAGCTTAATGCTAACATTTCTTCACAGAAAATGCACATTATTTGATATGCAGTTACTTTAAAAATTTCTCCAATGTATTTAGACAAGGGCAGGAGAGAGGGTGTAGTTAGAATTAGGCAAGAGAGTATTTATCAGCATAAACATAGTGTAGAGGAATAAGTTAGGGTGGAGGGGCTACAGGTGTTTAGTATGGTTCTAGTATAAGCAGGGGCGGACTGACCATTGAGCCACTCGGGCACTGTTCGAGGGCCCTGGGCCACTAGGGGGCCCCATTAGGGTTGCCAGCCTCAGTAAACCAGGGACAGTATGTATAAATCTGTGTTTTTTTACATCTGTCTGTGTATACATGTATGTGTATACTGTGTGATTGTATACTGTGTGTGTTTATACTGTGTGGCCCCATAATCTCTGATTGCCTGGGGGCCCCATGAGTTATCAGTCCACCACTGAGTATAAGTATTACATTTGAGATCATCATGGGCAAGGAATGTCACCATCAGCTTTGCAAATTACTGCTTTTGGAAAAACTTTATTCAAACTTTGCTGGGAACTGCAAAAAAAGATGAAAAAAATTGGAAAACAAGATTTTCTGCAACAGAAAAAACATGATAATTGTTTCTGATACACAGTGTGCTAGGAAACTAAATGTCATCCAGCTAGAGTTTACTGAACATCTACTTTAATTATGTATTTAATGAATACATAACTACATCCATTGTTGTTTTTATATTTGCCTGGATTTTAGCTTAAACCAGTTTAGTTACATGTGATAAAAAAATCGGATTAATCAAAAAAAAGGTAAATTTCAGAGCATGAAAAATTGCTTTAATTTAATACCTTCTATAAACTGGCAAGAAAAAAGAAAAGAAAAACACGTCAGCACCTTGGATAGCACTTAAGATGCCACTTCTTACTTTTCATTTCAACATGTTCCAGTTTTCACTTGAAAGCTATTAAACTGCAGGCAAGCACAGAAGGGTCTGAGATAGCAAAGTGTGGAGGGAAGTAAACTGAACTGAACTGTTTTCATTGGAAAAAAAATATTGTTATGTCTTCACATTATTAGACTTTGAAGTCAACACAGGTTCCCTTTACCTCACTTGACATTTTGGTCTATAAGACCCAACAATCATGTTCACATACACTATATTGTCAAAAGTATTAGGACCCTTGCCTTTACACACACATGAACTTTTAAGACATCCCACCCTTTGCAGCTATAACAGCTTCAACTCTTCTGGGATGGCTGTCCACAAGGTTTAGGAGTGTGTCTATGGGAATGTTGGACCATTCTTCCAGAAGCGCATTTATGAGGTCAGGCACTGATGTGGGCGAGAAGGCCTGGCTCGCAGTCTCTGCTCTAATTCATCCCAAAGGTGTTCTATCGGGTTAAGGTCTCTGTGCAGGCCAGTCAAGTTCCTCCACCCCAAACTTGCTCATCCATGTCTTTATGGACCTTGCTCTGTGCACTGGTGCGCAGTCATGTTGGAACAGGAAGGGACCATCCCCAAACTGTTCCCACAAATTTGGGAGAATGAAATTGTCCAAAATGTCTCGGTGTGCTGACGCCTTAAGAGTTCCCTTCACTGGAACTAAGGGGCCAAGCCCAACCCCTGAAAGACAACCCCACATCATAATCCCCCCTCCACCAAATGATTTGGACCAGTGCACAAAGCAAGGTCCATAAAGACATGGATGAGCGAGTTTGGGGTGGAGGAACTTGACTGGCCTGCACAGAGTCCTGACCTCAACCTGATAGAACGCCTTTGGGATGAATTAGAGTGGAGACTGTGAGCCAGGTTATAGACACACTCATAAACATTGTGGACAGCTTTCTCAGAGGAGTTAAAGCTGTTATCGCTGCAAAGGGTGGGCCAACTCAGAATTGAACCCAACAGACTAAGACTGGGATGCCATTAAGGTGTGTACTCACTTTTGTTGCCAGTGGTTTAGACATTAATGGCTGTGTGTTGAGTTATTTTGATGGGACAGCAAATTGACACTGTTATACAAGCTGTACACTCACTACTTTACATTGTAGCAAAGTGTCATTTCTTCAGTGTTGTCACATGAAAAGATATAATAAAATATTTACAAAAATGTGAGGGTGTACTCACTTTTGTGAGATACTGTAGGCCCACATTTTTCCAGCAGCTCCAGAGGGTGCAGTTCAATGGAAAGGTCTAAGGACAAAGCAACTATATTTAGAGGGTAAAATCCTAGAACCTGAACCTTACCACTATCCTAGTTTAAAGTGTATTTAAAGCTGACCCTAGGATTAAAAAAAGCTACCCATGCAGTGGTTACCCCCACCAGAGCACTAGGGGGAAGAAGCATAGCCTTGAGGAAGCCTGGAAGAGCAATACATAAGGTATTACAGCCTCAACCTCTAGACTTAAAGTAGAACTATAAGCAAACATTTTTTTTTTGGAGCAAGGAAGGGTTATAACCCTTGTCACATTTTTTTCCGCCATCTGTGTCCCATTGTAGAAATTTCCCTTTGCTTCCTGTCTCATAACCAAACAGGAAGTGAGAGGAAATCCCTTCAAATAAGGGAATTCCTTAAGGACACCCGGGTTACAGAACTAATGTCCCTATTGGAAGATTTCCCCTCTACCATTTTTCTGGGGACAACCCCAAATTTTTTGATTTTCTTTTACTTTCACTTTTAATGATAATGGTAAACAGGACAAATAGAGAGGGTGAATCTCCCTAATGAGGGCACAGACAGCAATAAATAAACTGACAAGTGTTCTTATGCCTCTCCATTACAAAAAAAAAGGTTTTGCCTTTAGGTATACTATAACAAGCATCTATCCCTTGCATTGGCCTCAGGGTATCTTTTTTTCCTGGTCCCCAGAGAGGGGCGTTAACCCACCCGATAACTTCTACAAGTGAATTGACATATATGGTATCTATTTACCCAGCACAACCTCATCTTTTATTTTGTTACCCAAAAATAGTGCTATATTGTGTTTGTGTGTAATACAATTAATTTAAGTGAATTGTTTTACTAAAACATAGATTTGATAAACAGTAGCACAGTTATCATCATGTGACCTAAAAATTGCACTTGCCACTATTTTATTCTACAGGGTCCCTACTTTCAGAATATATATATATTGTTTTGGGACCTTTATGTAATTTTTAAGTCTAAAATGTTATTTTTTTTTTTATTCTTGCAAATAAAAAAAATAAGAAAAAAAAATTAAACAGAAAAATAGAATATGTCACGTATTCCTGGCAAAGCTCACAGGTATTGGTGCCAATCCCTAATATTAAATATGAACAGACAATACTGGCAAGGGGACTTTCCAGGCAAAAATGACCATGACAGTGTGTGTGTAAAAAATACAAAATTATTTATTTAAGCATAGATAAAAACATCAAGAGAATATAAAAGACAAACAACACATTGTCCTGTCACAAGGGCAATAGAGACCAATGGTAACCCCTACACATTTCAACTCAAGTAGAGTCTTCTTCAGGGGGTCTAGTAGACAGAAACAGTAGTGGATTCTATGAAAACAAAAACCATACATAAGAAACAGAAAAAGTACATCCTGAGAGAAATACATAAACACTTATTTGCATGTAATTTACATTAATCTCATGGTTACAACTTACAAAAAATCAACAGAGGATTAAGCATCTTAAACCCCGCCAGAGAGTATCCAGGTGCCCATATGTCACTGAGAAGCTCAAGGGATGGGAGCTTATTAATATTAAAGCCATTGCAGATCAGACAGAGTATTCCTAATTACACACTTCACCAGGTATACACTCAAACACCATTGGTACTCACTCAATACGGAATCAAGGGCCAGAAAGGTCCAAAGATTTTAGTTCTGCACAGCTTGACCAGAGGCAGATAGCATTCAAGGATGGATCTTAAGGATCATATAGCTAGGGGATCATACATCCAAAAACCAGTGGCGGCCTATCCATTGAAGGCGCACGGGCGCCGCTTCCCCTATCCATGCATCCGTCCCCCTGATCTACATATCAGTGGTGCCGGACCATGGATTCCAATGCAGTGGGGTATTTTTTTTTTTTTGAAGCACCTGATTAGAGCCAGAGGCTCTGATAGGCTTCAAAAAAGGGTGAGCTGATCACCCAGTGGTTTGAAAAAACCAAAAAACCATGCGCTTACTCAATAATGCAAGCAGCTAACAACGCAAATAGAAATTTTGCTATAAACCATATATATAAACAAGTGTAGCGCTAAAGATGATACAGAAAGTGAAAAAATAAAAAAATGATAAATATAGGATATCAACAAATATCATTAAATACTAGTAAATGTCCATTTTGAATAAGTCAAAGTCCATCCTTATGTGAACCGTTATAGTCACCACGTGAAAAAACAACTATGTTAGTGACAATACTGTCCCAAAAATAGATGAAGGCGTACCAGAGATATTGGACCCAAAATTAGTGTATACCATATGGGTCAAACAAGCTTAGCAGCACTGGTAGAAACACGAAAACAATTATGCAGTCTTGGAGGCCTTCAAGGGGATCCGATGTGTGTGAACATAAGATTGTGCAGATACCACCACCCGAGTGAATGGAGGCTTACCAGAAAGTTGGGACCCACAAAGCATATGCTGTATGAGTCAAACAGGCTTGAATTGCCCACTGGCACTAGCGGGGGAGCCCCGAAGGTGAACTTGGAAGAAGCGTCACGGTCGGAGGGTGGAGAGACTCCAGGCACACACACACAGACACTGCAGTGACAGCACAGGGAGACTCCCAGACACTGCAGGGGAACCACAGGAGCTGACACTCTACACTGCAAGGACGTTTAAACTTCTACATGGAGAAGATACCCCTGTGAAAGAACCTTTAGGATTCCACCTTCAGTTCTCCTTCGGGGCTCCCCCGCTATTGCCAGTGGGCAATTCAAGCCTGTTTGACTCATACAGAATATGCTTTGTGGGTCCCAACTTTCTGGTAAGCCTCCATTCACTCGGGTGGTGGTATCTGCACAATCTTATGTTGTTTTTTCACGTGGTGACTATAAGGGTTCACATAAGGATGGACTTATTCAAAATGGACATTTACTAGTATTTAATGATATTTGTTGATATCCTATATTTATCATTTTTTTATTTTTTCACTTTCTGTATCATCTTTAGCGCTACACTTGTTTATATACCCAGTGGTTTGACCATAGCAAATTCATTTTCGCTATTATCACACTAAAGTTCCTCCCCGCCAATCAGGAGGCAGTTCTGTGAGACCTGTTTCCCGATTGGCCAAAGTGGCAGGCGATCCGATTGGATGCCTAGCACTTTGGCGGTAGACTCACAGTGGAGGAAGCTGGAGAAGTGGACATCGGAGCCGCCGTGGCCACTGCCACACTTCAGGAAAGGGCACCACAGCCCCGACACACAAGCGGGTAAGTGCAGGGCCGGACTGCCTGCGGGGATGGGGGTTGCTGTGCTACACCACCGGGGGGGTGTTGTTTGTTTGCTGCCCCCCAAAGAAGAACCCACCATCCGGCATGGCTAAAAACAAAATCCCAGATTGGGGGAGCAATATGACACTGAAAAATCTGCGTCCTATCTAGGTGTATAGCATGAGGTGGCACCCATGGAAGACAACCCATATAGATCTATATAATTTCCAAAAAGCAAAAAGTGGGTGAGGAGGATTTATCTGACAAAAATTGCCAGTGAGAGAAATACTGCACTCTTTGGACCTTTCTGGTCCTTGGTTCCTTATTGAGTGAGTACCAATTGTGTTTGAGTGTATACCTGGTGTAGTGTGTAATTAGGAATACTCTATCTGATCTTCAATGACTTTTATATTATTAGGCTCCCATCCCTTGAGCTTCCCATTGATATCTGGGCACCTGGATACTCTCTGGCGGGGTATAAGATGCTTAACCTTCTGTTGATTTTTGTAAATTGTAACCATGAGTTTAATGTAAATTACATACAAAGAATTGTTTATGTAGTTCTCTCGGGATGTACTATATTTGTTTCTTATGTATGGTTATTTGTTTTCATAGAATCCACTACTGTTTCTGTCTACTAGAACACCCTGAAGAAGAGAGTTGAAATGCGTAGGGCTTACCATTGGGCTCTATTGCCCTTGTGACAGATTAGGAATTCCTTATGTCAGTTTCCTCTCACACATTGAATGTGTTGTTTGTCGCTTATCTTCTCTTGACGTTTTTATCTATGCTTAAATAAAGAACTTTGTATTTTTTACACACACTGCTATGGTCATTGGTGCCTAGAAAGTCCCCTTCCCAGTATTGTTTGTTCATCTGAAAAAAAAAATTACTCCAACAGCAAAAAATCTCACACATTGAATGTGTTGTTTGTCGCTTATCTTCTCTTGATGTTTTTATCTATGCTTAAAAAAAGAACTTTGTATTTTTTACACACACTGCCATGATCATTGGTGCCTAGAACGTTCCCTTCCCAGTATTGTTTGTTCATCTGAAAAAAAAATGACTCCAACAGCAAAAAGGCTTAAGCCAATTTTTTATATAAGTTAGGGAAAGGTTAGGAACCTTATCAGATTTTAACTGCTGTGTGTGTGTCCAATGGGGAGATTTAACTGCTCTGTTTGATAATTGTCCTAAAGTGAAGCAAAAATGAAAAAAATTGAGTTGTCATCAAAATAGGATTAGAGGGGGACTTCTGTTGAGTAAACTTGTTCCAGTGAAAACCATCTAAGAGAGGATTTCTCTTACTTCGAAGGGATCTCCTCCAAATTCCAGTGATGCCTTGAGTCAGAGAGAGAAAGAAAATCACTCCCAAAAGGACATAGACATCAAAAGAAAACATTGATGTGGGGTTTACCCACACCATACTCTATTCGAAATTTTAAAAAGTGTTGGCTTTGGATATGCTTTAATGATCATTTTTAAAGTATGCATAAAGAATTAATAACCTTCATACTTTAAGCCAAGAGAAGTATCTCTATATGAAGCTTCCAGAATATGGAATCCATCCAAAACAAGCCTGCACTTTAGCTGCAACATTAGCTAGCAGCTGAAATTGTTCGAAGTACTTAAGACACACCAGGGCTGAAGCATTAAGAAATATTAGCCCATTGTACATTGCTGCTCAGCAGGCAGCCTTCACAAGTCTTGTTTTACAATTGCCGCTTGCCTTAATACCAGATATAAAGATAATATATTCAAATAACATATGTCCCTCATAGAAAAAGCCTTAGAGAACCTTCATTTATCTAAAGGCAGAAAAACACAACTGAGAATGTAATTTATATAGCCAGGAATGGGAGACTTAGAAGAAATAACATGTCAAAATAGACAGAAGTAAAGAGGTTATTTTTTTAAAAGACTGGCTTTAAAAGATAAGATACAGCATAGATATGTAATAGCCTAAATAAATAATGATTTAAATAATTCATCTGATACTTCAAGGAAACTATAAAAGCCATTGATTATGTTAGTAACAGGACCTTATCCTCAGAGTGTGGGGCCCTTAAGGTGATCTTACATACTTTTTGGGGTTTATTAGACCCTAGCTTGACGAAGTGGCTCCTTATCCACCTATTCATTATTTGCAGATATTATTCTGGTGTAATGACAAAACTAGACTCGTGATAATTTTAACAGTTACCACAAACATTTTTTAAAATCATATGTTCGGTGGGGGGGGGGGGGGGGGGGGGTCCAAGTAACGGGAGTATATGGATTCATAAATGCAAAAGATACCTACTCTCTGACCTGGTCCAGCAACTTGACTTTGCTGGACCAGGGCAATCAGAAGCTCTGATTCTCTTGATGGCCTTTTTCTAGCATCTCATATACATTGTAGAAAGTATAAGCTATCCATGCATGACAGGGATTGGGGCAAATATAATACTGCCAGAAGTGCTTGAACAAATAGCAAAAGGCTTTTCTTTAAAGTGTCAAATGTGAGCTCCTAATTCGAAGTAGTAATAATGCAATGTGATACACTCCTTCCTGGACTCCTATTTCCCACTGAAGAAAAGGTGGAGAGAAGCAATAATGTAGCAGACAACAATCATGATGTGCAAAGTGTAGTGTGGAAACTCATAGCAACCAAAAAGTATGTATTATATACTATCTCTTCTCCTATTACAGGTTATCATATGCCACATAATTTATGCTTGTGCAATTATGATATCAAGGCAGTGTGCAGTAACCCCCAGTAGCCACTTTTCAGAAAATGATTAGGCCTTCTAAAGCATGAGTAAAATCCCTTTAAAATCTGCAAAGACTATTTACTATTTAAAAGGGAACTTTAGTACATTAAAAGTTTATGTTTAGATATACTTAAGGCATGAGATAGGGGACATAGCTCCAATAACTTTAGTTACATTACTTATTTGTAATGAAGTATATCTCCAATGTGCAGGCTGCTGGATTCGGTAAAAGTCTTCACTGCAGGGCTGCCCCATCCTCTTCCTCTTGCAGAACTTGAAGCGCTGTGGATCATTAACAGCTTCGAGTCTCTGGTCTAAAGATGATCTGATGGGGACACACCCCCTCCTGCCTATAACATCATATGTGAATGGGGAGACAATTCTGTGATCACTCAGCCTCCCCCCATTCAAAAATCATGTTACATAAAGTATAGTCTTCTTTTTTACTGCCGACAAGTCCGGAGACCTGAAGCTGTTAACCCCCATAGCACCAGAAGTCCATCAGCAGGAAGTGAAAAGGGCAGCCCTGCAGTGAAGATTTCTACAGAATCCAGCAGTATGCACATCGTGGGACTTCATTACAGGTAAGTAAGGTAACCAAAGCTGTAGAAAACAATATATATTTTTAGCTAAACTTCAGCTTTAAATAAATATATTCTTTAGCTAAACTTCAGCTTTAAATAAATATTTGCCCATTTGAGTACCTTCTTTTGTGAGGCTATCGTGAAGACATTGAGACAGGTGAGCAGGTCCCCCTAAGACCTAGGTGCACATTATAGTCCTATTGCCCCATTTGTCAGTTGTCATGACCCATTGATTATAACTTATGCTAAACACTTTAGTCTCCAGTCAAGTCTTCCTGTGCTGTATGTGTTTCAGGATTTATTTAGTTATTTGAACCGGGGACCTTTTGTTGCTTGGTTTGCAGGCAAGCTACCAAGATGGGGAAAGGCTTACAGCTTAGGGCTTAGGAGCAATAGTGTTATGTACTATTTGCCTATATGTGTCACTCCTCCCCCTTTCCCTTTTATCAGCCACATTTTCAGCGTTGGGTCAGGGTGGTGTTTTGAAAGTTGCAATGATATATTATCTCCATGCACTTTCAGCCACAGAAGAAGAAAAAAAATGCAAAATGTAATGTGCTAAAATACTAGAGTATCTATCTGCAGTATTGCTTTATTTACACAGACTGATAATGCAGGTGAATTAGCAGCAGCTGTTTCTCATCCACTTCCTACCATGTATAAATTCCTTACACCAGCAGGAGCTCACAGTGCTTCCAAGCCTTATTATGTTAATAACGCTTCCACAGGACTCAGTGCTCAATGTCTTCATCATGGCTACAGTGCAATGGTGCCATACGATTTAATGAAATCTGAAATGGAGGATCAGAATTGCAATCTAAATCATCCAGATTTAAATGACTGTGAATCATGAACTTAATGATTTACTCACCTTTATTGAACTCAGTGTTCTTATGTCACCCAGCAATGTATAACACATGATGTCTTCATTGCACATGGAAATTGTCCACCTCCGCATGCCTTTGTTCTTAGTGCTGGAAACTTGGTGCTTGTACATTTTGTTGTGTGGGTCCTGGGATGAGAATCAGTATAAATGTTGTAGCTGGCCTGAATTTTAACAACTACACTAAACGACTTATCTGCTGGGTAACCTTTTCCATTTAGAACACCTAGAACTTGAAGCTAAACTTTAGGTATGATCTTAATTGCATATTTGCATTGCTCCAACTTGAACCAATGTAAGTATCTATACCTCATACCTGACAAATACTACCCAAGAAAGCAGATAATCACTGTAGTAGCTGGTTAAACTATATTGATTGCCACAGTCTTCTGGCCCCTGTGCCAAGCAGCTGCCCCACTGCATACTGACCACAGGGGGTTGTTCACTCTGCCCTGCTGTCATTTACAGAATGTCTTGTATATTTCTTTTCAATGAATACAAGCTGTTCTCTGACTGGACATGATGGAGACTGCCGGGCCGGATTAACATCTCAGGAGCCTATAGGCAGAGAACAGATAATTCTAAAGCGCCCCAAATTACAGCAAAGGTCTAGGAAAAACAAAATTTCAGGGCAAACAAACATAATAAACTACTCAAACTTTGGCAAAATGTAAAAGACAAGGTTGTACCAAGTAAAAAAGATACCCAACATGTCAAACCTAAAATTTGTGTGCACCCATGAAATGACTGCAGTACCCTATATTTTTTATAGGTGACATTTCAAAAGCCCCTCATAGGTCATCAGTTTAGTGTGACGGAGGAGCTCTTGTATGGAAATACTTACTCTCACTTTGGCGTGCGCGGTGATGTGTAACACGTGTATCGCAATCAACATTTTCACGTATAGACACCTCCAACGCATGAGTTTACGCTCATACATGCGTATATGTGGGGGTGAGATATTCAATCTTCTATTGGTCTAAGCTGAACCAATGTAGGTATACAATTAAGATCATACTTGGAGTTTGGCTTTAATCATTGCAAAAAGATGAGCAAGAGACCCTCAATATGTTACTGTGGCATGAGAACGAATGGATGTAAGCTTATATTCTTTCGTTCTTATGACACAATAGCACATTGAAAAGTTTCTTGCTCATATTGTGTTTTTATATATAAATAATATATTTTTTACTATTTATGTATATATTATGTATTCTAACCCTGATGAAGGGGGATGCTTTAGCCCCTGAAACACAATAGCATATCAAAAAGTTTCTTGCTTGTCTTGTGTTTTTATATATAAATACTGTAATATATTTATATCCTGAAGCACAATGGCTATTGCTTTTCTACTCTTTGTGACTTTGCTATTAAGAATAAAATATATATGGATGTTTAATTGCGCATTTGGCACCTGGTCCTTCTGTAGCACTACCCCCGTAGGAGTTGCTGATGCCAGGGTTCCCCACTGCTACACAGCCAGTCTCACAGCATTACCTTCTTGCATCCAGACACAGAAATCAGTCCTATAACTTGTTTTTATTAGGGGATAATAACTTGTATGGGGTTAGGGATTATGGGATGAACTTGAAATTGAAAAATGTCCAACAACAAAGCTAGGGACAACTTCCTCCTTATTTACAGATTCCACTTCTTCTTTCTCCTGCACAAACTTGGTTCCTTTTTGCACAGCTTCTGCTGGGTCCACTACTTTGGACTAACAGTCCCTCGTTAGATCAGTAACAGCCCATTACAGGCTAGGAACCCTCAGTCCCTTAGTAAAGTAGTACATGTGAACTGAACTGCATCTTGCACCACCTTCTCCCTCTCCGTAGACACTTATCCCAGCTCTACTGCTTACAGAAATGCTAGCTCACCTGGCTGCCACCAGCCCACATGGCTGCTTCTTCTTCCCAGTCCTCCTGACTGACATACACTGGGGATTCCCCAGGGCAAGATTAGAGGAAGACTTGGTACATCGCTGTCTTCAAGAGAGACCTGCAACAGCTGGCAGTCTCTCACCTTGTCTGTCCCTGCACCATGCTGATCTACTCACTGTCTCTCCGGTAAGGGATTTCGCCAACTACATCCTGTGGTAGGATCCTTACAGGCCAGCCATCCAAACTCCAGCCTGAGGTAAACTCCCATTCCAAAGCAGGGGTCTTTCAAGGGCCACTGGCAGACTCCCTCGGCACTGCTTCTTCATCTTCCACCCTACTCTCTGGCTGGCATGGATCATTCTATTTAAAGGCTCCTTAGTCCCCTGCCAGGCCCACTTCCTGGAGATTGACTCAGGGCCCCTAAATATTCAAGGAAACCCCTCCCAGCATCCATCTCTTAACTTCTAGAACATTCTTTAACATTCTAGAATCAGGGGGAGACACCAGAGAACTACCAGGATGAGTCATCCAGTCCTAACCTCTAATAACCCTGACCCAGATTCCATAACTCAGGTTTATCCCTGGGCCAGCTAAATTTGCTTGTACTACCACAAGTAGCACACTAGAGGGTGCCACACTTCTATTCTCCTAATGTTTTCATTTAAGTTGAGCCCCACTACTGTGGGTCCATCCCCCCATTTTGTATCTCCCAAGTGCCTGAGATCTATTTAACAAGAACTATTATCAACTGACATTTGAAGAATAACTAAGTTCCTAGTCTAGCACCTTGATTTATTTTCTTGCTAAGTGTGGAAACCCGCTGAAACCAGTTGTAAAAGAAATAAAAAAAGACTGCTATAGGGTACTAAACATTATTGCTTTTTGTGCTGCCTTTTAAAACAATCCTGTTACTGTATGGTAATCTGATTTCTAAATGTTTTGTTCCACAAGTGAGGTAACTGTGATGCCTAAAATACTATGTTTCTATCCTGAATGTTGAAAAAAAAATAACACATTTTATATTTATCTTGAACATTTACGATCTAATACGACCTTAGTGATTTATTTGTGTTACTGCTACTGCAATTTCAAAAATAGTAGTTTGGTTCTAAAAACAACTTTTTTGTATTTTTTTTTGTACACACTACACTTGCATCAAATTACCCCATGTTGCATTACATCATCTGGTCTACAATGTAACACACATCCTATTGACTGTAAAGTTTATCTAATTTATTTATTTCTCATATTTATACAGCAGGAATGCAGTTCTCTGTAGACTCCATCTAACTGTCCTAGAGGAGCTTACAATCATTGACATTTTCTACAGACAATTAACCACTTGCCGACCACTGCACGCCAATATAATTCGGCACAATGGCAGCGGTGGGCAAATGGGCGTAACTGTACATTCCCTTTAATTAGCGGGGCTAGGGGGCGTTCGCGCGTGCCCACCGCATACAGTGTGGCCATGCCCGTGGGACCGGCAGACTCGATGTACACTGGTCTACCGGCGATCGTGTCATGGAGCCGCAGATGTAAACAAGGCATTTCCCCATTCTGCCTTGTGACATGACAGAGATCACTGCTTCCTGTCATCGGGAGCAGTTATCGCTGTCATGTGAGTTGAAGCCCATCCCCCCACAGTTAGAATCACTCCCTAGGACACACTTAACCCCTTGATAGCCCCTTAGTGGTTAACCCCATTCCCTGCCAGTGTCATTTACGCAGTAATCAGTGCATTTTTATAGCACTGATTGCTGTAAAAATGACAATGGTCCAAAAATAGTGTGAAAAGTGTCCAATGTGTCCGCCATAATTTTGCAGTCACGATAAAAATCGCAGATTGCCGCCATTACTAATTAAAAAGATTAATAATAAAAATAAAAATAAAACTATCCCCTATTTTGTAGACACTATAACTTTTGCGCAAACCAATCAATATACGCTTATTGCGATTTTTTTACCAAAAATATGTAGAAGAATACATATCGGCCTAAAATGAGGAAAATGTGTTTTTTTATTTATTTTTGGGGGATATCTATTATAGCAAAAAGTAAAAAATATTGCTTTTTTTTTCAAAATTGTCGCTCTTTTTTGTTTATAGTGCAAAAAATAAAAATTACAGAGGTGATCAAATGTCACCAAAAGAAAGCTCTATTTGTGGGAAAAATGGACACCTGTTTCCAAAAGCATGGTTTCAAACGTTTAGCGGTATTAAGGAAATTCTGCATAAAGCTGTGCTTATACTATATGCTTTAAAGGAAGAGGGAGTATTATGGAAGAGACAGTGGAGGGGCATGAGACCTAATCGGTCAGAGCGTGGTCTTCTGGATAAGAGGGAATATAGAATCCCAGAACTTCTTAATTTTGGATCAAGACCACCAGATATGTAGCAAAGTTCCCCTATCATTGCAACCCCGTCAACATCTCACATCTGTGGCAGAGAAAACTTGTGTGAGGGGTGCAGCAGTTTTATACCACCTAGTCAAAAATTTAGACCATGACTCCTGTACTCTAGAGCATATAGAACAGTCATGAATAAGTCTTATAATCTTTTGGAGCTGTGGTGGGGAAAACTCCACTTTAAGTTCACACTCCCATTCTTTAATAAAATAGGCAGGGTGAGTGACAGAGGAACTCATAATCAGTCTATATATTCAGGGCAAGAGATGACCTGACTCTGGGAATGAGGAACAAAGAGATTCAAATGCAGTAAGGGAACTAACTCTCAATTTACCCAGATAGCAAGCAATTGTGCTGCAAGTTTGAAAATGACTTGCTCAGCTATTGCTAGACTTGCCTGGCTTCACAAGTTTGTTGCACAATTGCAGCAAGTCTGCATTGCATGACTCCAGATCAACTTTCTTTGCAAACATTCTGCAAGTCTGCTGCAAGTTCTGGTTCAGTTATGTTGTGCAATAGTCATCCCACCACAGGGGTCACTGTGGCTGAATTTTCATGCTGTAGACTTGCAGAGCTCTTGCTGTAGACTCACCACTGCAACTTTGCTCTTGCCACGCAAGTTAGTTACAAATTGTAAAATTGTCAATTAGAACTTGTGCTTCAAGTGCTCTGCAAGCGTACAACTTGCCAGTAAAATGTGCCGCAAGTTAACAGACTTACAATTCAACACTGCCACACATTTATGGCAAGTTATTCTTCCTATATGGGTAGGTTGAGTCTTGTCAAGGAAGTCCAGCGGAAATGAGCCATAGTTACTGCTTAAGATGTCCAGGGGAAGAAGAGAGCCAGTGGGGGTAAACTTAGCACATTCACAAAGATGTATTTCAACTGTAAGGCTGTTTGGTTAGAGTTCTTCTTTAACCACTTGCCGATCGCCCCACGACGATATACGTTGGCAGAATGGCATGGGCAGGCAAGGTAACGTATGGGTACGTTACTTGCCTCCCACGGGTGGGGGGTCCGGTCGGACCCCCCCTTCGGTGCCCGAGGCAGTCGGCATCGTTCCCTGAGCGATCCGAGGTGAGGGGGAGGCCATCCATTCGTGGCCATCCCCTCGCGATCGCTCCCAGCCAATGACAATCTTCCTCTGAAATGTAAACAGCGGCAGAGGAAGTGATGTCATCTCTCCTCGTGTCAGTCTTTTTCATTCCGGCGCCGAGGAGAGAAGACATCAAGTAAGTGCACCAACACTACACGTACAGTAGAACACTCTAGGCACACTTTTCACCCCCCATTACCACCCGATCACCCCCCCCCTGCACCCCCCGTCACAGTGACACCAATAACAGTTTTTTTTTTCTGATTATTGCTTTGGTGTCAGTTTGTGACAGTTATTAGTGGTAGGGCAGTTAGCATTAGTCCCCTTTAGGTCTAGGATACCCCCCTAACCCCCCTAATAAAGGTTAACCCCTTGATCACCCCCTGTCGCCAGTGTCACTAAGCGATCGTTTTTCTGATCGCTGTATTAGTGTCACAAGTGACGCTAGTTAGGGAGGTAAGTATTTAGGTTCGCCATCAGCGTTTTATAGCGTCAGGGACCCCCATATACTTCCTAATAAAGGTTTTAACCCCCTGATTGCCCCCTAGTTAACCCTTTCACCAGTGATCAACATATAACTGTTACAGGTGACGCTGGTTAGTTAGTTTATTTTTAATAGTTTCAGAGCACCTGCCGTTTATTACCCAATAAAGATTTAACCCCCTGATCGCCCGGCGGGTGATATAAGTTAACTTTTAGGGGCAGATAGGGTCTGCGCCGCCCCAGGCAGCGTCAGGTTAGTGCCAGTACCGCTAACACCCACGCACGCAGCATACACCTCCCTTAGTGGTATAGTATCTGAACAGATCGATATCTGATCAGATCTATACTAGCGTCCCCAGCAGTTTAGGGTTTCCAAAAATGCAGTGTTAGCGGGATCAGCCCAGATACCTGCTAGCACCTGCATTTTGCCCCTCGGCCCAGCCCAGCTCAACCCACCCAAGTGCAGTATCGATCGATCACTGTCACTTACAAAACACTAAACACACATAACTGCAGCGTTCACAGAGTCAGGCCTGATCCCTGCGATCGCTAACAGTTTTTTGGTAGCGTTTTTATACAGTCGCTAACAGTCAGGAGCTTTTTTGCCTGTGAGTCTCACTAGTGTACCACTAAATTTAGAGCCCAAAATGGCAAATCGAAGGTACACTAGTGAAGAGGCCTACACGTTTCTGAGCATGACAGATAGTGAAGAGGAAGTCACTCATCTGTCAGATTCAGGCTCAGAATACGATCCTGTAGAGGACAGTGGCTCCATGACAGATAGCTCTGACGACGGAGTTGTGGTCCCTGCCAAGGTCAGGCGTACCAGACCCCGATCTCCTTCTGCTGTTGTTGAGGTGCAAGAATTGCAGGTCCCTCGTATGGAGCAGAGCAGTACTAGCACTGCTATTCCTTCTGGTGAACTGGCACCAGCGGCCTAGTACACCCTGGTCGTACATCCAGCACTGCAGTAACACTTGGTGACGTGGCGAGTCCCATAAGTGCAGTTCAAGCTAGTGAGGTGACAAGCACAAGTAGTGTCCCGCTGCCACCAAGAAGAAGACGAACACAGGCCCGTCGTGCCCATAGTGCCCTTCCTGCTGTATTCGCCAATCCTAATTGGGAACCCACCAGTTCTGCAGCACCCGTACTTCCCCCATTCACTGGCCAACCCGGCATTCAGGTGGAAACAGTTGATTTTACGTCACTTGATTTTTATTCGCTGTTTTTCACCGAAGATCTCTATAGATCTATTGTGGACCAAAGCAATTTGTACGCTGGTCAACACATCACCACTATTCCCCAGTCCTCCCTTGCCAGAGATTGGAAACCAATTACGATTTCCGAATTTAAGATCTTTCTGGGCCTTTCCCTCAACATGGGCATAACTAAAAAGAGTGAGTTGCGGTCATATTGGTCCACTGACCCAATTCACCATATGCCCTTGTTCTCTGCCTCCATGACCAGGGCATAATACGAGCAGATCTTGCGGTTCATGCACTTCAACAACAATTAACTTGTCGTCCTCGTGGAGACCCTGGATACGATCGGCTCTACAAAATTCGGCCCTTCGTAAACCACTTCAACCAACGTTTTGCAGACTTGTTTACGCCCCATCAAGTTGTCTGCGTTGATGAGTCCCTGATTATGTTTTCTGGCCGCTTGTCATTCAAACAGTACCTTCCCAGCAAGCGTGCCAGATACGGGGTCAAGATGTATAAGCTCTGTGACAGGGCCACAGGCTATACATGTAGTTTTATGGTTTATGAGGGAAAAGATAGTCACGTAGAGCCAACAAACTGCCCTGACTACATAGGAAGCGCTGGCAAGATTGTGTGGGACTTGGTGTCACCCTTATTCGGAAAGGGGTACCACTTGTATGTGGACAATTATTACACGAGCGTGCCACTTTTTAGTCACCTGTTTGATCATCAGATTGGAGCATGTGGCACTGTGCGACCTAATCGCCGGGGCTTTCCCCAGCGGCTTGTTGATTCCTGTCTTAGGCTAGGGGAGAGAGCCTGCTTGCAGTGTAATAATTTGCTCGCTATGAAGTGGAGGGATAATAAGAATGTTTTCGTTCTTACCTCCCTTCATGCAGACATGACGGTCCAAATTACTATGGCGACTGGGGTTGTGGAGAAACCCTTCTGTGTCCACGAATATAACCTTAACATGGGAGGGGTGGACCTCAATGACCAGTTGTTGGCGCCGTACCTAGTTGTCCTTAAGGCCAGACGCTGGTACAAGAAAGTGTCTGTTTATTTATTTCAATTGTTTTTGCTGAATGCTCATGTGCTATACAGAGCTTCAGGACAGGATCCTTCCTTAAATTCCAGGAAGAGATCGTCAGAGCCCTTCTGTTTCCAGACGGTGCTCCACCTCACCTTCCCCAACCAAATGCAATAAGCAGGCTGCATGAGAGGCATTTTCCTTATGTCCTCCCGAGTACCCCTACCCAACGAGCCCCCCAAAGAAGATGTCGTGTCTGCAGCAAGCGCGGATATAGGCGTGACATAGGCGTATTGTCCCTCCTGTCCTGACAATCCTGGTCTTTGCATTGGTGAATGTTTTGAATGCTACCATACACTAGTTGAGTTTTAGCATAGGGTACAGCACTGCACAGACTAGACTTTCACAGGGTCTCCCAAGATGCCATCGCATTTTGAGCGACCCGAACCCGGTACCAGTTACAAAAGTTACAGTTACAAAAAAAAAGTGTGAAAAAAAAAAAAAAACACACAAAAAAATATATATAAAAAAAAAAAAATAGTTGTTGTTTTATTGTTCTCTCTCTCTCTATTCTCTCTCTATTTTTCTACTCTTTTTTACTGTATTCTATTCTGCAATGTTTTATTGTTATTATGTTTTATCATGTTTGCTTTTCAGATATGCAATTTTTTTATACTTTACTGTTTACTGTGTTTTATTGTTGACCATTTTTTTGTTTTCAGGTACGCAATTCAGCTGCAGCGCAGATTTATTCATCTTGACAGCAACAGCGTTTGCTCCCACGATACATAAAGCCGTGACTCCAGCGCTGTCGGAGGTGATTTCACCACCACAGTTACATACTTCAGCATATATGCCAATACATGGGGGCAGCAGGGGCGGAGGAGCGATTTGCTCCTACCTTTTGGGGCGGATGCCCCCATGCTTCGGCATATATAAGCGGTGCATGTATGCCCATCATTAGAAGTGGGTGGATGAAGGGAGGTATTCTAATGGTGGGCATACCCACCGATCAATCTCTTTTTTTCCTTCAGCCCACAGGCTGCATGAAAAAAAAGTTTACAATATATGCCCAACAAGGACCAGCAACGTACTGGCATGTTGCTGGACTTTGAGTGGTTATACCAGAATGATGCCTGCAGGTTTAGGTATCATCTTGGTATCTTTCTTTTCAGCCAGCGGTCGGCTTTCATGTAAAAACAATCCTAGGAGCTAATTAGCCTCTAGACTGCTTTTACAAGCAGTGGGAGGGAATGCACCCCTTCCAACGTCTTCCATGCTTTTCTCTGGCTCTCCTGTCCCAACAGGGAACCTGAGAATGCAGCTGTTGATTCGGCCAGCTGACCATAGAGCTGATCAGAGACCAGAATGGCTTCAATCATCTCTATGGCCTAAGAAACCTGAAGCTATAAGCATTTTATGACTTAGATTTTGCCGGATGTAAGCAGCGCCATTGGGAAATTGGGAAAGCATTTTATCACACCGATCTTGGTGTCGTCAGATGCTTTGAGGGCAGAGGAGAGATCTAGGGTCTAATAGACTCCATTTTTTTCAAAAAAGAGTACCTGTCACTACCTATTGCTATCATAGGGAATATTTACATTCCCTGAGATAACAATAGAAATGCTAAAAAAAAAAAAAAAGAAATGAAAAGAACAGTTTAAAAATAAGATAAAAAAGCAAAAAAATAATAAAGGGAAAAAAAAAAGCACCCCTGCCCCCCCCCTCCGCTCTTGCACAAAGGCGAACACAAACGTCCGTCTGGCGTTAAATGTAAACAGCCATTGCACCATGCATGTGAGGTATCACCGCGAAGGTCCGATCGAGGGCAGTAATTTTAGCAGTAGACCTCCTCTGTAAATCTAAAGTGCTAACCTGTAAAGGCTTTTAAAAATGTACTTAGTTTGTCGCCACTGCACGTTTGTGCGCAATTTTAAAACATGTCGTGTTTGGTATCCATGTACTCGGCCTAAGATAATCTTTTTTATCTCATCAAACATTTGGGAAATATGGTGGCGGATGCTTCAGCACATGACCTTCTCATGGACAGAATACATAGAGTCCCTAAACCGTCCTTTCTCCCTGCTGACATCCCCAGAGATGTCCTCTTAAGGATGCACTTTTACCACATAAAAGACCGGGTACTCCAGGCCTCACGCAAACAAGAGAATATCCCTCAGCAGTATGTGTACATCAGACTGCTCCCGGATCTTTCCAGGCACACATTACAACGTCGCCGTAACCTGTTAACGGTCACGAAAGCCTTGAGGAACCACAAAATCCTCCATAAATGGAAGTACCCTGCTACGCTCTCTATCACCCATAATGGGGTCACTATCTCAGTATCCACCCTGGAAGAAGGGCTTACTGCCCTAAAGAGATGGAACATCATTGCAGATCAGCCTATACATCAAGATTACCCGGCAGGGCCCTCATTCATTCAAAATGATTGGCAGATAGTGTCTTACAAGAGATCCAGCAAGAAACAGGCAGGTGGAAGCTCATAATCGAAACCCAAGTAATCACTGGTTTATCTCCAGGGCTGAGTTTCTGTCTTAGAATCTCTCCCTCACCCCTATAACAACAATAGCAGCTACGTCTGCACGAGGATCAATTGTGAGATCCATTTCTTATGTTACTTATGTTAACTTTCCGTTTGGTTTTCAGTTTTTTGTTATTTCCTTTTCTAAGTGATATACGCAGCTTCACAGAATTAATTACACCTCCGAACCAGCAGAGGATTCGCTACAGCCTGTCGTCCCCATCAACCATGCCACACTGGATGTTATCTATGGTCGCAGTGAGTACCCCCACCACTCAGCCTCACGATCTAACACACATCTATTAAAATGACGATAACCTGCCTTTCAATCAATGCCAAGGGTTTAAATCACCTGGCTAAACGCTTTTTCTTATAGAAGGAAGCTCACAAGCAAAAGGCGGACATCTTGAGCGTCCAAGAAACGCACTTTCAACTAGACAATACTCCCCACTGCGCTCACAAGGATTACCCACACATCTACGTGGCCTGTACGCCGAATCGCAAAACAGGGGTTGTCCTTTTAGCCTTCAAAAATTCCATATCCTTTGAACCCAAAGAAATCATTACTGATGAAGAGGGCAGGTACATTATTGCCACAGGGAACATTAACTCGAATCCCTACACCATCGTAACGTTATACGCTCCAAACTGGCACCAAATAAGATTCATTAAAAAAGTGCTCTACCAAGCAAAAGCCTTGAAATATGGCAACCTTCTGATTTGCGGAGACTTTAATGCGACACCGGACCCACTTCTAGATACATCGTCAGGTAAAGGAACTTTGTCCCTCCAATCATTACTACACAAAGAGGAGATTCGACACATGGAGATGTCTACACGGCAATGAAAGGTACTACACCTTTTTTTCAAGCAGACACTGCTCATACTCCCGCATAGACTTATTCTTAACGTATAAATGGCTTCTACAAAATATTGAAACAACGACAATCCATGATATTACGTGGTCAGACCACTCCACTATTTCTGTATCTATTGCGGAGAGGGGAATCTCCTCCTCACCCCCCATCTGGCGCTGCAATACACGCATTCTCCAAGACCCACAATTCCAAACATTACTATCTCAGCACTTAAAACATTTTTTCTTAGACAATGTTGGATCAGTCACTGACCCATACATCTTATTGAACTCACACAAGGCCTTCATGAGAGGCGTTTTAATTCAAACAGGAGCCAGAGAAAAGAGGAGACGGACTCAGCAGCTTAACACTATCCTTTTAGAAATACATGATGCTACCACTCAACACAAAAAATCCCCTACATTACCATTAACTCAAAAATTAAACTCTCTCAGAGAAAAACTTAGAAATATTCTCTCCCAACAATATGACATGCATCTCCGACGCCTTCAACTAAACTATTACGCAAATGCTAATAGAGCAGGCAAATATCTAGCAAACAGATTAAAGGCGGCTCGCATCAAAACGAGAATAGCTTTCCTACAGCATCCTACACTACCACACAAAATTATAAGCCCTCAAGCTATAGCTGACCAATTTGCGGATTACTATGGCTCACTATACAACCTGCACACAGATCCCAACTCGCACCAACCAACAGTGGAACGGATTGAAACATTCCTAAAGAATATTAATCTCCCAACTCTTTCCACACACCAGTTAGAAACCCTGAACACACCAATCACAATAAAGGAAATAGAACAAATAATACACACTCTTCCCAATGGAAAATCTCCAGGGCCGGATGGATTTTCCAATGAATACTTCAAAACATTTGCCAATACTCTATCACCACATATGTCAACCATATACAACAAAGCTGCTGAGACCGCAACTCTTCCTCAAGATATGTTGAAAGCTTACATAGTGACATTACCAAAACCAGGCAAAGAACCCACCACACCAGCAAACTTCAGACCTATTTCTTTCTTAAACTCCGATATTAAAATATATGCCAAATTGTTAGCCAAAAGATTAACAGACATAATCCCAAACATTATAAAGCGTGACCAGATGGGTTTTGTGAGGGGGAGACAAACCTCTGATGCAACCAGAAGAATTGTGAATGTGATAAATTTTGCTGAAAGAACTCGAACGCCTTCTCTGCTATTGTCGATTGACGCAGAGAAGGCGTTCGACAGAGTCTATTGGGCTTATATGAAAATGACTCTTACCAAGTTTGGGTTTAAGGGTCCCATACTGCAAGCCATTCTGGCTCTTTATTCATGCCCGTCGGCACAGGTTTATTCCTCTGGGTTCCTATCTAAACCATTCAACATCACCAATGGGACAAGACAGGGGTGCCCCCTATCCCCAACAGTTTTCAACTTAATGATTGAACCCCTAGCTGAAACCATAAGGTCTCACCCCCTGATTACGGGCTTTCGGTTTGGCTCCAGTTCGCACACCATAAACCTCTTTGCTGACGATGTAATCCTCCTCCTGACCAATCTGGCCACATCATTACCGCAAGCTCATGCAATTCTTGGCATATTTAGGGAAGTCTCATACTATAAAGTTAACTTCACCAAATCATTAATATTGGATCTAGGAGTCCCACCCCACAAATGCAAACTGCTTCAGTCACAATTTCCTTATACATGGAGCTTAGGAGGCATAACAGACCTTGGTATCACACTTACCAATAAAACCTCCATGCTTGTCAGAGCCAATATGATCCCACTGATGGCCACACTGGAAGCCCAAATCAGGAATATGTCCAATAAGGAAATCTCATGGCTTGGAAGAATTACAGCATATAAGATGATGATATTGCCGCAAATATTGTATATGTTTCGCTCCTTACCAATCCACATACCTATTCACTATATCCACAACATGACAAAATTAGGTTGGAAATATATATGGAATGAAGGGGGCAGGAGGCGGAGCCTAGCAGAGCAGACATGCATTGTTAGAGCTCCACACCGCTGAGGAGAGAAGAGAAGGATAAAGCGGAGCCTGCAGGCTCAAAAGGTATCCATTTGAACCTTTTTGCCCCAGGGAACAAACTGTGAAAGTTTGGGCAGGAAATATGGTACTGGGAGGAAACCGTGGCAGAAATAAAAATCACCTCACAAAGAGCTCACAGGCACTCACTGCAGCTGAAGCAGCTCCAGTCACCTCACAAAATACAGCATCAGGGAGCACTCACAGACAGAAAATGTCACAGCAAGACTCTCCATTTGAGTCAGATACAGAACAAATCCTCTCACAAACTTCTCCACAAGCCTCCTCAGTATCCCCAGTAATATTATTACAATTTGAAAAGATGCTTCATAAGGCTTTAAAACAAACCTCAGACCAAATAACAAAAAGCCTAACCAAAGAAATAAGAGAGCTGGGAAACCGCACCGCAGCTTTAGAAATAAAAATGGATGAAATTGAAATTACAACCCAAGAAAATATAACAGAATTGGAACAATTAAAAAAAGAGAATTTAATACTTCAAACTAAGCTCGAAGATTACGAAAATAGAGCCAGACGTTCAAACTTGCGCATAAGGGGAATACCTGAAACTGTGACAGACCTGCAATCTACTATTACTGCTCTATTACAAGAACTAAAGCCAGATATCCCTATTGAACGTTTAGAACTGGACAGAGTACACAGAGCCCTCACAGCCAAAAAGAAAGATGGACCCCCACGTGATATAATCACAAAATTTCATTATTACAGAACGAAAGAACAAATACTAATTGCTGCAAGAGAAAAAAAGGAACTTAATTTTTAAGGACACAATTATCAAATTTTTGCTGACCTATCCCAACTTACTATTACTAAAAGACGATCCATGAAACCCCAACTAATGGAACTGCAACGCCACAACATTATGTATCAATGGGGCTTCCCCTTTTCAGTCAGATTTAACTACCAAGGTACAATTTACAGAAGCAGATCAGCAGATGAACTACAACAAACCCTTTTAAAATTAAATCTGACAGAACCCACAAGCAGCAACTCTCCCACACGCAGAAGAATTACATCATCTTCACCTTCAGGCAGCACCCAGAAAATTTCAGAACAAAATGGGAATCATCATTCTCACAAAAGAGGCCGTTATGCCACATCATCCATGGACCAAGAAGATTCAATGGACTGGCATCCTAATTCCTGATATCTCTTAATTTATTATACTAAGAGATGGTTCTCTATAAAAAACCTATATTTATAACTGAATGTAACTGCATTCTGATAGTCACACACTGTGTGGGATCGTTACATTCCAGTTATATTTCTTATTACTTCTGATTCATATAGCCTTAGAATATATAAGTGAAATAAGGAAATTCATGTTCATTTATATATTATCAGGTAATAACAATAGATTTATTACTTTTTAGGACAAACATGTTCAATAATCCAGAAGTAATGAAAGCTTTTTCTTTCTTTTCTTAAAACAAATATATTATTACCTAGTAATAGTTCCTAGAATTATGTTTTTGTTTATTTTAATCTGAAGCAATACAACCTCAATTTTATGAGTTAACATATCTAAACAGTTACATATGAATAAAATATGTCATTGTTTACTCTAAAAGGGTTGAAATCCCAAAATAATTCAAACTATCTTCATCAATACCAAAGTTATTAACAGTACCTTTCTTTTTTTGTTTCAAATTGTTTTTATTAAATTTTTTTCAGTTTACAAAAATAAGTAATACTTCTTGTCATACAGTGAGATACATTCTTTTAGGATTCTTTACACAAGAAAAACAAAGTGTGACAAGATAGCGCCTATTACATTGTGAAGAGCTTAAACTGTGAGATATCTATGTAGAAAAAAAAACAGTAGAAGATCAGGATGCTATCCTGCAGCTCCGGTCACCCCAGTTGGGTTCAGACTGTGTCCGGAGAAGAGGAAAGACATCCCCTAAGTTGCATGCTTTCTAGTCCTTTTTTATTATGGCATATGCAAATAGAGAATCAATATCACAATTTTAGTTAGATATCTCTTTGGAAATATGATTAGAAGTGTATGAAATGGGGGAGGGGAGAGAAAAAAAAAGGGTATAGAAGAGGGGGAAAGGGCGGAGGGTGGAAGGGCCTATCTATGGTAAGGGAGGGGGGGGGGGGAGAGAGGATGATGTGTTCTAGATCCTCTCCGGCTTCTGTCCTGTAGTTTGATAATGTATTTTGAAAGATTATTAAGGTGATGAACCTTTCATCATGGATAGTATTTTGGATAGTAGCAGAGCTGTTTTGGAGGATTGAGTGTAAGAGTGGGGCTATGGGTTCTTTATTGCGTTGTGTGGGCTGTGTATATTATTTCGAAGGGTTAATAAGTGTATTATAGTCAGAAGACGATTGGTAGTGGAGCCAGCAACTCCATTTTTGGGTAAATTTAGTAGGGTTTTCCTGAGCTATATGAATTAGTTCTTCCATTTCTGATATTTTACGGATTCTAGCGAACCATTCTCTTAAAGTGGGTATATTTGGAGAGTTCCAATGTATAGGTATGCATTGTTTCGCTGCGTTTATCATGTGCATTGCTAATGATTTGTGATAAGTTTTATGAGGTAGTGGGGATATATGAAGTAGGAACTGGGCCGGGGACAGTTCAAGATCATATGTTGTGATTTGTGAAGTTATTCTATGTATCTCCTTCCAGAATGTTTGTATCAAGGGGCAAGACCACCATATATGGAGTAGAGTACCCTCTTCCAGTTGACATCTCCAACATTTCGCTGATGTAGCAGGGTAAATTTTGTTTAGTAGGGAGGGGGTACGGTACCACCGAGAAAAAATTTTGAATCCATTTTCTTGTGTGGTCACATTTCTCGTTCCTTTATGTATGTTGAGAAGAGCTTGTTCCCATTGTGTTTCTGAGGGTGAAATAGAGAGGTCTTTTTCCCATTTTTGACAGGCAATGTTCTGGTTAGTCTGCATGTTAGTGAAGAGTAGATTGTGAGTTGTGGAAATTAGGTGAGGCTGTGCGTTATTTTGGTTACATAACGTCTCAAAGGGGGTAAGTGGTCTTGAGCAAGTAGTTTGTTTGTCTTTTGATTGTAGAAAATGTGCAATTAGGATGTATGTCCAGGGGGAAATTGGCGGGTTTCCTGTCTGAGTAGAGATTTGAGAGGGAGTGAGAATTTTCCCTTGATGGAAGAATTGATGTGCCTTTATGTTATTTTGTGGAAAGTTCTCGGATAGGAAGTGTTTATGCATTCCCGGAGGGAAATCTGGGTTGAGTTTTACAGGGGTTAGTGGACCTGGTGTAGAGGATATCTTCATTTGGTAGCTAACTTTCTGGAAACACTTAAGAGTAGGTCCTATTAAGGGGTGTGAGAGTAAAGTCACAGGTATGTGTTGTGGGTTTAACCATGGTAAAGAGGGTAGTGGTAGTGTTGTGAGGGATGCTTCCAAAGTAACCCAGTCCTTGTGGCTTGAGTGGGTATTCCAATCTACTATTCTAGTCAGATGGATGGCATTATAGTAGTTGAGAATGTTCGGAAGCCCTATGCCTCCTAAGTGTTTTGGTTTGGTGAGTTGTTGAAAGCTGATTCTGGGTTTCTGAGATCCCCATAGGAATCTGGAGCTTGCTGATTGATATGTTTTGAAGAATGTTTGGGGGATTAAGATGGGAATTGTCTGAAGGATGTATAGTATTCTCGGTAGGGCATTCATTTTTAGTATCGCGGCTCTACCAAACCACGAGAAAGATGGGTTGTTCCAGTTCTTAAAGTCTGCAGTTAGCTTGTTTAATATGGGTATGTAATTCTTGATGTATAGGTCAGAAAGTTTAGAGGGAAGTTGTATTCCTAGGTAGGTTATCGATTCTTTTTCCCAGTGGAAGGGGAAGTTTTTTTTGCATTGGTCTACTAGCTGGTGGGAGAGGGAGATATTGAGTGCGAAGGATTTTGTAAAATTTATTTTAAGATTGGATAGCTCTTGAAATTGTTTGAATTCGGATAATAGGACTGGCAAGGTAATCAGGGGCTGTGATAAAAACATTAATACATCATCCGCAAAGGCAGCATATTTGTATTCCTTATGGGGAGTGGTTATGCCATGAATGTCTGGATTTAGTTTCAGTTTTCGAAGGAATGGTTCAAGGGTGAGAACAAATAGAATAGGGGACAGGGGACATCCCTGTCTTGTCCCATTACGTATATGGAAGGCATCCGACAGAGTGTTGTTGACCCTTACTCTAGCCATAGGGTTCGAATACAGGGACTGGATCAGTCCCGAGAAATAAGGACCAATTCCTATGGCTTGTAACACTGCTGTCATATAGTCCCAAGCCACTCTGTCGAATGCCTTCTCTGCATCTAATGAAAGGAAAAAGCCTCTCTGGTTGGTATGAGTGATAATATGATGTAGATTAATCGCTTTGATTGTGTTGTCTCTGGCTTCTCTACCTATTACAAAACCTGCTTGATCTGTTGATACTAGGGTTGGTAGAAGGGGAGTTAGTCTATTTGCTAATATTTTAGAGAATATTTTAACGTCTACGTTTAGTAACGAGATTGGTCTGTAATTTCCTGTATTTGTGGGGTCTTTACCTTCTTTGGGGATGACTGCAATATGGGCCTCTAACATTTCTTTGGAGAGTGGGTTGGAGGGGGAGAGTGTGTTAAACGCGTTAAGAAAGGGTTTTCTAAGTGTTTCTGTGAATGTCTTGTAGTAGATTGCTGATATGCCGTCTGGGCCTGGACTCTTGCCTGGTTTCAACTGTTTAATAGCTTGTTCCCATTCTGTTGTGGAGATTGGAGATTCTAAAGATGTTGAAATTTCTTCTGAAATTTTGTCTGGAGAGAATTGTGTTAAGAAGGTTTTTATTTCGTTATGTCTGTTGGGCAGGTGTGTTGATGCAGAATTTGTTGTGTTTAGGGAGTATAGGGAAGAGTAGTAGTTTTCGAACTCTTTCGCTATGTCATGGTTTTTTGTAATTGCAGTTCCTGTTTGTGAACACAGTCTATGTACTGTATTGTTGGTTCTTTTTGTGCGGAGGGACTGAGCAAGTAAGCGGCTACATTTGTTTCCAAACTCGTAGAAGAGTTTCTGGGATAGTGCAAATTTTTTCTTAAGTTTGAGACCTAGCTCTTCTTGTATTTGTGTGCATGTTTCTATTAAGTCTAGGTGGGTTTTCTGGGCTAGGTTCTTTTTATGAGAAGCTTCTAGAAGTTTGAGTTTGGAAAAGAGATCAGACAGTGTCTTCTTCTTTTCTTTCTTTATTGCTGTTGACATGGAGATCAGTTTCCCTCTAATTACACATTTGTGTGCCGCCCATTGTGTCATTTTGGTGGTGTCTGGGGTGTCATTTTCTTTAAAGTAGTTTATTAGACATGTGCGAATTTCCGTTTCTTTTATTTTGTCTGTCAGGATAGATGGATCTAGTCTCCAAACGGGAGTGTAAGTGGTCTTTTCTGGAAAGCTAAGAGTAAGTGAAATGGGGTGGTGGTCGGAGAATGTCATTGGTTCAATGGAGGTAGTTTTCAGTTTTGGTAGGTCTTGTTGTGTGAGAAAGAAATAATCTAAGCGTGAGTATTTATTGTGTGGGGTGGAAAAAAAGGTATAATCTTTCTCTTTTGGGTGAAGGGTGCGCCAAGTGTCATGAAGTTGTAACTCTTGGAGGCTTCTTCTAATTTGTTTGATCGCTTTGTAGGGCAAGTGAGATGTGCCTGATGAGGTGTCTAGTAGAGGATCGAGAGGAACGTTGAAGTCGCCTCCTAGGATCAGCATTCCTGTTTGGAAAGTAGCTAGGAGTTGGGAAATTTTCCGGAAAAAAGGTATCTGGGCTGAATTAGGGCTATAAATATTTGCCAGTGTGATTGGGGTGTTTCTAAAGGTGCCTTTGAGAAATATGTATCTGCCCTGGTCGTCTATTAGGGAGTCTGTTATTTTTATTGGGACATTTTTGGATAGAAGTATGGAGACCCCTTTGGATTTCGAGATCGGGGAGGTGGCGTGGAAACTATGCGGAAAGAAGTGGTTAGAAAATTTGGGGATGGCGTTGGAACGGAAGTGGGTCTCCTGAAGGTATATTATGTCTGCCTTCATTACTCTCATGTCGGTCAGTACTTGGGAGCGTTTTTCTGGTGTGTTGAGCCCTTTTGCGTTTAGCGAAAGAAGTTTCAAAGATATACCGGCCGTTTTGGACTTTGGCAGTGTCATTATGGTGGGGGATGTGCAGTTGTGGGTTGATGAGAAAGTCTCTTGGAGTGTGAAGCCGGAGAGGATCAAGAAGAGAAAGGGAGGAAAGAAAAGAAGGAAAGAGAGAGGAGAAGAGAAAAAAAAAAAAAAGGAGGGGGAGGGGTAGAGGGGGGAGGAGGGGGAGGAAGATGAGAGGAGTAGAAGGGGTAGAGATAGGAAGTGTGTAGGGGGATGAGTAGCCGGTAGTGGAGGTGTAATAACACGTCCACTAGAGGTGTTAAGGGGGTGAACCGGCCGGTGTCAGCGGTCGTATCAGGGACCGCTGTGTGGAGAAGTGGTAGGAGTCGTTCAACTAGTAAAACAAGGTGAACGTCTCCACGAGGTCAGTGGACTAGTAATTTTAGGTGCATCCTGTTAATGATCAGGGGACCAAGTGGAACTATTAAATGAGAATAAGTAATTACTCTTTATCGCTGGTCCTCTGAATTTCCAGTAAATGATTAATTCGTTCATATATGGGACATGGTTGAGGTTTCGGGGGGTTTCATAAAGGGGGAGATCTGTCCGGGGATTAATGTGGTGCATTCTGAGCAAGGAGAGGAAGGATAAGCATAACGAGACATAATTGATCAAATCTGTTTTGATGCTAGATGTTTAGAAAAGTGTGTTAAACCTTAAAGAAAGAAAGCAATTCAATCCTTTAGGAATTGTAACTTTGATAGTATAAGAGTTTGTGGATTTAAGACCACAGGACATAACATAGAGTAGAACCTGGTTTGAACATTAAACTGTAACCATTCTAACTTTTTAAATCAGAACAACTGTGGCATTACTGAAGTAGAAAATACTACAGAGAGGGACCTTTTATTCCCTCTCTGTGTTGTCTGAGAGGGATGTGCAAAGGATTAGGCCCATCTGAATGGAGTAATTTCCCAGAATAATGATTACATCTGTATGTTATAGATAACAACCATCCTATAGGAGAGGTGTTTAAGTGAGAATTTTGTCATTACCTTGAACAGGTAGTGTTCTCTAGATTCGAGAAGAAGTGGAGCCATTACCTTTGCGCAGCCCTCTCTTAGTTTACCCTATACGGACCTCAGCGTATCCATTAGATATTACCTAGTAAGTATTACCTGTAAAACCAAACAATAAAAAGAAGAGAAATAAATCCAAAAAACAGTAAACTTTAGTTATCTTAAACCTCTATTATGCGATCAATTTCTATTGGTGAGGGAGGGGGGGGTGAGGAGTGACAAGGAGGGGGTATGAGAAAGGTATGTGGGAAGGGGAGGGGGGATAGGGGAAGGGGGGGGAAGGATAGGAGAAAAGGGAAAGAGGGTGATATCGAGGATCATGCATAACTGGATTTAATGAGGGAGATATGTTCATTGACTGCTTTCCTGTTGTCTTCTGGACGTAAGGCTTCTGACCATAGCTTCTGTATGTGTTTGGCGTAGGGTTTGGTGGCTTGTCTTGCTGCAGATCATGTGTCTTGAGAAAGATTTGCTTGGTTGCAGTTCTGTGTGTTGAGTGAAATTATGAAGGGCTTAGGGTACTGGTATTCTTTTTCTGGTTATGAAAACAGTTACTGATTATCCAGGGTACAGCTTTGTGCTGTGAGAACGGTAGTCAGTGAAATTTCGGTTGTTGTCTCCAAAAGGTATAGGCATAGAGCCGCGTTTTGTCCGGTGAAAGAAGGTGGAGAGAGGTGTATAGTATATTAGACTAGCACGAACAACAAGTCTCAGGTTAGTGAGGGGTATCCTTGGTAACAAAAAAAAAAAAAAAACTGTGGTGTAGCGAGAGTGTGCTTCTAATGTCCTCCTGGTTAGGTTAGACGTGCCCTGCGGTGGACTGGTGAAGCCGTTGGGCTGCCATTTCTGGGTGTTTCTGAGGGTCTCGCATTGGTACGAGAATGAAATTGGTGTGGGCGGCGGCGGCCCAAAGTGAAGTTGCCCGCTTCATCTATTCCTTCCATGGATGATGCTCTATTCAGGGGAGGTAGGCGAAAGTCACTATACCAATCTGGGACATCAACAAATGGGATGTCTAAGGTACTGAAGAAATGATCTAGATCCTCTGGGACTCTGAGATTCGCTGTGCGACCCTGATGAGTCGCAGACAGACAGAATGGGAATTTCCAGCGGTATAGGATTGATCTGGTTCTTAGTGCTTCTAACAAAGGTTTTAATTCCCTTCTACGTTGGAGTGTGATATTAGAAAGATCCTGATATATTTTAATTTCCGCGCCCTGAAATAGAATTTGGTTGCGTCCCCTGGCTTTACGGAGGATTTCTTCTTTCAGGGGGAACTCAGAGAGACAGCAAACTATGTCTCTAGGAGGGTCTGTGTCTCTACCTCTTGGGCGTAAAGCTCTGTGGATGCGTTCAAGTGAAACCTGAGTCCCAGGAGGCCTTTCTAGGAGATTATTAAAAATGTCTGTTACTGTTTGTGAGAGGAGATTGGGGTCTATGGTTTCAGGGACACCCCTCACTCTTAAATTGCATCTTCTCCCCCTATTGTCAAGGTCTTCCATGTGGCGGTTAATCTCCCTGAGGTGAATGGCATGCGATTCTGTGACCTGTTGTACTTGGCAGAGAGAGACATCATGGCGGGCCTGTGTGGATTCTATGTCATCCACTCTCAATGCTATGGCTTGCATACCGGCTTTCAGATCTGAGATGGCTGCCTGCAGTGTGCTTTTAATATCAGCTGCTACACTGCGTAGGTCGTCTATGGTGAGAGCAGGAGCGGGAGCGGTCATTAGGGGACCTTGTGAGGTGTCTGTGGCGGCCGCCATGTGAGCTCCGGTGTGATGCGGGCTGCTGCTGGGGGAACGGGAAGTGCGAGTGTGGGAGGATTGTGAGGCCTGCCCTCTTTCCCTAGGCCTGGAGCGGAAGATCTCAGGGATCTGGGCACTTAACTGAGTCCTCGGAGAGCGGGATCGGGTTGCTGACATACTCCTTGATGTCCTCACCAAGTCCCGGCAGCTTTGTGGAGTGAAAAGCGGTGTTTAGCTGTGAGAAGCTAATGAAGAAGGACCTCGTGGAGCGGGAGCTCTTGTCTCACACGTCCATCTTGGATCGGCTCCAGGCCACGCCCCTAACAGTACCTTTCTAACTGAATTATTTAGCCTAGGGCAAGACTAACCATATACAACCACCCTGGAATAAATAATTTCAACAAAAACTATATTCTGCACTCCAATTAATGAAACATCATTTTGATGTCTTTTGACATAGCACTTCTCTCCTGTAAGCGGAAGATCCGTGTTCCCCCATTAGCCCTCCTCATTCTCCCAACCATATTATGTGGGAGTGTGACGAAGGCACTTATTCCCCTGAGAGAGATATTTATTCTCTTTCACGGGTAAATTGTGATTACTTGCAAAAAATAATTTATACAATGTATCATCTAATCTCATATGTTTTTTGTTTACTCTTTACTCCAGAATTCACTGGTTTCTTTTCTATCTATTCATCTCTTCAGTCCACACAGGTTGATCTGCGCAGTCAGCTCTGCATAACAAAAAGTAAGTCAAAACTATTTGATCTGTTGCCATGGCACCACTGAATATACTTTCCCTGAATGTTCAGGGAATAAATGTCCCTCAGAAAAGGACCAAAGCCTTCCGTACTTTCCATAACAAGAAGGCTCACATAGTATGCCTCCAAGAAACACACTTCACCAAAGATTCTACTCCAAAATATATTTCTCCTTTTTATCAACAAATTTACACGGCTTCTGCCTGTACCAAGCAAAGGGGAACTCTAATTGCATTTCACCGATCCACACCATTCACCTTATCATCAGAAATTAAAGACCCAGAAGGTAGATACCTGATACTCATGGGTTATATAATGGATACAGCAATCACAGTGATTTCCTACTACGCTCCTAACAAACAACCTACACCATTCCTCTCACATATATTACAAGTGATTAATACACACAACATAGGAACAGTGATAATGTGTGGGGATTCGAACCAGGTACTCCTCCCATTTCTAGATAAATCACCTTTTACACCATCCAAAATAACCTCTAGATTACCTTTTTCTCAACTTCTTTCCAAATACAATCTGGTAGATTCATGGAGAGAAAGTAACCCAATGAAAAAGAAATTCACTTATTTCTCGCACCCTCATCAAACTTTCACCAGAATAGATCATATTTTTCTAACAATAGGAATGATACCAGAAATTATTGCATCAGATATAATTCCGAATCCGTGGTCTGACCATAATGCAGTATACACTACTATAGCCTCAGCCATACCAAAAGCGCATGACCCAACGTGGTACTTACCGGATATAATGCTCAAACACCCACTACATCAGATGGCCATTGAACAAGCTTTAAAGGAATACATATCAATTAATAATACAACAGACATCTCCCCAATAACACTGTGGGAAGCTCATAAGCCTGTCTTGCGTGGTACAATACAAAGACAAATGGCACTATTTAAACGGGAACGCAAAAATCTAGCAAAAAAACTAGAACTCAATTTTAATGCAGCCTACATATCATTTCAAGATAATCCATCTCAGAGTACAAAATCTCATCTGGAAAAATCTAGATTGGAATACGATCTATTTCTCACTGAGTCAGTTGATAAATCCCTCAAACGCTCCAAACACAATTTCTACATGAATACAAACAAACCAGGTACATATTTGGCTCGGGCATTAAATTCAACTAACAAATCTTTCAAACCAATACGTTTGAAATTATCAAAAAATGTTTACACTTGTAATCCAGTTAAAATAGTCCATAAATTTCACTCACATCTCGCAACTTTATACAAGACAAACAATGAATTTAATCCTACAGAGGCTGAATCCTTCTTCTCAAAAATAACCTTACCCGAGTTATCTCAGAATCAAAAAAGCAGTTTGGATGAGCCTATAACTATAGATGAAGTTGCTAACGCCATAAAAGACCTAAAACTTAACAAAGGACCAGGCCCAGATGGCTACTCGGCTTTATACTATAAAACATTCTCAGAAATACTCTCTCCCATTCTCACTGAAACTTTTAACAAACTTCTAGATGGACATTCTTTTCGGCAAGAAACACTAATGGCAATTGTTTGTATGATCCCAAAACCCCTTTCTGATGATACTTCCTGTGTGAATTATCGGCCTATCTCTCTGTTAAACCTCGATATTAAATTATTAGCAAAAATAATAGCAAAACGCCTCAATAGCATTATAGGAAAATTAATACATAGAGATCAAGTAGGCTTCATGCCAAATAGACAGGCAGGCGATAATATACGCAGGGCAGTGTTATTGGCACATATTGCTAAAAAACGGAAAATCCCTTTATGTTTTCTATCTCTCGATATTAAGAGGGCATTTGACACAGTATCCTGGCAATATATGCAATATTCATTACAAAAATGGGGTTTTGGACCCCACTTTTTAACATGGATCAAAGCATTATATAACAAACCCAAAGCCTATATAAAATATGCTGGATACAAATCTGAAGCCTTTAATATCGAAAGAGGTACCCGACAGGGTTGCCCATTATCTCCCTTATTATTTGCCCTTATACTCGAACCCATGGCCCAATACATCAGAACAAACCAAACTATAACTGGCATTGAAGTAGGAGGTATTACACACAAATTATGTATATTTGCAGACGATATATTACTTTTTCTATCATCACCACAGGTCTCTGGTCCTAACTTAATACCAGTTCTTGATGGATTTGCAGCCCTATCCGGCCTTATGATTAATCCTAAGAAATGCCTAGTGCTTAATATTTCACTCACAAACATGGAATTGATCCCGGCTAGGGCTGCACTCCCATTCACATGGGCAGAAAAATCAATCCCATATCTTGGAATTCATTTAACAGCATCTCATTCTGACTTATTCTCAACCAATTATCCTCCTGTATTAAGACAGATCACAAATCTAATAAAACAATGGTCGCAACTTCCTTTATCCTGGATAGGGAAGATTAATGCAATCAAAATGACTATTCTACCCAAATTGCTTTATCTATTCAGAGTCCTCCCTATTCCAATTCCTTCCTATTTTTTGAGAATAGTACAAAAAAGAGCAACTTCGTTTATATGGGGCTCTTCTAAACCACGTATACCTATACACACACTACATCTTGCCAAAAATAAAGGAGGCCTGGGATACCCTAATTTTACTAACTACTACAGAGCAGCACATTTGGCCAGTCTGTCCAAATACCATGCAAAACAGGAAATGCCATTATGGGTATTTATAGAGGTTTCAGAAAATGACCCTCTATTAATATCAAATTTATTATGGCTTGATCCTAAAGACCGCTTTAAAATTCATAATCCCATAACTAAACACTTCTTATCTCTCTGGGATAAACTAAAAACCAAATATCAGTTACAATCTCCACACAATCCTCTCCTTTCTTTTATCAGAAATCCGGCCTTTTATCCGGCATGGATCTACCCAAATTCTTTTAAAGCTTGGACAACATCAGGCATTCAGACACTAAATGACTTCATAGCATCTAAATCATTCCTTTCATTCCCATCGCTTAGAGAAAAATATGATCTACCAAACTCTGAGATATTTAGATATCTCCAAATCAAAAATTTCTATACACCATTCCTAAAGGGGGATACACCATTATCCCAATTATCCATTTTTGAATCAATCTGTACAAAAGATCCATTTGCTAAAGGTACAATTTCATCACTTTATAATCAATTATATGGAGTAGAAAATCTTAATAGACCCTCTTACGTTCAGAGGTGGGAGGAGGACCTGGGACGAACTTTAGAAGACACGGACTGGTCTAACATATGGCTCACATCTAAGTCATCTTCACCCAACATCTTAGCACTGGAGACAAATTATAAAGTCCTAACTCGCTGGTACCTTGTACCCACTAGAGTGGCAAAATATTCACCTAATACCTCAGCTCTTTGTTTTCGAGGATGCCCAGAAATAGGCACATATTTACACATATGGTGGACGTGCCCAGTAATCCAAACCTTCTGGAAGGAAGTCTTCGTGATTGCATCTAAAATATTTAAAAAAATAATACAACCAGATCCATATTTAACTTTACTTAACCTAAAACCAGAATGGTTAACACTCTCTCAATTCAAACTTATGATCCAACTAATAACGGCTGCAAAACAAACAGTGGCCAAGGCATGGAAATCTCCTACATTGGTACTAGCAGAAACAATTCACAGAATGAATAATACAATGTCCCATGCTAAGATGGTAGCCATCGATCAAAATCAAATTCCAAAATTTGAAAAACTTTGGCATCCTTGGATAAAACAACAGTTCCTGTCAAACTTCAATGACTCTGTCCTGTTGCCATGGTAACAGATTAAATGACTTACAGAGACACCCATTCTAAGGCTTCAAAGAGAACTAAAAAGAATAATAAACTGACGAGCGGGACAACCTTGTGGACCATACCTCTACCTTTCAACCCTTTTTCTTCTTTCTCTTTCCTTTTCTCCACCTTATGATTAAAGCTCATTATCAGAATTTATTTGACCTATATACACTCTACTTGTAAACAATATGTATAGTAGGTATAAATCATTTAAATACCTACAAAAGTAACTAAGGAAATGATATATATCTTTAATTTAGGTTTACGTGAACCCAATGTTTAATATTTGAAATTTCATGATATTTACCTATATAAACCCTACTGTAAAACAATGAGCTTACTTTATAGATCCTTGTAAACTTACTTTATGTATCTTTATAACATTGTATACTCAATAAACTTCTTTTGACAAGGAAATATATATGGAATGGTAAAAAAGCTAGATGCTCCAGAAACAACCTCACGTTTCATAAAAAAATAGGAGGGGCAGGCCTAGCGGACTTATATGACTACTACTGGGCAGTCAGACTAGACCAGACCAAACTATGGTTCAAAACCGAGGACACACCACTATGGGTAGACATTGAAATGGCATTAGCCCCAACAAAAGATTTAACCTTACTATTGCCAAGCGATGGGTGGTTACCATGGAATCTGTCAACTTTTACTCCCCCTATGCAGATTTCACTGAGAGCATGGAGATTCATACTCGAACAGAAACACAATGATATTCAAGAAATACAATACACCATACCCCTGACGCTGCTAGAGAAAAAGATTCCTTTACTGAAGGTAAATCACTTGACAAGAAAAGGTATCACTAACATCTTAGATCTCTATAACAGAACACAATTAAAACTATTAATCAGATCATGTCCCAGTATAACCTCCCGAATGACAGGAAACTCTTATACCTGGGGACACTTTCTTAAATCCTGCTCTAGACCGACTATCTCCATCCCAAACACAATATGGCAATTTTACTCAAATACTGATAGTAACACAAAAGGTATATCCTTCTTCTGCCATAAAATAAGGGATAAAAGTACATTCCTCAAAACTATAGCAATGAGAAAATGGGAGGATGAATTGGGCACTATCTTCTCACCAGAACAATGGCAACAGTCATTCAAAGAAATACATAAAGCCTCTCATTGTGTTAAGCACTGGGAACTAGCAATTAAACTGGCTAATAGATGGCATTACACTCCATATAGATTGGCAAACTATTTCCCTGGAACATCACCACTTTGTTGGAGAGCATGTGGACACACGGGTTCTTTACTACACATGCTATGGTATTGCCCCACAGTTAAAAGCACATGGAATCAAATATTTCGCCTAATCTCCTCTATAACAGGAATGCTCACACCCCCAGACCCGACTTTAGCAATCTTACACTTAAACATAGATAAATTTCATACGGACTTCAGACCTGTAGTGACTCACATACTGCTAGAGACAAGATCAATGATCCTACGTAACTGGAAATCCACGACAGCCTTGAATATGACAGACATAGTTACAGCTGTTAACAGGAACTATACTTTTGAACGTCTCATAGCAATAAACTCATCAAAATGTGCGACCTTCGACAAATCTTGGTCTATATGGCCATATAGGTTATGATTTAATTGTTACATGAGGTGACTTTATCGTATTAACAGTACCAGTAGGTCTAATACTATACCTATATACTTATCTCAGGATTGTAACTTCTGAATGTATATCACACTAAGATGTATATCACTTATTACCCTACTTTATGTTATGCAACCCATTTACTTTCATTTTTCATCTTCTGTATTTATTTCTTGAAATACTCAATAAAAACCTATTGAATTAAAAAAAAAATACATTCTGTTGCTTCTCCTGAGTATGGGGATACCACATGTGTGAGACTTTTTGGAAGCCTAGCCGCGTACGGGACCCCGAAAACCAAGCACCGCCTTCAGGCTTTCTAAGGGTGTAAATTTTTGATTTCACTCTTCACTGCCTATGACAGTTTTGGAAGCCATGGAATGCCCAGATGGCACAAAACCCCCCAAAATGACCCCATTTTGGAAAGTAGACACCACAAGCTATTTGCTGAGAGGCATGTTGAGTCCATGGAATATTTTATATTTTGCCACAAGTTTCGGGAAAGTGACAAACTTTTTTTTTGCACAAACTTGTCACTAAATGATATATTGCTCAAACATGCCATGGGCATATGTGGAATTGCACCCCAAAATACATTCTTCTGCTTCTCCTGAGTATGGGGACAGCACATGTGTGGGACTTTTTGGGAGCCTAGCTGCATACGGGGGCCGAAAACCAAAGTCCCACACATGTGGTATCCCCATACTCAGGAGAAGCAGCAGAATGTATTTTGGGGTGCAAAAAAAAAAAATAAAGTTTGTCAGTTTCCTGCAACTTTATGGCAAAATATAAAATATTCCATGGACTCAACATGCCTCCCAGCAAATAGCTTGGGGTGTCTACTTTCCAAAATGGGGTCATTTGGGGGTTTTGTGCCATCTGGGCATTTTATGGCCTTCAAAACTGTGATAGGTAGTGAAGAGTGAAATCAAAAATTTACGCCCTTAGAAATCCTGAAGGCGGTGCTTGGTTTTTGGGGCCTCGTACGCGGCTAGGCTCCCAAAAAGTCCCACACATGTGGTATCCCCATACTCAGGAGAAGCAACTAAATGTATTTTGGGGTGCAATTTCACATATAACCATGGCATGTGTGAGCAATATATCATTTAGTGACAACTTTTTGTAATTTTTTTTTTATCATTATTCAATCACTTGGGTCAAAAAAAAAATAATATTCAGTGGGCTTAACATGCCTTCAGCAATTTACTTGGGGTAGCTACTTTCCAAAATGGGGTAATTTGGGGGGGTTTTGTACTGCCCTGCCATTTTAGCACCTCAAGAAATGAGATAGGCAGTCAAAAAACTAAAAGCTGTGTAAATTCCAGAAAATGTACCCTAGTTTGTAGACGCTATAACTTTTTCGCAAACCAATAAATATACGCTTATTGACGTTTTTTTTACCAAAGACATGTGGCCGAATACATTTTGGCCTAAATGTATGACTAAAATTGAGTTTATTAGATTTTTTTTATAACAAAAAGTAGAAAATATCATTTTTTTTCAAAATTTTCCATCTTTTTCCGTTTATAGCGCAAAAACTAAAAACCTCAGAGGTGATCAAATACCATCAAAAGAAAGCTCTATTTGTGGGAAGAAAAGGACGCAAATTTTGTTTGCGTACAGCATTGCATGACCGCGCAATTAGCAGTTAAAGCGATGCAGTGCCAAATTGTAAAAAGTGCTCTGGTCAGGAAGGGGGTAAATCCTTCCGAGGCTGAAGTGGTTAAGCTTCTTTAATCCAGCAGTGTTCCCATTTTAAGCTCTTGCTTTAATTGTGTTTAATTGCTAAACGCTGACTGCTTCCCATTGCCGTGGGCTTTACAAGGAGTGGCACATCACTGTGTGCTATTTATTCTCTTATTCTTGTTGTTTTAAAAGTGTCTCCTCATTTGACTACAATGTGAAAATGAAATTCAATGCACATGCAAACCACTGCGATATAATTTAATACTCACAGCAGCCCTGCCAGCTAATGATATTTGTAAAATAATTCAGCGGCCAGTTAGAGAGGGACGCAGGCAGAAAAGCTCTCCCCTGCCCTGCACACCCTGCTGTCTCCCTTCTCTGCAGCAAAAAGTTCTCTGTTGGCAAACTTTACTAGCAGAGAAGATTCTGGTAACACTGCCCTCTGCACCATTATCTTGTATTGTCCCTGGCCTTTGTCACTGTATTGCAACTGGAGCCAGGGGCACACAATGTTGGATGATATCCTCTTTAACTATTTATCAATACTGTAGTCATGCTGTTTAAAAGTAATTAGACCAAATGTTTGCTGCACAGGAGTGGGCAAGGTACACTCTCTTTCAAAACTACCTCCTCTCCTTTGAAGCGGTACTCAACAAACACATTGAGGTTGACTTACTAAAAACTAGAGAATGTTTGCTGTGCTTAGTGGATAAGTTGAAGCTCTTTTCACTTTGAATGCTTAAAGAAGTGCAAGGGAAACAAAAAATCAGGACAATTGCTGGAACACAACTGGATGTTTGAAGTGAACACAGTTTTATCTTAGTAACCGGGATACTATAGGTGAATGTTCACTTAGCTCAGTGAACAATCTCTACTCTTTTATATTTCAATATTTTTATTGAGGTTTTAGAAGTAATGATAGTTACCAAACTTTGTTATACATTATAGCGTACGATGAAGTATACATGAACGAATGTATATGTCAGAATAGAGTTACCAATCATGGTCAAACATAGTATCCATATCAAGTGTTTAAAGTAAAGTGAACTGTGTAGTCCAATACCCCCAGACACCCCATTTGTGAGCAAACTGTGTCATAGGGGGCCTGGAACACACCCCACCTGTGGATCCAGTGAACTTTTAAGAATATAATTAAAAAAAACATGTAGAAACATTAACAGCAGATATCATATCAGGGGGTATTTGTTTTGTTATGCCACTCCTGCCAGTGTGACCATTGTTTGGAGATTAAAGACAAGCGGCCTTCGCATGTAGCAAACATTTTTTCATAAGCCCCATGGGTGTGTACCAGGGTTATTACTTCATTTTTACTCAAGCTGTCTGAGGTTCTCCAGTGGCGGACAATGGTGAGTCTGGCAGCCAAAAGAATGTGGGTGACTATAGTGTGGAAGCAGTAAGGTATGTTTTCCATATTGATGTTCAGGAGCGCTAGCTCTGGTGAGGGAAAAAGCGATAATCCTGTCACTTCAGTGATGATTTGGAATATTTCTTGCCAAAGTGTAGTTGTGTGCGTACATTGCCAGAGAAGGTGGAATAGACTTCCTATTTCTCCGCAGTTTCTCCAGCAGAGTGGTTGTGTGGTGGGGTCATATGTGTGGATCATAGAGGGAGTAATGTACCATCTGAGATTGATTTTGTGAACTAGTTCCCAGAGTTTGGAGGATCTAGAGGCTTTGTAGTTAGTTTTGAGTGCTGTTCGCCATTGGGATTCAGTGAATGAGCATCTAAGATCTCTTTCCCATTTTAATAATGGTGGAGATTTACTAAATGATGTTTTGTCCCCTAACATATTGTAGAACAGGGATATACCTTTTGTGTTTGCTGTAAGTGAGGAGAGATATTTCCAGACTAGTGGATGTACGTCAGTATGTAGTTGCGGATTGCGAAGTAGACAGTGTGTTATTTGTATGTATTTATAGTAGTCCAGCGGAGTGAGGTGGAACGAGTCT
Organism: Lithobates clamitans; assembly: GCA_037952925.1. Classification (NCBI taxonomy): domain Eukaryota; kingdom Metazoa; phylum Chordata; class Amphibia; order Anura; family Ranidae; genus Lithobates; species Lithobates clamitans. Next base: position 2,436,640 of record JBBGZY010000051.1, read on the forward strand.
TTTAGTGATGTGAAGGGTCGAAGGAGATTGTTAGAGTAAAGGTCTGAGACCAAACCAATGCCTTTGTCCTGCCATGTTTGTGTGGAGAGATTGGGTATGATTATGGAGAATACAGAGATCGACAGCGGTATTCGATATGGGGAGGTTCCTTTGGGAGCGTTATTTAGTAGGTATTTAAATGCTAACCTGGAGGCAACAATGGTAGGTGAAAAATTCATTTTCCGTATGGTCCTGTGAAGTGAACCGAGGAGCCAGATATTGAGGGTCCTGCCAGGGACTTGGTGTGCTTCGATGTCTACCCAGGGACTGGTGAAAGTGGGAGTGAACCATGCTTTAATTTGGGCAAGTAGAGCAGCGTTATAGTAATCTCTGAAGTAGATGAGTCCCGCTCCACCAACCAGTTTAGGTTTTATGAGAGTTGCGCGAGAGCATCTCGCTCTTTTTTTTTGCCATATGTAGTGACCGAGTATTTTTTGTAGAGAAGTAAAAAAGGAGCCAGGAATCGGGATTGGCAATGACCTAAATAGGTAGAGTAGTTGTGGTAGTTTAAGCATTTTAAATGCTGCCAATCTACCCGACCATGATAAGGCAAATTTGGGGAATTGTTCCAATTCTTTTGGGAGGTTGTTCAGGAAAGGAGTAAAGTTGGCTCGGTATAGGTAGGATGTTTTTCTGGTTAGTTTTAGACCTAAGTAGGAGATGGACTCTTTAGCCCATGTGTATGGATATTGGGTTTCCAATTCTAATTGGTGTGCAGTAGGAATTCCTAAGGGCAGAATAAATGATTTAGAGTCGTTTACTTTATAATATGAGACCTCGCTGAAATCAGATAGAGTGTTTTGGACCGACGCCAGGGAAGTTGCGGGGTTAGTCAGTAAGAGAATAATGTCGTCCGCGAAAAGATTGATTTTGTGTTCAGTTGTTCCGATTTTAAAACCGGAGACGGTACTTTGGGTTCTTATTCGCTCTGCTAATGGCTCCATAACTATATTAAAGAGGAGGGGAGAAAGAGGGCATCCCTGCCTGGTGCCGTTACTTATGTCAAATGGTTTGGATAACATGGAAGAACAATAGACTTGAGCTGAGGGATGGGAATAAAGTGCCATTATCGCAGAAAGTATATGGCCTTGAATACCAAATTTCTGTAAAGCCATGTCTAGATAGTGCCAGTGTACTCGATCAAATGCCTTCTCTGCATCCAGAGATAGGAGCAGAGAAGGCATTTCGTGTTTCTCAGCGTGATGGATGATGTTCACCATCCTCCGGGTAGCATCTGAGGTTTGGCGACCTTTTGTGAAGCCCGATTGATCGGGGTGGATTAGGGATGGAAGAAGGTCAATCAATCTGTTCGCTATGATCTTTGCATATAGTTTTATGTCATGGTTTAATAAAGATATGGGACGGAAATTTTGCGGGGTATTGGGGTCCTTCCCTGGCTTCGGTAGCGTCACAATTAATGCTTTTAACATGTCTTGAGGAAAGGAGGCAGAGGAAGCAGCGTCATTGAACATCTGGACAAGATACTCATTCAGGATAGATTTGAATTGTTGGTAGTATTCCCCTACAAAGCCGTCTGGACCGGGAGATTTGTTTTTTGGTAGGCTGTCTATAGCTTTGTCAACTTCTGAAATGGTGAAAGGTATGTTTAGTGTTTCTATTTAAAAACAAAAGTAAAAGCTGCGCTTAAAGTGAACCAAAGATACAATGTAGTGAAAAACTAAGCAGCCTGCATCGAGATCTAGTCTCCAAATCCCACCAAAATAGTAATACAAAAAAGATGCGGCGCTAAGGACAAATATAGTGAATATAATACAATAATCAAAATATTAGTGAAAATTGAAAATTACATGATTCAATGTCCCAAAAACTAATGAAATAGACAGATAGAATCCAAGACAAAACAAAGAGTCCGTGATAAATCAAGAAAAAGTGCAAATAAGGGCCATAGCAGAGATGAGGGTGCAGTAGAGAAAAAAATCTTCCGTAGTTCCTCACACCCGAGGTGAAATATCAAATGTGCTCACCAGATCCCGTTGACCGCCATTACAGCGGTCAAAGACAGCACAGGGAATTTCGGGGCTCCCCACAACCTCAGCTCAATGTTCCCAAAGGGCGACAGATGGTATCTCAGGATTCAAGGAGAGAAAGGAAAACCATCGCATAATATAGTCTGCACAGTCGTTTTATTAAAAGAATAGCACTTACAAAATCTCGTGGTAAAAACAGCATATCGCATACAGCTGACAATCTGCACCTCCGTCTGCTGCCTCCGCCTTCCTGGTTCGTGTAAGCCCTACACAGAGTACGGACGTGGTGACGTCATAGGCTCCTCCCTACGCGTTTCGTCACTAGCGGACGTCGTCTGGGGATTGGCCAAGCTCGAGCGTCACCGCGTGTGGGCATTAAATACACTATGGGCGCCATCTTAACTACTGGTAAGGTAATTTTGGCATTAGAAAACGGCCAAGCCGTGTTACATGCCGGCCAATGGTAATTAGGGAAGCGGAGGAAACACTTAAGGAAAAAACGAAAAAACAAAAAACAAAAGAAAACGCCATCTTGTGGCCAAAATGAATAACAAAGGAAAAACAAATTAAAAAGAGAAAATGAATTCTCAAATGGCAGTAACAAACTCAGAAGGGGTGCAGCAGACAGGAGGCTAGATGAAACATTAAAAAACATATAAATTGCAATACATACTAAGACCTCAATACATCAAATACAAGATATATAAAAGAGGCCGCATTGGCAATATGAGAAATTATTCTCATAGAAATGAAACAGTAAAAACAATATTTTTATTTAAAATAATCAAGAGTTGTTTAAAAAACAGTTAATGTCCCAGTCAACGTTTAACCCATGTGGTACAAAAGATCTCATATGAAAGATCCACCTGGTCTCAAGCCTAGATAATGATCTGACCTTATTAGTCCCTCTCCAGTGTGGATTTAATTTATCAATTGCCATAAAGAGGGTCCCATCTGGTTTTTTGTCATGATATTTGGCATAATGCCTAGATAGGTTGTGCTTTGGATAACCCCGTTTAATGTTGGCAATATGCTCCGATAGTCGCACATGTAACTCACGTTTGGTTCGACCAATATACTGCTTGGAGCACGGGCACTGAATAAGATAGACCACGAATTTGGTGGTGCATGTAATAAAGGATTGGATATCATATATCCTATTCGTGACAGAGGATAGAAAAGTCTCACGTTTTCTACCAGTAAAGGAATTTATCTGACAGGTGTTACACTTGTGACAGGGATAGAAACCCTTCATAGTGTGGAAAAAGGAGATAGTCCTCGGGGGATCTATCACATTTCTAGCGATACAGTGTCGCAAAGAGGGCGCACCCCTGTATATCACTACAGGTTTATCTGGAATGACAGGTCCTAGAACCTTGTCATTCCTGAGTATATTCCAATGTTTTTGAAAAATTCTTTTAACAGAAAAATGTTGGTTGGAATAACCTGTAATCATAGACCAACCAAACCTATTATCATCTACGGGGCCATGGCCGACGTCCCTATGCAACATAAGTGCCCTATCCATGCTGGCAACCTGAGAAATGGTGGCCTCAACTTCACCCTTAGAGTAACCCTTTTCCAAAAATCGTTGTTTAAGCACCTGAGCTTGTTGGTAATAATCCATAACCTCAGTGCAATTACGCCTAATCCGCTGGAATTGTCCCCGAGGGACAGCTCTCAACCAAGCTGGATGATGGCAGCTAGAAAGCGGAATATAGGCGTTTCTATCCGGAGTTTTGAAATAAGTATTAGTGACAAGGCGACCATTCCTGATCAGGATGTTAAGGTCAAGGAAATGGATTCCTATATCACTAATTTCAAACTGGAGTGAAATCCCTCTATCATTCTGATTTAATGATGTAAAGAATTCTTCAAGTGAGGGCTGATCACCATCCCACACCAGCAAGACATCGTCTATGTACCTTTTCCATAAACGCAGCTGTGCTGGGGGATTCCTGTCAATAACCTCACTCTCCCACCTGGCCATAAATAAATTGGCCAGGCTGGGCGCAAATTTGGCGCCCATGGCCACACCACAAATCTGCAAATAAAAAACACCACCAAACCAAAAATAATTGTGACCTGCCGCAAATTTCAAAAGGGACAAAATGAAAAGTTTTTGAGACTGAGGCAAAGAAGATTCTTGGTTAAGGTAATAACTGACAGCTTCTAATCCATGTTTGTGTGAGATATTGGTATACAGAGAAGCTACATCCGCCGTAGCCAGGATGTAGCTCTCCTTCCATTCCAGGTTTTCCAAAAGGTTAATAACCTCAGTAGTGTCTCTCAAATATGCCGGGGTAGCTGTCACTAGAGGTTGCAAAAAATTGTCCACGTATCTTCCTATCCTGGCCGTAACCGAATCAATGCCGCTGATGATCGGGCGGCCGGGAGGATTGGAAAGGTTTTTATGTATTTTAGGTAGAAAATACATGACTGGAATCCTTGGAGCTGAGGGAACCAGGTATGCCCTTTCTTTTTTATTTAGAATACCCCTTTCAAAACCTCCATCTATCAGGGTCTGGAGTTCCCTTTTGAATTTAGTTGTAGGGTTAGCGGCCAAAGGCAAGTACGTGGCTCGATCAGAGAGGAGCCTATTCATTTCCTCTAAATACTGAACTTTACTGAGAATGACAACACCTCCCCCTTTGTCCGCTGGACGTATGACGATGTCATTTCTTTCACAGATTTTAGAAAGATGGTGTTGGAAATCCCCTTGTTGGTTAGGGGGGCAATTAAATGCTAGCAAATCCTTAATTACCATTTCTTTAAAAACCTGTATAGAGGGAGCAATGGGACCTGGGGGGTTGAATAATGAGGCGTTTGATAAGTTGGTGTGTCTAATAGGAGTCTCATTCATCTGATTAAGTGAGCTGGACAGTGGGTCAGTTGTTCCATTCATAACAATGGAAGGTCTATTCACAAAAGATGAACCATGGTTGTTAATCGGATTCAAAGCGAAATGTCTCTTGATGCTCAGTTTTCTTATGAACTTGTGAACATCAATGAACGTTTCAAATTTGTTCAATCTGTGGGAGGGGGCAAATTTTAGGCCCTGGCTTAAAACTCTTTGTTCACCCACAGAGAGTTGAACAGTACTTAAATTAAAAACCCCACTAACATTTATTGTCTTCTTCTCTTTGGCCCTGATCCTCCTCCCCCCTCTAAGGCCTCTCTTTCTTCGTGTCCTCTTTTTCCTCTGTAGTTGTTCCTGGGAAGGGACCGTTGATGGTTTTGACCTTCTCCTAAAAAATCCCGTGGGAAATTCTGGTAGGTATTCCTCCCAGGATTAGAATAGTCGTCATAGTAATTAGGGTGTCTGCTAATCACATGCTCATCACCCTCAAAGTTGTCCTGATGATAGGAAAGAGGGGTAAACCTATTAGACAAAGGAATACCCCCACTCCTAGGGGTGTGAGCATGTGACATAGGTGCATAATCTCTAGGGTCCCTCTCAAAATCCCTGGATCTCTGGGGATAGCCTCTGGGTATATCCCTATATTCCCTCTCATTAGATTGTTGAAAATTCTTGTTTATGGGTTTAGAGGCATAATTCCCTCTATTATTTTCTCTCAGGGGGGGGGGGCCACGTAAGGCCCCATATCTGGAGCCCCCTTGTGAAATGGGTTTTGCATTACCCTTGAAGGTTTTAGATTTAGTACTAGAATGGCCCCTATTATTAGTTTGAGTCACAGGGAGAGGTGCAACCCCACTAGAGAGATGGGTCTGGGCAGAGAGAGATGGGAGTTGGTGCTGAGTGTCCATTATCTCACTCTCAGTTGGTTCATCTGTGGCAATCTGCCACTTGAAAACCATTTTATTGGAATAATCTGCTAAATCGCGATTATATTTTTTCTTCTTTTTATTCCTCTGGTCAGAGTCTTCCTTTTCAAGAAACTGTCGCAGTTGATCAGATTTTGATTTATAAATTTCTTGATCCTTGAACTGCAACAGTTTGTCTCTGACCAGAGCAACCTCATCATTTAAATATTTCAACTTATCTCGTTTCTTCCCCAGCAGAAAAACAAGGAATTTTACACCTGTGTCATTAAAATAAATGAACCAACCCTCCAAATCCACTTCACCTTTCTGTGGGTTAACCTCCCATCTTAAACTACGGGGTACCATTTTCTGAGAGATGTATTGCTCAAGATAAGCTACATCCCAACTGGTATGCAATTCTGATGTGAGAAGGTTTTTTAATCTAAGGAAGAGGCCCCCCACCTCATCGGCCTGTTCGACCTCCCCATTGAAAACCCCTTCAGTGTTAATGGTATATTGAGATCTAAAATCAAAAATATCCATGAGAATCCTTTAGCTGCAACTTAAAAATGAAACTCAATAAAAGTGCTAGCAAAAACAAAAGTAAAAGCTGCGCTTAAAGTGAACCAAAGATACAATGTAGTGAAAAACTAAGCAGCCTGCATCGAGATCTAGTCTCCAAATCCCACCAAAATAGTAATACAAAAAAGATGCGGCGCTAAGGACAAATATAGTGAATATAATACAATAATCAAAATATTAGTGAAAATTGAAAATTACATGATTCAATCTTGTATTTGATGTATTGAGGTCTTGGATTAGTATGTATTGCAATTTATATGTTTTTTAATGTTTCATCTAGCCTCCTGTCTGCTGCACCCCTTCTGAGTTTGTTACTGCCATTTGAGAATTCATTTTCTCTTTTTAATTTGTTTTTCCTTTGTTATTCATTTTGGCCACAAGATGGCGTTTTCTTTTGTTTTTTGTTTTTTCGTTTTTTCCTTAAGTGTTTCCTCCGCTTCCCTAATTACCATTGGCCGGCATGTAACACGGCTTGGCCGTTTTCTAATGCCAAAATTACCTTACCAGTAGTTAAGATGGCGCCCATAGTGTATTTAATGCCCACACGCGGTGACGCTCGAGCTTGGCCAATCCCCAGACGACGTCCGCTAGTGACGAAACGCGTAGGGAGGAGCCTATGACGTCACCACGTCCGTACTCTGTGTAGGGCTTACACGAACCAGGAAGGCGGAGGCAGCAGACGGAGGTGCAGATTGTCAGCTGTATGCGATATGCTGTTTTTACCACGAGATTTTGTAAGTGCTATTCTTTTAATAAAACGACTGTGCAGACTATATTATGCGATGGTTTTCCTTTCTCTCCTTGAATCCTGAGATACCATCTGTCGCCCTTTGGGAACATTGAGCTGAGGTTGTGGGGAGCCCCGAAATTCCCTGTGCTGTCTTTGACCGCTGTAATGGCGGTCAACGGGATCTGGTGAGCACATTTGATATTTCACCTCGGGTGTGAGGAACTACGGAAGATTTTTTTCTCTACTGCACCCTCATCTCTGCTATGGCCCTTATTTGCACTTTTTCTTGATTTATCACGGACTCTTTGTTTTGTCTTGGATTCTATCTGTCTATTTCATTAGTTTTTGGGACATTGAATCATGTAATTTTCAATTTTCACTAATATTTTGATTATTGTATTATATTCACTATATTTGTCCTTAGCGCCGCATCTTTTTTGTATTACTAGTGTTTCAATTTGCCTATCAGTTAAGTGTGGAAGTTGTATTGAGTCCAAAAACGCTTGGATGGCGGTGTGATTTGGTTGCGTTAGGGAAGGTTCGTTTTTAAGATTATACAGGGTACTGTAATAGGCGCTGAATGCATCAGCCATATCTTGTGGGTTCCTTAGTTTTTCGTTCGTGGTAGGGTGGTAGATGAAGGGTATGTGGGCTTTAACGCGTTGCCCTTTGATTTGTTGGGCTAGGAGTTTTCCAGCTTTGTTGCCAGAGCTGTAAAAGTGCATTTTGTAGCGTTTTTGGATTATGTCAAATTTTTCTAGAAGAAGCAATCTTAGTTCTAGACGTAGTTTAATTAGTTTAGATTTATGATCAGGGTGTGGTTGTTGTTTATTTAGTGTGTCAGTGCTTTGAATATCTTTTATCAACTCGTCAACCCGCTGCCTCCTTTGCCTCCTGTCCCTCGCACCAAGCTGAATAAATATGCCTCTCATAAAAGCTTTGTGGAAAGCCCACAATATCGAGGTATCAGAAACGGAGTCATTGTTGGTTTGAAAAAAGGATTCAAGTTCTCGGCAGATAAGCTGTGAGTATTCGGGAGATTGGAGTAACCTTGTGTTCATTCGCCACATGTATGCTGGAGAGGGGCTGGCAATGTCCTCTATGGTAATGCTGACGGGTGAGTGGTCAGACCATGCAGTGGGTAGGATGGTGGATGCCGATATTTTCTGTAAAGTCCATTGGTCGAGAAGGAAGAAATCGATGCGAGAGTAGGAATTATGACTGGGTGAGAAAAAGGTATAGTCCCTCTCTTCTGCGTGTTGACATCTCCATACATCGTATAGTTGGAAAACGGGAAGCAGTGGACCCAGGGAGGGTTTACAACGTACTGAGGAGGAAGAGGAATCTAGGATAGGATCCGGGGTGATGTTAAAATCGCCGCACCATATGATTGCTCCTTGTTGCACCGTACTGACTTTTTTGTGGAGCTTACGTAAGAAGCGTAGTTGATGTGTATTAGGCGTATATACCGTAACTATGGTGTATATAGCGTCGTTGATGGAGCAAACGAGGATGATGTATCTTCCATCTTGGTCTGTTGTACAGGTATGGAGCTGAAAGGTAAGCGTGTTTTTAATAGCAACAAGAACGCCTTTCTTTTTGGTTGAAGCGCAGGCAGAGAAGGAAGTATTGAAATTCTTGTGCGTGCAGCGTGGCGGATTTGAAGCCTGGAAGTGGGTCTCTTGTACACAGAGAATGTCACATTTGGATTCTTCTGCAAGTTTCCATAGAGAGGATCGTTTGGCAGGATGGTTGAGACCTTTTGCGTTGATGGTTAGGATTTTGATGGTCATTGTGGTAGTGGATTATATGGAAAAGTTGTGGTTAGGTGAGTTTGAGGAATTTAGAATGTTCCGTGAGGAAATAACTCGGTAGAAATAGTAGTAAGTTCTGCTGGAGTTTAGTACGTCTATGGAATTGTTTTTTGTTTTTTTTTTTTTAAAAGATGCGGCTGGTAACTAGTAAATGTAGTTATGCAATGTTAAGAGGAAAGAGAGAGAGAGAATAAAAGGGAAAAGAATGAAGGTATAACAAAAAATCTAGGTCAATAACCTAGAAAAGACTTCCTGTTTTTGGGCACAACCGGTGCCAGGGAAGTCAAAAGATTTGGGGTGAAAAGTTTCTGAAGCCGAACTTGGACTTTTGAGATACAGAACCATGTAGAGGTGGGTGTTCCTGCGGTCGCTGTTTAGCTCGGGTGATGACCGTTGGATCTCTGAGGCAATGACTGGTTCTGTTGACTCTCTGCGTTGCTCTGATCCATGGGTGAAGCTGCAGGTGGATCCGGTATGATACGCCATCTCTGGAGGAGGTGTAGACCTTCTTGGAGTGTGGTCACAATATGCTTAGACCCGTTGTGAGTTATAGACATTTTTGCAGGCGCTATCCGTTGGTATTGGATGTTGTGATTGCGTAGTGCCTTCGTGATGGTGCTAAGTTGCCTGCGGCGACTTAGTGTGTGTTGGGAAAGATCCGCAAAAATTTGAAGCTGGCCGTATGGGTCTGGTAGGTTTCCCGAGATCTTCATTTTTTGCATGAGCTGTTCCTTTACATGATAGAAATGGATGCGGAGGATCACATCCCTAGGAACCGCCGCGGGTAAGAAGGATGGTTTGGGGAGCCTGTGTATGCGGTCAATGACCAGCTCCATGTTTTTCAATTTAGGTATGAGAGATTTAATCAGGCCGCGCGCATATGAGGGTAGATCAGATGGTTGTACCGATTCCGATATCCCGCGGATTTTAATATTATTTCGACGAGATCTATCCTCAATGTCCGCCAACTTATCTTTTATCCACTTGGTTTCTTGCATGTGGGACTCCTGTGTATCAATGATGTCATTTACTGTGGAAGTAATGCCACTGACATTGGTTTCAATGTGAATGATTCTATCCTCCATTAGAGTTAAACTGTGGCCTATGTTTTGCATTATAGACAGCATGTCATTTTGAAGGGAGCTCCTTAGGGACACCAACATGTCCTTCAAGGTGGTATCTATTACTGGTTGCCCCATAGTGGGGAAAGCAGTAATTGAGTCATTTGGCAGATTTTGTTGCAGCAATGTGACAGGCATGTGAGGAGTATGGCTTACCTCACTATGCTCAGCAGAGGGATCCAGTCTCATACGGGCTTTAGCTGGGCTGCTGGAAGCAGGAGAACTTGGTGGGGATAGCTGTGGTGCTTTTCTGCTGTGTGGGAGTGCTTCAGGGATGAAGGGAGAGTGTTCCGACTGCCCAGGCTGAGGAGAAGGGTTAGACATTGTCATAGCTGCTCTGGACATTCCTCCCGCGGCGCCATTTTGCCCGCTCCTCACTGCCGGTTGGTACGAGAACTCAGTGAGTTTTCGTGGGAGCCGGCTCTCTTTTCTTTTTTGTGCCATGATCCGCGGTGGCAACGGGTAAGCGGTCGCGGCTCCGGTATGCGGGATTTCACCGCTGGAAAGCAGGCAGACGCAGTGTGAGTGGTCCTGTGTGTGGAGCTCGTTACTCACACGTTCATCTTGTCCGCGCGCCGGCCACGCCCCTCAATCTCTACTCTTTTAGTTAGCATGGTCCAATGCATGTTGACACATGGGGGAGATTTGCTAAAACTGATGTACACAGAATCTGGTGGAGGTATGCATAGTAGCCAATCAGCTTCCAGGTTTTATTATCAAAGCTTAATTGAACAAGATTAAGTTAGAAACTGATTGGTTACTATGCACAGTTACATCAGATTCTGTGTGCACCACTTTTAGTAAATGCCCCCCATAATGTCTCCAGTTGTTTTTCACCTTCCTCTGACTAAACAACAGTGTTATCGACATGATGCATATGTACTGTCATGCTTGCCATTGGCTGACCTAGGAATCCCTATGCCTTCCCTTCCACAAATATACTCCCAACCCATCATACAGACAGTAGCCAGCAAAGAAATACCTACCTTGGTATACTGGGGGGGGGGGGTGCATGGATAAATGAGAGCCCTATTGTTAATAGCATAAAGTAAAGAAGAAATTGTTTTTCCTTCTACTTGTCATGATCAAGTGACTCAAAATTTATACAGTAGGTATGACCACCCAAGCAGGAAATATCCCCAGTAATAGCTCAGACAAAAAATGTGTAATCACTGTGTCGTCAAATGACCCTAAGCTTATCAGAGATAGCACAGCTATCAACAGGACCACCCAAGATAATCTCTGGTGTTAAAAAAAAAGGAGATTCTCCCATCCTATAACCTACCAAGACATGGCCATCCACCTAAACTGACAGGCTGGGCAAGGAGAGCATTAATCAGAGAAGCAGCCAAGAGGTAACTTAGTAACTCTGGAAGAACTGCAGAGATCCACAGCTCAGGTGGAAGAATCTGTCCACAGGACAACTATTAGCTGTGCACTCCACAAATCTGGCCTTTATGGAAGAGTGGTAAGAAGAAAGCCACTGTTGAAAGAAAGTCATAAGAAGTCCCGTTTGCAGTTTGTGAGAAGCCATGTGGGGGACACAGCAAACATGTAGAAGAAGGTGCTCTGGTCAGATGAGACCAAAATGTAACTTTTTGGCCTAAAAGCAAAACGCTATGTGTGGTGAAAAACTAACATTGCACATTACTCTGAACACACCACCCCCACCATGAAAAATGGTTGTGACAGCATCATGTTGTGGGGATGCTTTTCTTCAGTAGGGACAGGGAAGCTGGGCAGAGTTGATGGGAAGATGGATGGAACCAAATACAGGGCAATCTTAGAAGAATACCTGTTATGCCCCGTACACACGGTCGGACATTGATCGGACACTCCGACAACAAAATCCATGTATTTTTTCCGACAGATGTTGGCTCAAACTTGTTTTGCATACACACGGTCACACAAAGTTGTCGGAAAATCCGATCGTTCTGAACACGGTGACGTAGAACACGTATGTCGGGACTATAAACGGGGCAGTAACCAATAGCTTTCATCTCTTAATTTATTCTGAGCATGCGTGGCACTTTGTGCGTCGGATTTGTGTACACACGATCAGAATTTCTGACAACGGATTTTGTTGTCGGAAAATTTTATAGCAAGCTCTCAAACTTTGTGTGTCAGAAATTCCTATGGAAAATGTGTGATGGAGCCTACACACAGTCGGAATTTCCGACAAGGTCCTATCACACATTTTCCATCGTAAAATCCTATCATGTGTACAGGGCATATGTCTGCAAAAAAACTTGAGACTGGGGCGGAGGTTCATCTTCCAGCAGGACAACAACCCTAAACATACAGCCAGAGCTACAATGGAATGATTTAGATCAAAGCATATTCATTTGTTAGACTGGCCCGGTCAAAGTTCAGACTTCAACCCAATTGAGAATCTGTGGTGAGACTTGAAAATTGCTGTTCACAGACGCTCTCCATCCAATCTAACAGAGCTTGAGCTATTTTGCAAAGAAGAATGGGCAAAAATGTCACTCTCTAGATGCGCAAAGCTGGTAGAGACATCCCCAAAATGACTTGCAGCTAGAATTGCAGCGAAAGGTGGTTCTACAAAGTATTGACTCGGGGGGCTGAATACAAATGCACGCCATACTTTTAAGATATGTGTTTGTAAAACATTTTGAAAACCATTTATCATTTTCCTTCCATTTCAAAATTATGTGCCACTTTGTGTTGGTCTATCACATAAAATCCCAATAAAATACATATACATTTATGATTGTAACATGACAAAATGTGGAAAATGTCAAGGGGTATGAATACTTTTTCAAGATACTGTATTTTTCTTCTGTAAAATAGTTCCTATAACTGTATTCTATGCATGGTAATGGTAACTATATGTAGTCATGACCTCATAGGGGTTGCTGAATGTAGTGGTCCACCTGTCACCCTGCCCAGCCAGACATCCATCACTTAAGTCCCATACACACCATCAGATTTTCTGCTGATTTTTTTCTTTCAGATTTACCAAAACCATATAATATGAGGTCAAACCTTAGGCGTTTCAATTTGTATGCAATCAGGCAGGCCCTTGCACTACATGGTTTTTGTAAGTCTGAAGACAAAAATCAGCAGAAAATCTGATAGTGTGTATGGGGCTTAAGTCACTCAGAGACATAGAACAGTCCATAGCTTTGTTTTTTTTAAGTATTGAGGGGATAATCTTGGATGGGAAATTGGAAATTATGGGATGCCAAGAAAAAGTCAGTGCAAACTTGCTTAGGACTTCTATATACACTGCTGTATATACACTCCAGTCTTCTCTCCAGCACAAACTCTTGCTTCAGACCTCTTATCCTTCCCTCCTCCAGCACTTCACTTGCTGCACACTGTTATGCCCCGTACACACGGTCAGATTTTCCGACGGAAAATGTGTGATAGGACCTTGTTGTCGGAAATTCCGACCGTGTGTAGGCTCCATCACACATTTTCCATCGGATTTTCCGACACACAAAGTTTGAGAGCAGGATATAAAATCAGTTGTCGGAAATTCCGATCGTGTGTACACAAATCCGACGCACAAAGTGCCACGCATGCTCAGAATAAATAAAGAGATGAAAGCTATTGGCCACTGCCCCGTTTATAGTCCCAACGTACGTGTTTTACATCACCGCGTTCAGAATGATCGGATTTTCCAACAACTTTGTGTGACCGTGTGTATGCAAGACAAGTTTGAGCCAACATCCGTCTGAAAAAATCCTAGGATCTTGTTGTCGGAATGTCCGAACAAAGTCCGACCGTGTGTACAGGGCATTACTCCTCCAGCACTTGACTTACTGCAGACTGTTACTCCTCCAGACTAGCTAGCACCGCATTGTTGGGCCTGACAGCTAACTCAGCCAGGCCTCAGTGAACTGGTTTTCGCGGACAGGGACCGCGGGCCCCTGTGGTGTAGAAATAGTTCAGGTGCTAGCTGTCCTCAGTTCAGCTACCAATCCCAGATAGCTCTCTTCAGGCCCTGCCAGCCAGTCTGGCTACAATGACCTCTCTCCACTGCCGTTCCCACAGTCCTCTCTTCTGGTTCTGCACCCATCTCAAACTGCAATCTCCCAGTTCTCTCAGGCGTACCTCCCCAGTCCTCCTGACTGTGCACACTCACCAGCCCTCCTGGCTGCGACCAGTTGTCCTCCTTTGAGAACTCTTAACACTGTTCTCTACCGCTGTCCTCACTCTGCTCTCTCTCATGTGCCTCTCTTTCCAGGGCTCTTACACCTGACAACTCCTGCCCGGCGGGGCTGACCCCAGGTATTTAAGGAGGCCTGCCCCTGCCAATCCAAGTTGGGGATTGGTCAAGGCTCCTCAAGATACCCCAGGCAGCTCCCCCTCTACTCGCCTCCTGTTCTTCCAGCACTTTCTAGAAGGAAGAGAGAGGTGACGAAGATGCTACCTGTGAGTCACCCAACCCTGCCCTAGGCCACTCCCAGCCCAGAATGAAAACAAACAGGTCTAGCCACCAGCTAAGCCTACCTAAATTTTCCTACTCTGCTAGAAAATCCTTACTCTAGCACCTACCTAACTAGAAGATGCTACATAAGGCTGAGAAAAACTAGCATCGGAGGAGAGGGCTCAGCTTCTCCTGCTAGACATAACGTGAATACTCTAGAGAGCCAGGCATTCAGATTCATACATCAATTTGAAAAAAAAAAGATAAGTTTGGGTGATCATTTGTTGCCTGCTTGTGTGACCTTCCTGAAATGTTAGTGGGCAACTTAAAAAAAACGGGTTGTTTTTGGGACCTGTGATCACAACTTACTGTGTACTAGTACCATGATGATGGTGGAATGATGGCAATTATGGCATCTGAGAGAAACATACTGATTATATTAATTATAATTTTGAACTGTTACTGGTAAATTTTCTATGCATCCAATTGGCAAAGGGATGAGAGCACATTTTCATTTTTTTTTTTTATGAACTGCCCAACAAGTACACAAAACTAAACACTGTTATGATAACAAAATACCACTGGCAAATAGCAGTTAACTGTTAGTAACACTGTAACAGAAGTATAGATTACATTTTTATCTTTCTTCTTTGCTGATGATTTCAAGTGGAGTTTTTTCTTTGTCTCTCGTCTACAATAGTTGCCAAAATTGGTTCATGCATGCTCTTAAGGATTGATTTCATGGCCTCCCCCCCGGTTAGCATATTTGACAAAACAATTTAACCACTTCCCTTCCAGGCCAATTCTGCCATTTCTCTCCTACATGTAAAAATCCAAATTTTTTGATAGAAAATTACTGAGAACCCCAAACATTATATATATATTTTTAAGCAGAGGCCCTAGAGAATAAAATGGTGGGCATTGCAGTTTTTTTATGTCACGCCGTATTTATGCAGTGATTTTTCAAACGCAAATATTTTGAAAAAAAATACACTTTCATGAATTTTAATGCTAAAAATAGCATATTTAACCAAGTTTGTTGGTAAAATATAAAAGATGATGTTATGCAAATAGATACCTAATATGTTGTGCTTTAAAATTGCATGCGCTCGTGGAATGGCACCAAACTATGGTACTTAAAAATCTCCACATGCCAACGTCAAGTGCTAGGATTATTGCTCACACTATAACATTTGTGGCGATAACTCACATGTGTTTAAATATGCGGATGCGACCTATGTAATTGTTTGCTCATGACTACGAGCGTGAGGGGATTGGAGCACTTTAAATTTTCTTTTATTTATTAATAATTTTATTTTTTTTTATTTTTTTTACACTGTCCCTTTAAGAAATAGGAAAAACTAGTGGCGCTAGTGAAATATAATAACAATGACTGTTAAAGGATGGTTATATAATGTGACTATGACATATATCACCCAGTGACATGTGACAAAAACAGTCCATTAATAAACAAATGTTACATGAAAAAAAGTTGGATGAAAATAAGGTTCAATCTCCTTAAAACTTTAAGCCCCCGTTCACACCTATGCGAATTAGATGCGGCTTACACCGCATCTAATTCACAGGACATTTTAAAATACATTCATATGAATGCATCTGGTTCACATATGTGTGTTGCATTCGCACTGCGCATTGCACAAAAAACGTGTGCGTTTTCTGGGCATTGCGGTGCGAATTATGAGCCCCTTATCTTCTATGGGAACGCATCTGCTTCGCAGATGCATTGCGTTCTGAACATGGATTTTCTCCTTCTCCTCACTACACCAAACCCCTCCCTCCCCCTCTCCCTCCGCCACTCCCTGCTCACTGATCCTGAGCTAAAACGCAGATGAGCCTTTGAACAGGAGATTTTTATCTCCCCAGTGAAACCTGAGCTTCAATTCGCACCGCACATGTGTGAACCCAGGCTTAATCTTCCACCACACCAACGTGCCTGTGACACCTCTCCCTCTGAAAAACGGCTTATATTGCCTCCCACTTTCGTGTTTGGCTAAAGAGTAGTTTAAACCACACCTGGGTTAAAAACAACCACCCACTGTAGGACAGTGGCAGGTGGGGAGTTTGACTGGGGAGGTAGACCTGTCAAACGGTAACGCAGGTGTCCTAAGGCAAGCTATGGGAGGACAGAAACCTCCCGTGGAGCAGAAGGGTAGTTCAAATCAAGATTTCTCCGTATGTGAAAAATAAGAAAAGTGCTCCAAATAGCATGATAAAGTTTCAACCAGTTTATTAAAAATCATTTTGCTTCATTGGCGCAATGATGGTATAGAAGATATCAGGGGCGGTCATATATCTAACACCAGCAGTTTATTTTTCATGTATATTGAGCTCTAGGAGTTTGTTTCCTGGGTTAGACATAGGGAGGATAGGGAGGAGACCAGTTTTATAGGAAAAGAGGAACTCTTCATATGTGTAAAAATGTGAGTGTTCTGCATTTACAGGCATTCCTATTTAAGTCTATGGGATCAAAGACAGCAGAATACACTAAAATAAGGCTCTGAACTTATGGTCACTGAGCGTATAACAGTGGAAAAGGACAATTAGAAAGAATGGCATTCTCTGTAGCCAGGCAAAGCAAAACATAGTGAAATGAGCAGAAAAATACTCAGGTGTGATTGAGAGCTAAAAAGAAACAAACCAACCAAAACAAAACAATACCTTCCTTGAAAGAGAACCAACCAGGGTGTCATTCGATTTCCCCCCGGGAGGCCATTTGCATGAGACTCATTTTGCCCCGGATCAGAGATGGATGGGAGGATTTTGTGATCTGGGTGAAATTTGTGATGATAGGAAGACTCTGATGTCATGGGGGAACTCTGTCATAAGGGTACTGTTATGTGATGGGGAATCTCATGTATGGGGGGACCTCTGACTCTATGATGGAGAGACCCTGCTGTGATGGGGGCCTCTGATGTATGGGGGGAACTTTGCTGTAATTGGGGGACTCTGCCATGTACTGGGACCTGAAGTGATGGTGGGACCTCTGTTGTGAAAGGGGGCTTCTAATGCAATGTTTATTTCATCAAGGTGGTTGTGTGCATCTTCCTAGGCTGAGGCCCCTTGCACACTGAGGTGCTTCTAAACTGCCAGTAAAACAGTGAGCACTTTTAAAGAGCTTTTCATGTGCTTTTGAAGAGTTTTTCAGGCGCTTTTGAAGAGCTTTTAATTAATTTCCATTCATTTCAATGGAGAGGGGCTTTTTTTTTTCTAAGCATCAGTATTATAGGGGTATTTTTATCTAAAAAGTAAAGTTTCGTCAGGAACACCGCTTTAAAGTAATTGTAAACCTCAGACATAAAATATGAACAAAGCATATTCTTCTATAGTGTGCACTTGTCTCAATTAAAGTGTTACTAAACCCAAGACTCTGCATTCACTATATTTGGTCTCCCACTGTACATGAAAATGCAATAATTTTACTAAATATAAACTGCTATAAATATATTTCTCATCAAAACTCTCTAGCAATACACACCAAACTGAGCATGTGCAGCCTTACTCTAGTAACTCTGTCTTATCCGGACATGTTTTGGAGGCAATGCAAGAAGGGGAGGATCTGTGCATACAGGGTCAAACAGCCTTTTTACACAATGCAGAGGATTAACCCCTTAAGTTCCACAGTGAGTATGTCAAGCATGCTTTACTGCATATACAGACTAATTTTACTGTTGTGAACTTAGTAACACTTTAAGAGCACTTATAATTTCTGTCTGCTGCTTTGATTCTTCTGCTATCTGCATGAATCACTTCTAACAAATTTTTCTGACACCAAGAGAAAAAAGGTAATGGAAACGACCTCCAGCACACAGTCTGTGATTGATAGTGTCAGCTCTGTACATGTGTGCTGTGTGAAGAGGGTGTGTCCCTTCCTTCCAATCAGCAACCAGAACTCTCCTCACTGAGCTCTGCAGTATGTCATTTCAGCTCTCCATCCCCTTTTCTGACAGCTGAGACAAGTTTTAAAAATTCTGGACTTTTAATGGCTGTAGAGAAAAGGAGAATGTAGATAAACAGGTACAATGTATGTATGTAGGAGGATTTGTCTCATCTATGTGTATCACCTGAGGCCAGTGGTGGTTTAACTAATTTAATGTCTGAGAATCATTTTCCCGGAAACATTATTCTAAACCAGATGTGTAAAGTATACACATCCTAGCAACTACTGCCTAAACCAGTTACAGAGTGTTAAATATTGTATCAAATGTATCATTGTCTCAAATACATTGCATGCACCATCTGGGAAGTTTTGCCTTGCTAGCCTAGTAAACTAATGAGGGTGAAATCATTAATGTTGGAAGAGTTAATAATAAACCTTCAGTTTAGAATTGTATTTATTGTCATATAATTGGCGTTTTATATTATATACCAATGTGGGATCAGCTGCTAAGTATATTTTGCCTAGGACCTGTCTAAATAATAGCAGCTGAGACACAAGCTAGAGTTACACTACAGCCTGAGCAGAGTGTTGGCTTAATTATAGTTATTATTATTTATGTTGCTGTGTGTGCCATTTGTACACTTGCGGGGGGGTGAGATTATAGCATGGAGTTTTTATGAGTTGATTGGCTGCAGAAATTCTACCATTTGGATGCATAAAACTGATGACTACAAGTACAAGTTATCAGCAATTCTATTTCAGCAATATGACCAATTACACAGTTCAATACAGTTGACTGATTTGGATGAGTAACCCTTGGAATGTCTGTAACGTTCTGATTTTATAAATGAATCTGAGCTCTGATGTCTGAAATGATCAACACATTCTACTTTCATTTGGGCTTTTCATAGATATACTATTTTTTGGATTGAATGTACTCAAATACCAAAAATCATTTCTAAAAATTCCTATAGAGGCTTATTTTTATGTTATAATTGTCCATGGGCAGGTACAAATCAACTAAAACTTATAACCTAGCTTAGCCCCAGGTCCGTGGTGGTCCTAATCACCATTGCATGGAGTGGGCTGTGAATGAGGCTGTCAGTGCCTCTGCAGTAGGGATGAGCTTTATGTTCGGGTCAAACATGAGTTCGACTCGAACATCAGGTGTTCGTCGAAAAAACGAACATTATGGGGCGTTGGTAGCAAACCGAGTGCTGCGTAATGCCCCATAATGCACTGCGATATCGCAGTGCATTGCTGTATGATGATTGGCCAAAGCATGCACCATGACCTGTATACTTTGACCAATCCCAGCGTCCTCAGCTAAGAGAGCCATAATTGGCCAAAGGCAGGGTGCCTTTGGCCAATTACGGCTCAGGGGGACTGAGTCAACGCCCCACACTATATAAGGCTGCCTGCACGTCAGCCCTGTGTAGTGTGTTGTTGGCGTGGACAGGGAGAGAGTGTGATTTAGATTGAGCAGGTAGGTGTACTTTTTCTAATATACTTCAGGCAGGCAGGTTATTCAGTAAGGTGCAGTGTATTTAATATATATATATATATATATATATATATATATATATATATATAGGGGGGTAGGTTCAGAGGTGGTTGGCGCCATGTCAGCTTCAGCCAGGAATGGTTGTATGCGATAAAGGCACCAACCTCCTCTCCACCCTCCGACAGGGACACTTGACCCATATTCCCTGTTTGGCTCACATCATGAATTTGGTAGTGCAGCGGTTCTTGAGCAGGTACCTGGGCTTACAGGATCTCCTGAGGCAGGCCAGAAAAGTCTGTGGTAATTACCGCCCGTCATATAATGCCAGTGCTCGGCTGGCTGACCTTCAAAGGGAATGCAACCTGCCCACCAACTGCCTCATTTGTGACATGCCCACCAGGAGGAACTCAACGTTGGCAATTTTGCAGCGGCTGCACACACAGAAAAGGGGCATAATCGAGTACCTGTGTGAGTATGGCACCAGGACAGGGTCAGGGGAGCTTGGCTTTTTTTCACCACGCCAGTGGCTATTGATCAAGGATGCATGCACTGTCCTGTCACCATTTGAGGAGTCCATGAGGATGGTGAGCAGTGACAGTGCATGCTTCAGTGATACTGTTCCTTTTGTCTTCCTGTTGGAGCACATGCTTCGTGGAATAATGGACAGGGCACTTGAGGCAGAACAACGGGAGGAAGAGGAGGACTTCCTTACCTCTCAAGGCCCCCTTTATCCAGATAGTATTCCTGCGAGCCCGCTGATCATACAGGAAGAAAAAGAGGAGGAGGAGGAGGATTGTATCAGCATGGAGTGGAGGATAGCACTCAGCATCAGCAGCAGTCTTCAAAGGATCGTTTTCAGTCTCCAGAAACCCATGGAGTTGTACGTGGCTGGGAGGAGTTGGTTGCAGATCATGTTATCCTTAGTGATCCAGAGTACTCAGGATTGAATGCCTCTGCAATCTTATGCTGCATGACCTCCCTGATCCTGCAAAGCCTGTGAAAGGACCCTAGGATTCGTGGTATCAAGGAGAGGGATTATTACTGGCTGGCAACCCTTCTTGATCCACGTTATAAGGGTAAGGTTGCAGAACTTATCCAGCCTTCGCAGAGGGAACAGGGGATGAAACATCTTCGGGAGGCCTTGCAGAAAGATTTGTGCAATGCAATTTCCAGAGCCTGGGAGGATACAATTTCCTAGTGCTGGACAACATGTTGCTAATGCTTCGTTCAGTCACAGAAAGAGCGGTGAAGAAGGTGGCCGGCTGACCGATGCCTTCAGACAATTCTTCAGTCCTCAGCGCCAAGGTCTGATCAGTTCCAGCAACCATCGTCAGCATCTAAATCAAAAAATTGAATTGGTGCAGGAATATCTAGTAGCAAGATCAGACTTGGAGACCTTTCCAAAAAACATCCACTGGGTTACTGGGTCTTGAGGATGGACCACTGGCCAGAGCTTGCTCAATATGCAATTTAGCTACTGGCCTGTCCTGCATCCAGCGTTCTTTCTGAGCGCATATTCAGTGCTGCTGTAACCGATCACAGAGTGCGCCTGTCCACAGACTCACATTCATAAAAATGAATCAGTCTTGGATCACCAGCTACCAAGCACCTGATGCTGATGTAACCGACTAATTTTTTTATGAATGTGAGATCCCTTGAAGACTGCCCATGCTGATGCTGAGTGACTATCCTGTTATGCTGAGTGACTATCCTATTCCTTCTCAATGTTCATGTTGATAGCTTCCAGGAACATTTTTGGTTCTGGGCACCACCACCAGTGGCTAAGGCCCAATTTTTCTGCCCCTGTTTAACAGGGGCATGTAATTACAATTTTTGCTGTAATATTTTGCAGCAGGGCTCGTTCCTGCGCTCAACAAGAGTATCTTTGAGGGGTTGCAGTGTTGTGGCACCACCACCACTGCCTAAGGCCCAATTTTTCTGCCCCTGTTTAACAGGGGCGCGTAATTACAATTTTTGATCCAATATTTCACAGCAGGGCCCGTTCTTGCACTCAACAAGAGTATCTGTGAGGCTTTACATTGTTGTGCCACCACCCCCACCACCGCCTAAGGCCCAATTTTTCTGCCCCTGTTTAACAGGGGCATGTAATCACAATTTTTGCTCTAATATTTCACAGCAGGGCTCGTTCCTGCGCTCAACAAGAGAATCTGTGAGTGGTTACAGTGTTGTGGCACCACCATCACTGCCTAAGGCCCAATTTTTCTGCCCCGTTAGCAGGGTGTGTAATTAAAATTTTTGATCTAATGTTTCACAGCAGGGCACGTTCCTGCGCCCACCAAGAGTAACTGTGAGGGCTTATGCCCCGTACACACGGTCGGACTTTGTTCGGACATTCCAACAACAAAATCCTAGGATTTTTTCCGACAGATGTTGGCTCAAACTTGTCTTGCATACACACGGTCACACAAAGTTGTCGGAAAATCCGATCGTTCTAAACGCGGTGACGTAAAACATGTACGCTGGGACTATAAACGGGGCAGTGGCCAATAGCTTTCATCTCTTTATTTATTCTGAGCATGCGTGGCACTTTGTCCGTCGGATTTGTGTACACACGATCGGAATTTCCGACAACGGATTTTGTTGTCGGAAAATTTTATATCCTGCTCTCAAACTTTGTGTGTAGGAAAATCTGATGGAAAATGTGTGATGGAGCCTACACACGGTCAGAATTTCCAACAACAAGGTCCTATCACACATTTTCAGTCGGAAAATCCGACCGTGTGTATGGGGCATTACAGTGTTGTGGCACCACCACCAAATGCCCAATTTTTCTGCTCCTGTTTAACAGTGGCATGTAATTACAATCCTTGATTAATATTTCACAGTAGGGCCTGTTACTGCACCCACCAAGAGTAACTGTGAGGGCTTACAGTGTTGTGGCACCACCACCAAAGGCCCAATTTTTCTGCCCCTGTTTAACAGTGGCATGTAATTACAATTCTTGATATAATATTTCACAGCAGGGCCCGTTCCTGTGCCCACCAAGAGTAACTGTGAGGACTTACAGTGTTGTGGCACCACCACCACCACCAAAGGCCCAATTTTTTTGCCCCTGTTTAACAGTGGTATGTAATTACAATTCTTGATATAATATTTCACAGCAGGGCCTGTTCCTGCGCCCACCAAGAGTAACTGTGAGGGCTTACAGTGTTGTGGCACTACCACCACCAAAGGCCCAATTTTTCTGCCCCTGTTTAACAGTGGCATATAATTACAATTCTTGATATAATATTTCACAGCAGGGCCTGTTCCTGCGCCCACCAAGAGTAACTGTGAGGGCTTACAGTGTTGTGGCACTACCACCACCAAAGGCCCAATTTTTCTGCCCCTGTTTAACAGTGGCATATAATTACAATTCTTGATATAATATTTCACAGCAGGGCCCGTTCCAGCGCCCACCAAGAGTAACTGTGAGGGCTTACAGTGTTCTGGTACCACCAACACCTAAGGTACAACTTTCCGCAGATTATATAGGGCAGGCTGTATAGTATATACAGGTGGTCCCCTATTTTCAAACATCCGACTTACAAACGGAGGGAGACAACAGGAAGTGAGAGGAAATCTACCTCTAGGAAGGGAAATTCTCTCCTGTAAGAGTTAATATGGGTAAAAGGTGTCTCCACTGATGCTTTATCACCAATCCTTGTTTCCCTAATAACCCAAAATTTTAAAAATCCAATTGTCATTGGGACAGAAAGTGAGATGAAATCTTTTGAACAGGTGCACAGACAGAAAAAACAAATGTTACTTAAAAATAGATTTTTTGGCTGGAGCTACATTTAAAAAATGTACCTGTTCCAAATTACAAACAGATTCAACTTAAGAACAAACCTACAGTCCCTATCTTGTTTTTAACCCAGGGACCGCCTGTATACTGCTGTTCAGAGTATATAGGGCCTGGGGGCCCCACGCCTTTTTTTTTAATTTGGGTGCGGGGTTCCTCTTAATATCAATACCAGACCCAAAGGGCCTGTTCGGGGGTGTTCGGCTCATCCCTACTCTGCAGCCAGCCACCAGCCCCAGCATTTCCTCCTATCCTCAGCTGTCAGGGAGTAGGAGAGCAAGGAGCTAGGATGCTGTTATAGTGAAACTAATTTGTATCTGAGCACCACAAACTGAATCTAAAATTTAATTTGTTCATATTCAATACAAACTCACCCATCCATCCATGTATCCATGCTCCCTTTTCTTACAAAATCACTTTGAACCCCCTCATCCCCCCCCCCTAAAATTTCTAGCTACAGCCATTTTTGGCAGAGGCAAATGATTAATGGAACATTTACTTGCTGGAACCCATCTGTCTTTAGCTCGGGCATGCAGGCAGGAGGGTGTGCTTAGCTGAAAAAGCCCCTCCTCCAGATAAAAAAATGAAAACAAATGTCCATGAAGACTTTTAGGACTTATTTCATCATTTTGGCCTAGGCCAGAAACCAGGAAGCAACTGAAGAAATTAAAAACAAAAAAACACATTTAAAACTGAGAGCAAGAGGACTGCTGGAAATTGCCTGGAACTGTGAAGGATGTAGTCCCCAGAGACAGTTTTTAGTTAAACCATGGACTGGAAAGACTTCAAGCCCCAGCAGGGCAAGCTGGGAGGAGGAAAAAGGGAGAGAGTACCAGGGCAGTGGACAGTCATGTGGAGGACTGTGAGAAGTGAACATAAAAGTGAGCTGCTGTGTCAGAGAGCAGCCTGCTGAAGGATTCACTACAGTGTCAGAAATACCAAGAGATTCTGCTACTGACATCACTAGGTCTGTAGAAGATCATCAGTACTGAGTTCTACCTCAGTGCTTACAACACAAGGCCAGTGGGAGATCATGATTGCGGAGTCCTGAGTCACAGCTGATGTCACAATGTCCAGACAGAGAGCGGGATGAAGCAAAATCTCAGATCATTTGGTGGCGAGAGGCCACTGACCACAAATTCCTGCCCATTGCTTGAAGAAACAAATTCACCTATTTGTGAATGTGATTTAGCCAATGGGGTCAAAATTGGTATTTCAAAATCTGCACAAGGTAAGTACTAATGAGGCTTACCAGACACTTTTATATGAGTAACTCCACTTTTGTTGGGGAAAATATATTCCCATTTTAATGGTCTTTGCACATTTTCTCTAAATCTTGAACCAATAAAATCGTAACCCACAGATGAAGTCGTAATGATGAAATGTGTCAGCGTACTGAGACTGTGAGTGACGTCAGCATGCCACCAGAGGGGACAGACACAGCAACAGAGCGAGTGGCAACGTGGGGTGAAACGATATAGCGAAACCTTCTGGTGCATTCATGACTGATGTGATTATCATAGATGCTCTTGTTTCAGTGATGTTTGTAAGTGTGTTTTTAAAGGGGGATAGTTTGCCAATAAACACATAATGTGAACATGATTACAATATGTACAGTTGTGTTTTCTTGATAAGATCAGCAACCTTTGAAGCAATCCTTGAGGGTGGCGTGCTATCCCCTGATTAATGGAAGTAACAGTGTGAGAAAAGGCTGGTTAATTGGGCAGTCTGGTGAGTGTTAACTCTTAAGGGAGCTGGACTCACGCGGTGAAGGATTGGTGATCACTCCACGGAACATCTGGGCTATATCCCACGAATGCAATTGACCAGTGAATTGCCAGTCTGAAGGACTTGGCGATCACAGAGCAAGCTGCCCACGCCAGTCAGGGAGCGCGCTGCCCACACGACGCAGGGGGAGCATGGGCAGCGCGAGTACGAGAGGACATCTATGGATGCCCTCCCGCCATTTTAAGCCCACGCTGTAGCCGTCTTTTGGCTATAGCGCGGGCAGAAACAGTTTAATAAATATTAATTTATTCTGACCATTTGAATACATTAACCCGTCTTTTGTTTATGCATGTTTATGCGCATGTATGTACGTTCCATGTTTTTTCTTCGTAAACGCTCCTCTATTGAACACGCTGGTGATGTTTTTCTCTGCCTTTAAATGCTCCTATTCTTTGATGCCTGTAAACGTGCTTGTGTGCATGGATCACAGAGCACACCTCTCAAGCCATGCAGGCAGCATGCCTCCCACACAACGCAGGGGGAGTGCGGGCAGCGTGAGCACAGGAGGATGTCTATGGATGCACTCCTGGCATTTGAAACTTATTTTTTTAATTGCTTCTTTTTTGCAGTGTTAAAAAAAACTCTTTATGTATATTTGACCTGAACTGAAATGCTAGGATGGGTAATATTTCTATCTTTTTTCTACGCCATATATGCACTTAGGTGTGGATTTGTAGGATCAAACGCTACCTGCATTGTGTCACTTTCACATCGCCTCCTACTCCATTCAGATTCAATGTTGTGTGTACAATACTTCTGACTGTTGTCTCTGACATAATCCGCTGTCATTTTTATTTCTTATCAAAAAGTGCCATGTTTCTTTCTTTCCGTCTTTTCAAATGCAGTCTACCAAATAGGCTTCCATGATGTGCAGCGTATCTGTGCTATTTTTTGGCTCTTTTCTAGACATGTGCAATTCGTTTAGTTCCAAATTTGATTCTTAACAAATTTAGACAAGCTCGTTAATTCGGAAATATCTGAATTTACGAATTTTCATATTCCTGAATTTTTCCGACTATTCGGAAATTTGAAAATTTGGAAAATCAGAGATTCACAAATCCAAAAATCTGGAAATTCTGAAATCCAAAAATAAAATCCGAAAATTCTAAAGATTGAAAATTCGAAAATTCAAAAACCCGAAAATCTGAAATAATAACTAACTAATAATGTCTTAACTATTACGAATTGGAATTTTCTTTCAAATTTGGCCGTTAGTGAACATAACGAATACGAATTTATCCGAAGTTACGAATACTCCGTAATAACAAATGCCGCATCTAAACAAATGGAATGTAACAAATAAATAATAATAACAATAATAATAATAAAAACATATTATTATTTATTATTAATTAGTTTTGTTCCATTTGTTTAGATGCAGCATTCTTTATTCTGGATAATTCGTAACTTCAGATAAATTTGTATTTATTACATTCACTTACAGACAAATTTGAAAGGAAATTCCAATACTTATAATTTAATAGTTAGTTATTATTAGTTAGTTAGTTAGTTAGTTAGTTAGTTAGTTATTACTTTAAATTTTTGGATTTTCATTCTTTATAATGTTCGGATTTTCCTTTCTTATTTTTGAATTTTCGGATTTTTGAATTTTCAAATATTCCAATTTCTGAATTTAGAATTTCAAAATTTCCGAAATTTCAGAATTTTTGAATTCTGGATTTTTTAATTCCAGATATTCGAATTTCCGAATTTACAAATTGTCGAATTTCCAAATTTCCGAATTCGGAATTTTCGAAATTCCGAATTTACAATTTCCGAATTTATGATTTACAAACTTACAAATTTTCAAATGTACGAATTCAGAATTTTAGAATTTCCGAATTTTTCGCATTTTTGAATTTACAAAAAAAACAAGAAACAAATTAAATGAAAACGAAAACAGACACATTTTTCGGCAGGGCACATGTCTACTCTTTTCTGCATATTACACTGTAATTATTATTTCAGATTAAAACATCCCATGTCTATCCCTCTTGCAATGTAATCTAGAAAAAAAAAAGTCTTCCATGATGTCCAGCGTAAACAAAAAAAACTCCAGTGGAAGCTCTATAGCAGTGATGGCGAACCTCAGATGTTTTGGAACCACATTTCCCATGATGCTCATGCGCTGTAGTTGAGCATTAGGGATGAGCCAAACACCCCCCGATTCCTTTCGCACCAGAACTTGCGAACAGACAAAAAATTTGTGCGAACATGCGAACACCGTTAAAGTTTATGGGACACAAATGTGAAAAATCAAAAGTGCCCATTTTAAAGGCTTTTATGTATGTTATTGCCATAAAAAGTGTTTGGGGACCTGGGTACTGCCCCAGGGGACATGTATCAATGCAAAAAAAAGTTTTTAAAATGGCCGTTTTTTCAGGAGCAGTGATTTTAACCACTTGCCGACCGGCTCACGCCGATATACGTCGGCAAAGTGGCACGGGTCTGCATAATCACGTACCCGTACGTCGCACGCGGTCGCGCACGCAGCTATCGAATTCCTAGCAGAACCAATCAGTCTTCAGGTCCAGGCTAATGGTTTCTGGCCTGGACCTGCTGATTGGTTCTGGCGAATGAAAATGCTTCTCCTGTCTTTAAGTGTAAACACAGACAGGATAAGTGATGTTATCTCCCTCTCTGGAATTCTTTTCCGTTCTAGAGAGAGGAGTCTCTTACATCTTACCGTGAGTTACACAACACTACACTAATACCAGTACACGTAGGTACACTTGTCACCCCCGATCGCCCCTCCCTCAGTTAACCCCTTCGCTCCCTGTCACTGTGTCACCAGTTTTCAGATTTTTCACTTGTGACTCTAATCAGGGTTAGGGCAATTAGTAGTAGGCCCCGTTAGGTCTGTTAGGGTAACCCCCAAACCCCCCTAATAAAGGTTTAACCTCTTGATTGCCCCCCCTCAGTTATCCCTTTCACGCCCTGTCTCAGTGTCACTAATAGATCTTTTTTCTGATCGCTGTATTAGTGTCGTGGGTGGCGCTAGTTAGCCAGTTAGTTGATTAGTTTCACCGTCAGGTTTCTATAGCGTCAGGTACCCCCATATATTACCTAATAAAGGTTTTAACCCCCTGATTGCCCCCTAGTTAACCCTTTCACCCCCTGTCACCAGTGATCACTGTATTAGTGTCACGGGTGACGCTGGTTAGTTAGTTTGTTTTTTATAGCGTCAGGGCACCCGCCATATATTACCTAATAAAGGTTTAACCCCCTGATCACCCGGCGGGTGACATCAGTTAGGTTTTAGCGTCAGTCAGGGTCTGTGTCTCCGAAGGTAGCGTTAGTGCCAGTATCGCTAACACCCACGCACGCACCATACACCTCCCTTAGTAGTATAGTGTCTGAACGGATCAATATCTAATCTGATCAGATCGATACTACCGTCCCCAGTAGTTTAGGGTTCCCAAAAACGCAATGTTATCTGGATCAGCCCAGATACCTGCTAGCACCTGCACTTCAACGACAAAGAACTCTGTCATCCTCGGGGTGACCCTGAATATGATTGGCTCCACAAAATTTGGCCCCTCATAAACCACTTCAACCAACAGTTTGCAGCTTTGTTTACTCCCGATCAAGTTGTCTGCGTTGATGAGTCCCTGATTAAGTTTTCTGGCTGCTTGTCATTCAAACAGTATCTTCCCAGCAAGCGTGCCAGATATGGGGTCAAGATGTATAAGCTCTGTGACAGGGCAACAGGCTATATATAGTTGTAAGGTTTATGAGGGATAGTCACATGGTGCCGGAGAACTGCCCAAACTACATAGGGAGCGCTGTTAAGATTGTGTGGGACTTGGTGTCACCCTTATTCGGAAAGGGGTACCACTTGTATGTGGACAATTATTACACAAGCGTGCCACTTTTTTAGTCACTTGTTTGATCATGGAATTGGTGCATGTGGCACCGTGCGATCTAATCACCAGGGCTTACCCCAGCAGCTTGTAGATTCCCATCTTAGGCTGGGGGAGAGAGATTGCTTGAGAAGTAATAATTTGCTTGCAGTGAAGTGGAGTGATTAACGGAATGTTTTCGTTCTGTCCTCCCTTCATGCAGACATGATGGTCCAAATTCAAATGGCGACTGGTGTTGCGGAGAAACCCCTCTGTGTCCATGAATACAACCTTAATATTGAAGGGGTGGACCTCAACGACCAGTGGATAGCACAGTACTTAATTGCCCATAAGGCCAGACGCTGGTATAAAAAATTGTCTGTATACTTATTCCAATTGGCTCTGCTGAACGCTTATGTGCTATACAAAGCGTCAGGACGAACTGTTAAATTCCAGGAAGAGATCATCACAGTCCTTCTGTTTCCAGACGGTGTTGTGCCCCAACTTCCCAACGCAAATGCAGTGAGCCGGCTGCAAGGGAGGCATTTTCCGTATGTCCTCCCTGGTACCCCTACCCAACGATCACCCCAAAGAAGATGTCGTGTCTGTAGCAAGTGCGGATATAGACTTGACACCTGCTATTATTGTCCCTCCTGTCCTGAACATCCTGGTCTTTGCATTGGTGAATGTTTTGAACACTACCACACACTAGTGGAGTATTAGCATAGGGTACAGAACTGCACAGACTAGGACACACTTTCACAGGGTCTCCAAATATGCCATCGCATTTTGAGAGAACCGAACCTGGAACCGTTACAGTTACAGTTACAAATAAAAGTGTAAAAAAAAAAAGATAGATAAAATAAAAAAGCCAAAACTAGTTGTCATTTTATTGCCGTCTCTCTATTGTTCTCTCTCTATTGTTCTGCTCTTTTTACTATGTTTACTATGTTTTGTCATGTTTGCTTTTCAGGTATGTAATTCTTTTATACTTTACTGTTTACTGTGTTTTATTGTTACCATTGTTTGCCTTTCAGGTACACCATCCAGCTGCAGCACTGATTTATCTTGACAGCAACAGCGCTTGCTCTCACGATATGTAAATCAGCAACTCCATCGCTGTAGGAGGTGATTTCAACACCACAGTAAAAAAAAAAATGGTGCATGTATGCCCATCATTAGAAGTGGGTGGATATATTCTAATGGTGGGCATACCCACTGATCATTATCTTTTTTTCGTTCAGCCCACAGGTTGCATGAAAACAAAGAACATTACAATATATGTTCAGCAAGGACCAGCAACGTACTGGTAAGCCTCTCAGCAAGTTCCTTGGGGTGTCACTTTACAAAATGGGGTCATTTGGGAGAGTATTGTACTGCCCTGCTATTTTAGCACCTCAAGAAATGAGATAGGCAGTCATAAACTAAAAGCTACTTAAATTCCAGAAAATGTACCCTAGTTTGTAGACACTATAACTTTTATGCAAACCAATAAATATACGCTTATTGAATTTTTTTTTACCCGAGACATGTGGCTGAACGCTTTTTGGCCTAAATGTATGACTAAAATTGAGTATTGTATTTTTTTTATAGCAAAAAGTAGAAAATATCATTTTTTTTAGTCCTTTTTTGTTTATATTGCAAAATATCAAATTCCACCAAAAGAAAGCTCTATTTGTGGGAAAAAAAAGGACGCAAATTTCGTTTGGGTACAGCATTGCATGACCGCTCAATTACCAGCTAAAGCAGTGCAGTGCCAAATTGTAAAAAGTGCTCTGGTCAGGAAGGGGGTAAATCCTTCCGGGGCTGAAGTGGTTAAGAATGCTTAAAATGAAACAATATTTTATATTCCTATAAATATTGCGCCTGGGGTCCCCTTAGTCTGCCTGTAAAGTAGCGCATTTTCCCCATGTTTAGAAAAGTACTGCAGCAAAATTACATTTCTAATTTTTAAAGTAAAAAATGTCATTTAAAATTGCTCGCGGCTGTAATGTATTGCCAGATAACGGCAATATACATAAAAAGTAATTTTAAAAAACAGCGTGGTCCCCCCCCCCAGTCCATACCAGGCCCTTCAGGTCCAGTATGGATATTAAGGTGAACTCCACGCCAAAATTTATTTTAAAAATGGCGTGGAGGCCCTCCCCCCCAAAAAAAAATCCATACCAAACCCAAAGGGCCTGGTATAGACGGGGGGAACCCATGACGTTTTTTTCTTAATTCTGTCATAGGGCTCCCCTTAACCACTTCAATACACTATATTATATATTGTACACTGCACTATATACCCTGCACTGTATTATATATACTACACTGAGTGCATTATATACTCTGAACTGCAGTATATATACTATACAGACTGCACTATATACTCTGCTGAAAAATTGGGCCTTAGGTGTTGGTGGTGCCAGAACACTGTAGCCCCTCACAGTTACTCTTGTTGGGTGCAGGAACGGTCCCTGCTGTTAAATAATATTTCAGAGGCTGCTTGCCCTCTTTTAGTGGCCTGTGAGTGTCTGCCTCTACTTGGAGGCCTTCCGGACATGATGGGTATTACACTGTATTATATACTGTGTACACCACCTGAAGTGTATTTGAAACTGTACACACTGTATAATATACTGTGTACACCGCCTGCACTGTATTAGAAACTGTACACCGCTGAATGCAGAGTATATATATACTAGTAGACTGAATATAGAGTTTACACTGTATATATAGGCTACACTGAATGCAGAGTATATATATCTGACTGTATATATTTATATTAAATACACTGCCACTAGCTAACTAACTAGCCTTCCTAATCTAGCTCAATCTTTCTATTTCCATCCACTATAACACACTATATGGGCGCTGTTTAAGCAGCCTTATATAATGTGGGGCGTGGACTTAGTCCCCCTGAGCCATGATTGGCTAAAGGCACCCTGCCTTTGGCCAGATATGGCTCTCGCTGAGGAGCGTGCTGTGATTGGCCAAAGCATGCAGGTCAGGTGTATGGTTTGGCCAATCATCATACAGCAATGCACTGTGGTCTTGCAGTGCATTATGGGGCGCTTGAATAAGCTGCGAACGCCCCATACAATTTGCTGTACGGCAAACGGGCGAACACCCAATGCTCAAGTCGAACTCTAAGCTCATCCCTATTGAGCATCCTGGGCAGGGGCGGGCTGGGCCGAGGGGCAGAGTGGCAATTTCCCCGCTCAAATTCCCTGTAAAAGGGCCTCTGTGCTGCCAGCACAGAACCGCGCATGTGCAGTTTCCAGGGGGGGTTAACAGGGCTGGATTAGTGACCTAATTTTAGTGAAAGACTGTAGTGATCCCTTTATCCCTTGCTGCAGCTGCGAGTCGACAATGTGTCCTGTGAAAGGGATGTTAGCTGCACCTGTGACAGGGCTGAGAATGTGTGTGTTCGGTCTTACAGAGCACAGCCCTCCCTTGTCCTCTAAACTAATGGGAGGACGGATGTGCTCTGCCTACCCTTGTGCCTGTCCACGCTTGATGCAGCACATGCCTGTGTGCTATGAAGGAGATGTGCGAGCGGGAAACTTTAAAGTCAGCAGTCACAAATCACAATGTCACATCCTAAACATGAAGACGTTGACCGAGCAAGTGAACCTCCTACTGGGACTGTGCAAGTAAGTGAGTGGTGACCAGACTCTCCCCTCCTCCCTCTCTTCCTTTCTACTCTGTCTCTCCCAAATTCCTCTCCCTCTCCCTCATCCTTAACATTTAACCACTTGCCTGCCAAGCACTTTCACCCCCTTCCTGCCCAGGATAATCTTCAGCTTTCAGTGCTCTCACACTTTGCCCTGGTTCACATTGGAGCAATTTGGCATGCAATTTGACATGTCAAATCGCATGCCATATCGGCGGCAATGGCACTCTCCGAATCGGTGTGACACCGCATTTGCAGCGCCGCACCGTTTACCAAAAGTAGTTTCTGTACTACTTTTGGTGACTTTGGTGTGCTATTTCCATAGACATCTGTGCAGGAACCCGCACAGATGTCGCTGAAATCGCCCCCAAAGTCGGACTGACATGCGGGAATGAAATCGTACGAGTTCAGCTCAACTTGTACAATTTCATTGGGCTCTAAATGACAACTACGCGGTCATGCAACACTGTACCCATACTACAAATGGAGTTTTCCTTTTGGTGGTATTTAATCACTATGTTTTTTTATCTTTTGCTAAAAAAATGAAAAAAGACAGAACATTTTGAAAAAATTTTTTTTTTCATTTGTAAATAAGTAATTTTTCTCCTTCACTGAAGGGCTCTGATGAGGAGGCACTCATAGAGAGGCAATGATAAGCAGCACTGTTGTGCACTGATAGACGGCACTGATAGGCAGCACTGATGGGCACTAATAGGTGGCACTGATGAACACTGATAGGCGGCACTTATGGGTGGCACTGATGGTCACAGATAGGTGGCACTTATGGGCAGCACTGATGGGTGGCACTGATAGGTGGCACTAATATGGGGCATTGATGGGCGGCACTGATAGATGGTGGCACTGATGGGCACTGATAGGTGGCACTGATGGGCGGCACTAATAGGTGGCATTGATGGGTGGCGCTGATAGATGGTGACACTGCTAGGCACTGATAGGTGGCACTGATGGGCGGCTCTGATAGGGGCACTGATAGGTGGCACTGATGGGCACTAATAGGTGGCATTGATAGTTGGCGCTAATGGACAGCACTGATGTGCACTAATAGGTGGCACTGATGGGCGACTCTGATGGGCGGAACTGATGAGCGGCACTGATAGATGGCAATGATGGGCATTGATGGGTGGCACTGATAGGGGCAATGATGGGCAGCACTAATGGGCACTGATTGGTGTCACTGATGGGCACTGGTTGGTGTCACTGATGGGCAGAGACTGGCGTCACTTGCTAGGCACTGCTAGGGCTGCACTGCAATCAGTGCACTGATTATCTGTACAGTCTCCCCTGTGAGGAGATGCCGCTGATCGGCTTTCCTCACCTCACACGCCGTCATTTACATGTGATTGGCTGTTATTGGACACAGCTGATCACATGGGTAAAGAGCTGCGTCATCGGCTCTTTACCAAGATCGGGGTCATGCTGTGTTATATTTGTCTTGCTTCATAACATCAATAGCCGTTATAAAACCAGGTGGGCATGGATGGGGAGCTGATTCGGTGGTACAATTGGCAAATCGACTGGACTTGCCCCCCAGGCTTCAGGCTGCCAGACCTCCCCTAATCATGGGAAATGTAGTTCCAAAACATTTGCGGTGCCAAGGTTCGCCATCACTGCTGTATAGTCTCTAAATGACCCCAAGTAGAAAAAAAGATTAAAAAGTCTGTAAATAATGTTGTTAATAAAATTGAGTCCTGTCCAAGAGGGACTATGGTGGAATATAAGATAAACCAAATAAGGGATGAGACTTCTTCCAGATGAGCCACTTTCTGAGTTGCCCCAAAAAAGAGTTCAGCACAGCTTATGTGGTCAAGAGTATGATCTGTAATCCACCCAAGCAAGGGTTAAACAATACTACTGATGCACAGGTCTATGCAGCTCCATCGGCCAGCGGAACACTGGAAGCTGTAGAAACATAAAAAAAGGTAGAGCGCACCGGCTCCTTGATGATGAGCAGCGTGTCTGTGCTATTTTCTGGCACTTGTCTGTGACATAATACACTGTAATTTTTATTTCACATTAAAACCTCCCATATTTTGAAAAGCAGCCTAGAAAAAAGGGCTTACATGTTGTACAGTCTCTAAAATATGGCTCTATAATTTGTTATTTCTTCATAACAACTGCCTTGTCTCTGAAATGTGGGGCCGTGGTTATGAAGTCTTTTTACGCTCTCTGTGCAGACATTTTCTTAAAATGTTGTAAACAATACAACGAGATACTGTGTTAAAAGAAAATTACACGCTTTGTTTTGAAACATGTTTTACCACTGTTTGAGAATTGTTACAGTATGCAGTTGAAAAATTTATTTTTTTCTAAGTGTAAACCTTCCAATAGCTTTTACAGTAGATCTGTCATGTCTTCTATTTCAACCTCTCAAATCTGGCTTAATACTGCTAGATAAAATGTAAAACCACAAAAAATGTATTACACGTACAAATTATGTGATACAAGGATACGGTGTCCCTGACTCTGTAACTTAGCGTCATACAGTTCTGTAGTACTGCATATAGTTTAAAGGCATATAATTTGAAAAATTAGAATTTTTTTCCATATCACCCTAAAAGACACATTAACTGGAGGGCCCTCTCCCAGCTGAATTTAAATTTTTCTTTACATTGTTACATGTCCCCCCAGCATTGGTCAATCCTTGATGCCCTTTCTGATAATACCTTGCCTATTAGCCTTGAAAATGGCCAACATTGATTTTCCAGGTATGCCTTCTATTAACTTCAATAGTGTTTGGATCAAAGTTCTGAATTTATGGATTTTACAATAAGTTTGACAAACGGACTATGATTTATGATTTAAATAGAGTGGGGAAGGATTAGATCCTCTGTCAAATTTTAATTTCATTCTGTGTTTCTGTAGGGGACATTTACCCCTCTTTTTCTCTTGGTGACCATTTTTATAGAGAAAAAAAATGAAGGGAAATTTTTTAGAGTTGTCCCCAAAACAAGTGGTAAGGGAAAATTTTTCCAATAGGTTCAACGTTTAAAGAATGGAATTCCCTCACTTTGGGAGACTTCTTCTAACTTCCTGTTGCATATCAGGTACACGACAGCAAAAATAAACTGGCAGGGGTTTTAACCCTTCCCAACTCTATTGAAAACTAAAAAAAAGTTTTGACACAACGTACACCTTATTCATGAAGAACGTTAGTTGTTTAGAGTTTAGTGATCCCTCATGGCTGATCAACTAAAAACTGGTGCAGAGAATTCGGATATTTCCCCACATGACTTCTAAACTTGTTCATATGATCAGATCTGCGATGTGACATAATCAAGCAGAAGGAACATGTGATCTGTGCCACTCATCAGCAGCTTCCCAGCACAGCTCTATCAAAGGCATTTTCTTTTTACCGTACTTCCCAGCCCAATGGCTCTGCTTTTTTTAGTTGTTACCAAGAAATAGTTAGCAAGGGGTATTGACAGGGTGGGATGCTCTAAGAAGAAGATGGTCAGCTCGCTCTAAAGTTTGCACTCAGTGTCCTGTCCAATTATAGCTAGACCACTTCCCGCAAGGAAGGATAAATAAAATGTTTTTAAAAAACATGACCAGATTTTCCCTTTTTGCAAGAGCCTGATGACAAGTCAAGGTTACATACTTACACTAGTTGCATTAAAAAAATGTATTTGTTAATTAAAACAGAGCTACTGTATATTAATTTGTGTCTTTTGTATCTGCTCAGCTTTGGTAATACACTGAAATGGAATGATGAGAAAAAGTTGAGTATGCCTTTGTCTGGACCTATTTTAAGTTGTTTTTTTTTATTTTATCCTAACCCCTTTTCAGTTTTGATATATACCATGAATATATTTTCCTAATGACAACACCCATGTCTATTTTATGACAACAGTCCAGCACTGGCAGCTCTGTATACTGTTCAGGTAGTAGCTTTAAAATGTTATAATGGCCGATTAAAATAGAAATCTATTGTTCTGGCCTCCCCTGGTTTTTATACCAGCTCTAATTGATTATACATGGAATAATGCACAGCTTACTGTGAAATATCAGGATAATAGAGGACACTGAGGAGCTCTGTACTTATTGTTCTGTCTAAGCTGAGCAGCCTGGAAATGATAGCAATAAGCAGATTCTGAATGTGGACTTTCCGTGTGTTCCCTATTGGATTAGTCTTTTAACAGTTTCATTTTATATAACTGCACAGCTAAGAAGGTGCATTGTCATGTTGACCAAACAGAATGTTACTAAACTTTGAAGTGATTTCTTATGTCTATGGTGCATTTCCCAGATTGTGATTATACCCACCAGCTTTCTGATTTGCCGGAAAAAAAAAACTATAGACAAGACAATATTTTAAAAAGCCTTAAAAGTATAAACAGTATAAAGAAGTTATTCTGTAATTTAATGTTATCAAGAAGCCTATTTCATTTCAATCTGCAGCCAACTAGGACTTAAAATGCAACATCCTTAACAGCATAGCAAACAATTGCAGAACTGCTACATTCTATGTCGTCTTTGTACACAATACTCCACAAATCTAAATCTTTTTTATTATTGCAATTCTGTCAATGATAATGGGATTATAACAGGCTAGTACTCCAATTTAGCATTCTAACAGAGTTGTCAACCTGGAAAAACAGTTCATAGGGTGTTAAAAAGTGGCATGCACTGTGGCAAAACTGAATGTGGCCAACTTGTGTCTTAGGCATGGTTTAAAATGTAATAATGTGTCATGTTCATGTAAAAACAGGGTGGCTGGATGGGCGGGGGAAGAGGATTTGTGCAGTCATGGACTGACGAGCCTCACTGGGAAGGCAAAGGACTCACAGGTAGAAAGAGCAAGTACCAGCTTTCTTGTGCCCTCGCTGGAATTGCTAAGTGACCAATAGGATGCTTAATAGTTCTGCATACAAGACAGATGCCAGAGGAGCCCCTTACCAGTGCAGGAGGTGTTGATACTAGGTACCAACATCTTCTGGCTAAAAATAAAAACATAAAAATAACAAAAAACACAGAATTATAATAATTCATGTAACAAAAGACATACTGTTGTGCAATGTCCATATAAAATAATGTCAACATTCCAAAGCCAGTACCCCAAAAAGAAAAGCAAAGCAGAGGGCTGGTCTGGCATCTGGTGATTGAGGGGAATCATGGGAGATTTGTCCATCATGCAGGGTGACAAGGGTAAAAAACAGGGTGAATACCTAGAAGTGAGTTGACATGGCTGATCCAGCTTCTTTAATTGCAGAGAAGCTAAGGAAATGGCCTGTCTCAGTAAAGGTAAATTCTAGCTTTGACAATTTTTACTTAGTTACACTGGTCAAGCTTGGAGTAAATATGTTCCATGTCTGTGGGATCATCATAGAAGCTGTTAATCACTGCAGTAGGCACAGCTACTACAGTGATCTCCACTAGCTTCTGGGTCGGGTGCCATGCAGCTGTCCTTCTGCGTTGTGAACACATAAGGTCGCTTGCTCAGCTTTGGTGCCATTTAGGGAACACTTTGCATTTTCCTAATGAATGCAAGAGAACACTTTGCATTCAGTGAGAAAATGAAAATAATTCTCTGAATGGCACCTGTGCTGAGCAGGCATTGTCCAGTGTTTAGTAAGGAGCAGGGCAGCCACTTGGCACAGGACCTGGAAGCTAATGGAGATCACTGTAATAGCTGTGCCTACTATAGTAATTTGCAGCTTCCATGAGGTTTACCCAGCTGCTATACAAGCGGCTAAGGATCTGCAATGTATATACTGACCTGGGTAAGACTTCTTTTTTTGTGTATCTAAAAACGTGGGTTTGTTTATGTTGGGCCTATACCAAAAAGAAAACAAATTGGTGGCCAAGGGCAACATTAGATGTTTTTCTCTTACTATCTCTGCATGTATGAAAGTGATACAATATTTTATAGGGGGCTGCAGGAGAATTTGTGATTTCTGAATGGACATTGTAAGTAGGGCGACCCTCTAGGTGAAGCCAAAGTAATGCCGATTTAGGTGATGGGCCAACTCTCACATGTTGTGAACTGGAACCAAGGGTGCTGCATAGCTCAACTGTGAGATTCAATAACATGCACAAATCTGGGATATTGCTACACTCCTTGGTATCTTTATTGAATCATTAAATTGACATCACAGGTATGACGGGAACATTAAAATGTGATGTGTGTCACGCTAAATTCAACGATTACTCAAACTCTTAGGGCAGTGGTTGAAGAGCATGTGGTCTTAATTAGTCACATTTAATTGTATATGTTCCACAACTCACCCAAGTAGCCTTCTTAAACCCTGTACACACGATTAGTTTTTTTTTTATTCAACCCTCAGACAGCTCAAGTCAGAGATCTCCCCTGCTGAGCTATTGTATTCTGACAGGGGGACAGCCCCCCTGCCAGAACACTGCCGTCAGTGCGCTCAGTCGTTCACTGAAACTGCTGATTGGGAACTGGTCGTCAGACCTTTTTTGGTCATGACCCTTCAACAGAAGCCAGATGAAAAGCCGACTTCTGTGGGACTGGCTGCCATACACAGGGGCCTAATGTCGGCCAGTTTCTTTCAAACCAGCCGATGTTGCCAACATTCAGCCCATGTGTGCTAGGCTTTAGTCCCAATAGATGTCAGGACCTTTATTCAGTTACCTAAATTCAATCACCATGGGATGTGTCAAAGTCGATGTTGATTGTCCATGAACATTATGGACATTATGGAAGATGTGAAAGTTTGTGACACCTCACCATGGTGCTACGAAGTTTAGGACAGGTATTAACTGTTAAAAGACAATGACCCTAAGCCCACAGCTAAAATAACGAAGGAGTGGCTTCACAATAACTCCGTGACTGTTCTTGAATGGCCCAGCCAGAGCCCTGACATAAACCCAATTGAGCATCTCTGGAGAGACCTAAAAATGGCTGTCCACCAACGTTTACCATCCAACCTGACAGAATTGGAGAGGATCTGCAAGGAGGAATGGCAGAGGATCCCCAAATCCAGGTGTGAAAAACTTGTTGCATCTTTCCCAAAAAGACTCATGGCTGCATTAGATCAAAAGGGTGCTTTTACTAAATACTGAGCAAAGGGTCTGAATAGTTAGGACCATGTGATATTTCAGTTTTTCTTTTTTAATACATCTGCAAAAATGTCAACAATTCTGTGTTTTTCTGTCAATATGGGGTGCTGTGTGTACATTAATGAGGAAAAAAATGAACTTA
The DNA here is from genome assembly GCA_037952925.1 of Lithobates clamitans. Taxonomy (NCBI): domain Eukaryota; kingdom Metazoa; phylum Chordata; class Amphibia; order Anura; family Ranidae; genus Lithobates; species Lithobates clamitans. The sequence continues at coordinate 2,476,759 of JBBGZY010000051.1, forward strand.
AATGATTTTAGCAAATGGCTGCAATATAACAAAGAGTGAAAAATTTAAGGGGGTCTGAATACTTTCCGTCCCCACTGTATATACATATGAAACAATGTTGTTCAAAGCTAGATGGACTTGGAGACAGTGAAATAAATGAGATGAATATGTAATGGTGTGTGCATGACTGAACCATGTGAGTGAACATAATAATGTGTGAGACAATATATATGGCAAACCATGCTAAAGTTAAGTGCTCAAATGTGAAGGGAGTGAATGGATAATTAGCATCCATCAAGGAGTGTGGACTCACCTTGAATGAAGTGAAACTGATGCATGTGAGTGAAACAGTAAATAGGAAGTGACAAACAGATTCCAGCCAAGACTAGCCCTCAATTTTTATCCCCAGAGGGCCCAGTGAGCTCCACCTCCAACACCATGTGTGCATGACAAGGCACGCAAACGTAAATGTCGCTCGCCGCCAAATGGGGGGCGCGCCTGCGCAGACGCCCCCAGTCACACGTGCTGACATACCACGCAATAGCGAGCACATCCTATTTCCTGTTTCAGTCACATGCAGCAGTTTCACTTCATTCAAGGTGAGTCCACACTCCTTGATGGATGCTAATCATCCATTCACTCCCTTCACATTTGAGCACTTAACTTTAGCATGGTCTGCCATATATATTGTCTCGCATATTATTATGTTCACTCACATGGTTCATTCATGCACACACCATTACACATTCATCTCATTTATTTCACTGTCTCCGAGTTTCCAAGTCCATCTAGCTTTGAGCCCTTGTTCACATTGGTACAACTTGACATGCGATTTGACATGTCAAATCGCATGTCAAATTGGCGGCAATGAGACACCGTCCTAATCGGTGCAACGCTGCCTTTGCGGTGCCACACCAATTTCAAAAAGTAGTTTCTATACTACTTTTTGCGATTTTGTGCTGCGATTTATGTTGACATCTGTGCAGAAACCTGCACAGATGTCTCTGAAATTGTGGCCGAAATCGAGACTGACATGGGAGTGGGAGTGAAATTGTGTGAGTATATATATATATATATATATATATATATATATATATATATATATATATATATATATATATATATATATATATATATATATATATATATATATATTTATTTTATTTTATTTATTTTTTTTTTATTTTTTTTTTTCATTATGTATACTTCATGGTTACTCTGTTGGTACAGTACCAACTGATATACATAAATGCTTATTTTAGCTGACATATACAATGGACTTGGATACATGCCCCATACCATTATTGAACCAGATTGGTTTATGCATATACATACTTATATCATATACTACTTTACTTCTATGCTGTTATGACAGCATCTATTGATACATATGCATTTATGTTTTAGTTGACATTATTCATGGATACTGGGAGATCTTTGGTGACACACACCCCCATTCCGGCCATGTCTGCACCACGTTTGTGCCCTGGTGGGTTGGTTTTTCTTCTGCCTCCTCAGCTCCTGAGTCGGACGCTCATTACTGCTGCCTCTGGGTATTCAGCATTTGGTAGTCTGATCCAGCCTCTGGTGAGTATAGGGCCATGCGTTTTGGACCCTCTTGACTAATTGTCACAATACCATCTCTGTGTTGATACTTATTTGGTTCATTATACCTCCTACAGATGTACTACACACGCATTTACCCCTGATAAAGCGAGCATGGTCTTGCGAAACACATTGTGTTGTTGCTGATGCAGGAAGGAAGCTTGGTGAAGTTGTATTTGCCATATCCTGTGTAATATCCTTTGTAATAAAGCAAAGTAGAAGATTAAAACTATGTATTTAACATAATGCATGTATTATGTATTTAACATAATATTTCTTTTACTTTTACAGTTCCCATCATCATCCAGTTAATGGAAAATTATAGCCAAGCAATTCCAGGATCACTGGAGTTTCCTAAACTGTGGAGGAGCCTTTAGATGGTAAACATGTAAGGATCCTGCCTCCTTCAAATTCGGGATCTTATTACTACAACTACAAGGGATTTATAATTCTAATGCTCTAGTCAATGCCAAATATGAATTCCTATTCGTTGATATTGGCACAAATGGAAGAAATTCTGACGGAGGAGTAATTAAAAAAACAGAATTCCACACCTGTTTGAGAAATGGAACATTACATTTACCCACAACAGAGGAGACGGTCAAAGGTTTGAGCTTAGTTTTTGTGGCAGATGATGCATTTGCTCTTGGGAGCATATTTTGAAACCTTTTCCCCTAAAGAACCTCTCAAGGTAGCAAACAATCCTTAATTACAGACTATCAAGGGCAAGGCGTGTGGTTGAGAACGCTTTTGGAATCATGTCTAATCGATTTAGAATTTTTCACACAGCAATCAACCTTAGCATTTACAAAATTGATATGATTGTACATTGTTGTTGTGTATTACATAACTATTTTTTGCCATACTAGTGCCTCCTACATGCCGCAGTCTCATCTTAACAGAGAAGATACTGTTGCAATGTTATACTTGGAGAGTGGAGAAATGACACAGAGGGACTCATGAATATATTCAACTTGCTTGCGAAATACATCTACGCTCCATGTACTAATTTTTGATACGTGGAGCTGTTGAATGGCAGAACGATATTTAATAGTTTTATGTAAATGTGTAATGCTGTCATTATAAAACCGCTGAGGATATATAAAGTTTATGTAGTTGCATAAGAAAAACATAAGAAAAAAAATTATTATAATAAAATAAATTAGTTTACCTAAGTGTCTGTGTTTTGCTCTGTGCTAACATCCTCAAGCTCAGGTGACATGGATTCAGTTGTCATCAAACTGGACACTAAGGGTCTTGCATCATCTTGATCAGTGAGGAAACACAAGCTTTCAAAATACCACAAGTGTGGAACATAAATTTCATCCGCACCTGCTCCAGATTTTTTGGATTCTTTGATTTTATTCAATTCCTTTTTAAATATGGTGCGCAAATTTGCTATTTTTCCTTTAACATATTTAAGATCTGCTTTTGCATATACAATAGTGCATAGCTCTTGCAATTTATTATAGGCCTCGTTCTGCTTCATCCGGTCACCAAATTTTCCATAAGCAGGGCCTATCCCTGTAAATTTCTCTAAACTGAGGTAAAAATTCAAGACTGGTTTATAGCTGATGTCCCGTGTGATGCACCTACACCATAATACCTCCAACTACTTGCCTTACTTTACTTATTAAAATAATACACACCTTCTGGATTAAATAGCCATCCAGCCCCTTTATTAACAAATACAACATTTATAAAAATAAACTCCATTTAAATATATATAACTAATTATATATATATATATATATATATTTATATTAGGGCTGGGGAGATTAATTCCTCGATTAATCAATAATTTTTTTGATTGATCAAAATTCTTTTGATCAGTACTCACCTCTCCGCCGGCTTCTGGGTCTTCAGGGAGTTCCGTCGGAGATCCGGTGACGTCACGGACATCGACGTCACCGGACTCCTCCCCCCTTCCCCAAGTGCCTTCATCTGCTAACGAAGGGAAGGGGGTGGAGTCCGGTGACGTCGATGTCTGTGACATCACCGGACAGCCTGGACAGTGATGGTAAATATGGATGTGGTTAACTGGGATCATTCAGTGAGCTAAGTGTAGGCAAATTTGATAACCTCCATTTTTAATATTGTTGTCCTTAGAGGCTGATAAGCTGTGATATTTTTGCCGTGTGGATCGGCTTCTGCTGTTGCCATGACGGCGGCGCTTGCTTTTCATTGGCGCGTTACAAAGTAGAAGCTCCCATTCCAGAAACAGAGGATCCTCTCATGTGGTGGAAACTTAATAACCATAGTTTTCCTGTCCTAAGCAGTTTTGTGCAGACAATTCTTTGTGTACCGGCAACATCTGTTCCATGCGAAAGACTGTTCAGTTCTTCAGGGTATATCGTCAATAAAATGTGATCATGTCTGCTTCCAGAAAATGTAAACACTCTGGTATATCTGCGTGACTGGCTAAAGTGATGCCTACTTGTCTACTATAAAGTGACTGACAGTCAATATACTAGATAAGTTTTATAATTAAAGGTAAACTAAGACCCCATTCACACAGGGACGACTTGTCAGGCGACCTAGTCGCCTGACAAGTCGCCTCCCGTTCTGTGCTATAGAGCCGTTCTAAGGGGAGCGACGCAAGCCGCTCCGACTTAAAAAAAGGTTCCTGTACGACTTCGGGGGCGACTTGGGGCGACTTGGGGCGACTTGCATAGACAGAAGTCGTTTTGCAAGTCGCCCGGGCAGTCGTTTGCAGGTCGCCTCGCTGAGGCGACCTGCAAGTCGTGTTGCCCCTGTGTGAATGGGGTCTTACTTTCTACGTTTTTCTTAAAGTTTAATAAAAATAATTACTTACGCCAGTGCTCCAGTTTGAATTTAAAATGTATTTGTGTGAACTGTGAAGTTAAGTCATGGATTGTGGAAACTAACTAGTGTCGGGTGATTGTATATACAGTAGTGTATACCACATTTACCACTGACTAATGCAGAGTTGCAATGCAAGGAGATCAGCTAAAAGTAGTTTGATCTGTATGTGCGTTATAATTAATCGAAATTAGTTGATTAATCGATTTTATAAAATCGATTAATCGAACACGAAAATTTTAATCAGTAACAGCCCTAATGTATATATATATATATATATATATATATATATATATATACACATGAAAATTTTAATCAGTAACAGCCCTAATATATATATATATATATATATATATATATATATATATATATATATATATATATATATATATATAAAGCCAACTTTTAAACTACTGTTCTGTCTAAGGTTCAAGAAGGAAGGTATATCTACTGCATCGGCTGCACCACCACCATCTCAGCATCCTGGCCCCTAGCCGTGATCCCACTAGCACCGGGACGAACTCTTTCACCTTCTTGCCACTGTAGCCCGATGACCGGTAGCCCATTATTTCCATCTATTGAGGGTACCCATACCGAGATAGGTCCAACCCATCCCCACAGCATATCTTGTTTACCTTCCACCATTATCTTCTCCCTTTTCTGCTGCTCCTGAATGAATTAAACCTCTCCCTCTGCAGGGGTCAAAATTAACTGAGACCTCTCCTCCCCCTGACCAATGACCAGCACTCCCCCTCCCTTTTTCCTACCTCACTTCCCATTGTAACAACCTGGTGCTCACCCCACAGCTGTCCCCAGTCATGCTAGCCCTTCGCCCAAGGTTCCCTTCAGCTATGGGCCTGTTCTGGAGAGGTCAACTTTTCTACCATTCTGCTTAAAAAAAAGAAGAAAAACACAAATCATAAACTCTTCAAATATAACAAAGTTATAAAATAAAGTCTGTTATAACTGTGCATAAACTACTGCAGCTTGCTTCACATATTTCAGATTGCTTCATGTACACACAAGTACAACATACAGTAATGGCTGCAACAGACTTTAAAAAAAAAAAAAACATACAGGAAACTGTATATTAAAAAGATAGAGGAATTTTTACCTGGAAACATGTCCTCAACCCAATAAATCTTGCATATTATCGTTCGTCGTACTATTGTTATGACGTAGTCACTAGGGATGGGCTATCTGTTCGAGTCGAACATGAGTTTGAACATGAGTTTGACTCGAACATTTGGGGTGTTCGCAGCAAATTCGAAAAGCCGCGGAACACCCTTTAAAATTCTATGGGAGAAATCTAAAGTGCTAATTTTAAAGGTTTAAAGGTTTTAAAGTGAAACAATAAAAGTGAAATATTCCTTTAAATTTCGTACCTGGGGGTGTCTATAGTATGCCTGTAAAGTAGCGCATGTTTCCTGTGTTTATAACAGTCCAAGAGAAAAATGACATTTCTAAAGGAAAAAAAGTAATTTAAAAGTACTAGCGCTAGTGCCGGCTATTAATGAATTGTTGTCCCGACAATACACATAAAAGTCATTGAAAAAAAAAATGCGTGGAGGTCCCTCAAAATTACATTACCAGGCCCTTCAGGTCTGGTATGGATATTAAGGGGATTAAAAAAAATGGCGTGGGGTTCCCCCCCCAAAAATCCATGCCAGACCTGAAGGGTCTGGTATGGATTTTAAGGGGAACTCCGCACCAAAATGTAAAAAAAAAATGGCGCGGGGTTCCCACAAAAATCCACACCAGACCCTTATCCGAGCACACAACCTGGCAGGCTGCAGGAAAAGAGGGAGGGACGAGAGAGCACCCCCCTCCTGAATTGTACCAGGCCACATGCCCTCAACATGGGGAGGATGTCCCCATGTTGATGGGGACAAGGGCCTCATCCCCACAACCCTTACCCGGTGGTTGTGGGGGTATGCGGGCAGGGGGCTTATCGGAATCTGGAAACACCCTTTAACAAATGTGAATTGGTAAGGGGTACCCCTACCATTTCACAAAAAGAAAGTGTCAAAATGTTAAAAAACCACAGCAGACGGCTTGAGACAAGTTCTTTATTAAACATAAAAAAATAAAAAAGAGATTCCAGCGATGTAATCCAATAAATCCATGCTTCTACTCCAGTGATGTAATCCAATTCTCGATCTCCAGCGGTGGATGATCTCCAGCTTTTATGTAGCTGAGGGCGGGGCCACCCGTCATGTGACCCCATCCCCCTCTGACAAGGGGAAACGCTGGGGTTTCCCAGTGACATGTACGGGTGACCCCGCCCCCTCTGATGCAACGCAGGATTCCCGCTCGCTGGAATCTCTTTTTTGTTTTTTATTTTTTTATTTTTAAAAAAGGACTTGTCCCAAGCCATCTCCTGTGGTTTCTTAACACTTAGACACTTTCTTTTTGTGAAACGGTAGGGGCACAATGTACCCCTTACCAATTCACATGGGGGGCCGGGATCTGGGTGTCCCCTTTGTTAAAGGGAGCTTTCAGATTTCGATAAGCCCCCCACCCGCAGACCCCCACAACCACCGGGTAAGGGTTGTGGGGATGAGGCCCTTGTCCCCATCAACATGGGGACATCCTCCCCATGTTGAGGGCATGTGGCCTGGTACGGTTCAGGAGGGGGGGCGCTCTCTCGTCCCCCCTCTTTTCCTGCGGCCTGCCAAGTTGCATGCTCGGATAAGGGACTGGTGTGGATTTTTGGGGGAACACCACGCATTTTTTTTTTTTTTCAATAACTTTCAATTAGTTTTAGGTGTATTGTCGGGACTGACAATTCATTAATAGTCGGCACTAGCGCTAGTACTTTTAAATGACTTTTTTTTCCTTTAGAAATGTCATTTTGCTCTCGGACTGTTATAAACACGGGAAACGTGCACTACTTTACAGGCATACTATAGACACCCCCCAGGTATGAAATTTAAAGGAATATTTCACTTTTATTGTTTCACTTTAAGCATTATTAAAATCACTGCTCCCAAAAAAAGTCAGTTTTTGAAACTTTTTTTTGCATTGATACCCCTGTGGCAGGACCTGGGTCCCCAAACACTTTTTATGACAATAACTTGCATATTAAACTTTAAAATTAGCACTTTTGATTTTTCATGTTAGACTTTAACGGCGTTCACATGTTCGAACAAATGTTTTGCCTGTTCACATGTTCTGGATGCGAATCGAACAGGGGGGTTTTCGGCCCATCCTTAGTAGCCACGTGATCTCACGTGGTTTCAGAGATGACTCCACCCTTCTTCTACTTCTGGTGCCATCTTCACCAGCACACATGGTGGAGGTTGCAGAGGCCTCTACGGCTGCAGCGAGGCATTGGCACCCAATAAAAGAAAAGGCCACAGCTATGTCTTTTGAAGAGATGGTCACCATGGTGAAGATATTGGAAAGAAGGGATTATGATGGCAGATTGGCGAATTATCCAAAGCCAAATACCAGGAAAGACAGAATTATGCAGAAGGTGGTGGAGTCCCTGTACAGCAAACATGATGTACAACGTTCCAAGGAACAGCTAAGGAAAAGGTGGTTCGGCCTAAAGCTGAGAGAGAATGAACAACTTCACAGAATTCACAAAATCATCAAAAAAGGTAATTAACATCGATTTAAAGTCGTTGTAAACCCTTACAACACACTTTTTGCTATACGTAAGCCTATAATAAGGCTAACCTGTAACTACCCTGGATATCTCCTAAATCTGAACGGTTTAGGAGATATCCCCTGTATTTGCATCTGCCGACGTCATCGGCACATGCGCACTGAAGCAAACTGAAGCAATGGCACGTACGTGCCATTGCTTTAGTGAGTGTGCCGTTACTGGCAGAACATGCGCGTGGGAGTGACATCATTGTGGCTCTGGCCAATCACAGCGACAGAGCCTGCGATACCCGGAAGTAGCTCCGGGAGCGATGCCGGCCGCCAGAGTGGTGTATGAACATGGCTGCAGGGGCTTCGATCTCAGGTAAGTAATTCATAATGAGCTAGTATGCTATGCATACTAGCTCATTATGCCTTTGTCTTGCAGGTTTTTTTTTTTGTCCTAGGGTTTACAACCACTTTAATGATGGTGCAATAGTTTCTGAGTCAGAATGTCTTTAATTAGAGGTCTTGCTTTATAAATGCTATGTTGCATTGAGATGTGCTTGTGTATGCTCATGCTTGTTTCCTGCATTCATATGTTCTCATTTTTTCAGATCACACTACGTAGGTAATGTCTGGACATATTTCATTATCTATACATGTCCTACCTCTTTTTGCATAACAGGACATTATGGCATTTTTTTACTTTGTAATATTGTGATTAAAAATTTTGATATTGCTGTGGATATATTATTATTCTTTTTTTTTTTTTAAACTCAGAGAGACAAAGGAAATTTGCTTTGACTTCTGTTCCTGAGACTGAAAAGTGTGATGATGTCATTCCACTGCAAGATGACAGTGGAGTTGTCCTAGCTCCACCAACAACTGAATGTGATTTGGAGCTACAAGATCCTATATCATTGTCTGGGGTGATTGCTAGCAGCACAGGTATGTCTGCAAGAACACACAGTACATGCACACAACTTTGATTTTTTGCAGCTTTATTTACAGTACTTTTTTTACAGTCAATCCACCCTCTTAAGAGAACACTATTGATAGGTTCACCGCACAGATGTTATCTTCTGCCATTTTAAAATGCACAGCTAACTTGGAAAAAATGAAGGATCAAGTTAAAGTTTAAATATGTTGATGATCTTTTTTGGTGTTATTGAAGAGTGTTAAATGTTTTATGATCCATGGCCTTTTTTCTTATTTTTTCATAGGGACACTTTATTGAAGTTTTTTGCACTTGTCATTTGTCATTTTTGTATGACATCTGATCTTTGCACATGTAGATATGTGCATCCAGGGCTCAGATCTCAGTATTGCATGTGCCGCCTGTCAAAATATCTGTGTGACATGAACCACTGGTGCTCCTTTTTCATGCCCATGTACAAAGGAAGGTATACTATCTGCAATTTTTGTTTAAAATAAAGCTATTGTTACGGAAATCATTGCTAAAGTTTTTGGGAACAAACATTACAATAAAAATCATTGAAAGGTCTGTTTTGAACACAAAAATCAGTGATAACTTTAACAAAGATATATGTATGTTGGTATTTTGTAATAATACTTTTCCAAAAAAATATCATTGTGTAAACTAATTTTGAAATTTAAAAGTTTCTACCATGTTGCTGGATTCTCCTTTGCAATAAAGTTTCATTATTGCAGTAATTGCTGGGGGTTTTTTTGGGTTTGGTTATCTTTCTCAAGCTGTGTTTGCTCATGACTGATGTTTTGAGGATAATCGTTCATTTTAGGAATGAATGTTCATGCAAAGGAACTGAACTTCAGGTTACTTTACGTCATGCGCATTACACACAACGATTTATTGCTGCCTGAGAATCACATTAATTTGACGATTGTCGTTCATATTTGCAAAAAAATTCCAAACATGTGCTTCACTACTGATTAACACTTTGTGCCTATTAAATGGCCGACAAACGAACAAACTGTCCAAATGAACGATTTTACATCTAGTGTATGGCCAGCATTGGAGATATAAATAGACTGTAGATTATGCTCAATAGAAGACAATTTGGATGCATTCTCTAAGGTAAGTCTTCTGCTGGTTAGGTTGGGGCCCTTTGAAGGCTTTGGCACATTTAGGGGGCAAAGAAGAGGTGAGTGAGTTTGTCTTTGCAAACAGTGACTCAATAAAAGAACAATTAACTCCTGAGAGTACTGATGAAGGGATGGCCAAGCAAATGTTTATATTCGGGAATGACAATTTGTCACAAATGTTAGCACAGAGTCAAGTGGCTACCTCCTCACTTCCCCATGCTTTGCTGGGCTTTCCTATTTTTCTGGCCCCTCCTCCCTTTAGGCATACTGAGTCTTGTAGTTTCCTGTGTCTGTATTAGTCATGGCATCTCTCTTGAACTACATTTTCCAGGGATCAGTGTTACAATTTCATGCAAAGAATGGTAATTATGACAATGCATTGCAAAAAATGCACATTTCAGTTTTGTTACAACTTTTTTAGAACAGGTTTCTTTTAAATAAATCTTTATGCAGTGGGGAGAGGTGGGGGTTTCCTGAATTTTCTAATGATGACTTTGCAGTTTGTATAATACCACTAGAATATAACACAATGACATTGACACATGACTCAGTGACAGTACACCACTATCAGTGAAAGCATCTTTTTGGTACACTTTGCTCATGGAGTTAAGTTACAGACCAGTGGATCGATCAGTTTCTTTAGCTAAGCCTACTGGGAGATAAGGCTTCGGGTCAGTGGTCTTGTACAAATAGCTGATCCATGCAATGCCATTTGTGCTTTTTCTGTGTGCTGTACAGTAAATCTTTAGGATTAGCGTAAAATCAGTTCGACTCAAGCAGGCATAGATAAATTATCTTAAAAAAAAAAAAAAACATAGAAAGGGAAATAGGAAAACACTACTTGCAAAACTTTGTAGAACATGTAAAACCTAATGTTTTACGGAGTCAAGAGTGAATTTTATACTGATAACACCATGTTTCGTTTCAACACTGTCTCTTAGGCAAATTTAAGTTTCATGAGATTCCAAAGATGGTGCATTACTGCTTATAGAATAATACAGACTTGCTTGTTACTGTACAGTATTATTTTTCAGGGCCAAGAATTTAGTGCTTGTATTTTTGACTTGGAACGCCTAGTCATCCATTCTCAACCTTTTTTTATTCCAGAGGAACCCCTAAAATATTTTTCAGGACTTGTAGAGCCCTTACTGAAACCAATTTATCAGAGCCAATGGCAAAAATGTCTCTTACATTGGTGGTCAGTGGGAAGAATGCAACCCTTACAGACAGCTAAAAAAATAATTGGGTCATGCTGCTGGCTTTGCCAAGTAGCATTGGACCTGGAACTATGCTGAAACCATAAGGTTAATCAGCCATACTTTACCCACTTGCCCACTGGGCACTTAAACCCCCTTCCTAACCAGACCAATTTTCATCTTTCTGTGCTCTCACATTTTGAATGACAATTACTCAGGCATGCAATACTGTATCCATATTAAATTTTTGTCCTTTTTTCACACAAATAGAGTTTTCTTTTGGTGGTATTTAATTACCGCTGGGTTTTTTATTTTTGCGCTATAAAAGAAAAAAGACTGAAAATTCTGTAAAAAAATGAATTTTTCTTCTTTTCTGTTATAAAATTTTGCAAATTAGTCATTTTTCTTCAAAAATTTTGGCCACAATTTATACTGCTACATATCTTCGGTAAAAAAATAACCCAAATTGGTGTATATTATTTGGTCTTTGTGAAAGTTATAGAGTCCACAAGCTATGGTGCTGACCTGGACATTTTATAGATAGGCAAGTCCTATCCTCAAATTGATTAGTGGTTCCAAATTAATAATAACTACTGCAGGAGGGAACAGACACAAAAGATATGCTCAGCATCTTTCCAAATAACTGTTCTGCTTTATTATGACGCACTTGAAGGTTTTTATACACATAATTACGTAGGTATCACATTAATATTACAATTGTAAATTTATGGTAACAAGGGGCGTTACATAGGTAGGCTAATTCTAAACAGGACTCGAAAGAATGCAAACATGTACTGAAAACATTATTAGTGCTGTGTGCACAGTGAGGGAAAATGAAAACGCATTTTTTTTACACAAAGTTGTCCATTTATACAATATTTCCAACACATAGCATGTACATACCAAAAATTACACCCCAAAATAGATTCTCCTACTCCTATTGAGTATGGTGATACCACATGTGGGAGACTTTTCTACAGGCTGGCCACATACAGAGTCCCAACATGCATGGAGCAGCATCAGTTGCTCTAGGGGCATACATTTCTCAAATCTAATTTGACTACCTATTACACTTTTGTGAGGCACTGTAGTGGCATGGATAAGAACTGATGTGGCATGGATGAGCATGAATGGGGATGGATGAGCCGTGGATGGGGATGGCTGAGCATGGTTGAGCCATAAATGTGGATGGCTGAGTATGGATGGGATGGCTGAATATGGCTGAGTATGGCTGGATACGGCTGGGTGCGGCTGGGTACGGCTGAGTATCAATGGGTATGGTTGGGTATGGCTGAGTATGGCTGGGTATCGCTGAGTATCACCGAATATCACCAGGTATGGCCGGGTATGGCCGGGTATGGCTGGGTATGGCTGGGTATGGCTGAGTATGGCTGAGTATGGCTGGGTATCGCTGAGTATCGCTGAGTATCACCAAATATCGCCGAGTATGGCCAGGTATGACTGGGTATTGCTGAGTATGGCCGAGTATGGCCGAGTATGGCCGAGTATGGCCGAGTATGGCCGAGTATGGCCGAGTATGGCCGAGTATGGCCGAGTATGGCCGAGTATGGCCGAGTATGGCCGAGTATGGCTGAGTATGGCTGGGTATGGCTGAGTATGGCTGAGTATGGCTGAGTATGGCTAAGTATGGCTGAGTATTCTCTGAGTATGGCTGGGTAGGGCTGGGTATTGCTGAGTATGGCTGAGTATGACTGGGTATGGCTGGGTATGGCTGGGTATGGCTGAATATGGCTGAATATGGATGGGGGTGGATGAGATGGCTGAGCATGAATGTATGGATGAGTATTGCTGAGTATGGATGGTTGAGCATGGATGGATGGATGAGTATTGCTGAGTGTGGATGGCTGAGCATGGATGGATGAGTATTGCTAAGTGTGGATGGCTGAGGATGGATGGATGAGTATTGCTGAGTATGGATGGCTGAGCATGGATGGATGGATGAATATGACAGAGGGATGGTTGAGCATGGATGGATGAGTATGACAGAGGGATGGCTTAGCATGGATGGATGGATAAGTATGACAGAGGGATGGCTTAGCATGGATAAATGGATGCATATGACAGAGGGATGGCTGAGCATGGATGGATGGATGAGTATGACAGATGGATGGCTGAGCATGTATGGATGAGTATTGCTCAGTATGGATGTCTGTGCATGGATGGTTGAGTATTGCTGAGTGTGGATGGCTGAGCATGGATGAATGGGTAAGTGTGACTACGAACCTTGCAAAAGGCATAAATTGGTATAAAATATTAGGAACAAAGAACACGGAGGAGAGATGGGTTTGCTTTAAGAGCATATTAAATAAGGGCATTAGCCAATGCATCCCATTGGGTAATAAATTTAAAAGAGCGAACAAAAGTCCTCGATGGCTTAACTCCAATGTACAAATGCATATAAAAGCAAAGGAGAAGGCCTTCAAAAAATACAAGGTTGAGGGATCATCATCAGCATTCAGACTTTATCAAGAAAGCATCAAGGAATGTAAGGGTGCAATTAGGACGGCTAAGATAGAACATGAAAGACACATAGCGGAGGAGAGCAAAAAAAATCCCAAGAAATTCTTTAAGTATGCAAATAGTAAAAAAGGGAGGACAGACCATATTGGCCCCATAAAGAATGAGGAAGGAAATCTGGTTACAAAGGATGGGGAGATGGCTAAGGTATTGAATGTATTCTTCCCCTCAGTCTTCACAAGGGAATTGGGGGGCTTCAGTAACCAAAACTGCAGTGTTTATCCTCATGACACATCACAGGAAGCACCTCCATGGTTAACAGAGGACAGAATTAAAATTAGACTTAGGAAACTTAACATTAATAAACCACCGGGACCAGATGGCTTGCACCCGAGGGTACTTAGGGAACTCAGTCAAATAATTGCCAGAATATTGTTCCTAATTTTTACTGACAGTCTACTGACTAAAATGGTACCAGCTGATTGGAGAAAAGCCAATGTAGCACCAATATTTAAAAAGGGCCCAAAATAAATCCCTGGGTTTTAAAGACCAGTTATCCTGACATCAATGGTATGTAAACTCTTGGGGGGGATGATAAGGGACTATATACAAGATTTTGGTAATGAGAACGGTATCATTAGCAGTAATCAGCATGGATTCATGAAGAATCGTTCTTGTCAAACCAATCTACTAACCTTCTAGGAGGAGGTGAGTTGCCATCTAGATAAAGGAAGGCCCGTAGACGTGGTGTATCTGGATTTTGCAAAAGCATTTGACAAAGTCCCCCATAAACATTTACTGTACAAAATAAGGTCTGTTGGTATGGACCATAGGGTGAGTACATGGATTGAAAACTGGCTACAAGGGGGAGTTCAGAGGGTGGTGATAAATGGGGAGTACTCGGAATGGTCAGGGGTGGGTAGTGGGGTCCACCAGGGTTCTGTGCTGGGACCAAACCTATTTAATTTGTTCATAAACGACCTGGAGGATGGGGTAAATAGTTCAATCTCTGTATTTGCAGACGATACTAAGCTAAGCAGGGCAATAACTTTTCCGCATGATGTGGAAACTTTGCAAAAAGATATTAACAAATTAATGGGGTGGACAACTACATGGCAAATGAGGTTCAATGTAGAACAATGTAAAATAATGCATTTGGGTGGCAAAAATATGAATGCAATCCATACACTGGGGGGAGAACCTCTGGGGGAATCTAGGATGGAAAAGGACTTGGGGGTCCTAGTAGATGATAGGCTCAGCAATGGCATGCAATGCCAAGCTGCTGCTAACAAAGCAAACAGAATATTTGCATGCATTAAAAAGGGGATCAACTCCAGAGATAAAACAATAATTCTACAAGACTCTGGTCCGGCCGCACCTAGAGTATGTTGTCCAGTTCTGGGCACCAGTCCTCAGGAAGGATGTACTGGAAATGGAGCGAGTACAAAGAAGGGCAACAAAGCTAATAAAGGATCTGGAGGATATTAGTTATGAGGAAAGGTTGTGAGCACTGAACTTATTCTCTCTGGAGAAGAGACGCTTGAGAGGGGATATGATTTCAATATACAAATACCATGGTCACCCCACAATAGGGATAAAACTTTTTTCGCAGAAGGGATTTTAACAAGACTTGTGGCCACTCATTAAAATTAGAAGAAAAGAGGTTTAACCCTAAACTACGTAAAGTGTTCTTTACTGTAAGAACGGCAAGGATGTGGAATTCCCTTCCACAGGCGGTGGTCTCAGCGGGGGGGCATTGCTAGTTTCAAGAAACTATTAGATAAGCACCTGAACAACCGCAACATACAGGGATATACAATGTAATACTGACATATAATCACACACATAGGTTGGACTTGAGTCTTTTTTCAACCTCTTCAACTATGTAACTATGACAGAGGGATGGCTGAGCACGGATGGATGGATGCGTATGACAGAGGGAAGGCTGAGCATGGATGGATGGATGAGACTGCAATTGGCACAGAGCAGCGCTGTGGGCACTACAGATCCAGCCCACAGCGCTGCTGCAACCGATCTCTCCCCTCGCACTGTACTGATCGGTACAGAGAGGGGAGAGAGGAACCGGTCATGACCCGGTTTGTTTACAGGTGATCACTCTGTCATTTGACGGAGTGATCACGTGGTAAACGGCCGCTGTCAGCGGCCATTTACCGTGGTCAGTGATGCGCTGGTCCTCTGGACCCGACAGTCAGAGATAATCCCGTGTGCACACCCCAGGGGGCGCGCGGGAGCATGATTCTAGGAGGACGTCAATGTAGAGTTATTGAGCCACTCTGTAGCTGTCATTCTGCTATAGGTGTTTGTTAGGTGGTTAAGGAACCCCTGGAAACCTCTGGAAGAGCCCTAGAGTTCCAAGGAACCCTGGTTGAGAAGGGCTGTGTTAGTTTGCTTAGGTGGAGTATAGCAACAAGGGTTTGATCAAGGAAAAATTTGTGTTGAATTGGATTTTGCCCCGCCACCTTCAATATTATCAAAACTGAACATTTGTTGTCCACATTGGCCATAATGGCCTGTTTTTATGTCTTAATGATTGTCCATGTATCATAAATATCTTATATTTACACAATTGCTCATTTACTGCCATCAAATTGGCTGTTTGTTGCCCCTGTATTTCAGCGTCTCCCTTTTCTTGCCTGCATAATGTAATAAGAGACCGTTTGTTGCCCACATATTCTATATGGTTGACCACTTGTAGCACATGTATTTCTGGAACTGCCATATTTTTTGCTAACATATTTTCAAATCTCTGCTTTTAGGAAACCTATATTAATATATTTTAATCCCTGCAGGACTGTCATTATCAAACCACACTGCTATTATTCCATGTTTAACCGCTATTAAACCCTTGAGTTTTAATTTTATTTTTTACTGGCATGATTATACAGTCTATACAACATTTACATAAAAATGTCACTGTCTTTGTTTCTTTTCCTGCCTATATTAGCATTTATTTAATTTCACAATTATTACTGCAAACAATTCTGACAAATAGAAGGGAGTGGTTAAAATGAATCCATGCTGGATGTCAAATACACTATGCATCCCACTGTACGAAGCAGGGGTGAGTGCCCTGTTCATGCCAGCCCACTAAATTCATTTTTGAAAGTCCTAAACAGTGATGAGTGAATAACACAAAATCCGCTCCACAAGACATTTAAATGAACAATTCCTAAGGAGTATCTCATTTTTACTATACTATATTGTTAGGCTGTATACTCAAGCAATAAATATAATGCAGCACTTCCACAATATTAACATAAACAACAAATTTTGTAAAACTAATAAGGTTCAGTTCACATATATGCGAATTGGATGCATTTTGATCTGCATTCGTTTCGCATGACAAGTGAAATAACATTGCTTTCCATTGAAGCTTTTCACATACTGCATAAGCGGTGCATCCGCAGTGCAAATTGAAAAAGAGTGCTGTGAGTTTTTTGAGCACTGCGGTGTGGTTCAGGTGGGAATTCCAAGCTCATTGAGTTCTATGGGAACGCTTCTGAATTGCACATGTGTTCAGTTGTGTTTAGGATTCATTTCAGAATTCAGTTTAGGATTCAGACCAGGATTTCAGCATGGATTGCTCTCAAACTACAGGAGTCACCACCCTTTATCTACTATGTATTGGCCAGCACTGAAATCGCAGCTGTGATAAAAATCCAAACCTGAGCCTTGCAAATTCACATTAGAACTGCACCAAAAATGCGCCTGAACCACTGAACAAATGTTTTTTTTATTTGCAGTGAAAATGAACTAACAATTCGCACCATACTTCTGAAAACCCAATCCAAATTACTCTGACTTGTCTAATAAAGTCTGAGTATAACGCATGTGTGCTTCAACACCATGCAGCAGTAATCTTCATGCAAGCCCATCACCAACAATTAGAAGGCTTACAAGAGTAAAGAACTCATATACAGAGGTATATTGCACTCATAATGTATTGTATTAGCCTTGGATCACATCAAGGTACTTCTCCTCTGCTAATACCAACCAGGACACAGATGGAGCAATAGTATAGCAGATCTCACAAGCACCAGCAGATTTTGGCTACAACACCCCTGATTCTTGTATTTATATCAGACATCCCTAGAATAATACATATAAGGGCAAGAGAAAACACTCATATTGTGGTAAATCCTGACATTTATTTGTAAAAAGACATAAAACCAAGTATAAAAACAAGCTGGCAAAAAGACACTTCCATAGAAGCCGCTGCTTACCAGGAGACAGCAGACAGACATCAGTATGCACAACAGACTCCTCCCAACAAGTTTTGTCAAATTGGACGTATATGCAACCACTGGCCAGGCTGACAGAATCACATTTGCATTGGTCTCCTTGTGATACACCTTTGAATTTCAGTATAGTTAGTGCTCTTGCAGGAATGGCGACAGCCATTTCTCTTATTTGTGAAATTTTCAGCCAGAGCAGTGGCATCTAATAAAAAACCATGTATAAAGAAAGGAAGTCTGTCTGATGAACAGATATAGACATGGGAACACAAAAAAGTTTTTTTTCACACAAAAAAGACTTTTGTTGCATATAATTTAGCAACTACCGTATATACTCGAGTATAAGTCGACCTGAATATAAGCTGAGGCACCTAATTTTACCACAAAAAACTTGGAAAACTCATTGACTCGAGTATAAGCCGAGGGTGGGAAATGTAGCAGCTACTGGTACGGTAAATTTCAAAAATTGTCACTATTCCTTCCACTGATAATAATGATGGGTAACTTTTCTTTCCACTGGCACCAAAGATCACTGACAACAACCATGGGGTACTATTCCTCCCACTTACACCAATGAAGGGTCACTTTTCTTAGTTTACTGACAACATTGTTGTCATACCTGAGAGCCGCTCTGATGATCTGGCCATTCCGTGCCTGCGCCAAGGGACTCCACACTTACAGAAACTGCAGTTTTAAGTAACCGGGTGACCCCACCCCCCTCTGACAACACAGGAAAAGTCAGAGGAGGGCGGGGTCACCGGGTGGCCCCGCCCTCCGTTATATAAGAAGTGTCAGAAGAACCGAAGCGTCACACGGTGGAAGACTCCCACTGAAGCGGATTGTGTGGACGGAGCGGAGAAGAAGCCGGAGGAAGATGCGGGACGAGAAGAGCATAGGAAGAAGAAGATGGAGAAGAAGAAGATGGAACATCGAAGGAAGACCAGAAGAAATAAGATGGAAGAAGACGAAATTAAGAAAGAACTTGTCAAAAACCGTCCCATGTGTTTTTTAACCTTTTTGACACCTTTTTTTGTGAAATGGTAGGGGTACATTTGTACCCTATTACCAATTCACACAGTGGGGGGGGCGGGATCTGGGGGTCCCCTTGTTAAAGGGGGCTTCCAGATTCTGATAAGCCCCTGCCCGCAGACCCCCACAACCACTGGGCAAGGGTTGTGGGGATGAGGCCCTTCTCCCCATCAACATGGGGACAAGGTCCTTTGGGGGGCTACCCCAAAGCACTCTCCCAATGTTGAGGGTATGTGGCCTGGTACGGTTCAGGAGGGGGGGCGCTCTCTCGTCCCCCCTCTTTTCCTGCGGCCTGCCAGGTTGCATGCTCAGGTAAGGGTCTGGTATGGATTTTTGGGAGGACCCCACGCCATTTTTTAACAAAAATTTGGAGTGGGGTTCCCCTTAATATCCATACCAGACCTGAAGGGCCTGGTATGGAATTTAGGGGGACCCCCACGCATTTTTTTAAATTTTGGTTCGGGGTTCCCCTGTGGGGGAATCCCATGCTGTTTTTATCAATGAACTTTTATGTGTATTGCCGGACCGACAATTCATTATAGCCAGCACTAGCGATAGTAGTTTTACAGTAGTTAGTAGTGATAGTAGCGATAGTAGTTTTACATGACTTTTTTTCCTTTAGAAATGTCATTTTGCTGTCAGACTGTTCTAAACACGGGAAACATGCGGCCCTTTACAGGCATACTATAGACACCCCCAGATATGAAATTTAAAGGAATATTACACTTTTATTGTTTCACTTTAAGCATTATTAAAATCACTGCTCCCGAAAAAACGTCCGTTTTTAAAACTTTTTTTTGCATTGACACATGTCCCCTGGGGCAGGACCCAGGTCCCCAAACACTTTTTATGACAATACCATGCATATAAGCCTTTAAAATTAGCACTTTTGATTTCTCCCATAGACTTTTAAAGGGTGTTCCGCGGCTTTCGAATTTCTGCAAACACCCCAAATTTTTGCTGTTCGGCGAATGGGCGAACAGCCAATGTTCGAGTCAAACTCATGTTCGACCCGAACATAAAGCCCATCCCTAGTGATGAGATGGCACTTCTGGCAGCACTTTGGTTAAAGAAGCAACTCTGAAGATATAAAAAAGGAAAAGAAAGGCATCTCTAAGTGCAGTATGCAAAATTTAATAAAGTGCACAAAGGGTTAAAAGCACTTACAAGATCGTTGAGTGTTAAAAGACATGATAAAATCAAGAGTCCTCATCTGTGGCATGTGTCCATTCTCAGCATGGTGGTAGAGAGCAGTGTAGAGCCGTCCAGCAGCTGTAAAGCGTTCTCATATGTGTTGGAGAGAGGAGGCAGCAGGGAAGCCTGTATTCACTGCGGGACACACAAGGCTGATGGTGTCAGTGGAGAGAAGGGGGCGGCGCATGTGACGAAGGAGCCGCACATGCCCGAAACGCATTACCGCCCCCTTCTCTCCACTGATACCATCAGCCTCGTGTGTTCTGCAGTGAATACAGGCTTCCCTGCTGCCTCCTCTTTGTGTGTCCCGCAGTGAATACAGGCTTCCCTGCTGCTTCCTCTCCACAACACGTATGAGAATGCTTTACAGCTGCTGGATGGCTCTACACTGCTCTCTACCACCATGCTGAGGATGGACACATGCCATAGATGAGGACTCTTGATTTTATCATGTCTTTTAACACTCAATGATCTTGTAAGTGCTTTTAACCCTTTGTGCACTTTATTAAATTTTGTATACTGCACATAGAGGTGCCTTTCTTTTCCTTTTTTAGTGGCAGAAAAAAGTACTGCATGGGAAATCTCAAGATTGAGGGTGAATATAGCAGCAAATGCTGGTTTTGTGATTTTATATTTTATATTTAGTTGGACTATCGATTTTCATTTGTTATATTTGGCTTTGAGTCCTGCGTTAAAGGAAACCTTTTCTAAGCAAAATATGTAGACTGCCATGGCTGATCTTTCCACTCAGAGAATGCTAGGTACCTGGCTGTCATGCTGATTCACTGGCTTCTATCATTTCTCCTTAAGCATTCCAGGACATTTTCGCACATAATGAATTCTGACATCATTGGGTAAAAGCTTGTTACATGTAAATGACTTAAAAAGCCCGGCAACTGCTGTGAGTTACCGCATTTTGGTGTGCTTTATAGCAAAGAAAAACAAAACATAACATATAAATCTTAAATGATAGGACTAAACGTGTTACCTATGGCCTTTGTACTGTAAAATACATCTAGTTTAGAATTCTTCTTATGAACTGGGAATCAGCTTTTAATGCTGCATGCCTATCCACTGCTTGAGTGCACAGCTTGACCTTTTAGCAGTGTAAGTATTAACAAATACTACTAAGCAGCAGCTTATCGTCTATATTATTCTGTTCTTCACTATTGTAACAGTTGGAAATATTTCCAGAAAATTACACCTGTTCCCCCAACCAAAAAATACACCAAGTGGAAATGGAACTTCCTTTACAATAGCTTTGCATTAACCTAAATGGACCAGCATGCTCGGAGCCCAGAAGGGCCGAATTTAGTGAAAGCTTCATGACCTTTTCTTTAGGACAGGAGAAATAACCTCAAATGAAAGCAGTGCAACATGACAAAAAGGTCGGAGTCTTGTAAAAAGCTTTAAAATGACAGTTCCAAAAGACTTTCCGTCTGGGAGTCACTGTGAGGTCAACAACGAAAGTGATTTTGAAAAAGCCAAGGGCAAGTGGAAAATGGGTCTTCTAATCGTCAGCTGGGGCATTTCTGTGCAGATTCATCTTCGCTGTACATGAATAAAACTGACTGCTTCTGCCCTAGCATCCAGGCTCTGCTCTTCTGATAAATGAAGCCACTTACTGTAATGTGATTGCGCAGTAGTTTGAAATTTTTGCTGCTTCAGATTTATAGATGTACTTCAATGTAGAAGTATGATCACTCAAGAAACAGTTAAAGGAATGAAATAAATATGGAGATTGATAATGCTGACCTCTCCTGCAAATTCTAGCTATCTTGCTATCATGCTGACTCAGTTTTGTTATTCTGGGTCACTGACCCGAGCAATACAAGGATACAGGTGCTTCTGACTTTCTTGATCTGCATACTTGTTCTAAATCAATGAATAAGAAAAAACTGAAGCCATAGGATGAGCATAGCCACGGGGCAACTTGCAATTTTGAAGGATGCCAGTAACATCAGCCTTCAAAATGTATGGAACCTTAACAATGGACTCTTCCTTTCTGTTCCCTTTTGGTCTGTTAAATATACCATAGGAAGAATTTGATTATATCTGTTAGATAAAATACCTGTTGATCTTGTAAGAAATGCAGAAAGGATGGTACCTTCATTCAATCTGGAGTATCCATTGTCCTAATGGCTCGTCTGTTAGTTGAAGTCCAAAGTCCTCTATCCCCATCCCAATACCCCCACAGACTAGTTGTAATCTTCCATTGCTGTGGAGAATGAAGGGTGGTACTTTCATTCAATCTGGAGTATCCCTTGTCCTGCTGGCTGGTCTGTTAGTTGAAGTTTAAAGTCCTCTATCCCCACCCCAATACCCCCGCAATTGTAATCTTCCAGTGCTGTGGGGGTTGATATGAACGCTGGACCTGTGACAGGGTCTCATCAAGAGTGCCGTCTGTCTTACCCTTTTTCACTCCCCACCTCCATGCATAGAAGCTGTATTATAGCTTCCATAAATGAAAAGTGCTCTTTCAATGGAGGAGGTGGACATTTCATTCATCTTCCCATCCTCCTTTCATAGAGTGCCTTTCATTTATGGAAGTTGTAGCACAGCTTCTATGATTAGAGGAGGGGGCAGAAAGGGCAGGCATAGTCTGCACTCTTAATGAGTGCCTGTTAAAAGTCTAGCACTCATATTAATGGGTGTGTGGGGGGGGGGGGGGTGAAGGGCTTTAGATTTCAACAAACAGACCAGGCAGCAGCACAAAGAGTACTTCACATTAACCACTTCAGCCCCGGAAAGTTTTACCCTCTTCATGATCAGGCCATTTTTTTCGATATGGCATAGGGTTACTTTAACTGACAATTGTGCGGTCATGTGACGCTGTACCCAAATAAAATTGATGTCTTTTTTTCCCACAAATAGAGCTTTATTTTAGTGGATTTTGATCACCTTTGTGGGGTTTTTTTGCGCTATACAATATTTTTTACTTTTACAATATTTTTTTTTTTTGTGCTAACAAAATTTTTTACTTTCTGCTATAAAACATAGGGCATCCCATGTTCCTTTTCCCCAACCAAGTTCGATCCCCTAATAAAAACAACAAAAACAAGCAAAAGACTGTTTATTGACTGAGAAGTGAGTTTAATGGAGGTCTGGGAGCAGGGTGAAATGTGTGGCTGCTGTAACACGTAGCAACCCCGCGGGGTCATCACTACAATTATAAAAGTTATAAAGTTTTAAGTTGGCATTGGGCTCAAGTGAGACAGAAACAACAAAACCAATATCAAATGAATTGCAAGAAAAAAAGATCAATGTTATATATAGAAATGTTCATTCATAGGCCTTACAGACAATTTAAATAGGCAATGTTTTACACACTGTAAAATGAAGGATTCACCCAGATCCTAGTCTAAAGCCGCAGCCAATTAGAGTTGTTATTGGACTTCTAATTGGACTCTTAAAAAGAGCCTATATGCTGTAGTGTTTTTATTTTTATAGTTTAGCATTTTACATACTGTTTGTACATTTCTGGATGTCAGCTAGTTAACAACCCTGATGGATGAGTCCACATTAGCCCCCATTGTTACAGTTCTTCCGGTCATGAAATGTAAGCCTAGGAAAAACCATTATGTGTTCTGTCTGGTTTAAGCAAGTCATCTTTTGTAGTATTCAGAAAAGGAGGCCATACAACACAGACTCAGGAAGCAAGAGGCTGCTGTCCTGCTCAGAAATGCTGTATAAGGCTGCATTCACACGTGTGCATGGGGGTGGATAATGTGTTGTGTTCAGAGGCAGCTAAGCACTGCTCCTGCACGCAGCAACACTGTGGGGTTGATTTACAAAAACTGAAGAGTGCAAAATCTGGTGTTGCTGTGCATGGTATCCAATTAGCTTCTAACTTCAGCTTGTTCAAATAATCTTTGACAATAAAACCTGGAAGCAGATTGATTTCTATGCAGAGTTGCATCAGATTTTGTGCTGCCTAGTTTTAGTAAATCAACCCCTCTGTGCTTTGGCCATTTACAAACTGGGAGATTAGCTGCGGCCTAAACATAGAAACAGAGTAATATGATGGATGAAAAAAGACCAAGTGATCCATCAAGTCTGCCCCTTTTTTAACATTTTGATTGTTTTTTTTTTTTGGTCTCAGTATAGATTTCCCAAGCGTGTTTGAATCCAGTTAGTGTTGATTGACTCACTACCTCAGCTGGAAGTCAATTCCAAGTGTCAACTACTCTTTAAGTAATATAATACTTTCTAAGATTAGTTTTGAACTTTCCTCCTGTTAGTTTATGGTCATATCCCTGTGTTCTTGAACTCCACAGAAAGGCTGACCGTGGACGCACACTGGCTGCTTCCTGGGCCTGTCAGTGGCTCTACTTACATGTAGCCATGCAGATGAGAGATTACTTGAGAACATTGGTGGTGCCAGCCATTAATTTGTACAGATTGTAAATCTGACAGCCACTGCTGACAGCTGCTGCATGTCACAAATCCAATATTAAGGCAGCCTCTAGTATTGCTTCCTGCCAGCAGCCACCCCTGGCCGCCCATTACACCCATGTGAATGTAGCTCTATGCTTTCTGATTCCTGCTGAAAAGAATAATATCAGTGTTTCCCAAAATTGTCCTCAAGACCCACCAACAGTTCTCCTTTTAGGTACAGAAGAGAAGCCATTGCTATGTTTTACATGTAGCCTTCTCTCCTGCTGCAGAACTGTTCACCTACTGGAAGAGGCAATAGAAAATAAAAGGCAGACATGGCCCAGTCCATGCCAAGGCACCACCAATATCTAAACGTACCTGTTCTTTGCAGGGGCAGAATCACCTAATAAGCACCCCCTCTCAGCTGTTGTGTAAATAAGTCTTCATGAATGGCAAGAAAGGTAACCAAATTTAGTTGCTGAATATATGGGGTTATATGCAAAAACAGCTTGTCTGTGGGACTTGAGGAAATCTTTGAAGAACAATATTTAACACCTAATGAAAAAAAAAGAGTACAAAGTCACACTTGCAATGCCAGAACTGGGACAGCTAAAAGGTATTTTAACACAAAATAAAAATGACTCATTCCAGATAAAGTAACACTGTTAAAGGAAATCTGTACTGAAAGAAATGTACCAGCTCCCATTGGTGACCTCCTCTTACAACTACTGGTTTGAAAGCTTCAATACAGCCGGAGCTGCTGCTTTGTCTGGTTGCAATACATCTGAGTCACTGACCTGATACAAGCATGCAGCAAATTATGTAAAGTCAAAAATCCTTATCTGTATATTTACTCTGGGACAGTGACCCAAGAAGCATTATTACAACTTCTCCTCTGATTGGTTTTCTACACCTGTCCTAAAAAAAAGACAGCAAAACAAGGTGTATTAAAGGAGAAGTATGCCAAAAACTCTTTTGGCCATACTTCTCCTGTGGGTCACGGAAGTGCACTTAGTTCTGCACTCCTTTGTCCCAGATTTAGCAACAGTGGGCTAAAGTCTGCTTTCCATGCCTTGTCTGGAAGGCCTAGAGTCATCTTGAGCTTCCTGAGGATGCGTAGCATGCAAAATGCATTGAGATCTAGCCGTGATGTCAGATCCAGTCTTTCATCTTCCTACTACCTTAAGCTTGGAACACATGCCAGTTCAGTGACCACGAATGGCAGAGCAACGTAGCTGAGCGCATGTGTTGGTGCCTTGCATGCACCTGCAACATGTGAATAGTATCCATATATTCGTTGTATGCATTTTTTTACCAATAAAATATACTACACTATGATACATTCTCTGGCATCACCATATCCCATAATGTTGGAGTGAAAGCATCATGGTGACCCCAAGGCTGGGATTATAAGAAGCAGAAGAGATCAAACAGTGGGGATCTCAGTGCATAGGCTGCTTGTTTAATACTTGCTTCTGGTAAATGTGCATTTGGGGTGTGGAAAGAGCACTTATCCACTTGTTAAGAAGAAGTCAGCTTATTAGACATAATGTTATGTGGTGAATTAAGGGGGCTTTTGGAACTAAGTCTGAATGGCATGAATTTTACCCCACAGTCTCATCTGATACACATTGGTTTGGACTTGTATAGACTCAAAAGAACATATTCTGGGCTTTCCAGACAAGGCATAGAGTTCATGTATTTGTAGTTTATGATTTTTATGGGTTTTTTTTATAGTTTTTTAACTGCATATGTTCTAATTTATATTGGTGTATTACTCTTTGGAGGTGTTTTACAGACAATGAGGAAGTGTTATGTCATCATTGCATTCAGTTGTAGGGTGGTAGCAATGCAGCCCCAGTCAAGTGAATGGGCTCCAATCAGAAAGTAGTGCTGCCCACCAAGTGTGACAGCAGGTTTAATTTTTGCTATACAGCGAGGCATGTTTTTAATTGGCCCACAACCACAAGTATAAACAAAGCCATAAAGGCAAGCAAAGGACCAGGCATGGCATGTCAGTAGAAGGAATAGTGCCCCCCAGGGCTGGATAAACGCAGGCATAGGGATGTATACTACCCACAGACCGCTTCAACTTAAACACTTCCTGCTAGTATTAAAAGCTTTCCAGACCCCCTCCAATGTTTCTTTATTAGCTAATGATCCTGCCGATCAAAGTAATAGACCATTAAAGAGTTTGCTTATGCAGGACAAAGTAACAGTGTCTAAAAAAATCAAACACCAATTCCCTGTCACCCTTATACCAACCTTACCTGCTCTCGCTTGCATTTCCTTCCTTAATGCGTAGGCAGCACTGGGTGCTTGCTCTCAATCCATGAGTTTACTTCACAGTGTCATTTTCATGATTGGTATTCTTTGTGATATAATGCACACCTTGGATTTAGGGTACTCTAGGAAATAAATAAAACTTCACTGAATGGGTTAATCCACCAACCCTGTCTGAACTGTCATGCTTTTATTTAAAATCTTAGACTAACGACATTAAACATACATTTTTCCAATTAATCAAGTCTTATAATCCAGGAGCCTGTGGTAATACAGTCTACACCTGAAGACGTTTATGGCATTTTGTTCCCCAGTAGGGATGAGCCGAACACCCCCCTGTTCGGTTCGCACCAGAACATGCGAACAGGAAAAAAATTCGTTCGAACACGCGAACGCCGTTAAAGTCTATGGGACACGAACATGAATAATCAAAAGTGCTAATTTTAAAGGCTAATATGCAAGTTATTGTCATAAAAAGTGTTTGGGGACCCGGGTCCCCCCCCAGGGGACATGAATCAATGCAAAAAAAAGTTTTAAAAACGGCCGTTTTTTCAGGAGCAGTGATTTTAATAATGCTTAAAGTCAGGGCCGTCTTTAATGTTGATTGGACCCTGGGCAAAATCTTTCTTGGGGCCCCTCCCATGCAATTTTGCTCTCCACCTACTCTGAGACATACAATAAATATCAGCTAGACTTAAAATCAGTTTACTGTATCAGATCAGGCAGTGATTGGCTGCCAGAGGTTAAAACATATCATTACCACTTACTGACTGGTTGCTAGAGGTTACAGCACACATTACAGCTCACTGATTATTTGCTAGAGGTTACAGCACATGATTTCTTCTTGTTGATTGGTTGCTAGAGATTACTGTACAGTAATACTGCTCACTGATTGGTTGCTAGAGGTTACAGCACATCATTTCTTCACTTCCTTTATTTGCATATGAATGCAGCTGGCCTCAGATATTTACATATGAATGCTCCCATTATTTACATATGCATGACAGTTATTTACATGTAAACACAGGGTCTGCAGGTGAGTCATCTGTATACAATAGGGCAGAACTGGGCAGCATTAGTACCAGCACTTCACACTGAGATATCAGGACACAGCACATGGCTATAACTTCAAGGGACAAGGGAATTTAAACTGGTATAGTTGGCAAGTATGAGGCAGCTGCTTTGGGCCCCACAACAATGATAGGGCCCAGGGCAGCTGCCCTTTTTGCCCTGCCTTAAAGACGGCCCTGCTTAAAGTCAAACAATAAAAGTGTAATATCCCTTTAAATTTCATACCTGGGGGGTGTCTATAGTATGCCTGTAAAGGGGCGCATGTTTCCCGTGTTTAGAACAGTCTGACAGCAAAGTGACATTTGGAAGGAAAAAACACATTTAAAACTACCGCGGCTATTGCATTGCCGACAATACACATAGAAGTTCATTGATAAAAACGGCATGGGAATTCCCCACAGGGGAACCCCGAACCAAAAAAAAAAAAAATGATGTGGGGGTCCCCCTAAATTCCATACAAGGCCCTTCAGGTCTGGTATGGATATTAAGGGGAACCCCAGCCAAAATTTAAAAAAAAAATTGACGTGGGGTTCCCCCTAAATTCCATACCAGACCCTTCAGGTCTGGTATGGATTTTAAGGGGAACCCCGCGCCAAAAAAAAAAAAAAAAAAAGGCGTGGGGTCCCCCTAAAAATCCATACCAGACCCTTATCCGAGCACGCAACCTGGCAGGCCGCAGGAAAAGAGGGGGGGACGAGAGTGCGGCCCCCCCCCCCTCCTGAACCGTACCAGGCCACATGCCCTCAACATTGGGAGGGTGCTTTGGGGTAGCCCCCCAAAACACCTTGTCCCCATGTTGATGAGGACAAGGGCCTCATCCTCACAACCGTGGCCGGTGGTTGTGAGGGTCTGCGGGCGGGGGGCTTATCGGAATCTGGAAGCCCCCTTTAACAAGGGGACCCCCAGATCCCGGCCCCCCCCCTGTGTGAAATGGTAAGGGGGTACTTACCCCTACCATTTCACTAAAAAACTGTCAAAAATGTTAAAAATGACAAGAGACAGTTTTTGACAATTCCTTTATTTAAATGCTTCTTCTTTCTTCTTTCTTCCTTCATCTTCTTCTTCTTCTGGTTCTTCTGGCTCTTCTGGTTCTTCCTCCAGCGTTCTCGTCCAGCATCTTCTCCGCGGCGTCTTCTATCTTCTTCTCCTCGGGCCGCTCCGCACCCATGGCATTTGGGGGGAGGCTCCCGCTCTTCTCTTCATCTTCTTCTCTTCTTCATCTTCTTCTTCATCTTCTTCTTCTTCTTTTTCTTCTTCTTCCTTCTTCTCTTCTTCTCTTCTTCCTGTCTTCTCCGGGCCGCTCCGCAATCCATGCTGTGGCATGGAGGGAGGCTCCCGCTGTGTGACGGCGTCTCTTCGTCTGACGGTTCTTAAATAACGGGGGGCGGGGCCACCCGGTGACCCCGCCCCCCTCTGACGCACGGTGACATGACGGGACTTTCCTGTGGCATTCCCCGTGACGTCACAGGGAAGTCCCTCAAGTCACCGTGCGTCAGAGGGGGGCGGGGTCACCGGATGGCCCCGCCCCCCGTTATTTAAGAACCGTCAGACGAAGAGACGCCGTCACACAGCGGGAGCCTCCCTCCATGCCACAGCATGGATTGCGGAGCGGCCCGGAGAAGACAGGAAGAAGAGAAGAAGGAAGAAGAAGAAGAAGAAGAAGATGAAGAAGAAGATGAAGAAGAGAAGAAGATGAAGAGAAGAGCGGGAGCCTCCCCTCATGCCATGGGTGCGGAGCGGCCCGAGGAGAAGAAGATAGAAGACGCCGCGGAGAAGATGCTGGACGAGAACGCCGGAGGAAGAACCAGAAGAGCCAGAAGAACCAGAAGAAGAAGAAGATGAAGGAAGAAAGAAGAAGCATTTAAATAAAGGAATTGTCAAAAACTGTCTCTTGTCATTTTTAACATTTTTGACAGTTTTTTAGTGAAATGGTAGGGGTAAGTACCCCCTTACCATTTCACACAGGGGGGGGGGCCGGGATCTGGGGGTCCCCTTGTTAAAGGGGGCTTCCAGATTCCGATAAGCCCCCCGCCCGCAGACCCTCACAACCACCGGCCACGGTTGTGAGGATGAGGCCCTTGTCCTCATCAACATGGGGACAAGGTGTTTTGGGGGGCTACCCCAAAGCACCCTCCCAATGTTGAGGGCATGTGGCCTGGTACGGTTCAGGAGGGGGGGGGGGCCGCACTCTCGTCCCCCCCTCTTTTCCTGCGGCCTGCCAGGTTGCGTGCTCGGATAAGGGTCTGGTATGGATTTTTAGGGGGACCCCACGCCTTTTTTTTTTTTTTTTTTTGGCGCGGGGTTCCCCTTAAAATCCATACCAGACCTGAAGGGTCTGGTATGGAATTTAGGGGGAACCCCACGTCAATTTTTTTTTTAAATTTTGGCTGGGGTTCCCCTTAATATCCATACCAGACCTGAAGGGCCTTGTATGGAATTTAGGGGGACCCCCACATCATTTTTTTTTTTTTTTTTTTGGTTCGGGGTTCCCCTGTGGGGAATTACCATGCCGTTTTTATCAATGAACTTCTATGTGTATTGTCGGCAATGCAATAGCCGCGGGTAGTTTTAAATGAGTTTTTTCCTTCCAAATGTCATTTTGCTGTCAGACTGTTCTAAACACAGGAAACATGCGCCCCTTTACAGGCATACTATAGACACCCCCCAGGTACGAAATTTAAAGGGATATTACACTTTTATTGTTTGACTTTAAGCATTAATAAAATCACTGCTCCTGAAAAAACGGCCGTTTTTAAAACTTTTTTTTGCATTGATCCATGTCCCCTGGGGCAGGACCCGGGTCCCCAAACACTTTTTATGACAATAACTTGCATATAAGCCTTTAAAATTAGCACTTTTGATTTCTCCCATAGACTTTTAAAGGGTGTTCCGCGGCATTCGAATTTGCCGCGAACACCCCAAATTGTTCGCTGTTCGGCGAACTTGCGAACAGCCAATGTTCGAGTAGAACATGAGTTCGACTCGAACTCGAAGCTCATCCCTATTCCCCAGTTATCAGGCAGTGTATTACTGTGCATATCCTGAGGTTCAAAGACAGCACAGGCTGTACTGTCCAAATTATGTCTGGAGTAGGAGAGCTGTTATTAGCGATCATACAGAATTTTATGCATAATACTGTTCACTGTCTAAAATAAGGCAACGGAATAAGGCAAGCATAAACGTTAAGGCTGGGTTCACATCTATGCGGATTGTGTGCTGGTTTCCCCTCAACCAATTTGCATGACAGGAGATGGTGACCGCCTCTCTATGGATCCAGTTCACATATCTCTGTTGTGGCTGAGGAGCAGCTTGCACATGAATGCTGTGCATCTTTGGCTCAGTTTCAGGGCCAAATTCAGGCAAAAATTTGTCTCTGATTTGTCCCTGAAGTGGAGAACAGGGACACACCGGACCCCTGCTGCGAGCCGCATCCGTCGGAGGTGTGAACGCAGACTTAAAGTGTACCTTTGGTGTCATTACACTTATATTATGCCTTGGCCTTTGCCCAGCTCCTCTGCAAGTCTTGGACCCCTTTCATGCTAAGATGTTTTTCAGGCTCTTTTGGGCTAAAAATAGTGCCTGTAAAGCGCCTGAAAAACGACTCCCCTGCAGTCCGGCTTTCACACTGAGGCGATGCGCTGGCAGGACGTTAAAAAAAAACTCCTGCAAGCAGCATCTTTGGAGCGATGAAGGAGCGGTGTATATGCCACTCCTTCCCCCGCTCCTGCCCATTGAAATGGATGGGCAGCGCCGCCAAACCGCCGGGAAAGCGGGTCGTTTTAAGCCTTTTTCAGCCACTAGCAGGGGTTAAAAGCGCCCCGCTGGTGGCCGAAAACCCCCGCAAAACGGCATCGCTTTACCGCTGATGGTGCCGACGCCCCAGTGTGAAAGGGGCCTTATATTCATCTGTCTCCAATCCTGTGAAATATCTCTCAAGCAGGTGCTGAGCTGTTTATCAAAATCTTCTAGGCCAAGTCCACGCATGCACCGCACACTCTCCAATCAGTCCTATAGAGAGTTTGTACTACGTTGTGCTGCAGCAAATATAGATTCTCCATAGGACTAAATAGAGAATAAATAAATTATACTTATTTCTGACAGCTGTAAAAAATAATGCAATGATAGTAATACATGCAAAATACAAGTAAAAGCATCAAATGTTTAAATCATACAGTCATAGGTATCCAAACCCACGCAAAAGGGTACTTAGCATAAACAAGAGGTACTTTGTGCAGTGAGAAACATTGGGGTTTATTTATCAAAGGCAAATCCACTGTGCACTACAAGTGCACTTGGAAGTGCAGTCGCTGTAGATCTGAGGGGGACATGCAAGGAAAATAAAAAACAGCATTTTTGCTTGCACATGATTGGATGGTAGAAATCAGCAGAGCTTCCCCTCTTTTCGATCTTCCCCTCTTTTTGATCTTTCCCTGTTTTCGATCTTCCCCTCTTTTAAATCTTCCCCTCAGCTGTAGAGCGACTGCACTTCCAAGTGCACTTGTAGTGCACAGTGGATTTGCATTTAGTAAATCAACCCCATTGGCTTTAACCTCTTGCACCCAGGTAATATGTATGGTGACAAAGAAGGCGGATATAATTGTTTGTAGTATTATTATTATTGGCTTTTTTTGTTTTTATTTTGTGGTTGAAGTCAGACTACTATATCACCCTCTAGGTAGGTAGGTGCTTATGGTGCCCAGGACTGTCCTGTAATTGACATCCCTGTCCCCGGCCCCGGGCACCTTTATTCCGGGACAATAGAGTGACCCGGAATGTAACTGACACTGGGCACATTCAAGAATTCATGGGACGGGACGGGGCGGACTGAGCTGCCATAGCGCTGGCTCTGGCTCCCCCTCCACCAGACTCTACTCCTGATAACTGGTTGCTAGAGCCGCCTGGCATTTAGCAACCAGTGAGTTCACAGCCGTCACTCCCTCCCTGCCCAGCGTTGAAAGCGGAGGAGGATTTCACTTCCTCCTCCGCGCTAGTGCTCCTGGGACCCAAAGTAGCTGCCCTTTGAGCAGAGCCCTGCTCCCTGCATCCCCTTGTCATGCTATGAGCCTGGAGAGTGACCGTCCTGCTGGTATACTGGCAGCAAGTGTAGGGCAGCAGAGGCGGAGCTAAATTCGGCGCCAACAGCAGTGGCATCTTGAAACAGCGGGCGGCAGCCCCGGTGAGCAACACGAGGCTTGCTAGAACCAAATTCCCAGGAGGGTATGGGAAAAGACCTCACCGCCAGCCACCCTGACCTGAGCAGCAGTGGGCACAGCATCCCCGAAACCTCCCAGAGCCTGCACACTTTCTCCAGCCTCCTCTACTAGCTGTCACTGTCATCAACAAGAAGGAAGACAGTCTGACCAAGGCCTAGAGGAAGAGGATGGGCGGGAGGTAGGTGCATCACACACAGCTACCCACAGACAGGGGCTGGGACAGGAGGGCACAGGAGGGACTGCAGGCAGAGGATGGGGGGTTGCTTTCACCCACCCCTCTGTTACCCACTCCCCTCTTTCTCTCCCATCCCCCTCTCTCACCCCCCTCCCCCTCTCTCTCCCCTCCCTCTCTCCCGCCCCCTCTCTCTCTCACCCCCTCCCTCTCTCTTTTTCACACCCCCCTCCTCTCCCCTCCTCTCTCACTCACCCCCTCTCTCTCACCCACCCTCAGTCCCCTCCCAAGTGGACACTAACAGGTGAGATTTAGTTATCCCATCCCCCTCAAGCACTGCCACTAAACCCATCCTCCCCCAGCACTGCCACTCATCCACCCCCCCCACCACTGCCATTGACCTCATCCTCCTAATGAAGGACTAGGGGTCCCAGCGTGAGCCCCTCAGAGCTGAGGATGTGACAAGCCTCCGCCCGCCCAAGGGAGGAGGTAGTGGTCAGGTAGATCAGTATAGGAATCAGGTAGGTCAGTGTAGGGATCAGGTAAGTCAGTGTAGTGTCAGGTAGGTCAGTGTAGGGATCAGGTAGGTCAGTGTAATGGTCAGTGTAAGAATCAGGTAGGTTAGTGTAGTGGACAGTGTAGTAAGCAGGTAGGGCAGTGTAAGGGTCAGTGTAGTGGACAGATAAGTCAGTGTATGTCCATTTTTTACTCCAGATCCCTCGGGTTATTTGTATTCCCTTTGTAGTATAAAGTATGGAGTTTTATATATAACTTTAGTTCCTTAGATATAAAAAGCATGTAATTCGTGTATGTTAGCCCAACATTGTAAGAACAATTACACTCTGTGAATCTAAGTGGCCGTCTGCAGCTGCAATTTTGGGCTAACATACATGAAACAAATGCTTAAATAGGTAAGGGGCGGGGCCACCCAGCAACATCACATGATGTTACTGACCGCTGCATGCTGGGGGGGGGTCCCTGAATGGCAGTGTGGCCATGTGGTCACCCTATAGGTGCTAGAGTGAGGATTTTTGGTTAGGATTAGGTAAATTTAGGCAGGCCTGGCTGCCTGTTTGTTTTGATTTGATCTGGGCTGGGAGTGTCTCAGAGTAGCAGCTGGTGATTCACAGGCAGCATCACCGAGACCTCCTTCTTTTTTTAAAGAAGATTCTGGAACAAGAGGTGGGGAGGAGAGGTGGAGCTACCTGGGGTATTCTGAGGAGCCCTGACCAATCACCAATCTGGATTTGCAGGGGGCAGGCCTCCTCAAATACCCAGGGTCAGCCCAGCTGGGGAGGAGTTGTCGGGTGGAAGAGCTAGAGTAAGAGACCGTGACAGTTATACAGCGATCAGTGCTATAAAAATGCACTGATTATTGTATAAATGCCACTGGCAGGGAAGGGGTTAACACTAGGGGGCGATCAAGGGGTTAACTGTGTTTCCTAGGTGTGTTCTAACTGTGGGGGCATGGGACTGACTAGGGGAGAAGAGAGATTGTTGTTCCTACTTAGTAGGAACAACAATCTCTCTCCTCTCCCCTGAGAGAACCAGGATTTGTGTGACATTTGTGTCACAAGCGGTCACAGGTGCCTGGCGGCCATAGCGCCAGCTGGGCACTTGCATCGGCTCCGGAGACACGCTGCGGGCACGTGCCTCCTACAGCGTCCTAAAGAGCCGATGTACAGCTACGATGGCTCACCCACGGGAGCCATCCTGCTGCAGTATAACTGCGGCGGCTGGTCGGGAACCGGTTAAGGATTCTGTTTGCTCAGGGAGGGGCCCCTCCCATCAGGAACTTCCGAAAAGAACTGTTGCTTTTTCATGCAATGCCTTTTTCTCCCTTTAAAGTTCTGTTGGTAGGCTAAAACCACCTCCTGACAGAACTACAGGAGAAAATGTGTTGGAAGTGACCCATGTATTTGTTGCTGTTTTTTCTGTCAGCAGGTTTATAACCCCCTCCTGACAGAAATGTTGTAAAGTGTACAAGTAGCTGATAGGATAGGATGTTTGTTTGTGTTACTTTACAGGATTCCTGTGGATGGGACAGCTATCTATCTATCTCCAGCTGGAGTGGCGGTTCCTGCTGACAGAGGGTTTCCCCTGAGGTGGAGATGCTCTGGTCCTATGTATGTGTATATCTGTTATGGTGGTAGGGACTTGTAGTTAGGAATGCCATGTACCGTGTTTCCCCGAAAATAAGACCTACCTGAAAATAAGACCTAGCGTTATTTTCCAGGAAGGCTGCAAAATAAGCCCTACCCCGAAAATAAGCCCTACTTTAAAATGCTTGTAGAATCCTATAATCCACTCTATTACAGTAGTATATAATGTACAATGTGTGTGTTTCTGTAATATAATTGCAGAGAAGAGAGCTCCAGTGGGTCACAGAAGCGCAGAGCGGTGCTATAATGAAGGTATTTGGCACAATTATATTACAGAAACAAACACATTGTACATTATATACTACTGTAATAGAGTGAATTATAGGATTTTACAAACATTTTAACTCAGTTTACACTGGGGATTCCTGTCAGGCAGGAAGGGAGAGGGGAAGAGAAGACAGCGCATTACATGGTAAGACCTACCCTAAAAATAAGCCCTACTGTGTCTTTTGTTGCCAAAATTAATATAAAACCTGGGCTTATTTTCGGGGAAACACGGTATATGCTGTAAATACTAGACAAATAATCTTTATATTTTTCTACGTATTTATTTGTATACACCTGGGCCCAGGAGCCATTTTTCCAAATGTTCCCAGCCAAGGTACTGGCTGGATTTTGGTGGGGAGGTGAGTGTAGCACCCTCTAGGTAGGTAGGTAGGTGCTAGAGCGACTATTTTTGGTTAGGATTAGGTAAATTTAGGCAGGCCTGGCTGGTTGCCAGGCCTGTTTGGTTTGATTTGATCTGGGCTGGGAGTGGCTCAGAGTAGCAGCTGGTGACTCACAGGAGGAGATGTTGGGTGAAAGAGCTGGAGTGAAAGAGTGTGGAGGCTGTAGGGGCCCAGTCTGGGGGGGTAACCTCAGGCCTGGGCTAGGGTGCTTTTAGGACCAACTTCGAGAACACATGAAAAGGTCTTGGACGAGGTGGCACAAGAGAAGAGCAAAGAGAGGACAGTGGGAGAGAGCACTGCTGAGAGACTCCAGGGAGGACAACTGGTCGCAGCCGAGAGGGCTGGTGAGTGAGGCACAGTCAGGAGGACTGGGGAGGCACCCTGAAGGGACTGGCAGTCTGAAATGGGTGCAGAACCAGAAGAGTGGACTGTGGTAAATGGGTCAGTGGAGAGAGGAAGCTGCAGCCAGGAGGGCTGGCAGGGCCTGAAGATGGGTTACTGGGCTTAGTAGACACGTGTAGGACAGCTAGCACCAGACAATTTCTATTTTGCTACAATGTAGGGGCCCGCAGTCCCTGCCTGCAAAGGGCAATTGATAAAGACTTGGCTGAGCCAGTGTCAGGCCTAACCGCTTTGTGCTAGTTGTGCCTGGAAGATTAGAGCGGAAGTAAACTTTCAATTGTTAAAGTAAAGCCGGCCATAGATGGTTCAAATCTCGGCCAGTTCAGCGGGGAGTGGCCAAGATTTGAACCATGTATTGGCAGGCTGAATGTACCCAAGTCGA
The DNA here is from genome assembly GCA_037952925.1 of Lithobates clamitans. Lineage (NCBI taxonomy): Eukaryota > Metazoa > Chordata > Amphibia > Anura > Ranidae > Lithobates > Lithobates clamitans. The sequence goes on from JBBGZY010000051.1 coordinate 2,513,707, forward strand.
TCGATCAAGTTGGGTACAACCAGCCTGTTTGATTTTACATGCAATTATTGCTAGTGGCTATTATAGCCACTAGCAGTAATCACTGTGATCTCACAATGAGAACACAATGGCTCCGCGAGAGAAATTCCTCCATCAACACAGACTGTGTTGATGGGGGAATCAAGAGATTTTCTAGAAAGTAGCTCCGACTATGGGCAAAATGTGCTAAAAATAAATACAGCGGGACCGTTAGACTGGGTCCACACTATTGCAAATTGGATGCGGGTTTCCCTGCATCCAATTCGCATGTCAGGAGATTGTGACCGGCTCTCAATGGAGTCGTTCACACATCTCCGGGGCAGCTGCGGAGCAAATTGAAGAGGAGTCCTGTGCATCTTCTGGTCCATTTCAGGTCTGAATTCAGCCAAAAATTCAGACCGAAATTGGACCTGAAACGGTGAACAGGGACGCACCGAACCACTGCTGTCAGCCGCTCCGTACGGCAGTGTGAACCCAACCTAAAGGTTTTATTGTACAGGGGACATCTGCCGTCTGTCTGCTCTTGTGCCATCCAGTATGGCTTCATTGCTGGACTAAGTTACTGTTTCAGGCCTGTTAAACCTGGGCATACTTGTGGTGCATTACCATGACTGTATGTGTTTTTATTCTTGTTCATGCTTGTGATAGTCAGTCATTTGTTGACCGGTTTTTCAGTTTCACTAGCACCTCCAGGAACTGACTCTCTTCATCTCTCAACCTATTTGTGCCAATTTTATTCTCTCCAGTGGTTCCTACTGCTTTTCCTGTGCCTCTCAGGGCCCTGGGCTCTATTCTGGGACCTTTCCTCAAGTTAATGAGTCACATAAATATTCAAGTGCACTGAGCATATTATTAATTATTATTCCTGCATAGTGATAAGCGAATCCCTGTATTTCTATGCATACTGGGAGAGACTCCAGCTTCCAGGCACAGAGAAACTGTTTTAAAACTAGAATCATTTAACAAAGTAATAAAAAGAGTTATGAGAAATGAATGTTTAAGCTCTTCGTGTGATGGCGGTGGCCCATACATTCTACTACTAAGTATTACATTTGGAACCTAAAACAAACCTGTCATTAATGCTAAACTTTTCTTCAGATTTTTTTCTTAGGCTGGAGAAGGTTTACAACCCTTTTCACCCATTTGTTGCAGTCTACCCCCATTTCTGCCCCCCCCTGACACAACAGGAAAGGTGGTAGTGGAAATCCCACCCCCCTCCAACACCTTTTTGGTGGTCACTGGGACACTGGTTCTGGTGACCTAGGGGTTCCCAAAGGATTCTATTAATTTCTAGGAATTTCCTTTCACTTCCTGTTTTGGCTATGGAACAGGAATTGAAGGGAAATCTCCCCAACAATGGCGTTGTCTTTTCTGGTGGAATAATTGTATTTATATATGAGTGTGATTTTTTACATTATTTTTATTCAATATTTGACATTTATAAAGATATGTTGTATTTACTTAATTTAACTTAGTTGTGTATGATATGCCACGTGTGTCCTGCTAAAGCAGCTTCCCTTTGACTGGTATTCTAATCACATTTTGTATTAATACATATGCTGCAGGGACCACCCTGACTTAGTGAGTTGGCATATTTTCTAAGGTTTAAACCATTTTACCTCTTATTAGCAATAAAAATTGACAGGGGTTCTAATCCTTCTCCACTGTATCCATCCCACTGGATATCACATCAATAGATAAAATACCAAATGAGATAAATGCCTTACATTTTGATAAAATATTTGATGAACTATTTTATCTCAGATTTTAAAGAGTAAAATAACTTTTCGTGAATTTATCCCAGTGTCTTTTAAAAAAAAAGGAACCGAGAGATCACAAAAAATAACCAATTAATGTTCTTGTAAAGAGGAAAGAATCGCTGCTACTCCCAACCAGCCCAGGTGAATAAACAATAAAGAGTGGCCTCAGCCTACATGTCTCCACCAAACCATACACCCTGAAGCATTTTGCCCCGCTCACATTGGGCTTAGTCACTATGATTAAGCCCCAGTGGGCGGGGCGAAATGCATCAGGGTGTATGGTTTGCTGGAGATATGTAGGCTGAGGCCGCTCTTTATCGTTTACTCACCTGTGCTGGTCGAGAATAGCAATGATCCTTTCCCCTTTACATGTACTAACCCCCTGGATTGATATTTGGACAAACCTGCATCCCATGTTCACAGGGATCTGCTTTCACCTCTACTTTGAGCAGCTCCAAAAACAATCCACCGGGTTGCAATTAATGTTCTTGCTACTTTTCTTGCCATAGGCTTACTAGTATAACGTAACACAAGCTACATGCCTATAGACAGCTCACAAACAATATTAATAAATAGTTGCAGTGGCCACACACACGAAGCAAAATCAAGGCACAGAGACACTGAAAAAAAATATATCTATAACTTTTGTTTACTGTCATTGTCATTTCTGGGTCTGATTTATTATTAGACACAATATATTTACGGTATGCCTCTATGGATAACAATTTAAAGAAAGCCTTACCCAAGGAAACATGAAGGCTGCCATTGTCAACTTCCTTTAAAAAAATGCTGGTTCCTTGGCTCTCTCTGGCTTCAATAGTCATGACCCTGGTTGGCAGCTCAGTAATCAGTATAGGCACTGAGCCCAAAGAGAGCTAAGCAGCTATCATACAGTATTTGAATGCAGGTTAAGAAAAGCATAGACGTTAGCACTCCTCTAAATCCAATGCATGTATGGATTTTGATGGAACTAAAGAATGAATTATTTTGGTGAATATCTTGTCAATTTGAAAAAACTTTTCTGAAACTACTGGATCAGCATGGCAAACAGACATTTAGCAATTTATAGAAAAGGAAGTCAACTATAGCAGCCTGCACACTCAGTAAAAGTTTCATTTATGAATCTCATTTCATTGTTCAGTTTTCGTGTTAAATATATTTGTATATCAGCAAAAATACATAAATGAAAAATCATTACTTATAAGTTATAAGTATCTTTTAGGTTTTTTTTTGTCCATACTGCTTCTTCCTCTAATTAATAATAATACTACATTTGAATCAGTTTTATTCATTATAAATCATAGAAGACCTTCATCAGTCCCAACGTATCGGGCCATACCTGACTTAGTACCGCTTAACCAATCCTATGCTTAGGAAAAGACAATATACAAATCAAATAATGTGCTATTTGCCAAAATGGTCATCCGCCATGTGACTCTTCATCAAGAGCAGCACATTTGTCTGACACTCTCCAAAGCCGTATCCCTGCCTTGGCTTGTTACTGTCTAGACACTCTTCTAGATCATTCCATCTGTGACCTGTCCGTATCATGCATCAGAATCACCACTGTTAGAACTGGAGTATGTTCTGACTATCTAAGGAAGAAAGACCATTCAAGACCCCCACAGCCAGCCAGAGGCTGAGACTAGGCCCCACTACCTCTAGTGACAGTCTAACTCCAATCAGGAGGAGCCAGCCACAGGCCTCAATGTTCCCAGCCCAGATCCTACCAACAGTATCCATACCTCCCAACAGTCCTGGATTCCGCGGGACTGTCCTGAGATTTCAAGGCAATCCCGGGGTCCCAAGGATCTGGGCTAGAGTCCCGGAAAACAGGTTCAGGCATCTGGGTCCACCCAGTGGGGGTGTTCACATGAGATGCAATATGCTTTCACTGTGCTCTCCACCTCCCCCCTTTCAATCTTAATTCGTGTCATTGGTTGTTAGGAGAACCGATGACGCATATTGCAGGCGCTGACAGAAGGAAGAACATGTAAGGACCTCCCAGCTCTACCCCCCGACTCTGGATCCGGCTTCCTGCCTTCAACAGTCTCCCACCCGGTAAGGTGACTCTGGAATCTATGTACAAAGTTTTGTACTGCCATCTAAACCAGTGTAATAGAGGGCACCCAGCAGCTGTGAGTAAACCATGCTTATCTACTCAGGCAGCGGTCACTTCCCTCGATTCTAACAGCCTCTCCACTGCCCCTCCCCGCACCTCTCCTGCTCTTTCTCCTGGGCTGCACAGTTCCATGCCCACAGCTGCGGCTCTCTGCTTCTCTGCAGGAAATTTGACATCGGCTCCATGCTTCCTTGCTGCACACACACTCTAGTGACCTCTTGTTCTCTCCTCCTCTCTCCTGAGCTGAGCTGCAGTGGAAGGCAGCTCACAATCGCTCCCTGTCCTCTCCAGGCTGCCACCCTGCCACTGCTTCAGCCAGCCCTGCTGGCAGAAGCATGCAAGCAACATTTTTTCTCTCTTGCACTCCTCCTGTCAGCGGAATTTAAAAGCAGCACTGCTCCTTACCAGTCCAGAGCTCCTGCTCTGCCACTGTATTTCCTGACCCCACTGCCTCTAAGTTGCTGAGAATGTCCTCTCCCCTGCAGTTCTCCAGCTACACTGTCAGGGGTCCCCAGAGCAGTGAGTGGGTCTTGAATTCTACCACACGTCTATCTGTCTGTGCACCCCACAACAGCCCGTTGATTTTACAGTTGTCTCCAACTTTTTTTTTCATGTATGACAAAAGGCAAATCCACCACAAATATGCCTCAGCCGCCAGGCACTAACAGTTCTCTGCAACGCCATATCTCCTAGTCTACCAGTTTCCACATCCAATATGGCAACACAAGTAACTTCCCTTGCTCTAGGTGTGCTTTGCAGGCAAAATCATTTATATTTGTAGGGGGGGTTGGGGGGGGGGGGTAAAGTAAATGTATTTATGCTAGAAGAAGGGATTTGGGGGAGGATTTCTGCTGGGAGGGGATTCTTGTGCCAGGAGGTGAAATTTAGGTAGGGGCATAAGAGGCTGTGTGCTAGAAGGAGGGATTAGGAGGAGTATTTGCGCTGTGGGGATGATTTTGGGGGAGATGAGGAGGGAGAATATGGAGGGGGGGTTGGGCTAGGAGGGAAAATTGGGGGGTGGGGGGGATTGTGCTGGGGGGATTTGTAGAGGAAGGGGATTTTTACTAGCGGGGAACTTGGAGGGATGGAAGAGGATTTGGGAGGGGGGATTGGGATGGAGAATATTGTCTGTCAGATTCTTGCTTGTGGCACAGAAATCAAAGTATATTTTGTAGGTACAAGGCAGGTCAGGTTTTGTTTAACCATGCCCCTTAGGCCCCTCCCACTGTTAACAGTCTGGACACACCCACTTTTTGGTGCCGTGCACGGAGCTCGCCTCAGGTTAAATCCACCCTCAAATGTCCCTCACTGTCAAGTTTAAAAGTTGGGAGGTATGATATACTCAGTGCTCCAACCTCTGCTGAGCTTGCTGAACAGCAGCAGGTGGAGTTCCAGCTTCAGATTGCCCACTCACAGCTCTCAAGAATCCTGCAGGCAGTGTTTTATAGATCATTGAAAGCCAGGGTGATACAGTCTAGAAGATTGTCAGAACTCAGATGGGGTGGCTGGGGGGGGGCAGCGCTGTATATGTGAAGCTAGTAGCAGAGCAGAGGGAACATGTGAGTATGATTATATTTTTTTATCCAGCACTTCAGCAGATCATAAAAAAAAATTGCCATTCAAACATATAAAACATATGAAATTGATATGTCAATAATTAGAGTAGTTTTTGCTTTCAAAAACTATAGCACAAAATGTCTTGTGGGTAAGAAAAGAAAAATAAAGGCACTGCAAATGATTATTAAATTATTAAACGAAGGAATAAAAAAGTATTTGGTGCAGCAGTGTGGTGTGGTATCAGCCGAAAGTGAATGTAAATGCATAGACTGTAATAATGTAATGAATGATGACTCATAAAGAACTTCTCATATATATTTATAACAGCAACGTTAACAATTTGTCTCTCTTTCTCTTAACACTGTGACAATTCTACTTTCAACCCTCATTGATAAAAAATAACGGTTGTAATTGCAAATGACCATCAATTTAGCTTGATGAATTAGGCCAACAAAGAAAAGAATACATATGGCAGGGTCTGCAATATTTAGATAAAGCTGTTATATAATTCATGTTGCATAAAGGGTTTGATGAAGATTTTCTATCTGTTAAAGTTTTTTATTTTGGTAATAGTGTCCTCTGCTGGGGAGATTTTCTGACTGTTTTTTTTTTATAGTAAAGTGGGGAAGGGTTACAGTCCCTGCCAGTACTTGTAGTTGTTTGTCTTCATGGGAAAGGTTTCTTCTCTGTGTGATCATTGGAACAGAAAATAAAGGTAAGTGTTCCTCATGGGACGCAGAAAGAAACTGAAATTCCTTTAATGACAACATAGGAACATGCCATCTAAGCTAATATCTTCATATTTCTTGATAAAAAGAAGATATTTATGGGAAAAGGACAAGACCAGGGACATATAGGTAAACAGCAGGATGTAAAGCAGAATTACACAAAATACATTACAGTGACAAAGCCTATCCATTAATATTGCGTGTAGCACCCTCTAGTGTGCTAGATGTAAATAGGTTTGTAGTGTAGGAAAATTTGGCTTGGCTAAGAGCCAGGCCTGGGTTGAATCTGGATCAGGGTTAAGTGACTCAGGGAGGCTGAATGACTCAGCAAGCAGCATCTCTGGTGCCTCCCCCTGCGTTCTGGAACCTTGGAGAAGCTTCCAGATGTAGTAGGATGAAGTTAGAAGGAGCTGCTTGGCATATTTATGAGGGCCCCAGCCAGTCCCCAGCAAATGGGCTGGCAGGGGGCTGACCACTTCATAAATAGGCATAACTCATGCCAGCAGGGGCAGTCAGGTGGAAGATGGAGATGGACCGCTGAGCAGGCTGGTGGTGTGGCCCTTGAGGGTGCCCCCTAATCTGGGAGGTGACCTTGGACCTGGAGCTTAGTTGCTGGAGGGACCCTCTACAACAAATGAAGGAGTCCTTACTGGATGCACAGGAGCAAGGAGGTGACAGCGGGTGCGGGTCGTCGCGTCCTGGATATCTCAAGAGAAGTTAGTCAGATGGGCTGGTGAGTGAACAGTTTGAGAGGACTGTGGAGAGAGAGTGGCAGTCTGGGAGGAATGTGGAGAGGTTAGTCAGGAGGGCTAGTGAATGGGGCAGCTGCAGCCAGGTGGGCTGGCAGTGCCTGAAGAGGTGGTACTGGGATCAGCAGCCACAGGAGTGATTAAACTGGACACTGCATTTTTTGTTGCAAACTTAAAGGGTCCTCGGGTTCCTGCCTTTAACAGGCTTTTGCTCAAATTCAGATTAAGTTGCTTTTGTCAGATACACAAACAGTGTGCCAGCTGGAGTTCTACAAGCAAGTGTGCTGGAGGAAGTGAGGAGTGTATATAGACTGTGTATAGGAGAAGTTTTCCCTGAAGTTGTTTGAAGTCAAATGGGCATCCCATAAGTTTCCCAATCCCTATCCAAGTTATATCCCCTCAATAAAACAAAAAAAAAAACAAAGTACTGGACTGTTTCCTGACTCTGAAGTAACTGTGAAAATTCAGTGTGCCTGGCTGTGCAGGGTGGAGGATCCCAGTTCATCTGGGGCTCCTTTATGGGATGCGCTACATACGTGTGCCTGAATGATGCCCTATTAAGTTGTTTAATCACACAATGCGCTTGAAGCAAGTTCCGGGAATTCCTCCTTCTCCATAGCTCTACAATGTAGGCTGCTGATCATCAGACTTCCCAGGTAGGTAACGAGGTGGAACCAAACCCGTAGAAGCTTCTCTTCTACTACAGGTAGTGACAGTGTCAAATGGGATGGCATGATCCGATGTGCAAAAGAGGTGTTCCACAACTTTGTAAGTAATTTTCTTTCTCTTGGAGGCAATTATCTGTGGCACTGTCCAAACATTAACTGGAGACACACTTAAAAGGACTCTAATAGGCACATGGGGAAGGGGGCGACATGCTGATACTACCTGGATATATTGAGGGTTTGTTGAGAAGCAGAGTTATTTTGTTACCAGTTAATCAGGTACCGTTTCAGGACATTATTCAATTGTTAGCTGCACTTTTTTTGTATATGGTCACATTGATACTATGCATTGGCTGACTCAGCAGATTGAAAATGCAAGCTCTTATAACACTTTGAGTTTCTTCATCAGGCACGATCAAGTATTGCACCTGACAAAGCAAATTTATGTGTTTTGAAAGCTTGCATTTTTTATTCATTGAACCAACAACCACCATCACTTTAACTCCAAATGTTCTTTTTTTCTCACCCATGCCCAACACAGTAAAATAATCAAGTGATATTGTCATTTTGAAAGACATTTGAGTAAAGTTGGTCCAGCTAATTCCAAGCTCTTATTCTATTTGTTCTTTTACTTTATTACCGCCATTCCACTATACTGTCTTTTAAACATTTGCATTTTGCCTGGAGTTCTGGCTTAAATTTCATGATTTCAATAAGGATCTGGATAGTTAAAATTAGAAAAGAAAATGGCAATGACATGCTTGGACGCATGCTGAATGTGGCATTTAAACAAGAATTTGGTGGTCATGTCATAGAAGGTTCTTGCCTAGCTGACATCATTAAACCGTAACGGGGAGATTATAGTTTAATAGGGGAGGAGGGGGGTGACGAGGGCTGCCGAATATTCACATCACATCGCTTCATTTTAAGCTCTCAATTTATGGCCTAATCAGCCTTATTGATCACAGAACAAAGCATAATTCCCGCTTCCAATTTACAGTTTAATCAAGTCAGCTAATGCCAGAAAATTATACGCATTACATACAATCTGCTTTCAAATGAGTCTGTGGATTTTCCATAACAGTCTTATTATGTGGACAAAGTCGTAAATGGCTTGCACGGGCTTATCAAGAGGACAGCATGAGATGTCTGTAGATTGCACTTGCCAAGAATGAAGTCTACCCCCCTCTCCCCCCTGTTAAAAACATACCTACTCCACAAAAGCAGATCTCCCTAACAACAAAACAAAAAATTACAAGATTACTCAAAAAAAGATGTAATGTTAAGCAGCCCTACACATAAATTGCACACATTTCACAGACTGATTTATGTAAAGGAGATGTTAATCACATTCATAGATAAATACATAAAAATTCCAGGAAATTATCAGGACAGAGGAGATTTAGACTGAAGATGATATGTGAGGGGAGGAATGTTTTTCAGCACAAAGCTGACTTTCTATCCGGAAATGTATCCATTATAAATCTGTTGCCTCCAATTGTCTACAATAGCTTCTACCATGGAGCAATAGGATTGTGGGCAAATAAAAAATTTGCATCAAAAACAAATCTTAATCCATGTTTTGATAGGAGTATATTTTTTACACAGTCTTTCACTGTCATGGGTCAGGCTCAGAGACCAGTAGCTATAGCAGTAGAAAGGTTCACACAGACCAGCAGGATATATACAAGAGCAGGTCACCCTGGCAGATGATGTGGGCTCACTTGTAGCATGGGGCCTAAGTCTTCCCTAGAGCTGATGGTGGACATGGGTTTCACAGTGTGCTAATGACAGGTCGTGGTCCTCAGGATCACCCCACCAGGAGGTGAGCAAGCTATGGTCTGGTAAAAGATGTAGCAGACGGGGGCGCATGCGCGGCGCGATGCAGGACAGACGCGAGTGCTGAGAGCTCCGTTGGTCCGGAACTGCCAGGCACGATTCCCGGGGCTATTATCCTCCAAAACGGCCTGCAATACTCCATCACCCCCGGAGAACATAGTGGTGCATGCAATCCGAAAAAGAAAGGACAAACGCCGCTCCGGACACTCCATTACCAACTATCTGCTCAGCCTGGAGCTAAAGCAGAGGAAGATGTCCCAAAATGGCACCGGCACACGTGCGCCCTCTAACAGCTCCACTACTACAGCAACTTTCCTCTAAAGACTGTAAATACAATCCCCCCTTGTCCAAGGCAGATCTGGACGCTAGCCTGTCAGCTATATATGATAAACTAGCTAATAAAATACAGCATGAGCTCCACAAATCCACTAATGCTTTGACTCAGGAGATTGCTAATATTGGAAGCCGCACAGATATACTAGAGACTGAGCATGATGAACTTTCTCTTGCTCACAGTGACCTCAGAAGAGATTATGAAACACTGGCTGATAGCTTTTCCTACATGCAAGCACACGTGGAGGATTTGGACAATCGGAATCGCAGGAATAACATTAGAGTCCGTGGTATTCCAGAGTCCGTTACTGAGCTCTTTCCTGCAGTATCAAGGGTCTTTCACACGCTCCTACCTGACAGATCCATGTCAGCATTTGCATGCGACAGGATCCACAGAGCTCTTCGCCCTAAACCACCCCCAGATAGACCTCCTCGCGACATCATAATGTGTATGAAGGACTTTCTCACCAAAGAGGACATCATGAGGGCTTCCAGAAACACAACAAATATTGAGCTAGATGGCTTCAGATTGCAAATTTACCCTGACATCTCTCCAGTCACCCTGGATCGCAGACGCAGGATGAAGGAAGTCACTACAATTCTGCAAACAGCTAGAATTAAGTATCGATGGGGTTTCCCTGTCGGTAATGCATAATGGCACCACTCACACAGTCTACAATATCATAGAGGGGAAAGATTTACTCGTCAAACTTGGCCTGCTGGAACCTGAACCCCCAAAGCGTCTCCCTGTAACACCCCATGCTTCTCCTATCTGGTCCACTCCTTCTTCACGTCGTAACTCAAGAGAACAAAGAAGATGGCGCCAACCTTCTCAAGATCCGGCTTAAAGTAACTTTCATTTTTTCCCCCTTTTTTGTTTTGTTTTTCTTCTGTGTTGTCAGGAGGGCAGCATCTTGAACAGGACAACTTGGTCTCATAAACTTTGTATATCCTCACTTTACCTACCTTTTTTAGTCCACTGCCCAGAAAACGCTGGACTCTCCTACTTTAAATTTAGGCTGCTAACATGACTTTATATTTTTGGGGGCTCCACCACTCCTTCTATAAACTAGTTTAATCAAACTCCAACTTTCCCCACTAGATAAAATTTTCCGAACATCTCCAACATCAGAAAGGGTGAATTTGTCCAAACCTTGTTCTGGGGAAACGTATAGAAGGAGAGGGGCTGCTGTGGGACCCCCCCCCCATGTTTTGGTTTCTCCCCCCCTTTTTATTTATTTTTTCCTCTTTTCAATTTTATATATAGTCCTCTGACCTCTTTTTTTTCCAGAGAGAATATATTAGGTATATGATCCACTATTTGGCTTTAGAGCCACCAGTTTTCAATGTGTACTTAATGTTCAAATTTTTTGATATTGGTTATGATTTTATTTAGATCGTTACTATAACCATGCATATTGTTTACTCCATCTATTATATTTGCCTGGCACATATGCCGCCGCTGGTTTGACCCCATACTCTCATTCTCGGCTCGGTGTGGCCTCCTCAATTTTCGGGGAGCCGTACGGGGCCTGGTTTGAGAGTTTTGGACCTTTGTGTCCTCCCTTAAGTTTGTTTAGTCAGTAGACTTCCAGTCTTCTGACTCCTTTATGATATATTAAATATTTCAATGTTTTGCCCTTATGGCACTTGTTCTATTTAGAATGCTCTCAGGAAGATTTAATCCTTACATCTTTGAAGGTTTACTGGAAGGAAAATGCAACACACTGTACTACAGATGTTCCCTTATCATAAATTACTGCTTTAAACCACATTACATACTGTTTAACTCTAGGTATAATATTGACTGCAACCATAGACGCATATATTCCATTATCTATATTCTCGTGGTTCAATACCCAGTTAGACACCCCACTTGCTTAACTTATATAATTAGCTCGTCTTTCTCCCTTAAAAATGGGTCTTCAAGAGTTTAACTCCCCTCACAAACGCAAAAAAGCATTTAGACACTATAAGAGACTGGGTGCAGACATCATTCTCCTACAAGAAACACATTTCTCCACCGAAAATCATCCTCATTACTTTGATAAAACATACAACCAACACTATTTTACCACATTCTCTAATAAACCAAGAGGCGTAGCAATTTTTATCCGCAACTCTATTATTTTTGAAATTCAACACATTTATAGAGATGTGGATAGCCGTTATATTATTCTAAAAGGCACAATGAATAAACGTTCACTAACAATCGCGTCTATATATGCCCCCAACGAAGCCCAAACAACATTCTTCAATACATTTTTCGAAACCCTAGGCCGTTTTAGCTCCCCCCATATGATAGTGTGAGGAGACTTTAATTTAGCTGCACATCCCTCTCTAGATAGAAGCAGGGTCACTCTATCCTTGAAGGCCTTCTCCAAATCAATCAATCGCTCACTCAGCAAATTCCAACTGATTGACTCTTGGAGAGCTCACAACACTGGCATAAAAGCGTATACCCATTACTCTCACCCACATGATTGTTATGCCAGACTTGACTATATTTTTAGCACCCCCATTCTTCTGGCTAACTCCTCGAGAGCTTGGATCCACCCTTGTCCATGGTCTGACCATGACATGGTTGCATTTGATACTTCTCATATAGGTCTTACCCCTACACCATTTAACTGGCGTCTGAACGACTCCCTCCTCTCTGATCCATCCACAATTCAAAACATCCACACACATATTGAAGATTACTTTACCAATAATTCAACTGAGGACATCTCCCCCACCTCACTCTGGTCAGCGCACAAAGCGGTCCTTAGAGGTCACTTGATCAGCATCGCAGCTGCCAAAAACAAAATTAAACTTACAGAAATCAAGACCCTCACTAAAGACCTAGACCTCTTATACATAAAGCTAGGCCAATCTCCCTCTCCAGAGATTACGACTCGAATCCAATCTAAACGTCAAGCTTTAGACTCTATCCTTTCATCAGACACCGAGAAGTCCCTTAGATTTTCAAAAGCAAAATTTTTACTACATGGCAATTCTACTTCCACCATGTTTGCCAAAAAGCTCAATCAAGAGCACAAACCCCCTCACATATATAAGCTACATGACCGCACTGGTAACCTGGTTACTCACCCTCATGCAGTTTTAGATATTTTCTCTGCATTTTATAAAGATCTTCTTTGTGGTCCTCAATCTCAACCCCACCATACTTCGCTCAACTGGCTGAATAATATAGGTCTACCTACACTTAATGCACAACAAGCCTCCACCCTCAGTGATCCCTGCACAGATCAGGAAATTGCCAATATTATTAAATCACTCAAAACATCGACTGCCCCTGGCCCAGACGGTTTCACTTTATCATATTATAAAAAATTTGCACCTCTCTTAGTACCCAGACTAACCAGACTTTTCAATCATATCCTTATGGGCGGACAATTCCCTGAGGATATGCTGTTAGCAAACTTATCCCTTATCCCCAAACCTCTCAAAGACCATACCCTACCACAAAACTTTCGCCCTATTTCAGTCCTTAATAATGAGTTGAAGATCTTCGGCAGACTTCTCGCAGACAGACTAGCATCTGTCATCACATCCCTCATACACATAGATCAAACAGGTTTCATCCCAGGCCGACAGATTACCGATAACATCAGACTGGTTACCAATATTGTCCAAGATGCTAATCTTTCCTCCCGCTCTGTCTGCCTACTCAGCCTAGACATCCACAAGGCATTTGACAGCGTGAATTGGTCATATTTGAACCATTTACTCCCCAAATTTGGTATTACTGACAAATTTATCCATGGTTTTAACGCCCTCTATCACCTTCCCCAAACCAGAATCAAAATCCCAGGCCATAATTCAGAGTTGTTCTCCTTAAGCAGAGGCACTCGACAGGGCTGCCCCCTTTCCCTATTGCTATTCGCATTAGCCATAGAACCCCTAGCACAAGCAATAAGAAACAACACTAACATTAGCGGATACCTTAAAAACTCAAATGAATTCAAATTAAGCCTCTACGCAGATGATGCCTTATTATTTATCACAAACCCACTCATATCTATTCCCAATCTCATCTCCAAACTTAATTCTTTTCGCTCATTGTCAGGTTTGGGCATTAACTTGAACAAATGTTCGGCCCTGCCTATCAACCTACCCCCTGATTTGTTTACCAACTTACAACAAAATTTTAAATTTATATGGTGCACCAAGTCATTTAGGTATCTTGGTGTTCACATCACACCCCACTACAAATCACTATATAAAACCAATTATTCTCCCCTTCTCTTGCACATCAGCGCACTACTTAAGACATGGTCCACGTATCATATTTCCCTTCTGGGTAGGATCTGCGCTTTCAAGATGACAATTCTCCCCAAAATATTATATTACTTCTGTGCTCTACCCATCAATGTTCCTAAAACCAGAATTGAAGCCCTACAAAGGGAGATTAATAAATTTATTTGGTCGAATAAAAAACCAAGATGTAGCTATACCCTCATGTTTAGACCTCAAAAGCTAGGCGGACTTGGAATGCCCAATATCTGGCAATACTTCATAGCTACAAAACTTACACAGCTGGCTCATTGGTTTGCACCCACCCTACACATTCCATGGCTAAAATTTGAATCATCTTCAGTCTCCCCTTATTACCTACAAGGCCTACCATGGTGCACTCCAAACCTTTACCACAAGATCATTAAACTAAACATCATAGTAGCTCACACTCTACAAACTTGGATTAAAATTAACAAATCCATTAAACTTTCCTCAGATACCCCTCCTCTAGCATCCTTTTTAGGTGACTCTAGACTATCTCAAAACCTCAACAATAGTAATTCATTCCCTCATTGGCGTGACAATAACTTGATCACCCTGAAATCTTTGATATCAAACAAGAGGTTTTCTACTTTTTCTGAGCTCCAATCCAAATATAATCTCCCCTCTTCTGAACTTACAAATTATCTACAAATCAAACACTTTTATACAGAACATTATTCAATAAACTACCAACCCCCCACGACTTTATTTGAACACATTTGTATAAACACCGCAAAAAATAAAGGCCTAATTTCTCTGCTTTATAGACATATCAATAACAATATGATGCCTGAAAAATCCAAACCAATGCTACAATGGGAATCTGAGTTAGGTAGTACCATCCCCATAGAAACTTGGAACAAGATGATTGATAACCGCCATAAATGCAATCTAGCAGTCTCGTTCAGGGAAACACCAACAAAACTATTCTCTAGACTATATCTGACCCCTTCTATAATCCACTCCTTTTACCCGTCAGCCCCTCCGGGATGTTTCAGAGGTTGTCCTGAATCTGGCACATATTTCCATATCTTCTGGAGTTGTAAGCACCTAGATCCAGTATGGAATGCTGCCACTTTGAAAATAAATTCAATTGCGAAAAAGGGAATCAACCTTTCACCTCAAATTTGCATATTATATGTGAATATCCCTGACATACCATCCCCATGTGTTAGATTGATTCACTCTTTATTCAGCTCCATTCAGTGGATGATTGCTCAAAACTGGAAATCTAACAACCTACCTTGGTCGCAGGTCCTATCTAGGATGGAGTTACTTAAACTATCTGAAAGAATTCATCATACTCTACACGATAGTATGCACATTTTTAATGCTAAATGGATGTATTGGTCTGATAATTAATCATTATACTAACGAGACGTACAGATCTCTCACCAACTTCATAAATACATACAAACTAGAATCCTTTTCTCATCACTAGGTGATTATACTCTACATATACGTGATAGCCTGATATATTTGACTCTTATTGGAACTCTCTCTCTCTATTGGTTGTTCAGTATATCTGCTTATCGAACATCTTCAGGAATATATACATTACTCTAATGCTTATTTCTGTAACCCTATTTTATACTGTACTCAATGTTTTGTAACCTTTTTATTAATCTTCCAAATAAAACTATTGTAAACAAAAAAAAAGATGTAGCAGACAAGCAGCAAGCAAAAACATAGTCGAGGAACAAACCAAAGATCAGTAATGAATGGTACTGAAGATACGAACAGCAGTAGGAGCCAAGATATTGGCTTGAGAGAACACAATATTCTGGCAAACAGGACATGCAAGGGCATGGCTTTATTAGGATGTTACTGGGAAGAGCAAAGGTTTCTGCAAAGACACTGCAGAGGTCCTGGATTCAGATCTGGATCTTGACAAAAGTTTAATTTTTGAATATTATTATTGCATAACCTTTTTGATTAAAATACAACAGAATGTTAAAGAGAAAGTTAACCCTTGCTAAAATTTTTCTTTTTCTCCCTCCCCTGAAAATTAAAGACATAATGTGCTAGTATGCATTGCATACTAGCACATTATGTGACACTTACCTGCATACAAAGCCCATGTCGTCCCTGCTGCAGGCTGCATCCATGTTTGCCCCTCCTTCTTCCGGGGGTTGCGGACTCCGTCTCTGTGACTGGCCGGAGCTGCGTGACGTCACTACTGCGCATGTGCACGAGAGCCGCCGCTCACAGCACTCGCTACTGAAGAATCGGCATGGGTGCCCATATCTTGAGAGCTCATGCACACGTTTAGGAGATATTTACAGTACCTATAGGTAAGCCTTATTCTAGGCTTACCTATAGGTACAAAGAGTGAAGGGAGGTTTACAACCTCTTTAAGGATGTGATTGTTGTGTATTGAAATAACACTTTAAAACTAAGGACTGTGTTAATTGTTCTTTATCTTGCAATAAAGCCTGACTGAGCTTTTCAGTTTAAATTGGCAAAATACATTGCAGGTGCACTAAAACAAAAGGTGTGAAATGTCTAACAGTTTTCTACATAAAGAGCCACAGCAGCAAGAGTCCATCAGGAGCACATGGTGCCAGACTCTATGACTAAGCTCTTGTTGGAATTAAATGTGTAGGAGGAGCAGGTGGATTTTTCTCAGATGACATTAATAAATGTATTCTGGACTTCTGGAATTTGAGCAGCTCCGTCCTTGTTTCTTGTGCTATTATTTTTGGCAGACCCCAGACTGTTTTGGAGCTGATACCCAGTGGTCAGTGGAGTGTTGGTATGAGCCTTGTAAAGGAGTGGCTGGAATGGCATGTCAGCGTTTTATATTTCAGTGGATATCATAATTGATGTGGACCTGGATCGCTGGATTACACAGTGGGGTTGATTTACTGAGTCTGGAGAGTGCAAAATCTGGTGCAGCTTTGGGTTGTCACCTTTTCTTCAAGCCAAACCCCAACACTTTTGCAGCACAGGGCAGTTTTTTTTTGCAGTAAACACTATAGGATTATAAAAGAGCTGGGACACATTTGCATAGCTCCCAACTGCCCCTGATTTGGAGGGACTGTCTCTGATTTGGAGCAATGTCCTTCTGTCCCTCATTCCTCCTCATTTGTCCCTCATTTTGGTCTGATCTATAAAGATGTATATAAAATGCCCTTTTTATCTATCAAAAAGTGTTCTCCAGAGCTAAACCTCTCATCCAATTTCTAAATTGCTGCAATTGTAAATTCCAAAAGCCAATATAAAGGAATAGTAATGGTAAAAAAGCACCCTGTGGGTTTAACCAATCTTGGTTTGTTTTTGTGCAATTTTCCTTTAAGGGGGCGTGGCATGGGGTGTGTCCTATGCCTGCATACTTTTGCTGATAGGTGTCCCTCATTCCCATCTCAAAAAGTTGGGAGGTATGCATTTAGGTGCCCCAAGGGAAGTAGTAATGTAGCGCACAGAGCGCCCAAGTGGGTGTGGCTAAATTGCTCCTGCTGACATCATCACCCCACCCTTCAGTGATGCCAAACTGGCCCCCAAACAGCCGCCCGCAGTAGCAACAGATTTGTGTATGACTATCTCGGTTACTTGGGGAGCCACAGACTGGTCTGAATAATGTGTCCGGGTTTCAGTTGGACTGAAACCTGGACGCATGATTCAAAACCTGAACTGTCCAAGTGAATCCTGGACAGGTGGTAACCCTAGTGCAGCTCTGCATAGAAACCAATCAACTTCCAGATTTTTTGTCAAAGCTTGATTGAACAAACTGAAATTAGAAGCTGGCTACCATGCACAGCTGCACCAAATTTTGTACTCTCCAGTTTTAGTGAATTAACCCCAGTGTGATAAAAGACTGTCAAATGAGTGACACGTTTATGTACTACTTAATATTTACTATGTACTCCTTACTATGCGTTTGTCAGCATCCTATCAAACAGTGGGAGGGAAAAGCATGGCCCAGAGCAGGAAGCTGTCACATTTAGTGGTGGTTTGGAGGGCATCAGACAACTTACTAGCAATTACAGTTGTGGCTGTCAACTTACAAGGTATAGGGGACCTTAAATGCAGCTCCTGATGACACCAAAAGGCCTCCCATCATGTTCAGCATATTTAGAGCTAGAGAACTGTCAGAGACTGCAGACAACCTAGAGGAAACAATGGTCAGAGACTGTGGATGTTGGCTGGAGGCTCAAATTGTGCTACAAAACTTAGTGAGAGACTGTGGACATGCTACATGAGGCTAGCGGAAGCCACTGTTACTCCCCTTTTACAAATTAATGTTTCCACCCCACCACAGACTGCTGAGGTCAAAGGGCTGCATAGCAGACATCAAAGGGTTGCATATGGCCCTTAGATAGTAGGTTGGGCAGCCAGAATTCCAGACTGCTCTGAAAATATATCTGCAAGAGCCATATGACATAAAATAGGACAAAAGAAAAATCTGACCTCTCTTTCTAATGTAGTGCCCTGCCCTAGTCTGGCTAAATTTAGTTTTTGGCTGTACTCAGTGGAGCAGCAATTTATTTTCTATGTCTGTCCAGGTTTCCTTATGCTTGCTGGCTGATTTCTCCTGTTTTCTTTTGAAAGAAGCTTCCAGACATATAGTAGCAGGGTCAGCCACTGAAGTTATAAATATGTATCTGGGCTCAGCAAATTTCTGGGAGGGGGCTCCCAGAATGTGGCTGGGGGGAAGATAAAGATTTGGGAGGCTTGTTTAGTAGGGTTCTCTCCGGGGGCTGTTACCCCTAGGAGGTAGCCAGTGTGTGTTACTGAAAAGAATTGCTGTGGGGCATCAGCATATGCTTGGGTGAGGGCCCAAAAGATATTTGCTGGAGAGTATCATCTATGGAGGTTTGCCTGGATAAAGATCATTTTCTCCCTCACTGGAGAGTGTCCCATGAAGGCTGGGTGGCTGAAAGCTGTCACTGGACATTGTAAGTAGGACCTTGATCTAGGATTCCAGGTGTGCTTGTGCTTTGATAAATTGAATGCCAGAGGTTGCTACGTGGACTATGGCTGCTCTCTCAGAGTCTCAGATCAGCTAGTTTTCCCCTCCACCAAAGGCTGCTGCTAGAGGATTAGTGCTTGGAGACATGTCCTCCTGTTCCTGTTTGGCATTCTGGAGTATCCTGCACCCTTATCCCTCTCTACTGTTGGAAGCACTGCAATAATTGCTGTAATGTTGGTGCCTTGCTTCAAAAATTTGTTACAGGTAAATGTGTACATTCTGACTTTTCTCCAATCTTCATAAGCTGCATGCTTGCTTTGTAATTCTGTAAATCTGATAAGTCTCTAATTCTGATGCGTCAAAGGCAGACACAGCCAGGCAATCAGATTTTCAAAAGAAGGTTAGTGAGGGTGGGTATTTTGTTCTTGTTAGATGCACTGTAATTGAATATCGAATCTCCCCCTCCCTTTCCCCTAGATCAGAGGTGACTGCTGTCAGCTGCTGTGAAGCAATTTGCCAAATTCACTGAAGTACCTGCAATAAAAAAATTCACTATTTTGGTTGCTTTTAAGTGATTTTTTACCCTTCTGTTTGAACAGCAAGAATCACCTCTGTCTGACAAATTTAACAGCATTTTAATGAAGCTGTCAGCTTGTAACATGATATAAACAATCTTGGAAAAAAACACTATTTTTAGCTGTTTTTACACACTTGTGAGAAATGGTGTCTAACTAATGATTGCGCTCCATTAACAGCTTAACCGTTCAGCAACTGAGGATCTCATGGACAAGTGACAGATTGGCAGCAGAGGGAAGGGTCTTATAGATGGGGCAGATTTTGGTGCGGTGCAGATGATAATGTGGAGCAGAATTCAGTTATGTTCTTATTAAACGTGCGACAAGGTGTCACATGATACCGGTGTGACTAACACATTATTCCATGCAATCAATTCTTTACAAATTCTACTGATGTCAAATGTCTTTATCACACTGACAACGTGCAGAGGTGTAAGCAAAGGAAAGATGTCTAGAGAAGAAAATTATAACATTGATAAAGAGAACGCTAATTTTTATATTCTGTGTATCGAGTAGTGATGGGCCGGCCATTATGGGCACACAGGTGACGCCCTCCCATCCATGCGTCCGACCCCCTGATCTACATGCAGGGGCGCCAGGCCATGAATTCCAATGGGGGGGGGTTTGAAGCACGTGATTAGAGCCAGAGGCTCTAATAGGCTTCAAAAAATGGTGGGCTCGGGGCACAGAGCACTGTGCTCCGAGCCCACCCAATTGTGCGACAATTGCAAATTAATATTTGCTATTCTCACACTAATCCTTCTCTCGGCCAATCAGGAAGCAGGTTGTTAGACCCGTCACCCAATTGGTTGAAAGGACAGATCCTATTGGATGCCTAGCACCTAGGAGGAGGAGAAAGGAGATGCACGGCCGAAGGGGACACACAGGCAATCTATGGGGTAAGTGCCGATCACCAACCTTGAGTGGGCGGGGGGTTGTTTGCCACCCCCCCTACCAAAAAAATTGTGCAAAATGATCTTAAAAGAAACATTTATGAATATAAACATGGGGGTTGCCATTTGTGATCTCCTAAAAGGTCTAGTTGTCTGATTGCCCCTGGATTCATTACTTTCATTACTTTCTGAGTTAAATACTTATCACAACCATGCAGAAAGTGAAGTCAGCTTAATGTTAAAACTTCTGATTTCCATGCTGGTTTTGGGTCAGTGATTAAAGTAGAATTATAGGCAAAACTTATTTTTTTCATTTCGAATAGAGTATATGGTTATAACACCTGCAAGTGTTTTTTTTTTTTTTTTTGCCATCTTTGTCCAATTGGGGAGATTTCCTTTCACTTCCTGTCCCATAGCAAAACCAAAAACTTAAGAGGAAATCCCTGCAAATTAAGGGAATCTTTTGGGGCCAACCAGGTCACCAGTCCCCAGTGGATGATTTCCCCTCTATTATTGCCTTGAGGTCAATCCAAAATTTGGAGTTTTATTTTACTTTCACTTTCAGTGATAATGGTAAACAGGTTAAACAGAGAGGGTGAATCTCCCTAACAGGGACAGAGGTAGCAATAAAAACCTGGCAGGTATTCTAACCCATCTGTATTTTTTTTAAAAAAATGTACCTTTAGTTATACTTTAAAAACTTGATGGCCAGAGTACATACAGTATACTGCAACAGGTCACAGCATGTGCAGGCAAAATCACGTACATGTATGTGATTTTGCCTGCTTGGGCTAAGGGGGCCACACAGGATCCTGGTACTCAAGGCCGGGTGATCATGCGATCGCTATGCGATCACATGATCACAATGTCAACAAAGCTGTTACGAATAAATTCATTTGTAACAGCTTTGTTGACTATGCTGTGATTGGCCCACAGCTATCACATGGTACCTGGGCCAATCACAGCACCTTGTACCATGTGATTAGCTGCCTGTAGCCAAACACAGATCACTAGTAATCACAGCTGTCATGAATGGTTAACCAGTTGAATGATCTTCATTGTAACAGCAAAGTGTAAAAAAAGAATAAAATCCCTGATCACTCCCCCAGAGTAGTACAGTGTTATTATATGGTGACACTGAACTACCCTGAGGAAAAAAAAAAGTAAGATATTAAAGTAATGCCCCTGACACACAAACGGAAATTCCGCCAGCAAAAGTCCAATGTGAGCTTCTGGTCGGAAATTCCTACCGTGTGTATGCTCCATCAGACTTTTGTTGGCGGAATTTCCGCCAGCAAAAGATTGAGAGCAGGTTCTCCATTTTTTCCGTCGGAAAAAGTTCCTTTCGGAAATTCCGTTCATCTGTATGCAATTCCAACACGCAAAAAAACACGCATGTTTGGAAACAATTCGACGCATGCTTGGAAGCATTGAGCTTCATTTTCTCGGCTCGTCGCAGTGTTGTACGTCACCGCATTCTTGACGGTCGAAAGTTCAGAGAACTTTTGTATGACCGTGTGTATGCAAGCCAAACTTGAGCGGAATTCCGTCAGAAAAACCATCCAAGATTTTTCTGACGGAAATTCCGCTCGTGTGTACAGGGCATTAGTGTTAAAAAATGGAAAAATTACATTTAAAATTTTGAATAAAAAAAATATTTATTTTGTAGCATTGTGTTACCACTAGTTACTAACATCCACGCAAATTCACCCTGCTGTCAGACATCCATACGTCACACTTGTAGACAATGAAAAGTCTTTTGCTTTGTTTTGTTTTTTTTTTGTTTATTGGGGGATATAACTTGGTTGGGGGAAAGGATATATATGGAATGCCCATAGATCAAATTACTTTGCCATCATATTTATAAATTAGAACTTCGTTTGAGCCTTGAAGAAACGATGCACATGCATAACATCTACAGTGTCTTTCCTGCATCACCATGCAGATTATTGCTCCTCCTCTGCGTAACTCCCAGGAATCCTTCCCTCCTCTACAGACTTATTCTGTAGCACATTATGTTTCTTGTCAGATCCTCTTCTATATGCAAAAGAACCCACTCTCAATAGTCTCTAATGCTGACTCTAATTGGTTGCTGCTACTAAGCCGGAGGCCTGCAGTACCTCTAGTTTAGTAGCATGTGCTTAACGGTGGACTACTGCTCCCAAATCCTGCGCCCTTGGGCCTCATCCATTTGACACTATTCCCCACAGTCTCTCCTCTGTTTCAGGACTCCTCATCAATGACCGTGTAAAGATAAGGACTTCATCCATAACCGTGTAAGGATGAAGTTCCCTCACAGACTTCCTGGCATGTCTCCACATCCAGCTCTCCACTGTGGTACACTCACAGACCTTTCTCTGTCCTGAGTCCATGATGGAGAACTTAACTGGACCGTACGTTCAGACAGCTTCTCCTACCTCTCTGCTCCAGGAACTTCGGAAGTACTCATCAACGACCATGTAAAGATGAGGACTTCACCTATGACCGTGACTTCACCCATGACCTCCTGCTGCTGTCTAGTACTCCATTCTCCACTTGTCCCGCTGACAACTCCTCCCAGTGGCCTGTTACCTCAGTTTATATGGGAGGCCTGCCCCCTGCCAATTCCAGTTGGGGATTGGTCAGGGCTTCTCACATGAGCTACCTGCCACTCCAGTTCTAGGCCCTGCCCCTCTTCCAGAACATTCTCCCTGGAAGCAAGGGAGGCGCCTCAGAACTAAAGTACAGGTGGTCACACCCACTGCTACACTAACCACTCCCTGCCCCCAGATCAAAAACAAATAGGCCTAGCTTGCAGCATCTGCCTGCCTAAATGTACCTGTACTAACAGAACCCACAACACTATACTTTTAGCACCTACCTATGGTAGAGGGTGCTACAATTTGTTTTTTAACATACTGTCACATTTACTGCATTGGTGACAGTATTATGATAATGAGAGTCCCTGTCTCTGGGAAAATGGGTTTATAATGGGCACAGGGCTCTCAAAAAGTCAGTTTGAGAAGCTCTAGCAGAAGTTTTGTGAGCAGAGAAAACAATGTTTTAGGTTTTCTCTGGGTTTGATAAGACTGGATCGGTGCTAAAAACTTGAAGTGTCCAAAGAGCATTGGGGGGACAGAGTCTTCAGTCTTGTGTCCAGATCTGAGCACAGCTCAGGGGAGTTGCTGCCATTTTGGATTCAGAGCCCTGTCAGGAGACCTGGTTGTCTCTGTCTGAGACTGCAACCCTGATGAGGAGGACTTTTTGCCCGAAGGACAGGGAAGGTCAAATGATTACACAGGACTGGGAGACCAAAAGAGGGCCTGGGGGCTGGGAAAGCTGAGGCGGCTAGCAAGTCCAAATGAGCTGGAAGTCTTAAGTCTTGGGGAAATTAAGCAAATCCAAGGGGGTTGGAGATGCAGGAGTAGGCCTGTGCAGCAAGGAACTGAAAATAGAGGCAGAGTAAGCCTAAGAGCCAGGTGGCTCTGTATTTTTTTCCATTTGTTGGATTAATTGGAAAAGAACCTTGTGTGGGCAATCCTGTGTATAAACTTTTATTTTGTTCCTTTTAATAAAAATGGGCTGCCATGCCCTTAAACCTGATAGCTGACTGCCGTGAACTCACTGTAAAATGCACCTACCACTGAGCTAAACACCCCCCAATATTACAGTTGTATTTTATACAATTGTATTCAATTTCTTCATTTTCAAAAAAGTTGTGCCAAAAAATTACTACTTTCCAAAAGGAGTCATTTGGGGATAATTTGTACTGTCCTTACTTTACTGGGCATTTTAGGGGCTCAAGAAATTAGATAGATCACAATAGTACATCAGGGTCAAATATTTATACCAGGGGTCAGCAACCTTTTTCCACTTAAGGGCTGGATTCAATGTATGTGAATGCATGGAGGGCTGCATTCACCTGCTAAAAAATGAAAATAACATTACACAGCCCCGCGCCTCTAGCCCCCTTTACATGACACAGCCCCCTGCACCTCTACCTCTTTACATTAAACAGACCCCGCACTTCTGGACCCCTTTACATTTCACAGCCCCCGTACCTCTGGACCCCTTTACATTACACAGCCCCCACCCCTGCACATCACACAGCCCTCCTACCCAGCCCCCCCAGTCATATTACACAGCCCCCCCCCCCAGCTGTAGGATCGGGCTCTTTTAATTTTTTATTTTTTTACACTGTCCCTTTGAAAAAAAAAAAGCTGATCACTTTTATTGCTGTCAGAAGGAATGTAAACATCCCTTGTGACAGTAATAGGCAGCGACTTGTGCTCTTTATGGAGGGATCTGGGGCGTGCAAGACCCTAAATCCCTCTTTTGCACTTAAAAGCATTCAAAACGCTCTCTGGCTGCTTTAAATACTGTAATTTTTTAAAACATTTGGCACCTTTAAGTCTTCTGTAAACCGGAAGTGATGTCATAAGAGTCCCCTCCCACTGCTTGGGATAACAGCCAAGCGGCTTCTTAGCATCACCCCGGTACAACCTCTTCAATCCGAGGCCGCATATTTGCGTATGGTCGGCGTGAAAGGGGTCATAACGTCTGCAGGCTGGGTGCATGTGAATTCATCACGTGCACAGATGGGCCAGACATTCAACCGCTTGCCGACTGCACACAGATGCACGCAGAATGGCACAGGCAGGCAAATGGGCGTACCTGTACGTCCCTTTAAATTTGAGCGTGCGCCCGCCGCACATTGCAGGAATGTGCCCGCGGGTCCTGGTAACTCGATGTTCACCGGCAGGCCACGATTGCGGTGTGGAGAGGTAGAACGGGGAGATGCCTATGTAAGACATTTCCCCGTTCTGCCTTGTGACATGACAGAGATCTACTGCTCCCTGTCATCGGGAGCAGTGATCTCTGTCATGTCAGTGGAAGCCCATCCCCCCCACAGTTAGAATCACTCCCTAGGACACACGTAACCCCTTGATTGCCCCCTAGTGTTTAACCCCTTTACTGCCAGTTTCATTTACACAGTAATCAGTGCATTTTTATAGCACCGATCGCTGTATAAATGACAATGGTCCCAAAATAGTGTCAAAAGTGTTCGATTATAGCTTATAGTATTAGTATTATACATAGTTTATACCATAGTATGTAGACACTATAACTTGCAACTTTAAATCAATTAATGTACACTAATTGGGATTTTTTTTACCAAGGCCATGTAGCAGAATACATTTTGGCCTCATTTATGACAAAATTAGATTTTATGATATGTTTTATGACAGAAAGTAAAAAATATTGTTTTCTTTAAAAATTTGCAGTCTTTTTTCGTTTATACCACAAAAAAATAAAAAAACCAGTGGTGATCAAATACCACCAAAGGAAAACTCTTAGTTATAGTAGGTGAGGTTGAAAAAAGACAATCCATCAAGTCCAACCTATGTGTGTGATTTTATGTCAGGTCTAGTAACGCTTTGTTTCTACTTGGTGAGTCTACCATCTGACCCATGAAATTGTCCTGCAAGACATTAAGGAACTGGCGAACCTTAGACGAATGCGCGGTTCCTTTTGCCCAGTCTATGTCTGGATAATTCAAATCCCCCATTATGATGACACTTCCCATCCTTGCTGTTAATCCAAATTGTGGTTGGAGGTCCGTCTCCCCCTCCTCCCTCAGGTTAGGGGGCCTTTAGCATACTCCCAGTGTTGTTTTCCCCTTATCTTCATCCCTTTGGAGCTCTACCCATAAGGATTCCACCTCCTCCCTAGCTCCCTTATTGATGTCATCCCTCACATTCACTTGTACATTATTCTTGATATACAGGCATACCCCTCCCCCTTTTTTACCCTCTCTATCCCTGCAATAAAGGGAATACCCTTGAATGGTTGCCAGCCAATCATGAGAGCTGTTGAACCAGGTCTCTGAAATTCCCACAAATCGAAATCCTCTTCGTACAACAACAGTATCTCTAGTTCTCTTTTCCGTCAGGCTCCTGGCATTGGTGAACATGCCACGTAGTTTAGACCGGTCACATACTGTCCTCTTATTGGGTGTTCCGAGATTGCAAATAGGACTTGTTACCATACTTACCTTGGGTCTATGTGCTTTAGTCAACCTACCACTAATGCCCATAATACTCCCCCCCTGGATTATGTTCTGCGCTGATTATCTCTACCTCTGGACCCTCCACCCCCCCCCCCCCCCCTGTCGCCTAGCTTAAAAGCCCCTCTAACTTTTTGTCCATCTTCACTCCCAGGCAGGTCTGCACCCTCCTCATTTAGATGCAGTCCGTCCCTTCTATAAAACTGGTGACTGAAAAAGATGCCATTTGCGTACAGTATTACATAACCGAAGGGGGTAAAACCTCCTGGAGCTCATGTGGTTAAGAATGTGTGAAAACATGAGTGCCGAGAAGTTCTGCAAGTCCAGTAACAGTTTAAATGGCATAATTTGCGCAGGTTTTGACTATGCTGCAAATCCCAGCAGCAGGAATCTACTAGTTCCTGCTGCTGGGATTGACAGCTATGTGCAGATAGCTGCGATCACTACAGGTGATTGATAGCTGTGTGAACAGGCATGAATAGGTGCAGCCATCAACAGCCTGTCTTGGCGGTTGCTGCTATCCGCATGCAGCTGTCAATCCCAGTAGCAGGGATCAGTAGATTCCTGCCGCTGAGATTTATAGTGTGGCAAAACAACCATGCCCCAAAGTAATACAGGAACCTTTTACTAAGTCAGAGCAATTTGAGTCGCTCCAATTAGAACGGTTCCATTGCACTGCATGGAGCGTGACTTGTTAGGCGGCTAAGTCGCCTGACAGGTGGTCCCTGTGTGAACTGGCACTTAGTAGTTTGTCTCTCTTTGCTTCTCTTTCTTTCTAGATAAGATTGGCATCTCAGGTCATTTCGTTTATGAAACCAATACATAATTATATGTCTGCTGCTGTTACACTGGATGTTTGTATCCTTCAAGTCCTATATATTAACATTTGCAGCAATTGTTAAATAAACACAATGGTTGAGACAAAGGATCTTCCATTCTATTACTAGAGTAGGACCCACTAATTCGGGGTACTTTGTTGCAGTGAGTGGGCTTAGCACTATATGACCATATAGTGTGACCAAACCCCAGTATTTTTTGAATATGTTCAGGTGTTTTTAACTAGCCTTGCAGGAAATGTCATTCTTGAATGTGTGCGCTGTAATATATTTTGTACTGTTTGTAGGTCTTATAGCAGCACCATCTTGAATTTAAACGCATTGTAGGGTGTTTTTGTATATTGTAATAGACCTTGACCAGGTTTTTTGGGCTGGAGCACCCCTCCCCCTCCTCATTACCTCTTATTTAGTGGCCATCCAAGCATAGGATGTATCCCCTTCAGTTCTCCCACATAGAGGAGTTCAGCGTGTGTGCGCTGTAATATATTTTGTATTATGAACAGAGCTGGCTCAGGAGTGAGCATGCACAAGTGCCCCTATAGCATCTGGCTTTTTAGGGGGGCAGGGGAGAGGAGCCAGGAGCACCGCCAGGGAAACCCCAGAAAAGGAGGATTGGGGTTACTCTGTGCACAACCATTACACAGAGCAACTAAGCATAACATGTTTGTTATTTTAAAAAAGTAAACCTCTTAGAATCACTTTAATATCTTTGTGTTTTAGAGGCAACTGTTAAACTCTAAGTCACTTTTTTTGTGCCTGCATCCACACTGAGATGCAATTAGGCAGCCTATGGAATTGAATGCAGATGCAGCGGCTGCACATA
This sequence comes from Lithobates clamitans, assembly GCA_037952925.1. Taxonomy (NCBI): domain Eukaryota; kingdom Metazoa; phylum Chordata; class Amphibia; order Anura; family Ranidae; genus Lithobates; species Lithobates clamitans. The sequence goes on from JBBGZY010000051.1 coordinate 2,541,847, forward strand.
AACAGCCTCATGTCAAACTTTCACAGGTGCGCAGGAGCAGTGCACGGACCCAAAAGCACACTTTGTATTCAGGGCCTAGCATCCCCTCCTATACATCCTTCAAATTTTGACATGTGGCTATGTTTGTGCAGTCACTGTATTGATCTAAATTTACTTTGTAAAGATCCTTGCTTGTTCACTTTTTTGAATTCTGTGACACATATTCGCTACACCCTGCTTATAGGCCCTGCCGTGTCACACATTTCACAGAGCCTGCCCTTTTAACTACAGTGATGCTGAGAGGGGGAGTTTCAGGAGGCGGAGGCAGTAAATGAATCACTGCTCAATGCTGATGTTATAGAATAAAAGTGTATGTTGTAACTATAGAACTGATGTAATGGCCAACTAAAGAAGTGCACATGGCAAGCTGACAATGTTGTTGCTTTTCCAGAGTCAGTGGCTTAGCACTGTTAGTAGGGTTGCCACCTGTCTGGAATTTACCCGGACAGTTTGGGTTCTGACTCAGTCCACCTGAAACCTGGACACATTATTCAGACAGGAATGTGGCTTGGAACAAGGCTTGGCAGGAGGATGACGGGGCACTATGTGCACCACGTTACTATTCTGTTTGGAGTGCCCCAAGGTGTCCCAGGTCTGTTACAATCTTATGGTGTATACTAAAAAAAAAAATGACTGTGCGCCTCGGGTTTGGCTTGAAGAAAAAGTGGCAACCCTGTCAGTGTGCAACAGAAGGTGCTGTTACTAGCAGGAGACTTTGCAGCAAATTCACAAAAAAATATAATTAATAGCACTGTATACATCAAGCCATGAGCCCAACCAGGCTAAAAAAATAGATTTAGGGTTTACATTCACCTTAATCCATCCCTATGTAAGTGTAATAATGTACATTTCATTCCTCCATACCCCATTCAAGAGACCCTTGTTTTGAAAATTTCCAAATCAACTTTCTTCATCTCCCTGTGCTACAGTCATGAGTGAAGGTCCTAGAAACTTTTATGACTCTGATATAGCAAGTAAGGTCAGGGATAGACCCATGTGACCTGTTTATCAAAGAACAAAAGAGTACAGGTTCTCTAGTCTGACAACTCGTATGGTGAAGATCTCTTTATTGTGGCACAGAGGCAAATGATTATTACAATCACTACCCGCAGAGGAAAACAATTTGCTGTGTGGGCTAGTGTCCATGCTCTACGGGCTTTTGGAAGAATTAGCTTGCATTTTTACAGTTTATCTTTTTCATTCCTTTTTTTTCTCTGAAAGCGTTTCTGTCAAGCATAACTCTACTTATGTTGAGAAAAAAACATCCCACCCTGGGTGATCTATGTTCATTTCAAGGATTATAACAACCTTTGTTGCAGATTCCTACCCTTTGTAATTCTGAAGAAATCCCTGTGCGTTTCTCTGTATCCATGTGGGAAAGTGAGTCTAATGGGAGTGGTTTCATAATTATCAATCAGCTGTGGCACCTGCAGAGCACTAATTATTATTATTATTATTATTATTATTATTATTATACAGGATTTATATAGCGCCGACAGTTTACGCAGCGCTTTACAACATTAGGGCAGACAGTACAAGTACAATACAATTCAATTCAATACAGGAGGAATCAGAGGGCCCTGCTCGTTAGAGCTTACAATCTAGGAGGGAGGGTCAAGTTATACAAAGGGTAATAGCTGTGGGAGATGAGCTAATGGAGAAAATAGTGCAGTTGTTAGATGGAGGCAGGATAGGCTTCTCTGAAGAGGAAAGTTTTCAGGGATCGCCTAAAAGTGGATAAAGTTGGAGACAGTCTGACAGATTGGGGTAGGGAATTCCAGAGGATGGGCGAGGCTCGGGAGAAGTCCTGGAGGCGGATATGGGAGGAGGTGATGAGGGAGCTAGAGAGCAGGAGATCTTGGGAGGAACGGAGAGGGCGATTAGGTTGGTATTTTGAGACTAGGTTAGTGATGTAGCTGGGGGCAGAGTTGTGGATTGCTTTGTAACTTATTGTTAGTATTTTTAATTTAATTAGTTGGGCGAGTGGTAGCCAATGGAGGGATTGGCAGAGAGGGGTAGCAGACACTGAGCGGTTTATAAGGTGGATGAGTCTGGCAGCAGAGTTCATGATGGACTGAAGAGGGGATAGTCTATTTAAAGGTAAGCCAATGAGGAGTGAGTTGCAGTAGTCAAGGCGAGAGATAACCAGGGAGTGAATCAGGAGCTTTGTGGTTTCATTGGTTAGGAAGGGACGTAGTTTAGAGATGTTGCGGAGGTTGAGGCGGCAAGCTTTGGAACGTGATTGGATGTGGGGCTGAAAGGAGAGTTCAGAATCCAGGATAACACCTAGTACCCTGACATGTGGGGACGGTGGATGGTTTTGCCATTGCTCTTGACAGAGAAGTTCCACTAATGAGGAAAGCTGCTGGGCCTGCATCCTTTTAGACATGATTTCCTATTGGGAGTATCTCACCAAAAGTTACATTTTTGTTGCAGGGGATGCCTGATATCTGACTTGTATCTTAGTGTAGACTTCTGGGGAAGACAGTGAGCCAATCACACAGGCAGGAAATTATGTTTCTGAGGTGTGTTCAGTATACATTCTGTGTACAGAACACCTCCAGGTAGCCATATTGCATTGCATTTTCAGAAAATTACAGCGGCTGCAGATTGAAAAGGAAAGGTAATTTTTAAATAACATTCAATTACAATATGACTTGTGTATTGTATGCACTAGATTATTTTTTCTTTATTTCCTTTTTTTTCCCCCACCAAAGTGGAGTTACCCTTTAACTTTTTTAAATGTCACAAAGTAACATTTCAATGCACCTCATCTGCAAGGACAAAGAGCTATGATGCTGTGCAGAAAAATGCAGACACGCTACAAATTTCCGCACAGCAATACAGTGTGCCTGCAGCCTGCAGAAAACAATTCTGTCTGCTCTATTGAAGACTGTGTGAACAAGCCCAATGGGGTTCTACTGATTTCATTTACCAGCCCCGTTCTCAGAATTCTTCTTCAAATTGCTGGCAAGTAAAATCTTGAAAAGAATACATTTTATATTAATTTGGAAAGAATAGTATTTCAATTTTTTGCTCTGATGTTTTGTGTGTAAAGAAAACAAAGTTGTTTCTCTGTCTTACTCAAATTATAACTATACCGAAGTGCTGGCATACTTTCTTCTGGCTACGGTTTGTTTTGATGGCTGGAACATTTCTTCCATGCGATCTAAAATAAAGAAATATGCATTATAAAAAAAATATATCCGGGCAAAGATTCCACCAAGTGATACGTGTTGCAAAGTATTATTTTGACAGCCCCATTAAAATTTCTTTGTGATATGTGCCTCCAGCAGCATGGGATATACAGTGCAGTCATATAATGGACAACCTGTGTTTTAGCAAGTACAGAGCACGCTATGTCCTTCAGCAAACCTTGTGATCAGGGTGCAGATAGCATGCTATCGCTGGAATAACACAACCACTGCTAGCACTGGCGAATCCTGTTATACACTCTGTCCGATCTTCCAATTACCCAGGTTTTCAGTGGAGATACAAGAAGAACCAGTTTCCCCCAGGAGAATCTAAGAGAAACATTCGTCACTTAAATGTTCGAGAGACTTGCTATGTTGCTTTTCGGCAGCCTGAAATGAAGGGAAAGTTATCATAAAATATTTAATCTTAACAGCGGCATAATCTTTTTCTAATGACAAAATCATTCAAAATTGATAGTGCAGAATTTGAAATACTTAGAGGGAACTTCAGAGTCCTGTATAATTTATAGCAGAGCCAAGAGAGAACAATAGTCCTTTTAAATGGATTTCACAGGCCAGTATCACTCTGAGAATAGGGAACTATGAAATATTATGCAGCGCTGGGGAAGGAGGGGAAAAAAACTGCAAGTGTTAATGGCCGACATGCCATTATTCATTTCAATGATTTCTAGTATCTGGGAACATAGGAGCAGTTTAGAAAAAAGAAATGTTTAAAAAAACGCAAAGTGGTAGTTACCCAGAAGTTACTATTCACTTAAAATCATACTATCACAAATACACTATATTACCAAAAGTATTGGGGTGCCTGCCTTTACATACACATGAACTTTATTGGCATCCCAGTCTTAGTCCATAGGGTTCAATATTTGCAGCTATAACAGCTTCAACTCTTCTGGGAAGGCTGTCCACAAGGTTTAGGAGTGTGTCTATAGGTATGTTTGACCATTCTTCCAGAATTGCATTTGCGAGGTCAGGCACAGATGTGGACAAGAAGCCTGGCTCACAGTCTCCACTCTAATTCATCCAAAAGGTGTTCTATTGGGTTGAGGTCAGGAATCTGTGCAGGCCAGTCAAGTTCCTCCACCCCAAACTTACTCATCCATGTCTTTATGGACCTTGCTTTGTGCACTGTTGGAACAGGAAGGGGCGATCCCTAAACTGTTCCCTCAAAATTAGGAGCATAAAATTGACCAAAATGTCTTGGTATGCTCATGGCTTAGGAGTTCAATTCACTGGGACTAAGGGGCCAAGCCCAAGCCCTGGAAAACAACCCCACACCATAATCCCCCCTCCACCAAATGATTTTGACCAGTGCACAAAGCAAGGTCCATAAAGACGTGGATGAGCGAGTTTGGGGTGGAGGAACTTGACTGACCTGCACAGAGTCCTGACCTCAACCCGATAAAACACCTTTGGAATAAATTATGCCGCGTACATACGGTCGGACTTTCCGACTGGACTGGTCCGACGGACCAAAGCCGGCGGACAATCCGATCGTGTGTGGGCTTCACCGGACCTTTTCCAGTCGCAAATCTGACGGACTTTAGATTTGGAACATGCTTCAAATCTTTACGTCATAACTCCGCCGGAACCAGAAATCCGCTCGTCTGTATGCTAGTCCGATGGACAAAAACCCACGCTAGGGCAGCTATTGGCTACTGGCTATCAACTTCCTTATTTTAATCTGGTGTACGTCATCACGTACGAATCCGTCGGACTTTTGTGTGATTGTATGTAGTTAAGTTCGTTCGTTAGAAAGTCCGCCGCAAGTCCGCCAAAAGTCTGTCGAAAGTCTGTCAGATGGGCTGTCGGACTTTTGTAGCCGAAAAGTCCGACCGTGTGTACGCGGCATTGGATCAAAGAATGCAAGCCTGGAAAAAGGGTGGGCAAACTCATTATTGAACCCTACGGACCAAGACTGGGATTCCATTAATGTTCATGTGCGTGTAAAGGCAGGTGTTCCAATACTTTTGACAATATAGGGGTACATCAGCTTTTATTATTGGGAGATTAGGGTTTTTAGGTTTTGGTACGGAACTTCCAGCACAGAAGCCCTGAGGTCCACTGCCTCAAACTCTTCCTGTAACCCTAACATTAACCTTCATTTAAAAGCATAACTAAACCCATTGATTTAACGGTTTCAAAAAGCAGTTACATTCCCGGCATGCCGGGAATGCTGTCACATTTGCTTGTGCTCTCAACCAATCTATCAAACCATCAAATGGCTGGTGTCATAACTGATCACATGTGCAGCACCATGGCAGTTGCAGGTCAAACAGATGCTAAGATGGCAGCTTCTTTGGCTGAAAAGGATAGGAGGGTTTAATTTCCACTTTGAACCTCTCTATAACCCTAACACCAACTTTTTGTTTAACCTAAATACAAACCCTCACAAACACCCTCCCTCTAACCTTGCACTGTAAAGCTAACACTTATCCCCCTAAACCCCAACACCAACCACCCTGTAACCCTAAATCTATCCCTAACTCTAAAACCCTCCCTGTAACTTTATCACTAACCTTACCTGTAACCTTAAATGATTGTAAATTATCACTTTGTAAAACGACCCATTCAGTTAAAAATAGAAATAAAAGGCAACACATTTGTGTAAAGATTTAAAAAAAAAACATTATACATACCTTTTTGTCCCTTTGTTATAAGTGATCACATTCCCTGTTCCCTCTGTTCTAAGCTGCATAAGAGCTGGGGGAGGAGAAACAACACTACACTAATCTTCCCAGTGAAAGGCTGTGCGGAGGGGAGCATGTCAGGACAAGTCTGACCATTGAAGGAGAGCAGACTGAGTTCCCAGCACAGCTAGAGAACTGACCATGATATGTTCTCCTGTTTAGTGTGGTCAGTCTTTAATGGGAAAGCAGAGGGACTGGCAGTAACACCAGGGATTTCACGCAAAGCAAGCAATACAAAGAGAACAGGATATTTTTTAATACAAGTACATGGTACAGCAGGCACATATCTGGAATATAAAATGTTGGGGTAACAAACACCTTAATGCCGCGTACACACGATAGGATTTTCCGACAACAAATGTTTGATAGGATCTTGTTGTCGGAAATTCCAACCGTGTGAAGGCTCAATTTCTGACAAACAAAATTTGAGATCAGGATATCAAATTTTCCGACAACAAAATCTGTTGTCGGAAATTCCAATCATGTGTACACAATTCCGACGCACAAAATTCCACGCATGCTCAGATTCAAGCAGAAGAGCTGCACTGGCTATTAAATTTCATTTTTCTCAGCTCGTCGTATGTGTTGTACGTCACCGCGTTCTTGACGTTTCCAACCAACTTTGTGTGACCGTGTGTATGCAAGACAAGTTTGAGCCAACATCCGTTGGTAAAAAAAACATTGATTTTGTTGTCGGAATGTGCGATTGTGTGTACACGGCATTATCCTAACTGTCACCCTCTCCATAACCCTAAAACTCTCTGTGACTCAAACGCTAACCCTCCCTAAAGTAAGCTTTAAGCCAAACTTCAGACAATTTGTTTTTTGTGCATAGATAGTATAGCTTAGTATATCTTTATTGCACAGTTTGTATCCTCGCTGGAGCAATTTAATCTCACTTCTTGCATTGGTTACAGGGTATGAGTAAGTGAAGGGATATCTCTTGTATAAGCATGTGAAGTTGAGCAGTAGGGATGGGCAAACAGTTCGGGCCGAGCATAACTTTGGTTGTTCAGACATTTGGCAAACAACGAACATTATGCGGCGCAGCAAATTCGAAAGCTGTAGCACCCCATTAAAGTCTACAGGACACTAACATGCAAAACCAAAAGTGCTTATTTTAAAGGCTTATATGCAAGTTATTGTCATAAAAAGTGTTTGGGTACCTGGGCCCTACCCCAGGGGACATGTATCAATGCAAAAAAAGTTTTAAAAACGGCCGATTTTTTCAGGAGCAGTGATTTTAATAATGCTTAAAGTGAAAGTGAAACAATAAAAATTAAATATTCCTTAATGTCAAACAGGTTTATACAGTGAACATTAACAGTATATCAAATAACCAAATAAGAGGATAACAAAGTAGGCGTAGTTCCAGAGAGACCTCATTGGTATTCTTAGTCTAAATTTCCCCCATTTCTAAAAACATGGTGTCTGTAAGGGAATTTATTGCCAAGAGTTGTTCATAGGTATAATTTTATTTTTGTTTACAAACTATTTTTATTTGGTACAAAAGGTGGTACAACAAGTTTTGTCATATGCCAAAAGAAAGTACAATACAGGTAGTTTACACATAAGAAAGAATACAATAAATTTTGTGATGCTTGAAGGATATAGTTTGGTTTAGTAAGTTAACATTATAATATTATACACTATGAAATCTTCAGATAAATATTCCCAGTAATATCACTCAGGGTTGAAAAAGAGATTGGAAAAATTAAGCCATGGGTTCCATTTTTTATTATAAAAATGATTAGTGTTCTGTAGTGTGTGGAATATTTTTTCCATAAGGTTGATATTGTTAATTCTGGTTTTCAAATGTGTTAGTGGAACTGATGAGGATTTCCAGTGGAATGCTCTCAACCAATGTATTGGTACACAAATTGTGTGGATTAGTCTCATATTATGGGGTGTTAGTCCAGTGATAGGGGGAATTAGGAGGCAGTTATGGATAGTGAGGTTATTATTACTATCTAAGATTTTGGAAGTAATTTTTTCTAATTGCTTCCAAATTTGTGTGACCTTCTCACAATTCCAAAAAATGTGTGAGAATGAACCTGTGGAATTGCAACCTCTGAAGCATGTCTGAGGAGTTGTGGGGAAAATGGCGTGAATTTTAACCGGAGTGTAATACCATCTTGTGAATAATTTAATTGCAGTCTCTAATTGTGATTGATCTTGTACACTTGTGTAGATTATTGATGCAATTGTCCCAGTTTTCAGTTGTAAACGTGAAATCACACTCTTGCTCCCATTTATGCATATATGGTAATTTGTTTTGTTCTGTGTTATTAACTAGATTAGAGTATATTTCTGATATCAGTCCATTTCTTCTTGGTGATTTTAGACAAATGCTTTTGAAGAATGATGGTGGATGTGAGTTTACATTTCTAAAGGAAAAAAGTAATTTAAAACTGATCGTGGCTGTAATGAATTGTCAGGTCTCGGCAATATAGATAAAACTCATTGAAAAAAAAATGGCATGGGTCCTCCCCAGTCCATTATCAGGCACTTTGGGTATAGTATGAATATTAAGGGGAACCCCGAACCAAATCTTTTTGAAAAAATTGTGTGGGGGTCCCCCCAAAATCCAAATAAGGCCCTTCAGGTCTGGTATGGATATTAAGGGGAACCCTGGGCCAATTCACATCACATGGTGTCAGAGGGGGTCGGGGTGACCCGTTTACGTCACCGTGTGGCCCCTGCCCTCAGCTATATAATAGCTGTCACCGAGAAGAAGCATCACTCTGTGGCACGTTCATACGGGGTTCAGGAGCGTTGCCCCCTAATCCATGGGTCCGGCACCCTGAATGTAAATTAAATTCCAATGGGGTTTTTTTTTGGAAGCACGCCTGAGGTTCTAATTGGCTTCAAAAAAGGGTAGGCTCCCAGTTGTGTGACAATAGTGAATTAATATTCGCTATTGTCTTCCTGACTCCCCTGCTGGCTAATCCTGGTTCAGGAAGCGGTCCTGAGACCCAATTGGCTGAGAGGAGAAGCGATCCTATCGGCCGCCAAGGAGGAGATGCAGAGAAAGCTGCGCTGCTATGAAGCCAAGGAAGGAGGAGATGCAGGGTGAAGCCGCTGCCCACCACCCAGAGGAAGCCTAGATGCGGTAAGTGTGGGGGGGTGCGGGAGACCCGACTGACTGCCAGTGGGGGGGGTGGTGCCGAACTGATTGCTGCACACCTCATCCCCAAAAATATACCACCAGCCGCTACTGGGTATAGCCATGTAAAACATTAGATATAGGTGTGTAAACTGTTTAAAATCCAATAATAGACTGTCTCACCCTGCTTTGCACTCTTGTCCTGTATTCTCAGCACTGTGCCAACAATCAATGAGTTACTAGAGGCTGATCTGCTGACAGCCACAAGATTTACTGCTGCTGTGGGGGATGGAAGCAACAGGAATGAAACAGACTGTGCAGGGGAAATACAGATTAGGGCAGGAGAAAAGAAAGCAAGATTGGTGACAGGACAAACTGTGCTGCCAAGGAGACATAAAAGAGTAAGGCTGGCCATACATTCGAAGTGGATGGGGAAATCACTCCTGTAGTGCTATTGTGTTCTGCCGGCAAGGAGTGTTCCCCACCAGCAGAACAAAATGATCAGTGTTGCCAGCTTAAGCCATAGGCACTGATCATTTGGGAAAACCCAACAGGCTGGTTGTACACAAACCAATCAACGGATCGACTTGAGTACAACCAGCTAGCACATACATGGATCAAAATTCCCTGCTGAACCGGCTGAATTTTCATCCATGTTTGGCTGGCATTAAACCTACAAGAATAGTGTCTTGCCTTGTCTCACTGATATTCTCTCTTTTCTCCCTCAGAGGTAGCTGTGATTTACTGCACTGTAAATCTTCTGTCAGCCTCCCTCTCTAGCTGAGCCAAGACATACAATCAAGGCTAAAAATGTACATATTTTAAATGAAGAAAGTGACAAATAGTTTTTGAGACCAAGGAGAGGAGAGAGTTCTCAATAAGGAAGTGACTGCTCTGGGCTTCAACAAAATAGCGGCCTCAAGCAAGAAGAAACAGGAACAGTGCTGGAGGCAATTTACAGCACACTCATTTTCGTAGCATAATTTTAAATATGGAATGTATTTTCTTTGATAAACAACATATTTTTGTATCAAGTTGTTATAGGTAAAGTTTTGCTTTAACTTTGAAATTAAATCAATTTTGTAATATTATAGAATGAAATTGCATCCAGCAAACAATTCATTTTAGAGTTAGATATTGGTGTATTCTTTAAAGCGTTAATAAATTCCACTTTTTTAATGAGCCTTGGTGGCTGATGTCATAATGTGCTAGTATGCACCATATTAGCACACCATGTGTTACCTGTCAAATAAAGCCCTCCAGTGCTGAGCTGTCATTGCTCCCCCTGGTCACAGACACTTCTATCTTTGCCCTGTCTTCCTTCTGTGTTTGCGCTCTCTGGCCACTTGAATGGCCGGTCCATGATTGCATCACTCTAGTCTAGCCCATGCTCTCTGCAATAACAGCACTGGCAGTGCGCCGTGAATGCACTGTGAACTGTGCATGTGCGAATGACGTCACTTAATTCTCCTGAAAGGCACCATTTTCATAGGTTACAATGGTACTAACAAGTCAGACATTTTTTAAGCCTTAACATAAGGCAAAGTTCCAAAGTTGGGTTTATTACCGCTTTAAATTGCTGTAAAAAAATGTAGTTGTTGTCCAACCATCAGATTACCTTGCTTTCACTGTCTACTTGGTTGCAGAAAACTATAAATTAGACTCTGATTGCTGGGAGCGGCCCCTCCACTTTTCTAGAATGCCCATAATTGCTCGGCTAAGCACAGAGAACTGACCTTATAGTAAGTGTCATCCTTTCTCACTGCTTCAGCTTTTCAATCTCTTTGTTGCTATTCCAGGAAACCCAAGAAAGGTGCTGTACATACAGCCTATATACATGCTTTCCTATATTATATTAACTATGCTGCACTGTCCCATTGCTATTCATTTTTAAAATGTGTCATACAGATATCTGCCTACAATAAATGAAATTACTGAATGCTGATGGGTGCACGGCAGAGGGAATACAACATTTATGAATCTGGCTTCATGGCATATTGGATTTTTTGTTAAACTAAATAGAAAATTCATAAAAAACAGTATAACATTTTCTTACAAATAGTCCTTTTCCATACAATATTTTTGCCCCGTTCCTCCACCTCAAACAAAATTCTATAACAATATACTGTAGTGGCATAGCCATATTGTAATTGTGTTTTCTGGTCAAAAGTGGGACCATGGAATGGGCAGTGGTCTGCAGGATGTGGTGAGGCATTTAGGCTCCATTCATACTAGTGTGATTTCAGATGCACCTTGAGTCACACAGAATCTCATGGCGATGTAAATCACATTGTTTTCAATAGTGTCCATTCACATCGATGTAACTCAGCACTGCGTGATTTTGGAAAAGGTTCCTGTAGTACTTTGGTGGGATTCCAGTGTGATTTTGGCCCCATAGAATATGCAAACCACTTCAAAGTAGCATCCAAGTTACATCCCAGTTGCATCCAAGTTGCACTACATATTTACATTGAAAGTAGGATCAAAACCAGATTGCCACAGTGTGAACCTAGCATTGTAGGAACTCAAACACGCAACTTGTGTTAACTTGTATTTTCAATGTTTTCAAATGCAGAATGTTCTTGCATATGAATGGGTGTCAAAAACACATTCAGTATGTTGCATCTTTGGATGTGGAGCCCAGCAGGTTCCATTCAGGCTCAACTCTGGCCAATACATTTAATTTTGTTTTAGATAAATTGGGGAAGGGTTAGATCCTCTGTACTTGTATTGCTGTCTGTTGCCCCTATTAGGGAGATTTCTTATCACTTCCAGTCAGGATAATGGGGACAACAACAAACACAGTAGAGTGGGGAAGAGATACAACTTGACCACTTTTTATTGCTGCCTTTGTGTCCACATTTTTGTATAGTTGTCACAGTGACAGGAATGAAAAAAAAACTGACATATATTTTACATTTTTACCCGCCAATTTTTGTCAGATCACAGAAATTGAATCTTTTTGATAACACAGTGAAGTGCATAGAAAATGCATGGCAATATTGTCACTGTGGTAAGAGGCACAGCCAGAGGTATAGCTTGAAGCTTGTGGGCCCTTTTGCAAAAGTTGACCTGCCCCCCCCCCCCACTACCACCTACCACTTCCACCGTGTGTGCAGATACACCCACCGCACGCCAAGATACTCAAAGTGGCTTAAGAGTTTAGAGTTCCCAGAGTTCCTCCTTACATTAGAGGACAGGGGTCACCCCTGGAGAATCAGAGGACAGGGATCCCTGTTGGAGAATCAGAGGACAGGGATCACTGCTGGAGAATCGGAGGACAGGGACCCCTGCCAGGTCATTTGGCAGAGCTCCTTTCCCATTCCAGCACTGTAAACAGCCCCCCCCCCCACAATACACAGGGCTGAAATCACATTCCTTTACACACAGTCTATCAGCCTTCACAGGGTGTATCTGGCTTTTATGTTGCTTTTCTATCCTGTGAAATCCCCTGTTCGGAACAACAGTGTAGTTGCAGTAGGCAAATACACCCTATGCAGATCAGGGCTGACTGGCTGTGTTGTAAAGGAATGTGATTTCAGCCCTGCGGAGGAGGAGCAGTATAGAGTGCTGTACTGGGAAAGAAGCTCAGCAGCGGGCATAGCATCCAGGGCGGAGGGGGTGGTCAGGGGGCATTGGGGGGGGAGTAACTTAGACCTGGGGGGGAAAAGCCACGTGACATGAAATCTGGAGCCTGCAGCCCCTCAGGGACCCCTCGGTAGGTGTTAAGGGATTTGTTTTAGCAATTTCTGAAGGTTTCTCTTTCAGTGTTGGCCGGTGTTGGGGGAAGGTCACCTCCCGGAGGTGTGTGTCTTTTCCCCAGTTGTCAGGGAAGTGGGGTAAGCAGACATCACCGGGGGGGGGGGGTACAAAGAATCAAAGAATCCTAGCCTAGCTAGTGGCTAGAAGACACTGAGCGGTGTCATACCTCACCAGTGACATTGGTCCCATCATGGCTACAGGACGGCACTCTCCTCCTCTTAACTCGAGCTTGATTACCATTCCATGTTGCCAGCACACAGCACAGACACTTCCCCATCCTGGGCTGTTCTCACCCCATGCTCCTCTCCATTCAGGAAATGGCTCATACCTTCTCCCCAGCCAATGAGAACAGAGGGGTATGGACTGTGGAAGGCAAAGTGGAAGCCCAGTACTGGAGCGTGGCTGTGGGGCCCTATGACAGATTGGAGCCTGACTTTGTGGAGGATATGATAATATGACAGAAAGGCTGCAGGGGCCCCCTGAAGCTAGGGGAGGGGTTGCGATTGTGACCCCTGCAACCCCATTTCTGTTATTGTGGTGACACGGGGGGGGGTCCATTACTCAGGTGATTGGTAAATAAACTTCTCTCATATGTTTAGTTTTGGTTCCTCACATTCAGTCTATAAAATAACCATGATTTAATTTAATTTTGATTCCTCGCATTTACTTAATAAAAGTAGTAATAATGTTATAATAATGGTGATAGTGGTATTATAATAATGATAGTAGTAATAATGATATTAGCTATAATCGTGGTACTGTTACTGCTAAATAGAGTAACTTTCCTCTGTGAAACCATGCTGCCTTTGCACAGTAAAAAATAGCCAATAAAAATACAAACCTATCACAAAGACAAGACGAGGGGGAAGTTAATGCTGGTTGTAGGTATTTCCAACACAGCAAGATCCAACGTTGACAGCCATATGCTGTCTCGTTTAGGCAGAGGTTAACAAAATCTGCAGATTAAATGAGAGGATAAATAAACTGTCAGTTACTTAAAGAACTTGATAATAAAATGATGGAACTATTTCTGGTAGACAGAGTAACTTTCCCTAATGGAACCACACTGCCGTTACATATCAATTAAGTAGTTACTATTAATACCATACAGATCAGGAGTTCTGACTTCACCCTGACATTGCTTGCTGTATGCTTGTCTACCTTTAGGTATTGTAGGGTTGGCCAACCCAAAACCGATATTGCAGTTTTTGTTACATGCTGGAGATTTAAATAATCTGCATCTGCCTGTTTCTTTTATCTCATTGGCACTCTCTTGGTGAAATACGTGTTTAGGTCCTTGGGGCCCCACTGTCTGATTTATTCTTTAATTTTTTTGTTGTGATGAACATTACAGGAGAAGCTGAAACACACAACAGAGAGCGGCAATTATGGCAGGAAGATCTCACTGTTGGAAAATCTATGAAGTACGGTATATGAAGCCAGGAACTGGCTCAGCCCACCAGGTTCCACCTATATTTAAAACTTCACCTTTTGGTGGCCTACTCTTTTTTAATAGGGAAGGACAGAGCTACCTGTATAACGTATGGAAGATAAAGAAAACCTAGACTTTTGGATATAAATTGCTAAATATCATAAATATGAACGTCTTACCTGCAAGAATTTAAGGCACAGCAAGAATGTCTTCTTTAGTGTGAGTCCTGAGGGTATTCCCATTATTCCTTTCCCGTGAGCCAGCTTTGGCTCCTGCTAGAGGTTAGACTCTATTAGGTAATTCCTACCACCTCCATTATAAGTGGCTTTCCTGAACATTTTATAAATAATAGAGTATAATGAAAAATGAGCAAAATAAAACAAATTATTACAGAGGACAATCATTCTTTGGTTTAGCCCCCTGGTGACAGAATAGTTTGATGTAAATCACTATGAAGAATATAACAAGAGCGAGCTTCCAATGTCCTCCACTTGTGTATAAGAAGGACAATATTCTAGATTTTACTGAATTACAAGCCAATCAGACATCCTCAGTTAGGAGATTTTAGCTTTCCGTAATTATTATTGTGATTCTGCCTCATCTAAGATGATATCTGAGGGGATTAGTGAGGAGTGCTGCCAGGCAGGAAATATTCATTATCCTATTCATTCCTGGACAAAACCCCCGCTAAATTAGTTCTCAACTCTGACAGCTTGGGGCTGTTTTCAGCACATGGGCATGTCTAAATTTTGCCATTTACCTAAGTATCCCAAAAAACTAAAGCAACCATAATACGTAACCTCTTGGGTGTTCCTGCTGTTTCACTGCCTGAAATGAAGCGCGGAATGGCATCCCTTCCAGCAAGCATTACTGTAGGTATTTATATAGAGCCAACAATTTACTCAGCACTACATACTGCATTTCCACATTGCACAGTTTATTTTCAAAATACTGCATATACATGAAAAGTTATAATCACGTCATAAAACAGCCAAGAATGTATTGAAAATTGATAACATTTTTTTATGAATTTTTAGCTAGCTACAACCTTTAGTCTGTACAGTCTATTTAAAGTGCAGTAACCCAACAGCAATATGTCATGCGGCAACATGACTTCAATGTAGATCAATTGACATACATAGCAGTCCCTAGGCAGGTAACAAATCTGTCTAGGTGCTGATCACTTAACAGTGCTAGGTGTGTGTCATGCAGTGTAGGTTTCCTCCACTGACTCCCCTGGCCTCTGTGCCTCTCCTATAATCTGTGTGTAGCACTACCCTAGAGGGCCACTGGATTTTTGGCTCAGCCTAATCCTGCACAGCCAGGCAACATGCAGTTTTCCACTTTTCATTCAGAGACAAGGAATCAATCCATGGGCTTGTATTTATTATTTTATTGGGGAAAAAAAACATGGATAGGGTATAGGGATTATGGGATGCCCAACTTGACTTGAACAACGGTGAGGACAACTTCCTTCTTTAGGCACACCACAAAAGCAAACAAATCCTTGACTCCATTCCCTCCAGAACAGCAGTCTTGGACTTGGCAAAGGAAATCCCCCCTTCTAGGAGGTCTGTGTCCCCTGGGTGGAATTTTAGGAAAAGTCCCAACTTGCAGAAACTCTGTGTCCATCTCTGGAAAATACAAGCCTACCTGGCTGCTTGGTGAAATATGCCAGGACAAGGATTTGGAATAAGATTGTTGGCGCTGTCGTAGAAAGTTTGCTGAATATTGCATCAGGTAGCTCTCTCCCTTCTAAGCCCTGGGGTTGTAGAGGTACTCACACTGTCCTCAGAAATTTCTGCTTCTTCTTAAGAGACTACTGTTCAGGCCTCCTGCTGTCCAGGTCCTTCCATGTAAGCTAGAGGTCCCCTAGAAGAGACTGTAGGGTAGTGGAGATCCCTCTGTCCTTCTTCCTTCAACTCCCAGCGTGGAGGCAGAGCCCCCCTCAGCCCCAGGGTCCCCTCCCAGGCTACACAATACAGCTTCCTCACTCCATCTTCTACCCGACCCCCTGCTAGCCAGGCTCTCCCATATTTATGGGTTGACCCAGCCACCCTGCCAGGCCTCCTGCCTGGGGATTGGCCAAAGTCTCAAAAATATGCAGATCTGGACCTCCTGGCCTCCACCTACTAGCTTCTATAAACCTCTCCAAGCTTCTAGAACCAGGGGGAGGTACCATAGGCCTGACCTGTAGAGCCCTCCAGCCTGACCTACAGTAACCCCCAATGATTTACCAGACTCACACAACTACCATGAGGCAGATACATTTTTCTACTATAGACTGAGCACTAGAGGGTGCTACATGTGTGATCGGCTCCTCTGCTACAGGTGGAGCAGGGGCACTGGTGCCTCCCAACATTCCAAAATCTATTTTCCAAGACAGACCCTCTTTCACTACTCACCTTTGCATTCCCTGTCACCCTCTCCTAACACTGCTCATCTCTACAGCCCCTACCACCCTTTTCTAACACTGCTCACCTCTGCAACCCCTACTACCCTCTTTAACACTGCTCACCTTTGCAACCCCTCATCATCCTCTTCTAACACTGCTCACCTCTGCAGCCCCAACCACCCACTTCTAACACTGCTCACCTGTGCATCCCTTGCCACTCATTTCTAACACTGCTCAGCCCTCCAACTCTCTTCCAAGGCTGCCAACTTCTGATCCCTCTGCCACCCCCTTCCAAGGCTGTTCACTTCTGATCAATCTGCTACCCTCTTTCGATGCTTTTAAGGATGGCCCAGCATAAGCCCTTCCACCTGCACACTTTACCTAAATACTACTTTAACCCTTACTTTCACCCAACAATTCCCCCTTTATCTAAACCCTTAAAACCTAAGACCTCACGTCACATCAGCCAGCAACATTTTAAACTGGCTGCTGCCTTTGTCAGCTAATGAAGATAACTGCAGAACTGCCAAAGTTGGCATAGGCCTTTGTGGGTGAAGAAGGTTTGTAGTAACCATTTTTTTATACCGTTGTGTCTGAATATAGAACTAGGTGTACTATCAGTTTAAACATGTTTAAATTGATAATAACCCCTTACATATACCCAATGAAGGGACTATGCTCAGGTGATACACAGTAATGATGCAAATCCTCCTACATACACTGTACCTGTTCATCTGTAGCCCTATTTACTCCACAGCTATTCAAAGTTTACACTGTATTTCACTGTAAGTTTACACTGTAGAAAATGGATCGCAGGGAACTAATGTCACACACTGAACAACACAGAGAACAGAGCTGAGTGTAATCTGAGACCTAAGTGGACAGAAAGGACACACCGCTCTACATATTCTAATTGGGAAACATGCACAGCTTAAGCTGTCAATCACTTTCTGTGGTCTTGAAGGGGGTTGGACAGGGTCATCTCTGGTGTCAGCACAAAATGTCAGAAGAAGCAGATAAGGAAGAGGGCAGACAGGATTCACACTAAGTGGTATAGACTGAGGTAGGTACACACTATAGAAAGATATACTTTATTTTTAATTTCAGAGGTTTAAAGGTCAGCTAGTTTGTATGTTAGCATTCCTTTTAGCCAGAGACTTTAACGCTATAGTTTATTTCTAGACAGTTCTATCACCGGAAACTATAAAAAATGTAATTTGATTCAGTATGGTTATGAACAATAATACCTTAGACTGTAAATAATTTGTTGCAGCTTTCGAAGGTCCTTTAGCATATGTATGCAAAATACTGTTTCATTGTCTCCCCGCTTTCATAATAGATGGAAAAACACTCATATTCAGATGAGTGGGTGTGTGAACAAGGCAACAACAGAATATGGAGAGTTTCAAAAACAATAGAAGTAAAGCACAGACTATTCAAGAGAAATGTAAAATACAGGAACACCATTTTCAACTTACAGTTAATTATGTTTTTAAAGTTAGGGAAGTATCTAAAAAAGGCAGACTGGCACTCTTAAGGCAGGCCTAAAGCCAAAAACAAGCCTGATCTACTTCCCATGCCAGAGTGTAAATTTACCTTCAATATGGCCAAAGTCATCTGTAAAAATAAAAAAAAGGACTTGTGTATCAAGTTACTATGCCCTTTTAACACTTTATTAATATGCAAAACAGGCAGCAAGCAGGTTCTTTTCCGTGGAACATACCCAAACCTATGGCTCCACTTCAAACTTTCGCCTTTCGTCCCCCATGGTCGACCAATGTGCTAGCTACTACAGCCTGTCTCCATTCTCAGTCAAAAGTATAAAAAATATAAAACTGCGCTTCAAAACTTTAGTTCTTGTTACTGTATTTAATTAGCCAAAAAATTAAACTGCATACTTTGATATCTCCACCCAAAAACCACCTTACTTGATGTGTTTCAACCCTGCTGGCATGCTCACAAGGATAGGGGAAGGGATTTTCCTCCCTGCTTTGTTAGTAAACACAGTACCCTGTGATTTACTAAGCCTATCAGCAGGTCCTGTTCATAAATCATAAGCTGGGACCTGCTAACTGACTTGTGCTGTACCGAATCACTGCACAGATCAGGCGGTGGGAGCGCACGTGCGCCCCCTACCCAGAAATGCCAGATCATGTACATGTTCGTGATCCAGCACAGAGCAGCCTTCCTATCGCCATATATGTACATGGTCCACGAGTGGTTAAATTAGAACAAAAGGAAAAAACATTTTTTCTTTTCGGATAGAGTAAGGGAGTGTTAAAGACCCTGTCAGTTTTATGCCTTCCGGATCCCATTGGTGACATTTCCTTTTGATTCCTGTCCCATAGCCAAAACATAAAGTGAGAGGAAAACTCTTGAAAATCAAAGGAGTTTCTGGTTGTCTCCAGGGTCACCAGAACTAGAATGGAAAAAGACACACCCGCTGCTCCAGATGAGACTAGGAAACCTAATGATCTAGTAGGTGCTCGCCTCGGCTCACCTACCTATAACAGGGGTCACCAGACAATACTTGCAGACGTCCTGTTACATAGACTACACATGTGAAAAAGATACCCCATGAATATATAATTATATATAACACATATAAACAAAAGAAACAAATAACAAAAAATGTATATGTGCTCTAACAAGACAAAGCGTTTTTCTATAAAGACTAAATATAAAAGATGTATAAAAACATTATCATAAAACACCATATAGTCTTATGTCACCCTGTGACATATGGGTGACGTGAAAAAAACAAACAGCACAAGACACAAAGAGACAGAAAAGACAATTGACACACCAGAACTAGTCCCTATTGGAAGACATCCCCTCTATTCCTGTTCTAGTGACAATCCAACATTTGGAATTTTCTTTGACTTCTGGCAATCACTAGGACAAACAAATGGTGAATGGGGGCACAGTCAGCAATAGATAAAAACCTGATATATACACTATATTACTAAACGTATTGGGACGCCTGCCTTTACACGCACATGAACTTTAATGGCACCCCAGTCTTAGTCCGTAGGGTTCAATATTGAGTTGGCCCACCCTTTGCAGCTATAACAGCTTCAACTCTTCTGGGAAGGCTGTTCACAAGGTTTAGGAGTGTGTCTATGGGAATGTTTGACCATTCTTCCAGAAGCGCATTTGTGAGGTAAAGCACTGATATGGACGAGAAAGCCTGGTTTGCAGTCTCTGCTCTAATTCATCCCAAAGATGTTCTCTGGGGTTGAGGTCAGGACACTGTGCAGGCCAGTCAAGTTCCTCCACACCAAACTCATTTATCCATGTCTTTATAGACCTTGCTTTGTGCACTGGTGTGCAGTCATAATGGAACAAGAAGGAGCATTCCCCAAAGGTGTCCCAATACATTTGGTAAAATAGTGTATATCTTTAAGAAGTTCCCTGTTTGGCCTACTCTCACCTTTTGTTTCTTTTTAAACAGGAGAGGACAGGAGACCCATTATAAAATAAAAAAATCTGGATTTGGGCTTTAATGTCCAATTAAAAAGCTTTGTGTGTTTTTAGACAGAAGTGTAGACGAGACTTCTACCAAGACATTCCAATCTGCACTTAGTCCTGTGGACAAATTATTCCTTTTAATAAGTTGTCTATCAACTGTGTACTCATTTTACTTCTCTGCAAGCTGTAGCATAAATCTCTTATTGCCTTGAAAAAAACCTGAACTTTGACAAGTGTATGTATTATTCATTATTGAACAATTACACTTTGAAATTTGCCAGCTTAATTTACCCTCGGGAGTATAGGGAGAAAAAAAATTAACAAAATGATCACGAATTCTTCGCCCTCTGTGGGCTCCCCTGGGTATACTGACACACATTTACTGAAGTTCATGTTTCAAAGAATCCTCTTCAATTAATCTGTCATGTTTCTGTAGGAAATTAAGAAGTACACAACAAGCTGTAATGAGCGTGTCTCCATTGTTTATGCTCATTTGAATGGGGTGTGTAGAACATTCACATTCATTAGAAGGAATTTAGTTGCCTTCTTGGTGATGGAAGAGGTCCTATGTAGTCTTTAAATAGTTTTGCTTGTGAGTATGATACAGAATTAAAGCATATCTAAACTCAAAAACAAACTTTTTATATGCTCTAGCTTACCAATCTTTAGATATGGTGACTATATTAGGCTTTAGGCTAAGGCATTAGGCTAACAACACTTTCACATAGGTAAAAGTACTGGTAACTAAAAGCAACCAATGCTCATATAGTATAGTGAATGTAAACACAATCAAACACAAAGAGTGAATGTGTAAAATGTTCGTACATGTAACACAAATTATGCTAGTGAAACACAATATGATGTCATGGATAATATATCAAAGTCCAAACGAGTGCATGAAAAATGGAAAAAGTTCTTTCTCCCCCGTTTCCAGATAGAATTTTCACATATAATCTGGATAAACTGGTTAATATGCCTGTGGACACTTCAAAAGTTGTACACAAATAAGAGGTCGGGTACTCTTACCAGCTATGGTGGACACACCTGCCGTACGGCAGTGAGTCAAACGAGCTCATAATCCTTGGTTCCTGGTAGTACGATGATGCCACGCTGGATACAATGATCAATCTGTGGCTCCGGATCGTATGGCCATACAGCAATGAATGAACACCAAGCAGGTCCAAGGGATGATGGTATGGAAATAGTCACTAGTGCCCAAATATAAAAGGAAAATGGGCTCCATATGGTCCAGGTCAACCAATTATGGTTTATTGAAGCATAAAAAGTCTTAACCACGAAATGCAAGATATAGGATAAAAAAGTGATCACATACATAATAAAAAGATATAAAAGCAATGTGGAAAGCAAAGAGGTGCTGGTCCGACGCGTTTCGACTCAATTGGTCTTCCACTGGGTTAACTGGGTTATGTTCATTCATG
Organism: Lithobates clamitans; assembly: GCA_037952925.1. Lineage (NCBI taxonomy): Eukaryota > Metazoa > Chordata > Amphibia > Anura > Ranidae > Lithobates > Lithobates clamitans. The sequence continues at coordinate 2,563,396 of JBBGZY010000051.1, forward strand.
TGTTCGTTCATTGCTGTTTGGCCATACGATCCGGAGTCACAGATTGATCATTGTATCCAGCGTGGCATCATCGTACTACCAGGAACCAAGGATTATGAGCTTGTCTGACTCCCTGCCGTACGGCATGTGTGTCCTCCATAGCTGGTAAGAGTACTCAACCTCTTATTTGTGTACCCCTTTTGAAGTTTCCACAGGCATATTAACCAGTTTATCCGGATTATATGTCAAAATTCTATCTGGAAACAGGGGAGAAAGAACTTTTTCCATTTTTCATGCACTCGTTTGGACTTTGATATATTATCCATGACATCATATTGTGTTTCACTAGCATAATTTGTGTTACATGTACGAACATTTTACACATTCACTCTTTGTGTTTGATTGTGTTTACATTCATTATACTTTATGAGCATTGGTTGCTTTTTGTTACCAATGCTTTTACCTATGTGCATTTTATTTCCACAAGTTTAGATGTTTCCAATCACATGGTCACATTATTTAGCGCTACACTAATGTTTTGTTATTGCTTTGGACTTTGTTTGAGTGTTAGCAGCTATTTGTAATTTCTTTTTTTTGGTTTAGCGCAGTATTTTCCCCTTTCTTTTAACAACACTTTCAGAAAGTACAGAGAATACTTGTAGATCTTGCCAGATAAGCAGAGTTCTTGTCACTTCTGTTAAGAAATACTTATGCACTTACATACCTCCTAAAACACAGTCTGTACATACAGTATGGCCACTTACTGACTTTGAAGAATCCACAGGCAGCTTAACTCTTCAATCAAGCACATAGTAAATCCAATGTAGTTCTACTTCAGATAAGTGCAGTACAGAGGATGTTTTTTTTCCAGCATTTAGAAATGTAAGAAGACAAAGGGTTGATCTTCTAAGTCAAGTAGACGGTATATGGAATTTGCTCCAAGCTTAGAGGGGAAGCTCTGCTGACTTACATCACCTAATTGTGTGCAAGCAAAATTGCATGTGATTGGGTATTTTTTGCAAATGTAAGCTTTACCTCATTTATTAAGCTCTGGAGTAATTCCAGAGCTTAATAAATGTGCATAGAGTGCATAGTCTATTTGCCTTTAGTAAATCAACCTTAAATAATTTCTTTATTTATTACAGGTATTTCAAGGTATCTCAAGAAGCTTACAATCTAAGGTCCCTAACTCACATTCATATATACAAATACCCCATCTCCCCTTCTCTGCCCTTTTAGAAAATACAGAACCAGGTGTCATTTTTATTGTGCTAAGTAATTTGTATGGAATTTGTTAATAGCAAGAAAAGCAGTAAAATATATCCCCTGCAGCCATCAACAATAGACCCCCCCGCAACAAAATACTTAACCACTTCCGGACCGCCCGCCGTCGTTATACGTCGGTACTTTGAAGAGGAATATCGACCGTTGTTATGGCAGCAGCCAGCTGTCATAACCCCGGTATCCTCTTCTTCAGCGGGCAGTCCGCTTCAAGATAAAAGTGGTGTCTGCGGCGGATTTGTGCTCCAGTGTCCTCCGCCGCTTTGGCAGCCACCTTTCCCAGTCGAAGCCTTGTATGGGGAAATGCGTCGGGTGGAGCTACAGGTCTTGACGTCCCCAGCTGGCTGGCATGAGCCTCGGCTGGTTTGAATACACTGAATGCCGTTTTGTTTGAATGTCAGTGCCTACGATTTTTTAAGAATAAATACCCTTAAAAGTACTGCACCATGAAGCCTCTTCTTTTCATTTCGTAAATTCATCCCTTGGAGGAATCTATTTTACTAGAAGGCTCTGAGAGGAGTATTTCAGCAGAGAAAAGCCGCTACAGGAGGAGGGATCCTGTTATTGGAAAAATCGGTGGAAACAACGCTTTTGGCCAAGTGATCCTTCCTGTGTGTGGCTATCCGATCTCTATAATTTGAGATCCATCACATCTGGTAAGCGGCGCTGTTTTACTTACTGTACTTTGATGAACAGAAAAATTGTTTGTTCTTCTGAGAAGTTCGTCCGGATTGTTCACATTGGGTCAAGCACTTTTTGGACTGCACATTTTTATTCTTTATTTTCATTTCAGCTATTTTAAGCACATTCATTTATTCATAGCACATGCTGGCGTTTATATATGCCTCCTCATTTGATTTTTTGGATTGCGTATCTTAATTTATCTTTTTACCAATTTAGCTATAAATAAATAAGGCTATGCAAAGGGCAGATATGATTATTTCTTTTTTTCACAGCCTATTTGTGTATCAGTTGTTATTGTAACATTTTCCTAGCATTCATTGTTCAATGCGATTTTTCCAAGTTATATGCTTGCTTTTTCAGAGCTATAGATTGTATAGACCCAGCATAATTGCAGCATTCCAGCTGAGTAACTGGTGAAGTAAAATCTAATAGAGGATAAGAATTGGGTGTGAAACCCTAAAGACAGGATCTGAAATGCGTTCTCTTAGAATATATTTATGGGACCCATATTGATAGAACTGACATCTAGCCAATATAGAAAATATAGAAAATAATACGATGAACCTGGGGATCAGGGGCACCACAAAGAAGGGGGGATTTTAAAGGTGCCAGGACAAACACATATTTAATAAAAAATATTTAAATTTTTTATTTATTTTACAAAAACAGCATGCAGATACTGTTAAATTGTTAAACCAACCAGGAATATCCAAGCAGGGTATGTATGCAGTTAACATTTGCTCTTCGTTCGACATTTTTCCTTAAATAGGCTCCTTAAGAGCTTCAAAGCACTACATATTTATACAACTAAAATTAAGAACAAACAGCATATTACTTTAAATTACACTGGAATATGGTATGAAATAAAGTATAAATATACAACCATCATTGCAGGATAAATCAATTGGAGGGAATCTCACAAAGAAAATCCAGGATTATGAATGACAGCAATCACAGCAAGCCATTTGGGCCCCTACACTCACCAGGCCAACTCCACGGGTATTAGTGAGTCATAGGGGGAACAATTTAAGGCAAGGGCTTTCTGAAAGTAGGAATAAATGAAATCATAAACAAAAAATACACTCCTACAAATGGGGATTAAGTAGTTAGACCACCCACCACAGCATAGCTGTAGCATTACAGCTTAATAATTGGTGAAGTGAAATCAATTACAGGATAAGAAATGTGTGTGAAAACCAACAGGCAGGATCTGAAATGGGTTCTCTAATGCCCTGTGCAAACGACCGGTTTTGCCGTCGGAATAAACTCTGAAGGTTTTGACGACGAAGTTCCGACGGAATTCCGCTCAAGCTGTCTTGCATACACATGGTCACACCAAATTCTGACCGTCCAGAACACGGTGACATACAACACGTACAACGGGACTAAAAAAAAGTTCAATAGCCAATAGCTTCCGTCTTGTACTTCAGAGCACGCGTCGTTTTTGGTGCGTTGGAACAGCATACAGACGACGACATTTTTCCGATAGTAATTTGTTCCGTTGGAAAAATATAGAACATGTTCTCTATCTAACTCCCTCTGAATTTTCGACAGAAAAAGTCCGATGGGGCATACACACGGTCGGAATGTACAATGAAAAGCTCCCATTGGACTCTTTCTGTCGGAAAGTCCGCTCGTGTGTACGTGGCATTAGAATATCTTTATTGGACCTATTTTGATAGAACTGGCATCCAGCCAATATATTGTAGCTTCATTGAGAAATTGGCCTTTTTAAGCACTAATAAAAAAAGTGTAAGGTGCCACATAGGGTCCCAGAAAACAATACACTGACACTTGGGACATAACATACAATTTGTTTATTGAATGTTAGAAGATGTATGTTATACTTGGAGTACAAATTTATTAATTGTGGCGCTTACCCCCACAGGGGCCGCTGATGATCATAGGTTCTCTGTTCTGCTATGACTCTCTAAACTGTTCGGTCCCCACTGACACACTTGGTCATACACCAAAGATGGGTACAACTGTGGGCTTAAAGTGGAGTTCCACCCAAAAGTGGAACTTCCACTCATCGGATTCCTGCCCCCCTCCGGTGTCACAGTTGGCACCTTTCAGGGGGAAGGGGGGTGCAGATACCTGTATAATACAGGTATCTGTACCGACTTCCGGCATAGATAGCCGCAGAATCTGCGGTTATTTACGCCACTTCCTGTTTATTCCCCGCTGTCTGCTGGGAAACACACGGGTCCCAGAGACAGCAGGGACCAGCCGTATTGCGCTGTGCGACTCGCGCATGCGCAGTAGGGAACCGGGAAGTGAAGCCGCATGGATTCACTTCCTGATTCCCTTACCGAAGATGGAGGCAGCAGCACCCGAGGACCGAGAGACGGTTCGGCCTCGGGTGCTGACATCGTGGGCACCCTGGACAGGTAAGTATCCATGTTTTAAAAGTCAGCAGCTGCAGTATTTGTAGCTGCTGACTTTAAAAAAAAAAAATTTCGGCGGAGCTCTGCTTTAAGGGTTAGTGGGCTACCATTTTAAGAATGCACAAAAATAAGGCCACAAACAACTTATAGATAATTAATTAAATGTATTAAAGGCAATATAAACAACCAGTGGGTATATCAATAAATGTGTAATTACACAAAATCTATTGAAATGGTTAATTACCCACTAGCCACTTTTTTATGTCATAATATAGAGTATAAGATTTCCTATCAGTTGAGCCCAGTCTTGCCACAAAGAGTTAATCCAGTTTTGAGCAATCCTCTTTTATTGTTCAGTGAGATAAAAGTTGACAAACAGAGAAAAACTTTGTCAAATCCTCCCCCTTGCTGTGAGTGACAGGTGATTTACATATCTCGTGCACTAGCCTAAGGCATGCATTATTTTTTAATTCCCCCCCCCCCACTCCTTTCTTCAGCAGCTCTGCAAGGATTTGCGGTTCGACACCTCAGCATGATTTGGCATGCTAAAGTCATGTGGTTACTTTCCTTTCTTTTCACTGGATGTTAGAGATCATAGCAGAAGTTCAGTGTAAGAAATACACAGGAGAAAATGCACATTGACAAGGGGAGCGTAGAGGTGGGCGGGGAGTCTACTGACATCACAACTCCACCCACCGAGCTCCAGACAACAGACCCACCCACAGAATCTGCAGTTTTTCAGGTCTAATAACAGACAGAGGGGAGACATTTGACAGGTAAAGATACATGCAGGAGGCATGTATATCATTATAGATAACCCCTATGGCAGTAGTTTAGAAAGGATGACATTGGGTTTACATACACTTTAAGTTAAACTAATACTGTGTAACTAGAGTCTCTAAACAGTCTCAAATAGTTCAGAAGAATAAAAAGGGGCCTGGTGTATACCTTGTGCATACAACCCCAACAGCGGGCAGGTGTATACGTTCCTAGTATAGGGATACCACTGGAGGTGGTTGAAAGTACCTGGTGCCTGGTAATTAACATTGGCCAGCATTTGGTGGGGCCCTTCTTTAGTGCACTGTCCCTTTAAGATTGTTAGTGTGTAAGGCATAGCAGGTGGACTTATAAATAGGAGCAGTCTTCTGGGACTAACAGTAAGTGCTAGGCAATTTAGGATGTGTTGCTCAGTCCACCATTTCCTGAAGGAGGCTAATCTGGTCCCAATGGCTTGGTGATCAGTGATCTACAGTGATCAGATATCAGCCCATTACACAGGCGACGGCCTCTTACCTCCAATCCTGAAGATGCAGTGACACTTTTTCTCTCAAACTCAATCTCTGAAGGCAGCTGTAGCCGGCTCAGGTGCAGGTCAGCCCTCTTGCCCTGATCTGGATGAACAGGCAGAGCAAGAGGTCCCCTTATCTCCTCTTTAATAGCTCCAGTCCCTCGGATGTGAGGCACAGACCCAGACCATGGGTCTGTACCAGTCACTCTCTTCCCCAGACTGACTGCAATCAGGAATATTTTGCTGTGAACTGTGAAGCTTTCCTCCTCTACTTGCAGTCAGTTGTGGGAATTTAAATACAGTAGACATTAGTCTTTATTAGCAAGTATGATGCTTCATCCCCTTTTAAAAAATTAAATTTCCATCATCCATAGCTTCTGCCCAGCAATTTCTCTCAGAGGCTTCCATTAACTCCTTCTCTTTCCCCTCCTCTGATTGGATCCACTCTGCAGTGGTGTTGCTATGGGGGTGCGGACCACACCCGGGTGACACCTGCCAGCGGGGTGACAATATCCCACCTGTGAGAGCACACAGATCAGCGCACCAGCACTGACCGCATCATATACAGGAGTCGGTTTGGGGTGCACACCGTGACCATGCCCTGCTGGCCTGGGGCAGGAGGGCACAGAAAGCTGGCTGCTCTGGTTACACCAGTTTTGGTGTTTTTATTATACTCATTTTTGGATCGTGTGAAAAGGTAGTCCAAAATAGCTTTTTAACCAGTTCATTAGAAGAGGCAAAGCAACTTATGTGCCACCTCCACAGTAAGTAAAGCACTGAACAGTCAGAATAACCCATTGCCCATCAACCACCAGCTAGTATTTAAAGAAGGGGGCAGTTTTTTTTAGAACTCCCATTCTGAGATATCTGCCTAGTACTGGAAGGGATGGGAGCTAAAATCAGAATATAGTGGGGGGGCACACTCTCATTAGCCCAATTGCCATGGAAAAAACAACCCGTACGCCAAGTGCAGTGGGCCAGTATCTTACAGTAATGGGCAACTTTTTCTATTTTTTTTTTGCAAAAAGCAAAGGAAAAAGAAGGCCTGTGCTGCTTTTTTAACTTACAGGAATTAAAAATTCAAACCTGGCCTTATTAGAATAACAATAAGGCATGACTAGGGTAGATAAGAGCTAACCACCCCAACTGACCATGTGCTCACCCAGTATTCCCCCTGAACGCAATCCCCTTACTTATTATAAGAACCACACAACTCTTAGGTGGGGTTAAATGGCCAAAATCGACCTTTTATTTAACATAACCTTTTATTTCAAGTAACCAACATAATAAATGACTTAATCCAGATACAGTGATTTGAGATCCTTGGCGGTACCATATATCCCTAACATTTTGGGACTCCAGTCGCAGCACACTGGCTCGGGGCCTAACCCAGCTGACCTCAGCCAATCAGGGTTCTTAACACTACCCAGTCACTATGCAGTGAACCGTTCCCAACTCGAGGATACCATACCTCAGATGGTTCCCCACTGTTACCCAATGACCAGATTTAGACCGCCGTCAAGGACCCCAAACCGCCAACACAGCAATTAAAACATATATGACTATCGTAACAGCATTAAGGGCGGGAGGGATGTTCGTCCAACAATTTCTGCTCTGCAACTGCTGAGGCCCCACCTACGTAGCAACTGATACTTTTTCAGCTCCTCCCCAACCCCCTTCTCCTTGGCCAATCAGGTAAAAGCCCGTGCTGTACATTAAACTACCTTTAATTAACCCCCCACTGACTGGTTCCCCTTACCACCCTTGACATGTATGCCCTCCGCTGAATACGTGCCTTCTCAGCTCCAGTCCTGTCTTTACTATTGGTAAAACCCCTTAGATTTACTAAGGTTATTGGTCTTTTCATGATGAGCTTCAATATCTCTGCATGTAGTCTATATAAAATGTAAAAATACCTTCAATGTGTGATGAAATAACAGTTAACTGCAGGAAAATGAAAAGCTTTTTGATCTGAATGCACTGGTCTCACAAAACCTCGAGAGGGAAGGGCCACCAATATACTGTATACCTTAATAGACATCAAAATACTTGCACTCATTAGCCATTAGCTAAAATTGAAGTTGCCAAGCATCGTCTTTATGTCCGAGTTCAGAGAATAAAGAGTCTAAGGGAGCCTACAGGGGCAGATATAACGGATCCTGAACAACTACATAGTTAATCACAGACATGCTATAATTACAAAGAGCAAGGTATCAAAGGTACCAGACAGATCAAGCCGAATTAATAGGGAGTATTCACCTTTTGTTTTGGCAGCTAACAGATCACTCTGTATTTTAGAAAGAGCAGTTTCAGAAGTTTCAGAAGAGTGCAAGCATGCGGAAGCTAGACTGAAAGGAATTAAGCAGTGAGTGAACTGACAGGAAATTGGATGGATATAACTCAGACGCCGCAGAAATTTAGAATCAAACACAAGCCTGGAAATAGAAAACAATGTTTTTTTTTTTCTTTCTAAAACTCCAGCTAAAGCTTTTCTTCTTGTTTTAGATAGCATGGTGAAGGATTAGAACCTCTGTTTTTAATTCTGTCTGTTTCCCTATTTGGGAATTTTCTGTCCCAGTAACAGAGACAGCAAAGGAAACACATTAGGCTTAATTCAAAAAGGTGATACACCAGGATAAGTTTCTTTATTTTTTTTTAAAATGACACTTATTTCCAGTTGAGTTCAATGAGATTTAAAGTGATTGTGAAGTTATTGTAAAGTCTCGTTTTTTTTTTAGTTAAAAATAACAAATATGTTATACTTACTGTACCTACCCTGTGTAGTCGTTTTGCACAGAGCAGCCCAGATTCTCCTCTTCTCGAGTCCCTCTTGGGTGCTCCTGGCCCTACCCTCCTGCTGAGTGCCCCCACAGCAAGCAGCTTGCTATGGGGCACCCAAGCTGACCCACAGCTAGGGAGCTGTGTCCATTCAGACAGGGAGCCACGGCCTGCCCCCACCCCCTTTCTCTCCTCATTGGCTTACTGACTTTGATTGACAAAAGCGGGAGCCAATGGCACTGCGCTGCTGTTTTAGCCAATGAGGAGAGGAGTCCCGGGCAGCCGAGATACTCCTGCAACATTGCTGGATCTAGAGGGACCTCAGGTAAGTATTAGAGGGGCTGAGGGGGGCTGCTGCACACCGAAGGCTTTTTATCTTAGTGCATTAAGATAAAAAAAAAACTTCTGCCTTTACAATCACTTTAAAAATGACAGTCACATGGCTGAAACTAGGGTGCAGTGCCTAGTTTCAATTAACTTTAAATTGTTCTTTTGAACCAAGCTGGTCCAAATAAAATATTTTCTTCCATAATACATGCACCCATGCTCAGCACTATTTAAACTGTGTATAGCATCAACTACATATAGTATACAGCACTGTGCTCTGACAGCAATACAGGGGCTTCCCATCCCATTCCCAGAGCAAAATCAAGTCAGGCTGAGTGCTCCTCAGTCATTCATATGAATTATTTAATGAATGAATAGAATACTTTCTCTGATTGGATGAGGTGGAGAGGTAGGATTATGATGTTGCAATCTCCACCTCAGCCAATCAGAGAAAGTCTTATATTCATTCATATAAACATACAAAACTTTCTTGTGAATAGCTAAGCAGCTCTCAGCCTAACTAGATTTTCCTGGGAACGACAAGCAAAGTCCCAGTACTGTTCATAGAACACAGTGCTGCATACTGTATGCAGGGCCAGGACAAGGGATGGGCAGGTAGGGCGGCTGCCCTGGGTGCACTGTGGATTTGTGCTAGAAGGGGTGCTTCATACTTGACAACAGTCACAGTTTTCCCGGGACAATCCTGGAAATTAGACCCTCTCCCTGGTCTGAACTCGTCCCGGTAAAAATCACAATAATTTGCTTTTGTCCCAGGCATCAAGACTTTTTTTGGCAGTGATAGTGTTAACAGCGACGCTGGGCCGCCACTGCCAGTAAACAACTCAAGAACATCATACCAACCCCTCCTAACCTAACCCCTCCTTCTCTCCCTATCTCTTTCTTTCTCTCTTTCTCCCGTTCTCTCTTTCTCTCTCCCTCTCTTTCTTCCTTTCTCTCTTTCTTGCTCTCTCCCTCCACCCTCTTCTTCCTTTTCCCTCCATCCCTCTTTCATTTAAGACTCTAACCACACCCCCTTTAAGCCATGCACTACGCGCACCGCATTTTGCCACCCCCGCTACACCACACCTACATATGAATGCCCCTACCCCCTAATTATAATAAGACTCAGCCTACAGCCAAAAAAGTGTCCCTATACATTTTTTGATAATGTTAGCAACTATGAGTGCTTTGGAGGGGGGGATTTGAATTAGGAGGGTGGATTTGTGTTGGGAAGGGGTATGGGGGGGATTTGTGCTAGGAGGGATTATTGGGGGGATTTGTGCTAGAAGGGGAAATTTGGGAAGAGAGGATTAAGGCTAGGAGAGGGGATTTGGGGGGGGGGGTTGTGCTGGGAGAGGAGGATTTGGAGGATTCATGCTCAGAGGGGAAATTTTGGGGGTAGAGGATTTGTGCTAAGAGGAGGGATTTGGGGAAGGAGATGATTTGAGCTGGGAGGGGGAATTTTGGTTTGCAAAGTGAATTTATGCTTAAGGAGTAAATGTGGAGGTTGGTGCTCAATTTTTTTTGAGCAGGAGGGAGGGGATTTTTGCTGACACATAAAGCTCATACATTTTTGGGGTGGGGAGGTGCTCTGTTTGGTATCTTCACCCTGGGCTCTAGATGACCTTGTCCCGGCAGTGACTGTATGTAGCTGAGGCTACATACAATTTATACAGTGCTCCCAGTAGGTGCATGTATTAATGAAGGAAATAGTTTGTTTGGACTAGCTTGAACTATTTAAAGTTAAATCATACCTGGAGTTAAGCTTTAAAGTTTAGTGAATGAGAAAGATTAGAACCTCTTTAGAGATTTTTTGCTGTCTGTGCCTTCCTATCCTTGTCAATCTAGTCCCTCAATTTTTGTCCTGACGTCTTGGGTGTGTCTTTGGTTAAATAGGCCTTTATATGTTAGCTGTCCACCACATTGATTCCATTGGACCAAAGACTTTTGTATGTACTTACACTTAGACTTTTTTTATCTTTATTTTCACATTCCACGTACACTTCCCCTTCCTTGTTTTCTTGCTTTCCTTTTTTTTTTTTTTTTTTTTTTTATTATTATTGTTTTTTCCACTCACTCACTCCCTCCCCCTTCCCTTCTCCTTACCATCCCTCACGATCAATCACATAAACCTGCCAGGTTAGTGACTGTCAATGATGCTCTTATACTCCCCTACGCACATGGGTTCTTCATCCCCATGACTATCCTCCGAGGGGTGGAGCAAAATGTGTTGGGGCGTGGCCTGGCAGGAGCCCAGGCTGAGGTTGTCATTTCACCATTGAACACTTGCGTGGATGTGCGACACTGGGGATTTCTTCCTCTCTCTCTAGCTTTTGTATGTATGCAGTGCAAACTCGCACCTCTTCTTCTCTATTTCAAACACATCAACAGGAATCATTGAGGTATGTCTGATTCCAAGAAGACAAAAGATGTATACGGGAAAATAGGCTGTTATGACCACAATGATCTATACAGAGCAAGGTTGGGGAAGGTTTCAGGGTATGTCCAGCTCATACTTGATCATAGGGAATGACAAAGGAAGATTGACCTGAGGAAAAAGACTCAATAATCACTGCTACCAAGGGACAGTGGAACATAAAGTCAATGAACTAATTAAATAATACAGCCACTCATGAGGTTCTTACAGTGATGTGAATATGGCTAAAGATGGTGATGATTAAAAAGAGAAATATACAGTACATGTTCATTCTCTTGCCTTAAACATGTAATCCACATGGTGAGGAGATGATGGTACATGGTAAATGGTAAATGAGAGGTCATTAAAAATACAGATCATTTATAACAAGCTAAAACACTATCCTTATAAATGCATTTATAGGCATATTTCATATTACAACATTTTTTATATATACATTTTTATTAAATAATTTCCAAAATTACATACAAAAAAACATAATCTGGATCACCTAGATCCCATATATCAAGACATTGAAGACAATAATAGAGCTTGAGAAAAACAGTTCTTTCCAATATTTTGAGGATCAATATAAATATGTCTTATCACCTATTCAAGAAAAGACAAAAGAGGAGAAAGAAAAAAAAAGGGAAAAATTTTGCAAACAAATCTGCCCATTTCTCTAACATTCCATCTGGGTACCGCCACCCTAAGTCAGAACCACGTCATACAGTAAAAACTATTTATCAAAAAGATCCCAGAGCGTCAGAGCCCAAAAAGTCAATCCAGGGAGACCATACAGCCATACCTTAAACTTAGGATAGCATTCATGTACGCTTGCTGTTAATTCCTCCATCCTCTTTACATGGTTCAGCTCAACTATCCACTTTTTAGTTGTAGGAGCAACATCGGTATTCCAGTATCTAGGTATGAGTATTTGCACTGCGGAGAGAAGAAAGTGAAGCAGCCCCGTTTTAGTCTCACCCTTAGAGCCCGGATATATAGAAAATAGAGCCTTTTTTTGAGATTTCTGATATGGCATGCCAGTAACAAAAGAGCAAATTTGGAAGACAGTCTCCCAAAATGTTATAATCCAGGGACAAGTCCACCATATGTGGATCATTGTGCCTTTACCCCCCCCCCCCCCCACAGCGTCAACACTTTTCAGGACAGTTTGAGGATATTCTATGAAGCATAACAGGGCATCTATACCAACTAGTTGGTAGACTATATGCCAAGAATTACTTTCAGGCATGATCCACGGAAGAGAGGTCAAGGGTATGGGTGTTATTTGTTGCTCAATAGTTACCCACTGTTTTGATTTACCATGATAAAATCAATCCACTATTCTAGTCAATACGGATGCTATATGGTATAATTCCATATGCGGCGGACCTGCTCCCCCCTCCGTTTTCCGCTATACTAAGATGTCATAGCCTAGCTGTGGAATTCAGCCAGAGATACCTTAGTAAGCTAGACCGTAGCGAACAGAAGAATGCCCCCAGGAGTGTTATAGGTAACGTTTGTTATAGATATAAAAAACGAGGTTGAATATCCATCTTATATATTGCCATTCTCCCTAACCAAGAGTGTTTCCCCGTAGCCTAAGCTGAACTTAACTAATCATGGAGTTCAGCAAAGGCAAATAATTCAGTTCATAGATCTTTTCTTCTGTAGTGGCGCTATTGACGCCCAAGTATTTAAGAGAATGAAGTTCCCACTTGAATGGGAAGTTGGTTTCCAATATTTACTTTTCAATTGACGGTAATATAATATTGAGGCACCTGGATTTGGTAACATTTACTTTAAAGTTGCTGTGAAGTCCAGATTTCATGCAAAATGCTTGGAAAAGCTATTCTTGGTTTAGAAATGTATATAAGTAGATTCCCTGCAAAAATGCTTATTTTATAAGAGTTATTGCCCACTAAACTCCGTGGATAGAGGGATTAGACTGTAAAGCCATATTGGACAGCCCTGACGTGTCCCATTAGAAATATTAACAGGTCATGACAATATTCCAGTAACCCTTATCCTTGCTGGAGGAACGGTATATAGAGCCATTATTTTTTATATAAATTCCACTGGGAGACCAACTTGTTTCAGAGATGCTACCATAAACCTCCAGTCCAAGCGATCAAAGGCCTTCTCCGAATCTAATGAATGAAGACAGAGTGGTGTCTTGGTTTTCCGGGCATATTGTATCAGGATTCTTGCCTTTAAGATATTGTCCCGTGCTTCTGTATTTGGAGTAAACCCTACCTGATCTAGGCCTATTAAAGAAGGAATCACGATTTGTAGGTGCATAGATAAAATTTTTGCACTTTCACACTGAGGTGCTTTACAGGCACTTCAGCAGTAAAAATAGCGCCTGCATAGTGCCTGTAAAGAGCCTCTCCTGTGTCTCCAGTATGAAAGCCCGAGGGCTTTCACACTGGAGTGGTGCACTTGTAGGACGGTACAAAAAGTCCTGCAAGCCGCATCTTTGCAGCGCTGTAGAAGCAGTGAAATTACTGATCCTAAAGCAACCCTTCCCATTGAAAACAATGGGGCAGCGCCGCTAAGCCGCCGGCATAGCGGCGCTGCATCGGCGCTATGCAGGCGGTTTTAACCCTTTTTTTCAGCCGCTAGCAGGGGTTAGCGCCACTAAAACGACGGTAAAGCGGCGCTAAATATAGCGCCGCTTTACCGCCGACCCCACAACGCCCCAGTCTGAAAGTAGCCTTATGGTGAAAAATGGGTCTGAAGGCTTTTCGCCTCTTCCTCTTTTATACGTGGTAAGGCTGTATGCTTGCTATAGTCAGTGAGTTGGAAGTGATTAAAAAAGTCCGAATATATTATAACATTTTAGCGAGCATTTCCTATTCCATGGCTCTGTTAAAAATGTAAGCTCTAACGTCAGTAGCATACTGACATTATGTACTACCCGAGGCAATGCCTGGAATGCCAACCTACCACCACTGGGATTAAATGCTGCGCCAGCACATCTGGAGTCTATAACTTTTTTTTGACCTTCCGGGATTTATGTTCCCAGAGCTTGATTTTTACACAGCTTACCTAAATCAAGGCCAAGGGCAGGGAACTTCCAAAAGGTACCCAGAAATGCATTTATGTCCCCATCAACCAGGATTTGAACTTTATCTCCTGCTACCTTTGGAGAAATCTGGCTAAGACAGAAGTCTCACCTTCACTTAGACCCCTTTCACACTGAGCCACCCCGGGCGTCAATGGTAAAGCAGCGTTATTTTTAGCGCCGCTTTACCATCGTTTTAGCTGCGCTATTCGGCCGCTAGCAGGGGTGGTTTTAACCCTTTATAAGGGATTAAATCCGCCCACAAAACGCTGCTGTATCGGCGCTTTGCCGATGATATAGCTGCTCTGCCCCATTGTTATCAATGGGGAGGAGCGTTGTATTCACGGCTCCTCCACCGCTGCAAAGAAGCTGCTGGCAGAACTTTTTGTGATGCCCTGCCAGCGCAGCACCCCAGTGTGAAAGCACTCGGGCTTTCACACTGGGTTCGCAGCTGAGGCTTTTTCCAGTAGCTTTACAAGCGATATGTTTAACGCTGTAGCGCCTGAAAAACGCCTCAGTGTGAAAGGGGTCAAAATGTAACAAAGGCTAATAGCAAAATCCCCAATGGTTGGCAGAGTGCTGTCTGGCTTAAAGTGGAGTTCCACCCACTTTTAAAACTCTTCAGCATCCCTCACTAAACTGTGCACTGTAAACGAATTGGATATTTTTAAATTTTTTTGCTCAGCACCTACTGTATATCTGCTGTATTCATTTTTCACTTCCTCCTCCCTGGCCGTGGCCCATCGCATCATTTTCTGTTTGCAATGCCTTCTGGGAAGGGGTGGCAACTTCCTCTGACACTGCCGTTGCTATGGAAACCTGACCTGAAACCTATTATACTGCTTGTGCTGCACTGAGCACGTGCGAGATCTGCAAGGATGACATCCAGGAAGAAATACAGTCTGGCTTCAGATGCCCACAATTAAGATGGCCACGGCCCGCTGTAAGTTTATAAAATAACAAACTACTGCTATAAACTAACAAAACAGACCCTAGTTTACAGACTAACTTTACTAGAATACATTAAGCTTGTGTATTATAGGGGTATTTTTATTTAAAAAGTATAATTTCGGCTGGAACACCACTTTAACATCAGCCATAAATAAGGAGATCTGACATCTGCTTGTTCAAATATCATTTCTGGCATTTCTCCACTCGTGTTATTTTGCTGAATGTTTGAAATTGTTTTTTAAATGATGCCAAAGGCTTTCCTTCCACTGTCACATTGTTCGTTAAATGTCATACAGTTTTACTAGCAACATTTAAATTGATCATGTATGGCTTACTTAAAGCAGTAGACATGTGCACTGACAAAAAATTTGTTCGTTTTCGTTTCATTTGTTCTTTTGTTTTTTTCGGAAATTCAAAAATTCGCAAATTCGGAAGTTCAGATTTTCAAAAATTTGGAATTTGGGAATTTGGAAATAATAAAATTTGAATTTTCACATTTCCGAACTTCCAAATTTAGAATTTTCGAATTTCCGAATTTCGAATTTTCAGATTTCCGAATTCTCAAATTTTCGAATTTTCGAATTTTAAATTCACGAATTTCCGAATTTTGAATTTCTGAATTTCCAAATTTCAGAATTTTCGAATTTTCAAATTTTCGGAATTCAGAGATCCAGAAATTCAAAATTATGATAAAAAAAAAAAAAATCAGTAAAATTCGAAATAATAACTAACTAATAACTAACTATTAAATTATAGGTATTGGAATTTCCTTTCAAATTTGGCTGTTTGTGAACGTAACAAGTACAAATTTATCTGAAGTTACGAATTATCCGAAATAATGAATGCCGCATCTAAACAAATGGAATGGAACAAATTAATAGAAAATAATAATGATAAAAAGGTTTTATTATTATTATTGTTATTTATTATTATTAGATTGTTACGTTCCATTCGTTTAGATACGGCATTCGTTATTTCAGATAATTCGTAACTTTGGATAAATTTGTACTCGTTACGTTCACTAACAGCCAAATTTGAAAGGAAATTCCAATACCTATAATTTAACAATTATTATTAGTTAGTTATTATTTCAGATTTTCGGATTTTCATTCTTTTGAATTTTCAAAAATTCATTCTTATTTTCGGATTTTCAAATTTCCAAGTTTTTGAATTTTCAAATTTCCGAAATTTCGAATTTCCAAAATTTCAAATTTCCTAATTTCGAATTTCTGAATTTCAGAAATGTTGAATTTCCGAACTTCTGAATTTCCAAAATTTCCAATTTCTGAATTTCGAATTTCATAATTTTGAGTTTCCGAATTTCTGAAATTTCGAATTTCCAAATTTCCCAATTTCCGAAATCTCTAATTTCCGAATTAAAATTTTCAAATTTTTCAATTTCCGAAATTTCCAAAATTTTCCAATTTCCGACATTTCCCATTTCCAAATTTCGAATTGCCGAAATTTCGAATTGCCAAAATTTGGAATTTCCAATTTCTGAAATTTCGAATTTCCGAAATTCAGAAATTTTGGAATTAATGAATTTGCTAAAATCCGTTAAAAAACTAATTCAGAACTAAACGAATTGCGTGTGTCTATAAAGCAGTATTAAATTCAAAACTAAACATTTATTATATTTCAGCATGCCAGTCCTTGTGTGATGGCATGCATTTTTTTTTTTTTCTATTTAGGCTTTCTTTCTTTTATTTTTTCACCTGATGACCTGGACAGTAAGTCTGTTGTATTTTAGCAGAACAATTTCTCCTGCAAATGTATAAGTTATTGGTGTTGAGACAAATCATTTACCACTGACAGAAGTGATTAAAATGATCAGCTTTTATGTATTCATGTTAAACCTTTATCCTAAAAGAAAAAAAAACAGTTGATGTAACTGTTGGTGCAACTGCAGTGATGGCTGGAGTTTGACTTCAAATTGTTATTAAATCTAAATCTACTAGTCCATCTAACATTCCCTTCCCCCCAGACTGACAATGCTGCTGTCCAAAGGCCCCCTTCTGTGCTCCTTCATCCAGAGTGGGGGAACTCTAATACAGGAGATGTGTTACTGGTCAGATCACCAGGTGAAAACAGAGGGGGAAAAAAAAGGCTAAAAAAAGAAAATGAATGCACCCACCACATTTAAACATTCATAAGCTGCAATATATTACATTTTTGGTTCTCGATTTAATATCGCTTTACCTGGACATTGATCCAAGATCACGTCTACCATTCACAGTGTCTACTGAAAAGCGATTACATGACCTTGTTCTTGTTCTTCCCACAACTACAGGACTGAGTGGCATGGCATGGGAGCGAAAGGAAAGTATATATTGCTGGGATTGTAAACAAGCACGGTATGTTCGTGTGAAACGCGTTAATCTTGTTCCTGTGATTGGTCTGGCACCATGATAATAAAACATCAGTACAAGCATTTATCCTATCACGGTGTGCAGCCATTCCTTTCTTCTATACATACAGTATATATTGCTGGGAAGAGGGGAAATAAAGTGAACCAGTTGCATTGCCTTATATATACAAATCATAGATTAACTCTAAAGTAGAGCTGCACGATTAATCGTCAAGAATCGTTATCGCAATTTTTTCCCCATTGTGATCTTGACAAAAGTGTCACGATTCTTGCTATGAAAAGAATTCTCCCTGCTCTTCTGAAGCCACAGCTGTCAAAAGAAAGGAAGAAAAAAACAGGCAGTCTGCCAAAAATCACAACATTCTTTAGCAATTGAACTAAGTGTAAACATTGTAACAATTTGTCAAAGGAATAGACTTTGTGTGTAAATGAGGAAAGTTTAACCACTTAAACACTAAACCTTTTTCTGACATTTGTTGGTTTCAAGTTAAAAAAATTTTTTTTGCTAGAAAATTACTTAGAACCCCCAAACATTATATATATATATATATATATATATATATATATATATATATATATATATATATATATATATATTTTTTTTTTTTTTTAAGTAGACCCTAGAGAATAAAATGGTGGTTGTTGCAATATTTTAATAAATTAAAAAAAAATAACCAGTAAAATTAGCCCAATTTTTTTTGTATAATGTGAAAGATTTTATGTCGCGAGAATCGTGAGAGAGAATTGTCAGAGAATCGTCAGAGAATCGTCAGAGAATCGTCAGAGAATCGTGATCTTTTTATTCTAAGCGAAAAAATCGTGATTCTCATTTTGGCTAAAATCGTGCAGCTCTACTCTAAAACAAGGTTTGGGATTAGGAGAGATAACCTACAAAAACAGGGAGAGGATGCACAAACCACAAGCAGATATGCTCCTATTGGAATCCTGATCGAAATTAGGCCCAGGAGATCGGCAACACAAAATGATAACTGCCTAGCCACTGTACATTCAAGTTTTGTTTTCCTAGGCTTTTTTTTCTACTTTGTTCATTATGTGAAGCCAGATTTGGGAAGTTTTCAACATTCCATGTAAAAACTTTGAATAGCATCATCTGCAAGAGAAGGATTCCGATATTTCCATATACTGTAGGCTGGTCACTCCATCATGATAAAGAAACAAAGTCAATTCTCTGTCTGCTAACTCTAATGTATATCCCCCTCCATCCTGAAGTCACCCACTGCTATTACAGGAAGACATGCAGCCTGTCACTGATGTTCTGACTATAGTGTACTGTGACTGACAGCTGAGTGAAGGGGGGATAAGAAAGGAAGAAAAAGTCTTCCCAGGCTAATCCTACATAGTATGTCAATCTCAAGTAAAGTGCTGATGCAGCTAACTTATTTTTAAGTTCTTTGGTTGTGCTCTAAATTTTAGAAAATACACATTTCAGATGTGCCCTGGAAATGTCTTCATTAATAATACAGCACACCAGGTGACATTTACATAAACCAGCACCAGAAAAAAGCACCCTTAAAAAAAGGTGAAACATACAGTAACTTATCTTCCTGCAACATCGATTATACACAACTTTCTACAATTTCTATACCCGATGGAGGAAATATAAAGGATGTGGCATGCATGTGGCTTTGTTTTAGGGTTCATTCACACTTACTAACAAGTGAAATTTCCATGTGGGGTTACTTTCCCCTTGCAACCTCTGTGTATCTGTTTGAGGCTAATTTAGGGACCACTCCAAATTATTATGTATGTTTATCAGGGACATCACAAGTGGTTGACAGTGGTCCCACACAAAGACAGGTGATCTGGATATTTTAGGGCAGATTCATTAGAAATATAAACAAAAAATGGAAACAAAAGTAAAGTTGTTGGTCATAGTAAAGCCACTAAAGCCTTGTACACACAATCAGATTATCGGATGAATTCTTGCATGCTAGTCTCATATCGAAAGTGAAGAGGTTACTCAACTTATGAAAATTCTCGTATGGCAGAATACAACTTCAGAAGTGATGTAATGTGTAGAACTGTTTTGTAATGCATTCTTTCATTTCCGAGCATGCGTAGTCTTGCTCTTACGATTTTTTTTAGGAGAAAAACTACTAATTAAACGAAAAATCAAATGTTGTGTTCAAGTACGATAAAAAGTTTTCTATCATGCACCTTCAGGTTTTGTCACCTGAAAAGTCAGAATCAGCTGGCAAAACCACTATACTAGCAACAGATAATTGGCTGATCGTTCATCGTACGAAATTTTACTTCCGATTTTCCTATCATGTGTACAGGCCTTTATGAGCCGTACACACGATAGGATTTTCCGAAACAAATGTTGGACTTGAGCTTGTTGTTGGAAAGTCCGACCGTGTGTATGCTCCATAGAACATTTGTTGTCAGAATTTCCGCCAACAAATGTTTGAGAGCAGGTTCTCAAATTTTCTGACAACAAGACTTGTTGTCGGAAATTCCGAGCGTGTGTACACAATTCCAACGCACAAAGTTCCACGCATGCTCGGATTCAAGCAGAAGAGCCGCATTGGCTATTGAACTTAATTTTTCTCGGCTCGTTGTACGTGTTGTACCTCACCACGTTCTTGACGTTCGGAATTTCTGACAACATTTGTGTGACTGTGTGTATGCAAGACAAGTTTGAGCCAACATCCTTCGGAAAAAAATCCACGGTTTTGCTGTCGGAAAATCCAATCGTGTGTACATAGCCTAAGACTTCTTGTTTATATTTTACATAAAAGGGTGGAGAAATCTTATTATGATGCTATCATCACAAACTTCATTATTGTTCATGTTATATCAAGGGTGAGCTGGTGCAGAACATGTTTGCAATGTGCATTCCCCCACCTTGCTCCCTAAGCATAAATGGTTGCCTGATGGTATCGTTAATGTACTGGAAAGCTGGCAGGTACCTCAGAGAGAATGGATCCTCTATCATGGTTTTTAGGGTATAACGGGATTCAAAGTGGGCCTAAACTCAAAAATGTAAGGTTTGTTATCTTATAGGGAACATTGAAAAATGTTAATTGCACAGTATCCCGAAAAATTTACCTTTTGTCTTAAATTGTTCTTGAAAAATTGTACTGCTAAGTGGCACAGTTCCGTGTACATTGACCGGCGACAGGATGTTACTTTTTGTTCGAGCTGCTCACGTTCCTGTCAATCCCCCCTGAACCTATGTATTATTAAGCCTATGCAACTGTGATTTAGTGTTCGAGCAACATGTCTTAACGCTGAACCCTCCTGTTTCTCTGGCGATTGCTGTTCTGAGTATTCCATTATTCTGTGTGTGTTGTTTGATCCTGCCTTTGTTTTCCCCAGATAGCAAGCAATTGTGCTGCAAGTTTGAAAATGACTTGCTAAGCCAATGTTAGACCTGTCAGGCTTCGCAAGTTTGTTGCACAATTGCAGCAAGTCTGCATTGCATGACTCCCGATCAACTTTCTTTGCAAACATTCTGCAAGTCTGCTGCACGTTCTGGTTCAGTTAAGTTGTGCAACTCTAATGTTGCGTACACACGATTGGATTTTTCGACTGGAATTGTTGGATGTGAGCTTGTTGTCGGAAAGTCCGACTGCGTGTATGCTCCATCGAACATATGCTGTCGGACTTTCCGCCAACAAATGTTTGCTAGCAGGTTCTCAAATTTTCCGCTAACAAAACTTTGTTGTCGGAAAGTCCGATCGTGTGTGTACACAAGTCCGTCGCACAAAAGTTCACGCATGCTCGGAATCAAACAGAAGGAGCTACACTGGCTATTGAACTTAATTTTTCTTGTACATCTTGTACGTCACCGCGTTCCCACGTTCGGAATTGTTGGCCAACATTTGTGTGACCGTGTGTATGCAAGACAAGTTTGAGCCAGCAACCTTCAAACAAAAATCCAAAGTCCAATCGTGTGTACGGGGCATTAGTAAAAAGAAAACCAAGGCTATCAACCTAAAATAAATTATAAATAAATTTATGTATCAAGTTGCTAGCTCAAACACTTACAGTGCTCCACCCACCGCTATGTAACAATCAATTAAATAATATAGTGTAGTGCACTTTATCAGCAAATTTATATATCAAAAAGTGAAATAACTAAGTTAGTAAACATTTGCTTATAACATAAAGTGCAATAGCGTAATACAGTGCAAAGTTGTGAAAATCTAAGGAGAAGCCTAGCCTGTGATGTCAGGCCGTGCACTCACCAGGAAGCTGAGCTGGCGTTAGACTTTTCATACCAAATTCTATCTGGGTCAGTGTTTTCCTCTGACTTTGCAGTTTACTCCCTTTGGCTTCTGTTAGTGGTTTCCTGTATTCCCTGTTACTGTGTGTGTATTTCATGATTATTGTGACTTTCAGTGCCAAAACCACCACCACATAAATTGGCCACTCACCAGATGCTAATACATATAGGCCCTTGATTCATTGAGGGATAACTAATCCGCTTTAATATTTGACTTTGTGTTGTCCCCAATGCAGTGTAGCAAGTATATTCGTCCTCATGGAAAACAATCAAACAGCGGTCATTACGCAGTATGCTTAACCGGTTCCCGACCGCCTCCTGTACATTTACGTCGGCAGAATGGCACGGCTGCGCAAAGTAACGTACCCGTACGTTACTTTAAATTTGCCAACGTGTGCGCGCGCCTGCCACGATCTCCGTGAGTTGGGTCGCGGGTCCCGCGGGCTCGATCGCTGCGGGCATACCCGCGATCGCCTCACGGAGAGGACGAACGGGGAGATGCCATTGTAAACGGCATCTCCCCATTCTGCCTAGTGACAAGTGTCACTCGATCTCTGCTCCCTGTCATCACACACCGGCCCATCCCCCTGACAGTTAGAAATCACTCCCCTAGGACACAAGTAACCCCTCCCCGCCCCCTAGTGGTTAACCCCTTCACTGCCAGCGTCATTTATACAGGAATCAATTCATTTTTATAGCACAGATTGCTGTATAAATGACAATGGTCCCAAAAATGTGTAAAAAATGTCCGACATGTCCGCCATAATGTTGCAGTCACAAAAAAAATTGCTGATCGCCGCCATTACTAGTAAAAAAAAAAAATATTAATAAAAATGCCAAAAAACTATCCCCTATTTTGTAAACGCTATAACTATTGCGCAAACAAATCAATAAACACTTGTGCGATTTTTTTTTTTTTTACCAAAAATATGTAGAAGAATACGGATCGGCCTAAACTGAGGAAAAAAAATGTTTTTTTATATATTTTTTGGAGATAATTATTATAGCAAAATGTAAAAAAATAATGCGTTTTTTTCAAAATTGTCACTCTTATTTTGTTTATAGCGCAAAAAATAAAAATCGCAGAGATGATCAAATACCACCAAAAGAAAGCTCTATTTGTGGGAAAAAAAGGACGTCAATTTTGTTTCGGAGCCACGTCGCACGACCGCGCAATCGTCAACTAAAGCGACACAGTGCCGAATCGCAAAAAACGCTCTGGTCAGGAAGGGGGTAAATCCTTCCGGGGCTGAAGTGGTTAAACTATTTATTTAAAATAATGCAAAAAAAAGGGGCTATAAAACTCACATGTTGTTTATTAGCACACCAGCACAAGTGGACTATAACTGGACTCTATTTATCCTATTCATTTTATTTGATTTTATTTTTTCAGTGTCTTTTACACACGCATTGGTAATTTTAAGTGGTGATATTAAGTACTAGTAAACAATCACTGATGTATACGTAGATGTATGATTGACTTAGATAAAGTGGTGGTTTTGCTATTATACTATTGGACACTGGTTGCTGCAGTCAAAAAAACAATTCCTCCAACAAGTGAAAAAATATAATGTGTATATACCTAGTGTTGACTGCGCTACCTCCAATAGTATAATAGTATATTTTTGCCTTAGTGAAATTTCGTCAATATTAGTACCAAATGATGCCATGTGGTCCACTTAAAGCCGTTTTTTCATTAGGACATTGCGGTAATCCTATACAGCTATTGTCATAAAATCGGGTGGAGCTCCGCTTTAAGTGGACCACATGGCATCATTTGGTACTAATATTGATGAAATTTCACTAAGGCAAAAATAGTAATCGGACTATATAATGTATAACCAGGACTGTATTTATAGAACGTTGGGACCTGTGTCTAGGCAGAAGGAAAGGATAGAGCCACAAGCCTCACAATATACACATTGTGATAACTGCACCTTTAACTGATTCCCTACCACTAAGTTCAATCTGCCTGAGAAAATATTTACCTTCTTCCTCCCAGTACCATACATATTTACTGGACGGCGCTGCACAACCTTAGCACAAATGCATCCTGATTGGGTCCTCCTTTTATTGGGCATGTATGATTTGGCCCCATTATTCTGTCCTCTGTTACCCTATCCCATTCCATAAGAATGACTCACCCATAGGAATCAATAAGGCTCTACGCACACTGGAGCTCATAAACGGCCGTTTTTTTGAGTTTGGGTGTTTTTTTAACAGCCTATAAACTCCACTCTATGTTATCCTATGTGTCCATGCACACATGGACGTTTTTTAGTATTTATCAGCAGTGGAGTTTATGGGCTGTTCTCTGTTTTCTGACCACAAAAAAAAGCTAAAAAACACTAAACGCCGATAAACGCTCATAAACGCTCATAAACGTGCATAAACGCACGTTAATTAGCGTACGGCGTTCTATTTTTTCAATGCATTGTGGGAGTTTGGGAATGCATTGTGGGATTTTTGGAGTGTCCTCTGTGTATTTTTTTTTAAAAAACGCCCATAAACGCTAACGCTAAAAAATGCTCATAAACGCGCATAAACACTAGTACAAAACGCTGTTAAAAGCGCGTTTTTCAACCAGCTTTTTTTGCCAGCAATCTGGCGTCCAGAAAAAGCTTTTTTGAGCTCCAGTGTGCATGGAGCCTAAGGGTGCTGAGTTTTTTTTGGCAAATGCTGTGCGTAACTGGGTAAAGATATAGTGGTTCTTGTTTTGTTTCCTTATTTTGGTCACTTCTGGACATTTGTGGCTGAAATGACAAGAGAATTGAAGGGTTTGAAGGGGATGTTCAAAGAAATCACCAGATACACTAACTTTCACGGAGCATGAAATCATCTCTCCTTTTTCTTCTTTCTTGCTCTGTCCAGTTAAAAAAGCAGCTGTGGATACAAAGAAGACGACATGCTATATCACATTCTTTCAATTCGTTTTTTTATTAAAATATAATCACATGATTATGAACGTGTACAAAGTTGTTCTGTCATTGTGATGTGATCAGGACAGCATGATGTCTAAATACAGCCCTCAGTACAACTAGACCTGAGATATCACCTTTAGATGGACAAATCCTTTAGGAAAGCAAGATATTTCTCAATGCGAGTGTGATGAATATATTCTCTATATATTAGAATATAATGTGTCACATAGAGGCTATGGTCAAGCATTCAGCTGTATTCCGCTGACATGTCATTTAATAAAAAATAGTTTTCATAAATGTCATCCTTTGAATTAAGTGACACGGAAGGCTCAAGGGATGCATCATGTGTTGTTATAAAAGAATTGCTGATGTCCACATAGGAAGCAGAAATGAAATGGATGCCAAGGACTTTGCAATTGATTTTCTTGAGATTGGCTTTCCTCTCACAGCCCAATAACTTGTCAAATAAAATAGATTTGCAATCTCCTCTGTCACATGCAAATGAGAATAAAGCGGATCTGATAATGACCATCTCTAATCATGCTGAACCTTCTCTGTTAGTATTGAGGAATCATGACACAGGGCCTGACATGTTAGAAACGGAGGAGGGAAACCTCCTGTCCATGACTTCATGACTAAGATGAGTCCAAGGCTGACTCTGGAAAGCGGTGCTCATTGACAGGAGCTTGGATTATGTTACAGATCAATAACAACCATAAAAAAATGACCTTTCTAATTTATTTAAAGTGAATATATGCCCTACTTGGATGGTATTTGGTTTGAAAAACCACTGTTTACTGTAAACCCTTGCCTTTTACTTTATTTTTTATTAAGCACTTGCTGAGTGACGTAGGTCCAGCACACATATGTAAATAGTCAATGCATCACCACGCCATGAATGTCAAAGTGAGAGCAGTAATTCTAGGTCCATAATTCACTATTAACTCTAAACTGATAACCTGTAAAAAAAATGTAAGGATAAAGTTGCCCTAGTTTGTCCCCAATTCACACGCATACACAATTTTAAATCTTGACTTGTTTGGTATCTATTTATTCAACGCAACATCATCTTAATACTTTTACTTTAAGTTGGGTATTATATTGTGTTGTTTTGAACTACAATTAATTTTAGTGTATTTTTTCCTGAAAATTTGCATTAGAAAAATGGCTGCACACATATTGCATGACATGAAACATTGCAACAGCCACCATTTTATTCTACAGAGTCTTTTTTTTTTTTTAGAAAAGATATAATGTTTGGGGGCTCAAAGTAATTTTCCAGCAAATAATGCTGATTTTAACGCGCGTGTGTGTGTGTTAAAAATGTAAAACTTGCCCTAGACAAAAAGTGGTCTCCTGCAAACTCTGCAGACACTTTCTGTCTACATGCACTTGCTCCATTGTTGGCTGCACATCATTGCTGTGGACTGGCTTCCTGATAGTAACAAGAGTGGACCATGGCTGTGTTGGCACAGCCACTTCTAGTCTTGAGCAGGGGCATGTGTGATCGGATGATGACAACTCACAAACAGAGAATTGTTACCCTATAACAGGAAAAGCCTGAACAAGGACCTGCATGGCAGGATTGCCAGGTATTTTTTTTTATATAGTATTTTATTATTAATACAATAGGACTACCAGGAAGTTTGGAGGATATATCCAAAGAATGTATATTGTACTTTTTTCTTTCTGGCATTATAGACTGTTTCAGCTTTATATGTAACGAGTCCATAGTTTTGAGAGAGCAATTATTATCCGCAGAAAAAAAAATAAAACTGATGCAATATCCTCACACATAACATAACATGTATGCCCCGTACACACGGTCGGATTTTCCGACGGAAAATGTGTGATAGGACCTTGTTGTCGGAAATTCCGACCGTGTGTAGGCTCCATCACACATTTTCCATCGGATTTTACGACACACAAAGTTTGAGAGCAGGATATAAAATTTTCCGACAACAAAATCCGTTGTCGGAAATTCCGATCGCGTGTACACAAATCCGTTGGACAAAGTGCCACGCATGCTCAGAATAAATAAAGAGATGAAAGCTATTGGCCACTGCCCCGTTTATAGTCCCGACGTACGTGTTTTACGTCACCGAGTTCAGAACGATCAGATTTTCCGACAACTTTGT
This sequence comes from Lithobates clamitans, assembly GCA_037952925.1. Taxonomy (NCBI): domain Eukaryota; kingdom Metazoa; phylum Chordata; class Amphibia; order Anura; family Ranidae; genus Lithobates; species Lithobates clamitans. Next base: position 2,590,236 of record JBBGZY010000051.1, read on the forward strand.
GTGACCGTGTGTATGCAAGACAAGTTTGAGCCAACATCCGTCGAAAAAAATCCTAGGATTTTGTTGTCGGAATGTCCGAACAAAGTCCGACTGTGTGTACGGGGCAGTAGTGTTGTATTGCACCATATGGTAATAGGTTTTACATGTGAAGAAAGAAACAGGGAAGCAGAAGTAGCAGAACTCCAAATAGTAATCAAAGTAAGTGCACAGTCACCAAACCATAAACAGTCCCATCCAGGACTCTGCCTGACCAGGGCCAAACTGTAGAGAAAGGTATTATTTTTATGAAAGCTGCAGATATACAAATATTGAGATGACCTTTAAGATTACATTAATTTGTTAAAGCTTATTAGCAAATCAGATTTGAGTGATGTGAAATAGATCTACTTTAAGAAACTGAAATGCAGTCTGTTTTTAATCAAAAGATAAAAATATCAAATGCTGTATGTACACCTGCCCTAGGCACAGTTTAATGATGGCGTGCTTATTTTAGTAATGACTATGCTACAATGTATTATTGGAGGCAGCATGCAGCCTCAGTTATATGCAAGTCAACTTTATAACCATGCACATCATTCACCATACAAAAAAAGGGGGAAAATGAGAATGATGTTATCACAATTTGTACATTTTGAGGCTTGGTGCTCTCAGGTACTGTTATGCCTCGTTTCCACTGAGCAGATTGGTTCGGTTTGGTACGGTACGCTATTTTGGGTGTTTCCATTATGAAAGCGGCCCATACAACGAACTGTTCCATTCAGGGTCCTGCTTCAGATGTGGGGCCATAGAATATGGAACGGTTCGGTTAGGGCGGAGCTATGATACATTCCACTGATTGGCTGACAGAAAACCCTCTGCTGTGCTATGCTGAGGCATTTTTTCTAAACCCTGTATGGCCCCTTGTGGTCCCACTTGCAGTGGAAACGCTCACCAGAATAGACCGAACCATTCTAGGCCATTCAAACTGTACCGACCCAAACCGATCCGCTCAGTGGAATTGAGGCATTATAGTCAATGCATCCCTGCCTTTCAGACAATATCAACTCATTAAAGTGGTAGTAAACCCTCAAAGTTTTTTTTTTTACCTACAGGTAATCATAATAAAGCTTACCTATACGTAAAATGAATATCTCCTAAACATTTACCGTTTATGAGATATTCTAGGGCAGGGGTAGGCAGAGGTTGAGATCTACCTGTACAACATGGAAGAAATCAAAGATCCGTGGGGGAGGGGGGTGCCCTTTAAAAATATAACTAGCAAGCACCCAATAAAAACACAGCCTAGTGTCCTGTGCCCCCCCTTACCCCCACCAGTGTCCTCCACTCCCCTTTACATCGTGCCCCGCCTACTATGGCAGTGTCCCGTGCCCCCTCCCCAAAGCAGTGTCTTCTGTCCCGCTTCACATCACCCCCCCCCCAACTGTAGTGTCTTCTGCCCCCCAATAGCAGCGTCCTCTGTCCCCTTCACATCACAACCTGCCCCACTGTAGTGTCATCTGCCCTCCCATAGAGGTGTACTGTGCCCCCTCAAAGCAGTGTCCTTTGTCCCCTTCACACCCTCCCACTGTAGTCTCCTCTGCCCCCCCAAAGCAATGCCCTCTGTCGCCTTCACACCCCCCACTGTAGTCTCCTCTGCCCCCTCCACTGTAATGTGCTTGCCCACCCACCAAAGCAATGTCCTTTGTCCCCTTCACACCCTCCCCCCACTATAGTGTCCTCTGTCCCCATCACCCCCCCACTGTAGTGTCCTCTATCCCCCAATTCGATGTCCCCTGTCCCCTTCACACACCCCCACATGCAGTGTCCTCTGTCCCCTTTACCCCTCCCTCCCCCCAACTGTAGTGTCGCCCGATTCACTATACATCCCCCACCCCAACTTTAGTGTCCTCTGCTCCCCAATGCAATGTCCTCTGTCCCCTGTATACACCCCCCCACTGTAGTGTCCTCTGTCCCCCTCACACCAATGTGTAGGTAGCACTTTCCTAACTTACTGGTGGGGTTGTTAACTTTATACATTAACAAGCTGGTGATCGGTTGCCCCCCCCCCAAAGCAGTGTCTTCTGTCCCGCTTCACATCACCCTCCGACTGTAGTGTCTTCTGCTCCCCAGTAGCAGTGTCCTCTGTCCCCTTCACATCACAACCCCCCCACTGTAGTGTCATCGCCCCCCCCATAGCGGTGTCCTGTGCCCCTCAAAGCAGTGTCCTCTGTCCCCTTCACACCCTCCCCCTGTAGTCTCCTTTGCCCCCCCAAAGCAATGCCCTCTGTCCCCTTCACACTCCCCCACTGTAATGTGCTTGCCCACCCCCCAAAGCAATGTCCTTTGTCCCCTTCACACCCTCCCCCCACGATAGTGTCCTCTGTGCCCCCCCCCAATGCATTGTCCTCTATCCCCCCACCTACCTACTGTAGTGTCCTCTATCCCCCAATTCGATGTCCCCTGTCCCCTTCACACACACACCCCCACATGCAGTGCCCTCTGTCCCCTTTACCCCTCCCTCCCCCAACTGTAGTGTCCCCCAGTCCACTATACATCCCCCACCCTCCGACTGTAGTGTCTTCTGCTCCCCAGTAGCAGCGTCCTCTGTCCCCTTCACATCACAACCCGCCCCACTGTAGTGTCATCTGCCCCCCCATAGAGGTGTCCTGTGCCCCCTCAAAGCAGTGTCCTTTGTCCCCTTCACACCCTCCCACTGTAGTCTCCTCTGCCCCCCCAAAGCAATGCCCTCTGTCCCCTTCACACCCCCCACACTGTAGTGTGCTTGGCCACCCCCCTAAGTAATGTCCTTTGTCTCCTTCACACCCTCCCCCCACTATAGTGTCCTCTGTGCCCACCCAATGCAGTGTCCTCTGTCCCCATCACCCCCCTACTGTAGTGTACTCTGCCCCCCAATGTGATGCCCTCTGTCCCCTACACACACCTTTCCCACTATAGTGTCCTCTGCCCCCCCAATGCGATGTCCCCTGTCCTCTGCACACACCCCCACATGCAGTGTCCTTTGTCCCCTTTACCCCTCCCTCCCCCCAACTGTAGTGTCCTCTGTCCACTATACATCCCCCACCCCCACTTTAGTGTCCTCTGTGCCCCCCAATGCAATGTCCTCTGTCCCTTACACACACCCCTCCCCCCCCACTGTAGTTTCCTCTGTCCCCCTCACACCAGTGTGTAGGTAACACTTTCCTACCTTACAGGTGGAGCTGTTAACTTTTTACATTAACAAGCTGGTGATTGGTTGCCAGGTCAACGGCATACTCAATGGTGAGGGAATGGCATACTTGTGCTGTTCCTTCAGAGTCCTGTGCTGTGGCCATGACTCTTGCCTCTGCACTGGTGACAGCGTGCCGCTGGAGGGCTTAGTTTCAAGGTAAGTCTTTCATAATATGCTAGTATGCATTGCTTACCAGCAAATTATGCCTTTACCTTGCAGTTTTTTTTTAAAGCCTTTACTACCGCTTTTAGATCCTTGGATAAGGCTGTGGACAATTAGAGAGGGTGGGTCTGCCTAGTCTAGACACAGACTGCAATAAAAGCTTGACAAATGTTTTAATTGGGGATGACAGTCCGAACCTTTTGCCTGTTTGGCGTCATATATAGAAGCGATATTTCTCTACTTCAATGTATGACAGCTTTCTGCTAGCAATAGTTCCTAGGGAAACAGCGGCTTCTGGCACCCGGTTCCTCCCTAGCAGCCACCCCTGTCTTCAGCACATTGCTTACATGACTATGTTAGGTCTTGTGAGGTTCAACATTAGGGCGGAACCCGTGCATCTTGTGCAGATGTAAAACAATGTACAGATTTCCTCTGCGAAACACTCTGGCCACTATTGCTGCGCTTGTCTTCCAGAATGTAGCATTTACAAGGGAGCACTGCAGAGCTTGTGTCCCACTCCACCAGTCAGGGCTTTCATCTGCTGCCTCATTTCCTGTGACAGGATAGTGTCTTGTTGTGCACTAAGCATTGACCTCATGTGTGCATTTAATAACTCCTTTAACTCTCCCCTACCATGTGGCTAAGTCCATGGAGTCTCTGTACCACGGGTTTGGTCTTGATTGCTTTTGGGGAACCAACCACTAGGGAGGGAGCCAGAACACTGACCACTTTCTTAATGGAGGACCCATCACCCATGCCTGGTACCACTCTTCGTTATATGGCTTCTATTACATTCCCACCAGATCATGGTTACCCATAGCAACTACACTCTTCCTGACAACTCATTGGCTGAGTTAACCCATTGTGGTGGCCTTACTGGACAACTCAGGTATACAGTCCAACAGTGCAATGACAGCTCATACCTGACTAGCTAGACCCAGGCTGCCCATGCATACATTCCTCAAAGGTTAGAGTCCATATGTGATGGAATCCTGACTCAGACGGACTTTCTAAAGTGCACTTCAGGTTTTGCTGGTGGTTACATCTTCAGGCTTGGTCTCTCAATTCTTTTCCATGCAGGCCACAGACACCGAACAGAGCCATCCCCACATTTATATGTCAACACAGGGTGGAGAGCAGAGCCCAAAAATGCCTGTGAAAATGTAGAGATTGGCTTAACTCCTTCCCTCCTGAGCAACCTGGAGAACTAACCAAACTGTAAGCACCTGCTTAAATACTGGTCATATTTGGGTAATGACAATGAACAAATATGGCCATTGACTAAAACTGTCCAGATATTGCCTTTGTAAGGGTCTGTGTGCATTTTTTTTTTAAATAAAAGCCACAAGGGAAATGCCATTTTTTCCTTTTTCCTAAATATCAATGCTTGTAAAAATCACTGCTAACAGCAAAATGGAATTGTTTTAAAACTTTTTTTGCAGTTGTTTATGTTCTCTAAAGCATTGCCCACCTTCCATGCTATTTTTTACAACCCTTTACCTATTAGCCCAGAAAATGGGTATTTTTGATTTGATAGATTCATCTCCCATTAAATTCAATAGGTGTTCGGCATCTCAACTTCTTTGAAGTTCACCAAACCCCGCTCAAACTGAACCCAGGTCAGTCTGGCTTATCCCTAGTTTTAATCCTTCATTACTCTATCCAAAAAAAAAAAAAAGAAAAAAGTTTTTGCCATACAACAGGAGGCCAGACAGGTGGGGAGTTGTAAAAACTATTTAATAGCTTCTTTGGATTATTTTTTTGACGCTGCTTCCATCATCTCAGTAAGGAGTTTCTTGAACAGGGGTATATGGGCTGACATTAACATGTCTCACTCATGAGGTCTTGTTATGGGGGTAGAAGCCCATATGCCTGGTGTGCAAGGCTGCTGTCTATGTTGGTGGTGGGGTCCAGGCAGATCTGAACCCTCCGCAGAAACGGATCACCTAAACCATCAAAGAATAATCTTTTTCATTGAATGCTCCTATCTACTCTCAGTACAGGAAAATGTCTGTATGAGCAAATGTCACTGCAGATTCTTCCAGCACGGTTACTTTACAATAACAGTTATAGATGGACATGCCTGAGAAGTGACCTAAGTAAGCTCAATTCGCCTCTGTATTTGCAGTGAAGATTTAATATATTACCCAATAAATCTGTGTGTTTACCTCCTCACTTGGAGAGCGCGTCTCAGCTTTTTTCTGCTATTCTCACTGCAGATGCAGTAAATAAAAGGTAAATTTCCTATCTATTGGATTCTCCTCTAGAAGTGTCCGGTGTGTACTCTGCTGTGGCTCCAAATATTAAACATACAGCCAACATTATTAAATACGCCCTGGGGTACATTGCAGGGACAGACTAGTGCATATAAAAGAAAGAAAAGTTTCAAATTGTTACAAATAATTTTATGTACTTTACCTTTCTGCTGTAAAAAGGTAGCAGTAAGAAGGTATAATCCTACAGTATTAGAAATATTAGCGCTAAGAAGGTATAATCCTACAGTACTAGAAATATTATGTATATGGCGTCTTGCACACAGAACATTTGGTTTTCTCCTCTGAACACCTTTAACTCTTGGCAGGAAAAAACTGCTTAAACATTGCAAAAAAATCCACTTATTGCACTTGTGTCTATTCGCATTTAGCTGCACTTAGGTGCATCAAGAACTTGAACATTAAAGGAGAAGTCCAGCCTGGGCTTGTTTGCATATCGTTTTGCACTCCTGTGACCCGTTTTCAGCAGAGAGTGGTCTGAAGTCCGCTCTCTGCTGACGTCACACAGACCAGTCCAGGCAACGCGTCATCCCGACTCTGGGAGTTTGGATCCACCAGGTGCCTGGACCGATGGACGTCTCAGCCTTTCAGCAAGGTGCTGAGATGCTTAGACGGCCGCTCCCTGTCCCTCCACAGCTCAGAGCTCCAGTGAGCATGGAGGAGCAGAGCAGGAGAGCTTCGGATTGACAGGCAGCAGCTCTCTGCTTGGGGAGCCGAGAGAACCGAGCCATCCGCGGTGTTCAATCCCTCGGTTCTCAGTGAAGAGGCGCCGTTGGACCGATGCTACATCCACCTAGGTAAGTATGATTATGGGATAAAAAAAACAAAACATACTTCTCTTTTAATTGATTCCATTGGCCAGAATAATCACTTATTCTGGTCATTGGAATGAATGAATGAATGCTCAAGCGCTAAATGTGTCTTACGTTTAAGGAAATTTAGATGCATTTACACACGTTTATGCACATCAAGCGTTTTTTATGCTCTAAAGCTCCTCCCTTGACTGCGCTGGTGATGGTTTTTCCTTTAGCCTGTAAATGCTTCTCTTCAAATATGCCTGTAAATGCCTATGTGTACATGGCTAACATAGAGGTGAGTTTACAGGCAGAAAAAAAAAAACACCAACCATGCCTGTAAAAGCAGCATTTTTTAAGCCTTCTTTGCATGGGCACCGCTAGGCAAATACAGGTAGAACAAAAAATGTGTTTGTTTCCTGTTTTTAAGTTAATCATTTTGTTGAAAAATGTTAATGCAACATAAAAATGAAATGGATCTGAATTAATTCAGATCATTCATTATGTCGTTACTTTATTTCGGAAGCTTCAAACATTCACAAAAGACCCAAAAATTGCATCATGATCTGAATAAAACAAATTAATTCATTGTTTCGTTGGGTATATAGGCCAAAAAAAGTCCCACAAACATCCCATGAAAGTCCCATGATGAGCAATCGCTTTTTCAAAGGATTTCTAATCAGCTGCTTCCTATACTTTTAGGCTGGGTTCACACTAGAGCACAGAGCAGCTCACAGAAGGTGTCCCGTGCATCTATTCACCGGTTCAGGTCCGATTTCAGCACACATTTTTGGCTGAATTCAGACCTGAAACTGACTAAAAGATGCACAGGACTCTTGTGCAATTCGGAGCCGCTCCAGAGATGTGTGAACCAACTCCATAGAGAGCCGGTCACAATCTCCTGCTATGCAAATTAGATGCGCATCCAATTCGCAATAGTGTGAACTCAGCCTTAAATGTGGAACATTTATATATAACACTCTCTAAGTACCTTTTTAAAGGAAACCTTTCATGGGACTGCTATCATGTCTTAATGAAGATACTAGTTTCCTTGCTCCCATGCTAACCCCTGGCTTAATTGCTCTGAGATATACAGGCTTGATTCATTAAACGATAATTTTTTTTCCAAAATGATCATTATATTATGGCTATCACTGGATGTCATTGTAGAAAATGATGGTTGGTATGGCAAATAATCATTTTAACTTAGTGCATCAAACTTATTGACTTAGAACTAGGGATGAGCCGAACACCCCCCGGTTCACTTTTCAGCAGAACTAGTGAACAGGCAAAAAATTTGTACGAACACGCGAACACCGTTGAATTCTATGGTACACGAACATGAAAAATCAAAAAACGGATGTTTTTTTTCAGGAGCAGTGATTTTATTAATGCTTAAATTGAAACAATAAAAATTAAATATTCCTTTAAATATCATGTCTGGGGGGTGTCCTTAGTATATCTGCAAAATAGTGTATTTTTCCCATGTTTAGAATAATAACACAGCAAAATGACATTTCTAAAGAAAAAAAGTCATTTAAAACTAATCGCGGCTGTAGTGTAACGTCGGGTCCCGGCAATATAGATGAAAATCATTGCAAAAAATGGCATGGGTCCCCCCCCAGTCCATTACTAGGCCCTTTGGGTCTGGTATGGATATTAAGGGCAACCCCACACCCAATTTTTAAAAAAAATTGCGTGGGGGTCCCCCCAAAATTCATACCAGGCCCTTCAGGTCTGGTATGGATTTTAAGGGAAACCCTGAGCCAAAATAGAAAAAATGGCGTAGGCCCCACCCCCAAATTCATACCAGACCCTTATCTGAGTACGCAACCTGGCAGGCCACAGAAAAAGGGGGGTGAGAGAGCGCCCCCCCCTGAATGGTACCAGGCCACATGCCCTCAACATGGTAAGGATGCTTTGAGGTCCCCTCAAAGCACCTTGTCCCCATGTTGATGGGGACAAGAGCCTCATCCCCACAACCCTTGCCTGGTGCTTGTGGGGGTCTGTGGGCAGGGGGCTTATCAGAATCTGGAAGCCCCCTTGAACAAGAGGACCCCCAGATCCCGCCCCCCTATGTGAATGGGTAGGAGTACATTGTACCCCTACTCATTCACCAAAAAAAGTGTCAAAATATTAAAAATGACAGTAGACAGTTTGGGACAAGTCCTTTATTAAAGAACAAAAAAAACTGTCCCGTGATGTCCATTCATCTTCGATCACAGCGTCCGATGACCCGATAATAAAAAAGAAACAGAAAAAACTCCGCCTCCATGGGAGACTCCTGCTGACTGAAGCCTCTTTGCGATGACAGCTGTTATATAGCTGAGGGCGGAGCCACCCAGTGATGTAAACGGGTGACCCCGCTCCCTCTGACATTACATGAAGTCACGTAACGTCAGCGGGGGCGAGGTCACCCATTTACGTGCCTCATCGCGAAGAGGCTTTAGTCAGCAGGAGCCTCCCATGGAGGTGGAGTTTTTTCCATTTTTTTTATCGGGTCGTCGGGCGCTGTGATTGAAGATGAATGGACATTGCGGGTCAGTTTTTTCTTATAATAAAGGACTCGTCCCAAATTGTCTACTGTAATTTTTAACATTTTGACACTTTTTTTTGGTGAATGTACATTGTACCCCTACCCATTCACTTGGGGGGTGGGATCTGGGGGTTCCAGATTCTGATAAACCCCCCGCAGATCCCCACAACCACCGGGAAAGGGTTGTGGGGATTAGTCCCTTGTCCCCAGCAACATGGAGACAAGGTGCTTTGGGGGGACCCCAATGCATCCTCCCCATGTTGAGGGCATGTGGTCTGGTACCATTCAGGAGGAGGGGTGCTCTCGTCTTCCCCCCTTTTCCTGCAGCCTGCTCGGATAAGGGTCTGGTATGGATTTTGGGGGGGCCCCACACCATTTTTTTTTACATTTTGGCACAGGGTTCCCCTTAATATCCAGACCAGACCTGAAGGGCCTAGTATGGATTTTGGGGGGACCCCCACACAATTTTTTTTTGTTTTGTTTTTTTCAATGATTTTCATCTATATTCCCGGGACCTGACAATACATTACAGCCGCGAGTAGTTTTAAATTACATTTTTTCCTTTAGAAATGTCATTTTGCTGTGGTACTGTTCTAAACAATACACTACTTTACAGGCATACTATAGACATCCCCCAGGCACGATATTTAAAGGAATATTTTATTTTTATTGTTTCACTTTAAGCATTAATAAAATCACTGCTCCTGAAAAAACTAACGTTTTTAAAACTTTTTTTTTGCATTGATACATGTGCCCTGGGGCAGGACCTGGGTCCCCAAACACTTTTTATGACAATAACTTGCATATAAGCCTTTAAAATGAGCACTTTTGGTTTTTCATGTTAGTGTCCCATAGACTTTAACGGCATTCTGCGCCTTTCGAATTTGGCGCGAACGCCGCATATTGTTCGCTGTTCGACGAACGGGCGAACACCCGATGTTCAATTCGAACTTGCGTCCGACTCGAACATCAGGCTAATCCCTTCTTAGAACACATATGCAGATGACTGCTTCTGATTTAATGCTACATTTTTTAAATTGCTTTCTCATTCCAAGTCACAGACCCAGAACATATTAAAGCCTGAGACTGCCCTGGAGCTAGCATTTAGTAAGTACCTGCAAATGTGTTGATATCAGACTCTAACAATCCTCTGTATAGCAGAGTTCAAACTGCAAGTGGAATATATAGCACAGGGAGCTAATATGGAGTTGTGCATTGCTCATGTACTAGTGACTAATGAGTGACTGAAAGATGAACTCATCACTGTTCTTCTCATTTCACTGCCAGTCACAAGCTGTGAACAACGTAGGTGTGTTATTTAACTGCAGCAGAGAAAAGTCAATTCTCCAAGGTGACTGTGCTGTCTGGCAGGACTGTGTAAATCTCAGAACTGGATGAGCAGAAATACAAGCTGTGGCCATGTTTTATTTTATACCATAAATATGGGTGTAACATGCAACATGGTCAGAAAGATGGTCTTTTCTTTAACTTCTCTCTTCTCTTACTCCGTTCAGTCTCAGGGAGAAGTGGAAGCCATGTGCTCCAAGTCACTTTAGTTGGTGCATGCAAAGGGTTGAGGACTCTCTTCCCACACCATCTCCTTGATGGCCAAAGTGTGCTGGAATGATTATATGTCTACAGGAAGTTCATACAGAGTATTTACATGATGTGCACAGGGCAGGGAGCAAAACAAAGCATGAACAAAGCAAATGGATATTTTTGTTAATTTTTTTATGTATTTTGATCATTTTAACTTCACCAAGATGACAAACAGACATACTGCAATACAAAAAAACAGGGTCACAACATAAATGGTTATGAAGTAAACTGGTACAAAAACAGTCATCGTATCAGTTTAAACTGGAAGGCTTAAGGTTGGTCAAGTAGATGGTCACAGCTCAAAGCCAGCCAGTAGCCAGTACCAGAGAGAAGGAGAAGGAAGTGAGCAAGAAGAGAAGGAGAGTTGAGGACCAAGGGGGCCAGATTTTCACAGAAGAAAGAGAGAGGAGGGAGAGAGAGGCAGAGGAAGGGATTGGGGGGGGGGGGGGGGCAACACAGGACACAGGGCTTCCAACGATCATAATGATTACTAATAGCCAAGTGGATATCATGTAGAAAGAGCAGGATGGTGATATGAGAGCCATGGGGCCCATATCTTAAGAAATTTGGCATGACTATTGAGGGGGATGCTGGTTAGTTGTTTGTTTCTAAAGAAGCCATCCAGTCTGTTTTCAACCTCAGAAAAATAGAAAAAAAATCTATCCGGGCTCTAGCATTCATCAATTTGGCAGCTAGGGGGGCATAGTGTGCTAGCCTTAACTGTTGTTTAGAGAGGCCTGGTGGTTTCAAATGCAACAGAGCAAACCAAGGATCTTTGGGGGACTCCAAATAGCCTATGAAGTAGAGTAAATACTTTAGTCGAAAAACAGCCTAACATTGGACACGTCTACCAAGTATTGAGAAAATCACCCATCACCTGGCAACCTCTAAAACAAAGTCACATATGTCCGGGGAATAGGTTGGCCAACCTAGCTGGCACAAAGTACCATCTGGTCAAAACTTTATATGCTGTCTTGAGAGTGGTGATGTTCATAGTACAATTGGCAGTAGTAGACCACATGGTGTACCAGTCTTGTTATGGTTTATAGACCTTCAAATCTGCTTCCCATTTGGCGACGTAGGTGTGCATGTTAGGAGACAATGGGTGGTTAAGTTGGGCGTAAATGGTGGTAAATCAGTTTAAGTGTATTAGGCGTACTGTAGCATATGTTTTCAAAGATGGTCAGAGAGGAGGAGAGTTTGTGTCCACTAATAAGAGACATGACCTAGTGCCTAAGCTTAGTGTACCAGAATAGTTCGGAGGGTGGAGCTTTCAAATGTTCTCTGAGAGATGCTCAAGACATAATGGAAGAGTTCTCTAATGCAACGTACACACGGTCAGACTTTTCGACTGGACTGGTCCGACGGACAATGCGATCGTGTGTGGGCTTCATCGGACCTTCAGCGGACTTTTCCAGTTGAAAATCTGACGGATTTTAGATTTGGAATATGCTTCAAATCTTTACGTCGTAACTCCGCTGGGCCCAGAAATCCGCTCGTCTGTATGCTAGTCCGATGGACAAAAACCGACACTAGGGCAGCTATTGGCTACTGGCTATCAACTTCTTTATTTTAGTCCGGTGTGCGTCATCACGTATGAATCCGTTGGACTTTGGTGTGATCGTGTGTAGCCAAGTCCGTTCGTTAGAAAGTCCGTCGGAAGTCCGCCAAAAGTCCGTTGAAAGTCTGTCGGACAGGCTGTCGGACTTTTATTGCTGAAAAGTCCACCCGTTTGTGCACAGCATAAAAATGAGTAAACGGAGGTGAAGCCATGCAAAGTCCACCAGGAAAAAGTGGATGGGGAATTGAGTCCTGGTGGGAAAAGAGGGTTACCTGTTAAGGGGAGTAATGGAAGATGGGCTGAAAGTAGATTGCTGGAGTATTTGACCTTATTCCAAACTCCCAGTGTATGTTTTCTCAGGGATATGAGATCCCATTTTACTTAAAGTACTCTGCAAAATTAAGTATTCTTATTTATTAGAGAGATGAGTGCTACTGTAAGGAGGCTGAATGATTGCAACAAAAAAAAGTCACCTCCAGTGGCCGATCTGCAAATCTCTATATTTTATGAGATATATATAAGAAAGCAAGTGTACTAAAATGTGAAAGTCATATGAAAAAAAAATATTTTAAGCTAAATGTTCCAATAACAATTCAAGATATATGCTCACTTTAAATAAATTCTAATTTCCCTTTAAATGCTGCTGATTAGGTAATTGGAAGTGAAGCACTCCCATGCCATAGGTTAGCATTCTAAATTTAGACAAAACTCTTTTCTAGTTCAGGTTAAGTCTTGGGCATTTATCTTTTTCAACTTGCCTGATAGATTATTAAGGTCTAATTAACAGAGATCGATTTGATGTGAAGGGGTCGAGTTCTTGGCTGCAGAAAGTGAAAGCTACAAAATGTACAAAACCAGATAATGAACCTATCAGTGCTTACATTCACGTCTATGAAACATGCGATGTACTAGAACAGGGAACATGGTGCTAGTAAGCACAAAAAAACAACTTGACTAGAAAAAGAGCAGTTAACGTTTTCAATTACACATGAAAATCTGAGGATCTCATTAGTACTGGAAACAATAAGATCAAGTTTTTATTTTAGGGAAAGACTTTATTTTTATACAGCTGATTCCTTATGCCCCGTACACCATTGGATTTTCCGACAACAAATGTTGGATGTGAGCTTGTTGGCTGAAAGTCCGACCATGTGTATGCTCCATCAAACATTTATTGGCGGACTTTCCGCCAACAAATGTTGGCTAGCAGGTTCTCAAATTTTCCGCCAACAAATGTTTGTTGTCAGATTTTCTGATCGTGTGTACACAAGTCCGTCGGACAAAAGTCCACGCATGCTCGGAATCAAGTAAGAGCCGGGGATATAACTAGCGTTCGTAATGGAGATATCACGTATTTCTTGTATGTCACTACATTCATAATTGTTGGCCAACATTTGTGTGACCGTGTGTATGCATGACAAGTTGGAGCCAACATCCTTTGAACAAAAGTCAACGGTTTTGTTGTCGGAGAGTGCGATCGTATGTACGGGGCATTACAGGTCCACGACTAAAGGATATTGGTTGAAACCTCTGTATAAAGTCTTTTAACCTGAAATGACTATAAACACTCAATATTAGGCTTAAAAGTTAAATGTATAAGAAAAACTCAGTCTGTGCATATTCAAATACACATTAGTGTATTATTATCAATTTTATATTATTTACTTATGTATTATAAATTGCTTGCTCTTAAACTGAACCTGTGCTTTGCCCACTTAGGAAAAAAACAAAAGGTTCGCTTCAATTTAACCCCCTTTCAGCAGCTTAAATTGACTGTCCATTTGCTTCTCCCTTGCCCAATTTAGCTCCCGGGGGAAAAAGGAGTATTAACTGGTAGCGTACAAAGGGATATAAACTGGGCCAGTCAACTGATGTGACATTGTTGACTGGCCCAGCACTGTCACATAGACTGTGTCACATGCTCCTCCATACCTGGAAGTACTGGGTATTTCCTTTGGCACTCAGTGCTGAATAGAGTGGCAAAGAAAAGGTAAGTATATTGTATACTGAAGAAGGGTGGGGTCAGGGGCGGATCCAGGGGGGGGGGCAATGGGGCAATTGCACCCCCCGAGAACATACGAGCAGGTGAGCCGGCGGGTGAGCGAGTAATCATGCCGCCGGCCTGGGGCGGGCAGCTGGCGTGTGACTGAGGCTGAGCGAGGCAGCGAGCAGGCATCTGTTGAAGCCGCTCCCCTTCTGAATATGTGACTGAAGGGACGTTGCGTCGCGGCCATCTTGGTACTCCCGCACTCGTAAGCCTAGTGTAAGTCGGCAAGCGGACATCTTTATACACCCACCAGAGTCTTGCTTATCACAGTTATTTTTAACAGTAAACTCAACTTATATTTCACGAAATAAGCGGAGTTTACTGTTAAAAATAACTGTGAAAAGCAAGACTGGGACACATCCAATGGCAAGTGACAATCCGCATGTTGTGGCAGGCGACATTGGCAAGTGACAATCCGCATCTTGTGGCAGGCGACATTGGCAAGTGACAATCCGCATCTTGTGGCAGGTGACATTGGCAAGTGTCAATAAGCATGTTGTGGCAGGCGACATTGGCAAGTAACAATCCACATCTTGTGGCAGGTGACATTGGCAAGTGACAATCCGCATCTTGTGGCAGGCGACATTGGCAAGTGACAATCCGCATCTTGTGGCAGGCGACATTGGCAAGTGACAATCCGCATCTTGTGGCAGGCGACATTGGCAAGTGACAATCCGCATCTTGTGGCAGGTGACATTGGCAAGTGACAATCCACATCTGGTGGCAGCCAACAGTGGCAAGTGACACGCTGCATCTGGTGGCAGGTGACGATAGCAAGTGACATGCTCAGGGCTCCCAATGATTCTGCATTATGGTGAGTTGAACAATTTCATTTTACATTACAATGTAATTGTAATAATATAAATAATGCGCTTCAATCATCCTGACACCACATCAACCATGGTGCTGTGATGATTGAAGCGCCAACACCAGCCATTGCCCCGAAAAATTGCCCGCAAAATTTTATGGCAGTGCCCCTCCCGGGACTAGGCTCTGGATCCGCCCCTGGGTGGGGTTAGCATCAAACCAATCAAATTATGCATAGGACACAAAGGACGCTTCTTTTAATTGGCAATGTCATAAAGGGTAGTGAGACAAAGAGAAAGAGGGCATTCCTATATATGTATATAAAGCATTAAACCCAAAACAATCACAATTTATACATAGAAAGAAAGAAAAAAATATATTGTGCACCTCAAACAGAGAACTTCTTTTTTATTTTTATATTTATATTTTTTTATTAAAGTAGAACTGTTTTAAGATACACAACTTGCAGTATCATCTATCAGCCGTTAACCACTTGCCGACGTTCGCCCGCTAAGTACTGCAGACGGGTGACCAGCACAGGCTAAGTGACATACCTGTATGTCGCTGCTTGCTTCCAGGTTTAGGACTAGGGATGAGCCGAACACCCCCCGGTTCGGTTCGCACCAGAACCCGCGAACGGACCGCAAGTTCGCACGAACGTTAGAACCCCATTGACGTCTATGGGACTCGAACGTTCGAAATCAAAAGTGCTCATTTTAAAGGCTAATTTGCATGGTATTGTCCTAAAAAGGGTTTGGGGACCCGGGTCCTACCCCAGGGGACATGTATCAATGCAAAAAAAACTTTTAAAAACGGCCGTTTTTTCGGGAGCAGTGATTTTAATGATGCTTAAAGTAAAAAAAAAAAAGTGAAATATTCCTTTAAATATCGTACCTGGGGGGTGTCTATAGTATGCCTGTAAAGTGACGCGTGTTTCCCATGTTTAGAACAGTCCCTGCACCAAATGTCATTTTTAAAGGAAAAAATCTCATTTAAAACTGCTTGCGGGTTTAATGTCATGTCGGGTCATGGCAATATGGATGAAAATCAGTGAGACAAACGGCATGGGTACCCCCCAGTCCATTACCAGGCCCTTTGGGTCTTGTATGGATATTAAGGGGAACCCCGCACCCAAATTAAAATAAGGAAAGGTCCCTATATACTCTGAACAGCAGTATTCAGGCGGTGCAAACAAGACAGGGACTGTAGGTTTGTTGTTAAGTAGAATCTGTTTGTAATTTTGAACATTTTTAATGTGTTTAGCTCCAGCCAAAAAATCTTTTCTAAGCTTTTTGGAAAACATAGGGAAGGGTTATCACCCCTGTGACATTTGTTTTGCGTCTTTCCTCCTCTTCAGAAGATTTCACCTCACTTTTTTGTCCCAATGAAAAATGTTTTTTGAAAATTTGGGTTTTTTTGTGGAACAAGGATTGGAAAGCATCAGTGGAAAGGAGAAATTGTTTTCCCATATTAACTCTTACAGGAGAGAATTTCCCTTCCTTAGGGGTAGATTTCATCTCACTTCCTGTTGTCTCCTTCCGTTTGCAAGTAGGAGTCGTTTGTAAGTTAGATGTTTGAAAGTAGGGTCCTGCCCTATATACTCAGCAGAAATTTGGGCCTTAGGTGTTGCTGTGGCCAAAACACTGTAAGCCCTCACAGGGCCCTGCTGTGAAATATTAGATCAAGAATTGTAATTACATGCCCCTGTTGAACAGGAGCTGAAAAATTAGGCCTTAGGCACTGGTGCTGGTGCCACAACACTGCAACCCCTCACAGACACTCTAGTTGGAACGCAGGAACGAGCCCTGCTGCAAAGTATTGCATCAAAAATTGTAATTACACGCCCCTGTTAGACAGGGGCAGAAAAATTGGGCCTTAGGCACTGGTGCTGGTGCCACAACACTGCAACCCCTCACAGACACTCTAGTTGGAACGCAGGAACGAGCCCTGCTGCAAAGTATTGCATCAAAAATTGTAATTACACGCCCCTGTTAGACAGGGGCAGAAAAATTGGGTCTTAGGCACTGGTGCTGGTGCCACAACACTGCAACCCCTCACAGACACTCTAGTTGAAACGCAGGAACAAGCCCTGCTGCAAAGTATTGCATCAAAAATTGTAATTACACGCCCCTGTTAGACAGGGGCTGAAAAATTGGGTCTTAGGCACTGGTGCTGGTGCCACAACACTGCAACCCCTCACAGACACTCTAGTTGGAATGCAGGAACGAGCCCTGCTGCAAAGTATTACATCAAAAATTGTAATTACACGCCCCTGTTAAACAGGGGCTGAAAAATTGTGCCTTAGGCACTGGTGGTGGCGCCCAGAACCAAAAATGTTCTTACAAGCTATCAGCGTGATGATTGAGGAGGAAGAGGATAATTACTCAGGGATAGTCACTCAGCATCAGCATAGGCAGTCTTTGAAGGGATCTGAGATTTCAAAAAAAATTATTCGGTTACATCTGCATCAGGTGCTTGGTAGCTGGTGGTGATCCAAGACTGATTCATTTTTATGAAGGTCAGCCGATCGACCGAGTCGGTGGACAGACGCACCCTGTGATCGGTTACCACGCCTCCAGCAGCACTGATTGTGCGTTCCGAAAGAACGCTGGATGCAGGACAGGCCAGTAGCTCAATTGCATACTGTGCAAGCTCTGGCCAGTGATCCATCCTCAAGACCCAGTAACCCAGAGGATTTTCGGTGGGAAAGGTGTCCAAGTCTGATCTTGCCCCTAGGTATTCCTGCACCATGTAAAACAGACGCTGGCGATGGTTGCTGGAACCGATCATACCTTGGGGCTGCGGACCAAAAAATTGTCTGAACGCATCGGTCAGACGGCCACCTTCTCCACCGCTCCTTCTTTGACTGACCGAAGCCTCAGCAACACGTTGTCCAGAAACAGGAGTTTGTAACCTCCCAGTCTCTGGGAACGCGTTGCACAGACCTTTCTGCAAGGCCTCCCGAAGATGTTTCATCCTCTGCTCCCTCTGCGATGGCAAGATAAGGTCCGCAACCTTACCCTTGTAACGTGGATCAAGGAGGGTTGCCAGCCAGTATTGGTCCTTCTCCTTGATACCACGAATACGAGGATCCTTACGCAGGCTTTGCAGGATCAGGGAGGCCATGCAGCGTAGGTTTGCTGAGGCATTCGGTCCGGAGTCCTCTGGGTCACTAAGGACAACAACGTCCGCAGCCACCTCCTCCCAGCCACGTACAAGTCCATGTGTTCCTTGGGACTGATCCCTTAAAGACTGCTGATGCTGAGTGCCAGGCTCCACCTCCATACTGACACAATCTTCCTCCTCCTCCTCCTCCTCCTCCTCGTCCTCTTCCTGTGTGATCGGCGGGCACGCAGGAACACTGTCTGGATAAAGGGGGCCTTGAGAGCTAAGGAAGTCCTCCTCTTCCTGCCTCTGTTCTGCCTCAAGTGCCCTGTCCATTATTCCACGCAGCGTGTGCTCCAACAGGTGGACAAGGGGGACAGTGTCACTGATGCATGCACTGTCAGTGCTCACCATCCTCGTGGCCTCCTCGAATGGTGACAGGACAGTGCATGCATCCCTGATCATGGCCCACTGGCGTGGGGAAAAAAAACCAAGGTCCCCTGACCCTGTCCTGGTGCCATAGTCGCACAGGTACTCATTGATGGCCCTCTGCTGCGTGTGCAGCCGCTGCAGCATGGCCAACGTCGAGTTCCACCTGGTGGGCATGTCACAGATTAGGCGGTTCTTGGGCAGGTTAAACTCCTTTTGGAGGTCCGTCAGCCGAGCACTGGCATTATATGACCGGCGGAAATGCACAGAGACTTTCCTGGCCTGCCTCAGGACATCCTGTAAGCCCGGGTACCTGCCCAAGAACCGCTGCACCACCAAGTTAAGGACGTGAGCCAAACAGGGCACATGGGTCAGTTGTCCCTGTCGGAGGGCAGAGAGGAGGTTGGTGCCATTGTCGCAAACCACCATTCCTGCCTTAAGTTGGCGTGGCGTCAACCACCTCTGAACCTGCCCCTGCAGAGCTGACAGAACCTCTGCCCCAGTGTGGCTCCTGTCCCCCAAGCACACCAGCTCAAGCACCGCATGGCATCTTTTGGCCTGCGTACTTGCGTAGCCCCTTGAATGCCTACGGAGCACCGCTGGTTCCGAGGAAGAGGCCATGGAGGAAGAAGAAGAGGAGGGGGTGGAGGAGAGAGGTGTGTCACAATCAGCATTTTGGAGGCGTGGTGGCGGAACAACCTCCAACACTACTGCACCTTGTCCTGCATCCTTCCCAGCTGCGGAGTCACCCAATGCGCCGTGAAACTTAAGTAACGTCCCTGTCCATGCCTGCTGGACCATGAGTCAGCGGTAATATGCACCTTACCGCTGACCGCCCTGTCCAGCGAGGCATGGACATTGCCTTCCACATGCCGGTAGAGAGCCGGAATCGCCTTCCGTGAGAAAAAGTGGCGTTTGGGTACCTGCCACTGAGGAACCGCACATTCCACAAACTCACGGAAGGGGGCAGAGTCTACCAACTGAAAAGGCAGCAGTTGAAGTGCTAGCAATTTTGCCAAGCTAGCATTCAACCGCTGGGCATGTGGATGGCTGGGAGCAAACTTCTTTCGGCGGTGCAGCAGCTGGGGCAGGGAAATTTGCCTGGTACAATCTGACGTCGGTGTACCAAAAGCAGATTGCCCACAAGTACTTGGCTGTGACACACCTAATTCTACACCTTCATTCCTCTCACTGCAGGTCTCAGAGAGGACTGAAGGTCTAGTGGGGTTGGAAATCTCAGCTGATGAGGAGCAAGGAGAGATCGTCTTTGTTCTTTGGTGTGGGTCTTTTAGATACGCTTGCCAACGAACTGCATGGCAGGTCAACATATGTCTGGTCAAGCATGTGGTACCCAAGCGGGAGATGTTTTGGCCACGCGAGATACGCTTGAGACATATGTTGCAAATAGCAGCGGTGCGATCTGATGCACTCGTCTCAAAAAAGGCCCACACCAAAGAACTTTTTGAATAACGCGCAGAGACTGCAGCGCCCTGCACATGTGGAGCTTTGGGGTGTGATGCAGTCAATGTGCTGCCCTTAGGCTGGCCCCTGGAGGGCATCCTGCCTAGTTGGTGATGTGCCACCTCCTCCTCCTCCTCCTCCTCCTCCTCCTCTCTCCTATCAGGCACCCACGTTGAGTCAGTGACCTCATCATCCCCTCCCTCCTCATCACTGGAGCAAACCTGGCAGTATGCTGCAGCAGGGGGAGCATGACTGCCAGATTGCTGTCCTTCTTGGGCACCCCCTCTGTCCGTGCTCATGTTACTGCCTTCATTGAGCTCAGTATCATCATCAGAGCCTTCCAAACGCTGGGCATCCTCCTGGAGCATGTACCCAACACTGTGGTCAAACAGTTCGAGGGAATCCTCATGAGGACATGGTGGAGCTAGGGAAGGAGTCACTGATGACATTGAGCTGAGGGAAGAGGCCGCTGCTTTGCCAGACAAAGCACCCTGGGCATGGGTGAGAGAGGATGAGGAGGATGAGGACGGCTTGGTCATCCACTCGACCAAGTCTTCCGCATGTTGCGGCTCAACACGGCCAGCTGCCGAAAAAAAGGCCAAGCGTGTCCCATGGCCACGTGCTGATGAGGATGCACCGTCTCCACGACCAGCACTAGACACAGAGCCTGCTTGCCCTCTCTTATTGGCTTGTGACTGTCTGCCTCTCCTTCTTGGCCTTCCAGACATACTAATGGCCTGTAGCTGCACTAAGCTGGGATAGAACACCTGTAATTTTCTTAAGGTAGCTTTATATACTGTAACCAGACAAGCCTGCCTGTCAGTAGGAAGATAACAGGAACGGATCTAGCTGAACACTGTGAGCAGGACGCACTGTACTAAATGTAAATAGTCTAGCTGCCTGACCGTGGTACTAATAGGATCAAAAAGAACACCTGTAATTTTCTTAAGGTAGCTTTATATACTGTAACCAGACAAGCCTGCCTGTCAGTAGGAAGATAACAGGAACGGATCTAGCTGAACACTGTGAGCAGGACGTACTGCACTAAATGTATATAGCAGGAACGGATCTAGCTGAACACTGTGAGCAGGACGCACTGCACTGAATGTAAATAGCAGGAACGGATCTAGCTGAACACTGTGAGCAGGACGCACTGCACTAAATGTAAATACCAGGAACGGATCTAGCTGAACACTGTGAGCAGGACGCACTGCACTGAATGTAAATAGCAAGAACGGATCTAGCTGAACACTGTGAGCAGGACGCACTGTACTAAATGTAAATAGTCTAGCTGCCTGACCGTGGTACTAATAGGATCAAAAAGAACACCTGTAATTTTCTTAAGGTAGCTTTATATACTGTAACCAGACAAGCCTGCCTGTCAGTAGGAAGATAACAGGAACGGATCTAGCTGAACACTGTGAGCAGGACACACTGTACTAAATGTAAATAGTCTAGCTGCCTGACCGTGGTACTAATAGGATCAAAAAGAACACCTGTAATTTTCTTAAGGTAGCTTTATATACTGTAACCAGACAAGCCTGCCTGTCAGTAGGAAGATAACAGGAACGGATCTAGCTGAACACTGTGAGCAGGACGTACTGCACTAAATGTATATAGCAGGAACGGATCTAGCTGAACACTGTGAGCAGGACGCACTGCACTGAATGTAAATAGCAGGAACGGATCTAGCTGAACACTGTGAGCAGGACGCACTGCACTAAATGTAAATACCAGGAACGGATCTAGCTGAACACTGTGAGCAGGACGCACTGCACTGAATGTAAATAGCAAGAACGGATCTAGCTGAACACTGTGAGCAGGACGCACTGTACTAAATGTAAATAGTCTAGCTGCCTGACCGTGGTACTAATAGGATCAAAAAGAACACCTGTAATTTTCTTAAGGTAGCTTTATATACTGTAACCAGACAAGCCTGCCTGTCAGTAGGAAGATAACAGGAACGGATCTAGCTGAACACTGTGAGCAGGACACACTGTACTAAATGTAAATAGTCTAGCTGCCTGACCGTGGTACTAATAGGATCAAAAAGAACACCTGTAATTTTCTTCAGGTAGCTTTATATACTGTAACCAGACAAGCCTGCCTGTCAGTAGGAAGATAACAGGAACGGATCTAGCTGAACACTGTGAGCAGGACGCACTGTACTAAATGTAAATAGTCTAGCTGCCTGACCGTGGTACTAATAGGATCAAAAAGAACACCTGTAATTTTCTTAAGGTAGCTTTATATACTGTAACCAGACAAGCCTGCCTGTCAGTAGGAAGATAACAGGAACGGATCTAGCTGAACACTGTGAGCAGGACACACTGTACTAAATGTAAATAGTCTAGCTGCCTGACCGTGGTACTAATAGGATCAAAAAGAACACCTGTAATTTTCTTCAGGTAGCTTTATATACTGTAACCAGACAAGCCTGCCTGTCAGTAGGAAGATAACAGGAACGGATCTAGCTGAACACTGTGAGCAGGACGCACTGCACTGAATGTAAATAGCAGGAACGGATCTAGCTGAACACTGTGAGCAGGACGCACTGCACTGAATGTAAATAGCAGGAACGGATCTAGCTGAACACTATGAGCAGGACGCACTGCACTAAATGTAAATACCAGGAACGGATCTAGCTGAACACTGTGAGCAGGACGCACTGCACTGAATGTAAATAGCAGGAACGGATCTAGCTGAACACTGTGAGCAGGACGCACTGCACTAAATGTAAATACCAGAAACGGATCTAGCTGAACACTGTGAGCAGGACGCACTGCACTGAATGTAAATAGCAGGAACGGATCTAGCTGAACACTGTGAGCAGGACGCACTGCACTGAATGTAAATAGCAGGAACGGATCTAGCTGAACACTGTGAGCAGGACGCACTGCACTAAATGTAAATACCAGGAACGGATCTAGCTGAACACTGTGAGCAGGACGCACTGCACTGAATGTAAATAGCAGGAACGGATCTAGCTGAACACTGTGAGCAGGACGCACTGCACTAAATGTAAATACCAGGAACGGATCTAGCTGAACACTGTGAGCAGGACGCACTGCACTGAATGTAAATAGCAGGAACGGATCTAGCTGAACACTGTGAGCAGGACGCACTGCACTGAATGTAAATAGCAGGAACGGATCTAGCTGAACACTGTGAGCAGGACGCACTGCACTAAATGTAAATACCAGGAACGGATCTAGCTGAACACTGTGAGCAGGACGCACTGCACTGAATGTAAATAGCAGGAACGGATCTAGCTGAACACTGTGAGCAGGACGCACTGCACTGAATGTAAATAGCAGGAACGGATCTAGCTGAACACTGTGAGCAGGACGCACTGCACTAAATGTAAATACCAGGAACGGATCTAGCTGAACACTGTGAGCAGGACGCACTGCACTGAATGTAAATAGCAGGAACGGATCTAGCTGAACACTGTGAGCAGGACGCACTGCACTAAATGTAAATACCAGGAACGGATCTAGCTGAACACTGTGAGCAGGACGCACTGCACTGAATGTAAATAGCAGGAACGGATCTAGCTGAACACTGTGAGCAGGACGCACTGCACTGAATGTAAATAGCAGGAACGGATCTAGCTGAACACTGTGAGCAGGACGCACTGCACTAAATGTAAATACCAGGAACGGATCTAGCTGAACACTGTGAGCAGGACGCACTGCACTGAATGTAAATAGCAGGAACGGATCTAGCTGAACACTGTGAGCAGGACGCACTGCACTAAATGTAAATACCAGGAACGGATCTAGCTGAACACTGTGAGCAGGACGCACTGCACTGAATGTAAATAGCAGGAACGGATCTAGCTGAACACTGTGAGCAGGACACACTGCACTAAATGTAAATAGTCTAGATAGAAGATAACAGGAACGGATCTAGCTAAACTGAATACAGTGTATATATATATATGCAACACCTGGGATGCATATATATACACAATACACTGTAAGTGCAGCTAACTGACTGACTGTTCTGCCTAATCTATCTAACTCAAATCAAATGACACTGTCTCTCTCTCTCTCTATCTCTCAGCACACCGGAACACACTACACAGGGCCGCCGTGCAGGCGGCCTTATATAGTGTGGGGTGTGTACTAAATCCCCTGAGCCATAATTGGCCAAAGCCACCCTGGCTTTGGCCAATAACAGCTCTCTCTACTGACGGCGCTGTGATTGGCCAAGCATGCGGGTCATAGTGCATGCTTGGCCAATCATCAGCCAGCAATGCACTGCGATGCCGCAGTGAATTATGGGCCGTGACGCGCCACACAAATTTGGCGCGAACGGCCCATATCGTTCGCAATTCGGCGAACGACCGAACAGCCGATGTTCGAGTCGAACATGGGTTCGACTCGAACACGAAGCTCATCCCTATTTAGGACATGGGCATGTACGCCCCCCCAGACTGTACACAGCGGGAGCCTGTGAGCAAGTCCTTGCCATTGATTCACAGCCAGGACCTACTGATCAGCTGAGTACAATCACAACCCAGAGCTCTGTGTTGACAATCAACACAGAGCTCTGTAGAGAGGGAATGATCTCTGTGTTTCTTATCTCTATAAAGCAGAGATAAAAAATAAAGAGATCTCTAGTCAAGAGCAGCACATATTACACATTGTTAGGCACATATTTAACTCCTTGATCACCCTAGATGTTAACCTCTTCCCAGCCAGTGTCATTAGTACAGTGACAGTGTGTAGTTTTATCATTGACCACTGTATTAGTCTCACTGTTGATGTTAGTCAGTCCTCCCCAGCATCAGTTAGTTTTAGATTGCCTGCTGTACTATCACAGTCCCATTGTAAGTCGCTGATCACCACCATAACTAGCATAAAAAAAATTCCAGTATATATACTGTAGCGCCACTGCCGAAGGTGGCGTTCTCTTTGGGTTCTCTGATCTCTGCCTCAACTCCAAGAATGGCCTCAGCCCCTCTGGCAAACCTGGTTAGCTAAAATCTCTGCAAACACTTTTTAAGGACACAAGCAGAAAATACTGTTAGTCTGGTTGTGGATTGTTACCAGAAACAGACAGACACACCGGTAGTGATAAACAAGTTGAATATATTATCATTGGTAAAAATATGTGGATACTTACAACACTGTTAAACTTTACTGCAGAGTATCAATACAACCTTTAATATTTAGCAATATATATATAAAAAACAGTGATCTATATACCCATAACATGGTTGCTGAAAGGAAGAAGAGAAGGTTTGTCAACTCAGCTCCTTCTGGTCCGTGAACACTGTTGAAATGTAAACAACAAAAATGGATTAAACAGGTACGGTGAACCGAGTTCTGTAGTGTTACAGGTCCTGGGTTGAAGAGTACTAGTGTCTTCTGCTTGTAAACGTTGGGGCCCTTTGTAAAGAAAGTAGGTTCAATCAAGCAAAATTGAGACAGTAATCATCTAAGATATTCCGTTAGGTAGTGGTTTGTAAGAACAGACTGGCTAAAGGTGGCAGTTCCAAACAAGCATCCTCTGACACTAGAAAAGGGAATAGGTGTCTGCATGTAGTGTCTGTACCGTGTTAAGAAGGATGTTTGAGTTTTCACCCGCTCACCAATCTGCTGTGCGGTGACACAGTGGAAATTCTAAATGCTGGTTCAGGCTCCTGGCAATTTTGTATGGCACCGGATCACCTCCTGTTGGCTGATCAGGGTGGCTGGTAGTTAAACTGGCAAGGTGATTGGACAGCGGCCGACTGGGCACCTGGATGGGTATTGCGATCCCTCAAGCGGTGTCGGTCGTCTCCGCTGGGCTAGGCAGCGCTGAGTTGCTGAGCAGAGTCTCTGGGCCGAACAGTGGTGTACCATGTGGGTGTGATTGTTTCTGGCTCTTTTCTCCTCAGTCTCTTGGCAGCAGTCTTCGGCAACATATGTCTCTGTCTCTCTCTCAGGTGGAGTTCTACCACACACTCCCTCGTATCAGTATGGATGTCACACCACCCAGGGGCTTTTGTTGTCTCTGTCTCTCCTCAGCCACTTCAAACTCTGCTCTCCATCTCTGCACATTCCTGTCAGAGCCTTTTCTTTTCCTAGGCTTCTAGACTCTCTCTCTCTCCCTCTCAAATCTCCTCAGCCTCCTCAGTTCTTCCTGAAACTCCCCTTTTTCCCCAGTGTGCTCTGTGTCTTTGAGTTTTCTGAAAGAACAAGTCAGCATCTCCCTGTCTCCATCTTGTGGCCAAAAGGAGAAATTGCATTACAACATGCCTGCTACATAACCATAGTTTGTAGGTGCCATAACTTTCACACAAACCAACATAAACACTTATTGGGATTTTTTTATCAAAGACATGTAGCAGAATATATTTTGGCCAAAATGTATAAAGAAATTAGATTTTTTTCTTTTCATTGGATATGTTTTTCAACAGAAAGTAAAAAATATATATATATTTTTTTACATTTTCAGTCTTTTTTGTTTATATCACAAAAGATAAAAAACCCAGTGGTGATCAAATATGACCATAAGAAAGCTCTATTTGTGTGAAATAAAATGATTTTAAATTTCATTTGTGCACAGTGTTGAATGACCGTGCAATTACCAGTTAAAGTAGCGCAGTACTTAAAGGGGTTGTAAAAGCTCATGTTTTTTCACCTTAATGCATCTTATGCATTAAGGTGAAAAACACCTTGCAGTCACCAGCCCCCTAGCTCCTCCGTTTTACTTACCTAAGTCCTGAATTTCTGTTGGCGCGTCCCCGCTGTCCCTCTCTCCACAGGTTCCCGGCTCTTGATTGGATAGATTGATAGCAGCGCGGCCATTGGCTCCCGCTGCTGTCAATCAAATCCAATGACGCGGGCGCCAGGGGCAGAGCCGAGTCCTGCATTCGGCCTCTATAAACGCCGAATGCTAGACTCGGGAGCGCGCGCGCAAGTTAACCCCTTCGGGAGAGCGCTTCTCCAAGAGGGTTAAATAATGTGGGGAGGAGCCACAAGAGCCATCTAGGGACCCCATAAATGGATGTTCGAGGCCACTCTGTGCAAAACGAGCTGCGCAGTGGAGGTAAGTATGACATGTTTGTTATTTAAAAAAATTAAAAAACAATCCTTTAGTATCACTTTAATACCAAAAAAGGTCTTGTCATAAAGGGGGTAAAATCTTCCAGAGCCCAAATGTTTAAAGCAGTATGAAACCCAAAGGCAAACATTTATTATATTGCAGCTTATCAGTTCTTAGATGTGATGGCTGCATTCATTTTCTTTTTTAGGTTTTCTTTCTTATATTTTAATCTGATGATCCAGCCAGTAAACCCTAGTGCACACGTGTAGTTTTTTTTTTTTTGTTCAACTCAGAGGTACTAACTATCTGCCATTAGTACAGTGATCTCCCCTGCTGTTCTTTTGTGTTCTGATTATAAAGTGTTAGATAGAGTTTAGCTTCAATCATTTAGTGTTGAAATCTGCTAATACCTTTAATACTTCTCTCCTCCCAGACTGAAAATGCTGATGTCTGCTGTGCCTCCTGTGATCCTTTATCCAGAGAGGTGTCTCAATAATACAGTATATTACTGGCCAGATCACCAGAGGCAAAGCCGAAAGAAAAGAAAACTTTTGCAGCCAGCACATCCAATGATTGGTAAACTGCAATAAATTAAATTTTTGGTTTCGGGTTTAATACCGCTTTAAACACGTTTCAGCAGATATTATCTGCTGGCAAATTCCAGACTGGTCAGGTTGTCTGTCTGCGGAAATCAGAGTGGGCAAAGCCATTTTATCAAGCTGATTGTTATAATAATATTAATAAAATAATGTTATATTATATATTTTGTAAACTGTATTACATGCATTTTGAATTTCTTTCCAATAAAGCCAACATATGCACCCTTTAACTCATGCCATGCCTTCTGTGGTCTGAAGTGTGAAACAGTATAAATCTACTTTTATTGCAATTCTATTGCAATCTCTCTTGGGTCATACATTTTGGTCTACTGCCCCTCTGGCCAACCCTTACCATGATAATTATTTCAGACCCTGTGATTGGTGGCTTGTGATATATTCACCATAAATCTCCTGGTTACATCCAGACTTTATTAACAAATCTCGTTAGCAATTCAAGGAGGGCTCAACACACTGGACTGATGCAGCTGTAACTCACCAAGGCTGATAATTAAAATCAATAAAAAAGGATTACACTGTGAGGCTGAAGCTATAGGACCAACAGAGGTGGCATAACCTCACCAGATATAGCCAATAGCAGGAGCTTGATCAGAAACTTAATGTAGTCTAATATAAAAAAACAGGCCATGACCTATACATGTGACCTAAGTTCATTTTATACTAACTAGTCAAACATTATGTACTAGAATTTAGACCACTTGGTGATCTGTCCAGAGGTTCTCAGTTTAATCATAACATGTCCTCCTTTATTTATTATAGGTATTTATACTGTACTGACAATTTTATGCATTTCATACTGTATATTCACATCAGTCCCTGTCCTCAAGGAGCTTATAATTTAAGGTCCATATTTCAGGTCCTAGTTTATTTTAAAGTGATATTTATATAGTGCTTAAAATTTACACATATTGTAAATTTACATCAGTCCCCGCCCTCAAGAAGCTTCCAATTGAGGATCCCTATTTCGTGTCCTAGTTTATTTAATAGAGATATTTTCAAACTGCTGACAATTTATATGTTTTACATACTGTACATTTACATCAGTCCCTGCCCTCAAGGAGCTTTGAATTTAAGGTCCCTATTTCACATCCTCCTTTATTTATTACAGGTATTTATATAGCACCATCAATTTACGCAATGCTTGACATATTGTAAATTCACATCAGTCCTTGTCCTCAAAGAGCCTCCAATGTATGATCCCTACCATACATGCATACTACGGCCAAATAACCTACCAGCATGACTTTGGGGTAAACAAAAAAGGTAAACCGCGCTAATGAACTATTAGGCTAAATAAAATAAATGGAAGAGCAGTAGCGGCTCAGCTGTAAGATACATACAGAAATATGAAAGGAATAAAAATGAGCTGCGCTAATGTCTTTGGGGTGTAGGAAAAAAAAAAACATGCAAAGGAAAAACATGCAAACTACATGCAGATAGTTTTCTGAACTAGGACACAAAACACGGACCATAGTGTTGCAAGTGTTAACCACTAATCCACTGCGCTGTCCTATCATAATTTCCAGGTTCCCCCCGCTGTATGTCATTTTACCTTAAGTACCTCCAACAGTCTTTTCTTCTACAACCGATCGTGTCTAAATGCATTTACTTTATTTGGAGAGATTTCTTTCCTACTGTGGAGACTTTTAAATATTTATAATTTGCAAAAAGGCACAACCATGCTTCTGTGTTTAATATAAAGAGAATATGTGACCTACAAAACAAAGCTTAGGCACGCAGCAATTCACTAATTAGACAATGTAAAGTTTTCACAGTGTGTTTGGAATAAAGCGGTAACAAATTGCCACAATATTAACTAATCATTTTCAGGATCCAGGCACAGAACGATGTTGAAAAGTCTAATTCCAGCTACTATGCAGCCAAGATCTTACCAGCGGAGTCAGGAGATACAGAGTACAGTAGAGATGTAGGGGTTGGTGGATGGAACCATAGCCCACAGTGGTGGTCCAGGCATACAACACCCTCAAAAGTGTATCAGGTGGACAATATTCTCACCATAGCTATTTAAAAGAGCAAAGATTAAAGAGAAGTACTGTAAGAGCCCTTTCACACTGGGGCGGGGGGCGGCGTCGGCGGTAAAACGCTGCTATTATTAGCTGCGTTTTACCGTCGTTTTACTTGCTAGCGGCCGAGAAAGGGTTAAATACCACTGCAAAGCACCTCTGCAGAGGCGCTTTGCTGGCGGTATAGCCGCGCCGTCCCATTGATTTCAATGGGCAGGAGCGGTAAAGGAGTGGTATACACACTGCTCCTTCACCGCTCCGAATATGCTGCTGGCAGGACTTTTTTTACCGTCCTGCCAGAGCATCGCTCCAGTGTGAACGCCCTCAGGGCTTTCACACTGGAATGCAAGCGGCGGCACTTTCGGGTCGGTTTGCAGGCGCTATTATTAGCGCAATAGCGCCTGCAAACCGCCCCAGTGTGAAAGGGCTCTAAGCAGGGCCGATCCTAGGCAGGTGCGCGGGGGGCAGTTCACCTGGAAGCCACAGAGGTGGGGGGCGCACAAGTACCAGAGAGCTCCCCTCCCACCTCCTATCCTTGTTGGTGTCCAGAGGCCGCTCTCTCCGCCGCTCACCACCGCTATGTCACATATGGCGACCCATCACATTTGGCTACCCGCTAGAGTGCGGATGCACAACGCCGCCATATGTGTTCCGACACTTTTACGACTAAACAGCACACTAAAAACACACTAAAAACTTCTTCTGTATAATTATTGATTGTAAGACAACACTACAGGGCCCCTCGTGGACTCGCTTCACTTTGGGCACAGCCTCATTTCGCTCGGCATAATTATATTCTAACTCTATGTCCACTTCGATGGTGGGACTTGAACCTAGACTTAGGGGTGGAGCCGGTTTTAGTGTGCTGTTCTGTCGTAAAAGTGTTGGAATGCATATGGTGGCGCCACGCATGCGCACTCCAGTGGGTAGCCAAATGTGATGGGTCGCCATATTTGACGCTACACCACTGCTGTGTTTCCTACCCAAGTCCATCCCCCTCCATCCTCCTGTCAGAGGAGATCGGAGCGGCTGTCTCTGTTCAGAGAGAGACCCGTGCAGTGACGTTGTTGGGGGGCAGGGTGAGACGGTCCATGCCGTGCAGTGCCTGTCATTTGTTCTTCTCCTCCTCTCTGCCATGATCTTCTCCACCCAGGTGGCACGGCTGTATACTGTTCTCTCCTCTCCAGCTGCTGCCCGGGTGGGGTTTGTCCTGAGGGGGGTCTGTACTAATGGAGGGGGAGTGGTTGGTGGGGGGGTCTGTACTAATGGGTGTGTGGTTTGTGGGGGGGTCTGTACTAATGGAGGGGGGTGGTCTGTGGGGGTCTCTACCAATGGAGTGGGGGTGGTTTGTGGGGGGTCTGTACTAATGGAGGGGGGTGGTTTATGGGGGGGTCTGTACTATTGGAGGGGAGTGGTTTGTGGGGGGTCTGTACTAATGGGGGGTGGTTT
The DNA here is from genome assembly GCA_037952925.1 of Lithobates clamitans. NCBI lineage: Eukaryota > Metazoa > Chordata > Amphibia > Anura > Ranidae > Lithobates > Lithobates clamitans. The sequence continues at coordinate 2,621,349 of JBBGZY010000051.1, forward strand.
TTTGAGGGGGTCTGTACTTATAGAGGGGGTGGTTTGTGGGGGGGCTGTACTAATAGAGGGGGGTCTGTACTAATGGGGGGGTTTGTGGGGGGCCTGTACTAATGGAGGGGGGGTCTGTACTAATGGAGGGGGGTTGGTTTGTGTGGGGGTCTGTACTAATGGAGGGGGGTGGTTTGTGTGGGGGGTCTGTACTAATGGAGAAGGGGTGGTTTGTGGTGGGTCTGTACTAATGGAGGGGGGTCTGTACTAATGGAGGGGGGTGGTTTGTGGGGGGTCTGTACTAATGGATAAGGGGTGGTTTGTGGGGGGTCTGTACTAATGGAGGGGGGTGGTTTGTGGGGGGGTCTGTACTAATGGAGGGGGGTGGTTTGTGTGGGGGGTCTGTACTAATGGAGAAGGGTTGGTTTGTGGGGGTCTGTACTAATGGAGGGGGGTCTGTACTAATAGAGTGGGGTGGTTTGTGGGGGGGTCTGTACTAATGGAGAAGGGGTGGTTTGTGGGGGGTCTGTACTAATGGAGGGGGGTTGGTTTGTGGGGGGGGTCTGTACTAATGGAGGGGGGTCTGTACTAATGGAGGGGGGTGGTTTTTGGGGGGTCTGTACTAATGGAGGGGGGCGGTTTGTGTTGGGGGTCTGTACTAATGGAGGGGGTGGTTTTTGGGGGGTCTGTACTAATGGAGGGGGGGTCTGTATTAATGGGGGGTGGGTCTGTATTAATGGGGGGTGGTTTGTGGTGGGTCTGTACTAATGGAGGGGGGGTGGTTTGTCCGGAGGGTCTGCACTAATGGAAGTGGGGTCTCTACTAATGGAGGGGGGATGGTTTGTGCTGAGGGGGGTCTGTACTAATGGGAAGTGGTTTGTCGGGGGGTCTGTACTAATGGAGGGGGGGTCTGTACTAATGGAGGGGGGTTGTTTGTGTGGGGGTCTGTTCTAATGGTGGGGGTCTGTACTAATGGAGAAGGGGTAGTTTTTTGGGGGATCTGTACTATTGGAGGGGGGTGGTTTGTGGGGGGGAGTCTGTACTAATGGAGGGAGGTCTGTACTAATGGAGGGGGGTGGTTTGTGTGGGGGTCTGTTCTAATGGTGGGGTCTGTACTAATGGAGAGGGGGTGTTTTTTGGGGGGTCTGTACTATTGGAGGGGGGGTGGTTTGTGGGGGGGAGTCTGTACTGATGGAGGGGGGTCTGTACTAATGGAGGGGGGTGGTTTGTGTGGGGGCTGTACTAATGGAGGGGGGTGGTTTGTGTGGGGGCTGTACTAATGGAGGGGGGGTCTGTACTAATGGGGGGTGGTTTGTCAGGGGTCTGTACTAATGGGGGGGTGGTTTGTCCAGGGGGGTCTGTACTAATGGAAGGGGGGTTTGTCCTGAGGGGGGTCTGTACTAATGGGGGGTGGTTTGTCGGGGGGGTCTGTACTAATGGAGGGGGGGTGGCTTGTCCTGGGGGGTCTGTGCTAATGGAGGGGGGAGGTTTGTCCTGAGGGGGTCTGTACTAATGGAGGGGGGTTTTCCCAGAGGGGGGTCTGTACTAATGGAGGGGGGTGTTTGTCCTGGGGGGTCTGTACTAATGGAGGGGGGTGTTTGTCCTGGGGGGGGTCGGTACTAATGGAAGGGGGTCTGTACTGAGGGAGGGGTTTATACTTAGTGGGGAGTCTGCACTGACAGTGGGGGGTCTATACTTAGTGGAGGCGGGTCTGTACTGAGGGAGGGGTTTATACTTAGTGGGGGGTCTGCACTGACAGAGGGGGGTCTATACTGAGGGGCGACTATAGTTGGTGGAGGGGGGTTGACACCAACCCTAGTGACGCCACTGCAGCCGTGGGCTCTTCTTTCCCCCACCCTCTCCCTATCCTCCCGCTGCTGTACTAGTGAGCGGCACTTGCCAGCACAGCCGCCCACTATGTTTCTTCCCCACCTTCATATTGGCCAGGGAAGAAATAGAATAAAAAAATGAGCAGAGAAGAGAATTGTGGGACATGTAGTCCCGAGGACTGGCAGCCCCACTGTAACACGGAAACTGCAGCCCACACAGCATGCCCAGCTGAATGGGAGAGAGAGAGAGCCAGGAGCCCGGGAAAACTTTCAGGGAACGGCACCCAGGACTCCAGAGGACAGTGCTGAGGGAACAACATCAGAGAGAGAACCCCGCCGCCCTGCGCCACCAGGGGGAAAGCCACACAGCCTAGCACAATCCCTGGCGGAGAAAGGAATGGAGTCATTGCCAGAATACAGATCTGGGCACTAACTAGCGGAGTTGCCAAGGGCAATTCAGAGTGAGCTGACTCCTGAACCGTTGTTGCTGGGTCACTTGAGAGGGCCGATCAGCCATTATCTCCTGTAGTATGTCTGCAGTCTCTGACCATCTCCTGTGCTATGTCTGCAGTCTCTGACATCTCCTGTATTATATCAGCAGTCTCTGACCATCTCTTGTGCTATGTCTGCAGTCTCTGACCGTATCCTGAGCTATGTCTGCAGTCTCTGACCATCTCCTGTATTATATCTGCAGTCTCCGACCATCTCCTGTAATATGTCTGCACTCTCTGACCGTCTCCTGTAACATGTCTGTACTCTCTGACCGTCTCCTGTAATATGTCTGTACTCTCTGACCCTCTCCTGTAATATGTCTGTACTCTCTGACCGTCTCCTGTAATATGTTTGCACTCTCTGAGCGTCTCCTGTAATATGTCTGCACTCTCTGACCGCCTCCTGTAATATGTCTGCACTCTCTGACCGTCTCCTGTAATATGTCCGCACTCTCTGACCGTCTCCTGTGCTATGTCTGCAGTCTCTTACCATCCCCTGTATTATATCTGCAGTCTCTGACCATCTCCTGTGCTATGTCTGCAGTCTCTGACCATCTCCTGTGCTATTTCTGCAGTCTCTGACCATCTCCTGTAATATGTCTGCACTCTCTGACTGTCGCCTGTATAATACGTCTACACTCTCTGACCGTGTCATGTAATATGTCTGCACTCTCTGACCATCTCCTGATCTCCTGTGCTATGTCGGCAGTCTCTGACCATCTCCTGTGCTATGTCTGCAGTCTCTGACCATCTCCTGTATCATGTCTGCAGTCTCTGAACTTCTCCTTTACTATGTCTGCAGTCTCTGACCATCTCCTGTAATATGTCTGCACTCTCTGACCATCTCCTGTACCATGTCTGCACTCTCTGACCATCTCCCGTACTATGTCTGCACTCTCTGACCATCTCCTGTGCTATGTCTGCAGTCTCTGACCATCTTCTGTATCATGTCTGCAGTCTCTGACCTTCTCCTGTACTATGTCTGCAGTCTGTGACCATCTCTTGTATCATGTCTGCAGTCTCTGATCATCTCCTGTACTATGTCTGGGGGCTCTTTCTAACAGACTCTCTAACAGAAGCCCTCTCTGTGTGCATCAGAGAGACTCCCCTCCAGGTCTCATTAGTGTACGCTCTTCCTGTATTTTTTTTATTGTTAAAAGATCATGGGAGGATCCCAGGTTAACGAAGACTTCTTAGGGGAGCATCTCTGTGTTTAAGTCATTGCCATAGAAACATGTGTACAGTGGAGGAGTTTGTAAGATGACTACGTCCATGTGGGGGCGCCAAAAATATTTCTGCACCCAGGCGTATGTGACCCTAGGATCGGCCCTGACTGTAAGTATTCTTAATCTTCTATTTCAGGGTGCAGTTAAACCTTAGTTAAATATCATTTTGTCCCCCAGAGCACATTATGGCCTCTTTGTACTCACCTCTCAAAATGCCTTCTGCCGAACAATGATTTACGCTCCCCTTTGTCATTCTATCCCCACCATTGAAAGTAAAAGTGTCCCTCGCGCTACTGAGAGTAAATAGTAAATGTGACTAGTGACAAGTGATAAAAAGTGTAACTGATGCAGCAAAACCTAAAAGTTTATCACAAAACACCAAAACATGTAAAATCTATATAAAGTGATCTTGCGCAAAAAATAAATAAATATCACTGTAAAATACTGTGGTAAAATAACCCAACAAATATATCACTAAAAAAGAAAAAAATGTAAATATATATATATCTCCACGTGAAGTGAAGTAATGATGAATATAAATATAGATGTGCAAAAATGCAATAAAGTGTCCAAAATATTCCTGAATCACGTGAAAAAGTAATAAATCACACAAATGTAATATATCACAAAGATGTAAATAAAGCACAAAAATGTATAATGGGGCTAAATAGTCCTCTAAAGTAGTGAATAAAGTGTAAAGCTTCTGCCGTCTTCACAAGTTGATGGATCTGATATATGCGATGTTGGATAGGTACACACACACATATAGATGTCCATATACAGTATGTTCCTAGGTATTCCGCAAATAGCCTCTTAATGCTAAAGTCTCCCAGAACTCTTACGTTAGTTATAGAAGTAAATCGCATCCATAAGCAATAAAGGGTCTCCGCTATCGTCTATGGGCACTTCTTTCAGATGTACACACTGCAGATGAGCTTATAGGTATTCCTCCAATGGGCAAAGTAATCCACTCGGTTGCCCCAATTTTAATCCAGTACACAATGCCTCAGTTTAAGAAAAGGGAAACAAAAAAAGCCTCCGATTGTGTAGTGTGTTATGGGCCAAACAAGATATTTATTAAGTACCCAGGTGGACTCTTAAATTTAAAAACGTGTAAAACAGACAGAGAACAAAATCGGCGTTATTCAGCGCCTTCTTACGTCACTTTCGGTGTGTGTCTATTCCGGCCAATCCCTACGCGTTACGTCACGTCTTGTGACTTCATCTAAGGGAAGGCCCCCACGACCTGTAGAGCCTGGTATGGATTTTGGGGGGGACCTGCACACCATTTTTTTTTTACATTTTGGTGCATGGTTCCCCTTAATATCCGTACCAGGCCTGAAGGGCCTGGTATGGATTTTAGGGGGACCCCCACACAATCTTTTTTTCATTTGGTGCAGGGTTCCCCTTAATATTCATACCAGACCCAAAGGGCCTGGTATTGGACTAGGGGGGAAACCCATGCGGTTTTTTAATGATTTTTTATGTATATTGCCTGGACCCGACAATACAGACCATATTGGCCCCATAAAGAATGAGGAAGGACATCTAGTTACAAAGGATGGGGAGATGGCGAAGGTATTGAATTTATTCTTCTCCTCAGTCTTCACAAGGGATTTGAGGGGCTTCAGTAACCAAAACTGCAGTGTTTATCCTCATAACACATGGCAGGAAGCACCTCCAGGGTTAATAGAGGACAAAATTAAAATTAGACTTGCGCAACTTAATATTAATAAATCACCAGGACCAGATAGGTTGCACCTGGGAGTACTTGGGGAACTCAGTCAAGTAATTGCCAGATCATTGTTCCTCAATTTTACTGACAGTCTACTGACTGGAATGGTACCAACTGATTGGAGAAAAGCCAATGTAGAACCAATATTTAAAAAAGGCCCAAAATACATCCCTGGGAATTACAGACCAGTTAGCCTAACATTAATAGTATGTAAACTCTTGGAGGGGATGATATCTTGGGGAATCTAGGATGGAAAAGGACCTGGGGGTCCTAGCAGATGATAGGCTCGGCAATGGCATGCAATGCCAAGCTGCTGCTAACAAAGCAAACAGATATTGGCATGCATTAAAAAGAAGATTAATTCCAGATATAAAACAATAATTCTCCCGCTCTACAAGACTCTGGTCCGGCCGCACCTAGAGTATGTTGCCCAGTTCTGGGCACCAGTCCTCAGGAAGGATTACTGGAAATGGAACGAGTACAAAGAAGGGCAACAAAGCTAATAAAGGGGCTGGAGGATATTAGTTATGAGGAAAGGTTGTGAGCACTGAACTTATTCTCTCTGGAGAAGAGACGCTTGAGAGGGGATATGATTTCAATATACAAATACCATACTGGTGACCCCACAATAGGGATAAAACTTTTTCGTAGAAGGGAGTTTAACAAGACTCGTGGCCACTCATTAAAATAAGAAGAAAAGAGGTTTAACCTTAAACTACGTAGAGGGTTTTTTACTGTAAGAGCGGCAAGGATGTAGAATTCCCTTCCACAGGCGGTGGTCTCAGCGGGGGGGCATCGATAGTTTCAAGAAACTATTAGATAAGCACCTGAACGACCGCAACATACAGGAATATACAATGTAATACTGACATATCACACACATAGATTGGACTTGATAGACTTGTGTCTTTTTTCAACCTCACCTACTATGTAATTATGTAACTATGTAACTATGTAACATTACAGCCACGAGTAGTTTTAAATTACATTTTTTCCATTAGAAATGTCATTTTGCTGCAGTACTGTTCTAAACACAGGGAAGATGTGCTACTTTACAGGCAGACTAAGGACACCCCCCAGTTTTATTGTTTCAGTTTAAGCTTTATTAAAATCACTGCTCTGGAAAAAAACGTCAGTTTTTAAAACTTTTTTTTGCATTGATACATGTCCCCTGGGGCAGGACCCGGGCCCCCAAACACTTTTTATGGGGGGGGGTGGTGTTCGGCTTATCCCTACTCTTCAGTCCTAATCTAGTGTAAGCTCTGTGTAGGAGCTTACACAAGACTCACTTATATTTACCTTCTCTATGCTACCATGCCATTCCATTCCCCTGCAGTCTTAACCTTGTGTAAGCTCTGTCTTGGAGCTTACACAAGACCCACTTATATTCACCTTCTCTATGCTACCTTGCCATGCCATTTCTCTGCAGTCCTAACCTTGTGTAAGCTCTGTGTTGGAGCTTACACAAGGTTGACAGTGACTGTTGGGGTTTTTTGATTGGCTGCTAAGGCCTGCATCCTTGGAAGAAGATGGAGGTTACATATTTCCACGTACCTGGAAGTACCGGTATTTCACAGCAGCAGTGGGGAATTCAGTGAAGAATGTAATATGTGGTTTGGGGGTGGGCTTTATTGAGATTCTTTCAGATTGCCCTTAATGGACAAAGTGGCTCCTTAAAGCCTCATACACATGGGTCTGTTCAGCAGGGAGCAGCCATATTTTGATCCATGTCTGCCTGACTGGTTGTACACAAGTTAATCTATCGATTGACTTGTGTACAACCAGCCTGTTAGAAAATGTTATTTTGATTAGTGCCACTTGCTATAGCCGGTGCTAATCAGCATATACTGACAGCAGGGATGTCTCCCTGCTGTCAGTATATAATAGCTCTGCAGGATGGATTCCCTCATCTATCTCGAATGAATGAATGGGGTAATCGAGTAATTTTCTTTTGTTCAACCAGCTGTTTGAAAAAAAAAAAAAAGAATTATGTGTGGCTAGCATAATCGTACACCGGTGTGAGGACCATGCATCCACACCCACAAAGATGTCAAATTGGGAAAAGATGTGGAAAGTGTAAAGCTAGCCCTGGAACCATAGGGTTATTCTACTGGTATTACTGATATAATACTTAAGGTATTGGTTGTTGATGTAAATGTGCTGGTTCCTGGGCAGGTGGATTCTACACCCCAGAGGATCTCCACAGTCTCACTGGCTTATAGTGTAATGTAACGAGAATTGAAGCATTCCACCACTGCTAAGAGGTCCAGATACAACTTTATTGTATTAAAAGTCAGGGGTACAATCCAAAGAAGTAGCTGCTCGTTTCAGGGGTCCGAGCACCCCCTTCATCAGAGTTAGAAAGAACATAAGAAGATTTCCATATCAATCTGAAATCGATACAATATCCCCACCACGGGGTCATAATAAAAACCAAATAGTCAATCGTAAAGGGCTGGTCAAAATAATATACTAAAATAAGAACATGAGTGCTGAACTATATTGCTTCAAAAAAGAGAGAAGAAGAAAGAATAATAATAATAATATTTGTTATTAAAATGCTACAGTCTGGGTGCTATGTTAACCCAATCAGAATTAAAAAAAAATATATATATATATTGGGTAAAATATATCTCAAAACAGTATAACTTGAATTATACATTATACAATCATAAAACAAATAAAAAAATAAATTGATAATAATAATAATAATAACAATAATAATCATAATCACCTTTATTCAAATTATACATTCTCAGTCATAAATTGACCTAAAAGGAATAAATGTATGAAAACATGAGTAAAATAATAGGTATATAAATTAAACCATACATTATACAATCTAGCAAAAGAATGATAATAATAATACTATTGATAATACTCTAGTAAGAATAAATGTATCGAAATGAGTAAAATATATCCAAAAAGCCGATGAGAGCCAAACACTGTACAATCTGACTGTACAATCACTGAACAAACTGCACTGCCTTAAAAATCTCATGCAATATGGGGTAATGCATTCCACTGGTGGTGGATCCAGGAAAGACTGTACAATCTGATTGTATATGTGTGTGACCTAGAAGGTGATTATAAGGTTGTATATCCGCAGGCTGTACAGTACATCTGGGAATATTTGTCGTCTGGAACAGTTAATTTGTATATGTACCAATAATTGCTACACAGTATGTGGCCTGATTAGTAAAACAGTGGGCCTGTAATCAAATATACTGACTCATGTTGATGGTCTACATTGAAGAGATGGCTATAAGTGGAATAAATTATCGTTAAATTGGAAGTAGAGCCTGTGTCTGTCAGCTGCTGTGTTGACATGAATGGGACTGCCTACCCATGGATACAAGGAACACCTGTGCATCAATGTGCAGGCAAACACAGCCCTCTCAAGGCATTGGAGTAGGAGTATTATGGGATGCCCACTTGACTTTTCAAAAAAAGAGACTCTTCAGGGACAACACTATATACAGTCCGTATATACTCCTCTTCTGCCTCCTGCACAAATCTTGCTTGCAGAAACACTAAGGCCCAGCTCCCAGATAGCAAGGATAACTTGCCACAAATGTGTAGCAGTGTTGAATTGTAAAGCCTCTTACACTCAATCGGATTTTCCGACAGGAATTGTGTGATGACAGGCTGTTTGCGGAAATTTTTCGTCCATCGGACAATTGTTGTCGGATTTTCCACTGACAAATGTTGGATAGCAGGCTTTAAAATTTTCCGCGGACAACGGTTTGTTGTCAGATTTTCCAAGCGTGTGTACACAAGTCCGTTGGACAAAAGTCCAAATTACAAAAACGCATGCTCGTAAGCAAGGACGAGCCAGAAGCAGTCGGTCTTGTAAACTAGCATTCGTAAAGGAGTATTAACATTAGTGACGTGGCAAATTATGAAATCTCGAAATGCAGCGCACAATTCTCTTCTTCTTTAATGGGATAATAATGAATCTGCTTTGCTAGTGATACTGATGGAGATATTGCAAACTAATTTTCAAAGGCTTTTCTTTTCTAGTGATATCAAGAATAATATTATTATGCTTGTTATTTTTATTTTTTGGTGCAAGTTACCACAACACCATTATCCCATAGTTGTTAAGATCAAAGATACAACTATGTTGGTGTCCCTTGTTCATTTTTCATTGTATTTTTTTAAATGTAACCGCCTACTCCCAAACTGTCATTTGAAGTAAAACACATAGCCAAGTATTATTCTACACAATGTTTTTATTGTGCATTAAAAAAAGAAAACAAATAAAATTAGACATGCTATTTGCCAATAGAACTTAACTAAAAAGTGCATTCTATGCATCCAAAAATATAGAAAATATACCAAATGAAATCATTATTCAACCAAAAAATAAAATAAAAGCCTCATGCATGTGTCCTGCTTCTTAATATAGGGGTCAACAATGCCAAGAGTTGGTGAAAGCAGGGGTCAGTCATCCGGAGATAATTCCGAAAATCATCCGGATTATTCTCCTGAAGCTCCAGCAGCAAAGGCATATGACATAATTGGTCACGATTAATAAAGCAACCAATTTTTGGTCCAAGAAATCCTCTTCCTCCTGTTCCTGGACTGGACTTATTCACTCCAAGGTGAATAAAAAATAACACGTTATCTCCTCCGATTCCGCAACATGTCTGGTTGACGAACGGCCGTTCAGAAACGAATTGAAAAGCACAAAGTGAAAAGCGTGAACTGAAAAACGCTAAATGAAAAGCGTGAAATGAAAAGCACGAATCAACACTCACCAAACTTCTACTAACACGAAATTAGCAGAAGGAGCCCAAAGGGTGGCGCTAAAGGGCTGAAAAACCACATAGTACGTCAGTACGTTCGTGTTTGTTGGCCGATAATTCCTTGCCGTTTGTATGCAAGACAAAATTCAGGCACACGCCTTCGGACAAAAGTCTGAGGTTTTGTCTGTGGAAAATCAGATTGTGTGTACAAGGCTTGAGTCTGTTAACTTGCTGCATATTTTTACTGGCAAGTTGTACTTGCAGAGTACCTGAAACACAAGTTTTAGTTGATACATATTGTAATTTGTAGCTAATTTGTGTGGCAAGTTTCTAGCAAGAGCAAAGTTGCAGTGGTGGGTCCACAGCAAGAGCTCTACAAGCCTACAGCATGAAAATTCATCCACAGTGACCCCCGTGGTGGGATGACTATTGCACAACTTAACTGAACCAGAACTTGCAACAGATTTGCAGAATGTTTGCAAAGAAAGTTGATCTGGAGTCATGCAATGCGGACTTGCTGCAATTGTGCAACAAACTTATGAAGCCGGGCAAGTATAGCAATAGCCTAGCAAGTAATTTTCAAACCTGCAGCACAATTGCTTGCTATCTGGGCTGGAACACTGTGTGGGGGATCTGAAAAGGCTCTCAGCCAGATCCAGTAAAAGCTCTTTACAGGCAGGGACCGCGGGCTCTTGTGTAGAAAAAAATTCCCAGTGTCCAGCTACCTTCCTGTGGCTACTGATCCCGGCACCACCTCCTCAGGCACTGTCAGCCCACCTGGCTGCAGCTGCCCCCTTCACCAGCCCTCCTGGCTAATCTTCCACAGTCCTCCCAAATTGACTCTACAACCATCTCTGACTGCCACTCCTCAGTCCTCTCAGGTTGTCTCACAGTCTTCCCCGACTGTCTCATTTACCAGCCACCTGGCTGTCTTCTCCCTGGAGATCTCCTGCTGTCCTCATTCCTGTTCCCATGCCACTGGACAGGACTAATTCTTGTGTTGTGAGAGGGTCCCTTCTGCATCGGGCCCAAGGTCACCACCGCCCCCAGACTAGGGGGTTACCCTCAAGGGTAAGGGCTTCAGAAAGCCTCTTCAGCATTCCATCTTCAGCTTCCACCTGAACTCCACTGCCCCTGCTGGCCTGACCCTGAGTATTTAAGAGGTCCCTCCCCCCGCCAGCCCATTTGACTGTGGATTGGTTGGGGACCTCATCAATACTCCAGGCAGCTCCTTCTAATCTCCCTCCCATTCTTCTGGAAGTTTCTCCAAAGTTCCAGCAAATAGGAGGAGGTTTTAGAGATGCTGCCAGATGAGTAATTCCAGCCTCCCTGGATCACTCACCCTGACCCAGATTCAAAACACACCAGCTTGGCTGCCAGCTACAGAAAAAAACAACTAGCACACCAAGCTAAAGGGTGCTAGAGGGAGATTTACCTTCCTTTTCTGTGTAATAGCCAAAAAAAAGGAAGTGAGAGGAAATCCCTGAAAATTTAGGGAATCTCTTGGGTCATCAGAACTAGTGTTCCCATTGGAAGAATTCCCAGCTATTATTTTTCTGGAGATAACCCAAAGTTTGGGATTTTCTTTTACTTTCACCTTTAAAGAGGAACAGCAGTCTGCTCGCATAAGTTGTAATAAAAACATCTTTGCCATTCTGAAGCTTCCCTCCAACCACTTTGTATATTATTTTATATATACTGTGATTCAGTACTTGCCAAATATGATGCAGAAATCTCCCTCCACTGAGTCTGGCTGCAACCATTTTAATTGTGGGCAGCTAAAGTGCTGCCTGTTCACTTCCTGGATTTATACAGACATACAGAGGCACACCTCCAGCTCTGCAGCTCTGATTGGCCCTCTTATGACTCACCCCCCCCTCCCTTCCTGGCAAACTCTCACAAGAGTGAGAGAGAGAGAGAGCTGTGCATGATGTCATAAGCCTGTGCTTTTTACCAGACAAGAAACAGGAAGTGGGCTGTATAAGGTATTTACTGGCAGAAAAAAAATGTTTTTTGTTAAAACAACAATGGCAGAAGATTTAATAGATAGAAAGATGAAAAAAATAGTGAAGCTCCACTTTAACCACTTCAGCCCCGGAGGATTTTACCCCCTTCCTGACCCGAGTACTTTTTGCGATTTGGCACTGCGTCGCTTTAGCTGACAATTTGCGGTTATGCGACGTTGTACCCAAACAAAATTGACGTCCTTTTTTCCCTACAAATAGAGCTTTCTTTTGGTGCTATTTGATTGCCTCTGGGGTTTTTATTTTTTGTGCTATAAACAAAAAAATAGCGACAATTTTGAAAAAAACGCAATATTTTTTACTTGTTACTATAATAAATATCCCACAAAAATATATAAAAAACAATTATTTTCCTCACTTTAGGCCGAAATGTATTCTTCTACATATTTTTCTTAAAAAAAATTGCAATAAACGTATATTGATTGGTTTGCGCAAAATTTATAGCGTCTACAAAACTGGGGATAGTTTTATGGCATTTTTATTTTTTATTTTTTTTTTTTATTAGTAATGGTGGTGATCTGTGATTTTTATCGGGACTGTGACATTATGGCGGACAGATCAGACGCTTTTGACACAATTTTGGGACCATTGTCATTTATACAGCGATCAGTGCTATAAAAATGCATTAATTACTGTGTAAATGACACTGGTAGGGAAGGGGTTAACACTAGGGGGCAATCAAGGGGTTAAGTGTGTCCTAGGGAGTGATTCTAACTGTGTGGGGGCTGGGCTTCAACACACAGGACAGTGATCACTGCTCTCGATGACAGAGAGCTGTGGTCTCTGTCCTGTCACTGTCACTGTTTACAAAAGCATCTCCCCCTTCTTCCTCTCTGTGACACGATCGTGGGCACCCGGCGGATATCGAGTCCGCGGGACCCGCGGTCACGGAGACCGTGGTGGGCGCGCACCCACGACAACGCTTCTTAAAGGGAATGAACCTGTACGCTCTTTTGCCCACCAGTGCTATTCTGCCGACGTAAATCGGCGTGCACTGGTAGGCCTAATAGGTGTTCTAATCCCCCCCCCCCCCATCTAAAAAAAAAAAAAAAAGTTTTGCCTTTATTTCTACTTTAACCTTGTAAGTAAAAATAAAGCATGCTGCTTTTTTTTTCAACGCAATGCCTAGTAACGCACCACAACAGTGTGAGACCAGCCTTATAGATCCTTATAAAATGATCGCATCATTGCTCTTGCAGTGTTAAAGTGGAATGCATTTTTATAATTGAAGAATGGGGGGGAGTCGGTCCTCCGTCTAATGCATTATAGCAATAAGCTTCAACTCTAAACATTAAAGAATTTCAGTTGTATCGAGAGAGACTAATATTTTTAAAATTGCCTGTAATTGTCCACATACAATTCAGCTCATGAAAAAATTACAAGCTGTCATTTCTCCCTACACAGAAGATCCTGTTTTCTCAGGAACTATTACATGGAGAGAGATTTATTAACATAAAATGAAGAAGAGAGGGGAGGCGTGAGGCGCTCTGATGTGAAGGTGTTATGAGTGGCTCTATTCGCAGAGCTCTTGGGAATTCTGCAGAGAATAGACTAATTTAGCCATCGTTAAATCGCCATCTCACTTTCTAATATAGCAACAGAAAATATTATTTTATCCCTACAATGAGGAGTGACACATAGGCTTTGTGTTACGGTGCCGCTAATTTCTACAGGCTGACTTATTCCTGGAAAGGGCACATGATAGCCTACATTTTACATCTTGCTATGCAGTACGAATCCCAGTTCCTATAAGGCTCCTGTTTGTCATGAATGCTTTTATCTAACAGGTGATAAAAATAAATGCAGATGTGCCCCACCTGGTACAAAAGAAAACATGCATTGCTGTTTGACCTTGATGGGCAGATCTAGATTGTCCTTTTATTACTATTTTATGGTGTGTTTATTAAAAGTACACTACAGTAAAAAGAAAAAAAAAAAAGGCATGGAATTTATATAGGGGCCACAAATCAGCATCTTCTTTTATATTCAACCATTTCTGTGCTATGCTACCCTAGTGCCAAAACCTTTAATGGGGCATACACACGGTCGGACTTTTCATCTACAAAAGTCCGACAGCCTGTCCGACAGACTTCCGGCGGACTTTCGGCGGACTTGCGGCGGACTTGTGGCAGACTTTCTAACGAACGGACTTGCCTACACACGACCACACAAAAGTCAGACGGATTCGTACGTGATGACGTACACCGGACTAAAATAAGGAAGTTGATAGCCAGTAGCCAATAGCTGCCCTAGTGTCGGTTTTTGTCCGTCGGACTAGCATACAGACGAGCGGATTTCGGGGTCCGTCGTAGTTACGACGTAAAGATTTGAAGCATGTTTCAAATCTAAAGTCCGTCGGATTTGAGGCTGAAAAAGTCCGCTGAAAGTCCGAAGAAGCCCACACACGATCGGATTACCAGCCAGCTTTAGTCCGTCGGCGTACGTTGGACTTTTGTAGACGAAAAGTCCGACCGTGTGTACGCCCCATAAGCCCTGGCCTTTATTATTTGTGATCACAATGCATTTCAAAGTGCAGGCCAGGTATTCCCAATTCAGCCCGCTGTGTTCATCTGTTCTTGAAAGCAAGGAAAGATAACCACTTCAGCCCCGGAAGGATTTTACCCCCTTCCTGACCAGAGCATTTTTTGCGATTCGGCAATGCGTCGTTTTTGCGACGTTGTACCCAAACAAAATTGGCATCCTTTTTTCCCCACAAATAGAGCTTTCTTTTGGTGGTATTTCATCACCTCTGTAGTTTTTATTTTTTGCACTATAAACAAAAAAGACCGTCAATTTTGAAAAAAAAAGCTTTGCTATAATAAATATCCCCCAAAAATATATAAAAAAACTAATTTCTTCCACAGTTTAGGCTGATATGTATTCTTCTACATATTTTTGGTGAAAAAATCGCAATAAGTGTATATTGATTGGTTTGCGCAATAGTTATAGCATCTACAAAATAGGGGATAGATTTATGGCAGTTTTATTATTACATGTTTTTTTTTACTAGTAATGGCGGCGATCAGTGATTTTTATTGGGACTGCGACATTGTGGCGGACAGATCGGACACTTTTGACACTATTTTGGGACCATTGACATTTATACAGCGATCAGAGCTACAAATAGCCACTGATTACTGTATAAATGACACTGGCAGGGAAGGGGTTAAACACTAGGGGCCTATCAAGAGGTTAAATGTGTTTCCTGGATGTGTTATAACTGTAGGGGGGGTGGGCTCACTACAACATGACAGAGATCACTTCTCCCGATGACAGGGAGCAGTAGATCCCTGTAATGTTGCTAGGCAGAACAGGGAAATGCCTTGTTTACATAGGCATCTCCCCGTTCTGCCTCTCCTCGCCGCAATCAAAGGCCACCAGCGAACATCGAATTTGCGGGATCCCTGGGCACGCTACCAAGGTGAGTGCGCGTGCCCACTAGGCAGAAAATTCCAAGGGACTTACAGGTACGCCCTTTTGCCTGCCAATGCCATTCTGCCGATATAAATCGGCGAGTAGTTAAAGCACATTTTGGTATTCTCAGTATCTCTGTTGCAAGTTTTTTCCCATTCTTGATCATACATACATTCCAAGGCTCCATGAACACTAATGGCCCGTACCCACGGTCGGATTTTCCGATGGAAAATGTCCGATCGGAGCGTGTTTTTGGAAATTTCGACTGTGTGTGGGCTCCATCGGACATTTTCCATCGGATTTTCCGACACACGAAGTTTGAGAGCAGGCTATAAGATTTTCCGACAACAAAATCCGTTGTCGGAAATTCCGATCGTGTGTACACAAATCCGACGGACAAAGTGCCACGCATGCTCAGAATAAATAAAGAGATGAAAGCTATTGGCCACTACCCCGTTTATAGTCCCGACGTACGTGTTTTACGTCACAGCGTTTAGAACGATCGGATTTTCCGACAACTTTGTGTGACCGTGTGTATGCAAGACAAGTTTGAGCCAACATCCGTCGGAAAAAATCGTAGGATTTTGTTGTCGGAATGTCCGAACAAAGTCCATCCGTGTGTACGGGGCATTACATTTTTTTAAGTTAAATGAACGCTGGAAAAAACTCAGGATAAAAAAACGCTGGTAATAGCTTTTTGTAGTAGCGTTTTCTGAGCGTTTAGGTGCATTTAAGAGCGTTTAGGAGCGTTAATTTGAATTTTTCAGTACCTTAAAAAAGAGGGGGAAAAAAGCTCAAAAAATCCTATTAGTAGCATTTAGGAGAGTTTAAGAGCGTTTCTGCTGAAAAAACGTGCCAAGAAACTCTACAAAAATATTTTTTTTTCTGCTTCTAGACGCTGAAGCTCAAAAAATGCTAATAGTCTAAAGTAGTGTGCAAGGACACATAGAATAACACTATTTAGCTTCAAGGAGCAGAAAAAATTCTCATAACAGCTTCTAGGAGCTTAAAAAACACTAGTGTGCATGGAGCCTAAGCGTAGCGCTTACTGCTGAAGGAGGTGCTGAAATATTGCCTAGGTTCTTCCCCAATGAATTGCCCCACAGCCAGGTACACAATCTTAGCCACACTTTTCCTCAATAACCAGTCTAGGGGTGTTGTTTTTATTTTTGTAGAACTTGGATAGGGTTGAGGGATTTAGGTGGGATACTCCAAAAACAGAACTATGTACAGGTTGAGGACAATTAACTCCTTCCTTGTAGCTGAAGCAAAAGTCCTTGCAGAAGTCCTTGCTTGCAGCAAGCTGTGGACTTGGCTTTGGAGTGGAAACAGTTAAATGCAAACTCCTTCTTTAGAATAGGAGTCCCTTCACATAGAATCAGATAGACTAGGCTCTTCAGGACATAAGCTGAGGTCCCCTTTGAACAAATACACACCTGACTCTCTAGCACAAGAGTGGTGGCAGCAGTCCAAAAGTCTCGCACAGCAATCTGTACTCACAACATGTCCAGAGACAGTTGGTTACCTCCTTCCAAGTTGAAAGAATTTCTCCAGTGATACCAGACTTGATCTTTAGCAGATAGCCCCTCAGTCTGCTCTCTATAGCTTCAGCGTCTAGGCCCCCCGGTTCGCTCACCTAATGCCTCATGAACAGCAAGCACTTGGCAGCATTGCCCAGGATTGATCCTCTGCAGGAAAAGACCCAGAAGCCTACTCTAAGAGTATTTATGCAGTTTCTCAGCAGCCTTCAGGGCCTGTTCCCTGGGATTGGCAAGGGCTGCATAAATAGTTGCCACCTGCCACCTGCCTAGCTCCCCACCTATGATCCAAAAACATCTCACAGCTCTCTGGAAAGCAGAGGGAGTAAACAGACTAGCAGAAGAGAACACTGAACTGACCTATTTAATCAGTTGCAGTGGTTACAGTGAGCACAACTAAATTTACTTTACACAATAATTACAACCACACTTGTTAGAGTGGGGTAAGCTAAATTTGCCTAACAAAAACACACCCAGCTCTACTGAACACCGTGAACCACCACTAAATCTAACTAATCCAAGCACCTGTCTAGGAGGGTGCTGTATGTAGCACCCTCTAGTGTGCTACTAGTTTAGAGCAGGCAAATGTATGTTAGACTCGTGGTTAGTTTGTGAGTCTGGAATCTGGGTCGGGGTTTACTGCAGGTCATACTGGATGACTCACAGAGGCAGGTCTCTGGTGCCTCCCCCTGGACCTGGAAGTTTGGAGAAACGTCTAGAAGTTAGTGGACAGAAGGCAGAAGGGTTGCTCTACATACTTGAGGGAACTTGGCCAATCCCAAAGTAGAATGCCTTACCAGGGAAGCGGAGTTAGCCCTTAAATATGTATAAGTCATGCTAGCAGGGGATTCGGGTGGAAGATGGAGTGCTGAGGAGGATCCCCTAGGTCTAGGAGGTTTCTCTACCTTCGGGCTGGGCTTGGGCTTGCTTATGAAGACCATTTCAGCAATACGGTTTGACTTGAATTGTTGTCTGAGAGCTGTGGGAGCAGGGAGGACAGAGTTCGTATATCGGCACACCCAGGTTTTTTTTAAGGGGAGAGACTGCCACGTGTAGCAAGCTTTCTAAAGGACAGGGTTGGGCTCAACCCTTTTATCCTTGCCCTGGGATATATTCAGAGCAGCCAGGAGGGCTGGTAGTGCCTGCAAGCAGTGAAACTGGGAGCAGTTCTACACTAGGAGAAGATACACTCTTGCATGCAGTTTGCCTCATTTTGTGCTATTTCCAAGAGGGGCTGAGAGCTCCTAGTCTGTAATGGACTTTTGCTGCTGATCCACTAAGTGTGGATAGACTGTATGAGTACAGGAAGGAAAGCAGTTCAGGATCTCTTGTACAGGAGAAGGAAGTTGTCCCCTTTTTGTCGATTTTTCTTTTTGTCGTTTGAGTCAAGTTGGGCATACCATAAATCCCTTTATTCCATCCAAGTTGTTACCCCTAATAAAACATCAAAACAAAGCCAAGGGACTGACTTCTTGTGTTTGGATGCATGTTGCCTGGCTGTGTAGGAGTAGGGGAGCCTGTCACCAGCGGCCTCTGTGGGGGTAGTGCTTCATATATAAGGTAAAAATGGCAACCAGCCTGATTAATTTAGAATAAAGGGAGATTTTTTGTTTGTGGAGGGTAGAGAAGGGGGAATTTTTGCTTTTGCGTTAGAGAAGGGCAAAGGATTTTTGTTATATTTGCATGGGGGCATTTTTGATTTGGAAGGGGGAGAATTTTTCCCTGGTTTGGGGAGAAGGGGGGAGTGGTTTATGGGGGTTTCGGGGGAAGAGAGGGGGGGTTTTGGGGGAGAGAGAAGTGGGGGTATAGAGGAATTTTTGTTTTGAGGAGGGAAGGGAAGAGGAATATTTTTGCTTGGAGTGAAAGTTCTTGCTTGGGGGGAATATGGGGGAATATCTGAATGGGTGCTGGCAGAGTACCCTTGGTGCACTCTGCATTTAGGGCTGTTTGTTACATACTGTGTGCCTAAACGCTACACTACACAAATTAAACCATAATTTTTGGGTGCAACAACTGTGGCAAATGTGTGCAGAGGTAAATTTTAGCCATTAAAGACTAAACGCAGCCAAAGCAAAAACACAAAAATCAGCACAAGAGACATAATTTACATTTATTTCTCCTTTCCCAGTCAATGCCTTCTACGGGGAAATGCATCGGGTGGAACTTTTAAACCTCGACGTCATCATGCATCAGCTGGCTGGCTTGAGCCACGGCTGTTTTAAATTGTTTGTATACCGCTCGTGTTGGATGTCAGTGCTGCTGGAAAAACACTTTTTTGAATAAAACCTTCTTAAAGTACTGCGCCATGAAGCCTCTCTCTCCTTTTCCATAATATACATTCTTGCATGGAGTGTTTCCCTTGGAGGATCCAGTAAGTAATATTGCAGCAGTGCTGAGCGGGAGTAGGAGGAAGGTCTTTGTCATCGATGATCGTTTCATCTGTTGCCGAATCTACCCCTCCTGTGTGTGCTCCTATGATCTCTATAATTTAGGATCCACCTGATCTGGTAAGTGGCGCTGTTTGCCTTGATTATTGAGAAACAGAACAAAATCGTTTAAAAGTTTTTTGATGTCCCATGTTTTGTGTTTGGATATAACATCACAGCAGTCTATAGACTATATTACATAGGATTGTTCTTTCTTTTTTTCAGAAATTGCCACCAAGAGTTTAATCACAGGTATATATATATATATATATATATATATATATATATATATATATATATTTAGTTTCAATTGCTACATTGTTGGTGTATTTGTTCACCTTTCGGATATAACACTTACAGCAGTCTATGTACTCTATTATATAGGATTGTTTCATTCCTTTTTCCGCAATTGTCACTAAGTGTTTAATCACAGTTTCAATTGTTACATTGGTGGTAATACTTTTTAACATCACAATTCATAATTTATATTTATTTTTGGTTGCGCATTTTTCTTTCTTTACACATATTTTACAATCAGAAGGATGTGACTCTTGTACTGATGCATCTCCAGTTAGATGAAATTCTCCTCCGCCCATGCAACCTCCTACCCCCGCCAATGTAATCTTCTGGTGCAGCACAAGTTAATCAAACCATGAGAATTGTCACAAGCTCTCATCAAGAGTGCCTAACTTCCTCAAGAGTGCCTGCCACTGTGGCGAGGGTGGGGGACTACGGATAGAGGAGGATTTCACCAGGAGAAGCATCAGCACAAGGAAAACATCCTAAGTGTGCCCTTGTGCTGATTTTTATGATTTTTTAAATTTTGGCTGCACTTCAGCTTTAAAGCGGGATTCCGGCCTAAAAAAAATAAATAAAAGTCAGCTGCTACAAACACTGTAGCTGCTGACTTTAAATAAGTACTTACCTGTCCTTGGTGCCCGCGATGTCAGCCGCCCGAGGCCGACCCGTCCCTCGGCTCTCGGGTCCCGGCACCGCCATCCTAGGTAAGGGAAACAGGCAGTGGAGCCTTGCGGCTTCACTGCCAGTTTCCTACTGCGCATGCGCGAGCAGCGCGGCGCTCTGTGAATGGCCCCGTGGTGTTCTGGGAACACACACAGTTCCCAGAAGACAACAGGGCCGCTCACCGAGGAGAAGAACACGCCGCTGAAAAGGAAGAGGCAGATCAGGAAGACTGCCTAGCAACAAGGGTTTAGGTAAGTTTAAAAAATGTTTTTTTCAAATGTTTTTTTTTTTTTTTTAGGATTTTTGGTGTAATTTTTTTTTCAGGGTGGCCCTCCACTTTAAGCCCTCCCTATCTCCATGCAATGTGGCCATGATTACTGTTTGCCAGGGCATGCTACATATGCCATATCAGTGCTCTCCCTGAAGTGCACAAGCGTGCCTCAGGTCTTTCACAATTCTAGCAGCACCCCTGTCACAGATGTAAGGGATTGGAATGGGTAAGTGCAGACTGAATGTGTGAATGACTAACATAGGTAGCAGATAGGCTTTTTATGTCAAGGTGTAATTGAATTTACAAGTAAAAATATATCAGTCTGGAAAATGGTTTGAAGTTCAATTATCCATTGGATATTTATATATATCCCTGACAGATGGAAGAAGCCAGATCTAATTTCCTCCGGCAGGAGTCCACCAGAAACCGAACTACCAGGGCACGTACCATTTAAAGTGGTTGTAAACCCTTACAATCCACTTTTTACTACAGGTAAGCCTATAATAAGGCTTATCTGTAGCCACCCTGGATATCTTCTAAACCTGCATGGTTTAGGAGATATCTCCTGTATCAGCATGTGCCGACGTCATCAGCTCATGCGGACTGAAGCAACGGCTTGTTCACAGCGTCGGAGCCTACGATACCCGGAAATAACTCCGGGAGCGATGTCACCAGCCGGAGCAGTGTGCAGGGACCGCAGCGGAGGCTTCGATTTAAGGTGAGTATTTCATAATGAGCTAGTATGCTATACTAGCTCATTATGTCTACGTCTTACAGGTTTTTTTTTTTTTTGTAGTGGATTTACAACCACTTTAAAGTACTTGTAAAGGTTTTTTTTTTTTTAAACAACAAACATGTCTATACTTACCTGCTCTGCGCAATGGAATTGCACAAAGGAGCCGCAAACGTCCTCTTTTCAGGTCCCCTGCCAGCGCTTCTGGCCCCTCCCCTCTGTACAGTGCCCCCATGGGAAGCCACTTCCCATGGGGGCACCTGTGCGTGCTCACATCTGAGCCCCGCTGCTGCGTCCATTAACACAGACAGCGGAACTCCTTCGTCATTGGCTTTCATTGACACCACTGGGAGCCAATAGCTCCTGATGTCCCAGCAAAACCAGTGAGACCGGGAAGTGAGAGGAGAGAAGAGATACATGCATTGCGCTGGATCAAATGAGGGCTCCGGTAAGTAAAAGGGGGGTGAGGGGGGATGCTGACACCTAAACATTTTTTACCCTAATGCAAGGAATGCATTAAGGTAAAAAATGTTTAGGCTTTAAACCACTTTAAGGCCTTAAACTGGCTATACATGGATCGAAATGTGGCCAGTTCAGTAGGGACTGGCCAAATTTTGATCCATGTATGGACAGCCTGGCTGTACAGAAGTCAGTCTACAGATCAACTTCTATACAACCAGCCTTCTGGACTTTCCTCACTCGATCAGTGCCACGGGCTATAGCAAGCAGAGCTAATTGGTGTATTCTGAAGGTAGGGAAGCCTCCCTGCTTTTAGAATACAATAACTCAGCGGGAGGACTCCCCCATCCACATCGAGTGTGTGACTGGGGAAATCAAGTTAGTTTTTTCATTCCACCCACTGGTGGAATGAAAAAAAAAGACTCATCTATGGGCTACTTAAGTGTAGATGTGCTTAGGATAGCTTGGTGTAATGAGTGAACTCTTTAGGGAAAATACAGAAGTTACCTATTTGCACTGATTCGGTTGGTCAATAAATGTATTTCCATTCCTTAATCAGCATTTTCCCTGTCACTCATTGCTGCAAGAGAATTATCACAAATCAATAAGATTAACAGGAAGCATTGGGTAGAGATAAGGGGATTAGGGGACAGAGTCAAAACAATGACCCTTGTTTAGCTCAGCATGTCTACCATTGCTAGAATTTATATTTATACAAACAGCAAATTACATGCATCTTTAAATGCAAGTAATGTAATTACTCAAATTTGTCCTTAAGAGACATTGGTTGTTATGGTGTTGGTGGCCAGCCTGCCTGCACCATGGGCAAACTGGGTCTTGTGCTCCCGGCACCCAAGGGGAGCCCAGAAGGCACCACAGTTACTGCCCTTTCACACTGCCAGCGTGGGGGGCGTCGGCAGTAAAGCAGCGCAAGTTTTAGCAGCGCTTTACCGTTGTTTTAGAGGCGCTTTTAACCCCCGCTAGTGGCTGAATAAAGGGTTAAAAGCGCTAGCAAAGCTCCGCTGCCGATGCGCTTTGCAGGCGTTTTGGCGACGCTGTCCATTGATTTCAATGGGCAGGGGCGCTTTAGGAGCGGTATTCACCGCTTCTAAAGCATCTCAAGAAGCTGTTTGCAGGACTTTTTTTGACGTCCTGCCAGCGTAGCGCCCCAGTGTGAAAGCGCTTTCACACTAGTGTTGTCAACCGTCAGTATTTTTACTGGCAGCCAGTTGAAAACAGGCAATTTTTTCCTGCCTGTAAATGCCAGTAAAAGGAAAAAGTTGCCAGTAAAAAATATGGCTGTGATGTTCAGCTCGGTCCAGTGCCGGCTGAGACTATCCGAGTCCCTGCTACAGTGTTTTCGGGCATCTTAGTGCAACTCTATTGGCAGAGCTTTGGCCCCAAGATACCTTTACTTAGCAGAATTATTTTCAAAAGTTGTTTCATAGACAAATCCCCAATATGCCCTAATGATCTTTTAATTGAAAAAAAATCTGCCACGTTTCCCCCACCATGGGCTTTAATTGGTTTTAATATTTGTTCTAGGAATATCAGGGAAAAAACACTGGGTGCTGAATTTTCACACACATTTCTCACTTTACTTACCAGACCGTATTTCTTGAAAGGTATCCAGATTAAAATTTCAAAAGGAAAAAAAAAATAAATTCCAGCTTTAAATGTGCTGGCAAGAGACAATAGGCATTGACTGAAAATGATGCCTACAGTCTAGGCTTTGTGGATTTTACTCAAAAGAGCACAGATAAATCTGTTTACTTGAAGAAAATTCCAATTTTGCCCCAAAAAATTATAGATAGATAGGTACAATGACAAGAAAAAGTATGTGAACCCATTGGAATTATTTGGTTTTCTGCCGTCATTTGCCATAAAATATGATCCGATCCTCATCTAAGTCACAACAATAGACGAACACAATGTTTTTTTTTACTAAAGGCAAATCCACTGTGCACTGCTGATCTGAGGGAAAGATCTGAAATGAGGAGAAGCTCTGCTGATTTCTATCATCCAATCATCATGCATCCTTGCATGTCCCCCGCAGATCTACAGCGACTGCACTTCCAAGTGCACTTGCAGTGCACTTGTAGTGCACAGTGGATTTGCCTTTAGTAAATAAACCCCAATGTGCTTAAGCTTGTGTCTTTATTAAACACACTCATTAAACATTCACAGTGCCGGAGGAAAAAGTGAACCCATAGACTAGTTAATTGTAATGAAAGCTAATCAGTAGTTTGCTCACCTGGAGTCCAATTAATTAAATTAGTTTGGTTTGATTTGATTGATAAAAGACACTCAAACATTTTAAGATTGCTTTTCATAAGAAGCATCAGATAATGTGAACCATGCCTCGCAAAATGGAGCTCTCTAAGGACATACGATCAAGAGTAGTTGATCTGCACAAGGCTGGAAAGGGACACAAAGTAATCTCAAAGTGATTAGGCATCCATCAGTCACAGTTAAACCCCTTTCACACTGACAGCACCCACCGTTTTCGGCCGCTAGCGGAGCGGTTTTAACAAAAAAAGAGTTAAAAACTCCCATTTTGTGGCGCTTTTAAAATGCTTTGGAAGTGCTGCCCCCTTTCACACTGACAGCACCTGCCGTTTTCAGCCGCTAGTGGGGCGGTTTTAACTCCAAAAAAGGGTTAAAAACTCCAGTTTTGTGGTGCTTTTAAAGCGCTTTGGAAGTGCTTCATTGCAATCGGCATGGCGTTTTGGGAGCGCTAAATACAGCGGTCCCAACCCACCCCAAAGATGCTGCTTGCAGGTCTTTTGGTAACGTCCCGCAAGCGTACCGCCCCAGTGTGAATAGTCACACTGCAGTGAATGGGAGGCAGTTTTCAGGTGCTTAGCAGAGGCTACTTCTAGCGCTAAAGTGTCTGAAAACTGCCCCAGTGTGAAAGGGTCTTAGACAAATTGTCTATGAATGGAGACAGTTTATTACTGTGGCTACTCTTTCCTAAAAGCGGGCGAGCAGCCAAGATGACTCCCAAGGCACAATGAAGAATCCTCAGTGAGGTAAAGAATAATCCATAAATAACAGCTAAAATAACTGGTAAACATCCCTATTCACGAGTCTACTATACATAAGTCTTTAAAAAGGTAGGGTGTCCATGGCAAAACACCACAGAGGAAGCTGCTGCTCTCCAAAACAAAATTGCTGTGTGCCTGAAGTTTGCCAAAGAGCACCTTGGCAAATCAAACACTATTGGGAAAAGAATTTGTGCACTGCTTACCAACATCAAAACATCATCCTAACAGTGAAGTATGGTGGAGGGAACCTCATGATTTGGGCTTGCTTTGTTTCCTCAGAGCCTGGAACACTTTCCATCATTGAGGGGAAAATTAATTCCCACGTTTACCAAAATATCCTACAGGATAATATCAGGGTGGCTGTTTGATGCAGCAGGACAATGACCCTATACATCAAAGTAAATCCACCAGAAACTGGCTTCAGGGAAAAAATGAATGTGCCCTTTGGAGTGGCCCAAACCTTAACCCGATAGAGATGCTGTGCAAGAGAGTCGACATACTAGACATCCTACAGATGTGTCTGAGCTGAAGCAGTTTTGTAAAGAGGAATGGTCAAACATTCCTCCTGAACATTGTGCAGGTCCGATCCAGAGTTCCCAAAAATTTGTTGAAGTCATTTCTGCCAAAGGAGTTTTAACTAGCTAATATTTCCAAGGGTTCTCTTACTTTTTCCTCCAGCAATGTGAATAATTAACCCCTTGCCGACCGCCCCACATACATTTACTGCGGGGCGGGGGCTCCTGTGCGATGTAAACAAGGCAGATCACCATTCTGTTACAAGGATAGATAGAGATCCTGTGTTTCTGCTAAGCAGGAACATGTATCTCTGTCTTCCCACAGTTAAAGCACCACCCACACAGTTAGCAAACACTCCCTAGGAACACAGTTAAAGTGGGGTTCCACCCAAAAAACAAAACTACCTGGAAAAATTCTAAAAAAAAAAACAAAAAAACATTTGGATATTTTTTTTTTTTCACTTACCTCTAAATGCCTGTTGCTAGTTGGTCCCTCGTAGTCTGCCTGTTCCTTAGCCTGGGCTGGTGACATCACTTCCTCCTCAGCACAGGAAGGGCTCCGCTCTGCTCCCTCCCTCCTGTCAATCATCTGGGACCCATTACAGGTCCCAGGTGATTGAGCGGCCAATCACGGTGCGCGGCGCCGCTCGCGCATGCGCCGCTCGCGCATGCGCAGTGGGTGCCAGGCTGTGAAGCCACAGCCCGGCGCCCACAGTTGAAATGCCGGCGCCGACGAGCGGAGGGGGGGGACGAGCAGGGCTTTGATCCCCCGCATCGCTGGACCCAGGGACAGGTGAGTGTCCAATTAAAAGTCAGCAGCTGCAGTATTTGTAGCTGCTGACTTTTAATTTTTTTTTTTTTTTGACGGCCCCCATGGGTGGAACTCCTCTTTAAACCTTTGAACGTCCCTGATGTTAACCCCTTTCCTGCCAGTGTCATTAGTACAGTGACAATGCATATTTGTTAGCATTGATCACTGCATTGGTGTCACTGGTCCCCAAAAAAGTGTCAAAAGTGTCACTTAGTGTCCGATTTGTGCCCGCTGCAATGTTGCAGTCCAGCTATAAGTTGCTGATTTGCGCCATCATGAGTAAAAAATAAATAAATAAAAATTCCATAAAAATATCCCATAGTTTGTAGACGCTATAACTTTTGCGCAAACCAATCAATATATGTTTATTGGGATTTTTTTTACCAAAAATATGTAGCAGAATACATATTGGCCTAAATATATGAAGAAATTAGATTTTATTTTAAATGTGTTTTATAGCAGAAAGTAATATATATATATATATATATATATATATATATATATATATATATATATATATATATATATATATATACACAGTGGGGACGGAAAGTATTCAGACCCCTTTAAATTTTTTGGCCGGACGGCCAGCTCTAGGAAGGGTTCTGGTTGTCCCAAGCGTCTTCCATTTAAGGATTATGGAGGCCACTGTACTCTTAGGAACCTTAAGTGCAGCAGAATTTTTTTGTAACCTTAGCCAGATCTGTGCCTTGCCACAATTCTGTCTCTGAGCTCTTCAGGCAGTTCCTTTGACCTCATGATTCTCATTTGCTCTGACATGCACTGTGAGCTGTAAGGTCTTTTATACACAGGTGTGTGGCTTTCCTAATCAACTCCAATCAGTATAATCAAACACAGCTGGACTCAAATGAAGGTGTAGAACCATCTCAAGGATGATCAGAAGAAATGGACAGCACCTGAGTTAAATATATGAGTGTCACAGCAAAGGGTCTGAATACTTAGGACCATGTGATATTTCAGTTTTTCTTTTTTAATAAATGCATAAATGTCAACAACTCTGTGTTTTTCTGACAATATGGGGTGCTGTGTGTACATTAATGGGGAAAACAATGAACTTAAATGATTTTAGCAAATGGCTGCAATATAACAAAGAGTGAAAAATGTAAGGGGGTCTGAATACTTTCCATCCCCACTGTTTAAAGCCAAAAAATAAAAACAGCAGAAGTGATCAAATGACACCAAGAGAAAGCTCTATTTGTGGGAAAAAAGGACATCAATTTTATTTGGGTACAATGTCACACAACCACGCAATTGTCAGTTAAAGTAATGTAGTGCCCTATCGCAAAAAATGGCCTGGTCATGAACGGTGGTAAATCTTCCGGAGCTGAAGTGGTTAACCACTTGTGTTTTTCTGACAATATGGGGTGAAGTGGCTGAAGTGGTTAACCACTTCAGCCCCGGAAGATTTTACCCCCTTTCTGAACAGAGCCCTTTTTACAATTTGGCACTGCATCGCTTCAACTGACAATTGAGCGGTCATGCAATGCTGTACCCAAACAAAATTGCGTCCATTTTTTACCACTAATAGAGCTTTCTTTTGGTGATATTTGATCACGTTTGCGGTTTTTATTTTTTGGGCTATAAACAAAAAAAGATAGACAATTTTGAAAAAAAAAACAATATGTTTTACTTTTTGCTATAATAAATATCCCCAAAATAAATTTAAAAAAAACGACTTCATCAGTGTAGGCCAATATATATTCTTTTACAAATTTTTGGTAAGAAAAACCCCTCAATAAGCTTATATTGATTGGTTTGCGCAAACAGTATAGCGTCTACAAACTATGGGAAAGATTTATGGCATTTTTATTGCATTTTTATTATTTATTTTTTTACTAGTAATGTCGGTGTACCGATTTTTTCCGGTACATTGCGACGGACAGTTTGGACACTTTTGACACATTTTTGGAACCATTGACATTTATACAGCTATCAGTGCTATAAATATGCATTGTTTACTGTGTAAATGTCACTGGTAGGGAAGGGATTAACACTAAGGGGCGATCAAGGGGTTAAATGTGTGTTCCCTAGATGTGTTCTTACTGTATGGGGATAGGACTGACTGGGGGAGGAGACATATAGTTGTCTAATTTATAAGGTTCACCTAGGCAAGAATTGTTTTCTCAACAAAAGAAGAGAGGAAATGTATAGTGTTTTTTTCCAGTCAGGTAAAAATGGAATATTCCATAATAAAGGAAAGGTTTGGGGTTGGTAAAAAACAAACCTACATACTCACCTCCATGTTGCAGCACCAGTGTCACTCTGCAGCCATCCCTCATGCACTACTTCTAAGACCAGGAACTGGCAATCACATGGCCACTGATCGCTCAGCTGTTGGTCTCCTTGTATGGTACAGCAGTGACAGTTAGTCACCACTCTCAGCTCTACTCCTCCAGTGCTTAATGGAATGCAAGGCTGGGGAGGAAGCTGACATGGCTGGCTCCAGCTTTCTTCCATGCACTGAAGGCAGAGTTGACTGTCATTCAGGCAGCTGGGTGGATCTCCAACAAAAGTAAATGTACTCCTGTTACTCTAAAGATATGTGCAGCCAAAAGAAACTTGGTCATACATCTCTTTCAGGGCCAGTTCACATGTAAGGTCTTTTCTTTTGGTGTGTTACATTTTGTGCATGTTTAACTTGCTTTTTGGGTGTGTTACCATTGAACGCTATAGAGTGTGTGTTTTGATAAAAGCGCATTTCTATAACGAGACGCTCCTAAAATGCACAAAAAACACACACAGGTGTGAACGAGGCTTTTAAGTCATGCAGTCTTCTTTCCAGCTAGCAAATTGTGCTCTAGGTCATTGCACAATATTAGCATGGCATAAATTCTGATCAGATGTGCTACAAAAAATACTGTGGTTTTCTGAACGCTAGTGAGCAGCAGTGTTGGATCCCTTATCAGATGTTTGAGGCTGAAGTTTCTATTAGATCACCAATGCTGCTCTGAGAGTCCTTTGTCATGTATTAAATATGTGTGGCACCCTCTAGTTTAGTCTGCTAGTGTAAATAGGTTTTTGGTAGTGTAGGTAAATTGTTTGGCTTGGCTGGCAGCCAAGCCTGTGTGTTTTAAGTCTGGGTCAGGGTGAGCGACTCAGGGAAGCTGGAATGACTCACCAGGTAGCACCTCTGTTACCTACCCCTACTTTCTACCAATCACCAGCCAAATAGGTTGGCAGAGGAAGGGACCGCCTAAATACTCTGGGTCAGGCCAGCAGGGGCAGTGGAGTTCGGGTGGAAGCTGGAGATGGAGTGGCGAGGAATTTAGAAGGGGTGAGGCGCCAAGTATCAACTAGGTAAAGTCAGTATTTGCATTAGAATGTGCTCTGGGTTTTGGGGATCCAGTGGGGCTGATGAATTGTACACACATGGAGTCACTTTCTCTATTGTACTACAGAAAAGATAGAATACTAGAAGTTTGATGTAATAGTATTAGTCACTAATAAACCTGAACAGGCAAATACGCACTGGTGGTGAAGCCTGAGGACAGGTTGAAGAACCTATGATCCAGGTGACTTATCCTCTAGATGATTTTCGCTGTACTTGTTTAGCAAGATAACTGATTGTACTTTCTGACATAGAAGATGAGAACTAATATAAATGCATATGAAATCTAAACAAATGGAACAGCAAGCAAACAAAATGTTAGTGTGACATAAAAAAACTAAAAACTTATTTTAGGTAAACATTACAGTAACAGGTCAAGATGTGTTCTCACTGAATATGCATGGTACTTTCCCCGTGATAAGCATTTCTACGTGCCATTGCCTATGCTATTTAGTTTTATTCTCCGCAACAGAGTTTTTGTTGTCTTTTTACTATCGGATCTGCTCCATATGTGTCACAGCCAACATCAAATTAGATGTGCAAATGACATTCTGAGTTAGATCCTTCACAGCTTGAGCATCCCATGAAAATAGCCGCCCACTGCATTTTTTCAGATACTTTTAATGATGATTGATGGATACAAAGTGCCAGTCATTTATCTGCTATCATTGTGTTGGCTACAGTGATGATCCACATTTTATAAATCAAAAGCCCTTCACTTGTTTAACCTCTGCCTGCCCAAACTTACAGTATATTCTTCCCATGACTAACAGTGAGTGGTTTTGTATAGGACTACATCATATAATGCATGGCTTATAAATAACCACTTTAAAGGGTAACTTTAATTTTGTGGAAAAAATATAGCAAATTAAAAAATAGCATATACAATTACAACAGAAGCCACATTGTAATTTAATGTTATTACCTTTTTTTCAATCTGTAGCTGGTGTAATTTTCTATAAATTCAATGCAATATGGTAACCCGAAGACATTCTGTACACAGTTGTTGTACAGAATACCCCGGAAATGTTATTTCCTGCTTGTGTGATGAACCCTGAGTTGAGATAAAAGTCAGGTTTTAGGCATCCTCTGCTATAAAAAGTTAATGTTTGGTGAGATACTGCCAAAAGGTTATTTGCTTCTAAAGGGATGAAAATACTGCAACTTTTCTCATCAGAACCCTGAAAGTTCATCAGCTGCTTGTAATGAATTAGTCACCCCCATTCCAAATCACTGTGCACAAGACATGATCTAACAAAGAGTTTTTCCTTCAGAGCAGAAACAGGTACAACTCTGCAATAGAGTTAGTTAAAATCCTTGCAATGTAAAAGTGGAGTTACTCTTTAAGCTACGGACTCACTACAGGCCCAGGACACCTGCCCCCCCCCCAAAAAAAAATCATCCAAATGGTTAGTAATGATGTCTTTTGTTTCTCTAACTCATGAGGCCCTGTCATCATACTCCACATCTTTTTGGGGCCAAGCTGAATTACGTAGTAAACAATTACTCGCTAAATACTGTATTACTGTAACACTGTACATACCAGTATTCATCATAGGGTATATAGAACTCCCAAATTTTGAAATACAATTGGAGTGAGAGATATCCCAAGCTGCAATAGGTGAAGTCATTCTTCAGGATACCTTATCCACCATATGTGGCGATGTCCCAAGTCGAAGAGATATTGGGCTGAGGTTGTAGGTACTTTGAATGGCTTACTAGGGACTAATATCTTAGTGGAACCCCTTACATACCTGTTAGGTCATATTGATTCCTCCTCTATAAATCTTGACTTAATGGTTATCATCTCTAGGGCTTTATTTGGCTCCTAGGCAGATTGAACTTATATGGACATCGCCTCACCCACCAACTCTTTCTGAGTGCATAACAGATCTAAATAGATACATTTCTGATGAAAAAAATACTTATTAACTGAGAAATTCTATGCATAAATTTAATACTATATTGTCTCAATGGATGGAACATATTGCCCTGTACACACGGTCGGATTTTCCGACGGAAAATGTGTGATAGGACCTTGTTGTCGGAAATTCCGACCATGTGTGGGCTCCATCACACATTTTCCATCGGAATTTCCGACACACAAAGTTTGAGAGCTTGCTATAAAATTTTCCGACAACAAAATCCGTTGTTGGAATTTCCGATCATGTGTACACAAATCCGACACACAAAGTGCCAAGCATGCTCAGAATAAATTAAGAGACGAAAGCTATTGGCTACTGCCCCGTTCATAGTCCTGATGTACGTATTTTACGTCACCACGTTCAGAACGATTGGATTTTCCGACAACTTTGTGTGACCGTGTGTATGCAAGACAAGTTTGAGCCAACATCCGTTGGAAAAAATCCATGGATTTTGTTGTCGGAATGTCCGATCAATGTCCGACCATGTGTACGGGGCATTATTCTTCTTTGTAGGTCCTGATAGGATGTTGGGGGGGGGGTGTTTGTTTTATTTAATTCTGGTTTAAATATTATCTATTATTGATATTCCTTTGCTTGCTTCTGTCTTCTGCATCCTGTGTAGTGGTTTGCTTTATTGGTGTTAAAATATAAAAATGTAAAAGAAAAATCTGATTTAAAAAACAAAATACTACATGGCTCCTCTGAGTTGGCAAGTTAAGATTTCCACATCAGCAATTTCTGTCCACATATACTACACAAATTGCAGCTTGAGCTAGTGTGTTCTATAAACAATAGGCACATGAAAGATAGCCAGCAAAGAAAAACATAAAATGATCCAAGAACTCCCTCTGCTATCACAATATGAAAATAAAAAAAATCTTATGCATTATTTCAGATTTACTTGACAAATATAACAGTTTTAATTATGACCATGATAACCAAACAAAGAAAAAAAATGTACAAGACATTTAAAGACCAATTAGAGATATTTTTTAAGTTCTTCAGCAGCTAAAAGACACTCTGCATTCTGCAATGACTGCAATACTCATCTCCTCTCTGGTGCTGTCCCCTACAGTAATCCCTTTTCGACACAAGATGTTCTCAGTATAGCTGTCATTTAAATTGGATGGTGCAGGGCCCCACTGACCAG
Organism: Lithobates clamitans; assembly: GCA_037952925.1. Lineage (NCBI taxonomy): Eukaryota > Metazoa > Chordata > Amphibia > Anura > Ranidae > Lithobates > Lithobates clamitans. The sequence goes on from JBBGZY010000051.1 coordinate 2,653,985, forward strand.
CCCCTGAGGGGGTGTCATTTCAGCACGGATCTCTGCATCATCAAGGACTATCATGTGCCAGAGAATATCCTCATGTCACTGGCCTAATTACATTTAAAAAGGGCAAGTACTGTACATTTTTTAAAAAAAGCAGTTAGTCCAAAGCCCAAAGTTAGGCTTTAAATAAGAATTTGAACGAAACGCATAATGCTCTGTTAAAATAAATGCGTTAGTATAAGTTATTACAATGATTAACAATTTGATCTACTATGTTTATAATATTAATGCAGCTAATATGTAGCCCAATATTTGAAAAGTATGTGTGATCCACCAGTTTTAATACATCGTGCTGATCATCAATACAGACTCCAAAAAAGTCAAATTTTAGTGTAGTAGATAGGTAGAAAATGACATAAAAGCTGTTTCTCAAACTCATCCAGACTTCTTTACAACTGAAATTATGTTTTCAATTTTATTGTGTTTGCTGGCAACTATACCAACTGACGTTTTCTAAAATAATATCTCTGTACTATTGTTAACTCATAACTCTTTAATAGGAACAGAGTTCCTTATTCTTTATAGCCATATTTTTGGAAGAAGAACTATCTCTTATTCTCTTTAACAATAACTGGATGACAGTAATAAGTTGACTTCTGCAGCAGGAGTGAACATAGTAATAACAAGAATTTTGTCAGGAGCCGACAGTACATGTTTTTCTAAACTTCAAGCCGGCCATTTGCAGCTCTATCTTTTTATATTTTAGTGTCACCTAGAGTACTTACTTAGCATTTATTTGTCTCAGTTCACAAAAAATGTTTTAATGTGCCAGATCTCTGTCTTTAAAACAGGCAGCTAAATTCACAGTTGAAAAGAATATGTGTGTGCTGTCTTACCTACTGAGAAATGTGTCATTTTGTTCAGCCAGTTTTCTAACCCAATGAAAAAATGATATATGATTACAGCGCTCACAACAATGTACATCACACAAATCAAAAAATCTGTGAAAAACGTCCATATATATTGTGCAAATGTGCTCCAATCAATAAAGTGCAGTTGTGCTTCAAACTTAAAGGTGCATCACACACCTCCTGTGTCCCCACTCACCAAAGGGAATGGACCCCTGGCTTTTCAGTCCAGGGGTCATTCAGGCTTGGACGTTGGTCATGAATGGCAAGTCATAGAAGGGTCCAATAAAGAGCTTCCCAAATCATGATGTCATAGGTAGATATTGGCACCTGATAAGCAGACACAGAACTCACATGCGCTTGTTTTTTAGCACTTATTTAATTATTTATCTGGTAGTGCACCTGTTGTATGTGTACACATTTATCAAGCATGATTAAAGGATTTGTCAACATCGGTCCTCCAATGTTACAATAAGGACATAAAACTGCGTGACATGGTTTTTTAATGGCCGCAGCAGCCATTTTATTAACAAATGAATAAATAACATAAATTCAAACAGTTTCAACAATGCAAATTCAACAATGCAACCAGGAGGGGGTCTTTGGGTGTCTTTAAGGCACACATCATGACTGTAATTGCCCATGTCCTCAGCCATGCCCCATCCAGCTTGAAGACATTACTGTGGATTGCTTTTCAAAGGCAGTAAAGCAGTAGCTGACAGATGTTCAGGAGATGCTACTGCCGCCTCCTCACACACTTTTTTTTTACTTTGACACCTGTCAAACTCTGCAGACAAAATTAACAATGCCATGGTCACAAAGCAGAGCATTGTCACTGCGGCATGTGTACAGTTTTGTCAGGCTGTAATCTAATGCCGCGTACACACGAGCGGACATTCCGGCAGTCTTGGTCCGGCGGACTGGACTCCGTCGGACAATTTGATCGTGTGTGGGCTCCAGCAGACTTTTTTTCCCAAAAGTCAGACGGACCCAGAAATAAAACATGTTTCAAATCTTTCCGACGGACTCGAGTCTGGTCGAAAAATCCGCTCATCTGTATGCTAGTCCGACGGACCAAGACCGACGCTAGGGCAGCTATTGGCTACTGGCTATCAACATCCTTATTTTAGTCCGGTCATACGTCATCACGTACAAATTCATCAGACTTTGGTGTGATTGTGTGTAGGGAAGTCCGTTCGTTAGGAAAGTCCGCCGAAAGTCCGTCGGATAGACCGTCGGACCAGTCCGGTTGAAAAGTCCGCTCGTGTGTACACGGCATAAGAGTTCCAGTGGCTGGACAGAGGGTCTGTAAAAACATTTCACTTCTCAAATGCTATGAGAAAACAAGGCTACAACCCTGTGGCTAAAAGCTGCAAACCTATATGGCCCAGTAAGAGCTAGCATTATACACTGGGCAGCTCGTATAATCTCCTCCCATAATGGGTATCCAATGTGGCCAGCTGCTACATAGACCTTGTGATAAAGTAGTTAGGCATTCGGTCACAAAGGACAAACAATGCTTGGATACAAACCTCCCACTTCTACTCTGCAAAGGGAATCCTAGGGGGATAAGAGGTCTCCTAACAACAGGGTGTCAATATGTCAAATGGTGGCTATAAAGAGCTTATAGGTGGTTCTGCTTTAAGTGTTTCTTTTCTATGTGCAGTATTAAATTATTTCCAGGTATTATCAAACCTTTTCTCTGTATGTTCTCTCATAATTGCTTCTTTAAGCAGCAGAGTTATCAGCTGCATTTTGATCTGTAACATTCTTATACTTCTGTCCCTTTAGGGCCTGTTATTTTGCATTTTCACTAATCCTTGTATTTGACACAACAAATGTCATCTCTGTCGGATTTGTAATCAGGTTACCCTAACACCATCTTGTCAGCGGAAGTTACTTGGATATGTAAGGCAGTACTGTAATTATTCCCAGTGTGTGATTCACTGGGTAGTCTACTCACCACCACTAAGTAAAAAAAAACATAACAGTAATGAAGACCTGGCCTCACTGAATTAAAGTAGAACTGAAGGCAAAACTTTTTTTTTTCTCAATTTAGAGGGTTATAGCCCTTGTCAGTTTTTTTTGTTTTTTTTTAAATGTCATCTACGGTATGTCCCATTAGGGACGCAAAGCCAAAAAGTGCGAGCAAATCCCTTCAAATCCCTTCAAAGTGAAATCCCTTGTCGTCAAATTTAGTGTCCCCATTGGAAGATTTTCCATAACTCTCACTCTTGGTATTGAAAGTAACAGTAACAGGACAAATAGAGATTGTAACTCTCCCTTGGAGAGAGAAAAGAGTAGTTACAGTATTCTCTAAAAAATCCATAGAGGTAAAATGGGGGTTGGCTGTTCAGGCACAATATGATAACCTTCTGCACTTGGGAGGGCATTAAAAAATAAGAAAACTTAATTCAGAATGTTCCTGTTTATTTAATTGAGAGATGGGGCTGAGTAGCACAGACAGATGCTGCTGGTTGATCTTATTGGAAGGGAGCAAAATAGTGCTTGGAACGGGATTTGTAACCTTTCTAATTGATATTCCACCCAAGAGCGGTTGACCAGTGGGCATCTGCCTGCCACCATAGATATAAGATCATTGCCAAATTGAACAGCTGTCATATCATGTCTATGGACAGCATCAGTGGGGTGTCCTGATTCTATTTGATATTTTATCTCTATCTTCAGACTGCTTGTTACATTTTGCTACAGGCAGGAAAATCTCTGAAATACATGGGTGCTAGCCAACCAGGGAAAAAGGAAACTTTAGAACAATTGCTTGAAGATAACTCATTTACTAGAAGCTTAAAGTGGATCTGTAGCCAGAAGATAACCATAAATGTAATTAATACATAACTATGGTATATAAACTAAACTGGTGCCAATTTATTTAAAATTTTCTTTAGGTAGCACCATGTTAGTATATGAATCTCACCCCTCAGGAGACAGTACCACATTATAAGTATTTTCCGTCTCCTGTAGCTGCAAGAACTTGCCCAACACTGTTATCATAAGAATAAATACACACATAGCACACACATTAGAGCTGGCATTACAAGAGTTTGTTCTTCTTTCAAGAGAGGCGAGATGTGTCATGACTGTTGAGGGACATTATGGGGGTCATTTACATGGGGGTCATTTACAATAGCGCTGGGGCAAAAATACTCCCAAAACCCTGTCGGTTTGAAGCAGAACTCCTGAACAGGGGAAAAATTCTGCCCCGAACAGCAAATTCCCCTGAAGTCTATGTGAACCGAACATGAAAAATCAAAAGTGCCCATTTTGAAGGCTTATGCACATTTTTTTTTTTTAAAACAATTGTATTTTTAGGAGCAATGATTTTAACCACTTCCCGCCCGGCCTATAGCAGATTGACGGCCGGGCAGTGGTTCCGTTATCCTGACTGGGCGTCATATGACGTCCATCATGATAACATTCCGCCGCGCACCCGCGGGAGCGAGCATCGCAGTGATCGGTGGAGCGCTGTGTCAGCCTGACACACCGCTCCACCAATCTTGGTAAAGAGCCTCCAGCGGAGACTCTCTACCATGTGATCAGCCTTGTCCAATCACGGCTAATCACGATGTCAATAGGAAGAGCCGTTGATCGGCTTTTCCTCACTCGCGTCTGACAGACGCGAGTAGAGGAGAGCCGATCGGCGGCTCTCCTGACAGGGGGGGTCTGCACTGATTGTTTATCAGCGCAGCCCCCCCTCAAATGACCACACTGGACCCCCAGGGACGCCACTAGGACCACCAGGGAAGGGGGCAACATGTGGATTGGCAGGTATGTACCCCATGGCCTTCCACATGTGCCCAATGTGCCCAATCTGTGCCAATCAATGCCCACAAATGGACACTGATTGGCACCATTATATTTCAGTTCTGCCCAGCAATGCCACCAATGAGTGTAATCAGTGCCACCAATCAGTGTCATCAGTGCCACCTGTCAGTGCCCATCGGTGCCACCTGTCAGTGCCCATCTGTGCCCACCTATCAGTGCCCATCCGTGCCACCTATCAGTGTCACCCATAAGTACCCATCAGTGCCACCCATAAGTACCAATCAATGCCACCTATGAGTGCCCATCAGTGCCACCTATGAGTGCCCATCGGTGCCATCTATGAGTGCCCATCAGTGCCGCATACCAGTGCCACCTATCAGTGCCCATCAGTGCCACCTATCAGTGCCCATCAGTGCCACCTCATCAGTGCCACCTCAACGGTGCCCATCAGTGCCGCCATATCAGTGCCCATCAGTGCAGCCATATTAGTGCCCGTCATTGAAGAAAAAAAACATACTTATTTACAAAAAAATTTTAACAGAAACAAAGAAAAACTATTTTTTTTTCAAAATTTTCGGTGTTTTTTTATTTGTTGCGCAAAAAATAAAAACCACAGAGGTGATCAAATACCACCAAAAGAAAGCTCTATTTGTGGGAACATAATGATAAAAAATTTGTTTGGGTACAGTGTAGCATGACCGCGCAATTGTCATTCAAATTGCGACAGAGCTGAAAGCTGAAAATTGGCTTGGGCGGGAAGGTGCCTAAGTGCCTGGTATTGAAGTGGTTAAAGATGCTTAAAGTGCAACAATAAAAATAAAAAATTCCTTTAAATATAGTGCCTGGGGGTCCCCTTAGTCTGCCTGTAAAGGGGTGCATCTGTAGCATAAATAGAAAATGCTGCAGCAAAAATTACATTTCTAAAGAAAAAAAAAAATCAAATCAAATTTAAATTGACTTGGCTATTTAAAAAAAAATAAAGAAAACATTTTAAAAATTAAAAAAAAAAACGGTATGGGGTCCCCCCCAATCCATGCCAGCCCCTTATCAGAGCACGCAGCCTGGCAGGTCAGAAAAGGGGGGGTGAGTGAGTGCCCCCACATCAAAGCACCTTGTCCAATGTTGATGGGGACGAGGGTCTCTTCCCCACAACCCTGGGCTGTGGTTGTGGAAGTCTGTGGGCGGGGGGGGCTTATAGGAATCTGGCTTTACCAGCTTTTACTGTGCAACACGCAGTGCACTGCAGGGCATTCAGCGGGGTGAACACCCGCCGAACACCCTGCAAATTTCGGGTGTTCCCCAAGCGAGACGAACAGCCAATGTTCTGCCCGAACTCATGCTCAGGCCGGACTGCTCACCCAACACTATTAGGTGGGACTATTTCTTTTAAAAGTTTAAAATAGAGGACAGTTTTATTTAAAGGCGTTATACACACAAGGCGTTTGCCCAGCTCTCCTGAACGTCTTTTCTCCTGGCAGGAGAAAAGCAGCGTATAAAACGTGCCTAAAGCCGTGTTTATGTAAATCAAGCATTGGGGCGTTGGTTTATTCCATTGACCAGAATATTAATTTATTGTGGCCATTGAAATGAGTTAACAATCTAGTGCCAAATGTGCTTAGTGCTTAGGCGTGTTAAGACATGTTGGGCATTTTATCTGCTCAAACACTCCTCTTCTGCTTGCGCAAGTGATTTTTAAATTTTTTTTGCCTCAAAATGCTCCTCTCCAAATACACCTGTAAGGCTGGGTTCACACTTATGCGGATTGGATGTGGGTTTCCTGCATCCAATTCGCATGACAGGAGAGTGTGACCGGCTCACAATGAAGCCGGTTCACACATCTCCAGGGCAGCGGAGCGCACTGCAGAAGGGTCCTGTGCTTCTTTGGCTCAGTTTCATGTCCGAATTCAGGCAAAAATTCAGACCTGATTTGCCCCTGAAACGGAGAACAGGGATGCACCGGACCCCCTGCTGCGAGCAGCTCCGCACACAGTGTGAACCCAGTCTAAATGTTTGTGTGCATGGACACAAAGGCTAACATGGAGGGGCATTATAAAGTAGAAACAAATGTGCCAAGCACCTATAAAGGCTGCATTTTTTCTGCCCAATGTTCATGAGGCCTAAATCTGTGTGAGAGGAGGAAACAAATGATTTTTTGAGTTTTGGGTAAGGATATCATATAAATTGCATATTACTCAGAGATTGGGACAAAATGCTGAATATTATTGGTTAAAGCGGAGTTCCACCCAATTTTGAGAGGTGGTCTTAAACGAAATGCAAATAATTATTGCGCTACCCTGTGAGAACAGAAATGGTGACCAGTTCTCCTCCTATCAGAGAATCCGTAACTATCGATTTCTGATTGATTCTCCGTTTTACAATTGTTTTAGATGTCTATATATACATGAGCAATATGGGGGAGCTGTTAGATGCCCCAGTAGAAGTCCTCTTAGGACAAAACGCGTAGGGCTTGGTTTTACCGCTCCCCATATTGCTTTTTATCCGTGATCACATTTTTAACCTGTATGCTGGTTTTTATGGAAAATAAAAAGCCCATCTTTTTTGATCTGCACTATTGGAAGTCCTCTTCTTTTTTTGCATATCCTCTGTATCGTGAGCCTGCCTGACCCTTCTATCTGGTCATTCATGGCTCATTGGCTGTCTTTACCATTGAGACCCCACAAAAGACCTCTTGACCCTCAAAGACCCCTTGGACTGTGCCTGCTGGACCGTTGATCAGGATATGCTTGATTGACCTGGTGGCGCTGACATCCAGGTCCACTGGTTCTGGTAAGAGTAACCATTCTTATTGCATTTTGGATGTCATTGTTCTGCGGATGTCATACCATTCAGCTTTCTTCCCCATATGAACAACCATTTGGTTTTGGTGAATTCGCCATTTGTTTGGACTGACTCACTTGGGACTTATTAGTTGCCCCTTCACTTTCACACAGTTGGGACTTACACATTTTTATGTATGAATTTTCACAGTTTCATCTTTACTGTTTTCCATATTAGAGCTACATTTCCACCCACGGTCTTAAACAAAAGACCACCTCTCCACCCCTCGTTTTTGAATATTTAAAAAAAAATTTTTAGTTTCTAACTTACTTTTTTTGGAAGTACTAAGAGTACTTTTGATCCAGCCGGGCCACAGCCGAGGACGTGACATCCTCTTCTGCGGCGAGCCCCCCATTGTCTTCTGGGACATGTGTGTGTCCCAGAAGACAAGCTGGCCTTTCACAAAGTGCCGCGTGACTCGTGCATGCGCAGTCTGAAGCCGGCAGTGAAGCCGCAAGGCTCCACTGCTGGTTTCCCTTAGTTGGAATGGCGGCGCCTGCACCCGATCCGATGGACAGACTGGCCTCGGGGGGCGACATCGCGGGCTCCCTGGACAGGTAAGTTTCCTTATTAAAAGTCAGCAGCTACAGAAAAAAAAATTGGGCTTGAATTTAGTGGTCTAAACAGGCACTTTCTGATAAACTATAGAAACATTTAAATTAGACTTAAATACGAGTTTGTCCTTTAAAATGACTTGTTAACTTCTAGACAGGTTATAAGGGTTCCTTCATTCTACATAAACCTACACTTGCTGAAGTGCTTTGTTGTTTTATCTGTAGGGCATCTTGTATGATAGAGGCTGGGAGCAGTATGAATTATAGAGATTCCCCCACTATTTGGGAGGCTACACCTGTTTCAAAATAACCTTAGAAAAAAATGTTAAAAACTGATTGTCTGAAACTAAAATTTTGGAAAAAAGAGATATTTTGTCTGTATGTATATTTCTAAACTATGCAACATATCACTATCATCTTCAATGACTATAGAACATACTCATGTCTATGACCGATAGTCATAGTCTATCAGTCAAAATAAAAGACCCCTGTCCCTATGGCTAAATGCACAGGACAAATTATTGTCTTGTACTTATGTCTTCAGGAAGCTTCTGTCAATAAATGATCTTTCTATTTTTATATGTCTATAAACAAACACTTCCATCAATTATCTTTGTGCCTTTGGGTCAATTTCACATTGTGAAAACTCATTGAGTTTATGGACCATTTTCAGCATTATTTGCCCCTATTTCATGTCTCTGGTGAAGCGAGAGCGTCTTTGGGAATGATTGAGTTCTCCCAAGTCTTCCCCTGATACCCCCATCCTCCCAATCCTCATCCAGTCTGCGTGCTTAGATCAAGTATCTCCCAATGATCAATGGGACTCATATCGAGCACTTGATGAAACTGTCCTGTTTGCCCCCATTATAAACTCATGATTGACTCCCTTTCTGTGGCTCTTAATCCTCCCTGGCTGACAGCTCTTGCTTTTTCCAAGATGGATGTTGTCTGGATTGCTAAGTGCTTACTTTTACCTTCCAAGATTCATCGTGTGTCGCCTATGGAACTAAGACAATTATTTGACTTGCCGGTGAAATGGGTAAAACATTGCTCAGTTATTCTTTATTCAATGAATTATAAAAAAGACCCAACTGAAAACCAGCCCCAAATACCATCATTTTGTCTGTGCATACAAGTTTTTGAAAAAAAAGTATTTCAAAGCTGAATTTTAGTTATGGAAATTATTACATAGATGCAATAGGGTTGATTTACTAAAGGTAAATAGACTGTGCACTTTGCAAGTGCAGTTGCTCCAGGACTTAGTAAATAAGGTAAAGCTTCACTGTGCAAAGAATACCCAATCACGTGCAAGGAAAATAAAAAAAAAACTGCATTTTTGCTTGCACATGATTGGATGATGAAAATTAGCAGAGTTTCTTCTTATTTACTAAGTTCGGGAGCAACTGCTCTTGCAGAGTGCAACTGCACTTTGCAAAGTGCACAGTCTATTTGCCTTTAGTAAATAAACCCTATTGGTCCAATGTAAGCATGAATGTGCCATACCTGTTTGATCCCCTGGAAGCTGAAAATCACAGAAGGCTCCACTACTACAGTGATTGCAACTAGCTCCTGGGTCCTGTGCCGAGAGTCTGCACAGCTGCTTACTGAACACAGGAGGTCCCTCGCTCAGCACAGGTACCATTCAGAGAACATATTCCATTTTTTCAATAAAGGCAAATAATCCGATTGAACAAAGTGGAAAACATGAGATCACCACCCAGTCTCATCCAATCAGAGAACACTTTGCATTCATTTAGAAACTGCAGCATGTTCCCTGAATGGCACTCAAGTTAGCAACCTCCTGTAGTCAAACTGCAGCATGCCAGCCGTTTTGGCAAGGCAAATTGCCAAAGCGGGATTTCATCTGTAAAGGGTAACTCCACTTTCATGGGGAAAAAAAACAATAGCGTATACAATTGTGACACAAGTCATATTGCAATTGAATGTTATTTAAAATAACTTTTCCTTTTCAATTTGCAGCCACTGTAAATTTCTTTAAAATACAATGCAATATGGCTGGAGGCGTTGTGCACAGCTGGTGTACAAAACACCCCCCAGATATATAATTTCCTGCTTGTGTGATTGGCTTATTGATTTTCCCAGAAGTCTGCACTAAGATACAAATTCAATTTTGAGCATCCTCTGCAACAAAATTTTTTTTTGGAGAGATACTCCCAAATGGAAATCACATCTAAAGGGGTGCCGATGCTGCCACTTTCCTCATTAGAGCCCTGTAAGTGCAGCAGCTGGTTGATATTTACAAGACCGCTTCCATACAGATTCACTTTTCACGTGGACACAGACAAACAAACAGCTATTTCTTTAGAATAACAAAAGGTAGTAATCTGCAATAAAGTTTGTTAAAATCCTGCAATGTATACAGATCATCCAGAGGGGATTCTTTTTTTCTCAATAAAGTAAAGTTACTCTTTAAATACAGCTAGTGTATGTTATGCATACCTGTCTTTATATCAGCTTCCTGCAATCCCCAGAATAATAGTTTGAATTTAGAGGGGAGTGGTCAGAGGCATAAGCTGGGTAAGCTCTATTGATTTGCATAGTACTGTTAGTCTAAGGGGCTCTTTCACACCTGATTGTCCATTTTCACGGACTCCACTTGTTCAGAAGGGATTGCTCCATTGATCCCCGCTGAGCCGGCAGATGACAGGTCCGTCTCTGTTCACTGTGCAGGGACGGACCTGTCAGAGCCCCGCTATACTCTATTGGGGATCGGATGAAAACGGATCCGCTTGTCCGTTTTCATCCGATTCGATCAGCCAGACGGATGGAAAATAGGGTTTCCATCCATCTGGATTTAGCGGAGCGGAGTGGATGTCAAAAGACATATCACCGCTTACATCCATCGCTCCATGGAGATGCATGGAGCATTCATTTAGGTCTACCTGAAAAACTAACAAGCGGACCTGAACGGTCCACATGTGTTAAAGGGCCCTAACACTGCTCACAAGAATACCCTTATTAATTTGCAGTCGTTCCTCTGTTGTGCAATCAACAGGCACAGTGAGGAAAGGAGAGGTGACGGCATGATATTTCCTAGCTGTAACAGAGAAATTAGTGTCACCCTTTTTGCTGTGCCGTGTCACACAGGCGTGGGGATCACAAAAGTGGCAGAGCAGAGTCAAAATATATATATATATATATATATATGTAAAAAAGTGTGGCGCTACCTCAGATTCAAACCAAATAGTAGTTATAATAAACTACTGCAATCAAATATTAAATCTAATGACTCTAATGCCCCGTACACATGGTCGAACTTTGTTCGGACATTCCGACAACAAAATTCTAGGATTTTTTCCAACGGATGTTGGCTCAAACTTGTCTTGCATACACACGGTCACACAAAGTTGTCCGAAAATCCGATCGTTCTGAACGCGGTGACGTAAAACGCGTACGTCGGGACTATAAACGGGGCAGTGGCCAATAGCTTTCATCTCTTTATTTATTCTGAGCATGCGTGGCACTTTGTGCATCAGATTTGTGTACACACGATCGGAATTTCCGACAACGGATTTTGTTGTCGGAAAATTTTATATCCTGCTCTCAAACTTTGTGTGTCGGAAAATCCGATGGAAAATGTGTGATGGAGCCTACACACGGTCGGAATTTCCGACAACAAGGTCCTATCACACATTTTCCGTCGGAAAATCCGACCGTGTGTACGGGGCATTATAGTGCAAAACACAGGAAAAAAAAGAATCATAAATATGAAAAATCTTCATGAATATTGCACAAACCAAAACACTCCAAAGAAAGTCCAATCAGCATGATAAGAGGTGGAAAAATCAAAATAATGTGAATATACAGTTCTAAAGGTGATAGAAATGACAATCCACCTCAAATCGTGCGTGAGATGTTCACACTCACCAACGCTTATGCCCCGTACACACGGTCGGATTTTCCGATGGAAAATGTCCGATCGGAGCGTGTTGTCGGAAATTCCGACCGTGTGTGGGCTCCATCGGACATTTTCCATTGGATTTTCCGACACACAAAGTTGGAGAGCAGGAGATAAAATTTTCCGACAACAAAATCCGTTGTCGGAAATTCCGATCGTGTGTACACAAATCCGACGGACAAAGTGCCACGCATGCTCAGAATAAATAAAGAGATGAAAGCTATTGGCCACTGCCCCGTTTATAGTCCCGACGTACGTGTTTTACGTCACCGCGTTTAGAACGATCTGATTTTCCGACAACTTTGTGCGACCGTGTGTAGACAAAACAAGTTTGAGCCAACATCCGTCAGAAAAAATCCTAGGATTTTGTTGTCGGAATGTCCGAACAAAGTCCAACCGTGTGTACGCCCTATAAGGCACTAGAAAAACCCCCTAAAGGTTAATGGGTACCCTGTAACCAGCGGTGTGAGAGATGGTGGTTCCTTGTTCTTTGGTGAACTTCAGGCAATCACACTTGGAGGAAAAGACATGGAGAACACAACATAGGAAGGATCATAACGTGATATACTTAATGCCAGGAACAGATGCAGGTAAATAAAGCAATGCCCACTCCCATTGAAAAGTGCTATGTGCTAGCACCAACAATAACAGCTCTAGAGTACTTCTGCACACCATCCTGGCGGCCACCGCGTGCATTCCAAGGCTAGGGGATGTAGAAACCAATGAGCATGGAAGTGACGTCAGTGAGGGACGGACAAGCAGCCCCTATGTCATCTACATGTCATCAGGAAGCATCCCCACAACATGATGCTGCCACCACCATGTTTCATGGTGGGGATGGTGTTTTCAGGGTGTGCAGTGTTCGTTTTCCGCCACACATAGCGTTTTGCTTTTAGGCCAAAAAGTCAAATTTTGGTCTCATCTGACCAGAGCACCTTCTTGATGCTGTTTGTTCACTAAGCTTCTATAACAAACCTCTGAGGGCTTCACAGAACAGCTGTATTTATACTGAGATTAAATTACGCACAGGTGGACTCTATTCTCTAATTAGGTGACTTCTGAAGGCAATTGGTTCCACTAGATTTTAGTTAGGGGTATCAGAGCAAAGGGGGCTGAATACAAATGTACGCCACACTTTTCACATATTTATTTGTAAAAAATTTTGAAAAGCATTTCCTTCCACTTCACAATTATGTGCCACTTTGTGTCGGTCTATCACATTAAATCCAAATAAAATACATATAAGTTTTTGGTTGAAACATGACAAAATGTGGAAAATTTCAAGGGGTATGAATACTATTTCAAGGCATTGTACGTGCCAGCAAAGATCTCTGGTCATGTGCCAGCAAAAGTGAACTAGTGGGTACATAACTGGTTATTTGTTCCTAATTCAACAATGTGGCTGCCATTATCTAATGTGCTAAATGTAGCTAGCAAATTCTGTTGTGCATGCATTTAGAAAATACACCATTTCACACTTGGCATAGCTATTCATTTTTGCAAGTATCAGGATTCACTAATGATTTTATAAGCAATTATGGATTTTATTGCCAGTTTCTGCTCTACAATTGCATTTTTGATCAATTTAAATGTAACCAAATAGGTATATTGGCGGGGATGTACAGAATAAAAAATATGTACAGTAACTTGAAAAGGAAAAGGAAAATAGTAAATGGAAGCTATGGGAAGTCACATGAAGCTCTATAGAAAGAATTTATTAAGGACAGTAAACCTTTAATCCATTAAAACAGAATTAGAATATTGCTTTCATACATTAACATCAACTAGAAAAAATAACATGAAAGCTGATTGGATACCATGGGTTTTAAATGAATGTGTTTTATAGGATACTAAGATTATACATGTAAGAAAAAATATATGTATGTATATATATATATATATATATATATACACACATACTGAGCAAAATTATATACGTAACACTTTTGTGTTTGCCCCTATTTATCATGAGCTGAACGTAAAGATCTACGACTTGTTCTATGTACACAAAAGGCCTATTTCTCTCAAGTATTGTTCACAAATCTGTCTAAATCTGTGTTAGTGAGCACTTCTCCTTTACCGAGATAATCCATCCACCTCACAGGTGTAGCATATCAAGATGCTGATTAGACAGCATGATTATTGTACAGGTGTGCCTTAGGCTGGCCACAATACAAAGCCACTCTAAAATGTGCAGTTTTATCACACAGCACAACGCCACAGATGTCGTAATTTGAATGTTCATCTCTCTACAATAAGCCATCTCCAAAGGCGTTTCAAAAAATATGGCAGTACATCCAAACGCCCTCACAACTGCAGACCACGTGTAACCACACCAGCCCAGGACCTCCACATTCAGCATCTTCACCTCCAAGATTGTCTGAGACCAGCCACCCGGACAGCTGCTGCAACAATCGGTTTGCGTAACCAAAGAATTTCTGCACAAACTGTCAGAAACTGTCTCAGGAAAGCTCACCTGCATGCTCATTGTTCTCATCAGGGTTTCGACCTGACTGCAGTTCATCGTCGTAACCGTCTTGAGTGGGCAAATGCTCACATTCGAGGGTGTCTGGCACTTTGGAGAGGTGTTCTCTTCACGGATGAATCCCGGTTTTCACTGTACAGGGCAGATGGCAGACAGCGTGTATGGCGTTATGTGGGTGAGCGGTTGGTTGCTGTCAACATTGTGGATGGAGTGGCCCATGGTGACGGTGGGGTTATGGTATGGGCAGGGGTATGCTAAGGACAACAAACACAGGTGCATTTTATTGATGGCATTTTGAATGCACAGAGATACTGCGACAAGATCCTGAGGCCCATTGTTGTGCCATTCATCCGCGACCATCACCTCATGTTGCAGCATGATAATGCACGGCCCCATGTTGCAAGGATCTGTACACAATTCCTGGAAGCTGAAAACATCCCAGTTCTTGCATGACCAGCATAATCACCGGACATGTCACCCATTGAGCATGTTTGGGATGCTCTGGATCGGCGTATATGACAGCGTGTTCCAATTCCTGCCAATATCCAGCAACTTCACACAGCCATTGAAGAGGAATGGACCAACTTTCCACAGGCCACAATCAACAACCTGATCAACTCAATGCAAAGGAGATGTGCTGCACTGCATGAGGCAAATGGTGGTCACACCAGATACTGACTGGTTTTCGGACCCCCCAGACACCCCCAATACAGTAAAACTGCACATTTAAAGTGGCCTTTTATTGTGGCCAGCCTAAGGCACACCTGTGCAATAATCATGCTGTCTAATCAGCATCTGGATATGCCACACCTGTGAGGTGGATGGATTATCTCGGCAAAGGAGTAGTGCTCACTAACACAGATTTAGACAGATTTGTGAACAATATTTGAGAGAAATAAGCCTTTTGTGTATATAGAAAAAGTCATAGATCTTTGAGTTCAGCTCATGATAAATAGGGGCAGGGCTTTTTTCCTCAGAGAAAAAGGTGCAGGAATGTACCTTTCTCTCCTAGGTCACAGCTGTCTCTCTGCCCCCACCCGCCCCCTAGGACCACCCTTTTTCTCCACCCCTACACACCTAACACCGCCCTCTTTAGAGAACAGGGAACCGAGTATAATTTGGGGGGGGGGGGCTATACAAGTAATTTGTATGGAATTTGTTAATGCAAAAGCAACGTAGTAAAATTTACAAAAGACATCCCATATCCAACAAGAGACATCCCTTATCCAGTAGAGACAGCCCTTATCCAGCCAGGGACATCCCTTATCCAGCAAGAGACATCCCATATCCAGCAAGAGACGTCCCAATATCCAGCAAGAGACAACCCATATCTAGCAATAGACAGCCCATATCCAGCAAGAGATAGTCCGTGTCCAGAATGAGACAGCCCTTATCCAGCAAGAGACAGCCCTTATCCAGCAAGAGACAGCCCTTATCCAGCAATAGACAGCCCATATCCGGCAAGAGACAGCCCATATCCAGCAAGAGACAGCCCATATCCAGCAATAGACATCCCATATCCAGAAAGGGACAGCCCATATCAAGCAATAGACAGCCCATATCCAGCAAGAGACAGCCCATATCCAGCAAGGGACAGTCTATATCCAGCAAGAGACAGTTCATATCCAGCAAGAGACAGCCCATATCCAGCAAGAAACATTCCTTATCCAGCAAGAGACAGTTCATATCCAACAATAGACAGCCCATATCCAGCAATAGGCAACCCTTATCCAGCAAGAGACAGCCCATATGCAGCAATAGACAGCCCTTATCCAGCAATAGATAGCACTTATCCAGCAATAGGCAGCCCTTATCCAGCAATAGACAGCCCATATCCAGCAATAGACAGCCCATATGCAGCAAGAGACATTCCTTATCCAGCAATAGACATCCCATATGCAACAAGAGACATTCCTTAATCAGCAATAGACAACCCATCTGCAGCAAGACACATTCCTTAATCAGCAATAGACAGCCCATATGCAGCAAGAGACATTCATTATACAGCAGAGAGACATCCAGGCAGCATCCATTTACAAGCAGCATTAATAGACAGCCTCTATCCAGCAACACTGAATAATTAACTTACCAGGCTAGCACATCGTACTGCAGCTCTTCCTGGCAGCTGTGGTTGGCGCCAAAAAGGAGCAAGCGATCCAGTCTGCAGAAAGAAGCGGAGTGCAGGTGATCTCACTCCGCCTTCCACTCTTGTAAGGGCTGCAGCTGGTACTACAGAAGCTGTTTTTCAGCTTATGCGGCTGACAGCTTACTCCGTGGCTGGCGGCCTAGTAAAGTAGATGAGAAAGAGAGAAAATTCTCTCTCACTATCTTTGTCAAAGGTGGCGGAACGCCGTTTCGGTGCGTTACATCAGAAAAAAAGCCCTGAATAGGGGCAAACACAAAAGTGTTGCATTTATAATTTTGCTCAGTGTATATATATATATATATATATATATATATATATATATACACACACACACACACACACACACACACACACACACACACACACACACACACACACACACATATATATATATATATATATATATATATATATATATATCTATATATATATATCTATATTTATATTTATTGAGGAGAGTATTGGAAAGATTAAAGGATTAAAGGACTTTTAATGTGTAAATATAGGCAAAAATGAATTACAAATTTGAATGCATATGTTTGAACTGTCTTGCCTGCCAAAAGATTTGTAAATTCATTTAGCTAGTTTTCTAATACAAACATCCCTACTACTAGGCATTCCCCCCCTGCTCACCCACGGAGCCGATGCAAGTGCCCCGCAGCCGCGATCACTGCCGGGCTCCCGCGATCGCTCGGGGCACATGGAGAATCGGGATCTATGTGTGTAAACACACAGTTTCAGGTTCTCTGAGGGGAGAACAGACAGATCGTCTGTTCATACAGAGTATGAACAGCGATCTGTCATCTCCCCTGCACAGTCCCATCCCCCCTTCAGTTAGAACACACACTAGGGAACACATTAACCTCTTGATTGCCCCTAGTGGTCAACCCCTTCACTGCCAGTGACATTTTTACAGTAATCAATGCATTTTCATAGCACTGATCACTGTATAAATGCCAGTGGTGCCAAAAATGTGTCAAAATTGTCCGAAGTTTCCGCCATAATGTTGCAGACCCGATAAAAATCGCAGATTGCCGCCATTACTAGTAAAAAAAAATTAATAATAAAAATGACATAAAACTATGCCCTATTTTGTAGACGCTATAACTTTTGCGCAAACCAATTAACCAATCATAGGCTTATTGCAATTTTTTTTTACCAAAGATATGTAGAAGAATACATATCGGCCTAAACTGAGGGAAAAAAAAATTTTTTATACATTTTTGGGGGATATTTATTGTAGCAAAAAGTAAAAAACATTGCTTTTTTTTCAAAATTGTCGCTGTTGTTTTTTTTGTTCTGTGTGGGAATACTAATTTCCCACACTTCCGCACAATTCCGGACCCACAAATTTGGGCAAAATATAGAGTGAAGACTCTTCGAGATATTATGCCTGCAGGGAAATTATTGACGTATAGGGACCTCTCCACCAAGTTTAGGTTACCCGGGTGGATGTATTTCCGATACCAACAGTTGCGCCATGCAGTGCGAGCACAGTTCCCGGGACCCATTGTCCTTTCCATGGATCCCATAGAGGAACTTTTGGCTCAGGAGTCACTTTCCAAACCTCTTTCCTCCCTTTATCTGTCACTTCTTAACTTGGATTCTCCCAGATTGGAGAAGCTGTGGGAGTCGTGGAAAGCTGACATTCCCACATTGGAGAAAGAGGAGTGGAACGACTGTTTTGAGGAGGGTTTTGGGTTGGTTATTTCATCCAGGGATAAAGTAATCCAGGCTAAGTTTCTTCATAGAGTATACTACACTCCGCAGCGACTGCACAGACTGTACCCCTCGAGAGACCCCCTATGTGGTAGGTGTAAGAGGGTTGTGGAGACATATTTTCATATGTTTTGGACTTGTCCGTAAGTGGCTAAATTCTGGGCTGCAGTATTTGAGGCCAGTAATGAGCGTCTTGGGTTATCACTGATACAATCGCCGGAGTTGGCACTGCTGGGGGTACAGGAGGACGATCAAATGCCAAGATATACTAAACTCATCATCGCTTTTTTACTTTATTACGCAAAAAAGGCGATTCTTCTTAGGTGGACATCTGCATCCCCCCCCCCCACCATGAAGCTTTGGGAGCACACTATCAATAAGGCTCTCCCACTATACAAAATGACGTATTTGAATAGAAAGTGCCCCAAGAAGTTTGAAGGTATCTGGTCATCTTGGACAGCCTAGGGTCTATAGCGGACATGTCTAGATAGTATAATGGAACATATACTCACCTGTTGTCTGGGATGTTCTGGCCTCCTTCCCCCCCCCCCCGCACTACTTCTTCCCCCCCCTCCCTTCCCCTCTTCCCCCCTCCCCCCCTAGTCATACCCCATCCTGGTCTATGATGTATTTTGTTGGAGACCCTTTCTGACTTAATTAAAAGTATATCCTATTGAAGGTTTACAATGATTTAATGACAAGATTTGAATTTAGACTGAAACTATCGTCTGTATTCTCACTGTTAAATCTTCCATATATGACATGAAAGACGCATCATTTATGTATTTCTGTTTTTTGTTTTTGTGATCAAATACCACCAAAGAAAGCTCTATGTGTGGGAAAAAAAAGGACGTCAATTATGTTTGGATGCAACGTCGCACGTCCGCGCAATTGTCCGTTAAATTGACGCAAAAAGTGCTCTGGCCATGAAGGGGGTAAAATCTTCTGGGCCTGAAGCGTTTAATAACGGAATATGCACTATGAAGGAGCAACAGCTCACTGATGGGGTCATCTCTATGCTCCATCCTCCAATCAGCATGCTCCATTTATTGGATTTACAATGTATGTACCAATGTTGCTCTTTCCCCTCAAAGTCTAAATGATGGTGTGCAGAAACCATACACATTACCATCTAAATGTACAATCTCCTTTAGATGCACCAACTACTATATAGTGCAAGAGCCTGCTTGGTTGGATACAAATTGCATTGATAGCTTAGGCAGGACCTCATATTGCATAGTTTTTGGTAAATCAGAAATAGATTGTACAGCCAGATTTGACACACATGGTGAGTTTCAGTCGTTATTTTGCTGGATTAAATGGCGGTCTTTTAAATCTGCCTACCTTTACATTTGCATCTTGATTCGTTCATCGGACCCGCCTAGATGTACATTTCTGGATGCGATGGGATTGGAGATCCATGCGCCAACATTAGTGACAGATGCGCATGCGATTGCGCACGCAGATTAGAGTAAGCACACAGATGCACACATGTATATCCACACGTACCTTTTACTGGGGAGAAGATAAATATTTGGGAGGATCTGACTTGAGCTCTCTTCCCCTGTGGCTTCTCCCCTGGGAGGGGCCTGTGTGCGAGTTCCAAAGAAGCTACTGCGACTAGGCCTCAGCATGTGTTATGGGCTGAGGGTCTGAAGGAACCTTACCTGAAAGAACTTGCCTGGGGAAGCTTGGCTGCAGAGCTGGAGACCCTTTCACCTGTATCTCCAGGTATGGAAGTACTTCTTGAAGGAGAGATACCAGAGGTTGCTACAAGGACTGTGAATGATGTTATAGGCTTTCAGGTTTACTGGCTGTCTCCTCTTTCTTCAGCATCATTTTGAGGCTGCTACTATAGGGCCTAATACTGTTGGAACAAGGATTTTTCAGGAAGCTATCCTCTAAGATTTATGTGCTTTGAGTATGCTGCACCATCAACCCTCCTCCATCCATTTTCCTTAAGTTCTGCAATAAAATGTAAAATGACCCCTAAACCAGTGGTGGGCAACCTTTTAAGCAAGTTTTTTTTTGCCAGCTATATATAAAAAAGTCAACTTCACAATCACCAAAAGGTAAAATGAACTTAATAATAGTAACAAATGAACATTGAGCTTTCAAAGATCAATGGTAACTGTGCTGTGAGATAAGTAGGGTAAGGTTGAAATGAATATGCCAGCTAAGGATTTCTGCGAAATATGCAGTTGGAAATCATATCCCGGATCATTGCCAATTCCTGCACCTTCACACTTCAGATCGGCCCCAATTCCTTCACCTTCACACCTCAGATAAGCCCCTATTCCTGCACTTTCACACCTCAGACCAGTCCCAGTCAGTGCACCTTCACACCTCAGATAAGCCCCAATTCCTGCACCTTCACACCTTAGATCAGTCGCCATTCCTGTACCTTTACACCACAGATCACTCGCAATTCCTGCATCTTCACACTTCAGATCACTCGCAATTCCTGCATCTTCACACTTCAGATCAGTCGCAATTCCAGCACCTTCACACCTCAGACCAGCCCCAATCAATGCACCTTCACACCTCAGAACAGTCCAGTTCCTGCAACTTCACAACTCAGATCAGTCCTTCACACCTCATATCTCCCCAATTCCTGCACCTTCACACCTCAGATCAGTCGCCATTCCTGTACCTTTACACCACAGATCAGTCGCAATTCCTGCACCTTCACACTTCAGATCAGTCGCAATTCCTGCACCTTCATACCTCAGATCAGTCCCAATCAGTGCACCTGCACACCTCAGAACAGCCCAGTTCCTGCAGCTTCACAACTCAGATCCTGAGATCAGTCCCAATGAGTGCACCTTCACACCTCAGATCAGTCGCAATTCCTGCACCTTCATACCTCAGATCAGTCCCAATCAGTGCACCTTCACACCTCAGAACAGCCCAGTTCCTGCAACTTCACAACTCAGATCCTGAGATCAGTCCCAATTAGTGCACCTTCACACCTCACCTCACCCCAGTTCCTACACCTTCACACTTCAGATGAGCATCAATTCCTGCACCTTCATACCTCAGATGAGCACCAATTCCTGCACCTTCACACCTCATATCACCCTAGTTCCTGCACCTTCACACCTCAGATTAACCCCAATTCCTGCACCTTCACACCTCAGATCAGCCCCTATTTCTGCAACTTCACAACTCAGATCAATCCCAATTAGTGCACCTTCACACCTCAGATTAACCCCTATTCCTGCACCTTCACATCTCAGATCAGCCCCTATTTCTGTAACTTCACCACTCAGATCAATACCAATTAGTGCAACTTCTCACCTCAGATAAGCACCAATTCCTGCACCATCACACCTCAGATCTCCCCAGTTCCTGCACCTTCACACCTCAGATGAGCGCCAATTCCTGCACCTTCACACCACCGATCACCCCAGTTCCTGCACCTTCACGCCTCAGGTTAACTCCAATATCTGCACCTTCACACCACAGATCAGCCCCAATTCCTTCAACTTCACACTGCAGATCAGGCCCAATTTCTTCACCTTCACACCTCAGAACAGCCCAGTTTCCGCAACTTTACAACTCAGATCAGTTGCAATGTCTGCATCTTCACGCCTTAGATCAGTCCCAATTCCTGCATCTTCACATCTCAGATCAGTTGCAATTCCTGCGCCTTCTCACCTCAGATTAGCTCCAGTTCCTGCATCTTCACACCTAAGATTTCCCCAATTCTTGCACCTTCACACCTCAGATCAGTCCCAATTAGTGCACCTTCACACCTAATATTAGCACCAATTCCTGCACCTTCACACCTCATATTAGCATCAATTCCTGCACCTTCACACCTCAGATGACCCCAGTTCCTGCACCTTCACACCTCAGATCAGTTGCAATTACTGTACCTTCACACCTCAGATCAGTCGCAATACCTGCAGCTTCTCACATCAGATCAGTCACAATTCCTGCACCTTCACACCTCAAATCAGTCTAAAATTTATAAAGGGCAGTGCTCTAAGCCAGGAAACACGCCAACCTGCATCTTCTCAGGTTATGATTAAATAGGGAACTCATGACAACTGAGTAGCCAGCTGCACAACATGAATGCTAAGCTAAAGGATGAAATTTACAGTCAGTTCGCTGATGTTCCCTGAGTGAGGTTAAATTTAATTGAAAATAACAACATTTTTATATTCACCTAGATGGCTGCAGTACCTATCCCAGCTGCAGCTGTCCCTGCTGGCTCTAAAGAGAACTAAGCAATCAAAGACCACTGATGGCTCATTTCTCTGTCTTCAGTGAGCATAGAGTGATGATTGTCAGTCACCGGCTCTCTGCTCTGCCCCTTCAGTCCTCACTGGAGTGTCCGGCTGTGAAAGGGACAGGAGCAGCTGGTTCAATCTTCCAGTGACTCGCTAAAAGGATGAGCTAGCTGCCCCTCAGCCATCTGGGCTGATCCCAACATTAAAGTCGGAATCCCTCCAGAGCCTGGACCAGTTGAGTGACATCAGCCAACAGCGGACTTTAGCCCTCTGTCGGCTGAAAACAGGTCACAGGACTGAAGAATGAAGTGCACTCCTGGGACCCACAGGAGAAGGAGGGTCAAAAAAGCTTTGGCAAAAATTCTCCTTTAAATTGAGTATTCTTCAAGCTTGATTGGAGTATACCTTTAAGCCTAGAGATAGTTGTGAAATTTCAGCTTCAGAGAGAACTGTTGTGGGAGGTTCGGCAGCAGAACAGCTTACGTCTACTGCATTACATTAACAAGCTCTACAATCAAGACAAATAAAAAATGAATCCCTTCCAAGATTACTAATTAGCCTAATGATGGCATTTAATTTGCCAATGACGTGAGCACTGTAATCAAAGAGCTCCAAATTAATTCCCATTATTTAACCTTTTGAGTACACAACGACCAATAAACTGACCCTCTTAACATTGACATATAGTGGTCAAATGTCCCCGAGAGCAGAGAAATTGAACCATCTGGTAATGAGAACTAGTCACGACTGAGCTTTTTTAGGAATGTGGATTTATATTTTAAATTATTATAACTATGCAGGTTTAGTTATACAAGATGCATATTTGCTTTCATTATTATCTTTACTTCGTTTCCCATAAGCTTGCACTTTTGGGCTAGTATTGGTCAGAAGTCGGGGATATACTGTATATATTGTTTTAAAATATTTGTAGCAAGAAAGCAGTGGATTGGGTTCAGCAGATGGTATTCTCAGATATCAACCAATCCCGTATTTGTTTAATAGATACAAGATATTCTTCATTTGGACAAGGTGGGACAGTGACATAACAATTTCCACCTTCAATCGGAAAATGCACAGGACCCAGAAGATTGCGGTAATCACTGTAGAAACAGACTACTACAGTGATTGTTACCTTCCACAATGGTCCTTCAGGTATGAGATATGCCTACATATATTGCACCAAGCTGGACCAATGTAGTTATATAATAAAGATCATACCTAGACTTCAGCTTTAAATACATTTTTTTTTCTTTAATCCCTTTTATTGTTTTTTTTTTTTTCTTTACAGGTGTTGGAAAGGTAAGTGTTTTTTCACCTTAATGCATTCTATGCATTGAGGTGAAAAAACACCTGTCAGTGATCGGCCCCCAGCCCCCCCCCCCCATTTTAATTACCGGAACCCTTGAACTTGTCCCATGCGGACGAGCCTTCTCTCTGCTAGGGGGTTCTCGGCTGCTGATTGGATAGATTAACAGCAGAGCAGCCATTGGCTCCCGCTGTTGTCCATCAAATCCAATGACGCAGCCGCCGGGGCCGAGTCCTGCATTCGGCGTTTATGAACGCCGAATGCTGGACTCGGGTGCGCGCCCACAAGGTAATCCCCCCGGGAGAGCACTTCTACCAGGGGGTTATCTGATGCGGGGAGGAGCCGAGACAGCAGCTGAGGGGCCCCAGAAGATCAGGATCGGGGCCACTGTGTGCAAAACGAGCTGCACAATGGAGGTAAGTATGACGTGTTTGTTATTTAAAAAAAAAATACCTTTAGTGTCACTTTAAGTCGACAAAAATTAACACAAATACAATACACAGTACAAAACACAATACACGTTGGTCAAAGTATAAATTCATCATTGAGATCCTCATCGGATCACAATACCATTTTCCTATCTGATAAGTAAATTAGTGACATAAAAAAAAAAATAAAAAAAAAAAATAAAATAATACTATCTAGAACATAACATAAACCCTTTCAGTCACTGCAATATCAGCCTTATCATGAATATCTTTACCAAATCATATCATAAATAATCCATTTAATCCATATAGCAATATGTATCGATATCATATCTAAAAATTAGTATAAAAGATTAGATGTCAAAATTGTTAGGGGATGCCGTTTAGGGCTCCTCCAACCATTTAGCCCAATTTTTTTCGTATTTACGAGGACAACCCCTGTTCACATAGGTTTCTTGATGTAATGTAGACTATTATTAACCAGTTGTTTCCAGTATACTAATGAGAGCGGGAAAGGCTTCTTCCAATACAGGGCAATAGCTTTTCTGACATAAAACTGAGTATGATTAACGGATGTCCGCTCTGCCTCTTTTGGAAGAATATCCTTAACCAAACCCAACAAACACACTGACATAGTAATTGCTATATAAGTGCGTAAAATAGAATTTAACAAAGCCACCACCTCCATCCAAAACCCTACAATATATGGACAAGTCCAGAAAATGTGTGTGAAGTCTCCCAGAGCCACACCACACTGCCAACAGTCTGAAGAACATGTAGGGTTCATCTTGTGAAGTCGGTATGGTGTAAAATATGCTCTATGCACCAATTTAAATTGAATTAAACGGTCTCTTAACGAGACCAAAGATCGAAAGGGAGAATCCCCCACTTCATCCCAATACATATATAGTTACATAGTAGGTGAGGTTGAAAAAAGACACAAGTCCATCAAGTCCAACCTATGTGTGTGATTATATGTCAGTATTACATTCTATATCCCTGTATGTTGTGGTCGTTCAGATGCTTATTTAATAGTTTTTTGAAACTATCAATGCTCCCCGCTGATACCACCCCCTGTGGAAGGGAATTCCAAATCCTTGCCGCTCTTACAGTAAAGAACCATCTACATAGTTTAAGGTTAAACCTCTTTTCCTCTAATTTCAATGAGTGGCCAAGTGTCTTATTAAACTCCCTTCCGGAAAAAAGGTTTTATCCCTATTGTGGGGTCACCAGTACGGTATTTGTAAATTGAAATCATATCCCCTCTCAAGCGTCTCTTCTCCAGAGAAAATAAGTTCAGTGCTTGCAACCTTTCCTCATAACTAAGATCCTCCAGACCCTTTATTAGCTTTGTTGCCCTTCTTTGTACTCGCTCCATTTCCAGTACATCCTTCCTGAGGACTGGTTTCCAGAACTGGACAGCAAACTCTAAGTGTGGCCGGACCAGAGTCTTGTAGAGTGGGAGAATTATTGTTTTATTTCTGGAGTTGATCCCCTTTTTGCATGCCAATATTCTGTTTGCTTTGTTAGCAGCAGCTTGGCATTGCATGCCATTGCTGAACCTATCATCTACTAGGACCCCCAGGTCCTTTTTCATCCTAGATTCCCTTGAGGTTCTCCCCCCAGTGTATAGATTACATTCATATTTTTGGCAACCAAATGCATTATTTTACATTTATCTACACTAAACCTCATTTGCCATGTAGTTGCCCACCCCATTAATTTGTTCAGATCGTTTTGCAAGGCTTCCACATCCGGCGGAGAAGTTATTGCCCTTCTTAGCTTAGTATCGTCCGCAAATACAGAGATTGAACTGTTTACCCCATCCTCCAGGTCATTTATGAACAAATTAAATAGGATTGGTCCCAGCACAGAACCCTGGGGACCACACTACCCACCCCTGACCATTCCGAGTACTCCCCATTTATCACCACCCTCTGAACTCGCCCTTGTAGCCATTTTCAGTCAATGTACTCACCCTATGGTCCATGCCAATGGACCTTATTTTGTACAGTAAACGTTTATGGGGAACTGTGTCAAATGCTTTTGCAAAATCCAGAGACACCACATCTATGGGCCTTCCTTTATCTAGATGGAAACTCACCTCCTCACAGAAGGTTAATAGATTGGTTTGGCAAGAACGATTCTTTACAAATCCATGCTGATTACTGCTAATGATACCGTTCTCATTACTAAAATCATGTATATAGTCCCTTATCATCCCCTCCAAGAGCTTGCATACTATCGATGTTAGGCTAACTGGTCTGTAATTCCCAGGGGTGTATTTTGGGCCCTTTTTAAATATTGATGCTACATTGGCTTTTCTCCAATCAGCTGGTACCATTCCAGTCAGTAGACTGTCAGTAAAAATTAGGAATAATGGTCTGGCAATTACTTGACTGAGTTCTTTAAGTACCCATGGGTGCAAGCCATCTGGTCCCGGTGATTTATTAATGTTAAGTTTCCCAAGTCTTATTTTAATTCTGTCCACTGTTATCCATGAAGGTGCTTCCTGTAATGTGTCATTAGGATAAACATTGCAGTTTTGGTTACTCCATCTCCCCATCCTTTGTAACCAGATGACCTTCCTCATTCTTTATGGGGCCAATATGGTCTGCCCTCCCTTTTTTACTGTTTACATACTTAAAGAATTTCTTGGGTTTCTTTTTGCTTTCCTCCGCAATGTGTCTTTCTTGTTCTATCTTAGCCACCCTAATTGCACCCTTACATTTCTTGTTGCATTCCTTATAAAGTCAGAATGCTGATAATAATCCCTCAACCTTGCATTTTTCTCCTTTGATTTTATATGCATTTTTACATTGGAGTTAAGCCATCCAGGACGTTTGTTCGCTCTATAAAATTTATTACCCATGCATTGGCTAATGCCCTTATTTATTATGCTCTTAAAGCAAACCCATCTCTCCTCCGTGTTCTTTGTTCCTAAGATTTTATCCAAGTTTATGGCTTCTAGCAAGGTTCGTAGTCTAGGGAAGTTGGCTCTTTTGAAATTCAGTGTCTGTGTATTCCCCTTGTGTTTCCTATCTGTGTGATTTATACTGCCAATTGACCTGTGATCGCTGTTTCCTAAATTACCCTGTATTTCCACCTCCGTGATCAGGTCTGTATTGTTGGTAATCAGTAGATCCAGTAACGCTTTATTTCTAGTTGGTGCGTCTACCATCTGAACCATGAACCATGAAATTTTCCTGCAAGACATTTAGAAACTAGCGAACCTATGCAAATGCGTGGTTCCTTCCGCCATTTTTATGTCTGGATAATTAAAACCCCCATTATGATAACACTTCCCGTCCTTGCTGCTAATCCAAATTGTGATAGGAGATCCGACTCCCCCTCCTCCCTCAGGTTAGGGGGCCTATAGCTTGCTCCCAGTATTATTTTCCCCTTAGCTTCATCCCTTTGGAGCTCTACCCATAAGGATTCTATCTCCCCCCTAGCTCCCTTTGTGATGTCATTCTCACATTCACTTATACATTATTCTTGATATATAGGCATACTCCTCCCCCTTTTTTACCCTCTCTATCCCATCGTTGTCTAAATCAGGAATGGCTCACACCCATCTCGCCAAAAGGCTCTCTAACACCGGGATAGAAGCTGTAATAACGTGAGAATACAATCTGGAAGTAGGTTCCTCCAAACCATCAGACCGAAGTACCATTTCCAAAATAGACTGTTCGATCATTGGGTTCATTTGTGAAAACTGGGCATTGAAGGCATGGGAAAGCTGATAATATCTAAACAAATGGGAACTGGGTAAATTAAAATTTAAGGTAAGTAAAGCAAAAGAGGATAACTTCTGATTAATTACAACCTGAGAAACCAACTTAACATTATACTTAGTCCATACACCAGGTTCAATTTATAGATCTGGAGTAAAGTAGGATTCAACCATAGGGGGCATTTGGAGAAATTGCTGCTCTAGGATAATGCTTACATCTAAGGCCAGCCCCCAAGCTCGAATAGTAGTAAGCATTGAGGGGGTCAAATGATAAGGGGCCCAAGGGCCTCTAAATAACAGAAACTTTAGAGCTTCTATAGATTCCACCACCGCTGCTTCCAACCGAATGGAAGGATTGGATAGATCTGGGCATAATCGCCAGCTGAGTAGCTAGAAAATATTTGGGATATGAGAAGGAGCTGTATTTCGAGCTTCAATATATATTGGAAATAACAATGATTTTGTCCAGTTAACCTTCAACCCCGTAATGGACAAAAAGGAATTCAATATCTGTAAAGCACCCTGTAAGGAAAGTAGGTCCGGCGTCATTTAGGAACAATAGGAGGTCATCCCCATATAGGGCTACTCTCTCCTCCAGCCAACCAACTCGCAACCCCTTCGTATTCGGAGAAATGCCAAGAGCCTCCGCCACTGGCTTCATCGCAATGGCAAAAAGGGCCGGAGATAGAGGGCAGCCCTGGCGAGTGCCCCTATATAAAGAAAGGGGGGATGACAACCCTCCCCCCAGTCTTACTGCAGCTGTAGGACATCTATATATAACCTGTATCCATTTAATGAATATCAATGGAAAACCCATCCTACGAACTACCTCCCACAGAAAAGGCTACTCAACATTGTCGAACGACTTCTCTATGTCCAGGGAGGCCACAACCCTGGTACCCATATTAAGATGTGAGGCACGGATGTTAGTATATAACCTAATAATGTAATTTCACATCTGTGGCCCTCCCTGCCATAAACCCAGTCTGGTTCGAGTTAATAATTGTGGGCAGAATGGGTTGTAATTGTCGGGCAATGAGTTTTGTCAATATCTTGAAATCTGTATTCAGAAGAGCAATAGGTTCATAAGATGAGCAAGAGGATGGATCTTCTATTCTATAGGGAGACCATCTGGTCCCGGTGACTTCCCCGTAGGGAAAGAACCAATAATTTGGAGAACCTCCTGTGATGTTATAGGACTTACTAAAGCCCCTCTCTCCATGTCCGACAACCAGGCAAGCGCCACCGGATCCAACCAAGCCACCATATCATTAGGCAGAGAAATCTGGGGTCAGCTGGAATGTATACAATGTCTGGTAGTACTGTCGAAAGACCTCTAAAATATTAGATTGCGAAGAAACCATATCCCCCAAAAAGGTACGTATTTCAGAAATCAAAGTAATAGTATGCTCATGTTGAGCCATCATTGCCAAAAAACTACCATTCCGGCCCCCCTACTCAAAGGACCTCTGTTTATTTTTGTAAAGATCCACCCTCATGGCCTCTGTCATATGAAAATGTTAAGCTTGTTTTGCATGTAATAAACCATTAAAATTGATCTCTGATGCATCAATTGCATATTGAGCTATTTGCTCTTCCACCAAAGCCTGCAAGGTATCGGTCTTCACCCACTGGGCCTTGTTGACAGCCTTAATAATAGATATATCTTGTCCTCGAGTATATGCCTTAAAGGCATCCCATACGTTTGCAGGAGAAGAAGATCTCTCATTAAAATCCCAGTATTCTGTAAGAAGGGGCGGAATTTTTATCTATCATCTATCAGGGTGTGACAGCCAGTGGGTTCCCAATCTCCATTGTGCCGCATCCCTAGAATGGGGAGGACGTAATGTAAGTAGTAATGGAGCATGATCAGATAACCCACTTGGCAAGTACTTAGCATCTATTATATCGGCTAGAATAGCAGGGTTAGCAAAAGCCTATTCAATACGAGAAGCAGTCTTACATGAGGTTGAAAAACATGAATAGGATCTGATTAAGGGATTCTTCCACCGCCAAACCTCCAACAAACCTGCCGCCTGAGCCCAAGTAGAAAGGTCCACTGAGAAATGTTTAGGGGGAGTCGGCCTATCTAAAGTAGGTTCAAGTATGGCATTCAAATCTCCCATAAATAACAATTTATCTTGGCAATTGGGGTAATCCTCTCCAGCCAGCTATATAATAGGGCTCCAGAGAAAGGAGGGGAAATATACACATTAATAACTATATATCTCTGGCCCCACAGCAAAAACACAGCCAAAACGCATCTTCCCTGAAGTTCAGAGTAAACATATTCTATTGTACAAGACAAGGACTTGCAAATTAATATTGAGACACCTCACTAGAGATCGTAGAATAAGAGGCCTTCTGAACCCAAGATTTCTTAAGTGTCAACAACTTACTGCCCATAAGATGCGTTTCTTGCAGTAACACCATATGTGGAGCTTTAAATACATTTAAAGTAATTGTAAAGTGTTGTTTCTTTTCTATTAAAATAACAAACATGTCATACTTACCTGCTCTGTAAAGTGGTTTTGCACAGAGCAGCCCAGATCCTCCTCTTCTCGGGTCCCCCTTCGGTGGTCCTGGCCCCTCCCTCCTGTCGAGTGCCCCCACAGCAAGCAGCTTGCTAGGGGGGCACCTGAGCTAAGCCGAAGCTCCCTGTGTCCATTCAGACACAGAGCCCTAGTTCAGCCCTGCCCTCTTTCTCTCCTGATTGGCTAACTGACTTTGATTGACAGCAGCAGGAGCAAAGGAGGGAGAGTCCTGGACGCCCGAGGCAGTCCTTGACATTGCTGGATAGAGATGGGGCTCAGGTAATTATTAGGGAGCTTCTGCACACAGAAGGCTTTTTATCATAAAGAATAGAATGAATTATGATAAAAAAAAACCTTCTGACTTTACAACCACTTTAATGAGATAATCATAAATACAGAGTTGCATTAATGTGTGTATTTTTTATCTGCCTAAAGATCAGCTTTAATGTTGGGTTATATGAAAAGTTTGAGAGTACAGTGTTCTTAATGGTGAATAAAATTCTGTGATGCAAAGGGAAAAATCCACTGCATTAGTAATGTAGCACCCTGGAATTTAGGCAGGGTTGCTCCTCAAAACTTACTTGCCAGTAATAGTCATCTTGGCTAATTGTTAGAGATCAATTGATATTTCCCTAAGTTTGGTCTCATTGCACTTTTCTCTTCTACCACTAGGTGGCCAGGTACCTGGTGGTATTAGATACGAGAAGGGCAATGCAAGGTCATATTATGGGTATATGGGGTATCTCAGCCAATGGGCGGGGGTTTTCTTGTATCCCTTGGCCTGATGGGAGAACCTATATATTTGGATGGAGTCAGGTGATCTGTGTTTTGTGCCACCTGGACGGCTGTCTGGGTGGACGTGTGTTGTACTGCCTGGGCTGCTAGGCTGGAGACTGGGCTTATCCCAGGCACATCTGGCTGCTAGGCTGTCTAAGGGCCTATCCAGAAGCAAGAGAGCATTGCAAAAGTGAGGGTTCTGCTAGCCGGAGAACCTGCTGTGGTCGGAGGTAGAAGGGAAGCTATCGCCACTAAGGGACCAACCACCTTATTACCAGGGACTACAATGAGTAACTGAAGCAAGTACCGGAGCAGCATTCTCACCAACCAGGGACAGTGAAGAATTGGGAAACTTCAGTGGGTATCGAGTCAGGGACCCAGACAGCGGAGGTGACGCTTGCAGAGCAGCCTTGTGTGTCAAGCCAGGGACAAAGCAGTCCAGTGGGGTATGCTTGAGAGGTATCTTGAGTGCCAAGCTAGGAACCCAGCAGAGAGGCGGGGGTGACACTTGAGGAAGATACCATCGTGAAGATAGAAGGAGCTCAAGGGATTCAGTGGCAGTGAATCAGTGGGTCTAGTGAGAGCCGGGAGCTCAGTGGGAATGTAAATGTTACGCATTTGTGGTAGGAACTGTTAAAGACTGTTGCCATAGGAGACAGCATTCTTGCACATGCAGATGTGGTGTCTTGCTGGATGCCTTTCCCTGCATGGCTGTCCTCCTATTGAAGTCTCGGAGTCTGCCAATTGAACCTCTCTCCCCCAAAAACTTTGTTAAGAGAAATAAACTCTCTTTTGCATTCAAGAAGTGTCTGGCGCCCAATAACTTTAACTACCTTGCACCCACCATGCCTCACAACCCACCATATACAGAAGGATGTCGGCTGTCTTTGGCCCTTGAAGTTCTCATCAGACTGAAGGAGGCCTGGGACCTTGCTACAGTAAAAAATGTGGATCTTACCATCAGAATGTCCAAAGCAGGTCCAATAGAGTTCTGGCATATGCATGTGTACTGTTGGGGTATATATCTCTGTATGTGTTTACAATTTTTGCATTACAGCTTAAGGATAGTTAAACTTTTTTTTTTAATCACATCAAGGGATAGTACTTACCATCAATACAAAGTGTCCCATGTTCTGATGGCTCCTGTTTTATTTGAAATACAAGGTTCCCTGGGGTTTAGGTCAGAAATTCATGGGTCTTAAGAGGGCCCTCTACTCCCAACCAGAAGCACAAGTCCAACTACAGGGATATTACTCTGAGCCTATTAAAATAGCTAGAGGGACGATACAGGGATGCCCCCTCTCCCCCCTTTTATTCACAGTGGCAATAGAAACCCTTGCGATAGCCATTCGTAACCATCCTGATGTTCGGGGGGTCGACTGCGGACAGCAGACGTATAAATGCGCCCTGTTTGCAGACGACCTATTACTATTTGTCACATCACCAACAATCTCACTCCCGAACATGTGCAGATTACTGGAAGACTTTACTAAGACCTAAGGGTTGCAGGTCAACTTCTCTAAGTCCCAAATTCTAAATATAACAATCCTCCATTAAACTGCTCAGACCCTAAAAACTCCTTCCAATTTGAATGGAGTGACCCAACCATTCATTATCTGGAGTAGAACTCTCCCCGAAAGTCGAACATCTTTATCAGGTTAACTTCCCCCCCGCTGTATAATAAGCTTGAAGCGGAGCTCAAAGGCTGAGCCCTCTACGAATTGTCCTGGCTTTGGAGGATAAACGCGATCAAGATGACGCTCCTTCCCAAAGTACTATATCTCTTCAGATCCCCTGAGGACAGATCACCTACGAAAATACCAAAGGCAAACTTTTGAAATGTATCTGGGGAACCTCAGGCCACCGTCTCGCGAAGAGAACTCCATACAGACCAAGAAAACAGGGAGGGGGGTTCCTAACTTACTGTGGTACTACCGAGCGACACGCTTGGCACAACTAACTATCAGTAATCTACACGCGCCTGGAAAAACCTGATTGGGTACATATAGAGCGACAAGCAGTCCCAACTCACATGTTGGACTTTCTTCTATGGTGTCCTCCAAGAGACCGCCCACCAATTATGTCTCCAGTACTGTCTAACTCGATAGCCCTTTGGGATAGCCTGAAAAACCTCCCCTCCCTAACTGCAGATAGTCAGCCGTTAGCACATATTTTTAATAAACCCAAATATACCCCTGGTATGAATATACAGGCTTTTCGCCAGTGGTTGGATAAGGGGTTATACCGCATTGGACACTTTTTAACTCCTAAGGGTCCGCTCTCGCTTAATGATTGTAAAAAGACACTGGAAATGCCATAATCGGAGCGGTATTGATTTATATAGATTTCACATTTCTTAAATTCCCTATGGAAGAACAATTCAGAACCCCCAAGATTAACGACATATCAACAATGGTATGGCCAAGCCACAGAGCAGAGGGGGGGGGGGGGATTTCGATTATTTACCTGTCACTGGCCACAGATAGCACCAAACTACCTTACATGCACGCATGGGATAACGAAATCCAAGTCAGCTGGAATATCGAAACCTGGAATAAAAACTTTTTTTCGAGCCTATAGAGGCATACGAAATCTCGCTCTTATAGATGCAAACCTCAAAGTGATTACCAGATGGTACAGTCCCAACTAGATTAGCGAAAATGTTTCCCTCCTTCTCACCTCTCTGCTTCAGAGACTGTGCATCATCAGGATTAATGATCCACATCTGGTGGGAATGCCCGAAACTGAGGGGATTTTGGAACAGCATCTTCCATATGATCCGCAAGGTAACAGGATACCAAATCCCCAAGAGCCCCTCTATAGCCCTGCTCAATGAGCATTTACCCGACACCAATAGATCTACCAGGGACTTAATCTTCTTTATCTTTTTGGGTACTAAATTGACCATAGCAAGAGTGTGGAAACAACCAAAGGTCCTTTTCTCGGTTAAACTGAAAATTTTCTGGATAATTGCCCAGGAGAAAATGGTGAGCTCCCTGATTGACATGGCAGCTAGGTTCAATTCTACATGGGACCCCTGGGCAACCTATATAGGTATTCCAGGATGAAAAGGTACGCTTCAGAAGATGTGGAGAGCTCATGGAAGATTAGCTGAACTGTGTCCTTTTTTCCTTTTTCTTCTTCTCTTCTCCCCTTTTTTCCCTTGTGAAAATTCCCTTTGTACTCTCTTGTACTGCACTTCAGTAATTGATCTTACATGCAAGATCAAAGATCAATCTTACAGCAGCATTTCTAATGTAGTCCTATTACCATACAGGTTTTGTTCATTAATTCTCTGTTAGTATTTTCTTTATTATTGAGCAAGGAGATACTCACCGCTTATTACAGATAGGTTACCTAACATGCGAGAGTAAAGATGAGACATGGTGACTGAAATGATCTGTATATCTTGATCCTCTTTAATGTCATATGTGACACGCAGATAACACTTATAGTTTTACCGTGTTAGACAGTATCACCTCTATCGCATTTCTGCAAATTTATGTGTGGAAAATTTTGCCTGCTCTGTTTGATATAATGCTCAATAAAAACTTATTAAAAAAAAAAATACAAGGTCCCCTTAACCCCCACCCCTGCAGAGGTAAACTTCCAGTGCAGCGGGTGTTCTTGCGGCTTACCATTCCTTAGATGTGGTGGCTGTATTTGTTTTATTTTTTTAGGCTTTTTTCCCCCTCGGTTTTCACCTGATGATCTGGCCAGTAACACACCTCCTGTATTAGAATTCCCCCACTATGGATAAA
The DNA here is from genome assembly GCA_037952925.1 of Lithobates clamitans. Taxonomy (NCBI): domain Eukaryota; kingdom Metazoa; phylum Chordata; class Amphibia; order Anura; family Ranidae; genus Lithobates; species Lithobates clamitans. Next base: position 2,689,093 of record JBBGZY010000051.1, read on the forward strand.
TGAGCACAGGAGCACAGCAGATAGCAGCATTATCAGTCTAGGGGGAGGGGAGTGTTAGATGTACTAGCAGATTTGGATACACTAACAAATTGAAGCCAAACTCCAGCCCACACTGGAGTTACACAAGCAGTTACAGCAACAGTAGTAAATTGGTTTGTCTTAACCCCCTAAATGATACATTTGCAGGCCAACTTTTTAGCCAGATAACCAGGTGAAAATAAAGGAAAGAAACCCTAAAAAGAAAAAAAGTGCGGCCACCATATCTAGGTTGGTAAGCTGCAATATCAGAAATGTTTGCTTTTTTTGGCTACTAGGCCATAAAAGATCTCTGCAGGACCAGATTTTGCCATGAGATATTGAATTAGATATTTCTGTCGTAAAACACATGAAAACGTTCTACGTCATATGTTACTAGAGTGTGTTGACTTAAAATCTGACAAGCTTCACCTTTGGGATTAATCTTTTATAACAGACACATGCGGGAAACACACAATGATAAATACCACATATAGATATATACACAAGATGTTCTATTAAAATGCTCGCCTGCAGGAGAATACTACTGTGTTCCTCAGAGAGCTCAGCGGATTTAACATTTCTCCCCTAGCAGCTCGCTGATTGCAGGATGGAGCACAGCACACAGAGGGACAAGTGTCTGAATGTTGTCAGCAGGATGCCCAAAGTTTATAATCTACAAAATATTGTAAATGCTAAATAAAGCTCATCCATTCACAGTTACACTGTTATCACTAGACAGGATAGAGTTTTTATACCAAACTGAAACACAATAAATGTATATTGTACTGTACACTACACATATCTACTGGGTATACTCCATACCTATGTGCATGTGCGTCCACAGTACTTTTTGTGGGGGGGGGGGGGCATAGTTTTAGGGTCACCCATGCCCCGCCCTTTTTTGACAATGTCATGAGTCTACAATGGGGTCCAATGGGATCTGAAGGTGGGGTCTCTCTAACAGAGGCCATCTTGGTGTCCATTACAGATTCTGTTAGAGCCCCCACTAATACTATTAGCAATGTGCTTGACATGATACACAAGATGGTCAGAGACTGCAGACATGATACAAGAGATGGTCAGAGACTGCGGGCATGATACAGGAGATGGTCTGAGACTGTGGGCATGATACAGGAGGTGGTCAGAGACTGCAGACTTGATACAGGAGATGGTCAGAGACTGCAGACATGATACAGGAGATGGTCAGAGACTGTGGGCATGATACAGGAGATGGTCAGAGACTGTGAAGGGATATTAAGAGATTCCGGTTCCAGGCTGCCTCTCACAAAAGATCACTAATCTTACGCTGGATTTTTAGGTTTCAACTCACAGGGAAGAGAACACCTGCAGATTAGGGGTTTACCGGTCTCACGATTCAATTTGATTACGATTATCCTGTCCACTATTCGATTCGATTCCGCGATGCATCACAATGCATCAGGATTACTACGCATCGTTAAACTTTTAACATAAAAAAAATTCAAGCAGTCAGAAAAACGAAATTTTTCTCTAGTGGTAGAGGGGTGGTGGGATCAGTGGCAGAGGGATGGTGGGATCAGAGGCAGAGGGATGGTGAGATTTTATGTGATAGACCAACACAAAGTGGCACATAATTGTGAAGTGGAGAGATAATGATAATTGGTTTTCAAAATTTTTGACAAATAATTACCGTATTTATCGGCGTATAACACGCGCCGGCGTATAACACGCACCCAAGTTAAGGAGGGAATTTTAAGGAAAAAAACTTTTAGGAGTAAAGTTTAAGGAAGAAAAACTTACATTAAAATGCCCATCAATGCAGCGTTATCAGTGTCCATCTGCAGCCTTGTCAGTGTCAGTGCAGCCTTGCCCCAGTGTCCATTGCAGCCTTGTCAGTGCAGCTTTGCCCCAGTGCAGCCTTGTCAGTGCAGCAATGTCAGTGCAGCTTTTCTCCAGTGCAGCCTTGCCCCAGTGCAGCCTTGTCAGTGCAGCAATGTCAGTGCAGCTTTTCTCCAGTGCAGCCTTGCCCCAGTGCAGCCTTGTCAGTGCAGCAATGTCAGTGCAGCCATGTCAGTGCAGCTTTTCTCCAGTGCAGCTTTGCCCCCATGCAGCCTTGCCCCAGTGCAGCCTTGCCCCCCCCCCCCCCGTGCAGCCTTGCCCCCCCCCGTGCAGCTTCGTGGGATCGCCGCGATCCCTGCCATCATACACAGCCCTGTGTAAATTTAAATATGGCGCCGAGACTGCAGTGACTCGGCGGAGCGCTGATACACATAGCCGAGAGTCCTCGGGTTTCCTCGGCGCCTCTTACAGTCCCGCCCAGTTCCGCCCTATGGGCGGGACTGTAAGCGGCGCCGAGAAAACCCGAGGACTCTCGGCTATGTGTAGCTCCGCTCCGCCGAGACCCTGCAGTCTCGGCGCCGTATTTGAATTTCCACACAGCTGTGTATGTCGGCGGCGATCGCGGCAATTGCCGCGATCGCTCCGATCACACACAATTGGGGGGGGATCGGCCTATAACACGCACCCACGATTTTCCCCTGATTTTCAGGGGAAAAAAGTGCGTGTTATATGCCGATAAATACGGTATGTGAAAAGTGTGGCATGCATTTTTATTCAGCCCCCTTTACTCTGATACCCCTAACTAAAATCTAGTGCAGGGGTAGGCAACCTGGGGCCCTCCAGCTGTTGCAGAACTACAAGTCCCATCATGCCTCTGGGAGTAATTGTAACTGCTATCCTTGCATTGCCTCATGGGAAATGTAGTTCCACAACAATTGAAGGGCCTTAGGCTGCCTACCCCTGATCTAGTGTCTAGAAGTCACCTAATTATTAAATAGAGTCCACCTGTGTGCAATTTAATCTCAGCATAAATACACCTGTTGAAGCCCCGTGAAGCCCTTTAGAGGTTTGTTAGAGAACCTTAGTGAACAAACAGCATCACAAAGTCCAAGGAAAACACCAGATAGGTCAGGGATAAAATTGTGGAGAATGTTTTAGGCCCCTTTCACACAACAAGCTCGCTCGGATCCGCCTGTCCGTTTTTCAGGCAGGTCCGAGCGGGCCATCCATTGACGCCTATGGGGAGATGTGTCCGCTGACACCCGTCTGCCATCCGATCTGCTAAAATCAGATGTATGGCGATACATTCGCCATCCATCTGGGCGGATTGGATGAGATCTGATGAAAACGGACATGCTGTCTGTTTTCATCCGATCTCTCCATAGGAATCAGCTGCACTCTGACAGTCCCCTCTCCACTGAGTGCGCAGAGACAGACCTGTCATTCATCGGCTCAGTAGAGATTAACAGAGAGATCTCCTGCTGAGCTGGCGGACTCCGCTGAGCAGATCCGCCTTGTGTGAAAGAGGCCTAAGGGCTCTTTCACACGGGGTGGATCAGTGATGATCCGCCCCGTGAACACACGCTTGCTCAGCGGGGATCGCTCTGCCGATCCCCGCTGAGCAGCAAGATGACAGGTCCATTGCTGCACACTGTGCAGCGACGGACCTGTCAGAGCGCCGCTCTCCCCTATGGGAGATCGGATGATGACGGACCGTAGTGTCTGTCGTCACCCGATCCAATCCGAAAACGGATGGAAATGTAAGGTTTTCCTCCGTTACACTTTTCGTATCGGAGCAGGTCGGATGTCAGCGGACATGTCACCGCTGACATCCGACGCTCCATAGGGATACATGTATGTCCGTTTTTCATCCGAAAAAGGAAGGATGAAAAACGGACATACGGATCCCCGTGTGAAAGAGGCCTAAAGCAGGGTTAGGTTATAAAAAAATATCCCAAGCTTTCAACATCTCAAGGGGCACTGTTCAAACCATCATCCAAAAATAGAAAGAGTATGACACAATTGCAAATCTACCAAGACATGGCTGTCCACCTAAACTAACAGGTCGGGAGAGGAGAGCATTAATCAGAGAAGCAGCCAAGAGGCCCATGGTAAACTCTGGAGGAGCTGCAGAGATCCACAGCTCAGGTGGGAGAATCTGTCCACAGGACAACTATTAGTCGTGTACTCCACAAATCTGGCCTTTATGAAAGAGTGGCAAGAAGAAAGCCAATGTTGAAAGAAAGCTATAAGAAGTCCTGCTTTTTGAGTTTGTGAGACGCCATATGGGGGACACAGCAAACCAGTGGAAGAAGGTGCTCTGATCAGATGAGACCAAAACTGAAATAAAAGCAAAACGCTACAGTATGTGTGGCAGGAGGCTAACACTGCACAACTGTCAGGGCTGGGCTCAGCCCTTCCTTCTCTGAGCTGGCCGCTCAGCTGTTGCTAATTGCCAGCTCCAATCTCTCTACAGTTAGGCCTCTTTCACACGGGGCAGATCAGTCATGATCCGCCCCGTGAACATCCGCTTGCTCAGCGGGGATAGCTCCGCCGAACCCTGCTAAGCAGGAAGATGACAGGTGCATCGCTGCACACTGTGCAGCGACGGACCTGTCAGAGCGCCGCTCTCCCCTATGGGGGATCGGATGATGACGGTCCGTAGTGTCCGTCGTCATCCGATCCGATACGAAAACGGATGGAAAAGTAGGTTTTTCCTCCGTTACACTTTTCGGATCGGAGCGGGTCGGATGTCAGCGGACATGTCACCGCTGACATCCCACGCTCCATAGGGATGAATGTATGTCCGTTTTTCATCCGAAAACAGAAGGATGAAAAACGGACATACGGATCGTCCGTGTGAAAGAGGCCTTACTCTGTTGATGAAATCCTGCTCATCAGTCCTGCCTACTTAAGCCGTCCAGTCCAGAGGGGCTCTGCCTTCGCCTTGGTCAACATCCTGTTCAAGACTTGCTTTGCTGACATCCCTTCTGGCTCCAGATTCTGCTTGCTGTTCAACTACATTGATCCCTGACTTCTGGCTTGGTTGACTATCTGTTCCAGTTACTGAACTTTGGCTATGTTTTGACTATGTTAGTTCTTTTTACTTTTCTTATTAAACAAGTGTGATTTAACTGTACTTCTGTCTCGGCCTGATTTCATGGTTTCTGACAACATCACCCTGAACACACCATCCCCACTGTGAAACATGGTGGTGGCAGCATCATGTTGTGAGGATGCCTTTCTTCAGCAGGGACAGGGAAGCTGGTCAGAGCTGATGGGAAGATGGATGGAGCCAAATACAGTTCAATCTTAGAAGAAACGGTTCCAGCAGGACAATGACCCTAAACGTACAGTCAGAACTACAATGGAATGGTTTAGAACAAAGAATATTCTTGTGTTAGAATGGCCCAGTCAAAATCCAGACCTAAATCCAATTGAGAATCTGTGGCAAGACTTGAAAATTTCTGTTCACAGACACTCTCGATCCAATCTGACAGAGCTTTCTATTTTGCAAAGAAAGATCGGCAAAGCTGGTAGAGACATACCCAAAAAGACTTGCAGCTGTAATTGTAGCGAAAGGTGGTTCAACAAAGTATTGACTCAGTGGGGCTGAATACAAATGCATGCCACAATTTTCAGATATTTGTAAAAAAATAATTTTCCTTCCACTTCACAATTATGTGCCACTTTGTGTTGGTTTATCACATAAAATCCCAATAAAATACATTTACGTTTTTGGTTATAACAGGAAAAAATGTGGAAAATTTCAATGGGTATTAATACTTTTTCAAGGCACTGTATATATTTTAATTGTTTATTTTTACCAATTTACAAAAAAAAAGTGAGCGAACAGAAGAAAAATCTAAATCAAATCAATATTTGGTGTAACTGCCCTTTGGCTTCAAACCAGCATCAATTCTTATACTTGCCGGTTCACACGGAGGCAACACGACTTGCAGGCCGACTCACCGAGGCGACCTGCACACGACTTCAGCAGCGACTTGCAAAACAACTTCTGTATAGAAGTCAATGCAAGTCGCCTGAAGTCGCCCCAAAAATAGTACAGGAACCTTTTTCTAAGTCGGAGCGACTTGCGTCGCTCCTATTAGAACGGTTCTGTAGTACAGAACGGGACGCGACTTGTCAGGCGGCTATGTCGCCTGACAAGTCGCCCCTGTGTGAACCGGGGCTTAGGGATTTTGCAGGATTAGAGTCAGGTGTACTAAGCAGGTGCTAATGATCATTGATCTCATTTCAGTCATTAACTGAAGCAGTAACAGTTGTGTAGAAGGCTTAAAACTGGGTGAGGAACGGCCAAACTGCTACTGAGGTGACGTTGTGAAAGACCGTTTTGTTTCATGTCACAAGTCATACACCATGGCAAGACTGAGCACAACAACAAAACATAAGGTAGTTATACTGCATCTACAAAGTCTCTCCCAGGCAAAGATGTCAAAGCAGACTGGGATTGATTTCAAGATGTGTTATTCAAACTCTTTAAAAGAAGCACAAAAAAATGGGCAATGTTGAGGATGGTAGACGCAGTGGTCAGTCAAGGAAATTTAATTCAGCTGATGAAAGACACATTATGCTTACTTTCCTTTGATATCAGAAAAACCAAATGGAGTTCTGCTGAGCACATAGTGTGGACCTCATGCATGCTCATTACCTTCTTTCTTCCCATACCTCATGATCAGGCAATGGATCTCCATAAGGCGGGTTTAGATCCTGTTGCTATTGGATACTGACAGCTTGGGGGGGGAGCCAGACGACTCCCTTGATACCAGAGGACCTGTCACCTTACCAGTTACCACACTTAACGACTGGTTGCTTGGCATCTCAAACTTTTGCTTGGTTACTCTTAGCAACTGCATTTATCTTCCTTCTGTTTGGTGAGTTAACCCTTTTGTAATGGTGCAGCTTCATACCCCTTTGTGCTTTACAGGCCCTGTTTTTTAAATACACCAGAAACAACACGCACCCCTTTAAATAACTTCAGACCAGGCTTAGAACAGTTAAGGTAACTTTACTGGAGAGACTTTAACAAACTAGTCCAATGTGAACAATGTCCAATTCCTAACCCTAACTACAGGTACAGTAGTGTTGCTGCCCAGGCATACCTCTATGAGATTATAGTCTATGCTGGTATTCTCCATAACTTTTAGGTCTTCTGAAAACCCTGGTGTTTTCAGTGGACTGCAAGGCACAGCAGTCCCAGTACCATGAACCCTTTCCCCCAGCCTGGGCTAACCGCTGACTTACTGAACCAACATTGGCACAACCTGCATACTCCAGCTCTTGCTCAAGTTCTTTGACCTACAGCACATGCTTTAGGCTAAGGCAAAGCATATGTAAAGATACACTTAAAACACACATCCTGCCCAGGATGTGAGAAAACCATTTGGAAAAGTGTACCAAGCACTTTCTTCCCAAACCATACCTCTGAACAACACCATCGGGGATTGGTTTGATCAGAAAAATATTCATAATTCAGTGTTTGTTCTTCCTACTCTGAAAACTGGAACCTCCTTCGCAGTAACAGGCAGAAGCCATCACCAACTAAGATTAGGGAAACCTGTAGAGCCAAGAAAAAGGTAAAAAAAAAGGCAAGTTACAGCCTAGCAACAACACTCTAAATGTAGTTAGAGATAGAAGAGCATAGAGCCTGCCAGGTTCTTACAAAGCCAACTGTCAAAAATCTGATGATAACAATTTATCAAGGAAAAAGTTTGCCTTCTGAGGTTACAGATGAATATGAAAGGGGGAGGTGATGATAGCAACCACTCCATTACTGGGGTTAACAGGCACCTTCAATGACATTTCCAGACATTAAAAAAGGTTATTTTGTCTCCAAATAGTCAAAACTCAAATTCAGTGTGACTTTTTCTAATTCAGTGTGACTTATAGACATTTCCAACCTTGCAAAGATATTACAGTTGTGGTCTTCTCCTCTGCAGTTACAGTGCCAGCTAACTGTCATGCCGCATACTCACGATCGGACATTCCGACAACAAAAATTTGAGAGCTGGTTCTGAAATTTTCTGACAACAAAATCCGTTGTCGTAAATTCCGAGAGTGTGTAGACAATTCCGACGCACAAAATTCCACGCATGCTCTGAATCAAGTACGCAACGTAAGCACGCGGTCTGGTAAAACTAGCGTTCATAATGGAGATAGCACATTCGTCACACTGTACATTTTTTAATCTTTTAATGCAGCACATTCTTTTATTCTTTATAATGCTAGAATTATGAAGTTGTTTTGCTGCTCATATTCACACAGAGTTCTAACAAACTTTCTTTATTATTTCTTGTGATCGCATGAATAATCTTTTTTATTTTTCTGCCAGATCTCCAGAATAATGTTTATAATTTATGTTTATATTGATCTCCTTTTTTTTTTTAAATCAAGATCTCCTGTTTTTTTATTTTCTTTTATAGCGATCTCCATAATATTTTTTCTCATTTTGTGTGTCAAGTTACTACAACACCATTATTATGGTTGGTGTTGGTGTCCCTTGTTAATTTGACATTGTATTTTTGAAATGTACCTGCCTACTCACAAACACACTGTCCTTTTTTAATTATAACACATAGCCAATGATTTAAGAAATAAAATAGACATTTATTAGGGGTCATAACAAAATAAAGAGGAAGGCAACGCTGGATAAACTGGTGAAATTAGTGAAGCCTTTGTATCCCAGGGCACACATCAACTATTTGACAGGCAAAATTGGGAGCCTGAGGAGTCCATTTAATAGGGAGCACAATCTGGTCCAGGACTCAGAGATCAGAAACAGCAGCAGGTGAAATATATGTCCCCAGGCTGTGGTTTTATAACAGCCTGAGTCTTTTGCCAGACCAGATTGAACCCAGGCCATCACTCTCTTGTCTTCTCTACACGCTTCCTTCCACACTTGCTTCCAGGCTGTGGCTCCGGTGTTGGAGTTGTGGCAGGGGGTGGAGGGGGTGGAGGAGGAGGAGGAGGATGGTCCAACTCACACAGGTGGGTTTTGGTTGTGAGTTCGCCCCTCAACCCCTTATCTAGGGCCATATATATCACTTCCTCACAAAAGAGGCGTTGGCCCACCTCCATTTCCTGCATTTTGTTGTCAGCCATGCAGGCATAGGCCTCAAGAAGACTGGGGGGGGTTCTGAGGGCTGCAGAAGCCTGCCGAATTAACCCAAGTGCTGACTCCTCCATGCTCCTCCCCTTCCTGGGCCTTTTTGTTGAAGGCGGAGGGGAGGGACCTGGGATTTGGTCAGGCTACTGGGCCACCTCCTGGCTGCCACTTTCCCCTGCCACCTCCTGGCTGCCACTTTCCACAGCCTCCTCCTGGCTGAGGATTTCCTGTGTATAAAAAAGGGACATAGTTTTAGTTTATTGTTCATCAATCACAGAAATATGAGAAATATGTTGAACAATGCTATACCTGACTCAAGCTGGGCTCCTCCACATCTTCTTCCTGGTTGGAAGGCCCAGGTTGGACGTCGGAAACCTCAGCTGGGGTAGAAGGAAGAGTGGAAGGAAGGGTTGAGAGTGATGGCCTGATTTCAGACTGGTCTGACAAAAATCGCAGTCTGACGTAGTACCACAGCCTAAGGACATAAATGTCATCTGCTGCTGCTCCTGATCTCTGGGAATCCTGGACCTTCTTGCGCTCCCTATTATATGTCCTCCACAAATTTTGCACTTCAAATAGTTGATGTCTGCCGTGGGAATCTGCGGCTTCACAAATTCCAGCAATCTATCCAGTGCTGCCTTCTTCTTTAGTCGAGTTGTATAAAAGGGGTGTTTTGTCTGCCACAGACAGGGCAGCTCTCTGTACAAATCAATGAATTGGGGGAGGAAATCATGATCGTCAAATCGATCCATTTTCTCTGCAAGACACAACACAAGACAAACCCTAATGTCAAGCTAAACTCTCCTAATCTTGTCCCAATACAGGCCTCAATCTATAAGCAGTATAGGCCACTGATGCCCCAAGTAAAAATTGTACCTTCGTTAGAACAATCGGCACTTCCGCTACTTCGTCCTCCGCTCACAGATCGTAGTGTTACGCTTTATATACACTGCGCATGCATGAAACTCCGCCCGCCCCTGACCTTCTTTATAGTATTTTCCCCGCCCCTTCTCTTTTGGCGCAGTGGGAGAGCACATGGCGGAGAAAGAACAAGTGCATGAAGACAGCAGCAGGAACGACGGAAGCCCGGAGCCATGAATGTCCCAATCCCAGAGGAGATTTAAGGCCTCTAATATGTCCTTTGTAGAGATAGTGGAGATGGTGGACATCTTGAAGAGGGCCGACTATGATGGGAAGCAAGGACCTTACCCAAACCTAAATGTTAGAAAGGCCAAGATCATGGCTAAAGTTGTAAAAAGTCTGCACAGAAATTTTGGGGTATGGTGATCCAAGGATCAACTAAGGAAACGATTGTCAGACCTGAAATTGAGGGAGCACGATCAGTACAGAAGAATCAAGAGAGTGCTGCAAAAAAGTAAGTATTTTGTTGTGTGTTCCTATTATTATTATTATGTTTGTGCTGCTCCATGTGCTTTTCTTTACTGTTGTACAGTTTAAAATGGCAAGTTTCAGGTTCGTGGGCACAGTAATCGTTCGTAGTAAACATCGTTTGTTCGCCCACTAATATGATGTTTTTTGGCAGATGCAGGTTAACTACATTTGTTCATACATATTTGGATTAAAAGAAGTTTAGTACTTTGTTGTCTAGATGGGTTTGTAACAAGAATGAAATGCAAACTTGATTCAGTGTAAGGAGAGGACACTCAGCAACTGTTTACACATCTGGACGCAGGAGCACTAGTGTGGGACACCAGAACAAACTTTTCAGGGTGTCCCACACATGTGCTCCAGTGGACCTAGGGGTGTCTACATGTGTGATACTTTACCAAAAAAAGTATTCCAGCTTTAAGAAAGGGAAAAAAATCATGTCTTCAGCTTGGAACTCTGCCAAAACAGACAATTGTACGACACTTCCAAGCAATGTTTCATGTTACTATTTCTGCCCTCAAATATCTGTGTGCTAAGTATACCTTTTTTTTATTCCCATAGGGGAGAAAAGAATTGGGACATCAGAGGACACCAGGGACCCACAACCTCCTAAAGAAGGGGAAATCCCAAAACCACAACCTCAGGATGTGGAGGAAGGAGAGGTTTATGAAGTGGGCTAAATAGTGACCACAACAGGTGAGTGTCTGAGACCACAGCTTCAGGTAATAGATGTATGCATGCATATTTATAATTAGGGATGAGCAGAACACCCCCCGGTTCGGTTCGCAGCAGAACATGCGAACAGGCAAATAATTAGTTCGAACATTCGAACACCATTAAAGTCTATTTGACCCGAATATGAATAATCAAAAGTGCTCATTTTAAAGGCTTATATGCAAGTTATTGTCATAAAAAGTGTTTGGGGACCTGGGTCCTGCCCAAGGGGACATGTATCAATGCAAAAAAAAGTTTTAAAAACTAGTGTTTTTTCAGGAGCAGTGATTTTAATAATGTTTATGTAACTGGGTGTCCCCGCCTCCTCTGACACCCCGGGGAAGCCATAGGGAAGTCCCCGTGCATCAGAGGGGCGCGGAGTCACCCGGGAACGTCACCGTGTGGCCCTTAGTTATAAAAAAACTGTCAAAGCGAAGACGCGTCGTACGGCGGGTGCCTCCCATAGAGGCGGGTCGGTCACGGCTTTATTTTTTTCATTATTTTTCGGTCCGTCGGCAGAGCGAGAGAAGTTGAATGGACTTCATGGGAAATTTTTATCTTTTTATTTTTTAATAAAGGTCTTGTCATTTGTACCATTTTGACACTTTTTTTGTGAAATGGTAGGGGTACATTTGTACCCCGTTACCATTTCACGCAGGGGGGAGGCCGGGATCTGGGGGTCCCCTTGTTAAAGGGGGCTTCCAGATTCCGATAAGCCCCCTGCCTGCAGACCCCCACAACCATCGGGCAAGGGTTGTGGGGATGAGGCCCTTGTCCCCATCAGCATGGGGACAAGGTGCTTTGGGGGGCAACCCCAAAGCACCCTCCCCATGTTGAGAGCATGTGGCCTGGTACAGTTCAGGAGGGGGGGCACTCTCTCGTCCCCCCTCTTTTCCTGCTGCCTGCCAGGTTGCGTGCTTGGATGAGGGTCTGGTATGGATTTTTGGGGGGACCCCCACGCCATTTTTTCATTTTGGCACAGGGTTCCCCTTAAAATCCATTTTTTTTTAAATTTTGGTGCGGGGTTCCCCTTAATATCCATACCAGACCTGAAGGGCCTGGTATGGAATTTGGGGGGACCCCCCCTATGTTGGTTCAGCGTTCCCCTTAATATTCATACCAAGCCCAAAGGGCCTGGTAATGGACTGGGGGGGGATCCCATGCCGTTTTTTCCAATGACTTATTTTATTTGTATTGCCGGGACCGACAATTTATTATAGCCGCAAGTACTTTTAAATTACTTTTTTTCCTCTAGAAATGTCATTTTGTGCAGGGACTATTCTAAACACGGGCAAAATGCGCCACTTTACAGGCATACTATAGACACCCCCCAGGTACAAAATTTAAAGGAACATTTCACTGTTATTGTTTCACTTTAAGCATTATTAAAATCACTGCTCCCAAAAAAAAGGCCATTTATAAAACTTTTTTGCATTGATACATGTCCCCTGGGGCAGGACCCAGGTCCCCAAACACTTTTTTGACAATACTATGCATATAAGCCTTTAAAATTAGCACTTTTGATTTCTCCCATAGACTTTTAAAGGGTGGTCCGCGGCTTTCGAATTTATCAGGCTCATCCCTATTTATAATACATGGTGTGTTTTTTTTATTTTAGGTGATGTGGATATTGTGGAAGAAGAAACACATTTCACAAGCGCAAGTGCACACGTCCTCATCGGGGAGATCATGGTGTGCAATCATGATTTACAGAAGATCAAGGAAGACATCAATGATGTGGAAAAAAGACTCAAAAACATCATTGCTATTTTAAGCAGAATCTAAAACACACCAACATTTCTGTAATTGTTTTTTTTATAACTTTTCTAAAAAATGTTGAAAGCTAAATTTTGAAGATGCACACAGTGTGTCAACATGTGCTATCTGCCATCACGGGATATCTGTCAGGATACACCCATCAGCAGACAGCCTCGAAGATGTCTAAGGCACAGAAAAAGACATATTCCTGTTGCACACAGAAACCGGGCTTTGGCATTTAGACGTGCGCATGCGCGAACAAGAGCGCAAACAGTAGCCGTCACGCATTCCTGAGCAACGATCGGCACCTGCACACATCCGTACGTGTCTAACGCGCGCACTAGCGCGCGTTCACGTTGGCGCCAAACGGTCTATTTAAGTCCAGCTGGTGCTTGGCCTGGTGCTGCCTTGTCTTCAGCTTCTGAGTATCCAGCACCCTGTGAACCTGTATCCTGATTCCTGGCTTGTCTTGTTACCTTCCCTTGAACTCTGCCTGTACCGACCCCGGCTTGTCCTGGCAGATTCCAATGTACTTCTTGCAGTCTTCTTTTAAACAAGGCCACCAAAAGGTACGCTGTAAAAGTTCAGTTGTCTTGTGGACTCCAAAGTGTCCTGCAAGGGCATGGTCATGGCAGAGACCCAAGGTGGAGACTCGTAGACCTTCAGGCACAAAGATTTTGTTGTTGTGCCATAAAAGGCCATCTTTAGCTTGTAGCGTCATCCCAGGGGATGGTGAGACATCAATAGTGGCTTGTCTAATCTGTGACAACAAATCTTCCTGTAATAAAAGGAAACTTCCGGGAGGAAGAATGGTATCCGGAGAAACTGGTTCTTCTGTCGTGCCAAACATTCGAGACAGAGCATCCGACTTAATGTTCTTAGATCCTGGCCTGTAGGTAATATGGAAAACGAATCTTGTAAAAAAGAGTGCCCACCTGGCCTGCCGGGGTTTTAAGCCCAGGAAGACTATAAAAAATCCTTTGACAAGAAGAAGCGGGGAGAGTTGATTTTGGAACCTGGTCATCCGGTCTGGTTAGCTATGACTAATCTGAAATTAGCCTGCCCATCTAGAAAACTGGGCCCTAGGTTTGTGGGACCCTTCAGGGTGAAGAAAAGGATCAATAATGTGGCTTATGAGTTGGCACTCCCGGATTCCTTCAGAATTCACCCTGTTTTCCATATATCTCTACTGAAGCCTGCTAGTCCAGATCCATTTCCCGAACGGAGTAGTAATCCTCCTGCACCTGTAATGGTAGATGGGGAAGAGGAGTACGAGGTCGAGGCGATCATGGATTGCAGGAAGAGACAGAATCAGGTCCAGTACTTGGTCAAATGGAAAGGGTACGGACCTGAGGAAAATTCATGGGAACCAGAGGGCAATATTCATGCCAACAGACTTGTCCAAGCATTCTGTCAAAACCACCCGGAGAGACTAGCTCAGTTGGGCATCCGGAGGCTGCCCATTGGAGGGAGGCAATGTCAGGATACACCCATCAGCAGACAGCCTCGAAGATGTCTAAGGCACAGAAAAAGACATATTCCTGTTGCACACAGAAACCGGGCTTTGGCATTTAGACGTGCGCATGCGCGAACAAGAGCGCAAACAGTAGCCGTCACGCATTCCTGAGCAACGATCGGCACCTGCACACATCCGTACGTGTCTAACGCGCGCACTAGCGCGCGTTCACGTTGGCGCCAAACGGTCTATTTAAGTCCAGCTGGTGCTTGGCCTGGTGCTGCCTTGTCTTCAGCTTCTGAGTATCCAGCACCCTGTGAACCTGTATCCTGATTCCTGGCTTGTCTTGTTACCTTCCCTTGAACTCTGCCTGTACCGACCCCGGCTTGTCCTGTGACTAATCTTCTGCTTTCTCCCTGGCACCTGCACTGCTGATCTGGTTTGACCCGGCTTGTTCCTGACTACAATCCTGCCTGCACCTAGTACCCGATTTGATCTGCCGTGTATGACCCTGCCTGTCTGACCCTGCTGCTTGTCGTTGTCATCAGCACCTGCTGCCATCTGCTAGTCTCCTGCGGAGGCTTCCCTGTGTCTTTTCAGTACGACCGGAACCCGCTACCCTGCTACCACCAAAGACTTTCTGGCACTCGTGCGACTCTGTACTTTGGTGCCTTCTGTTTGCTCTATCAGGGGCCCTAAGTCAGAGTGGTACCTACCACTCTGACTTAGTTCTACCAGGTACGTGATAATATCAATGTACGCGTTTTATGGGTGCAACCCCTTCTTTGCAACTAAAGTAGCTAAGAGGAAGGGGTTGCACCCCCAAAATACGTCCATTGATCCCCCATGATGGGAGCTAGCACATGTTGACCCTAGGCATGGGATCAGGAGGGAAATCCCCATTTTGACTCCCAATTTGTGCGCATCTTCTAAATTTGGCTTTCACAAGGGTGACATCACCCCATCTGATGAAGGCAATATCAACACAGTTTGGACATACTAATGTCTGATATTGCCTTCACTTTATCAAAGTTGAACTTTGTAAGTTCCTGAGTTGTGTATTGTTTTATTTCTTAGAAAGCATGCCTGTTTACCACAAAAAATGATATTTCTACTGTCCAAAAAAAAATTTTATTAAAAAAAAAAAATGTTGGTTTGTTCAAAAACCCTTTTCTAAACGCACATGTGAATGTGCACAGAGTAAATTTTTTTCTACTCAGCAATGTGTGGCTTCTTCTTTCAATGCTCAATAGCAGTTTTTTGCTTAAGCTGGTGTTTACAGTGACAATGGGGGTTATTTCCTAAAGGCAAATCCACTTTGCACTACAAGTGCACTTTCAATGCATTTTCAGTGCACTTGTAGTGCAAAGTGGATTTTCCTTTAGTAAATAACACCCACAGTGCTTTATAATTTACATCAATCAGGCCATTTTCGTCACTCCAAAAAATTAATTCATGGTGCTGAAAATGATGAATATTTTTATCATTAATGCATTACATACATTAACAACAAAAACAAGGTGTGTAGCAGACCCACAACATAATCGTTAGCTTAAGAAGAGATTGTCACCTCATGTATCAAAGAAATTACGTTTGCACTATTGAAGTAAATGGCCAAAAAAAGCCCATTGGAGAACCTAGGAGACAGCTAAAAGAAACACAAGCAGTAAATCAAAGGAAATATTTTTAAGTTTAAAATACAAATTTATTTTAAAAATGCATTTAAATACATATAATGTGATGTTAAAGGAGAAATCTCACCTTAATATAGTCCTTCTGCAGGACCTGAATGATGGCAGAACAGGTCTCTGGAATAATGATCCCCAGAGCCTGGGGGGAGATGTCTGTCGAGAACTTGATGTCCAGCAGACTCCTCCCCGTCGCCAAGTACAGCAAGGTGGCGATGAGCCTCTGCTTGGGATTGATGGCTTGCCACATGCAGGTGTCCTGCTTCGTAATATAAGGAGACAGCAAAGCCAACAGACGGTGAAAAACAGGGTCCGTCATCCGGAGATAATTCCTGAAATCATCAGGATTATTCTCACGGATATCCCGCAACAAAGGCATGTGCAAGAATTGGTCACGCTGGAGCAACCAATTCTTGGTCCATGAACTCCTCCTCGCCCTGTGCATGGACTGGGCTTGGGTCAAAGTAAGAACCCCAACACCAAGCCCCTGCACAGCACGAACTCTACGATGAGTACGTACCCGCAACATGGCTTCAAAATGGTTGGCAGGCCAGAAAGAACTAACAGAACGCACTGAAAATCAGAAAGGCCTGAGAAGAGCGAGCTGAAATTCAGAAACGAGCAGACAATAATGCAGTGGAAATCAAATACGTAATATAAAAAAAAGCACTGAAAACCAGATACGAACTGACTACACGCACTGAAAACCAGATACGAACCCACAAGCACAAACTGAAGAGCAGTAACGATCTGAAAAGCATGAGGCTGAAAATCGCGAATAGTCTCTCACCAAACTTCTACTAACATGAGATAAACACGAGATAAGCAGAAGGAGCCCAAAGGGTGGTGCACTGGCTATTGAACTTCCTCTTTATAGTGCCGTCGTACGTGTTGTTGTACGTCAGCGCGTTCTTGACGATTGGAATTTCCGACAACATTTGTGTGACCGTGTGTGTGCAAGACAAGTTTCAGCCAACATCCGTCGGAAATAAATCCCAGGACTTCGATGTCGGAATGTCCAATCGCGTGTATGGGGCATCACACTGTCAGCATGATTGATGATGCCACATGCTGAACAGGAGAGGAGAATATTGTAATTTGTGAGATATTTCCAAGAACACAAAACAAGTCCAGTTATTTTTTTCCTTACTGCTTCTAGACATCCCACGACCGGGATGACTTAAAGCCCTCATAGACATAATGCACCATCAGCTATACTGCTGAAACTTGGAATTTCTATAGCTAGTAAAATAATTTGGAAATAGGGAAATTACTTTTTCAACTACATTGGTACATTTTTTTTGTGCATAATAACCATCAGATTTTAGGATTGTTCCTCATGCTGCAGCATTGTTTACATCTTAAACATAAAGTATTCAAAAGGAAGAGTTATGCCTTGTACACACGATCAGACTTTCCTCCAACAAAACCGTGGAATTTTGCCGAAGGGCGTTGGCTCAAACTTGTCTTGCGTACACACGGTCACACAAATGTTGGCCAACAATTACGAACGTAGTGATGTACTAGACGTACTACGTGGTTTTTCAGCTCTTTAGCACCACCCTTTGGGCTCCTTCTGCTAATTTTGTGTTAGTAGAAGTTTGGTGAGTGTTGATTCACGCTTTTCTTTTCGCGTTTTTCATTTTGTGCTTTTCAGTTTGTTTCTGAACGGCCGTTCGTCAACCAGACATGTTGCGGAGTTGGAGGAGATTAAGTGTTATTTATTATTGGCCTTGGAGTTATTGCTTTGACATTTTTTTTTGGTTGAAAAATAATTTGATTTGGTATATTTTCTATTTTTTTGGATGCATAGAATGCACTTTTTGGTTAAGTTCTATTGGCAGATAGCATGTTTAATTTTATTTTTTTTATTTTTTTTAATGCACAATAAAAAAATTGTGTAGAATAATACTTGGCTATGTGTTTTACTTCAAATTACAGTTTGGGAGTAGGCAGTTACATTTTAAAAAATACAATGTAAAATTGATAAGGGACACCAACATAGTTGTATTGTATCTTTGATCCTAAAAACTATGGGATAATGGTGTTGTGGTAACTTGCACAAATAAAAAAAAACAAAAAACATAATATTATTCTTGATATCACTAGAAAAAAAAGCCTTTGAAAATTTGTTTGCAATAACTCTATGAGTATCCCTAGCAAAGCAGCTTCATTATTACCCCATTAAAGAAGAAGAGAATTGTGCACTGCATTTGGAGATTTCATAATTTGCCACGTCACAAATGTTAGTTCTCCATTACAAACGCTAGTGTACAAAACCGACCGTTTCTGCTTCCGAGCATGCGTGTTTGTACTTTGGACTTTTGTCTGACAGACTTGTGTACACACGCTCGGAAAGTCCGACAACACATTTGTTGGCGGAAAATTTAAAAACATTCTAGCCAACATTTGTTGGCGGAAAGTTCGACAATTGTCTGATTGAGCATACACACAGTCAAATTTTCCGCCAACAGCCTGAAATCCAACATTTCCCATCGGAAAGTCCGAGCATGTGTACGGGGCTTTAGTGTGCACTCACATTGATAGTTTTAACTGAGGCCAGGCACGGTTTACTTCTTTGATTTTTGTTATGTGATGCTGATTTAATTCTCACCTGAGATTAAAGGCTAGAGAGCACGGAGGTGATGTGGGAGCAAGATTGTCACTTATATTATGAATAATCACCACTAAGCGTGTAGGGATATTGTGTACTACCTCAAAATAAAGGAGTTTTTTTATAAGGACTTGTATCAATGGATTTGTGTGTTAGGAGTCCAGCCTTGAGACACAAGCTATTATTTATGCACTAGGATCACTTTTATTACATGTTTTGGATCATTATTTATATTGAATGTTTATATACCTATTTTTTATTGCTGCTGTTTTAACACAGTGTGAAGAGTGTGGCAATTGCTGGATGATTAGGGGCATCACAGACTGATTGCTTTTAGCCTTGAGGTTACACCCAGTAAGGTCCAATTGTTTTATGCACTGAAGTCACTTTATATTTATATTTATTTTGTTGGTTATTTATTAGGAGTGATTAACTAGGTTTACCTATCACAAGAGTTCATGTCACATATTGGTTAGATTGAGTTAACTGTCAGCGCCTCATTACTTCTTTTATTGTTTGTGTAGTGTGAGCGCTCTAATCCATGCCTGGGGATGGTTAAGTGTACCATGCAAGGGACCACTTGGAAGAGTTGTGTGCCCATGAACACTTGCTGATAGCCCAGTGTGGGTGCGACCCAGTGGAGGATTAAGGTGGTCATGGGCCCCAGGCTACTTTTTGTGTAGCCCCCTCCTAAGCATGCTTTACCAGAAAATAAATTATTTAGTGCCATGTGTAAAAGGGTAGACCTGTATTACACGCCTCAAGTGCAACTCTCAGGTCTACAGCCCAAACACATTCAGACATGAGCCTACTATAAACAACAATGCCACAGAAAAAAAGCATTCAAAATACACCTGCAAGCTGGTAACAGATTTTACCTTTCTAAACCAACAGTTAGGCCAAAAACGTTTGCAGCGGCTCCTGTTTAACTGAGGCAAAATCACAACATCCTGACAGAGACCAATCGAAATGCTGTGTAATATTCCAATAAAATAAAAGCCATACAAATACCATAAACAGCAGCAGCAGCAGCACATAAAACAAAAGTGAACAATCATATGTTTCAATGGCAGGAAGTGCCAGCATCCATCGGCGCAGCCTGTCCATCGGACCCCACTGCAATCCAGGAAACGGACCAGACTCACTCTCAGGATATCTGGCAGCTTTTGCCAATATGCTTGTTCACTATGTACCTTTGTGAGTACCTTTTTACAGTTTTATTAAACTCCATGTTTTTTACTGCACTTAGAGAAACTTTGTTTCATTTTCAGAGTGCATATAACACGCACCCTAACATTAAGAGGGAAGTTTCAGGAAAAAAAAACTTCCCACAGCCCCCTGCACAGTACACAGACCCCTTTCCCTGCACAGTAAACAACCCTCTGCACAATACACAGACCCCCTGCACAGTACACAGACCCCTTTCCCTGCACAGTACACAACCCTCTGCATAGTACACAGACCCCCTGCACATAACACAGCCCCCTTTCCCTGCACAGTACACAGACATCTGCATAGTACACAGACCCCTTTGCCTGCATATCACACAGGCCTCTTTCATTATAAAGCCCCCCTGCACTCCCAGGAGACCCCCAGTCTCCTGGGAAAGAATACTCTAAAGTTGAGAAAACATCACTGCCAGTCCTTTCTCATACACCGCTCCTTCTGTGTCACTCACTGTAAATCAAAGCTTCTAAATACCTCAATTAACGCCATTCTTCGTGACGGAGGTGGAGCGGGAGGAGGAGAGCGGCTTTAATTGAGGTATTAAGAGACTTCCATTTACATTGAAAGTAACACACGAGGAGCTGTGCATGAGAAAGGTCTGGCAGTAATGTTTTCTCAACCTTAAAGTATGCTGGCAGCGCTGTCCCAGGGCCAGGAGAGGCGGTATAGCTGGCCTGACCCCCCCCCCATGGGTTGCACCCAGGGCGGACCGCCCGATCCCCGCCCCCTGTTGGTAAAAAAACATTTATCGGTGTATTCGTATAACACGCAGGCATGGCTTTTATTCTACATATACAGAAATATATATAAATTAATAAAAATATAATGGCCAATCGGAGGCCCTTGCACACATGGGGCCCTAGGCTGCAGCCTAGACCAGCCGGTGCATTATTCCGCTGAAGCCTAGACCAGCCTGTGCATTAATCCGCCCCTGTGCAGACCAGTGGTGGAGTGGCGAGAAGGGGGGTGAGGGCAGTTTAAAGTTTAATTTTCTACATTTTTTTTTCTAAATTCCACATTTAGGAGAAAGCTTATGCAAAACATGCTTATGTATATAGATTTCCTTTAATGTTACCTTCCTACCTTATACTTTTCTGACTGGTTTATAAATACAAAACACAGGGACCCATAGTAAAATTTTAAGGGAGGGGACACCCAACTTGCTGCCCTTTCTCTGTGACACCTGGCACTTTGCATTGGTGGGCATTGGTGTCTTATATTGCTGCCCTATACCAATCTCCTTCACCAAACTAAACATTGGTAACAGCCCAAATAAAAAAATAATGGCCAATGGCTCTTATAGCTCTGAAAGACAAAAATGCAAATGGACTGTGCTTTCATTGTGGTTACTAATGTCTGTGTCATGTGCCAATTCTATTCACTTTTTTTCCATGAACCTAAGCTAAACCATATCAGTGGATCAATTTACAGTAGACTTAGCCTCTGAAAGCCAGCTTTTACATTTAGTTGAAAAAATGTATGGAATGTAGTAGGGGTTGAGTTTTTGCAAACTATTTTCAGACACCCTAGGACCCTACTGCTCCCAAGCCCCTTAAGCCCATACACACGATCAAAATATCGTACAAAAAATACCGCTTTCGAAGCGATCCTACGATAATCTGATCATTAATACACAGCTTTTGTACAAAATTTTCCAACAGGACAAACATGAAAACTTTTCTTGTATGATACCAGATTGTACAATTTCTGTTTAATTAGTACACTTTTCGCCAAAAAATACAATACAAATACATTACATCACTTCCAAATTTTTATTGTTGTACAAGAATTTTCGTAATTTACTAACCTATTCATTTTCAATATGAGACTAAGACTAACATGCAAAAAAAAAAAAAAATGGACGATCATTGGTCTGATAATCTCATTGTGTGTACTAGACTTTAGCAGCTGTTTGGGATGCTATGGCTTTAACTATGCCCTTCCTTTCTCTTCCTTTCTGATAGAAAAAGGGGTTAAAATACTAGCCAGCAACACAGTTAAATGCATCAACCAGCAGAGACCATCTTCACACAGATTAAATGAAGCAAGAATATTCATATCGCAATTATGCATGTATTTGCCTAACCCTCATATTTATAGCGTATTTTACAAAACACACTTAAATGAGCAAGATAAACATTCCCCGCATTGAAATGTACATTAGGGTGGAGGAGGCTTGCATGGAAATTGTAATTGCAGCATCTTAATAAGGCAATTAGCACATAAATAGATCAGATACATATCCGCAAGCTCTTCGCACAGAAAAGGCATAAAGAAGAGAGAAGTTTGGGGAGAGCTGCAATTTCCAGGCTGAGATGCTGAGAAAGTTAAAATGTTGTTCAAAGCTGTTTCTTGGCCAGAGCTCTCTATCAGTAGAAAGAAATGTGGGCGTTCTGCTAGCAAAGCTGTTAAAATCAAACAACAAAAAATTTAATAAAATGTTAAACCACTGGTCAAGTTAGGACTTCTAAGGGTCGGTTCACACTAGGACGACTTGGGATCCGACTTGTAAGCCCTCAAGTCACCCCAAGTCGCTTTACTGTGAGATTTGCATTACAGTGAATGAGAGCGTCTTAATTGACACTACTGAAGTCGCTCCGACTTCAGAGGAAACTACTTGTACTACTTGGATCCGACTTGTAGGCGACCTGTACCCATAGAATTCAATGGAAGTCACCTCCAAGTCAGATCTCCATCTATATTGAAGCAACTTTACAGGAAAAAAAATTAGTTTGCCCAGGCAAACCCCTCCCTCCCAGAGAGCTGATTATTCTGTGATTGGCCACAGCCAAAGTCGCCTGTCCTGGAGGCGACTTGAAGTCGCGTTGTAATTTGCTTAAAGTCGCGCTGAAGTCGCGTTGAAGCCGTGTTGAAGTCGCCTTGCAAAGTCACGCTGAAGTCGTGTTGCCCCTGTGTGAATCGAGCCTTATTAGTCACATGAAAGCATTTGAATAAAGTGATTGTAAACAATCACCTTGTAAAACAACCCATTCAGTTTAAAATAGAAATGAAAGGCAAAACATTTTTGTATAGATATATAAAAAAAAAACATTATAAATACCCTTTTTCCCTTTTTTATGTGATCACATTCCCTCTGTTCTCAGCTGCATAAGAGCTGGGGAGAAAAAGCAGCAGCACACTGAGCTTTCCAGTGGATGACTGTGCAGCAGGGGCATATCAGGACGAGTCTGATCATTGGAGGAGTGTACACTGAGTTCCCAGCATAGCTACAGAACTGATCACAGTGTGCTCTCCTGCTTAGTGTGGTCAATTTTTAATAGGAAAGCAGAGGGACTAGCAGGAACACCAAGGATTTCATATAAAGGAGGCAATACAAAGAGATCAGGATACTTTCTCATACAAGTACATAGTACAGCAGGCATATATCAGGAATATATAATATGTTGGGGTAGCACTTTAAGGCTTACAAAACTATTCAGGTCTTTGAAAGTGGGGAAAATCAAAAGACTGCTTGAAGGTCTCTGCCTGGAGCTAGAAAGAAAGACCTACTTAAAATAATCTATAGGGATGTGGCTTTCAAAAGGTAGACACTTACCCTTAATAAAGCTAACGGCAGACCGGCCATACATAATTCGAATTCTGAAAGAATTTTCTTTTGAAAATATTAACTAAGAAAAATTTTTCGCACTATTAGTGGGCCACAGCAACAGCCAATTTTTTTATGCGCCCATCGAGTACGAGTGATCAGCATGTTGGAAATTTTTGAAAGACAAACGATTTTCTAATCAATGATGGGAGAATCGTGTGAGAAATATAATCAAAAAAGAAATGCGCATGTGCACAAGAAAAGAATATTCCCGGAAATCAAAGAAGATTTCCAGACACAAAAATTATTTTCTGTAGCAACATGAGGTGAAATTGAAGGCTTGGACAAATTTCGAAATCAATGGTGCCACCATTGGATCGCAAAACACACACAATTTCTGATTTCTGAAAGAAAATTCCTTCTAAATTGGACCCATGTATGGCCTGCATTAGGGGAGCTTTAGAAGTGAGTTTGGGAAGTGGTGAAACCAACCAGTGTTCACATTAAGTTAGCAGGTGAGCAATCACACCCTACCATCCTAAACCTATATTTTTTTTCTAGGTTGGGCTAATAGTTTTAAATTCTAATAGTGATTTCCTTATTTTATTTGCAGTATTGAGTTCAAAGTAGGCAGAAATGATTATAGGGTCCAAAAAGGCCACCATTTTCAATGTTCAATGTAGAGAGTGGAGCCGTCTCAGGTACGACCTGCCTACATTAAGGGTTGAAGTTGGGGTCAAAGATTGTATCTGCAGTTGGTATGGTGAATCTCTCCGTAATTATGTGGGTACCTCATATTATACGTGCAGATACAAATGTGTTTTATAATATGCCTTTAATTACCTTCATTTTATAGCCATGCTGTTTGTTGATACTGCATGTTTGTGCTATTGTTGTGATGTTGTTGATAATGATAAACAGCTGCTAGGGCCACTTAAGCTGGCTATACACTAGTAGAATTTAGTTTGAATTGTTCTTTACTTTAGGAACATTCATTCGGATTTCAGATCATTAGTGGGGTCAAATTACCATTCGTTTTCAACCTCAGTGATTCGAAAATTTAAAGGAGCAGGATGGAAACTTTTTCACAAATTTCTACAAGTGCATGTGGTTTCTCATTTGGCAAAATCCATTTAATCCAAAATCAAATGTTCAAATGAAATTGAATTTTGAAGTACCTTCGAATGACATTTATCAAGTCATTAAATGTACTAAAAATGTTTATACAAATATTCATAAGAATTTTTGTACACACATTCATTCAAAAATCTACTTGTTAAAACTATTGTCTACTTCTAACAAAGGTTATGGTGGGGTGTAGGTTTTAGGTGGAAATAGAAGGCAATTCACACCTACAATACCTTTATCATGCACCACCTGGGCCATCTGCACAGGACATTTGGTCAGAGTGAGCACATGCACTTTGGGTCACATCGAGGCCTTCCTTTTTGCCTCTGCTTGTTCAACCCCTGGTTCCTCCTCCAAAGTCTCTTGCTGTCATTCACAGACTTTTCCAGTTTATAGGACTGATCACCCATTTTCAGCAGGAGCCTCTGAGTTTTGCCTTGTAAACAAGGATTCTTGCATTGCCCCCTGATAGGGCCAGACCTCAGTAGTTAGAGGTTGCTGTAGTTCATTCTTAAGAGTCCTGATTTACAGTTCCTAAAATTTAAATAATTTATGGAAATAGGTATGAGTAGTTTAAATAAGGTTGACCTGGGGGCAGGTTCAGAATAATCAAGGCTAAACCAGACTCCTTTATCATCTGCTTGACATCCTTACAATCAGTTAATGAAATACTTTCACTGCCAAGGCCTCAGGGACACAAATAAAATATGTAGCTTGGCTATGGGCTTATATCTCCCTTAGGAAAAAGCTAACATCTGGCTATTGAAAAATATATTACACAGAAGTTATTCCTGAAATATAAATTTACACTGGTGTAGAATGGACTTCAAATCTATCATATACGTATGCCCAATAAGAACATTTTTTGGTATACTTATGCTAATTGTTATCAGCTGAACATGTGACCACTCTTGGCTTTGAGAACAACTTGCTTTATAAGTTATGTAAAGTGTAGATATAAAATAAATAGAGTGTGTCAGGAAAAGCCCTCTTGCAGTTATCCCAGCAGATTGAGGGTTAAACGAATGCCTGTGCATAGAAGCGCCATCCGGCGCGCAATAGCGCCAATAGCGCTAATAGTGCTAACAAACGTACGTGCATGCGCAATAGCGCCAATAGCGCAAACGGGCGTACGCGCATGTGCGATAGCGCCACTTGGCGCCAAAGATAGGCTATTTAAAGAAGACTGTTCCAATGCTGCCTTGCTGTCCGGTCTACAGCGTTTCCTGAGACCCCTGCTACCTTGTTACCAGTTTTCCTGTATCCAGTACTTACTTGGCTTGTTCCTGACTTACCTGCTTGCTGCCCGCCCCGATCTTGGCTTGGACTCTGACTATTCTCTTGGTTTGCCCTTCTGTACCTGATCTGCCCGCCAGTACCTTGACCCCGCTTGTCTGCACCTCCCTGCTGTCTGCAACCTGCTACAGGACTACAGTGCACCTCCCTGCTATCCGCATCCTGCTACAGTACTACAGTGCACCTCCCTGCTGTCTGCAACATGCTACAGGACTACAGTGCACCTCCCTGCTATCTGCATCCTGCTACAGTACTACAGTGCACCTCCCTGCTGTCTGCAACCTGCTACAGGACTACAGTGCACCTCCCTGCTATCCGCATCCTGCTACAGTACTACAGTGCACCTCCCTGCTGTCTGCAACCTGCTACAGGACTACAGTGCACCTCCCTGCTATCCGCATCCTGCTACAGTACTACAGTGCACCTCCCTGCTGTCTGCAACCTGCTACAGGACTACAGTGCACCTCCCTGCTGTCTTCATCCGGCTACAGGACTACAGTGCACCTCCCTGTTACCTGCACCCTGCTACAGTACTACAGTGCACCTCCCTGCTGTCTGCAACCTGCTACAGGACTACGGTGCACCTCCCTGCTGACTACAGGATCCTGCCTTCTACTTCAGTGTTCCAGTCAGTCCCTGTTCACACCTTCAGGGGTTCTTAAGTTGGAGGCATACAAGAGGCCGTTCTCTGCATTGCGGGCTCCACCTACCAGGTACGTGACAGAGTGTCTCTCTTTAAAGCTCATATCCACTATTGTTATTTTGTTACATGCCATTCTCCCTCTTTTACTGTAATCATTGAATCTAAAGCAAATTTTGCAGTACCTTGCCCCAAAGCTCCTTTTTATGGCTGATAACATCATCAGTCAGTGTCCAAAAGTTCTACAGGTTCAGGCTGCCAGGGAGGCTGCCAGGGAGTGTTCTGTAGCGTGCCAGAATGTCATTGGTGGCTACCAAAGACAAGTCAAGATTGGTGCTACTCATTTAACTATGAATGCTCACTCTACTGGTTCAGCACCAATGAGTTAGGTTCTACATCTGACAGCACTGGGTGGAACTGGGCCAGGAGAACTTTTCATCTGAATATAAATGGTCATTCTGCTGGTTTGGACCACCAGTTGGAGTGCTCTGTGATGAGGGTTGTGCTTAGGATGAGAGAGGCACATCACATTTGAATAGGAATGCCAAATGAATTGATCATTGTTGACATCTGGAGAAGGGGCTTGGTCACCCAGGGCACAGAGGTCAGTCAGAGATGTTCAGCCTGCTCCATAACAATTGTGTGCATTTACTTTGTTCCAGCTGATTTTGATTACAGATTGTGTAAGGGCCCTTTCACACATGCTGTCGATCAGGTCCACCGGTCTGTTTTTCAGGCGGACCTGATCGGACGCTCCATGCACTGCTGTGGAGCGACGGATGTCAGCTGTGCCACGTCTGCTGACATCCGGCTCTATACCATCTGCCAAATACAGACAGATGGAAACCCTATTTTCCATCCATCTGGCAGTTCGGATTGGATGAAATCGGATGATAACGGACTGGCGGATCCATTTTCATCTGCTCTCCCATAGAGGAGAGCGGGGCTCTGACAGGTCCGTCTCTGCACAATGAGCAGAGACAGACCTGTAATCCGCCTGTTCAGCGGAGATCAGCGGATCGATCCCTGCTGAGTAGGGATGAGCCGAACACCCCCCGGTTCGGTTCGCACCAGAACCCGCGAACGGACCGCAAGTTCGCACGAACGTTAGAACCCCATTGACGTCTATGGGACTCGAACGTTCGAAATCATAAGTGCTCATTTTAAAGGCTAATTTGCATGGTATTGTCCTAAAAAGGGTTTGGGGACCCGGGTCCTACCCCAGGGGACATGTATCAATGCAAAAAAAACTTTTAAAAACGGCCGTTTTTTCGGGAGCAGTGATTTTAATGATGCTTAAAGTAAAAAAAAAAAAGTGAAATATTCCTTTAAATATCGTACCTGGGGGGTGTCTATAGTATGCCTGTAAAGTGACGCGTGTTTCCCATGTTTAGAACAGTCCCTGCACCAAATGTCATTTTTAAAGGAAAAAATCTCATTTAAAACTGCTTGCGGGTTTAATGTCATGTCGGGTCATGGCAATATGGATGAAAATCAGTGAGACAAACGGCATGGGTACCCCCCAGTCCATTACCAGGCCCTTTGGGTCTTGTATGGATATTAAGGGGAACCCCGCACCCAAATTAAAATAAGGAAAGGTCCCTATATACTCTGAACAGCAGTATTCAGGCGGTGCAAACAAGACAGGGACTGTAGGTTTGTTGTTAAGTAGAATCTGTTTGTAATTTTGAACATTTTTAATGTGTTTAGCTCCAGCCAAAAAATCTTTTCTAAGCTTTTTGGAAAACATAGGGAAGGGTTATCACCCCTGTGACATTTGTTTTGCGTCTTTCCTCCTCTTCAGAAGATTTCACCTCACTTTTTTGTCCCAATGAAAAATGTTTTTTGAAAATTTGGGTTTTTTTGTGGAACAAGGATTGGAAAGCATCAGTGGAAAGGAGAAATTGTTTTCCCATATTAACTCTTACAGGAGAGAATTTCCCTTCCTTAGGGGTAGATTTCATCTCACTTCCTGTTGTCTCCTTCCGTTTGCAAGTAGGAGTCGTTTGTAAGTTAGATGTTTGAAAGTAGGGTCCTGCCCTATATACTCAGCAGAAATTTGGGCCTTAGGTGTTGCTGTGGCCAAAACACTGTAAGCCCTCACAGGGCCCTGCTGTGAAATATTAGATCAAGAATTGTAATTACATGCCCCTGTTGAACAGGAGCTG
Source organism: Lithobates clamitans (assembly GCA_037952925.1). Lineage (NCBI taxonomy): Eukaryota > Metazoa > Chordata > Amphibia > Anura > Ranidae > Lithobates > Lithobates clamitans. Next base: position 2,717,680 of record JBBGZY010000051.1, read on the forward strand.
AAAAATTAGGCCTTAGGCACTGGTGCTGGTGCCACAACACTGCAACCCCTCACAGACACTCTAGTTGGAACGCAGGAACGAGCCCTGCTGCAAAGTATTGCATCAAAAATTGTAATTACACGCCCCTGTTAGACAGGGGCAGAAAAATTGGGTCTTAGGCACTGGTGCTGGTGCCACAACACTGCAACCCCTCACAGACACTCTAGTTGAAACGCAGGAACAAGCCCTGCTGCAAAGTATTGCATCAAAAATTGTAATTACACGCCCCTGTTAGACAGGGGCTGAAAAATTGGGTCTTAGGCACTGGTGCTGGTGCCACAACACTGCAACCCCTCACAGACACTCTAGTTGGAATGCAGGAACGAGCCCTGCTGCAAAGTATTACATCAAAAATTGTAATTACACGCCCCTGTTAAACAGGGGCTGAAAAATTGTGCCTTAGGCACTGGTGGTGGCGCCCAGAACCAAAAATGTTCTTACAAGCTATCAGCGTGATGATTGAGGAGGAAGAGGATAATTACTCAGGGATAGTCACTCAGCATCAGCATAGGCAGTCTTTGAAGGGATCTGAGATTTCAAAAAAAATTATTCGGTTACATCTGCATCAGGTGCTTGGTAGCTGGTGGTGATCCAAGACTGATTCATTTTTATGAAGGTCAGCCGATCGACCGAGTCGGTGGACAGACGCACCCTGTGATCGGTTACCACGCCTCCAGCAGCACTGAATGTGCGTTCCGAAAGAACGCTGGATGCAGGACAGGCCAGTAGCTCAATTGCATACTGTGCAAGCTCTGGCCAGTGATCCATCCTCAAGACCCAGTAACCCAGAGGATTTTCGGTGGGAAAGGTGTCCAAGTCTGATCTTGCCCCTAGGTATTCCTGCACCATGTAAAACAGACGCTGGCGATGGTTGCTGGAACCGATCATACCTTGGGGCTGCGGACCAAAAAATTGTCTGAACGCATCGGTCAGACGGCCACCTTCTCCACCGCTCCTTCTTTGACTGACCGAAGCCTCAGCAACACGTTGTCCAGAAACAGGAGTTTGTAACCTCCCAGTCTCTGGGAACGCGTTGCACAGACCTTTCTGCAAGGCCTCCCGAAGATGTTTCATCCTCTGCTCCCTCTGCGATGGCAAGATAAGGTCCGCAACCTTACCCTTGTAACGTGGATCAAGGAGGGTTGCCAGCCAGTATTGGTCCTTCTCCTTGATACCACGAATACGAGGATCCTTACGCAGGCTTTGCAGGATCAGGGAGGCCATGCAGCGTAGGTTTGCTGAGGCATTCGGTCCGGAGTCCTCTGGGTCACTAAGGACAACAACGTCCGCAGCCACCTCCTCCCAGCCACGTACAAGTCCATGTGTTCCTTGGGACTGATCCCTTAAAGACTGCTGATGCTGAGTGCCAGGCTCCACCTCCATACTGACACAATCTTCCTCCTCCTCCTCCTCCTCCTCCTCGTCCTCTTCCTGTGTGATCGGCGGGCACGCAGGAACACTGTCTGGATAAAGGGGGCCTTGAGAGCTAAGGAAGTCCTCCTCTTCCTGCCTCTGTTCTGCCTCAAGTGCCCTGTCCATTATTCCACGCAGCGTGTGCTCCAACAGGTGGACAAGGGGGACAGTGTCACTGATGCATGCACTGTCAGTGCTCACCATCCTCGTGGCCTCCTCGAATGGTGACAGGACAGTGCATGCATCCCTGATCATGGCCCACTGGCGTGGGGAAAAAAAACCAAGGTCCCCTGACCCTGTCCTGGTGCCATAGTCGCACAGGTACTCATTGATGGCCCTCTGCTGCGTGTGCAGCCGCTGCAGCATGGCCAACGTCGAGTTCCACCTGGTGGGCATGTCACAGATTAGGCGGTTCTTGGGCAGGTTAAACTCCTTTTGGAGGTCCGTCAGCCGAGCACTGGCATTATATGACCGGCGGAAATGCACAGAGACTTTCCTGGCCTGCCTCAGGACATCCTGTAAGCCCGGGTACCTGCCCAAGAACCGCTGCACCACCAAGTTAAGGACGTGAGCCAAACAGGGCACATGGGTCAGTTGTCCCTGTCGGAGGGCAGAGAGGAGGTTGGTGCCATTGTCGCAAACCACCATTCCTGCCTTAAGTTGGCGTGGCGTCAACCACCTCTGAACCTGCCCCTGCAGAGCTGACAGAACCTCTGCCCCAGTGTGGCTCCTGTCCCCCAAGCACACCACCTCAAGCACCGCATGGCATCTTTTGGCCTGCGTACTTGCGTAGCCCCTTGAACGCCTACGGAGCACCGCTGGTTCCGAGGAAGAGGCCATGGAGGAAGAAGAAGAGGAGGGGGTGGAGGAGAGAGGTGTGTCACAATCAGCATTTTGGAGGCGTGGTGGCGGAACAACCTCCAACACTACTGCACCTTGTCCTGCATCCTTCCCAGCTGCCAGCAGAGTCACCCAATGCGCCGTGAAACTTAAGTAACGTCCCTGTCCATGCCTGCTGGACCATGAGTCAGCGGTAATATGCACCTTACCGCTGACCGCCCTGTCCAGCGAGGCATGGACATTGCCTTCCACATGCCGGTAGAGAGCCGGAATCGCCTTCCGTGAGAAAAAGTGGCGTTTGGGTACCTGCCACTGAGGAACCGCACATTCCACAAACTCACGGAAGGGGGCAGAGTCTACCAACTGAAAAGGCAGCAGTTGAAGTGCTAGCAATTTTGCCAAGCTAGCATTCAACCGCTGGGCATGTGGATGGCTGGGAGCAAACTTCTTTCGGCGGTGCAGCAGCTGGGGCAGGGAAATTTGCCTGGTACAATCTGACGTCGGTGTACCAAAAGCAGATTGCCCACAAGTACTTGGCTGTGACACACCTAATTCTACACCTTCATTCCTCTCACTGCAGGTCGCAGAGAGGACTGAAGGTCTAGTGGGGTTGGAAATCTCAGCTGATGAGGAGCAAGGAGAGATCGTCTTTGTTCTTTGGTGTGGGTCTTTTAGATACGCTTGCCAACGAACTGCATGGCAGGTCAACATATGTCTGGTCAAGCATGTGGTACCCAAGCGGGAGATGTTTTGGCCACGCGAGATACGCTTGAGACATATGTTGCAAATAGCAGCGGTGCGATCTGATGCACTCGTCTCAAAAAAGGCCCACACCAAAGAACTTTTTGAATAACGCGCAGAGACTGCAGCGCCCTGCACATGTGGAGCTTTGGGGTGTGATGCAGTCAATGTGCTGCCCTTAGGCTGGCCCCTGGAGGGCATCCTGCCTAGTTGGTGATGTGCCACCTCCTCCTCCTCCTCCTCCTCCTCCTCCTCTCTCCTATCAGGCACCCACGTTGAGTCAGTGACCTCATCATCCCCTCCCTCCTCATCACTGGAGCAAACCTGGCAGTATGCTGCAGCAGGGGGAGCATGACTGCCAGATTGCTGTCCTTCTTGGGCACCCCCTCTGTCCGTGCTCATGTTACTGCCTTCATTGAGCTCAGTATCATCATCAGAGCCTTCCAAACGCTGGGCATCCTCCTGGAGCATGTACCCAACACTGTGGTCAAACAGTTCGAGGGAATCCTCATGAGGACATGGTGGAGCTAGGGAAGGAGTCACTGATGACATTGAGCTGAGGGAAGAGGCCGCTGCTTTGCCAGACAAAGCACCCTGGGCATGGGTGAGAGAGGATGAGGAGGATGAGGACGGCTTGGTCATCCACTCGACCAAGTCTTCCGCATGTTGCGGCTCAACACGGCCAGCTGCCGAAAAAAAGGCCAAGCGTGTCCCATGGCCACGTGCTGATGAGGATGCACCGTCTCCACGACCAGCACTAGACACAGAGCCTGCTTGCCCTCTCTTATTGGCTTGTGACTGTCTGCCTCTCCTTCTTGGCCTTCCAGACATACTAATGGCCTGTAGCTGCACTAAGCTGGGATAGAACACCTGTAATTTTCTTCAGGTAGCTTTATATACTGTAACCAGACAAGCCTGCCTGTCAGTAGGAAGATAACACGAACGGATCTAGCTGAACACTGTGAGCAGGACGCACTGTACTAAATGTAAATAGTCTAGCTGCCTGACCGTGGTACTAATAGGATCAAAAAGAACACCTGTAATTTTCTTAAGGTAGCTTTATATACTGTAACCAGACAAGCCTGCCTGTCAGTAGGAAGATAACAGGAACGGATCTAGCTGAACACTGTGAGCAGGACACACTGTACTAAATGTAAATAGTCTAGCTGCCTGACCGTGGTACTAATAGGATCAAAAAGAACACCTGTAATTTTCTTCAGGTAGCTTTATATACTGTAACCAGACAAGCCTGCCTGTCAGTAGGAAGATAACAGGAACGGATCTAGCTGAACACTGTGAGCAGGACGTACTGCACTAAATGTAAATACCAGGAACGGATCTAGCTGAACACTGTGAGCAGGACGCACTGCACTGAATGTAAATAGCAGGAACGGATCTAGCTGAACACTGTGAGCAGGACGCACTGCACTAAATGTAAATACCAGGAACGGATCTAGCTGAACACTGTGAGCAGGACGCACTGTACTAAATGTAAATAGTCTAGCTGCCTGACCGTGGTACTAATAGGATCAAAAAGAACACCTGTAATTTTCTTAAGGTAGCTTTATATACTGTAACCAGACAAGCCTGCCTGTCAGTAGGAAGATAACAGGAACGGATCTAGCTGAACACTGTGAGCAGGACGTACTGCACTAAATGTATATAGCAGGAACGGATCTAGCTGAACACTGTGAGCAGGACGCACTGCACTGAATGTAAATAGCAGGAACGGATCTAGCTGAACACTGTGAGCAGGACGCACTGCACTAAATGTAAATACCAGGAACGGATCTAGCTGAACACTGTGAGCAGGACGCACTGCACTGAATGTAAATAGCAAGAACGGATCTAGCTGAACACTGTGAGCAGGACGCACTGCACTGAATGTAAATAGTCTAGCTGCCTGACCGTGGTACTAATAGGATCAAAAAGAACACCTGTAATTTTCTTAAGGTAGCTTTATATACTGTAACCAGACAAGCCTGCCTGTCAGTAGGAAGATAACAGGAACGGATCTAGCTGAACACTGTGAGCAGGACACACTGTACTAAATGTAAATAGTCTAGCTGCCTGACCGTGGTACTAATAGGATCAAAAAGAACACCTGTAATTTTCTTCAGGTAGCTTTATATACTGTAACCAGACAAGCCTGCCTGTCAGTAGGAAGATAACAGGAACGGATCTAGCTGAACACTGTGAGCAGGACGTACTGCACTAAATGTAAATACCAGGAACGGATCTAGCTGAACACTGTGAGCAGGACGCACTGCACTGAATGTAAATAGCAGGAACGGATCTAGCTGAACACTGTGAGCAGGACGCACTGCACTAAATGTAAATACCAGGAACGGATCTAGCTGAACACTGTGAGCAGGACGCACTGCACTGAATGTAAATAGCAGGAACGGATCTAGCTGAACACTGTGAGCAGGACGCACTGCACTAAATGTAAATACCAGGAACGGATCTAGCTGAACACTGTGAGCAGGACGCACTGCACTGAATGTAAATAGCAGGAACGGATCTAGCTGAACACTGTGAGCAGGACGCACTGCACTGAATGTAAATAGCAGGAACGGATGTAGCTGAACACTGTGAGCAGGACGCACTGCACTAAATGTAAATACCAGGAACGGATCTAGCTGAACACTGTGAGCAGGACGCACTGCACTGAATGTAAATAGCAGGAACGGATCTAGCTGAACACTGTGAGCAGGACGCACTGCACTAAATGTAAATACCAGGAACGGATCTAGCTGAACACTGTGAGCAGGACGCACTGCACTGAATGTAAATAGCAGGAACGGATCTAGCTGAACACTGTGAGCAGGACGCACTGCACTAAATGTAAATACCAGGAACGGATCTAGCTGAACACTGTGAGCAGGACGCACTGCACTGAATGTAAATAGCAAGAACGGATCTAGCTGAACACTGTGAGCAGGACGCACTGCACTGAATGTAAATAGTCTAGCTGCCTGACCGTGGTACTAATAGGATCAAAAAGAACACCTGTAATTTTCTTAAGGTAGCTTTATATACTGTAACCAGACAAGCCTGCCTGTCAGTAGGAAGATAACAGGAACGGATCTAGCTGAACACTGTGAGCAGGACACACTGTACTAAATGTAAATAGTCTAGCTGCCTGACCGTGGTACTAATAGGATCAAAAAGAACACCTGTAATTTTCTTAAGGTAGCTTTATATACTGTAACCAGACAAGCCTGCCTGTCAGTAGGAAGATAACAGGAACGGATCTAGCTGAACACTGTGAGCAGGACACACTGTACTAAATGTAAATAGTCTAGCTGCCTGACCGTGGTACTAATAGGATCAAAAAGAACACCTGTAATTTTCTTAAGGTAGCTTTATATACTGTAACCAGACAAGCCTGCCTGTCAGTAGGAAGATAACAGGAACGGATCTAGCTGAACACTGTGAGCAGGACACACTGTACTAAATGTAAATAGTCTAGCTGCCTGACCGTGGTACTAATAGGATCAAAAAGAACACCTGTAATTTTCTTAAGGTAGCTTTATATACTGTAACCAGACAAGCCTGCCTGTCAGTAGGAAGATAACAGGAACGGATCTAGCTGAACACTGTGAGCAGGACACACTGTACTAAATGTAAATAGTCTAGCTGCCTGACCGTGGTACTAATAGGATCAAAAAGAACACCTGTAATTTTCTTAAGGTAGCTTTATATACTGTAACCAGACAAGCCTGCCTGTCAGTAGGAAGATAACAGGAACGGATCTAGCTGAACACTGTGAGCAGGACACACTGTACTAAATGTAAATAGTCTAGCTGCCTGACCGTGGTACTAATAGGATCAAAAAGAACACCTGTAATTTTCTTCAGGTAGCTTTATATACTGTAACCAGACAAGCCTGCCTGTCAGTAGGAAGATAACAGGAACGGATCTAGCTGAACACTGTGAGCAGGACGTACTGCACTAAATGTATATAGCAGGAACGGATCTAGCTGAACACTGTGAGCAGGACGCACTGCACTGAATGTAAATAGCAGGAACGGATCTAGCTGAACACTGTGAGCAGGACGCACTGCACTGAATGTAAACAGCAGGAACGGATGTAGCTGAACACTGTGAGCAGGACGCACTGCACTGAATGTAAATAGCAGGAACGGATCTAGCTGAACACTGTGAGCAGGACGCACTGCACTGAATGTAAATAGCAGGAACGGATGTAGCTGAACACTGTGAGCAGGACGCACTGCACTAAATGTAAATACCAGGAACGGATCTAGCTGAACACTGTGAGCAGGACGCACTGCACTGAATGTAAATAGCAGGAACGGATCTAGCTGAACACTGTGAGCAGGACGCACTGCACTAAATGTAAATACCAGGAACGGATCTAGCTGAACACTGTGAGCAGGACGCACTGCACTGAATGTAAATAGCAGGAACGGATCTAGCTGAACACTGTGAGCAGGACGCACTGCACTGAATGTAAATAGCAGGAACGGATCTAGCTGAACACTGTGAGCAGGACGCACTGCACTGAATGTAAATAGCAGGAACAGATCTAGCTGAACACTGTGAGCAGGACGCACTGCACTGAATGTAAATAGCAGGAACGGATCTAGCTGAACACTGTGAGCAGGACGCACTGCACTGAATGTAAATAGCAGGAACGGATCTAGCTGAACACTGTGAGCAGGACACACTGCACTAAATGTAAATAGTCTAGATAGAAGATAACAGGAACGGATCTAGCTAAACTGAATACAGTGTATATATATATATGCAACACCTGGGATGCATATATATACACAATACACTGTAAGTGCAGCTAACTGACTGACTGTTCTGCCTAATCTATCTAACTCAAATCAAATGACACTGTCTCTCTCTCTCTCTATCTCTCAGCACACCGGAACACACACTACACAGGGCCGCCGTGCAGGCGGCCTTATATAGTGTGGGGTGTGTACTAAATCCCCTGAGCCATAATTGGCCAAAGCCACCCTGGCTTTGGCCAATTACAGCTCTCTCTACTGACGGCGCTGTGATTGGCCAAGCATGCGGGTCATAGTGCATGCTTGGCCAATCATCAGCCAGCAATGCACTGCGATGCCGCAGTGAATTATGGGCCGTGACGCGCCACACGAATTTGGCGCGAACGGCCCATATCGTTCGCAATTCGGCGAACGACCGAACAGCCGATGTTCGAGTCGAACATGGGTTCGACTCGAACACGAAGCTCATCCCTACTGCTGAGCGAGCGGAGTCCGTCAAAACGGACAGCCCAATGTGAAAGGAGCCTTAACACAGGAAAAGCTTTGCTGCAAAACAAAGGCACGGTCAAAATAGGTGGACACTTGAATGCATTACACTGAAAGTTTATTTGTGACTGAATGTGCGTTAAAAATACACTGTCACTTTGTTCATTCAGCATCTCAAACCTACTTCCTCTCCACCTTGCAACTGTAGGATCTCTTCCTGTCTAAGCTACAGTGTGGGCTAGTGTTGGAGCTTAGACTGGAATGATATTACAGCATCACTCTCATGTTTGGGCCGGTATTTGGCCCTTTGGACCAGAGCATTCTCACATAGAAGTCACATATACTCCAAACTAAGAAGTTTTGCTGCACTGGTGAGGGCTTCAATAGTGTGGGGAGGGAGCATCACTGGGTGAGTATACATGCCTGAGGTTGGGCTATGTGTATACACTGTCACTCAGCCCTGATTGGGCAAAGGACAAGTGTAAGAGATTTTGTCATGTATGAAACTTGATCATATTTTTACGTCCTTTGAAATAATGCAGACACAACTTTTTTACATACATGCTGTACTTGCTGCATAATCAGGAATGGTTTGGGCACCTTTATTTTATATTTTTGACCTCACATGGTGCATATAGTGAAGCGCTACTGATGTTGCTCTGTGCAATAATGGTGTAGGTATTTACTCAAAATGGCAGATTGGTGTTATGAATTATGTTATGAATATGCCAATTTGTCAAAGCACACTTTCTGAGCAGACACACAGCAGACAGGTTTTAGCCCTCTTTCACACTGGGCCGATTAGACATGCGACTTGACATGTTAAATCGCATGCCAAATCGGAGCCTACTGCCGGCAATGGCACCGCCCAAATCAGTGCGACGCCAGCTTTGCGGCACCGCATCGATTCCCAAAAGGCATTCCTGCACTACTTTTGGCAACTTCCGGAGTGATTTCAATAACCATCTGTGCATGAACCCACACAGATGTCTCAAATCGTCCCCAAAGTTGGACTAAAATGCCGGTTTGCAATTGTGCGAGTTCAGCTGAACTTGCACTGTTTCAAACCCGCATTCAGTGTAAACCTAGCGTTACTGTCAAAGCTCTTAATTGAACAAGCTGATGTCAGAAGCTGATTGGCTTCCATGCATAGCTGCAGCAGATTCTGAGTGCACCAGTTTTAGTAAATCTCCCCCACACTTTACAAATGTTAACATGTACATTTTCATCTACTTGATTGCTTGGATTAAAGTGATTGTAAATAATCACCTTGTAAAACCACCCCATTCAGTTTAAAATATAAATCGAAAGGCAAACTTTTGTGTATAGATATAAAAAAGCATTATAAATACCCTTTTCCCCCTTTTTTATAAGTGGTCGCATAACCTTAATCTCTGTTCTCAGCTGCATAAGAGCTAGGGAGAGGAGAAGCAACAGTACAATGAGCTTCCCAGTGCATGGCTGTGCAGAGGTGGTGTGTCAGAACAAGTCTGATCATTGGAGGAGAGCAAGCAAAGTTCCCAGCACAGCCATAAAATTGACCATGGTGTGTTCTCCTGCCTTGAGTGATCAGTTTTTCATAGGAAAGCGGAGGGACTGGCAGGAACACCAGGTATTTCACACAAAGGAAGCAATACAAATAGAGCAGGATACATTTTCATACAAGTACATTGTACAGCAAGCACATATCTGGAATATGAAATATTGGGTTTACATATTCTTTAAAATGTCCAACTCTTCACTTTTATCGGTACTATTCACTTATCATCAGTAAGTCCCATGGACTGACCATGGCCAAAGTGAAAACAAACAAGAAAAAAGAATGATTCATTCTATAGACAGCTAACAAGCTGGTTATACAGACATCTTCCCTAATCTTTCTGCAACAGTCTGACAGGACCCTAAATTATTACTCTGGTTTGCTCTGAATGCTTGGAGCTTGACAGAGTTTTACAAAGAAGATACGATCAGGTTATAATGATGGACAGATGGAGGACATTCATTTCAACCACAACATCTTGGCGTCCCTCAAGAGAAGATGGCAGATGTATCACTTTAACTGGACAGTGTGACAGTGAAGGATACTAAATACAATTAATAATACATTACATATACCGAGTTGTGTCTAAGCAAGGATGAGTAATGTAATAGAGCACCAAATGTCAAGGCATCAAAACCATCTGAGCCACTTATGATCAGAAAAGCACAGCAAATGTATGCCTATCCTAGACACAGCTTGTTTAAAGTAAGCTTGTGCTTTACCCATGCAGGGAAAACAACAGGTTTGCATGGCCTAGTGCTGTCATTTTGGATAAGGAGATAGACCACCCTATCAAGTTCCGACTAGACCTTAAACTCCCAGAGGCTAAATGGATCAGCAATGCAGCGAAAGGAAGGTCGTTATATTCTACTTGGGAGGGCAACATTAAATCAAACCTCCCCATGATCTAGACCAGTGTTTCTCAACTCCAGTCCTCAAGGCGCCCCAACAGGTCATGTTTTTACAATTTCCCTTCAGGTGAAACGGCTGTGGTAAATACTAAGGCAGTAAAACTGATCAAATCACCTGTGCAAAATAATGGAAAACCTGAAAACATGACCTGGCACCTTGAGGACTGGAGTTGAGAAACACTGATCTAGACTAGTGGTTCTCAACCCTGCCCTTAAGTACCCCCAACAGGCCATGTTTGCAGGTTTTCTTTTATCTTGCACAGGTGCTTTAAATCAGAGTCAATGGCTTGGTATTTTGCACAGCTATTTTATCGAAGAAAAATTCCCAAGGGGGTACTTGAGGACAGGGTTGAGAAACACTGATCTAGACCTTCCAACCTGAGCTATTCTATTAGGCCCCTTTCACATGGACTGTCCAATCAGGTCCACCTGTCAGTTTTTCAGATGGACCTGGTTGGACCATCCATTCACCCCTATGGAGCGGCTGATGTCAGCAGTGACATGTCCGCTGACACCCGCTGCTATTCAACCTGATCTTGCCTGCCAAATCTAGACGGATGGTGACCCTATTCCATCTGTCTGGTGGATCGGATGAAAACAGACAAGTGGTCCGTTTTCATCTGATTTCCCCATAGAGACAAGGGGGACTGGGTCTGTCTCCACTCTGCATAGTGAGCGGAGATGGACCTGTCATCTGCCTGCTCAGCGAGGATCAGCAGAGCGATCCCCTGCTGAGCAAGCGGAGTTTGTCAAATGGATCTGCCTCGCATGAAAGGGGCCTAAGGCATAAAATAACTCTGCTTTTGAACCATGCTCCCAAATAAAATCACAACCACTTGGTAAAACCCTTTATAAGTTCATAGGCTAAGGCTTAATTTGCACGTGAAAGTATGTTATGCTAATGTGCACTGACATCTGCTTTGAAACCCATTGGGGCTGATGGAGAGTGCAATAAAACTGGAGAGTGTAAAATCTGGTGCAGCTGTGCATTGTAGCCAATTAGCTTTTATATTTAGCTTGTCCAATTAAGCTTTGATTACAAAAAATGGAAGTTGATTGGTTCCTATGCAGAGCTGCACCAGATTTTGCACTTTCCAGTTTTAGTTAATCAACCCCTTTTTTAAGTTAAAAGTGGGTCAAAACACTGCTGCAAGAAGAAATTTTCTCCAATCCAATGCAATATGTTCATGAACAGAGTATATTCTATGGTAAGGTACATTGTACATACCTTAGTGGGTCATATTAGAGGGTCTGGTGCGAGGGTGTTGCTAGTGTATCACACTCTAGTTAGGCAGGTTCTAGAGTGAGCATTTTTCTAGCAGAGAAAGAAAATTTAGGCAAGCCTATCTGGTGGCTAGGCCTGTTTGTTTTCATTCTGGGCTGGGAGTTGTTCAGGGCAGGGTTGGGTGACTCACAGGTAGCATCACTGTCACTGCTCGGGGAGGCACCTGCCTATCAGTACTCCAGGGTGTCTGGAAGCGAGGGGGCAGTGCCACGCCCTAGACCCAGCATTCCCTGCTAGCAGCAGACACCAAGAGGCAGAGGAGCAAGATGGCAGAGAGAATGGACGTATGCTACTCGTACTGACTTGGTTTCCTGAACTGCTGGTTGACACTGATGTCCGGTTGGAGCATCGCGGGGGATTTGCCCAGGGGGTGGATCTAGGGGATGGAGCAGTTGTGCTTGCTGTGCCCAGAGTGCTGGATACCGACCACGATGGTCAGTGCCTGGATCCGATGCGGTCATTGTGGTGAACCGCTCATCCGGCTTGCATCCAGCCAGCAGGGACCATCATATTGTCAAGTGGACCTGCATTCAGGACTTTGCACATTGCAGCCGCAGACATCCCGGAAGGCCAGAGTGGGCCTGGAGTCATCCCAGAAAGGTGGGGTAGAGTCTGAGCCTGGTGACTCCACTGTGAAGAAAAGTGACATAGGAGGGGAGGAGTCTGCTATGGCTTGCGGCCTGCTCAGGGACCTGGAAACTGTGAGTACTGCCGTGCAGGAGCCAGATGTCCCTGAAATGTCTGCTGCATCTATGCCCCTTGCTATACCTGACTAGAAGAAGCCAACGTTGGAGGAGAGGCTGCCCTCAGGTGAGCTGGAAGGGGAATGCAGGAACAGAGCCATAGATTGGGGATCCCCCAGACTGTTAGCGGAGTTTAGGTCCCTAGAGAGGCTAGCAGAATGGTCATCTCCTGACAGCTGCTGGGAGGAGGAATGGGAGACAGGAGGTTCCCAGGTCCTGGAAGTGCCGTCGGAGAGAGGAGAGCAGCCAGATTTTGCTGGGGAACCCAGAAGAGCTACAGGAACCCCTATCGGGTGGGTGAAGAGGCCCTCCCAAAATCGTGGACATCATTGAGGACTCCCCGAGAGAGCGAGAGGATGACCTGATTTGTGAGTACTTACACGTCCCTAAACCGCTGTGAGTGCCAGTGTGTGAGGAAACCTGGGCCCGCTTTGTGGACATTCAGAAGGAATGGTGGCTGGGAGGTCCATCCACAGGGACAGAGTGATGGTTGCCAGCAGGGCCGGTCCTAGACGGGGTGCACGGGGTGCAGTGCACCCGAGCGCCAGAGAGGTGGGGGCGCTGAAGCGCCAGAGTGCTCCCCTCCCTCCTCCTCCTCCTCTTGTTTGTGTCCAGCGGCGCCTCTCTGCCGGTGTTCTAAGAAGAAAGGCGCCGCTCAAGCTGGAGATGAGAAGGGAGGCAGAGCGGCTGGTCTCTGTGTGGAGAGAGACCAGCCGTGCAGTGAGTGATGTCGTGCGCGGGGGGGGAGCGGTCCGTGCTGACACATTCTCCTCCTCTCTGTGTCTCTCACTCCTCTCCTGCTGTGTTCTGTTCTTTATGTACTGTACCCTAATGGAGGGGGGGGTCTGTACTGATGGAAAAGGGGGGTCTGCCCTGGGGGGTCATTACTAATAGAGGGGGGTCTGTACTAATGGAGGGAGGGTCTGTCCTGGGGGTCTGTAGTAATGGAGGGGGGTCTGTCCTGGGGGGTCTGTAGTAATGGAGGGGGGTCTGTCCTGGGGGGTCTGTAGTAATGGAGGGGGGGGTCTGTCCTGGGGGGTCTGTAGTAATGGAGGGGGGGTCTGTCGTGGGGGGTCTGTAGTAATGGAGGGGGGGGTCTGTTCTGGGGGGTCTGTAGTAATGGAGGTGGGGTCTGTCCTGGGGGGTCTGTACTAATGGAGGGGGGGTCTGTACTAATGGAGGGGGGTCTGTCCTGGGGGGGGTCTATACTAATGGATGGGGTCTGTCCTGGGGGGTCTGAACTAATGGAGGGGGGTCTGTCCTGGGGGTCTGTACTAATGGAGGGGGGTCTGTCCTGGGGGGGTCTATACTAATGGAGGGGGGTCTGTCCTGGGGGGTCTGTACTAATGGAGGGGAGTCTGTCCTGGGGGTCTATACTAATGGAGGGGGGTCTGTCCTGGGGGGACTGTAGTAATAAAGGCGGGGTCTGTCCTGGGGGGTCTGTACTAATGGAGGGGGGTCTGTCCTGGGGGTCTGTACTAATGGAGGGGGGTCTGTCCTGGGGGGGTCTATACTAATGGAGGGGGGTCTGTACTAATGGAGGGGAGTCTGTCCTGGGGGTCTATACTAATGGAGGGGGGTCTGTCCTGGAGGGTCTGTAGTAATGAAGGCGGGGTCTGTCCTGGGGGGTCTGTACTAATGGAGGGGGGTCTGTCCTGGGGGGTCTATACTAATTGAGGGGGGTCTGTCTTGGGGGGTCTGTACTAATGGAGGGGGGTCTGTCCTGGGGGGTCTATACTAATGGAGGGGGGGTCCTGTGCTGGGGGGTCTATACTAATGGAGGGGGGTTTGTCCTGGGGAGTCTGTACTAATTGAGGGGGGGTCTGTCCTGGGGGGTCTGTACTAATGGGGGGTCTGTACTAATGAAGGAGGGGTCTGTCCTGGGGGGTCTGTACTAATGGAGGGGGGTCTGTACTAATGGAGGTGGGGTCTGTCCCGGGGGGTCTGTACTAATGGAGGGGGGTCTGTCCTGGAGGGTCTGTACTAATGCAGGGGGGTCTGTCCTGGGGGGGTCTGTACTAATGGAGGGGGGTTTTCCTGGGGGGGGTCTGTACTGAGGAAGGTCTGTACTGAGGGAGGGGTTTATACTTAGTGCGGGTTCTTCACTGATGGAGGGGGTCTATACTTAGTGGAGGGGGGTCTGTACTGAGGGGCGACTATAGTTGGTGGAAGGGGGAGTGACCCCAACCCTAGTGATGCCAATGCAGCTGTGGGCTCTTCTTTCCCCCCTCTCCCCCCTCCCTCTCCCTCTCGCGCACGCTGCTGTACTAGTGAGCAGCGCTTGCCAGAACAGCTACCCACTATATATCTTCCCCCGCCTTCATATGCCCAGGGAAGAAACAGAATAGAAAAAGGAGCAGAGAAGAGGATTGTGGGACATGTAGTCCCGAGGACTGGCAGCCCCACTGTAACACGGAAACTGGAGCTCACACAGCATGCTCAGCTGAATGGGAGAGAGAGAGAGCCAGGAGTCCGGGAAAGCTTTCAGGGAAGTACACCCAGGACTCCAGAGGGAGAGGACAGTGCTGAGGGAACACCATCGGAGAGAGAACCCCACTGCCCTGCGCCACCAGAGGGAAAGCCACACAGCCTGGCACCATCCCTGGTGGAGAAAGGAATGGAGTCATTGTCAGAATACAGATCTGGGTGCTACCCAGCGGAGTCACCACGGGCAATTCAGAGTGAGCTGACTCCTGATCAGAGGAACCGTTGCTGTACCGCTGGGTCAGGTGAGAGGGCCGATCGGCCATTATCTACTAACGTTCATAGGAAATGCAGTCTCTGACCATCTCCTGTACTATGTCTGCAGTCTCTGACCATCTCTTGTAGTATGTCTGCAGTCTCTGACTATCTCTTGTACTATGTCTGCTGTCTCTGACCATCTCCTGTACTATGTCTGCAGTCTCTGATCATCTCCTGTACTATGTCTGCAGTCTCTGATCATCTCCTGTACTATGTCTGCAGTCTCTGATCATCTCCTGTACTATGTCTGCAGTCTCTGGTCATCTCTTGTACTATGTCTGCAGTCTCTGAACATCTCTTGTACTATGTCTGCAGTCTCTGATCATCTCCTGTATTATGTCTGCAGTCTCTGATCATCTCCTGTATTATGTCTGCAGTCTCTGATCATCTCCTGTACTATGTCTGCAGTCTCTGATCATCTCCTGTACTGTGTCTGCAGTCTCTGATCATCTCTTATATCCTGTCTGCAGTCTCTGATCATCTCCTGTACTATGTCTGCAGTCTCTGATCATCTCCTGTACTATGTCTGCAGTCTCTGAACATCTCCTGTACTATGTCTGCAGTCTCTGACCATCTCCTGTACTATGTCTGCAGTCTCTGACCATCTCCTGTATTATGTCTGCAGTCTCTGATCATCTCCTGTACTATGTCTGCAGTCTCTGATCATCTCATGTACTATGTCTGCAGTCTCTGATCATCTCTTATATCCTGTCTGCAGTCTCTGACCATCTCCTGTACTATGTCTGCAGTCTCTGACCATCTCCTGTACTATGTCTACAGTCTCTGATCATCTCCTGTACTATGTCTGCAGTCTCTGATCATCTCCTGTATTATGTCTGCAGTCTCTGATCATCTCCTGTACTATGTCTGCAGTCTCTGATCATCTCCTGTACTGTGTCTGCAGTCTCTGATCATCTCTTATATCCTGTCTGCAGTCTCTGATCATCTCCTGTACTATGTCTGCAGTCTCTGATCATCTCCTGTACTATGTCTGCAGTCTCTGATCATCTCCTGTACTATGTCTGCAGTCTCTGACCATCTCCTGTACTATGTCTGCAGTCTCTGACCATCTCCTGTACTATGTCTACAGTCTCTGACCATCTCCTGTATTATGTCTGCAGTCTCTGATCATCTCTTGTACTATGTCTGCAGTCTCTGATCATCTCCTGTACTATGTCTGCAGTCTCTGATCATCTCCTGTACTATGTCTGCAGTCTCTGATCATCTCCTGTACTATGTCTGCAGTCTCTGATCATCTCCTGTACTATGTCTGCAGTCTCTGATCATCTCATGTACTATGTCTGCAGTCTCTGATCATCTCTTATATCCTGTCTGCAGTCTCTGACCATCTCCTGTACTATGTCTGCAGTCTCTGACCATCTCCTGTACTATGTCTACAGTCGCTGATCATCTCCTGTACTATGTCTGCAGTCTCTGATCATCTCCTGTATTATGTCTGCAGTCTCTGATCATCTCTTATATCCTGTCTGCAGTCTCTGACCATCTCCTGTATTATGTCTGCAGTCTCTGATCATCTCTTATATCCTGTCTGCAGTCTCTGACTATCTCCTGTACTATGTCTGCAGTCTCTGATCATCTCCTGTACTATGTCTGCAGTCTCTGATCATCTCCTGTACTATGTCTGCAGTCTCTGACCATCTCCTGTACTATGTCTACAGTCTCTGATCATCTCCTGTACTATGTCTGCAGTCTCTGATCATCTCCTGTATTATGTCTGCAGTCTCTGATCATCTCTTATATCCTGTCTGCAGTCTCTGACCATCTCCTGTATTATGTCTGCAGTCTCTGATCATCTCTTATATCCTGTCTGTAGTCTCTGACCATCTCCTGTACTATGTCTGCAGTCTCTGATCATCTCCTGTACTATGTCTGCAGTCTCTGATCATCTCCTGTATTATGTCTGCAGTCTCTGATCATCTCCTGTATTATGTCTGCAGTCTCTGATCATCTCCTGTACTATGTCTGAAGTCTTTGATCATCTCTTATATCCTGTCTGCAGTCTCTGATCATCTCCTGTACTATGTCTGCAGTCTCTGATCATCTCCTGTACTATGTCTGCAGTCTCTGATCATCTCCTGTACTATGTCTGAAGTCTTTGATCATCTCTTATATCCGGTCTGCTGTCTCTGATCATCTCCTGTACTATGTCTGAAGTCTTTGATCATCTCTTATATCCTGTCTGCAGTCTCTGATCATCTCCTGTACTATGTCTGAAGTCTTTGATCATCTCTTATATCCTGTCTGCAGTCTCTGATCATCTCCTGTACTATGTCTGCAGTCTATGATCATCTCCTGTACTATGTCTGCAGTCTCTGATCATCTCCTGTACTATGTCTGCAGTCTCTGATCATCTCCTGTACTATGTCTGAAGTCTTTGATCATCTCTTATATCCTGTCTGCAGTCTCTGATCATCTCCTGTACTATGTCTGAAGTCTTTGATCATCTCTTATATCCTGTCTGCAGTCTCTGATCATCTCCTGTACTATGTCTGAAGTCTTTGATCATCTCTTATATCCTGTCTGCAGTCTCTGATCATCTCCTGTACTATGTCTGAAGTCTTTGATCATCTCCTGTACTATGTCTGCAGTCTCTGATCATCTCCTGTACTATGTCTGCAGTCTCTGATCATCTCCTGTACTATGTCTGCAGTCTCTGATCATCTCCTGTACTATGTCTGCAGTCTCTGATCATCTCCTGTACTATGTCTGCAGTCTCTGATCATCTCCTGTATTATATCTGCAGTCTCTGATCATCTCCTGTACTATGTCTGCAGTCTCTGATCATCTCCTGTACTATGTCTGCAGTCTCTGATCATCTCCTGTACTATGTCTGCAGTCTCTGATCATCTCTTGTATCATGTCTGCAGTCTCTGACCATCTCCTGTATTATGTCTGGGGGCTCTTTCTAACAGACTCTCTAACAGAAGCCCTCTCTGTGTGTATCAGAGAGACTCCCCTCCAGGTCTCATTAGTGTACGCTCTTCCTGTATTTTCTTTATTAAAAGATCACAGGAGGATCCCAGGGTAACAAAGACTTCTTAGGGGAGCATCTCTGTGTTTGAGTCGTTGCCATAAAAACATTTGTAAAGGGGAGGAGTTGGTAAGATGACCACGCCCATGTGGGGGCGCCAAAAATATTTCTGCACCCAGGCGCCGGTGACCCTAGGATCGGCCCTGGTTGCCAGGATGGGACGTCCTACAAAGAGTCACTCTGTCTCCATCAGGGAGGAAGGGGGTGGCAAGAAGAGGTTGCCTGACCCACACTTTTATGTGTGAGGAGGACTGTTGAAGTACAGCTGCTATAAAATGCCACATGGACTGCTGAGGAGTTGCAGAGTGGATGTGTCCTTCCTTTTCCCTGACTTTGCAGGAACAGACCAGTCTGCCACCCTGGGTGCCCAATGCATGAGACATTTCCTGTTGCAAGGACACTAAGGGTGAGGTCTGTTCTTTTAACTAACTAAGAAACCTGCTTGCCCGGGGATGGGCCCCTCCCATAAGGAATTCCAAGAAGAACTGTTATGTCCTAAAAATACTATGTTTTCCCTTTAATGTGCTGTCAGCAGGTTCTAGCCCCCTCATGACAGAACTACAGGTGGAAATGTACTTTGAAGTGACCTGTGTGTTTGTTGCTGTTATTATTTCTGTCAGCAGGATTCATAATTCCCTTCTGATCAGGCCCGGATTTACTCCCTTTGCCGCCCCAAAGGCCGGGTCCTTCAATGTCCCCCCCCACACACACACAGACAAACACACACACACACCCCACCATTTTTGTCCTTTAGAAATTTTGTAAAGTGTACAGTTAGTGGTAGGATAGGATGTTTTGTCTGTTTTGCAGGACTCTTCAGAATGGGACGTTGTCTATCTCCGGCTGGAGGAACGGATCCTGCGGACAGGGAGGACTTCTGAGCGTATAATTGTTTGTAGCAATAGGGACTTATAGTTAGGAATACAATATACATACTGTAAGTACCAAAGAGAAGACTATATATATTTTTGATACATAATTTATTTGTATATATGTCCCTTATCCAAGTTTGTCCCTTTTTCCCCTTCCAATTTACTTTATGGGATGCCCTTGCTCCTGGGCCCAGGAGCTATTTTTCTAAATTCACCAGCCAGTCCCTGATTTTGGTGGTGTTGGGGGGGGGGTGAGCGTAGCACCCTCTAGTTAGGTAGGTGATAGAGTGAGGATTTTTCTAGCATAGTAGGAAAATGTGGGCAGGTCTAGCTGTTGGCTGGGCCTGTTTGCTTTCATTCTGGGCTGAGTGTGGCTCAGGGCAGGGCTGAGTGACTCACAGGTAGCATCACTGTCACCCCCCTCTTCTTTCTAGAAGGTGCTACAAAGAAAGGAGGAGAGGAGAGGTGGAGCTACCTGGGGTATTCTAAGAAGCCTTGACCAATCCCCAACTTGGATTGGCAGGGGGCAGGCCTCCTTAAGTATCCAGGATCAGCCCAGCTGGGGAGGAGTTGTTGGGTGGAAGAGCTGGAGTGAGAGAGTGTGGAGGCTGTCGGGGGCCCAGGGGGAGCTCCTCAGTCTGGGGAGGGGGGTGACCCTGGGCCGGGGCTCGGGTGCATCCAGGAGGAGTGAAGAGATCCTGGAAGGAGAGGCACATGAGAGAGCAAGGAGAGGCCAGTGGGAGAGAACACTGCTAAGAGACTCCAGGGAGGACAACTGGTCGCAGCCAGGAGGGCTGGTGAATGGAGCACAGTCAGGAGGACTGGGGAGGTACGCCTGAGAGAACTGGGAGATTGCAGTTTGAGATGGGTGCCAGAACCAAAAGAGAGAACTGTGGGAAGGGCAGTGGAAAGAGGTCATTGCAGCCAGGCTGGCTGGCAAGGCTTGAAGAGAGCTATCTGGGATTGGTAGCTGTGCAAAGGACAGTTAGCACCTCAACTATTTCTACACCACAGGGCCCCGAGGTCCCTGCCCACAAAAATCAGTTCACTGAGGCCTGGCTGAAGTAGTGTCAGGTCTAACCACGCAGTGCTGGCTAGTCTGGAGTAGTAACAGTCTGCAGCAAGTGAGGTGCTGAAGGAGTAACGGTATGCAGCAAGTGAAGTGCTGGAGGAGGAGTGAAGGATAAGAAGTCTTTAGCAAGAGTTAAGCATGTGCAGAACGAAAAAATTTGTTTAGTTAAATTTGTTTCATTCATTTAATTCATTTTCGGGATTCGTTTCATTTATTCGTTTTTAAATCAATTTCAAATAGTTTTCGAATCAATTTAGAATAGTTTTCGAATTTGAAAAATTTTCGAATTTGAATAGTTTTTGAGTTTGAATAGTTTTCCAATTTCCAAAAAGAATAAAATAGAATACAAAAAATAATAAAATAGAATACAAAATAAAGGAAGAGAATAGAAAAAAAATGTATATATATTTTCTATTCCTTTATTTTCTATGCTATTTTATTCTCTTTGGAAATTGGAAAACTATTCGAATTCAAAAAGTTTTCGAATTTGAAAACTATTCGAATTCAAAAAGAATTCGAAAAGTATTCGAAAAAGATTTGAATTTGAATTTCATCTGAATTTGAATTTCATTATTTCGGATTAGTTTAACTACTTGCTGCCCGCCCACCATCAAATAACGGCTGGGCGCTGCGGCTCTTGTTCTGGGTGGACGTCATATGCACGCAGCGAGGCGATCGTGGCCGCGCCTTGTCACTAGGACACGGCGCGACCCCAATCTGTGAAAAGAGCCGCGGCCCTTTAACCATGTGATCGGCAGGGTCCAATCACAGCCGGTCACATGTAAACACCGTAATGCCGGTAATTGTCGCTCCACGCCTCAGACTGACAGAGTGTGAGGAGAGAAGAGCCGATCAGCAGGGGGACAGCTGGGTATGCAATCAGGGCACTGATCATCAGTGCCCTGATTACAATTAGTGCCCACCAGTGCCAGAATTGATTGCCCACCACTGCCAGCAATCAGTGCCAACCAGTGCCCACAATTGCCACCAATCTGTGCCCACAAGTGCCAGCAATCAGTGCCCACAAATGCCAGAAATCAGTGGCCATTAGTGATGCCAGTCAGTGCTGGCTATCAGCGCTGTCCATCAATGCCCATCACTGCTGCCCATCAATGCTCATCACTGCTGCCCATTAATGCCACCCATCAGTGCCGCCTATCTGGCCACCGAGCTGCCTGTCTGTGCCCACCAGTGCTGCCTATCTGTGCCCACCAGTGCCGCCTATCTGTGCCCAGTGCCCACCAGTGCAACCCATCAGTGCCACCTATCAGTGTTCATCAGTGCCACATATCATTGCCACCTATCAGTGCCCATAAGTGCGGCATATTCAGTGCCCATCAGTGCCGCCTCATCAGCACCCATTAGTGAAGGAGAAAAATTACTTATTTACAAACTTTACTGACAGAAACTAAGAAAAACTTTTTCTTTTCAAAATTGTTGGTCTTTTTTTTATTTTAAGGAAAAAATAAAAAACCCAGGAGTGATTAAATACCACCAAAAGAAAGTTCTGTTTGTGTGAAGAAAATGATAACAATTTCACATGGTTACAGTGTAGCACGACCGTGCAATTGTCATTCAAAGTGTGACAGCGCTGAAAGCTGAAAAATGGGCTGGGCAGGAAGGGGGTTGTAAGTGCCCTGTATTGAGGTGGTTAAATTCGGTACTATTCTAATTCGGAAATTCGGACACATCCGAATTTCCGAATAAGAAAATCCGTCCAAATTTTAATTCAGAACGAAGCGATCCGCACATGTCTAGAGTTTTTGATGGAAAGAAGACCGGAGTGTATATACTGGAGTGAATATAGAAGTCCCAAGCAATTTGTACTGAATCTTCCTGAGCATCCCATCATTTCCCATTTCCCATCCAAGTTATATCCCCTCAATAAAAAAAAGCTTATGGACTGTTCTATGTCTCTGAGTGTCTGAGAGATGAATGCCAGGCTGGGCAGGGTGACAGGTGAACAGGGGCGGACTGACTATTCGGGCGCTCGTGTACTGCCTGAGGGCCCCATGCCACTAAGGGGCCCCATCAGAGTTGCCAGCCTCAATAAAACCAGGGACAGTATGTAAAAATATGTGTTTTTTTTAAATCCCAGGATTATAGCTGCCCCACCTCTCCAGTACCTTTTCAGTGTGTGTATGTGTATTCTGTGTGTGTATACTGTGTGTGTATATTATGTGTCTGTGTGTGTATACTGTTTGTGTGTGTATACTGTGTGTGTTTATTATGTGTCTGTGTGTGTATACTGTATCTGTGTGTGTATACTGTGTGGCCCCATAATCTATTGCCTGGGGGCCCCATAACCTCCTATTGCCCGGGGGCCCCTTCAATCTCCTATTGCCTGGGGGGCCCATAATCTTCTCCTATTGCCCGGGGGCCCCATAATCTCCTATTGCCTGGGGGCCCCATAATTTTCTCCTATTGCCCGGGGGCCCCATAATCTCCTATTGCCCGGGGGCCCCATGAGTTGTCAGTCCGCCCCTGCAGGTGAACCACTACATTCAGAAACCCCCACGGGGGCCATGGCTACACTAGGATTGCGAAAGACCTGGGCACCTATGGACAATCCAAGAAGTGTAATAATGCAGCATACACAGTTAGTGTAGCCAAATTAAGTTGACAGTTGGAGGCATGATTGAATAAAACCTGAACTTTCATGTACCCATAAAATATGCTTTAACTGCTGTGCCACACGTCTGAATCTCACAGTTGTATATAAACCTGAGCAAATGGCAATGCTTCAATTACATATACGTTTGTGAATGGTGAATTATTATTATTATACCCTTAGGCCACTTTCACACTGAGGCGCTTTACAGGCATTTTAGCGCTAAAAATAGCACCTGTAAAGCACCTCTCCTGTCACACCAGTGTGAAAGCCCGAGTGATTTCACACTGGAGCGGTGCGGGACATTAAAAAAAGTCCTGCAAGCAGCATCTTTGGGTGCGCTTTATGAGCGCTGTATACACCACACCTCCACCACCCCTGCCCATTGGAATGCAATGAAGGCACTACATGGGCGCTATTAACCCCTTCTTTGGCTGCTAACGGGGGGTTAAAAGCGCCCCGCTAGCGGCCGAAAAGTATCGGTAAAATGATGGTTAAGCACAGCTAAAACTAGCGGCGCTTTACCACCAACGCCCTCACTCCCCCAGTGTGAAAGTAGTCTAAAGAAGAACCTAATTAAAACAGGGACTGCTTGGCCACCAGCAACTGTTGAGGCAATGAACACTTTGGTCAGAAGTTTGTATGTAATATAAAATATAGTGTATATGATATAGGAGTCTGTAACACAGAGTTAGGGGTCAGGGCTGTGTAATGTAAGAAGATCAACGATCAGGAGTGCAAAACTCACAGAGCACAGGTTCAGGAGTATGTAACCTAAAACGCACAGAGTGTAGGGGTCAGAAGTGGGTAACACAGAGCGCACGGGTCAGGAGTGAGTAACACAGAGCGCACGGGTCAGGAGTGAGTAACACAAAGCGCACGGGTCAGGAGTGAGTAACACAGAGCGCACGGGTCAGGAATGAGTAACACAGAGCACACATGTAAGGAGTGAGTACCACAGAGCACACGGATCCGGAATGAGTAACACAGAGCGCACGAGTCAGGAATGAGTAATACAGAGCGCACGGGTCAGGAATGAGTAATACAGAGCGCACGGGTCAGGAATGAGTAACACAGAGCGCACGGGTCAGGATTGAGTAACACAGAGCGCACGGGTCAGGAATGAGTAACACAGAGCGCACGGGTCAGGAATGAGTAACACAGAGCGTACGGATCAGGAGTGAGTAACACAGAGCGCACGGGTCAGGAATGAGTAACACAGAGCGCATGGGTCAGGAGGGAGTAGCACAGAGCGCACAGGTCAGGAGGGAGTAACACAGAGCACAGGGGTCAGAAGTGGGTAATGCACAGAGGTCATATTTTTCATTCCCTCAAATCCCCCAGTACAGATCTCTCTCCCCCCAAATCCCCCTAGTATAGTTCTCTCCCCCCAATCCCCCTAGTACAGATCTGCCTCTCCCACCCCACTAAACCCCCAGTTTAGTTCTGATTTAAGAATATATAAAAACATGACCCTATGCATGAGCACAGGTACACTAAGACCCCTTTCACACCGCGGACGTTTTGTAGGCGCTATAGCGTTAAAAATAGCGCCTGCAATCCGCCCTCAAACAGCTGCTCCATTGTTTCCAGTGTGAAAGCCCGAGGGCTTTCACACCGGAGCGGTGCGCTGGCAGAAGGTGATTAAAAGTCCTGCCGGCAGCTTCTTTGGAGCGGTGTGTTTACCGCTGCTCCCCATTGAAATCAATAGGCCAGCGCTGGGATACCGCCGGCAAAACGCCGCTATTGCGGCACATTGCGGGCGGTTTTAACCCTTTCTCAGCCGCTAGCGGGGGGTAAAAACGCCCTGCTAGTGGCCAAAATGCGCCGCAAATCCGATGGTAAAACGTTGCCGACGCTATAGGCGGCTCGGTGTGAAAGGGGTCTTAAGCAAAGCAACAGGTTTGCTTTATTTCTCACCTCCCAATCAATGTAATTATCTTTCTATTGGGAACTAGTCAGAGTTGGTGAGGTGGGAACCCATCCCCATGTGATTGGGGATGAGCTCAGGTGTGTTTGAATTCTAGTCCACCTGAACAAGCCAAACTTGAAGCTATTACAGCATAGGGCTAATTATACGCAGCTGAGGCATGCCCTGCCCCACAGCCCATCCCCCATCCTGGCTGCAAATGATTGGTCCAGTACAGGTGACAGCTTCTTGGTGGGTTTGGACCAGAAGCCGAAGACACCTGAGCTCATCACTATTTGCAATCAAGGATGGGAGGCGCTGACACTTTTTAAGTAGTTTTATTCTAGTTTATAATTTTTATTCTAAAGCTCATTGCTTCATGCATCATTTATGTCACTCTGTAATTGTCAGAGTATTGTACTTTCTTATAGATAATGGAGCCCTGAACATGTCTGGCCCCATAGTGGCAAAATGATTGATGTCATTTATCAGCAGGAGGCAGAGGGTACTGCCCAGGTACTGCAACTCACTGCTTTTGAAGATCTTATACCTCAGCATTACTAAGGCCCCATACACACTCTTATGCCCCGTACACACGGTCAGATTTTCCGATGGACAATGTCCGATCGGAGCGTGTTGTCGGAAATTCCGACCGTGTGTGGGCTCCATCGGACATTTTCCATCGGATTTTCCGACACACAAAGTTGGAGAGCAGGAGATAAAATTTTCCGACAACAAAATCCGTTGTCGGAAATTCCGATCGTGTGTACACAAATCCGACGGACAAAGTGCCACGCATGCTCAGAATAAATAAAGAGATCAAAGCTATTGGCCACTGCCCCGTTTATAGTCCCGACGTACGTGTTTTACGTCACCGCGTTCAGAATGATCGGATTTTCCGACAACTTTGTGTGACCGTGTGTATGCAAGACAAGTTTGAGCCAACATCCGTCGGAAAAAATCCTAGGATTTTGTTGTCGGAATGTCCGAACAAAGTCCGACCGTGTGTACGGGGCATTAGATTTTCTGCAGATTTTTGTCTTCAGATTTACCAAAATCATATAATATGAGGTCAAACTTTAAGGCTGCATTCACACCTGAGCGTTTTCAGCTCATAAAACGCGTGTAAAATGCCAGAAACAAGCAAAATTTCATTCATTTCAATGACACCTGTTCACATCTGAGCGTTTTGTTACCTGAAGCAAAATGCCTAAAAAACACCCTAAGCTCAAAAAAAGAATATGAGCCTCTTTGGGGCAGATTACAGGCATTTTTCTGCCTTTTGGTGGACATTGGTGACCTGAACAAAACTGGCAGCAAAAACGTGCCAAAATCGCGGTAAAGATGCAGTCAAAAACGCGGCAAAATCGCTGAATAAAAATGCACGCCTTTGAAACACTCAGGGGAGAATGCAGCCTGAGAGTTTCAATTTGTATGCACTCAGGCAGGCCCTTGCACTACATGGTTTTGGTAAATCTAAAGACAAAAATCTGTAGAAAATCTTAAAGTGACACTAAAGGTTCAGTTTTTTTTTTAAATAACAAACATGTCATACTTACCTCCACTGTGCAGTTCATTTTGCCCAGAGTGGCCCCGATCCTCCTGTTCTGGGGTCCCTCGCTGGCTCTCGTGGCTCCTCCCCACAATAAATAACCCCCTCTGGGAAGCACTCTCCTGAGGGGGTTACCTTGTGGGCGCGCTCCTGTGTCATACACTCAGCGTCCATAGCCAACAAGTGTATGACTCGGCCCCGCCCCCCTGGTGCCCTCGTCATTGGATTTGATTGACAGCAGCGAGAGCCAATGGCTGCGCTGCTATCAATCTATCCAATGAAGAGCCGAGAAGCCATGGAGAGAGCGACGCGGGATTGCGCTCAGGTAAGTAAAACGGGGGGGCTGGAAAGCCGGACACTGCAAGGTGTTTTTTTACCTTAATGCATAGGATGCATTAAGCCATGGAGAGAGCGACGCGGGATTGCGCTCAGGTAAGTAAAACGGGGGGGGCTGGAAAGCCGGACACTGCAAGGTGTTTTTTTACCTTAATGCATAGGATGCATTAAGGTGAAAAAACACAAGCCTTTACAACCTCTTTAAGCAGACTGAAGGGCGTGTGCCTGGATTTTGTCTTGCATACTAACGGTACACAATTGTCGACACGAACACGAACGTAGTGACGTACTACGTGAAATTTCAGCTCTTGAGCACCACCCTTTGATTCTGTTTCTGAGCATGCGTGTTTGTACTTGGACTTTTGTGTGACGGACTTGTGTACACACAATAGGAAAATCTGACAACAGACCGTTGTCTGCCGAAAATTTACTAGCCTGCCATCCAACATTTGTTGTCGGAAAGTTGGACAACAATTGTTTGATGGAGCGTACTTACGGTCGGATTTTAAGCAGTCTGTCATCACACAATTCCCTGCCGAAAATCTGATAGTGTGTATGAGGTTTAATAGTGTGTAGGGAGCTTAACACTGGGCAGCAGTGGCAATAGAGGACCTTGCATGTAGTTAGCAGAATATGGGTTTTTTTGTTTGCTTTTTTTTAACTGCAAAACTAAAAATTCTATTCAGTTGGCTCAAATATCTGAACATTTCATTTCACTGTGTTGCTCAAAGCTTCTTCGCTCAAAAAAAAAATCTTTCCTGGAGGAATATGAAAACAAGTTTACATTGTGTCTCTATCAGACCTCACATGTGGAGGATGAATGATACTTGGAGGCAATCAATACAGAGACAGAATTCAATAATGTATGAGACTATTTAAATAATATAGAGCAGATTGTGATTATGTAAATGTGCGCCAATTCATGCATAATTTTACATTAGCATCTTCCAAAACTGTTCTCAAGTTGCTCCACATATTCAAATTCAGTATTACAGTAAATCGTTCCCATTCCGCCGCTGATATCAACATATTCTAGAAGTAAATGTAAACACATCGTGCATTATCATGAAACTCCTAAAAATACGCAACTTGCCATATTTAAAGGAAAACTGTAGCTGTATTAAGAGCCCTTTCACACTCAGCCACGGCCACGTTAGCGGTAAAGAGCCGCTAATTTTAGCAGCGATTTACCATCGTTTTAGCAGCGCTTTACTGTCATTTTAGCGGCACTTTTTGGCCACTAGCAGGGCACTTTTAACCCCCGCTAGCGGCCGAATGAAGGGTTAATAGCAGCCGTGTTGTGGCGCTGCCAAAGCACTTTGCAGGCACTTCGGCAGCGCTGCCCATTCATTTCAATGGGCAGGGAGTTATGGGAGCAGTGTATATAATGCTCCCAAACTGTCCCAAAGATGCTATTTGCAGGACTTTTTCTAACGTCCTGCAAGCGCCCCGCCCCAGTGTGAAAGCACTCAGGCTTTCACACTCGGGAGGCATGGGAGGCGTTTTTAAGGTGCTATACAGGAGCTATTTTTAGCGCTAAAATGCCTAAAAAAATGCCTTCAGTGTGAAAGGGGGCTAAAGGAAACCAGTACCGGGAGAAATATGCTAGCTGTTACTACTGTCTTTCCTTTCTGAAAATGTTAGTTGCTTGGTTGCCAAGCTGATTCCTTGGCTTTAGTACCTTCTGAATGATTGACCCACGATGAAAATGCAATCATTGTGACTTCATGCTTGTTGTGGGTTAATGACTCTGAAGTAACAGCATCATACCTCCCAACTTTTTGAGATGGGAATGAGGGACACCTATCGGCAAAAGTATGCAGGCATAGGACACACCCCAGATGATGGCTTTTTAGCTGAAACGCGTCGGATGGACCCACTTTCACATACCGCTTCTGTTCTAGTAGTCATATGAATGCCTATGATGATCTTCTACCATGTGAGTTTATAATTAAATATATCCAATAAATTTTATGTCAAACGGTATCACGCTATGCAAGTTTTTAAATCTATTTTGGCTTGGTATGTGAACACCGAACCTCTGATCCCCATTGGAGTGCTACCTTTATGTTGTCATCCGAGATAGTTTGTGCCAAGTTGTAGACCTGATCCAGGATCCGTTGTGCCTGCCCAGGGACCATTCCAGCTAGCTGGTTCCAAAGCTTTTTGTGATTTGAGTGGTATAAGCCTCTTCAAGTAATCAACATCTGGTAAGCCTCCTTCTGTTCCATTGGTGGTGGCTTATTCACTATTTTCAGTCTCTCTGAAGTGTTGACGTCTGATAAATATCTGTCTATATGCTTCTAGGATTATCCTCCTTCTCCTTGGATTCTCATTTACACACCGGTTCACTATATTCTGGACTTTTGTTTTTGTTAGGTTATTTTTGTGACTGCATATCGGCACTTTATTCACATTTAAAAGACTATTGTGGTATTATCACTTTATTTATTTATTATTTATTTTCATTAAGGATATCTATGTATATATGCATTGTATTTCACATGTAACACATGTCAGTTTTGTATGTTTTGCACACTGAGATTTTTCTAATATTTGTATTAGAGAGTATACCCCAATACTATCTTAATGGTCACACATTAATGGTTGCACATTTTTTAATTATGGTTTAATAGCGCTACACTTTTACACTCACATATGTTGCTTTAGTCTATAGCTGTGTTGGCTGCTGTTTATACCTTTACTTCACACAGCGCTGTATTTTTTCTCCTTTTCATTGCCATAAAAAGTGTTTGGGGACCCGGGTCCTGCCCCAGGGGACATGTATCAATGCAAAAAATTTTTTATAAAAAGGCCATTTTTTGGGAGCAGTGTTTTTTTAATGCTTAAAGTGAAACAATAAAAATGAAATATTACTTTAAATATCATGCCTGGGGGGTGTCTATAGCATGCCTGTAAAGTGGCACATTTTTCCAGTGTTTAGAACAGTACCACAGAAAAATTACATTTCTAAAGGAAAAATTGTCATTTAAAAATGATCACGGCTGTAATGATTTGTCGGGTTCCGGCAATATAGGTAAAACTCATTGAAAAAAACGGCATGGGTCCCCCCCCCCCAGCCCATTAACAGGCCCTTGGGTCTATTAAGGGGAACCCCAAACCAAAAATTTTTAAAAAATTGCATGGGGGTCCCCCCCAAAATCCATACCAGGCCCTTTAGGTCTGGTATGGAAATTATGGGGAATCCTGAATCAAATTTAAATTAAAAATGGCGTAGGGGTCCCCCCCAAAATCCATTCCAGACCCTTATCCGAGCACGCAACCTGGCAGGCCGCAGGAAAAGAGGAGGGGAGGAGGGAGTGCCCCCCCCTGAACCGTACCAAGCCACATGCCCTCGAAATGGGGAGGGTGCTTTGGGGTCTTGCCCGGTGGTTGTGGGGGTATGTGGGCATGGCATCAGTGGGGGGCGGGGTCACCCGTTTATGTCACTGGGTGGTCCCGCCCTCAGCTATATAACAGCTCCTCTCTCCTCCCTCCTCCTCCTCTGCTCCTGCCAGCAATTCGCCTCCCACTGCACCTCCACTCTACCTCCACTCTATCCCCGCCGCCCCCCCCTGTCCGCCTGCTATGTCTGTGTAGAGCGGCGATTATTATCAGACACATTATGGAGATCTCCCGCTGTGTGAGGTATTGTATATGAGAACACCGATTGCTGATGTCTCACCTCCCGCCGGTATAGGAACAATGCGCTGTCAATCATAATACCGGCGGGACGTGGGAAATCAGCGATCGGAGATCCCCGCTGTGTCACACAAGTGATTTCTCATAATAATCCCCGCTCTACACTGATGAGACAGACATGGTGGTCCCATGGTGGACATGGTGGTCCCTGACATGCAACACTGGTGGTCCCTGACTTGCGGCACTGGTGGTCCCTGACATTCGGCACTGGTGGACACTGATAAGCTGCACTGGTGGACACTGACACATTGCACTGGTTTGCATCTATAAAGCTGTAACCTATCATACCGTGTGTTATATATGGCTTGCTGGCTGCAGAGTAATGCCCCGTACACACGGTCGGATTTTCCGACAACAAAATCCGTTGTCGGAAATTCCGATCGTGTGTACACAAATCCGACGGACAAAGTGCCACGCATGCTCAGAATAAATAAAGAGATGAAAGCTATTGGCCACTGCCCGTTTATAGTCCCGATGTACGTGTTTTACGTCACCGCGTTCAGAATGATCGGATTTTCCGACAACTTTGTGCAACCGTGTGTAGACAAAATAAGTTTGAGCCAACATCCGTCGGAAAAAATCCTAGGATTTTGTTGTCGGATTGTCCGAACAAAGTCCGACCGTGTGTACGCCCTATAAGAGGTGTGATTTATGTTGAAGTGGGCAAGTTCACATTTACATGTACAAGCCCAGTGTACCCATCCACATTCACTCCAATCCCAAGGATTCATGGGAAATGTAGTCTGATTACAGTTTAGAGAGAGAGAAGAGGATATGATACAATCACTGTTCTAACACCTCCTCCTTGCCAGAATACAGGCTGCCTTTTTTGAATCACAGAGCTGACTTCCTGCAAATTCAATTAGACAGCTCTCCTAAACGGTAAGAAATTTCACAAATGTAATAACTGTTTAGTGTTTTGTATGGGGGGTGTACTAATAGGGGATTTTTAGAAAATCCCGGAGTTTTGCTTTAAGAAGATAAGCTGTTTAACCGTAAACTGCGTAAGGGTTCTGGTACTTTCAGAGTGGTAAGAATGTGGAATTCCCTTCCACAATCGGTGGTGTCCGCTGGAAGTCTTGATAGTTTCAAACAACTCCTAGATGGGCATCTTGATGAATGCAATATGCAGGGACATGGGAAATGCTATTGACGTAAAGACTCAAGCACACCCACACAGGTTAAACTGGATGGCCTGGTGTCTTTATTCAACCTTATCAACTTTGTAGTTTTGTAAATATACACTATATTGCCAAAAGTATTAGGACGCCTGCCTTTACACAAACATGAACTTTAATGGCATCCCAGTCTTAGTTTGTAGTAAAAAACAAGTGGTGCTTGTTTTTTTCTGTGGTAACATAGAATCCACGAGCGGCAAGCTTCCGATGTGCCTGTCTGTCCCGACATGTAGCGTCACGCCCACATGACTTCATCAGGGACAGACAGGCACACCATTTATTTTTACTATATTATACTATCTGGAACGCCTTTTCTTCCATTTCTTCCATATTGTATGAATAAACCCGGGAGGGATATCCGGAACACCTATCCTCTTTCAAGAAGTATCTAATTTATCCCAGTGGGAATCACCTATCAGGAGAAAAAGGCCCCCTAGAGGAATTCGCTGGTATCCATCCTTATAAGTTTACAGCAAGACCGATTATACCATCCAGGACCTCCATTACTATCTTCACACGTTGTTACCTTACACTGCACAAGAAAGCAAATACATCCATTTTATTAATTTTTATCCTACACAAGAGCAGTAGAGGGACTATCACCTTACTCACCCCCGTTTCATCTTGTTAGCATTATCATCAAGGAATTTCCTA
The DNA here is from genome assembly GCA_037952925.1 of Lithobates clamitans. Taxonomy (NCBI): domain Eukaryota; kingdom Metazoa; phylum Chordata; class Amphibia; order Anura; family Ranidae; genus Lithobates; species Lithobates clamitans. The sequence goes on from JBBGZY010000051.1 coordinate 2,750,124, forward strand.
TATGCTTTATCCTTTTTGTATACTTTATTACACTGTTTGGATTTAATTTTGATGTCATCTATTTATGCTTACTAGCTTTAGTGTTACACTTATTAATTTATATTATTTACAGCACAGCACCATTCACTTTTACACATTCTCTCATTGGTCACAGATAGACCTTTAGGTGGTTACAGCAGTTAGATCACAGTTCATTATTTATCACTTTGGCAGCCCGGGAATACCATTACATTTTAGATACTAAACCCAGGAACCTGCATTCACAATATCTGGTCTCCCACAATACATGGAAATGCACTTATTTTAGTAAATATAAACTGCTACATACCTTTTCTCATCAGCAATTAGAGCAGTCTTGTGAATTCTATTAGTGTCCAGCCAAGCACTGTTTAAAGCTAGTTTCTGACTGTGTTATGAGACTGCAAGACCCCTGACCCTCTGTCTGGATAGTGCTGATTGGCCCTGTGCTGATCACATGCATCCTCCCAAGAAAAAAAAAACCTCTCTAGCAATACACATCAAACTGAGCATGTGCAGCCTGACTCCATAGACTCTGTGTTATCAGGAAATTATTAGGAGTCCGTGGAAGAAGGGGAGGATCAGAGCTGCCAGGATCAAACAACCTTTTAACACGATGCAGAGGATTAACCCTTTAGGTTCCACAGTGAGTATAACAAGCATGCTTTACTGCATATACAGACTGATTTTACTGTTGTTGGTTTAGTAACACTTGAAAGTTTTTCTTTCAATGATTTTTATTAGGATTTTTCACAAAAAGATAGTACAGAGTAATTAGACATTGTCGTAGCTGGACAAGTTTTAGGGCAAAACATGAGTACAAACTGAAATAGACCTATTAACATAACACAGGTTCTGCTTAAATTTGGGCAGTTAAAATTATATTAGAGCTAGTCGAGTGGTTAGGGTGTTGTCCCTTCCCCATGACACCCCAACTGGGAGCAAACTGTGTCGTAGGGCTGTAGACAATACTATCCATCTTGTTTTGCTAGCCATAGAGTTTTAGTGCATTTATCTGGAGTACAAAACAGTGTTTGTTACTAAAAAAGAATTGTTAAACTGACTTGAACTGAGATGATTTTTATAAACAACATTTTGAGATAAATACCATATTGCATGAACCAGTTCACTAAGTACTAATCAAAGAGCTGTAGGACCATAGGAAAAAAGAATTGCCAGGGACTGAAACCAGCAATCCCCGAGTAAGTAGTAATAACAGTAAACAGTCAACCAAACTAACCTGTAACGTGTATGCCATAAAACGTGGGTTCTGAGTTGGTTAGCATAAATGATTCTCAATGCCTTAGGGCCAAGGTCATATTGCAGTACTAGCTTTGAGAGATAGAAAAGTACTAGGGAAAAAAAAGGTTCGTAGAAAAGAGAGACGTAGAGGAGAGAGTAGAAAGAGATCACCAACCACTCAGACAGTCACCCTATCCACTCAAGATATGGTAATTCCTGGAATCAAAGGTATACCTATATGGTGCACCCACAGTTCCCAGATTGCCTCAAAGTTTTTGAGTCTAGTAAGGTGCTTATCAATTTCTCCTGTGCCATTATTCAAGAGATCTTCCTCTTGGCTGCCAAGATTGAAACTCTGGGTTGTTTCCATGCCCTAGCTATGGATAACTTGCTCCCAGGAAAATAAAAAAAAATTAGCATCTGCGTATGCTTGGGTACTTTTGAAATGGGGAAGCTAAGAAGAGCCGAGGCTGGGGATTTGGGGACCCCTCTACCAGTGACTTTATGAATTAGGTAAAAAATCTTGTTCCAGAAACCCCTAATTTTCGGGCATTCCCACCACACATGCACCATTGTGCCCAGGATATGGCACCCTCTAAAACACAGGGGCGAGGAGGAGGGGAATATGTTAGCTAACCTAGTTGGAACCAAATACCATCTTGTGAGCACCTTGAGATTTGCTTCTGTTCGACCCCATACACACTATTATTATTATTTTGATTTTTTTGATTTTGATTTTTTTTGATTTTCTGCAGATTTTTGTCTTCAGATTTACCAAAAACATGTAGTGCGAGGGCCTACCTGATTGCATACAAATTGAAACTCTTATGCCCTGTACACACGGTCGGATTTTCCGACGGAAAATGTGTGATAGGACCTTGTTGTCGGAAATTCCGATCGTGTGTGGGCTCCATCGCACATTTTCCATTGGAATTTCTACCACACACAAAGTTTGAGAGCTTGCTATAAAATTTTCCAACAACAAAATCCGTTGTCGGAAATTCCGATCGTGTGTACACAAATCCGACGCACAAAGTGCCACACATGCTCAGAATAAATTAAGAGAGAGAGTAGCTATTGGCTACTGCTCCATTTATAGTCCTGACGTACATTTTTTATGTCACCGCGTTTAGAACGATCGGATTTTCCGACAACTTTGTGTGACCGTGTGTATGCAAGACAAGTTTGAGCCAACATCCATCGGAAAAAATCCATGGATTTTGTTGTCGGAATGTCCGATCAATGTCCGACCGTGTGTACAGGGCATTAAGGTTTGACCTCATATTATATGGTTTTGGTAAATCTGAAGACAAAAATCTGCAGAAAATCTAATAGTGTGTATGGGGTCTTAGAGAGGAATTATAGCTCCCTTTAAAGGATCTATGGAAGGATCTGTACCAATCCTCCAAATTCCAATTTTCTTGTAGATCATTCTACCACGCCAACAGAATCTGGTGCCAGTGATGAGTAAATTATTGAAATACCTCCCCTTTGCTCCGTGGCCTGGCCACACCATAGTTCATATGTCGTATATTTCGGGGGATCAGGTTTTTCTTTTCCATAATGTATGCAAGAAATAGGAGATTTGGAGGAATCTACATTTCTTAGAAACTGGCATTTAAAGTTTGCTAGTGCAATGGCTATGCGAAATTGGTCCAAGTGAGGATAAAAAGTGGCCAATGCGGTACATTCCCTTATCCAGCCACCACCTGAAAGCCCTGATATCCATACCTGAAATAAACTGAGGATTATGAAAAATATATGAGCCAGAGATCGTATGTCTGAGGGCAGATTTCTAAGATTGTCCTAGAGGGATATAGAGTGGGATAAAGTGGGGGGCAGGATTGGGGTCGATTTTTTGGGGGAGGCACCACAGTAAATAGTCCAATGTGTACATAGGAACCGCTTGTCTCTCACAATAATTTTTTCTTGAGTTTAGATGTGCTATGAGTGCAGGACGATAGCATTTTTGTTACTTAACCACCTGGCCTACAGGAAAATGACGGCCAGATGGTGGTTAAATTTTTCTGACTGGACATCATATGGCATCCTTCAGAACATGCTGCTTGTGCGCTCCCCCAGTGGAGCGCAGCACGGTAATCGTTGGGGTGTTGTGTCGCTCGGACACACCACATCTCTGATCACGGTAATGAGCCTATGACGTAGGCTCTTTATCATGTGATCAGCTGTGTCCAATCACAGCTGATCACAGGGTAAATAGGAAGTGCCGGTTAAAAATTGTGTAAAGGGGCACAACCCCATAAAATAGGACTTTCCAGGATATATGATTGACACTGAGGTGAACACACAATGACTATTAAAATGGTTTATGAAAAAAAGATTATAAAATCACATACAAAAATATTCATATCTCATAATGAAATTCATAACATAGCATGATTTACAAACAGTAATAGGTATTCCACATGCTTTAAGACAGTTCAACCCAATAAGAAACCCCAACGCGTTTCACAAAGTAAATCTCTGCTTCTTCAGGGAATTTGATTAGTATCTGATTATCATTGGGTTGAAGAACAAAAAATTATATTATTATCACACTATGCTAATTATTTAACCACTTCAGCCCTGGAAGATTTGGCTGCTCAATGACCAGGCCATTTTTTGCGATACGGCACTGCATCGATTTAACTGACAATTGTGCGACATTGTACCCAAACAAAATTGACATCCTTTTTTTCCCACAAATAGAGCTTTCTTTTGGTGGTATTTGATCATCTCTGCGGCTTAAATTTTTTGCGCTATACACAAAAAAAAGCGACAATTTTTAAAATAACACAATATTTTGTACTTTTTGCTATAATAAATATTCCCTTTTTTTTTAAAAAAAAGCTTATTTTTTCCTCAGTTTAGGCTGATATGTATTCTTCTACATATTTTTGCTAATAAAAATCACAATAAGCGTATATTGATTGGTTTGTGCAAAAGTTATAGCGTCTACAAAATAGGGGAAAGATGTATGGCATTTTTATTATTATTATTTTTTTTACTAGTAATGGCGGTGATCAGTGATTTTTATTTGGAATGCGACATTATGGAGGACAGATCGGACACTTTTGACACATTTTTGGGACCATTGGCATTCATACAGCGATCAATGCTATAAAAATGCACTGATTACTGTGTAAATGTCACTGGCAGGGAAGGGGTTAATAGTAGGGCGATCAAGGGGTTAACTGTGTTACCTAGGGAGTGATTCTAACTGTGCGGGGACGGGACTGCCCGGGTGAAGAGACCGATCGTTGTTCATACTTAGTATGAACAACAGATCGCTCCCCTCACCCCTGACAGCATGGAGATCTGTCTGTTTATAATGACAGATCTCTGTTCTGTCACTGTGTGGAGCGATCGCAGGTGCCCGGCGGTCATCGCGACCGCTGGGCACGTGCATCGGCTCCGGAGGCGCGTGCGCGCCCCCTAGTGGTCAAAAGGCGAGCTGACGTATAGCTACGACGGTTCGCCCAGGGGAGCCAACCTGCCACAGTATAACTGTGGCGGCTGATCGGGAAGGGGTTAATGATTTATAAATGCATACATTTTATATTATGACTCATATTACACCTTACAAAACTGCTCACCAATTGAATCAGTGTGTGGTGAATATGCTCTCCCATAGGCACCAATTGAATCAGTGTGTGGTGAATAAGCTCTCCCATAGGGAGTAGGAAGTGCTGGTTATCAGGAAATTCCTCTACTCATGCTGAGTAGAAGAGAGACGATAAGCGGCTCTCCTGAAAGGGGGGGTCTGCGGTGATAATCAATGCAATCATTATCTGTGCAGCCCCATCAGTGATGCCTTTCAGTGCCCATCACTGATGTCTGTCAGTGCCACCACATCAGTACCACCTATCAGTGCACATCATTACCACCTATTAGTGCCAATAAAGGCTGCCCATAAGTGCTGCATATCACTGCCGTCTATCAGTGACCATCAGTGCTGCATATTAGTGACTCCTCATCAGTGCTTCCTCATCAGTGCCTGTCAGTGCAGTCTCATCAGCACACATTAGTGAAGAAGAAAAATCATTTACTGCATTTACAAAATTTTATAACAGCAACAAAGTAAAACTTTTTTTTCACAATTTTCTTCATTTGTTTAGCATAAAAACCCCAGTGTTGAACTAATATCACCAAAAAAACCTCTATCTGTCTCAAAAAATGAAAAAAATTCTGTTTGGGTACAACATGGCATGACCGCACAATTGTTATTCAAAGTGTGACAGCGCAGGCCTGGGCAGGAAGGGGGTGAAAGTGCCCAGTATTGAAGTGGTTAAACATGCTAATAAAGTTGTTAGACCCCTTTCTGTCAGAAACCATGAACCAGACCGAGACAGAAGTACAGTAAAATCACACTTGTTTATTAATAAAAATAAAAAGGTAAATAGAGTTATGCCCTGTACACACGGTCGGACATTGATCGGACATTCCGACAACAAAATCCATGGATTTTTTCCAACGGATGTTGGCTCAAACTTGTCCTGCATACACACGGTCACACAAAGTTGTCGGAAAATCCGATCGTTCTGAACGCGGTGACGTAAAACACGTACATCGGGACTATAAACGGGGCAGTAGTCAATAGCTTTCGTCTCTTAATTTATTCTAGCCCCATTGAGAACGTCAACCTATGACGAAACGCGTCTGGGAGGGACGTGCTGACGTCACCACGCTTTGCTCTGAGTGAACGGGAGCTTTTTGAGTGCCGGCCGGCATCGTATTATTCGTTTTTAGATGTAAGTGTTTGCTTTGCTTTTAATAAACTGGAGTTGTACGTTACTACACTATTGGCTGCTTCTCCTCTCTAATATACATACCCATCGAGCCCGGGAAGTACCTGCCAAGACGGGATCGAGATACTCTGCCAGTGCTCCGGTTCAGGCTATCTTTGGTCGTCCTTCTGGTGAGCAGGAACCCCTGTAGGTTCTTTTTATCCTTACCCCAGATCACATACAAGGTGTACTCCTACTATTTGATGCCCTCACTGGTTCACTATCTGGTAAGCGGCCCCACATACCTGGGCACTGGGTGTTCCTTTAGCTGTATGGTAATCGGTGGCTACTTATAGTAGACATAAGGACATCCCCTATTGCATGCTTTACACATTTTTGGCTTCCCAGAGTGGTCTTACACTCCCAGGGTACCTGCATGATTTTTTGGTTTATGACTATTTGTGTGAACGCACCCCCTCTTTTCTTTGATGAAATATGTTATGTCAGTATCACACTATGGTTTCTTGTTTTTGATTTAACTCTATGTGGATTTGCTCTGCCGTCCGAGCGCAAAGGATTCAGTTCACTAGAAGTGCTCCTAAAGGCCCGGGCTGGGTTTTAAGCCACCTGCCTGTTTTTGGCTTACATCTGGTAAGCAGTTCACCACACAGTTACTTCATTTTCTTCAACTTACCATACAGAAGGATTTTCGAGTTCATTGTTCAACGTCATAGACTGTTTATTATCACAGACCTTATTGGACTCACTTTAGCGCGGTTTTTTATTTGTTTATTCTGAGCATGCCTGCCACTTTGTGCGTCGGATTTGTGTACACACGATCGGAATTTCTGACAACGGATTTTGTTGTCGGAAAATTTTATAGCAAGCTCTCAAACTTTGGGTGTTGGAAATTCCAATGGAAAATGTGTGATGGAGCCCACACACGGTCGGAATTTCCGACAACTAGGCCCTATCACACATTTTCCGTCGGAAAATCCGACCGTGTATACAGGGCATAAGAGTAGTCAAAGCATAGCCAGAGTCCAGTAACCGGATCGGGTAGTCAGCCAAGCCAGAGTTCAGTACCAGATCAGGTAATGAACCAGGCCAGAAGTCAGGGATCCAAGTAGAGGAACAGCAAGCAGGATAGGGTGGCACAGTGGTGTAGTGGGTAGCACTCTCACCTAGCAGTAAAAAGGGTCACTGGTTCGAATCCCAACCACAACACTACCTGCCTGGAGTTTGCATGTTCTCCCTGTGCCTGCGTGGGTTTCCTCTGGGTACTCCGGTTTCCTCCCACACTCCAAAGACTTGTTGGTAGGTTAATTGGCTTCTGTCCAAAATTGGCCCTAGTATACGAATGTGAGTTGGGGGCCTTGGATTGTGGGATCCCTGAGGGTAGGGACTGATGTGAGTGTGCGATGTATGTGTGGAGTGCTGCGTAAATTGGCAGCGATATATGGGTACCTTAAATAAATAATATATAATAGAGAAGCATCTTAATGAGGGACAATTGTAGACACGCACCCACACTCACTCAGGGTGGACTGGTGTCTTTATTCAACCTTACTAACTATGTAACTATAAGGAGGGGATGTCACCAAAGCCAGTCTTTAAACAGGAATGCAGGAGATGGTTTCTTGTGATGTGGCGAAGGCAGGAATGAAGTGACCTGGAGATCTTTAAATAGGTGGGACTGACGAGCAGATCCACAACAGCTGGTTAACTGTGGAGAGAGATGAGAGCTGGCAATTAGCCAATGGCTGAGTGGCCAGCTCAGGGAAGGAAGGGCTGAGCCAGCCCTGACACTTTCACACTTTCTGCATTTTACAGGCACTTTTGGGCTAAAAATAGCGCCTCTAAAGTGCCTGAAAAACACCTCCCCTGTTAAAGAGTGCTTTCACACTGGGGCGATGCGCTGGCAGGACGTTAAAAAAAGTCCTGCAAGCAACATCTTTGGAGCGGTGTATGAATGTATGGGGACTAGTGTGCAAAAAACCACAATGTAAACGAAAATCTGAAACAATCAGTGAGGTACCCGGTAGAGAGCTGCCAACATAGATGGGTCCACTCAGTTCCCCCGGGAAGACAAGATAATTATAAAATATGTGGCGCTACTCTATCAATTATGTGCTGGTACTGATGGTACCAGTATGGTACTGATTGATAGAGTAGCGCCACATATTTTATAATTATTTTAGAGCGGTGTATACACCACTCCTCCACTGCATCTGCCTATTGAAATGAATGGGAACTGCTGCTAAAGCGCTTCAGCAGCGGCGCTACACAGGGCATTTAACCCCTTCATCGGCCGCTAGTGGGGATTAAAAGCCCCCCCGCTAGTGGCCAAATAGCGCCGCTAAAATGAAGGTAAAGCGCCGCTAAAACTATTGGCGTTTTACCGTCAACACCGGCCTGCTCCAGTGTGAAAGCAGCCTTAGAGATTACTAGTTAAGAGTAGCAACTGATTACTACATATACTGTAGCAAAAAGCATCTATGGTGTTGAGTAGGGATGAGCTTCGTGTTCGAGTCGAACCCATGTTCGACTCGAACATCGGCTGTTCGACCGTCCGTCGAATTGCGAACGTTATGGGCCGTTCGCGCCAAATTCTTGTGGCGCGTCACGGCCCATAATTCACTGCGGCATCGCAGTGCATTGCTGGCTGATGATTGGCCAAGCATGCACTATGACCCGCATGCTTGGCCAATCACAGCGCCGTCAGTAGAGAGAGCTGTAATTGGCCAAAGCCAGGGTGGCTTTGGCCAATTATGGCTCAGGGGATTTAGTACACGCCCCACACTATATAAGGCCGCCTGCACGGCGGCCCTGTGTAGTGTGTTCCGGTGTGCTGATAGAGAGAGAGACAGACAGTGTCATTTGATTTGAGTTAGCTAGATTAGGCTAGATCTGTTCCTGCTATTTACATTTAATGCAGTGCGTCCTGCTCACAGTGTTCAGCTAGATCCGTTCCTGCTATTTACATTTAGTGCAGTCAGTGCGTCCTGCTCACAGTGTTCAGCTAGATCCGTTCCTGCTATTTACATTTAGTGCAGTGCGTCCTGCTCACAGTGTTCAGCTAGATCTGTTCCTGCTATTTACATTTAGTGCAGTTCGTCCTGCTCACAATGTTCAGCTAGATCCGTTCCTGCTATTTACATTGAGTGCAGTGCGTCCTGCTCACAGTGTTCAGCTAGATCTGTTCCTGCTATTTACATTTAGTGCAGTCAGTGCGTCCTGCTCACAGTGTTCAGCTAGATCTGTTCCTGCTATTTACATTTAGTGCAGTGCGTCCTGCTCACAGTGTTCAGCTAGATCTGTTCCTGCTATTTACATTTAGTGCAGTGCGTCCTGCTCACAGTGTTCAGCTAGATCTGTTCCTGCTATTTACATTTAGTGCAGTCAGTGCGTCCTGCTCACAGTGTTCAGCTAGATCCGTTCCTGCTATTTACATTTAGTGCAGTCAGTGCGTCCTGCTCACAGTGTTCAGCTAGATCTGTTCCTGCTATTTACATTTAGTGCAGTCAGTGCGTCCTGCTCACAGTGTTCAGCTAGATCCGTTCCTGTTATCTTCCTACTGACAGGCAGGCTTGTCTGGTTACAGTATATAAAGCTACCTGAAGAAAATTACAGGTGTTCTATCCCAGCTTAGTGCAGCTACAGGCCATTAGTATGTCTGGAAGGCCAAGAAGGAGAGGCAGACAGTCACAAGCCAATAAGAGAGGGCAAGCAGGCTCTGTGTCTAGTGCTGGTCGTGGAGACGGTGCATCCTCATCAGCCCGTGGCCATGGGACACGCTTGGCCTTTTTTTCGGCAGCTGGCCCTGTTGAGCCGCAACATGCAGAAAACTTGGTCGAGTGGATGACCAAGCCGTCCTCATCCTCCTCATCCTCTCTCACCCATGCCCTGGCAAAGCAGCGGCCTCTTCCCTCAGCTCAATGTCATCAGTGACTCCTTCCCTAGCTCCACCATGTCCTCCTGAGGATTCCCTCGAACTGTTTGACCACAGTGTTGGGTACATGCTCCAGGAGGATGCCCAGCGTTTGGAAGGCTCTGATGATGATACTGAGCTCGATGAAGGCAGTAACATGAGCACGGACAGAGGGGGTGCCCAAGAAGGACAGCAATCTGGCAGTCATGCTCCCCCTGCTGCAGCATACTGCCAGGTTTGCTCCAGTGATGAGGAGGGAGGGGATGATGAGGTCACTGACTCAACGTGGGTGCCTGATAGGAGAGAGGAGGAGGAGGAGGAGGAGGAGGCGGCACATCACCAATGAGGCAGGATGCCCTCCAGGGGCCAGCCTAAGGGCAGCACATTGACTGCATCACACCCCAAAGCTCCACATGTGCAGGGCGCTGCAGTCTCTGCGCGTTATTCAAAAAGTTCTTTGGTGTGGGCCTTTTTTGAGACGAATGCATCAGATCGCACCGCTGCTATTTGCAACATATGTCTCAAGCGTATCTCGCGTGGCCAAAACATCTCCCGCTTGGGTACCACATGCTTGACCAGACATATGTTGACCTGCCATGCAGTTCGTTGGCAAGCATATCTAAAAGACCCACACCAAAGAACAAAGAGGATCTCTCCTTGCTCCTCATCAGCTGAGATTTCCAACCCCACTAGACCTTCAGTCCTCTCTGAGACCTGCAGTGAGAGGAATGAAGGTGTAGAATTAGGTGTGTCACAGCCAAGTACTTGTGGGCAATCTGCTTTTGGTACACCGACGTCAGATTGTACCAGGCAAATTTCCCTGCCCCAGCTGCTGCACCGCCGAAAGAAGTTTGCTCCCAGCCATCCACATGCCCAGCGGTTGAATGCTAGCTTGGCAAAATTGCTAGCACTTCAACTGCTGCCTTTTCAGTTTGTAGACTCTGCCCCCTTCCGTGAGTTTGTGGAATGTGCGGTTCCTCAGTGGCAGGTACCCAAACGCCACTTTTTCTCACGGAAGGCGATTCCGGCTCTCTACCGGCATGTGGAAGGCAATGTCCATGCCTCGCTGGACAGGGCGGTCAGCGGTAAGGTGCATATTACCGCTGACTCATGGTCCAGCAGGCATGGACAGGGACGTTACTTAAGTTTCACGGCGCATTGGGTGACTCTGCTGGCAGCTGGGAAGGATGCAGGACAAGGTGCAGTAGTGTTGGAGGTTGTTCCGCCACCACGCCTCCAAAATGCTGATTGTGACACACCTCTCTCCTCCACCCCCTCCTCTTCTTCTTCCTCCATGGCCTCTTCCTCGGAACCAGCGGTGCTCCGTAGGCGTTCAAGGGGCTACGCAAGTACGCAGGCCAAAAGATGCCATGCGGTGCTTGAGCTGGTGTGCTTGGGGGACAGGAGCCACACTGGGGCAGAGGTTCTGTCAGCTCTGCAGGGGCAGGTTCAGAGGTGGTTGACGCCACGCCAACTTAAGGCAGGAATGGTGGTTTGCGACAATGGCACCAACCTCCTCTCTGCCCTCCGACAGGGACAACTGACCCATGTGCCCTGTTTGGCTCACGTCCTTAACTTGGTGGTGCAGCGGTTCTTGGGCAGGTACCCGGGCTTACAGGATGTCCTGAGGCAGGCCAGGAAAGTCTGTGTGCATTTCCGCCGGTCATATAATGCCAGTGCTCGGCTGACGGACCTCCAAAAGGAGTTTAACCTGCCCAAGAACCGCCTAATCTGTGACATGCCCACCAGGTGGAACTCGACATTGGCCATGCTGCAGCGGCTGCACACGCAGCAGAGGGCCATCAATGAGTACCTGTGCGACTATGGCACCAGGACAGGGTCAGGGGACCTTGGTTTTTTTTCCCCACGCCAGTGGGCCATGATCAGGGATGCATGCACTGTCCTGTCACCATTCGAGGAGGCCACGAGGATGGTGAGCACTGACAGTGCATGCATCAGTGACACTGTCCCCCTTGTCCACCCGTTGGAGCACACGCTGCGTGGAATAATGGACAGGGCACTTGAGGCAGAACAGAGGCAGGAAGAGGAGGACTTCCTTAGCTCTCAAGGCCCCCTTTATCCAGACAGTGTTCCTGCGTGCCCGCCGATCACACAGGAAGAGGACGAGGAGGAGGAGGAGGAGGAAGATTGTGTCAGTATGGAGGTGGAGCCTGGCACTCAGCATCAGCAGTCTTTAAGGGATCAGTCCCAAGGAACACATGGACTTGTACGTGGCTGGGAGGAGGTGGCTGCGGACGTTGTTGTCCTTAGTGACCCAGAGGACTCCGGACCGAATGCCTCAGCAAACCTACGCTGCATGGCCTCCCTGATCCTGCAAAGCCTGCGTAAGGATCCTCGTATTCGTGGTATCAAGGAGAAGGACCAATACTGGCTGGCAACCCTCCTTGATCCACGTTACAAGGGTAAGGTTGCGGACCTTATCTTGCCATCGCAGAGGGAGCAGAGGATGAAACATCTTCGGGAGGCCTTGCAGAAAGGTCTGTGCAACGCGTTCCCAGAGACTGGGAGGTTACAAACTCCTGTTTCTGGACAACGTGTTGCTGAGGCTTCGGTCAGTCAAAGAAGGAGCGGTGGAGAAGGTGGCCGTCTGACCGATGCGTTCAGACAATTTTTTGGTCCGCAGCCCCAAGGTATGATCGGTTCCAGCAACCATCGCCAGCGTCTGTTTTACATGGTGCAGGAATACCTAGGGGCAAGATCAGACTTGGACACCTTTCCCACCGAAAATTCTCTGGGTTACTGGGTCTTGAGGATGGATCACTGGCCAGAGCTTGCACAGTATGCAATTGAGCTACTGGCCTGTCCTGCATCCAGCGTTCTTTCGGAACGCACATTCAGTGCTGCTGGAGGCGTGGTAACCGATCACAGGGTGCGTCTGTCCACTGACTCGGTCGATCGGCTGACCTTCATAAAAATGAATCAGTCTTGGATCACCACCAGCTACCAAGCACCTGATGCTGATGTAACTGAATAATTTTTTTCAGATCCCTTCAAAGGCTGCCTATGCTGATGCTGAGTGACTATCCCTGAGTAATTATCCTCTTCCTCCTCAATCATCACGCTGATAGCTTGTAAGAACATTTTTGGTTCTGGGCACCACCACCAGTGCCTAAGGCACAATTTTTCAGCCCCTGTTTAACAGGGGCGTGTAATTACAATTTTTGATGTAATACTTTGCAGCAGGGCTCGTTCCTGCATTCCAACTAGAGTGTCTGTGAGGGGTTGCAGTGTTGTGGCACCAGCACCAGTGCCTAAGGCCCAATTTTTCTGCCCCTGTCTAACAGGGGCGTGTAATTACAATTTTTGATGCAATACTTTGCAGCAGGGCTCGTTCCTGCGTTCCAACTAGAGTGTCTGTGAGGAGTTGCAGTGTTGTGGCACCAGCACCAGTGCCTAAGACCCAATTTTTCTGCCCCTGTCTAACAGGGGCGTGTAATTACAATTTTTGATGCAATACTTTGCAGCAGGGCTCGTTCCTGCGTTCCAACTAGAGTGTCTGTGAGGGGTTGCAGTGTTGTGGCACCAGCACCAGTGCCTAAGGCCCAATTTTTCTGCCCCTGTCTAACAGGGGCGTGTAATTACAATTTTTGATGCAATACTTTGCAGCAGGGCTCGTTCCTGCGTTCCAACTAGAGTGTCTGTGAGGGGTTGCAGTGTTGTGGCACCAGTGCCTAAGGCCTAATTTTTCAGCTCCTGTTCAACAGGGGCATGTAATTACAATTCTTGATCTAATATTTCACAGCAGGGCCCTGTGAGGGCTTACAGTGTTTTGGCCACAGCAACACCTAAGGCCCAAATTTCTGCTGAGTATATAGGGCAGGACCCTACTTTCAAACATCTAACTTACAAACGACTCCTACTTGCAAACGGAAGGAGACAACAGGAAGTGAGATGAAATCTACCCCTAGGAAGGGAAATTCTCTCCTGTAAGAGTTAATATGGGAAAACAATTTCTCCTTTCCACTGATGCTTTCCAATCCTTGTTCCACAAAAAAACCCAAATTTTCAAAAAACATTTTTCATTGGGACAAAAAAGTGAGGTGAAATCTTCTGAAGAGGAGGAAAGACGCAAAACAAATGTCACAGGGGTGATAACCCTTCCCTATGTTTTCCAAAAAGCTTAGAAAAGATTTTTTGGCTGGAGCTAAACACGTTAAAAATGTTCAAAATTACAAACAGATTCTACTTAACAACAAACCTACAGTCCCTGTCTTGTTTGCACCGCCTGTATACTGCTGTTCAGAGTATATAGGGACCTTTCCTTATTTTAATTTGGGTGCGGGGTTCCCCTTAATATCCATACAAGACCCAAAGGGCCTGGTAATGGACTGGGGGGTACCCATGCCGTTTGTCTCACTGATTTTCATCCATATTGCCATGACCCGACATGACATTAAACCCGCAAGCAGTTTTAAATGAGATTTTTTCCTTTAAAAATGACATTTGGTGCAGGGACTGTTCTAAACATGGGAAACACGCGTCACTTTACAGGCATACTATAGACACCCCCCAGGTACGATATTTAAAGGAATATTTCACTTTTTTTTTTTACTTTAAGCATCATTAAAATCACTGCTCCCGAAAAAACGGCCGTTTTTAAAAGTTTTTTTTGCATTGATACATGTCCCCTGGGGTAGGACCCGGGTCCCCACACCCTTTTTAGGACAATACCATGCAAATTAGCCTTTAAAATGAGCACTTTTGATTTCGAACGTTCGAGTCCCATAGACGTCAATGGGGTTCTAACGTTCGTGCGAACTTGCGGTCCGTTCGCGGGTTCTGGTGCGAACCGAACCGGGGGGTGTTCGGCTCATCCCTAGTGTTGAGCTACATATGTAGCATGTAGTGGTAACTGATTTGCAATCATGTACAGTTAATCACTATTGCCTGCTACTTGTGTAGCTTACACCATACATGTGTATCGGCATAGCAGCCTATGTGGCAGCTTTCAAGTCAAAGCCCCGGGAATGAGGATTGGTAGATGTAGGGAAGCTTTCCTATCCTTTCCTATCCTAACCTGCCCTTTCTGCAGATACAGTGGTCCTGAGGGCAATGGCGGTGATCGCTGACAGCTCTGTTAGTCAGCAGAGTGATCTTCTCCTGACAGCAGCCTTATATTTCCAACACAGACATAAACAGAAATAATAGTCAAAGGCCCCTGCAGCACTAGGGCAGAGTTGCTGTCAAAGGAGTAAAATAAGCACACCGACTCCAATATAAAAATTGTATTTATTCGTTTCAATGAAACCAATGCAAGAAGGGGCTTTTTCCTGAGTCTTACATTAGGAAAAAATGCCCCCTCTTGCATTGGTGTCAGTTAAATTCCTACTGATGCCAATAAAATGTGTGGCTTTGTTTCTTAACACAACTATCTTGCAATGCAAGAAGGACTTAGTTCTTAGCGTTAAAAAGCCCCCTCTTAAAGTGTTTCTTTTACTAACAGAAAAAAGTGTATGTAAAAACTAACAATATACCTCTCTTATTTTTTCCCTTTGGTCTATTTAACCACTTCAGCCCCGGAAGAATTTACCCCCCTTCCTGATCAGGCCATTTTTTGCGATACGGCACTGCGTCGCTGACAATTGCGCGGTTGTGCGACATTGTACCCAAGCAAAATTTTTACGTCCTTTTTTCCCCGCAAATAGAGCTTTCTTTTGGTGGTATTTGATCACCTCTGCGGTTTTTATTTTTTGCAAAAAAACACAATATTTTTTACTTTTTGCTATAATAAATATCCCAAATTTAAAAAAAAATTTTGAGTTTACATATTTTTGCACAAAAGTTATAGCGTCTACAAAATAGGGGATAGATTTATGGCATTTTCATTTATTTATTTATTTTTTTACTAGTAATGGCTGCGATCAGCGATTTTTATTGGGACTCCGACATTGCGGCGGACGAATCAGACACTTTTGACACTTTTTTGGGACCATTGACATTCATACAGCGATCAGAGCTAACAAAAATAGCCACTGATTACTGTATAAATGTCACTGGCAGGGAAGGGGTTAACACTAGGGGGCGATCAAGGGGTTAAATGTTTGTTCCCTAGGTGTGTTCTAAATGTGAGGGAATTGGACTGACTGGGGGAGGAGACATATCGTTGTTCCTACTTAGTACAAACACACAATTTGTTTCTCCTCCCCTGACAGGACATGGATTTGTGTTTTTACACACACAAATCACTGTTCCTGCTCTCGTGCCCGCAATCGCCTGCTATGGTTTTTAAAGGAGCTGCAGTATTTGCGAAGCAGAGCCATTCTGCCACCGTATATACAGGAGCCGGTCGGGAAGCCATTAATATGCCATTGGAAGCATTTAGTTACCATATTTATCGGCGTGTAACAAGCATAGGCGTATAACACGCACATTCATTTTAAGAGGGAAGTTTCAGGAAAGAAAACTTAAATTTTAAATAAGGAACTTTGAAGCAAAATAAGGGTCAGTGCCCATCTGCAGCCTCACCATTGCCATCAATGCAGCCTGACCAATGCCCATCTGCAGCCTCACAAGTGCCATCAATGCAGCCTCATCAGTCCACATCAATGCAGCCTCACAAGTGCCATCAATGCAGCAGACTCATCATTGCCATCAATGCAGCAGCCTCACCATTGCCTTCAAATGCAGCAGTCTCAACATTGCCATCAGTGCAGCCTGATCGATGCCCATCTGCAGCCTAGAGGGGATAGGGAGGGGGGTGGGACGAGCGCAAACAGATTACATACAGTGAGAATCTTCTATGATAGACAGAACAGTGCTCCAATGGTGGCCCAGGAGACGGGACTTCCTATTACAGAGACCGCCAAGTAAACAGGAGATTCTCACTGTATGTAATCTGAGGGCCAGGGGCGTCGGGAGGGGGTGGCTACATGTGGCTGAAGCCCCGAATGTGACCCCTAAAAGCCATAAAAAGAGTCTCGGCCATTTATTTTAAAATTATTAGCCCTGAGTCCCCCATGAAAGTGCGGCGCCGCACTGCGCATGAGCGAGCACAAAGTCCTGTCACGTGGGCTGCGGCGCCTAACTCCGAGTGACCGAGACTATTGGACGTCACACGGTCCCGCCCGCGATCTCGGCATTGGACCAGTGAGATGTCCATCATAGGCACCGCGCTGCCATGTCCTATGATGGACATCACACTGGTCCAATGAATGCCAGGATCGCGGGACGTGTGACGTCATTAAAGGCACGGCGGGACGAAAAGCGCGCGCTTGCACTTGAGTCTTGAGGACCAATCTGACCCCGAGCGGAGAGCATGGCCGAGTGACATAGCAGGTCCTGCCCTCTGGATCCTGCAGTGCTTATGATGGACGTCCCACTGGGCCAATGCCGGGACCGCGGGATGTGTGACGTCCATCATAGGCACTGTAGGCTCCAGAAGGCTGGAATTACAATGCGGCCCGCCACGCCGTGTCACTACGAGATCCCCACTCGGCTCTCCTCTCCTCTCCTGTCATGGCTCTGGCTGCCTGGAGTAACCAGTGGAGTACCTGCTGCAGTGCTATCTAGTCTACTCGACTTTGATGGGTGCGCCGCACAGTACGGCTGAGCTGCAGGAGGACTCAGAGGTCACGTCACCTGAAGTCTAGTCAGGTAGGTCACTCAGTGTGTGTCAGGTAGGTCAGTATATGTCAGGTCAGTGTGTGTCAGGTAGATCAGTGTGTGTCAGGTAGATCAGTGTGTGTCAGGTAGGTCAGTATATGTCAGGTCAGTGTGTGTCAGGTAGATCAGTGTGTGTCAGGTAGATCAGTGTGTGTCAGGTAGGTCAGTGTGTGTCAGGTAGGTCAGTATATGTCAGGTCAGTGTGTGTCAGGTAGATCAGTGTGTGTCAGGTAGGTAAGTATATGTCAGGTCAGTGTGGGTCAGGTAGATCAGTGTGTGTCAGGTAGATCAGTGTGTGTCAGGTAGGTCAGTGTGTGTCAGGTAGGTCAGTATATGTCAGTTCAGTGTGTGTCAGGTAGATCAGTGTGTGTCAGGTAGATCAGTATGTGTCAGGTAGATCAGTGTGGGTCAGCTAGGTCAGTGTGGGTCAGGTAGGTCAGTGTGTGTCAGGTAGGTCAGTGTGTGTCAGGTAGATCAGTGTGTGTCAGGTAGATCAGTGTGTGTCAGGTAGGTCAGTATATGTCAGGTCAGTGTTTCTCAGGTAGATCAGTGTGTGTCAGGTAGATCAGTATGTGTCAGGTAGATCAGTATGTGTCAGGTAGATCAGTGTGGGCCAGGTAGGTCAGTGTGTGTCAGGTAGGTCAGTGTGTGTCAGGTAGGTCAGTGTGTGTCAGGTAGGTCAGTGTGCATCAGGTAGGTCTGTGTGCGTCAAGACCCCCCCCCATTACCAGGCGCGGACTTCGGGCTGAAGCCCCTGGTCTTTTTGCCACCTAGCAACGCCCCTGCTGAGGGCGCTCATCCCGCCCCCTCCCTGTCCCCTCTAGGCTGCAGATGGGCATCGATCAGGCTGCACTGAGGCAGTGATGAGGCTGCTGCATTGAAGGCAATGGTGAGGCTGCTGCATTGAAGGCAATGGTGAGGCTGCTGCATTGAGGCAATGGTGAGGCTGCTGCATTGAGGCAATGGTGAGGCTGCTGCATTGAGGCAATGGTGAGGCTGCTGCATTAAAAGCAATGGTGAGGCAGCTGCATTGAAGGAAATGGTGAGGCTGCTGCATTAATGGCAATGGTGAGGCTGCTGCTCATCTTGCCTACCTCCCTGTCCCCTCCGAGGCAGCTAAAATTGAAGTATCGGTGTATAACACGCACACGCTATTTGCACCCGATTTTCAGGGTGAAAAAGTGCGTGTTATACGCCTATAAATACAGTATATCTGTTTAATACATTAAAAACAAAAAAAACATTATTGATCCTATTCAGTGTTGTCCTATATCCTCTTCACACTTCCTGTGCTATCTCAAACAGCCCTCCTGGTTCTTATCTTGGATTACATAATGATTAGCCTTTATGTTATATAGATCTTAGTGACATCTTAGAGATATCTTAGTATTGGTTGAGTGGTTTAGCAAAGGACACTGGGAAGGGGCGCACAACACTAAGGCCAGCAATAGACAGTTCATCCCTATCTGCTTTATCTGCTACTAGACACCGGTTTGCTCTTCCCCTGGTGAGGCCATCCTGAGGACCGTGACCTGGTACTAACATGGAACAAAACCCCTCTCCGCCATCGGGAGCTCTGGTAAACACTAGTTAGTGCTTAGACTTTGCGCTTTGAGTAAGCCCATGTCATCCGTCAGGGGGACCTGCTTTAGTACTTATCCACCTGGTCAGTGGGAGTCTCTCTACTGCTATAGCTACTGGTCTCCGAACCTGGCCCCTGATCATGACAAAGATTTTGGAGAGTGTCTGTGAAAATATGTGCCTAAAAGCGCATTTGTAATGTTAGGTTTTGGTGTTGAATAAGGAAACTGTAGCATGCAGGGTTAAAAAGATCCCAAAGAGTTTTAATTCATCCTTAAAGGGGTTGTAAATCCTCGCGGCTGCTAGTTGGCCAAAGCATGCACCTCACCTGCATGCTTTGGCCAATCACAGCGCGCTCTGCCAATCATGGCTCAGGAGGCCCCACACTATGTAAGGCTGCACGGCGGCCGTACATAGTGTAATGAATGAGAGCAGCAAAATGACATTTCTAAAGTACAAAATGTAATTTAAAACTGCTCGCAGCTGTAATGTATTGCCGGATCCTGGCAAAATACATAAAAATCCTAATCCCCCCTCAGTCCATTACCAGGCCCTTTGGGTCTGGTATGGATGTTAAGGGGAACCCCGCACCAAAATTAAAAACAAAATGGGATGGGGATTCCCCCCAAATCCATACTATGCCCTTCAGGTCTGGTAGGGGTTTTAAGGGGAACCCCGCACCAAACAAACAAACAATGGCGTGGGGGTCCCCAAAATCTATACCAGACCCTTATCCAAGCATGCAACCTGGCAAGCCGCAGGAAGGGGGGAGCATGTGGGTGAATAGGTAGGGGTACAATGTACCCAATACCCATTCCCATGGGAGGGCGGATCTAGGGGCCCCCTTGTTAAAGGGGGCTTCCAGATTTCGATAAGCCCCCCGCCCGCAGACCCCCACAACCACTGGGCTAGGGTTGTGGGGAAGAGGCCCTTGGGGGGGCCTTTGGGGACCCCAAAGCACCTTCCCCATGTTGAGGGCATGTGGCCTGGTACGGTTCAGGAGGGGGGAGCTCTCTCGCCCCCCCTTTTCCTGCAGCCTGTGAGGTTGCGTGCTCGGATAAGGGTCTGGTATGGATTTGGGGGGGACCATTTTTTTAAAAATTTTGGCATGGGGTACACATTAATAGCCATACCAGACCTGAAGGGCCTGGTATGGATTTTGGGGGGGACCCTCACGCCAGTTTTTTTTTACATTTTGGCCTGGAGTTCTCCTTAATATCCATACCAGATCCGAAGGGCCTGGTATCAACTGGGACGGGAGCTCATGCTGTTTATGTATATTCCCGGAATCCGGCAATACATTACAGTCGGGAGCAATTTTAAATTACATTTTTTCCTTTATAAATTTAATTTTGGTGCAGTACTGTTATAAACATGGGGCAGATGCGCTACTTTACAGGCAGACTAAGGGGACCCCACAGGCACAATATTTAAAGGAATATTTCATTTCTATTATTTCACTTTAAGCATTATTAAAATCACTGCTCCTGAAAAAAACATCCGTTTTAAAACTTTTTTTTTACATTGATACATGTCCCCTGAGGCAGGACCCAGGTCCCCAAACACTTTCTATGACAATAACCTGCATATAAGCCTTTAAAATGAGCACTTTTGATTTTTCATGTTCGTGTCCCATAGTTGTTAACGGTGTTTGCACAAATTGTTTGCCTGTTCACATTTTCTGATGAGAACCAAAGGGGGGGTGGGGGTATTGTTCGGATCATCCCTAATTATTTCTATGCTTTTATGCATGTACGAGTACATATTTGGTTAATGTTGGTGGTTGCAGTAGTTCCTCTTCTCCCAATTACTTTGATTAGATTACTGGTTAATTTCTCAGGAAGGGAATCCCCTCTGTTTACAGAGGCCCTCTCCTGGGTTGAGGAACTGCCAACTTTATTGTCTAACCCATCTTTCGACTTAGCAAAGGTTCAGGTTCTTCTTTTTACCTACAGTACAGGTTTAGT
The DNA here is from genome assembly GCA_037952925.1 of Lithobates clamitans. Taxonomy (NCBI): domain Eukaryota; kingdom Metazoa; phylum Chordata; class Amphibia; order Anura; family Ranidae; genus Lithobates; species Lithobates clamitans. The sequence continues at coordinate 2,771,213 of JBBGZY010000051.1, forward strand.
GCAATATCCTGTTTGAGGAGGACCAACATCCTCCCCAAAAGAGGGCTTGACTATTCTATAACAGATGTACCTTAATGTTAACAACCCCTTATACTCCAACTTACCCCCTTTTGACCTTATTAACGAAAACCATACCAAAATGTGGAGTAAACATAGGCTGTAGCAGCCTTATTTTATTAAACAAATATATATATATATATATATTCAAATTAACATCAACATAAAACATCCGTTATGAAAACCATCAGTTCCTCATAGCGTTGGTCTTTGCAGGATCCTCCATAACCATCTGTATCAAAATACTACACTGCGGTACCTCTCAAGTATGTTATTAAACCTCAAACCGACAGGCTGACTCAGAGACAACCACTTACCGCAGTGCACCCATTACCTATTTCCAGCTAACCTCTGTTAACTGGAATACCACCATCAGGACCTATACCACCAACAGGTGCTGAACTGTTCCTTCCGAAATATCTTCCTTCAGCCCGGGTTCACTGTCCCCCGTTTCAGGGACGAATCAGGGCCGATTCTTTGCCTGAATTCGGCCCTGAAACGGGGGACAGTGAACAGTGCAGTGAGCTCCGCATCCGCCTCGGAGATATGTGAACCGGCTCCATAGGGTGCCGGTCACATTCTCCTACTATGCGAATAAGATGTGCGGAAACGCACATCTAATTCGCATAGGTTTGAACCCGGGCTCACCCGCAAAGACCAACACCCGCCACTGCCACGACATCCAAATCGCCCCTGCCCTGTAAGGAAAAAAGATAACAAACATACACACAACAGACCTGCACAACAAAAACACCAACAACTTGGGGAGGGTGGGCGGGAACTTTTCCTTGTGCTCTGGTGCCAGGAAGGAGGGGCCTGCTTCCTATATTAACTTCTGTCCACCTCCCACTCAGCTCTGGCCAATCCTAGAGCCCCTACTATTCTATACCCTGTTAACTAATGTCATGTCAGCCCTTCACTTACTTCTTTCATTCATTTTACTCCGGGCTTTTCTATATTAGGATAACTTATTTTGCATTAAACATTACTTTACTGGTCCCTACCCAATTTAAAGTACTGTAACTTTGCAAGCAAGCTTATAAATGACTACACGGTTCTATTTATGTATTGCTGTGACTGACAGCACTTTGCAAAAGCACATCAGAATGAGTTTTGAGAAGTGTGCTATCATCAGCATTTAGCCCATCTGCTAATATAAGGTTTTAGCTGCCCAAGCTGTATAAAGGACAATCAGTCTCTGCAGGAGTTAATAATTATAGCAGTAATTGTAAAAGTGCACATCTTAAGAAGGAAAGCATTGCCTGAAAGCTTCAGGGCTCTTATAGCAAATAAAGAATGCATTAGATGTTGACTTTCCAGTATCAGCAAGAGTTTTTAGCTGTTATCTCTACAGGACATGTCAGACTGGGCATCTTGTCACTTGCAACACTTCACCACTGACAGAATCACTAAAAATCTGTTCAATAATCACTGGTAGAAGTCACTCTGTCTCCACCGGAAATGCTGCTGAAAGTCAAATGCAAGTAAGGGAGCAGCAAAGGGGATCGCTAGCTTGGAAAGTGACAGAGCAATGCCTTTGGACTTTACTGTAAGCTGAATGTTATTGATTCTGTCACTGGTGAAGTGTCATCGGGCACAGAGTCACCCATGTGGCAAGGTTCTTATAATTTGGTAGCCAGGTGCATGTAATTGGCCAATCAGGGTAGAAATACATTGAAAACCAGTGGCAAGTGGTGCTAAAAAATTTGCAGGACTGCGAATAGCCATCCATCAGGTGACCATGCATCATCACTGCCAAAATATTGAAAATGTCAAAGTAAACTGTCAAAGAATGCAACAAATGCACCATGAATTGGCAAATCCGAGCTCAATGTGGGCCCACTACCTGTAGTAGCCTTATCATCAGTATCAGTCCTACAGCATTACTATCAGTATGAGCCAAGCAATCAAGGCAATCACTTACATGACTACCCGCCCGCTGTCGAATCTGCAAGCTCCCCCATCCTCCCTTCCTTCTCATCCGTAAGCCCATAAAGGGGCACTGCTGCAAAGACAAAACCAAACCCTCCTTCACCTCGAGACACCTCGCCTACCTCCACATTGATCAGCAACTGCCAGACAAACAACAATCTGCTGAGCGGGAATGAGATTGGCGAGTCTCATTCCCACTCAGGAGATTGTCATTTGGCTGGCAGGTGCTGGTCAATGTGGAGGCAGGCGAATCAATGTTGTTTTTGTGTTTTTTGGTCTCATGTGATTGGACTGTTCTCAGCGAGGAATGGTCCAATCACATAAGACCAAAAAAACAATATTGATTCACAAAAATCAAAAGTGGGAAGGCTCGGAGCACAGTGCTCTGAGCCCCGAGGACAACCCGATACAAGCCAACCAGAGCTCAGCCTCAAATCACATGCCTTTCAAAACTCTACAGACCCAATAGACACCCATTAGTCCGGCGCCCCGCACACATGTGTCTATAAACGAAATACAGTTTTCATTCCTCTCATTTTTTAATAAATGACAACATGACCAACAGTGGAATACACTAGTATGACTAAACTACTTCACCTTGTTACCAATTTGCAATATATATTTAACTAACTTTCAACGTGTTAAAGCAGCCCTCAAACCTCGGGGGGGGGGGGGGGAATGCCCCTGCACCCCCTATGGACCGGCTGCCACTGTTTAAAACTGAACATGTGCAGTAGCTGCCAACACTGCTCTGCAAAATCCCCAACTGCCGTGAGGACATGGACAGAAGGGGGAGACCAAGAACAACAGGATCAACCAGGTTTTTTGCAGAAAACCAACCCCATCATGACTGAGAGAGTATGAACATAATTTTATACAAGATTTACTGATTTTTTTTAATGATGTGAGTTTAACCACTTCAGCTCCAGAAGGTTTACCCATCTTCGTGACCAGGTAATTTTTTTCTGATACGGCACTGCGTTATTTGAACTGACAATTGTGTGGATGTGCAATTCTATACCCAAAAAAAAACTATAATTATTAAAAACTATATTTCTTACTTTCTGCTAAACAAAACAAATCCTATAAAAAAATGCAAAAAGTAAAATTTCTTTATCAATTTAGGCCAGTATGTATTCGGCTACATATTTTTGTTAAACAAATCCAAATTAGCGTATATTGATTGGTTTGCGCAAAGTTATAGCGTCCACAAACTATAGGATAGATTTACAGAATTTTTATTATTATTATTATTATTTTTTTTAATAGTAATGACGGCGATCAGCAACCTATAGTTGGACTGCAACATTGTGCCGGAAAAATTGGACACTAAGTGACACTTTTTTGGGGACTAGTGACACCAATACAATGATAAGTGCTAAAGATATGCACTGTCACTGTACTAATTACACTGGCAAGGAAGGGGTTAACATCAGGGGCGATCAAAGGGTTAAATGTGTTTCTAGGGAGTGATTGCTAACTGTGGGGGATGTGATTTTACTGTGAGAAGGCAGAGTTCACAGGATATGTACCTTCCCTTCTAACAGAACGGTTATCTGCCTTGTTTACATCGGCAGACCGCCAATGTCTGTCTCCCTCCCTGTGTCCAATCACAGCTGGAGCGTGTCGCCGGTGGCGCATGTGTCTGCGCCCTAGACCCGGAAGATCAGAATCACATACAGGTACATGATTCTGCACAGGGAAGCTGACTTGCTGCCATATATGTACAGTATACGGTCAGCAAGCGGTTAACGGATAATTGCGCGGTCATGTGACACTGTACCCAAATAAAATGTATGTCCTTTTTTTCCCACATATAGAGCTTTGTTTTGGTGGTATTTGATCACCTGTGCGGTTTTTATTTTTTGCACTATAAACAAAAAAAGACTGATAATTTTGAAAAGAAAACTATATTTCTTACTTTCTGCTATTAAACAAATCCACTAAAAAAAATCTAATTTCTTCATAAAATTCAGCCAATATGTATTCTGCTAGATATTTTTGGGAAAAAATCCCAACAAGTATATATTGATTGGTTTGCGCAAAAGTTATATCATCTACAAACTATGGGATATATTTTTGGATAGTTATTTTTACTAGTAATGGCGGCAATCAGTGACTTATAGTGGGACTGCGATATTGCGGTGGATAAATCTGACACCTAAATGACACTTTTTGGGGACCAGTGACACTTATACAGTGCTAAAAAATATGCACTGTCACTGTACTAATGACACTGGCAAGGAAGAGGTTAACATCAGGGACTGGTTTTGATATTGGCTGGGGATCTCAGTCCCGGGAGCTGCGATGCGCACTTGGGGGCCCTCCCCTTCCATCCCCGCCCCTTGTGACGTGGGGGTTTGTGCGGGCGTCCCAATGCACATCACGCAATGCCTCCAGCACTGGACGTGTGACGTCTCCTGATGTCATCACGCCGACGTTGTGTTCATAACATTCTAAGCATCCTTTACAAGGGATTTGGCACCAACTGACGAGCAGTGTGACCTGCTCAGGTGGTGGCGGCTTCTCATTAGCTGCCCGCGTGACATTGGCGGTTTTGGAGCATATATACTCCATCTAATTTGAGTAGGTATCCCCTTGGGTGGTATGTCAGTATTTAGTGTGCACCATCCGGTCTGTCATGGGAGTATATGGGAATTTCAGGTAACCGTATGACAGGTTTTCTGTCCTTGTCCCTCCTTCACATCCATTTGGATTCAGTATGTGGTCCTCCAGCAGTTTCTTCATTAATTCCCAAAATCATTATACACCGCATTATTTTCTACCTATTATTGCACATGTATTATTTTCACTTTTAACTTGTCAGAAACCATGAATCAGACTGAGAAAGAAGTACAGTTAAATCTTACTTGTTTAATAATAATAAAAAAAAGGTAAACAGAGTAAACATAGTCAAAACATAGCCAGAGTTCAGGAACCGGAACGGATAGTCAGACAAGCCAAAATTTCAGGGAGCCAGAGATAAGCGTAGTAGAACAGCAAGCAGGATTTGGAGCCAGAAGGAATGTCAGCCACGAAAGTCTTTAACAGGAACACAGGAGAGCATCTCTAGAGATGTGACCAAGGCGAAGGCAGAGATCATCTGGGCTGGACGGCTTAAGTAGGCAGGACTGACGAGCAGGATATAATCAACAGGTGAGTAGCTGTGGATAGATAGGAGCTGGCAATTAGCCGACAGCTGAGCGGCCAGCTCAGAAAAAGAAGGGCTGAGCCCAGCCCTGACATAACTATACACAAACTTCATTAAAATTATTTTTTTCGTACATTGTGATTTGGTCATATTACTATTTAAGTTATATGGGGGAATACTCTCCAGGGATATCCATTTCCTACTAGCGCTCCATCTCTTTGCCTTTGGGGTCCACCGCCTCAGCTCCCGGGACTGATGATATGTTTCTCCCCCAGTCGGTTCCAGCCCCTGGTGTCCTCCACTCATTCACATAGGTCATGTGTAAGTAAAAGGTATGATTTATGGGTATCATCCTTATTATATATATATTCCTTTTCCCTTTGCTTTTCATTTGGATAGCCCTTACTTTATTTTATGATACTTTTTTGGATATCGATTTTGCATCTGCTCCTGAAGATTGGAAGTTAACCATGAAACGTGGCAAGCTAATTAGATACTATTATGATCGTTAATTCAAAATTTTTATCGTTTACTTCATTCAGTATATACTGGCGTATACCAATGTTATATGGTTTTGTTACTATCATGTGTACATGGTTTTTAAAGTCTGGTGCTTAAATTTATTGTGTCATTATCATGTAAAATGTTACTATACTGATATGCAAAATATATTAATAAATCTACCTTTATTATACTTGTTTATGCTATGCTATTATCTATATGTTATGACACAATGTTATTAGGTCACCCTTCATCATCATTATATATCTGCCAGCCATTCCATGTTCACATTGCTATTTTGGCCACATGCTTCATATAAAGTCCCAAACCATTTCCTTTTGCTAACATCAGGGACTATCAAAGAGTTAAAAGCGTTCCCAGGGAGTGCTTGCTAACTGTGTGGGGGTGCTTGTACTTGTACTGTGGGAAAGCAGAGATCTGTGTTCCTGCTTAGCAGAAACATAGAATCTCTACCTCTGCTTCTCCCAGATATGCGATCTGCCTTGTTTACATAGGCAGATCGCTGTTCTGCCTTTCTCCCGAATGATCGGTGGGTCCTAGCGGGCGAGTTGTCCGCCGGGACCCACCGATCATTCGGGAGAAAGGCAGACGTGCTGATTGGCTCCTGCTGTGTCCAATCACAGCAGAAGCAGTTTCCCGGTAGCGGGCGTGACCCGAAGAGCCACATACAGGTATGTTATTCTGCCCAGAGCAGCCGCCCTGCCAAAGTAAATGTCTGTGGGGCGGTCGGCATCTGGTTAATGACACTTTAACCACATACGGACTGCCCGCCGTCACTATACGGCGGCTGTTTGAAGAGGACTACCATTGTTGTGGTAATCTCTTCTTCAGCGAAGAAGATCTCATAGTTAACTTCTTCAGATCCGCGCTATAGCCGAATGACAGCTACAGTGTGGACCTGCATTGCTGGGAGGGCATCTATTGACGTCCTCTTATGCCTAAGTGGCCTGCGCGCTTCCTGCAGGGCGCATGCAGCATGCTCTGTGATCAGCGAGTCTATGAGACTCGCTGGATCACAGATCAGAGCAAGGAATCGATCCCGACCCCTTACCACGTGATCAGCTGTCAGCCAATGACGGTGTGAGGAGAAAAAAAGCCGATCATCGGCGATCGTGAGAGGGACATCAGTCCTGATCACAGAGAGCTGCCGCCAGCTCCTCAGTGCCCACCTGTGCCACCTGTCAGTGCCACCTAGCAGCCGCCTACCAGTGCCCACCAGTGCCACCCATCAGTGCCACCTATCAATGCCCACAGTGCCACCTATCAGTGCCCACAATTAGTGCCTCATCAACAGTGCTGCACATCAGTGCCAACTATCAGTGCCCATCAGTGTCACCTACCAGTGCCCACCAGTGCCATCCATCAGTGGTACCTATCAGTGCCACCCATCAGGGGCCATCAGTGCCGCCTTATCTGTGCCCATCAGTACCATCTTATCTGTCCCCATTAGTGCCGCCCTAATTTTGCCTATCAGTACCCATCAGTGCCCACCAGTGCAGCCTATCAGTGCCCACCAGTGCCGCCTCATCAGCGCATATCATTGAAGGAGAAAAATTACCTGTTTTCAAAATTTTATAACAAACTATGAAACATGATTTTTTTTTTCAAAATTTTCCATCTTTTTTTGTTTTTTTAGCAAAAAATAAAAATCCCAGCTGTGATTAAATACCAAAAGAAAGCTCTATTTGTGTGAAAAAAATGATAAAAATTTCATTTGGGTACAGTGTTGTATGACTGCGCAATTGTCATTCAAAGTGTGTCAGCGCTGAAAGCTGAAAATTGGTCTGGGTAGGAGGGGGGAGTGCCCAGTAAGCAAGTGGTTAAGCAACTGTCATGCTTTTTATCTATTACAAGGGATGTTTACATTGTTTATATGTTTACATTCCTTGTAATAGGAATAAAAGTGACCCAATTTGTTTTTTTTTTAAAGGACAGTGTCAAATGAAAAAATCAAAAGTAAAAAAAAAATAATAAAAAAATTAAAGCTCCCCCGTCACGACGAGCTCGCGTGCAGAAGCGAACGCATACGTGAGTAGCGCCTCCATATGAAAACGGTGTTCAAACCACACATGTGAGGTATCACTGCGATTGCTAGAGCAAGAGCAATAATTCTAGCCCTAGACCTCCTCTGTTATTTATAACTGGTGAAAATTAAAAAAACCGCGCTGATTAACCAAAGTGCTCTATAATACAAAAAGCTGCAAACCCCACAACAAACATCAATTGTGGATAGGTAAAAGAAAAAATAAGGGGTTGCGCTAATAACCAAATTAATCAATATAGTATCTATAGTGAAGATAATTAAATCTTAACTGTGAATAAATCAAAAATATTGTGCAAACATAACATGTAAAATACATTCATCAAATAAGGTCATCAATAAATAATATCTTAGTGAGTCCCAAAAACGTCAAAGAAACCCAACAAAAGTCCAAGTGATGTATGCAATTAATCCGTGACAGCAGGGAAGGGTCCACCACCATAGAATAGAAGGGGTAGCTCCTTACCAGATGGCCGTGACCCCCCACTACAGAGGATCACAGCAAGCAGAAATCTTTACAGGCCAGAGTTAGGGACTGCCCACGATATCCACTAGAGGTCCTCTCACCATCAATCACCGCAATGAGCCCATGGCAACGATCCCATGAAACACAGAGGAAGCTCACATAGTGTAAAACTGATAGGTTTATTAAAAAACGAATAACAGAATGCACACTTACAAAAGCTTGATAGATTAAGCAGCCTTAAGTCCGGCTCCGTGGCCACCGGAGCTTGGACAAACCCGTCCTACTGGAGTACAATTCGCTCGGGGGTGACGTCAGCGCGTCGTCTGGCTCCCCCCTACGCGTTTCGTGACATCATCACGTCTTCCAGGGGCACTATGTGAGCTTCCTCTGTGTTTCATGGGATCGTTGCCATGGGCTCATTGCGGTGATTGATGGTGAGAGGACCTCTAGTGGATATCGTGGGCAGTCCCTAACTCTGGCCTGTAAAGATTTCTGCTTGCTGTGATCCACTGTAGTGGGGGGTCACGGCCATCTGGTAAGGAGCTACCCCTTCTATTCTATGGTGGTGGACCCTTCCCTGCTGTCACGGATTAATTGCATACATCACTTGGACTTTTGTTGGGTTTCTTTGACGTTTTTGGGACTCACTAAGATATTATTTATTGATGACCTTATTTGATGAATGTATTTTACATGTTATGTTTGCACAATATTTTTGATTTATTCACAGTTAAGATTTATTTATAACTGGTAAACTGTAGGCATTTTTAAACGTCACTGATGGAGATTTTTAAGGGTAAAAGTTTGTCGCCATTCCACGAGCGGGCACAATTTTGAAGCGTGACATGTTGGATTTCAATTTACTTGATGTAACATTATCTTTCACAATATAAAAAAAAATGGGCTAACTTTACTGTTGTCTTATTTTTTTAATTCAAAAAAGCTTATTTTTAAATAAAAAAGTGCGCTTGAAAAACTGCTATGCAAATACGGTGTGACAGAAAGTATTGCAACGACCGCCATTTTATTCTCTAGGGTATTAGAAAAAATATATATAATGTTTGGGGGTTCTAAGTAATTAATACTTAGTAATAGGCCCAGTCCTTAAGTGGTTAAGCTGGTCACACAATGATCACATTTTCAGTGTGTGGTCCCTTTCACTCAACAGAAGGCAATTTTTTAAATTAACTCCTGTCAAAGAGACATATCAGAACATTTAAAAAAAAATCGGCAGCCGCAGTCACTGATCATTGTATTCTGACACCGGTGGGTGTCACTTTCAGAAAACAGTATGTTCTGTTGAGGGAAATTCCTCCATCAACCTCACTTGTGTGGATGGAGTAAACTCAGGGCTGAGACAAGCGGTGAGCTGGAGGAGCATCTGTCCTGGGCACTGTGGTATCATGTGAGGTGAAAGGGTGCCATGAGGAGATTGGGGAGGGGATTTGTGTTGGAAGGCGGAGTTTGGGGAGCGTCAGGGTGCAAGAATTGTTCTAGGAGGGGAAATGCTAGGAGTGGTGATTTAGGGGGATCTGTGTTGGGAGGGGGGATGGAGGAAGAGGTTTTCTGCTAGCGGGAGAAATTGGGGGGTTATCTGTGCTAGAAGAGGTGATATGTGGGGAGAGAGATTGTGCTGGGAGGGAAATTTTTTTTGGGGGGGGGATTTGTGCAAGTAGGGATGAATGGGGGGTATTTGTGGTAGAAGGGGAAATTTGGGGGGGTGCTAAAAGGGGAGTTTTGGGGGGAATGTGTGCTGAGAGGGGGAGATTTGGAGTAGGGGGAGATGATGTGTACTTGGAGGGGAAATTTTAGGGGTAGAGTATTTGTGCCAGGAGGGGGTGATTTTTTTTTTTTTTTGGAAGAGGGGGCATTTATGCTGGGGGGATTGGGGGATGGGGGGAAAGATTTTTACTGGGAGGGGGGATTTTAGCAGGGGGGTGGATTTGTACTCAGAGGAGGATGAATTTATGCTTAGAGGGGTATTATGCAGATTAGTGCTCAGCTTTTTGGGGGGAATTTTTGCTGACATAATGCTCATGCATCTTGAGGTGGGGGTGCAGTTTGGCATGTTCGCCTTGGGATCTATGTTACCTTGACCTGGCACTGAGTAAACCGTGTATGGCCAGCCTTAGGCAATTAGAGGAAACTGTTATGCCCTGTACACACGACTGGTTTTCCGACGGAGTTCCGACAGAATTCCGCTCAAGCTGTCTTGCATACACACGGTCACACCAACTTCCGACCGTCCAGAACACAGTGACGTACAACACGTACGACGGGTCTAGAAAACGGAAGTTCAATAGCCAGTAGCCAATAGCTTCCATCTCGTACTTACTTCAGAGCAAGCGTCGTTTTTGGTACATCGGAACAGCATACAGAGGAGTGGTTTTTCCCTATAGGAATTGGTTCCGTCGGAAAAATTTAGAACATGTTCTCTTTCTAGGTCCATCAGAATTTTCAACGTAACAAGTCCGATGGAGCATACACACGATCAGAATATACAATGAAAAGCTCCCATTGGACTTTTACTGTTGGACATTCCGCTTGTGTGTACACGGCATTCGTTTTAAGTACTAACTGTGTATAGCAAGCCTTGGTCATAAAAGTCAGAGAAAGTCATTCCAAAGTACCAAAGTATGGTCAAATCATAAGGAGGACCGAAGACTCTTTTCTGCCTAGTATCTCGAGCGAAGCCAGGATTTAATTTCACCTTCTTGTGAGCAGAGAGTTCAGAGAAATACAGAGAGTGATAAAGATTTGAGCAAATAAGGGAAAAGACTACAAATCCTAAACAAGGTCAGTGCAAGCATGACTGATTTACAACATATTAGCATGCTGTGCTGAGCTAGAACCTATGCGGAAAACTTGAATTGTCTGTAATGCTAGACAAAGCAAGCTGTATTATATTAGCAAAAGGGCAGCAAACGTGGGACTCAAGCTTTGCTCACGACCTATGCAAAACCAGAGCGGGAAAGCTCCTAGATAGAGGCTGAAATGCCTTCATTAAGGGAGAGCATTATCTTTTTTTCCATATATTTTTTTTTAATTATGTGATAGGAGTTATACAAAGTCAGCTCAGTAACTCAATGGAAGGACACTCCCCTCCTGCACAGCTCCAAGTAGGGATTTAGATTTTCTGCAATCCACAGGTGCAGAACTAGTGCTATGCTTTTTTTATTAGTGGCAAATACACAAATCTCTTTGTAAAAATAATGATTTTAAACAAATTATAATAATTTCTTTTCATAAAAGTAAAAATAATATTGATACATAAAAATCACTATCGTTACCTTCGTTGAAATATTTTGAGTGTCTTTAAGCTACAACTCTTCTTAAGAAACAACAGTGGCTCGAAGCCATAAAGTTTTTTTAAGAAATATTGAATCTGTTATTCATGAAGGGGGCATCTATAGAAACGTACAAGTTTCCTTGCTTGTTGTTCATCCCTGCATGAGACTAGGGCTTGGAGCATGCATATCTGTTGGGATTTCTTGGAAGTCTTCTTTGATATAACAAGCCCTGCCATTCTACAAACACTTTTGCTGGGCTTCATATCCATGGGTGTCGTGCTATTTGAGCTTGACGCCCCTTTAGAGCTGCCTGCTTTCACTATGGTCAACAACTGCTGGCAGATACATGAGATCCTCTATTCATCTCTATGGTGAATGAAAGTTCATACACACAGAGAATGTATGGGTTGGAATCATATAAGCAGGCAAAAGAAGACTGAAATGTATGCACTGAGACATACAACTCAGTCAATATTGTATTGTTTGTGTATACCAACCATCAGCTGACAGCTGTCAAAAAAGTTTAGCTAAGTGAGCTTTGGTTTTTTAGAGCTTAATACACATGACGATTTAGCCGTTCATTTATAACAGGCAGGGCTACCAAGGTTTCCAGTGGAGCTCCTAGAGAAAAAAAAGAGTAGAAAGATAAATGAGCACATTTCTCTGGATATATTTTAAGGGATGTACAGTCTATGTGTGTGTATATATATATATATATATATATATATATATAGATAGATAGATAGATAGATAGATAGATAGATAGATAGATAGATAGATAGATAGATAGATAGATAGATAGATATATTTCACAAAAGTACACTCCTCACATTTTTGTAAATATTTAATAATATCTTTTCATGTGACAACACTGAAGAAATGACACTTTGCTACAATGTAAAGTAGTGAGTGTACAGCTCGTATAACAGTGTAAATTTGCTGTCTCTTCAAAATAACTCAACACGCAGCCATGATTGTCTAAACCGCTGGCAACAAAAGTGATAACACCCCTAAGTGAAAATGTTCAAATTGGGCCCAAATTGTCAATATTTTGTGTGGCCACCATTATTTTCCAGCACTGCCTTAACCCTCTTGGGCATGGAGTTCACCAGAGCTTGACAGGTTGCCACTGGAGTACTCTTCCACTCCTCCATGGCAACATCACGGAGCTGGTGGATGGTAGAGACCTTGCGCTTCTCTACCTATCATTTGAGGATGCCCCACAGATGCTCAATAGGGTTTAGGTCTTCACTCAGCTTCTATAGCAAGGCAGTGGTCGTCTTGAATGTGTGTTTGGGGTCGTTATGTTGAAATACTGCCCTGCAGCCCAGTCTCCGAAAGCAGGGGATCATGCTGCTTCAGTATGTCACAGTACATGTTGGCAATCATGGTTCTCTCACTGAACTGTAGCTTCCCAGTAGCGGCAGCTCTCATGCAGCCCCAGACCATGACACTCCCACCACCATGCTTGACTGTAGGCATGACACACTTGTCTTTGTACTCCTCACCTGGTTGCTGCCACACACGCTTGACAAGATCTGAGCTTAATAAGTTTATCTTGGTCACATCAGACCACAGGACATGGTTCCAGAAATCCTTGTCCTTAGTCTGCTTGCAATGGCTTCACTAGGGTTGGTGTCACCCCCCACTAAGTACTGATCCAGTGATCCCCCTCCCGCAGTATAGACCCCCCACTAAGTATAGACCCCCCTCCCTCAGTATAGACCTCCCCCCTCAGTACAGATCCCCCTCACTAAGTACAGACCCCCTTTCCTCAGTATAGGCCCTCCACTAAGTACAGGCCGCTCATTTCAGTATAGACCCCCCACTAAGTACTCACCCCCTCCCTCAGTACAGACCCCCCTCCATCAGTATAGACCTCGCCCCTCAGTACAGACCTACCTCTCTCAGTGCAGACCCCCCTCAGTGCAGACCACCCTCCATCAGTGCAGACCCCCCCATCAGTATAGACACCCTCTCAGTATAGACCCGTCTGAGTGCAGACCCCCCCCATCAGTATAGACACCCTCTCAGTATAGACCCGTCTGAGTGCAGACCCCCCTTATCAGTATAGACACGCCCCCTCAGTATAGACCCCCTTCCTTCAGTGCTCACCCCAGCATCAGTATAGACATCCCCCCTCAGTGCAGAGCCCCCCATCAGTATAGACACCCCCCTCAGAGCAGATTCTCCCCCCTCAATGCAGGCCCCCCATCAGTATAGACACCCCCTCAGTGCAAACCCCCACATCAGTATAGACCCCCCTCTCCCTTCCCATAGCGCCCTCCCTGCACATGTTCATCTACATATAGTAAACTGTACACATCTCATAACAGCGTGGACGAATATACACAGTGGACAGCGGTGTATGTCCCTCGGGCTCTTTCTTCCCTGTGTGGATGTAAACATAGAGGAGGAGGAGGCGGCTTCAGTCTGCTCCGCTGAGGGACACAGCCACAAGATCCGAGCGGCAGATCAGTGTAGGGCTGCGGATGGTGTTAGCAGTGCCGCTACCCACGGGTGTCTCCCCTTTGGCGCATCATCTTTAGAAGATGTTTCCTTCTGGGATGACAGCCATGCAGACCAATTTGAATCAGTGTGCGGTATGTAGTCTGAGCGCTGATAGGCTGACCCCCCACCCCTTTAACCTCTGCAGCAATGCTGGCAGTAGGGATGAGCTTCGAGTTTGAATCCAACGCATGTTCGACTCGAACATTGCCTGTTCGGTCGTTCGCCGAATTCCGAACGATATGGGCCATTTGCGCCAAATTCTAGTGGAGCGTCACGGCCCATAATTCACTGCGGCATCGCAGTGCATTGCTGGCTGATGATTGGCCAAGCATGCACTATGACCCGCATGCTTGGCGAATCACAGCGCTGTCTGTACAGAGAGCCGTAATTGGCCAAAGCCAGGGTGGCTTTGGCCAATTATGGCTCAGGGGGATTAGTACATGCCCCACACTATATAAGGCCACCTGCACGGCAGCCCTGTGTAGTGTGTTCCGGCGTTGAGAGAGAGATAGATAGACAGAGAGACAGTGTCATTTGATTTAAGTTAGATAGAGTAGGCAGGCGAGTCAGTTAGCTGCACTTACAGTGTATTGTATATATATATATATACATCCTAGGTGTTGTGTGTGTATATATATATATATATATATATATATATATATATATATATATATATATATATATATATATTTACACACACACACACTGTATTCAGTTTAGCTAGATCCGTTCCTGTTATTTTCTTCCTACTACTGACAGGCAGGCAGGTGTTTTTACAGTATTTACAGCTACCTGAAGAAAATTGCTGGTGTTCTTCTGATCCTATTAGTCCTATTAGCTACAGTATTTACAGTTAGTGTAGAGCGTCCTCTGCACAGTGTGCACCTAAAGCTACCTGAAGAAAATTTGTGTTCTTCTGATCCTATTAGTACAGTACCGCAGGCAGCTGCAGTATTTACAAGTTAGTGTAGTGCGTCCTCTGCACAGTGTGCACCTAAAGCTACCTGAAGAAAATTAGTGGTGTTCTTCTGATCCTATTAGTACAGTACCACAGGCAGCTGCAGTATTTACAAGTTAGTTTAGTGCGTCCTCTGCACAGTGTGCACCTAAAGCTACCTAAACAAAATTAGTGGTGTTCTTCTGATCCTATTAGTACAGTACCACAGGCAGCTGCAGTATTTACAAGTTAGTGTAGTGCATTCTCTGCACAGTGTGCACCTAAAGTTACCTGAAGAAAATTAGTGGTGTTCTTCTGATCCTATTAGTACAGTACCACAGGCAGCTGTAGTATTTACAAGTTAGTGGAGTGCGTCCTCTGCACAGTGTGCACCTAAAGCTACCTGGAGACAATTGCTGTTGTTCTGCTCCTAATAATACCACAGGCAGGCAGCTACAGTATTTACAGTTAGTGTACTGTGTCCTCTGCACAGTGTGCACCTAAAGCTACCTAAACAAAATTAGTGGTGTTCTTCTGATCCTATTAGTACAGTACCACAGGCAGCTGCAGTATTTACAAGTTAGTGTAGTGCATCCTCTGCACAGTGTGCACCTAAAGCTACCTGAAGAAAATTAGTGGTGTTCTTCTGATCCTATTAGTACAGTACCACAGGCAGCTGTAGTATTTACAAGTTAGTGGAGTGCGTCCTCTGCACAGTATGCACCTAAAGCTACCTGGAGACAATTGCTGTTGTTCTGCTCCTATTAATACCACAGGCAGGCAGCTACAGTATTTACAGTTAGTGCACTGTGTCCTCTGCACAGTGTGCACCTTAAGCTAACTGAATAAAATTAGTGGTGTTCTTCTGATCCTATTAATACCACAGGCAGGCAGCTACAGTATTTACAGTTAGTGTAGTACGTCCTCTGCACAGTGTGCACCTAAAGCTACCTGGAGACAATTGCTGTTGTTCTGCTCCTATTAATACCACAGGCAGGCAGCTACAGTATTTACAGTTAGTGTACTTTGTCCTCTGCACAGTGTGCACCTAAAGCTACCTTAAGACAATTGCTGGTGTTCTCATACTAATAATACTACAGGCAGGCAGTTGATTCTGCTGGCTGCAGTATCAGTATATATATATATATATATATATATATATATGAATATACACATCCCAGCTTTGTGCAGCTACATCTTACTGCAGGCCATTAGTATGTCTGGAAGGCTAACAAGGAGAGGCAGACAGTCACAAGCCAATAAAAGAGGGCAAGCAGGCTTTGTGTCTAGAGGCAACAGTGCTGGTCGTGGGGACAGTGCATCCTCATCAGCACGTGGCCGTGGGACACACTTGTCCTTTTTTCGGCAGCTGGCCGTGTTGAGCCGCAACATGCGGAAGACTTGGTAGAGTGGATGACCAAGCCCTCCTCATCCTCCTCATCCTCTCTCACCCAGGCTTAGGGTACTTTGTCTGGCAAAGCAGCTGCCAACGCGGCCTCTTCCCTCGGCTCAATGGCATCAGTCACTCCTTCCCTAGCCCCACCATGTCCTCCTGAGGAGTCCCCCGAACTGTTTTGCCACAGTTGGGTACATGCTCCAGGAGGATGCTCAGCGTTTTGAAGACTCCGATGATGTTACCCAGCTAGAGGAAGGCAGTAACGTGAGCCCAGAGAAAGGGGGTGCCCAAGAAGGACAGCAATCTGGCAGTCATGTTTCCCCAGCTGCAGCATACTGCCAGCTTTGCTCCAGTGATGAGGGAGGGGATGATGAGGTCACTGACTCCACGTGGGTGCCTGATAGGAGAGAGGAGAAGGAGGAGGAGGCATATCACCAACGAGGCGTCAGATCCCACCGCTGCTATTTGCAACATATGTCTCAAGCGTATCTCTCGTGGCCAAAATATCTCCCACTTGGGCAACACATGCTTGACCAGACATATGTTGACCTGCCATGCAGTTCGTTGGCAAGCGCATCTAAAAGACCCACACCAAAGAACAAAGAGGACCTCTCCTTGCTCCTCATCAGCTGAGATTTCCAACCCCACTAGACCTTCAGTCCTCTCTGAGACCTGCACTGAGAGGAATAAACTTGTAGAATTAGGTTTGTCACAGCCAAGTACTTGGGGGCAATCTGCTATCGGTACACCGACGTCAGATTGTACCAGGCAAATTTCCCTGCCCCAACTGCTGCACCGCCGAAAGAAGTTTGCTCCCAGCCATCCACATGCCCAGTGGTTGAATGCTAGCTTGGCTAAATTGCTACTTCAACTGCTGCCTTTTCAGTTGGTAGACTCTGCCCCCTTCCGTGAGTTTGTGGAATGCGCGGTTCCTCAGTGGCAGGTTCCCAAATGCCACTTTTTCTCACGGAAGGCGATTCCGGCTCTCTACCGGCATGTGGAAGGCAATGTCTTGGCCTCGCTGGACAGGGCGGTCAGCGGTAAGGTGCATATTACCGCTCACTCATGGTCCAGCAGGCATGGACAGGGACGTTACCTATCTTTCACTGCGCACTGGATGGCTCTTCTGGCAGCTGGGAAGGATGCAGGACAGGGTGCAGTAGTGTTGGAGGTTGTTCTGCCACCACGCCACAAAATACTACTAGTGGTGATTCTGCCACACCTCTCTCCTCCACCCCCTCCTCTTTTTCTTCCTCCATGGCCTCTTCTTGTGCTGATTTTACTTCGGAACCAGCAGTGCTCCATAGGCGTTCAAGGGGCTACGCAAGCACGCAGTCCAAAAGAGGCCATGCGGTGCTTGAGCTGGTGTGCTTGGGGGACAGGAGCCACCCTGGTGAAGAAATTCTGTCAGCTCTGCAGGGGCAGGTTCAGAGGTAGTTGACGCCACGCCAGCTTAAGGCAGGTATGGTGGTTTGCAACAATGGCACCAACCTCCTCTCCGCCCTCCGACAGGGACAACTGACCCATGTGCCCTGTTTGGCTCATGTCTTTAACTTGGTGGCAGCAGTTCTTGGGCAGGTACCCGGACTTACAGGATGTTCTGATGCAGGCCAGGAAAGTCTGTGTGCATTTCCGCAGGTCATATAATGCCAGTGCTCGGCTTGCTGACCTCCAAAAGGAATTTAACCTGCCCAAGAAGCGCCTAATCTGTGACATGCCCACCAAGTGGAACTCAACGTTGGCCATGCTGCAGCGGCTGCACACGCAGCAGAGGGCCATCAATGAGTACTTGTGCGACTATAGCACCAGGACAGGGTCAGGGGAACTTGTTTTTTTTCCCCCACACCAGTGATCCATGATCAGGAATGCATGCACTGTCCTGTCACCATTTGAGGAGGCCACAAGGATGGTGAGCAGTAACAGTGCATGCATCAGTGACACTGTCCCCCTTGTCCACCTGTTGCAGCACACACTGCGTGGAATAATGGACAGGGCACTTGAGGCAGAACAGAGGCAGGAAGAGGAGGACTTCCTTAGCTCTTAAGGCCCCCTTTATCCAGTCAGTGTTCCTGCGTGCCCGCCAATCACACAGTAAGAGGACGAGGAGGAGGAGGAGGAAGAGGAGGTTTGTGTCAGCATGGAGGTGGAGCTTGGCACTCAGTATCAGCAGCAGTCTTTAAGGGATCATTTACAGTCCCAAGAAACCCATGGACTTGTACGTGGCTGGGAGGAGGTGGCTGCGGATCATGTCGTCCTTAGTGACCCAGAGGACTCCGGACCAAATAACTCAGCAAACCTACGCTGCATGGCCTCCCTGATCCTGCAAAGCCTGCAGAAGGATCCTCGTATTCATGGTATCAAGGAGAGGGATCAATACTGGCTGGCAAGCCTCCTTGATCCACGTTACAAGGGTAAGGTTGCGGACCTTAGCTTGCCGTCACAGAGGGAGCAGAGGATGAAACATCTTCGGGAGGCCTTGCAGAAAGGTCTGTGCAATGTGTTCCCAGAAACTGGGAGGTTACAAACTCCTGTTCCTGGACAACGTGTTACTGAGGCTTCGGTCAGTCAAAGAAAGAGCGGTGGAGAAGGTGGCCGTCTGACCGATGCGTTCAGACAATTTTTTAGTCCGCAGCCCCAAGGTATGATCAGTTCCAGCAACCATCACCAGCGTCTGTTTTATATGGTGCAAGAATACCTAGGGGCAAGATCTGACTTGGACACCTTTCCCACCGAAAATCCTCTGGGTTACTGGGTCTTGAGGATGGATCACTGGCCAGAGCTTGCACAGTATGCAATTGAGCTACTGGCCTGTCCTGCATCCTGCTAAAGCTCAATTTTTCAGCCCCTGTTCAACAGGGGCATGTAATTTCAATTCTTGATCTAATATTTCACAGCAGAGCCCGTTCCTGTGCCCACCAAGAGTAACTGTGAGGGCTTACAGTGTTGTGGCAACACCAACACCTAAGGCCCCAATTTCTGCAGAGGATACAGTGGGGCAAAAAAGTATTTAGTCAGCCACCAATTGTGCATGTTCTCCCACTTAAAAAGATGAGAGAGGCCTGTAATTGTCATCATAGGTATACCTCAACTATGAGAGACAAAATGTGGAAACAAATCCAGACAATCACATTGTCTGATTTTTCAAAGAATTTATTTGCAAATTATGGTGGAAAATAAGTATTTGGTCAATATCAAAAGTTCATCTCAATACTTTGTTATATATCCTTTGTTGGCAATGACAGAGGTCAAACGTTTTCTGTAAGTCTTCACAAGGTTGTCACACACTGTTGCTGGTATGTTGGCCTATTCCTCCATGCAGATCTCCTCTAGAGCAGTGATGTTTTGGGGCTGTCGCAGGGCAACACAGATTTTCAACTCCCTCCAAAGGTTTTCTATGGGGTTGAGATCTGGAGACTGGCTAGGCCACTCCAGGACCTTGAAATGCTTCTTGCAAAGCCACTTCTTCGTTGCCCGGGCAGTGTGTTTGGGATCATTGTCATGCTGAAATACCCAGCCACGTTTCATCTTCAATGCCCTTGCTGAAGGGAGGAGGTTTGCACTCAAAATCTCACAATACATGGCCCCATTCATTCTTTCATGCACACGGATCAGACGTCCTGTTCCCTTTGCAGAGAAACAGCCCCAAAGCATGGTATTGCCACCCCCATACTTCACAGTAGGTATGGTGTTCTTTGGTTGCAACTCAGCATTCTCTCTCCTCCAAACATGACGAGTTGTGTTTCTACCAAACAGTTCTACTTTGGTTTCATCTGACATTCTCCCAATCCTCTTCTGGATCATCCAAATGCTCTCTAGCAAACCTCAGACGGACATGTACTGGCTTAAGCAGGGGGACACGTCTGACACTGCAGGATCTGAGTCCCTGGCAGCGTAGTGTGTTACTGATGGTAGCCTTTGTTACGTTGGTCCCGGCTCTCTGCAGGTCATTCACTAGGTCCCCCTTGTGGCTCTGTTTTTTTTTCTCACAGTTCCTGTGATCATTTTGACCCCACGGGGTGAGATCTTGCGTGGATCCCCAGAACGAGGGAGATTAGCAGTAGTCTTGTATGTCTTCCATTTTCTAATTATTGCTCCTACAGTTGATTTCTTCACACCAAGCTGCTTGCCTATTGCAGATTCAGTCCTCCCAGCCTGGTGCAGATCTACAATTTTGTTCCTGGTGTCCTTTGACAGCTCTTTGATCTTCACCATAGTGGAGTTTGGAGTGTGACTGTTTGAGGTTGTGGACAGGTGTCTTTTATACTGATAACAAGTTCAAACAGGTGCCATTAATACAGGTAATGAGTGGAGGACAGAGGAGCCTCTTAAAAAAGAAGATACAGGTCTGTGAGAGCCAGAAATCTTGCTTGTTTTTAGGTGACCAAATACTTATTTTCCACCATAATTTGCAAATAAATTCTTTCAAAAATCAGACAATGTGATTGTCTGGATTTGTTTCCACATTTTGTCTCTCATAGTTGAGGTATACCTATGATGACAATTACAGGCCTCTCTCATCTTTTTACGTGGGAGAACTCGCACAATTGGTGGCTGACTAAATACTTTTTTGCCCCACTGTATAGGGCAGGCCCCTACTTTCAAACATTGAACTTACAAACGACTCCTACTTGCAAACGGAAGGAGACAACAGGAAGTGAGATGAAATCTACCCCTAGAAAGGGAAATTCTCTCCTGTAAGAGTTAATATGGGAAAAACGTGTGTCAAAAACATATGTCATTGGGACAGAAAGTGAGGTAAAATCTTCTAAAGAGGTGCACAGACAGCAAAACAAATGTTACAGGGGTGATAACCCTTCCCTATGTTTTCCAAAAAGCTTAAAAATAGATTTTTTTGGCTGGAGCTACACTTTAAAAATGTACCAGTTCAAAATTACAAACAGATTCTACTTAACAACAAACCTACAGTCCCTGGACATTACCTTAAAGCCGTAAGCAGTTTTAAATGACTGTTATTACTTTAAAAATGTCATTTTGTGCAGGGACTGTTCTAAGCACGGGAAACATGCGCCACTTTACAGGCATAATATAGACATCCCCCAGGTACGATATTTAAAGAAAAATTTCACTTTGTTTTTCACTTTAAGCATCATTAAAATCACTGCTCCCGAAAACGGCCATTTTTAAAACTTTTTTTTGCATTGATACATGTCCCCTGGGGCAGGACCCGGGTCCCCAAACCCTTTTTAGGACAATACCATGCAAATTAGCCTTTAAATTTAGCACTTTTGGTTTTGAACGGTCGAGTCCCATAGACTTAATATGGAAATAAGTACAGCGCTGCACCAAACAATATTAGAGAAGAAAAAAATGTGTAGTATACAGTTAGCAGCTGACACACCTCTAGACACAGGTAAAGGCAAAAAATAAAAAAAAATGTAGTGTAGCGCTATGTGTATATGTAAACAGTGAATGCGTTCTTCCTTTACAGGACAAAAACAGTATTGAAACACTAGGTGATGCAAATTAACATTAGGAAGTGACTATAGTGAGTAAATAATGTGAATCAATAACATGAAATTAAACAATAAATCTAAAAAAAAAACATACATATGTGGCAAATCAAATAATATAGTCCATAAAAAATTGACAATTATATTGGTGATGAATAGTGGAATAGAAAACCACCACCAAAAAATCCATAAGAGTTAAGTGCTTAAAAAATGAAAAAGTCCCAGGGTTTCCTCATAAACAGGATTATTCGCTTCTGTCAGATAAATAGGTGAGAAATCACAGATGGGTGGAAGATCTAAATAAGTGGCAGGACCATCACCGGAGCATCAAAAGAGGCTTACCAGAATTAGATGACTTGGAAAGACATACGTCTTACAAGTCTAAGAAAGCTTAATGACCACCAGGTCTGGCGAGATGAATCGTCAAATTATCCTCAGATTCCAAAAAGGGGGGGAGGGGTCTCGCCACAGCTATATTCGTCCCCAAGACAGTCCAACAGGCCCAATGGATGTTTCAAATATCATGCGAGAAAAAAAGCTCACATGGCATGATAACGTTTAAAAAACGTCAATTTATTAAAATAAAAAGGGAACACTCACATGGTAGGAGATCAAAAACAGCTCATATAGAATCAATCGCGGTAATTGTAAGGGGTTCACCCGACATGTTTCGGCTACAAAGCCTTCATCTGGGGTGTGGAGCCCCCCCACCTCACCGCTATTTAAACAAGAAATGACCCCCACTGGGGATGTGTCACGATACCGGAAGTGATGTAATTGATGTCACTTCCTGGTAATTCAAACTAGTGATAATTAGCTACATATATGTGCAGAGTGAAAAGGGCCATAGGCGGTATTATACTGCTATTATAAGCAGATAAAAAATCCAGAAAATATAATAAAAAATTAGGCTGGCCGCTTGATCTTCTGGTTCGGAAATGAACCGAGTGCGCACCAAGCCTCTCTTTCGATACGACCGAATCCTATTGGCCGAAGCGCCGTCCTGCGCCAACCAATAGAACCGGCATCGTGATCCGAGTGAGCGCGATGACGTCATCCGCTGTGTTACTGCGGCGCCAGTGCGCTCCACTCCTAGAGCCAAGCCTCTCTCCCATATCAGCAATCGCAACACTTCCGGAATAGAAAGCAAGGCGCTGATAGGCTGGAGAGAGTCGGAAAAGGTCATGATGATCAAAGACCATAATACAAGTGTCAGCAAAGGTGAAGTTAAATGGAAATGATATTTTAATGGTGTCACAACATCGTGAAATAGATGACAATGCTAATTAAAGTGATAAAGGGGCAACAAGCATGGCCAAATGGTAATTGAAAATATTGAATAGGAATTAAGATTTAGAAGTGACACCGCCAGTGAGGGGCACCGCATAACATAATGGACAACAATATAACAAGATCTCAACATGAGGAGACATTTTTTCAATAATCATCACTATACAAATCATAAGAATTCTAGATAATACCAATAATAATGCATGAATTAATATTAATATGCAGAGTTTAGATATATATCTGTGGGTGGGTCCAGACTTAATATTGGTACCAATAATAGTAATTAGATATATAAAATTATTTGTATAAAATTATTTCTAAAAAATTATTTAAAAAAAATAGTTTTTAAACAATTCCGAAAAAGAAAAAAATGGAAAAAGAGACCATGAACTAGATAACTACGCTTGGTTAATAAAAGAATTGATGTCCCACTCCACGTTAATACCTTGCCGGAAGTGGGACCCCAATTCATAAATCCAATAAGTCTCCAGACGGGAGACGCCCCTAAGGGTCGAACCACCCCGCCAGGGGGCAACATATTTATCGATAATAAGAAACTGGGTACCCTCAGGGTTCCGATCATGAAATTCCCTATAGTGTCGAGGCACGGTATGTTTGGTGCTACCTGCTTTAATAAGGTTAATATGTTCAGATACCCGTGTTGTAAAAGATCTGATAGTTCGTCCCACGTATTGTTTACCACATGGGCAAGTCAGGAGATAAACAATCCCTGTGGTAGCGCAAGTGCAGAATCGCTTGATCTCATAGGAACGGCCAGTCACAGTAGAAGAGAAGCTATGGCTAGCCCTCCTGCCACTGGTGTTGAACTGACAAACCAAACATTTTTTACAGGGGTAGAAACCAATCAGATTATGAAAGAAGGAAGGTTTACTCGGGGGGTTGATAACGTTGGGTGCCAACTTATTTCGGAGAGATGGAACGCCTTTGAAAACCACCTTGGGGGTTTTGGGCAACAGAGGGCCCAAAACCTTATCAGTTTTAAGGACATCCCAATGATGTTCGAAAATTTTTTTGACATGCTTATGTTGAATGGAAAAGGATGTCAAGAAAGACAATTTAAAGTCTTCATTTGTTTGTCGAGGTTTATCCTCTAGTAGTGATTGGCGATCAGACAGGCATTATTAATCTCCTTATCCAAATCGGAGGGGTTGTACCCCTTCTCCAGAAACCTATCCTTAAGAGACGCAGCTTGGATCTTAAAGGTGTTAAGATCAGTGCAGTTCCTATGTAATCGCTGGAACTGGCTTTTGGGAATTGATCTGATCCAGGGCGCGTGATGGCAACTATCGGTGGGTATGTACCCGTTCCGATCGGTAGATTTAAAGTAGGTGCTGAATACGAATTGACTTTCTTTTCTTTCAATAACTAAATCCAAAATATGGACTGAGGTAGTACTTGATTCAAATGACACACTCCAGATGAAGGCTTTGTAGCCGAAACATGTCGGGTGGACCCCTTACGATTACCGCGATTGATTCTATATGAGCTGTTTTTGATCTCCTACCATGTGAGTGTTCTCTTTTTATTTTAATAAATTGATGTTTTTTAAACGTTATCATGCCCTGTGAGCTTTTTTTCTCGCATGATATTTGAAACATCCGTTGGGCCTGTTGGACTGTCTTGGGGACGAATATAGCTGTGGTGAGACCCCTCCCCCCTTTTTGGAAGCTGAGGATAATTTGACAATTCATCTCGCCAGACCTGGTGGTCATTAGGCTTTCTTAGACTTGTAAGACATATGTCTTTCCAAGTCATCTAATTCTGGTAAGCCTCTTTTGATGCCTCTTTTGATGGTCCTGCCACTTATTTAGATCTTCCACCCATCTGTGATTTCTCACCTATTTATCTGACAGAAGCGTATAATCCTGTTTATGAGGAAACCCTGGGACTTTTTCATTTTTTAAGCACTTAACTCTTATGGATTTTTTGGTGGTGAGTCCCATAGACTTCAATGGGGTTCTAAGGTTCGTGCAAATTTTCGGACCGTTCGCAGGTTCTGGAGCGAACCGAACTGGGGGGTGTTTGGCTCATCCCTAGCTGGCAGCACTCACATGTCTATTTCCCAAAGACAACCTCTGGATATGACGCTGAGCACGTGCACTCAACTTCTTTGGTCGACCATTGCGAGGCCTGTTCTAAGTGGAACCTGTCCTGTTAAACCGTTGTATGGTCTTGGCCACCATGCTGCAGCTCAGTTTCAGGGCCTTGGCAATCTTCTTATAGCCTAGGCCATCTTTAATTAGAGCAACAATTCTTTTTTTCAGATCCTCAGAGAGTTCTTTGCCATGTGGTGCCATGTTGACCTTCCAGTGGTGACCAGTATGAGAGAGTGAGAACGATAACACCAAACTTAACACACCTGCTCCCCATTCACACCTGAGACCTTGTAACACTAACGAGTCACATGACACCGGGGAGGGAAAATGTCTAATTGGGCCCAATTTGGACATTTTAACTTAGGGGTATTCTCACTTTTGCTGCCAGTGGTTTAGACATTAATGGCTGTGTGTTGAGTTAATTTGAGGGGACAGCAAATTTACACTGTTATACAAGCTGTACACTCACTACTTTAATTGTAGCAAAGTGTCATTTCTTCAGTTCTGTCACATGAAAATATATAATAAAATATTTTAAAAAACTTAAAAAATGTGAGGGGTGTACTCACTTTTGTGAGATACTGTATATATATATATATATATATATATATATATATATATATATATATATATATATTTATTTATTTATTTATTTTTTTAATATATATATATATTTATTTCTTTATTAGTCTTTCACAGTTAGCTAACTGACTGTTACACTATTCCTCTGGCTTCAGTAACTCAAAAAATTCAAACTACTATGCAGGTCAGGTAAGTCTGAATATAGCCAGACAACTAATATCTTTAGGATGAGGAGTCAAAACCGGCTGCCTTATTTTTTCTTGGATAATGTTCCCCTTAAAGCTATGTTGTCATCAAAAAATAGCCAAACTATCTAGAGTAGTGCTTCTCTGAATTGATTGAGTTTGACATGAAAGCAGGCAATGTTAAGAAGTAATTTATGGTTTGGCTGGACAGAAAGTAAATCCAAATTGGTTTGGGGATTTGGAATGCTAGCAAGTACAGTATATGCTGTTAGATAACTATGTAGCTGGGAACAGGTAAGTCCTCCTGTATAACTGATATAATTCTGGAATTGTTTCCTCTAAAAGTTCCTCTAGGTTCCCTTTAGATCAATGTGTTCCATAAGCCTTTCTGTCTCCAGCCAAATATTCCTGACCTTCTTGATGTTGATTATTTTTGGCTTTCCTGTAATCAGTTTTTCTTCTTTGTTTCTTCTCATTAAGACGTAATATGCAACAAACTAATTGCTGATGACTCAAACAGTTAAGGATAGTGAAGTCTTTGATTACATTTGTTTAAATAGATTCAGTTTCATTTGTAATTCCGTTGGGTCTTTTCCAACTGCATTAACTGTCTGCTTCCTCTTTAACTACTTTAGAGTTCCAAATGTCATTTCAGCTGAATGTCCCAAAATGTTTCATACTCATTAAGAGTCTCCCTTTTGGTTATGCAAGACCAATTTCATGAGTTCCATACTTTGTACACAGGTATTTAAAAGTTATACAAATCAAAGCAATTAGTGTAATTATCTGTTTGTTTGTTTTTTATAAATAGATTGCATAAGACTGTACGGTTCATCAGCTATTGGCAGGGATAAAAAGTAATGGCCGTGTTTTTGCTCTGCTGTAGTAATCCAGTTGAGGGCTTTTTTTTTCATTAAAGAGATCCTGTCACTAATCTAAAAAACTGAAGTTAAAAGCACAGAAGTGCAGCATCAAGTATTTTGAATGTTTACCGTTTCCTTTTTCATGAATTTTTTTCCCATGTGGTCCGATGTTGGTGACAATTATTTGGTTACCACATGTGATTAAAGGGAGAGGAGGGAGCCATCAATGTTCAAATGTTTGATATAGTCAAGCCATGGGTCCCAAATTTTAAGATATTTAGTGTGGGTATCATTGAGAACGGATAGATTTTTCATGTATCATACTCAGGAGGGTTAGACTTCAGCGAAGGGTATTGACGGTTGTTTCCAGGCTTTAGCCAGGGTTTGCCGGGCCACCAGGAAGATGTAAACCCACCAACATACATGGAAGTTGTTTTAGACAAGAAAAGGACTTGTGTAGGAGAAATATTTGAAGTTTTGATGTTAAGGATTTTGAAAGTCTACAAAAGTAAGGCTTTTACAAGTAAATAACATCCCTGAGATGCCTTTATTACACATATTGTTATTACATATTGTTACAGGAAATTGTTATTGAAATGAATGGTGTGGCAACAGGGTGTTTTTATGAGTTAGGCATAGACAGAGAAGTTTTTGAAATGTTGCACCAGTCCTACACAATGCAGCAGACACCACTGTTAAAGTCACACTAATTATATTGTCGGTTTTAGAAATCAGCAGCATTGTTAGAGAACAAAATACTCCAAGAGCGAATCTCAGTATGCTGGCTCTGTTTCCAGCATTTGGGAACAGTTGGCATCTCTAGCCATGGGGTTCTAGATAATGTCAACATTAGCCGGTTTTCAGCAGTACAGTGCCGCGCGTGGTAAACTTGTAGTACATCAAGGAATATTTGCATGTAAATTACGCATTCACAAATCACACTTCTGATTGCTTATCGGAGAGTTAGCAGTTGGTGACAGCTGTAATGAGCAGCACGTCTCTCTCTATCTGCTTGGGCTATAATAAGATGGGATATGTTAATAGGAAGATTTGCCGTTTTCACTTTGCCTGTGATACACTTCCCTCTGCATATAGTCATTACTCATCTCCGCTCCCTAATATAGAGCTGCTTCCCCCGGCTAACACAATGATTAGGAACACAATTCTGTGTGTGTATGTTTAGCCAGCGGTTATACATCATCTGAATATTCTGATTCCCAGTAGACTTTAATAAGATATAGTGTAGGCCAGTGCTTATCCATCAGTACTGGGATTTGTTTAAAGCAAAGCTAGCAATATAGCAACAAGCCACAAAACACCAGCACTTTTGAAAGTTCTACAATGCAAGTTTATTTCTTCATAGCAAGTACAGGATGAAAACCATACAGACGCTGATACATTTAAGCCAATCCGGGCCATAGTTGTAGCAAAGTATGGATGGATTCACCCCATCCTTATATACCCATCTACTAACCAAGGTATGCATGACAAAGATAATGGTAATCACCGAACCAGATTACCCACTGGATCCAGAAATCACACATGTATAAAAACCACGAACCGGTAAAACCTAAATTTAACTTGTTGCCAATAACTCTGTAAAGTCACTTAGTTCCTCTTGTGTGCCTTGACCAATTTAGTAATAGGTGGTCTATATAGCAGTCGTACATATGGTTGGAATGCGAGGTTCCACCCGTAAAGATGCAGTGCTCCTCCCACCAACCTATATAAAGGTTGACAATCAAGGGCAAAAATGTTGTAATATATTCAAAATTTAAGCTCCGCATCTCTGCAAATAGAAAACCAAATCAAACAGAAAAAAAAGTTGTGTGAATGCAAAGGCTTCACAACCAAGAAGCTGCCAAATCCTCAAAAAAGTCATTGTAGGTGACTATGCGACGTCTCAAGGCAATGGTAGCTTGCCATGAGGAATGGATGATTAAAGTACTCAAAAGTCCAAGGTCACCCATATGTAACTCTGTTCCCAATTCAGATGCTGTAATTTGGGATAGCACTGCCTTGGTGTCACATGTGAAAATACATAGTCTGAAAACCAAGGGTTGCAGACGCTCCATATTGCAACCAATGCCCTCTAAAATCATTCCATTGTTTAGTTCAACATAAAGCCTTTCAGATTTTTAAGCTTAAGACCAGAATGCCCTTAGGTCCTAACTTTCGGGTGGATATTAAATGGTTAGTTTAATACCAGAAAAAAAATGCTTATGCAGGTAAGGAGTGTTTGTAGATAAAAAATAACTCTGCAGCTCTGACTAAAGTTAACAAATGCTCTTAAAGTGGGCGTTATTTACTTATTTGGTGACTTCTGAACGCAATTGGTTCCACTAGATTTTAGTTAGAGGTATCAGAGTAAAGAAGGCTGAATACAAATGCACGTCACACTTTTCAGATATTTATTTGTAAAAAAAATTGAAAACCATTTATCATTTTCTTTCCACTTCGCAATTATGTGCCACTTTGTGTTGGTGTATTACATAAAATCCCAATGAAATACATTTACGTATTTGGTTGTAACCTGACAAAATGTGGAAAATTGTAAGAGTTATGAATACCTTTCAAGTCACTGTATTGTACAACTACAGGAGGCATGTGTATTTTTACTTGAATCTTATACCCCGTACACACGATCGGACATTCTGAGAACAAAATCCATGGACTCTTTCCAACGGATGTTGGCTCAAACTTGTCTTGCATACACACGGTCACACAAATCTTGTCGGAAATTCCGAATGTCAAGAACGCGGTGACGTACAACATGTACGACGAGCCGAGAAAAATGAAGTTCAATAGCCAGTGCAGCTTTTCTGCTTGATTCCAAGCATGTGTTAAACTTTGTGCATCGGAATTGTGTACACACGATCGGAATTTACGACAATGGATTTTGTTGTTGGAAAATTTGAGATCCAGATCTCAAATTTTGTGTGAGGGAAATACCGATGGAAAATGTCCAATGGAGCCTACACACGGTCGGAATTTTCTGACAACAAGCTCCCATCGAACATTTTCCATCAGAAAATCCGGCCGTGTGTATGGTGCATTAGTGTGCCTTGTGTACTTCTTCCAGATCTGTGCAGTAATTTAGTGTGAAACTTTTCCTCTGTGTAGGAGCTTCCTGTAATAAGGACCGGTCACTGCTGCTCTCTCTCACCTCATACAGAGTAACAGGTCTTTTATCAGCCCCTCCCTCTGGTTTTCTACAGGCAGCCTGTTTGCAGGGGTCTCAAACTGGCGGCCCTCCAGCTGTTGCAAAACTACAAGTCCCATGAGGCATTGCAAGGCTGACAGTTACAAGCATGACTCCCTCCTCAGGCAAAGGCATGATGTCACTTGCAGTTCCGCAACAGCTAGAGGGCCACCAGTTTGAGACCCTGCTAGTGGGTGGGCCTGCTTGGTGCATCCAATAGCTCTGTTCTCTGTATAGGTTTTGCATAAGTGTGCTGCTGAACTAGGACTCTGTATTTGCATGTGCTGGCTCTGTGTGTGTTCCCTGCCGGTCTACTGTAAACATAAGAGCGAACTGTGCTGACCAGTCACACAGTAAACGGTCTACTGTAAACATAAGGGTGACCTGTCTTGCTTCATCCCCGCTGCTGAGGATTTTGAATGTGACAGTGGGGCTGTGTGTCTGCAGCCAGCTCTCTCCCTTCTCACTGTGTGCTGTGGTCTCACCCCTCCCCTCCTGTAATGCAGATTGGATCCAATCAGAAGGCAGGAGAGTCAAAGCCAATAGGAGCAGTCAGAGGAGGAAGTGCTGCAGAGCGTCATGGGAGTTGTAGTTCTTCCACTTCACCTCCGGAAGGTTTACCCCTCTTCCTGACCAGGCCATTTTTTGCTATATGACACTGCATGTATTTCCTTTTTTCCCACAAATAGCACCTTCTTTTGGTGGTATTTGATCACCTCTGCGTTTATTTTTTGCGTTATAAACAAAAAAAGACCGACAATTTTGAAAAAAAATAAACCATATTTTTTACTTTCTGCTCTAAAACACGATCAATAAAAAAAATGTAAAAAAACAAATTTCCTCATCAATTTAGGCCAATATGTATTCTGCTACATATTTTTGATAAAAAAAATCCCAATAAGCATATAGTTATAGCGTCTACAAACTATGGCATATTTTTATTTATTTTTACTAGTAATGGCGGCGATCAGCGACTTATAGTGGAGCTGCGATATTGCGGCGGAAAAAATCGGACACCTAACTGACACTTTTTTGGGGACCAGTGACATTATTACAGTGATCAGTACTAAAAATATATTGGCTGGGAAGGGGTTAACACCAGGGGCGATCAAAGGGTTAACTGCGTGCCTAGGTTGTGCTTACTCACTGTGGGGGAAGTGCTTTGACTAGGGGAAGTCAAAGATCCATGCTCCTGCTTTGCAGAAACACAGGATCAATATCTTTCCCTTTGACAGAATGACATTCCGCCTTGTTTACATAGGCAGATTGTTGTTCTACCTGTGTACTGTGTAATCAGCGGGTGCGGGTGGACATTGAGTTTGTGGTACCTGCCACTGGGCTCCCGCTGTGCCCTAGACTAAGAGTGGCCGCCCTGCTGCAGTAAATGTACGGTGGGCGGTCAGCAAGTGAATAAAGGGGTGATGCACTATGCTTGCCAATGGAGGTTTATGGTTACCGGACTTCCCACAAGCAACTGCATCAATAAAAGAAGAAACTTTACTGTTTTCCCAGGCAAATCTGAAGAGATCAGGGCAGTCTTGGCAAGAGAGCGATGGGGATAGACCTGTGGTCAGGGTCTGTGCCTCACATCTGAGGGCCTGCTAAAGCAGCTAAATGGACCTGTTGCTGTGCCTGTTCCCCAGTCAGTGAGAGGGGATGGACCTGCACCTGAGCCTGTTGGAGTTGCCTTCAGAGGCGAAGTTGGGAGAAAGAGTCACTGTGTCTTCATGGTCTAAGCTGAGAGGCTGTGACCTGTGTGAGGATCTGGGACCTGATCACTGGGAACTACTGATCTCCAAGCCATTGGGACCTGATTAGCTGCCTGCCAGGAAGTGGTGAGCTGAACTGTAGGTCCTAAAGGCCCAACATACTTTGTTAGCCCAATAAAGAATGCCCCTTCTTAGCAGCTTAGCCATTGTCATCTACTTACACTCTTAAAGCGACAGTGCCCCATCATAATAAGGGCCCCACTGAAAGCAGCCCAAAATTGAATACCAGATATGAGGTACTTTCAGACATGTTGAGGGGTACCCCGTTCACCAGAGATGCAAACACCCACATGTCATAGGGGTTCTATGCATAGCATGTGCACAAGGACCCATTTACCATTTTGTTAGTTAATTAGTACCTCTACAGAGACTCTAGTTGCACTTGTAATAAAATATAATGTTGCTATAGCCTTTGGGTGCCAGTTAGTGGATCATTGACCTTATTGTTCTTATGTCGGGACGCTTTGGGGTAAGACCGCGCTATATTAAGATTCCTCTCAACTCAACTCAAGTCTGTGTAACTGTCTGTTTGCTGGTTTATACCATGTTACTTTGAATTGCCATAATATATTCAAGTGATTTACCATTAGGTGGTTTCGTAATCTTATTACATTCTTAGAGAGTGGTATATTTCTAACCTTTAAGTCCTCAGGCAGGGCGGAACTGAGACAAAAATTTGGCCCTGGACTTCATCCAGACTGGTCCACTTTAGTTTTGAAAACACGCACAAAAAACAGTATATAAACTCTACGCAATTGCACCAAAAAACATAAGTAAAAACATTCCACTAGTGGGCATAGGACAGAACATATATCTGTCCTCCAAGTTTTACAACATTTATTTTTCTGTATGAAAATATGTTAACTAAAAAAAAAACTCTTATGCCCCGTACACACGGTCGGACATTGATCGGACATTCCGACAACAAAATCCTAGGATTTTTTCCGACAGATGTTGGCTCAAACTTGTCTTGCATACACACGGTCACGCAAAGTTGTCAGAAAATCCGATCATTCTGAATGCAGTGACGTAAAACACGTACGTCGGGACTATAAACAGGGCAGTAGCCAATAGCTTTCATCTCTTTATTTATTCTGAGCATGCGTGGCACTTTGTATGTCTGATTTGTGTACACACGATCGGAAATTCCGACAACGGATTTTGTTGTCGGAAAATTTTATAGCCTGCTCTCAAACTTTGTGTGTCGGAAAATCCGATAGAAAATGTGTGATGGAGCCTACACACGGTCGGAATTTCCGACAACAGGGTCCTATCACACATTTTCCGTCGGAAAATCCGACCGTGTGTACGGGGCATAACGCCTTACTCATCTGTTATTATTTCACTTATTCTCCTCTGTATTTTTCTCCTCCTTCTCACATCACTGCATGAAGTGGGAGGGCTAACGTCATGCAGGAACATTGCTACAGCCTCATTGGCTGGAATTTCAGAAACCAGCATTGCTGCACAGCCATTTGCTACCTTTCAGCAATGCTGAGGCTGATGCGCCGCTCTCATTTGTACTCTCTTTCCTATCTATGTGTATCCTATCTGTTAAACATAATCTTATTCACCATCCACCTATAGAAATTCATCACATTAAGCAACAACCATATGCAAATTATATAAATCATATAAAAGTCCGGTGACATGTATCACATGATAATAAAGTTCCTTCATATATGCTTGCAAATCTTCCGTTAGATTGCCGTGATCGGCGTGCTCTTGTGTTTGATCAATTTAAAGTGACTTAGTGCTCCACCACCACCTGTGAGATTGGCCACTCACCAGATTTTTCTTTAAAACTGCACCTTTGGTTCATTCATAGGGATAACCACTCCACTCAAAGGGAACTTCTCCAATAGCTATACTATTGGGACTAAGAATGGCCATGGGGAATAATTTTTTCTGGCACAATCATAAATACTACAGACAAATCAAAGGGGTAGGTATGGGAAACAAGTATGCACCGAGTGTGGCCAACATCTTCCTGAGCAAATGGGAGGAGGAAGAAATTTATGGAAGATGCTGGCCACATTTGCTGCTATACAAACGCTATATCGATGATATCCTGATAATATGGAAGGGAAGCCAAGAACAGTTGGAACAGTTTATTCAACATATTGGCGGCAACCAGTATGATATAAAATTTACTGCCACAGTACACCAACAAACAATCAACTTCTTGGACTTAGAAATATACAAAAATAAAAATAGGCTCGGGACTAGAACACACTTCAAAGAAACCGATCGGAATGGATATATACCAATGGGGAGCTGTCATCACCCCCAGTGGAAAATATCCATTCCAAAGAGCCAGTTTATCAGGATCAGACGGAATTGTGACCAAATGGAGGACTATTTCCGACAGACGGACATCCTGATAGATAGGTTTATAGAAAAGGGCTATAAAAGAAATATACTGGAGGACACACGCAAAAAAGTGGCCAATATGGACAGAGAAGTAATTCTCAGTAATAAAACAAGGAAGAACAACCAGGATAACAACATACCATTTATCACGGGTTTTAATACACAATACAAAGAATTAGAAAACATTATAAGGAATAACTGGTCCATCATCAGTAGTGACCCACAACTAAGCAAGGTACTACCCCGAAAACCAACATTCGTATATAGAAAAGCAAGAAGGATTAGGGATAAAATAGTAAAAAATGTGCCAGATCCCCCCAAAAGTTTGTCAACTTTTTTCAACCAGAAGGGATTCTTCAGGTGTGGAAAATGTAAAGCCTGTAGGTCCACTAATAAGAAAGACAGGAAAGTAACAAGCTTCATGTCAAACACCAACAAGCAGACATATAAAATAGACAAGTTGATAACATGTAGCAGTACACATGTCACCTACGTACTGGAGTGCAATTGTGGACTACAGTACGTGGGCAGAACAACCAGAGCCTTGTCAGTAAGAATAGGCGAACATGTCAGAAATATCAAAAAAGGATTTAAACACCACAGTGTATCAAAACATTTTAGGGACATACATGGTAGAAATCCCCAACATTTAAAGTTTTATGGAATAGATAGAATAGAACGCAACTGGAGAAATACCAACATGAGAAGGGAGGTTTCAAAGAACGAAACCCACTGGATATTTAAAATGGACACGATGAGGCCACAGGGGTTGAACGTGGAACTCAACATCAACTGCTTTCTGGAAGACTATTAAAATCAATTTTTCATTCCCCATAATTTTATTTTTATTTTTATTTTTATTTTTTATTTTATTATATTTTTTTCATATTTTTTTCATTTTTTCATTTTATTTTTATTTTTTTATTTTTAATTTTTGTTTTGATTTTATTTTTATTTTCCAATTTTCATTTTTTATTTATATTTTTTATATAATTTTCATATATTTTTTTATTTTTATTTTTATTTTTTATTTTTTATTTTTCATTTTTCATTTCATTTTATTTTTATTTTTATTTTATTTTTATTTTATTCTATTTTTCTATCTTTTCCATTTTTTATTTTTTATTTCCATTTCCTAGTTCAGTTTATTCTAATCTATATTGTTTATTTCCATATTTAGTATTTTTATATAATTTTTTTGGAAGTAGCAAAGATTTGCTGTTCCATATTACACATTGTGCGGCAATTAGCTACGGAATAAAAATGTGCATAAGATGTTCATAATGCCAAAGGATCTAAGGGCCAATAAGGGCCATTAACTTACTAATATGTGAAAGCCTCTCCAGCAGATACAGATGGGTTAGTTTAAAATCATTTACATAATTTTAGCATATTAATGGGCAAATCGGAACAAGAACGAATAATGGTAGAGTGGGGGAAACGGCGTGTGCACTGGACAACTACGAAATGGGCTAATTGCCCATAGTCAAAATGGCGCCAAGAGGGAGGAAGTCCCAATAGAATAGACACTAAGGGAATACCCACACCCAAGATGGCGGCAGAGTCATTTCCGCCCGTGCTCAATATAAATAGAACGAGAACCAATCAAACGGCAGCTTCCTGATGACGCACATTGGAATGCGAAACGCGTAGAGGCTGCTGGGAGTTTTTTGCACCCACGTGACCGGGAACGAGCGTGGTTGGTGAGGACGCGAACGGACACAAGGGGGGAACGCAAGCGTCACACGGAGGCAGCACAGCACACACTAGGCAAACCGGGCTGCAGCGCCCACCCGTCCCTAACTGCTGGAAAAGCTCTGTGCCGGCTCAATGGCACTTGGAAATGTGAGTGCATAGTTTTTCTGTGTTTTATAAAATAAAGGTTTTAAACGTTATTGTGCGATGATCGTTTTCATCCATTTTTATGAGGAACACTAAGATCCTAGTATAGCTATTGGAGAAGTTCCCTTTGAGTGGAGTGGTTATCCCTATGAATGAACCAAAGGTGCAGTTTTAAAGAAAAATCTGGTGAGTGGCCAATCTCACAGGTGGTGGTGGAGCACTAAGTCACTTTAAATTGATCAAACACAAGAGCACGCCAATCACGGCAATCTAACAGAAGATTTGCAAGCATATATGAAGGGACTTTATTATCATGTGATACATGTCACCGGACTTTTATATGATTTATATAATTTGCATATGGTTGTTGCTTAATGTGATGAATTTTTATAGGTGGATGGTGAATAAGATTATGTTTAACAGATAGGATACACATAGATAGGAAAGAGAGTACAAATGAGACCAGCGCATCCACACACATAGCACTTTTAATTTTTTCTCTCGAGAATTTTTTGGATGCAGCAGCTACAGATATCACTTTTATATTGATTGATAGGACAGGTTTTGCGCCAGTGACACACACATTCCAATGCTGAGGCTGAGGCTGAGCCGGGTTGTGCACTATGAAGTGACGTGATGGGCAGTGCGGATGAAAGGTCTCTCCCATACTGATATAATGATCCCCTCTCAAACCTCTTCATAAGCTAAATAGTTGAAAACTAATGCCGCTTACACACGAGCGGACTTTACGGCAGACTTTGCCCGGCAGACGGGATTTCGTCGGACAATTCGATCGTGTGTGGGCTCCAGCGGACTTTGTTTTCTCAAAAGTTGGACGGACTTAGATTTGAGTAAACAGTAGTAGTGCAGTGCTAAAAACTCATACAACTGGAAAAAGTTCAAAAAATAACATATGCAAGAAATAAATGAAGCAAACAAAGCCAAGGAACTTAGATTTGAAACATGTTTCAAATCTATCCGACGGACTCGCGTCCGGTCGAAAAGTCCGCTCGTCTGTATGCTAGTTCGATGTACAAAAAGCCACGCTAGGGCAGCTATTGGCTACTTGCTATGAACTTCCTTATTTTAGTCCGGTCGTACGTCATCACGTACGAATTTGACAGACTTTGGTTGATTGTGTGTGGGGAAGTCCGTTCATTATGAAATGCCGTTGTAAAGTCAGTCGAAAAGTCTGCCGGGCAAAGTCTGCCGTAAAGTCCGCTCGTGTGTACGCGGCATTAGATCTCTATATTTGTACTGCAGTGATTAATGCATGACCTTTGTATGTAGTCTAAGAACTGAGCTTGCTGTAAAGAATCTATATATCCCACAATCCCTGGGTCTCTTAGTGCCTGTTCGCACCAGAACACAGTGCAGGAAATCTGTTTCCTGTGCGCGTTTCATGCACCACGTTCAAAACACACTGCAGTTGTGATCTGCAGCAGTTGTCAATGTTAAGTTAACGACACCCAAAACACAGATCACAAGCACAGTGCGTTTGCCTGCACCGGATCACATGGTACAGAAGTACCATGCAATCCAGTTGCAGTGTGCTTTTTAATGTAGTCCATGTACTATTTTTGCTGTGGTCAAGTGCGATTCAGCCCATTCAAAATGAATGGGCTCAAATCGCACCTCAGTACACCACATGTGAATCGCCCAGCGGCATGCAGCATGTTCCTGTGCAATTCATAGTGTGAACCAGTCCTGAGTCATTGTTCACATTGATGCTACTTTGAAATCGCGCCCACTTCACTTGAAGTAGTGTGATTTCAAAGTAGCAAGGTCAACGTGATTTCAGGTGCTACTTGATAGACATCTGTGTGGCTTCCTGCACAGATGTCTATTGGAGTCACACCTGAAATTGGCAAAAGTAGTGCAGGAACTACTTCCGATTGGAACAGTGTCATTACCTTCAATAGGCTGCATCTTGATCTCTCAAATCGCATGACAAATCACTCCAATGTGAACCTAGGCTCAGTCTAGCACTGGTGCAGGTGCAGTAATTAGATCTGACACAGCCACAAACAGGTAGAGCATTAACAGACACAGAAAACTTACTGATGCAGCTGCAAGGTATTTTTTTTTACATTAGAATGCCCACACTTGTGATGTGACACAGAGGAGATGGCAACACATAGAATACATGGACATAGCAACGGCTGCCGGGGGAGCAGGGGATCAGGTGAGTAAAACGTATTTTTTCAGTACGCTGAACAGAACTGGGTGGGAAAAATAAAACGTAACAAATTAATTTTTATCTTAGACCCTGTCCAACTTTCAGCATCCATCCACTTTTTTTTAAATCAAGCATTTGCTTGTTCCATTGGTCCTAAGCCTATAATATTGTTACTGTGTAAAATATCTTTTTATGAATGTATATTTACTGATGGTGATGATTAAATGTGTGGCCTATACCTATACAGGCAGTCCCCGAGTTACAAACATCCGATTTACAAACAGAGGGAGACATCCGGAAGTGTGAGGAAATCTACCCCCTAGGGTGGAAATTCACTCCTGCAAGTTGTCACAGGAAAAGTTCTCTCCACTGAAGCTGTATCAGCAATTCGTGTTTCCACAACAACCCAAAATTTTCAAAATCCAATTGTCACCGGGGCAGAAAGTGAGGTGAAATCTTCTAAACAGGGGCACAGACAGCAAAACAAATGTTACAGGGGTGTTAACCCTTCCCTATGTTATCCAAAAAAATATTTATTTTGGATGGAGTTACACTTAAAAAATGTACCTGTTCCAACTGCCATACAAATTCAACTTAAGAACAAACCAACAGACCCTATCTTGTTTGGGGACATCCTGTACAGTCAAAATGATACGTTATTAAACTGTATGTCTATTATAAATAAACCTATGCAGTCTTTAAAGGAGCTGAGCTGCCAAAAAGCCAATGTGCTCCTAACTTCCTGTTGTGAACTGACAGCACAATATTCTGCTATAAAATCGAAACCAGTGTTGTCAACTCCGTCTGATGGACTTTGCCTGGTCCGTCTGCTCCTCTCCAAATGCAAATAATAATTTCTGACCCAGCAAAATTTTGCAGCTGCCTTGTTTCCCAAGAAAATGTCCATACACTGCATGCAGGAAAAGGGGAAAAGCAGTTCTGAAAACGTTGCCTTTATGAGCAGGAACTGAGCTTTTAACAACTACCCCTTCAAGAATTTTGCAAGTCTGGTGATGATGACACAGGGGGTAACAAAAAGTTGTTTCTTAATACAGGAATGAGGGAAAAAACAAACAAAAAAAGCATGAATAATCCTTGGAAATAATTAGAGCTATAAGGGGATATTTGGGGTAAATTTGGGTAATGAATGGACATACACCTTCTAGCCAAGCTCCAGGAAACCTAATGTAGCAAGGTACCAGGTCTCCTTCAGCCTGATGAGAACTTCCAGGTCCAAAGACATCCGACGTCCTTCTGTATATGGTGGGTAGTAAGGCATGGGGGGTGCAGGGTAGTTAAATCTATTGGGCGCCAGATACTTCTTGAATGCAAAAGAGAGTTTATTTCTCTTAACAAACTTTTTGGGGGAGAGAGGGTTAGGGCCAGGATACCCTTAGATAGTTGCAAGTTCAATTGGTAGACTCTGAGACTTCAACAGGAGGACAGCCATGCAGGGAAAGGCATCCAGCAAGATGTCACATTTGCATGTGTAGGAATGCTTTCTGCCATGGCAAAACAACACAAAGTGTAACAGTACTTCCACTACAATCACTCCTTGTAGTTCTCCAACCCACTGAGCTCCTGGTCTCTCACTAGACTAGATGATTCACTGCTACTCAATCCCTTGAGCTCCTCCAATCTTCACGGTGGTATCTTCCTCAAGCGTCACTCCCGGCTCTCTTTTGGGTCCCTAGCATGGCACACAAGACTGCTCTGCAAGCGTCATCTCCTCTGGCTGGGTCCCTGGCTTGAAACCCACTGAAGATTCCTGATTCTTCATCATCCCCGGTTGGTGAGAATGCTGCTCCGGTACTTGCTTCATTTACTCACTGTGGTCCCTGGTAATAAGGTGGTTGGTTCCTTAGTGGCGACAGCTTCTTTTCTACCCCCAACCATGGCAGGTTCTCCGGCTGCCAGAATCGTCACTTTTGGTTAGACTGCAAGCCGCAATCCCAACCCTGCACTGCTCTCTCTTGCTTCTGGATGGGCCCTCAGACAGCCTAGCAGCCAGATGTGCCCAGGATAGGCACAATTTTAAGCCTAGCAGCCTGGGCAGTACCACACATGTCCACCCAGACAGCCATCCAGGTGGCACAGAACTCAGATCACCTAACTCCACCCGACTATATAGGTTCTCTCAGCAGACCAAGGGATTCAAGAAAACCCCTGCCCATTGGCTGAGATACCCCACAAACCCATAATCTGACCTTGCAATGAACTTCTCGTATCTAGTACCACCAGGTACGCGGCCACCTAGTGGTAGAAGAGAAAAGTGTAACAAGGCCAAACTTAGGGAGAAATCAATTGATCTCTAACAATTAGCCAAGATGACTATTCCGGGCAAGTAAATTAGCGAGAAGAAACCCTGCCTAAACTCCAGGGTGCAAAATCAAAAACCCTCTGTTTTCCATCTAGGGGACAGAAAAACACTTTTACTTACCCAATATTTAATGTCCAAAGCAGATAATGCTCCCCCGTAGACTATTCCTCTGCGTCCTCACGTCCAGTTCATGGCCATAGTCCCTACATTGGTATTGATTACTTCAAAGGGCATCTAGCCTAACATCTTAGGGGAGAAAAGGCTCCCTTAAGGCTGTGGGGACTAGTTCAGCCATGTAAAGGAGTCTGCAAGAGCTTGGGATCGGGTAAGAAAAAGTACCTTTCCAAGTTCCCTAGACAGGCAGCTTAGATTTCTTGGAGTTCAGCTTTAACTGTATAGGCAGAGGCCTTACTTGGCCAGCAGTCATTAGATTTAATAAGAAGGGCAGCCAGCCGTATAAAAGTCAGGATAAAAGTTAGCTGGTAGGCTGAGTCTCAAGAGTGAGCTTAAATTCAAAATGTCATGTTTGACTGGAGTGTGCCTTTAATGTTAATGTCTATCTCTTCTTGTATCATGTTCATATTAAAGTCTGCATAGCATAGTATTTGGCTGATATTTATCCTGGGGGAGGCAGCCGTAGAACATTAAGGAGGTCACAGAATTCTTGCTGCTTCATTCCTCAGCACATTAAGAAGAGAATATTAAAGATCTGCTGACTCGCACAAAGTGAGATTTTGTGTCTGTGATATTACTGGCAAAACTGTATTGCTATCAGAATGGAAAATCTGTGAGAGCAGCTTCCAGGGTCACAGAATGCAACTCATAATAATCTTTTCTCAGGATTTATGATGTTTTTTACTGTTTATGACAGAATAGGTTCCAGATTTTCAAAAGGATTCCACTACTTCTTGATGTCCGGTGACGCATGGTGTCACGCTTCAGTGATCAGTCATATATAATACCCAGTGCCAAATAATGGATTATACCTATGAGTGTACTTAAAGTGGGATTCTGTCTAACATCATGTCTTTTACAGGCAACGCAATAACACCTAGGTTGTAAGATATACTGTACAGTATGCATGTTGTTTAGCAAAGATATAAATCAACAGCAAAGGCATGTATTCCAAGACCGATTCGCTATTCTGCAAATAGGTCTCTGTTTGTCTGACAGCATGAGATCTTCTGAAGCTATAAATGACATTTCCTGCAAGAACATTTATTTATTGCTGATATGTGAAAAATCTAATTATGACTAGCGAGGCTTCTCTGCTCTTAAAGCAATACTGTTGCCAGAAAAATGTTTAAAAAAAAGCAACAATTCAAGCTAGACGTTATAATACTTACCACTATGGTGAATGGTGACTACGATCTTCACCGTGACTAGGATATTTACTTTGACCATAAACTATTTATCAGACACACCCCATTGTGTGCTGCAGTTTCACACGCCAGTCACTAAAACATTACAGCTTTGCGGGGACATAGAAGTAATGTAATGGGCAGGCAGCAAAGGAAACTGGTTCACTTTAATTCCCAACCCCAACTGCACATACTCGCCTTCCTTCCCTCCCCCATCATCGTGTTGGTGCTTGGTGACTGGCCCAATGCATTCACACTGGGGTTAAGACAGAGTCCCAAGCCCTGTATAAGCTCCAACTCAAGTCACCCTGATGGTTACACAGGGCTTCTTCTCCTTGCTCCATGCAGCAGAGGTGAACAAAGCAATACCATTGCATCTAACGTTTAACTGGATCTGTGGTTTTACCCTGCATGGACAAAGCGCAGGTTTGTACCTCTTAGGGCCTGCATGCGCTCTCCTTTTATTTCCATAGTGTCCAGTGATTTGTATTATGATAAACTCAGTCCTGAACAGCACACACGCTAGTATGGACAGTCATACACATTGTGCTAGCTTGCTGTATGGGATCTGTAGCAATGGCAAGGCTTATGATAGCAGACTGACATCATCAACTACAAATATACCTCTTTAATAAAAGCTGCTATATTGTCCTCCTGGTCCATTGTTGCACTGACTCATAAGTGGTTGAAGGTACTCATGTAACAAGTCCATGTATTTCTCTGTGGTTCCAAGGCAGGGCTCCAACAGCCCAGCCGAAAAGCCCATGTTACACAGGAGCCCAGGTCACCTAGCATATGTTCCATAGGTGGGGTCTGCTCTTTACCACCACATTGCCTAGCAATGGCAAGGCTTATGATGGCAGACTGACATCATCAACTACAAATATACCTCTTTAATAAAAGCTGCTATATCGTCCTCCTGGTCCATTGTTGCACTGACTCATAAGTGGTTGAAAGTACTCATGTAACAAGTCCATGTATTTCTCTGTGGTTCCAAGGCAGGGCTCCAACAGCCCAGCCGAAAAGCCCATGTTACACAGGAGCCCAGGTCACCTAGCATATGTTCCATAGGTGGGGTCTGCTCTTTACCACCACATTGGTGACTTCTTCCCCGAACCACCACCACTCCTGACCCAACCAGGGTTATATCTTGTACTTTGTATTCAGGACCCTGTTCACCAGCACCTGTGAGTAGTATGAGTTTCACCTGTCTAACAAGCTGCAGCCTAATTGTGTACTGGCCCACCTTACATACTTTCACTAATGTGTCAGGCATCCTCTTGAGAAACATCCCTCCAGCCAGAATATATATATTTTTAGAAAAGGTTTACTTTTAGAAAAAAACATCATCACATTTTGAATCTTACTGTTATCTGATGATACCCATGATTCTGCCAAAGCAGCCCAATCTAGTTACTTTATGCACATCAATCCACATACCCATATATGCATTTCTGTTGGACTGACCCAAAAGATATTTAAATTATTACTTTTATTACATCAGAGCGCATGCATTTAACTGACCATAAACCGAAGAAACATGTCATTGTCATTGGATCACTTTGCTCATACATAGGACCATCCATCAAGCTTAGTAAATATGTCAGAATTTTAGTTTTTCCTTCCTTATTTTGTACTGACCCTAATTCTTTCTGAGAAATCTCCATTTACTCATTATTCATTCCAATGCTGTCCTCACAATTTCCACTACAATGAATTCTGCATCTGTGTCTCCTTGAGACAAGAGGAAAAAAATCTCTCATACTCTTTGCAATCTCATTTATCATTGTGATTATCAAATGTAAAGTTATTTAGTATTTTGGGTATAGCATTAAACTTCAACTTTCCTTCCCAGACAGTGGCACAGCTTTGCAGGGTTATTCCAAAGTTCTGTGTGATTTAATGTGCACCTATTTTATACATATATTATGTTCTAAATATCTAACCATTCTTGTTGGTGAGAAATAAATTTAAATGTCATTGCTCGGTCTGCTGACCATCAAGGGAGGGCATGAAAAGGGCAATATGCATTACCATGGCAAGACATAATTTAATCTGTTCTCTATGGATTTATAGATGGTTAAAAAGCTCAGTATCAGTATAGTGTAAATGAGTTTTTCAAGAAATAAAGATTAAAAATAAAGAAGAACTCTGGTCTACACAAAGCCTTTCTGCAGAGCAGTTGAAATCTCTAAATGAAGTATAGCCAGATTCTGGACTACAGGAACATGGAGAAGGAGACACTTTTCTCTCTCTACAATCAGCTTGCTTTTAATTTCTGCTGTTATGCTGACTGTTGTGTTACACTATCCCCTCCAGTCATCAGAGGGAGGACTATAGCCAGAAAAGCTTATTAATTCCTATGCACCAAGGATTCATTTGAAGTCCAGGAAGTATGCCATATTTAGAGCTTATGGTCACTATAATTCCCAAGAGACACTGAGGCAAAGAGGAGCAGTGGAGCTTCTTTTCTGGGACTGTTCAGCTAGGCTCTTTCACTTGGCACCAAGGGAACCAGTGAGAGC
The DNA here is from genome assembly GCA_037952925.1 of Lithobates clamitans. NCBI lineage: Eukaryota > Metazoa > Chordata > Amphibia > Anura > Ranidae > Lithobates > Lithobates clamitans. The sequence continues at coordinate 2,815,595 of JBBGZY010000051.1, forward strand.
ACATCAGCTGCATGCTGATCACACTGCTGAGAGGCCAGACCAACAGGCACAGAGCCTGAGACCTAGCAGCAGAGACATCCAGAACAGAGCAGCGCAGACCGCAATGATTACATCTGCTCCATTGCTGCAGGAAGGCCAGAGCATCCTCTCACCTTGTACTTCCCACTTCTGAATCTCCGGAGACATTATGTGGAGAGACAGAGGGGGCCCTCTTCTACAGCAAGAGTTCCCACCCACACCACAGGGACTGGTGAGAGGGCTCACTTATTCACACTGAGAGCAGAGACTGAATTACTGGAGGCATAACATTAAGTATACAGGACCTATCCTGCACTTATACTTCATTTTTACTGCACCCATATCACACCTGCATCTTTACTGCATTTATACTGTATACTGGTTTATTAAAACTGTCGTTAAGTGTATCAGCACTTCTAAAAGGCCCTGACAGCTGGCAGAAGAACAGGATAAATAGACTGCCCCTCCCGAAAAAAACAACCTGCAAGTCCCCCTTGTTCCTTTCTCCCCTTTCTTTCATTTCATGGACAAGGCACATCCAGTCGGTCTAGGCCTAGTATAATCACCATCAGTGCACATTGTAAGTATTGTTCCTGTGCTCTAATCTCCAAATAGCAACTTTTCTGAAGGTAGCAGGGAAGCAAGCAATGGCCAGTATATCTAGGACCCTACAGCATCAATCCATATAGCAACCTCTGGCACTTAATTATCTTCTGGCACTTGTACAACTAATAGTTCCCAGCAAGGCCTTTAGCTCACAGTGTCCCAGGAGCTGTCTGCCACCCAGCATCCACAGGTAGATCCTTAGTGAGGGTGATAACCAGTTTCTTCCCCAGACCAGGACTATAGTGCAGTGCCCTCCAGAAGGGAACTGTATGTCTAATGACAGACTTATTTGAATTATTTATTTGCTTCTCTGTGACAAATTGTTCAGCAGTGGTAGGAGTTTTTGCTTGTTTGCAAAACAAGGAGGAACAGTGGAGCCGCTTTTCTGAGACTGTTCAGCTAGGCTTTTTCACTTGGCACCAAGGGAACCAGCGAGAGCACATCTGCTGCATGCTGATCACACTGCTGAGAGGCCAGACCAGCAGGCACAGAGCCTAAGACCTAGCAGCAGAGACATCCAGGACAGACCAGCGCAGACCGTACTTCCCACTTCCGAATCTCCGGAGACATTATGTGGAGAGACAGAGGGGGCCCTCTTCTACAGCAAGAGTTCCCACCCACACCACAGGGACTGGTGAGAGGGCTCACTTATTCACACTGAGAGCAGAGACTGAATTACTGGAGGCATGACATTAACTGTCACCAGTTTCTTCCCCAGACCAGGACTATAGTGCAGTGCCCTCCAGAAGGGAACTGTATGTCTAATGACACATTTATTTGAATTATTTATTTGCTTCTCTGTGATAAATTGTTGAGCAGTGGTAGGAGTTTTTGCTTGTTTGCAGGGTTTTTTTTTTTGCAATTTTTTGACCAAAATGGGGAGATTTCATTATGCTTGCGGTCTTGTAGACACATCAAGAAGTTTCTCCAAAGTGAAGGAAATGCCCTCTTAGAGAGTTGTCACTAGAACAGGTGTCATTACATGTCTTTTCTTCTACTCCTGTTTTAGTTACAGGATTTTCAGTGGTCCCCAAACATAGAGAAATTAAAGCTGATCTCCATGTTTCATTCAACATTAAATAATTAAATGAAACTATTTACTTCACTAACAGTTGCAGTGGCTGTGTGCATTGTATAAACTATATGTGACCTCAGCTACATACAGTACAGTATACAGCTCTGTGTTTCAGCAGTGGGGTAAGAACTTCCTGTCCTGCTGCCAGAACATTGATCAGCCTTTCACAGGAACCTTTGTTTTCTATGAATGAATGTAAAGCTTTTTTTGATTGGCTGAGATGGAGAAGTGAGCTGATGATATCACAAACTCCACTCATCATGAACACAAACTCAGCCAGAGGTAACTTTGAATTATTATTTAGAACACAAAGCTCCTTGTGAAAGGTTGAGTGCTGCTTGGCCCGATCAATTTTTTTTCTGGGAGCAGGAGGAGAAGTTCTTGCCTCACTGCAGAAACGCAGCACCGTATGCTATACATAGCTGAGGTTATATACTGTACAGTTTATGTAATGCTCCCAGTCACTGCAACTTTTAGTGAAAATAATAGTTTATTTGGACACAGAAAAGTCTCAGCCAGGAGGAGGCCGTGGAAAGTCTCAGCCAGGAGGTGGCAGGGGAAAGTGGCAGCCAGGAGGTGGCCGTGGTAGGTGGCAGCCAGGAGGTGGCTGTAGAAAGTGGCAGCCAGGAGGTGGCCATGCCCAGTAGCCTGACCGAATCACAGGTTCCTCCCCTCTGCCTTCCAACAAAAAGGCCCAGGAAGGGGAGGAATGTGGAGGAGTCAGCAGGCTACTGCGGTCCTCACATCAACCCCCAGTGTTCAAGAGGCCTTTTCGTCTATGACGGCCAGTAAGATGCAGGAAATGGAGGTGGACCAATGCCTCATCAGTGAGGAGTTCATATTTCAGGTCCTAAATAAGGGGGTGATGGGCGAACTCACAAAAAAAAAGTCACGTATGTGAGTTGGACTATACTCCTCCTCCACCTCATCCCACAACTCCAACACCACAGCCTGGAAGGAAGCGTGGAAGGAAGACAAGATAGTGATGGCCTGGGTTTGGTGTGGTCTGGCAAAAGACGCAGGCTGTTGTAAGACCATAGCCTGGGGACATATATGTCATCTGCTGCTGCTCCTGATCTCTTGGAGTCCTGGACCGGATTGTGCTCCCTATTGAATGGACTCCTCTGGCTACCAATTTTGCATGTCAAATAATTGATGTCTGCCCTGGGGTACAAAGGTTTTGCCAATTTCAACAGTTTCTCCAGCATTGCCTTCCTCTTTATTTTGGTATGACCTAATAAATTTATAATTTAAAAAAAAAAAAAAAAATCCTTGGCTATGTGTTTTACTTCAAAAAGGACAGTTTGTTTGTGAGTAAGCAGGTACATTTCAAAAATATGAACAACAAAGAAAAAAGGTGGGACTTTATATGAGGCATGCACCCCATTATTATCTTACCTTATATATCAGTTGGATTTTACCAATCAATTAGGGATACAGTTACTTACTATAGAGACATGTCATAAATTAATTTGTTTTTTTACAGTATTTATAGTATGAACTAATTATGTTATTATGTTTACTTCTGTGATATTTTATATACAATTAAACCATTGAATGCCAATTGATGTCATGTAATGCTTTCATGCAACGTTTTTAGTTCTATTATTATTTTAGGTACCCGCCATATTCATTGTTATCGTGTTATCTCCTGGGGTGCATGCCTCATATAAAGTCCCACCTTTTTTCTTTTTTGTTCAAATTATTGGGGATGGAGGCGCTTGGCTCTACATGCCTTGCGCCTCATACAAAGTCCCACCTTGCTGCTCTGTTTTTATTTTTTATTCAAAAATACAATGTCAAACTAACAAGGGACACCAACACCAACCAACCTATTTGAGGTTAAAAAATTCAAGATAATAATGGTGTTGTGGTAACCTGACACACAAAATGACAAAAAATATTATGGAGATCACTAGAAAAAAAAAAAAAATCAGAAGATCTTGATAAAAAAAAAAAAAAAAAAAAAAATACGAAGATCTTGATAAAAAAAATAAATAAATAAATAAAAAAAAGGTAGAAAAAGTAGATCACTATAAAAAAAAAATAAACATTATTCTGGAGATCTGGAGAAAAATAAAATAAAAGATTATTCAGGAGATCACGAGAAATAATAAATAAATCAGTTTGCCAGAACTCCATGTGAATATCAGCAGCAAAACAACTTCATAATTCTAGCATTATAAAGAAGACGAGAATGTGCTGCATTGAAGGGTGAAAAACTTTGCAGCATGATGAATGTGCTATCTCCATTACTAGTTTTACCAGACCGAGCGCTTCCATTGATTCAGAGCATGCGTGGAATTTTGTGCGTTGGAATTGTGTACACACGCTCGGAATTTCCGACAACAAGTTTTTTGTCGGAAAATTTGAGAACCAGCTCTCAAACAGTTATTATCGGAATTTCCAACAACAAGCTAACATCGAACATTTGTTGTCGGAAATTCCGATCGTCTGTACGCGGCATAAGACTGCGATAACTTAACATTTCACCACTCTATCTAAAAGCCGGAAAAAAGAATGTTTATGGTTTAAATACACTTTAAAGAACTCTGTCGAAAAGAGGAACATGGTGTTTATCCTTGCTGACCTCTGCTTCCGAAAGTGCTGGTTGCTTGCTTGCCATTAGGGATGAGCCGAACACCCCCCGGTTCGGTTCGCAGCAGAATATGCGAACAGGCAAAAAATGTGTGCAAACACCATTAAAGTTTATGGGACACGAACATGAAAAATCAAAAGTGCTTATTTTAAAGGCTTATATGCAAGTTATTGCCATAAGAAGTGTATGGGAACCTGGGTAATGCCCCAGGGAACATGTATCAATGCAAAAAAAGTTTTAAAAACTGATGTTTTTTCAGGATCCGTGATTTTAATAATGCTTAAAGTGAAATAATAAAAATGAAATATTCCTTTAAATATCGTGCCTGGGGGTCCCCTTAGCCTGCCTGTAAAGTAGTGCATCTTCACCATGTTCATAACAGTCCCGCAGCAAAATTACATTTCTAAAAGAAAAAAATTTAATATAAAATTGTTTGCGGCTGTAATGTATTGCCAGTCCCCCCTCCCCCCCAGTCCATTACCAGGCTCTATGGGTCTGGCATGGATATTGTGGGGAATCCCGTACCAAATTTTTTTTAAAAATGGCGTGGGGGTGCCCCTCAAAATCCATACTAGGCCCTTCAGGTCTGGTATGAATATTAAGGGGAACTCCATGCCAAAATGTAAAAAATAAAAATGAAGTGGGGATCCCCCAGGCCCCCACTGAACTGCATTATATATACTATACAGACTGCGCTATATACTCAGTTACTCTTGTTGGGCGCAGGAACGGGCCCTGCTGTTAAATATTATTTTAAAAATTGTAATTACATGCCCCTGTTAAACAGGGGCAGAAAAATTGGGCCTTTGGTTTTAAAGGTGCCACAACACTGTAACCCCTCACAGTTACTCTTGTTGGGCGCAGAAATGGGCCCTGCTGTTAAATATTATATCAAAAATTGTAATTACATGCCCCTGTTAAACAGGGGCAAAATAATTGGGCCTTGGGTGGTGGTGGTGCCCTAAACCAAAAATATTGTTGGAAGCTAGCATCAAGATTCAGGAGGAATAGGATAGGCAGCATAGGCAGTCTTCAAGGGATCCCAGATCCATAGCAAATTCAATCAGTTACCTCAGCATCAGGTGCTTGATAGCTGCTGATCCAGAACTGATTCATTTTTATAAATGTGAGCCTAGCAACGGAGTCTGTGGACAGGCACACTCTTTGATCCGTTACAAACCCTCCAGTAGCACTGAATGTACATTCAGAAAGTATGCTGGATGCAGGACAGCCCAGTAGCTCGATTGCATATTAAGGAAGATCAGATCAGATCTTGGCGCTGAGGACTGAAAAATAGTTTAAAGGCATCGGTCAGCCCGCCACTTTCTCCACCGCCCTTCCTCTGACCAAACAAAGCCTCAGAAACACTTTGTCCAGCACCAGAAAATGGTAATCTCCCAGGGTCTGGAAATGCGTTACACAAACTGTTCTTCAAGGCCTCCTGAAGATGTTTCATCCTCTGCTCCTTCTGCGAAGGCAGGATGAGCTCTGCAACTTTACCCTTATAATGTAGATCAAGAAGGGTTGCCATCCAGTAACGATCCTTCTTGATACCACGAATCCTAGGGTTCTTTCGCAGGCTTTGCAGAATTAGGGAGGCCATGCAGCCTAAGTTTGCAGAGGCATTTGATTCTGAGTCCTCTGGGTCTCTAAGGATCACATTATCCATAACTACCTCCTCCCAGCCACGTACAACTCCTTTGGTTTCAGGGGACTGAAAACCATCCCTTGAAGACTGCTGTGCATTATCCTCTTAATCCATGCTGACACAATCCTCATCCTCCTCTTCTTTCTGTATGGCAGCCCCGCAGGAATGCTATCTGGATAAAGGGGACCTTAAGAGGAAAGGAAGTCCTCCTCTTCCTCCCGCTTGTCTGCTTCAAGTGTCCTGTCCATGATTCCACGAAGCGTGTGCTCTAGCAGGAAGACTAGAGGCACAGTGTCACTGATGCATGCATTTTCGCTGCTCACCATCCTTGTGGCCTCCTCAAATAGAGACAGGACAGTGCATGCATCCTTGATCAGTAGTCATTGGTGTGGCGAAAAGAAGCCAAGCTCCCCTGACCCTGTACTGGTGCCATACTCCCACAGGTACTCATTGATAGCCCTCTGCTGTGTGTACAGCTATGCAGTATTGCAAACGTTGAGTTCCACCTGCTGGGCATGTCACAAATGAGGAAGTTTGTGGGCAGGTTGCATTCCCTTTGAATGTCAGCCAGCCAAGCACTGGCATTGTATGACCGGCGGAAATGACCATAGACTTTTCTGGCCTGCCTCAGGAGATCTTGTAGGCCTGGGTACCTGGCCAAGAAACGCTGCACCACCAAATTCAGAACGTGTGCCAAACATGGAACATGGGTCAAGTGTCCCTGTCAGAAGGCGGAGAGAAGGTTGGTGCCATTGTCGCATACAACCATTCCTGGCTGAAGCTCGCATGGCGTCATCCACCTCTGAGCCTGCCCCTGCAGAGCTGACAGAATCTCTGCCCCAGTGTGGCTCCTGTCCCCAGACCAACTCAAGCACTGCATGGCATCTTTTAGCCTGATTGCTTGCGTAGCCCCTTGAGCACTGCTGTCCCGAGGACAATTCTGCAGGAGAGGCCATAGAGGAAGAAGAGGAGGAAGGAGGGGAGCATACAAATGTGGCAGAATTACTACCAGCTTTTTGGAGGCGTGGTGTGTGGAACAAGCTAAAACACTGATCCCTGCCATGCATCCTTGCCAGCTGCCAGCAGAGTTACCCAATGCGCCGTGAAGGAAAGGTAACTTCCTTGCCCATGCCTGCTGGACCATGAGTCACTGGTAATATGAACCTTACTGCTGACCGCCCTGTCCAATGATGCCAAAACATTGCCTTCCACATGCCGGTAGAGAGCCTGAATGGCCTTACGTGAAAAGAAATGCCGTTTTGGAACCTGCCACTGAGGTACAGCACATTCCACAAATTCATGTAAGGGGGCAGAGTCTACCAGCTGAAAAGGCAGCAGTTGCAGTGCTAACAATTTGGCCAAGCTAGCATTTAGACACTGAGCATGTGGATGGGACCAAATTTCTTTTTACGGTTCAGCAACTTGGGTAGGGAAATTTGCCTGCTAAAATCAATTGGTGGTGTACTGCTAGCAGATTGGCTGCAAGTACTTGTGACACCTATTGCTATAACTTCATTCCTCTCAGTGCAGGTTTTTGAGAGGACTGGAGGTATAGTAGGGTTGGAGATCCCAGATGAGGAGCAAGGAGAAGTCCGCCTTTTTTTTTTATGATGTGGGTCTTACAAGTGCTGTTGCCAATGGACTGCATGGCAGTCGTCATATGTCTGGTCAAGCATGTGGTGCCCAAGCGGCTGCTGTTCTGGCCACGCTTGATCCGCTTCAGACATAGGTTGCAAACAGCAATGGTGCGATCTGCTGCACACATGTCGAAAAAAGCCCACACTAAGGAACTTTTAAAAGTCAGCGGGGAGTCAGCAGCACACTGCACCTGCGGAGCTCTGCGGTGTGATGCAATAGTATGACTGCCCTTAAGTTGCCCCCTGGAGGACATCCTGCCTAGTTGAAGTTGTGCCTCCTCCTCACTTTCTTCCTCTCTTCTCTGAGGCACCCAAGTACAGTCAATGACCTCATCATCCCCTCCTTCCTCATGACTGGAGCAAACTTGGCAGTATGCTGCAGCTGGGGGAACATGACTGCCAGTTTCTTGTCTTTCTGTGGCACCCCCCCTCTCTAGGATCATGTTACTCCCTTCCACAACCTGGAAACCAACATCAGAGCCTTCAAAATGCTGCGCATCCTCCAGCAGCATGTAACCGACACTGTGGTCGAATGACTCTGGGGACTCCTCTGTGCATGATGGTGGGGCTACGGAAGGAGTGACTGTGGACAAGGATCTTGTGGAATAGGCTGCTTTGGCATCTGCATTGGAAGGCAGACTACTCTAAGCCTGGGTGATGAAGGATGAGGATGACTTTGTTATCCACTCCACCAACTCTTCTGCATGTTGTGTCTTAACACGGCCAGCAGCAGTAAAAAGGGACAAGTGTGCCCCACGGCCACCTGCAGAAGATGCACCATGACTATGAACACCACTATTGACTGTAGAAACAGAGGCTGCTTGCCCTCTTTAATGGCCTGTGAGCGTCTGCCTCTCCTTGGTGGTCTTCTGGACAAGATTTTTTTTTGTAACACAGCACTACACTGTATTATATACTGTGTACACCACCTGAACTGTATTAGGAACAGTACACCACCCAATGCACTGTATACAGTATATAGGCTACACTGAATGCAGAGTATATATATATATATATATATATATATATATATATATATATATATATATATATATATATATATATATATATATGTAACGCAGGGGTTTGCTACCAAAGTTAGAATGCTAAGTAATGTATTGTTTCTTGGCTCCCTCTAGTGACCGCTAAAGCTTTTTTACACCTGGATTTGGGAATCCTCTGCCATTCCGCCTTGCAGATCCTCTCCAGTTCTGTCAGGTTTAATGGTAAACGTTGGTGGACAGCCATTTTTAGGTCTCTCCAGAGATGCTCAATTGGGTTTAGATCAGGGCTCTGTCTGGGCCATTCAAGAACAGTCACAGAGTTGTTGTGAAGCCACTCCTTAGTTATTTTAGCTGTGTGCTTAGGGTCATTATTTTGTTGGAAGGTAAACATTTGGCCCAGTCTGAGGTCCTGAGCACTCTGGAGAAAGTTTTCGTCCAGGATATCCCTGTACTCGGTCGCATTCATCGTTCGCTTGATTGCAACCAGTCGTCCTGTCCCTGCAGCTGAAAAACACCCCCACAGCATGATGCTGCCACCACCATGCTTCACTGTTGGGACTGTATTGGACAGGTGATGAGCAGTGCCTGGTTATCTCCACACGTACCACTTAGAATTAAGGCCAAAAAGTTCTATCTTGGTATCATCAGACCAGAGAATCTTGTTTCTCACCATCTTGGAGTCCTTCAGGTGTTTTTTAGCAAACTCCATGCGGGCTTTCATGTGTCTTGCACTGAGGAGAGGCTTCTGTCGGGCCACTCTGCCATAAAGCCCCGACTGGTGGAGGGCTGCAGTGATGGTTGACTTTTTACAACTTTCTCCCATCTCCCGACTGTATCTCTGGAGCTCAACCACAGTGATCTTTGGGTTCTTCTTACCTCTCTCCCCAAGGCTCTTCTCCCCCGTAAGCTCAGTTTGGCCAGACGGCCAGCTCTAGGAAGGGTTCTGGTCATCCCAAACGTCTTCTATTTAAGGATTATGGAGGCCACTGTGCTCTTAGGAACCTTAAGTGCAGCAGAAATTTTTTTTTAACCTTGGCCAGATATGTGCCTTGCCACAATTCTGTCTCTGAGCTCTTCAGGCAGTTCCTTTGACCTCATGATTCTCATTTGCTCTGACATGCACTGTGAGTTGTAAGGTTTTATATAGACAGGTGCGTGGCTTTCCTAATCAAGTTCAATCAGTATAATCAAACACAGCTGGACTCAAATGAAGGTGCAGAACCATCTCAAGGATGATCAGAAGAAATGTAGAGCACCTGAGTTAAATATATGAGTGTCACAGCAAAGGGTCTGAATACTTAGGACTATGTGATATTTCAGATTTTCTTTTTTAATAAATCTGCAAAAATGTCAACAATTCTGTGTTTTTCTGTCAATATGGGGTGCTGTGTGTACAATAATGAGGAAAAAATGAACCTAAATGATTTTAGCAAATGGCTGCAATATAACAAAGAGTGAAAAATTTAAGGGGGTCTGAATACTTTCCGTCCCCAGTGTGTGTGTGTGTGTGTGTGTATGTGTGTATGTGTGTGTGTGTGTGTGTGTGTGTGTGTGTGTGTGTGTGTGTGTGTGTGTGTGTGTGTGTGTGTGTGTGTGTGTGTGTGTGTGTGTGTGTGTGTGTGTATGTATGTATGTATGTATATATATATATATATATATATATATATATATATATATATATATATAGTGAGGGGTTAGCTCAGCAGCGGGTGTGTGTAACCCCCTGGATGGGTTCACCACACAAAATCAGGCACAGCAGACATCGTTGCAGGTGAAAAAAAAACAAAGGTTGCCACACAAAATATTGACAATTTGGGCCCAATTTGAACATTTTCACTTAGGGGTGTTATCACTTTTGTTGCCAGCGGTTTAGACATTAATGGCTGTGTGTTGAGTTATTTTGAGGAGACAGCAAATTTACACTGTTATACAAGCTGTATTTATATATATATATATATATATATATATATATATATATATATATATATATACATATATATTAATACACCGCCTGAAGTGTATTACAAACTGCACAAACTGTATTAGCTACTGTGTACACAGCCTGCACTTTATTAGAAACTGTACAATGGCTGCACTGTATTGTATACTGTGTACACCGCCGGCACTTTATTAGAAACTGTTCAACGGCTGCACTATATTATATACTGTGTACACCACCAGAAGGTTATTAGAAACTGTACACCCTGTAGTATATACTGTGTACAAAACCTGACGTGTATTAGAAACTATACACCACCGAATGCACTGCCTTGCTAAAGAAGCTAAGGGTAAAGTTGATGGACTGGCCAAACATGTCTCTAGATCTAAACCCTATAGAGCATCTGTGGGGCATCCTCAAACAGAAGGTGGAGTAGTGCAAGATCTCTAACATCCACCAGCAACGTGATGTCATTATGGAGGAGTGGAAGAGGACTTCAGTGGCAACCTGTGAAGCTCTGGTGAACTCCATGCCCAAGAGGGTTAAGCCAGTGCTGGAAAATAATGGTGGTCACTCAAAATATTGACACATTAGGCCCAATTTGGACATTTTCACTTAGGGGTGTACTCACTTTTGTTGCCAGCGGTTTAGACATTATTGGCTGTGTGTTGGCTTAATTTGAGGGGACAGAAAATTTACACTGTTATACAAGCTGTACACTGACTACTTTACATTGTAGCAAAGTGGCATTTCTTCAGTGTTGTCACATTAAAAGGTATAATAAGCTATTTACAAAAATGTGAGGGGTTTACTCACTTTTGTGAGATACTGTATATATTAATACACCGCCTGAAGTGTATCAGAAACTGTACACACTGTATTAGATACTGTGTACAGCACCTACACTGTATTAGAAACTGTACAACGGCTGCACTGTATTATAAACTGTGTACACCACCAGAAGTGTATGTCAGGGCTGGGCTCAGCCCTTCCTTCTCAAAACTGGCCGCTTAGCTGTCGGCTAATTGCCAGCCCCTTTCTCTCCACAGTGACTCACCTGTTGATGATAGCCTGCTCGTCACACTCACACTCACCTGTTGATGATAGCCTGCCTACTTAAGCCTTCCAGCCCAGATGATCTCTCCCTTCGCCATGGTCACATCTCTAGAGACACGCTCCTGTGTTCCTGTTAAAGACTTGCTTGGCTGACATTCCTTCTGGCTCCAGATCCTGCTTGCTGTTCTACTTTGCTGTTCTCTGTCTCCCTGACATTTTGGCTTGTCTGACTATCCGTTCTGGTTCCTGAACTCTGGCTATGTTTTGACTATGTTTACTTTTTTTACCTTTTTATTATTATTATTAAACAAGTGTGATTTACTGTACTTCTGTCTCAGTTTGATTCATGGTTTCCGACAGTGGGCGAAGGCCATGAATTCAGAAGATGCAGTCAATCCACTTGTTGGTAATATTTTTTTCAGATTGGATGAGCAGGATCATCACATGGATCAGTTTGCCATGGCTTTACAAATGCTCCTGAGTCACACGGCTCACCTGGAATCTCCAACTGTGGCTGCTTCGGTACAACCTGTGTTGCAGGCCATCCCTGCTGCTACACCAGTCTCTGTGCAGGCACCCGCATCTTACCTCTATAAGAGGTATGTCCTGTTCCGTTTCCCCAGCAATCTGGGGGCAATCCAGTCCAATGCAGAGGGTTTCTCAACCAGGTTGAGATATATTTTGAGATGCTGCCCTAGGCGTTTCCCACGGACAGAAGCAAAGTAGGTTTTGTGATATCTTTGCTTTCTGAGAGAGCCTTGGCCTGGGCAAACCCTCTATGGGAGATGCAAAAACCTGTTGTCTTGAGTTACCCAGAGTTTGTGGCTTCTTTTAACCACTTGCGAACCAGTTGTACTGCGGCAGAATGGCTCGGCTGGGCTAAACGACGTTATGTAAGGTAGTTTCGCCCTGTGGCCACTAGGGGCGCGGGCACACCCCCTGCTTGCCCACAGAGCCAATGCGAGTGCGACTGCTGGTCTCCCGCGATCGCTCGGGGCACATGGGGATTCGGCATCTGTGTGTGTAAACTCTCTGAGGGGAGAAGTGACAGATCGTCTGTTCATACAGAGTATGAACAGTGATCTATCTCTTCCCCTACACAGTCCACTCCCCATTCAGTTAGAACACACTCTAGGTAACACATTAACCCCTTGATCACCTCCTAGTGTTAACCCCTTCCCTGCCAGTGACATTTTTACAGTAATCAATGCATTTTTATAGCACTGATCGCTGTAAAAATGCCAATGGTCCCAAAAATGTGTCAAAATTGTCCGACGTGTCCGCCATAATGTCGCAGTCCAGATAAAAATCGCAAATTGCTGCCATTACTAGTAAAAAAAAAAAATAATAATAAAAATGCCATAAAACTATCCCCTATTTTGTAGACACTAACTTTTGCGCAAACCAATCAATATACGCTTATTGCGGTCTTTTTTTACCAAAAATATGTAGAAGGCATAAACTGAGGAAAAAAAATCGTTTTTTTATATATTTTTGGGGGATATTTCTTATAGCAAAAAGTAAAAAATATTGCATTTTTTTCAAACTTGTTGCTCTTTTTTTGTTTATAGCGCAAAAAATTAAAACCGCAGAGGTGATCAAATACTACCAAAAGAAAGCTCTATTTGTGGGAAAAAAAGGACATCAATTTTGTTTGGGTGCAACGTCGCATGACCGCGCAATTGGCAGCTAAAGCGACACAGTGCAGAAACGCAAAAAGTGCTCTGGTCAGGAAGGGGGTAAAACCTTCCGGGGCTGAAGCGGTTAAAAGGGTATTTGACGTTCCTGCACTCTCCGCTTCTGCTGCTAAGTGCGTCATGTCCATCAAACAGAGTACGAGATGTTGCTGATTACGTCATTGAATTCCGTACTCTGGCAGCAGAGGTTGCTTGGAACAATGAGGCCCTTGTGGCTGCTTTTTCTCATGGTCTCTCTGATACCATCAAGGATGAGATAACAGCCTGAGATATACCTACTGAGCTGGAGAAGTTAATCACATTTGCCATCCTCATTGACTCCAGACTCAGAGAAAGACTTCCTTTTAAGGAGCGCTTGTGGAAGCCTCCTGTACATTTGTCTCCGAACTTGGTACCGAGTCGGTCTGTGAAGATGAACCCATGCACTCGAGCTTCACGCATCTCTCTGCGGATGAGAGAAACCTTATGCCCTGTACACACGATAGGATTTCCGACAACAAAATCCATGTTTTTTTTCCGACGGATGTTGGCTCAAACTTGTCTTGCATACACACGGTCACACAAATCTTGTCGGAAATTTCGAACGTCATAAACGCGGTGACATACAACACGTACGACAAGCTGAGAAAAATGAAGTTCAATAGCCAGTGCGGCTCTTCTGCTTGATTCCGAGCATGCATGGAACTTTGTGCGTCGGAATTGTGTACACACGATGTTGACTTACAACAACGGATTTTTTTGTGGGAAAATTTGAAAACCAGCTCTCAAATTTTGTGCGACGTAAATTCCGATGGAAAATGTCTGATGGAGCCTACACATGGTCAGAGTTTCTGACAACAAGCTCCCACAGAACATTTTCTGTCGGAAAATTCTATTATGTGTACGGGGCATTAGGAGGAGGGAGAGATTGTGCTTTTATTGTGGCCAGGCAGGTCACTGTCTTACCTGTGATGGACCCCCTTACTCAAGATGTCCACCGTAAATGCTTCCCACAATCCAGGACCCCTTAGTTTTCCCATTAACTAGTCATAGCTCAGTGTAGGGTAAAACATCAGACCACACCAGTCTTGGAGTACATCAGGAATAGCCTTTTATTTGAGATCTCACACAAATATATACAGCTTGTTGACAATACAAATGTTAACCTAATTAACATGAGCTAACTATCTAATCCTTTAGACAGCCTAGGTGACTAAGAGACATTAGTCTGTCCTTTAGGACAGACTTGCCGTCTTTTAGCTCAGAAGACACAGCATTATCATAAATCAACACAGAACTCCTCTATACAATAGCAAGGATAATTAGCACAAACAACTATGGGTGAAATACTCTAATGCCGCGTACACCAGAGCAGACTTTTCGTCCGGACTGGTCCGACAGACCAAATCCAGTGGACAATCTGACTGTGTGTGGGCTTCATCGGACCTTCAGCGGACCGTTTCTGTCAAAAGTCTGACGGACTTTAGATTTGGAACATTCTTCAAATCTTTCCTCCTTAACTCCGCCGGACCCAGTTCCTATCGAGAAATCCGCTCGTCTGTATGCTAGTCCAACGGACAAAAAAACAACGGATGTTCAGAAGCAAGTACAACACGGAAGCGCTCGGTCTGGTAAAACTAGTGTTCATATTGTAGCTAGCACATTCCTCACGCTGCAAATTCTGTGATCGTTGAATGCAGCGCATTTGTTTATATATATATATATATATATATATATATATATATATTGAGGAGTCCATATAATAGGGAGCAAAATCTGGTCCAGGAATCCCAGAGATCAAGAGCAGCAGCAGATGACATATATGTCCCCAGGCTGTGGTACTACACCAGCCTGCGTCTTCTGTCAGACCAGACTGAAGCCAGGTCATCACATTCTTCTCTTCACTGCAGCCTTCTCTCCACGCTGCCCTGCACCCTTCCCTGCAGCCTTCCCTCCACGCTGCCCTGCAGCCTTCCTTGGAGGCTGTGGCTCTGGTGGTTGAG
The DNA here is from genome assembly GCA_037952925.1 of Lithobates clamitans. Lineage (NCBI taxonomy): Eukaryota > Metazoa > Chordata > Amphibia > Anura > Ranidae > Lithobates > Lithobates clamitans. The sequence continues at coordinate 2,830,856 of JBBGZY010000051.1, forward strand.
TTGTGGCAGGAGGAGGAGGGGCTTGCTCATTTATTTGGGTGTTGACAGTTAGGTCGCCCTTAAGCCCCTTGTAAAGGAAATCAGAAAAATGTTTTTCACACAGGAGGCGTTGGCCCTTCTCCATTTCAAGCAACCTGCTGGCTATATAGGAGCCATAGGCCTCTTCAGCTTGAGGGGGGGTTCTTGAGGAAATTTGTAGCTTCTCTCATGAGGCGCAGTGATGCCTCCTCTGTCACTGTCCCCTTTCTGGACCTTTTTGTTTGAAGGCGGAGGGGAGGCACCTGCGATTGTGTGAGGCTCCTACTGGGCCCAGCCACCTACTGGCTGACACTAACCCCTGCCTCCTCCTGGCTGTCCCTGGGCCCGTCCTCCTCCTGCCTGCCACTTTCTACACCTTCCTCCTGGCTGAGCTCATCCTGTGTATAAAAAAGGGACATAGTTTTAGTTTTTGGTTCATCAATCACACACAATTTTCAGCTCAAGACTTGCAAATTCAATGTAATACATATAAAAGAGTATCATTCTGACACCAGCATTTTTCAAGCTGGTGACAAACATTTTTGGCCACTACTGTCAATTGATATATAGACATCATTTTGGGATCAAATCCTTAATAGGTAATCAATTAGAACATCTAGTTAACATCATTAATATTAGGACACTAAATATGTCTAAAAATAATATTCCTGGCTCCAGATGGTCGCATCCGGTTCTTCCAGGATGGAAGTCCCAGGTTGGTCCTCATCAGCCTTTGCTGGGGTGGAGGGAAGGGTAGAGGGAAGGGTGGAAGTAAGTGTCCAAAGTGATTCCCTGGCTTCAGTCTGGTCATCAAGAAAACATAGTTTTTCGAAGTACCACAGCCTGGGTACATACACATCAGCTGCTGATGCTCCTAATCTCAGGGAAGTCTGGATCTTGTTATGTTCCCTCCCAAACATATTTCGCAAGATCCCAATTTTCTTTTCCAAAATCTCCACGGTTGCTTCTGGGATGAATGTTTGCACAAATGCCAGAAGTCTCTCCAGCGTTAACTTCCTTACTGGTTTAATGTAATATTGAGGGTGTTTGACCTCCCACAGATTCCTCATCTCCCTGTACTTCTCAATAAATGGTATCAGAAATTCAGGGTCCTTAAACTTGTTATTCATTTTTGCTGTAAGACAATACACAAGACAAAAACACTAATGTCAGCCTAAACTCACATAATCTTATCCCAAACATAAGTATCACTCTTTAAGCAGTAAAGGCCGCTACAAAGTAAGAAAATTTACCTTCGTTTCGGACGCTCGTAACTTCACTTGCTCCGCTAACAGAACGTACGTACGGCACATGCGTGTCAGCTTTATATACACTGTGCTCGCGTAAAAGCTCCGCCTGCGTCGCCCGCCCCTGACGTTCTTTTTCACGAATATTTCCCGCCCCTTTCTCTATGCACAGAATGTACGTATGGCACATACGGGTTAGGTTTATATACACTGCGCATGCGTGAAACTCCGCCTGCGTCGCCCGCTCCTGACGTTCTTTTTCATAAATATTCTCCGCCCCTTCTCTCTACGGTACACAGTAGGAGTAACAATGGCAGAGACACAGCAGGTGTGTACTAACTCCAGTAACGAGGAAAGCCCGGAGCCCGAAATGTCCCGATCTGGGAAGAGGAGATTTAAGGCCTCCAATATGGCCTTTGAAGAGATGGTGGAGATGGTAGCAATTTTGCAGAGAAAAGATTACGATGGGAAACATGGACCGTACACCCAGCCTAATGGCAAAAATAATGCCCAAAGTGGTGAAGACCCTGTATCAGAATTTTGGGGTACGATGCTCTAAAGACCAGCTGAGGAAACGATGGTCCGACCTTAAATCGAGGGAGCCGGATCAGTACAGACGAATTAAGAAAGTTCTTAAAAAAAGTAAGTACTTGTGGTGTATTTCCTATTCTGATTATTAACTTGCATGCTGCTCCATGTGCTTTTCTTTACTGTACAGTTTTAATCGTTATTCGTTCGTTGGAAACATTGTTTGTAGGAACATCATTAGCACGTATATACGATGTATTTAGTTGATACAGGGTTGAAACAACATTTTGGTCTTGGAAATTTGTCTTATTAAAAGAAGTTTAGGACATTGTTGTCTAGATGTCTTTGAAACTAGAATGAATAGCAAATTTCATTCAGTGGAATGTAATGAGAGGACACTCAGCAGCTGTTTACACATCTGAACTCAGGAGCACTAGTGTGGGACACCAGAATACACAGGTAACCCACACAGGTGCTCCAGTGGATACTTGTTGGGGTGTAATAATATATTCAAGTTTTAATTGTAATAAAGCCTGTTTGTAAAAAAAAAAAATAGGGCCTGTATGTATAAAAAATTAAAAAATAAATAAATAAAAAAATGAGGCCTGTTTGTAAACATTAAAAAAAAAAATTATATATATATATATATATATATATATATATATATATATATATATATATATTTAAAAAAAGAATGTTTTAATCAACTGTGTGACTTCTTCTTTCAATGCTTAATACCATTTTTAAAGTTATTTGGTGTTTACAGTGACAATGGGCCTTATTTACTAAAGAAAAATACACTTGGCACTACAAGTGCACTAGGAGAGCCTAAGAGAACCTAGGAGACAGCCAAAAAGAAAGGCAAGCAATAAATACATTTCAAGATTTTATCTGATCATTATTTTTTATTTAAAAAATTAAAGATTGTCTGGCATTGCAATGGCCCTACTACCCGTAAAAAAATCAACATATTTATCACGAACTGTACAGGCGCTTTGGGGGGCCAAGCCAGTATGGCCAGTATCCAGGCCCGTCAGAGGATTCTATGTAAGTCCAGCCTCAGGCCTGCTAGGACAATGTGATTTAGTTTGTAGTCCGCTATGTGGATGGCTGTCTGAAACAGGTGGAACCGGCTGGCCATGATCCCAAAGGCTTCTCCAGAACTTTTCTCACTCTGGCCAGCCAGAAGTTAAAAACCTTCCTCTCCAGAGTGAGGGTCCTTTGGGGGAATGGCCTCATCAAGTGCTCGCCCAGACCGAAGGCTTCATCTGCAATGAAGACAAATGGGAAGTCCTTCCACGTTATCTGCATCAGGTGGCAATCCCAGGCCACCACTCTGGAGACGCTGGTTGAACTCTGTCTGGGCGAAGACTCCTCCATCCGACATCTGGCCATTCTTCCCCACGTCCACATACAGAAATTCATAGTGTGCCGACACCACACCACCATTAACACAATACTATTAAACCCCTTATAATTAAAATAGTATGAGCCCGAATGGGGTGGTGGCACGATGTGGACGTGTTTCCCATTTATAGCCCCTCCACAGTTGGGAAAGTCCCAATGGGTGGCAAAATGGGATGCCACAGTCTGCCATTCCTGTGGCGTTGAAGGAAACTGGGGAGTCAAACAAGAAAAAAAATATAAGTACTTTTGCACATTACACAAAAAACATTCTTGCCCAGCATCAGTATAACATTAATTTAAAGTATTATTTAAAAGACTAAAATATAAGGCCCACTTATCAGATTCCTTACCCCACTGATGGCCCATTGATCATTTTTTTCGGGGGGGGGGGGGTTATAAAGCAATTTAAGGACACACAGACCATTTGGATAAATTTTAGGGGGGGGGATTCTAAAGCAATTTAAGGACACACAGACCATTTGGATACATTTTAGGCGGGGGGGGGGGATTATAAAGCAATTTAAGGACACACAGACCATTTGGATACATTTTACATGGGGGGGGGGATTATAAAGCAATTTAAGGACACACAGACCATTTGGATACATTTTAGGGGGGATTATAAAGCAATTTAAAGACACACAGACCATTTGGATACATTTTACGTGGGGGGGGGGATTATAAAGCAATTTAAGGACACACAGACCATTTGGATAAATTTTAGGGGGGGATTATAAAACAATTTAGGGACACACAGACCATTTGGATACATTTTTTTTGGGGGGGGGGATTATAAAGCAATTTAAAGACACACAGACCATTTGGATACATTTTAGGGTAAAGCACTACAATGGAGATGACGTACATTGTTAAGTGACTAGACTAGGTGGATATGGGCCCAGCATAGCATGCTGGGGAGGTTAGTGAAAGCAAATATGCATGCAGGACAAAAAGAGCATTAAAAAATTACAGCATGCATGAGGACAAAGGGGACATTCACAGCATAGTGCAATCATGGTATCATTATATTAGCAAACATTAAATACAATAAAATGTGATGTTAAAAGATAAAAAAACTTACCTTAATATAGTTCTTCTACAGGACCTGGATGATGGCAGAACAGGTCTCTGGGATAATGATCCCCAGAGCCTGGGGGGAGTCGTCTGTCAAGAACTTAAGGTCCTGCAGGCTTCTCCCCGTCACCAAGTACCGCAACGTGGCGACTAGCCTCTGCTCCGGAGTGATGATTTGCCTCATGCAGGTATCCTGCCTGCTGATATAAGGGGTCAGCAAAGCCAACAAACGGTGAAAAATGGGGTCCGTCACCCTGAGAAAGTTCCTGAAATCCTCAGGATTATTCTCACGGATCTCACGGAGCAAAAGCATGTGAGAGAATTGGTCACGCTGGAGCAACCAATTCTTCATCCATGATCTCCTCCTCGCCCTGTTCATGGACTGGGCTTGGGCTGAAGAATAAACTACAGCACCAAGCACATACAATGCACGAGCTCTACGACGAGTAGGTACACGCAACATGGCTTCAAAACGGTCGGCTGGTCAGTACACATTTAACAGAACGCACTGAAGAACAGCAAAGCCTGTGAAGAACGAGCTGAAAATCAGCAATGAGCAGACAATAACACACTGATAAATCAATGTGAACTGACTACACGCACTGAAAAGCAGATACAAACCTCACAAGCACAAACTCAACAACAGTTAAACGATCTGAAAAACATGAGTCTGAAAAAGCGCAAATCGTCTCTCACCAAACTTCTACTAACACAAGATAAACATAAAATTAGCAGAAGGGGCCCGACGGGTGGTGCACGAGCTATTACACTGCTTTTTTATAGTCTCGTCAGACCTGGGGTACGTCACCGCGTACTAGGCGGTCAGACTTTGGTATGATCGTGTGTGGGCAAGTCTGTTCGTTAGAAAGTCCTCGAAAGTACGTCAAAAGTCCGTTGAAAGTCCGTCGGAAAGACCGTCAGACTTTTGATGCTGAAAAGTCTGTTCGTGTGTACGTGGCATTAGAAGTAGACAACAGGAGACCCAGGGCTTTCCAGATCTCATTAATCAGCATTCCTTTCGCATACATATGCTATATGAGTCCCAAGCATGCAGAGACTATCATGGTGTCAGGCTAGAGCATATAACAGGTAACAGTTCAGATGTTCTGATTATGCAAAGAGTTCAAGGAACAAGAGCACATACCATGAGCAGAGCAGGTCAGCTGGGACTTGTAGTTCACCGCTGTAGATGTAGGTCGATGTTTGCTGGACCTTGTAGTTCACCACTGCAGATGAGGATAGATGGTGTCTGGTGTTGTAGTTCACCGCTGCAGGTGAGGATAGATGTCTGGTGCTTGTAGTTCACCGCTGCAGATGAAGTTACTAGTGGAATCAGGCAAACGTAGTCTAGGCAAGCTGGGTCATACACAGGAAGATCAGAGTCCAAACGGTACCGAATCAGAAGCAAGCAAACAGGGTCAAACGAGCCGAAATACACAGAGCAAATATCAACTGGATCAAACACAAAGTAAACACTAACACGAGCAATGAATGAATGCTGTTGCAAGTTATTTAAAGGTCACCTGGCCAATCATTGTTGTTTCCCAGGTAAAGGCTGTGTCAGGTGAGTTGTGCTGGGTCCTAAAGAGATCCTAGTACTGACAGTACTCCCCCTTTCTCGAGGGGTTGCTCCTGCACCCCCAGGCTTACTTGGATAACGAAGATGGAACTTCTTCTTAAGTCGGTCAGCATGAAGATCACGAGCTGGGACCCAAGATCGATCCTCTGGGCCGAAACCTTTCCAATGAACGAGATACTGTAAGGAATTGCGCACTCGTCTGGAATCAAGAATAAATGCCACTTCATATTCCTGACTGTCCAACACATCCACAGGTTCTGGTTCATTTACTTGGAGGCTGGAATGAACAGGTTTCAACAATGAAACATGAAAGACATTTGGAATGCGCATGGATGGGGGGAGTTTTAATCTATAGGATACAGGATTAACAATCTCCGAAATTTCATAGGGCCCGATGAATTTTGGGCCAAGTTTTTTAGATGGAACATGCAGGGACAGATTCCTAGATGATAGCCACACTTTGTCACCAACTTTATATCCTGGTGCCTTTGAGCGCCTCTTGTCCGCCATTTTCTTAAAAGCCTGCACAGAGCACAATAGCATGATTGACATCGGACCAGATTTTGGAGAAATTTTCAATTGTGGTGTTGGCATCTGGCACATCAGAGGGTGGAAGATCAAAGGAGCACACACGAGGATGCAACCCGTAAACACAGAAGAAGGGAGGTCCCTGTAGATGTGCTGGCACAATTATTAAAGGCAAACTCTGCCCATGGCAGGACGTTGACCCACTCCACCTCATCATTGGCCATCAGACAACGTACCATCTTCTCTAGAGTCTGATTAGTCCTTTCTCTTTGGCCGTTTGTCTCAGGATGATATGCTGAAGAATATGATAACTTAATCCCTAGCTGAGAGCAAAGGGCCTTCCAAAACTGGGCTATAAACTGAGAGCCACGGTCTGAGACAATGTTGATTGGTGCCCCATGGAGCCTGAAAACATGTTTAATGAATAAAGATGCCAGTTCTCTAGCAGATGGAAGTTTCGGAAGCTGAACAAAGTGGGCCATTTTACTGAACCTGTCTACCACCACCCAGATCGTGGAACATCCCTGGGACGGAGGCAAGTCAGTGATAAAGTCCATAGATAAATGGGTCCAGGGACAGGTAGGTATTGGTAGAGGACGTAGGAGACCGGGCGGCTTAGAGGTACTGCTCTTGCTTCTGGCACAAACTTCACAGGCCTGGACGAAGGCTAACACATCCTGCCTGATCGATGGCCACCAGAGGTTGCGAGAGATAATCTCAAAAGTTTGTCTAAACCCCGGATGTGCTGCAGGTTTTGATGCATGTACCTGTTGCAATACCTGCAAACGAAGAGCCAGGGGCACAAAAAGCATACTGGAGGGAGTGGAGGGAGGGGCTTCAGCCTGTGCAGGTAACAAGGCCTCAGAGATGTCAGTCTGGGTGAAGGCCAAAATCCTATCCTTAGAGATATTGGGTTGTGGAGGATGCGGAGGAGGAGACTCTGAAAGAAAGCTGCGAGACAAGGCGTCAGCCTTAATGTTTCTTGGTCCTGGTAAATATGAAATTGTGAAGTCAAATCTGGAGAAGAACAATGACCACCTGGCTTGACGTGAGTTCAGTCTTTTAGCAGAACGGATGTATTCAAGGTTTTTGTGGTCAGTCAGAACTATGAATGGATAGCGAGCTCCCTCCAGCCAATGTCTCCATTCCTCCAAAGCGAGCTTTATGGCTAGAAGTTCTCTGTTGCCTATATCATAATTGCGCTCTGCTGGGGAATATTTCCGAGACAAGAAGGCACAGGGGTGGATGGCAGCATTTACAGGATCCTTTTGTGACAAAAGCGCCCCCACCCCTACTTCAGATGCATCTACCTCCGCAATAAAAGGTAGCTCAGGAACAGGATGGCGTAGGATTTGTGCAGAGGTAAAGGCTTTCTATAACTGAGTGAAGGCTGCCTGGGCTTCAGTAGTCCATTTAAAGGTAGTTGGAGTCTTCCTGGTGAGAGAGGTGATGGGATGTGCAATGGTGGCAAAGTTCTTAATGAATTTTGGATAGAAATTTGCAAAGCCCAGGAAGCGCTGAACTGCCTTTAGGTCTGAAGGTGGTGCCCAGTCTAAAATGGCTTGAATCTTGGCTGGATCCATGGTGAGGCCTGTGTCAGAAATTAGGTAGCCTAGGAAAGGTACTTGTTTAACATGGAATGAACATTTCTCAGGCTTTACAAAAAGGGAGTGAGTCTTTAATCGGGCCAATACTGAGCAGACATGTTTCTGATGTGTTTCAAGATTGGGAGAATATATCAAAATGTCGTCTAAATATACAAGCATGAAGCGACCCAACATGTCACGGAAAATGTCATTCATAAAGTTCTGAAAGACAGCTGGTGCATTTCTGAGACCGAAAGGCATGACAAGACATTCGTAATGACCATCCTTGGTGTTAAAGGCTGTCTTCCACTCGTCGCCTGCACGTATGCGCACCAGATTATAGGCTCCCCTTAAGTCCAGTTTGGAGAAGATTTTGGCTCCCTGGATTTGAGAGAACAATTCTGTGATGAGAGGAAGAGGATAATGATTGGGAACAGTTATTTTATTTAGACCTCTGTAATCAACACAAAGTCTCAGTCCCCCATCCTTCTTTGGGACAAAGAAGCATCTTGCTCCTGCGGGAGAAGTGGAGGGACGGATGAAACCCTTAGCTAGGTTTTCCTTGATGTATTCTTGCAAGGCAAGATTCTCTGGCTCAGACAGTGGAAAGACTCTCCCTCGAGGAGGTGTAGTGTCAGGCAAGAGGTCAATGGGACAATCATAACTGCGATGAGGTGGTAAAGTGTCAGCAATCCCTTTAGAAAACACATCCCAAAAGTCCTTATAACAAAGTGGAATCTGTTCCATACCCACTTGACAGGTAGCCAGTCGAACAGGGTGCTGGATGCAGTTCTTCTTACACTGATTGGACCAAGTCAGAATATTTCCTGTTCGCCAGTCAATTACAGGATTGTGCTTCTGAAGCCAAGGAAGGCCTAGGATCAAAGGAGTGGATGGAGAGTCAATGACAAGACATGAAATCTTCTCCCAATGCAAAGCCCCCAATTGTAACTGGAAAGGATTGGTGGCTTGGAGCACTAGATCTTGAGAGAGAGGCCGATTATCCACGGAAATCAGGCGGACTGGGCAATCTAGAGCATGAGTTTCCAAGGACAAAGAGGTAATCAGAGTCTTATCAATAAAATTCTCAGCGGCTCCAGAATCTACCAAGGCCAGCAGTTCATGAGCCCCTGTCCCAAAGTGAATGACAGCGGGTAAAAGAATACGCTTGTCCCCCTGGGGAGATGAGAACAGACCTAAGGTAACCTCCCCGCAATTACCTAGGTCCTGGAGTTTCCCGGACGTGTAGGACACGAACGGAGCATATGACCCTTGAGGCCACAATACAAGCAGAGTCCCATGTTATGCCGCCGCGTGTGTTCCTGGGCAGATAACCGGGTGGAGCCTAACTGCATAGGTTCTTCCTCAGATTTGGCATTGGAGGTGGAATAGTCAGGCGGCAAGGGAGGTATATAGTTTGCCACAGCTGTAGTTTGTTCTCGTCTCCTCTCTCGCTGGCGGCGGTCAATTCTAATGGCTAGACTCATAGCCTCCTCCAGTGAGGCTGGGTAGGAGAAGTTGACCAGAGCATCCTTAATTGCATCTGAAAGGCCCATTCTAAACTGGCTGTGGAGTGCTGCATCATTCCAGCCAGATTCATTTCAGCTGTGGTAGTTCCTTGCTTTAAGTTACGCAGGGTTGATTCTGCAGTAGCAGCACGATCTGGATCATCATAAAGCAACCCTAGGGCTTCAAAGAAGGCATCTACTGTTAGCAAGGCTGGGTGGTTTGGTTCCAGGTTAAAGGCCCAAGCCTGGGGGTCACCCTGTAGTAGAGAAATAATGATTTGAACCCTCTGAGTTTCAGGGCCAGACGAGGATGGCCTTAACTTGAAATATAATTTGCAACTGTTTTTAAAGTTGCAAAACCCTTTACGGTCACCAGAAAACCGGTCAGGCAAAGGAATTTTTGGTTCAGATGGAGTTTTTGTAGCAGTGGTAATAGAAGGAGATTGCACCTTGGTGAGCTCTGCGGCCATTTCCTGAACTTGATGGGATAAGCGGCAAAGTTCCTGTGCAAACAACTGAGCCTGCTCAGGATCCATGATAGGTTTCCTTTATTATGTATGGCTCGTGTTAATGTCAGGCTAGAGCATATAACAGGTAACAGTTCAGATGTTCTGATTATGCAAAGAGTTCAAGGAACAAGAGCACATACCATGAGCAGAGCAGGTCAGCTGGGACTTGTAGTTCACCGCTGTAGATGTAGGTCAATGTTTGCTGGACCTTGTAGTTCACCACTGCAGATGAGGATAGATGGTGTCTGGTGTTGTAGTTCACCGCTGCAGGTGAGGATAGATGTCTGGTGCTTGTAGTTCACCGCTGCAGATGAAGTTACTAGTGGAATCAGGCAAACGTAGTCTAGGCAAGCTGGGTCATACACAGGAAGATCAGAGTCCAAACGGTACCGAATCAGAAGCAAGCAAACAGGGTCAAACGAGCCGGGTCATACACGAAATACACAGAGCAGATATCAACTGGATCAAACTCAAGGTAAACTCTAACACGAGCAATGAATGAATGCTGTTGCAAGTTATTTAAAGGTCACCTGGCCAATCATTGTTGTTTCCCAGGTAAAGGCTGTGTCAGGTGAGTTGTGCTGGGTCCTAAAGGGATCCTAGTACTGACACATGGCCTCCTTAATAATGCCCTTTTGCATTACATAACAGAGTATCTACCTAAATGCTTGTAGCTTCCTCAAATGCCAGGGCCCATAGTCGGTAGGCAAGAGTCTTGCATTCAATCCTCTCCAAAATCCTCTGTCCCGGCTAGGTCTGTCACACATCGACCCTTTCAGCAGGAGACTAACACAGGAGGAGACCCCAGACGGGTTGACTCCGAAATTAGTCCATAGTTCTAGTCCCCTAATGCCTGTACCCACACAGTACCCCAAACAAATTGTCCCAAACATAGCATTACTTACCCAGCAACCTCTGCCTCTCTCAGAGAACATGCCCGCCACTGGGGACAGGCCTGGACTGGCCCTTCTTGCTGGAGTCCTTTCAGCCACTGGAGAGAAGACAGGGTGACTGGGCTCACTCTGTCATGCTGTTTGGGATCTGGGCCGACTGCCCAGCCTCCCTGGGGTATACAAGTGGGGACTGAAGTCCCATCCACTTTTAGTAGGTGAAAATCCCCCAGTGCTTGCAAGGCATGGCTGACATCCTCCTGTCTTAGTGCCGCACCATTTTCTGGGGTTGTGTCAGTGGAGACCGAAGTCCCATCCACTACCACAGGAACTCCCTCTTCTGTTAGTTGAGGGCAGAGGCCAGCAGCACTCTGCCCGGTTGCCAGCCCTTCTGCTGGGCTGCTGCGAGTGGAGACTGCAGTCCCATCTACTGATATCAGCTCAAGATGCAGTTGTGAGGTGCCGATTGCATTCTCTCCTTGGGTCCTGATCTGCTGCTCGGAAGCGACCACCACCTCCTCACCCTGGGCCTCCAGAACTGCCACAGGTGTGGGGCAGAGGTCTTGGACCCTCTGTCCGGTTGCCAGTGCTTTAGCTGGGTTGGTGTCATCATTCTGGGGCGCCGTCTGCTGCTGGACAGTGGGGCTGATCGCCCCAGCTTCCTGAAGCTGTAGAGACACTGTAGGTGCTAGGCAGAGGCCAGCGGCGCTCTGCCCTGTTGCCAGTGATTCAGCTGGGAATAAAAGCTTTACTACCTCAGCTTGTCGCTGGAGAGAGGGGCCAACTGCCCGGTTCCCTGTAACTCCACAGTTGTTGTCGATGCTGGGCAGAGGTTGGTAGCACTCTGCCCTGTTGCAAGCACTTCTGCTGGGGACTCAACATCCTCCACTCCGGCTAACTGTTGGGGCAGGAGGATGGCTTCCTCCACTCCCAAACTGTGTATCTGCCCTTGGGGAGGTGAGCCAGCTGCTTCCTTTTCCATTCCCTCATCTGGCTGCTGGGACGACATGTCTGTGGTACTGTCTCCCAGGTGCCAGATCTTTGTTGGGGAGGAAAGACCGCTTCCTCCACCCTGGCCAATTGTTGGGGAGGGGCGACGAACACCTCCTCTCCCTTCTACCCCTGTATCCTGATCTACTGCTGGGAAGTGACCACCTCCTTCTCACCCTGAGCCTCCGGAACCGCCACAGATGTGGGGCAGAGGCCTTGGACCCTCTGTCCGGTGGCCAGCGCTTCAGCTGGGGAAGTTCCTTGTAACTCCACAGATACTGCTGTTGGTGCTGGGAAAGCACAGTGAAGTTTGGCCCTAATACCAGCTCGTCTGCTGGGGGCTCACCAGGTTGTTCTTCCTCAGCAGAAAAGTCTATCAAATCCCCTGTCTCTGCAACTGGTGTCTGGGGATAGAGGTTCACCATCTGTCCGTGGAACCCAGAAGATGCTATCGGTGCTGAACAGAGGTTAGCAGAGCGCTGCCCTGTTGTCAACACTTCAGCTTTGGGGATGGCAATCTCCAGATTTTCCACTGCCGATTCTCTGGCATGCTGCTGGACAGGCACATTCCTCCATCCAACCTCGTCAGCACTTGTTGCATCCGCCATAAGACCTCCACGTCCATAGTTACATAGTTACATAATTAGTAAGCTTGAATAAAGACACCAGTCCATCCAGTTCAACCTGAGTGAGTACCCACAATTGTCCCCATCCCCGCACACTGCATTCCATCAAGATGCCCATCCACTATATTATTTATTTATTTTTTTAAATATATATATTTAAGGTACCCATGTAGCACCATCAATCTACGCAGAGCTCCACACACACCCACACCCACACCGGTCCCCACCCCCAAGGGGTCTGCAATCCAAGGTCCCCAACTCACACCCATACACCAGGGCCAATTTTTGGACAGAAGCCAATTAACCCACCAGCATGTCTTTAGAGTGTGGGAGGAAACCAGAGAACCCACAGGAAACCCGCGCAGAAACAGGGAGAACATGCAAACTCCAGGCAGGTAGTGTCGTGGCTGGGATTCAAACCAGCAACCCTTTTTACTGCTAGGTGAGAGTGCTATCCACTACACCACTGTGCCGGGCCACATAGCTGTGGGGCCAGGGGGGCAAAGCACATTGTTACTATGCCACCTTACCAACTCTTCAGCCAGGATTTCAAAGCTATCCGACCAGATGTGCTACCGGCGCAAAACTAAAAACCTAAAAATATTATAGTTTGCTGCAATCATGTAAACCTACACAAAAATGGTAGAGTATAAATAATATAATATAAAAGTGGATTGCGCTAACTTCTGTGTATAATATCACTGATAAAATATACAAAATTGAATATCTATCCTAGATAGCGTGCTGTTCTATGTCAATTAGTATTGTATTATTATTATTATACGCAATTTATACAGCGCCAACAGTTTACGCAGTGCTTTACAATGTAGAGGGGAGACAACACAATTACAGTATATTGTATCAAAGATATACTGTCCACATAGTGTTGCTAGTGGCAAAATAGTATTCCAAGGTGCTACCACAAAACTATTTAAAGTGCTATTGCTAAAAAAAAGACAACATATCAAAAAATGTGCAATGTGGCAATATTACTAAGTGACCATCAAATATTACATATCAACATGCATAGTGCAAAAATACATAGTGCAAGAAAAAAAAATCCTCAACATATGCATAAACACTACAGTACACTATATGTCCTCAGTGAGTGATCACTTCTGTGCAATGACATTCCTCTTCAATATATTGTGCTCCTAATTCACCACTTATCGTGACTTCACCACCACCTAGTGCAATGGCCACTCAGCAGATGTAATAAGAATATGCGCCTTTGGTTCATTAAGGATAACCAATCCATTTGTGATGGGTCCAATAGCAGCCTTTCTAAGCAATATATTAGTGCCTCTTGCTCTGTTCAATGCTCATAAAGACATATGGATAGCCATCATGGTATAGTATGTAACTTAATTTTATTCAAAAAGTTAAAAACATGGTTGAACTCACATGTTATGGTGCCCTTAGGCCAGCACCAAGCAAATCCAGCAGTGTATATGGAGAGCGGTATCTCAGTCTGTTTTCCCTCTGTCACTGTGTCTTCTCACAGCGGCGTGCGTTCCAAGCCTCACTCTCGTTCGACCGGAAGTGATGAGAAAGTTCCCAGCAGCAGCCTATCCAGCGGTTTCAAATGGGTAAAAATATTGGCGTATGTTTCCTATAGCGGCGTGCGTCTCAAGCCTCGCTATTGCCCGGCAGGAAGTGGCGTTGTATGTTTCCCAGCAGCCTCTACGCGTTTCGCAAGTAAGATTGCGTCATCAGGAAGACAAGTGCATCAGTGCATCAGTGCAAACATACTGCGCAATGATTATGGTTTATTTTCTATGAGGATGAACATCCCTTGTACCAACACTACTGGGAAAAACATAGACAAGGACCCTGAGTGGAGTGGTTATCCCATTAATGAACCAAAGGCGTGTTAACACCTTTTTCTGGTGAGTGGCCAATCCTTATGGTGGTGGTGCTGTCACAATACTGCTGGATTTAGCTGCACGGAACCATGGATGAGGATAGAAGCACACGGATGTAGTTTATCCACACTGGAGAGTTGCACTGGGAGTCATATTTAACTACCCACTGGAGAGTTGCACTGGGAGTCATATTTTCTTACTCACTGGAGAGTTGCACTGGCATTTATATTTTTTTATCAACAAACAGCTGGGACATTTAATCCAGTACAAACACTGGATATTTATTTTATTATTTTGTATTATTCATTATTGGATTTAACCCTTTCATGACTAAGTCTATTTTTGAAATTTGGTGTTTACAAGTTAAAATCCATATTTTTTGCTAGAAAATTACTTAGAACCCCCAAACATTATATATATTTTTGTTAGCAGAGAATCTAGAGAATAAAATGGAGATTGTTGCAATATTTTATATCACACGGTATTTGTGCAGCGGTGTTTTAAATGCAAATTTTTGGAAAAGGGACACTTCCACGAATTTTAAAAAATCCAAACAGTAAAGTTACCCCAATTTTTTTGTATAATGTGAAAGATGATGTTACACCAAGTAAATAGATACCAAACATGTCATGCTTTATAATTGCACGCACTCGTGGAATGGCGACAAACTATGGTAGCTATGAATTTCCATAGGCGACACTTTAAATTTTTTTTACGGTTACCAGGTTAGAGTTACAGAGCAGGTCTAGGGCTAGAATTATTGCTCTCGCTCTGACAATCGCGGCGATACCTCACATGTGTGATTTGAACACCGTTTACATATGCGTGCGCGACTTCCGTATGCGTTTTCTTCGCTGCGACAGGGGCGCTTTAAAAAAAAATTATTTTTATATTTATTTTATTTATTTTTATACTTAAAAATTGTGTTTAAAAAAAAATGTGTTTTTTTTTTTCGTTTATTGCTGTCACAAGTAATGTAAACATCCCTTGTGACAGTAATAGGTGGTGACAGATACTCTTTATGGAGGGATCGGGGGTCTAAAAGATCCCTCCTCTGCATTTTAAAGTATTCAGATCGCCAAAAACGGCTATTTTGAATACTGTGTATTTTTTTAAATTCGGCGCCATTGGCAGCCGAGTAAATGGGAAGTGACGTCATGACGTTGCTTCCGGGTTTACATTGAGAAAGCTGGAACGAAGCTGCCCACAGCTTCGTTCCAGCCCACCCACAGCTGCCGGAGGCAGACGATTGGACACCGGGCCTCCTGATCGCACGGGAGGCCCGGTAAGAGCGGCGGGAGGCGGCGGGAGGGGGGGATGTCCCCTCCCGCTCCTCCGGTATAACAGCCGAGTGGCTTTTAGCTGCATCGGTTGTTATATACGGATAGCCGATCGCCCGCTCGAAACAACGGTACCGGGATGATGCCTGCAGCTGCGGGCATCATCCCGGTATAACCCCCAAAAGCCGAGAACGCAGATGTGCGTACGGTCGGCGGGAAGGGGTTAAAATATTAATATTGAAGGTGGGTGTTGCTTTGATGTATCACTTAAAGATTAATGTTGATTTATTTTGATGTTACACTGGTATTGGTTATATAGTGTGTAGTGTTTATTCTGTGCACATAATCTACATATATATGTATATTTTTTGAAGGTTTCACTACCCCACATATATATTCACTGTTACAAATAAGAATGGTGTGATTTTAAATAATTTAATATAACATAGGGGTTAGCGCAGTCAACACTGTTCTGTTTCTGTTTTTCATTCCACCTAATGGTGGTATGTATTTTTTTGACTGCAGCAAACAATAATTAACTAGGTTTCACTTATATATTTTTTGCGCCGGTGGTTCACATATTTCAATATTTAATTTCCACTGCTGTTTTTTTCGATGGACCCAGAGAAACTTTCAGCAGTCCTACAGTGGCCCTGACCTGTGGGTTTATGTCCTCTGCAGTATTTTCTTTGCTTTGCCAACTATTATCGGAAGTTTATTCATAACTTCTCATCTCTGGTCAAGCACCTGAATGATATGACCAGAAAGGACGGTAGCCCACACAGTTGATCTCCAGAGTCCATTAAGGCCTTTGAGAGTCTCAAGGCTGCCTTTGTTTCTGCTCCTGTGTTGGCACATCCTGATCCTAGGTTATCTTTTATCCTTGAGGTTGATGCTTCTGAGACTGGAGTTGGCGCCCTTCTGTCTCAACGGCCTACCTCTGAGAGCGCTATGCATCCTTGTGGCTACTTTTCCAAGAAATTGTCACCTGAGGAGTGCAATTACGAGATTGGTGACAGAGAGCTGTTAGCGATCATTTTAGCCCTGAAAGCATGGAGACATCTCATCGAAGGTACCACTGTGCTGGTTCTCATTCTTACTTACCCTAAGAATCTCACATTCTTGTCTGAGGCTGAACGCCTTTCTCCCAGAAGGGCGCGATAGGCTCTTTACTTGTCTATTTTCAATTACATCGTCTCATTCTTACCCAGTACTAAGAATGTAAGGGCTGACACTTAGCCACGACAATTTTCCTCCACTTCCAAGATAGAGTCGGTTCCAGTTCCTGTGATTCCTCCTGATTGTATTCTGGCTACGGTTCGCACCAGTCTCACTTCTCCTTTGGGTTACAAAATTCTTGCCGCTCAGGTCCATGCTCCTCCTGAGAAACCTTGTGACCGGTGCTTTGTCCCAGAGAGTCTCCGTACTGCCATGCTCCAGACTTACATTTCTTCCAAGGCTGCTGGCCACCCTGGGAAGAATCAACTCTTTTGAGGCATTTCCCAACAATTCTGGTGACCTAGTCTATGTGCTGATGTAACCGCCTTCATAGCTGCCTGTTCCATGTGTGCTCAGAGTAAAGCCTTGTACACACAATTGGATTTTCCACAAAGCATCAGACTTTTGTCCAAAGAGCGCATGCCATGAACTTGTCTTGCATACAAACGTTACACAAATGTCGGCCAACAAACACGAACGTAATGACATACTAGATGTACTACGAGCCGATAAAGAGGACGTTCAATTGGCATGCGCCACCCTTTGGGCTCCTTCTGCTAATTTCATGTTAGTAGAAGTTTGCTGAGTGTTGATTCGTGCTTTTCAGTTCATGCTTGTCAGTTTGTTTCTGAATGGCCGTTCATCAACCAGCCATATTGCGGAATCAGAGGAGAGAACGTACTATTATTGGTCTTGGAGTTATTGCTTTGACCCAAGTCTAGTCCAGGAACAGGAGGAGGAGGAGTTCTTGGACCAAAAATTGGTTGCTTAATCGTGACCAATTATGTTGTATGCCTTTGCTGCGGGAGCTTCAGGAGAATAATCCGGATGATTTTCGGAATTATCTCCGGATGACGGACCCCTGCTTTCACCAACTATTGGCATTGGTGACCCCTATATTATGAAGAAGGACACATGCATGAGGCTTGCCATCACTCCTGAGCAAAGGCTCATAGCCACCTTGTGTTACTTGGTGATGGGGAGAAGGCTCCAGGACCTCAAGTTTACCACTGGGATCTCCCCCAGGCTCTGGGACTCATTATTCCAGACACCTGCTCAGCCATTATTCAAGTACTGCAGAAGGACTATATTCGGGTAAGTTTTTACCTTTAAGATCACATTCTATGTATTAATGTTTGCCAATGTATTGTCTTAATTTGTTGATTACATCATTTTCCATATTGTAATATGCTGTGAATGTCCTCTTTGTCCTCATGCATGCTGTAAGCTTTTCCTGCTCCTTTGTTGGCCTACATGCATATTTTTCATAACTAACCTCCCCAGCATGCTATCCTGAGCCCATACTCGCCTAGCCTAGTAACTTCACAGTGTTTTTTGTCAGCTAAATTTTGGGGCTTACCTTAAACAACCCCTAAAACGTGTACAAATGTTATTGTTGTCCTCAAATTCAGAGTACAAGAGACCATTTTTTGGCGCACAAACTCATTTGAAACCCTCCATCTACCCCAAAAATGCAAAGTCAACACATACAAACACTCTATCTGCTGACTTTGCCAAAAACATACATACTATCCCTCTTTTGTGTTTAAATTTCTGTATAAATTCACCCAACCATGTAGTGCAAGGGCCTGCCTGATTACCTACAAATTGTAACGTAGACAGTTTTTGTCTCCTATTATATTAATAGGTATTTTAGATTAGGACACTTCTTACCTGTCCATTGGACTGCCAATAATGTAAGTAAGGAGGGACTGGCTAAAGTATCCCAGATTATTTATGCAAACAGCTCTCATGGAAGTGGAGAGGGTTACCTGTCCAAAACATCTACCCATTTCCTCGCCCCCACCCTAAAATTTTTCTAATGGGCCACCACACGGGGAGATGAATAAGCTAAGTTGACCTTACCCTTTTGTCTTTAAATACTCATTTAAGTTTTCTCCTTATGTTGACTAAGCATGTTTGTGTCAAATCTGCTTGCAATGTTATGTGCAGAAGTAGTATTTTTTTTCTTTTTTTAATCCACAGTTTCCTTTAAACCCACGGCAATGGCAGGAAGTTGCAGCCCAGTTCCACCATCAGTGGGATTTTCTCAACTGTGGTGGTGCTATTGATGGAAAACATGTCCGGATTGTCCCACCACCCAACTGGCTCATATTATTTCAATTATAAGGGCTTTTGCAGCATAGTCCTGCTAGCTGTAGTGTCTGCCACATATAAGTTCTTGTATCCTGATGTTGGGAAGAACGGCCGCAACTCTGATGGAGAAGTCATTATGCAGACAGAGTTCTACAAGCAGCTCCAGAATGGCACCTTAAACTTGCCACCTGCCACACTGAGTTCGGACACTAAACTTTCTTATTTAGAAGCTTAAAAAACATGGTAAATATTGAAAGTGCAAACAGGAGCCAACAAGTGTAACAAGAAACTTCCGAACAGGTAAGAGGAAATTGGAATTTTGCAAGCATGTCTACAAAATCTCTGATTCTTCGCTGTAAAGCAGTGGCAGCCTCCTTTATTTTCACCAGCTCCTTCAAACAATGCACCATATCTGCACTTATTCGGCCAGTTGTGCATCTTGGCAGATCATGACCTAGTAAGAAGACAGAAAAGGATTAAGGGACCGATGGTCAAGTGGCAGAGGCCCTACATAGTGACTTATGGTCAAGTTACTAGTCAAATTCAAAAAATATTTACCTACCCAGTCTATTGTTGCTTGCAACCTGCTTGCCCTTCAGACACCTACACTACTAGGAATGTACACAGTGCAACTACTCAGTAATCTTGGCCTTGGTGCCTGGGTCTCCAAAACTCGGGTACCTAGCAAAAATGACAGCTCTTCCACCTCTTCCTTCTCCATGCTAATGTTAAGGCACTACATACTTTGCTAATGTGTGGAGTGGGTGTTTTGTTTGTTCAGCTAAACACTCAACATGTAGACACATTTGAAGCCAGATTCCAAGAATATATACTTGCGCAAACAAGAGGCTCCCGAATACTTTCTTCCTCTTCGGGGTCACTTTGCCCCTCAGTGTGACTTGCGTCAGGGGATTTCATGTCCACAACAGTCAGGTCTGTGCTGGGTCCAGGAGTCAGATCCCATGCCTCCAAACCAACATCTTGGGTGAGATGACCACACTCACTTTCCTCTAAAAAGAAACAATACACTATTCATTAAAAGCCACCCCTAGTCCCATCTGTTTTTAGCATCCATTTTGCTATATTAGTTGACCAACCTTGCACTTGGTCTGATGACAATGTTTGCTCCTGACTAGTGGACTCCACCATGCTGCACTGTAGTTTTTTTACAATGAAAAATGCATATAAAAAAGGGAAGGTGATGCCATTTTACAGAGGGAAAACACTGGACAGGTGCCAACATTGAAAAAGTCCTGCAGTTGCCCCCCACCCCTCTTGTCTCCTATGGGATAGGGAATATATGATGATCATTCTAGCAGGCGTGACTCTGTGTGACTGTGATCCCCGGGGCCTCTCCTCTAACCATGTCTACACTGGCAAGGCTGCATTAATGGGCACTGATGAGCCAGGCAGCAACCAGAAAGTGTTCTTTACCCCTTCTGGTTCTGGTTCTGCCCTAAGCCCATGGTCTTTGGCCCACCTAGAATCACCCCTGTTGGTGGCTAAATTAGTGTGTTTAAAGTTATTACTTATGTTTTTGGTGGAAAGATGGCCTTGTTGCCTCCCCTATTGGGGCCTGAGCGAGGGTAGCCCCCCTTCGCCCCTTCTGGTGGCTTGGCTGTTGCCTTATTTTTTGGTGCCTCTCTGTTGAAAGTAGAGAAAAATGTTATGTGCAAAAATAAAGAAATGTCAAAAAACAGAACAAAATAAGAATGTTCATATCTGCTTTCTATTTTACTTCACCTTTAAAATAACAATTCAAACAAAGATTAAAGAAAACATTATATATAATTCTCTCGAGCTACTTGGAGAAAGCACATATATAGACAGCTAATTTACACGTATCCATAGTGGTTAGATACAAATATTGCTTACTTTTTTTGATGATCTTATGTATGGACTCCATCTGGTCTTGCTCACGGTGTTGGAGTTCAGGCCATCCTTTTCTGATTTGGTCCTTTGTTTGTTGCACCGAAAATTCACCCTGCAAAATGGCGATGAACTTCTCCAAAATTCCATCCTTCAGGCTGTTGGGCCTTTCATAATTGCACAGCTTGCAGTCATAGTCGTGCTTCTTGAGGATACACACCATCTCCACCATATCATTCCGGGGCTGCCTGGAATCTGCTGAATATATGATGATCATTCTAGCAGGCGTGACTCTGTGTGACTGTGATCCCTGGGGCCTCTCCTCTAACCATGTCTACACTGGCAAGGCTGCATTAATGGGCACTGATGAGCCAGGCAGCAACCAGAAAGTGTTCTTTACCCCTTGAGTTCTGCCCTAAGCCCATGGTCTTTGGCCCACCTAGAATCACCCCTGTTGGTGGCTAAATTAGTGTGTTTAAAGTTATTACTTATGTTTTTGGTGGAAAGATGGCCTTGTTGCCTCCCCTGTTGGGGCCCGAGCGAGGGTAGCCCCCCTTCGCCCCTTCTGGTGGCTTGGCTGTTGCCTTATTTTTTGGTGCCTCTCTGTTGAAAGTAGAGAAAAATGTTATGTGCAAAAATAAAGAAATGTCAAAAAACAGAACAAAATAAGAATGTTCATATCTGCTTTCTATTTTACTTCACCTTTAAAATAACATGTTGTCCCTCCCGAATGTTCCGCCGTGTGTGTCGCATGCAGAAGAGGACAATTGGAAATTTGGACATAGGTGTTTAGTGGCCTATACTGCTCATATTTTTGGCCTAGATTGGGAGCAGCTTATGAGTTAAGCCAGACATTATGTTTTGTCTTGTGTTCTGTCTTGCAGGCATCATATCATTTATCATGATGGATAAATTTACTGCGCCTGATTTTTTGCCCCAATTCTTTGACCTGTACCGGGAGCTGCCCTGTCTCTGGAAGGTCAAGATTTGAGACTACTCAAGTAAAATCTTGAGGAAGGCAGCGTTGGAGAAACTGCTTCAGTTGGTGAAGCCAGTGTACCCCAGGGCAGACATCAACTATGTCTAGACCAAAATCTCAAACCTGAGGAGTACTTTTAAAAGGGAGCTCAACAAGGTGATGGACTTAGAGATCTGGAGCATCAGCAGATGACATATATGTCCCCAGCCTGCGGTTTTTGTCCAACCTGACAGAATGCTGGCTACACTCCCTTAGACTTCTGGTGAGGCCACAGCTCCAGAGGTCCACCCAGGTCCTGCTGCACAGGGTGAAGATGTGGAGGAGCCCAGCTTGACCCAGGTATAGCATTATGAACATATATGTATCCAAAAATACAATGATGATAACTAGACGTTATTGTTAAAATATTTCTGCCTTAACAAAGTGGTTTCCATGTCAATAGACAGTAGTGACCAAAAATGATTTGTATAATAAGAATAAAAAATGCTGGGGTCAGAATGATAGTCTTTTTTATTTGTCCACATTCAATTTGCAACAGTGAGGAGATCAAAATTGTGTGTGATTGATGACCAAACCCTAAAAAAGATTGTAATTATGTCCCATTTTCATACACAGGAAAGTGTCAGTCAGGAGGAGCCCGTGGCCAGCAGCCAGAATCCCAGATCGCTCCCCTATGCCCTCCTGCTAAAATGGCCAGGAAGAGCAGGAATCTGGGATGAGGCCACTGCTGCCTTCCTCAGCCAGGCCACTACTGCCATCAGGACAGATCCAGATGAGGCTGAGAGATTTGCCGTTGGTGACTGACAATAAAATAAGGCAGATGGATAGTGAGCAAAGGAGCAGGTGTGAGGAACTAATCCCGCAGCTCCTCAACAAGGGGATGAGGGGCCAAATTAAAGAAAACACACACATGCCTGTGTGATTTTGTGGCCCCACATCCACCACCTCCACAGCCACGCCACTCCCCCACCACAGTCACCCCACTAGAGCAGCATGGCAGACAGTGGCAATACCAGTCACAAGACCCCCAACAAGGCTCTTGGACTGGGGATTTTCAGCCCTTCACCAATTATTAATTTCCTTTTTTTTTTCTTTTTGGAATAGTGATTTTATCTGTTATATTTTCTATATTTTTGTATGCATATGCACTTTTTGGTTAAGTTCTTTATATTTGTATGGCAGAAAGCATCTCTAATTATTTTTTTTTTAATGCACAATAAAAAAAATGTATAGAATAATACTTGACTATATGTTTTACATCAAATGACAGTTTGGGAGTAGGCAGTTACATTTAAAAAAAATGCAAGGTAACATTAACAAGGGACAACAACATAGTTGTATCTTTGATCTTAAAAACTATGGGATAATGGTGTTGTGGTAACTTGCGCAAAAAAAAAAAACAGCAAGCATAATAATATTATTCTTGATATCACTAGAAAAAAAAGTCTTTGAAAATACATTTGGCAAAACTCCATCAGTATCACCAGCAAAGCTGCTTCATTATTAGCCCATTAAAGAAGAAGAGAATGTGCGCTGCATTTAGATATTTCATAATTTGCCGCGTCACGAATGTTAATTCTCCTTTATGAACGCTAGTTTACAAGACTGACCGCTTCCGGCTCGTCCTTGCTTCCGAGTATGCGTGTTTGTACTTTGGACTTGTGTGATGGACTTGTGTATACACGAGACGAAAATCTGACAACAGACCATTGTCCGCCGAAAATTTACTAGCCTGCCATCCAACATTTGTTGGCGGAAAGTTGGACAACAGTTGTCTGATGGAGTGTACTAACGGTCCAATTTTGGCCAACAGTCTGTCATCACACAATTCCCGGACAAAAATCCAATTGTGTGTGCGAGGCTTAAGACTCCTGGACACCTTCCAGTGGGCCTCCTACAACCCATACCCAATGGAGAGAGACCCTGGACCCATCTGTCTATGGATTTCATTATGGAGTTACCCAACTCCCAGGGCAACACAGTTATCCTTATGGTGGTTGACCGGTTCTCACAAATGTCCCATTGTATTCCACCTAAGAAGTTGCCCACTTCTAAGGAATTGACTTCCATTTTTACTCGGGAGATCTTTTGCTTACATGTGCTACCCAAGGTGATTGTCTTGGACAGGGGTAGTCAGTTTGTGTCCCGGTTCTGCGAGCCTTTTGTGCACAGTTGGGAATTCAGCTTGCTTTCTCCTCTGCGTATCACCCACAATCTAATGGGGCCACAGAAAGAGCCAATCAGTCCTTGGAGCAATTCCTACATTGGTATATTTCTGACCATCATAACAACTAGTCAGACCTCTTGACGTGGGCAGAGTTTGCTCACAATAGAGGAAATCCGGACAGCCGCACTCCAGTGAAAAATTGCCTTACTGAATAAAATCAGTCCATACAGCAATCAAGGACAGTGGATGAATCAGTTGACGCGTTTCACACCCCTTACTTTGCCCCCTTCCTGATTTTACATTTTTTTGCATATTTCTCACACTTAAATGGTTCAGATCCTCAAACAAATTTTAATGTTACACAAAGATAACCCGAGTAAATCCAAGATGCAGTTTTTAAATCCTTATTTTCATTTATTAAGGAAAAAAAGCGCTTGAAACCTGCCTGGCCCTATGTGAAAAAGTGTTTGCACCCTCCCATGCTGAATCGTGAATGAACTGTGATTAACCACAATTTTTTGGAAAGCTGAGTTAAATTTCACTTGCCACACCCAGGCCTGATTACTACCAGACCTGTTGAAACAAGAAATCACATAAATAGAACTGTCTGACAAAGTGAAGCATGCTAACAGATCACACAAAGACACAAATCATGCCACAATCTAAAAAAAATTAAGAACAGATTAGAAACAAAGTAATGTATCAGTCTAGGAAGGGTTTCAAAGCCATTTCTAAGGCTTTGGAACTCCAGTGAACCACGGAGAGGGCCATTATCCACAATCTGAGATAACCTAGAACAGTGGTGAACCTTCCCATGAGTGGCTGGCCTACAAAATTACTCCAAGAGCATGACGATGACTCATCCAGGAGGTCATAAAAGAACCTAGAACAACATCTAAAGAACTGCAGGACTCACTTGCTTCAGGTAAGATCAGTGTTCATGATTCAACAATAAGAAAGAAACTGGGCAAAAATGGCATCCATAGGAGAGTTCCAAGGCCAAAGCCACTGCTGACCAAAAAGATCACAAAAGCTCATCTCACATTTACCAAAAAAAATCTTGATTATCCCCAAGACTTTAGGCAAATATTCTGTGGACTGATGAGACAAAAATTTAACTTTTTGGAAGGTGTGCGTCCCATTACATCTGGCATAAAACTAATACAGCATTTCATAACAAGAACATCATACCAGCAGTCAGACATGGTGGTGATGGTCTGGGGCTGCTTTGCAGCTTCAGGACCTGGACGACTTACCATAATCGATAGAACCATGCATTCTGAGCTCTACCAGAAAATCCTAAAGGAGAATGTCAGGCCATCAGCTAGTGACCTCAAGCTCAAGTGCACTTGGGTTATGCAGCAGGACAATAATCTAAAACACAACAGCAAGTCCACCTCCAAATGTTTCAAACAAAGCAAAATTTTGGTTTTGGAGTGGCCTAGTCAAAGCCTGGACTAAAATCCAATTGAGATACTGTATCATGACCTTGCACAGGCCGTTCATGCTGGAAAACTCTCCAATGTGGCTGAATTAAAACAATTCTGCAAAGAAGAGTGGGCCAAAATTGTTCCACAGCAATGTGAAAGACTCATTGCCAGTTATTGCAAATGCTTGATTGCAGTTGTTTCCGCCAAGGATGGCACAACCAGTTATTAGGGGGCAATTACTTTTTCACATAAAGCCAGGCAGGTTTGGACAACTTTTTTGCCTTAATAGATGAAACCATCATTTAAAAACTGCATTTTGTATTTGCTTGGGTTATCTTTGTGTAATAATAAAAATTAGTTTTATATTTTTTGTGGCCACCATTATTTTCCAGCACTGCCTCAACCCTCTTGGGCATGGAGTTCACCAAAGCTTCACAGGTTGCCACTGGTCCTCTTCCACCCCTCCATGACGACATAATGGAGCTGGTGGATATAAGGAACCTTGTGTTTCTCCACCTTCTGTTTGAGGATGCCCCACAGATGCTCAATAGGGTTTAGGTCTGGGGACATGCTTGGCCAGTCCATCACCTTTACCCTCAGCTTCTTTAGCAAGGCAGTGGTGGTCTTGGAGGTGTGTTTGGAGTCATTATCATGTTGGAATACTGCCCTGCGGCCCAGTCTCCGAAGGGAGGGGATCATGCTCTGCTTCAGTATGTCACAGCATATGTTGGCATTCATGGTTTCCTCAATGAACTGTAGCTCCCCAGTTCCGGCAGCACTCATGCAGCCCCAGACCATGACACTTCCATCACCATGCTTGACTATAGGCAAGACATACTTGTCTTTGTACTCCTCACCTGGTTGCTGCCACACACGCTTGACACTATCTGAACTAAATAAGTTTATCTTGGTCTCATCAGACCACAGGACATGGTTCCAGTAATCGATGTCCTTAGTCTGCTTGTCTTCAGCAAACTGTTTGTGGGCTTTCTTGTGCATCATCTTTAGAAGAAGCTTCCTTCTGGGACAACAGCCATGCAGTCCAATTTGATGCAGTGTGCGGTGTATGGTCTGAGCACTGACAGGCTGGCCCCCCCACCCCTTCAACCTCTGCAGCAATGCTGGCAGCACTCATACGTCTATTTCCCAAAGACAACCTCTGGATATGACGCTGAGCATGTGCACTCAACTTCTTTGATTGAGCATGGTGAGGCCTGTTCTGAGTGGAACCTGTCCTGTTAAACCTCTGTATGGTCTTGGCCAAAGTTCTGCAGATCAGTTTCAGGGTCTTGGCAATCTTCTTATAGCCTAGGCCATCTTTATTTAGAACAACAATTCTTTTTTTCAGATCCTCAGAGAGTTCTTTGCCATGAGGTGCCATGTTGAACTTCCAGTGACCAGTATGAGAGAGTGAGAGTGATAACACCAAATTTAATACACCTGCTCCCCATTCACACCTGAGATCTTGTAACACTAACGAGACACATGACACTGGGGAGGGAAAAAAGCTAATTGGGCCCAATTTGGACTTAGGGGTGTACTCACTTTTGTTGCCAGCAGTTTAGACATTAATAGCTGTGTGTTGAGTTATTTTTAGGGGACAGCAAATTTACACTGTTATATAAGCTGTACACTCACTACTTTACATTGTAGCAAAGTGTAATTTCTTCCGTGTTGTCACATGAAAAGATAGAATAAAATATTTACAAAAATGTGGGCGGTGTACTCACTTTTGTGAGATACTGTATATATATATATATATACAGGGCTTTTTTTCAGTAGGAACTAGGGGGAACTCAGTTCCACCACCTCTGGCTCAGGTCTTCTGCTCCCTGCTCACCACTATCACTTGGTAACACTGAAGTCCAGCTTCTGCGTTTACTAGTGGTACCATATCTCAGGTGTCCAGGGTTCAGTGCAGTCATGGGCAGGAAAGGGTGCGTGGTAGGCTGCACCCTCTGTGGTCTCCATTTTTCCCTGGTGACCAGTTGTTGATGCTCCTACTGCATGATCTCCCTTGCAAGTGACTGTAGTATAATATAGTATGCTGGGAGGTACTACAGGCGGATAGGTGATTCAGCTTAATATTGCGACAAAGATAAGACATATGACAGATGGTGGAGCTTTTAAAGAGGGGGGAGAAAATGAGGGCAGTGGAGGGAGGGGGTTGTATGCAGAGGGAAGAGCTACTATTTGATGCCATTTGGCAGGTATGTGTGTGTGGCGGGCATGGGTGAGTTCCTGCACCTATTCTCTGAGAAGAAAAGCCC
Organism: Lithobates clamitans; assembly: GCA_037952925.1. NCBI lineage: Eukaryota > Metazoa > Chordata > Amphibia > Anura > Ranidae > Lithobates > Lithobates clamitans. The sequence continues at coordinate 2,858,521 of JBBGZY010000051.1, forward strand.
TGTATATATATATATATATTTTGATACACTGCCTGCATTGACTGAATATAGAGTATACACTGAATATATAGTCTATGCTAAATGCAGAGTAGATATATATATATATATATATATATATATATATATATACAACTGACTGTATATACTGTATATATATATCAACTACACTGTCCACGCCACCAACACTACACGTGGCTGCTATGTAAGCAGCCTTATATAGTGTGGGGCATGGACTTAGTTCCCCTGGCTATGATTGGCCAAAGGTACCTTGCCTTTGGCCAATTATGGCTCTCTCAGCAGAGCGCACTGTGATTGGCCAAAGCATGCAGGTTAGGTGCATGCTTTGGCCAATCATCATACAGCAATCTTCCAGTGCATTATGGGGCATTCCACGGCGTTCAAATTTCCCGCAAACACCCCATAATGTTTGCTGTTCGGCGAACTGGCGAACACCCTAGTTGCCATGCAGATCATCTTGCTTCTGCACTATGACTTGGTGACTGAGAACAATATTGCTGATAAATACTTCCAACATTACTATGAATTTCCCTATCTGCATACTTGTTCTGGTCAGTGACTCGGAAAGTACTGAAGCCAGAGGATTAGCATTACAGAGAGGCAAATAACATTTAAAAAGGAGGTCAGCAATAGAGGTAACAGGTTTACATGAAGAAATGTGCTTCCTTCCTTTAATTCCTGCATGGAATAAATCCTCTTTCGTCTTTAGGCTGCTTTTTTAATGTCTTGCAGTATATTTTCTGTAAACCAGAGCTCTGAAGATATACATACAACTTTCAACTCTTCTATGCCAAAGCTTTGGAGCAGCTGGAGCACCAACATACCCATAAGTCATATCACAGTCTTATTTAAAGGTCTGTGCAGCAAACAGTTAAAAAATACTCCTATGGATAAATTAGTGTTTGGAACGCTGATGTGGAATTAATATATTTCAAGGCAAGTGTGTTAGCATTAATTCCTCATGAGAAGAAAATGAAATGTCACCGTGTTCAAGCCACAGGGATAAAGTGACTCGGAAATTAACGGTCGTGACAGTACAGTGCGAAATTCTAACCGCACTATCTCACAAATACATGCTGGGGCTCACTGCTATTTGTGTTACAATATGATGGACAGCGACATATTAATGTGTGTGGAGTGTCAAATATATAGGGGTAATTCATTAAAGGGAAACTAGAATGGTGTGCATTCAATTTCATTCAACATTATTTATGTTTGTACATATTTGCACTGGTACAATGTTTAATGTTGTTTTATTTTTATTTACATTTTTAGAATGTAAAATGTTTAATTTTTTTACTAGTAATTTAAAGTGACCTTGTCCTTGCAGGGCAAAGTAAAAGGTTCATTTTATTCCCCCATCCTGTCTCAGCCGTATATTCTCATTTTTTCTCACCTCTGTGCTGCTCTGTTCAACTGCTGGGACCAGGCCAATAAGCCATATGTAAGCTTCAAACTAGACTGACACAGGGCTAGGGGTTCCTTCCTCAGGCCAACGTTAGATTGCTGAGACAATTACGAGGGACTTAATGCTGTTATATGTGTAGCACCCTCTACCTACTGTAGGTGCTAGAGTGAGATTTTTCTGTAGTGCAGGTAAAATTAGGCAAGCCTAGCTAAAAGCTAGGCCTGTTTGCTTTGATCTGTGGCCTGGGAGTGGCTTAGAGCAGGCTGGTGACTCACAGCTAGTTTAATCTTTTGGTTACCTCTCTTCTGCTTCTAGAGGCTTCTAGAAGGAAGGAGGGGAAGAGAGGTGGAGCTGTCTGTGGTGTTCTGAGGATCCCTGACCAATCCCCAACCTGGATTGGCAGGGTGGAAGAACTGGAGATGGAGTGTTAGGCTGTCTGTGCCTTTGAGGGAGCCCCCTACTCTGGGGGGGTGACCTTGGGCCAGGGGCAAGTAGCTGAACGAGAACCCCACAAAACCCAAGGGGTGTTCTGAGCAGGAGAGGTCAGCAGGAATACTGCCAGGCAAGTCCCCAGGAGGGATCCATCAGGTGTCGGTGAGTGGCAGGCACAATTGGGAGAGCTGGGAGAGGCATGCCAGATAGGCCTGCAAAGGGCTGACTAGGACCAGTAGTCCACCAAAGAGGGCAGCTACCACCAGAACTGTCTTTTGCTACACTATAGGGGCCCGCAGTCCCTGCCTGTAATAAGAAACTTTGCTAAGGCCTGGCTGAAACCAGAGTTAGGCCTAACCTTGTGCTAGCTGCGCCTGAAGAATTGTGCTGGAGGGAGAAGGAGAGATAGTCTGCAGCAAGTGTTGCACATGAGGAGAATATCTGAACTGTCCCAAACCATGCAAGAATCATTTTCTGGCCATCCCATGAATTCCTTAACCCCATCCTAGTTCGAATCCCTCAATAAAATACAAAAACAAAGCTGATGGACTTGTTCTTTGTCTTGGAGTGTCTGGAAGTGAATGCCGGGCTGGGCAGGGTGACAGGTGGCCACATCACACATCAGCTCCTATGGGGGGAGTAAGTGACATGCTCAGTTACACAAATACTTATGCTTCTGGGGAAAGGAGGAGGGGGGTAAAAGATCTTCATTTGCCCTGCAAAGGATACTGTAGGTTAATTTTAATATTGCGGACACAGTTTAAAGGGGTTGTATAGAAAGAAAAAAAAGCATTCTCAGTAAAAAATGTTCACCACTAGGGATGAGCCGAACACCCCCCGGTTTGGTTCGCATCCAGAACATGCGAACAGGCAAAAAATTTGTTTGAACAAAGTCTATGTCTAAGTCTATGGGACACGAACGTGAATGATCAAAAGTGCTCATTTTTAAATACTTATATGCAAGTTATTGTCATAAAAAGTGTTTGGGGACCTGGGTCCTGCCCCAGGGGACATGTATCAATGCAAAAAGAAGTTTTAAAAACTGACTTTAAAAACTTTTTTCGGGAGCAGTGATTTTAATAATGCTTAAAGTGAAACAATAAAAGTGTAATATTCCTTTAAATTTCATACCTGGGGGGGTGTCTATAGTATGCCTGTAAAGGGGCCCATGTTTCCCGTGTTTAGAACAGTCTGACAGCAAAATGACATTTCTAAAGGAAAAAAAGTAATGTAAAACTACTATCGCTAGCGCCGGCTATAATGAATTGTCGGTCCAGTAATACACATAAAAGTTCATTGATAAAAACGGCATGGAATTTCCCCACAGGGGAACCCCGAACCAAGATTTTTTAAAAAAAAGCGTGGGGGTCCCCCTAAATTCCATACCAGGCCCTTCAGGTCTGGTATGGATTTTAAGGGGAACCCCCCGCCAAAATGTAAAAAAAAAATGGTGTGGGGTCCCCCCAAAAATCCATACCAGACCCTTATCCGAGCATGCAGGCTGCAGGAAAAGAGGGGGGGAGAGAGCGCTCCCCCCTCATGAACCGTACCAGGCCACATGCCCTCAACCCCTCAACATTGGGAGGGTGCTTTGGGGTAGCCCCCCAAAGCACCTTGTCCCCATATTGATGGGGAGAAGGGCCTCATCCCCACAACCCTTGCCTGGTGGCTGTAGGGGTCTGCGGGCGGGGGGCTTATCGGAATCTGGAAGCCCCCTTTAACAAGGGGACCCCCAGATCCCGGCCCCCCCTGTGTGAATTGGTAATGGGGTACAAATGTACCCCTACCATTTCACAAAAAAGTGTCAAAAAGGTTAAAAAACACAAGAGACGGTTTTTGACAAGTCCTTTAGTTATTTCTTCTTCCATCTTCTTTCTTCTGGTCCTTCTTCGGTGTTCTTCTTCTTCCTCCGCTCTTCTTGTCCTGCATCTTCCTCCAGCTTCTTCTCTGCTCCGTCCGCAAGATCTGCCTCAGTGGGAGTCTTCCGCTGTGTGACGCTTCGGTTCTTCTGACACTTCTTCTATAACGGAGGGCGGGGCCACCCGGTGATCCCGCCCTCCACTGACGCCTGGGGACTTCACAGGCACTTCCCTCTGGCTTTCCCTGTGTTGTCAGAGGGGGGCGGGGTCACCTGGTTACATAACCGGGTGACCCCACCCCCCTCTGACAACACGGGGAGAGCCAGAGGGAAGTCCCCTGCATCAGAGGAGTTTTTCCCTGAGGGGAAATTCCATGCCGTTTTTATCAATGAGCTTTTATGTGTATTGCTGGACCGACAATCCATTATAGTGGGTGCTAGCGATAGCAGTTTTACATTACTTTTTTTCCTTTAGAAACGTCATTTTGCTGTCAGACTGTTCTAAACACGGGAAACATGCGGCCCTTTACAGGCATACTATAGACACCCCCCAGGTACGAAATTTAAAGGAATATTACAATTTAATTGTTTCACTTTAAACATTATTAAAATCACTGCTCCCGAAAAACGGCCACTTTTAAAACTTTTTTTTGCATTGATACATGTCTCCTGGGGCAGGACCCAGGTCCCCAAACACTTTTTATGAGAATACCATGCATATAAGCCTTTAAAATTAGCACTTTTGATTTCTCCCATAGACTTTTAAAGGGTGTTCCGGGGCTTTCGAATTTGCTGCGAACACCCCAAATTGATGAAAAAACTGATGCAGAGTAGCAGGTATCACACAGGTAACACCGTAGATCAGACAACAAAGCTTCACTTTGTCAGCTGAGTTTAAATAGTCCACCTGGCACCAGGAATCACACGCACTCCGGTGCATGCGTGTGCCCGTGCGTGCTTGCGCACAGGCATAGGCACCCACAATCGCGCACCAACCTGCACAGAACTTCTGTTTCTGGCAAGACCTTGCTGACAACCCCGGGCAGCTGCCGCCAGCCTGCCAGAATATACCAGAGTGTGCACACTTACCACGCAAAAAGAAAAATTATTTTCCTATATCATACAGTTTGTATAAAAATCATGTTTTATTTCATACAATATAAAAACACATATTGTTGTCTGTGAAATACATTACAAAGATAAGCACAATAAATCTTCTGAGAAAGTCAACGCGTTTTGTGGATAATCCGCTTCATCAAGACCGACAGAATTGGGTGTATTGAAAACAAGTAAATCACAGACAGTTAAAAACAAATCCAGGATTGATGAAATATAGTGTGCACAATGCTTTATGGAAGGAGAAATTGAAGGTCTCAGACACAGCCTGCTGGCTCATGGGAAGACAACCCTCAAGTACATAAACATAGACCAGAGCAAGACAAAATCTAGTCTGATGTAGATAAAATGTTGTCTCTGGTTAGGGGTGGAGTCCAAGTGGATTGAAGTGAGTATTTCAAAATCAAACAGCTCATCAGGCCTCAAATATAAGAGAGGAAAATATGACAAATGAATCAGTATCCTAGTGGGACCTCTCTGATCAAAGTAAGTAGGTATGAATCAGTCAGATGGAGCCAGTGACATCAAATTATGGGTGAGCCAGACAATACCCTGTACAAAGATCGGAGGTAGTATGTCTCACCCCTCCTTCCAGGGCAGCAGGGCAGCTCGATCAAGCCCCCCCTTTCCTGTCCAAGCAGGCTGCATACTCGGATAATGGTCTGGTATGGATTTTGGGGGGCCCCATGGCATTCTTTTTTTAACTTTGGAATGGGGTTCCCCTTAAAATCCATACCAGCCCAGAACACTGGTTATTAAGGATGCCGGCGGACTGCTGGCTAAGAAAGAAAAAAAAATGCTGGAAACCAATGCTTAACAGTGTTTAGGAGTCTAACAGATTCTAGGAGCTTCGGCTTTTTTTTCTGCTGGCAAATCACTCCCAAAGATGGAAAAAAAGTATTTTTTTTCTGCTCCTAGAAACTGAAGCTTTAAAAACGCTTCTAGTCTACAATAGTGTGCATGGACACGTAGGATAACACTATTTGCACATAGGATAACACTATTTGCTTTTAGAGGCAGAAACAAAACGCTCAAAGTAGCTGCTAGTAGCTTAACCACTTGACGACCGCCGCACGACTATATACGTCCACAGAGCGGCACGGGCAGGCAAAAGGACATACATATGTCCTTGCCTTCCCGTGGGTGGGGGGTCCGATCGGACCCCCCCCGGTGCCAGCGGCGGTCGCCTTTGGTCTGGCAGCGATCAGAGATGAGGGGGCGGTCGTCCGATCGTGCCCCCCCCCTCACGATCGCTCCCAGCCAATGAGATTCTTCCCCTGCCTCTGGGTAGTACCCAGAGGCAGGGGATGTGATGTCATCTCTCTTCGGCTCGGCAGTTTCCGTTCCGGCACCGAGGAGAGAAGACTGAAATGTGAGTGCACCAAACACACACACACAGTAGAACATGCCAGGCACACATTACACCCCCCTTTACCCCCCAATCCCCCCCGATCACCCCCCAATCACCCCCCCCCCCCCCCCGTCACACTGACACCAAGCAGTTTTTTTTTTTTTATTACTGCATGGTGTCAGTTTGTGACAGTTACTGTGTTAGGGCAGTTACTGTTAGCCCCCTTTAGGTCTAGGGTACCCCCCTAACCCCCCTAATAAAGTTTTAACCCCTTGATCACCCCCCGTCGCCAGTGTCACTAAGCGATCATTTTTCTGATTGCTGTATTAGTGTCACTGGTGACGCTAGTTAGGGACGTAAATATTTAGGTTCGCCGTCAGCATTTTATAGCGACAGGGACCCCCATATACTATCTAATAAATGTTTTAACCCCTTGATTGCCCCCTAGTTAACCCTTTCACCACTGATCACCGTATAACTGTTACGGGTGACGCTGGTTAGTTCGTTTATTTTTTATAGTGTCAGGGCACCCGCCATTTATTACCGAATAAAGGTTTAGCCCCCTGATCACCCGGCGGTGATATGAGTCGCCCCAGGCAGCGTCAGATTAGCGCCAGTACCGCTAACACCCACGCACGCAGCATACGCCTCCCTTAGTAGTATAGTATCTGAACGGATCAATATCTGATCCGATCAGATCTATACTAGCGTCCCCAGCAGTTTAGGGTTCCCAAAAACACAGTGTTAGCGGGATCAGCCCAGATACCTGCTAGCACCTGCGTTTTGCCCCTCCGCCCGGCCCAGTCCACCCAAGTGCAGTATTGATCGATCACTGTCACTTACAAAACACTAAACGCATAACTGCAGCGTTCGCAGAGTCAGGCCTGATCCCTGCGATCGCTAACAGTTTTTTTGGTAGCGTTTTGGTGAACTGGCAAGCACCAGCGGCCTAGTACACCCCGGTCGTAGTCAAACTCAGCAAATAGCTTGGGGTGTCTACTTTCCAAAATGGGGTCATTTGGGGGGGTTTTGTGCCACCTGGGCATTCCATGGCCTCTGAAACTGTGATAGGCAGTGAAGAGTGAAATCAAAAATTTACACCCTTAGAAATCCTGAAGGCGGTGATTGGTTTTCGGGGCCCCGTACGCGGCTAGGCTCCCAAAAAGTCCCACACATGTGGTATCCCCATACTCAGGAGAAGCATCTAAATGTATTTTGGGGTGCAATTCCACATAAGCCCATGGCCTGTGTGAGCAATATATCATTTACTGACAACTTTGTGCACAAAAAAAAAAGTGTCACTTTCCCACAACTTGTGTCAAAATATAAAATATTCCATGGACTCAACATGCCTCTCAGCAAATAGCTTGGGGTGTCTACTTTCCAAAATGGGGTCATTTGGGGGGGTTTGTGCCATCTGGGCATTTTATGGCGTTCAAAACTGTGATAGGTAGTGAGGAGTGAAATAAAAAATTTACGCCCTTAGAAATCCTGAAGGCGGTGATTGGTTTTCGGGGCCCCGTACGCGGTTAGGCTCCCAAAAAGTCCCACACATGTGGTATCCCCGTACTCAGGAGAAGCAGCTGAATGTATTTTGGGGTGCAATTCCACATAGGCCCATGGCCTGTGTGAGCAATATATCATTTAGTGACAACTTTTTGTAAATATATATATATTTTTTTTGTCATTATTCAATCACTATTCAATTCATCAAAAATAATATTCAATGGGTTCAACATGCCTCTCAGCAATTTCCTTGGGGTGTCTACTTTCCAAAATGGGGTCATTTGGGGGGGGGGTTGTACTGCCCTGCCATTTTAGCACCTCAAGAAATGACATAGGCAGTCATAAACTAAAAGCTGTGTAAATTCCAGAAAATGTACCCTAGTTTGTAGACGCTATAACTTTTGAGCAAACCAATAAATATACGCTTATTGACATTTTTTTTTACCAAAGACATGTGGCCGAGTACATTTTGGCCTAAATGTATGACTAAAATTGAGATTATTGGATTTTTTTTTATAACAAAAAGTAGAAAATATCATTTTTTTTAAAAATTTTCGGTCTTTTTCCATTTATAGCGCAAAAAATAAAAACAGCATAGGTGATCAAATACCATCAAAAGAAAGCTCTATTTGTGGGAAGAAAAGGACGCAAATTTTGTTTGGGTACAGCATTGCATGACCGCGCAATTAGCAGTTAAAGCGACGCAGTGCCAAATTGGAAAAAATCCTCTGGTCCTTAGGCAGCATAATGGTCCGGGGCTAAAGTGGTTAAAATTAAGCTAGTGTGCATGCACATAGGGATAACCAAACCTCCTTTATTTTTATTTAATTTAATTTATTTTTTTACATTTTTTAACTTTTAATTATTATATTTGAGTGCAATTTTAAACAAAAGTACTTCCTTCAAGTGCGCCTAGAAATACGGACATTTGAAGCTGTTACTGCAAAGGTTTTATCAACAAAGCAATATGGCATAGTGATGAATGGCATTGTTAAACAAAAAACATTTATATAAATATACAATGAGTGCGCATCTACACAAATGATTCCACAAACATCAAGTGAAAAACATGAAATGCAAATCTTCTAAAAAACATTTAACTATCCACTGACTCTTGAAGAGACGACCAAGACACTCATGCCCTTCACTACAAATAAGGTTGGCCTCTTATCAAATATGAAAGGTCTCCACCATAGAGATCAGCCAGGCATACAACAGATACCCAGACATTCATTAATGGCGATAGCAGGACACCGACTTCTGGTTCCAGTGATTCCAAGGATCAGTGTGTCAGATCAGGTCGCATCTGCACTCATAGAAGAGAATACAGGCCACACATAGTGTAAAACCGCCAATTTATTTCAAACAATAGACAGGTACTTACAGAGGTAGAAGAAAATACATAGCTTGTACTAATGTTTCGCCGCTGGCCACGCGGTGAACGTGCTGATGTCACAAGTTAAGCCCCACCCAACACGTTTTGCCCTCAAACAGTGTAATCAGGGGAACAGGAGCAAACACCAGTGACATCTATTGCAGTTTATATAGGCTCCCACACTGCTGTCATTGTACATCCATTAACCACTTCAGCCCCTTTCTGACCAGAGCACTTTTTACAATTTGGCACTGCGTCGCTTTAACTGCTAATTGCATGGTGCCATTTGATTTCTCTCCTCACTTTCTCTCCAAATTTTTGATTTCACTCCTCACTACCTATCACAGTTTTGAAGGCCAAAAAATGCCAAGATGGCACAAACCCCCCCCCCCCCCATGACCCCATTTTGGAAAGTAGACACCCCAAGCTATTTGCTGAGAGGCATGTTGAATCCATGGAATATTTTATATTTTGCCACAAGTTGCGGGAAAATGACAAACTTTTTTTTTTTGCACAAAGTTGTCACTAAATGATATATTGCTCAAACATATGCCGTGGGCATATGTGGAATTGCACCCCAAAATACATTCTGCTGCTTCTCCTGAGTACGGGGATACCACATGTGTGGGACTTCTTGGGAGCCTAGCCGCGTACGGGGCCCCGAAAACCAAGCACCGCCTTCAGGTACTCTTTTTTGAACAAATTGGGGTCTATTAGACCCTAGATCTCTCCTCTGCCCTCAAAGCATCTGACCACACCAAGATTGGTGTGATAAAATGCTTTCCCAATTTCCCAATGGCGCTGTTTACATCTGGCGAAATCGAAATCATGAAATGCTCGTAGCTTCCGGTTTCTTAGGCCATAGAGATGATTGGAGTCATTCTGGTCCCTGATCAGCTCTATGGTCAGCTGGCCGAATCACCGGCTGCATTCTCAGGTTCCCTGTTGAGACAGGAGAGCCAGAGAAAACCACAAAAGACGGTGGGAGGGGGGACATTCCTTCCCACTGCTTGTAAAAGCAGTCTAGAGGCTAATTAGCCGCTAGGATTGTTTTTACATGAAAGCCGATGGCTGAAAAGAATGATACCAAGATGATACCTAAACCTGCAGGCATCATTCTGGTATAACCACTCAAAGTTCAGCAACATACCAGTACATTGCTGGTCCTTGTTGGGCATTATATTGCCTGCGGGCTGAACAAAAAAAGAGATTGATCGGTGGTTATGCCCACCATTAGAATACCTACCTTTATCCACCCACTTCTAATGATGGGCATACATGCACCATTTATATATGCCGAAGCATGGGGGCATCCACCCGCAAAAGGTAGGAGCAATTCGCTCCTCCGCCCCTGTTGCCCCCATGCTTCGGCATAAAAATAAATAAATAAATATGCGCTGCAACTGAATGGCGTACCTGCTAAGCAAATGATGGTTAACAATAAAACAAAGTAACATTACAGTATAACAGTAAGACTTACCATACCTGCAAAGCAAATACAAAAAAATTGTAAAAATAAAACATTTTTTAATGGAACCTGTGCCTAAAATATATATATATGCCGAAGCATGGGGGCATCCACCTGCAAAAGGTAGAAGCAAATCACTCCTCCGCCCCTGCTGCCCCCATGCTTCGGCATATATGCTCTTTTTTTTAACTGTGGTGGTGAAATCACCTCCGACAGCACTGGAGCCACGGCTTTATGTATCGTGGGAGCAAACGCTGTTGCTGTTGGGATAAATAAATCCGCGCTGCAGCTGAATCGCGTATCTGAAAACAAAAAAACGGTTAACAATAAAACACAGTAAACAGTAAAGTATAAAAAACATTGCAGAATAGAATACAGTAAAAAAATAGCAGAACAATATAGAGAGAATAGAGAGAGAGAGAGAGAGAACAATAAAACGACAATTATTTTTGTTTTTTTTATATTATATTTTTTTTGTGTATTTTTTTTTTTTTTTTACATTTTTTTTTATAACTGTAACTTTTGTAACTGTAACCAGTTCCAGGTATGGGTCTCTCAAAATGCGATAGCCTCTTGGGAGACCCTGTGAAAATGTGCCTCAACTAGTGTATGGTAGCACTCAAAACATTCACCAATGCAAAGACCAGGATTGTCAGGACAGGAGGGACAATAATAGCGGGTGTCACGCCTATATCCGCGCTTTCTACAGACACAACATTTTCTTTGGGGGGCTCATTGGGTAGGGGTACTTGGGAGGACATAGGGAAAACGCCTCTCATGCATCTGGCTTACTGCATTTGGTTGGGGAAGGTGAGGTGGAGCACCGTCTGGAAACAGAAGGGCTCTGACGATCTCTCCCTGGAATTTAAGGAAGCATCCAGTCTGTCCTGAAGCTCTGTATAGCACATGGGTATTCAGGAAAGCCAATTGAAATAAGTATACAGACACTTTTTTATACCAGCATCTGGCCTTACGGGCAACTAGGTACGGCGCCAACAACTGGTCGTTGAGGTCCACCCCCTCCCATATTTTGGTTATATTTGTGGACACCGAGGGGTTTCTCCACAACACCAGTCGCTGTAGTAATTTGGACAGTCGTGTCTGCATGAAGGGAGGTAAGAACGAAAACATTCTTATTATCCCTCCACTTCATAGTGAGCAAGTTATTACACTGCAAGAAAGCTCTCTCCCCCAGCCTAAGACGGAAATCTACAAGCCACTGGGGAAAGCCCCGGCAATTAGGTCGCACGGTGCCACATGCTCCAATATGATTATCAAAAAGGTGACTAAAAAGTGGCATGCTCGTGTAATAATTGTCCACATACAAATGGTACCCCTTTCCGAATAAGGGTGGCACCAAGTCCCACACAATCTTGCCAGCGCTTCCTATGTAGTCAGGGCAGTTTGTCGGCTCTATGTGGCTATCTCTTCCCTCGTAAACCATAAAACTACATGTATAGCCTATGGCCCTGTCACAGAGCTTATACATCTTGACCCCGTATCTGGCACGCTTGCTGGGAAGGTACTGTTTGAATGACAAGTGGCCAGAAAATTTAATCAGGGACTCATCAACGCAGACAACTTGATAGGGAGTAAACAAGTCTGCAAAACGTTGGTTGAAGTGGTTTACAAGGGGATGAATTTTGTAGGGCCGATCGTATCCAGGGTCTCCACGAGGACGACAGAGTTCATTGTTGTTGAATGCATGAACCGCAAAATCTGCTCGTATCGTGCCCTAACCATGTAAACAGAGAACACGGGCATATGGTGAATTGGGTCAGTGGACCAATATGACCGCAACTCACGCTTTTTGGTTATGCCCATAAGGAGGGAAAGGCCCAGAAAGATCTTAAATTCGGAAACCGTAATTGGTTTCCAATCTCTGGCAAGGGAGGACTGGGGAATAGTGGTGATGTGTTGACCAGCGTACAAATTGTTTGGGTCCACAATAGATCTATAGAGATCTTCGGTAAAAAACAGCGCATAAAAATCAAGTGACGTAAAATCAACTGTTTCCACATGAATGCCGGGTTGGCCAGTGAATGGGGGAAGTACGGGTGCTGCAGAAGTGGTGGGTTCCCAATTAGGATTGGCGAATGCAGCAGGAAGGGCACTATGAGCACAATGGGCCTGTGTTTGTCTTCTTGGTGGCAGCGGGACACTACTTGTGCTTGCCACCTCGCCAACTTGAACTGCACTTATGGGAATTGCCACGTCACCAAGTGTTACTGCAGTACTGGATGTATGACCACGGTGTACTAGACCGCTGGTGCTTGCCAGTTCACCAGAAGGAATAGTGGCGCTAGTACTTCTCTGCTCCATACGAGAGCCCTGTGGTTCTTGCACCTCAACAGCAGAAGAAGAAGATTGTGGTCTGGTACGCCTGACCTTGGCAGGGACCACAACTCCGTCGACAGAGCTATCTGTCTACAGGTTCGTATTCTGAGCCTGAATCTGACAGATGAGTGACTTCCTCTTCACTATCTGTCATGCACAGAAACGTGTAGGCCTCTTCACTAGTGTACCTTCGATTTGCCATTTTGGGCTCTAAATTTAGTGGTACACTAGTGAGACTCACAGGCAAAAAAGCTCCTGACTGTTAGCGACTGTATCAAAACGCTACCAAAAAACTGTTAGCGATCACAGGGATCAGGCCTGACTCTGCGAACGCTGCAGTTATGTGTGTTTAGTGTTTTGTAAGTGACAGTGATCGATCGATACTGCACTTGGGTGGGCTGGGCGGAGGGGCAAAACGCAGGTTCTAGCAGGTATCTGGGCTGATCCTGCTAACACTGCATTTTTGTGAACCCTAAACTGCTGGGGACTCTAGTATAGATCTTATTGGATCAGATATTAATCCATTCAGATACTATACCACTAAGGGAGGTGTATGGTGCGTGCGTGGGTGTTAGCGGTACTGGCACTAACCTGACGCTGCCTGGTGGGACCCTAAAACCTAACTTATATCACCCTCCGGGCGATTAGGGGGTTAAACCCTTATTAGGTAATAAACGGCGGGTGCTCTGACACTATAAAAAATAAACTAACCAGCTTCACCCGTAACAGTTATACAGTAATCACTGGTAAAAGGGTTAACTAGGGGGGAATCAGGGGATTAAAACCTTTACTAGGTCGTATATGGGGGTCCCTGATGCTATAAAACGCTGACGCGAACCTAAATACTTACCTCCCTAACTAGCGTCACCTGTGACACTAATACAGCGATCAGAAAAACGATCGCTTAGTGACACTGGTGACAGGGGGTGATCAAGGGGTAAAAACTTTATTAGGGGGGTTAGGGGGGTACCCTAGACCTAAAGGGGCCTAACACTAACTGCCCTACCACTTATAACTGTCACAAAATGACACCAATGCAATAATCAGAAAAAAAAACTGCTATTGGTGTCACTGTGACAGGGGGTACAGGGGTGTGATCGGGGGGTGATCGGGGGTGAAAAGTGTGCTTAGAGTGTTCCTGCCCGTGCCATTGTGCCGACGTACATCGGCGTGCGGCGGTCGGCAACTGGTTAAAACAAATCCATTCACCACAATTGCGGAGCTAGTGACTAATGGCTTTATCAAACCTATGTAGTCCACAAATGAGTGCTGATATAGTGATCACATGACTTTGTTTTCTAACAAAACCATGTGCTTTTTTTTCCAATCATATTTAAAATAAGTAAAAAGGCCTTTATTAAAGTTAGTCAAGTAAATGAAGGGAGGGGTATTATCATCCTAATATATCACCTTAGTGATCCACATGATGAAATTTCAAAGAAATTCAGCCAAGGCAAAAAAAAGATCATTTTTCCTGTAAAATCAAATTCAGGGAAATCGCCCTCTTAACCATGGGGTACTTTCTCCCAGGTATTTGTTACCCTAAACCCTGCAACCCCTGCATCCCCCCCCCCCCCCAGGCAGCTTGCCAAAAATATTCTCTATAATTTATTTATTTTAATTTATGTTATAGATGCATGCATATACATTAGGAATATAATGTATATGGAGAAAAAACAGTCCTGTGATATTTTGTAAGTCAAAGGTGTCCAAACTTTTTTCAAAGAGGGCCAGATTTGATAAAGTGAACACGCATGAGGGCCGACCATTTTGCTTGACATTCTTTGAACCATTAAAATTCGGTCTAAGTGTGTTCGTTCGAGCACTAATACACTGCCCAACAAGAATTATCTTGCCTTTGTGGCTGTGTGTGAGCTTGGGCGTGTTATTTGGATATAATGTATTTATTGGCGTATAACATGCTTTAGGAGGGAAGTTTCAGGAAAAAAACTTACATTTTAAATAAAGAACTATAAAACAAAATAAGGGTCAGTGCCCAACTGCAGCCTCACAAGTGCCATAAATGAAGCACCCCCATTGCCAGGAATGCAGCACCCACCATTGCCATGAATGCAGCCCCACCATTGCCGTGAATGCAGCACCCCCATTGCCATCAGTGCAGCACCCCCATTGCCAGGAATGCGCATCCACCATTGCCAGGAATGCACCACTCCCATTGCCAGTAATGCAGACTCACCATTGCCATCAGTGCAGCCTGATTGATGCCCATCCATCTGCAGCCTTGGAGGGAACAGGGAGGGGGCGGGACGAGCACCAAAAGATTACATACAGGAAAAACTCCTGTTTTCTCGGTGGCCTCTTTATTAGAAAGTCCTGCCTCCTATGATGAACAGAACAGTGGTCCAATGGCAGCGCAGGAGACGGGACTTCCTATTACAGCGGCTGCCATGTAAACAAGAAATACTCCTGTGTGTACGGCACTCGTCCCGCCTCCTCCCTGTCCCCTCCAAGGCAGCCAGCATATATACCTTTTGTGGCCCCGGCGCTAGGAGATCATTGGGGGCCACAAAAGATATATATGTCCAAATAACCATGCTGGCCATTCAAAACTGGAAAGTGTGCCGCAATTGGCCAGCGAGCTGGACTTTGGACATGCCTGATGTAAGTGAACCGAAGACACCTAGAAAAAGGCCAAGTGTAAAGATTTTTTTAATGGTCGCAGGGGAGATGTGGAGCAGGGACAAACAGGGGGAGAGCATAAAACTGAGCTTTAATAATATGGTTCACTAAGACTCCTCTCCCACTGGGGCGCTTTGTGGGCACTACAGCGCTTAAAAAAGCGCCTGCAAAGCACACAGAAAGAGCCGCTCCTCACACTCCTAGGGCTTTCACACTGGAACGGTGTGCTGGCAGGATGCTAAAAAAAGTCCTGCTAGCAGCATCTTTAGAGTGGTGAAGGAGCGGTGTGTATACCGCTTCTTCACCGCTCCTGCCCATTGAAATGAATGGGGAAGCGTGGCTATACCGCCGGCATAGCAGTGCTGCAGCAGCTCTTTGCGGTGGTTTTAACCCTTTCTCGCCGCTAGCAGGGGGCTAAAATCGCCCTGCTAGCGGCCGAATACCGCCGCTAAAACGTCAGTAAAGCGCCGCTAAAAATAGCACCGTTTTACCGCCGGCGCCCGCACCGCCCCAGTGTGAAAGGGCTCTTAATAATATGTAATTGCAATGCAGGGGAATGAGGCTGATAAATTAAAAGAGACTACAGTACTCTGTGTAGTAACAAGAAGGGTCCCCAACTCTATCAGCCTGATGTAAACAACAATGGACCCAACAGCTGTTACTTATACAGTATGAGTTGCCAGTATTCAACGGTTTTATTTTCTAGTCACACCACAATATCACTTTTACCAGCAGGTGGCATCATGGGTAAATTCTATAATTGCGGTACTCTATTCCGAGAAACCTAATTACTGTCAGAGAGGCTGACCCTTGTGCGGTTGAGGTTTAAAAACAGACAAAAAATGTCCCATGTTCCTGGAATTCTTCTTTAACATTTGAAATGAAATCTCATTTTGTAGATATATGAGCTTTATATCCGTTTTGTCTCTGCTCGCTAGGCGGAACGCATTGAAACCTGTTTGTATTCAGTGAAAGCAAGTGGCCGAGGATTCTGTATTTCAGGGGTCGAATGACATCTGCACTAAATGGAATATGATTACTAGACTTTAATGGCATATCTTTTAATAAAGCAGTTCTGTAAATAAAGATTATAGGGCAGCCTGTTTTCTTAGGGCGAGCAGCAACTGATTATTATTTCTGTACATCAAAGCAAGCAGCAAATTCCCCTAATTACAGCCTGGGTGTTCCAAATTACAATGTAGGAGTGCGTATGCTGGCTGCATACAGAATTTTTCTGAAGTGTTCTCAGCCAATTTCCTATGTCTCCCAATTTATCTGCTGTAATCTCCACATATGCTGGGCCCGTACTAATACTGGGACCAGTACTGATAATACACAATGAGTGGTTCTGCCGATTGTTTCATCTACCAAGTATAACTACTTTTATCATTCATGGGTAAATCAGTCAGATTAAAAAGACGCCTATAGAAGACACGGTATTCAATTATCCTAAAACAATTGTCTTGCTCTCCTGTAGACACTAGTTCCATAAGCACATGTTAAAGTTATTTAGATGGTTAAAACAAACTTTTACTAATTACACATTCATTGTGACCTGGCTGCCAGACATAATACAGTGCTGTTCATCCTACATGTACAGTGGTGACGGAAAGTATTCAGACCCCCTTAAATTTTTCACTCTTTGTTATATTGCAGCCATTTGCTAAAATCATTTTTCCTCATTAATGTACACACAGCACCCCATATTGACAGAAAAACACAGAGTTGTTGACATTTTTGCAGATTTATTAAAAAAGAAAGACTGAAATATCACATGGTCCTAAGTATTCAGACCCTTTGCTGTGACACTTATATTTAACTCAGGTGCTGTCCATTTCTTCTGATCATCCTTGAGATGGTTCTACACCTTCATTTAAATCCAGCTGTGTTTGATTATACTGATTGGACTTGATTAGGAAAGCCACACACCTGTCTATATAAGACCTTACAGCTCACAGTGCATGTCAGAGCAAATGAGTATCATGAGGTCAAAGGAACTGCCTGAAGAGCTCAGAGACAGAATTGTGGCAAGGCACAGATCTGGCCAAGGTTACAAAAAAAATTCTGCTGCACTTAAGGTTCCTAAGAGCACAGTGGCCTCCATAATCCTTAAATGGAAGATGTTTGGGATGACCAGAACCCTTCCTAGAGCTGGCCGTCCGGCCAAACTGAGCTATCAGGGGAGAAGAGCCTTGGTGAGAGAGGTAAAGAAGAACCCAAAGATCAGTGTGGCTGAGCTCCAGAGATGCAGTCGGGAGATGGGAGAAAGTTGTAGAAAGTTAACCATCACTGCAGCCCTCCACTAGTCGGGGCTTTATGGCAGAGTGGCCCGACAAGAGCCTCTCCTCAGTGCAAGACACATGAAAGCCCGCATGGAGTTTGCTAAAAAAAAACACCCGAAGGACTCCAAGATGGTGAGAAATAAGATTCTCTGGTCTGATGAGACCAAGATAGAACTTTTTGGCCTTAATTCTAAGCAGTATGTGTGGAGAAAACCAGGCACTGCTCATCACCTGTCCAATACATTCCCAACAGTGAAGCATGGTGGTGGCAGCATCATGCTTGAGGGGTGTTTTTCAGCTGCAGGGACAGGACAACTGGTTGCAATCGAGGAAAAGATGAATGCAGCCAAGTACAGGGATATCCTGGACGAAAAAACCTTCTCCAGTGTGCTCAGGACCTCAGACTGGGCCGAAGGTTTACCTTCCAACAAGACAATGACCCTAAGCACACAGCAAAAATAATGAAGGAGTGGCTTCACAACAACTCCGTGACTGTTCTTGAGTGGCCCAGCCAGAGCCCTGACTTAAACCCAATTGAGCATCTCTGGAGAAACCTAAAAATGGCTGTCCACCAACGTTTACCATCCAACCTGACAGAACTGGAGAGGATCCCCAAATCCAGGTGTGAAAAACGTGTTGCATCTTTCCCAAAAAGACTCATGACTGTATTAGATCAAAAGGGTGCTTCTACTAAATACTGAGCAAAGGGTCTGAATACTTAGGACCATGTGATATTTCAGTTTTTCTTTTTTAATAAATCTGCAAAAATGTCAACAATTCTGTGTTTTCTGTCAATATGGGGTGCTGTGTGTAAATTAATGAGGAAAAAAATGAACTTAAATGATTTAAGCAAATGGCTGCAATATAACAAAGAGTGAAAAATTTAAGGGGGTCTAAATACTTTCCGTCCCCACTGTATATAATGCACTATACATCCCATATGATCTTACCACTACCCATGAACAAAAAAAATGGTTTCATAGTCACTCAAGTTGAAAAAAAGACATATGATCATCATAAAGTTCAACCAAAGACAAAAATAAACAAATGAAAAACCTTTCATCTTCAGAACTTTAAATCTGCAGTTGATCAAGAATAGGGGTCTCCAAAAATTTCAGTAGGAGTGTCACATTGTGGATTTTGCAAATATCAGCAGGTTTAATTAAAAAAAATCATTTTTATTTTGCAAGTCCAACCTTACATCCAAAGTGCCTATTAAAGTCCCCCTTGCATTCAGGAGAACCTACTAGAGTACTGCCTTACATTCAGGAATGCCCATCAGAGTCTCCCCATAGATCCAGACGTACCAAGCAGAGTCTCCCCTTAGATCCAGAAGTGCCCATTAGAGTCC
Source organism: Lithobates clamitans (assembly GCA_037952925.1). Taxonomy (NCBI): domain Eukaryota; kingdom Metazoa; phylum Chordata; class Amphibia; order Anura; family Ranidae; genus Lithobates; species Lithobates clamitans. The sequence goes on from JBBGZY010000051.1 coordinate 2,877,663, forward strand.
CTGCTTAGATCTAGGAGTCCCCATCAGAGCCCTCTATTAGATCCAGGAGTGCCCATCAAAGTCCTCCCTTACATCCAGGTGTACCTGGGTATAGGGGAGGGTTATGGCTGGCAGTGGGTTTGTTAGTCTCCATAACATGAAACACAGACCTGCGGGCTGGATAAAATGTTTTAGTGGGCCAGATGTGGCCTTCGGCCATAGTCTGAAGACCCTACATCCAGAGGAAGGCAAAAAAAACCTTTATAAAAGGTTCAATTTTGTCTAACTGAACTCATTTCTCTTGATTTGCAAAAGCAATCAGATATTCTCTAACATTTTACAATGTTATTTCCTAGGAATATTAATAGCCCTTTAAAATATGTGCATTTAGAATCAAATCTAGCCCTTTTTAAGCTAATTATGAGTTAGTTAGAGGCAGCTTCTGTGGAAGAGTATCATTCATTTTCACAGCTCTTACTGTAATGTATTCTTTCTGTATGTGTAGGGTAAACCTATGTGGCCCCTTGTCTTTTGCAGTGAACAACCTTAAACTAAGTCTACTATAAAGTCCATTTACATATGTATACAAGGTGACAGTGGCGCCTGGTAGCTTTTTTTTTTTTTGAAGGGACGGAAACCCCCCCTCGAGCAGCCGGTGGCACCTCAAACCCCCCCCCCTTCCCCCACCGCAGCCGATTGCTGTCTGCCGGTCGGCCCAGCACTTACCGCATCTAGGTGGTGGGTGGCGGAAATCAGCTCCTGTGTCCTCTCCTCCATCACAGCGGCTTCCGCCATGCGGCTCCTCCACTTTTTCTAGGTGTCCAATAGGATCACCTGTCCTTTCAGCCAAGACCTGCTTCCTGATTGACCGAGAGGAGGATCTGTGTTACAATAGGGAATATGTATTCGCTATTGTAACACACATTGGGTGGGCTCGGTTCCCATTCTCTGCACCTCGAGCCCACCCTATTTTGAAGCCTATTAGAGCCTCTGGCTCTAATCAGGTGCTTCAAAAAAACACCCCCCCATTGGAATCCATGCATCCGGCGTCCTGCAAGGGGCCGGATGCATGTATAGGGGGGGGGGCGGTGCCCATGTGCCCTTAATTAACGGGCTGCCCCTGCAAGCTGATCATATCCGCCTTAAAGTGATTGTAAAGTCTTGTTTCTTTTTTTCTTAAAATAACAAACATGTTCTACTTACCTGCTCTGTGCAAGGGTTTTACACAGAGCGGCCCTCATCCTCTTTTTCTGGGGTCCCTCGGCAGCCATCCTGGCTCCTCCTCTTCATCAAGTGCCCCCACGGAGAGCCGATTTCCATGTGGGCTACCCCGAGTCCCACTGTTGCTTCCATTGACACAGACAGCGGGACTCGACCCTGTCCCCTGGCTCCTGCATCACTGGATTTGATTGAGAGCAGCAGGAGCCAATGGATGTCAATCTGTCCAATGAGGACCCAAGACAGCGGCTAGAGCTGCTGGGCTCGTTCTCGTTGCTGGAATGATCAGGCTCAGGTAAGAAAAAGGAGGGCTCTGGGGGGCAGCTGCAGCACAGAAGGATTTTCACCTTCCCCAAGGTGAAAAACCTTGAGCCTTTACAAATGCTTTAAACCCTGCTTCTCAGGAGAGAAAAGTGTTTTCTTAAGTGCTAGCTTTTTCATCGGTTAAGGGCAGTCCAATGTGTAGCCATTCTCTGTGTCTGATTTGTGTCTCTGTGTCTCTCTCAAGGAACCAGAGTCAAAACTTTTTCCTTGTTGGGGAATGGCTAGATCCCCTGTCAGGTTCTTTTTTTCTATCTGTAGGGAGCACTACCTTAACTTCCTGTGTAGGACACTCAAAAGGAAGTGGGTAAAATGTCCTCAAAGTGATGTGACATTGTATCCCATTGACAATGATTAAAATGACAAACAGAAAGCGTGAATTTTCCCAACTGGGACACAGACAAAAATGAACCCTGACAGAGGCTCTAACCCAACTTTAGATAACACTTGAAAAAAATGGATATACTTCTTCTTTAAAGCCCAACTCAAAGTACCTGTGATCAGAATTGGCATATAGATGCTTCTTTGGCAGATCTCCTCATTCACTGTCCTCTCTGCTGCCTATGCCTTTAATGTTACTGTCCAGTTGGTAGCATAATTTCCAGACTGGATGACACAGTGCCATCTAGCCCCTCTCCTTGCAGCCATCGTTTTAAGGACCTACCTCCTGGTAATGTCATCATCATGCCACCAGCTCCCTTCTCATTATCAGCACGCATTGTTTTCTATGGTGGCCACATCTGTGGGATGCAGGTCAGACAATTTACTTTTTCCTTAGCCCCAACCCATGTGATCACTACCATTCAGCTCTTTATAAGGTATTAGGATTAAAATTCTTATGTTTTATTAAATATGCTGATATTGTATGTTAGGGGAGGGGGCAAAAGGATGCATCCTGGAACTATAATTCTAGAAAAAAAAATCTAAAACGTAACTTTTATAAAGCACACCTCCAGCTAAATATAACCAGATTAATATTAAGGGTTCATTAAAAGGTAAAATAACAAACCCAGCTTTTGTTGCAACATTCACCTTCAATCCAGAGATCCCCCCCCCAACCAGTGCTTTTTTTTTCTGTATTCTCTAACAATTGTTATAGACTATGCTTGTCCATTCCTCCATCATGTATGCCGTCTCATACATATCCATCACCAACATTAATTTACATTACATAAAAAGCAAACCCAACATACATTTTAAAAAATATGTATACCCATTAAATTATACATTATACACTGTACACATGGAGATCGCTTACTGAGATGTAACCTTATTGACCTTTACCCTTGCCTGGCTACTGACAGGACTGAGATGAGGTTGATACACCTATTACCCCTATAGAGTTACAATATGGGATTTATTAACCATTAACTAGCTTCATTATCATTATCAATTCCAAGCTCCACCTAGGTGATTAAATAAAGCTCTCCTTCTCATAATATCTTAGCAGCGTCCAGGCAAAAGCTTATAATATCAAATAGAACCCTGCATAGGCCCTATTTACCCAATAAATTATGCAGACCATATACTGTAAATTGTTATTTCAAAAGAGTAAGAATACTGTACTTTTACTTGCACATTTACTTTGCATTTTTTAGATTTTTAAGACTAGATTTTTTTTTAAGTTACTTGATCTTCGTAAACCTTGTATTTTTTAAATACCAGCCAATCGTTCCATATTTCAAAGAATTTAGCAAGTGAGTTGGAATAGTGTGTGCATGCCCTTTAGAAGCTTTTAGTAAGTTAGGAAAAAGTGATTTTTTTATACCATGCCACCAAAAGGTCTAATATATATATATATATATATATATATATATATATATATATATATATATATATATATATATATGAAATGTTGTGTTGTGAAATAACTACACCTATAGCTGCATGTATATGTGCCTGTTTTACATGAAATATTGTGGCCAGTTTCTCTCCAAGACAATTGTATTTTTGGACAATTCCACCAAATGTGCAGAAAAGTTCCTTGAGAGTTACAACCTTTCCAATATAGAGGTGATTCCTCTGGTTGAACCATATGTCTTTCTCTCACTCTCTTTCTCAAGGAACCAGAGGGATATAACCTCTTTCAGGTTCTTTTTTTCTATCTGTGGGGAGTTCTACCTTAACTTGCTGTGCAAGACACTCAAAAGGAAGTGAGTAAAATTCCCTCAAAAGTGATATAGGGTCTGGGATTAGAAGTACCATTTTAATCTTTGAAGATGACACCAAGCTAAGCAGTAGAATTATGTCCTTATAGGATGTCTCCAACTTACAAGCAGACTTTAATGCACTATTTCATTGGGCAACTGTGTAGCAGATGAGGTGTAATGTTGATATATGTAAAGTTATGCATTTTGGGACAAAACATTCATGTATCATACCCACTAGGAGCTTGTGAAATCAGTGGTAGAGGAGGATCTGGATGTTCTGGTAGATCATAGACCTAATAACATGCCATATCAAGCTGCAGGTTTCTAAAGCTAGCAAAATACTTTCTTTTATTAAAAGAGTGCAAATCAGTGCAAATCATTGGTAAGACTTCATCTGGAATACCCAGTTCAGTTTTGGGTACTAGTTCACAAAAAGGATATCGGAGAACTGGAGAAAGTACAGATAAGGGCAACCAAACTGATAAGAGGCATGGGGGAGCTATGAGGAAAGATTAGCTGAACTGAATTTAGAGAGAGGAGGAGGGGGTTAAAAGGGGATATGATCAATATGTACAAATACATAAGTGGTTCATATAGTGAACTTGTTGTAGAGTTATTCACTTTTAGGTAATCACAGAGGACAAGGGGGCACTCCTTACATCTGGAGTCAAAGGATTTAACCTTCACATACAGAAAGGCTTTTTCACAGTAAGAGCTGTGAAAATGTGGAATAGACTCTCTCAAGAACTGGTTCTGGCCAGCTCAGTAGATTGTTTTAAAAATGAGTTGGATACATTCCTAAATGCACAAAATATGTCTGCATACTAATTTTCAGAGGTAATAATATCAGAGGCAGCTGATCCAGGCAATATCCAAGTGCCTTGTGAGGGATCAAGAAGGATTTCCCCCCCACTGGAGCGAATTTGATCATTGTTTTTTTTTTTCTTCCTCTGTATCAACTATGGATATAGGATAATGTATGTGGAAGTTTTCTATTTGTATGTGTTTTTTTTTTAACCCGACTACCTATGTAACTAGGTGATTAGAAATCCTACAGTTGTCACCAGAATAAAAGTCCCCATTGGATGATTTCTGTTCTACATCTGTTCCAGCAAGTGTAACATTTTATGGTTCTTCTCATGTTCTGTCTCATTGACAATGATTAACATGACAAACAAAAAACATTCAGCTGAAACTTTAAAAAACCATTTGGATAAACGTCATCTTTAAATTCCAATGCAGATTACCTGTAATCAGAAGGTGCTTTTCTGCCAGCTCCCCTCATTCACTGTCCTCTCTGCTCCCTGCTCTGTGCCTGTGTCTTGAAATCTACTGTCCAGTTGGTGGCCGCTGCATAACTTCCAGGATGGATGATGGCCAGTGTCATCTACCCCTTTTGTTTGCTACCTCGGTTTTTAAGGACACACCTTCTGGGAACATTATTATCAGGCCGCCAGCTCCCCTGTTACAGTGGCATTGAGGATGAACTACAGCATATCTGTGATGCAGAACAGAATGTATTTTCCCCTTAGCCCCAACCTAAGTGATAACTACTATTTAGCTCTTTAGAAGGTATTCAAGTTTAAAATGCTTATTTGTTCATAATGTACATTAGGAGGGGTTGCACATTGATGCATCCTGGAACTCTGATTTAATTTTGGACAAAACATTACGAACGCTTTGGTTTTAAAGCAGACCTCCACCCCAGTTTAACAAGATAAACATGAATAATTTGTATAAAGTTAAAAAAAAAGCCAGCCATTGCTGTAATATTCTCATAGTTACATAGATGGTAAGGTCGAATAAAGACACCAGTCCATCCAGTTTCAACTGTGTGGGTGTGCTCATGTAAAAAATATATATTGTGCTTGCTAAGATGCCCATATAAGAGTTTTTTTAATCTATCAATACTTCCCAAATACACCACCGATTGTGGAAGTGAGTTCCACATCCTTATCACCCTGACATCCTTATCACTCCTCAAATTTCATTAAGTGGCCCCTCGCCTTCTTATACTCCCTGAGACTGAATAGTTTATTCCCTATGCTATATTCACCATTGAGGTATTTGTATATCGCTAACATATCTCTTCTTAAGTGTCTCTTCTCCAGGGTGAATACGTTTAATGTTTGTAGTCATTCCTCATAACTGAAGTCCTCCAGTCCCCTTAATAACTTTGTTGCCTTTCTCTGTACTCTCTCGAGCTCCAGCACATTTCTGAGGCTTGGTGACCAGAACTGGACGTAATATTCCAGATGTGGCCAAACCAAAGTTTTATGAAGTGACAAGATGATGGTTTTATCTATGGAGTAAATTTCCTTTTTTATGCATGCTAATATTCTACTAGCTTTACTTGCTGCAGCTTGGCATTGCATGCCGTTGCTGAGTCTGCCATCTACTAGGACCCCCAGATCTTTTTCCATTCTGGATTCCCCCAAAGGTTCTCCCCCTAGTGAGTAACTTGCATTCATATTTTTAGCAAGTGCATTACTTTACATTTTTCAACATTAACCACTTCAATACCGGACATTTTTACCCCCTTCCTGCCCAGGCCAATTTCTGCCTTTCAGCGCTGTCACACTTTGAATGACAATTGCGCGGTCATGCAACACTGTATCCATATGACATTTTTGTCATTTTTTTTCACACAAACAGAGCTTTCTTTTGGTGGCCAGAGGAGGTGAGCCCGGAAGGGAGATCGGGTGTAGATGGAAGCGCCTTCAGTGGTGACAACGCGTATTTCATAATGTGCTAGTATGTATTGCATGCAATTGTCTTACAGGGTTAAAAAAAAAAAAAGAGGTTTACTACCATTTTTAGAGTAAGGTAAAGGTGCCTTAAAGCATTTCCTAAAGTATTGAGCTGAAAAATAAGTGTAGCTTTTGTCAACTCCGAAACAGTTGTGACCTCATTCAATTTTCATTTTCAAACCACTGATGACCCCAGAGAAGGATCGAAGCTGTAAAGTCTCACACATGCGCTATCCCCTTCTCAGGAGGAATAACAGGATACGTTTTGGGGTGTAATTGTAAGTTGCTGTATTGCTGTGTGTGAGAAGAAACTTAAATGATGTGAGTTTAAAAATAAAAGTTTATTTTCTTTTATAATTTTACAAAGTGAAAATCACATTACAAAGCCCCTATATGGGGCTAGGCCATGAAAAAGTCTCACACATGTGGTATCCCCATACTCAAAAGGAATAGTAGAATGTGTGTTTGTGTAATTCTAAGTATACCCATACTGTGTGTAAGAAATATCTTATTAAGTTACATCTTTATGTAAAAAAATACATTTCATTTTCTTCCTGCCTTTTCCAAAAGCTTGTGGCAAAAAATGTAATCGTCAAAAGACTCGCCATGCTTATTAGTAAAACTGTGGAGGATCTGCTTTGAAAAATGTGGTCATTTTGGGTGTTTTTTCTGTCCTGGCTCTTCATGTCCTCAAGTAATCTAATAAGTAGTCAGGAAATTATACATGTCATTTACGCCCCTTGAAAGCTCAATGGTACTCCTGGATTTTGGGCTTTTCCATGCTTCTAGGCTGTGAAAAAGTCTCACACATTTTCATACTCAGGGGGAGTAGTAGTAGAATGTGTTTTGGGTATAATTTTAAGAATGCTCATGCTGTGTGTGAAAAATAACTTGATAAAATGACAACTTTGTAAAAAAAAAATATTTACTTTTACAATTTTCCCAAAAAAATATGGAAAAAAATTAAAACTTAAAAAAAACTCACCATGAGATTGAACCTTTAGCAGAATCCATCTGGTCCCACCTGCACATCACAGGATTAAGAATCAATCATAAAACTCACACAATTAATCTTTTTGCGGATAAAGTCATTCTTCTACTGACTAAACCCCTTACATCTCTTCCCTTTGCTCATCAACCCGAACTTCGCCCATTCAGGTGTTCTCCATACAGTCAATATGTTGTTAAGGAGCAGGGAAGGGAAGCCGGTCACTGCATCCTTAACAACGGATGAGTCATAAGCTGTCAGCAGGCTTTCCCCATGACAGCTGAAAAAAAAAAAAAGGTGTGGGGTCCTCCCCCCAGTCCATACCAGGCCCTTCAGGCCTGGTATGGGTTTTAAGAGGAACCCCATGCAAATCATTTTTTTAAACAGCGTGGTGTCCCCCCCAAAAAATCCATACCAGACCCTTATCCAAGCATGCAGCCTGGCAGGCCAGGAAAGGGGGGGGGTGAGCATGCACCTCCTGAACCATACCTGCTCACAACATGCCCCCATCCCAAAGCACCTTGTCCCCATGTTGATGGGTGCAAGGGTCTCTTTCCCACAATCATGGGCTGTGGAGGATGTGAATGAGTATGGGGTACATTGTACTCCTACCCATTCACCAAAAAAAGTGTCAAAAATAAAATCAGTATACAGGTTTTGACAATTCCTTTATTAAAAAAAAACAAATAAAAAAAACAATGTCCCCTGATGTACATCAGCCACCTGCCGCCACCGCCAGACCTGAAAAAAGAAGGAAAAAAAATGCTCAATGAAGGCTGACTGCCTACTGCAGACTCTGCCATTTAACAGTTTTTATATAGGTAAGGGGCAAAGCCCCCTGGCAACTTCACCTGGTGGCCCCGCCCCCTCATGATGTCACCCACCCAGCATGCCCCGGTCGGTGGCATCACATGGGACCCTTGTCCCCATCAACATGGGAGCAAGATGCGTTGGGGTGGGGGGGCAGAGCTACTTTTGATGTCAAATGGAAACCTTGGGTAGATAGCAGCTTGTATTCTGATAGGGGACCGTAATACACCATTTATTTAGAAGGGGTATGTCATTCTTGCCTTTTGTGTTATTTAATACTTGTGATATACTTTAGAACCTGAGCAACCTATGTTACCTGGCTCTGTTTTATTTTGTACCGTCTAAACCTCAAAAAATGTTTTTGAAAGAAAAAACTCACCGTGCCTTTTACTAAATACCTTGGATTGTCTGCTTTCCAAAAACACGTCATTATGTTGGTATTTGTACTGGTCTTGCATTTTATGGCCTCAAATGGCCTCAATGAGATGGACAGGCAAAACTTTAGATTTGATTAATTTTCAAATATTTATAAAGTATATTCTTGTATTGTGTTCTGATTGTAAGCTATGTAATATTGTAACTTCTGTTAATACCTTATGTTAGCTTTCTTATTTCCTTGGGAAATAAATGTAACTTGTTTACTAAGCAGAGGTGTTTGTTATGTCATTGTGTTTATCAGACTCTTATAGACTAGCTAACTGTAGGGACTAGACAAATTAATACATATATGCAATAGTTATATAGGGTATACTAGATTGTATAATATTGCAGCGGTTACATCATACAGCAAAATTTTAAAAAAAACTGTCTCAAAAAAAGATAAAAACTTCATTTGGGTACGGTGTTGCATGACTGAATAATTGTCATTCCAAGTGTGAAAAACCTGAAAAATGGGCTATAGAGGAAGGGAGTGAAATAGTAATAGTAAGGCGTAATGCATCATTCAATAGCAATTTCCAAAAGAAGAAAATAGGAAAGATCAACAAAAGCTGCTTTCCTTCATTCCATGTGCTCTTTGACAAAGCACAGCGGGAATGTGTCAGTGCTTTAGCTTGTATCTTCTACTAATTTAGGATAATGGAACAAAGTTTGTGCTGGACAGTTTGTGCAATCTTTCCTATTTTGTACATTTGAAGGTTGTCAAGGTTGAACACAAGCCTAGATCTGGTCATTTGTGGACTGAGCATGCGTTATATTATATACTGTACATCTCCTATTAATAAGTGGTGGTGGGATACATTAATTCCAACTTACAACATCACTGATAATAGTACTGTACATACCCAGCTCCTAATTTATCCCTTTCTGGGAACCCATTTTTGGCATTTTTTCATCCTTCTGCCTTCTTGCTTGCTCATGACTAAGAGTCTCTTTAATATGAGGCTGTGGGAGGAGACATCCACACTTCAAGTTTATTTAATTGCTAGGGACCGTGTAAGTGCTGAGGGCTTTCAATTTTATTTTTTTTTATCTTGTTTTTCACATTCGAAATGAGTGTTTGATTCATCGCCATCTGATCAGCATATTTGTGCATTCATTCAATTTTCATAACTGCCTGGCCTCACAGCGACTCTCAATTAGCCAAACAAAGCAATTAAATCCATCCTTACATAATTGCAGATAAACAGTGTCCCAGTGTGTCGGGCACAGGAAAAATCAGTCAATAAATCAAGGGAAGGACTATCAAGTGATATTTATGAGCTTGTAAAAATCCTATATGTCATGTCACTGTTAGCAACAGCGTTTGTGAAAAAAAATATACATTTAAAAGGAAAACTCCATTTCATTACAAAATTAAATAACGTTTTAAATTACTATACAGCCCAATTTCATTTTATTTTACTGTTAATAAAATTACCTTTCCACTTTAATCTGCACTTTGTTATGGTTTTCTAAAATAGAATCATTAAACTTGATAGGCACATGCCTTTTTTTAACCCACGTAACAATGACAATAAATACAATTTTCTTGAAACCATGGCAACACTGGGGTCATTTTGCATACCCCTGTATGTAGTTAATATTATTCTCTGTTTATTTTATTGGATCGCTGATTTTCCCAGAAGTCTGCACAGGGGTTTCATAGTCACACAGGTTAAAAAAATGATATTTAGTTCAAGCAATAGAAAAATAAAAGAATACATAAATAAATAAAAGAATTGCGAACCTCCATATACAGAACCCTATACTCGCAGTTGAGCAGGGTGAAAGCAAAAAAAACCCCCTTAAAGTAGAACTATAGGCAAAACTTTTTCCTAACGTCACCATGGCAGCATACTAGTGATAGGCTCCGCCTCTCTTTCACTTCCTCAGGACCAGTGAATAGAATAAATTAAAGGCCTAGTTAGGCCCCACCCCATTCTTTTTTTCCTAATACCTCCACGCACCAGTAAAGAGTAAACAGTTCTATGTCCCCACCTCTGCCTCCGTACAGCATCCGGCTGGGTTGAGCCTCCCCCAGTGCAAAGTCCCAGTGCTTGGGCCACTAAATCACGCTAAACAGGCTGGAAACCCCTTCTATGGGTCTTGATGGGGTCCTGCAGTGTTTCCTCTTTAGGAACGAAATCTGCCAGTAAGCAAGTGTCTGTGGGCTGAGGCTTGGGGGGGCCAGCTAGTTAATTAATTTTCAGTCCTTTGGTCCCTTGTATCTCACAGGGCTGCCTATCCCTTTTTGTTGTTCTTTTGTCTCCCTATATTTTTCCCTATTTTTACCTTGATCTTTTCCCTTTCTGTGCCTTTGTTGGCAACATGTTTTGATTATGTTTGCCCTTTTGCTTGTTTTATCATGTGCTGGACTGTTTTCTTTGTGCTGGAGGCACCCTTGATGACAACGTGCTACGCCAGTCTGCATATGACCACTGGCTGGCGGGAGTACCGACTGCCATTTTTCTTTTGGGAAAAGCTGCTCTCTTGTTTATAATGAGGGTCAGAGTCACAGGGTAGATCTATAGATCTCCAGGGATAATTGGAGGGGCTCAAATGGCCCTGGAGGTTTGGTCAGGCAGAGCCTCCTTTGCCTGGCTCTGGATCGTTCTTCCCTCTGATTCCACGGACAGGCCAGCTTTCCTTCAATGCCCCCTGCTGTTTACTTCAGGTATGGCACAAAAAATATATATGTGTGTATACACATATTCGTATGTCTATGTATGGGCAATCATTTATTTCCCTTAGACTTTTTTTTTTCCTTTTAAACAAAAGGAACACATTTTCATCTCTACACCTTTCGCTCTCTGATGCTATTTTCCTTTTCAGCTATCCTTGTTTTTTTCAGATGGCATCCTATTTGTCCGGAAACCATGAGTCAGTCGCCATTTATACAAAAGACCCTCAAATTCAAAGGTGGGAGACCATCATGTGGTAAGTTTCAGGAAAAGTGCATCCCTTTGCGTATTGCTTTGAATTTTTTTCAGCCCCGCATGCGCATGCTCATGCTCTCTAAGTTCAAGAGCCACGTAAGGCGGACGTTCTTTGGAGGAAAGTAGCCCTAGAAGCCACTCCCATTCAAGAGAAAAGTTCCAAGGATGATGTCTTATCGTTTCTTCCTAGAGCAACGCTACCATCCCAGCAAAAGTCCTGTATTGCCTGTGGCGCAATACCTATGCCCAATAGGCTGGTGAGTAAAGACTGCCTGGAGGAGTTCGCAGTTGACAGGTCACACTCAAATATCATTGTTATTGAAGAGGGTAGCGTGAGATTTTATGCTGTACTTATTTTAATTATCTCAGCCAGACAGTCCCCTCCTAGTTGCCGGTCACTAGAAGAGCATCCTGGTCCCGCGGCAGGTGGCATTAACCCAATTACTTCCGCTACTCAGGCGAGTGGACAGCCTGCGGACAGCAGTAGCTCCTCTTCATCAGAGGAAGGCCCGGAATTGGTTGGCTTTAGTTTTCCCTCCATTGAATTAAGTATCCAGACAGTCAAGCAGGCCAATTGTATGGGTAAAGTCATTTTCACCCATTCTTCAGAACGGTAAAGTCCAGAGAGAAAATATCCTTTATTTGTCTATACAGGTTTTATCCTCGTTAGAGATTGGGTAGCATCACTTTAATCCCTGCCTACAGTAGATACGATGTTTGAAACATTGGGCTGCGTTTGTTTTCTCGGGCAAGTTCGGTGTAAGATGCCTTATAACAGAAATCTCTGTGTTGGTAGGAAACAACACAGCCATACCAGGAGTGACAGGAAGTCCGTCCTGCTCCCGCAAGATGGGAAGCAAAAGGATAGGGAATGTTCCTCCTCTCAGCAGGTTGCATTCTTCTAGGCATATGGCCTGCTATAATACCTACATATCAGACCTAGGGGAGTTTTCGTCCTGATTCCATTCACAAAAAGAATATACAGGCTTCAATTCAACCCTGTATGTAGTTTGCAAGGGATGGTGGTTAGCGTCCAGTTGTAGATCTGAAGAAGTTAAACTTTTTTATCCCCTTAGAGATCTTCAAAATGGAGTCCAAGAACCAGCGCAGCCAGATGGCAAAATGCTATTTTTGGATCTTCACAATGACTAAACATCCCAAAATATTTCTTTCTTTCATAATTGGTAAGCTTGCGATCAGCTAGATGCATTTCCAGTTTAACAATCTGCCTTTTGGCCTATGCAGGTCTCCGAGACTGTTCACAAGTGTTACATAGTAGGTGAGTTACATAGTAGGTGAGGTTGAAAAAAGACACAAGTCCATCAAGTCCAACCTATGTGTGTGATTATGTGTCAGTATTACATTGTATATCCCTGTATGTTGCGGTCATTCAGGTGCTTATCTAATAGTTTCTTGAAGCTATCAATGCTCCCCGCTGAGACCACCGCCTGTGGAAGGGAATTCCACATCCTTGCCGCTCTTACAGTAAGGAACCCTCTACGTAGTTTAAGGTTAAACCTCTTTTCTTCTAATTTTAATTTTTAATGTTCTCAGTGAAGTGTTAGCTCCATTCAGAGAACAAGTTCTCCGGGTGCTCCGCTACCTGGACAACATTATTCTTCTATCCAGAGGTCTGAAACAATTGCTGACACACCAAGAGATAAACACCCTGCGTGGATATGACTGGTTTATTAACTCTCTCTAACTTAACAGTTAGTATGCCGGGAGGTACTTTGCCAACTCCTCTGTTCGGCTTCCATCAGAGAAAATGGTGGCAGTCAAAGAAAGAATGCTGAAGACAGTAATCTCCACTTGTTTGACCATTTCTCAGTGCCTCAATCTTTGGAGCACAATGTTGTCATACCAATAATCCCTTGGGCGCTCTGACTTTGAAGTTTAAGCTGGGAATCTTAGCAAAATAGAGGAAACAGTTATCAACTGTCACTCAGTATGAGTAGGAGTATATGGTGGTGGCTAAAGAGGGAGAATCTGATGAAGTCGCCCCACTAGAACCATTAGACTAGATCACAATTACTATTTATCTCATCAAGGTTAGCCTGGAAGCCACACTGCGAGAAACCATTGGTTCAGTCCAATTGGAGATTCCCAGCCAAGCGGGGTAGTCTTAAATACCCTAGAAATCCAAGCAGCTTCTTTAGCACCGGTCGTCTTACTACACAGAATCAAGGGAAGATCAGTCTCTCTGTAGTTGAACAGCATGGCAGCAGTTGCCTATATTCGTCACCAATGAGGAATCTGTGGCAATACGCTATTAAAAAAGGTGAACCCTATGCTGTCGGGGTGGGTCAGGAAATCACCTGCAAATTCCAAAAGCAGTTTACCTCCTAGGTGACTTGAACACACAGACAGACTGGCCATCATGCAAACTTTCCAGAGCACGAGTGGGCCCTACACCGTAGGTCTTCTATGAGTTGGTCCACAGGTGGTGCCAACCAGAGACAGACTGCATTGCTTCTCACAGCAATTTCAAACTTAGGAGGATGTCTGAATCAGTTCCGCACCCCAAGGCAGAGGGGACAAATGCCTTGATTTTATCCATGGATCTGCAATCTAGCCTATATATTTTCCAACAACATTTCTCCTAATGAGGTTCCTCTTGAGGCTGTCGAGGGTGAACATGGTAGTCATATCCATTCCCCCATTTTGACAATGAGGGCCTTGAGTTTTCGTGGCCATTCATCTCATGAGACAGAAGTTAATTCCCCTTTTCACATACGCAGGCCATGGCTGCAAACAGGACGACTGATAGGGGAAGCCTGAGAACCTAGCCTGCTCCAGGATGATCTCTACCTTGTGGAGTGAGAGAAGGCACTTTACTAACAACATCTATGCCCAAATCTGGAACAAGTTTGCGTTATTTCTCAGCAGGGCGAGATATTGACACTACTGCACCTCCGGTGACAGCTGTTCTGGACTTCTTGTAGACCAGATTGGACATAAGCCTTAGCCTATATTCCTTGAGATTGCAAGTGTCGACTAGGTTGGCAATAACAAGGCTTAAATGTGCTGGAAATCCTTTTGTTTGCACAAATTGTGAAGACAGGAGGTTTTCGACCACCACGAAGGAGGATCTTTCCCAGTGGAATCTATCCTTGTTGCTGGATTTCAAATCAGTTTGACCATTTTCTCCAACAGAACAGTGTTCAGTTTGTGACATTACCTACTAGGCAGTATCTAGCTCAGAGAGCTTCAGAAGAAGATATTATTTTCTTTCCAGAAGGAGTAGACTTGTGTCCGGTAGATCATCTTGTGTCAAGGGTAGCGACAGCCCTCCATCTAACAGTCATCTGGGCATTGCCTAACTTCCCAGAGGATCACTCAGAAGGGTCACACAAATTGGACGTGTACAGAACTTGAAGTCCCTATCCACAATTGCCCTTTTCAGATCATGTAAAAGGCCTTTAATCTTTCCAGCTTGAATTTGTCATTAAAAAGAGGCTGCCTCCTGGACTTAGTAGGTTTGGTCGTGCATATAGGGCGAAGGGACGTGAAGCTCCTTAAGCAGTGGATACATACTCTCCCAGAGCGGTTTCTGTCTCATGGGCTGCCCATTCGAAGGCGTCCATGGAATCCATCTGCAGGGAAGTATCATGGTCGCCCCAGGATACCTTATTAAGTGGTACAAAGTAGAACCAGGGATCTTGCCATTAGTGGACTGCAGAGCAAGGACCGTTCTGTCCTATGTCCCATTCTGATTAAAAATTGATTCGACACGTAGAACCCCCCCATCAGCTAGTTATTTATCACTAGTATGCTGTCATGGTGGCATCAGGAAAACGGAAAATTGTGTCAAATACTTACCGTAATTTTCCTTTCCTGACGCCAAACCATGGCAGCATACGGGCCCACCCTTTTGCGTTTCGGTATGTAGCTGATTACAAAGAATGGGGTGGGGCCTAACTAGGCCTTTAATTTATGCTATTCACTGATCCCGAGGTAGTGGAAGAGAGGTGGAGCCTATCACTAGTATGCTGCCATTGTTTGGCATCAGGAAAGGAAAATTACGGTAAGTATTTGATACAATTTTTTGGGTTTTTTTCAATTGTGGATAGAGTAAGGGAGGGTTATAACCCCGGTCAGATATTTTTTACTGCCATCTGTGTCCCATTGGGGGGGATTTCCCTTCCCATTTTTCCTGTCCCATAGCCAAAACTGGAAGTGAGAGGAGATACCTGCAAATTAAAGGAATTCCTTGGGGACCCCCAGGTCACCAGAACTAGCGTCCACATTGGAACATTTCCTTTCTATGACTTTTCTAGGGACAACCCAAATTGTGTGATTTTCTTTTACTTTTTTTTTTTTTTTTTAACACAGGTAATGTTTATTGAATGAAAAGTACAGTACACTTGAGAATACAAAATAAGTATCACGTACAGAAGTATTTATAAAACCAGATTTACAGTGGTAAATGTTGTAGTCTGATATACATGCGTTATAGGAACATGAATCGTCTATGCATTTTCCCTCCGATCTATTTTAACTACGTAACTTTCTTATTCCCCAAGTATTTTACAAAAGATCTTAGAAGAATGTATCATGTTTAGGTTAGACACCTCTGTTCATCAGGGGACCACCTGCCCTCGCTGGGGACCCTCAGCCAAAAAGAGGGAGGAAGAGAAGGAAAAGAGAGAGGGGGGTGGTGCGGAGGTAGGCAGGGCGAAAAGGAGAGGATGAATTTCAAGAGCCCCCAGGAGCGAGCAGTTTAAAAGTCTGAGGGGTACAACCATACGGGAAAGAAGGGAAAGGAGGGAGAGGTGATGTATGGGACAGGTGCAAGGGGGGGGGGAGAGTGGACCTCCCCTATATCTGTAAATTCTATACCTCCAAGCCCCCAAGTCCTCTGTACCAAGTGTTAGAAACACCACAGCCGTCCTTCTCTAAGAGATCCCTAGGGGGGGATCTCAGAGACATCTATATGATAAGGTGTCTAGCTTCAACCCAGGCCGCCCAGATTTTGTCGAACTTCTGAGGGCAATTCCTACCCATATAAGTAAGTTTATATAACGGCAGCGCCGCACTGACCTGGGCCCACCACGCCCCCACCGTGGGAGGATCCGTTGACTTCCAGCGCAATAATATCTCTTTCCTGGCATAATAAGCTGTGTAAAACACAAACAATTTTGTATACTTTGTCGTGGCCAAGTTATCTGTAATGCCCAGGAAAAAAACAAGCGGATCTACCTCTAAGTGTAGCCCCACCACTCCGTTTACCTCTGCCACCACTGTGGTCCAATAATTCTGCAAGACTGGGCATGACCAGACCACATGAAAGAAGGTTCCCACCGACTGTCTGCATTTGGGGCAAGTATCTTCCAGTCCCGGGTATATAGTGGAAAGCCTATGTGGGGTGTAGTACACCCTATGCAGAAACTTTAGCTGGATAAACCTGTCTCTGGCTGAAATCATAAATGGTATGCACTTCTGCAGTCCCTCTGACCAGTCCTCCTCAGTCAGAGCCGGAATATCCGACTGCCATTTGTTGAATAGCGGAAGTGTTTTAGAGGTAGCTTTGCAGGTAAGCCTAAGGTATATAGAGGACAGCGTACGATCAATATCTTTGGCTATTAGTAGGGATTCAACCGAGTGAACCGCTAGTTCCACCCCCTCCGGAAATTGCGCTCGGGCTGCATGTCTGAGTTGCAAAAACGGGAAGAACATCCATGGGGGAGGTGGAATTTACCCTTCAGCTCTACTTTTCTTTTACATTTACTTTCAATGATAATGGTAAACAGGACAAATAGAGAGGGTGAATCTCCTTAATGGGGGCACAGACAGCAATAAAAACTGACAGGTGTTCTAATCCCTCTCCACGGCACTAAAACAAAAAAATGCTTTGCCTTTAGTCATAATTTAAAGCATGGTCCAACATGTTCCACCAGGGGGAAATAATTCCTTCCTGCTCCCATAAGGCAACCAGGTATACCCTGAATAAGCAATCGCTGGTGTTATTACTTATAATAGAGGTAAATGATAGCACAATTATCCCAACCACTGTCCTTAGAGTTTCTGCACCTTTCATTTCCAGACTTGTGAATTTACCCTAAAAACTTTGGAGTCACCCGAGATTTCAGGGTGGTCTTTCAGTAGCTTGAAAGAATTTCCCAAGTTTCAGTTTTGTAATGTGATATAATCTGATCTTGAGTATAACTCAGCAAGGATTGGCCAGTTGACAGGCCAACTTTTGCCCACCACCACGGAGACAATGCCTGCCTGCTTTTAAGGGCCATTGAGGAGCTGATGCTGCTGGTTTGTGGATGTCACAAACAAGTACTTACCGAGGCCGAGATGCCGAGAGCGGCTCGCCCTTACGACCACGTGCACCCAGACCCCCGAAATGGGTACAGGAGGCTGGGGGCACGCGGAGGCACGGGCTTCCGGGTGAATAGCAGGTTCAGAGGCTGGAAGCGGGTGCCCCGAGATCCAGGGGGGGAGCAAGGCTGCAAACACAAGCAGAGGTTAGGGAATAGGCAGGTATGATCAGGGTAGTCCAGCAGAGAGGTGGTTAAACAGGCCAGGGGTTTGGTACACAGGTCAGGCAGAGTGCTTAGGGACAATCCAGGAGAGTAGTGGTTAATCAGGCAGAGGTTCGGTACACAGATCAGGCAAGCATTAGGGACAATCCAGGAGAGTAGTGGTTAATCAGGCAGAGGTTCGGTACACAGATCAGGCAAGCACTAGGGACAATCCAGGAGAGTAGTGGTTAATCAGGCAGAGATTCGGTACACAGATCAGACTATCAGGTTTCAGGGAACACAGGCACAAGGAAGCAGGGGAGAGCTGACGACAAACCAGCAACCCGACTGGGTGCTGGAGCCGTCAGATATAGCCCCCGTGCCCGGCGAGCGCGTCAGCGTGACGCGCTACCGGGCACCCGCACGGGCTACGGCGCGCACACGGGGACCGCCGTGCACCCGCGCGCGCCGCACCATCAGGCCGCGGACGGGTGTGCGGCGAAGCGCTCGTCCCGTGCGCATGCGCACCGGAGCCCGGCGAGCGGAGACGCTCCCTGGCTCCTGACAGTGCCCCCCTCCTAAGGGCGGACACTGGACGCCAAGGCTGGCCATTAGTTCTGGATGATCTTGATGGAATGCTCGAATTAACTGTGGAGCGTGTAGGTTCCTGGCGGGTTCCCAAGAATTATCTTCGGGAGGGTACCCCTTCCATTGAATCAGGTACTGTAACTGCCTGCCCCTCTTCCTGCAACCAAGAATGGATTCCACTTCAAATTCATTCTCGCCATCAATTCTGACTGGCGGAGGAGGAGGTTCTTTTCTTCCTGGAAAAGGGCTGGGCACCACAGGCTTCAATAGTGACACATGAAAAACGGGGTGAATCCGGTATGTTTTGGGAAGTGTCAATTCCACCGCCACAGGGTTGATAATCCTCTTGACTTGAAAAGGCCCAATGAACTTAGGCCCGAGCTTTCGAGAAGGCAGAGGTAGTTTCAGATTGATGGTGGACAGCCAGACCTCGTCTCCTACGTCAAATTTTGGATTTGCCTTTCTGCCCCGGTCGTACTGTTTCTTATAGTCCCCCTGGGTCTTGTGTAATGTATCTTGAATCCTTTGAAAATTGGACTGTAGTGAGATTATCCTATCCTGGACTGCAGGAACTGCCGTTTCTGGAATGTTGTTAGCAAAGGATGTGGGATGGAACCCACAATTGGTCCAGAAAGGAGTCTGGTTGGTGGAGGCATGGATAGAATTATTGTACGCAAATTCTGCGTAAGAGAGAAGGCTCGCCCAATCATCCTGAGAACCCGAACAAAAGCATCGGAGGTACTGCTCCAGCGTCTGGTTGGTCCTCTCTGTCTGACCATTGCTCTGAGGGTGATAAGCTGAAGAAAGGCAAATGTTGATCCCCAAAGCCTTGCACAGTTCTCTCCAGAATTTGGACGTGAACTGAACGCCTCTGTCTGACACGATACTCCTTGGTATCCCATGGAGCCTAACGATCTCCTTTAGAAAAATGTTGGCCGTCTCCACGGCAGAGGGAGTACCCCTCATGGGCAGAAAGTGGGCCATTTTGGAAAGGCGGTCGACCACAACTAGGATGGTGGAGAAATTCTCTGAGCTGGGTAGGTCAACGATGAAGTCCATGGAGACGTCAGCCCAAGGTCGTTCCGGAATGGGCAAAGGTCTGAGCAAACCCCAGGGTTTGATGTTCTGGCCCTTGCTTCTCTGGCATAGGAGACAGGACGCCACATATTCCCTACAGTCCCTTCTCCATCCTGGCCACCAAAAGGAACGAGAAAGGAGCTCAGCCGTCTTCTTGTTCCCGAAGTGTCCTGCCATCTTGTGATCATGACACATTTGAAGGGCTAGGGGCCGAGTCACCTGTGGTACAAATATTTTTCCTTTGATCCAGAAAAGGTCTTCATATTTTTTCAGGGAATGCACAGCTGGTTCCGTACATGTGTCTGATGAAGATTTGATGGAGGATATTAAGTCTGCTTGGGTTAATCCAAGAAAATTTTGAGGAGAGAGGATCGTGCATGGTGTTGGTATTTGGGAGTCTGCGGAAAACATTCGTGAAAGGGCATCAGCCTTCCCGTTCTTTGCCCCAGGTCTGTATGCAATATGGAAATTAAAACGAGAGAAGAACAGGGCCCATCGGGCTTGGCGGGGTTTTAATCGTCTTGCTGTTCTGAGGTACTCAAGGTTTTTGTGATCCGTAAAGATCATCACCGGATGGACTGCCCCCTCCAGCAGATACCTCCATTCCTCCAAAGCAAACTTTATAGCCAGCAGCTCTCTGTCACCCACGTCGTAATTAAGTTCCGGTGGACTGAGTTTCCGGGAAGCGAAAGCTACTGGATGCAGGACGGCCTTTGGTCCCTGTCTCTGGGAAAGGATTGCTCCGGTTGCGATTTCTGATGCATCGACCTCCAATATGAAGGGTTGAGTCGGGTCAGGATGGCAAAGGATTGGAGCAGAACTGAATAGTTCTTTTAACTTAAGAAAAGCCTCTTGAGCGGCTGCGGACCACTGGAACGAATGATGCTGCCGAGTTAGTTGAGTAATAGGTGCCACAATGGCAGAGAATCCCACGATGAATTTCCGATAGAAATTAGCAAATCCGATAAACCTCTGTACTGCTTTCTTATTTGATGGAGCTGGCCACTCCTGAATTGCCTGAATCTTCTGAGGGTCCATTGCAACCCCATTGGTGGAGAGTATGAATCCCAAGAATTGTATGGTTGATCTCTCAAACTCACACTTTTCGGCTTTTAGGTATAGCTTGTGTTGCAAGAGAATAGCGAGAACTGTTTTAACGTGTCTCCTGTGCATCTCTAGCGTAGGGGAGAAGATGAGGATGTCGTCCAGATACACCACCAGGAAGTCATCTAGATATTGTCGGAAGATGTCATTCACTAGATGTTGGAAGGTGGCTGGAGCATTGCAGAGGCCGAATGGCATCACCAAATATTCAAAGTGGCCGAATCTGGATCTAAAGGCCGTTTTCCATTCGTCTCCAGCCCTGATCCTGACGAGGTTGTAGGCCCCCCGGAGGTCAAGTTTGGAGAACACCTTGGCCGATCGAAACCTTTGGAATAGCTCAGGAATGAGTGGCAGCGGGTACCGATTCTTGATTGTGATGTTGTTGAGTTGTCGATAGTCTACGCAGGGTCTAAGAGTACCGTCTTTTTTTCCCACGAAAAAGATACCTGCTCCAGCGGGTGAAGATGAAGGGCGGATGAAACCTTTCTCAAGATTTTCATCTATGTACTGCTTTAGAGCCTCCAGCTCGGTTTCAGAAAGGGGGAATATCCGGCCAAATGGAATCTCAGAGCCAGGAAGAAGATCAATTGGACAGTCGTAGGCCCTGTGAGGTGGTAGGCGGTCAGCCATTTGTTTACTGAAGACCTCCTGAAACTCGAGATATTCAGAGGGGACGTGTTGGAGGTTGTTTGGCGGTACCGCCATTGTGGCACAAACTTTGGAATCCGGAAGCAGGCAGTGTTGGGAGCAATACTGAGAAGGGAATGATACTGACTTGGTGCTCCATTTGATTAGCGGATCGTGGGCTTGCAACCATGGTAGGCCGAGTATGATGGGGAAGATTGGTGAGCGAATTAGGTCAAGCCGTAAGAACTCCCGGTGGCCGGAGTCCGTGACGACTGAAATAGGTTGGGTCTCCTGGGTGATGGGGCCTGAGCAAGGAAGGGATCCGTCGGCCAGGTGTATTTGTAGATCCTGCTCTTTGGTCTGTAGAGGGATCTTCAATCTGTGTGCCAAGGCGGAATCTATAAAACAGCTGCAGGCCCCGGAATCAACGATGGCCTGCAGGCGAGTCTCCTTTTCCGGAAGCTGCAGAGAAACAAACAACATCACATAAGCCTTGGGGATGTTATGGTTAGGAAAGTTCAATATGTTTGACTGAGGAAACTTACTGGGCCTGATCGGACAGCTGCGCAGGAAGTGCCCGGTTCCTCCGCAGTAGAGGCAAAGGTTAGACTGCCGTCTGCGCTGTTTCTCCTCGGAGGTCAAGGGACCTCGGACCAAACCGAGCTGCATTGGTTCGAACTCAGGGACCGATGCGGTAGTAACTGAAGGTGAAGTTTGGGATACTGTGGAGTGAGGTCGCGGTGATGCCCAGGCAGGGCGAGGCTGCTGAAACCGTTCTGAGCGCCGCTCCCTAAGGCGCCGATCAAGTTTTGTAGCTGCTTGAATAAGTTCCTCTAAGGAAGCAGGGGTCTCCATCCTGGCTAACTCGTCTTTGAGTAATTCAGATAGGCCTTGGCGGTACTGGTAACGTAAGGCCGGCTCATTCCAGTTGGTGTCGGCCGCCCACTTACGGAATTCTACTGTATAGTCCTCAATAGGTCTTCTTCCTTGGGACAAATGGTGCAAGATAGCTTCGGCGGTGGCCATGCGTTGCGGATCATCGTAGAGCTGGGTCATGCTCTCAAAGAACGCTTCGATAGTGTTCAGGGCAGGGCTGCGCTGTTCCATCAGGCTGTGGGCCCAAGCCTGGGGTTCCTCGGAAAGCAGGGAAATGGCAAACCCCACCTTGACGATCTCTGAAGAGAAGGTTCTTGGCTGTAGGGCGAAGTATAGGGAACATGCGTTTTTGAAAGCCCTAAACTTCTTGCGATCTCCCGAGAACCGTTCAGGTGTAGGGACCCTGGGCTCAGGAAGGGCCATAACCACAGTGGGGTTGGCCGGAGCTTGAGGAAGCGGACCCCCACTGCTGGGTGCAGGAGCTGCGGCTGCGGAGGGTAGTAACCCGGAGATCTGCTGCAGGCGGTTATCAACTTGTGTGTAGCCTTCTTGCAGCTTTTGTACGGAGTCCGCCAGGGTAGATACTTGCTGACATAAGATCTCCAAAGGAGAGCGCGCTCTGTCGGCCTCAGACATCAGGCTGGTTTGTACTGTCACAAACAAGTACTTACCGAGGCCGAGATGCCGAGAGCGGCTCGCCCTTACGACCACGCGCACCCAGACCCCCGAAATGGGTACAGGAGGCTGGGGGCACGCGGAGGCACGGGCTTCCGGGTGAATAGCAGGTTCAGAGGCTGGAAGCGGGTGCCCCGAGATCCAGGGGGGGAGCAAGGCTGCAAACACAAGCAGAGGTTAGGGAATAGGCAGGTATGATCAGGGTAGTCCAGCAGAGAGGTGGTTAAACAGGCCAGGGGTTTGGTACACAGGTCAGGCAGAGTGCTTAGGGACAATCCAGGAGAGTAGTGGTTAATCAGGCAGAGGTTCGGTACACAGATCAGGCAAGCATTAGGGACAATCCAGGAGAGTAGTGGTTAATCAGGCAGAGGTTCGGTACACAGATCAGGCAAGCACTAGGGACAATCCAGGAGAGTAGTGGTTAATCAGGCAGAGATTCGGTACACAGATCAGACTATCAGGTTTCAGGGAACACAGGCACAAGGAAGCAGGGGAGAGCTGACGACAAACCAGCAACCCGACTGGGTGCTGGAGCCGTCAGATATAGCCCCCGTGCCCGGCGAGCGCGTCAGCGTGACGCGCTACCGGGCACCCGCACGGGCTACGGCGCGCACACGGGGACCGCCGTGCACCCGCGCGCGCCGCACCATCAGGCCGCGGACGGGTGTGCGGCGAAACGCTCGTCCCGTGCGCATGCGCACCGGAGCCCGGCGAGCGGAGACGCTCCCTGGCTCCTGACAGTGGACAGAACCTGGCATTACCCTGGGGACCTGACTTTGCAACTAAGGATGAAAACATATGTGTACTGTAGCGAGAAACAGGAACTGAGGAGGGGTATAAAGCAGGAGTAGAATGCAGTGTGCATATCGGGGAGGCTCAGTATGCTCATGAGGGGGCCTTGTATATATCATAGGGGCTATGAGGAGTGCAGTGTTTTGTGGGGCTATGTATACCTATATGGGGGCTATGAGGGGAGTCCAGTATAAAGTAGGGGGCAATAAGTGGAGGAGTGCAGTGTGGAGAGCTATGATTGGAAGGGGTGTAGTCTAATATTGGAGCCGAGAAGGGAGTGCAGTGAAATGGGGGTTATGGGTCGGGGAGAGTGCTGCGCAATGCAGGGGCTATAGGGGAGGAAGGGAGTGCAGTGTAAAATGGAGCTATGAAGGGGAGAGTGCATATTAATTGAGGGACTGTGAGGGGCAAGGGTGCAGTGTAATGTGTGGGCTATGAGATCAGGAGTGCAATGTTATGGGGTTAGAAGGTGTTATAAGGTGGATTGTGTACCTCCTCTTGTTGAAAATCCAACTTTGTATGGGGAATTTGGTAGAGGCTGGAGTGTTTTTCTTGTGAAAAAAAGAGGATTTTGTAAGCTCTGTACTTTCAGAGATGTCGGGTTTTACAAGATGTTTATGCATGGGGTGATCCTTGTATGGCAGGCATGTCCAAAGTCCGGCCCGAGGACCAATCGCGGCCCACATTCCGGCTTTGAATGGCCCGCCTGGTTATTTGGAAATATATATATATCTCTTGTGGCCTCCAACGAGCTCCAAACGCCGGGGTCACAAAAGATATATATGCTGGCTGCCTTGGAGAGACAGGGAGGAGGCGGGACGAGTGCCGTACACACAGGAGTATTTCCTGTTTACACGGCAGCCTCTGTAATATGAAGTCCCATCTCCTGCACTGCCATTGGATGACTGTTCTGTCCATCATTAGGAGGCGGGACTTACTCACACACAGCCACAAAGGCAAGAGAATTCTTGTTGAACAGTGTATTAGTGCTCGAACGAACACAATTAGATCGAAATGTAATGGTTCAAAGAATGTCAGGCAAAATGGTCGGCCCTCACGCATGTTCACTTCATCAAATCTGACCCTCTTTGAAAAAAGTTTGGACACCCCTGTTGTATGGGGATCAGAGCATTTTATTAGTGATGTGAATTTCTCAAAAAATCATAACACTTATTATCCACACCCTATATTTAAATTAATGTCCAACAAAATGATCCAGCGCTCGATGGGCTGACAGGAAAGGCAGTCTCACAACAGACAGTGGAACACAACATGAATAATTTATTCAATAATACACATATGAACCAATC
The DNA here is from genome assembly GCA_037952925.1 of Lithobates clamitans. Classification (NCBI taxonomy): domain Eukaryota; kingdom Metazoa; phylum Chordata; class Amphibia; order Anura; family Ranidae; genus Lithobates; species Lithobates clamitans. The sequence continues at coordinate 2,902,757 of JBBGZY010000051.1, forward strand.
CTGTTGTCAATGCAAGAAGAGGTAGGGAGAGGTGAAAGGGAAAGTAAATAGCTTACAGTGTCACTAGAGGCCCTCAGAGCAACGGGGGGCTGACGGCATCCAGGTGTGGGGAAAACCCTTGCAGCAGGGGAGGCGCCAATGTCCCTGCTGCGCTCAGCTGAATGGGAGACCCGCTCACCGGCGTGTGGACAGCTGGGCGTGCTGCAGGAGACGGAGGCAACGGTCAGTGGGAAGATGGAGAGCCTAATTCCATGCTTCACATGTTGGAGACGCCAGACCAGCTGGCCTGCTGACAGGAGGTGGGAAGGTGCCGCAATCCGCGGATGGATCCGAGACGCTCTCTCCTGGTGGAACCAAACACACTTGTGGCTGCTTACTGCTGGGTAGGAGTGTCCTGAAAGGATGCAACATCCAGGAGGATGGAACCAGAGCTGGGTTGGCTGGCATGGATGGTGGTCAGTGCTGGTGGAAGATTTGGTGACTGAATCTACTCGAGGACCAGTGTGACACGCAAGCTTCTTGGTTGCCGTGATGATGTGTTTCGCGCACATGCGCTTTTTCAAAGTCGCGGGAGTGGGCAACCAGTAAGTTTAAATACTGTATAAAGGCGAGGAGTGAGCAGAGCAGGGGGGCAGGACAATTTGGTAACAAGCGTTAACCCCTCATTGCTCAGAAGAGAAACATTAAAAGTATACATAATTATGCAAATTCAAATAATCCTTAGTGTTATATATGCACATGATAAGCATAAAAAAATACAAAAACACAATGGTAAATTAAAAAAGTAGTGACAATAAGAAAAAAAATCGAAAGTTAATCCTAATTATCAACACATGTATTAAAAATATATGTATATGTATGTACAAAAATATATATGGAGTACACCTTTGATCAAATGGAAAATATATGCATAGCTGTAAATTAAAAAAAAAATAAAATATATATAAAAAAATGTATAAAAATAAAATAAATACCTATTAAAAACTTAAAAAACTGGAAAAATGACATGAAAAACTACATAAAAAATTAAATTAAAAATTAAATACCGGTAAATAAAAAAAATGCTCAATGTATTTTTCATTGTATGTTCATACATTTCACTGAATAATAAACATACAAAATAAATTGCCATAAACAGATACTGCGGCCACTAAAATCGAATGGGGAGAGGGTGGAAAAGAAGAGAAAGTGGGTGAAGGGAAGGGGGGAGGGGAAAGGAAAAGGGGAGGGAGGCGCAATGGGAAAAAATAGAAAAGTGGAAAAAAAACAAGAGGGGGAGGAAGGGAAAGGGAAGTGGTAAGGGAAAGAAAAAGGGAAGGGTTGTATGAGATGAAAGGAGGAGGGGAGAGGGGGGAGGGAAAACAGGTGGAAAAAAAGGGTGGCGAAGAAAAGTGGAAACACGAAGAGGGGGGGTTGGAAAAGGGGGGGATGCTATGAAAGGAACTAGACAAAACTGCATGTTTCTAATTCCTCGTTTAGCCCTTTGCGGGCAAGAGAGTCAAACATATAAATCCAAAGTACTTCCCTTTTGCATAATAGGGAAAAATCTCTCATTTGCAGTCAAGGTCCCTTTAGGGATAGTCTCTATCACAAAAACTTCCAAGCATTTAATATCATTGTTGTGCATGCAATGGAAATGCCGAGGGACACTATGTTCATCGCATCCTTTCTTGATGAACCTCCGGTGATCACCAATTCTTGCGCATAGAGCACGTATAGTGTGACCCACGTACACAAGGCCGGAGGGAAACCATAAAACATGTACAACAAAATCTTTATAACATGTAATTAATTGTTTAATTGTGAAAGTTTTATCTATGCTGGTGGCAATCTTGTTGCTGCCATGAGTGATGAATTGACAGGTCAGGCATCCTCTTTTTTACACTGAAAAATGCCTGTCCTGATATCAAAATATGCTCTGATGTCTACGGGGGATCTGGACTTATTAATAATCATTTTGCTTGGTGCTAATATGTTTTTAATAGTTCGTGCTCTTCTAAAGGTTACTTGAGGAGCTTCTGGTAACTCAAAGGCCAGACGCTGGTCTAATAAGATATTATAATGTTTTTTTTATTATTCTGGAGACTGACTTGAATTTGTGATTAAAAGTTGACACAAATTTGACTGTATGGTTGTCATTCAACTCAGCTAGGATTTTCTTTTTAGGGAGAGGATTCATGTGTGACAGGAAAGCATCTTGAACTAAATCCGGTGGATAGCCCTTTTCCTCAAATTTTTTTTATCATAGAGCCACCCTATATGACATAGTCATCCACTCTCGAACAGTTTCTCCTCAGTCTGTTAAACTGTCCACTGGGAATGTTCTGCTTCCATGTAGGGTGGTGGCAGCTGTTGAAATGCAGGTAGGAATACCCACTGGTGGGCTTAACATGATTTTTGGTAACAATACCACTATGATCATGGGTCAGCACTAAATCCAAAAACACCAACTCTTTGGAGTCAAGTACATGTGTAAAGGACAGGCCAAAGGGATTAGCATTACAGGGGACCAGGAAAGAGGAGAACACATCCGGGCCACCACTCTAGATGAGCAGGATGTCATCAATGTATCTGCCGAAAAACACAATGTGCTCAGCAAACGGGTTGTTGGCCCAGATGTATCCCTCCTCCCAGTAGCCCATCGTCAGATTGGCGTACACAGGGACAAAATTTGCCCCATGGCTGTGCCCCTGTATTGTAAATAAAACTGTTCAAAAAATGTAAAATAATTGTGTCTTAAAATTCAGTTGATTTGACCAGCAATTGTGACTGTAAGGAATTGATGTCTCCATTCCAAATGAGGAAATGCATGGCCATATGGCTTACCTCATGGGGTATTGATGTGTAGAGGGAAGCGTCATCGAGAGATGTCCACATATATCCCTCTTCCCAAGTGTATTGTTGGAGAATGTCAATAACTTGACTTGAATCTCTAATATATGACGGGAGTTGGCAAACCAAGGGTTGTAGAAAAAAATCTATGTACACCAATAAGCCGTTGGTGAAGCTATCGGTACTAGCCACTATGGGACTTTTGGGGGATCTATTAGAGACTTGTGTACTTTCAGGAGATGGTAAAAGTACGGTGTGCTACACTCAGGTGGAAGCAGGAATTGTCCTTCCTTTTTGTTGAGCACTCCGTTTTCCCAAGCCTCATAAACCAGGGTCTTGAGTTCTAGTTGATATCCAGGGAGAGGATCAGCAGAAAGTTTAAGATAGGTGTTGGTATCAGCTAGCAACCGACTTGCCTTTTTCAGGTAATCAGCTTTGTTCTGCACCACTAGACTCCCGCCCTTGTCAGCTTGTCTAATAGTAATGTCAGTATTGGCTGTCAGATCTCTTAAGGCCTGACTTTCTTTCCTTGTTAGGTTGTGGTGTCTAGCGCTAGTGACATTTGCTACCTATATTTAAATTAGACATGCCTATTTTGTTCCTCCACTACTTGATCATCCTGGTCAATTTCTTCTTGGATTGATATAAGATTTTTTCTTTTTTAGCACTGGAACTGATTGAGTGATTATTGGAGACAGAACCTCCAACTGTTTAATTAAGTTCAGTTACTACAGATACAAATCTGCAATCAAGTTCAGCAAAGTAGTTGCAAGGCAATAAAAGAGGGCTTGAGAGGACTGGTCTTTCCCCAGTAAAAGAGGAGTTTTCCTTTATCACCTTTGTACCACTGTCAGCTTATCAGTTTGTCTTTCAGGACTTTTTTCTGAGGCAAAAGGGTAAATAGAAAAAACATGAGCAGAAATACTTGTGGAAGAGGAGCTTCTGGGGGGTGGTCAGTACACATTCTGTGTACAGAACAACTCCATGTAGCCATATTGCTTTGCATTTATAGGAAATTACAGTGGCTGCAGATTGAAAAGGAAAGGTCATTTTATATAACATTCATAACATTAATAACATTGTATCGCAGTTGTATAAGCTATATTATTTTTTCTTTATTTGCTATTTTTCCCCCACGAAACTGGAGTTACTCTTTAAAGTGGTTGTAAACCCTTAAATATACCCAGTAAAGTTACTAGCCATAGGTGATACAGAGATTAAACAAGTCCTCCTACATGAGTTGTATCTGATTATCTGCAGCCCTCCCTTCTCTACAGCCTTTCAAAGTGCAGAATATATACAGCTTGTCTGAGATTTCAGAAAGCAGGGGACGGGAAGATAAAATTAAACTTTGCAGAGCTCAGTGAGAGCCGATTGAAGGGAAGAGACCCCCCTTCCCCCTTCACAATGCACACAGGAACAGAGATGAGACTGTCAATCATAGGCTGTGTGCTGAAGCACCCTTCCTGTTACCTTTTTTCTCTTATAGGGCGTACACACGTTCGGACTTTGTTCGGACATTCCGACAACAAAATCCTAGGATTTTTTCCGACGGATGTTGGCTCAAACTTATTTTGTCTACACACGGTCGCACAAAGTTGTCGGAATTTCCAATCGCCAACTACGCGGTCACGTACACCACGTACGACGAGACTAGAAAAGGCCGGTTCAGAACCAAGCGCGGCACCCTTTGGGCTCCTTTTGCTAATCTCGTGTTAGTAAAAGTTTGGTGAGAGACGATTCACGCTTTTTCAGACTCGTGGCTTTCAGATCGTTTTCTGCCGTTCAGTTTGTGCTTGTGGATTTGTATCTGCTCTTCAGTGTGTGCAGTCAGTTCGTATCGGAGTTCTCTGTGCGATCTTGCCCGCTCGTTGCTGTTTTTCAGGTCGCTATTCACAGGCCTTGCTGTTCTTCAGTGCGTTCTGTTACTTCGTTCTGAGCAGCCGACCGTTTTCTAGCCATGTTTCGTATGCGTACTCCTCGTAGAGTTCGTGCTGTGCGGGGGCTTGGTGTTGGGGTCCTGACCTTGACACAAGTCCAGTCCATGAACAGGGTGGTGAGGAGTTCATGGACCAAGAATTGGTTGCTTCAGCGTGACCAGTTCTCTCATATGCCTTTGCTCCGTGAGATCCGTGAGAATAATCCTGATGATTTCAGGAACTTTCTCAGGATGACGGACCCCGTATTTCACCGTTTGTTGGCTTCGCTGACCCCTTATATTAGCAGGCAGGATACCTGCATGAGGCAAGCCATCACTCCGGAGCAGAGGTTGATCGCTACCCTGCGGTATTTGGCCACAGGGAGAAGCCTGCAGGACTTGAAGTTCTCGACAGGCATCTCCCCCCAGGCTCTGGGGATCATTATCCCAGAGACCTGTTCTGCCATTATACAGGTCCTACAGAAGGAGTATATGAAGGTAAGATTTTTATCCTTTTATATCACATTTTATTGTATTGAATGTTTGCTAATATATTGTATTTCTTTCCTCATTCCCTAATTACCATGATTGGAATATGCTGTGAATGTCCCCTTTGTCCTCATGCATGCTGGATTTTTATGTAATTATTATTTTAGGTCCTTCATACATATCTGCCCTTCACTAACCTCCCCAGCATGGTGTCTCCTGGCCTATATTCAACTCATGTAGTCACTTAACAATGTATTTTATCAGCTCCATAGTAGTGCTTTACCCCAAACACCCCCTAAAATGTTTGGCAATGTTATTTTTTATTTAAATTCAGGCAGAGTGCCAGAGGTTTTTTTTTGGTGGTGTCCCCCAAAAAATTTTAGTAACCCTCCCTCCCCCAACTGCTAAGTCAGCTGATCCCAATTCTCTATCTATCCTCAATCATCTATCTGCTGACTTTGCCAATCGCATACACACTATACCCACCTCTTTACTGGTCAGATTTATGGATGAATTCCCCAAAGCATGTAGTGCAAGGGCCTGCCTGTATACTTTCCAATGGTACTGTTTAAAGTTTTTGTATCCTATAATTATCTTGATAGGTAATAGCAGAATGTCCAAATGTCCTTAAATGTGTACAATGTGTATTATATCTTTGTATTATGACACTTCTTACCTGTCCAGTGGGCTGCCAATAGTGTAACTAAGGAGGGGCTGGCCAAAGTAATACCCATTATTTAGGCATTCATGTCTCAATGAAGTGAAGAGGGTTACCTGTCCAAGATTTCCACATAGCCCCTATAATGTTAGAAATGGCCCATGAGAGGGGGGGGGGGGAATATGATAGGTGTACCTTATACTTTGGCCTTGTTAACTTCCCCTTAATAAATGCTATCTGGAGGTTGCCCCATAATGTTTGTGTCTAATCTGCTTGCCATGTTTCTGAGTAAAAATAGTAATGTTTATTGTTTTTTCCTCAACAGTTTCCTTCCACGCCACAGGAATGGCAGACTGTGGCCTCCCACTTTGCCGAGCTGTGGGACTTTCCTAACTGCGTAGGGGCAATTGATGGGAAACACGTCCACATCGTCCCACCACCCAACTCGGGGTCGTACTATTATAATTACAAGGGGTTTAATAGTATAGTGATGTTGGCGGTGGGGTCGGCTAATTACGACTTCTTGTATGTGGACGTGGGGAAGAATGGCCGGATGTCCGATGGTGGAGTCATCGCCCAGACGGAGTTCTACAGGCGTCTCCAGAATGGCAGCTTATACTTGCCAGCTCCAGAGGACAATGTGGAAGGACTCCCATTTGTGTTCGTTGCTGATGAAGCGTTTGCGCTGGGGGACCACCTGATGCGGTCATTCCCAATGAGGACCCTCACCCCGGAACAGAGGGTTTTTAATTACCGGCTGGCCAGAGCCCGAAGAGTGGTGGTGAAAACATTTGGAATCCTGGCCAGCCGGTTCCATCTATTTCTGACACCCATCCATATGGCGGAGTATAAACTGAACCATATTATACTGGCGTGCTGTGTTCTCCATAACTTTTTAAGGAAACATTCGGGCAACTATGCTGGCTCAGTTGGGCCTGAGGCCGGAATCCTACATCAAACCACACTGACGGCGCTTGAAAGTGGCCGTCCTGGCTTGCCCTCCCTGAGTGCCCGTGATGTCCGGTTACGCTACCTGGAGTTCTTTGCGGGTAGGGGGGCTATCAATATGCCAGACAATCTGTGAAGCCTTTTTATAACAAAAAAAAAGAAATTCTTGGTGGACATTTACTGCTTGTGTTTGTTTTAGCCGACCCTGACAGAAATGTGTTGAGTCCAGAAAATGGCGTGATTGTGTAACCTTATACAAAGCACTGTTGGCTGTTATTTCCTAAATGCAAAAACACATTTCACTACAAGTGCACTTGCAACTGCACTAAAACTGCACTTGTAGTTCAAAGAGGATTTGCCCTTAGGAAATAACACCCATTTTTGCAGAAAACAGCAATTACATCACCCCAAAAGTGTTGTATTGTAGTGTTGAGACAATAATCCACACATTCTTGAGTAAGCAACTTTTTTATACCTGCACAATCACATGTGCATTTACCAAAGGTTTTTAAAACAAACCAACATGTTTGTTGTATAACAATTTTTGCAGCATTATCAAAAATCGAAATGTCCATTTCAGATAAAACAGGCCTGTGTAAAACCAACAAGAAAGCCAAAAAACTTGAACTTACAAAGTTCACATTAGGTAAAACCTGAAGGCTATATCAGACATCAGTATTTAGGAACTGGGTTTTTGTTATAGCGTTCAGATGGGGGGAAATCACCCCTGGAAAAGCCAAATTTGGAAGATGCACACCAATTTACGAATGTCAACATGTGCTATCTGCCATCAGGGGGGATCAAGGGACGTGTTTTGGGGGAGCAAGCCCTTCCTCAACGCTACTTTATAATTGAGGAAGGGATTGCACCCCCAAAACGCGTCCATTGATCTCCCGTAATGGCAGATAGCACATGTTGGCACACTGTGTGCATCCTCCAAATTTGGCTTTTCAAAACATTGCAAAAATATTTAAAAGATTGGACCACAATCCAAAAAGTGATTTTGTGGGGTTTTAAATTCGCCCCAAAACATCAATGATGTTATTATTTTTTTTAATAACATCATTGATTTTTTGCTGTATGTTTTGCAGTTCTACATTACACCCCATGATCTCCCCGATCAGGATCTGGGCACTTTCTGATGTGAAACGTTCTGGATCACGATCACCTAAAAAGAGAGAAACAAAACAAAAACAGGTATCAAAAATCTGCCACCATCCATCTCTTTTACCTGAGTCTGTGGTCGCAGACACTCACCTCCTCCTGCTCAGCTTGTGTTGGTGTTAGTTCCCCTTCTTCCAGAGGTGGGGGGTCTCTGGTCTCCTCGGATGAGGGGTGTCCTCCGAGTCTTTTCTCCCCTATGTAAAACAAAAATGGTATAATTAGCACACAGATATTTGATGGCAGAACTAGAAATAGGAAACAGTGCTTGGAAGTGGGGTACAATTGTCTATTTTAGCCGAGTTCCAAGATGTATTTTTTTATTGGCCTTTGTCAAGCTGCAATACTTTACCTGTTTAGTACAAGCTTCACAGATGGAGACCCCCCTATAGTATACACTGGAGCACCTGTGTGGCCCCCTAATAAAAATGTTGTTCTTGTGTCCCACACTAGTGCTCCAGTGTCCAGATGTGAAAACAGCTGCTCAGTGTCCTCTCCTTACACAGAATCTAGTTGGCATTTCATTCTAATAACAAACCCATCTACACAAACAACTATTTGGCATCCAAGTAGGCCCAAAAAAAATGTGGGAAAATGCATATGGCCTAAACAATGGTGTTTTAGAGGCCGAAAGAAAAATGTTTGATACGAACGAATAATGGGCCCATGAACATTAAAGTTGCCCTTTTAAACGTTACAAATAATAAAAGCATATGGAGCAGCAGGAACGCAATAAAGACAGAAAGAATAGGAACACAGCACAACTACTTACTTTTCTGCAGCACTCTCCGGATCTTTCGGTACTGCTCTGGCTCTCTCAATTTCAGGTCCGACCACCGCTTCCTGAGCTGATCTTCCGATCGTCGTAACCCGAAATTCTTCAGCAGGCTTTTGATCACTTTCGCCATGATCTTGGCCTTTCTGATATTGGGGTTGGGGTAAGGCCCATACTTTCCGTCATAGTCGGACTTCTTCATGATGTCGACCATCTCTAATATCTCCCCAAAGGACATATTTGTGGCCTTAAAACGTCTCCTTCTGGATCGGGACGTGTCCGGATCCGGGCTTTCCTCCTCCTCGTTGCTATAATTAGCACGCACCTCCTCTGACTCCGCCATGTGCTCTTCACCCACTGCGCTGAACGAAAAGGGGCGGGGAATAGACTAGAAGGAACGTCAGGGGCGGGCGGAGTTACACGCATGCGCAGTGTGTATAAAGCGTAACACGCGTGCGTATTACGTACGATCTGTGAGCGGAGGAAGGAGCATTGGACGCGCCGATCGTAAGAACGAAGGTAAGAGACAAACTTGTGCCTATACTGCTTCTACATTGAAGCCTATATTGTAACAAGATTAGGAGAGTTTTGTCTGACATTAGGCTTTGTCTTGTGTTGTGTCTTGCAGTGAACATGGATATCTTAGTGAAAGACAATGACTTCATGTCAGTATTCATAGATATCTTAAGGGAGCTGCCCTGTCTGTGGGAGATTAAACACCCCCATTTCAAGAACCAAGCAAAGAGGAAGGCAGCACTGGTGCAATTGTGTGAAATTGTGAAGCAGGTGATCCCCACAGCAGACATCACCTATTTAAAGATATTAATTGGTGGCCTGAGGAGTACATATCTGAGGGAGCGCCAGAAAGTCCTGGATTCACAGAGATTCGGAGCAGCAGATGACATCTATGTCCCCAGGATGTTGTACTACGACAGGCTGCATTTTCTGGCAGGCCAGACTGAACCCAGGTCATCCCTCTCCAGTCTTCCTTCCATGCTTCCTTCCCCCGGCTGAGGCTTCTGACGCCCAACCTGGGCCTTCCAGGCTACATGTGGAGGAGCCCAGATTGAGCCAGGTATAGCATTCCTCTAAATATTTCTGCTTGTACAATCAATGATGTTAACTAGATGTTAGTTGGGAGTACTAATTTAGGATTGTGATTGATGATGCAAAACATTACAACCATGTCCCTTTTACATACACAGGGAAGTCTCAGCCAGGAGGTGGCTGGGCCGAGCCGGCTGGCTGATCTGCAGGTCCCTCTGCAGATTCACTAGGGAGTGAATCATATGCTTGGGAGCATCAGGTAGTTCTCCCATATCCTGGTGGCCAAGTGGAACAGTGCAGGAGCGAGGAAAGGTGAGTACATGCTGCCAGGGAGTTAAGTGACCGTAAGTGCTGGAAAGGAAAGGTTTATTTTAACAACACAGTAGATCTGATTAGCAGAGCCAAAGCAAATTGTACTGACCACAATACATGATATACAGATACTGTAGTTTTTAGAGGGAGAATCTACACATCTGGATAAGAAACCACAGCCAAAATATCAAACAGAAAATGTGACAACAAATATGCACACATTGTGAATATGCCACAGTTTCTCTTTAGGTACAAAGACAATTAATGATCATATTCCTACAGTTCATCGAGAGTACTGGCATGTTTAATGGGTGAAGATCAGTCTTGTTGTGCCATTACATAAACACCTTTCTGATTTTTTTACTATTCTTTCACACCTATTCAACCTAATCCAAGCTCCCGATTGTATTGAGAATTATGGAGGACTGTCATCTTACAATATTGAATCTCCTTCTCATAATCCCCTCAACCTTCTACAAGTCAGGCTCAAGGTCTGGTTAATCCATCTTCCAAGAGCAAAGTGGAGTCACAACTCTTCAGTGAAATTCAGTAAATATTAAGAGATTAATCTCACAATGTGTTACAGCGTCACGTACCGCCACTACCCTTACTGTGTTCTTTTAGATCACTTACAAGGAAATATGACAGATTGCTGGTCATAATCACTGAACTGCATAACAAAGTTCTTGTTTTACATAGAAATGAGCCTTGTATATTTATCTAGCCATACTACATTGTTATGTATATGAAGCCACCATGCCTTAATCAGGAGCGTCTATTGAATTCAGTAATAGTCTAGCTCAGTGTTTCTCAACTCCAGTCCTCAAGGCGCACCAACAGGTTATGTTTTCAGGATTTCCACTATTTTGCACAGGTGATTTGATCAGTTTCACTGCCTTAGTAATTAACACAGCCGTTTCATCTCAGGGAAATCCTGAAAACATGACCTGTTGGTGCGCCTTGAGGACTGGAGTTGAGAAACACTGGTCTAGCTATACCAAGCCAGTGCTCAATTAATAGATGGCGGAGTTCCCTTAGACTCTCCTAATTCCACACTGATTGTTTACTTCTGCTGGCTCTCAAGAAGTGGCCCTGGTAATATGGCTCTGTTTTTTTGATAGCGTTTGCATCTTAGTTCCCTGCCAGTCATGCATGCTGTACCATCTGCCATTGAATTCCTTGCTGCTGACTCCTGTCTTGCACCCTGGCTACTCATTTGGAGGTCACCTGACTTGACCTTGTAACTGTATACTGGAATACACTTGCTTCCTACCTGCCCTGACCTTGGAACTGTGTGCTGGATTATGCTTGCTCGTTACCTGCCCTGACCTTGGAACTGTGTGCTGGATTATGCTTGCTCGTTACCTGCCCTGACCTTGGAACTGTTTACCAGATTGTGCTTGCTCACTGCCTGCCTTGACCTTAGACTGTCCCAGGATTCCATTACCAGCCACTGCCTCATCAATATTACAGGTACCCTTTCTTACTACTTTGTTTCAGTCTGTCCTTTTTGCTCAGGATACATGTCTCCACCAGACCAACGCTGCCCATGAATTTGAGCTGCATTACCCACGCAAACACAGGTAAAGAGGTCCTGGAGCCTTTTTTAAAACCGTGATCGCATGGTGCTGCAGTACTATGCAGTTTGTACACATGCAAAAAGGCAGGTGTTTTGCCCATGCTTGTGGGTGCCATTAAGAATAAATGGTACCCCCTGTATGTCTGCTAAACAGCAGTGCATTTGTCTCATGTGTCAAAAAAGTGTGCAATTGTGCATGCATTCCTGGCATGCATTAGTGTAAACTTAGCATTAAGCCTGGTTCACATCAGTCACTGCATATTTAGAAAGGGTCAGGGACTTTTTTAAACATAAAACGATGCATTTTTGATTCAATAGACTTCAATGTAGATGCTGCATAAAAGCATGTAGTGTGGTTTTGATGCATCGTTGATGTGTTATTGACGCATTTTGCATTTTTATTCTGTCCAACACCACATTGGGCAAAAAAAGCATAGTAAAGGCAAAAACGCATCAAAATGAACGTGAAAACCGCATGTGCAAAAATGCAAAACACCGCAAAAAGCACTGCAGAAAATGATCAAAAGAAAACTGCAGAGGTATGAACCAGGCCTTAGTGTGCCTTCATTAACTGAATAATCTCCCTCTAGTGAAATATTACAATTTATTTGCGTTCCTGAGCTCAGGGCATACATTTCCACACTTCTTTTAATTTACTAGCATGCAGAGTTCCCCTAATTGTTATTAGGGGAACTGTAATACTGCATCTGTCCCCACTGCCTCTAAGACCGAGAACTGAGTGACCAGAGACTGCTGATCGCTCAGTTCTCGGTCTTCGGTGAGCTCTGCCCCTCCAATGCTTAATATAGTGCTGGGTTGTGGAGGGAATGGAAGCAGCTGGCTAGGTTCTCAGCGGTGTGCTGAGAGTCTGAGCCAGGTGCCGTTAAGGCATCAGGGTGGATCCTGACACTAAAGTCAGGATCTCTCCAGAGCCTGGACTGGCTTCTCCAGAGCTTTGGCCCTACTTAATAAAATAAAAAAAAAACTGGTTAGCAGCTACCTAAAATGCCAAATGAAGCAGATTAGAGTGATGCTGTTACATTTAAGCCTAGCTACATGTAAAAGTTAAAAAATCAATTACACATCCAAATATGTGATTCCAGAATACTGTGTCGCTGACGCTGTCTGTAAAAATATTACTATTCTGTAACATGAAACTACAGCTTAAATGTAAGCATGTACAGTAATTCAAAGGATTGGTGTTGTTTTCCATGTCACCCTCAAAGTATCAAAATTAAAGGAGGACCCTATTGTATTTGAAATTAAAAGTTTTTCCTAGTTAAATGTTCCCCATGCCAATGCCCAGCTCTCCATGTCTTTTTTTTCTACAAAAGTTTAACTATTGATTTTGAAATCATCCATTTCAATTACCTTTTTATTTGTCACATAATTAAATTTGTATATTGAGGGGACCCGAACTTGAAGTGCCCCCCAACTGCCCCCCCCCCCCAAGGTCTAAATCTGGCACTGCCTATTAGATAGTAACAGGTTGGTAATATCCTACAATGGTTTATCCTGTAGCACAGTTACTTGGCTTGACCGCTAGTCAAAATAGAGTATTAGTAAAACACAACCACTGTGCAACCTGTACAAGTACAACCTTACCTAAGGACGATGTTTTAGGGTAACACACATTGATAAGATTAACAAGCCTATCTCTTTCACATATATCAGAGAAGGGTCAGAGAAGCCACAAAAGGTCCCTCCCATGGACTGTTTGTGTAAGGATTGGTAGGTCTGTGATCTGATAGTTCCAGGGTGTAGACTTGTGCACAACGGAAAACTTCGTTTAGTTTTGGTTCATTGTCATTCATAAAATACATAATTTCGTTCTGTTATATCCGTTATGTTACGTTAATACATTTTCGGATAATTCATTATTTCTGTAAAGTGCCGATATTCGTTATACTGAATCTCGAATCATGTCGAATACATTCGTTATATGCGCTATAATTTCGTTCATATTCGTTGAAATTCGATATTTATCTATGTATATATATTCGTGATAATTATTCATAGTTTGGAAAGTCATTTGTTTATTAAATCTTTTAACACACACAATGACAATATCTCTTCTCTTCTGCTCAAATACAATACAACACCCTTCTCACTCAGTTCTCAGGAATGCACTTTTCCAGTAATTCAAACTCCAGCACAAAATTAATCAGCTGATTGGACTGTAAGATTGACTTTGAGTTGACCTTTTGTTTCATTAGATCTTTAACAAATTACTGAATCGTGTCGAATTCATTCGTTGTATCTAGGGTTGTCCCGATACCACTTTTTTAGGACCGAGTACAAGTACCGATACTTTTTTTCAAGTACTCGCCGATACCGATTACCGATACTTTTTTTTAATGTCACGTGACAGTGTTTTTTTTTTGCTATTTTTTTTGGGGGGGGGGGGGGTGAACGTTGTATGTGTGTGTGTTTTTTTTTTTGTTTTTGTTTTTTTTTTACAATTTTTATTTTTTCCAATAATATTTTTTTATTCTTTGTTTTTTTTTTTTTTAATCAGCCCTTTTGGCGGGCTTTGGTGAGATATCAGGGGTCTTAACAGACCTCTGATATCTCCCCCTTGAGACAGAGAAAGAGACAGAGGATAGAGATTCCCCAGTCCCTTTCTCTGCAGCGTCAGCTGCACTGAGAATCAATGGAGAGAAGACAGCAGCTTCTCTCCATTCATAAACTGACACATCGTAATCACAGGTGATTACAATGTTTCAGTTATGTGAATGGACAGAGTCAGCTGACTCTCTCCATACACAAAGGAAGGAGGAGGGGGACGGAGGAACGGAGGGGACAGATAAGGAGAGAGGAATGCAGGGGACAGATAAGGAGAGCAGAACGGAGGGGGACAGATAAGGAGAGCAGAACTGAGGGGGACAGATAAGGAGAGCAGAACGGAGGGGGACAGATAAGGAGAGAGGAACGAAGGGGACAGCGGAGAGGCACAGAGGAAAGGAGGGGGCACGGAGGAGGATGCAGTGACAGTCAGCTGTGAGCGATCACCGCTGTATGTCACTAAAGCTGGTGAAAGCCGCTGGGGGAGAATCTTGTAACGATCACAGCTGTCTTCCAGGTATCGGGGGAAGCATCGGGAGCATTTGCCCGAGTACAAGTACTTGGGCAAATGCTCGGTATCGGTGCCGATACCGATACTAGTATCGGTATTGGGACAACCCTAGTTGTATCCGCTATAATTTCTTTCGTATTAGTTGAAATTAGTTATTTTTTTAAAGATGCAAAATTCGGCCGAATTTCGATTCGTTACAAAACGAATTGCACAAGCCTACCAGAGAGTAACCTCCAGGTATGGCAATCTACTATCAGTAAAAGGGTGTGTAAACCCTAACAATGAACTCATTTGGTCCCTTCTAGTCTACTAAACATACCAAACATACCAAACATCGTTGGCAGTTACTAGTATTCACAAACATAACACTGCCCCTCTATGTTATGTAGAAGAGGAGAGGGGGAGGTGTCTGTAGTCCTGTTTATTTGTCCTGATACAGTAGAGTGAGTGTAGGACAGGAAGTGTGCTACTGGCAGAATCGCCAAATGAAAATAAAAGAAAAACAGCTTAAAAATAAAAAAGCAATGCAACCATCTCATCAAATGACCGGTTAACTGCAATATCTTTTATATTATATTTAATAATTAATTATATCTTTTCATGTGACAAAACTGAAGAAATAACACTTTGCTATAATGTAAATTAGTGAGTGTATAGCCTGTATAACAGTGTCAATTTGCTGTCCCCTCAAAAATAACTCACACAGCCATTCATATCTAAACTGCTGGCAAAAAAATGAGTACACCCCTAAGTAAAAATGTACAAATTGGGCCCAGTTAGCCATTTTCACTCCCCTCGTTAGTGTTACAAGGTCTCAGGTGTGAATGGGGAGCAAGTGTGTTAAATTTGGTGTTATCACTCTCACTCTCTCATACTGGTCACTGGAAGTTCAACATGGCACCTCATGGCAAAGAACTCTGAGGATCTGAATCTGCTCTACATAAAGATGGCCTAGGCTATAAGAAGGTTGCCAAGACCCTGAAACTGAGCTTCAGCGCAGTGGCCAAGACAAAACAGCAGTTTAACAGGACAGGTTCCACTCAGAACAGGCCTCGCCATGGTCGACCAAAGAAGTTGAATGCACATGCTCAGCATCATATCCAGAGGTTGTCTTTGGGAATAGACGTATGAGTGCTGCCAGCATTGCTGCAGAGGTTGAAGGGGTGGGGGGGGTCAGCCTGTCAGCGCTCAGACCATACGCCGCACACTGCATCAAACTGCATCATGGCTGTCATCCCAGGAAGGAAGCCTCTTCTAAAGATGATGCACAAGAAAGCCCGCAAACAGTTTACTGAAGACAAACAGACTAAGGATATGGATTACTAGAACCATGTCCTGTGGTCTGATGAGACCAAGATAAACCTATTTGTTTCAGATGGTGTCAACCGTGTGTGGCGGCAACCAGGTGAGGAGTACAAAGACAAGTGTGTCTTGCCTACAGTCAAGCATGGTGGTGGGAGTGTCATGGTCTGGGGCTGCATAAGTGCTGCCAGCACTGGGGAGCTACAGAGGAAACCATGAATGCCAACATGTACTGTGACATACTGAAGCAGAGCATGATCCCCTCCCTTCGGAGACTGGGCCACAGGGCAGCATTCCAACATGATAACGACCCCCAAACATACCTCCAAGACAACCACTGCCTTGCTAAAGAAGCTGAGGTAAAGGTGATGGACTGGCCAACCATGTCTCCAGACCTAAACCCTATTGAGCATCTGTGGGGCATCCTCAAATGGAAGGTGGAGGAGCGCAAGGTCTCTAAAATCCCCCAGCTCTGTGATGTCATCATGGAGGAGTGGAGGAGGATTCCAGAGGCAACCTGTGAAGCTCTGGTGAACTCCATGCCCAAGAGGGTTAAGGCAGTGTTGTAAAATAATGGTGGCCACACAAAATATTGACACTTTGGGCCCAATTTGGACATTTTCACTTAGAAGTGTACAGAGGCGGCTCTCTAATTAGGCAAATTAGGCCTTTGCCTAAGGCCTCGCAATCTAAGGGGCCTCGCAAAGCCTAATTTGCCTGTAGCTCAACCTCCCCAGGATAGTCCTGGCGAATCAGAGTCCCTGCATGCCCGTGGGGTGTCTTGGTTCCCACGAGCAACGCTTCGTATGGCAGCCGCAAAGTGGCATCTCTCCCCGGCTGACACACACATACGGAGCTCTGCGCACTGACCCCGCCCCCTCCTCCTCCTGCTGTGATGTTTTCCTGGACACAGAGGAGGAGGCGGGGAGGAAGCACGGCCATGCATAGGGGCGGGGATGCAATTGCCCCCTGGGCTGCTCTAATGTCCTGCACAAAGGCCGCTGAGCTGGCCGAGGGTGGCTGCTCGGGTGGAGGGCACGGCAGGATTCAGTACTGCAAGCCAGCGATGAGCTCTGTCACAGGGCTGACAGTCTGTGTTAGCCCCGCCCCTCCCTCCTGCACACGAAGCTCTGGCAGAGGCTGGATGGATCTGCTTTTTCTTTCCCCGCCCACACTCCGGGCAGCCCCGCCCACACTCTGTGCAGCCCCGCCCACACTCCGGGCAGCCCGTGTGCTGTCTGTGAAGAGGATGTGTGGGCGGGAAAGTTAAAACTGAGCAGTCGGCTGAGCTCAGCAACCACAGTCTTTGAAAAAAAAAAAAACAAGTGAGCCTCCTGGGACTAGTGTCCATTGTGTCCAAGTAAGTGACAAGTGAGCTTCTCCTCCCTCCCTCCCTTCCTGCGGTCTCTTCCCCTCTCTGCAGCTTAAGGCCTCTTTCACACGGATGATCCGTATGTCCGTTTTTCATCCATCCGTTTTCGGATGAAAAACGGACATACAGTCATCCCTATGGAGCGTCGGATGTCAGCGGTGACATGTCCGCTGACATCCGACCCGCTCCGATCCGAAAAGTGTAACGGAGGAAAAACCTACTTTTCCCTCCGTTTTTGGATCGGATCGGATGACGACGGACACTACGGACCGTCATCATCCGATCCCCCCATAGGGGAGAGCGGCGCTCTGACAGGTCCGTCGCTGCACAGTGTGCAGCGATGCACCTGTCATCTTCCTGCTCAGCGGGGATCGGCGGAGCTATCCCCGCTGAGCAAGCGGATGTTCACGGGGCGGATCATGACTGATCTGCCCCGTGTGAAAGAGGCCTTAGTGTTATATTACAGCCTGTGACAGTACCTTGCCCTCCTAGATGTTATGATGTGGGTTCACACTGGCATGCTGCAGTGCTGGTGTACTGGCAGTCTTCCTGCATGTTACCCCCGGTCCCATAGACTTCTATTAGGTTGTACATTTTTGCTGCATGTTCTGAAAGTCCACAAGAAGTCCTGCATGCTGCATCTTTGGTGCAATTCGAGAAAATGCAGCAAAACGCACAATCTAATTAGAAGTCTGAAGGACTGCGGCTATGGAAAACCGCCAGCACAGTGGCAGCCTGTCCATTAAGGACGCACAGGCACTGCCCCCTCCATTATGCCACTCCCTGTATGTAAAATGTATAGATTCATGCACTGCATTAATCTATCCATGGCCACCGTGGCTACCCCCTGTTCAGGCGTCTGGCCCCTTCTCAAACACCAGGCGCCTGAATTACAGTGGTGGGGGTGTGGTTTTTTTTTTTTTTTTTTAAACCACCTGCTTAGTGCATAGGCTTCAAAAAAGGTGGACTCAGAGCGCAGAGTATTGCACCATGAGCCCACCCAGGCGTGTTAAAAAAGCAAATTAATATTCTCTTTTCTAACACTGAACCACCTCTCCGCCAATCAGGAAGTACGGGTCTATTGGACATCTAGCAGACCAGAAGAAGAGATGCACGGGAACCATGGAGGACACAGGACAGGGGCATCACCTGACCCACTGCATGTCCCACAGCTCGCCGCCATCACCCACTGCCTGACCCGTCACCAAGATGGGGTAAGTGTCAGTCAGACAGCAAGTGGGCGGAGGGGGTGTCACAGTGGCTGCATTTAATGGGGCACAGTGGCTGCATTTGATGGGGGCACAGTGGCTGCATTTGATGGGGGCACAGTGGCTGCATTTGATGGGGGCACAGTGGCTGCAATTGATTTTTTTTTTCAGTTTGCTTGCCTACCCCCCAAAAAAAATTTTGAGCATCTGTGTGAGCCCAAAGGCTTGCACTCTTAGCAGGCACTGCCACTCCACTGAAGTGATCAATGCTTAGGTCGCTTTTCAGAGGCATTTGACAGGCAGTGAGGAGGCGATGTCTAATTTCCTCCCTGCCTATTTTAACCTCCATGTCTTCAGTCTCTGACCATCTCTTGTATCATGTCCGCAGTTCGATCATCTATTGTATAATTTACGCAGTCTCTGACCATCTCTTGTATCATGTCTGCAGTCTCTGACCATCTCTTGTATTATGTTTGCAGTCTGACCATCTCTTGTATCATGTCTTCAGTCTCTGACTATCTCTTGTATCATGCCCGCAGTTTCTGACCATCTATTGTATAATTTCTGCAGTCTCTGACTATCTCTTGTATCATGTCTGCACAGACCTTTTTCTGTATCATATCTGCACAGCCTCTGACCATCTACTTTATTGTGTCTGCAGTCTCTGGGGGGGGGGGGGGGGGTTGTTACAGAGGAGTCAAGAGCTGGAGCACTGCTAGGAGGGGGGTCACAAGAGGAGTTGGACTTGTGTGGAGTAGGATAATATAGGATGAAACTAGAGCCACCAAGCTGGAGCCCAGAGAGGACCGTCTGGCTGAGCCCTGTACGGTGCACCTGAGATGAGGTCAGAGACAGCGTTGCAAGGATAGTCTGATGGGGGTCAGTGATGTAAGGGGGAGTGAATACAGTAAGGTAAGGGGGCACTGATATAAAGGTTCCCCCTTATATTAGTACCCCCCCTTTTACCTTAGTGTATTCACTCTGCGGGTGGTCTGTGGTCACCAGCGTATTCCCCACATTGGAGTTTAAATGCAAGTTGGAACTCCACGGACCCTGATAAAAAGGGGAACTCTGATGTAAATGGGAATGCTGTACACTCTGATATAAGGTGATCTCTGGTCACCAGAGCCCCCCTTACTTTAGTGTTCCCTCTTACTCCAGTCTGCAGCATTTCCCCTTGCACTGTAAGGGGGAATCTTGCAGACTCTGATGTAAGGGGGAACTCTGTGCTGGGTTATATTAACCTGAGCTTTATGTGAATGAAGAAATATGATTTTTGACTTTTTTTTTACTACTACTACTACACATTACTAGTAGCAGCTGCACAAATTGTATTTATATTTGTGTGCATGTAATATATATATGTTTAATGATAATTTGCTAGAGAAAATTCTAGAAACTGTGAAATTATAGTTCATAGTGTTTAAGGCTTTTAATATATACAATTTATACAGTTCATTTTTATCGCTTTAATTATTTTTCCCATTATGGGCGTGAGTGGGGCCTCATGTCTAGGTTTTGCCTAAGGCCTCACAAAGCCTAGAGCCACCTCTGGAAGTGTACTCACCTTTGTTGCCAGTTGTTTAGGCATTAATGGCTGTGTGCTGAGTTATTTTGAGGGAACAGCAAACGTACACTGTTATGCAAGCTGTACACTCGCTACTTTACATTGTAGCAAAGTGTCATTTCTTCAGTGTTGTCACAGGAAAAGATATAAAGTATTTACAAAAATGTGAGGGGTGTACTCAGTTTTGTGAGATACTCTATATTAAAAAAAATGGTTTTGGGTTTAGATAAGCTTTAAGTCTCTGCATGCAATACATATTCCTTCTTTGTGCTTGACAAAATTAAGTACAGAAAATGAGTTTAGCATCCCTTTTAAATACATTGTAAAGTTCAATGAGACTGAACGTACCTATGTTACTAGTATAATTGCTGCCATTCTATTAACCCCGATGAAGACATTTGGTAAAAAGGTAAAACCTTCTCTCTATATACAGTACATACTGGACTCTCATAATTCCTTAGTTAAGAATGCAGTAATCAATATCACTGCATCATATCCCTGGCACTTTATTACCTGTTAATCGCTTACAGCACTATAAACCATGCAAACGGCACTAATTTGATCATTTAAATGTAGATTTAAGAGTCATTGAGATCTAAATGGGAGCAATTTAATCCCTTGAATTGCTTTGATCCAGCACAATGTGCCTATCAGTTTTGATATCATGCCAGAATCATAAATACTGTGGCAATGACTCTCGACTGAGGACATTCATGGTAATGTATTTAATTTAGCCGTGTAAAAAGTAATATTGTACAGTAACATAGCAACCAACCAGATTTCAACTTTAATTCCTTTATAACAAACCAATGCAATAAAAGATGATTTCTGAGTGGCTGCTCTCAGCAACTGCACTGTGCCTTATTAATGTGGACCTACCATCAGAAGTATTTTTCATGTTAAGTGCCTGTATGCTAAGTAATGTGTAAGTGTAAAACTTACAGATATTTTTACAGTTTTCTCCAAAAGGATGGAGCCATCTTTGTTCAGGCCTTATCCATGCTCAGTATCTACTTCCTGAGCTGAAATGCTAGCTCAGAGATGACAAAATCAAATAAATCCTGGTGCCTGTGCATAAACATTATGCTATATAAAAGCTAGGTGACTTCATTAAAAGAAGTTTGGGGAGGAGAAGGAAGATGATGAAAATAGGAAGTTGGGGAAGGTGGGGACCAGGAGAAGGGGTAGGAAGGGGCATAAAAGAAAAGTAGTAAGTAAGAAAAATAGAGTATGTAAGAAGAGACTGAAACAAGGGGGTCCACTAGTACCAGTCAGTCAATTCAAGTATTCAAGGGCAGAACAAGCTAACAGTCTTAAACTGTGCATTTAGGATGTTTTAACCACAAAAGACCAAGAAGAAATAAATGTTTCATATGTCAGGTTTTTTTCAGGCTAACAATCTCTCCATTTTGCATTGATGGTTCATATTATTAATCATGTTAGTTAATTAACCACTTAAAGACCGAGCCTCTTTCTGAGATTTGTTGTTTACAAGTTAAAAACAATTTTTTTTTGCTAGAAAATTACTTAGAACCCCCAAACAACCCCCCAAACATTATACATTTTTTTCTAGCACCCTAGAGCAAAAAATGGCAGTCGTTGCAATACTTTCTGTCACACCGTATTTGTGCAGCGGTCTTACAAGCGCACTTTTTTTGAAACAAATAAACTTTTTTGAATTAAAAAATAAGACAACACCGAGCCTTCACCTTGATGGTCGTCTCCATCTGGCCCATCCTACTGTATTTGGGTCGCACGCAATATATAAGTCTGTTTAGATGTTAACCATTTTATTAATCTCTTTATGTATGTAATATTGCTAAATAAAATTTTGTAATTTTGTCATTTTATACCTTTTCCTTTTTATATTATGTTACCTTAGCACCGCTATAATCCCCTGTCCCTTCACTTACTAGTTATTCAATTACTTTGGGATGAGGTGCTGTATCCAATTGAACCACCTAGCCACAACCATATTAAGACAACAGTAAAGTTAACCCAATTTTTTTTATATTGTGAAAGATAAAGTTACACCGAGTAAATTGATACCCAACATGTCACGCTTCAAAATTGCGCCCGCTCCTGGAATGGAATGGAACTTTCACCCATAAAAATCTCCATAGCCAACGTTTAAAAAATTCTATAGGTTGCATGTTTTAAGTTACAGAGAAGTTCTAGTGCTAGAATTATTGCTCTCGCTCTAACGATCGCGGAGATACCTCACATGTGTGGTTTAAACACCGTTTTGATATGCGGGTGCTAGTCATGTATGCGTTCGCTTCTGCAAGCGAGCTCGTTGGGACGGGGAGCATTTAAAAAAAAAATTAAAAAATCTTATTTATTTTACCTTTTTTTTTACATTTTTACACTGTTTTTTTTAAAAAGTGTCACTTTTATTCCTATTACAAGGGATGTAAACATCCCTTGTAATAGAAAAAAGCATGACAGGACCTCTTAAATATGAGATATGGGGTCAAAAGACCTCAGATCTCATATTTACATTAAAATACAATTAAAAAAAAAAGTCATTTAAAGAAATGAAAAAAAATGGCCCTTTAAGAGCTATGGGCGGAAGTGACTTTTTTTTACGTCGCTTCCACCCTGCAGTGATATGGAGACGGGTGAGGGCCATCTTCCTCTCACTCATCTCCATACCCAGGCAGGGGACAGACGCAATCACCTCCACCGCTGCCGACGGCTCTCTCCTGCCGCTGATAAAAGTGATCTCACGGTGAATCCGCCACAGAGACCACTTTTATCTTGTAGCGGACCGCCCACTGGAGAAGAGGATACCGGGGTTATGGCAGCTAGCTCCTTCAAAGTCATCATGTAAAACGATGGTGGGCGGTCCGGTAGTGGTTAACCACTTAAGGACCGCCTCACGCCGATATACGTCGGCAAGGCGACACGGGCAGGCAAAATCACGATCGGACCCCCCCGGTGCTGGAGGCGGTCCTCCTTTGTCCCCCCGTGATCGGAGGTAAGGGGGAGGCCATCCGTTCGTGGCCCCCCCTCGCGATCGCCGCCGGCCAATCGGAACATTTCTTTGCTGCTGTATGCTAAACAGCAGCAAAGGAAATTATGTCATCTCTCCTCGGCTCGGTATTTTCCGTTCCGGTGCTGAGGAGAGAAGACTTCAATGTGAGTGAAAACACACACACACACACAGTAGAACATGCCAGTCACTCAAAACACCCCCGATCCCCCCCCGATCACCCCCAGATCACCCCCCAATCACCCCTCCCCCCCTCCTGTCAAACTGACACCAAGCAGGTTTTTTTTTTTTTCTGATTACTGCATGGTGTCAGTTTGTGACAGTTACTGTGTTAGGGCAGTTAGGGCTAGCCCCCTTTAGGTCTAGGGTACCCCCCTAACCCCCCCTAATAAAGTTTTAACCCCTTGATCACCCCCTGTCGCCAGTGTCGCTAAGCGATAATTTTTTTGATCGCTGTATTAGTGTCGCTGGTGACGCTAGTTAGGGACATAAATATTTAGGTTCGCCGTCAGCGTTTTATAGCGACAGGGACCCCCATATACTATCTAATAAATGTTTTAACCCCTTGATTGCCCCTAGTTAACCCTTTCACCACTGATCACCGTATAAGTGTTACGGGTGACGCTGGTTAGTTCGTTTATTTTTTATAGTGTCAGGGCACCCGCCGTTTATTACCGAATAAAGGTTTAGCCCCCTGATCGCCCGGAGGTGATATGCGTCGCCCCAGGCAGCGTCAGATTAGCGCCAGTAGCGCTAACACCCACGCACGCACCGTACACCTCCCTTAGTGGTATAGTATCTGAACGGATCAATATCTGATCCGATCAGATCTATACAAGCGTCCCCAGCTGTTTAGAGTTCCCAAAAACGCAGTGTTAGTGGGATCAGCCCAGATACCTGCTAGCACCCGCGTTTTGCCCCTCCGCCCGGCCCAGCCCACCCAAGTGCAGTATCGATCGATCACTGTCACTTACAAAACACTAAACACATAACTGCAGCGTTCGCAGAGTCAGGCCTGATCCCTGCGATCGCTAACAGTTTTTTTTGGTAGCGTTTTGGTGAACTGGCAAGCACCAGCCCCAGGCAGCGTCAGGTTAGCGCCAGTACCGCTAACCCCCACGCACGCACCGTACACCTCCCTTAGTGGTATAGTATCTGAACGGATCAATATCTGATCCGATCAGATCTATACTAGCGTCCCCAGCAGTTTAGGGTTCCCAAAAACGCAGTGTTAGCGGGATCAGCCCAGATACCTGCTAGCACCTGCGTTTTGCCCCTCCGCCAGGCCCAGCCCAGCCCAGCCCACCCAAGTGCAGTATCGATCGATCACTGTCACTTACAAAACACTAAACGCATAACTGCAGCGTTCGCAGAGTCAGGCCTGATCCCTGCGATCGCTAACAGTTTTTTTGGTAGCGTCTTGGTGAACTGGCAAGCACCAGCGGCCTAGTACACCCCGGTCGTAGTCAAACCAGCACTGCAGTAACACTTGGTGATGTGGCGAGTCCCATAAGTGCAGTTCAAGCTGGTGAGGTGGCAAGCACAAGTAGTGTCCCGCTGCCACCAAGAAGAAGACAAACACAGGCCCGTCGTGCCTACAGTGTCCTTCCTGCTGCATTCGCCAATCCTAATTGGGAACCCACCGGTTCTGCAGCGCCCGTACTTCCCCCATTCACATCCCCAACCAAATGCAGTCGGCTGCATGAGAGGCATTTTCTTTATGTCCTCCCGAGTACCCCTACCCAACGAACCCCCCCCCAAAAAAGATGTCGTGTCTGCAGCAAGCGCGGATATAGTCCTGACAATCCTGGTTTTTGCATTGGTGAATGTTTTGAACGCTACCATTCACTAGTTGAGTATTAGCGTAGGGTACAGCATTCCACAGACTAGGCGCACTTTCACAGGGTCTCCCAAGATGCCATCGCATTTTGAGAGACCTGGAATCGGTTACAGTTATAAAAGTTAGTTACAAAAAAAGTGTAAAAAAAAATATATATATATATATATATATATATATATATATATATATATATATATATATATATATATAAAATTAAAAAAAATAGTTGTCGTTTTATTGTTCTCTCTCTCTCTATTCTCTCTCTATTGTTCTGCTCTTTTTTTACTGTATTCTATTCTGCAATGTTTTATTGTTATTATGTTTTATCACGTTTGTTTTTCAGTTATGCAATTTTTTATACTTTACCGTTTACTGTGTTTTATTGTTAACCATTTTTTTGTCTTCAGGTACGCCATTCACGACTTTGAGTGGTTATACCAGAATGATGCCTGCAGGTTTAGGTATCATCTTGGTATCATTCTTTTCAGCCAGCGGTCAGCTTTCATGTAAAAGCAATCCTAGCGGCCAATTAGCCTCTAGACTGCTTTTACAAGCCGTGGGAGGGAATGCCCCCCCCCACCGTCTTCTGTGTTTTTCTCTGGCTCTACTGTCTCACCAGGGAACCTGAGAATGCAGCCGGTGATTCAGCCAGCTGACCATAGAGCTGATCAGAGACCAGAGTGGCTCCAAACATCTCTATGGCCTAAGAAACCGGAAGCTACGAGCATTTCATGACTTAGATTTCGCCGGATGTAAACAGCGCCATTGGGAAATTGGGAAAGCATTTTATCACACCGATCTTGGTGTGGTCAGATGCTTTGAGGGCAGAGGAGAGATCTAGGGTCTAATAGACCCCAATTTTTTCAAAAAAGAGTACCTGTCACTACCTATTGCTATCATAGGGGATATTTACATTCCCTGAGATAACAATAAAAATGATTTTAAAAAAATAATGAAAGGAACAGTTTAAAAATAAGATAAAAAAGCAAAAAAATAATAAAAAAAAAAAGAAAATCCCCCCTGTCCCCCCCTGCTCTAGCGCTAAGGCGAACGCAAGCGGCGGTCTGTCTTCAAACGTAAACAGCAATTGCACCATGCATGTGAGGTATCACCGCGAAGGTCAGATCGAGGGCAGTAATTTTAGCAGTAGACCTCCTCTGTAAATCTAAAGTGGTAACCTGTAAAGGCTTTTAAAGGCTTTTAAAAATGTATTTATTTTGTTGCCACTGCACGTTTGTGCGCAATTGTAAAGCATGTCATGTTTGGTATCCATGTACTCGGCCTAAGATCATCTTTTTTATTTCATCAAACATTTGGGCAATATAGTGTGTTTTAGTGCATTAAAATTTTAAAAAGTGTGTTTTTTCCCCCAAAAATACGTTTGAAAAATCGCTGCGCAAATACTGTGTGAAAAAAAAAATGAAACACCCACCATTTTAATCTGTAGGGCATTTGCTTTAAAAAATATATATAATGTTTGGGGGTTTAAAGTAATTTTCTTGCAAAAAAAAAATATTTTTTTAATGTAAACAAAAAGTGTCAGAAAGGGCTTTGTCTTCAAGTGGTTAGAAGAGTGGGTGATGTGTGACATAAGCTTCTAAATGTTGTGCATAAAATGCCAGGACTGTTCAAAACCCCCCTAAATTACCTCATTTTGGAAAGTAGACACCCCAAGCTATTTGCTGAGAGTCATGTCGAGTCCATGGAATATTTTATATTGTGACACAAGTTGCGGGAAAGAGACAAATTTTTTTTTTTTTTTTGCACAAAGTTGTCACTAAATTATATATTGCTCAAACATGCCATGGGAATATGTGAAATGACACCCCAAAATACATTCTGCTGCGTCTCCTGAGTACGGGGATACCACATGTGTGAGGCTTTTTGGGAGCCTAGCCGCGTACGGGACCCCAAAAACCAAGCACCGCCTTCAGACTTTCTAAGGGCATAAATTTTTGATTTCACTCTTCACTGCCTATCACAGTTTCGGAGGCCATGGAATGCCCAGGTGGCACAACCCCCCCCCCCAAATGACCCCATTTTGGAAAGTAGACACCCCAAGCTATTTGCTGAGAGGTATAGTGAGTATTTTGCAGACCTCACTTTTTGTCACAAAGTTTTGAAAATTGAAAAAAGAAAAAAAAAATGTTTTTTCTTGTCTTTCTTCATTTTCAAAAACAAATGAGAGCTGCAAAACACTCACCATGCCTCTCAGCAAATAGCTTGGGGTGTCTACTTTCCAAAATGGGGTCATTTGGGGGGGGGTTGTGCCACCTGGGCATTCCATGGCCTCCGAAACTGTGATAGGCAGTGAAGAGTGAAATCAAAAATTTACACCCTTAGAAATCCTGAAGGCTGTGATTGGTTTTCGGGGCCCCGTACGCGGCTAGGCTCCCAAAAAGTCCCACACATGTGGTATTCCCATACTCAGGAGAAGCAGCTAAATGTATTTTGGGGTGCAATCCCACATATGCCCATGGCCTGTGTGAGCAATATATCATTTAGTGACAACTTTGTGCAAAAAAAAAAAAAATGTGTCACATTCCCGCAACTTGTGCCAAAATATAAAATATTCCATGGACTCAACATGCCTCTCAGCAAATAGCTTTGGGTGTCTACTTTCCAAAATGGGGTCATTTGGGGGGGGGGGTGTGCCATCTGGGCATTTTATGGCCTTCAAAACTGTGATAGGTAGTGAGGAGTGAAATCAAAAATTTACGCCCTTAGAAATCCTGAAGGCGGTGATTGGTTTTCGGGGCCCCGTACACGGCTAGGCTCCCAAAAAGTCCCACACATGTGGTATCCCCGAACTCAGGAGAAGCAGCTGAATGTATTTTGGGGTGCAATTCCACATAGGCCCATGGCCTGTGTGAGCAATATATCATTTAGTGACAACTTTTTGTAATTTTTTTTTTTTTTTGTCATTATTCAATCACTTGGGACAAAAAAAATACATATTTAATGGGTTCAATATGCCTCTCAGCAATTTCCTTGGGGTGTCTACTTTCCAAAATGGGGTCATTTGGGGGGTTTTGTACTGCCCTGCCATTTTAGCACCTCAAGAAATGACATAGGCAGTCATAAACTAAAAGCTGTGTAAATTCCAGAAAATGTACCCTAGTTTGTAGATGCTTATTTTTCGCAAACCAATAAATATACGCTTATTGACATTTTTTTTACCAAAGACATGTGGCCGAATACATTTTGGCCTAAATGTATGACTAAAATTGAGTTTATTGGATTATTTTTTATAACAAAAAGTAGAAAATATCATTTTTTTTCAAAATTTTCGGTCTTTTTCCGTTTATAGCGCAAAAAATAAAAACCGCAGAGGTGATCAAATACCATCAAAAGAAAGCTCTATTTGTGGGAAGAAAAGGACACAAATTTTGTTTGGGTACAGCATTGCATGACTGCGCAATTAGCAGTTAATGCGACGCAGTGCCAAATTGGAAAAAGACCTCTGGTCCTTAGGCAGCATAATGGTCCGGGGCTGAAGTGGTTAAAGAGGGTTGGGTGAAAAAGCTTTACAGTCTAGTTAAGTTAATTTTAGCAGCTACAGTAGGAACACGTGGATAATAACTGGTCTAGTGTTGGATGGGAGATTCTCTACTCCAATGTGCAATAAGGAAAGAGCAAGGTTAGGTGAGGTTTGTATAACCATTATGTCAGAGACTAAAGAGAAGATTTGACTCCAATATGGTCAGATGGATTTGCAAAACCATAGAATGTGAGAAAGAGAATCTATTTCACTGCATTGTCTCCAGCAACTTTGGGATTGGGCTGAGGAAATCTTAGAGAGTTTGTAAAGCATAAGGTGCCAGCAGTATAAAGTTTTAAGTTCCCAGTGGTTCGTGCAGTATAAAGATTTGTAAATCATAGTGATGGCTTTCGTCCACCTGAAGTTAGAAAAAGTTTTACCCAGCTTCGATATGAAAGCTCCATTTAAAATGAAGGACATAGTGTCCTTTAAAGTGTTATATGTATTTTTGAAGCTGGACTATTAGTAACGTTAAGAACCAGCATGATTAAATTCCTTCTACATCCTAATATAATCTTACAGTATAATATTTCCAAAAACTGCCTTTTATTATTACAAAGCAGTTCTTTCACACCAGTCAAGTGACGATGCTTGGGTTCAAAAGGTGCATCCCGTGAGAATGATGTCATCAGCAGGCACAAGGAAGCATATGCTCAGCCTGTCATCATTAACTCAGACATTTAAAAGTAATATTCTGGCAAATCACAAGGTGAGAGACAGCAGGGAGTTGAGCTTTGTGAGACATCTTAGTCCAAAAATGCAAGCTGTTGATTAAAAAGTAATTTTTTAATGGGAAAATGTAGGGCTCAGTGGAGAACCCCAGTTCTAAATGTAAAAAATTGCAAATCTAATATGACCTCTACATTTGCTCCTGAGGATCTCCTACTTTACTTTGCTCTCATGTTTGCCAGTTTAAATATTGTATAAATCTAACCCAAGGGGCATGCTGCCATTTTGTGAATGTCTAGATACTAGGGATGAGCCGAACGCTCCCTGGCAGAACATGCGAACGGGCAACGGTTCGGCAGAACATGCGAATGGGCAAAAAATTTGTGCGAACACCATTAAAGTCTATGGGACTCGAACATGAAAAATCAAAAGTGCTAGTTTTAAAGGCTAATATACAAGTTATTGTCATAAAAAGTGTTTGGGGACCCGGGTCCTGCCCCAGGGGACATGTATCAATGCAAAAAAAAGTTTTAAAAATGGCCGTTTTTTCGGGAGCAGTGATTTTAATAATGCTTAAAGTGAAACAATAAAAGTGAAATATTCCTTTAAATATTGTGCCTGGGAGGTGACTATAGTATGCCTATAAAGTGGCGCATTTTTCCCGTATTTAGAACAGTCCCTGCACAAAATGACATTTCTAAAAGTCATTTAAAACTGCTTGCGGCTGTAATGTAATGTCGGGTCCGGGCAATATAGATGAAAATCATTGAAAAAAAATGGCATGGGTACCCCCCCCAGCCCATTACCAGGCCCTTTGGGTCTGGTATGGATATTAAGGGGAACCCTGCACCCAAATTACAAAAAAAAAGGCGTGGAGCCCCCAGGCCATTTATACTCTGAACAGCAGTATACAGGCGGTCTCCGAGTTACAAACAAGATAAGGACTGTAGGTTTGTTTTTAAGTTGTATCTGTTTGTAATTTGGAACAGGTACATTTTTAAAGTGCAGCTCCAGACAAAAAATCTATTTTTAAGCTTTTTGGATAACATAGGGAAGGGTTATCACCCCTGTAACATTTGATTTGCTGTTTGTGCCCCTGTTCAGAAAATTTCCCCTCACTTTCTGTCCCAATGACAATTGGATTTTGAAAATTTGGGGTTATTAGGGAAACTAGGATTGGTGATAAAGCATCAGTGGAGACACCTTTTTCCCATATTAAATCTTACAGGAGAAAATTTTCCCTTCCTAGGGGTAGATTTCCTCTCACTTCCTGTTGTCTCCCTCCATTTGTAAGTAGGAGTCGTTTGTAAGTCAGATGTTTAAAAATAGGGGACCGCCTGTATATACTATGCGGCCTGCCCTATACACTCTGCGGAAAATTGGGCCTTAGGTGTTGGTGGTACCAGAACACTGTAAGTCCTCACAGTTACTCATGGTGGGCACTGGAACGGGCCATGCTGTAAAATATTATATCAAGAATTGTAATTACACGCCCCTGTAAAACAGGGGCAGAAAAATTGGGCCTTAGGCGATGGTGGTGGTGGTGGCGGCACAACACTGTAAAGCCTCACAGATACTCTTGTTGAGTGCAGTAACAGGCCCTGCTGTAAAATATTATAGCAAAAGTTGTAATTACATGCCCCTGTTAAACAGGGGCAGAAAAAGTGGGCCTTAGGCGCTGGTGGTGGTGGCACAACACTGTAAAGCCTCACAGATACTCTTGTTGAGTGCAGTTACAGGCCCTGCTGTAAAATATTATAGCAAAAGTTGTAATTACATGCCCCTGTGAAACAGGGGCAGAAAAAGTGGGCCTTAGGCGGTGGTGGTGGTGGTGGCACAACACTGTAAAGCCTCACAGATACTCTTGTTGAGCACAGGAAAGAGCCCTGCTGCTAAATATTTGATCAAAAATTGTAATTACACGCCCCTGTTAAACAGGGGCAGAAAAATTGGGCCTTAGGCAGTGGTGGTGGTGCCACAACACTGCAACCCCTCACAGATACTCTTGTTGAGCGCAGGAACGAGCCCTGCTGTTAAATATTTGATCAGAAATTGTAATTTTGTGCCCATGTTAAACAGGGGCAGAAAAATTGGGCCTTAGGCAGTGGTGGTGGTGCCACAACACTGTAGCCCCTCACAGATTATCTTGTTGAGTGCAGGAACGGGCCCTGCTGTGAAATATTAGAACAAAAATTGGAATTACATGCCCCTGTTAAATAGGGGCAGAAAAATTGGGCCTTAGGCGGGGGTGGTGGTGGCACAACACTGTAAAGCCTCACAGATACTCTTGTTGAGCACAGGAACAAGCCCTGCTGTTAAATATTTGATGAAAAAGTGTAATTACACGCCCCTGTTAGACAGGGGCAGAAAAATTGGGCCTTAGGCAGTGGTGGTGGTGCCACAACACTGCAACCCCTCACAGATACTCTTGTTGAGCACAGGAAGGAGCCCTGCTGTGAAATATTAGATCAAAAATAGCAGAAAAACTGGGCCTTAGGCGGTGGTGGTGGTGGCACAACACTGTAAAGCCTCACAGATACTCTTGTTGAGTGCAGGAACGCGCCCTGCTGTGAAATATTCGAGCAAAAATTGTACTTACATGCCCCTGTTAAACAGGGGCAGAAAAATTGGGCCTTAAGAGGTGGTGGTGACACAACACTGTAAAGCCTCACAGATACTTTTGTTGAGCGCAGGAACGGGCCCTGCTGTGAAATATTAGATAAAAAATTGCAATTACGCGCCCCTGTTAAACAGAGTCAGAAAAATTGGGCCTTAGGCATTGGTGGTGGTGATGGTGGTGGCACAACACTGTAAAGCCTCACAGATACTCTTGTTGAGTGCAGGAACGAGCCCTGCTGTTAAATATTTGATCAAAAATTGTAATTACACGCCTCTGTTAAACAGGGGCAGAAAAATTGGGCCTTAGGCAGTGGTAGTGGTGCCACAACACTGCAACTCCTCACAGATACTCTTGTTGAGCGCAGGAACGGGCCCTGCTGTGAAATATTAGATCAAAAATTGCAATTACGTGCCCCTGTTAAACAGGGGCAGAAAAACTGGGCCTTAGGCAGTGGTGGTGGTGCCACAACAATGTAACCCCTCACAGATTCTCTTGTTGAGAGCAGGAACGGGCCCTGCTGTGAAATATTAGAGCAAAAATTGTAATTACATGCCCCTGTTAAACAGGGGCAGAAAAATTGGGCCTTAGGAGGTGGTGGTGGTGACACAACACTGTAAAGCCTCACAGATACTCTTGTTGAGTGCAGGAACGAGCCCTGCTGTTAAATATTTGATCAAAAATTGTAATTACACGCCTCTTTTAAACAGGGGCAGAAAAATTGGGCCTTAGGCAGTGGTGGTGGTACCACAACACTGCAACCCCTCACAGATACTCTTGTTGAGCGCAGGAACGTGCCCTGCTGTTATATATTTGTTCAAAAAATTTAACTACACGCCCCTGTTAAACAGAGGCATAAAAATTGGACCTTAGTGGTGGTGGTGCCCTGAACCAAAAATATTCTTAGAAGCTATTATCATGAAGATTGAGGAGGAATAGGATAGTCACTCAGCATAATAGGATAGTCACTCAGCATATGCAGTCTTCAAGGGATCCCGCATCCATAGAAAAATCAATCAGTGACATCAGCATCAGGTGCTTGGTAGCTGGTGATCCAAGACTGATTCATTTTTATGAATGTGAGACGATCAACAGAGTCTGTGGACAGGCGCACTCTGTAATTGCTTACAAAGCCTCCAGCAGCACTGAATGTGCATTCAGAAAGAACGCTGGATGCAGGACAGGCCAGTAGCTCAATTGCATATTTAGCAAGCTCTGGCCAGTGGTCCATCCTCAAGACCCAGTAACCCAGTGGATGTTCTGTTGGAAAGGTCTCCAAGTCTGATCTTGCCCTTAGATATTCCTGCACCATGTAATTCAGATGCTGGTGATGGTTGCTTGAACCGATCAGACCTTGGCACAGAGGACTAAAGCATTGTCTGAAGGTATCAGTCAGCCAGCCACCTTCTCCGCCACTCTTTCTGTGACTGAACAAAGCCTCAGCAACACGTTGTCCAGCACCAGGAAATTGTAACCTCCCAGGCTCTGGAAACACATTGCACAAACCTTTCTGCAAGGCCTCCTGAAGATGTTTCATCCTCTGCTCCCTCCGCGAAGGCTGGATAAGTTCTGCAACCTTACCCTTGTAACGTGGATCAAGAAGGGTTGTCAGCCAGTAATGATTCCTCTACTTGATACCACGAATCCTAGGGTCCTTTCGCAGGCTTTGCGGGATCAGGGAGGCCATGCATTGTAAGTTTGCAGAAGCATTCGATCCTGAGTCCTCTGGGTCACTAAGGATCACATGATCCTCAACCACCTCCTCCCAGCCACGTACAACTCCATGGGTTTCTGGGGACTGAAAACGATCCCTTGAAGACTGCTACTGATGCTGAGTGTTATCCTCCAACTCCATGCTGACACAATCCTCCTCATCTTCTTCTTCCTGTGTGATCGGTGGGCACGCAGGAATACTATCTGGATAAAGGGGGCCTTGAGAGGTAAGGAAGTCCTCCTCTTTCTCCCGCTGTTCTGCCTCAGGTGCCCTGTCTATTATTCCACAAAGCGTGTGCTCCAACAGGAAGACAAGAGGGACAGTATCACTGATGCATGCACTGTCACTGCTCACCATCCTCATGTACTCCTCAAATGGTGACAGGACAGTGCATGCATCCTTGATCAGTGGCCACTGGCCTGTTGAAAAAAAGCCAGGCTCCCCTGACCCTGTCCTGGTGCCATACTCACACAGGTACTCATTGATGGCCCTCTGCTGTGTGTGCAGCCATTGCAGCATTGCCAACGTTGAGTTCCACCTGGTGGGCATGTCACAAATGAGGCGATTCTTGGGCAGGTTGCAGTCTCTTTGAATGTCAGCCAACCGAGCACTGGCATTATCTGACTCAGGAGATCCTTTAAGCACGGGGTACCTGCTCAAGAACCAATGCACCACCAAATTCAGGACGTGAGCCAAACAGAGAACATGGGTCAAGTGTCCCTGTCAGAGGGCAGAGAGGAGGTTGGTGCCATCGCATATAACCATTCCTGTCTCTTGTTAATGAACCTGCTTTTGACTCAGCTATCTTGATGGAGACTTAGAAATTTGAATGGGACTACTTAGCCCTCACACACCTGGTGACTGGCGTACCACTGATGTGAACTAAGCTTCCGCCTGGAGCCCAATCACACGGGCTTTGATTCCAGCACTGCACGGCCGGCATGTGTGCCTCTGTACTGTGAGGGGAGCAGTCCGGTCTCGGTGAAGTTGGCGACTACCATTGCATGGAACATTAAGCCTATAATACTGATACTGTTTTGATACAGCCAGCTGGAATTATTCTCAAAAGTGATGCCATTCTCTGGATGATAGTCACACAACTCATCTATCTACAAATGAGTGTGTGTAGAAGCCAGCTAATGAAGTAAGCTTCCACTGAAGCCCATGCACACGGACCTGGGTAAGAGAAGGGAACTTATTCTCCTATTCATTTGTTTGCTTCTCTAAAAGCTGACTTATTCAACAGTGTTGCTGCAGTGTGCTATTGTTATCCCCATACTGGTACCACTATCAGGGGATTTCCTTTATCATTTAGGACTGCCCCTGAAGCCTTCTGTGTGTTTTCTCGTCTGCTCCCCCCCCCCCCTGTTCACTGTATCAAGGCAGGTCATGAATCAACTGATGCACAAACTGAGGCTGCTTTCTATAACTGAAGACTAACTATTTAGCGTGCTGATTTTTGTAATAGCCGTTAATTTGCCTAATTTTTCTTCAGGTTTCTATTGCTGGAAATTAGTGGGAGACTGCTTGAATGATCGAGGGGTGCTGTTTGTGGTGATTATCTGTTTTATGATAACGTTATCATTACTTTTATTGTGTGGTGGAGGTATTACGGTATTTAAAGATATTTATTGTGGGTGGAATTTTTGTTTTTTCTAATAAAGAATTCTATTCAATCTTTTCATTATCCGGGTGTTCCTCTTTAAAGAATCCTTTCCAAACCCTTTGGGTGTTCTTTCCAACCTTTCTCCCCCTTCCCTGTTTTTTTTCACATATTTGCATTGATTCAGAGGAACCTGCCTTAATAGCCATATTATTTATTAATTCAGGCTATAGGCATCAAGCTATCTGTTCCTGGACGGGTGTAGTGTTAATATATTACTTTAGTTAGAAAGCGTTACACTCCCCTCCACGGTGACAACTTTTTCAGGGTGTCACCCTGACTATCAAATCCGTTTTTTCTATATAACTGAATAATCTGCCTGCCTGTCTGCTCAATCTAAATGACACTCTGTCTCCGTCCACGCCAACAACACACTACATGGGGCCGATGTGCAGGCAGCCTTATATAGTGTGAGGCGTGGACTTAGTCCCCCTGAGCCATGATTGGCCAAAGGCACCCTGCCTTTGGCCAATTATGGCTCTCTTAGCTGAGGATGCTGGGATTGGCCAAAGCATGCAGGTCATGGTGCATGCTTTGACCAATCATCATACAGCAATGCACTGCGCTCCCGCAGTGCATTATGGGGCATTACGCGGTGCTCGAATTTGGCGCGAACCCCCCATAATGTTCAGTTTTCGACGAACGGGCGAACAGCCAATGCTCATCCCTACTAGATACTATATGGTTCATATATGTATCAACATTAGCAGTTTACCTTTTATACACATGAATGTCATTGACACTTTCTGGATTGGCAGCATGCAGCACAGTATTATCAGGAAGTTTGTGTGACATTAAATTGGAATCTTTGAAAGATGTGGCAGAAATATGTGGCAGAAACACAAGGTATATTTGTGCTATTTTTTGTCCTAGGTAGCAGGTGTATATTGATTGTGTAGAATGTTTTTTTTTTTTCAAAGTTTTCTTTTTTTTCTGGGGGTGGAGGGGTGAGTTTTTTGGATGAGACCCAAAGCTTAATGATAATGCCCTATTTAATAAAAGAAAATATTTTGATCCCTAAACTTTAACATGTAATACATACATGTGCCACACATAATCTAGCATATATTCACTGAAAAGGTAACTGCAGTTTTGTGGAGAAAAAATACCAAATAAAGAAAAAATATTATAGCGTATACAATTGCGACACAAGTCATATTGTAGTTGAATGTCATTCAAAATTACCTTTCTTTTTCAATCTGCAGCCATTGTAATTTTCTGTAAAATGCAATATGGCTACCTGGAAGTGTTCTATGCACAGAATGTGTACAGAATGCCCCACAGAAACATAATTTCCTGCTTGTGTGATTGGCTCACTGATTATCCCAGAAGTATACACTAAGATACAAGTCAAATTTCAGGCATCCCATGCAACAAAAATGCCATTTTTTGGTGAGATACTCCCAATAGGAAATCACGTCTAAAAGGATGCAGACCCAGCAGCTTTCCTCATTAGAGCCCTGCAGGTGCTGCAGTTGATTGATAATTATGAAACCACTTCCATTAGATTCACTTTTCCACATGGGACAGACAAACACACAGGGATTTCTTTAGAGAATTAAAAAGGTAGGAATCTGCCACAAAGTTTGTTAAAATCCTTGCAATGTTCATAGATCACCCAGAGGGCAATGTTTTTTATCTCATCAAAAGTGGAGTTATTCTTTAAAGCGTATCTATGCTCAAAGTGTAAAATCATACATTCATGTTCATATTGTATTTAATTTTTTCTAGCCTACTCCTATTAACCACTTCCCATCCCGCACATAGTAATACGACGGCCATAAGGTGGCTCTCTCATGCTGGGCGGCCGTCATATGATGTCCTCGGCTTCCCGGCCAGCTAGAGGGTGCACGCACCAGCCGCGTCACTCAGGAGCCAATGCGTGTTTCCAGCGGCCACAATGTCCCCCGGGCATGATTGCTTGTCACAGAGCAGGAACGTGGATCTGTGTTTTTAAACACACAGGTCCACATCCTGTCAGGGGAGAGGAGACAGATAGTGTTCCTTGTATATAGTGATCGGTCACCTCCCCCCGTCAGTCCCCTCCCCCCACAGTTAGAATCACTCCCTAGGTAACAGTTAACCCCTTGATTGCCCCTAGTGTTAACCCCTTCCCTGCCAGTGACATTTATACAGCAATCAGTGCATATTTATAGCTCTGATCACTGTATTGTCAGTGGTCCCAAAAATGTGTCAAAAGTGCCTAATTTGTCCGCCGCAATATCACAATCCCGATAAAAATTGCAGATCGTTGCTATTACTAGTAAAAAAAAAAAAAAAGCCATAAATCTATCCCCTATTTTGTAGGCGCTATAACCTTTGTGCAAACCAATCAATATAAGCTAATTGTGTTTTTTTTTACCAAAAACATGTAGAAGAATGCATATCAGCCTAAACTGAGGAAGAAATTTGTTTTTTGTTTTTTAAAATTGGGATATTCATTATAGCAAAAAAATTGTCGCTCTTTTTATGTTTATAGTGCAAAAAATAAAGTCCGCAGAGGTGATACTACCAAAAGAAAGTTCTATTTGTAGGGGGGGGGATTATGAAAATTTCATATGGGTACAGTGTTGTATGACCGCGCAATTGTCATTCAAAATGTTACAGTGCTGAAAGCTGAAAATTGGTCTGGGCAGAAAGGGAGTGAAAATGCCCAGTATTGAAGTGGTTAATCTGAATGGCCTTGAAGTTTGTAAATTTACTTTGTGAAGATCCATCCCCCACACATTTACTCCCTTGAATTCTGTAACACATATTCACTATGCCCTGTGAATAGGCACCGCCATAGCTCTCTACTTTTAATGATTCATAGGGACTGTCCCTGATTTTGGACAAAGCCCTTCTGTCCCTCTTTCCTCCCTATTAGTAGCGGTTTAAAAAAAAAAGGACTTGTAAGTTTCACTAATCATTTTTTTGTATAATTCCCCTTTAAGTGGGCATGGTAGGGGGCATGTCCTATGCCTACATACTGATAAGGTCAGGGATTTAATTTAGAGTTCTCACTTAATATAATGCCTACGTGTAAATCTGTTATGAATGTAACTTTTTGGCTGTTGAACTCGATTGAAGCTGCTTTTGTTTTCTTGTAACTGTATTGCCATGGTGTTGAAGTTTGTGTTCGTAGCCCAGGTGACTCCTGTTGTTGTTTACCCTTGCCCTTTTGTGGGGGTTGTGCTAATGCTATTGTTTGTATAATTGCCTATAAAAGGCCTTTGAAAGAGTAAAGGCAGCAGTCCTTTATGCTCAGAACTGTGATACAGACATACCTGACTCCGTGTCATCTTTCTTATAGAAGCAATAATTTGACAAAGCAATATAAACTTAAAGCAACTTATTTAAAAGTTGAACCTAACATTTTGGCGCCCGGACGAGGGACTCACCGATGATACTACAAGAGGTGGCTGAGCTACGCTGACGGAACAAAAGGACAGGCATTCCGGGAACCACAGATCGAAAACCTACGCAGGTAAGAAAAAGCTTTATTTTTCTTATATTCTGTGCTCCCCTGATTTGTGCCTATCCGTTCTGTCAGTTACGGTTCTCCTGGTTTTAAAACACCAGCCTCTGTAGTGGTGAGTCTAGAATTACTGCATATTTTAGTTTATATTGCTGGAATTACTTGTTTGTTTGTTGTCTGTGTCTGTCTGTCTGTCTTGTTGAGAAAGTGAATGAGCCTTGTCAAGGATGGTATGAGTTAGAAGAGGACTGCCGAACTAAGCAACGGAATGCGCCTTACCTCACATGATTGGGAACTTGAGGGCTTGTGAGCTTGGGGGTCTGACGCTTATGCTTAACTTCACATCTAACTCATAAACCATAGACGGGTTGAGAGTATAAGCCCTGTCTGCTCCATAAAGCAGGGATAAGAGTGTATGAGAGGGATTCCCAGATACGGGGAGGGAATAAGATCTCCATAAAGTCCGGAGATCTA
Organism: Lithobates clamitans; assembly: GCA_037952925.1. Lineage (NCBI taxonomy): Eukaryota > Metazoa > Chordata > Amphibia > Anura > Ranidae > Lithobates > Lithobates clamitans. Next base: position 2,941,971 of record JBBGZY010000051.1, read on the forward strand.
GTCGTATACCTGGCCACTTAAAGGAATGCTTGTATATGTTTTAGCCGCATTTTTGTATATGTTGTAGCCGTATTCTGGTTTGTTATTGGGCTAGCATATAAAGTAATTATTTATTATTGGGCTAGCATATAAGGTAATTCGGTTTCAGAAATCTCATTCCGGAAGAGGTTTTTAGTATTCTAGCACCCTAGGAGGAAGGCAACGAGGAACTAGTGTAACTTAGCTGGTTTGTTATTGGGCTAGCATATAAAGTAATTATTCATTCTTGTATATGTTGTAGCCGCATTATATTGTACACTAAGTGTCCCACACGCTACCTAGGCAGGACTGTTAGAATGGGCCAGAGGAACACAAAACCCCGTCAGGGAATTGTGGCGCACTATACGGTGCCACAGATAATTAAGAACATTTATGGGAAAATCGAAGCACAGGACTTAAAGGATGTCCTTTGTAAATTTAAGGTGAAAGGAGCAGCGGGCTTAGACCCGGATGTATGGAGTGAAATAAAAAGGGACAGACAAGGAGAGGTGTTAGAGAAGCAATGGATGAGTCAGGTTCAATGCTTAATTAAGGTTTCAAATAGAGAAAAAGAAGAGGGGTGGAAACATAATCCAGATTGTGATGGTTGGGATATGAAAGACAGAAGAACAAAAAATGTTGAAATTTTAAATAATCTTAGTTCAACCATCCCACCCCCATATACTGACATAGAACGTAAACCACACAAGATATATCCTGTACTTAAGGGTAGAGAATGGGTTTTTTCAGGTTTGTGGAGTACAAGAATTTCATTCAGAAACTGTAGCCCCCGTACGCACTGATACATGCATTATAGTAAAGCCAGCTGTAGATTTGTGACACAGTTAATGAATACACATGAAGCAACCTGGCAGGATGAGGAGGATTTATGCAGACATAAAATGACTCTGACCCTGTTTAACCAGTTTATGACCGACCTGCAGACTGAGCTGAGGGGGATGGCAATTTAGAGACAGGACACGTCAGACACATAGACTCAAGGGCGCCTTTTATTGCTAGATTAGAAGCTTTCTGTCAGGCAAAACAACAAGAGGGGGGGGTCAATATCACCCATGAAACAAATGCCAGGACAGACTGTATCAGAATTTTACTTATCTATAGAAAGTATGATGGCAGATGAGGGATTGGATTTGGCTCTACCAGTCACGATCTGAGCCTTCAATAGACAGTTTAGGGAAGGATTAATTCCACAGATAAGTTAAAGACTGAAAGCCTGCACACCACCCTTAATTTGTTGTGATTTTTGGCAGAAAAAGGTTGCAAGGTTAATAAGAAAAAGTTGCAAGTGTGTCAGGAAAAAGTTATCTTTTTGGGACATTGTATATCACAGGGTACGAGACATCTCACTGAGGAGAGGGTTCAAGTGATAAAGGGAATGTTACCCGCACGGAATTTCAAACAATTGCGTATGTTTTTAGGTATCGTGTCATATTGTAGACAGTGGATACCACATGCTAGCGCTTTGATGCAGCCATTATACGATTGTTTGAAAATTGTACCGTATATGCTTACAGAAGTAGCTTATGAATCGTTTATCACTTTGAAAAAGTTGTTGATTTCTGCCCCGGCTATTGGTATACCAGATTACACCAAGATATTTAACCTGTACGTTGCTGAGATAACTGGACACGCCACAGGTGTTCTGACACAGGCACATGTAAAACAAAGACCAGTCGCTTACTTTTCAGCAGCATTAGATCCAGTATCTAGAGGTTCACCGTCCTGTGTACGGGCAGTAGCTGCAGTGTCAATTATCATAGATAAGTCATCAGAGATTGTTCTAGACAATCCAGTCGTAGTGCATACCACACATGACACACATGCAATCTTGTCTCAGGTACAGCCCAAACACATTTCAATTGCTAGGCAAATAAGGTTACAGTGTACTTTACTCTTACCTCCAAATGTCACTTTTCAGCGCTGTACAACCTTAAATTTGGCCACCTTTTTGCCTCTTCAGTCACCAGATTTGGCAAGGGGGAATGATAGTACTAATAGTACTAGTGAGAAAAGAAATGAGGACACTGACACTCTTTTGTTTAAAGAAGTAGATCAGCACGATTGTTTTCAGCTCATGGAACAGGAGACAATGGGATTCCCACAGTTACAGATACACCAATTTCAAACGCTGAGTACACCTTGTACATAGATGGCAGTAGGTTTGCTGATGACAAGGGTAAATATCACACAGGGTATGCTGTAGTGACTGATACGCAGGTAATTGAAGCACAGGCCTTACCAGCCCACATGTCAGCACAGGAAGCAGAATTAAAAGCTTTAGAACAAGCCCTAGAATACTTAAAAGAACGAGAAGGGAATATTTACACTGACTCTGCCTACGCTTATGGTGTAGCGCACGATTATGGCCACATATGGAGGGCTAGAGGTTATCTGACAGCAGCAGATACACCTGTAAAACATGGAGAAGGGATTAAGAGAGTCCTGAACAATCTTCAAAAGGTTAAACGAGTGGCCATCATGAAGATAGCGGCACACACGAGCGCAAAAACAATTGAGGCAAAAGGAAATGCATTTGCAGATTTGACTGCAAAACAGGCAGCTCTAGGGGAAGGAAGCCCTGAGACCTTAGCAGCGGTAGAGGTGAGTATCCCAGAACCAGCATGGCAGCAGCTGAGTAAATTACAGGAGCAAGCAGGGGAGAGCGAGAAAGATAAGTGGGTCAGAATGGGAGCAGCACCAGACCTTGACAATGTATGGAGGGAAGGGGGCAAAATATGCCTACCTGCCTCTCTGTACCCAGCAATGACAGCGGCAGTTCACCTACCCACACACGTCAGTTCCAATTCCATGTATAGGATTGTGAACCAAGGATGGCTCGCCCCTGGATTCAGTAGCACTGCAAGAAACTACTGTGCAGCTTGCCAAATCTGTCTCCTGAATAACCCAGGACAGAGAGTAAAAACCCCACGAAAACACCAGGTCCGGGCCCAATACCCCTTCCAGAGACTGCAAATTGATTACATACAAATGCCTAAGAGCGGCCCCTTTGAATTTGTCCTCGTGTGTATCGATTTATTCTCAGGTTGGCCCGAAAGTTATCCAGTAAAATCGGCTACAGCTAAAGCCACAGCTAAGAAACTGATCACTGAGTTAATACCTAGGTTTGGTCTTCCTGAAACCATAGAATCAGATAGGGGGACACACTTTACAGGAGAAATCATGCAGAATGTGATGACCATGTTAGGGGTTCAACAAAGTTTTCACACCCCTTACCACCCACAGAGTTCAGGATCAGTGGAGAGAGTAAATGGGACAATAAAGTTAAAAATACAAAAAGCCATGCAAGAGTTAAACAAGCCTTGGCCAGAATGCCTGCCTCTGGCTTTATTCTCTATAAGGTACACTCCAACAGGAAAAACAGGATTATCCCCATACGAAATACTTTTTGGGAATGCACCTAGATTAGGTCTATACTTTCCACAGAGTATGCAATTGCAATGTGATAGTTTGACTGCATATGTGATACAATTACAACAACGTCTAACTAAGATCCACAAAAGTGTGTATTCTTCTCTTCCAGACCCTAATTCAATAACAGGTACACATACGCTGCTACCAGGGGATTATGTATATGTAAAGAAACACACCAGAAAGACATTGGAACCCAGGTTTGAAGGTCCTTACCAAGTACTCTTGACCACAGCCACCTCAGTAAAGCTGGAAGGAAAACCTACCTGGATACACGCATCACATTGCAAGAAACAACCCAAGAAAACAACATGATGAAATATTTACTTACATATTTTTTTGTTGAAGATTGTTGTTTTACAAATATATGCATGGACTCCTGGTATTAATATACTTGAAGTAGAGGAAACAATGACTTTCGAATGGAGCATAGATGACCCTAAAGTGGCAAATGTATCAGGATATGAGATAAATAAGGATTACACTGTGGGTAATTATACTGTTGAAGGACATAGGCGACCGTTTCATGTAGATGTAGGTATAGCATGGATACAGGCAGACCCCCTCTCAGAAGTAACTGTAACTTTCCAGTGGAACGATAATATGGGTTTCCCCTTTAACAATAGTAAGAACCATAGGTGTCATAAAATATCCCTTTCACAGACATGGAAACAAGCCCGGGAACGGGTAGTGGGACAAATGTACCAAATATTAACAGTCATGGCAGAAGGAGGGAATATAACCGAAGGGATGTTTAATCTGACAGATATTACCGTTAATCAATCCAGTACTTTCCTCTGTGCATCTTGGTGGAGGGAAGAGAGAGTTGATGGGTGGTACTGGATGGCACAGACCTATGGGTTTCACATACAAATGGAGGAAGAAGTAACGCCAACAATTGAATCTTCCATATTAACACCCGTACCAAACACTTGCATAAATGTATCAACATCACAACAGAAAACAAAAATAAAATTCAATATCACCTTTCCCCCGATACCGGAGTGTAGGTATAAACGAGAATGGTACGACACACTATTGGGACTGACAAGTACAGGGATGGGAATTTTAAACTCGGTAGAGATAGAAGAAATGAACAACAGATGGAAGCATGCAGGGGGACACATAGCTGACAGCTTGACTATCACAAGCAAATGGTTACCCACCACTTTTGAAACCCAACTGCAAGAAATACCCCTATTACAATTTTTGGGAGGGTTAATAAATCACACGATAGGAGCAGAGCTCCAGCTGTGGAATCAAAGTCAACAGTTTGTAAATTTCACACAGTGCTCTTTTAACCTCTTATCCTTTCATATACAAATAAATAGGGCCAGGACTGAACTACAGTTGGGAAATTATCATACCTGGATGAAATATTTTAAGGGTTTAACTGACGATGGTGTATGGTTCCAAGTAAAAGGGGATAAGATAGAATGTGAGGAGAAATGGTGTGTAGGAAGGTTCGAAGCATACCGGGTAGCAGATGTAATGGAAATGTGTAAAATAGTGGTCATGCCACTAGTAATTAAAGACGAGTTTTGGTATCCAGAAATATATGGGAAATATGTAGATAAAGGAAACAGAACCCATAATTTAACTCTATGTGAAGGAACCAATAAGGGAATGGTATGTGGCAGAAGTTCCCCAGTATATGAACCTTGCTTGTTAAAATACCAAACTAGCATATGCAAAATGCAAAGAACACCGATAAATGTGAACAATAGATTCATAGAAATAGGACCCCAGCATATTTGTATCATTACTAATGATAACCGCACCATGTCAGCATTAAATAAATCGGCGCCGTTTGCGGGATGTATAAAAAAGATTAAAATATTACAATGGGGTAACGACACCTATCTTTTTGAACCAGACGCCGATAAGATATTCTCTTCAGTCTATGAGGTACATAATCTCACTGACACTACACCCTTTATAATTTCTTTAGACCCACTAAAACAGGTTTTGGAACAATCAGAGTTGTTAAGACAACACATAGAAACACTAGAACATACCCTACAGAATAACCTTGTATCCGCAATTATTGACAAAGGTAGACTAGTACATCTTTCCTCACAGATACAACAGGATACTGCACCACATTGGTGGGATATATTTAGTGGAATGTCTTCTACAGCAACCAATACCTTTCACTGGTTGTTAAGTCCAATGGTAATTATTATTCTAATATTAATATCACTTACAATCATGAATATATGTGTATACAGGAAAATAAATAGGAAAATTAGGAGAATAGACAGGGCATACCGATAAATGTGTATTGACATCACCCTACTCCTATAAAACTCCTCTTCTTGAATTTTAAGATGTTGGTAATACCTAGGGGGATGGGTTCTACCCCTCTGACAACTCGCGGTCAGGGAAAGGACTCTGGGGAAAAACTGACTAGAACTTATTCATGAGGACCCAGGGGGAAGGAGAGGATGATGTCAAAGGGGGAAATTGATAAGGTCAGGGATTTAATTTAGAGTTCTCACTTAATATAATGCCTATGTGTAAATCTGTTATGAATGTAACTTTTTGGCTGTTGAACTCGATTGAAGCTGCTTTTGTTTTCTTGTAACTGTATTGCCATGGTGTTGAAGCTTGTGTTCGTAGCCCAGGTGACTCCTGTTGTTGTTTACCCTTGCCCTTTTGTGGGGGTTGTGCTAATGCTATTGTTTGTATAATTGCCTATAAAAGGCCTTTGAAAGAGTAAAGGCAGCAGTCCTTTATGCTCAGAACTGTGATACAGACATACTTGACTCCGTGTCATCTTTCTTATAGAAGCAATAATTTGATAAAGCAATATAAACTTAAAGCAACTTATTTAAAAGTTGAACCTAACAATACCTATGTTAATTGTTGTCCCTCATTCCCATCTCAAAAAGTTGGAAGGTATGTGCACTACCCATAACAGAGGAATCTAGAGCATAATTTTCTGTGCTATGACTGTCAAAGACACAGCATAGAATAGAGGGCAGACCAGTCCTAATTTACAATAAGCAGCATTTTCCAGTTTCTAAGTTTAGAAGTGTGGGGAAAGCTTTGTGCTTGTACCACTCTTTGTTGATTCTCCAAATTATATCTTTTTCTCCTAGTCATAGGAAAAGAATGTAAATAAAAAAGTTTGTGTAAAAAAAATGGTTAGATCAAGGCTTGACCTAACTTAGTGTCAAGGTCATGGTCAGTGTGTTTTAGGTAGGATTAAAAAAGGGATTTTTAATAAGTGTCAGTATATTTGATACCATTGGCGCCAAGAAAGCCAATCATGTATTATGTGCCGAAAGTACATAAGGACCCCATCAATCCACTAGGGAGGCCTGTTATAAGTGGGCTGGATTCAATCACATCTCGCATTGGCAAATACATTGACGGCTTTCTACAACCATTGGTATCACAAACTCCCTCATATATCAAGGATTCTTCACAAGTGATCCAACTTTTAGGTGCTTTTGACTGGAAAGAGAATTATATTATGGCCACAGCAGATGTGGCCTCTTTACACTATTATCTCTCACTCTGATTGCCTGGAGGCTGTAGATATGTTTTTGAGTAGGGATATTCATTTGATCCATTCCCAAAGGGAGTTCGTACTGGATTTATTGAGGTTTGCCATAACTCACAATTATTTCTGGTTTAGAGAGACCCATTACCTCCAGAACAGAGGTGTTGCCATGGGTGCTAAATCTGCACCGAGCATGGCAAACCTATTCATGGCCAAATGGGAGGAGGATGTTGTCTATTCCAATAGGAGACTGGAATTGGTCTTCTGGGGAAGATATATCCTCCTCCTGTGGGATGGCGACCTGACGTCACTGACCACCTTTATGCAGCAACTGAATGAGAACACTCTGGGTATCTCATTACAGTTTGAGACTAGTAGAAGTAAGATTAATTTTTTGGATTTAAAAATTGAAATTAGGGACGGTATGTTTAATATGTCTACTTTTTTCAAAAGTACAGACAGGAATGGCTATATTGGACAGGGCAGCTGCCATCACCCTTTGTGGCTTAAGTCTGTACCAAAAAGTTAATTCATACGCCTGAGGTGTAATTGCACTCTAAAAAAAAGACTTTTTTGAGCAGGCCTTGACTCTGAAAAGCAAGTTTATTGAAAAGGGTTATGTGACAGCAGACCTTGATACAATCATTAAAGAAGTGGGCTCTATGGATAGAAACTCTATCCTTAAAGGAAAAAATAAACCCCCATCTAGAGAAAATGATCACAACTTCTCTATGGTTACGACTTATTCACACCAACACTATGACACTAAAAAGATCATGACCAAAAATTGGGGGGTCTTAAGAAATGATAAGATTTTGGGTCCAGTACTACCTGATTGTCCACAGGTTATTTTTAGAGGGGTTCCCCCTCTTAAACTTCAGATAGCTCCAAACATATTAGATGCTCCCAATAGGGTGTTCTTTTTTCAAAAATCGAAAGGTTACTTTCGATGTCGCAATTGCAATGTCTGTCTTTGTAATAAAAACAAAGATCGGAAAATATGTAATTTTAAGTCCAATGTCACAGGCAGATTATATGATATTCACACTTTTATTACGTGTACTTCTTTAAATGTGGTATATCTATTGATCTGTCCATGTGGCCTACAGTATATGGGAGGTACAATACAAGCCATGAAAGTAAGAGTGAATGAACACATAACGAACATTAAAAAGGGTTTCTCTAAACATAGTGTTTCTCGCCATTATTTAGAATGTCTTAATAAAAATCCATCTGGAACCACTTTTATCACTATAGTCATACTTCCTCGCCAATGAGGATTAAATCTAAGAGGGAGATCTCACGGTTAGAAACCCGCTGGATTTATGATCTCAAATGCTACACTCCTTTTGGAATGAACGTCGATTGAGACGTGAATTGTTTTATTAATAATTGCTAATTTTTATTATTCAGCCAGCTCTTATACAATATCCATGTCCAACACTAGATGGCAAGGTTTTTAACTTTGAACATTAGATTTTAAAAAAAATTATCGTCTTTTTTTGTTTCAGCCACTAATTTTATATGGACGTTTTTATTTTATGCAAAAATTTGTTATAACATTTTCTATTATTGTTAGTAGTGCTCATTTGTTTTTACATTTATCATGTGTTATTGAGTGAGGAGAGCCTCCATTTTTTCATTCTACCTCCCCTCTTATATACACACATATGATATTTGGAGTTGACCAACTGAATTGGGTGGCCAATTGTTCTCGTTACCGATTTTTAGCATGCAGGAGTAGATTGGACTTTCTTTGTGGTCTGACAGTGAATCATGCTGTTTATTTTGACCTAGCATTGGGTCCGCCCCTACTTCCTGTGCTGTGTGGAGTTTGGAGAGCAAGCGCGGTTGCAATGTGCTCCAATGATATCACATCCAGTCAGCGAAGATCCGGGCAGGATCCGCCTCCCGGAAGTGGTCACAGTTTGTTTATTTCCAGTTTCGGAAACACGGCCGTTGCGTGTAAGCACGGCCGTTGTTTCCCTTTATATATTGATTACAACTGACCCAGCATCGAGTCTGCCCTGCTCCCTGTATACTGTGTGGGTTTTGAAGTGCAGGTGCGGCCTCGATGCGTTCCAGTGACATCACTTCCGGTCAGTGGAGACCTGGGCGGGATCCGCCCCTCGGAAGTCATCACTGTTCGTTTATTTCCTGTTTTAGAGACACAGCTGCTTTGCATAATCGCAGTTGGTGTTTCCTTTTACACATTAATTATACCTCCATTTGATATTAATGCCTGATTGTTTGATTACCTGATCATCATTACCTGATCGTCACTGGGGTCAGTATTAAATGGGCGTGCTTGCGTCAATAGGCCACGCCTCTGATGATATCCTGTCGAATGAAACATGTCAGGCTGGCCGATGCAAGCACGCTGAGAACCGCGGATTTTACTTTATATCATAATGACTGTGTTCTACTATTACCTGTAAGTGAACTACAATAAATTACTGCTTTTTTACCTTACGGCTTCACTATTGCTGCCTCTTGTTTCCATTTGGGTAATGTTAAACTGGCGAATGTTTATCAGATCTACTCTGGATTTGGAGTTCGATACATTGGTGGCTATATACTATTGGAAGATTGGACCTTCTTTTCATTTCATTTGTATCATTTGTAGAGTGACACCACGATTCCCTGTGATTGATTATTATATGCCTATATATCATTACCTTCTGGTAAGCAGATTGAATTCACTTGGGTGTGGTGTGTCTTTCCATACACACAGAAGCTGGCGAAAGGTCCTTTGTATCTTCTATCCGTTTATTGAAAGAACTTTTATGTAAATTCAAGTGTTGCATTTTAGACTTTTATATTTTTTATTGTTTCATGATCAACAAACTGTGCTGGCTGCTTTTATATTTCGTTGTTAGTATAGTTAGCGCAGATACCAACCACCCCCTTTTTTTGATGTCAGTAAATTTAGGTAGGATAAAAAAGCAATATACGCAGTATTGATTTTTGCCCCTACTATGGGCACAAACTACAAATAATTTACACATATTATCACTGCAAACATCAAGAGTAAATAAGGCTATTTCAGGGTTTTCTTTTCATGGGGGATCATTGTAATGGCAAGAAATTTGCAGCATTTTTTTAAATAAATAATGATATATAAAGTATAATTGTAAAAAAAAAATCAAGAGATATCTATTACCATTTATCACCAAATGGAAGCCCAATTTGTCCTGAAAAAGGTCTAACACATCTGAATACACGAAACTGTAACGATATGTACAGTTTTACTAACACTTGCTAAAGTTGCAAAACTGGATTCAGGTGTTAAGATTTTTTTTGTTATATTCAGGCATATAGGGGTTAAATATAGCTAAGAATTTTTGCTTAAAAAGGAAAATTGCTTAAATATCTGGGTATACAGATTACAGCCCATATATTAGACTATGTGAATCTTAATCTAACCCCATTGATCAATAGATGTCGGGATCGGGTCAAAGTGTGGAGTAAATTAAAGCTGTCCCAAGTAGGCAGAATAAACTTAATAAAGATGATTCTTATGCCACAACTACTATATGTGCTCCACAATTCTCCAATGGTTATTACTCTGAAAAAGTTTAGAATCATCAACTCCATCTTCCGTTCATTTATATGGCTTTCAAAGCCTCCTAGGATTAAACTAGAACAGCTACAACGTCCTAAAGACAATGGAGGTTTAGCATTGCCTAACCCCTGGGTGTATTATTTAGCCTCCCAGCTACAGCACATTGCTAGAGCCATAGGCCCCGGGGAGGACCTGGAGATGAACCTGAGAGACCCTTCGGCCCACATACTCCGGTTCACTTCCAGGAGAGAGGTTGCGGATGGATTAGAGGCCTTACAATATAACAAATCTAATAAACTTTTCCCAACTTATGCACTTATGCAGAAAATCTGGAACAAGGTCAGGATGCTACAAGGGGTGGAGGGCTTTACCAGGTATAGCCCCATCTGGGAAAACAATCACTATTCAGAAATAGCTAAAATACCCTACGGACCCAAATGGCAACAATACGGGGTGTCCCATATGGTACACATAATTGGAGACGGTAAATTGAGGCCCTTCTCGGAGCTCAGGGAGGCCTTTCAGTTGCCGGGCTCTATGCTCTTCTATTACAGACAACTTAAACATGCAATAGATGCACAAAGGGGCCCCGATATTTGGAACCTGCTACCCACTCCTATTTTCAACCACCTACTTGCCATAACCACCTATAGAGGTTTTATATCTGACTGCTATACCATGCTTCTGAACCTTTTCCTAGGGGACGCGCCTCTGAGGGTCGTGTCCCACTGGGAACAGGATGTTGGCTCCTTTGAGGAGGAACAGTGGGAGGAAGCCCTGCTGGCGGTTTCCACGTGTTCATTAAATGCTGCTCAAAAGCTCTCACAGCTCTATATTATTTCCAGAGTGCACTATACACCGGCTAGACTGGCCCGTATGGGTTTGGGCACTGATCCCACCTGCACCAGATGCTCCAGAGACCATGGAGACCTCATACACCTCCTGTGGAGATGCCCAAAACTGCACCTCTATTGGAACGAGGTCATTAACACCATTAATAGAGTTTTCCAAATAGTGATACCTTTGGATCCAAAGCCATGTCTGCTGGGGATTGTGGATGATCTACTGACTGAGGATATCCTTAGACAGGCTATCAGAAGAGCTTTGTTTCAGGCCCGCCTACTTATCCTCAGGCACTGGAGGTCCACGTGTCCTCCCACGGTACAAGAATGGATTACACAAATGGGGGCCACAATTCGTATGGAAAAAATTATTTACCAGCATAGGGGAGCGACACAAAAATATGAGAAACTATGGGCTCCATGGTTGGATACACCAGGTCTAGCGCCAATAGATTTGATATATGATCGCTTATTCTAAAAGCGGCCCTCATTAACCTCAATTCCTATGGGATATATGTTATGCACTATATAATTAGCCAGTATGCTAAGAGGTAATAAGCAAATGATCCATTGGAGGAGTGTGGATAGCTCATGGAAGGATTTTCCTGATGAGAGGATGTGTTTTTCTCCTTTCTCGTCTTGGTTTTCTCTTTATCCGATGCAATGGAGTATGTACCCCCTTTTTTCTGTACTTATTTTTATATATTGTTTTTGCTCCTTACCCTAACACATATGTAAAATGTGACTTCTGCCATGTAAACTGCTGTATGTGCTCTGGAACTGTATACACTTATTCAATCTTAATAAAACTTTTTGTTTGAGAAAAAAAAAAAAAAAAAGGAAAATTGCCATTGAACATTTAACACATATTACTGTATAGTATACAGTATGGGATTAATACATGTATTTTGATACTGCTAACCTCTAACCTCCCTTTAATCTTTTTACTGCTAGTTTGTATTGTAAATGTTTAAATCACTTTAAAATTGCTTGCTCCTGACTTAGAGATTATAGGTTAATCTGTTCTGCCTGCGCTTGCCTATGACATAATCCCATTATGATTGCAACTAATTGAATTATATGACAGTTATAATTAATTTAAATTATATACCACTTAAGTGCTTGTAATGTGGCCTGCTCACCTTTACTTCTTTTTTGAGTATCTCACAATCTACCCCCTGCCTCACCCTGTCTCCACATTGGCTCCTGCTATCTCTTATTCTTTCCAAGCTCCAGGTTAATAACTCCCAGCATCCTGTCATCTTATGTTTGGCAACAATTACAAAACACACACAGTGAGGTTAAGAGCCACTGAGCTCTCATTGCCTCTCTGCATATTTAATTTATGCTAATTATGTGCAATTAAAGGCCATTCTTTCATAGTTCCACCTGATGGAGTTTATCCCCTTGTGTATAATTTGTGGGGAATTTTTGGTAAAGCTGTTAGAATGAACAATTAGATACAGTGAAAGTACAGTAGATACAGGGAAAAAGGTATTTGATCCCCTGCTGATTTTGTATGTTTGCCCACTGACAAAGAAATGATCAGTCTATAATTTTAATAGTAGGTTTATTTTAACTGCGAGAGACAGAAGGACAAAAAAATAACCAGAAAAATGCATTTCAAAAAAGTTATAAATGGACTTGCATTTTAATGAGTGAAATAAGTATTTGATCCCCTATCAATCAGTAGGATTTCTGGCTCCCAGTTGTCTTCTATATAGGTAACAAGCTGAGATTAGGCACACTCTTTTAAAGGAGAGTGCTCCTAATTTCAGATTGTTACCTGTAAAAAAGACACCCGTCCACAGAAAAAAATCAGATTCCAATCTCTCCACCATGGCCAAGACCAAAGAGCTGTCCAAGGATGTCAGGGATAAGATTGTAGACCTACACAAGTCTGTAATGGGCTATAAGACCATCGCCAAGCAGCTTGGTGAGAGGGTGACAACAGCCTCAAAACCTTAATGACTTAGAGAGGATCTGCAAAGAGGAGTGGGACAAAATCCTTCCTGAGATGTGTGCAAACCTGGTGGCCAACTGCAAGAAACGTCTGACCACTGTGATTGCCAACAAGGGTTTTGCCACCAAGTACTAAGTCATGTTTTGCGAAGGGGTCAAATACTTATTTCTCTCATTAAAATGCGCTCATTTTAACTTTTTTTAAATGCGTTTTTCTGGAAATTTTTGTTGTTATTCTCACTGTTAACGACTTCAATACATGGCACTTTCACCCCTTCCTGCCCAGGCAAATTTTCAGCTTTCAGCACTGTCGCACTTTGAATGACAATTGCGCGGTCATGCTACCCCGTACCCAAACAAATTTTTTTATTATTTTGTTCCCACAAACAGAGCTTTCTTTTAGTGGTATTGGATCACTGCTGGGGTTACTATTTTTTGCTCAACAAATAAAAAAAGACCCAAAAATTTCGAAATAAAAAGTTTCTTTGTTTCTGTTATAAATTTTGTAAATAAGTAAGTTTGCTCCTTTACTGATGGGCACTGATGAGGCTGCACTGACGGACACTGATGAGGCTGCACTGGCAGGCACTGAGGAGGCTGCACTGACGGGCACTGATGAGGGGGTACTGATGGGCACTGTTAAGCGGCACTGATAGGCAATGATGGACACTCATAGGCGGCGCTGATGGACATTGTGAGGCTGCACTAATGGGTATTTATGGGTGGCTCTGATGGGCACTGATGGACACTGATGGGTAGCACTGCTGGGCATCACCGATGAGGAGACATCTGGCAGGCAATAATAGTTGGCACTGACTGGCAAGATGTGTGGGCACTTACTGGCATCTTTTGGGCACTTACTGGCACCCCCGGTGGCCATGGGTGGCATCTCTGATCATCCATCCATCCTGGTTATCCCTGGTAGTGCTGGCAGCATCCTTGGTGGTGGTCAATGTGGGCATCCGTGGGGGGGCTGCGCTGATAAACAATCAGCGCAGACCCCCACTGTCAGCAGTGCTGCCGATTGGCTCTCCTCTACTCACGTCTGTCAGACGCGAGTGAAGAAAGGCCGATAAATGGCTCTTCCTGTATACACCGTGATCAGCCATGATTGGACACGGCTGATCACGTAGTAAAGAGCCTCTGCCAGAGGCTCTTTACCAAGATCAGTGTAGCGGTGTGTCAGACTGACACACTGCACCACCGATCGGCGCGCACCGGCAGTTATCCTAAAAGATGTCATATGATGTCCAGTCAGGATAACTGAAGTGGTTAATATAAACCTACCATTAAAATTATAGACTGCTTATTTCTTTGTCAGTGGGCAAACGTACAAAATCAGCAGGGGATCAAATACTTTTTTCCCTCACTGTAGTTGAATGCTTTCCAGTAATATAAACACAAACAATAACAATAATCTTATAGGTTTAATGGGCATTAAATGTTATAACCATTAGTAACCAACAGAAATGTAGTTTTCATTAATAGGACTTTTTCCTTCTGATGTGGAGTTTAAAATTTTACAGTTGTCACCAGTACATTATGTATGGGGAAATCATCATATGGGAACACCTGTTCTGGATGCCTCGTTGGGGAGAGATTACTTCTCACTTCCTGTTGAATCTTTGGCACAGGATGTGAAGGGAAATCTTCCCAATGGGATACATATTGAAAGAAAAGTTTGACAGAGAATTTGGCAATGCTATACTATATCCACCAAAAAAAAAAAAAAAAAAAACTTTGGCTAGAGTCAAACGTTAAAGTAGAACACAAATATTGTGTAGGCCATTATGGACCTGCACAGTGATGAGCTCATCTTTCTGCCACTCTGCTTTCTCTTCCTATCAGCATTTTCCTTGTCAGCTCATGAACTGATCGGCTCCTTCTGCTGCTTCTTCTAACTCTCCAACTCTGCTGCACAGGAACCTTTGTTGGGTCAAGTTTAGGTACCTACAATTCTTACATTAAAAATACATTTAATTAAAGGGTAACCACTTTCGTGAGGGAAAAAAATGGCAAATAGCACATATAATTTGGACACTAATCATATTATAATTGAATGTTATTAAAAATTACCTTTCCTTTCAATCTGCAGCCACTGTAATTTTCTGAGAATACATTGCAATATGGCTACCTGGAGTTGTTCTGTATGCAGAGTGTGTGCTGACCACTCCCCAGAAACATAATTTCCACCAATTTTCCCAGAAGTCTGCCTAAGATACAAGTCAGATTTCAGGCATCCCCTGCAAAAAAAAAAATGTCATTTTTGGAGAGATGCTTTCAATAGGAACACATATAAAGGGATACAGGCCAAGCAGATTTCCTTATTAGTGCTCTGCATCTGCACACCTGACTAATTATGAAACCACTCCCATTATGCCGTGTACACACGGTCGGACTTTTTGACAACAAAGGTCCGACGGACTTTCGACGGAGTTACGACTGACTTTCTAACGGTCGGACTTGCCTACACATGATCACACCAAAGTCCGACGGATCCGTACGTGATGACGTACGACCGAACTAAAATAAGGAAGTTGATAGCCAGTAGCCAATAGCTGCCCTAGCGTCAGTTTTTGTCCGTCGGACTAGCATACAGACGAGCCAATTTTATGACCGGACTCGAGTCCGTTGGAAAGATTTGAAGCATGTTCCAAATCTAAAGTCCGTCAGATTTTTGACAGAAAAAGTCCTCTGCAGGTCCAATGAAGCCCACACACGGTCGAATTGTCCGCCGGATTTGGTCCGTCGGACCAGTCCGGTCGAAAAGTCCACTCGTGTGTATGCGGCTTTACACCTACTCAGAACAAAGGCACAGAGAAATAGAGGGATTTCTTCATAATTACAAAAGGTAGAAATCTGTAACAAAGTTTGTTATAATCTTGCAATGTACATAGATCTCCCAGATGTTTTTTTTCTTGACAAAAGTGGAGTTACACTTTAAGTATTATTGATTACAGAAATGTGTAAATGTGTCTTTTTATCTACCTAGAGTTCAGCTTTAATTATTGTGTGCAGATAATCAATTTTGATGTAAATAACAACAAATGCATTACAATAACAACTTAATAACTATTTGTTATGCCTACTAAAAACATTCATTCAGTTGTATAATTCTATGTAATTTCCTTCCATAAATGATTGTTTTGGAGCATTACTGAAAATTGCTATAAAATAAAATATAAAGCTACACATCCATCCTGGCCAATTTAATATACAACGACATTCTAATTCTGAATTTTGTAGATTGGGGGTAAGCAACCCCCACGATCTACCTGTCAGTCGCAGACAGGCGACGGGTCAATTGTGTCCCTTCCTTGCCAACACCCAGAACTTGAACAGGAGCAGTGGTGGCATTTAATAGAACTAAGTGGATTGGTTCCAGTAAATGCCACCCCCACTGCTCCATGTGTAAAAATTAATCTTCCTTCTGCTGCCCGGTTAATCTTCCTTCTGCTGCCCGGTCCCCCCCCCCTGTGTGCTCCCCACAATGTTGCCAGCTTCCCTCCTCTCCTCCTCCATTGGCTGCTGCAAGGGATAATTTTAGGCTGGGGAGCGAAGAATAGAGTGAGTGATTGGTGATGATCAGTCACTTTGTTTATTCATAACTGAAGCATAGTAAACTGTGTAAAGGAATAGGAAGCTTTGTAGAGAGCTATTCCTGTTCATTCTGTGCAGCTGAGGCTGCAGAGATAAAGTATGAGGAATGTGTCCTCAATTTCCTTTCTCTGTTTCAAAACTGAGACATCAGGGGTCAGGTTTAGACCCCTGATATTTCACCAAAACCCCCAACAGGGCTGCTTAAACAAATGTAAAAAAAACTTTAAAAATAAAATAAGAAAAATAAAAAACTACTGACACCATCCACTGCTCCACTGACATTGTCCTCTGCCCAACTGACAAAGTTCACTGCTCTACTGACTGATACTACCCACTGCCCTACTGACACATCCACTGCCGTACTGGCACTGTCCACTGCTCTATTGATACCATCCACACACCATCCACTGCCCTACTGACACTGTCCACTGCTCCGACTCATACTGTCCACTTTTAAGGTAGACTACACTTATATTTTTAGAGTTTTCTTACATTTTTCTAAGTTCCCTTGCTATTTAGTTAGGCCTTGCCAGACTATTTCTTTAAAAATAAAAATGGTACCAAACCCTGGTGATCTTTGATCTCTTTCATGTTGTTCTGGTAGATCTCCACCTCTCAAAAGGTTGCCTACCCCTCTTGGAGACTCAAGCCAGCCATCACACTCAATGCAGTTTGTGTTAGCCCATGCCATATGCCATGCCAATGTTCTAGTTATAGTCCTAAACAAAAGCTGAGAACTGATCTCTAATTTCAATACAGGAGTGTGATCAGTTTATCAGAAAATTCAAGTGTGCCTAACATGCCAATATGTACAGTACTATGCAAAAGTTTTAGGCAGGTGTGAAGAAATGCTGTAAAGAAAGAATGCTTTCAAAAATATATATTTGAATTGTTTATTATTAGCAGTTTACAAAATTCAAGCGAGCGCAAAGGAGAAAAATTCAAATCTAATCAATATTTGGTGTGACTACCCGTTGGATTCAAACCAGCATCAATTCTTACACTTGCACACTTGTATACTTGCACAAAATCAGGGATTGTGTAGGATTAGAGTCAGGTGTATAATTAACTTA
Organism: Lithobates clamitans; assembly: GCA_037952925.1. Lineage (NCBI taxonomy): Eukaryota > Metazoa > Chordata > Amphibia > Anura > Ranidae > Lithobates > Lithobates clamitans. Next base: position 2,959,992 of record JBBGZY010000051.1, read on the forward strand.
GTATACCAAGCAGGTGCTAATGATCATTAATTTCATGTGTAGGTTGAAACACAGTCATTAACTGAAACAGAAATAGCTGTGTAGGAGGCCTAAAACTGCTACTAAGGTGAGGTTGTGGAAGACAGTTTCATGTCACAGGTCATACACCATAGCACGATTGAGCACAGCAACAAGACACAAGGTAGTTATACTGCATGAGCAAGGTCTCTTCCAGGCAAAGATTTCAAAGCAGATTTGGAATTTCAAGATGTGCTGTTCAAGCTCTTTTAATAAAGCACAAAGAAATGGGCAAAGCTGAGGACTGTAGAAGCAGTGGTCGGCCAAGTAAACCTAATGCAGTCAATGTAATACACATCAGTGAGACCCAGGTACAGCCATTTACTGTTCAGAGAAGTTTGGATGGAAGTAATCTTCATAGAAGAACCATGGCCAAAAAGCCATACCTCCAGCATAGAAACAAGGCTTAGTGACTCAACTATGCACGAAAACCTAGGAACTGGAGTGCAGAAACATCGCAGTGGGTGCTCTGGACTAATGAGTCAAAATGTGAAATATTTGGCTGTAGCTGTAGCAGAAGGCAGTTTTTTTTTTTTTCTTGAAGGGCTGAAGAGTGGTACAATAATAAGTATCTCCAGGCAACAATGAAGCATGGTGAAGGTTCCTTGCAAGTTTGGGGCTGCATTTCTGCAAATGGTGTTGGAGATTTGGTCAGGATCAGTGGTGTTGTCAATGCTGAGAAATACAGGCAGATACTTATCCATCATGCCATACCATCAGGGAGGTGTGTGATTGGCCCCAAATTTATTCTGCAGCAGGACAATGATCCCAAACATACAGCCAATGTCATTAAAAACTATCTTCAGCATTAAAAAGAAACCAGCAAACCCGGAAGTGACGTCGGTGAGGGACAGACAAACAGCCTCTATGCATTTCGTGTGATACATGTCCTCAGGAAGCTCAGTGACGTCACTTCTGGGTTTGCTGGTTTCTACATCCCCTGGTCTTGGAACGCACGCCGTGGTCAGTAGTAAAGTGTGCAGAGGTGCTTGCAAGCTGTTCATGCTGGTGCTAGCTTATAGCACTTCCAAATGTGAGTGGGCATTTATTTATTGAGCTATATATGGTCTTAACATCTTATCTTGCTACACTTTGATCGCCCATTCATTATGTTTTTCACGCTCTCATTCCTGAACATGATTATCTGAAGTTTCACTAAAGAATAGGGAACTATTAACATCCACATTGTGGGCTACAGAGAACGTATAAATTTGGGGTCTCTCAGTACCTAAGTAGCAGTGAGTGTGAACGTCCCACGCCCCCTGCTATGTGGACTGTCACGTTTATTATTATTTTTTTTGTTCACTATATTGGTATGAGAATTTGAGTTGTTCACGGTTTATCACGGTGATTACGTTTCTCCATTCACTATTTCTTTTGCTGTGTATTCTTTTGTTATTAGCGGGATCAGAATCGAGTGTTTAGTGCACTAGGTCACTGTATAAATGACTCGAGGAAGCGCCACATTTTACATTTTTTATTTATATGAATGTCATTGTTTTACTGTACCTGGTATACATACACTTGCATGAAAAATACTATGGGGTTGATTTACTAAAACTGGAGAGTGCAAAATCTGGTACAGCTGTGCTTGGTAGCCAATCAGCTTTTAACTTCAGCTTGTTCAATAAGGCTTTGACAAAAAAATCTGGAAGCTGATTAGTTTTTGTGCAGAGCTGCACCAGATTTTGCACTCTTCAGTTTTAGTAAATCAATCTCTATATGTTTCCCTAAGATAAATGTACACTGCTTTCATAACTGTCCTGTTTTTTTGGTTACAGATGCATTCACCTCTACAAATAGGTAGCACACCTGCAGCAAAGATGAAGAACAAGCAGCAGAGAGGGCTTTCAGAACAAGATCACACCTTTTACAGAGGCGCCAGTTCAGCACCATGGAGAGTTCCAGTCTACCTCCTACCACCACTGTTAATAGAGCCAGTGTCAGGACTGGCACCATGGACAGCTCCATGTGCTACTGCCACAGCTAATGAGGCTAGAGGCTTCAAACGATTCAATGCTATGTTTCTGAACATGACAAGAAAAATAGCTTCAGTTAAAAACAGAAAAAGAATAAACTAATTTTCCTGGGTTTACCACTGGAATTCAGGACAACCAGTGCTGCAACTGCAGATAAGCAAGCATCACCCCTTTAAAATAGTGTTTTAAAGCTGTTTTGCATGTGAAGGTTAAAGCGGAGTTCTGCTTAAAAAAAAAAAAAATTAAAAGTCAGCAGCTACAAATACTGAAGCTGATGGCTTTTAATAATCAAACACTTACCTGTCCCAGGGTCCAGGGATGCAGGCGCCCAAAGCCCCGCTCGTCTCCCCCTACTCTTTGCGGCGCTGGCATTGTACCTGTGGGCGCCCGGCTGTGGCTTCACAGCTGGGCACCCACTGCGCATGCACGAGCCATGCACCTTGACTGACCGGGCAATCACCTGGGACCTGTGACGTGTCCCAGATGATTGCCGAGAGGGAGGGGGGGAGAGGTGATCTCCCTTCCGATGCTGCGGTGCACCGGGAGGAAGTGAGAGCTGGGACCCTCTGAAAAGAGGGTACTGGCTCCACCCCCCCAAAAAAAAATACATGCCAAATGTGGCATGTCAGGGGATCACCTCCCTTAAAGCGGAAGTTCCATTTCTGCTTTAAAGTAGCAGTAAACACTCAGCATGTTTTAGCTTAATACATTGAGCACAATAAAATACATATTCCTGGTAAACTGTTTCTTAACATTTTTACCATTGCATTTGCAGTTTACAGCTATCAATGATGCTGGCTCCTTCTCTCCCAGTGCTGCTTTCCTGAACTTCCGGTCTTCGCATGAAAAGAGTTAACAGTGGACAGTGCAGGGTGGAGCCAGTCTGTTAGCTTGGAGAAGGGAAGGGGGAGTTCCTGAGGAGCAATGGAGTACCTTGCCATCCTATGCTATGGGGCTGTCTGATTCAAATTATGAATAAAGTGTAGGGAGACACAGCTCTAGTCTCCACATGCAAAGGTAGTTTCATAGGATGCTGCAGGAGAAAGGACCTGCCCTGAAACCATAAACTTGGGGCAGAGATTAGGGCACCAGTTTAACGGAACATAGGCAAAGAACTAAAAGATTATTACGCTGCATACACAGTGTTTTGATTTAATCCATTGCTGAAAGTGCTTATAAATCTGAAGGTTTAATATCACTTTAAAGTGGTTGTAAAGTCACAAATCCTAAATCCTGGAAGCCCCTCGGTTACAGAAAGATATACTGTGCAGTATCTGTATTTTAAAAGTGACCTCCCGGTACTCAGCTTTCCCCATCTGAGGATTACAGTGGGAGGAGCTGAGATTCTCCACTGATGTCACCAGGGAGGAGAGGAGAAGAGCAGCGGGAGGTCACGTGAGTGCACAGCGGCGCTCTGAAATTAAGTATTTTGCTGCATAATTTTTAAAACACAGATACTGCACAGTATATCGTTCTGTGACAGAGGGGCTTCCAGAGGGGATCTGGGATTCGTGATTTTACAGCCATAGACTGGGACTGACAGAGGCATGTAAACTGTCCATGGTATCATGGATCAGCAGCCATGATTACTGTGGTCAGCATACTAAGGAGGACTCAGGAACAGGCAGGATCAACCAGGTATTTTACAGCATAGAGGGGGAAAAATGACACCGCACAAGCACTGTCCTGTATATCCTGCTTTAACTACTTACGGACCAGCTGTTGTACTGTGGCAATGTGGCTGCTTCCCGCAAATCGCTATCATTGTACGTCGGCTAGTACACGACGATTTGTGGGTGCTTGCATGTGCCCACTGGCCAGTGGGGGAGCCAATCAGCGGGTGGGGCAGATTCGATGTCCGCCAGCCACAATCGTTCCCCGCAGTGACAGAATGAGGATCTGCCTGTGTAAACAAGGCAAATCTCCATTCTGACAGGGGAGATCATACAGATCCAGTCTTTCTGCTATGCAGGAAGATGGATCTGTGTGTTTCCCCACACACACAGTCCCCAATAAAGTTAGTAAACACACAGAGGGAACACATTTAACCCCTTGATCGCCCCCGGATGTTAACCCCTTCCCTGCTAGTGACATTAGTACAATAACAGTGCATATTTTTAGCACTGATCACTGTAATAATGTCACTGGTTCCCAAAAAAAGTGTAAAAAATGTCAGTTAGGTGTCCGATCTGTCCGCTGCAATGTCACAGTCCCAATAAAAAAAAAATCACTGATCGCTGCCATTGCTAGTAAAAAATAAGTAAATAATATGGCATAAATCCATCCCCTATTTTTTTTTTACCAAAAATATGTAAAAAAATACATATTGGCCTAAACTGATGAAGAAATTTGTTTTTTTTACTTTTTTCTTGGATATTTATTATAGCAAATAGTAAAAAATATATATATTTTTTTCAAAATTGGCCCTCTTTTTTTGTTTATAGCGCAAAAAATAAAAACCACGGAGGTGATCAAATGCCACCAAAAGAAATCTCTATTTATGGTAAAAAAAAGGACATAAATTTTGTTTGGGTACAGCGTCGCACGACCACGCAATTGTCAGTCAAAGCAACGCAGTGCCGTATTGCAAAAAATGGCCTGGTCATTAAGGGGGAAAATCTTCCGGTCCTTAAAGTGGTGTTCTGGCCAAAATTATACTTTTTAAATAAAAATATCCCTATAATACACAAGCTTAATGTATTCTAGTAAAGTTAGTCTGTAAACTAAAGTCCGTTTTGTTAGTTTATAACAGTAGTTTGTTATTTTATAAACTTACAGCAGGCCGTGGCCATCTTACGTGTGGGCATTTGAAGCCAGACTGTATTTTTTCCTGGATCTCATCCTTGCAGATCTTGCACATGCTCAGTGCAGCACAAGCAGTGTAATAGGTTTCAGGTCAGGTTTCCATAGCAACGGCAGTTTCAGAAGAAGTTGCCGCCCCTTCCCAGAAGGCATTGCAAACAGGAAATGATGCGATGGGCCGCGGCCAGGGAGGAGGAAGTGAAAAATGAATACAGCAGATATACAGTAGGTGCTAAGAAAAAATATATATATATCCAATTTGTTTACAGTGCACAGTTTAGTGAGGGATGCTGAAGAGTTGTAAAAGTGGGTGGAACTCCACTTTAAGTGGTTAAAGGAACAGAATCATTTTTTTTTTCTTTTGGGTTACAACCGCTTTAAGTAACCTAATTAATGTCTGGTATGATTTTAAAATTTTTATGCATAGTTTTTAATTAGATACAGTATGTACATGGGGAAACCAAATTTGCTATGATTGTGCTGTACTGCTCTTATCTCAGTGTAGGTGTATGAGTTAATGCCCCCCATTATCATTCATTAATAGAGGACTGTATTGAGGAAATATGCAAATTGAAATTTCTCAACACTCTAAAAATTTAATTTCACTGGCTGTCATGCTGATCCAGTAGCTTCAATTCTTTTTTGTCACAGACTCGAAACAAGCAACGAGAAGTTCTTACTTAACTCTTCATTTACTGCATGCTTGTACTCTGGGGCTTTTTTTTCTCAGAGAAAAGGTGCAGGAACTCACCTTCCCTAGGCCGCACCTATCTCCACACCCTAGTACCGCTCCTAGCACCACCCCTTGTCTCCACCCTGCACACCTCTTAGCACCGCCCCCTTTTGAGAACAGGGAAGCAAGTATAATTTTGGGGGTATATACAAGGTAATTTGTATGGAATTTGTTAATAAAAAGCAATTCAGTAAGATGTACAAAACATTAGGAATAGCCAGTACTTACCAAAGGAAACTCAGAGACACTTCTAGATACAGGCCCCATATCCAGCAAGAGACAGTTCCCATATCCAGCAAGAGACAGTTCCCATATCCAGCAAGAGACAGTTCCCATATCTAGAAAGAGACAGTTCCCATATCCAGCAAGAGACAGTTCCCATATCCAGCAAGAGACAGTTCCCATATCCAGCAAGAGACAGTCCCCATACCCAGCAAGAGACAGTCCCCATTCCCAGCAAAAGACAGTTCCCTATATTCAACCAGCTGCAACACCGACTGTTTAAATAATTACCAACATCAATGTACTTACCTCAGGCAGGCATGTAATGTACCTTAGGCAGTAAAAGCTAGGAGTCTCAGGACAGGACACCACACAGGACAGCTCGCTCCGTGGGACTGCAGCCGCATAAAACAAGCTATATTAAAGAAAAAATCGGCTCCCGGGCAGAGGTGCCGGAACACAGTTCCGGCAGAAAAAAAGCCCTGCTTGTTCTTAGTCATTGCCAAAGAAACATTTGGCAATAGAAACATGCAGTCAGTATCATATAATCAGACAAAAAGTCACTTTTAGGTGAACTCGCTAAACACACAAAAAAAAAAAATAAACCTCTATTGTTTCCCTTTGCGTATGGATTTAGTAATATTCAGTAAAGCAAGGATCGGTATGGGAAGTGCAGCTTTCTATAATGACCAGTCGTGGTTTGTCCTGCTCCAATCTAGCTTTGGTAAACTGAAATCTATTTACTGTGCATTGCCCATGATGGCTAATATTTGCACTGCTTTATTGAGTTGGCCAAAGACAAATTTCATAGGTTCTGTAGCTGCATAAATTCAGAAAAAAGGTAAATCCACTAAGCCATTCAACCTCTATTATTCAGAGATAAAAAGGAAGGAAAACAGGACCATGCAAATGTAAGTACCATTACCCTGGACTGGCATTTTTAGTACTGCTGCAACTTTAAGAATGTATTTGACTCATGTACATAGCACTGACATTTTTTTCAAAATGCTTTACAGAAAATATTTATCCACTTACTTCAGCCCCTGCCCTTTAAAGTGTTAATAATCTGATATCCATAGTCACACAGACTAGAACCGGTATTGGGAACAGGCTAATTAGCTCCAATTAGTAGGCTATGTTGTTGGGACTTCCTCACTGGTATATTTCTATTTAGAGAGGGTTAACGTTCTGGGAAGAATATCCCAGATGAAACAAGAGTATGTAAATAAAGGGATAGGAATACATAAGGGAGGGTGTTACGATTAGAATTGCAGGGTATATTAGTGGGAGGGGAACTTTAATGAGTAACTCCACTTTTGTTGAGAAAAAATATTACCCTCCTGCTGATGTACATTTCAAGGATTTTACCAAGCTTTGTTGCAGATCCCTACCGTTTGTTTTTCTGAAGAAATAGCTATTTGTCTGTGCCCAAATGCACAGTGAATCGAATGGGAGTTGTTTTAGAATTATCTATCAGCTGCTGCACCTGCAGGGCTCTAATAAGGAAAGTGTCAGAGTCCGCATCCTTTTAATTTATGATTTCCCCTTGGGAGTATCTCACCAAAAATGAAAATTTTGTTCCAGGAGATGCTCAAAATTGGATTAGTATCTTAGTGCAGACTTCTGGCAATATCAACAAGCCAATCACGTAAGCTGGAAACAACATATCTGGGGGGGCGTTCTATACACCATCTGTGTACAGAACACCTCCAGGTAGCCATGTTGCATTGCATTTTACAGAAAATGACAGTTCTGCAGATTGAAAAGGGAAGATCATTTTAACATTCAATTACAATATGACTCGCAATTGTATACACTATATATATTTTTTTGCAATTTTTTTCCCCCCACAAAAGTGGAGTTCCCTTTAATATATAGCATTACTACCTGTGCTGGGGGCTCTGCATGGAAAACCGCCATAGCCCATTGCCCATTGCCCACTGCTAATTTATGGCAGATAAAGGAAATTTTAACCCAGTCACTAATAAAATGTTTAATATGTTCATTTAATTCAAAGAGTTGTTTTCAATCATTTCATTTTTTTTTCTCTTTCTATAAATGAAAACCTAATGATCCTGCCATTAAAGTCCTTGTTAAGGCACTTTTTGTTATAGGGTGACAACTGTACTCTTGCAATGTCATGTGTCCCTGATGGAGACTACAAGTGGCCGTACCAACCAACATTGTTCAGGTATAGCCCATCCTTGTCACCATCAGGTCCTGGTGAATAACTTGCAACCAATGCTAGAGGGAATGCATGTAGAGAGAAATTAGCTAGAAGGGGCTTAGCAAAAAGAATTAAAAAATGTGTAAACTGTATTTAATGGAAAAAATGGCAAATGTTGTCCAGTTAAGGTTTATATCTATCTATTTACATTCAATTCAATTTCTACCATTGAAGGGCTAATAAGCAAGTTATTGCCAATCAAAAAGCACAGGAAGCTAGATACAGGCATGGGGGACATGTACCAAAGCCAAAATTACAAAATAAATAAATGAATGAAACCAAGTATCCCTGACTACACAGAATTTTCAGCTCTTCTTAACATCTCCAACACAAACTGGCAATATGGTTTCTGTAAGGCCACGTACACACGGGCGGACTTTTCGACCGGACTGGTCCGACGGACTTTCCTACAGACTTTTGACGGATTTCTGACTGACTTTTGAATGCCTACACACGATTACACCGAAGTCCGATGGATTCGTACGTGATGACTTACGACCGGACTAAAATAAGGAAGTTGATAGCCAGTAGCCAATAGCTGCCCTAGCTTGAGTTTTCGTCCGTCGGACTAGCATACAGACGAGTGGATTTTTCGACCGAACTCGAGTCGGTCGGAAAGATTTGAAGCATGTTTCAAATCGAAAGTCCATCAGATTTTCAACTGGAAAAGTTCGCTGAAGGTCTGATGAAGCCCACACACGATCGGATTGTCCGCCGGACTCAGTCCGTCGAACCAGTCCGGTCGAAAAGTACGCTCGTGTGTACGCTGCATAAGTACACCTTTTTATATTGAGGTGATCCATTCCTCCAATACTAGAACTTGTGACTATTGGGGCAAAGGCTACATTTATTGGATGCTCCCTATTTTTGGGAGAAAACCTGCAAAGTTTGCACCCAAAAGTTTACAACTTGTAAACTTTGCAAATACCAGGAATTTGCTGCAAACCTGTAGTAGTAGTAGTAGTGGCAAAAAACAAACCTTATTCCTACCTACTGTATAATCATTATGACAAGATAAATAAACCATTATCACATGATAAACAAACCACAAATAAAGACAATGCTTACTGGAAATGAACTGGAGATATACAGTAACTAGAATCAACCAGATACTGTATCTTTTACTATGGCTAGGGTACAGTACAGGTGGCAGAATCAATACTTCCCATGTATTAGAATAAGAACCAATTATTCCACAAATATTTTACACTATTGTATAGAAAAGCAGGTAGAGGAATATGGACTGTCTGTATAAAACCTGATAAAAAGGTATGGAGGAGTTCTAGACAAAACTGAAAAAAATGTACTACTTGTTCCACCAGAGTTAGCTATTCCTGTAGAATGTCACCTGTATTTTCCTTTATATAACCTCCATCTCTCTTACATCTGTTTTTTCCACCTTTAATTTGCTTTCTAAGGCTCGTAGTTCTACTGCTGGCCATGGTCGTCTAATAAGGATCTCTATTTTTGCACAGGCAGGCTACAATTCTGTTATGAAGCATACTTGACAGCACCCTCCTTTCTGTCAAGCAGCAACCAGTTCTTTTATCCCTTTGAAAGTTAAGTGCCTCAAAGTAATGGTTGCCTTCTCAAATAGGAATACAGGATATAAGTGTTTTTTCATCATTGGATGTATCATCCCAGACAAAAAGGTCACAACAGTATTATTCTACAGTCTGAAATTATATAAATAGAGGAGCATTTATTTTATACTGAGATAGTACAAGGCTAGGCTACTTTAACTAATAATTTCCTTGTACACAAATGGAATTTTTGATCTTATGTTGCATATAGCATTTATTTTTGTCAATCGCTTCTCCACCTAAGAAAATCAGTCAGCTGAAGGCAGAAAAAAAGTTGATGGGTAGACAATGTTGTTAAAAGTAGTTTCCCAATTACATTGACAGAGAGAGAAAATCAGTTAAATTTCAACTCCTGTCCATTGGGGCTAGAGGTTCCTTGAAGTTCACAAGCCTTGAAGTTGACAAATATTAATATTAAGTTTTAACAAATTTCAGATGTTTAAAGATGAGGTGTAGTAATTTTGTATGGGGGGTGAAGGGATACAGCACCAAACATATTAGGTATGTCTTACTGTGTGTATCTCATGTCGCCACTTGTAAAACTTCTCTCTTTCTTCCGCCATCATATCTACTGTATATTGGCCTAAGCAGCTACTAAACTCACAACCTCCCATTATAGCTGACTGTTCCCATGGTCCTACATGCCCTGGTACTGGTTGTCTGCAGTAGCCAGTTTATTGTTGCTATTTCACCTTAATTTCCTCCCCTTATATAGCTTTATCTGCCTGAACTGCACAGGTTTTAGCACAAAGTGGCACTAGGCAGCAACTTATCCACAGTACATTTTTTCTGCACAGAAACTCGTTTGCTACATTTGTAGGTTTTGACTTTTAATTACTTTGCATGCTGTAGTGTGTTTTGTGGACTTGGCTGGACCGTGTTCCTGTACACTTTATATTTTAGGGGTATAAAGTTCCCAGCGAGTTGGACAGTGGGCTGGGGGCTTCATTACTTCTGTTGTATTTTTTCTTTGATTTGTTTTATGCAGTACTGAAGATGTGCGTCATGTCAGTCCTTCATCCCACTATCCAAGGCGTCTAGCTATACTTTGCATTGTCCAGTTTCATTCACTGCTTTCTCCACATGTATGCTTTGAGTGACTTATTCTTTCACAGGTCTTTCACGCTGGACCTTTTGATAACCAAGCTTGACCTTGAATATCCAAGGTGTTTAGTAAAAAATAAAGCAGTCATTAGTGTAAAAGCACATTAAAACAATTCAATCCCTACATAGTGCTCCCTAAGTAACCCAACTGACTGACTGGAATTGAACTTCATTACCTCATTCATTTAGCATCCAAGTCCCCAATGGTTTTTTTTCTGTACTACAACTCCTAATACCAATGGGTGGCTTGGCACTCCTACATCGAAAATGTATTACTTTGCCTCTTAACTGGTGTATGTAAACTGGTGGTTGTTTCCATAATGAAAGAATGCACCCACAGCCAGGGAGGCTACAGTAGTCTCCTCCTAGGAAACTTTCATATCTTATTCATAGGGAAATTTTTCATACTACTGAGAGGACCTCCATTTATTACGTCTCCTAAATTTATAAGCAATGTCTGTAGGTACTTTCACAACAGACCCAGGCTGTCTCCCCTAACACAACTTGGTATAACTTAAGGCCTAAACACTTTTTGACAATCCCACAGGGTCCCCAGTGGGCTAAAGTGAGGCTCAAATATGTGCACCAATTATACTCACAAGGCACATCCTTCTCCAAATTGAAACAAAAGCTAAACATTACTGACACCTGTCAGTTTTAATATCTTTAACTCAGACATACTGCCCCAGCCAGCTTTGGTTTACTTGATGTAGTTTTCCACCCTTCCACTCTACAGACTGTTTTCTTTAAACCCAGCCACACACAGCTGTTCCTCAGAATTTATGATACTCTCTCTGAGGGAGGCCCTTCAAACTTTCTATGTACTAGAACAATGGAACTTAGATATTCCAAACCTGACTGAGTAGGAATGAATGGAATTTTCTAGTTTTTATTTTAACACAGTTAAATCTGTAATTGTTCTTCTGTTCGCTCACTCTGCATTTTTTAAATTCATAAAAATAAACAAGTAAAAAATATATATTTTTTAAAGCCTTCTTTTTTTTTACAATATTTCTTTAAACCTGCCTAAAACTTTTGCATTGTACATAGAGTCAACAAAATGCTGAAGTCAGATATTTCTTTTATAACTTAGAACACTTCACATTTTCTGAATACATCTTATTAGTACAAAGAAGATTAATGTGTCAAAAATCAAACTGTCAATCTTTCAGGCTAATGAAGAATTTAGCATCATTTGGGTCCAGAACAACAATTATGACTTACCGGTATATGAGCTAGGACCAATACATTTTTTGCGTTTAAATTCTTTTATTAAAGGTTTAAGCTGGCCATGGATGGTGCAACTTTCTTTTCTGCAGCCACAGGTTGCAGGATGGAAAATCACTAATTTCCCTCATCAATACTGCTGGCATGAATCGCATGAAAAATCTGACATGCTGGCTGTACCCAAGTTGTTAAATTGATCAACTTGGGTACAATCATCCTGCCCATAGATGGTTCGAATCTTGGCCGGTCCCTGCTGAACCGGCCAAGATTCAAACCATTTATGTTGGTCTTTCCTTTAAGTACAAATAGAGAACAGCCAAGCCATAGAACTTTTATGGCAAATGCTGGTGGAACTTTCAAGAAATGCAGACGAGACACGGTTTGAGAACAACAAACAGTAGCATACATACATAGTAGGTACAGTAAACACATAAGGATCAAATTAAGCCATTAAAACCAACCAGGGATGGTCCAAAAAACTAAATATTGGATGCGCTAATTTCAAGCGTGCTGGTCAATTAGGGTAGAACCTATTTTCTGCTGCATACGACGACAGAAACAAGACTAATACCCCGTACACACGGTTGGATTTTCCGATGGAAAATGTCCGATCGGAGCGTGTTGTCGGAAATTCCGACCGTGTGTGGGCTCCATCGGACATTTTCCATCGGATTTTCCGACACACAAAGTTGGAGAGCAGGAGATAAAATTTTCCGACAACAAAATCCGTTGTCGGAAATTCCGATCTTGTGTACACAAATCCGACGGACAAAGTGCCACGCATGCTCAGAATAAATAAAGAGATAAAAGCTATTGGCCACTGCCCCGTTTATAGTCCCGACGTACGTGTTTTACGTCACCGCGTTCAGAACGATCGGATTTTCCGACAACTTTGTGCGACCGTGTGTAGACAAAACAAGTTTGAGCCAATATCCTTCGAAAAAAATCCTAGGATTTTGTTGTCGGAATGTCCGAACAAAGTCCGACCGTGTGTACGCCCTATAACATTTTGCTGCACGACTCTCATCACAATTTATAAAAGGACATGTGTCATACATTATTATTATAATGCCTATGATATTTACTTTGAGGTCACGAATGGCTGCATGTTTTTCTTGGATGTAATTTTTTTTTTATTTGCGATCATGCGTAATATTTCTCATGTGATGTTTTATTGTATGAAACCAGTACACATGACATGAAAATTGTAGGTTCTTTTCAGTAAAAAGAAAAAATTGTGCAGTTTGCTCCTTTAGTCATTTTCTTTTGGAAGGTCTGAATTGTCTCTTGAAATTTGTGTACACGTTATATGAAAATGTTATGATCAATCCGAATACAGAATTCTCTATTTGGTCATCATATAATGTGTAGGCCCCATTAGTGATTGCAAAATCTGTTACCTGTGTAACATGGGGGGCCATTAGCTCTCGTAGTAGATGCTTTTGCCAGTGATTCAAGCCAGCCAGGAACTATATTTAAGGACATGGTAGCCCATTTTTATTAAAAAGGCAAATAAAAGTCCATAACATAAAGGTTTCCCACGCAGGGGTTCTTCTCCAGCAAATACACACAACCAAAAATGCTAGCCCACCGGGCTCTCTTTAGCAGCACCTCTGCTCTTTATCTTGGTCACACAGACCACAGGAATCTTCAAAGTGGATGGCTTTACTTTAGCGCCCACAGCTCCGCTCTGGCCTTAATCCTCAGGCCGTTTACTGCTTCTTGCAGTCACACACGTTCTGGCTGCCTCGTGCAGCCCCTCTGACTCCTGGAGGTCTCCTGTCTCTCTTCGGGTGGAGCAATCTCCAACTGGGAGCCATGAGGTCTTCCCAATTCAGGGCAGCATTCAGAAATTTTTGGGCCCCTTACACAGCTTTAGATCTGGAACCCCTACAATGCTTGCAGCGCAGAGGCCTCCGTGCCCCATGCTGTGGCACCTTTGGGTTCAGGCTGCGAGGGACAACGTCCACTTTCACATCCCCTTTACCTGGGGGTGACATGAATAATTTACACCAGTCCACAGCTGATTCACACATGGATGGATTTTCTGGCTTGGCTGGAGCATGCAGGGAAATACCCTCCAGCAATAGTAGTCTTTCCCTTGCTTCAGCAAGGATCGCGTCCTTCTTCTGCTTTGACTGCCCCATCTTTGTGGTCTTGCACACAGCAACTTGTAACACAGTTCACAGCAGAAAAAAACAAAAAAGTTTAAATCTCTGTTTACAGGTACACCATCTGCAACACTCAATGCCTTTCGCCTGGCTGTACTTCCACACACAGCCACCAGTTCCTGACATGAACTCACTGTGGAGCAAGGACCCAGATTCCACCATCTTGTGCCCGCATCCAACAACCAATTGTAACATTGGGGACTATTAGCTCTTGTGGTAGATGCTTTTGCCAGTGATTCAAGCCAGTCAGGAACTATATTTAAGGGCATGGTAGCCCATTTTTTTATTAAAAAGGCAGATTAAAGTCCATAACATAAAAGTTTCCCATGCAAGGGTTCTGCTCCAGCAAATACACAAAAACGAAAATGCTAGCCCACCTGGCTCTCTTTAGCAGCACCTCTGCTCTTTATCTTGGTCACACAGACCACAGGATTCTTCAGTGTGGATGGCTTTACTTTAGCGCCCACAGCTCCGCTCTGATCTTAGTCCTCAGGCCGTTTACTGCTTCTTGCAGTCACACACGTTCTGGCTGCCTCCTGCAGCCCCTCTGACTCCTGGAGACCTCCTGTCTCTCTTGGGTGGAGCAGTCTCCAACTGGGAGCCATGAGGTCTTCCCATACCCTCATTATAAGGGCACACCCTGCTGGTCATCTACAAAATCTGTACACAGGGTTGGAGATCCCGTCTCACCAAAGACACTATGGAATCTCCAAACTATAGAGCCCCATGCCCGAATAATAAAACCTGGAGAAAGCTGCAAAAGCAGTTTTCTCCAGTCCACATCTATGCTCTACAGTCTTGCACCAAGCAAATGTGCACAACCTGTGTCCCCCAAACTACTAATTTTGCAGTGACAGCATCTCTTACTGTCCAAATTATGCAAACTTGGGCCTAATGTGACATTTTTATCTATATTAAAAATGTTTGTTCCCATTTAATAATCACCAAAAAAAATTCAGTTTTTTGGAACATACCTGAATATGGCAAGAACCAGTTATAATGTATTTAAGTTATTCTTATTCATATTAATCAACATGAAATAACCTTCCACTAACTTGTCTCTACTGAAAATTGGATGTAATGATTTGGCATGGGTTAGGGTTACTATTAGTGCACTTTGTATGCTCATCTTAGCTCTTGCACTAACTTACCTTATAAAATTGCCACATTTATTTTCATAGATGACATTACTTGATGATGAGAAGGCGAGCTTCCTTTAAATGCAGTGGAAAGGAACTACTATGCATAAATTGTACCAAATATAAAATAGGAATGTATTGTACAGTACATATCCAATCCATTACCATTACCAGTGTTTAACATATTGGATCTTCCTAACCACTTCAATACTGGACACTTCCCCCCCTTCCTTCCCAGACCAATTTTCAGCTTTCAGCGCTGTCGCACTTTGAATGACAACTGCGCAGTCATGTATCACTGTACCTAAACAAAATGTTTTTTATTTTGTTCCCACAAATAGAGCTTTCTTTTGGTGGTATTTGATCACCACTGGATTTTTTTTCTTTGCTTTTGTTATAAAATTTTGTAAATAAGTAATTTTTCTCCTTCACTGATGGGCGCTGATGAGGCTGTACTGACAGGCAGTGGTAAGGAGGCACTAATGGGCACTGGTGAGGTGGCACTGATGGGCACTGATGATGAGGCACTAATATGCAACACTAATGGGCACTGATATGCAGCACTGAATGGCATCGTTGGGCAGCACTCATAGGTGGAACTGATAGGGGACACTGATGGGCACTGATAGGCGCCACTGATGGGAACTGATAGGCTGCTTTGATGGGCACTAATAGATGGCACTGATGGCTGGAACTGATCGGCACTGATAGATGGCTCTGATAGACAGCACTGATGAGGAGGCACTGGCAGGCTTTACTGCTGGGCACTAATTGGCTTCTACAATGGGCACTAATTGGAACCTTCATACCTGGCGGTCCTGGGTGGGCATCCTCGGGGGGGCTGTGCTGTTAATCAATCTGCGAAGACCCCCCCTGTCAGGAGAGCAGCCAATCAGCTCTCCTCTACCTGCGTCTGTCAGACGCAATAGAGGAAAAGGCGATATACAGATTTTTCAGTTTACACCGTGATCAGCTGTGATTTGACACAGCTGATCACGTGGTAAAGAGCCTCCCTCAGAGGCTCTTTACCCAGATCGGAGATGCAGTGTGTCAGACTGAAACACCACAATAAACTATCGCCGCGGGCGTGCATTTGCGGGTTATCCTGATCACGTCATATGATGTCCGGTCAGGATAATAGAACGCATTTGCGCACATCATATTGCTATATAGCGGGTGGGAAGTGGTTAAATGCCGTTGTATACAGTGGGGATGGAAAGTATTCAGATCCCCTTAAATTTTTCACTCTTTGTTATATTGCAGCCATTTGCTAAAATCTTTTAAGTTCTTTTTTTTCCCTCAGTTATGTACACACAGCACCCCATATTGACAGAAAAATACAGAATTGTTGACATTTTTGCAGATTTATTAAAAAAGAAAAACTGAAATATCACATGGTCCTAATTATTCAGACCCTTTGCTCAGTATTTAGTAGAAGCACCCTTTTGATCTAATACAGCCATGAGTCTTTTTGGGAAAGATGCAACAAGTTTTTCACACATGGATTTGGGGATCCTCTGACATTCCTAGTTGCAGATCCTTTCCAGTTCTGTCAGGTTGTATGGTAAACGTTGGTGGACAGCCATTTTTAGGTCTCTCCAGAGATGCTCATTTGGGTTTAAGTCAGGGCTCTGGCTGGGCCATTCAAAAACAGTCACGGAGTTGTTGTGAAGCCACTCCTTCATTATTTTAGGTGTGTGCTTAGGGTCATTGTCT